>CM062297.1:782760397-787602796 GCA_031216915.1 Pictodentalium vernedei | reverse complement strand
TCCTCCCCCTCCTTTATAGCACCACGAAGCCGTACTGAAGAAATGGATTCTATAACAACAAGGCATGCCGCGTTTAAACGGACTGAAACATAGTGCTTAAGAGTATTCGACGAATGCTAGAATCGAGAGCGTGCAAGGCATCCGTTTGGAATTCAGCCTACAGCAATTTTAAAAAATAAATAAAATTTAATATTTTAGAAAAATTCTCAAAGGTATAACTCAATGAAATCATGCAAATATGAATATCCATTGGAACCGGCTTGTTCAGCCGGTTCCAATGATATCCATATTCGCATGATTTTGTTGCAAAACAGTTAAAAATTTTCTTAACTTAGGGAGAGGACCCCCCCCCCCCCCCGAAACCCACCCAGCTCGGCGCTGCACAATCACCAACTGTACCCCCTCACTTTTGTAACTCTGGCGCCGCCACTGATTTCAAGTTGTTTTTACTAGAGTCAGTACATTACTTGGCTACTTGTATCAGTAAAACACAACATTAGTATAAAATCTACAAGAAGTTCAACTGGATTTCTATTTGATGGGATTTTCTTAACCTTTTGATTGTGATATTTCGGTTCGGACAAACGAAAATAAAACAAACCAATTAAACTGATTGCTGACGAATGAATAACAAGATTTGTTTTCCTTAAGGTGATATATAAGTAATAGAATTTTGTTTATTTTGAAATTCACACCTCTGATATTCCTAAAATTCCAATTAAATATTCACAAATTATACATCAAAATGAAGGTTGAAATGTATAGAACACGAAACACTCGTGTAATGAATTCATACAGTTGACAGCAGGCACCACTGGTTCCTGGTAGTCCGCTACCGTATTCGTACTAGAACTTATAATATAATAATATTTCACGAGAACAACTTGTGGCCAAATGTGCTTCACATATCCAAGTACAAAGCTAGGCGTTCAAAACACTTTAGAGTGCAGCGATGGGACTGCATTTGTGAAAAGGACAACACTGCCGGCATTTTGTATTGAAGATGGATTCCATGTCCGACGGACATGCGCTAATCACTCGATATCAAGAATTTCCATCGAAAAACAAAATCGCAATTCTAAGGAAGTTCACCACGTGTCATGATACCCTGAACAGAACGTGGCAACTGTGCAGTCTCTATATAATAATAGTATGCTGCATTATGCTGTATTAAGGCGATCTTTCTCATTATTTGATTTTAGACGACGTTGTATATCGAGGCTTTTTCCGTCCGATGACATTGACCAGAAATCGAAAGTAATTTACAAATGTTAACAAAGGAGAGTTTTGGAATTTACCCCCAAGAGCTCTGTCGATGTGTTTTGAAGAATTTTGATGCCCTTGCTTTGTTCTTCGATATATGAAGCACCTTTGGACACAAGTTGTTCTCGTGGAATATTATTATATTATCAGTTCTGGTACGAATACGGTAGCAGACTTCCAGGAACCAGTGGTGCCTGCTGTCAATTCTATGAGTTGATTGCATATGTGTTGCGTATTCTATACATCTCAACCTTCATTTTGATGTATAATTTGTGTATATCTAATTTGAGTTGAAGGAATATCAGAGGTGGGAATTTCAAAATAAACAAAATTCTATTACTGATATAGCACCTTAAGGTGCTATATTAGTGATAGAATTTTGTTTATTTTGAAATTCGTACCAGAACTGATAATAAAATAAATATATCACAAGAACAACTTGTGGCGAAATGTGGAGAGTAGATTACAATTAAACTTGCTGAGCGAGTTCCACTTGAACAAAAAAATTCATTAGACGCACAACAAAATATCAGCTACGAACCTCTATGTTGAACTCGGGGGTCCATTTGTTAAATTGTTTGTGCTAATTTTGTTCCTGTAACCCATCACCTAACTTAACTGCCATACTCGGCCAGTGCTACTGTGCTATCCATAAAAATCGCCCTCCACGATTTATTACTCTTTTCACTTTGAATCTGAAAATAGCTTATGACCTCTCGCCGGAAGGAGCTCGTTCCAGTGAGGGTCATGTTTTTGAGGCAAAAATTGAAAAAATTCTGTTATTCAAGACACGGTTTTGTAAGCTTCGTCTACTGGTCGTCTTAGGATACGGGTTTCAAAGAATATGAGAACGCATGGGCGAAAGCTCCACCTAGTGTTTCTTCAAGTAGTAATCCAATCATTCAGTATTGGCTTTTCGCCTTGGAGTCTATTTCACTGAAAGTGTTTCCCAACAATAATGACGTGAAACACAGTGCCTATATTGCCTTACCGTTGATCTTATATGTGACTTCTTCTCGCACAACTCGTTTCTAACTCCTTCTCTAATTGCTGAAACTGCAAATTTCGTTGCGGAATAAAAATGTGTATCTTTATTCGGTGCAACCCGGTGACCGGACATGCTGAAAAAGAGCGTGCTTTTGTAAGATTAATACAATATATTAGTATGACCTATTTAGATATATCTTACATGGTGTACAACGAGATCTGTGCACATTTGCCATCCCCAACACCCCCTCCCCCAGAAATTCACCCTAAGCAATTGGTTTTCAAAGACAGATATCTGCCCCGAATAAATCTATTTGTTCAACGTTAGACACTTGCTCTTTTTCAACTTTCTTGGGAGCGCACTTTTGTTCCATGTTTTCTCAACGTGGTGTGAATATCTTTCTCACACATTTGCTTATATTCCTATCAATATCAGTTTAAATATTTTGAAGCGACACGAAGACGCACAGACCCACACTACAATAGCGTTAAATCACAATACTGCATGAAAAGGCGAACGTCAAGTGGAAGCTTTCAGTTGGGTTAGGTTTCGCTCAAACTATCACATTCAACCACCGAATGAACAAAACTGAGGAAGAGGGTAGGAAAATGTAGAATTGCCGACGACTTGCAACACCCTTACAGCCTTTCGATTTCGAGACGAGCTATCACTCTTGTGCGCCATCGCCCCAGCAATTTTAACTTTTTGGGAGTAGATAACAGCGCTCCTTGGTTCCACCTGGCGATTAAACCTTTCCTAACGAATCAGCGGCATCCGCTACGTAATATACAAATTGTGCAGAAAAATCATGTCACCCCCATCATTGGAACGAGCTCGTTCCAATGAGAGGATCACCTTATATGGTTTTGTCGAGCTTGTTTTAAGAATTCTGGGAAAAAAAATATATCAAAATTTTTTTGTTATCATGTGTTTTCTGTAAATGATTAAAACCTATTTGTGGAAAATTGTTCAAATAATACAATTCGTGCACGAAAGAGTTAACCCTTTACCTAACGAATCGCCCGCATCCGACCGCGTAATATGCAAATTCAGCAGTTGAAAAAATTGAATTTTTCAAAATATTTCAACAAAAACACATCATGTGACCTCTCATTGGAACGAGCTCATTGAGCACGTTCCAATGTGGGATCACATGATATAGTTTTGTTGAAATTTTTTGAAAAATTTAAAAAAATTATATTTAAAATAATAAATTTTGATATCTCCTGCGTTGGTTAAAGGGTTAATTAACACTTCACACGAATTATAAGCTGTAGCATTCCAAGACATTAAAATAATCAAACTTCATTTTCCGAGAATTGGCACGCAGAAAACATAATTCGACGAACTTCAAAGGCCAGTACTGATATTCACTGTCTTTTCGCTCATGCCTTCCTCGGGAATCATCTGAAGGACCTGGGAGCTCGGTGGCTCAGTGGTAGACTGTTGGACTTCTGTGCTAGAGGTCTTAAGTTCGATCCCCGTCCGGGACGACCCGCGTTGTGTCCTTGGGCAAGGCACTTTATCCCAGTTGCCAACATGGGGGGCACGATGACGCCGTGTACTAAGGAGCACTGCACGTCGATGGGGCACATGTCTTCAACCGCTGTAACCGTGCTTGAGCGGTGCTTGAACAGAGTTAGAATGTTGAGGAGCTGACAGTTGCTCGTCGATGCTCGGTGGTTCTCTCCGGGTACTCCAGCTTCCTCCACCCGCAAAACTGTCACGGTCACGATTAGCCATTGTGCATAATTATGTGACCTTAAACACCAATACATAAATGTAAATATCTGATTATTTATTTATTTATTGATGTTTTAAGGTCACATATTTCTGCACAATGACTAATCATGACCATGACAGATTTACGGTTGGAGGAAGCCGGAGTACCCGGAGAGAACATCTCCATTGAAGACACCTTCGACTTTGTCAAGAGAGTCCACATCGTAACCACAACATGGTGGTAGAGACAGAATTACTAAGCAAAATATGCCAATATATAGCGAGGTACTATCGAACTATTCAAATCATTATGCCTGGAATACCAGAGAAAAAGAAAGCGCCCAATGACAAAAGGTGTAATAGTGAAACCTATTCTGAGTAGTGAATTTTCGTCTCGCTGCCAAGTTGATCTCATCGACATGCTGTCTATGTCCCAGGGAAGCTACAAATGGATAATGGTATACCAAGATCTTCTAACGAAGTTCTGTGTTCTATGATCACTCACATCAAAGCAGAAATAGCATTCCAACTGGACATCTTTCTACTGTTAGGTGCTCCCATTATTCTACAATCCGACAATGGATCTAAGTTCACGGCTCAGATTATTACCGAACTGTGTACCATGTGGCCTGCATTATCCATCATGCATAACAAGCCAAGGCATCCAGATGTTGATTGATGTTTTTTCTTGAAAACACTTTCCAGATGTCGGGACTCTAAAAATAAGAAGCCTTGGGGAAATATATTGTTTCCATAAACATTTGAAATATTCCAATGACATCTTGCATTATTGTTGAATATTCCAGATAAATAAAGAGGGTGATTTGATTACTTTTGGACCTAAAAAATACAATTGACTTTTGGTGTGGTTTTGTTGGGAATTCCCTGAAAAATATGTGCATGTGACCAGTACTTCCCTTTCTGTCAGCTTTTCTCTCTTATTTGTTGCATGACCCACTGTTTTGGGGTCAAAAAGTAATCTGAAGGGCTATACTTGACAAAGATATTTAAAAGCCAAAATTAAAATGATGCGATCATAATATTTTTTCGCTTGAACGTTATAATGGTCGCGTATGGGAAAATCTTTAGTGTTGTGATACCTTAAGGACATCGCATTGACATATTGGTATCAGGAATGAATTTATTTATTTATTTATTGGTGTTCAAGGGTACGCGGTTGTTCAGTGGTTAGGCATTGAACTTCAAACTGAGATGTCCACGGTTCGATCTCCGCTAGGGGTATCTGCGTTGTATCCTTGGGCAAGGCACTTACTCCCGACTACCGACGTGGGAGTGCGGTAGCACTGTGTACTAAGGAGTAGTGCACGTCAATGGTGCACCTGTCATCAACTAATGCTAACCCTTCTTGTGTGGAGTTTGTATGCTGAGCAGTCTGACAGTTGCTCGCTGTCGCTCAGTCCCTCTCTCCGAGTACTCCGGCTTTCTCCACTCTTACAACTGTCCGCCACGAGGTGACTCTTGCTGTTGAAAATGTCGTTAATCTCCAATAAATAAATTAAATAAATAAATAAATAAATAAATAAATAAATAAATAAATAAATAAATAAATAAATAAATAAATAAAAGCAGTTAAAGCTAGAAGTCCTGTCACGAACTGTGCGCTTATCTAGGCTTAATTGTGCGTGGGAATTGCTCGCAATTGTCATATCGAAAGGCATCCAAAGCACGGCAGGTTCTCCTGGTTACTCATAGCAAAACATGCAAAGTTTCTGCCAATGGACCTCCGCGGTCACCCGAAGGTCCATTGGCTGAAACATTGCTTGTGAACAGGCCATATGTACAGAATTTGATAGCCTTACTAGACATAACGCGTAAATTAACGCGCAGATCGACGTGCTATTTGTGTGCGCATTTCATGACAGGACTTCTAGTTTTAACTGTAAATAAATAAATAAATAAATAAATAAATAAAAATAAATAAATAAATAAATAAATAAATAAATAAAAAAATAAATAAATAAATAAATAAATAAATAAAAATAAATAAATAAATAAAAAAATAAATAAATAAATAAATAAATAAATAAATAAATAAATAAATTTTGGTGTTAAAAACTTACTTTTTATGGCAAGCTAATTAGAACCACCAGTTCTCAGATAAAACGTCCATAAGAATATCTATCAGTATTTCACAGACCAACACTCAAGTATCCACTTTGACTCTTTGTTTAGCGAACGTGTTTTTACGGTAATTTGCAGGGTTTTTTTATACTTCCAAAGGAAAAAAGGAAACCTCACCTCCTAGACTTTTATATTAATGGAAAGGACAGTGTCTGTATTGTATGTCACTATGCGAGCACAGTTGATATAAACAGAAAAGAATATTTATTTATTTATTTATTTATTGGTGTTTAAGGTCACATACTTATGCACAATGGCAAATCATGACCGTGACAGTTTTACGGGTGGAGGAAGCCGGAGTACCCAGAGAGAACCACCGGGCAACGACGATCAGCTGCCAGCTCCCCAACATCGAAACTCCGCACTGCAGCACAAGCAGGGTTAGATTGGTTGAAGACGTGCGCACCATCGACTGCAGTACGTCTTAGTACACGGCATCATCGTGCCCCCATGTGGACAACGGGGTTAAGTGCCTTACCCAAGGACACAACGCGGCAGTCCGAATCGATCGCTCAGACGGTCACCCATCCGAGGACTAATCGGGCTCGACGTTGCTTAACTTTGGTGATCTGACGAGAACCGGTTACTGCAACGCCACCGCGCCCCAACAGAAAAGAAAATACAGAACATCAAAATACAGAACATCAAAAAGATGGCGTTAAAGGCCATTTTCTTATTTTTAAATGGGTTTCAACAGAGAATAATAGTCAAACGTGCAAACCGATTGAGACAAATGTAAAAAATGGCTTCTGTATTTTTATACTACTATGCAGAAAAATGACGGACGTTTGTGAAATGATGCACACAGTGAGGATACAAATTCGCTAACATTTCGAAATTTCCATTCTTATATGCAATTTCAATACCCTTAGTGTTAAATACACAGACAGCTTTATAAAATTAAGGGGAGTTAACTTTCCTATAAATCTCTTCCATGGAGAAACTTGTCAAAGATGGTCCTGTAGCTTTCGAAGGCAATCTGGCTGTCGGTCCGGTGGTACATCGGGTTGAAAACATAATAAAAATAAAAAATTGGATCTTTGTACATTCAGATCATATATTATTTATATATGGTCAGAATAATTGCTTTGAGAGTCGTTTGTTGGTTTCTAAAGTATCAATTTTCATTGGTGACTCCCCGTGGAAACCTGGGATGTGAAGCAGAGCTTGTTTGCTGTTGTAACTATGCCCCCCCCCCCCCCCCCCCCCCCACCAGTTAGCAATTCTTTGGGTGGAAGTTAAAATGGGCAACATGGCTATAAACAATTGACTACACTTGACTTTATCTCCATGCTGCGGTCACGGGTCCCCAATGTGCAGAAATATGTGACCCTAACACCAATATAATCCCGACGTCGTGGATGTCCATGTACCATCGTGATATACAGTACGTGGAGAGAGGATTGTAACTAAATCACCCGCGGAGTGGAGTTATCACCCAAGCTATAACTTTCAATTTTTGTACATATCGACAAAAAACGCAAGCAATGTTTCAGCCAATGGACCTCCGGGTTTAACCCGGAGGTCCATTGGCTGAAACTTTGCTTCTGCTCGTTATGCTTTGCAACAAATTTGCAATTATTGCTTGGGTGGAATATCCACTCTGCGGGTGATTTAGTGATAATACACTCTCCACGAACTGTAGACAGAATGGCATTCGCGTTCGAACTGACATTTTTAATCGCACAAGATCGATTTGTGCGGAGGGATAATATTGAACGAGAAGCCGATGGCTTCGAGTTTTGGCTTCTCGTTCAATATTATTCCTCAGTCCAAATCGATAGAGTGCGGTAAAAAATGACAGTTCGAACGCTTTTTCTGTTCTGAATTTATTGCATGCCTACAGTTTACTAAAACACTATTAATCGATTTTGGCGGAGGGATAATACTGAACTCGATGCCTTGGGCTTCTTGTTCTATATTATCCCTCCGTCGAAATCAATCGAGTGCGGTAAAAACTGACAATTCGAACGCTTATGTTGTTCTGTATTTATTGCACGCATACAGTTTACTAAAAAAATATTAAAAACACAAATTATTGCTGAACATAACCCAAACGTTAAAAAAAGAAATAGTTAAATAATCCGCGCACGTGATCCATATTACCAAGGACATTACAAACAAATTTATTGTTCGCTTCGGTTTTTGCAGAAAAAGCGTGTATTTTATGAAAATAAAAGCATAGGCGTGCAATAAAATTCCGAATAGCCCATGCATGCATTGATAGCTCCTTTACTCACTTCCTGTTGCATGGAGCGTTGTGAATTGCTTCCATTTTTCAACTTTGAGTGAGACTATATAAGGGGGCGCGGTGGCTCAGTTGGTAGAGGTGCAGGCTGCAAGCCGAGAGGTCCTCGGTTCGAATCCCACCTGCGGCAACCGCGTTGTGTCCTTGGGCAAGACACTTCACCCTCATTGCCCACGTGGGGGCACGGTGACGTTGTGTACTAAGGCGTACTGCACGTCGATGATGCACTTGTCTTCAACCAATGCTAACACTGCTTGTGTGGAGTTGGTATGTTGGGGAGCTGACAGTTGCTCGCCGTTGCTCGGTGGTTCTCTCCGGGTACTCCGGCTTCCTCCACCCGTAAAACTGTCACGGTCATGGTTAGCCATTGTGCAGAAATATGTGACCTTAAACACCAATAAATAAATAAATGAAACTATATAAAACTGTGGAAATATTTCAGTTGAAAAACATTGTGGCTGTGTCCAGCTAACCACTGAAGGACCACACTGACGTTCCATATTCCACAATTTTCCCCGGGTAGGCTTTGGTCCTTGCAGATGCGAGGGGGTACGGGATACCAAGTTTTCCTTTTGTTACATTTAATCAACGAAAACAACAGGCAGACTCTGAGGGCGGCCTGCTGTTTTTGTTTACCAGAAGTAGAAAAAGGAAACAATTTTATTTTCTAATGATGTCATATGGGTGTTCTCAACAATTAGGGGGCCTACTTGCATGATACAAGTCAGGGATGCGTCACTGATCCAAGATTCTGTGGGCAACTATTTAACTCATAGTCACGGTGTTTTTAAAATTTGATGTGTTTGGTTATGAGACATTAATTTTTTTAACACGGCAGCTTGAGGCCATAATTTTTTTCTGACAGAAAACCCGTGGCACGCGACAACACTGTGTCTCTAATTTCTGTCGGAAGTTTTGTCCAACCGCCAGAAAAAAGCTATCTACGTCACGATGCTCACCTGACAATTAGAAGTCGCCACCGTTTGTCTCTTTATAATATAAGGACTATGAGATATCCTACAAGTTTTACACAACTCTAATAAAAATTATCATCTGATTAATAGTCATATAAAATAAGTTATCAGGGGTGGTTTTTTGGGTGGGGGTGGGGGGTGGGGGGTCATCAATTTCTTGATTGAAAATTGTGCATAATCTTAAATCGAACTTTTTACTCCTTCATACATCATCTGTAAGTTTAAAGCTAAAATAAAGTTTGGCATTCGATAAAACGAAACATCAATCACCAACCTTTTGAGGGGTGGGATCAGTAATAAGTCTGTCTTTCAGCCCATAATGTCACTTGTATTAAACTTTGACTGAACCTTCACACAGGGACGTACCCCAACATTGATCTTTTCTCCAGAAATAGTTGATAGAGAGAGAGGGGGGAAGAGAGAGGGGAGAGAGAGAGAGGGGGGGGGGGGGGAGAGAAGAGAGGGGAGAGAGAGAGAGAGAGAGAGACAGAGAGAGAGAGAGAGAGAGAGAGAGACAGAGAGAGAGAGAGAGATGTTGGGATGGGAAGGGTCCCTCACGACTCAAACGCAGCCACCTGAAATTGTTTTCTCCTTTTTATTTCAGTCATTGCACCAAATAAGCAGACTGTCATCTGCAGGATGAGGTCCCCAAAGGGTGAATTTGGAGATGTTACACTGCACAGTAGGGTAGCATCACCACATTTACCCTCTATGAATTTCAGTCTGAATCAAGGTCTCAAGCCTAAACAAAAAGAGGTACATAGAGGATAAATTAGCCCACTATATGCGATAGCATCAGCAAATTCAACATCTGGGACCTCATTCTGCAAATGACAGATTGCTTATTTCAAGGCTTAATGGGAATTATGTGGTGCACAGACTCTTTACTCCTTAGATGTGACCGTCGATTCCTCGTATGATTTTTGTCTTAGAATTTAAAGTCCAGAAGAGTTGACATTTTGTTCCGTGTTTAACAAATAGCCCGCTGTTTCTGTCTGATGGGGTTATTAGTTAAATGAATTTGTTCCGTGTTTAACAAATATCCCGATCTTTCTGTCTGATGGGGTTATTAGTTAAATAAATATGCATTTTTTTTCTCAATGGAAAGTTGCGTTACCCCTAGTCATAGATTTATGTATTGTATTCCTATCATGTTATTAAAGCACAAATGAAACCACTGCAATATATCAGTGTGTCCGTGCCCTTCTATGACCGCACCCCCAAGTTTGAAATGCTTCCTACATCCTGCGCCCTGACCCCTCCCCATCTAAATACAAAACTGATTTACTACAGAATGTGAATAAAGTTCTCTTGGACATTACTGTTCTGAAACTCATAGAAGTTGTTCGAAGAACATTCTGATGTATTTAATGAACTATGTCAAACACCGAGACTTTTAACCCTTTGAACCCTTGTGGTATCTTCCATATCAATTCAATGGCAGCAACGGGAAGAGTCCATATTCTTTGTTTGGGGGTAGACCAATTAATATTTTCAACGTGCAGCCCGGGGGCTGCACGTTGAAAATATTGATTGATCTGCTCTACACCTTCACTCAAAAGTCAACCTACTTAATGAAATCATGAAGTATCAGGTTACTGGACCGGAAAAGGGCCTCTGGGGTTTAAAGGGTTAATAAAAACAAATTTCAGTCAATACAGTATAGATGGATACCAAAGTCCAATTCATACCCGATATGTTCTAAAAGAACTTGCAAAATAATCGCCAGATCTCCTATACGCAAATCGTGTGAGTTTCTCTGGAAATGATCCCCAATCAAATAGAGAAAGTGTCTTAGACATTCACATCATTATAACTGATTATCATGGCCCAGAGATTGTTTGTTTGTTTGTTGGTGGTTAAAGTCACATATTTATGCACCATGGCTAATCGTGACACAACATGGAGATGAAGTCAAGTTTAGTCAATCGTTGATCAACATGTTGCCCATTTTAGAGGACTTTCACCCCAAGCATTGGTGACTGGGTCCTATTTTACTAGTAAAGCGGAACTGGTTTACCACAGTAAACAAGTGCTGCTTACTTCCCGGGGTTCCCACGGGGAGGCCCAGAGATGAAAATGTTGTTAAAGGAAAGCTCATAACGTCCACTTTTTGGAATGAGCTATCATTTTTTTGTAACAGCCTCCACAACATAACTGACAACTTATTTATTTATTAGGGTTTAACGACACATCAACAGACAGGCTCATATGTCGGTGACAGTTTTACGGTTGGTGGAAGCCGGAGAGAACCACCGAGCAAGGACGAGCAGCTGTCAGCTCTCCAACATCGTAACTCTGAACTCTGACCGCGGCACAGACAGGGTTAGATTGGTTGAAGACATGGGTACCGTCGACGTGCAGTACGCCGTAGTACACCGCGTCATCGTGCCCCCATGTAGGCAATCGGGGTTAAGTGTCTTACCCAAGGACACAACGCGGGGGCACGAATCAGTCGTTGAAATGGTCTCCCATCCAACTACTAACCGCACTCGACGTTGCTTAACCCTTTTCTCAATGTAACAGCCAAAACTGGCCAGCGCTGTTCTAAAAAAATCTCCAATTACTTTCCATTATGTTTTCATTTTGTTTATCAAAAACATCGGTTATGACCCCTCTTTGGAACGAGCTCGTCGAGCTCGTTCCAATGAGGGGCCATAACCTATGTTTTTGAGACAAAAAATGAAAAACAATAGATATTCAAGAATTGTTTTTGCAAGTGTCGTCTGCTTTTCATGTTAGGTAAAGGGTTAACTTCGGTGATCTGATGAGAACTGGTTATCGCTACGCCACCGCGCCCCAAACTGACAACTACTACGTAGCCAACTATTACAACAACAGAGGCGGCAACTACAAATACAGAAGCCATAGGAAGTACTTTAGAGCCAACTACATCCACAGAAAACAATACTACCTACAGGGCCAACAACAGCTACCCCAAAACACATTACAACCACAAACGAGCCAACAAATACAACTACTGAACCCGTCTCCACCACTACACAACAAACACCACCTACTACAGAACCAACAATTGCTACTTCTAGCATGTCTTACTTGTTCCATTTATAGGCTGAAAATGTCATTTCACAAAATTTCCACTTTTTAAACGCACATGTAAATGCAGATTGTGTTCGTGTTTTCCTCCTGGATTAAAAATGTATTGCCCGATTTAAAAATAGACTGGTTTATTTTTTGTGAATTGACTTTTAGACTCCAATCCTCAGGAAAATGTTCCGATTGGAAAAAGTGTTCGGGCGGATGGCACCTTGTCACACGCCTAAACTTTACTTATCCAAGCCCTAAGGCGAAACATTTTAACCTTAGTGTCATATCCATTACTTTATATTCAATACTGTCATTACGCAGGTGTTGCGTTATGTCCTGCAGTGTTGAAAAAAATCACCAAAACACCTACTCTGTAACTACTATGTAGATAGAACTCTGCAACAGCACCAACTACTATGACACCATGAAGCACATCTACAATAACCACTACAATATCACCACTCCAACTATCATACCAACCCACCACTACAAATACTGCACCAACCACTACAATATCACCACTACAACTACCATACCAACCCACCACTACAAATACTTCACCAACCACTACAATATCACCACTACAACTATCATACCAACCCACCACTACAAATACTGCATCAACCACTACAATATCACAACTCCAACTATCATACCAACCCACCACTACAAATACTGCACCAACCACTACAATATCACCACTACAACTACCATACCAACCCACCACTACAAATACTGCACCAACCACTACAATATTACCACTCTACAACTAACATACCAACCCAACACTACAAATACTGCACCAACACTACAATATCACCTCTACAACTACCATACCAACCCACCACTACAAATACTGCACCAACCACTACAATATCACCACTACAACTACCATACCAACCCACCACTACAAATACTGCACCAACCACTACAATATCACCACTACAACTACCATACCAACCCACCACTACAAATACTGCACCAACCACTACAATATCACCTCTACAACTAACATACCAACCCACCACTACAAATACTGCACCAACACTACAATATCACCACTACAACTACCATACCAACCCACCACTACAAATACTGCAGCAGCCACTACAATATCACCACTACAACTACCATACCAACCCACCACTACAAATACTGCACCAACCCCTACAATATCACCACTACAACTACCATACCAACCCACCAATACAAATACTGCACCAACCACTACAATATCATCACTACAACTACCATACCAACCCACCACTACAAATACTGCACCAACCACTACAATATCACCACTACAACTACCATAACAACCCACCACTACAAATACTGCACCAACACTACAATATCACCTCTACAACTAACATACCAACCCACCACTACAAATACTGCACCAACACTACAATATCACCTCTACAACTAACATACCAACCCACCACTACAAATACTGCACCAACACTACAATATCACCACTACAACTACCGTACCAACCCACCACTACAAATACTGCACCAACCACTACAATATCACAACTACAACTACCATACCAACCCACCACTACAAATACTGCACCAACCACTACAATAACCAATACAAATACGGCATCAACAACTGTAGCTGCAATGCAAACCACTACAACTACTACACCAACTGTGACCCAAACAAACACAACAGTAACCACTACAGCCACTTCACCACTCACTACACGCTAAAAACTAAAGTGTTAAAAACTGCACTTGAAGTGTTGTATTTAACACTTACTAAGTGCTGAACTAGCACTCTGTTCAAGTGTAGATATCCCAGAACTTGACAGGTGTTACAATAATACCACTTGACAAGTGTAATGTCGCGACACTTAAAAGGAAACAACGCAGATGACGTGGATTAGGCTCGAACTCTCGAAACTGATCCGCGTCATCTGTGTTGTGACCTTTTAATTATGTACCCACCAAGCGCAAATCAAATTATGGACGATTCTGGAAGAACCACCAATGCTAGACACATGGGATGTGCCATCCATTCAAGTTTCAGATGTCTGACGATTGTAATGTCAAAGTACTTAAAGCATTGCACTTTGGGTGTTAAAATCAAACCCTGAGAGTTAGAATGGGTTTAACACCTTGAAAGTGTCAGTTTTAACACTTTAGTTTTTAGTGTGTATAACTATTAAACCAACTATCAAACAAACCACTACAACTACTACGCCAGAACCCACCATTATCAGTCCAAACTTTTCATGTATTCCCCTAAACACAACAAACCACTGCTATCTCCAGGCCCCGAAAGTCTTCAATATACACAAAACCATTATCCACAATCCAAATAATCGTCAGGTGTCCCCAAACTACTAGCATCAACCCCCAATAGTCCAAATACCACTATCTTTTGACACCAGTCCTCAATATTTCCCAATAGTCCAAAACTCCCCAAACTATAGTCTTTAACTTACATTGGCATGGCGGGGGTTCGAACCCACGCCGAGAGAGTTTCCTTCGGCACCAACCGCCTAGCGAAACTATACTGAACAACGCACACCACTCGGCAACTGACAGACCCCTAGCGAAACTATACTGAACCACGCACACCACTCGGCCACCGACAGACCCCTAGCGCAAATATACTGAACCACGCACACCACTCGGCCACCGACAGAGGGGTCTGTCGGTGGCCGAGAGGTGTGCGTGGTTCAGTATAGTTTCGCTAGGTGGCTGGTGCCGAAGGAAACCCTCTCGGCGTGGGTTCGAACCCCCGCCATGCCAATGTAAACAAAACCAGCGTCCTTTAATTCTATGGCATCCGAGAAATTTGAAAAAGACAAGTGTCGCTGATTTCTTCTGAGGTGCAGTTCGTAGAATTAAGTACTTAGATACAACTATCTGATGCATAGTTTTTAAGATTGAGCAGAATAGTCAACAAATATGCACAAAAGTCCAGACTAGTCCAAACGTCCCCGAAAAGCTAAAATCCAGGAGGCATGAAAGATCTTGTACAAGAGTACACTCCACAACAATCTGATTGTAACGAAATAGCATGGGAACGCAGTGGCTCAGTGGTTACGAAATTGGACTTCAAACCGAAAGGTCCACGGTTCGATCCCCACCAGGGATAACTGCGTTGTGTCCTTGGGCATGGCACTTCATCCCGAACGCCCATGTGGGGGCACGGTGGCGATATTTACTAAGGCGCACTGCACTTTGATGGGGCACTTGTCTTCAACCACTGCTAACCCTGGAGTTAGTACGTTGGGGAGTCTGTGTAACGAAATGCCCTCCACGGAGCGCGTCGGGTTAACCTCCGTGGGGCGCGTCGGAGTCATATGATTGCACTTGGGAGTCTTGGTTCCCGAAGTGTTAATGTGTTAATCAGAGTGGCCAAGTCCTACTTGGTAATAATTCTCTGTTGTACGCTGTTTTCAGGCACAAGTTATGTAATTTTATTCATATTCCTAGTATATTTGCATTGCATAACATCAGTGCAACTGACCTAAAAAAGTACTCTGCACACTTACTATAGAAGTGGAGCACGAGACACGAAATTAGACAATAGTCTGACCTAAAGTAACCTTACTAAGGTGTTTTCGACAGAATTTGCAATTATGACTGGCATATTAGCTAGTAAAAGCCTAACCTATAATAACCCCATCAGAATGCTTTTGACAGATTTTAGCATTGTATACTGACCCGACCTAACCTCAACACACCCAGTATCACTTTCAGCTCTGAGAATTGTGCAATCTAGCACGTTCGCTAGGTGGCACTGTCGGTTTTGAAATTGTACACCTACTAAATGCCAATGTCCTTTTAAATGCGAGAACGCATACTCTTATCATAGGATACCCACAGGATGCCCTACTATCCCGGAATGGCGGTAAGGGGTTAAGAAATACCTCTCCGCCATCTTGGGGTATAAGTGGTGTTTTGTGGTGTTTTATGACGTCAATTGAAACAAGATATGCACGACTATGCACGAATCAAACTGTATTTAAACCCACGGAAGCACCCGAGTAGACACTTCTCTCTTTGGTCTTCCGTTGTACAAGAAGTCACTCTCCTATCTCGTGGAAGGACGCCGCCGAACGCTGCCAGGCCAGACAACAGTTCCAGACACAGGACGCGATGAGAGCGATGCGATAATTTCGACTTAGTCTCATTTCGTATCTGATATATTTTAGAAATTTACCAGAGAGAGAATATTTCTTTACAAGTTTCAATTATAGGAACTTTATTTAGGGTTTAGTGAATAAACATAGAGAACTGTAAGTAACTTTTATGTGTTTTAAATTCACCCTTTCGCTGCGGCTGCAGTATCAAGAAACTGGTTGCCTCCTAAGACTGAACACTTAAATTGTCCTGTGGCGACTTGCCACGATTGTAGTCCTAACCCAAATCCACTAGACGATCATTTTTCCGGGGTACTTAACCCTGCTATGCCACAGGCCAGTTTATATGGTGCCGCTCGTCAGGATGTAGACTCTGACTTCTAACTCTCTTGAAACGATCGGGTGAACATTCTAGAAACATTTATTAACACTAACGGACCCAGTGAAGCCGAAACGGACCCAAAACGTTGCCGCTGGGGAGTTCAGTGAACTTGTGAAAACTTTTTGCTAAATATTTATGAGGGACAGACATCCCTTAATTTTACTGGTAAATTGAACGCCTGGCAGCTGAAATTTGTAAGGCAGCAGACGCAGACAGCGCCCACTGAATCTAAAACTGGTACAACTCCATGGTAGAACTGGTTGCATGTCCAACGTACCATTATTTACACTGACGCCGACCGCCAATTGCTATCACATCCAAACCACGCTCGACTGGTCGCACCGAGCGTTGCTCATCAGATATATCGAACTTTTGACTGAACATCAGAGAAAAACGGAAACTCAGGGAACTGTGAAAAATCTCGAGGAATTCCAGGAAATTCTGAAACGACAACCGCGGGTGTTTCAACAGTTATAGTGCTAGCAAGGTAGGTGCAATTTTCTTCATTTTGCGTTCATTAACAGCAGAAAAATCCAATTGTAAACTATTTTTCATAGTAATAAAATTCATTAAAAATGACTACGCCACTGTCAGACAGAGAGCGACGGTTAATTGATGAAATTACTCAAGTGAAACAGGAAAGGGAAGGTCTTGTGGGTCAGTATGAGCGGCAAATCACTGAACTGGGCTCTCAAGCTCAGAGCTTGACGCAGCAGCATGCTGCCTCACAACAAACCCTTCAACAAACGCAGACAGCCCTCGACCAGGTTCAAGCAGAATTAGTACAGCAGAAAGCTGATTCAGAATTACAGTTAGCTACTGACAAGGCCGGTGCCCAAGCAAAACTACTGAGACTAAAAAAACAATTGGCAGAAGCTGAAAAGAAAGCCAATGACCCCACGTCTTCTGCCATAATCGACCTGCATGAAACCGTGCGCCAAAGTGAAAAGAGTAATGCAAAGACTGCTAACGCCACTCAGGCTCAGTCCATTCATTCCCATATTAAAAAATTTGACGGGAACCCCTTGAATTTTCGGGGTTGGATAAAATCTCTTGACCTTTTCTGTGAGACAAATGATGTAGAAGAGAAACGACGACCTAAAATCGCCGCTCAAACCAGTGACTTTGTAGTTGCTGATTTCATTTTAAGAACAATGAAGAAAAATCCTGCAATGCCCTGGTCCGAACTGTATGGCGAACTGAAAAGTCGTTATAGCGCCACTATGGATAACTCCATGGCTACCAATCAGTATGCGACAAGGGAAAAATCAAACTCTTGTCTCATATGCCGAGCAACTGCTTGATCTTGCAAAAGATGCCTTTGATCAGGAAATTGATAACCCCACCATTCAGAAAAACCTCTCAGATTACTTTTGTGACGGGTTGTATGACAACGATGTTCGGATGAAACTGATCCGACGCATGCCCAAAACACTAGAAAACGCTGTTAGTCAAGCATTATTTGAAAATGCCGCGAAAATCAAATTTCGCGCCCGCTCTGAAGCCGCCAAAGGAAAAGCGCCCTTTGGGAAGGTATTTGACCGACAATATGAAGAATATGAGCGCTATCGGGACCCTGTATTTCGTGATTCCATCGACGAACAGGAAGAACCTGTAAATCTCCCTTTGGAGACAAGGGACGAGACTCCCATGGACATAGGTGTGGCGCGCCGACGCCATAAGGTGAATATCTTAACGAAAAACTATAGTGGAGGTTATGCACGACCCCCATATCAGAATCAGAACAACAATCAATACAATAGTCAATACCGAAATAGGGGAGGACAAAATTACAACAGATATCAGAAACCGACACGATTTTCACGACCGGTTTGCAATCGTTGTAACCATGTTGGCCACGTGAAACGCGATTGTCGCATTAACTTGACCAAGCAAGTGAGAACACTTGATATTCAGCCAGCAGGTGAAAGGTCACCAGGGGCGACCTTTTGCTGCTTTCGCTGTGGGAAGCCAAACCACTTCGCTCGCGATTGCCGAGTCAATTTAAACGAAGGGAACTCTGCCCATATGGGGCAATGAGCAGAGTTAATGAGAAGTCACATGCTCCCAACGGAAGTGAAAATGGAAATCACCAGGGAGACGTGAAAATTAATGTACAAAATGAATGTATGAATAATTGTAAAAATAAAAATGTAAATAATAAGACAGGTGGAAATACGGGTAATAAAACATGTAATATAAAGCCAAGTACTCAGTCTCAAACAAGGAGAACCAAAAATGATTCTCCTCCAGTGAAAAGGAAAAGCCTTCAATGCACAAGGTGTGGTCAGACCACACATAATAGGAAAAATTGTACAGTAAAATTCACAACCATTCCTCTGACTGGTAGGCCTAAGAAACTCAAGGCCAACTCACAAAATGGCTGCCCTGCAAAGGACAGTCAGCAAGAAAAATTTACTTCACAAAATTGTTTCCGCTATCGGACCACCAGTGGTCTGGAAATAAAAGTATACAGGACTGGAATAACCCAGGCAGCTACTGACGCTATGGTGAATGCGGCTAATAGCCAATTAACCCATGGCAGAGGTGTTGCTAGAGCTATCGCTCTTGGAGCTGGTCCAGCCCTTGAACAAGAATGTCAACAATATATTCAACAACATGGAAATCTTCCAGTAGGTGAGAATATGACTACCACTTGTGGAATGTTGCCATGTTTAAAAGTGATACATGCTGTGGGACCATGCTGGAATGATTACAGTGATAAAAATAAATGTCTCAATGTTTTATACAAAACTGTACAAAAAGTATTGCAGGTATGTGACAACGAAAATTTTGTAAACATAGCCATCCCACTCATCAGTAGCGGGATATATGGTGTACCTAAACAGAAGTGTGCAGATGTTTATCTGAGAGTTCTACAAAATTTTACTCCTAAACAATTAAAAGAGATACACATTGTAGATGTAGACCCTGATATTATGATTTATATGAAAAATGCTTATGAAAATCAAACTATGAAACAGTCTTGTAATTATAGTCAACCAGGTAAACAGGGTTGTGTTGAAATAAATCAACAGAAACAGACAGTATTTGAATCAGGAAATAGGAATCCAAGAATAAGGAGCCAAGAGAAAGCACTTGGGAAAAACCCAAAACTACAAAACAGGAAAAACCCAAGGGGAAGTAATTGGAAAAACCCATGTCAACAGGAAGTGAAACACTCTATGGAAACCAAGGGAAATAACTTAGTAAACAATGATGATTACCCAAATGGGGAACAACAGCAACAAAAACTTAGAAATTCTCAACCGGAAACAGTAACCATAAATTATGGGGCTGCTTCTTTGAATAGTGTCTTAGTGAACATCAAAGGACAACAAGTACGTGCCTTATTAGATACAGGGGCACAGACAAGTTGTATTAGTACAAAATTTTGGAAAAATCTTAAACACCGACCGAAATTAGTTGGTGATAAAAATTCTTTGCCTCGCATTGCAGGTATTACTGGGAATGACACTCTCCCTCGAGGAAAAGTTAGACTTGAATTTTATATTCAAGGAATTTATCAGGTGCATGAGTTCTTAGTAATAAATGAATTGAATCGAAGTATCTTATTAGGAATGGATTGGATTAGGGGCAATCGAGTTAATTTATATTGGGAATTTCATAAATTGAGATTAGATGGTCACTATGTACCCATTGTTCAAGATATACAGGTGAGTTGTCTTACTCGACTGATCAATCAGGTGGAACTTAAACCACAGTCCACTTGTTTGTGTACAGCAAAAGCTTCCGGTGCAAGATCTGTCTTTGACACAAAATACTTAGAACATCATGGACTGACTAAAGGTCACGTGGCTGAACAGCCTGGCCTCTTGGTTAGTAACAGTATAGTCACTAATGGAAATGAAACCATACCTGTACTGTTGGTGAACAGTACCAACAAACATTATACCTTGAAAAGGGGATGTTTGATTGGAAAACTTGAACCAATAGAACAGGAAGAAAAAGTCTTAGAAATTAATCAGATCTTAACTCAAAATACACCTGAAGATCAGATCACAGATGCTGACATACAGGTGCCTGAGGACAAACGGCACCTGTTGATGCCAGTCATCAATAATAATAAAGACTTGTTTGCAAAAACTGATAAAGAATTAACTCAGACAGATACAGTTAAGATGCGCATCGACACAGGTGATGCGCCACCAATTAAAAGTAGAGCATATAGAGTTCCATTACTGAAGAGAAAAATTATGGATGAAGCACTTGAAGAAATGCTTCAATCCGGAATTATCCGAAGGTCAAATAGTGCATGGAGTTTTCCATGCTTACTCGTGGACAAGAAAGACGGCTCGAAATGCTTCTCCGTTGATTTCCGCAAGCTCAATGAAGTCACGAAAGTTACGAACTGGCCGCTTCCATTGATTGACGACATATTTACTTTATTGAATGGATGTCAATACTTCACCACCCTTGACATGAAGTCGGGTTACTGGCAAGTCAAGATGGATGAAGAAGATAGACCAAAAACGGCCTTTGTTTGCCATAAGGGCCTTTATGAGTTCAATGTGATGGCGTTTGGACTCGTGAACGTGCCCTCGGTGTATCAATCCCTCATGACAAGCGTCTTGGAGGGCCTAGAGGATTTTTCTCTGGCCTACCTTGACGATATTTTGATTTTCAGCCGTGACATAAAATCTCATATTGACCACATTAAACAAGTATTTGGTCGACTAAGAAAACATAAGCTGAAGCTAAAAGCTAATAAGTGTTCCTTCTTTCAATCTGAAACATCTTATCTTGGTTTTGTAATTAGTAAAGATGGAATTAAACCTGAGACTTCGAAGGTCGAAGTCATTCGAAAATTAAATCCACCGAAAACGGTAACGGAAGTGAGATCTTTTATGGGCATGACGTCATACTACAGTAGATTTATTCCTCGGTTCAGCGAAATTGCTCAACCACTCTTAGAACTGACAAAGAAATATGCAAGATTTCATTGGCGTGATACACATCAAAAAGCCTTTCAAGAGTTGAAAGATCGTTTAACTCAAGTTGCTCATTTGTCATATCCAAATCCAAGAAAGCCTTATGTGCTTTACACAGATGCCAGTGGCCGCTGTGTCGGAGCGGTTTTGGCACAACCATGTGATGACGAAACAGGTCAACTACCTGGAGTACCAGATGAAAAACCCATTGTCTTCCTATCTCATAAGTTGGGAGAAACCCAACAGAAATGGTCGACATTTGAGAAAGAAGCTTTCGCTATCTCATATGCATTGGATAAATTCAATAATTACCTGCAGGGAGCAGAGTTTGTTATTAAGACAGACCACGCCCCCTTGCAGTACTTGCTGAAAAGTCCACAAAACAATGCCAAAGTACAATGCTGGGCATTGAAGATAGCGAGCTATAATTGTAAGATTGAATATTTACCAGGTAGAAAGAATACATGTGCTGACCTACTTTCTCATTTACCTGAAGGAATTGCAAATGCTGACCCCGGGTACGAGATGGATAATGTGGAAAATCAAAAAGCATTACAAATTGGTATTATCAATAGTAACAAATTTAATCCTCAAAGATATGTACATGTCATCACAGATGAACCTCAGGTTCCGCCCGAACCACAAGCAATTAATTACAAAGATTTGGACATGAAGGTAGAGCAACAGAAAGATGAAAAGATTGTAGAAATCATTAAGAAGTATCAAGGTAACAATACCCCTGCACACATTAGTAGCAGATACCTCATGATTGAGGGAGTATTATATTACATTAGTACAGTTGACGATAACCCGCGGGTACGTTTGTGTATACCTGAACAATTACATACAGATGTGTTGAAACAATACCATGACGAATTAGGTCACCTTGGCATAGACAAAGTGTACAATAATATCAGTAGAAAATATTATTGGAAAGATTTATATAAACATATTTATAAACATGCAGAAAATTGTCTAGTGTGTCGAGCTCGTAACACCAGAGCTCACACTTTGCCATTGCAAGAGACTGATAGACCTCCATACCCTTTTGCTAAAATAGCATTGGATATGAGTGGTCCACACCCTGAAACTTTATCAGGAAACAAATATATTGTGACCTTCATAGATATTTATTCTGGCTGGCCTGAAGCATTTCCGGTGCCTGATAAAAAGGCGGAAACAATTGCTAACTTGATAATAGATCAAATTTTTCCAAGGTTTGGATGTCCTTTAGAAATATTAACAGACAATGGATCTGAAAATGTAAATGCAGTGATGAAATACTTAACTGATTATTTCAAGATACATCATGTAACCACTTCCTACTTCCATCCACAATCTAATGGGAAGGTGGAGAGGCTACATAGAACGCTGAATGACATCTTAGCAAAACTAGCTCGAGAAGAATTAGAAACTTGGGATTTATTCCTGAACCAAGCTATGGCAGCCATCAGGTTTAATGGCAGTGAATCCTCTGGATTCTCTCCATTTTATCTGGTGTATGGCAGAGATGTGGTTTTACCACTCGACAATATACTTCAACCTCGAGAAAAATATGTAGGTGAAGAACCTCATAAGATAGCCATTCAGGAACAACATAAAGCATTCCGAAAACAACAAGCTGCACAAAAGAAACGAGTATTAAAACAACAAAGATTACATGATATCACAGCAAAGGATATCACCTTTGAAGTAGGTGATCCTGTTTTATACTCCTCAGGTAAATCTAAAGGAAAATTAGAATCGAAATGGGACTACCCATTTCGAGTCATTGAGAGAACAGGTCCAGTGAGTTACAAGATACAAGATCAATTAACTCACAGAATAATTAAATGTCATGGAGAAAGACTTAGTAAAGCGCCTCAAGAATGGGATGTGCCTCAACCTGTCCAACCTGTCAGAGCACGACAAATACAACGTTACGCTGCCCCGTCAGAACAGTCGACTACTGAAGACAGTAACAGTAGTGACGGTAATGACAATGATGAAGGTGACGATATAAAAGGGATTCAAGAAAAACACCCCTTAACGTCATTCATTAAGAATAAAAGACAAAGACGAGAACATTCTTCTTCAGAAGAAGATGGTGTTCCATTAGCAGAATTAAGACAACAAGTACAACAGGTACGAGATTACAAGAAACGTATGAAAGAGCTACAAGCTCCTTCAGCTGATCGGCTGCCATCACGATTCATTGCTGACGATCGAAATGATCGAGTAAATGATTCAACGATGGAAGTTGATCAATTGCAAATAACTGAAGAAAAAGGCCAAAGTAGTGAGCCTCAACCAAAACAGTCAAGTAAAGATATAACTGAGATGATCTCTTGTATACAAGCGGTGTTAAGAGATCATAATAAGATTAAAGAACCGGGTGAGAAATTAGAATTAGGAGCAATTATGGTACCCTCTTCCTGGAGTACTAGTGATTAAATGTTACCACAGGACTAATGATAACTAAACGTAACACATATGGCATGCCTCTCCTTAAGTTTGAGAGAGACGAGAGAAAGTGTAAAATGAGTAACAAAATTGTATTGACTTATGACTTGTGCGGAACGAAACTATAAATCTTGTCAGCCTCGCGAACTGACTGAGATTTTGTGTAGTTAGAATAACTTTCCGACCTTTTACACCCGGGAAGTAAATCGTCAGAGTGAAAGTAATTGGATCGCGTATTACTCATTGCGCTAACTCTTGCTTCCTTTCTCATTGTAGGAGCAAGATGTTGCGTTGGATGATTTTAGTTGGTCTTTTGACTACAATAATAGATGGACATACTATTATTCGAAACAATGTGATTTTTAAGAAAGTAAAAGAAGTAAATATGGTAACTAGTGATTGGAGTACAATGTTTGTTTATGAACTTCAGCCTTTTATACAATATGTGCGTAGACTTGACCGAAGTATGAAATATACCGATGGTTTGTATAATGCTACAACCATAGCTTTTCGAGAAACCTTTGTAGAAGTAAATGGTGAAAACTCTACTCTTGCCGTTGCATTACAATCGATCATAACGGAGATACACCAGGAGATCAGATACCTAAATAATCGTGTTAAACGAGTAAAAGAGGATCTGAATGATTACCGCAGATTACATGGCCATACAATAATCTCGTCTCGGAAGAAACGAGGTTTGTTCGACTTTGTAGGAGAAGGATTGAGTTTTCCCTTCGGAACTGTATCCCAGTCAGATTTAGATGGGATAGCAGATAATTTAAGACGTGTTAGTACTAATCAAGCAATGATTCAACATATTCAAAAACAAAGTTTAACCTTCATTAAGATGAATCATGAAGCGATTCTGCAAAATAGAGAATTTATGTTAAATATGTCGCACGAATTGATGTTATTTCAAGGTCGAGTAAATCAAGTAGTTCAGAATCATGAAGATCGAATATTATATCTTGAACATTTCACTCATGCTTATCATCAGCTTGAGTTTGTAATGAGTCGATTGGAATCAATGATAATCGCCGCAGAAACCACTCTGTGGGGATTACATGATCAAATGGATATTCTAGCCGATAGAAAGTTATCACCGAAAATAGTGGATCCTTCACTATTGACCTCAGTATTAATGAGTATTCAAGTTCAATTAGATGATAAGTCCATGTTGCCACTAGATCTGACAACAGAATTATGGCAATATTATCATTTGCTTACGACGGCTGCCATTTATGACAACGATAAACTGGTGATCTTTATGAAGATCCCCTTACATAATTCGAACTTGCAATTTGAAGTGTTCAAGGTGCAGGCTTTGCCTGTACCCTTTGTCAATGTAACCAAGAATGCGTCGCGAGTTGCAAATAAATTAGTAGCAATATATACTCTTGAATCTGACATATTAATTATTAATAAAGAAAGGACGAAGTATGTCCCAGAAATAGGACATGATCAATGTGTAGATAACAATAAGTTGTTTTGTCCTTTAGTAGGTGCTGTACGAACGATACATACGGCGACAAGTTGTATGTTAGCCTTGTTTTTAAACATGAAATCAGAGATTCCGAACTTATGCCAAACGGAAGTTCGATTGAATATCGACCTCCCGTTTAGTACTAGAATCGATGAAGGAATGTGGTACATCACGACAGATGTCCCACTACGATTCTCAATTACGTGTCCAAAACGAAGAAATCCGAAACCAAAACGGATTCTTCCGCCAATTGGAATTTTGGAATTAAAGCCGTTATGTATGGCATCGAGCGGTCAATTAATGTTACCGAGTTATTTCCATAGAAGGGATAATTCTACTTTTCGGATTGTTACAAAGACGGTGTTACCAAATTTCTCGTTGTTACAACGACAGATGTGGAAACCTGTCATAGAGAGAGTGAACATATCGACGTTTACGATACCGAAAGGAATAGAACACTTAGATGACTTACCCATGGATGACTTAATTCATGAACTTGACTCGCTAAATTTACAAATGACAGAATCATTTGAAGTCCCTAAGTGGGCTTATGCTCTCGCGACTGTTGCATTAATAATAGGATTATATCTGTTTTGGAAGTGCTATCGAGCCGATAGACACAAACAGATATACAAGTGGTTAAGAAACCGTAAAAGTAAACCGACTTTTTCAGCTGTTGATGATAGTGAAATGTCTAATTTTGCATTTGCCGATGATGAAATCTATACTAGTATGGGACCTAGACCACAGCCTTCAGCTCCTGCTAATCCAACTGGAGCACAACAACAACAACAACAACCTCCTAAGAGTATTAGAGACATGATGAGAAAAGCTGTTCAAAACTTTAGACCTTCTCCTCAACCGAATAGGAAATCAATATATCCCCGTGTACAACATGTGGATTCTGCCAATGTCCTCATAACTATGTTTGATATAGACAAAGAAACTGAAAAACAGTAGTTCACACACTGTGTGTTTTTGTTTCAGTGACCAGTGTACAAATGGCAGAATCTGATTCCAGTGTTGACAGTGGAATCGATGATTTCCCTGATTACCAGAGTTATTATAATGATCGTGACAATTTATATGATGATGAAACTTCAAGTACAGTTGGTACTGGAACTGACAGTAATAGTACTGTTTCACGAGAACTTTTTCAAGACACTAATTCATCTAGTATAAACGTAAATATAAATAGCAATTCATCTGATAATTGTGTGTCTGTATTGGCATCAATAGAAGCATCACCATCACCTTCTATAGCATCTTCCGACCTTTTGTCGACCCCTCCAAGTAGTGTTCAAACTCCTACGGACTCCATTTTACTATCTACACCTGAACGACTTCAACGACTTCCACCTTATTCGCCTACGGATACCGTGGAAACGTTAGTTCTTCCTCCAAGATTACCTGTTAGAACCCATGATGCAATTATTCATCGAGACCCCGAGAACCAAGACGGACTCGGTGGGTTTGTTTATGATATAACAATGAGATCACATACTTCTTCCAGTATGACCACACCTACAAGTGATTCTTTGCCTAGTGATTCTACCACTGTTCTGGACTCTGATGCAGCAGAGTCCGGTATCAGTGTGATACAGAACGAACTTGCACGAGCTGATCTTGAATTAGAAGTATACACCCCTCCTTTAAGTGATGTAGAAGCAAGACAATTTACTCCATTACCTACTAATGTTGTCTCAGAACCTATAATCGATATTCGACCGAGACCGTGGGAGTGGGCAAGGAGCGAGTTTTTCGAGACACCTCGCCCGTTGGCCTCTCCTCATGAATTTGATCGAGATATCATACGACCCAATACATATGAACAAGATTTTATGAGAGATACAGATCTCTTGAGTATTGAGGATGAATTTGGATGTCAATATTTTGATTTTGATTTGAATATACTATATGTAGAGGTTGAGCGAGAGTTGATATATTATTATGACAGTGCTATCGAAACTCATTTAACTTTTGCAAATAGGTCTAGATATTTAGTGATATACAATTGCCCTGATTTACAATATCCAAGAATCAATGAGCAGGGTGAGATAAGTGAACCTCTGCGGTATTATAGTCACCAGGTGGCTACTAACAGCAGTGTACATCATAGATTTCACATGCCAAGAAATGTAGCAGAGTTTACTCCCTTCTGTGCAAGATATCGTGACTTTAGTCGTCGAAGACGAGCACGATATCATTCAGATGGCCGACCAAGGAGTTTTCAACCCTTTGTTGTCTATCGTCAATACCACCCAGATTATGTTGGACATTTCACAGGGTCAACGTTTGACTACCGAACAGGCCCAAATACTGTGTATCGGCATTATCAGTTGCCAACACAAAATGAAAACCTTCAGAGTGAAGATTGAGAAATGTATTATTATAAGCAGCAACAAGCAGAAAAGTCTAATCAGACTAATACATGTATATAAGATTTTCATGTTCTGGTTTCCCAATGTATGTATAATCCTTCATTGGAAACCTGATACATGACGATCACGGGTTGTCTGTGTTTGTCTTGTTTACTAGTCAAAAAATTTTTACAAGAAGTTAGTAATTCTGTCCTAACAGTGTAACTAGTTATTATAAATTCGGAGTTCCTGGAGTGTATTAGATAAGTTACACACAGGACTCCAGTATCAAGGCAAACAACATTACGTGTACACTCCATATAAAACCGCACTTGGCATGCCCCACTTTTTGTGTAGAAAAGTGGGGTACCCAAGTGCGGTTAGGAGAGAAACATTACATAATCAATTAGTGATTGACGAGAAATTTCTTCCAGAGTCAGAACTTGATTAGCAATATTAGTCTTCAGTCAGCGAATTTCTAAAACCCGCATTTCATAAAATAATGACATAAAAATACCATATCTGTCTTTTCCAGATCATTGTACCCCGGAAAAATGTCCAATTTTAAACAATCCGCCCAGTATTTTTCGAGATATTGAACTTGTTTCCATATTAAAATAAAATGTTTTGCCGATATGTCATTTGGATTCCCCCCCTGTATAATTAAAGGTAAGTTTGTTGCCATCCGAGTTCGAACATGATCTTGTCCATCCTTCATTCTCGAAACAGTTCGTCGAGACATTTTTAAATAAAATTACCCAATAGAAGAAGAATTTTAGAAATAAAACTTATTCCGTGCGTTGTTATGTTTTTTAGAACAATAATGTGACAGTCTCGGTGATACATCCTGTCTTTACGAAGTGCGGTCCCTGTTTTTCACTGAGACTCCGAATCATTAAGAAACCGGCATATGTTTTAATATTGTAGATTTCTCTAAGCTGTTTCGCTGTTTCGCGTTTACATCAGTAATTATTTTTGACGAACTAAATTGAGAATGGAACAGAATTAATAAATAAATAAATCCATCTACTCCTTCCAGTCTTTTTCGTAACAACTCTGGCGGATTTTTCAAATTAAGTTCAGCCTTCGGAATCATGAAAATTTAGAAGCAAGGGACGGACGAATCATGGCCTACGGTAAACAAATTCAAGTTATAGTGGGATTTTCTTGTCAAGTTCCAATATCTCAAAAAAGGCATGGAAAATTGGTGACGTCTCTGAGGGCTGGAGGGGGGGGGGGGGGTTGTAGGCATTTGCTCTTTAAACGTAGATTTTGCCCACATTTCCTTCCCACGTCCCCTTATCTTGCAAGTGCCACCTTGTCCAGTAGGCCGGTAGAGACTAATGGATCACCATGTTTATCTTCCTAGCATTTGGTACGTTTTTTTCTTGGAAATAGTATGTTTTATTTCGTGGCTGGAACAGTGGCGGCGCCAGAAATTTTTTCGTGGGGGGGGGGGGGGGCAAATAGGGGGACAGACTTCCCATGAAGGGGGGCAAATACGTAAAGGATCATATCATTACTTTATTATGAGGTAGTCCAAACTTGGACCCAAAGCCCGTAATATACCTTCAAAAAATCCTGGATCCGCATCTGGTGGGTCTGTGCGTGAGAGAGAGAGAGATAGAGAGCTGAGGGAGGAGAGGGGGAGAGAGTGTGTGAGTGTGTGTGTGTGTTTGGTGGATGGGGGGGGGGGGGCAGAGCACACATTGGGGGGGGGGTGTCAGGGACACCTGAGGCCCCATAAGGCCTGGGCTGACGTGGGGTTATTTAGTCCCGCTGATGAAGTTGCGGGAAAATTAGACCAACGTGGAGGGTCGGAGTCCAAGTGTCGCGAACTCGGCGCAGAGAGCTGAGTTAGACCGACGCCGTGATTCCTTCTCTGCCAAATTGGCCTGAAATAGGTTCGATTTCCGTTAGGTGTGATTCCTAATCACTTCAGGCTGTATAATGGAAAGAATGATTTAAAGTAACAACGATTCTTTTATTTACACATAAAAATAAATCCGTTTCAATATTTCAACAATCAACAATTCGATTCTTTTCACAGAAAATGGGTCGCTACGGTTAAATAATTCTAAACAATCATATGGTCATTCTATAGCCCTGTACTGGCACTATAGTCTACACACTGGAAATGTTACTACCGTGAGCTCGCCATAAGAGCTTCACAAATCTGAAATGTTATTGCTGTTATTGCTTCACCCGCTTAGGCTCAAATGTCAACGTCTGCGCGTAACTGTACCTCTGGCTGTCGGAGGGTTCCGACCAGCAATGTTCGTCATCTATAAAGACACCGTACTTCTGATTTGGGTCAGATATTGTCTACTCATACCTTATGTGCCTTTTGAAAGTCCTCCGTGAAAGTCCTATTGAAATATTCACCGTTCCTGGTTGAATTCACGATTCACAAATGCCCTTTTTGTGCTAGGGCGAAATTGTCACTCACACCGATCTCCAGTCGGTATTACGATGCTTCGACAGCAAAACAAACTACTCAGAACGCAATCAATCTGACGCTTCAAAGGGTTAATACGCACAATACAATTAACCTACACTTCTGACTATTGCAGGCCGATACCTGCTACTCGACAATCTAAACTTTAACGTTCCACCTGGGGTGTTCCTTCTCACGAATTCGGCCCCGTAGCCGCCTATCAACGCTAAGCTAAATCAATCATGGAATGCCCTCTCTGGCGATTCCAGCCGTTTCAGGGTCCTGTGATCGAAGGTACCCTTATGCCAGGAAACAGAGTCCGCCTGTCCTGGACTTCACCAACGTGTGTGTGACCCCAAGTGTGTGTCTAATGCTCTGCTCTTCCAGGTATATATATACTTTTTTACCCTAAACTGTCAGGTGGACCGACGCTCATCTGTCCACCTGTCAAAACGATGGGAGATGACGTATATCGAGGCAGAATCAATACAAGTCATCTCACGCGTGACTTAACGCTGACTTCACTTGTCGAGAAAACCGATTCGTTCTTGCCATGATTGTTAGGTGACGATACGATAGACATTTCTATCGTTTTAGAATCTCGTTTCTTAATTGACCGTGACGATATCTTGACACCAACCGATTACGTCTCGTAAGACTCCGACTACTGTAGAATCTAAACGAGATTAGACCTTATCTAACATACCGTTTCTCCCCTGGGTCCCTGCGCTAAAGCTGGATATATACACCACGTGTGTTTTTTTCCAGCTTTACAGAGAAGTGAAATTCATGTAGGTTTTTCGCCTTGATGCGGAATATATTTTGAACTTACAATATCTTTACATATGAGGCCCCTTGCCCCTATATTTAGGCTGGCTTTGCCCTGACAGGGGGGGGGGGGCAAATGCCCTCATGCCCCCTGTAGCGCCGCCACCGGGCTGGAAACGGTCGTAGTACTAGTAGACTGAAAACATTTTGGCCAGACGCTGTCATCTGTTGGTGTTTTGGTAATAATAATCCTCCCCAGCCAGCATGGGTTTCTTTTCAATAGATGCATCAAATGCTCCGGTCCTTTGACAGATTAATAAGTAAACTAGCTGCCGTCCTTGGAAGATATGACATACCAGTATACAATTAAGCTTAATTAGTTGCTTCTGTTCAGTGGCGTGTTAAATTAAATCCTTTGTCTGTTGTTAATCCCCAAAGCCTACGCAAACTTGACATTTAAAAAGAATCTATATATTTTTTGTCGGCAAAGCACATTTGATGTACTTTTGGGCGTGAAATTTTTGTTACAGACGGGCCAATTCCAACCAATTAAATCTTGCGCTGAACAACAACTGTTTTAATTAGCTACTTGGTGGGCTAGATTCTGAATAAAAAACACATTTGCATTAATGTTATATCATTTAATTGGAAAGGTTATTCATTTACACTTGTTCACACCAAAGAATGTTTTTAGGGGGGAGAAGCATTAATTATCCTCATCATAGTACGATGCCGCAACATTATCACCGAATTAGGGCGAGAACGGTTTGAGTTCGACCGAATTCAACTGAATTGAATAGAGTATGCGTTTTGGTCCTAATCTTTTCAACCCCCCCCCCCCCAAATGGGAGCCAAAACTGGTTTTATCACCTGTATCAGTCACTGCTGAGATGACTGATTCCCCAGGTTGAATAAGATGTCACGGCGGTGTCACGGTTCTCGTGACCATAAACTCAAGTATTCCTGGGTGGCGACGTTTCGTTTCGTGGGGACACACTTCATAGCCTGATCGGACAAATGCCGAGTTGAATTTTTATACCGTGTTTTAAAGAAGCTCCGTAAAAAGAGAAGAGAAGCACGGTCCGGTTTTAATCGAATTGGATCTTATCCGTGTTTTGAAGATAATTTCCACCGTGCTTGGGGTTAAATAGCGGCTGTCAGAAAGAATAAAAAGTGCATTTTAATTTAACATTTGGGCGGATTATGATGTTATATCCCAGGCGCAAAGCAGATAAATTGCCATGATGTCCAAAAGAAAAATGTATAGTTATCTGTACCCGTCCGCTTCGGCTGAGAATCAGAATGTTTTTTCAACAACAATGACCTCGATTAAGCGAGTTCAGACTAATTTATGTCATGTAAATCCAATAGATGGAACAGCCACACTGCTTCATGGGTTAGTCAAAATTCGCATTTTTTTCCAAGATTTATTTAAACACAAAACGTAAATTATTGGACCGATTTTCACGTTTAAAGGATTTTTTTGACCTAGAAAATCGCCCCCCAAAATATTTCAGGCACAGAAAAGGGATTTAGTGAAGATAACTTTTTATGTAAATTGCGAGGTGTTTTCCCAATCAACACTGATTAGTGAGTAAATGCCTGCTGTTATATAATCATACATAACACACTCAGTCGATATTGGGATATTTTTTTTATATGGAATGTACACGTAATGAAATTTGAAAGTTGGTGGAAAAGAGTGTAGATTGAGTGCACCAAGTTGCAGACGAACCCAGGGGAGCGTACTATCAAGTGTAAATTTTAGTGTATTATACATAATTCTATGGTAACATAGTGGTTTCTTTTTAAATATAGTCATATATATTTTATTTTGTATTTGTGTATTTGATTATTTTGCTGTTGGAATGGCTTCGGCAAATACTTTAGAATTTGAAGAATTCGCCGAGGAACAGGCGATGTTTGATTTACATAAACGCGAAGCCTTCCAACATGCGGTACCTCCTTGTAATGATCATTGTGTATTTTTTCGAAAAAATTTATGGAGATGCCGTCGCCTAAGGTATATTCGTATATGGAACACAAGACATTATAATCCTGCCAATGGCCAGACAGAGATAATGCAACACCAACTTGGCTATCGTTTTTATTTCTCTGAGGAAAGAAAAGTAATATTTCCCCATCTTTTGTATCTTCCGGAGTTCCCAGTAGAAGTTGAACCCCATGAAGTCACTGGTCCCGGTCCTGACGAGGTCATTCATTGTGTCAATGACCCCTGTTGGAATGGCCGATATTATGACCATGGACGAAATCAATTGGATACTGAACTGGACCTAATAGCCAATCCTGGCTTGGTCTGACCATTCAGGAGTCATGAGATCTTCCCTGGTAGTACATATCCCGCCAGTGAAGATGCTGATGATTCATTTGGATTTTATCAGCACCAAATGCACCCTGCACGATTCTTTCCTCCTGATAACGTACAGAAAACTTATGAATTGGAGAAACAGCAAAAGCAGTATCGGCTCCTTCGTGAAGCTTTAATCCGACACGAGGGAAGACGATTACAACGTTTTAGTTTACGCAACCAAATTATCAAATATAATGAAACGCTGGAGGTACAGACTCATTATAAGGGTCTTGGAGACCCTTGCTGTATTTGCTTAACAGAAATTTCGAAAACTTGGCAGGATTTATTTGAATGCGGCCAATGTAAACAGCAAATTCACTACTCTTGTGGTATTGCATGGGCCAGATCAAAAGCAGGTGCTCCTGAGCAAGCTTCTTGCCCGCACTGCCGTGCACCCATGAGGTGGGGCATTGGTAACGAGCCGAAGCTTCCAGCTGAAATGGACCCACATCAGTTTTAAGTTTTTGAGTTTGAAAAGGCGACCCCCTACAGCTGCGCGCCGTCGGGCACTGTTGTCATCTTTGGACGTCCTTGTATAATGTTCTTATTGCGCAAACAACAAAAGTATTCCAAGTAAAGTAAACGAAAAAGTTATTTTCAATCAAAATTACATAGTGACATTCTAGACGTGACTCCTAGTCTCGTCACTATCGACAACAGATTAAAAACTAACGAAGAACCGTTAACGGGGAAAGTAGAATTGTTCATACGGCACAGCTGTAGCATAGTGTAAAATAGTTTTTGTTATTTTATTGAGTATAGTCAATTACAGTTCTTTTGTTTTATCGCACTTGATATCTAATTGTTTGTAGTCAATTTTCAGTTTTTATAGTTATAAAAAAAGTTTTAGTTAGTTTACAAGTAATATTAAATCCTTGAAAAATGGCCACTGCATATGCATACCGTATAGTTAACCCAACTTCAGAAGATTTTCTTCCGGAGCAATTAGAGTACTGGACACAGAGATGTCGTATTCCTGTACCTATGATCTTTCATAATGGAGCTTCCGCTTTTCAGCGTAAAATCCGTGTGTGGGATGTGGTACAGTTAAACGAAGTCACCGGTCACTTAGAATTGATTCGAACTCAAGTCTTGTACCGGTATTGTCTCCATACAACGGAAGTAGGACGCGAACTGGTGATGCCTCACATAGTGGTAATCAAACATGAGGCTCGATTAGCAACCCCTCGGGAGGCAGCACGATCAAGCCGTATAAGTGTTATTCGTTATTGGAATGACCCACGGTGGGACGGAACTTATTATGATCAACGAATTCCTTATGAATCGGAGAATGGGATCGATACATTCATCACATCGACTCTGGTCCATCTATTTCGCCCTAGTGAATATAGTCAAATCTCCGTACCTGATTTACCCCGTGAATATCGAATGATCATTGGTGAAACATTCCATCATGTGCAGGTGGAACATACCTATGAATGGGAAAATGCACAATACAGTCATCAAGTCTTGCAATCATCGCTTGAATTGTATGCAAGCCTTAGAATCTTTCAAGCCAGACAAAATTTAGTTGATGGAGATGGGAGACAATGTGCGATATGCTTGGTGGACATTGTTGGGCCCCGTGAAGCATATCGTTGTCCTCAATGTACTCAGATAGTACATCTCTACTGTGGGTTGACTTGGATGCAGCAAAAACAAAGTTGTCCTCTGTGTCGTTTTGACCTCCTATGGGGAACCCCTTTGAAGAAGCATAGCTTCGATTTTACGGCCTTTAATTATCAGTTTTTCCCCACTAACAGAATCAGGTAGAGTTTATTGTTATTTAGAATTACTTAAGGAATTGAGAATGTAATGCCTTAGGAGAAAAAGGTGATTCCTGTTGTCTGAAGGCGTTCCGATATTGTTAGTCCTTAATAAATAATCCCTGTAGTGCATTTCTTATCCCTAAAACCGGTAGTGTCTGATCCGGGTCATGGATTCCCGTCACAGTGTTGACTGTGATGCTGATAGCATCCTGGTCACCGCATGTGATTGGTCATCCTGATTCCATGGATCAGGTCAGCCAGTGATCCTGGTCACTGTTGAAAATTCTGGAATTCATCTGATCCAGACTCGAGCTCCGATAAAGGTTTACCAGACCTCGCGTCTTGGTTGGGAGGATTGTAACGAAATGCCCTCCACGGAGCGCATCGGGTTAACCTCCGTGGGGCGCGTCGGAGTCATATGATTGCACTTGGGAGTCTTGGTTCCCGAAGTGTTAATGTGTTAATCAGAGTGGCCAAGTCCTACTTGGTAATAATTCTCTGTTGTACGCTGTTTTCAGGCACAAGTTATGTAATTTTATTCATATTCCTAGTATATTTGCATTGCATAACATCAGTGCAACTGACCTAAAAAAGTACTCTGCACACTTACTATAGAAGTGGAGCACGAGACACGAAATTAGACAATAGTCTGACCTAAAGTAACCTTACCAAGGTGTTTTCGACAGAATTTGCAATTATGACTGGCATATTAGCTAGTAAAAGCCTAACCTATAATAACCCCATCAGAATGCTTTTGACAGATTTTAGCATTGTATACTGACCCGACCTAACCTCAACACACCCAGTATCACTTTCAGCTCTGAGAATTGTGCAATCTAGCACGTTCGCTAGGTGGCACTGTCGGTTTTGAAATTGTACACCTACTAAATGCCAATGTCCTTTTAAATGCGAGAACGCATACTCTTAGCATAGGATACCCACAGGATGCCCTACTATCCCGGAATGGCGGTAAGGGGTTAAGAAATACCTCTCCGCCATCTTGGGGTATAAGTGGTGTTTTGTGGTGTTTTATGACGTCAATTGAAACAAGATATGCACGACTATGCACGAATCAAACTGTATTTAAACCCACGGAAGCACCCGAGTAGACATTTCTCTCTTTGGTCTTCCGTTGTACAAGAAGTCACTCTCCTATCTCGTGGAAGGACGCCGCCGAACGCTGCCAGGCCAGACAACAGTTCCAGACACAGGACGCGATGAGAGCGATGCGATAATTTCGACTTAGTCTCATTTCGTATCTGATATATTTTAGAAATTTACCAGAGAGAGAATATTTTTTTACAAGTTTCAATTATAGGAACTTTATTTAGGGTTTAGTGAATAAACATAGAAAACTGTAAGTAACTTTTATGTGTTTTAAATTCACCCTTTCGCTGCGGCTGCAGTATCAAGAATTGTTGCAGACTCTACAGAAACTGGTTGCCTCCTAAGACTGAACACTTACATTGTCCTGTGGCCACTTGCCACGATTGTAGTCCTAACCCAAATCCACTAGATGATCATTTTTCCGGGGTACTTAACCCTGCTATGCCACATCTGGTAGTTGCTCGCCGTTGCTCCTTGGTTCTCTCTGGGTATTCCGGTTTCCTCAACCTGTAAAACTTTCTGACACGAGGTGACCCTGGCTGTCGAAAGTGTTGTTAAACTCCGACAAATAAATAAATAAATAAATAAATAAATAAATAAATAAATAAATAAATAAATAACACCCACGGCTGCAGGGTGGTACATTATAAGACTTTTCATCGTCCACAGGTACCCCCAATGCTACTAATGCTAAAAGGGCCCCATTGGGTACAGAGAATCCATACCATGCTACCATTTTAGAAAGTCAAGCATACTCCACAACATGTTGTGCAAAGCAACCGTGTGTTTATAAAAGCAGAATGTGAGGAAGTTGTACCAAGGGCTAACAGTAGGTCATCGGGTGTCCGGGCAATCCATTCTATAGTACCGCACAAGAGCTTGCTATGGAGACGTGCTTTCCATTGGTGGAGTTAGCTCGTATTTGCAAGTTATTATTTCGTAATTACAAGTTATTAATTTGTAATTACAAGCTATTCGTAATTAAAATTTATAATTTCGTAATTACAAGTTATTAATTGGTAATTTCAAGTTAATTATCTCGTAATTTCAAATTATTATTCCCTAATTAAAAGTTATTATTTCATAACTGACATATAAAAGAAAATACTAAGTACAGTGAAATCTAGTTAATTGAATTGACAGTTTGCCAGTAGAAAATATTCATGTCAGCAGAAAATATTCAATATGCAAGAGCATCCAATTGCCCAGAATTTGTTATTTTTTGATAAAGTTCTGGAAAACAGGATATAATAGACTAAATGCCTATATTTGATGCAGTGGCGCCAAATTCAATGGATGTCACCTGCAATTCATAACTCCGATGCAGTGCTGGACCCAAGACAGAGTTCTTGCCCTTCGAACGGGAGCTTGATAAATTGGCAAAAACTGTACAGTAATACTGATTTGGACAAACTTGGACAGTGATGTCCACGAATGTCTTTACCAGGTAATAAAAAACATCAGCAAAATTTCAATTAATGGATCACTGGTCTGTACCCGGCGCTTCATTAATTAAATGTTTAATGATTATTTCTATAATTAATGTTTGGAATCTAGTATTACTGCTTTCGTGGAAATACTACCCACCCGTGTGACCAGTCCACGGTGCCGTACTTTTTCTACCACAATTGGTTAAATTAGACTCAGTTGTTTTACTTGTCGTGATCCATGGCCTTCCTAACCTATTATTTAATCAGCACGTACTGGAATCAAAATTGGCCATGCTGGGACCCCAACATACCCAATCAGCCATTGACCTCCATAAATGTCATGCTACCCACTGCGTGTATGACATAAGTCTACGAAGTAAATGTAGTCGGACTAGTCCTGACAGAAAGCATACGATTACCATGAACAGCGAATTGATATTCCAAGATTTCAATTCAGATGAAAATGTTACCACTGGTAAATTATTGTCTGAGGTGTCGTGTCCGCCTACATCCCCGCCCATATTTACGCCTCTGTCTCCATATATTTCCAGAAAAGTTACAGCATGAACAATTCCTCATTTAGGTGGTGTGGTCTTTGGCAGCTCGAAGTCAATGTAATCTTTTCTGAATGATGGCTTACCTGTTTATAAAGAATATATGTCCATCGTCGACATTTCTGTCATTCATAGATTTATATGCCTCTCTTGTACATATCATTAAAGCCATAACATTAACCTGAAATGACACGCTATTATTTAACCTTTTACCCAACGTGACGGCCAAAACCGGCCAGCGCTATTCTCAAAAACCGCCAATTAATTTGCATTATATTTTCATTTTTTATCTCAAAAACATAAGTTATGACCCCTCTTTGGAACGAGCTCGTCGAGCTGTGCTCGTTGAGCTCGTTCCAATGAGGCGCCATAACCTATGTTTTTGAGACAAAAAATGAAAATGAAAGAGTCAATGACACTGTAGTTCAACTTGTCAAACTTGAACTTGGTAAGTTATAAATGAAACAGCAAAATTGAAGATCATTGGTACCTATGTTCTTTGATGAAATTTCAACATAACAGAATTGTGTGTGCACAACGTCAGAGTAATCCACGCAATTTTTAAATGTAAACAGTAAGACTGGCTGAAGGAAGAATGTTAACACACAAATGCAGTATGTTCAGAGGTTATTGTAAATGGAACTTTTTTCACAGAAATGAATGCTAATCAATAACTCTTATCTAAAGTTCTTGCCAAATGAGCACACCAAGTTCAAAAACAATCCTATATGATAAATTTGGCCTGTAGGCCATGTCAAAGAATGTTGATGCACAATTGCAATAAATTCAAAGATTGTTGCTAACAGCAACAGTTTTTGATGGAAATGAAAAGAAAATCAATAGCTCCTATCTTTGTCACCCTGCATAAGCATACAAAGTCTTAAAACAACATAATAATGAATGTGCCCTCTGAGGCATACCAAAGGAAGATGTTAACGCACAAATGCACTAAGCAGAAGGTCATTGCTTTTTTTTTTGGGGGGGGGGGGGGTTATGGAAATTCATAAATATACCCCGCTGAGAGTTCAAAAGGGATAAGTTGATGCACAAATGCAATGAGTTCAAAGGCTGGTGATAACGACAATAATTTTTTATGGAAATGAAAAAAATCAATAGCCCACATCTAGAGGTCACCCCGAACACACATACCAAGTTTCAAAGTGATCCAATCATAGATGTGCCCTGAAGGGTGTGTTAAAGGGAAATATTGAGGCCTGATTAAACGAAGTTCAAAGGTCAGCGGCAACATTTTTTGACAAACAGGAAGAAAATTGACAGCTCCCATATAGATGTCACACCACACAAGCACACCAAGTTTGCAAGCGATCCAATGTTAATGTGCCCTGCAGGGTGTGTCAAAGGGAAATATTGATGCTTAACTGCACTAAGTTTTTACTAAGTTCATCGAAGGTCATTACCAATGGCAACATTTTTTGACGGAAATCTAAGAAAATCGATAGCTCCCATCTAGAGGAAACCCCAAACAAGCATACAAAGTTTCAAACCGATCTGATCATAAATGGGGCCTGTAGGGCATGTCAAAGAATATACTGATACCTGACTAAACTAAGTTCAAAGATCGTTGTCAGCGGCAGCATTTTTTGACGGACAGAAATGGAAGAAAATCGAGAGCTCCCATCTAGAGGTCACCCCAAACAAGCATGCCAGGTTTCAAAGCAATCCGATCATAAATGTGCCCTGTAGGGTATACCAAAGGGACATATTGACGTCTGACTAAACTAAGTTCTAAGAACATTGGCCGCGGCAACATTGTTTGACGTAAATGGAAGAAAATCGATAGTTCCCATCTAGAGGTCACCCCAAACAAGCATGCCAGGTTTCAAAGCAATCCAATCATAAATGTGTCCTGTAGGGTGTGCCAAAGGGAAATATTGAGGTTTGACTAAACTAAGTTCTAAGAACGTTGGCCGCGGCAACATTTTTTGATGGAAATGGAAGAAAATCAACAGTTCCCATCTAGAAGGCAACCCCAAATAAGCATGCCAGGTTTCAAAGCAATCCAATCATAAATGTGCCCTGTAGACTGTGCCAAAGGGAAATATTGAGGTTTGACTAAACTAAGTTCTAAGAACGTTGGCCGCGGCAACATTTTTTGATGGAAATTGAAGAAAATCGATAGCTCCCATCTAGAGGTCACCCAAAACAAGCATACCAAGTTTCAAAGTGATCCAATCACAAATGTGCCCTGTAGGGTGTGCCAAAGGGAAATATTGAGGTTTGACTAAACTAAGTTCTAAGAACATTGGCCGCGGCAACATTTTTTGAGGGAAATTGAAAAAAATCGATAGCTCCCATCCAGAGGTCACCCCAAACAAGCATACCAAGTTTCAAAGCAATCCAATCATAAATGTGCTCTGTAGGGTGTGCCAAAGGGAAATATTGAGGTTTGACTAAACTAAGTTCTAAGAACGTTGGCCACAGCAACATTTTTTGACGGAAACTGAAAAAAAAATCGATAACTCTCATCTAGAGGTCACCCCAAGCAAGCATACCAAGTTTCTAAACGATCCAATCATAAATGTGCACTGTGGGGTGTGCCAAAGGGAAATATTGAAGTTTGACTAAACTAAGTTCTAAGAACATTGGCCGCGGCAACATTTTTTGACGGAAATTGAAGAAAATCGATAGCTCCCATCTAGAGGTCACTCCAAACAAGCATACCAAGTTTCAAAGCGATCTGATCATAAATGCGATCTGTGTGGTGTGCCAAAGGAAATTGTGGGCGTACGTACTAACGTACTAACATACTAACGTACGTACGTACGTACGTACGTACGTACGCCGACGGACGAGAAGTGATGGCAATGGCTCAGCTTGACTTTTTCAAGTTGAGATAAAAATGAGTTATTCAAGAATTTTGTTTGCAAGTGTCGTCTGCTTTTCATGTTAGGTAAATGGTTAACTACAGCCCGAGTTGCTACATTGAACAGGGTACTGGTGACAAGAAAAATAGATAACACAACTCAGTTCGAAAGTCTTTTTATTATACGTTAACCTATAGATTATCCAAGAAATTGCGGAAAGACAGAAATCGTATCCCCCACTGTGAAGATATAAACATTTTCAATTTCACGGTATCAATCAAAATGGCGGCTTTCAAAGCATTACTTCAAGGTTAATACGAGTCAAATTATCACAGAAAATGATCAATTTGTTCTAGAAACGTGTAATGAAAAGAAAATCTAGTGTTTTTGAGTGGATACCGATCATTTCCAGCAATAATTCAACACGTATTCACCTTGAATTGATGCATGAAACCCGCTAGTCCAACATGGCCTGAACGTCCGTAATATAAGTTATTGGTTTGGTACGTTCTTTCAAAGGACGTACCAAACCAAAAACTTATATTACGGACTTCCAGGCCATGTTTGGACGGGAAACCCGCCAGCTGAATCAGATCGCAAGACGCTATCTGTTCTGAGTATCGATCAAATCACTTCCGCGTATCAATGATTCAATGCGCTGTTTACTTTCACGCATCAATTCATGGTTGAAACGAGTGGAATTATCAGATTCTTATAAAAAGCGTGTAATAAAAAGAAAATCTAGTGTTTTTGAGTGGATATCGAAAATTAACTCACTTGTGACCGAGATAAATGGGCATTTTCGCTCGCGCAAGCGCTCGCGAAAAATAAACATTTGTATCGGTCACTTATGAGATAATGTTCGGTATCCACTCAACAACACTAGATATCCTCTACTTTTTCTTCAAGGACTAGATACGAAGGGATATGACAGATATATAAAGTAATGTAAGCTATATATAAAAGCGCGCTTGAAGCTTCACCCCATGAACAACAGACCCGACAGAAGCGAACTGGGGCATTCCCACGTGCAACATTTTTTTAATTTTTATATTTTATCAAACAAACCGCAGAGGAATCTTACCAGTAATCAGGATCCCAATCCTAAGTACACAGACTATTGTTCAAGAATATAATTGCCCAAAACAGACATTTTCATTCTTGAGCTTAAAAATAACGAAACATATTTCCGAAGAGAAGAAATCTCCTGAAGGGCCGCGTTGTCTTCCGTCACTCGAACGTCCTAGAGTATTCTACGGTTATTTTTATAAAGTGTATTCTACATGGGAAAAGAAACCGGTTATTTTTAGAACCTTCGATAGGTAAAACTATCGTCAATAATATAGTACCTCCCAGCCAATCACGGGAGGGGAAAATCACATGAGTTTTAATAACATTGAAAATAATTTACAAAAGATTATCCTTTCACCTAACGTAATGACTATATGCCACCAGCGCTATTCATAAAATTTGCCATTCATTTATTTTTACTTCTTCAATATTTTGTCTCCAAGGCCTAGCTTATGAGCCTTCACTGGAACGAGCTCGTCTAGGAAGATGTTTTGAAGTATTAAAGCAATTTAGAAACTGCCATCTTGACTTTTAATCTATGCAAGGTCACAGGTCGCGAGGTGTAAACATTCCAAAAACACGTTGCAAGCAATGGCAATGGGAGAAGAGAGCGAGTGAAGTGCTTCGGATCCCATTACGTTCATTAGTGCGAATTCAAAAATATTTAGCAAAGGTTACCATTTATTTAAGGCAATGACAATATTGTACGAGAACTTTCATTATTTCGAATTAAGTTCCTATCGACTTAAATGGTGTTTTAATGCACGTTGTGTCATGACTCTGTGGTAGTCCAAATATGGCCTGAAAGACCGTATTTTAATTTTTTGGTTTGGTACGTCCTTGAAAGGATGTACTACACAAAAAAAATCATTAAAATACGGTCTTTCGGGCCATGTTTGGACTAGACTGCGTGGCCGTGGACACTGTTTCGACAACCTTCTGGGATTTCCCCAAGCCGAGAAACTACGTGCGACGAGTGTTCCCTTATTGCCGCTCAAAACAAGTCCTTGCCTCCGTGAAAAAAAGTCTTTAAACCGGCGATATCACGTCGTTTAAAGTCGCCTAGGGTTGACCCGTCAATTAATTTGAATGATGACAACGGTTATACGAATTTTATTTTCAAATTATCGCTCACAGAGGGCGAGGGCAATCGCTTGCCTCAAAACGACACGTCTGTCAACCCTTCGCCCCCCAGTAATGTACATTTGAATTTGATTTTACTTCCACAGCCCCTGCAGAGATAACTTTGAATGGCGGAATTGGAGAAATCCTTTCTTGAGAAGTAATCTAGCAAATGGGGAAACTTCTTACGCATTTGAAGTTATTTTACCTGCAGTTACTTAATCCCGATTGCCCACGTTGGGCAATGGTGGCCCTGTGTACTAAGGTATACTGCACGCCGGTGGCGCTGTCTGCTACGGCATACTGCACCCCAATGGTGCACTTGTCTTCAAACAATGCTAACCCTGCTTGTGTGGAGTTAGTACGTTGGAAGTTCTGACAGTTATTCACCGATGCTCGGTGGTTTTCCCCCGTATTCTGACTTCCCACATCTGTAAAACTGTCTGATGCGAGACGAGCTTGGTTGTCGAAAGTGTTGTTAAACTCAATTAAATAAATTTTAACCCACACTTAATACTTGACAACATTACTGCACCTATAATCTGCAATTCGTGACACTTTCATAGAGCAAATTTCGCACAGGAGAACATTTCACAATTTTTATCATCTAATGCCACTCTGAATTGCTCCTCTAATTGATGATCTGGAACAGCAGATTACCTTCGAGGCTTCGAATTCTCTTCCACTGATCTTGCAGTCATGGAAACTTCATACATTTTAGCAATGAAATGTTTTTTCATAAGAATGCAAGCAGCAAGCTTCTGCATAAAAAGTGTAGGTCCGTTATTTGACCCCTCAGCATGAAAGAGATATATGTGAGTAGTGGTGTATATTCCCCTACAGGTGGAGGTTGCCGGACCTCGGTGCCGGACCTCGGAAGTGACGTCATGTCACGTGACGTAGTGGCGCCATGTTGTGTTGTCATGGTAACCCGCGTGAGCGGCCATGTTGTGACGTCATCTCCATAGTGATACGTGGTGGTAGTACGCATGCGCAGCGCGTGTTGTTAGGGTGATACGAGCTTCCGTCGTCCATTTTGTATACTGGAGGCCGCCATCTTGGTTTCTATGGTAGCACGTGATTGCTATGTTACCTAAGGCCTACAATAGGACAGGGGTATGTTCGGTGGGTATGTTCGATTGAATCGAAGTATTTTCTGGAACGACTTGCCTGGATAAAAACCACAAACAACCCGACAATCCCTCCAAATCACCAAAATCCACCCGAAATCACCAAAATTGACTTTATTTCCCCATTTTATCGGTTTAGCACGTAGTGCTATAGTACTAAGGGGTACAAGGGGTGCATTCGACTGAAGTGGAGTAATGTTCTGGATTAGAATTCTCCCAGAATCCCTTTTTGATCCCTATCCCATGACGTTTTTCTCTATTAAGAGTAGCACGTAGTGCTATAGGACAAATTTACCCAGAATTCTCTGCTTCTATCTATATATGCAATAGTTATCGTCTATCTGACCCTGTTCCTTTGTTCTAGAGTATACTCCAGTAGCGTAGAAGAGCCTATCAACTGGAACAGTACACCTTATTATTGCTATATTTAGCAATTTCTAGTCTATTCTTGTTAGTTCTGACCCTATTCCAAGTTCTCTTGTTGTTTCATTTATCTAACTAACCAATGAGATTGCTTGATTTCCCATAATCTGTATGCAGGGTTATCTGCCTTGTGTATAACAAAAGCCTATATCCAATGGCACCCCAATTTTAGTACCCCTTTTTTGAAAACACCTGTGGCTATGGAATCCCTTTTTGTCATATGTGCTTATGTGAAAAGGCACAATGTGACACAATATGCCCTATCACATAGGCACATGCTTTATGTGTCGATATGTGCCTATGTGAAAAGGAACAATGTGACACAATATGCCCTATCACATAGGCACATACGGGTATTTGAGGGTACCTATGGCCTGGTATTGTATTATTTGAGGATACCTATCGAGGAAACGTACTGGAGAATCCCTTTTTGTCATATGTGCTTATGTGAAAAGGCACAATGTGACACAATATGCCCTATCACATAGGTACATACGGGTATTTGAGAATACCTATGGCCTGGTATTGTATTATTTGAGGATACCTGTTGAGGATACCTATCGAGGATACCTTTTATAGGATACTTATCTGTGGATACTATATAGGCTGTACATATCCCCATAGGTCTCTTGCTGGCCCTTAGTACTATTAATCCACCTGATGCATTATGTTATCCTATGACTGGTATAGGTAGTATACAATGTTAGGCATAGGGGTATTGTGGGTAGGGGTACTGCCTGGTAGTTTACAACGGTACTATAGTATGGCGGTATATACACCTATAGGCCCCTGTTAGTGCTTGGTACTATTAACCGACCGATTGCTTTGTTTTATTATATGGCTGGTATATGTAGTACGTTATGGTAGACCTAGTGATTTTGTGGGGGTGGGGGTAATGCTTGGTAGTTTAGAACGGTACTAGAACATAGGCTGTACATGTCCCTGTAGGTCTCTTGCTGGCCCTTGGTACTACTGATCCACCAGATGCTTCATATTATTGAGCGGTATTCTGGGGGTGGGGACAATGCCTGGTAATACAGAACGGCAGCAGAGTATGGTTGGTATATTCCCCTATGGGTCCCATCCTAACCGTTCATAGTATTAACCTACCAAATGCTTTGTATCATCCTGTTACTGGTAAGGTGGTACGTAATACCAGTAGTTCCTACCTTATTCCGAGTACTCTTGTTGTTTCATTTATCTAGTTCATTTATATAAATTATAATTAACCAATTAGATTGCTTGATTTCCCATAACCTGTATGCAGGGTTATCTCCCTTCTGTATGGTAAAAACCTATATCAATGGCAATATCCCCAGCACCCCAATTTCGGCACCCTTTTTTCTGAAATGAGGATAAGAGTCGTATTAAAAATCCCTCATTGAGTACGTATGTTCTCATGCTCTAACCATTTTGGCACCATACCTCCATGCGAAGTTTTAGGACAATCGACGCGTTAATGAAGCCGGGGAGATGTTATGAAGGAAGCCATGATAGCTGTAATGACAGCCTATTTAGGGCTGTTGGCCATGACTGAAATATCACCTTCTTATTTACTCATCATGCTAGGCCAGCCTGCAACATTTCTATAAAACAGATGCATAAATGCAACCTGTAGGCTGTGTTGGAGAACTGTAAGATGATTGCCGTGGCGGCCATTATGGGCGGCCAAATGTTACCAAAATCGGGCATCCTTACCTATTCAGTGCCCCTACCAAATTTCAAGAGAATTCATGCGTAAAGGCGATCTGTAGTTTGTGCTGAAGAACACGAAATCAAAGATGACTGTTGTGACGGCCAGTGCGAGCGGCCGATCGTGGCTATAATACAATGTTACCATGTATTTAGGTATCAACCTGAACATGCATATGGAATCTGATGATGAAGGGAAAAGGACTGGGGGCTGTAGCCCGTATTATACGTACTGTACGAACTGTGGACAGATGGGCAGATTCACAAGAATCACATACTCGTGTAGAGACTGATAGACTTCTGAACGTGCCATGGCAACAGCTTGCCTTGACTTGGCTAATAATATTTGCCACATCCAGTATCAAATTCAAACGGTTAATGAAATCTTGTAATTTCAAACATCCATTAATCTCCAACCTGAGACGACGCTATGCGGGAGGGGGGGGGGGGATTTGTCACACACATCCAACAATAGATACTGACTCCTCCCCGACCAAATCCACCACACATACAAACAAATCCACACACATTACATACCTCTTTATTTAAAAAAAAACGCCAGTCCAGTGGTTGGTTCATACTACAGAGTGGAATATACAGGCGCCATTGATAGGGGACAAGTCACTCCTACCAAAGAAGCTCTAGGGTTGCCATGCCGTGTACTAGAGGAAGAATTAACAGCAGTAATTATCTCGAAAGCTGAAGCATTACACAGTTACACAGAATGCAATGCGACTGATTTATGAATGGAGAACAAATTTCTATTGTTGTTAGGGAAACTCGCCCAAACCACTGGGCCAACTTGGGTCACTGCTGTGCTTCATACCTTCAGAGAGATTTTCATATGAAAGTTGCGCTATCGTACTCACGTTTCTTCATGTTCGACGTAAAAAACCCCAAAGTAGTGGTTTACCCCAAAAGCCATCATTGCAGGTTCCCAACCCGCGTAGATACCCACGGTATTTGAATGCATTGCTACGGTGTTGACCCTTTACCTAACATGAAAAGAAGACACTTGCAAAAAAATTCTTGAATAACTACTTTTTTTCATTTTTTGTCTCAAAAACTTAGGTTATGGTCCTTCATTGGAACGATCTCGACGAGCTCTTTCCAACAAGGGGTCATAACCTATGTTTTTGAGACAAAAAATGAAAAAATAATGAAAATTAATTGGCAATTTTTGAGTTTGAGAATAGCGCTGGCCGTTTTTGGTCGTTACGTTGGGTAAAGGGTTAACCTATGATCCTAACAGGCCACTTGCTGACTTCACCTCTGAAACATTTTCTTATGCCGCCAATGTCGCCAATGTCGCCAATGTCGCCAACGCTCTATCGTCATCGAATGAGATTAAAGCCCCAAACATAGAAGATCATATAGTCTCTGTGAGACTACGTCTAAACCGGGTCATGTTGGGATCTTCAGAGAATAGGTGCGCATGCGTGGGTTGGAGTAGACTCCTCCATCGACCATTTTAAGTTTATGCATTAATATTAGAGTACGACTGAAGATCCGCAACACTGTTATTTCGAATTTGTTCCAAGAGATAAAACACGAAAACTGAATAATGTCAATATCATTTTGTTATGAAAAGGTTCTGAACTGAATGACAATTGAAGAAATTAGTAACAATTAGTAACTTGTTCCAAATCAAGCTCTCAAGCCACAAGAAAGACTCCATAGGAAATTCAACTTGTTACGGCCGGGAACCAGTCTAGTCATTAGATAGTCTATCGCCAATCTTCACATTCAATCGACTTGGATATATCAGTTGGTTCGTTTTCCTACCAATTGAAATATTCCATCCGATTGAACCTACAAAACACCATTCACATTCATTTTGTTTGAATCAAAACAAGGAATATTCCTCATTGGTATTCATCAGCTAAATTTGACCTCGTTGTTCTTTCTGAACCCGTAATTTGAATGGCTGAGAGCCGGTCGGTTCCGTGCTCTAATCTCAGGTAAATTCTCTCTTACCCTGTTCTAAATACCGGAAGCGGGTCATTTAGAACATGTCTGTATCCACGCTAAGCGCGAGCAACGACGCTAAACACCTCCTATCACAGATCGAACACATCCTGTAAATTCCATCATGTCAAATAGACCGAGATCGAAAATGACATTGTTTTGATTGTTTTTCTTCAAATAAAACGGGTTTGGAGAATTGTTTCACTTCCAACGATGACAAGAATTACAATGGAGATAAACGTCTCTTGCTTCGTTAGACATTCGGGAATTTGACTTTGGAAAACGATTTGTTAACCCTTTACGTAACATGAAAACCAGACGACCCTTGCAAAATAAACTCTTGAATAACTATTTTTTTTAATTTTTTTTTTGTCTTAAAAATATAGGTATATATATAGGTTATGACCCCTCATTGGAACGAGCTCGACGCGCTCGTTCCAAAGAGGGGTCATAACCTGTGTTTTTGAGACAAAAAATGAAAATTAATTCGCTATTTTTATGAATAGCGCTGGCCGGTTTTGACCGCTACGTTGGGTAAAGAGTTAACGAACCCCGAATTCCGAATGTCTAACTCAACAAGAGACATTTGTCTCCTAAATCGAGACTTTATGTGACCGAATCTTTATTGACTTTACCAATACTATTAGACATGCCTGTTACTAAATAATTATAACCGAAGACTCACTACAACTGTAATTATCTGACTACGTCGCCTCAATCCTGTGTTACCATTTTGATGTTTTCAATGCGAATTAAATACTTATTGATACGAAAACCTATAACTGGAGCACGAACTAATATCTGTATATCTTTGTGAGTAAAGAGGCGGCACATCACATCAACGACAGTCTGCAAACAGCCCATAACAGAATCCGACTCCGTTCGGAATTTCACAGAGCTTGGTCCCAAGTATGAATTATAAATTTTCAAGTGAGCAACAAAAAATCAATTATCGTTGTACTGTCTCTCGGTTAGTTGTCTCCCTGTTGGATATCAAAAATATTTTGACTGACAAAGATTTTGTATTTTTATACTTTTACACTTATCCTTACAAAAAATAGATTAGTCACTTCCCCTTATTAAAGAGTGTCATGGTAAATCCTGGTATTGTCTTAAAACACCCAAAATAAACCATGGGATTTTGAGATGATACCATGGTGTACCCTTCTACTTTTTATAAAGATCAAACAGTTTTATTTTAATCTAACAATATCGAGATTTGTTTTAGGTTCTTCCAATCAGAACTAGTCCCAATAGAATGGGGGCATTTGGTTAAGCAAACTCCCTACTCGACTGCAAAAAATACTACATTTAACACCAGGCACAATGAACTGTATTATTTTTTTTTTTTTTAAAAATGACCAATCAATGTTTAAACCTTTAACCAACGCACACGATATCAAAATTCATTTTAATTATGTTTTTTTGTCAAACTGTCACATAATTTCAATAAAACCATATCAAGTAACCTCTCATTGAAACGAGCTCTCTGAGATCGTTCCAGTGAGGGGTCGCGTCATATGGGCATTTTGAATTGTCTGTAAAATATCTTTGTTCCAACAGCCCAATTTGTGCATTACATGGGTGGATGATGCTGATTCGTTTGGAAAAGGGTTGAAACATTTTCCCCCAAAAAGTCTTCGGTGCATTACAGCGGCCAACATCTTTATTTGAGAAGGAAAACACAACTGCGTTCATCAATAAACTCGATTAATGGTTGCAACATCTGACATTAAAAAAAGTATATATTTAATTTACCTGCCACATATCATTCCACATTTCTGTACTTCCGCTTAAGAGTGGTTCGGGGTTATTCACGCCCGCATTATTGATACAGATGTCCACTCCACCACGATGGCGTTTAATACCATCAAACATTGAAAGGATTTCATCCTCGTTCTTCAGGTCACATTTCACATGAGTAAATGAACCCGTTTCTTCTTTTAGCTCATCGGCCAGTTTCTGAAATGCCAATACACTAAAAATGTAATGTAATTTGAGAACGCCAGCGCACACTTAATCAAGCCCCTCCACGAGAGAGGCAGGCGTGTTGCTAAGAAGGGTTAGGAGGTTTGACAATATTTTTTCCAGTCCACACATTTTCGTCAGGGTTGGCCACTAAGATATCAATTTCCTTTTGCAAGTAATCATGTAACATTCATAAAAGACTAGATTTGATACTTAGATTTCTGTCATTTATTTATTTATTTATTTATTTATTGGTGTTTAACCCTTTACCTTACCTGAAAAGCAGACGACACTTGCAAAAATAATTCTCGAATAACTCATTTGTTTCATTTTTTGTCTCAAAAACATAGGTTATGACCCCTCGTAGAAACGAGCTCGACGAGCTCGTTCGAACGAGGTGTCATAGCCTATGTTTTTGAGACAAAAAATGAAAAAATAATAAAAATTAATTGGCGATTTTTGGGAATAGCGCTGGCCGGTTTTGGCCGTTACGTTAGGTAAAGGGTTAAGGTCACATACTTATGCACAATGGCTTATCGTGACCGTGACAGTTTTACGGGTGGAGGAAGTCGGAGTACCCGGAGAGAACCACCGAACATCGACGAGCAACTGTCAGCTCCTCAGCATTCTCTGTTCAAGTTCCGTTCAAGCAGGGTCACAGCGGTTGAAGACATGTGCATCATCGACGTGTAGTACGCCTTAGTACACGGCGTCATCGTACCCCATGTAGGCATAGGATAAAGTGTCTTGCCCATGGACACAATGCGGGTCGTCCCGGACGAAGATCGAATTCGGGACCGCTAGGATAGAAGTCCAAAAATCTTCCACTGAGCCACCGCGCTCCCTAGATTTCTGTCACACGAATAGAAGTCCGTAGTACCTGATCCTGCATAACCAATTAGGTGTATTTGAACTGTGTATGCTAATTAGTAAGAAGTTGCGTTACCACTACTACATGTATATTTTATTTATTCACAGTAATTTATTTCAGCAAGTCTTTGAATTTTTAATCTATAATCCTGACTAACGAATAATTCATCTCAGGCCCGTCGGAACCGGGGAAGGGGGGGGGGGGGGCTGCACCCCAATAATTTGCTCATATTTCGTCGTTAGTTTATCCATGATGGGAGCAACCGATGTAATCTGAATAAAACTGGACATTACATTATTTAACTCAGATTAGAACAGTGGCGTAGGAACCGCGGGGGGGGGGGTGTGGTTAAGGGAGATATTCCCCCACACCCACCCCCACAAATTTCTCAAAAGTAGGCTTTACTGGGCTGGGTTTGTGGTTTCTCCACACGGGATGCCCACTGGTTACCATATTCCGACATTGCTGTTAATGATTACTGGATTGAGTGGGTTCCATGTGGGCTTTCTTCCATCAATAAAACTGACAGTCGTGTTTTCGCCTAATTGTGGAAAGCGATGTTAAACCCCAACCAACCACAGGGTAATTCATTGCATGTTCACTATTCCTGTCATTTTGCCTCTTCGCGATTCGGATGACGCTTCGCGTCATAGGAATATCCGATTTATTTGCTCAGAATCAACCAGAATGCATGTTTTTACATCTTAAATTCGAAAATTTTCGCGGGGGAGGCCCCCGGACCCCCCACCAACAAGACGGAGGATACCCCCTCTCGTGTTCACCCCCACTCACCGCTCGGATGACGCATCGCGTCATGGGAATATAGGTCCTACCCCACCGCCACCCCCACCCCTAAATAAAATTAGCTTACTACGCCCCTGGATTAAAATTATGAACGTATCACTGAATGTATAACATGTACCTGCATATGTTGATGTGCAAACGTTTTGAGCAATTCCATTGGCAGCTTAGAAGACCACAACAACCGTTGGCGTAATGATAAAACTAATGAATCCACCACAAGGCCTGACTGTTTTTTAGCATGACGGAATACGGCCACGGCCTGCAGGTGAGCCCGGTGTGAGAACCGTCCCCAAATGTTATGGGATTCTATTGGGATTTTTGAAACATTTTGTTAAAAAAAACAACTTTTGCCGTTTAAAAAAAACAAGAGGTTTTTGCTTCAAAAGCTACCAGAATGCTTCCTTTGATTGCCCTTTTCAAAAAATTTCTGGGGGAGTAACCCTCCCCTCCCTCCCTCCCTCTCTCAAAAGCTCGTGCCTTCAGCACTTGCGCCAGATGCCTTCGGCATCTGGATACCCCATACCCATTTAGTATCAGCCAGTTCACCCAAATTAGCAATATCAGCCCCCCCCCCCCCCCCCAATATAAATTTCGTTCCGACGGGCCTGCATCTACATCATCACGGCATGCCTTCGACGAAGGCATGCCTTGCTGATGTAGTTGGAATAATTAGTCAGTCAGGACTTGAGGCATCACATTCGGGATTATTATTATCCCTGGTGGGGGAGGGTGTGAGATGGGGATATTTGGGCCAGACACGAGGCTTGCCGAGTGTCGGGACCAAATATCGTGTCCCGAGGGTGAGATTTCCCCATCTCACACCCGCCCCCATCAGGGATAATTTTTCTCCCCCCACCAAAACAGCCTGACGTCAATGAAAGTAATTCAGGGGCGCGTGCAGCTGTATCGAACAATTTTGTTGTCCATTTCTAAAAAAAAAGATAATTTGCTTATCGGAAAGTGCGTACGAAAGTTCTGTATGTACTACAGGTATATACCACAAAATTAAATTCCAACGCCGGCAAGACAGGGGTTAAGGATTTGTAGCGAAATGAAAATTGACACATTCCGATGACGTCATATTATAAATTCTGCAATGCATTCGCATAACTTTTCGACAGGAATTTCGTGCAACTCACTCCACTCATAATGGCGTTCATCCAAAAATTCATATAAAAGAGTCAAGTGTCCTTTGATTTTGCGGACTGTGTTTTTATTTCTATTTTCTTCGACAAACGTTCGTCTGCTAATATTTCCGAAACGTGACACCATGTTGTTTGTTTACTGAAAAACGTGCGATGATTGAATAGTCCTGCGCTCATTAAATGTGCTAATAAGCCAATATGGGTTGGTCACGTGGGTGGGGGTAAGATAGCTGTCACGCATGTGGGATGAGACAGTTATATCTCTTCCAGCTGTCTCACACGACCTTATATATGTCTCAGTACCTTAGTGGAGGGAGAAAAATCAGGTCCCGCCCCTACTTGGTCATCTTCGTGACGCCTCTCCACGTAGGCCGCAGAACCGGGGGTATATAGCAAGAGGCAATGTACCACTCCACCTTTTCTATAATTATGGTACATGATTACACGATGAATTTAACAATTGATAGCACGTAAATCAGGCCTGGAAATAAAGAGCTTACAACGTAACCCGTTAACAGGTTACGCTATATAACATGCTGGTAACCAAAAGGAAAAAAAGAGTGGTGATGAGTAGGTATATTTTGAGAGTTTACTATCACTTGTACATGTACGTGTACAACATACGTTCACGATGCATTCACCAACGTGGAATTCAGTGTTAAATCACACGCTTGTTCATAAAACTGTACCTGATCTTGAATCCCCCCCATGTACAGTTGTGACTCCTAGATCGCACTTTTAACGTTCAAATACTCGTGGTGAACGCGCGTTTTTAAAAAAAGGGTGAAATTGTACATCTTCACTTGTATCTTGTACGTAATTTTTCGTTGACGTTCCCATCGCAGATCAGACCATCGATCCATCGTTGGCGAACGCGATCAAAAGCAAAAAATTCTGAGTCATCATCAAAAAACAGTTTTGGGGACTCTAGATCAGCGATTCAGAACCCGCAATTGTGTTGGTACAGATGGTCCAGAACTCTCCCTTGTTTTTGAGGCGGTGGGTTTTTTTCCCATTGATGACATTATTAGGGGAATTCCTCCACTATGAGAAATTCTCAAAAACTCAGCTGATCGAGCGATCGGATCGCTCGATTCTCCCCAAAAAACTCATTCTGAACGAAGAGTGTCGTTGTCGTTGGTGTGGTTGGAAATTCGCGAGCCCGCTGTCACGTTTTTGATTGATATATATATAGGGGAGAAAAAAAAATATATAAATAATAGTTATTTAGAAAATTAAATATATCAAATCGAAAAGATAATAAAAAAAAAATACGTAAATCATGAGCGATTCTCAGACTATTAGAGCGAGGTTTCTTTTAAACATGCTGATGAGAGCATACGCAATATGCGTGAACGAAGAACTATGTCCCATCTTGTTAGAACGATGCGTCGGTTGTCGGGATCATCTAGACTTCGATCACGAGAATCATTCGTGTCTGACGATGGAAAGGGAAGATATGGTCGTCATGTATTTCGAACCGGCGTTCGAACGCGTTAAATTCAACGATGTGATCACGTTTTGGAAGCGATTAGTCTTCTGTAAGAATCGAGACAGGCCCACAGATTCGGAAGAACTGAAATTGGCGCGTAGAAGTTTGACTTTAGAAAACAAGGGATGCATCAAGAAATTATTGCTGAATGAAGCATACGTCTAAGTTTTTTTTCATTGATATAAAAATAAGGGAGAGTAGAAAATAAAAAAAAAAATAAATACACACATAAATTTTTTTTATCTAATATTAGAAAGAGAGAAAAAAAAACACAAAATGAGAACCAGAAATAAATTGTATCCGAAGGTTAGTGGACGACGAGGACGAGAAGCCGAACGGCGTTTTGCCGACGGCGCCATCGCTAGAAGAAAGAGAAAGAGGAGAGAGGTATCGCATCGATCAAATCAGTAGAATCCAATTGTATCTGACTCGAGAGAGAGATTCTCGTCGTTCCCTCAAGAAGAAGTATTCGCGTTTCGTGAAATTCGTCAACGCGATCGACACGACACTCATCACGATTTCCATGGGTTTACACGCGGCCGGCATCGGATTGTTGTCGACCGCGGTCGGCATTCCGATCGTGTTGACCATAGAAGGAGTGGCTCTCGCCGCCGGATTATTTAGCACGGTCGGAAACTTTTTGAGTAGGAAATTATATCTGAAGGTGAGGAAACATGACAAGATTCGCATCTTGGCCGACTCCAAGATCGACACGATATCCAAAATGATCTCTATGGCGTTGAAAGACGGTAGGATATCGGACGGTGAATACTTCGCGATATTGAGCGAGAAAACGAAATACGATGCCATGAAAGAAGCCGTGTGAATCAAGACTCGTCAGATCATCAAGGAAGAGATGAAGGATTCTCTCATGGAAAAGGGGAGGAAAGAGGCCAGAGAGGAATTCAGTAAGATGATAGAACTTAAGAGCAGCGATTGAAAAAAAAAAAAAATATATATATAATAAGAACAGAATTTTAAAAAAAAAAAAAAAAAAAAAAAATATTAAATTTATATATAAAATAAAAAAAACGAAATTAATTTAAATAACTCTTAAAAAAATGTATTGCGTAAAGTGTAAGAGAGTTACTGAGACGAGTAATTCTAGAGAAGTGTGAACTAAAAATGACAGATGGATGCTTCGCGGAATTTGCGACGTGTGTGGTTCTATCAAGACTCGATTCGTCAAACAAAAGAACGCGAGCAAAGGTATAAAATGATCAACAATCTACCTTTCGAAATGCATCTACCCGGTCACATATTCACGGGACCCGGAACGAAATTGAACAAGAGACTCAACGCCGATCTGACTCCCAAATCTTGGAGCAAACCCATGAATAGGGTGGACATGGCCGCGTACGATCATGATCTGTGCTATGCCGGACATCCTGACACCAAGACTCACAACGACGTCTGCGATAAAAACATGTTGGGGAGATTGAGAGGCATATCGAATCCGACCAGGAGAGAGAAGATGGAACGTTCGCTGGTCGGCAATCTGATCGGTGCGAAACGTCGATTCGAATGGGGCATTCAAAAAAGAAAAGCGCATCTGAAAAGAAGAAGAAACGATTATTGACGAGCGAATTGGCCGAGGAGTTACACAAACCCATAGTGCGTAAATTTCGAAAGAGAAGGGTGTTCGTGAAGGGTCTGGATGACATTTGGTCTGCCGACTTGGTCGACATGAGATCGTTTTCGAGGTGGAACGAGGGTGTCAAATATCTATTGACGGTCATCGACGTGTTTTCCAAATACGGTTGGATCAGAGCTTTGAAGAATAAATTGGGACCTTGCGTCGCCGAGGCTCTGAAGAGCGTGTTCGACTCGTCTTCTCGAAAACCGAGTAAATTGTGGGTGGACAAGGGAAAGGAATTCTACAACAAGGACGTTCGTCGATTGGTAGATCTCTACTCGATCGAAAACGAAGAGAAAGCCAGCGTGGTGGAACGTTGGAATCGAACGATGAAGGAAAAGATGCACAGATGCTTCATGGCGAATTCGACCAAGAAATACATATACGCTCTGAACGGTCTGGTCAAAGATTACAACAACACACGACACAGATCGATCAAGATGACTCCCGTGGAAGCTAGCGATCCTCGAAACGAAAAACGGGTCTACGCGAATCTATATCCCGAGAGATCTAAGATCAGGAAGAAGTCTAGAACGCCGAAATTTGTGGTCGGCGATCGAGTGAGAATCTACGCTTATAAGAAGCACTTCAAAAAGGGTTATACTCCTCGATGGACCTCGGAAATTTTCGTGATCATCAAAATATTTCACACCGATCCGGTGACTTACGAAATCGAAGCTTTGGATGGAGAAGAGATCATCGGAAAGTTTTACGAACAACAATTACAGAAGATGAAGTTTTGATGAAGAACACAAAATTTTTTTTTTATTTACTCTCTTTGACATTTTCTTGTTTACACACATATAAATATATAAGAGAGAAAAAAAAATAATAACAAAAAATAATTAAAAACTATTTTTTAGATAAAGAAAGCAAGTTAATTAATAAACAAAAAAAAAAACCTAAATAAAAATCCTTTAAAATGACAAATATACTAGATATAACACAAAGCATAGTGAAAGATGAAAGTATTCAAGAATATGAGGTTCACGAATATGAACCGGTAACCGGAACGAGTTTGAACAATGCGGGAGAGATAAGAATCAACGTCAAAACTCAAAATCTATTCGTACATCCTAGCAAGAGTTACATAGTGGTGCAGGGACGTCTCACCAAGGAAGATGGGAGCGACTACGCCGACGACGACATGGTTACTCTTGCCAATAATGGCATCATGCATCTATTCAGTAACATAAAATACATGCTATCCGGACAAGAGATAGAATCTGTGTTTCATCCCGGTCAGGCCACCACGATGTTCGTACTCTTGACATATCCTGATGATTTTTCGAAATCCAGAGGACTTAATCAGTTGTGGGTGAAAGACACTGTAGGCCCTGCTAGCGCAGGCGCCGCCACGATATTCGACTACGTCGTCAAGACGTCCAGACCTAAAGGAACGTTTTCGTTCAGGATACCTTTGAAACACATCTTCGGATTCGCAGACGATTACAACAAGATCATGTACGGATTCAAACACAATCTGACGTTGATTCGAAAAGGAAACGACGACGCAATAGTGAAACTCACCGCGACCGATGCGGGTAAGATAACTCTACACAAGATATTGTGGTTCGTTCCGCACGTGGAGCCTTCGATCGTGGAGAAAGTGCATCTCTACAAGATCATAGAATCCAAGAGTAAATTACCCGCGGGATTTAGAATGAGACAGTGCGACACGGCTAGCATTCCTCTCTCCACGAATCACTTCAATTGGAGATTAATGGTGAAATCCGCTTCCGAGAGACCGCATTTCATCGTGGTTGCATTTCAGACCGATAGGGACGGGTCTCAGGAAAAGAATGTGTCGCTGTTCGATCACTGTCATTTGAGAAACATGCAAGTGTTTCTGAACGCCACGAGATATCCAGCAATCGATTACAACGCGTCATTCGACAAGAACGATTTCTCCAGACTGTACGGTGACGCCGCTGATTTTAGAAAGAAGTATCACGGTCTAGACGAAATGATGAGCAACCCCAACATATCTCCCGGCGAATACAATTCGATGTATCCCACGTTCATGTTCGACGTCAGTAAACAGAGTGAATGACTCAAGAGTAGCGTGTTAGACATTCAGATCAAGATGCAATTCGATAGGAACGTGCTGAGAAAAACCGAAGCCTTCACCCTGATCCTGTCGGCCAGAGAATTACAATTCGAATCAGACGGAAATAAGATGTCGATCATTCGATGAGAGACAAGTGTGTGAAAAAAAAAATAAATAAAAAAGTAATGAGTCATTATTAAAAACAAAAAAAAAAACAAAAAAAAAATAAATAAAGTAATGTGATCTAGAGAGATTGAACCTCTCTATATCTCATTACTTTTTTTTTTTGTTGTGTTTTTTGTTTTTTAATAATCACACATTATTTTTTTTTTAATTCATTATTTTCCATGCGTTCACTGTTTGTTCAAAGGATCCAGTTCGATCAGTAGACTCACCACAGAAGTGGCGGCTTTGGGATTATTGGTTTTCATGACGAAATTAATCCTGTCTCCGGCGTTCACTTTGAGAGGTGTGCCGAACGTGCTAACATTCGCATGTTGATTCTCAGTCTTTTCGATGATGTATCTCTTATCGCTCTGAACACCATTCACCATGAGATTGACGACCGCTCTGTTATTCAAATCCGAGGAAGCCAGACTCAATCGAAGGATTTCACCTCCCAGCGGCATGGGATATCCCACCTGACTGTGTTTCGATCCGCTACTTCCATTTCTGAAAGACCACTCAGCTTTTCCTTCATCTAAGGTGCCGGCCTCTTCGGCCCACACGGTGATCAATTGTCTAGCATATTTGACTTTCTCCACCACCGAAATCAGGGTGCAGGCATCCGTCATGTGCACGGGTTCCGGTAGATTCGTGAGCACGTGTCCACCCATGTCTAGTTTACCTTCCATGATGTCGCCTTTTCTCCAGACCAAGTTGTCGTCCACGTACTTTCTGCTTACCACACTGGAATCAAATTCGGGATCGTGATCGAGACCGAATAAATTGTGACCGTTCATGTTGATGCCACCCTCCATGGTTCCGCCAGATTGTTTGTTCAGGTAGAGATCGTCCACTTGCGATTCTAGGTATTCTTGCGATTGTATCATGGCAGAATCCACGTACCCCTTGTTGACCGTGGTTGAGTCTGCATCCGCGTCATCGATCTTCGACAGATTCAATATCTTGTGGAATCCCGCATTCAGATCCGATTTCATTTCTCGTCCGCCAGACTTTCTCTGTTCCAGATCTATGTAGTGTTTGTTTGCCACGTCCTTGGGATTCGTGGGAGTGGCCACGTTCGTTATCTTGTTATAATTGGCGTTCAATTCCGAGTGCATCGTTTTCGTAACATATTTTTTTCTCAGGTGTTCGCTGAATCTCGTGTGAGAGTCATCCGCATATTTCTTGGTTGCGGCATCGGTGGGATCTACGGGATTCCTGACGTTCACCAAACATTTGGATTTCAGATCCAGATCGTCGGTCATGGTTTTATCCGCGTAATTATCCAGCAGGATTCATTCGAAATTGGCGTTCCCCCTATCGACGTATTTTTTAGTCGCAGCATCTGCGAGATCTATCAGCTCGGGAAGATTGTAGAGCTTCTTATCTTCATGTTCAAAGGTTCTTCTCGAGGTTCGTATCTCCGAACGTAACGTTCGTCCAAGTTGGCAACGTCGTAACCATCGTCGACTTCGAACGTCTTCCTCTTCTTTCTCGGGTTGACTTTTTCGTCATCACTTCTACCAAATTTATCGACTGGCATGTTGTTGTAAGGATTTTTTTTTGTTTTTAGAAAAAATATATTCAAAACGCAGTTTATTAAAAAATGAACTATGTTATTTTATTTTTCGTTTTTATTCGATTAAAATTTTTTTAAAATAATTTTTTATCTTTATATATACTATATAAAAAAAAAAATCTCTCTCTAATGTAAATCATTGAGAATGTCTTGAAATCGATCTCCTTCAGACCATCTCTTGAGAACGTAGAGACACAGGTGACCGCAAAACACTTGATCTGGTGATTGCACTTGTTCCGTGTTGTAACGAACCATCAATTTGTTGAAATAGTTCTTTATTTCTTTTGGCGGTGAGATTCCGTAGCTGTCGAAATAATAATTTTTCTTCTTCCCGTTCTTCATCCACACCACCCAGTGAGTGCCTTCACTCGATGAATCGTCTAGATTTAAAATTCCGCATTCCGATTGTCGAGGTCTTCTCTTCGGCAAGGCATCTCTGGAAAACACTCCTAGAAAATCTTCGATTTTCAAATCTTTTGCTGCATTCAACAGATCGATGTTGGATAGGGGTTCGTTGGGTAAGATGACACCTTCTACGGATATCTTTATTTTCTTATTCATAAATAAGTATATATTTTTTTTATTTATTTTATTATAATTTACTAAAAGTGACGTTATTTTTTTTTTTCTATTTTTTTCTTTTTCTTTTTAAACTAACTTTCTCGATGTCACTATCCATTTCCATAATTTTGTGTTCATCTAATTCTTCTTGATTTTCTGGAATCCTATCATCCACAATCGTATCTGGAATCTTATCATCCACAATCGCATCTAGAATCCATTCATCTCCATTCATATCATCTAAAATTAGATCCAAAGTCCAATGTCCGAGAGTCAAAGTGCTTATTTTATCGTCTAATATGAATCTCTTGTCGTCATCGGCCGTCAGCGAAATCTTGTTGACTATTTTGGTATACAAGTCGTGATTTTCGCTTCGAATCGATTTCATAGTCTTATACACCGGACCACTTCCTAAAAGACAATCTTTATACTCTTGGAAAGAGATGTTTTTCTTCACCACGCACGCTTTAACTCCTTTGCACTTCTTGATCTCTTCATCATCTTCTAGACGATAAGCATACAGTTTGGGTCTCAAGCCCACGAATTCGACGATCTGTTTACCGCCGCTCTCGTCCTTAAATTTACCCAACACCTTCTTGTTGTTGTTCAATTGAATGTTGGACGGGTGATCGATGGGATAATTGCTCATGTCGAACCACTCGGCCACGCCCAGAGATATATCTCGGTAGACGTCTTTCATCTCTATCTCGTAAACTAAACTGTCCATGTCGGTGAACAGTAGTTTGGCTTTGTCACCAAATTTTCGTTTGACATAATCGTAGTGAAACTCGTACATCAATCGCTTGCTGACATCTAAGATGATCGGTCCGAGATAATACGGTTTGTCAAACTTCAGGAGCGTCTTTTGCATGTGAACGGCCACTAGATTTTCGTCGAATATGGTTCGATGTTTGTAATTGGGTTTCACCACTAATTTTTTAGCTTTTTTCTCAGACGTGACGAGTCGAACATCGGTTCTCTTCCTGATGTTTTCCATCGATTTGCCGTACACGCAGTTGTTCATGAGTTTGAAGAAATCTTTTTTGAAATCGTTCTCGGCTCGAGTTCTGAGATTTGTGTTGAGATCGATGTATTTTTTCATCCAAGGCTCTTCGTCGAATCGAATGATGTGATGTATGTCGACTAATTTCATCCCGTAATCGACGTACTGTTTCAAATTCTCGCTGTAGATGACGTAGTTACGTTTGTTAAATAAATTGGGAATGAGTTTTTCCTCGTCTCCTTCATTCGGTTCCATTCGTTCAGGAGCCAGCGGATAATCATTGTGTGGACCGTGTAATTCTTCCGGATAGTTCAAATCGACTTCTAAAATGCAAGGATAGTCTCTCCATTTTTGCATCTCTTCCGGTTCCTTCACCCATTCGAATTTTCCAATCGGTAAAGGATGACTCATAGCCCAACCGTACAGATTATTGGCGTCCCAATACTGTATGTATTTAGTCGACAGTTTCGAATCGAAACCTTCTTTCATGTAGGGATTGTTAGCCTCAGAATATCTGTGAGAGATCATCGAGACGCCACCTCTCGCAGCCCTTTCGAACATGAGCAACATGTCCACGTCAGATAATAATTCCAGTTGGACTTCGGTGGTCTTCAACAGAGTGTCCCACGCCAGACCGGGTGTGGTGAAATACCAAGCGGGATCCAGATCGTAATTTCGACGACTGACGTCTCGAAAATTTTCGAACACGTCTGCCAAGAGCAGAACGTCGGTCTTCAGATAGAGATCGTGATAATCTCTCATGGTTTTCATATCGAATGATTTCCACATGTTTTTGGCGTGTTCGTAATTCTCGTTGGAAATGTCGGATTCGTATAATTTCGAATAAAAATCATCTTTCGAAGGTAGTGCGGTGTCTTCGAATCTCTTTAGATCGTTCATGTAATCGTAAGGATAGACTCCTTTCCTCAACATGACGTCTACTCATTCTCCAAAATGTTCGCTCGTGATTTTAAATTTATCCTTGCTCATGTTATCGACTAATTTTTCCAGAGCGGTCGACATGAATTTAAAAGTGCCGATGAAACGTATGCATCTACGAATGGATTTCGTTTTTTCTTTCAACGTATTTCCGTCGATTACTCTTTTCCTCTCCATGAGCTTCCATTTCGTGAAGGAAATGTATCTTTCTTCGCTGTTCGCGATGCAATTTAATTCTTCGTGTGAGGTGCCAAGATTTTTCACGAACAGATGACTGTCGTAACCCGAGAGATTGTGAAACATCACCGGATAGAAAGCGGCATCTCGATATTTTAAATTACACTTGCTGTGAGCCGGACCATGATACAGACCCGTGTAATGATCGTGGTCTCTGACCTTCTTATTTTCCTCCAAATTCTCATTGAATGATTGTCTGCATATGTGACATTCGGTGGCTCTGTTATGTTCGTCCTGCTGCTCTCGCGTGATGATCATTTTCGCCGGAGTTTTGAATTTGTCGTATAACATTTGAATTTTCGATTCTAACTCTTCCACGAACCTTTGAGCCACGTTGGCGTCTTCGCACTGTTTCGTGTAGGTGAAGGGACCCATGTCGTGTTACGAGTCGAAAGCGCATTTCCTGTAAATGCAATAGCCCGAAGGTATGTGTTTTTGATATCTTTCGACGTAACTTTGAAGAGCGTTGGGTTGACAGGAACTCATTTTCGCGGTGAAACATTCGAAATCGGCGTACACAACGAATGGTACTTTTAACCTTCTATTGTGATTTTCAAACTTCACGATGGTGTTGGGTTTGGGCATTTCGACGGCGACACCTTGATTTTCGTTGCAATATTCCTGATGTTTCACCAACAAGTCTTCGCTGTGAAACACGTTCATGCAATTGTAACATAAAGATATCTTTCCGTTATGATTATTATTTTGTCTCGACAGTAATCGGGTCGGATGTTTAACCCAACAATAATGACAATTGTCACCATTCGAAATCAATAATAAAATAATCGTCTTTTCTCTTCCAAAGTCTGTCTGAGAATTTTGAACCTCGAAATGTTTGATATGTTTTAACTCTGTTGGAAAAGTCACTCCGGTCCAATCGAGATTTTTAGAAGTTTCCTCGTACTGAGAAACTCTATCAGAGTTTATTTCGACAGGGTATAAGGCGGAGGTGACTGCCCATTTAAAACACTGATCATCTTTATTTCTCACGTTGACCACGGCGTGTTTCTTAGTCAAGAAATACGGTAATTCCAAGTAGGAAGATCCTTTCAACGGTTCGTTTTTAGTCATGTGAATTTCGAGTTTCAACACCTCACCGAATGTCCAATTACTACCTTCATGTTGATAATTCGAGAGAGACGTCAACATCTTGTCTTTCATCTTTTCGAAAACGTCCGATAGATCTGAACCTCGAAATACGGGTTCGATGTTAGATCTGAAATATGCATTTTTCACGATGCTCTCGCCGGACTTCACGTCGATTTTATTCATTATGCAATGGAGTATCATCTTAATTTTTAATCCCACATTTATGTATTCGTGAAACAAATCCAATACTTCTTTCTTCACCCGTTCCATGAACAATTTCTGATCGACTTTCTTCAACGAGGGAATCACGTCGAAAGTTTTAAAAATGTCTTTGATCGCCCTCTCCCATTCTACGGGTTTCGATTGGAATAGTTCCGCAACGAGTCGTGTTACATATTTTTCTCCTTTCTCTTCGTCGATTGCTCGTTGAATTTCGCTCGATATATCTCGTTTGTCTTGAATCTGAAGTGCATCACTCGTTTTCGTTTTAGTTTTTCTTTTCTTTTCTTTGGAAACTTGATATTCTTCAACGGCTTTTCATTTAGTCGTCTTCTTATTTTTCACAATCAAAACGTTTTCGGTTTTTTTCGACGTCAGCATTTCGATTCCTTTTACTATCTTCTCATTTTTCACAACCGGTGCATCTTTTGACGTTGTTGCTATCGACATTTCGTTTGCCTTTCTAGCGTTTCGCAAATATTCTTGTATGACTTCAATTTTTTTGGATTTAGTTCTATGATTTCTGAAATCTGAAATTTGTAATAGTTTACAAATCTCGTTTAACTGAGGTATGGTTTTCTCATTTAAATTTACCATTGTTTTATCTGTTTGCTTCATTTGTAAGAATATTTTTTTTTGGAATTTTGTATTAAATAATTTGTTAAAAAAGTTTTGCTTTTTTACTCTTTATATATATATAATAAAAAAAAAAAAAAAAAAAAAGTTAAATTTTAAATTCATTTTTTTTAATACAAAATTTAAAAATATACATTATTTGCAAGAATTCAAAAAAACCAAATAATCGATCATGACAACAACACCTAAAAGATGCGAATTGAAATTGAAACGAGACAAAGGATATGAGAAATCCAGTTTTAATATCTACACATTACAACCACATGATCCCATCGAATTGAATGAGGTCGAGATGGTGGACTTAGAGCGCTACTACCACAAATATCAAATGTGTTTGAGAGTGGATGAAGCCGCACTCGATTTGTTTTACGAGTACCAAAGCGAACTGTTGATTAATATCATCGTCGCCGAAGACAGAGAATTCGACAGGGGTGATTTATTGTTGTCCTATGGAGATTACATATATCCAATAATCTCACCCGAACTTGTGAAGAAATCGGGTGGTGAGAGCGCATTCGCCTATGAAAAAAAACTCAAAAGAGTAAAGATAAACATTCACACCATTTTCGTATGTGGAAAAATGACGAATGTCAATTTGCTAATAACGGACTTGGAAATATAAACAATAGAGAGATTGAAATTAAAAATTTAACTTTTTTATATATATATATAAAGAGAAAAAAAAACTTTTACTAAAAAAATTTTACATTAAAGAAAATTAAAAATTAAAAAAACAACTTTTTTATATATATAAAGAGCAAAAAAAACAAAAAACTTTTTAAACAAATTATTATTTAAATACTAAATAATCAATCATGAAGACAACAACACCTAAAAGATGCGAATTGAAATTGAAACGAGTCGAAACGTATAAGAAATTTGGTCATAAAATCTATAGATTACAATGACACAATCCCATCGAATTGAACGAGGTCGAGACGAAGGGCTTAGAGCACAAATATGAGAAATATAAGATGCCTCTGAAATTGGACGAAGCCGCACTCGATTTGATTTACGAGTACCAAAGCGATCTGCAGAACATCATCATCGCCGAAGATAGAGAATTCAACAAGGACGATTTGTCGTTGCCCTATGGAAATTACATATTTCTAAACATCTCATTCGAACTCATGAAGAAATTGGGCGGTGAGAGCGAGTTGACCGATGTAAAAAAACTCAAAAGAGTAAAGATAAACATTCAACACGTTTTCGAAAAAGGAGAAGACACGAGTGTTAACATGCTAATAACAGACTTGGAAATATAAACAATAGAGTGATTGATTTTTAGCTAAGAAAAATGAAAAAAAAAATAAGATCACCTTTAGATCTCATTTACTTTTTTTTTTTTTTTTTGTTTTCCTTCTTCTTCACTATCATCATAATATATTATAATAATGTTTCCTTTTCTCTCAAATTTCAGCGTCGATTCTTCTTTTTCTTTTTTTCTTTTTCTTTGTGATGTGATACGTTTATGGCAACATTTTTGTTTATCCGAATCATAATTATGAACGAATGTTGTGCATCTCTTGGTAACACTCGCATCATTACCATTCTCTTCAGAAGGTAGTGGTGACCGTGGAAAGCATCGTCTCATTCTCAACCGTCTATCCCGCGCTTCATCTATCTCTTTCATTAGTTCTTTCCTTAGATATCCATCATTAGCATCTAACCATTTTTTTATTTTTTCGCTCTCTGACTTGCGATGTTTGTCATTATCGTCAGATTGTTTCTCCACCTTTTCATCCAGGTGATAAATTTGTTTCTCCACCTTTTCACCCATTTTAAATATATTATTTTATACTTTCTATGATTTTTATATTTTATATAATTTTATATTTATAATAACATATTCAAAATCGGTATGTTCTTAAATGGCGAATTCTCACCGAGCAACAAACCCTTGCCGAGTCGCTCGACGTTCCATCCACTCTTCAGATAGAGACTGTTTCCTCTCAGAGAGTTGCCACCTCTAACAGGTTCTAGATACAATCCTTTACCGCTGTCGTCTACGTGAACGCGACACACGGCTCCTCCCTTCTTCAAAAATAGTCCGCTGCCACCCATTAATTTCTCAACTGCCGAACTAGCGAGAGCTCCCATGCCGAGAGTCTTTCCAAGAAAGGGTAGCACCTTTGCGGCGAAGGGTAATGCTTTTGTGGCTATTCCTGCCAATAGCGGTAGGAAACCACCTTTCATTCTCAAATTGTATCTCAATTGAGCAGGACTCATTCTCACCGTCAACCCTCTTCCATCGCGAATCGCTTTCTCCATCCTTTTGATTTGACTTCTGGTCCAGGCGATCGAATCCTGACCTCCTCTCGTCAGATCTTCGTGAGTGAATTTGAATCTCACCGCCTCGCCTCGAATTGTTAACGCTCTCTTAAGTTTCTTCTTCTGTCCTGCGGATATGTTCATGTTTTTAACCACGTATTCTGTCATAATTCTGTTGTTTTTTTTTTAAATATATTTACTTCAATTGTTTCTTGTTTAATAATTATATTAAAATAATTTTGTAATATTAATATTGTGTTTATTTTATTTTTGTTATCTATATATATAATATTTTTATTTTTTTTTTGCTTTTATATTTCTCTGTGAAATCGTATCATCACTCTCTCTCCGCGAAGATCTAACAGTTCACCATTTTGATCCGTCAACGTGGTTTTGAGACTATACAACGTGTCTAAAATCACTGGTAGATAATCCGGCGACACGTTTGGAAAGAAGGAATAGATCGTCGGTTGAGCGCTACCATTCATGTAGCTTCCAGCAATCACATCCACGTTCACCAGAATGCTATTGACAGCGAGAATGTCGACCGTATTTTCAGATGCCGCGTGGCCTCGATACATCTTTTGATCAAATCCCAACATCTTGCCTATAGAATCGTCCGTGTTGAAATCCACACGAAAATTATCTTCCAAATCCAACATCGTCTGTAAGGTATTAGGATTGGGAGCGAGTCTGATCTTGTTGCTTCCCTTTCCATCCGTCTTCATTCGCGTCTGAATGTAATGGTTCAAATCGTCTATGTCGTAACTCCCTTTGGGAATTCGAATCTCCAACCAATCCGTTCTGTCGGAATACTTGAACGAGTTATTCTTTTCGGTGACGTTGGGAAAGGAATAATAAGTCTCCAGATTCACCAAAGCCATCTCATATCTTTTCTCTCTATTCAATTTGATGGAAGGTTCGAATTTCGTAGCAAATCGAGTCGAATTGCCACTCACCACGATTTGAATGGATTGTTTCGCAGCCGTATTCTTGGCTATCCGTTCTAACAATTCTCCATGTTCGAACATTATATTTAATTTTATTTTTTTTTATTATTCAAAACTAATTATTTGAAGATTTATTATTTTTCTAAATTTTATTTTCACGCTCTATCTTATTATTATTACCATCGGAAACATAAAACTTGTCAAATCCGCACCGATATTTTCCGCGATTAAATTCGCTTGTCAAATCGATCATGACGAAATTGTAAAGTCCACCATCACAAACCCTCTTGCAGAATCTCCTGAATTCCGCAGCGCTCATGTCGTTTGCGACGTGATCGCCGTAGATGTGATTGAGATTCTTGAGATCTTGGCAAAAGAGACATAGAAAATTAGCGTTCTCCCTTATCGTCTGTCTGGGCAATCAAAAATAATTCTGCGACAGGTAGAAACAGTCCACGTTGCTGTGTCGGCCCCTAACATAATACGATTCGCATCAGTTCTGTCTCTCCAAAATCAGATCGTCGAAAATCATGAGATTCTTATCTTCCGATTTCAGTTCTCTAGGATCCGGAACGTCGCTAGCGTTCTCATAAAATCGACACTCGACGTTCGAAGATGCATTTCTCTTCATCAGCTCCGTCGCCGCGCCGTCCAAAATGGTCGAGAGCGGAGCTCCACTCTTGTCGAATTCCTCCCTACTGTCAAAGATTCTGGCTATGACATCCTTGGGCAATCTGCGATCCATGCACTCTCGAAGCAATCTGTATTCGGGTTGAAACAAGCTCTTGCCAAACACGAACAATCTGTCGTAATCCAACCAGTCGGGTCGGGACAACAGATTCATCAACAGATTGGTCTTTCCACAATTCGATTTTCCCACTATCAAGCCTCTTATGCTCTTGGGAAAGAACTCGTTATTCGACCTCTTGGTCGCAGCGTCGTTCCAAGACATATCTTTAATGTTCATCTTTGTTTTTATTTTGTTTGTTATGTTAGATTCTTTTCAAACACAAAATTTTTTTTATGTTTTTCAAACTCTGTTTTTTTTAATGTTATTATTATTTATTTATATCACACGTCGCGAGTTCTCTTCAATCCGGATCCACTCGTCGTTTTGGCTAAATCTTGTATGGGCACCACAGCATCCTTAAAATCTTTCCAACTTTTCGGCGTTCGCTCTAACGCAGCTCGCTTCACCGGCGGACTGATCAACTTGTCGATCAATGCATCGGCTGCCCTCTTGCCAGCCACAGAAGCTATCCTGCCACTGGCTTCGGAAGCGGCTTTCTTACCAGCATCCAAAGCCGTCTTCTTACCGACCTCAAACGTGGTCGATGCGAGTTTTCTACCCGCATTGCTCGTGAACGCTCGCATTATAGAATCGACGATGCCAGAACCGCCTTGAACGTAAGTTCTGACGTATCCCCTGTTCTTTATCACCAACATATTTTTACTGTTTTATTTTTGTTTGTTTGTTTGTTTGTTTGTTTGTTTGTTTCTCTCTACTTATTATATACACATCAATCCTTCAATTTGTTCATCAGCCTTTTATACTGGTTTTTATTCAAAACCTTCTGTCTCAACAATTCGTCAGATATAGCAACTATCTGATTATCTAATCCCGTGTTACCAGCCCGTCTGCTCGCTATCAAAAAACTCAATCTCTGAGACAGAGCGTCGGAATCGCTCGGAAGAAAAGTGGTTTTCACCCCTTTGCCAGTCACCGATTCGACAAACTTCTTGTTCATATCCCATATGGGTTTCACCACTTTCGCCCACTTGTAACCTCTGTTGGCTTTGGGTCTCGTCTCTCTGGCATCGTTATTTCTCTTCATGGCGTGAGTTTGAACTAGAATGTCGCCGTAATTGTCGAAATCCTGTTCCGTGTAATCTCCAGGCTTGTCGTAAAGGAGCAATCTCCGCAGACCATCAGTTACTTTATATTTATTCGAACCCACGATCAATTCATCATCATCCATTTCCACTAACGTATCACCTACAAAAGTTCTACCCTCAGAATCCTTATAAATTCCATACGACTGATCTCTCTTACCGCCATCATCATCGGACGATGCGATGCTACTAGTGGTGATAGTCGAAGCCGTATCATCAGACTCGCTCATATCTGAGTGAATTCCCGTGGGAACGTAATCCGGTGTAGATTGAACAGAATACCGATTTCCAAAACTAGGCGGCAACGAACCCATTCTCAAAGAACTCTCCTTTATGGGTCTCAATTCTTCGACTATCTCCTTCCTGCTTCGCTCTTGACCCTCTGTCACGGGTTTAAATATTTTTGTGGCTTCGCGTCTGAGTTCCATCTCACCAAGACGTCTGCTCCTATCAGCTGACTGAATCCCCTTCTTAGCACGTTCATACTGTTCTAAAATTCAATCTCGGTGTCTAGAATCCATCTGTAAAAACATCTTTCGTTTTAATTGTTTTTATTTATTTTTCAAAATTAAATGTTTAATTATATTTTTTATGTTTTAAGTAATAAAAAAACTCTTTCCGTCTTAATATAATAATCTGAAAATATTCACATCTCAAACTGACTGTGTTAATTGAAGTTCAAAAAAATACGTTTAAACAGTACATGACAAACCGGTTTCTGATTTAACGCATTTTGACAGTAGTTTTTTACATTCGACAAAAGATTTTTCATTCACACATCAATTCACTGAGTGTCGAATTAAGAGAGAATCCTTTTGATGACTGCGATTGCTATCATGAATATATTAAAAAATTTACCACTCAAAACCTAATTGAGCGGAAAATGCATTTTAAACATTCCGATAAGTGTTTTTGACTTTTTCCAATGAACGCTTAACAGTCAATCTCTCTGATCAAGACAAAACACGAATATCTATTACAGATCAACTCCCTTCGAACAAAAAAACCCTCAAAACTCAATTTCTATCCATCCCATCAACAGAAAACATCAATGTCTATAATACAGACTATATTCATAATCGACTCTTTTTGAACAAAAAACCTCATTCACTCATTACGATAACATGTGTTAGTTTTTTTTACTTCAGGAAGACGTGACTGGGTTTGCAAATTTCCAACCACAGCGACGACAACAACACTCTTCGTTCAGATCGAGTTTTTTACGAGAATTGAGCGATCCAATCGCTCGATCCACTGAGTTTTTGAGAATTTCTCATAGTGGAGGAATTCCCCTAATAATGTCATAAATGGGAAAAAAACCCACCGCCTCAAAAACAAGGGAGAGTTCTGGACCATCTGTACCAACACAATTGCGGGTTCTGAATCGCTGATTTAGAGTCCCCAAAACTGTTTTTTGATGATGACTCAGAATTTTTTGCTTTTGATCGTGTTCGCCAACGATGGATCGATGGTCTGATCTGCGATGGGAACGTCAACGAAAAATTACGTACAAGATACAAATGAAGATGTACAATTTCACCCTTTTTTTAAAAACGCACGTTCACCACGAGTATTTGAACGTTAAAAGTGCAATCTAGGAGTCACAACTGTACATGGGGGGGGGGGGGATTCAAGATCATGTACAGTTTTTGTGAACAAGCGTGTGATTTAACACTGAATTCCACGTTGGTGAACGCATCGTGAACGTATGTTGTACACGTACATGTACAAGTGATAGTAAACTCTCAAAATATACCTACTGTGATGCTTTCCATCTTCTCTGTTTTCACCATTTACCCAACGTAACGTCCAGAACCGGCCAGAGCTATTCTCAAAAATCGCCAATTAATTTTCATTATTTTTTCATTTTTTGTCTCACAAACATTGGTTATGACCCCTCGTTGGAACGAGCTCATCGAGCTCGTTCCAACGAAGGGTCATAACCTATGTTTTTGAGACAAAAAATGAAAAAAAATAGTTATTCAAGAATTTTTTTTTGCAAGTGTCGTCTGCTTTTCATGTTAGGTAAAGGGTAAAAAAAAAGCCAGCCGTGCTGTTAACGTTTTCACAGAATGTCCTCCAAAATAAACAGCAACAACTTTCGTTTAGTTGTAGCTATTTATTTGTTCAGAATTTCTGCTAGGATGTAAATGGCATGCCCCTCTATTCATATGTGGGTACGAGGAACAACCTTCGTGTCGAGTCAGTTCCGAAGGATTTCAAATCTGACTGGCAAAACATGCTAGGAATTTAATTAATGTTGTATTATTTGTCGTAACCCGTAGTGTGTTCCTGCATATACGATCGACGTAACCCCTACGAAACCAAAACGATCGCTCTCATGTCATGTCCAGGCCTGGTTAAGATGTCACAAAAATGGATCTCTGCAGTGTCCTCTGTACTCAAATAACAAAAGAACTCTATCTATGGTGATATCGACCTTGCGTGCATGACCCAATATTTTATTAACCCTTTACCTAACGTAACTACAAAACCGGCCAGCGCTATTCACAAAAATCGCCAATTAATTTTCATTTTTTGTCTCAAAAACATAGGTTGTGACCCCTCTTTGGAACGAGCTCATCGAGCTCGTTCCAAAGAGGGGTCATAACCTATGTTTTTGAGACAAAAATGAAAAATTTAGTTATTCAAGAATTTTGTTTGCAAGTGTCGTCTGCTTTTCATGTTAGGTAAAGGGTTAACATAAAAGATAATGAAGCCTTGTTTCAAATCACATTTGTGTTGAACAATCTCAATAATCAAGCTTGTGAAAAAGACAAAGTTCAAAAAGTACAATTACCGGTGACATAGCCACCCAGGAAAAGGGGGCGTGGTGGCTCAGTTGGTAGAGGTGTAGGCTGCATTCGGTTCGAATCCCACCTGCGGCAACCGCGTTGTGTCCTTGGGTAAGACACTTCACCCCCATTGCCCACGTGGGGGCACGGTAGCGCTGTGTACTAAGGCGTACTTCACGTCGATGGTGCACCTGTCTTCAAACAATGCCAACCCTGCTTGTGTGGAGTTAGTATGTTGGGGAGCTGACAGTTGCTCGCCGTTGCTCGGTGGTTCTCTCCGGGTACTCCGGCTTCCTCCACCTGTAAAACTGCCAAGGTCATGATTAGCCATTGTGCAGGAATATGTGACCTTAAACACCAATAAATAAATAATTAATAAATACCCAGGAGAAACCCGAGTTTCCTTGATTTTATTTTATCTTCTATCTGTTATGATCAGGTATTTATATTTTGTTTATGATAACGAAAAATTTTGGAAACCTGTGCCCATTGGTCCCAATTTGGCCGAGCCAGTGTCACCTCTGATCTGAATGCCCCCACTTACATCTGCTTTGAACAATACACGAAAAGAGTTTTGTCAAAACATTTAGTTAAAAGTTTAAATCCGAAATGATAAGCATTGGGTTAAAAGAAACAAAACTGATCTTTGTGTGAATTACATATAAATTGCGATATGCAAAGACGCAACTAGATCCCTTACCACCAACGCAAACGAAAGATGACCGCGGTGAAGAATCGCTACAACTGCCTGGGCGATAACCCGTATTGAACGAACACGTGATTCGAAGTTAATCACAAACCAACCGTCTACTTAAGCCCCTGTCACATCTTTGCGATTTTTTGTACGAATGAACAAGAATAGCCACGAATTCAAATATCTACGATTGATCCAGACTTTTTGAAAAACTCGTCCTAAATCCACTTCTCTCACGACCTTACACAACCTTCACACGACCTTCAAACGACGACCTTGTACGGTTCATCACGACTGTGGTAAGAATCTACTACGATTTTCCAAACCGATTCAGAACGAATAGATACGACCTTGTGCGGTGCTTGCACGACACCGGTACGAACTAGTAAGGAGATGCAAGAGCTAACAAGAATCCTCGAGAGTCTGAACAGAATGATTTCAGAGCCGCTATGTTCCGGGGGTTTATATCCTTTTTGTTGGGAATCGTGATGATAACAGGCGAGTTCTTGGAGCTTCCTACTGCTCCTACTGGATCTTACTGAAATCGTATCAAATTCATCCAAATCTTGAAAACTTCGAAGAGATTCTTAGTTTGGCCGTACTAGTTCTTACTGTGCCATCATAAATATTGGTACTTCATACTATAATCTTGAGAAAGTCGTACGGAGTCTTTGTGGAGTGGTGCGAAACTCGTAGTGCAGTCGAAGTAGATCTTAACCCTTTACCCAACGCAGACGATACCAAAATTTATTACTTTAAATATAATTTTTTAATTTTTTTCAAAAAATTTCAACAAAACCATATCATGTGACCCCTCTTTGGAACGAGCTCGTTCCAAAGAGGGGTCACATGATATGGTTTTGTTGAAATTTTTCGAAAAATAATATTTTTTCAGCTGCAGAATTTGCATATTACGCAGGCGGATGCGGGCGATTCGTTGGGTAAAGGGTTAATAGATCTTACTAGTTCTTAGTGAATCGTGACGCAACCGTACTGGCCAACATTCACGTACACTCAAGAATATCCGAGAATATCCCGTATGGTTTAGTACGGTGTACTACGAGAGCGGTACGATGCAGTATGGAATTGAAAAATCACACGATGGAATAAGAAAGTTTTAAACAGTTATAAACTTTCGTACACGTATGCCGATAAACCAAGAATACTCAAGAGTGAATACGAAGCAGTACGAATCTCAATACGGATACCCATGATTGCCCAAGATTTCATGTCGTAGTAGATCATGTCAAAAAATCGCAAAGATGTGACAGGGGCTTTAACACTGTTGAAAACGAAAGGACGAAACAAAGATTCCAAGCCGTATCATTAGAAATATTAATTATATTCTCTGCACATGAGAATCTAGTTGTATTTGCTCAAAGACTTCTGCCTTCAGCCTTTTTGGTCTGTTTCGTCTACGTTAAAGCTAGGAAGGTATGTTATAAACAGGTTGTTTTCTAGATAAATTCCCAAGAACAAATATTCCACGCACGGCGTATTTTAAAATTATCGAATGAAAGCGGAAATGAGAATTGTTATAGTGATAAATAAGGCAGTCATTACAGTGTCGTTTGTGCAGGGCTGAATATAATTATTGGAGTAAAACGTATTGGCACATGAGCAGCTAGTTGCTGATTCGCCCCGATTAGCCCTTCACATAACAGTTACACGCTGCTTGATAAAAAAAAATTTCGAAAAGTTTTATTTGCTGTTTTGGAGTTATGATTATCTACTTTGTTATGACTGACTGTTTTGTATATCATTCTGTTAACCCTTTACCTAACGAATCGCCCGCATTCGCCCGCGTAATATGCAAACTGAGTAGTTGAAAAAAATCAAGTTTTCAAAATATCGTCAGCGAATCCGAAGATGTGTTTCAAAGGTATCCTGAACGAAAATGTTCCTTTAGGTCTGGACGTCTTGACGACGTAGTCGAATATCGCGGCAGCGCCGGTGCTAGCAGGGCCTACGGTGTCTTTCATCCACAACTGATTAAGTCCTCTGGATTTAGAAAAATCATCCGGATACGTCAAGAGTCCAAACATCATGGTGTCCTGACCGGGATGAAACACAGATTCTATCTCTTGTCCGGATAGCAAGTATTTTATATTACTGAATAGATGCATAGTGCCATTATTGGCTAGAGTAACCGTGTCGTCGTCGGCGTATTCGTTCCCATCTTCCTTGGTGAGACGTCCCTGCACCACTATGTAACTCTTGCTAGGATGAACGAATAGATCTTGGGTTTCAACGCTGATTCTTACATGTATCTCTCCCACATTGTTCAAACTCGTTCTGGTTATCGGTTCATATTCGTGAACCTCGTATTCTTGAATACTTTCATCTTTCACTATGCTTTGTGCGATATCTAGTATATTTGCCATTTTTGAAGGGTTTTTTTTTGTTTTTTGTTTATTAATTAGCTTGCTTTTTTATCTAAAAATAGTTTTAATTATTTTTTATTATTATTATTTTTCTCTTATATATATATGTAAACAAGAAAATGTTAAAGAGAGTAAATAAAAAAAAAATTGTTGTTTTCTTTATTAAAACTTCGTCTTCTGCACTTGTTGTTCGTAAAACTTTCTGATGATCTCTTCTCCATCCAAAGCTTCGATTTCATAAGTCACCGGATCGGTGTGAAATATTTTGTTTATCAGGAAGATTTCCGAGGTCCATCAACGAGTGTAACCTTTTTCGAAGTGCTTCTTATAAGCGTAGATTCTCACTCGATCGCAGACTGCAAATTTCGGCATTCTAGACTTCTTCCTGATCTTAGATCTCTCGGGATATAGATTCGCGTAGACCCGTTTCTCGTTCCGAGGATTGTTAGCTTCCATGGGAGTCATCTTGATCGATCTGTGTCGCGTATTGTTGTAATCTCTGACCAGACCGTTGAGAGCCTTTATGTATTTCTTAGTCGAATTCGCCGTGAAGTATCTGTACATCTTTTCCTTCATCGTTCGATTCCAACGTTCCACGACGCTGGCTTTCTCTTCGTTTTCGATCGAGAAGATGAGTCGAACACGCTCTTCAGAGCCTCGGCGACGCAAGGTCCTGATTTATTCTTCAAAGCTCTGATCCAACCGTATTTGGAAAACACGTCGATGACTGTCAATAGATATTTGACACCCTCGTTCCACCTCGAAAACGATCTCATGTCGACCAAGTTGGCAGACCAAATGTCATCCAAACCCTTCACGAACACCCTTCTGTTTCGAAATTTATGCACGATGGGTTTGTGTAACTCCTCAGCCAATTCACTCGTCAATAATCGTTTCTACTTCTTTTCCGATGCGCTTTTTTAATGCCCCATCCGAATCGACGTTTCGCACCGATCAGATTGCCGACCAGCGAACGCTCTATCTTCTCTCTCCTGGTCGGATTTGATATGCCTCTCAATTTCGCCAACATGTTTTTATCGCAGACGTCGTTGCGAGTCTTGGTGTCGGGATGTCCGGCGTAGCACAGAACGTGTTCATACACGGCCGCGTCCACCCTATTCACGGGTTTGCTCCAACATTTAGGAGTCAGATCAGCGTTGAGTCTCTTGTTCAATTTCGCTCCGGGTCCCGTGAAACTGTAACCCGGAAGATGCATTTTGAAAGGTAGATTATTGATCATTTTATTCACGATGCCTTTACCTTTGCTCGTGTTCTTTTTTTGATGAATTGAGTCTTGATCAAACCACACACATCGCAAATTCCGTGAAGCATCTGTCTGTCGTTTTTAGTTCGTACTTCTCGAGAATTACCCGTCTCGTTAACTCTCTTACACTTTACGCAACACATTTTTTGAGAGTTATTTAAATTAATTTTGTTTCTATTTTTTATTTTATATATAAATTTAATATTTTTTTTTAAAAATTCTGTTCTTATTATATATATTTTTTTTTTTCAATCGCTGCTCTTGAGTTCTATCAACTTACCGAATTCCTCCCTGGCCTCTTTCCTGCCCTTTTCCACGAGAGAATTCTTCAGCTCTTCCTTGATGATCTGACGAGTCTTGATTCTCACAGCTTCTTTCATAGCATCGTATTTCGTTTTCTCACCCAATATCGTGAAGTATTCTCCGTCCGACATCCTACCGTCTTTCAATGGCATCGAGATCATTTTGGATATCGTGTCGATCTTGGGCTCGGCCAATACGCGAATCTTTTCGTGTTTCCTTGCCTTCAGATATAATTTCCTACTCAAAACGTTTCCGACCATGCTAAACAATCCGGCGGCGAGAGCCACTCCTTCTATGGTCAACACGATCGGAATACCGACCGCGGTCGACAGCAATCCGATGCCGGCCGCATATAAACCCATGGAAATCGTGATGAGTATCGTGTCGACCGCATTGACGAATTTCAGGAGACGCGAATACTTCTTCTTGAGAGAACGACGAGAATCTCTCTCTAGAGTCAGATACCAATGGATTCTACTGATTTGATCGATGCGATACCTCTCTCCTCTTTCTTTTTCTTCTGGCGACGGTGCTGTTGGCAAAATGCCGTTCGGCTTCTCATCCTCGTCGTCATCTAACGTCGGATATAATTTACTTCTAGTTCTCATTTTTTCTTTTTTTTTTCTTTCTAATATTAGATAAAAAATTATGTGTGTATTTATTTTTATTTTCTATTCTCCCTTATTTATAACAACGAGAAAACTTAGGCGTATGCTTCCTTCAGCAATAATTTCATGATGCATCCCTTGTCTTCTAAAGTCAGACTTCTACGCGCCAATTTCAGTTGTTCCGAAACTGTGGGCTTGTCTCAATCCTTACAGAAGACTAACCTCCTCCAATGCATGATCACTTCGTCGATTTGAACGCATTCGAACGCTGGTTCGAAATACTTGATGACCATATCTTCCCTTTCCATCGTCAGACACGAATGATCCTCGTGATCGAAGTCTAGATGATCCCGACATCCGACGCATCCTTCTAACAAGAGACAACCTAGTTGATCGTTCACGCATAATGCATAGGCTCTCATCAGCGTGTTTAAAAGAAACTTTACTCTAATAATCTGGGAAGCGTTCATGATTTACGTATATTTATTATCTATTTCGATTCGATATTTATTTTTTTAAATAACTATTTATTTATATATATTTTTTTCTCTCCTATATATATCAATAACTTATTTATTTCCTCCCGCCAAATCCGATTCTATCACGATTCACCTCACAAAGCTCGTGAGGTGAATCGGCAAATCATTTTCTCACCGATCGGATCGCACCCTATAGCGTCTGAAGCGCGATCGCAAACGTGGTGGTGGTCCAGAACTGGCAAACCGCATTTTTTCGTTGTACCGGAGGCCGAAATCGGTTTTAAAATTTTTTTTAAAAAATCCTCGATGAGTGACTACTCTTTACACTCACTTTTCACCGTTGGTGAACGTCGAGAAAAGGTTTTGAGGTGGATTTTTCCTGGTCTAGAATCAGCAAATAGGTTTCACCGATCGGATCGCACCCTCAACCGTTCAAACAGCCGTTGGCGAACGTAGGTGGTCTAGAATCGGCAAACCGCTTTTTTTGATGCTGGTCTAGAATCGGCAAAACGTTTCTTGCTTGCGTTCACCAACGATAGATCGAAGGTCAGATCCGCGATGGGAACGTCGAGAAAAAAATTTTAAATTTACATTTTCTTCAAATTTCATACATTTTTTCACTTTTGAGCGATGTGTCGAATGTACACGTTCGCCAACGGATGTTTGAACGGTCAAAAGTGCGATCTGTGAGCCTAACAAAAATTGCCGATTCTGGACCACCATGAAAAAACGATATTTTTGCCATTTTTTGCACTCTGTACACGATTTAACACTGAACCCCTATGGCGGTACACGTACATGTACGTGTACGTGTACAGTTTTTTTGAAAAGTGGTCTAGAATCGGCACTTATTACCTACTGGTGATCATTAGCGATCACCAGGGATGCCTAGTGATCGCTTATGGCGATCTCTAGTGATCGTTACTAGCGATCACCAGTGATCATCTCCCCGTATGAGGATGAGGGGGCTGGGAGGAGAGGCCCCATTGAGTCCTCACCTCATAGCCCCCACATCTATATCTCGCCCCCGACAATCATTAAAATCACAGACATCCCAGAGTTGACGGATCAGAACCAAATTAACCGCTACAGCAAATCACCACCAGACGTCGTTGGGCTGCGATTTTTTGAAATGTCACTCTTTAAGATATAGGTGTATAAATCAGGGACCAACATGTAAACGTCTGGTGGGCGTAGTTGTTTGTTATAGGTGTACTGATTTTACTAGGCTTTGACACACTCTTATTTATTGGGGTTTTACGACCCTTTCAACAGCCATGGTTATATCGTGTCGGTGAAGGAAGCCGGAGTACGGGGATAGAACCGCCGAACAGCGGCGAGTAACTGTCAGACTCTCCAACGTACTAACCCGAGTTAGCATCGGTTGAAGGCGTGTGCACCATCGGCGTGTCATACGTCTTAGCACACTTTGTCACCGTGTTCCCACATAAGCAATCTGGATTAAGTGTCTTGCTCGAGGACACAAGGTGAGTGATACGGATTATTTTTGTTTGTTTGTGTGTGTGTGTGTGTGGGGGGGGGGGGGGGGGGGGGGGTTACGCGCATTGAAGGTGCATGTGGCCGTCTATATGGGTGCGAGTTCCACTTACATCCTAAATTACTTATATAATATTTTTCATGCAAAATTGTAAGCCAAGACAGGGGGGAACAAGAGAACCGAGAAGGCCGCCAAGACACAAAGAGCTACCCGCCCATGAGACAGAGAAGAGGGTGGAGACCACAACAGTACAACACCCATCCACAATTTGGAGTCGCTGACCCGAACCACAGGCGCCCTCTACTCGCGACTCGGGGAGGTGCTAGTGGGAATTGACATTGTCATCAGGAAAGACGCTAACTAGACTTTTGTCCGTTAATTCCGTTGATATTGAGTGTCCTGAATCAGTGAGCTGGTCGACTGAGCGAGCAAACGCAGCTAGGCCATTTCAGGGACAGTCGCACTAATCTAGGACTGGGGCTACTCAGCCCTCTCTCCAGGCCCGAATAACGTCCAGAATCTCAACTCCGCGGACAACGACAGTGTGCTCACTAGGACGTCGCCGACGTCATAGCTCCTCTGCCAATTTCCCACTCTTGATGCCTGTTTTTGTTTCAATTCACATTCACCATGCATTAAACATCCACACCAACCAGCGATGCAAGCGGTGCGCACTGTACATAACCATGCGACTAGAGTTGGTCATTGAACCAAAAGTTGTTGTATCAGCGACAGGACATTGGAATGCCGGAGTCCGGGGGGAGCGGGGGTTCGGAAGTGGTTGAGGATAAGTTGGTTACATAACATACCACTAGCGTGCCCGGCATGCAAGGGAACAGGAGAATGAATATCTTTGCGCCGTAGGTCAGACACCTTAACGCGTCTCCTGGTGACTACCAGAAAGGTGATTTTTAGTTTACAGCCCGGGCCCGAAGTCCCAGGTGCACGTGGCACGCCCATTCCCAGATCCCCACCCCACCCGGGGTGGGTTCTATCAAGCTTTTGGCACCCTTTTATGAGATCGCTCGCGCTTAGACGGCGGAGGGTCTTTTCCTCAAGGTTGGTGAGGCACGCGTGGAGTGCTTCAAGGCCCGATTCTTCGGAGTTGAGTGATGCGGGCGTCCCGAGCACCGACAGCGACAGGTTGGGGGCTTCTACCCCGTTGACCGGTGCGCTTTAATCCGGCTAACACAGTATATAGTGTGTGACTGCAGCAGCATAGTCGAAAAAGGGCCTTACTAAGCTTATGAAGGGCCTCAAAATAGACCCTCTATCACCCCCTCCATCTTTCCTGCTAGAACCACCGAGGGCTTCGAGCAGGCACATGCAGGCTATTGCTCTGCTGGTTATTTTGTCACATGACGTCTTGAGGGTCAGGTTCTTTCTTGTTAATGATGATACCCCGAAACAGGCTTCCTGACGGTGATTGATCCTCTTCCCAACGATTTCAACCGTTACACTAATTGGTTGAGCGTCTACTGTGGGGTTTTGCTCGTTTAAACTGGGGGCTATGGAATGACTGCAACTTACTTCACATAGTAGTAACGTGCGCCTCGCAAAGAAATATATAGCAGCGTTTTCCAACAGAACTGGCTTGTGCGCTTCCGTTAACACGAGGTCCCAAGTCTACCAAACTCAATGAAACAAGAACAGTTTCATTGAATGAATTCAAAAGGTTCTGATTTTTAAAACTGTTTATTTCATGTTAAGTCGACAAGGTTGTCATCATTTATTCAGAGTGAAGTACCTGATGAGTAGGCAAAATGTTAAAATTGTTAAACTGTTCCAGGCAATTTTGAATTATGTTATTTCAGTGAAGTGTAGTTGCGACAGCAATTTTTGGATGGATAGAAAGATAACAGTATTCGCAGAGTAATTGAAGTTTCATGAAACTAGTGAATTGATCATTTCAGATATTTTTCAATATCATTTTAACACCAAGTGGATGATAACGCAAGCAGCACAGGTGATGCTTATTTTTTTTCGGATCCGATTTCAATTGTTTGGTGCATATGAGGTACAAATAGCAATATTAATTTAATTTTTCACACACTTTCTTTTTATTAGTATTATTTCTCAAGACCTCAGATTCAGGGGAGCACTACATATACTACAACTGGTCAACAGACTACTTGCAATCATTTCTCATTTCAAATTTACGAATTAAATTCGAAAATCGGAAAACCCAAAGAACAGTATCCGAGTGGATATAAGAAATATCTCACGAGTGGCAGCGAGATGCATGAGAAACATTATTTTTGCGAGCGACTTTCACGAGCTAAAATACACTATTTGCCGTGGCGAAGCGGGGGATATTTCCGGTATGCACTCACAAAACACGAGGTTCTCTTCATGGTCAACTTTTCTCATTTATTTAATCTTCTTTGTTTTACAAGGATTGACGAACAAGTTATGCATCTTATATTGACGCCTCTCCTTTGCCCAATGGCGTAGGTGTGTGGGATGACTTCGTGGCCTTGCTCTTCTCGAATTCTACGAAGGGACCTTTATCCTGCACGGAGTGTGTCTCTCTCCGCACAGAGGACAGCCATTTTACGTCCCCACTCGATAGGACGGTACGCTGTGACAGCATCAACCTCACAATTGATGCTGACAGAGAGTGTTAGGGAACCTCGAGAACTTTCCCCGACCGGGGATCGATCCCGTGACCTCTGGCATGAGAGACCAGCGCACTTTTTTTTTTTTATCTTTTTTATTGATAAAATCATGATTTTATATTTACATGAATATTTACAAATATCACAGATAGATAAAAATTTTACAGCAATCAATCAGTAAAGATCAAACATTCTAGCATACAGTCTCTGGCACATGTTACCAACCCCTTGGCAGGAAAACTGACGTGTAAGTTTCCTTGCCATACATTCCACTGCTACACTGCTACACGACTTGGGTTCCAACTGTGTAAACATTCAGATGCCCGTCAATAACAAAAGACGCACGTCTGCTTAAGTGAACAGACTCATGCCAAAATAAGGTCAATGGTAGTAAATTCTTTGAGTTTGGCCTCATAGCACTATGTGCTAATCATCCTAATCCCGCCCCCACCGCCGCCTCTTATAATAAAAATGAATTGCACACCAAAATATGTTGCATTGATATTAAAACTATGTATACAGTATGTTTAGTGCAAAATTCCAGTCAAAAATGCATCCATCAAACACGTAACCAAAAGCTTATATATTTGATGTATGCACCCTGACCAAATACCTGCCTTCAAATGTAAATATAACATAGATCTCTCACTCTTTAAGTTCAATTATTCAAAATTAATAATTTGGAAATCTAACACTTTGTGCACCCCCCCCCCCCCACCCACCCTCATACCCCCCACCCCCGCCAAAACTATCGATATCCTTTCCTTTCATTTCTGACGGAGCAGAGTATATTATGACCAGAACTGACAGCTGATAGTCAAAAGCATTTATACGTGACTTCGTAAAAACGATAGTAAACAGAACAGGGCGACACAAAGCTGGTGTGGTCACCACCCCGCCCCCACCCCCGCACACACACATACACTCAGGCCACCTCAGGCCTGTGACTACCCAGTTTTAATGTTATGTGATGTCAACTCTTACAGAGTCTCCAGTTAAAAAAATTAATTTGTTGTTTCTGAAAAAATGTTTTTGAAATTTACGCTTTTCGTGAGAATTATTAAAATGTGTGTAAAAATAGCATAAGTTTCTGTTCAATAATGTTTCAAATAATCTGATGAGTGGGATTAATCGGTTTTCCTTTGTAAAGAAGTTTCGTCTCGTGAAAATAGCTGCTCTGTATGATGATAACAGGAAATTTACAAACAGCACGTTGACATTTTCAACATGAGTTGTCAAACCAAACAGCAGACTCTGGACAAATAATTCATGGGTCAGTGGGACTGTGTTTACAAACAAAATATCGAGAAGATATCTGCATTTGACTTGTAGGTCAAGCACGAGGGAACAGTCAACAAACATATGTTTGATTGTTTCTGTTTCTGTGTCACACAATTCACATGTGTCAGAATCAGATTGACCAATCAACTGTTGCTTTTCCTTTGTCAATATTATGTTGTGAGCAACCTTGAAATCTATTTCCCTCATGTCAGGAGTTTTTAACATGATAATGTTGTACCAAATAAAGTCAAAGTCCAGCTTCGGATACACAGATGTCCAAAACTTAACGCCGGATGGAATTTCTTTAGATTTATCAATGAGGAATTTATATGCAAGTTTTGTGGATAAGTTTTCTGCTGGATAAACTTCTCCGTTTGTGATAAAATATACACTGGTATCTGATTCACAATTAATGGGCTCATTCACAAACGCTTTCCAGGTCACGGGGAGAGAATCGAGGATTATGTTGTATTGCTGGACTAATGTTTGGGCATTACAATCACTTTCAGTATCAATTAATTCACATATTGCTACATTGGGTAGAAACCCTGGGATAACTTCATATGAAATATCTCTGATTTTTGTAACTCCAGCTTTTATCCACCCAGGAAATGAAAGTAATTTTGAATCGTTTGCCAATAACGGATTACTAAATAAACTTTGTTCTAGTATATCACAATTTGGAATAATAACACTTTTCCTATCAGATTGAATTTTATCCCATGCAACCAGAATTTCTTTAAAAAATTCTGGTAAATCCTTCAGAAACCGAGATTCTGGTATTATATAAAAAATCCCTTTTCCTAAATTTAAATTTTTATACAGTTTGAACCAATAACTCATTACAGATAACCATGGGAACCTACTAGAATTTAGTCGTTTAACCCATTTCAATCTCAAGGCATATTTTTTCTTGGTGATATCAGGAATACCCAAACCTCCCTTCTTGAGTGTAAGGGATAACACTTCTCGTCTTATCAAGGGAGGGAGACCGTTCCAAAAAAACGGGCTAAAATAACTTTTACTTCTTCCTCATATTTCAGTGGAATTGAACATACATTAAGGACATACCAAATTTTTGATAAGGCCAATGAGTTTAAAATAATTGCTCTACCTTTCAATGTTAGAGATCTTTGTTTCCAAAGATTGAGGGTTTTTCTAATTTTTTGAATGAGGGGATTCCAGTTCATTTCATTGCACAATGTTGTATTGGGTCCAACATAAACCCCTAAAATTTCAATAAAATCAGATTGAACTTTAAAAGGGCAGTTATCAAAATCTGAATTCTTAAATTTACCCAAGGGTAGAATCTCACATTTTTCTAAATTAATTTTAGCCCCTGAGCCATGACTATATATATCAAGTAGTTTTAACAGGTTTGAAAATTCATCTTTAGTTTTTAAAAATATCTCGGCATCATCTGCATGCTGAAACAAAGTAGCACTAGAGTTATCAGGGAGTGTTATACCTTTTATATCATGAGAATTTTTAATTAATTCTGCAAAAGGCTCAGCAGAAAGAACATACAGCATCGCTGAGATTGGGCACCCTTGCCTCACAGATCTTTCAATGTCAAAAAACCCAGTTGTGTGACCATTAATTTTTAAGCAGCTACAGGCTTCTTTGTACAATACTTTCATCCATGAAATGAAGTTAACCCCTAAGCCTAATTTATCAAGAACTTTAAAAAGATAATCGTGATTAACCCTGTCAAAAGCCTTCATTTGATCTAGTTTTAACAGGGCGCCTCCTATATTACTTTGTTCTATATATTCCACTATACTTTTTATACTAAAAACATTTTCACTTATATCTTTACCGGGAACACAGCAGGTTTGGGTATCTGAGACAATACTTTGAATAACTTGTTTTAATCGATTTGCTAATGTCTTGGAAATAATTTTGTAATCAGTGTTTAGTAAGCTTATAGGTCTCCAGTTTTTTTAAATCAGATTTGTTTCCACGTTTTTTGAAGATTAGTACAATTAACCCCTTTCTCATTGATTGAGGCAGTTCTCCAGATAAAAATGATTTATTTGAAACATCAAATAAAATTGGACCCAGGGAATTCCAAAAATGCTTATAAAACTCACTCGTTAACCCATCTAAAACCGGGGATTTGTTGCTTGGCATTGAAAATAGAGCTTTCTTCATTTCTTCTAAGGTAATAGGGTCATCAGTAAAACCTGAATCATCGATAGACAATTTCTTTTGTAAAGAACTAATTAAGAGATCTTGACATTGCTGATCTACTGGTTCTGACTGATACAGGGCTTGGTAATAGTTTTTTGCAGTATCCAATATGAGAAAGGGATCTTTTACAGTATTGCCTAATGTATCCTTGATTTCACTAATTAAATTTGAGTCTTTTTTTTCCTTTTCACTTCGGAGGAAAAATGCAGTATTCTTCTCTCCTTCCACTACAGTTTTAATTTTTGACCTGAGTACAGCCCCTTTCAGTTTCAAATCTTCTAAATAACCTAATTCATTTTCAATCTTTTGAATTGTTTCACTTATAACTGGTAAGTTGCCCAATCTATACGCCCTTGCACACTCAATTCACAAGTGATTCCTAAGCATATTTTCTCTGTCAAACCTCTCTCTACTGAGACGAGTTGCAAACATTATTGAATACTTTTTAATTTTAAATTTCAAGTTATCCCACCACGTTTGCAAATCGTCCCTATAAAGAAAGCACGACTTGTCTTTTTCAATGAGATTATTAATCTCTTCGGTGAATTTATCATTTGTTAACAGCTGATTATTAAAAATCCACACCCCATTCCCCTTTTCAATTCTATCTAAATTATATTTGGAAACAATTAGACAATGATCACTTAATGTAGTTGTTTGCATATAGCAATACTGAGTTAACACAGTTAGGTTGATGGAATTGAAAACATAATCAATTCTGCTTTGCTGAATGTTTTCACGACAGAAGCGATGCCATGAAAACTGTATCTTGTCTGGGTTGCGATGCCTCCAGAGCTCTGTGAGGCCATTATTACGAACAATAGTTTCAAGAGCTTTAGTTGCATTATTGAGAACAAAATTTTTTGAGTCCAAAATACCCAGATGAGTATTGAAATCTCCCATCATGATAATATTTTCTAAATTTTTTAATTTTTCTTCCAAGTTAGTAAAAAAAACTAACCTTTCTTTTATCTTATTAGGGGCATATATAGAAATAATATTGTAGTGGCTGTCCTCAATTTTAATTTTAACTGCCAAAAATCTATTTTCACCACATTTTTGAATATCAGTTACTGAAGCCGCCAACTGTTTGGATAGTAAAATTGCCACCCCACAAGAAGTATTACTTAAACTGTTGGAAATTATTTTTCCACCCCAAATACTTTCATATGTTTTAACCAACTCCTGATCAAAATGTACCTCCTGAAGGGCGGCAATGTCACATCTTTTTTCTTTAAGCAGACTGGAAAGTTTTCGAAATTTTTCAATATCTCTTAACCCATTGGCGTTCAGATTACACAATATAACCATTATGAGAGAAGTGACAGAAAAGAGGAAATGCATATATTTCTAAAATTCTGGAAATCAGTGATCAGAGGCTTTTTGTTTTTGTTTTCTTACTCTTTTAGCGTTTTCAAGATTGGGTGTAAAAATAATTCTGGACCTTCTCTTCATGTTAGTAGGGTCAATTTCCATAATACTTCCCTCCTTGGTATGTGGAAGTTCATCTGCAGTATCATCTGCAGTAACTTCCTCATCACAAGAAGAAAAGTCAATATCATTTTCATGTGATATATTGTCTGACTGGTGTCCAGAATTCAATACAATTTGTGTATCGATATTTTCACCTTGTTGCACATCATTATTAGAATTAGCTTTTGCACCTTGGTCACCCTTGCAGCTATCAGACTGCTTGTTTTCAACCACTTGTGGAGAAGTTATATTTGAATCATCTGACTGAGCCCCATCAGAAGCACCCCAGTTTGAACCATCCATCAATCCACACTTGCAGTTATCAAATTTCAAACCACATTTGTCACATAAAAGATCAAAGTATGGGTGAGAACTAGCACTAGGTTCAGTTTTTTCTTCTTCTTTTTTGCACACACAGAATTTCAGAACTTTACAACAGTTTTCACAGGTGGGCTGATCACAAAATCTCGCCATATGTCCCTTAGAGTGGCACTTAAAACAGAAAATTTCAGGGCAGTTTTTAAGTATATGTTGGTCACTCAGGCATTTACTACAAACTTTCACTTGGTCATTATGAAGAACACGATAATACACAGGTCCATCTACGGTGTTAAATCGCATGCTGTACGGCAATGACTTAATGTGAGGGGGGAACTTCACCTTTAGATATCTTGTACCGTCTGCCACATCTGTTCCAGGATAAAATCGTCTCTGAATCAACGAGAGTGGTTCTATACCAAAATCTGCGAGTTTGGAAATAATTTCTTTGTCCTCAATATAACTAGGCAAGTGTAAAAAAGACACAACATTTTCAGAAAAAATAATTTTCGCATTATGTTTCGGGCTTTTGTCTCTCAAGTTGTCTACTAATAATTCGGCAGAACATCTATCAGCAAGAGTAATGTCAAAAGAATCTCCACAAACAGGCACACATGCCAAAGTTGAATTTTTACCACATGCCTTGTTTACTACTTTTAAAATTTCAGGAACTTTTGTCTTTTGGTTATCTCCAACTGTTATTCTTACTGTACAATCTTTCTTATACACGGCAGATTGTATAACTTTATTTGAATTCGATGTAGTCTGCATGCTCGATTGAATTGACTTGTCTTTCCCATTGTCAACAACAGAGGTCGCCATATTGTCTTCTTAAAAAAAAATCAACCTTCAATCTTGAAAATCAACACTCTCAAATCCCCAAACTAAGGGGCGAGAGAAAATTTAAAGTTTGTAATCTGCAATCAATATATCTTCTATATATACACTGTATCAAATAATATTGTAAATAAACTGTAGTTTTGAAGAAAATTAAGAATTTCAGAGCCATAAATTTCTTCCAACTGCACCGAACCCGGATGAGAACCGGTCTCCTAAAAAATCATTTAGAGATGATTCACAGATATTTGGGGTGCTATGAATACCGCTCAGAACAGATGTCACAGATCTAGATGATCTTCAGCCATGCAGGAGCAATCGCTAACGTGCTGTAACTCAGTGTAAGGCACGTAATTCCACATGAGGACACACGGCACCTGGTGTTGATGCCTTACGACGCTCAAGCACAGATAGGACATCGGACATCCATTCCTCTGCCGTTGACGACTCATCCGAGACGTAACCTCGATGCTTAACAGGCACCCCCTGTGCATCGGGATGTTATGGGTGCTAGGAATACCACTTCAGAACAGATCTTCCAACATGCAAGCGCACCACTACACGATGATACCCAGTGATACTCAATGAAGCACTGTTAATGTTCGACACGTGAGAGTCCACACGAGGACAACAGCATCTAGTATTGATGCCGGATGGCACTCAAGCACAGAAGGGACATCCATTCCTCAGCCGCTAACGACTATTCAAGCCTAGTGATACTCAATGAAGCACTGTTCTTATGTACGGCTTGAACTAGACGCTATCACCGATGATTAACAGGCACCACTGTTCATCGGCTTTTCGGGGGCTTGAACCTCCAATCTTATGGTCCGAAGTCTGATGCGCTTACCACTAGGCTAATGACCTCGCCAAAAACTCAATGAAACAAGAACAGTTTCATTGAATGAATTCAAAAGGTTCTGATTTTTAAAACTGTTTATTTCATGTTAAGTCGACAAGGTTGTCATCATTTATTCAGAGTGAAGTACCTGATGAGTAGGCAAAATGTTAAAATTGTTAAACTGTTCCAGGCAATTTTGAATTATGTTATTTCAGTGAAGTGTAGTTGCGACAGCAATTTTTGGATGGATAGAAAGATAACAGTATTCGCAGAGTAATTGAAGTTTCATGAAACTAGTGAATTGATCATTTCAGATATTTTTCAATATCATTTTAACACCAAGTGGATGATAACGCAAGCAGCACAGGTGATGCTTATTTTTTTTCGGATCCGATTTCAATTGTTTGGTGCATATGAGGTACAAATAGCAATATTAATTTAATTTTTCACACACTTTCTTTTTATTAGTATTATTTCTCAAGACCTCAGATTCAGGGGAGCACTACATATACTACAACTGGTCAACAGACTACTTGCAATCATTTCTCATTTCAAATTTACGAATTAAATTCGAAAATCGGAAAACCCAAAGAACAGTATCCGAGTGGATATAAGAAATATCTCACGAGTGGCAGCGAGATGCATGAGAAACATTATTTTTGCGAGCGACTTTCACGAGCTAAAATACACTATTTGCCGTGGCGAAGCGGGGGATATTTCCGGTATGCACTCACAAAACACGAGGTTCTCTTCATGGTCAACTTTTCTCATTTATTTAATCTTCTTTGTTTTACAAGGATTGACGAACAAGTTATGCATCTTATATTGACGCCTCTCCTTTGCCCAATGGCGTAGGTGTGTGGGATGACTTCGTGGCCTTGCTCTTCTCGAATTCTACGAAGGGACCTTTATCCTGCACGGAGTGTGTCTCTCTCCGCACAGAGGACAGCCATTTTACGTCCCCACTCGATAGGACGGTACGCTGCGACAGCATCAACCTCACAATTGATGCTGACAGAGAGTGTTAGGGAACCTCGAGAACTTTCCCCGACCGGGGATCGATCCCGTGACCTCTGGCATGAGAGACCAGCGCACTTATCCACTCGGCCAACACTCTCGTCATTAAAATCGACTTACGAAAAGGTTATCTCCCCTGATTGCTAAGAATTGGCTGGCAAAAATTAACACTAATTGAATGGGGAAATTTTATATTTCTTAAAATTATATAAAACCTATGCGCTGTGCGCATCAATCCTTTAAGAACAATATATATGCTCTCAGCTGGTGATATATTCTGGCTTAGAATTCTCCCAGAATCCTCGTTTAATTCCCACAAACAACCCGACAAGTTTTACTATTTCGAATTCTTTCAGAATTCTCTGCTTCTGTCTATCTATGTAATAGTTTCCGTCTATCTTACCATATTCCTTTGTCCTGGAGTATACTCCAGTAGCGTAGAAGAGCCTATCAGTTGGAACAGCTTTGCTTATTATTACTATATTTAGCTATTCTGGTCTGTTCCTGTTAGTTCTGACCCTATTCCAAGTACTCTTATTGTTTCATTTATCTACATCATTTATATAAATTATAACTAACCAATCAGATTGCTTGATTTCCCATAACCTGTACTTAATCGTACGGAGTTATCTCCTCTTATTACAACGAAATCTTGTCCGAGTCTCATCACCTCTATATCCAATAGCCTTATCCTATGGAATCCCTTTTTGTCGTATGCGCTTATGCGAAAAGGCACAATGTGACACATTGTGCCCTAGCATATAGGCACATACTTTATATGCCGATATGTGCTTATGTGAAAAGGTACAATGTGACACAATGTGCCCTAGCACATAGGCACATGCTTTATGAGCCGATATGTGCTTATATGTGCTTATGTGAATAGGCACAATGTGACACAATGTGCCCTAGCACATAGGCACATACGGGTATTTGAGGATACCTATGACCTGGTATTGTATTATTCGAGGATACCTACTAGAGAATCCCTTTTTTGTCATATGTGCTTAAGTAAAAAGACACAATGTGTCACAATGTGCCTTAGCACATAAGCACATGCTTTATGTGCCGATATGTGCTTAAGTGAAAAGGCACAATGTGACACAATGTGCCCTAGTACATAGGCACATACGGGTATTTGAGGATACCTATGGCTTGGTATTGTATTATTTGAGGATACCTATCTAGGATACCTTCTGGAGAATCCCTTTTTGTAATATGTGCTTGTGTGAAAAGGCACAATGTGACACAATGTGCCCTAGCACATAGGCACACGCTTTATGTGCCGATAGGTGCTTATGTGAAAAGGCACAATGTGACACAATGTGCCCTAGCACATAGGCACATACGGGTATTTGAGGATACCTATGACCTGGTATTGTATTATTCGAGGATACCTACTAGAGAATCCCTTTTTTGTCATATGTGCTTATGTGAAAAGGCACAATGTGACACAATGTGCCTTAGCACATAAGCACATGCTTTATGTGCCGATATGTGCTTATGTGAAAAAGCACAATGTGACACAATGTGCCCTAGTACATAGGCACATACGGGTATTTGAGGATACTTTTGGCCTGGTATTGTATTATTTGAGGATACCTATCTAGGATACCTTCTGGAGAATCCCTTTTTGTAATATGTGCTTATGTGAAAAGGCATAATGTGACACAATGTGCCCTAGCACATAGGCACACGCTTTATGTGCCGATAGGTGCTTATGTGAAAAGGCACAATGCGACACAATGTGACCTAGCACATAGGCACATACTGTCGTGAGTTTAGAGACAAATCCACGCAGAATCGGACCTCAGTTTGTTCTGGACATAACAGAATTCTACGTTTAGAGACAAATCCACGCAGAATCGGACCTCAGTTTGTACTGGACATAACAGAATACTATTCTACTTATTGTGTGTAGGCTGGTTTCTCTTGGTACATCCACCAACTGAACACGATCTCACAAAAGTGACCAGTAACCTGCGTGTAATTTTTCAATTTTCGACGCTTCAGCTTGGTGAGTCTCGCCGGACAGCTCACAATTTCCGCTTCAGCCGATTGCCCGCTTATGCCCTGTGATACCACTGGCTGTTGAATTAAAATATGGACAGGCCGGACTGATTTGGTAAGAGATTACACTCAATAGGAAACAGGATTTAGATGCACTGTACACAATAAACTACTGTACTGCCATATGTTTTTTACTAATGTATATATTAGCTAAAGCTTGAGGTGAAAAATGTAGCTGGAAAGAGTCACAGCATGAGATCTTTCAACAACACCCAACACATGAAACCAAAGTGAACGATTAAAATCCACTTAACCCTTTACCCAACGTAACAGCCAAAACCGGTCAGCGCTATTCTCAAAAATCGCCAATTAATTTTCATTATTTTTTCATTGTTTGTCTCAAAAACATAGGTTATGACCCCTCGTTGGAACGAGCTCGTCGAGCTCGTTCCAACGAGTGGTCATAACCTATGTTTTTGAGACAAAAAATGAAAAAAATTAGTTATTCAAGAAATTTGTTTGCAGGTGTCGTCTGCTTTTCATGTTAGGTAAAGGGTTAAATGAATATGTGTCCTAGACCGCAACCCAAGATTTTAATGACAACGTACTCAGGAACAGCAAACAAAACACTACTTTTGAATGTTGCCCAAGCCAATTCCTGCTTATTTTCAAATTATTAAGAAATTCTCTTCAACACACATGTCGTCTGAGAGATTGACTGCGGCCACTTCAGACTCTAAAATATCATGATACCGTGTAACAGTTTTTAACCCAATTTTCTGAACCATTGGTGATATTCACATGTGTTTTAATACTATTTTATTTTGTGTAAACATTCTGCCCTTTTCAGACTCTGATGTAACACACAGATCAGTAGTTCCGGATTTAGCCTCACTGCGGCCTAAGCTATATGAAGCTGACAGGCCCCCTCGTGAAGACGAGAGCTCAAAGTCAATGCTTCAATCTGATTTTCAATTTTCAAATCAATTTTAAAATACATAAAAACCGGTATATGATAAAATAAACAAGTTCCTACGTGCTTTAAACTGTCAGGGCAAAGCCAGCCTAAATATAGGGACAAGGGGCCTCATATTTAAAGATATTGTAAGTTCAAAATATATTCCGCATCAAGGCGAAAAACCTACATGAATTTCACTTCTCTGTAAAGCTGGAAAAAAACACACGTGGTGTATATCCAGCTTTAGCGCAGGGACCCAGGGGAGAAACGGTATGTTAGATAAGGTCTAATCATCTCGTTTAATTTATACAGTAGTCGGAGTCTTACGAGACGTAATCGGTTGATGTCAAGATGTCGTCACGAAACGAGATTCTAAAAGATAGAAATGTCGTGTCATCATAAGTTATAACAATCATGGCAAGAACGAATCGGTTTTCTAGACAAGTGAAGTCAGCGTTAGGTCACGCGTGAGATAACTTGTATTGATTCTGCCTCGATACACGTCATCTCCCACCGTTTTGACAGGTGGACAGATGAGCGTCGGTCCACCTGACAGTTTAGGGTAAAAAGTATATATACCTGGAAGAGCAGAGCATTAGACACACACTTGGGGTCACACACGCGTTGGTGAAGTCCAGGACAGGCGGACTCTGTTTCCTGGCATAAGGGTACCTTCGATCACAGGACCCTGAAACGGCTGGAATCGCCAGAGAGGGCATTCCATGATTGATTTAGCTTAAAGTTGATAGGCGGCTACGGGGCCGAATTCGTGAGAAGGAACACCCCAGGTGGAACGTTAAAGTTTAGATTGTCGAGTAGCAGGTATCGTCCTGCAATAGTCAGAAGTGTAGGTTAATTGTATTGTGCGTATTAACCCTTTGAAGCGTCAGACTGATTGCGTTCTGAGTAGTTTATTTTGCTGTCGGAACATCGTAATACCGACTGGAGATCGGTGTGAGTGACAATTTCGCCCTAGCACAAAAAGGGGCATCTGTGAATCGTGAATTCAACCAGGAACGGTGGATATTTCAATAGGACTTTCACGGAGGACTTTCAAAAGGCACATAAGGTATGAGTAGACAATATCTGACCCAAATCAGAAGTACGGTGGTTTATAGATGACGAACATTGCTGGTCGGAACCCTCCGACAGCCAGAGGTACAGTTACGCGCAGACGTTGACATTTGAGCCTAAGCGGGTGAAGCTCTTATGGCGAGCTCACAGTAATAACATTTCAGATTTGTGAAGCTCTTATGGCGAGCTCACGGTAGTAACATTTCCAGTGTGTAGACTATAGTGCCAGTACAGGGCTATAGAATGACTATATGATTTTTTAGAATTATTTAACCGTAGTGACCCATTTTCTGTGAAAAGAATTGAATTGTTGATTGTTGAAATATTGAAACGGATTTATTTTTATGTGTAAATAAAAGAATCGTTGTTACTTTAAATCATTCTTTCCATTATACAGCCTGAAGTGATTAGGAATCACACCTAACGGAAATCGAACCTATTTCAGGACAATTTGGCAGAGAAGGAATCACGGCGTCGGTCTAACTCAGCTCTCTGCGCCGAGTTCGCGACACTTGGATTCCGACCCTCCACGTTGGTCTAATTTTCCCGCAACTTCATCAGCGGGACTAAATAACCCCACGTCAGCCCAGGCCTTACGGGGCCTTAGGTGTCCCTGAGGTTGATTGGCGAGCGCTAACCAGGATATTTCTAAAAAGGTAAAAAATGGCTATATGGAAATTTTGTTTTATTTTAACGGCGGTTCTGTTTAGGGTTTGACGCGTTCGGTCAGTCGATGCCGTTCGAGGGTTTAATATCGCAATACAGTAGTCCCCAAAAGGATACTTAATAGCCACTATAACTGCGGTAGGTTTCAGAATATTTGGTGCGTTTAATTACGTTAAATTACAGAGGTAAATTAGGATCAATTGCCATATTTTTTTTTCTTTCTTTCTTTTCCTTCTTCATTCTTTCTGACGAGTGTTGAAGATAGAAAGAAAAAATCAAAATGGATGTTGTTACACCCCTCGCCCAACTGGTATCATTAGGCAAGGAAATGGGCCTTGAGGGAGCTGAACTTCAGAAGTTCGTTAAAGATGAGCAGAAACGTGAGGCCAAGGAGATTGCCTTACGTAATGAGGCAAAAGAGCGGGAGATTCAGTTAGAAAGGGAGAGAGAGAATGAGACGAGAGAGAGGGAAGCCCAATTAGCAAGGGAGGCAAGGGAGGCAGAACGGGAGCTCGAACAACAGAGGCACGAGAGAGAATTAGAGCTCCTCAGAGCAAGGGCCGATGTGGAGAATGAAAGTCGGCGCTCAGGGGATGGGAGTGCAGGGGTAGCAATTCATGCCCCACGCCCCCATCTCGCTCATTTCAATGAAAACACAGATGACTTGGACTCGTACTTGGAGAGGTTCGAGCGTTTTGCCTCCAGTCAAATGTGGCCAGAAGACACATGGGCTATGTGCTTGAGCCCTTTGTTGTCAGGTAAAGCCCTCGAGGCTTATACCAGTATGCCTCCTGCACTCCTTAACGACTACAGTGAGCTGAAGAATGCCATCCTTCGGAGATACCAGCTCACTGAAGAAGGATTCCGGACCAAGTTCCGAGAAATTAAGCAGGAGAAGGGAGAAACAGTGCCTCAGTATTTTGCCCGGGCTAGGCGGTACTTTGACCGCTGGACTGATCTCGCAGAAGTGAATGAGTCATATGGAGCCCTGCGAGATCTATTTCTCCGGGAGCAGTTTTTAACTACATGCTCCAAGGAGTTGGGCCTGTTCATCAAGGAAAGGGGTCCGCCCACCTATGATGAGATGGCAACTGTGGCAGAACGCTACATCGAGGCCCACGGTGGGAGTGTAAACGCACCCAAATCGGCTAGGGGTGGGGCAAACGGGTTGGCAATGGCACCCGTCAGGCAACACCACCCCGACCCTCCTGCGTCGCAGACCAGCCGGAAGGGGAGCGCTCCCAAGGACACCACTTGTTTTATCTGCAACAAGCGGGGTCATATTGCCAGGGACTGCTGGCAGAAGCAGATAAGGACCACTGGGAACATTAGACCACCTCAGCAGGGGGTCGGGAACGCAGCACCAAGGGGTTGGAAGCAAGGTGACCACGTAGATCCAGGGCCCAGTAGACAGACGGCAGCGTTCTGTCAAACTATCGGTCCAGAACACAGTCCCCTCCGGGAATGTATACAAGAGGGGGAATTGAGGCTGGAAGGCGGGAAGGTCGTCCCGATAATAAGCGGCATGTGTGAGAGGCTCACAACTTCGCAGGAGAAGGTTGATATGCCAGTGTACCCAGGGTATGTGGGACAAAGGGAGATCCGTCTGCTCCGGGATTCTGGGTGCTCCTCTGCAGCGGTTAGAAGGCAACTGGTTGACGACAAGCAATTGTTGGGTCGTGACCATTTGTGTATTTTGATAGATGGGACTGTTAGAAGGTTCCCCATCGCGAGGATAACTGTTGATACCCCATTTTATTGTGGCGAATTGGAAGCCATGTGCATTGAATCGCCTGTCTATGACCTGGTCATAGGTAATATCCCAGGGGTGAGGGCAAGCCCTGATGAGTTATGGTCCAGGGATAGGGGGCCAAGTGAAGGCCCAACGAGTAATGAAGAGAAGGTTCCCAGGGGGAACCAATCCGATGGTCCAGGGGATGGCCCCTACACGACGAAATGTCGGGAAGTTTCAGGAGGGACGACTCCTGTCCTATTAGGGAGAAGGGGCCGCAGGCGGTCCAGGCGAAACGCCAAACAGCGAGGGAACCCAATGGGATCATTGGGGAAAGACCCTCAAGCAAATTTATGTGGGGGAGTTGAGCGCCCCAAGAAGTCAGTGTCACCCGTGTGGAGAGGGGAGGCCAGACCCACGCAAATGGCTGGGCAAACTTCCCCAGGATTGAGAGGGCACGGGTCAACACAAGTTGAGTATGTTAAAGTGGATGGGACCGCTAAGGTGGGCGCCCAGGGGACCGAGAAAAGGGTCCACAAATCAAAGGAGAAGCATCCTAGGTGGCGGAGACCACGTAGAGAGTGCCGGGGGCGCACAGCGCCCAATGTGCGCAAGAAGTCGTCGCAATGGACCGGGGGGTCGACGGCACAAGGGCCAAGGACGGCCAGTGTCGTTCGAACGACGGTAATCGCCGGGACGAGTGAGCCTGGGGGATATAGCGCCAAGGGAAGCTTTTGGGAATGCGAGAACGACAGGGTATGGGGACCCTGGTGGAATACCCGTAGAAATGGCGGGGCGAGAAGTAGGGGTGTGTCAAGGGTTACCCAAGGGGATTCTGGGAACCGGGCCCCTACCAATGGTCGGTGGTTATAAAGAAGCAATAGTTGGGTGGCTGCGGGCCTGGTGTCTGGGACGGGGGCTCCAGTCGCAAATATTTTTGTGGGTGAGGTGATGGGCTTCGTAAACTCGGTGTTAAGGCCCGGAAGGAATTTTCTTATTTTAGTATTATTATTGCTCTAACTGCTGACTAGAGTTGGTTGTGAGTGCGAATGTGAGATACACTGCCCTGTCTGTCGCGTGTGCGTGGACGGGGAGCCTGTGTGTCGAGTTTTGTAAGTATGGGGTGCACAAACCCGGTGTTAAGGCCCGGGGAAACCGCGCTTGTTTTTATTGACGAGAGTTTGTTGTGAGTGTGAGGCACACTAACCCCGTCTGTCGCAAAGGCGCGGTCGGGAAATCTGTGTGTTGAATGTGTGAGTGTGTGAGGCACAATTTTAATCCCCTGGTTGAGCTTTGCGAGGGTGAGGCTCAACATAATGCACGGGTCGTTTGCCCCTTCACAAGTCATAGGGGAATGGGAGACGAAGTTACACTCCGTTGGAATTAACCCATCTGACGCAAAGGCGCGGACGGTGTTACTCGTCGGAGTGAGTGCCAAGTGAACTGTTTGCAAAATGGGCGAACGTGTATAAAAATGTGTATGTTTAGGTGTAAATATATAGTATTACAGAGAGAGAGAGTGCTGCAAATCTGAGGATAAGGCTACTCCCCATATCATATGTAAACCCGCAAGACGGGAGCATGTGGTAGCGTGTGTGTCGTGGGAATCGACATGGCCGACGCATGAGCCCGGTCATGACCCCCCACGACCACTAGGGTACAGTTTTGTAGTCTTGAACATGATGGTAGATTGTAAAAGGGTGTGAGAGGCGAGCGTGCGTGGCTTTGCCCCTTACGTTTTAAGAGATACACAGGGTGTTTCTCTCGGGAAGGGAGTTGTCAGGGCAAAGCCAGCCTAAATATAGGGACAAGGGGCCTCATATTTAAAGATATTGTAAGTTCAAAATATATTCCGCATCAAGGCGAAAAACCTACATGAATTTCACTTCTCTGTAAAGCTGGAAAAAAACACACGTGGTGTATATCCAGCTTTAGCGCAGGGACCCAGGGGAGAAACGGTATGTTAGATAAGGTCTAATCATCTCGTTTAATTTATACAGTAGTCGGAGTCTTACGAGACGTAATCGGTTGATGTCAAGATGTCGTCACGAAACGAGATTCTAAAAGATAGAAATGTCGTGTCATCATAAGTTATAACAATCATGGCAAGAACGAATCGGTTTTCTAGACAAGTGAAGTCAGCGTTAGGTCACGCGTGAGATAACTTGTATTGATTCTGCCTCGATACACGTCATCTCCCACCGTTTTGACAGGTGGACAGATGAGCGTCGGTCCACCTGACAGTTTAGGGTAAAAAGTATATATACCTGGAAGAGCAGAGCATTAGACACACACTTGGGGTCACACACGCGTTGGTGAAGTCCAGGACAGGCGGACTCTGTTTCCTGGCATAAGGGTACCTTCGATCACAGGACCCTGAAACGGCTGGAATCGCCAGAGAGGGCATTCCATGATTGATTTAGCTTAAAGTTGATAGGCGGCTACGGGGCCGAATTCGTGAGAAGGAACACCCCAGGTGGAACGTTAAAGTTTAGATTGTCGAGTAGCAGGTATCGTCCTGCAATAGTCAGAAGTGTAGGTTAATTGTATTGTGCGTATTAACCCTTTGAAGCGTCAGACTGATTGCGTTCTGAGTAGTTTATTTTGCTGTCGGAACATCGTAATACCGACTGGAGATCGGTGTGAGTGACAATTTCGCCCTAGCACAAAAAGGGGCATCTGTGAATCGTGAATTCAACCAGGAACGGTGGATATTTCAATAGGACTTTCACGGAGGACTTTCAAAAGGCACATAAGGTATGAGTAGACAATATCTGACCCAAATCAGAAGTACGGTGGTTTATAGATGACGAACATTGCTGGTCGGAACCCTCCGACAGCCAGAGGTACAGTTACGCGCAGACGTTGACATTTGAGCCTAAGCGGGTGAAGCTCTTATGGCGAGCTCACAGTAATAACATTTCAGATTTGTGAAGCTCTTATGGCGAGCTCACGGTAGTAACATTTCCAGTGTGTAGACTATAGTGCCAGTACAGGGCTATAGAATGACTATATGATTTTTTAGAATTATTTAACCGTAGTGACCCATTTTCTGTGAAAAGAATTGAATTGTTGATTGTTGAAATATTGAAACGGATTTATTTTTATGTGTAAATAAAAGAATCGTTGTTACTTTAAATCATTCTTTCCATTATACAGCCTGAAGTGATTAGGAATCACACCTAACGGAAATCGAACCTATTTCAGGACAATTTGGCAGAGAAGGAATCACGGCGTCGGTCTAACTCAGCTCTCTGCGCCGAGTTCGCGACACTTGGATTCCGACCCTCCACGTTGGTCTAATTTTCCCGCAACTTCATCAGCGGGACTAAATAACCCCACGTCAGCCCAGGCCTTACGGGGCCTTAGGTGTCCCTGACATAAACCTATAAATATACACTTTTGAACAAACTGAGGATAAAATCATCGAAAGAAGTTGTTTTTTGACGAAATGGCATTTATGTCATATCGATCAAAAAACGATGGAAGTCTTGTAGTAATGCAGTGGTAAAATAGAGTTACACCCCATTCATCACAGAACAGCGATAATTCCATCGAAGTTATAATAATTCCGTGGTACGCACAGAAAAACTGATATAAGGAAATCAGATGTCTACAGATCATGAATTTCAGCCGTGTAAAGTTCATCTTGTGCAAAAAAGTGATTCTTATTGGGTGAAACCCGAAAAATTCATCATAAAAATTAGTCACTAGGTGGCATATGGTGCCAGAGGGTCCATAAACTGTTTTATTTTTATTTCAATTGACTACTATCAAAATATCTTCAAAGAATCAATATTTTAGTGACAATGACAGTTACCATTTAGTCTATTTCAACACGGAGGATTTAAGTTTCCCTGCATGCACGTATTTACATCACGTGCCCCTTCACGTAAGTCACGTTAAATTTTTTTCCACGAAACTATACTACTGGAAAAAAAACACACCTCGGCGATAGTTTAATATCAATAACTGTCATTTTAACCGTCCCAATAACACCTGGCTGACTTATCATCCTAAGCTCATTGCAATTGCTGGCTTTCATAATGCTCAGTCAGTATTACATCAAGGCACTTGTCAAAAAACAAACAAATAGCAGGCCACACTTACCCAAAAACAAAATCTGGAATAACTAAAGACTTTCATATTTGTGCTTCAAAAACAAAGCATATGAGACGTCACTCTACCCCTTCCTCATCAAAGACATCAACGAAGTCGTTTCAATGAGGGATCATTAAGATAAGATATGTTTGGGAGGCAACAATTGAAGAGAAAAAAAATACCACCCTCCCTCCCTCCCCGTTTTCATTTTGGTTCAACCGTCACCGCTTCATAAATATACTTCGTAAGGTCCAAGGCGAAAAGTGCTTCTACAGCCATTTACTATTCTAAGAAAGGTCAATCAAAGCATGGCTTTTGATCAAATCCCGATATTTTAACCCTTTTCCTAATATGAAAAGCAGACGACACTTGCAAAAAAAATTCTTGAATAACTATTTTTTTTCATTTTTTGACTCAAAAACATAGGATATAACCACTCGTTGGAACGAGCTCGACGAGCTCGTTCCAACGAGGGGTCATAACCTATGTTTTTGAGACAAAAAATGAAAAAATAATGAAAATTAATTGGCGATTTTTGAGAATAGCGCTGGCCGGTTTTGGCCGTTACGTTGGGTAAAGGGTTAAAAGGTAGGGAATCCATAAACCCATTATACAAAACACACCTTGGGGGCTGAGCATATTAAAGCATCGATCAGCAATTATTTTTATGTTCGTGTGCACTGGGACACTGCAAAGGGTGTGGGGAGAAGGTGTAATACACCCCAATAATTCATCATGTGCTTTCTTACGAGACTAGATTTGATACTTGCACTTTTGTCACGACAAACCCCCACCCCCACCCCCCACCCCCAACCCCACCCCACCCCCCCACACACACAGAGAGTTGGTCATACAAATGGAGGGCTAAAGTGCCCGATTTCGGCTTTTGGGGAGCCCAGCATGACAAATTTGGAATATCAGTACGGGAAGTGTTAACCGTTTACCTAATAGACAAAACTACATGTATGTTTCAATGAGTCGTTTTGTATTCAATGAGTCAGATGTGCGTAGGAAGAAAACGTCGAGACCGAAGGTCGAGACGTTTTCTTTCTGCGCACATCTGACGAACTGAATACAAAACGACTCATTGAAACATACATGTGGTTTTGTATTTATTACATGACCCAAGCACCTACTGACCTAATTTTCTTTTTTACCAACGGTGGTAAACACCATGCACTTTATGCAGTCGCATTTCATAAAAAAAAGTCCCGGTTGGAACAGGTTGGTGTGCAATACGGAATTCCGTATTGCACAGCCGTATTGCACGCCGTATTGCATAAGAGAGACTGCATGGGCATGTAATAAACATGAAAAGCAGACGACACAAAATTCTTGAATAAGTAATTTTTTTCATTTTTCGTCTCAAAAACATAGTTATGACCCCTCATTGGAACAAGCTCGTTCCAAAGCGGGGTCATAACCTATGTTTTTGAGAAAAAATGAAAAAAATAATGAAAATTAATTGGCAATTAAGATGTGTGTGAATAGCGCTGGTCGGTTTTGCTGGGTAAAGGGTTAATTGAATAAGAAGTTGCGCCACTAATAAATTTCTGTGTCTTGAGTTTTTTAACTATAATCCCGAATGTGGCTAATATTCTTGCTTCATCATCAAGGAGCGCGTTCAACGAAGGCATGCCTTGGTGCAGTTCAGCGATCTGAACGAAGCGGCTACCCAACTAACCGCTATGTTCATGTCGCAGAACTTGCCTTGATGTAATTGGTACATTGGACAGTCTTGATATAAGCCTACACAGCCGGAACAAATCAGGTTTACATTCCCACTCTCCCCCAATCGATCATCTTCGCGTTAACCATGCGTTTGTCAAATTCGTCTATCGTACAAAAAGAATTTCAACACAAGCGAGTCAGAGGTTAAAATGTGGTATCCATCATCCAGCACCGTTGTTTCGATATTGATACTGACAAAGAGAAAGTTCTTTCTCTACTCTATCGTACTGAACAACCTACCTCTGCAGCATCCATATTCCTCCCACAGCCAACGACATGAATGCCATTTTTGACCAATTTTCTCGTAATAGCAGCTCCTATCCCACCAAAGGCACCGGTCACTAAAGCAACACGTCCTCGCCAGCGATCCATTTTGTTGTGAGAGGCAAACACGTATTTGATAAATATATCGGCATCGTGCGCACAACGTGTTTTAAAGTAATAATACGGATCACCGGGTTCTCCTTAAAATAATGCTATGCTGACCTGCATTCATTAAATATTTCTTTCGGTTGAACAGGATGAAGAAGAAAGAAATTGTATTCCTTCGGGTGATCTCAAACATTTGTGCGCTCGGAGTCGCACGGAGTCGCACGGGCGTAACCATCCAATTTATCAATTGGATTGTTTGACGAATTGAAGTCATTTCAGGTGCTAGCGCAGTGGAGTGCACTGGATACTAATTAATTTTTATCATTATTTTAGTGGAGACAAATTGTATTGATGTCGGCACTTTTTTGGTATTGTTGTACTGTAAGAAATATTAGTCATTCGGTTTGTGTATTTTGGAAATGTGTAGAATGCGTAATAAAGCACGACACTGTGTAGCACCTACCATTGCAACAAGGGAGTTGTTATATTTATGGGCGCATAAATGTTTGAGGGTGGTCCGAAGGAATTTTCATTCTCTCTTCTTCAACTGATTGAGTGCAAAATAAATCACTTTTTATTGGTGATTTATAACACAAGTAGTTTTTCCCAGTCTCCATAGCGTGTCCTGGATTTTTTTTTTTTTTTTTTTGGGGGGGGGGGGGGGGGGGGTGCGCGCTAAGTGCCGATTGATGACAAATGGCTTAGCCCAGGGGGGGGGGGGGTGTAAGGGGGCACGTTTCGGCCCAGGGGGAAAAGTAGCGCCTTGAAATATATTATGTGAATTTATGATCTAAAATATAAACACTTTTTGCACTCTTGTATGGAGCCTCACCAGGCGCGTAGCCAGGATAACAAAGTTTGGGGGTGGGGGAGCAGAGTAATATCTACCAGGAGCTAGTTCAGCGATGTGAACGTAGCGGCTACCACACGAAAAGGGGCGGGGGGGGGGCGGGAGTAGCCGCTACATTCAAATCGCTGAACTACTAGAGGACATACAGAATAGGATGCGCAGCATCCTCCGAACCGTGTAGCGGCGAGAAGTGGGCGAGCATAAAAGAGGTACACCCCCTCTCACTGGAAACAATTTTGAAATTAGAGACAAAAAAAAACGCAATTTCCTTGTCTCTGAGTCCGTTTGTGTCCATAATTTATAAGTCGTGAGAGGCATCAATAATTGGGTGAGGGGGTGTTCAGCCCCCTTGAGTGTCCCTTCAACGAGCGAACCGAATTCGTGCGAACGAGTTGAATTCATACGAACGAAGTGAATGGCTCCACAATCTGGGTGCAATAGTTAGGCGACCACGCATATTGTTGGAGTATACCAATCTCGGTCTGTTGCATGGAACCATGACCGGGCAGTTGATTTTAATTATCATTATTATGTGTTGGTGTTTAAGATCACAAACGTATGCACAATGGCTAATCGTGACCGTGACAGTGGTACGGGTGGAGGAAAGCCGGAGTACCCGGAGAGAACCACATAGCATCGACGAGCAACTGTCAGCTCCTCAGCATTCTAACTCTGTTCAAACTCCACTCAAGCAGGATTACAGCGGTTGAAGAATGTGCACCCTCGACGTGCAGTCACCGTGCCCCCAACCGGGATAAAGTACCTTGCCCAAGGACACAACATGGGGCGTCCCGGGCAGGGATCGAACTCGGAACCTCTAGCATAGAAGTCCAACAGTCTACCACTGAGCCACCGTGCTCCACCGGACAGTTATTAGACGCAATAACCGAATTGACAGAATTACTGCAGTTTATTCGAACACCCGTGCCTCGTGGTAGGGAATAACTATTGTAATGCGGAAGGGATGAGGGACATGGAACTTCACAGTGGCTCATATATCTAACTACCCACCGATGCACGGAAATGCATGAAAATGAAAAATGCTTCAAAATTTCCCCACTTTATTCGCTTCCAGTTCCACGCTCACTATCAATACTGATAATTTTAATGATCCCTCCCACTTTTGAAGGTCTGGCTGCCGGGCTGACTGGGGATAACTGTCGACGTTCGTAGTTTGCCAGGTGTCGTCTGTGGAGACGTGCTTGTTAAGTTCACCTCTTCAACACTAACTGTTCCAAAGAGAGAGTTTCAATGACAGTGAATAAAAAGGATGCAGGGACACCTAAACAAATAACTCACAGACATCCATTTCAATGTGGTAAATTCAGTCCGTGGGGAGTGGATTGTAACTAAATCACCCGCAGAGTGGAGTTATCACCCAAGCTATAACTTTCAAATTGTGTACATATCAACAAACAATACAAGCAATGTTTCAGCGAATGGACCTCCGGGTTTAACCCGGAGGTCCATTGTCTGAAACTTTGCTTGTGCCGGTTATGCTTTGCAACAAATTTGCAATTATTGCTTGGGTGGAATCTCCACTCTGTGGTTGATTTAGTGATAATACAGTCTCCACGTATTGTATAAAGCAAACAAAAGTTGTTTTCTTTCATGGGAAGTGTGGAGGAGGTAGCTTCCATATTTTTTTTTCAGTGGAGGCGCTCTTGGGATGAGCATATTTTTCCTCTTTACAGTTATGAGTTCTAGGATTCGTGGAAACCCTATGTGATAATGTATGGGGAGGAGGAAGTAGGGGAAGTGGGCGGGTAATGTGCTGGTCTACATGGTCGACACTTAGTCATCTCTCAGGTCGACAGATAACGGAGTGGCCATCCTGTAGTTCGATTGTCACACCCATACGTTACATGGTCGGATTTGCACGAATGCCGAGTCATGCATGTGAAAAGTCTGTATGTTGGAGAGGAATGTTTGCTCGTGCACAGGGATCTTTCCGATTACTCACGCATTCACCTGTCCATCAAAATCAAGGAAAATGATCCGAGCTTTGCAATATTTTCCGCACGATGACCACGACCCCCCCCCCCCCCAGGTCACCGTCCACCCTTCTCGTCTTTAGTAATCGTCGATCTCAAGGAGGTGTTCTTTTCTGCTTTTACTATGCCCTCTGTGGTCCCCTCCACATCCCCTTTTTTTTTTTTGCAGCGGTTTAGAAGTTACTTAAATGTATATATGTTTTTAATTGCCGGCGTTGTTTACTTGTTTTCCTCTTTTCCTATCTCGTCATGTGCAAGAGATATGTAGAGAACCATCAACTCATGGAATAAAATAAATTTTAATTCTTACTACTTGTCGGATTTGTCGAATCCCAAAGGTCAAACTTGTGAAATATGGGAAGGTCTCCCCGCTGTTTGTCCCTCCTCACTTTCTTAATACATTAAACTGTTCCCAATGCCGAGGTAGGGCATCTTTGATAAAACAGCAGTAATTCTATTAATTCGATTATTGTATCCAATAACTACCCGACCGTGCTGACCAACAGCAGGCCGAGATTTGTGTACTTCAACAATTTGCGTAGTCGTATCACTATTGAACACCGATTATGGGGCCATTCAGTTCGTTCGAACGAATTCAACTTGTTCGCACGAATTCAACTCATTCGCACGAAATCAGTTCGTTCACACAAATTCAACTCATTCGCATGAATTCAATTCGTTCGCACGAATTCAACTCGTTTGCGCGAATTCGGTTCATTCGTACGAATTCAACCCATTCGTACGAATCCAACTCATTCGCACGAATCCAACTCATTCGCACGAACCCAACTCATTCGCACGAATTCAATTTGTTCACATGTACTCAACTCTTTCGCACATGAGCTCAATTGGGTCGCACGCATTCGTTCGTTCGCACAAATTCAACTCGTTCGCACGAATTCAATTCGTTCGTACCAATTGAGAATTTTGTTTTCTTGTCATATCACCTTGGTGGGAGGGGGAGGGGGGGGGGGGGGGCTTCATACTATTGTAGTTGTATATGTGTCTTCTAATACTGGGACTCCCCAACCACTGCAGTTATTTGTAGACTATGACGTCAGCATCCACTCTGTTGTGTGGGTGCGCTAACGTCATCATCCACCATACATCTGTTATATTCTTATTAGCAACATCTAACACTGAGACAGCATCCACTATTTGCAAGCTATTGTCCTCTCTTATCATTCACTCTGTTGTACAAGGCTTATAACGAATCAACCATTCTATCGGCAGGTCATCCATTCTATAGAATCCCCATAAAGATATGATGAAATATTGTGCAATAAACAGTACACATCATTATGTGAAATGTCACCTCAGTCATGTAACAGAACAAGGGCTATCACGTCCCAAATAACAATATTTTTGAAATATCATTTTCATTGTCAGTTCTGTGTTGTTTATTTTGTTGTTGTTGTTATTATCGCGGTTCAGTTATGACACTTTTAATAAACAGGTTCAGAACGTCTGAAAGGTTAACGGTCGAGAAAATCGGAGTAACACAGGAGACACCCCCCCCCCCCCCCCCCCCGACTAGTGTTCATCCGATTACCAAAAATGGCCGATTACGACAATCGACCGATTCCGATGCCGATTCCGATTGTAATATCGTGCACTTCTAGACAAATCAAGGCTCGAAAGAATTACATTAAATTGAACTTATTTTACGGGTTTACAGTCCGTTCACTGCTAGATAAGTCGAGACTTGAAAAATCTATATTGAAATAAAAATATTTCACAGTGGTCCAGTAAAATTACCAGCCGCGCACACTTGGTGGTAAACGTGGCTCTCGGAGCCACGTTTACCACCCAAGTGCGCGCAACTGGTATTTTTTACTGCGACCCGAGCCAACGGAGCGCAAACTTCACTTTTCCGGTATGAATTGGCGATTGCCGCAAGTATGCTCAATTGTAGGCTTTACATGTTGTTTACATGTTGTTTAACTTGTATATCCCGTAAAGAGGGGTCTAGAGAGATTGAGAATACACATTGTGGTGATTTTTCAACTTTACTGAATGGTATCACTGACATCATTTTACATTAACAATTGCACAATTGCAGATGATAATAAAATGTGGTTAATGAATCATTACAAAAAAAATGCTTGGCAACAATCGGTTTGAACCGATGCTCCAGGAACCGTTGCTGTTGTCATCCGATTGCCCACAATCGGCGGATTGGTGTGGCCAATTCCGATCATCGGTTGAACACTACCCCCGACAAGCGGAGAGAAAGTATCAGACTCTCCCGGTTTACCAATACGACACAAAAGGAGTTAGCAAAGAATCGAGGCAAGTGCACCATTAGCGTATACTAATTTATGCCTCAGTACACAGTGCCACCACGCCCTACGTGGCAAGTTTGGATAAAGTGTATTGTAGTGTATTTTTTATTTGTTTTTACTGAGGCTTAACGCCCTAGCACTCTGGTAGTGTATCAGGATTTTCTCCAATCATTCTCTTTTTCTCTTGTTTAACCATGCATTTAACCAATTATATCTTGTTTGGCAGAGCTCACCAAGCTCTGTCAAACAAGGTATATTTTGTTAAATATCAAACTGCATTATGGGAAATATTCGCTGTTGAGATCTTTGCCATTTTGACATCAGCATGCAGAGAGTTAACGACACATTCAGCAGCCTGTGTCAATGTCGTGTCGGCTGTTTTACGGATAGATGAAGAGCCGGAGAAATCTGAGATAACCAACCAGCAGTGGCGAGCAACCGTCAGGTTCTCCAACTTACTAACTCGTCGGAGTAGGGTTAGCAGCGGTTGAAGACATTGGCTTTATCGCCTTGCAGTACGCTTTAATACACAACGCCACAGTGTCCCCACGTGGGCAATTGTGTATTGTAGTTGTGTATTATAGAAAAATATATAGTCCCATATACGGTACAAGTGGAGGAAAGACAGTTTTAAACAAGTGACACCCCGCCCACGTGGGCAATTAAGATAAAGTGTATTGTAGACTTTTATGCGTTGTTACTGGGGTTTCATGGCACTTTCAACAGCAAATGTCGTGTCGTGCCCTACAGTTTTTTTTACGGATAAAGGCAGTGCCGAAGAATACAGAGAGGACCACTAAGCATTAACGAGCAACCGTCACGCTTTACAACCTACTATTTATTTATTTATTTTTTTATTTATTTACTTATTTTATTTATTTATTTATTTGTGTTTTACGTCATTGTCAGAATCGGGGTATGTCATGACACAACGTAAGCATAAAGTTACGTTTTGCCAATAGTTTATACTCATGTTGCCCACTTACTGAGGGACTGCACCCCAGCGGTGTTGGTTACCAGGTCCTATTTTACCAGTGGAGGACACAAATCTACCTCAGTAGACATGCAGACCTTTACTTCTCGGCGTCCCGCACGGGTTCCAACTTATTAACCTGTAGGCCAGTGTAGATGTCGGTTGTTAAGGCACACACCGTCGACCTAAAGTTCGCATTAGTACACAGACGCCACCGCGACTCAAAGTGAGCAAATGTGCATTGTAGTAGTAAAATGTTATAGAAAATTTAAAAGTCCGATATACGTTACAAGAGGGGGAATGACAATTTTAAAACGGTCAACACAACGATGATAAAGACACGCGATGTAGTGAACAACAGTCCATATTGGTTAAATAAACAATCAAATGTGTGCTGGGTAAATGTTAAGACATTTGTATGATATTTATTGTAATTGCTCCAAAATAAATAGAATCTTCCGAGCATAAAAGAATATTGTGGTTATAGGCCAATCAGTAATGCAAATATTGTAATATCGACTTAGTTCAAAGTGACTTTGGAACGCATAATTTGAACCAAGTCGAAATTTAGATAGTCAGAATCTACCCCCCCCCCCCCTCCCACCCACACACACACACACACACACATTATAACCATCCATCCATACATTATATGAAAGTAATAATATTATAAAAATATGAAAAATAAACAGCAGACCATGTAAATTATCAATAATCACACCATTGCACTGTCGAACCCCCCGTACTCACCTATATCCCCAACAACATGAGGTAATGTTATAATATTATTAAAAAAACAGCAGACCATAAAAAAAATTAATAATCACACAATTGTTCTGGGTCCCACCTCCAAATTCCCTCCCCAACTCATACCTACTAATATGCAAATATCCCCTTATGTCAGCACAGAAGTAATGCCTACTATCAAATAATCAAGCCATCCCTCACACCCACTTTCCTCTCCAATAACATGAGGTAATGTAATAATATTATAAAAATATGAAATAAACAGTAAATGATAAAAACCAACCAAACCATTGGCCAACTCCTCCCTCCCCCTCCCCCTCCACCATTACCTCGCCCTGCTATTATTATACAAATATCTCCTTGTGACAGTATAGAAATATATGCCCACACGCTAAAAACTAAAGTGTTAAAAACTACACTTGAAGTGCTGTATTTAACACTTACTAAGTGTTGGACTAGCACTTTGTTCAAATGTAGATATCCCAGAACTTGACAGGTGTTACAATAATGCCACTTGACAAGTGCAATGTCGCGACACTTAAAAGGAAACAACGCAGATGACGCGGATCAGGCTCGAACTCTCGAGCCTGATCCGCGTCATCTATGTTGTGTCCTTTTAATTATGTACCCACCAAGCGCAGATCAAATTATGGACGATTCTGGAAGAACCACCAATGCTAGACACATGGGAAGTGCCATCCATTCAAGTTTCAGATGTCTGACGATTGTAATGTCTAAGTGCTTGAAGCACTTTGAGTGTTAAAATCAAACCCAAAGAGTTAGAATGGGTTTAACACCTTGAAAGTGTCAGTTTTAACACTTTAGTTTTTATTGTGCAATACCAAATAATCCCCCCATCCCCCGCCCACATCCCGACCTTCCTCCCCAATAAGATGAGGTAATATTTATTACAAATCTGTTACGTGGATATTTATCAATTACCCATCCAGCAAAAGCTTCCTCACACACACAGTCACACACCCTACCCAAAAATAATATGTCATAACAGACTAATATACTGGATATGTTTGTGAACAACTAAATAAAAATAAAATCAATAACACATCACAATTTGGACGAATGATTAGAAACTAAAAAAATATTACTTTGAATCACATTATTTGACCTTGTTAAACTGAGTAAAGGTTACACAGGCTTGTGTGCTCTCAATCTCAAAATCTCTTTCCTTTGCGGAAAATAGTGTTAAATACACACACACGCTAACAAACATCAATGTTAATAAAAGTCAAATCTGTTCAGTAAATAATGTGAGTAAGGCCATACAAAGTAGATCTTCTGTTTCTCAGGCCATTATTTGTAAAATTGCATGCGGGCGAGCGTTTTTTTATTTTATTTTTTATTTCAGTAATTACTTCTTTGCCATCAAAAGTTCATGTTCTTGGTTCAAGTTTTAGGCCTCATAATCTACAGAATAGCATGGGTGGTGGTGTATTTCACCCCTTGAGTGCAAGAAGGCTTTGCAATGCTAAAGCATTGCAAAGCCTTCTTACGCTCAAGGGACAAATTCATCAAATTTTTCAACTTGGGTAAAATATCAGACATAAACCATTTAATTTCTATTTTTTTTTTAAGTTTAAATTGGTTATAAAAAGGGAGCATGCGGCAGCCAAAAGGACCATGCGGGAGGGCCTGAGAAACAGATTTTTTATTTTTTTAGGCCTAATGTAGCGATAAAGGAATGGTAATTTTGACTGGAAATCTAAATATTTGTAAATTGCCAAATAGAATCCTAACAGTTATATACAAGTGTCCCTCTCGAACAACACCTCTTGGAAACGACGACGACAGAATGGCGCAACAACCCATCAAAAAAGTATCTTCTACAGAAGACAGTTTCTTCCATGGGTCCTTTGGGACCAAAACTTTTAAGAACAATTTGTGGACGGGGGTTCCCTATATACACTTCACAGGTACAAGACAAAGAAGAATGATATCTTTTTCGATGTTGGAAATTACACAGTTATGGCAACTGACCGATGGGATTGAAAATGCCATGGCCGATCTCCAAAAAGAAGCGGAGAAAGTTAGTTTTTCGTCCAAAAATGCTGTCGAATGTTTGAAATAGTTTAACGAGAATCGACAGAATGACATGTACATTAAAATTCCTTCTGAAAAAATATTTTCGAAATCACGTTCGAAATACATTTCAAAAGTTGAAAAAATTACATTCCTGTAGAAAATTCCAAGCGGAACACGGAGACGCTATCGTCATTTCTGGACCAAAAGAACTGAAGTTCACCGTTTACAGCGAAAATATCCAGTTTTTAACGCGTGTCGTTCCATTGTGTTTCAGAAATCGTCCAGTTTACTGTAAAAAATCACACCCTTACCATTTAAAGAAAAAAAAAATGTTCATATATATAAGAGGGATAAAATAAAAAAAAAAAAAAATATATGATTAAATTTTTTTACATTTCTATAAAAAAGAGCATTTAAATATATTTTTTTATGTCAGGGCGATGAACCTATTTCCGCAGTCACTCGGTGGGTGGGCCGCACACAAACTGTAGCTATTGCTACCCTTCAAAAGGGTGACATTTCGCAAATGAACACTTTCTCGACTTTCTGTTTTGGAAACGTTTTTTGACAAAGATCAGTGAAAATGATATAAAATCCTCCGTTTTTTTCTACCCACTGGCTAGTCAGGACATAACCACGAGCGTTATCCATTGCATGTGGTCTTAATGCTTTTGTTTCCCGTAACTGTTTATATGTATGCCTTTTTTCTGCTCTAGGACATTAAAATATTCTGTACATTAAACTATTTTGTTTTTCAAACTATTTTTTAGAATATATTTTACGCAGTTTTCTATCTAGGGTCTAGCACGAGGAAGACTCTTGGTCTTGGATTGTACTGTAAACCGTTAATGTCGGACATTTCCGATATCCGCAACTACGATTATCGACACAAAGTTACCTCCTGTGGCAACCTGAACCCTCATCTGTATTAAATTTCCCATCTTAAAATTCTCGCATTTTGTTATTTCTCTACTCCAAGCAGTCTGTGTCATTGGAAGTTCTTACAGACGGTACATTCCCTAATACCAGACATTCACGGGCTTTTCCACACAAAGTGTTCCATACAGTTAAAACTAGAAGTCCTGTCATGAAATGCGCATAAATAGCACGTCGATCTACGCGTTAATGTACGCGTTATGACTATAGTAAGGCTATCAAATTATGTACACATGGCCTGTGCACAAGCAATGTTTCAGCCAATGGACCTCCGGGTAACCCGGAGGTCCATTGGCAGAAACATTACCTGTGTTTGCTATGAGTAACCAGGAGAACCTGTAGTGCTTTGGATGCCATTCGATATGGCAATTGCGGTCAATTCCTACGCACAATTAAGCCTGTAGATAAGCGCGCAGTTCATGACAGGACTTCTAGCTTTAATTGTACTCACCTCTTATGAATGGGCGTGTAACGTCTATTCTTCCCTCCGGACATCTTGTTTCTATACCATCAATGAAATGAAATTTATTTTGCAGTATACGTTTACACGAAGTATAATAAACAACTTGCAGAAGTGTACAGAAATAAATGTAAAACTGCATGGAAACAGCATATCCCTGGGGGCTGTCTTCCTGCCATTCCCATATTAAAAGATAATTAGTCCTGACATCAAAATTGTAAACAGTGTGCATCCTTACGGAATTACGGGATTCATGAGGGGAGCTTGTAATATATAATTATTTAACCCCTAGCCCAGCGCAAACAGAACACTGTTTTCACAAGGAACGCTCAGAAATAGGAATTCCATTTATTTTCTTACCAGTCCTTTGACTTTCAATTCTAGCCCCAGGGACAAGGACATGGCACTCAGTGGAATGACTAAATGAGCTTACTCCAGTGATAAACCGTGGACCCCGTTCCGGAAGGAAGAACAGAAACGAATAATACCCGCGCAGTGCGATCTTCGCGAACAGTGCAGGCCAGACAATACTATTGCGCAAGGTAACGGGCCAAAGTATTGCAGAAATTGCATTACAGAAATTGCTCATAAATTTAGTTTAAACAATATTTATTCAGAATTGAACATGATATAATACATACAAAAGATTGATAATGTTACATTAACTGTACAGAATTTATAATAAAAGGTATGCAGTACAGTAAGACATGTAGAAGTAGCTGACAATATCGAATGAGAGGATTCGGCAGAAAGTACTTAGCTTATATAAGCTGTCTCCTGGAACATTTCTAAAATAGCAAAGTATATAGGTGGTTGCTAAAACTGAGTAAAATATTGTTTGAACTCATTGTCGTTGTTGGTTAGAAAGAGAAAAGTGTCAGAACTAGGGGAAAAAGAGGGTAAAAATGAAGAAACAACAAGAAAAGCAGAAGAGAAGAAGAAAAAAATTAAAAGAACAAAAAAGAAAGAAAAAAAATCAAGAAAGGAAAAACAAACAGACTAATGGAAACGAAGACGCAGAATAATCTGCAGATGAAACCAACTTGAAAGCAGAATTAATACCAGAAGCGATCACGTTAGTGTAGTCTATGACTCTATTGATGAACAGTACCATCGTCGCAAACAGACAAGAGACGAGTCAAGAGTCCGCGCCTGGACTGTTCTCACTACTCTTCCGGCTCAGTGGAGTTAAAAATTAATTTCAACAGGATACTGTTGGTACGGAGAGACAGTCCAGGGGCGGACTCCGGGCAGTCCGCGGTATACTTCCCCAGGAAGTTTAGTGTCAAAAATGTTATTGTGATGTATTTACTGATGCATATACACCTGTCGATATACCATAATGAAATAAGTCTACATGTATACTGCAACTCAGTGAAAGCGCCCACTTTGTATGATATATTCTTTCACGACTCTGAACACAAGATAGTTGTCAGTGATGCTCAAATGCTCAGACCCATACAGGAGCATAGAAAGATCAAAGGTAAACGGCAATGTATTAATTGTTAGATTACGTACATCTGTATAGCTTGTACAATGCAGAAGAAAGTGTTCAGTCGTTTCTATGTCACCACACAGACACAGAGGTGAAGTCGAGAGGTGATTATCATACAGATGGACGTTAACACCGCTACAGTGCAGACCCAACCTACAATGATAAATTTGAACTGCTCGAGATTTGGCCCCGGCATAGAATGTGGGCGGTCGTTGATTCCCGCCATTTAGGAACCTTCTGAAATTTATGATGGAACAATTTTCCCTAACCGAGACGGGCAAAATACTCCATTGTTTGGTAACATCTGGAAGAAACGAAGACTGGTACAAACTAGTATGACAAAACGGAACTCGGTGGGTTTTATTTGATCGAGTATTGTGGTGAAGACTGATGGAAGAAGTAACTGGCGGTACTTTGTTTGGAAGGTATGGAGGAACAAGTTTATGATACATCTTGAAGAATTGAAATAGCTTGTGCTTTCGGCGCCTTTCCTGCAGTGAATCCCATCGAGTTTCCGCGTAGAGTAAACTTTTACTGGCACTAGTTGTAGCACCAGTAACAATTCTCGCTGCAGCTACTTGAATTTTTTCTAGATTCGCAGCCTGTGTACTTGAACAGTTGTCCCAAACACAGTCTGCATATTCCAGGAGGGGCCTAATAAATGCGACGTATATCTTTTCTAAGACCTTGCGATCAAGGGTGAACTTGTGAGCTCTCAACATGTCTATACGAGTCCAAGCCTTAGCGCAGATATGAGCAAAATGCTCGTTCCAAATACAGGATTTATTTAGGGTCACACCCAAATGCTTGTGAGTAGTTACTTCGGTAATTCGAGTTCCACTTAGATATAAAGGTGGGTGCGTAGGCGCAATGATCTTACGCGAAATTAACATAGTCTCTGTTTTTTGAGGATTAAACTCAATCAACCATGATTTGGCCCAATGTTCTATCTTGGCCAAATCATGGTTGATTAATGCTGCAGCTTGGTCGGGGTTCTCTACAATGAGATAAAGAGATGTATCATCATCAAATAGCCGTATACTACTCTGTAAGTGTTCGGTAATATCGTTGATGTATATTAAAAATAACAGCGGACCTAGAATGGATCCTTGTGGAACGCCAGAAGTTACTGGTCTCCAAGGAGATGCCTCGGAGGCTATCAAAACCCGTTGAGACCTATTCGAAAGGTAAGACTTTAGGAAGGAAAGCAAGTCGCCTGTTATTCCTATCTTTTCAAGCTTGTGGATAAGACCAGTGTGCCAAACCTTATCAAATGCCTTACTCACGTCACAAAAACCCCCTAACTTCTTTCCCTTCACCAAGAGCATGGCAGAATTCATCATAGATGTCTGTCAGTTGTAAAACCGTTGAATCACCCGGGGTAAAACCAGATTGGAACTGACTAAGGATATTATTATCGCAAATGAAACGCCATAACCGCTTGAACACACATTTTTCGAATAGTTTCCCAACACAACTAATCAGCGATATCGGGCGATAATTGGTTACTAAGTTGGGAGGATTCTTTTTTAAAACTGGCGTCACGTTGGCTTTTCTCCATAAGGCTGGAAAATAGTTGTTACTCAGAAGTATGTTAAAAATGACTGTAAGTGGTTCGCACAGAGAGCGACCACATTCCTTTAGTAGTCGGGGACTTACAAGGTCAGGACCGGATGCTTTCGATGCCTTGATACTCTTGGTTGCTTCAAAGACCTCACTACTGTGTAATATTATTCCATCGAGGGACTGGTGCGCATGGAAGGGATAATTTGGCAAAGAAGTATTAGTGTCATCCAATGAAGAAATAGAACAAAAGTATTCGTTGAGGATTTCTGCCTTTTCATGGTCAGTGGAGTATAATTTATTCAAATGGGTGGTAGTAGGGGTTCCCGATGTATTATTAAAAATAAATGTTTTCAGGGTTTTCCACCACTCAGAAGAGGGTGTCTCGGGGCAACCTAATTTTGCTTGAACTTTTGATGTGTAGGTTGCTTTTGCCTTCCTGACCGATGCGACAACTTCATTTCGTTTACACTTGTATTTCGCCCAGTCACGAAGTAGGCCTGTGCGCTTTGCTGTCCGGTACAATCGTTTTCTTTGTCTTAGTAACAGCCGTATTTGATTATGCATCCATTTGGGCTGATTGGTCCTAGAAGTTATGATTTTGTTGGGAATGAAAGTAGATGCAGTGTCGAGTAGTTGATCGGTGAATTTAGAAACTAGGCTATCAGGGCATAACATATCAAGTTGGTTTTCCCAATTTAAATTTTTGTACGCTGTGTTAAGCTCCTCGTAATTCCTTTCTGCATACAACCATATGCGTCTCTTAAGTTTATGAGATCGGGGTTTTGTGAACTTGACATCGATAGAGATCGGGCAGTGATAGCGAGTCATGTCAGGTACAATTGGCTCAAGAACTTCGCATCCTACAACTTGGACAGTACTACAGACAGCAAAAAGATCGAGGAGTGTAGCAGATGATTCGGTGAGGCACGTTGGCCCAATCACTAGCTGTCTAAGGTTACAGTAGTTACAAACTTCATGGAAATGACCCCTTGGGGAGCCCATTTGATTCTCGTTGAAGTCACCAGTAATAACTAGGACAGGAATCAAGGTATCTTTCGCTCTATCAATTGATGCTGTAATATAATCCCAAGCATCCTGGGAACTATTGGGCGGGCGGTAAAATACCCCGAGCAATAGGGACTTGTGGTGTTTCGTGAACACTTCGACCCATAGACATTCGATGCCATTTACCTTAAGATCGCTTCTCCGCCGAAAGCACAAGCCATTCTTCACATAGACAGCAACGCCACCTCCTCTTGTCCTGCGGTCAAACCGCAGGGGTTCCTGGAATCCGTGAATCATAATGTCAGACGTCAAATCAGTGCTTTGTAGCCAGGTCTCCGTGAGAGCTAATACATCATAGATAGTGATTCATATTGCATAACGTCTAATTTGGGCTTTAGGCTTTGGCTATTCAAATGGAAAATTTTTAATGTATTTAGGGTATTTTCAGTAGACAATGAGTTCGGTCCTGGGTTTGATTCTATGTATCCTGACATGAGCAGAATCATCTCTCTGGCCAAGGTTAAAAAGGCTGCAGAATACCAAGTAGGGAAAGCAGTCAATATGCCAGTTTGGAGAGGCGGTGTCAGTAGGATCGTATCATTTTTGTGAACAAATTGAGGTTTTTGGACTTTCGCACAATTATCAGGTTTTTTCTGACAATCTGAGATAACTTGTTTTGACAAGAGATGAAACAATGCTGTCATGACAGTAAAGCTTTTCAGTAAGTCAATACCGATATACCTCATATATACATATGTCAGGGCGCACAGGGACTGTTGCTTTTGTAATTTATGTTTTAGTCCACAAACATAAACTACGGTATTGAATGTACCAATTCGGGCACGGTACGAGTCAAGGCTACACATCATGTGATCGGTGGATGGTAAAATAAGCAAGGAGCCCGAGCGTCAGTAGCATTCAATAGCAGAAATGTTCTGTACTGGTAAGAGCTGAAACCAAGTTGGTCTTTGTGGGAAAATGGTTTCATAGTAAAGGAAATAGAAAAACAAAAATCAAGCGAACAAAAGGAAAATAGTTTTTATCAAGTTATGATGGAGCGAGTTGCTTATTTAAAGTCGAACGCCATGGATTGTTAGGTGGATCTTACAGTTAAGTGAGTATGATTACCGGGCCTTCATTAAATTCCGGACGTGAGTCGGTCAGAAGATGATATAAGTGAAGGAACATGATATTCAAATGGGATTCAAATGGAACATTGTGCAACGTCGAGCACATCTTGACCCTCTCCGATGTTGAGCAACGTTGTTGGGACGCAGAACATCAATTAAGGGCTACGCTTGGCTGTACAAAATTCAAATTGAGGGTCACACTCGACTGAACTAAATTCATCAGGTTAACGTATCGTATCACTTGCAAACTCAATGGAACATTACAAGTTGAGAGAGAAGAAACAGCGAGGAAGCTCTTCTGTCACGAAAAATTGCGAAAATAAACGGAAGGACTGCCTGTAGAGTTGAAGTGGTACAAGACATAATAATAAATTTAATGGTCTAATCAGCAAAACCTAGATTCTGGAGTGTTGAAATCTGAATGTGGAGATACAGGCGAAAGGGAGGTACAATCGGGACAGGAAGGGTTATTACAAGAGACATCTGAATGGTATGAATCAATGAGAACACATACTAGTGTTTTACCTCTCATCAACGGGATGGGTTAAAAGCAAATATTTGTGTCGTGTTCTATACACCTGCAGGCTTGGCAATTTCAGGAGCGCGATTTTTTAGCTCTCCTTACTGCCCTCCTGAAAGAATTAAGGAGAGCGAAAAATTGCCCTCCTAAATATTTTGGTCTGGGATGATTGAGATTACATGTATTATGCTCACATTAAATTTTTGTTGTAAAGCAAAAATGTAATTTAACTTCGAAGTCACATAACATCACGTAATTTCATTTTGAAAGTGGTTTAGTGGTAAAAGGTAATGGCTGCAACCATACCCAAACACAGTTGCAATCATTTGAATCAAAATGGGTCACAGCAATATTTTTTTTCTGTCAGTTTCAAGTTCATCAACTGACATCACAGTTTGAGGGGTAATTATTCAAGGAATCTTGACACTATAATATACTACCATTACTACTATCCTGTCACTCGAAGCACTTGCACCAGGATGTGACTGTAGATTCAAGCAGACCTGTTGTCCAAGAAAGCCATACGCCTACCACTACCACCTTCAACCCCCCTTGGGGGGTTGAAGGAGGTAGTGGTAGGCGTATGACTTTCTTGGACAACAGGTCTGGGTACTCACACAGGTCTTGTCAAGTGTGTGTTCGGTTGTTGAGTGAGACATCTAGATGTCTAAGAGATTTCGCTTTACCTTAGTAAAGTTAATAAAATCACTGATGTAGTCTGTTGGTTTCAGTTTCAATGAGTTCGTTCAACTGCTGTGTAAAGCTAATTGCTCTCCTAAGCTGATTGAGGAGAGCGATTTTTTGCCCTCCTGCATTTTTCAGAATGCCAGGCCTTCTGACCTAGGCCTTCATTATGGTGTATAATTCTTTCACATGTACGGTATGTCACACTTTTGTTTTCCTTATGAACATCCAAACAATGTAATAAACTAGTAGAGCTACCAGTCCTCGATCGACATACTTTGTTGATTGAGTGGGGGCGCGGTGACGTTGCGGTAACCGGTTCTCGTCAGATCACCGAAGTTAAGCAACGTCGAGCCCGGTTAATCATTGGATGGGTGACCATCTGAGCGATCAATTTGGACTGCCGCGTTGTGTCCGTTGGCAAGGCACTTAACCTCGATTGTCCAAATGGGGGCACGATGACGCCGTGTACTAAGGCGTACTGCACGTCGATGATACGCATGTCTTCAACCAATCTAACCTTGCCGGTGCTGCAGTGCGGAGTTACGATGTTGGGGAGTTGGCAGCTGCTCGGTGGTTCGCTCCGGATACTCCGGCTTCCTCCACCTGTAAAACTGTCACAGTCATGATTAGACATTGTGCAAAAGTATGTGACCTTAAACACAAATAACTAAATAAATAAATAATAAATGTTGATTGAGTGATGACAGATACGGTAAAATCCATACAATCCCTTTCACGTTAAACGTTTTTAACTCAGAAGACAAATTATTAATGCGATGGACTGATGGAGCAGCCATATCCCTATCGACCATGTCGATTGTGAAATACCTGCTTCCAGTGCCTTCCACAAATCCATGCAATCGTTTATAGGAATTATGATGGTTAACTTTTGGCTTGAAGAGGGTTGATCACACTTTTACAAAGTTGTTAGTATAATATTTCAAAACTGAGACATATATACACATTCAGTATTTTTACCCTTTCCAATAATCCTAAAAATCTTTGTCCAGTGGCATAAAAAGCGGTCTACAACTGCTTTTCTTTGCACTTTTCCTTTTGACAGCCAATTTATAAATCGAATGGACTAGTCGGGCAGTCATTCCCCCAATCTACTATGTCGATTGTGAAACTCCTGCTTCGACAAATACATGCAATGGCTGAAGCGCAGCTACTGCAGTTAAAACTAGAAGTCCTGTCATGAACTGTGCGCTTATCTAGGCTTAATTGCGCGTAGGAATTGCACGCAATTGCCATATTGAATGGTATCCAAAGCACGACAAGTTCCCCTGGTTACTCACAGCAAGCACAGGCAATGTTTCTGCCAATGGCCCTCCGGGTTACCCGTAGGTCCATTAGCTGAAACATTGCTTGTACACAGGCCATATCTACAGAATTTTATAGCCTTACTATGGTCATAACGCGTAGATTAACGCGCAGATCGACGTGCTATTTGTGCGCATTTCATGACAAGACTTCTAGTTTTAACTGTAGTAATTTCAATTCTCATCTCCAGGCAAACCACCTGGCATTGTCGCCTTCCTATCAATGAGGTGCAGTCGAATGGTCTGAATATTTCTTGTTGTCATGTCAGCTCTAGTCGAACGTCCGGGCTCGCACTATTGCGCTGTTCCAGTTTCCTGTGAATCTCACTATACTTATTTCTTGTCGTCATGTCAGCTCTTCTCGAACGGCCGGGTTCGCATTATTGGGCTGTTCCCGTTTCCTGTGAATGTCAGTATACTACTGTACGGATCAGAGCACTTAAGTGAAGATGCAAATCGCCTCATATTTGAAACGGAGCATGAATACGTTATGGAAACGAAACGCTTCAAGTAGACGAATTGTATTCCTGACCTTATCGAGGCGATCTGTGGCCATACAGAACAGTGTTGATTGTGTGTACCGCTCCATCACCACTCTTTAAGATACAGCCTGAAATAAAAAAGGCTGAATCTGATCTGTTGTCAGGTTGGTTATCTCGTGACAGCTCCATTGCTGCGCAAGCAATTCTCGTTATGTCCCCTCAAGGGTCTGTATGCTGCGTCAACTCAGTGTCCTCTTACCCGTTTTCAGAACTTTGTTCATCTTTCGGCTTGCTTATGTTTGAGTTCAGGTTAGTTTCCTCATATGCTATCTTTTATCTTATCTTATCACTGTCTAATTCCTTTTGTAATTAGTATGGAGAATATACATCTATTTTTCCCTCAGGACATCTTGTTTCTATGCCATCAATGAGGACACATACTCGTGTTTTACTTACAATCAAGAGCATGGGTTAAAAGCAAATATTTTTCGTTTCTATACACCACAGCTTTCATTTTGCTGTATGATGCTTCCACATTTATGGAATTTCACGCTCTTGTGTTCCTAATTAACATCCAATAAAGGAATGTAATGCACTCGTCAGGCTTCCAGCCTTCACTCGACATACTTTGTTGATTGATTGATGACAGCTGCGGTAAATCCGTATAATCTGTTTCACGTTAAACGTTTTTAACTCAGAAGCCAGTTTATAAATGCGATGGACTGGTCGAGCAGCCATCTCCTCGCCTGAGTACTAGAATGTTCTATGTCCCATAGGGGACATAGAACATTCTAGCACTCAGGCGACGATCTCCCAATCAACTAAGTCGATTGTCGAAATCTGCTTCCACAAATCCAAATCACTTTTGGAAATTATGATGGTGAACCTTTGGTAGGAACAGGTTTATCACACTATAACAAAGTTGCTATTACAAAATCTCAAATTTAATCATATATACACTTTCAATCCTAAATATCTTTATCCAGTGGCATAAAAAGTAGTGTTTAACCGATTACCAAAAAATGGCCGCTGGCCGATTACACGTTATTTGAGCTCACAATCGGCCGACTCCGATGCCAATTACGGTTGTAATACCGTGACTACTAGACAAGTCAAGGCTTGAAAGAACTACATTAAATTGAACTTATTTTACGGGTTTACAGTCCGTTCACTACTAGATAAATCGAGACTCGAAAGAACTAAATTGAATTGAACATATTTCACAGATTCAAATTCCGTTGACTCAGGTCCAGTAAAATTACCAGCCGCGCACACTTGGTGTGCAACTGGTAATTTTTACTGCGACCCGAGCCAATGGCGCGCAAACTTCACTTTTCCGGTATGAATTGGCGATTGCCGCAAGTATGCTCAATTGTAGGCTTTACATGTTGTTTAACTTGTATATCCCATAAAGAGGGGTCTAGAGAGATTGAGAATACACACTGTGGTGGTTCTTCAACTTTATTGAATGGTATCATTGACATCATTTTACATTAACAATTGAACAATTTCAGAAGATAATAAAATGTGGTTAATGAGTCATCACATAAAAATGTTTGGCAACAATCGGTTTGAACCGATATTCCAGGAGTCGTTGCTGTTGTCATTCGATTGCCCACAATCGGCCGATTGGGGTTTCCGATTCCGATCATCGGTTGAATACCAAAAAAAAGCTGTCTAGAATTGCTTTTTCTGTACTTTACAGTATTCCTTTTGACAGCCAATTTGTAAATGCAATGCATTGGTCGCGCAGTCATCTCCCAGTCGACCATATCTATTATGAAATTCTTGTTTCGACAAATCCATGCAATCGCTAAAGTGCGCCTATAAATAGGTAAATAACTGTTAGTTCCTCAGTTAGTCGAGTTCATGGAAAGTATGCTTGTTTCTCGCAAAAGTAATCCGTCCGCACTCCCACCTATTATCACTACGACTTTAGTTATCTGATGAATGACAAGACTGACTTATCAAACACAGATACTGATTCCCCATCCATGTACAGTATTACTGACTGTAAATATCTCCTTCCTGGTGAGTTTCATTCAGAGCTTACAGGTATGCACGAATCCTTTTCAGCATTTCATATCAATTGCCAAAGTCTTAATGCGCACTGGGATCACCTTCATCACTTGTTATCTGAACTGAACAGCAATGGAAATACATTTGATGTAATTGGTCTCACAGTGTTTTTTCAGATCCCCTCCAATATATCTTATACTCTAGAAGGATACCATTCTCTATTAAAACACACAGACCCACTGATGATGATGGTCGAGGTATTTGTTGGACTATTTGCAAAAAAAGGACTTTAACTTCAGTGTCCGACAAGACCTTTCTATTTTCATACCGCATGTGTTTGAGTCAATTTTTCTAGAATTAAAGGAAAATAATTTATCGAGAATTATTGGAGTAATATATCGACCAAATACAGCCCCCAAAGCAGACATAGAGCTGTTCCAATCAAAGATTAATTACATAACGGACATTCTAAACAAGGAAAAGAAAACATCATTAATTATGGGCGACTTTAATATTGACCTTTTGAAAGTTGATTCACACCCCAAAACAGATAAGTTTATTGATTTAATGTTCAGTGAGGGATTTATGCCGGTCATCACCAAACCAACTAGAGTGACCGATCATTCTGCGACGCTTATAGACCACATTTTGTCGAACAAAATAACAAACTCATTCAAATCCGGCATAATTCTCACCGATATATCTGATCACTTTGGAATTTTCTATGTTGAATTATCTAATACGCCAATAGATAGCACAAAACCAGTTATGTCCTGAAAAATAAATTCCACGATCATCGAACACTTCAAAGTATTGCTGTCCCAATGTGATTTTTCAACGGTTATGGAATCCAACTGTCCGAATGCTGCATACGAACACTTTGTAAACATTTACCTGGATGCGTTTGAATCCGCATTCCCAATGCAAAGCCACAAACAAAATAAGAAATACATAAAGCGACAGCCTTGGATGACGAAAGGTCTTCTAATCTCATCCAATAACAAGACTAAATTTTTCATTAAAAAAATAAAGAGTCCCACAGAATTTAATGTCAGGAACTACAAAAATTACTCTCGGCTTTTTAACAGAATTAAAAAACAAAGCAAATCAGTGTACTATGAAAAGGTTCTCCTAGAAAATAAAAGTAATATGCGAAGAACATGGCAAATTATGAATAACGCTATAAATAGAAGTAAAAATAAATGTAAATTGCCCTCTTTTTTTAATCTGGGTGACAAAAAGATAAACTCACCCAATGAAATCGCACACGAATTCAATAATTTTTTTGCAAGCATTGGAAATGAAACTTCAAAACGAAGAACTACCCACCCCCCCCCCCCCCCGAAAATCTTTCTCTGAATTCATGAAATCTCCATTGCTAGATAATATGTTCGTGTTACCAACGTCGTCTTTTGAAATTATTGATATCGTATCCAAAATGAAGTCTAAAACAAGTCAGGACTGTGAGAATATTACATCCAGTATACTTAAACAATCGATAGACCCGATTGCCAGCCCACTCGCTCATATTATGAACATCTCATTCAGCCAAGGAATAGTCCCCGACAGAATGAAAATTGCAAAGATAATTCCAATCTTTAAATCAGGCGATGAAAATAATTTCACAAATTATAGGCCAATAAGTATTCTGCCTGTCTTCTCAAAGATCTTAGAAAAGCTCATGTTTGTCAGACTGATGAAGTTTCTGAATAAATTTGATATTCTCTATCACCACCAATATGGTTTCAGGAAGCATCACAGCACATTACATCCAGCTATGCAGTTGTTTAAACACATAGCCGTGGAAAATAACAAAGTCAGTAAGGACACCACTTTAGCTCTCTTTCTAGGCCTTTCAAAAGCTTTTGATACAATCAGTCACGATACCCTTTTTAAAAAACTAGAACATTATGAAATAAGAGGGAATGTTTTAAGTTGGTTCAAAAGTTACCTCATGAACAGGAATCAGTATGTTACTTTTGGTGACAGTAAATCCAATGTAACCGAACTAACATGTGGAGTTCCACAAGGTTCAATATTAGGTCCTATCCTATTTCTTATATACATAAATGACATAAGTAATTCAACTTCGCTGAATCGCTTGTCGTTTGCAGATGATACTTCTACATACAAGTCTGGAGCAAAGATAAACACCCTAGTCTCAGATTTCAATGAGGAACTTCAAAATATATCTGACTGGTGTGCCGCTAACCACTTATTATTGAACGAAGAGAACACGAAATACATGTTATTTAATCCAGGCCAAAGAGAAAGGAATATTACTCATCAGAATGTTTTTATAAACAATCGAGTCATCAGTAAAGTTGGTAAAGGAGAAAATGAGAAGTCCTTAAAGTTTCTTGGTATAAATATTGATGAAAATCTATCGTACAACGCACATACATGTATATCTCAAATTTGTAAGAAAGTTGGACTTGCCAATTACGCTCTTAATAGAGTTAAAAAGTTTCTCCCTCATAAAGTTATGAAAACATTGTATTTCACATTGATACAGAGTCACTTAATCTGCGGAATTCCTTTATGGGGTGCGCCCAAAGCCTGTGATCGTCTTTACAAATTTTGCAGAATCGAGCTTTACGAATAATAAATAATAAGAAATACAATGCCCACACTGACCCTCTATTTATCAAAGATAGTATTCTGAAGCTAGAAGACTTATACAAATTACACGCTACATTATTCCTGTTTGACTGGCACCATGAGAACCTTCCGGGTTCATTTGCAAATTTCTTCTCGATCGTAAATAATCAAAGGAATGTAAACACTCGCCAGACAAGTCTCGTACGCAGACACAAAACCAGAACAAAAGTCCTTGATAAATTACCGGTTTTTGCACTTCCAAAACTGTGGAATGACTTAGAAAGGGACATTAGAAAAACAGAGAATAGGAATGAATTCAAGAAAAAGTTAACAGCAACGCTTCTCGCCTCTTATTCTGAAGATGTCTCCTGTTCGAACCCTTATTGTCCAGATTGTCTCACCTAACCTATGTAGCACATGAACCGATTAAGTCGGCAGCTTTCATTCTCCGTCTCAGGAACATGGCTGTGTGCCCTCACTGTGACGAGCTCAACGAGCTCGCTTCGGTGAGGGGTCATGGCATGCGGCTTTGAGACGCGAAGTGGAAGTGTAATAAAATGTGAATGGTGATTTCCGTGTGCGGCGGGTTTTGTTATTTGCGTTGGATTGTGGATTAACAATATATCAGGTGTTGACTCTAAAAGCTGTCTGGTATTCTCGTCCACGTCGCCTCTAATTCAGCCCCCACCATTCACTGCGTAGGTCTATGTATTGTTCCGTTACATTCAAGGTATCTGGAGGATTGTGTCGGCAGAATCAAGAGGGCGATATTTTGCAGATGCTAACCATCAGCGGCACTATGAGCGCATGTCGGAGTGTGACCACGTCAAGACCGAGTATGGAATCCACAATGTTGCAATTATTTATCCCTTTTTTCCTTACTTATTGTTATCTTTCTTTCTTTTCTTTTCTTCTCTCTTTCACAGGGAAAGGTAGGAAGACAGCCAATCTGGCTATGCCTTTCCCTGCCAGTATATAATTATTTTGGAAAATGTGCAGTGTGTAAAATGTTTTGGTGGAAATGTTTATGTTACAATTACAATATATAAACTTTGTATCATTTTCGTATACTGGCAAATAAACTATCAATATCAATATCAATATCTTTCCAATGCGTAAATAACCCAGGTAAGTAACTACAGGCACTTAGGTGTTATATTAAATCACTATTGCACATGGAGTAATCAAATTGACCACATTTGCTCAAAAGCCTGGGCACGAATAGATCTGATGATGATGCATAAATATGTCCTCGACAGAAGTGTACTTGCGAAAGATTACTTTGCCTTCATCAGACCTATCTTACAATGCGCAGACACAGTGAGGGCCAGCTGCACTGAAACTAATGTCGCTCATAGAGAAGATTCAAACAGCTGCTGCCAGAATCATCGCTGGAGCAACCATGAGCTCACGTAAAACGCAATTCTATACTGAGACATGTTGGGATACTCTTCAGGATAGACGTAGGAAACACAATTATGCAGTTCTTTAAAACGAACCACCACATAACGCCTCCATATCTCGCAAACAAAGTGCCCTCTGTTATTTCAGCAACCAACACAACCCACGCGCTGCGTACAAGTAATCTGCCGTACCTAGTTATACCACTCTTCATTTATTCCCGATGTAACTAAACTGTGGAACAACATTCCCTTCCCTGTTCGACAAAATAGATCAATTGGCAATTTCAAGCGATTCCTAAATCGTAATTGCCAACGTCCACCCTCATTCTTTAATAACGCTGAGTGTCGTGCGACATAGATACACCATTGTCTATAATTCCAGTGTTTATTCCCAACAATGTGTTTTTTTTTTAATAGCTGGAAATTCCACCCACGGGTGACCCAGTAACATCTACGCTACAAGAACTACTGGCTGGGTGTTTATAACATGGATGGTTATTTAAATATGAAATTGAAGTATGTGGGCATGTATATGTGTACCCATAGTTTACAGTCCTGTTGCTTTTGGTACATGTATATAAGCTGTTGAAGAGGGGCGTATGTCCCTCTATTCTTGTTATTGGAAAAAGTCCAATAATTGTTCTGCTGTGTATACAGTACGTGGAGAGTGTATTATCACAAAATCACCCGCAGAGTGGAGATTCCACCCAAGCAATAATTGCAAATTTGTTGCAAAGCATAACAAGCACAAGCAAAGTTTCAGCCAATGAACCTCCGGCTGAAACATTGCTTGTATTTTTTGTCGATATGTACAAAATTTGAAAATTATAGTTTGGGCGATAACTCCATTCCGCGGGTGATTTAGTTACAATCTACTCTCCACGTACTGTAATACCAAAGAATTGACGTAGACGGGTGCTGAAGAATCCAACTCACAAGAACCTTATCAAAGAAGCCGGTGATGACATGGAATACAATAGAACATTGGCTAAACTGTCATTACTGACAACCTAGAATGGTGGATCGATATGAGTGCGGTCCTTCCAACAACTTAACCCTTTGCCCAACGTAACGGCAAAAACCGGACAGCGCTATTCTCAAAAATCGCCAATTAATTTTCATTTTTTTCTCAAAAACATAAGTTATGACCCCTCGTTGGAATAAGCTCGTCGAGTGAAAAAAATTAGTTAATCAATAATTTTTTTTGGAAGTGTCGTCTGCTTTTCATGTTAGGTAAAGGGTTAATCGGAAATGGACAGATCAGGCTCTTTTGTTTATGATTCATCGAATGTGTCAAGTTCACAAACAAGACACTTCAGTCTGACAAGTTCTGTCATCGGTATCGGCGTCGGTGCTTGCCATCGATAAACTCCAAGAACAAATTCATAACTGTTTTAACCCCCTTCACTCTGATGTCAGAATACAAAAAATTCAGGTAGCTGTTTTTTCCTATAATGCATCTAAAAATTTAACCAATTCAATCTCGTTTGACAGAGCTCAGTGAGCTCTGTCAAACGAGATTCAATTGGTTAAATTTTTAGTTGCATTAGGGAATTTTTTTCGGCCTGAAATTTAGTTATTTTGACATCAGTGTGCAGGGAGTTAAAAACAGGACAGATACAATGTATTTAGTATTATATCCAGTAACATGAGAACGCTGCGTGATCACTTTCGACAATAAAAAAGCAGTCAATATACCTTTGATAACTGGATGAGTATCATCCAGTTTCATAATAACTCCGAGACAATATTGGTGGCCACATCATACGGAATTTCATTGAGCATTGCTTGAACAGCGATCATTGGCAACCTGTCATCAGAACGAAAGACATTCCAGTTAAGTTGAACAAGGAGTTGTCATACATCGATCCATCAGCCCCTTCCAAATAACATGATGGCATATGGAACACGAATGATCACTGGCTTGGCAGCGACTGCTGAAACCCTAACTTCAAGATAACAGACATGACCGTTAGACAAAGTGCTGTCATAACTCAATCCAACAGCTCACAATTCCCTTCCAACATACGCGATGACATGGAATACAATAGAACATTGGCGTTACAGCAACTGTTAGTAGGGGGTAATGGGGGATTCCAGCTCACTTCAATCAGGTGAGCTGGAAAAATTGAGTTAATTTTGGAAAAAACCTAATTTTTCTGGGAAAAAAGTTGATTTTCTTGGAAAATATTGGGTTTTTCCCAACAATAATTCATTTTTCGCCCGAAAACCCTGGGTTTGTCCGGAAAATGTTTAAAATTCGAACATTTCTGGCTCACTTTCGACGGAATTTCTCGAAAATGTCTCAAAAATTCACCGAGTTCACAAATTACTTTTTCACAAATTTAACACTGACTTTTCCATAGGGGTGAATTTTTTCGAAATTCCTGGAATGGGGTTTTGGACGATTATGACCGGGACCGGAGACACGATCAGAACTGACATTCTCATTGGCAAAAATTCCGAAAAAGACATGTTCTTTTGTGGTCGTGAGCTGGAAAAGGATGCGATCGAGACGTTGATTTCCCATAGGAAACAAATCTGGTTCGACCGGTGAATGCGTAAATTGAGCTGGTAAAAGTGTGCCGATAGAGATCGCGCTTCCGATCTGGAAAAAGACGCGATCGAGGCGTTGACTGGGGAAAACTAGATTCAGGCGTTGATTCCCATAGGAAAAAATTCTGGTTCGACCGGTAAATGCGTAAATTGAGCCGGTAAAGTTGGCTGATAGAGATCGCGCGTCCGAGTCTAAAATTAGCTCGATGGCGATCTGGGATGGATCGCGATTGAAAATATATATATTATAAGTTAAAGATGAATAATGATCGATCGGATGCAAAATTATTTCCGCATATTTTTTGTAAAATTTTAAAAATTCAAAATCGACTTAGCATTTACCGGTTTCTACATGGTCCTCGACAGACATAGTTTAAAAGGTATGCAAATCTGATACGTGTCGAGAAAATTTCATTTGTAAAAAGTTTACATGCTTTTTGTTAAAAAACGATTTTTGGTCTTGTGAATTTACACGTCCTCGAGATGTAACGTGGAAAAAGGTTAGGGAATCGATGGGAGGGATCGCAAAAAATTAAAAGATTTGTTAAGTTGTTCAGAAAGACACTCTCGGGTGAATCAGAAAAATTGAATGCAACATGTCAATTTCTGTGGGGTGGGGGTCACGACTAAAACCGAAAAACATCATATTTTTATGAAGCTTAGGCATGTGGTGTATCATTTTGAAGGATTATTCAAGAAGATTACGAAAATAATATTTTCAACTCTAACTGTGGTGGTGGGGTCACGACCAGAGCCGAAAACCATCTTCCTTTTTATAAAGCCAGGCATTTGAATTATCATTTTGAGGGCTCATCTAGGAGATTACGAAAATGATATTTTTTTCCATTTCACCTGAGGGTGGGTGTATGGCCATCTAAAAATCAAAGGTTTCAAGAAGGTAGTCCTGTAACCTAGCAAATTAAAGGTAACGACAAGTAGATTACGAAAATTATATTTTCAATCCTCGCCGGGGGGATGGGGTCACGATCAGAGCCTAAAAACAAATTCCCTTCCATAAAGCCAGGCATGTGATGTATCATTTTGAAGTACTCGTCGAGATTATGAAAATAACATTTTTTGCCTTTTCCGTGAGTGTGTGGGTATGACCATCTTAAAAAATCGGAAGTTTCAGGAAGGTTGTCATGTGACCTATCACATTAAAGGTATTGTTACGTAGATTACGAAAATGACATTTTTTGTCCTTCCTGTGGGGGTGGAGGTGTTGACCAAAGCCGAAAAAATCCTACTTTTTATGAAGGTATGCATTTGATGTATCATGTTGAAAGACATATTTTTTTTCCTCCCTTCAAGTTGTTTTTTAATTTAATATGTCACATAACTACCTTTTTGATACTGAAATCGAAAGTATCAAGAAGGTAGTTATGTGACATATTAAATTAAAAAACAACTTGAATCTGATGCATTCATTTTGATGTCTTTGTTCAACGCGGAAGTACCTTTCACAAGTCGCGCTGTGAATAGAATGCCTTTCATTCAATAACTCAAATGTACATGTGTAGTCTAGCATAGATTTGTCAATAAATTATAAGGTGATATTCTGACCCGGCACGTTTCTACATTTTGAGAATGGCGTATTTCAGTATTTCCGAAATGCAAGCTTTATCAATGAAGACAAATATTTTTAGAAAAATAGCCACCAAAAGGCATCACATAAATGGACAAGTGTACACCCTGATTAAATTAATTCAGAAACAATTTCACTTCATATCAGAAATGTCATTGAGGTAAAACCATTGTCACGTGTCAGAAAAGATTTTAACAGAATTAAATGTGTGTGTAAAGTTGTTTGTTTTACAACGTCAATTGAAATATTTTAAGATAGGTGGCGTTATCTAAATACAGCAACAACAAAACAAAGTTTTCCCTATCAGCTTTGCGCTCAATAAAAGAAGGCACTTTTCTTTGTGGCGTACCCTCTGGGTGCTGTTGTTGTCCAAAAAACAACACATTTTATCACAATTGTGACTTTTAGCAGCCAGTGGAGGGTTAACAAATGCTCAAAGGAGTATTTTGTCCATGCAACTTCTATTGTCACACCAATACCTCCCCGTGGCCAATTTTTCTTGAAAATCTACAAGGCTCGTTTAGAGAAATCCACAGAAAACATGCATTTTTGAACTTTTGAGGGGTATTGCAGTTTAACCAGTTTAAAACCTAATTTTGACAGTTTTTGCCAATTCTGGCGAAACAAGGGTTAAATCGAAAATTCCGCTTCGGTACATTTTTAGATTTTGTACCCCTCTATGCGTGTGCAAAATTGTATGAAAATCGGTTCCAAAAGTACCAAAGCGGAATTTTCGATTTAACCCTTATTTCGCCAGAATTAGAAAAAACTGTCAAAATTAAGGTTTATAGGCACTTTATCGAACCGCGTCTTGTAGATTTTTTTAAAACATTCATCATTGTTAGACCTGTCTGTGACACGACCATTCATATACAAGAGATATTAGACAATGCATATGTTAACCCTCCACAGGCTGTCAAACATCGAAATTTTGATGAAATGGGCTGTTTTCGGGCCCCTAAAGCACCCAAATGATACAAGAGAGATAAACATAACTTCATTTATTGGAAGTCGGATTCACCGTGAATTATATTTGTAAGTAATAAGGGTATTCAAAAAACAAACCTTACCCCGCTTTGGACTGAATAAACGATGATACCCATCAAAAGCTTAAAATTCATGTACTCCCTGGATTTCTCTGAAAACATCTTGTAGATTTTTAGGAAAAAATGGCCATTCGCAGTTCTTGGTGTGACGTTACAAGTTGCATGGAAACATATTTCCGTTGGCACTTGTTAGTCCTCTACACCCTGCCAGACATAAATATTTGGATATATTTGAAATAAAATGGACAATTTTCAAATAGCCACAACACTCAGTGGGTATGTGTCAAACAAACATAACTCCTTTTGTCGGTCATTAACTCGTTGGACGATGCTATTGATATTAACCCTTTCCACCATTAATGATGTTCTTTACCTAAACATTTTTTTATCAAACTGAGTCATTTGAGACTACTATACCCATCTTTCTCAAAACATCAAAAAAGGAACTTCAGTGAGACAGTTAAAAACAATTCATCAAACACTCTAGGGTCATGACAAATCATGGAATCCCACCTGGAAAGGCCGTGATTCTCCAGAATCATAAAGTCTAGCTATTTCTTGTGTTAGGACTTCGTGAGCCCTCGCTTCACTGGTTTTCAAACTTCAAAAAAACCTCAACCCAATTCAGACTCTGTTCCATTGTCTTGAAAAAACCTTTGTGTTTATTTTAAAAGAACTGATCGTTGTTCAAACTTAAAATTATGCATATGAATACTTATTTACATATGCAGTAAAGGAGACGCATTTGCAACGATATCTTTAACCCCAACCGTACATGCCAATAAATTGTGGGTTGATTTGAAATATATGTATTAAGGCAGAACACAACGAGGGTGTGGTGCGGGGTACTGGAATAAACTACTCGAATCAGAGTTTTTCCTGTATTTCACGTGCGACGAAGGTGGGCGTGAAATCCAGGAAAAACTCCAACAATGATCGTTGATTCCTGTCCCCGTACAAATTAGTAAGAAAATGTTTTGTGAGAATAATACCGTGATAATGAACTTCAAAAAAGACAATCTATTTCAAAGATACGTCTCTGCATGATTCGAATGAAAAGTTAAATCTTTATTATAATTCAAGTGGAAATATGCTCGATAAGACTCGTGAATATAGACAACATAGATGTGTCATAATGGATAAAAACAATCAAAAAGCGGTTTTCCAAATTCTTCCTCATCCCATAGAGATCTCAGAAAAATAGACATTACAGAACCGCATAATAATTACCTCGTCTTTGACTCGTTGGAAGGATGTCAGGTGTATGTGTTCAAATACGACGGGGAATGGTTCATGGTCACGAATAGAACTTTAAATGCACTGAATACGTTCTGGGTCGACCCACCGTGTACATTTGGAACGCGATTTGTGAATATGATCAGACAGAAACGGGAAACGCTGGTACAATTTGATTACGGAACAGCCTCTCCTCAAACCATTCATCTAAAATAGCCAGTTTATCGCAAAAATAAAGCTCAAAGAGAACAGAAGACGGTGGAAGGTTGGAATTATTTTCAAGAGTTCTGCGAAGACCACTAAAATTCCAGCCTGCAGTATATCTTTTTAATGAGACATTCCCAACGTGAAAGGGTAGTCCATTTTACAGAATTTTCCATATATATCATGGCTACCATCAGTGATGCAGAAAGCGACAGCTGTTGTGAAGTGGAACAACTTCGTAAAGTCGAGTTCATTCCGTCCATCGAAAGCAATACCAAGATGAATCCTTATTTTCTAACCCCTAAAATTCACGTGTTCGAGAGATAGGACGAATTATTGGCCCATGTCAAGACATGCAACATTCATGAGGTTCAAGGCTTGGTGTGTCTCAATAACAATGCCAAAATTTACAAGATTTTAAATTCTCATTATCACGAAAAGTTCACGAAAAATGTACTCCAGTGAAATCTTGAATAAGAACCAAAGAAGATAAAAACTGTTTTTCAAGCACTTCTTAGTATGGTGAATCAAATTTTAATTTGCTTGAACGGATGAGTTGTTACATCGCTACTTCCCTTGAACCTAACCCCGGTCCAGCTCATACGGGTTCTGTCAGTACCGATCAAAATACAATTTCAATTCTAAACTATAATATCCGTGGCATCCGTCATAAACTGCATAAGCTTGTAGATGAGATCGATGACTTTGACATTATTTGCTTTACAGAAACTCACTTGGATAATGACTTGAATATTGGTAATATATTGATCCCAAACTATTCGGCCCCATTATACATAACAGAAACCAGTATTGCGGTGTATTTTGCGGATCACATCACCTTCAAACAAATTGAAGACCTATCGTTTGATGATGATATTCTCTGGTTTGAAGTGGGCAACAAACAGAAATTCATCCTTTGTGTCACATACAGATCGGAGAGGGAATCGAGTGAAAATTACTGGACTAACTTGCAGGAAAAAATAGAATTAGCCTTGGAAATAAATCCATTACGCTACAGTCTCTTATAAAACTATTCAATTTGAAGAATGTTATATCTGAGCCCACTCGAATGGGAAAGACATCTCGAACCCTACTTGACCCTATAATTGTTAGTGACACAGTCACGATAGCTCACTCGGGCACGCTGGAATTAGGTTTATCCGACCATCTCGCAGTATGCACTCATGTAGCTTGTGCACACCGTATTCAATCAAATGTCACCCGGGAGGTCTGGAATTATAAAAAAGGTGATTTTATAAAATTGAATAACCTTATAAACGAGACAGAATGGGTGAAACAAATATGCAGTGAGGAGAACATTAATGATGGTCTGTCGAACTTTGTTTCTACTTTTTTGGAACTTGCAGAAAAATGTATTCCACATACAAAAGTTATAATTAGGACGTCTGATAAGCCGTGGTTTGATAGCGCTATTAGAAGTACTATTCGTCTTCGTGATCGACTGCGTAAATTAGCTCTGAAAAGCAATAACCCAAACACATGAGCGAAATATAAAACTACCCGAAACAAAGTTAACAATATGAAAAAATTTGCCAAGGAACAATACTTAGAAAAAATAGATACCTCAATATCAGAAAACAACGACCAACGGCAATTTTGGCATATTGTTAAGATGTTTCAAAACAACTTTGCTTCCGATCCAGGAATACCGACGCTGAAAACTGATTCAGGTAACACACTTTTCGAAACCGACTATGAAAAAGCTAATATTTTAAACGAGGCATTTATTCAAAATAGTATGCTGAACTCGAATAGCAAATAACTACCCCCTTCAAACGCAAATGTTCGAAATCATTTAGCAAAATTTTTTTCACTCAGAAAGACATTATTCAGATTATCACTTCTCTTAAAACTAACAAAAGCAGCGGCCACGAGGGTATTGGACATAGAATGTTAAAGGAAACTAAATTTGGTGTAAGCAGACCTTTATTTCTGCTTTATTCTAAATCACTGGAGTTGTCAAAATTTCCTCTGGAGTGGAAATGTGCTGATGTGATCCCTCTATATAAAAAGGTGATCGTCAAGACCCACAAAATTATCGACCTATCTCTTTATTGTGCTGTGTTGGTAAAATAATGGAGCGGGTTGTTTTTAAGGAAGTCTATAAATATTTTTAAGGCAACAATCTATTTTATAGATTACAGTCAGGCTTCCTTCCAAACAACAGCACCGTTTACCAATTATTAGAGATCTATCATAACCTTTGTGACGCAGTGGATAAAAACTTATATATATGTGGTGTCTTTTGTTATATTTCAAAGGCATTTGATAGAGTATGACACGTAGGAATCATATATAAATTAAAACAGTACGGTATCTCGGGTCCTTTGCTCCGCTGGTTTCACAGCTATCTAAAATACAGAAAACAGAGGGTAAAAATAAATGGTTACTGTTCCAACTATAAGAAAATCAAGGCTGTATTTCCACAGGGGTCGGTCCTAGGCCCGTTCCTGTTTCTTATATATATCAATGACATCGTCGACAAAATTGACTCGGTTACTCGCATGTTTGCCGATGACACGTGTCTGACAGAATCGTCCAATGACCCATTTAACGTCGAAGCAAAAATGAACGAGGAACTCAAAAAAGTAAACGAATGGGCTAGCACATGGCTTGTTTCGTTTAATGCAAAAAAGACGAAAGCAATACTATTCACACTTAAGAAAAATATCTCGTCATTAAATATTTTGTTTAATGGCGAAACTATTGATTTTTGTAATTCTCACAAACATTTGGGTTTAACCTTAGAATCAAACCTGTCTTGGTCAGATCACTTTGATAACATTTGTAAAAAGACTTGCTCGAGATTGTCCCGACTAAGAAAATTGAAGTATACTTTTAACAGAAAAATTCTTGAAAAAATATATCATGCATTCATATTACCGATTTTGGAATATGGTAGTTCTGTGTGGAGTGGTGCTCCTCAGTGTCAATTAAATCGTATTGAAGATATTCACTGCGAGGCAGCCCGAATAGTGAGCGGGTTGACAAGATCTCTGCCACGGGATCGACTTTTGTTGGAAGCTGGTTGGAGTAGTCTGGAAAACAGGCGCTATGTTCACAAAATGTGTAACTTTTACAAAATTCTCACTGGGAATGCTCCGAACTTCCTCCACGAACTTTTACCATCTCGTGTCGCCGACATATCCCAATACAATTTACGAAACGCATCTAATTTTGTTCCTTATTTCTGTCGAACGGAACTCTTCAAACGATCATTTTTCCCTTCGTGTATTGAAGTGTGGAATACCCTACCGGAGGTTGTTCGAAACAGTCGGTCACTTGGGGAATTCAAAAAGTCCATCTCACCACCCTTGTGTAAGCCTCCAGCTTATTTTTCAACCGGTATAAAGAAATACAATATTATTCACTCAAAATTACGAACTGGATGAAGAGACCTTAATGGTGACAATTTCCGCAACTACATCTCAGATTCTCCATTTTGCTTATGTAACGATGGCGTTGAGGATGCAGAACATTATTTCTTCCTGTGTTCTTTAAATTCTGATATTCTCTGTATCCCCATAGATGATTTGTCGAAACTTACGCCCAACTGGAATTCATTGGATTTAATTTTATATGGAAGCCCGTCATTACCCGAAAGCAGTAATGTATTAGTTTTCTTATCTGTTCAAAAATTTATTCGTGACTCGCATAGATTTGATGTACAGTTGCTGAATTAGCTGCGCCTCTCAGCAAGTCTGAGTGTCCCAAGGTTATACAGGTAATCTAACTTCCACTGTGGGTGTCCTCTCGCAGTGGGACCTGACAATCAATCTGTGTGAGGACAACACGGTGGATGTTAGGTTAGTACGGACGTGGAATGAGCACGCAAAGATTAACTGTCTCAACAATGTTCTGTGAACGTTCCTTAGTGGCATTAAACTAAATTTAGAATTGAATAAATTGTGGGTGTGTGTGTGGGGGGGGGGGGGGGGGGGGTCATCATCACTGGAATTTCTGTTGTATACTGTTCTTTTTTTTCTTTTCTTTTCTTTTTTGTTTGTCTTCTTTGATTTCAATCTGCTTTTACCCCCGTCTCTCTCTCTCTCTCTCTCTCTCTCTCTCTCTCTCTCTCTCTCTCTCTCTCTCTCGCTCTCTCTTTTGAGTTAACTTCTTTTGTGTATAATGTTTACATATTGTTATATTTTGTTCTGCCTTTTGTAATCTATTAGTCTTTGTACAGGAGCGGAGGGTTTTCTAAGTGGTCAGCACATGTCCTCCAATCCTCATTTGCATTGTTGAATGGCAAATAAAAATATGTTTAATCTAGACTAACCATTTGACAAGGTTTTTTTTTTTTAAACTGAACGCAATCATGTAAAATCAGAAAACACCGCGCAAGCGAATGCAATTTTCAGAGAACAATTTACGCGATTTGCGATTTCTCTACTAATTCCTGACACAGTTTTCTGGGCACAAAAATATTTGTAATTTTTGTTGTGAATGAAAACCGGCACTTTTCCCACTTGCAGTTTCCGTGTCTAAACCATCGAGATATAACGTGATTCATATGCGAATTCTGAACACGTCGAGTATAGCTTTATTATCGGGAAAGGCTCCCTTGGGGAGGCGTTATTGAGATGGAACGGCACTTCATGCCATGCGAGACTGGAAGTTTTGTTTTTTTATCTTAGTGATCTCTTCGTGTTGTGGTCACGATTGGGCGTTGTGAAAAATATGTGACCTTAAACATTAATAAATAGCATATTTTTTGACACAACCTGTGTACATATCTGCCATAGAAAATTTGTAAAAAATCTCATTTCAAGACCCCTTTTTCTGCTATCGATGGATGACGGAACAAATCAGTTGCGATTTGAGTTTTGTGATCAGAAAATACAAAATATTTTCAAATTTTAGAATATTTCTTGTTTACACATCTCTTGCACTCGGCAGAGAGTAATAATACTTGTACACAACTGCAAACATGAATAAGGTCCTTGATTACCTACCGAGCTAACAGATACCTCTGATATCACATAAATACCACAGTAAACAGTGTAATGCTTCACTACCGGGTGGATAAAAAAGAGCTTCTTCTTTGATGTCCCATTGTATTACCCCTGTACACAAAGCAGAAAGTGCATGCTTTTTTTCAAGTTCCGAATCCATTCAGTCACACGCCGACACACCGCAAACACTGTAAAAGAGAGGAGAATCATTCAGTACTTTTTGTTGTTGCTGTATTTATATAACGCCACCTATCTTAAAATATTTCAACTCACGTTGCAAAACAAACAACTTTCCACACATATTTAGACTGTTAAGATCTTTTCTGACACGTGACAATGTTTTTACCTCAATGACATTTCTGATATGAAGTGAAATTGTTTCTGAATTAATTTAATCAGGGTGTACACTTGTCCATTTATGTGATCCCTTTTGTTTGCCATTTTTCTAAAAATATTTGTCTGCATTGATAAAGCGTACGTTTCGGAAATAGTGAAAATACGCCATTCTCAAAATGTAGAAACGTGTTGGGTCAGAATATCACCTTATAATTTATTGACAAATCTATGCTGGACTACACATGTACATTTGAGTTATTGAATGAAAGGCATTCTATTCACAGCGCGACTTGTGAAAGGTACTTCCGCGTTGAACAAAGGCATCAAAATGAATGTATCAGATTCAAGTTGTTTTTTAATTTAATATGTCATATATCTACCTTCTTGATACTTTCGATTTCACGATAGCCTCAACCCCACCGCCGGAGGAAGGAAAAAAATATGATTTTCGTAATCTCCTCGACGAGTCCTTCAAAATGATACATCAAATGCATACCTTCATAAAAAGTAAGATTTTTTCGGCTTTGGGCAACACCTCCACCACCACAGGAAGGACAAAAAATGTCATTTTCGTAATCTACTCATCAATACCTTCAATTTGATAGGTCACGTGACTACCTTACTGAAATTTTCGATTTTTTAAGATGGTCATACCCACACAATCACGGAAAAGGCAAAAATGTCATTTTCATAATCTCGACGAGCACTTCAAAGTGATACATCACATGTCTGGCTTTATGGAAAGAAGATGTTTTTTCGGCTCTGGTGACCCCACCCCACGGGGAGGATTGAAAATATAATTTTCGTAATCCACTCGTCGATACCTTTAATTTACTAGGTCACATGGCTACCTTCTTGAAACTTTTGATTTTCAGATGGTCGTACCCCGATCCTCAAGTGAAATGGAAAAAAATATCATTTTCGTAATCTCCTGGATGAGCCCTTCAGAATGATACTTCACATGCCTGGCTTTATAAAAGGGAAGATGTTTTTCGGCTCTGGTCGTGACCCCACCCCCACAGTTAGGGTTGAAAATATTATTTTCGTAATCTTCTTGAATAATCCTTCAAAATGATACACCACATGCATAAGCTTCATAAAAATATGATGTTTTTCGGTTCTAGTCTTGACCCCCACCCCACAAAAATTGAGATGTTGCATTCATTCTTTTCTGATTCACCCGAGAGTACTTTCTGAACAAGTTAACAAATCGTTTAATTTTTTGCAATCCTTCCCATCGATTCCCAAACCTTGTCGCCCCTTACATCTCGAGGAAGTGTAAATTCACAAAACCCAAAATCATTTTTTTTACAAAAAGCACGTAAACTGTTTACAAAAATAAAATTTTCTCGATACGTATCAAATTCGCATACCTTTTAAACTATGCCTGTTGAGGAACATGTAAAAACCTGTAAATGCTAAGTCGATTTTGATTTTTTTAAATTTTACCAAAAAATATGTGGTAATAATTTGGTCTCCGAGCGATCATTATTCATCTTTTAACTTATAATATATATATTTTCAATCGTAATCCTTCCCAGATCGCCATCGAGCTAATTTTATACACGGACGCGCGATCTCGAACGGCCAACTATACCAGCCCAATTTACGCATTCACCGGTCGAACCAGAATTTTTTCCTATGGGAATCAATGCCTGGATCGCGTTTTTTCCAGTCAACACCGCGATCGCGTCTTTTTCCAGATCGGACGCGCGATCTCTATCGGCACACTTTTATAGGCTCAATTTACGCATTCGCCGGTCGAACCAGAATCTTTTTCCGATGGGAATCAACGCCTCGATCGTGTCTTTTTCCAGCTCGCCACCGCAAAAAACATGTCTTTTTCGGAATTTCTGCCAATGGGAATGTCAGTTCTGATCGTGTCTCCGGTCCCAGTCATAATCGTCCATAACCCCATTCCAGAAAATTCGAAAAAACTCACCCCTATGGAAAAGTCAGTTTTAAATTTGTGAAAAAAGAAATTTGTGACCCCCGTTGAATTTTTGAGACATTTTCAAGAACTTCCGTCGAAAGTGAGCCAGAAATGTTCGAATTTTAAACATTTTCCGAAAAAAACCCATGGTTTTCGGGCGAAAATTGAGTTATTCTGGGGAAAAGCCCAATATTTTCCAAGAAAATCCACTTTTTTACCAGAAAAATTGTTTTTTTTTCCAAAACTAACTCAACTTTACCTGCTCTACTAACATTCAGCACACCTGAGTGAATTGAGCTGGAATCCCCCATACCCCCTACTACTGTTGACAACCTTCTATCAAGGCAATGGACATGCCAGTAAAACAAGGAGCTCTCACAAATCGATCCAGCAGCCAACTGGAGAGAGCTGTACCAGCTAGTTAGCTGTCAATTAGAAGACACGAAGCACATGTCGTTAACTTCAGGGTTAACAAGGAATAGATCGGTAATTCGAATGACTGTGTTGTGAATAAAAGACGCCACACACCATACTCGGAGAAAGCATATTTATAATTTCATCACCAACGTGGCGAGAAAGCTCGGGGGAAAATGGATGACCACAAACGCTTCATTCTGTTTGTCTGACACGTTGTTGTGATCACGTGGATTTTTAGTTTAAACAGTATTTTATTCAAAGAGTAAAAAATAAACACATGTAAAACATATACAATAAGGAGATATACAACTTAATAATAGAACATCGATACAAGTTAAGCATAATTGAAAAATGGAAAATTGAGATATTGATAGGATTCGGCATCAAGCCTGAGCTTATTTTAAGCCGTCTCCTTTCACCTTCAGCATTCACATTTGAGAAGGAGGGATTGACATTTTGTGAAATGTTCTGTACAAGCTGAACTGGAACTGTTTTTGCTGTGAGAGAGAGAGAGAGAGAGAGAGAGAGAGAGAGAGAGAGAGAGAGAGAGAGAGAGAGAGAGAGAGAGAGAGAGAGAGAGAGTGAAATAACGTGTGAAAGAGATAGGAAAGGGAGAACGAGAGAGAGGGAGAGGAAAAGAGAATGAATGAATGGTGCCGGTCGACATAGGGAGGTAGTAAAAACGCTGCGGGGAGTATAATTATCACAAAAAGGTTGCAGATGAATTGTAGCTGACTGTTTGAAGATTATACAGATCTTTACCTGTGTGTTCCCCTTTGCAACAATACTGACCGAAAGAGACCGTCACGCGATGAAAAAGGCCTGCTTTTATCCACACTTCTCATAACAGCACGTTACTAAAATCTTTTACTTTTGATTATAAACTCTTGGACTTTTAGAAATACCTGTGTATTCGTTATGGTATCGTTGTATTGTGAACCAAATATTAATGTGTCGTTGTCTAAATGAATACCAAGAGCCCCAAGGGTACTGAGCCGCGTTGCATCGTAAATCGGACAATACAGTACGAAATGTTCACATGTTTCAACGGCTCCACACCGACAGAGGGGTGAATCAGACAACTGATTATTGAAGAGGTCTTCCTGAAGGTTACTACATCTTCGTCTTAGTCGGCAGTGGATAATTTGGCCCTTGCGGCTGTAGCTTTGATTAAAATGTTTAAGGGGTTTTCGAAGATTATTATTCAGTACGCGCTTGAAGGCAACAGTTGTTGTACAGTTTCGAGTGTCTACAGGCAGGTCATTCCATAACTTTACAGATGAATACAGATATGCACGCTGACCTTGGGTTGATCTTCGGTTAGGTAACGACAAGTCACGAGAATTCCTTAGGTTGTAGTCTTGTGTTTGTGATACTTGTGGTGGGATATCATTGTAAAGGTGTGCTGGGGTTTGTTTTTGAACCATTTTGTGAAACTGGATAAGTTTATGCTTCTTACGCCTTGCTTCCAAAGATTCCCAGCCAGTTTCTATTTCGAGTTGGGCCCTAGATATACTTTTCGTTGCACCTGTAACGATTCTCGCTGCTTCCAATTGATTTTTTTCTAGTCTTTGGGATTCATCAACTGTACAGTTGCCCCACACTTGACAGCCATATTCTAACAAGGGGCGGATGAAGGAAAAGTAGATTGTTTGTAAAATGGAGCGATTCAACTGATATTTATACTTTTTTAAGAATATTAATACGCTTCCATGCCTTATTGGTGATCATGTCAACGTGTTCTTCCCATGTCGCTCGATTATTAAATATTAACCTAAGGTGTTTGCGGTTTGCTACTTCTTGAATGCGTTGATTAAACATTTTAAGTTCTGGCTGTATTTGGGGGTTTCTTTTCCTTGTAATTGCCATTGTTTCCGTCTTAGATGGATTAAATTGTACAATCCATTGCTGGGACCATGATTCGATTTTGGAGATGTCGTTTGAGAGTATTTGGGCAGAGTGTTCGGGGTTCTCAATTACAATAAATAGCGTGGTATCGTCGGCAAACAGTCTGATGTCAGATATTATATCGTCTACTATGTCATTAATATATATTAAGAATCAACGGGGACCAAGAATTGACCCTTGTGGAACGCCACTTGATACAGTTGTCCATTGTGAGGCGCAGGAACCTATGACAACTCGTTGTTTCCTGTCGCTGAGACCACCTTTAAACCACGCCAGTAAATGACCTGTTACTCCGATTTTTTCTAATTTATGAAGTAAACCTTTGTGCCAGACTTTGTCAAATGCTTTACTAATATCGCAAAAGAGTAGTCTAACATCTTTATTGTCGTCTAAGGCGCTGATAATATTTTCATAAATATCCGTTAGTTGGTACACAGTTGAGTCTCTCGGTGTAAAGACACTTAGATAGAAGCCATTAGTTTTCAAGAAATCAAACATTTACTTGAAAACACACTTTTCAAATGTTTTACTTGAAGAACTGAGTACTGAAATGGGACGATAATTATTTACTTTGGAATAATCAACACCTTTAGAGACCGGTGAGACATTCGCAAGTTTCCATTCACTTGGGAAAAAGGAGTTTTGTAGGAACGTATTAAAAATCAAGGTTAAGGGCTCAGCTAGGCTGTCTTTGCAAGTTTTAAGTATATATGGGCTAACACAATCGGAGCCCATTGCTTTGTTACATTTCAGTTCCTTCAAAGCTGTCAGGACCTCCTCCACTGAAAGACGGATATTGTTAAGTATTGGCCGATCGTTGTCAAATACAGAATGTGGAATAGTGTGACCATTGTCATCAATATTTGAGATTGAACAAAAATAATCATTAAACATGTCTGCCTTGTCTGTGTTAGACGTCAGAACAGCGTTGCCACGCTGGGTGGCAGGTATACAGTTTTTTGATGACGTGTCGATCAGCCGATTCAATGTTTTCCACCACAGAGGTGAACTTGTTGAGGTATTTGTCAATGTGTTTTCAATTTTATTAAGAAAGGGTTCTTTCGCTTTGCGGACTTCCGCAATTACAGCATTACGTTTGAAGCGATATTCTGCCAAGGCTTCTGGTGTATTATGTGTCTTTGCGGATAGGTGGAGACGTCGTCGCTGCCCAATTAGGAGTAGAATACCGTTGTGCATCCACTTGGGCTCTGATGGTCTTATGGTAACAGTTTTATGTTTTATGGAATACTCTTTTATTACAGACTCTAATTTATCACACATGCCTTCAAGTGGTGTATTTTCAATCATATTTAGCCAATCGTAATTATTAAAGTCATTTTGCATTTCAGTATAATTTGCTTGATCATACTGCCAAATTTCTCGGGTGTAGGACGCTTTTGTGTTTTGCAGGTGACCCATCTTAGTATAGATCGTTAGGATTATTGGTACATGATATTGGGTCAGGTCAGCGAAAAAGGGATCGGAGGAGTCTGTCTCAACTACTGATATGGAATCGCTAACTGAGAAAATGTCAAGAAGTGATGAGGAAGTTTCAGTAAAATATGTCGGCGAAGAGACGATTTGCTTCAGTGAATTGGCCTGGCAGACTGAGTGTATGTGATTTGTCCCATATAGAACTTGATCTTCATTAAAGTCACCTGTTACAATTATATTCTTTATACGGGTATCGACCGCACTGTCGATGGATAATTCAATGTCATGGATTTTTGGGTGAAGTTGTGAAAAGATTTCATTTCCCACAATCTGAAATCTTCAAACATTTCACTGCTGTTTTTGAATCTGGCAGGCGATGTAATGGTACAACTCACGATACATTCACAGAAAAATACACAACCGACAATGTGATAATTTCGAGATTCAGCCCATAGTAGCGATGTTCAGATCACAAACTGTACAATTTGACGCAAGTGTCAGAAAGGGATTAATACGCCACCAATTCGAACTACTATTATTTGGTTGGTGACGATGATCAGAACATAAAAGTGGAAAATTATATTTGAAAACAAAAATATATTCACATCAACATACATTACAGTCGTCACAATTGTATACTTACGAAAAAATAATTTTACTGTCGCCGAACTATATTAGTGACGTAAAGAAGGCTTGATGAAGTCTGCTACGAAACAAGAAGACCAATATCAAGGAGAATTATCAGAAAGGTGTTTTCCTGTTCTTCAAATATTGAGAAATGTTGTACCATCGTAAATTTAAATATCTCCCTCACACAACCGCATTGTGTACAAGACGGATCAACGTCGATTTTGAGCACTGTTAGCACCAAAAGGTTGCGAAAAACTATGTGTGTTGACACTCTGTGGACAAAAAAGAGAAATTCCGCTAGGCGGACAAAAATTCACACGGGTTACCGAAATGATACAACAAAGTGTCATAACTGTTTAGATAAATTAATTTAATAACCAACACAATTCCGACATTGTTCTGGCCGGTAACCCTCCGCCTATAAAATTAGTATTGGTAAGCAGATCAGTTATTAATGTTCTTAAATCGCATGAGAAAACAACAGTCAAGCTGCCCCAAACAGCAACTAGGGAAGGCCGATAGTTCCAAAACAAATGAAGCATACCAAATCATGTACATAAATGAATTGGAAACCAGGATCTCTAACTAAGTGTAGCCGATTGGTGAAAGTATTCAGCATGCAGGGCATGCCATTTTTGTTGTTTTGGCCACATTTGAACATTTAAATGACACTCTTGGCAGCTGTCACTGGTCATGCAACACCAGAAATGGGCACATATAACACTAAATGAGGAAGTTTGGCAGTTCACCCTTTTTTGGTGTATCAATCTCATCGTATGTTACCAATTTGATACAGATCTCATGCAAAATGGCACAGGATTGTGAGGAGTATGGTCACAGCAGACTCACAAAAGCCATATTGGACATTCTTCATTTTTCATCGATGCACTCTCTCATGACTCCATACTTATTCTTCTGAACTGGTGGATTTGACCCTTGGTGAACTTCATAAAAGGTAAACAAACACAAGAAAAATGGCAGCCCTTTTAAAATGTAGGCATCCTAAATTATAATTTGTCTTGTGGTCTGTTCTTTGCAAGAATGATACAAAGATTTCTCCGAGTCTGTACTAGAAGGATTGCAGAATTTAACTATTCAACAAATTTAAGGTATTTTATTGTCTAAAATCTGGTCGGTTACTTATGCCTTAGCAGACTTTCAGGCGGTGCTATCTACCATGTGGCAGCATTTCCTTAGCAAATTTCAGTTTACACTTGTTCTATGTTTCATTCCAAGTATTTTGGTGTATAATTTATTGGGGTTATTCATTTTGGGTCTTTTTAAGACTTGGAAGAAAATTACATGAAATTTGACCAAAGTTAGGATGGACGTCCCCTTAATGCACATGTTCAAGCTGACTGGCCGCTTTGTAGAAAAGAGGAAATCGAAGTTGTAAAAACTGTGTCAGCAAATGAGTTGGATTCACCGTGGGCTATGACAAAATAATAGTCAAGTAAAACAAGGAGCTGCCAAAGCTATATCAAACAGCCCACCTGGGCAATCTATAGATTTGTGAAAGCTCCTTTCAACACATAAGATGTCATATGGAATACAATAGAACTTTGGCTTAATGTCGACTGTTGACAACCTATCATCGATGCAATGGACATGCCAGTTAAACCAGGAGCTGTCACACTCTATACAACAGCCCACAGGATGGAGATGATGGATTGGTTCGCGGGAACTCCTTCCAACAAGTAAATGGGAAAAGGATAAATCAGGTTACTTCGTCGATGACTCAACAAGTATGACAAGTTCACAATCATGATAGTATTTTCTGACATTCATCTTTTTCTGTCGTCAGATTCAACACCGGTGCTTGCTCTTGATTTATGTTTCTGAAAACATAATTTTAATATTACAAGCTGAACATATTATGCTGACGACCAAGTTCAGATAGACGTTTCCCAGGTAGGCGGGTACGAGATGGGCACTTCCCAGATAGACGAGGTCTGTCTAACTTGCTTTTAACCCTTTACCCAACGAATCGTCCGCATCCGTACGCGTAATATGCAAATTTAGCAGCTGAAAAAATATTATTTTTCGAAAAATTTCAACAAAACCATATCATGTGACCCCTCTTTGGAACGAGCTCGTCGAGCTCGTTCCAAAGAGGGGTCATATGATATGGTTTTGTTGAAATTGCTTTAAAAAATTTAAAAAATGCTATTTAAAATAATAAATTTTGAAATCGTCTGCGTTGGTGTAAAAAGGGTTAACCCACACCATTGATGACAGGTAAAACATGAGTGTACGCTCCCATTCATGGCACAGAAACAAAATGTCCGGCTGGAAAAAGTCGTCTATTTTCGTAACGTGACAATTACGAGCTGTTGATAAGGTAGAGCAGGATCTTAGATGAAATAAATGTTCACAAAATTTCTAAGGGAATTAATTGTTTATTTTCAATTTTACAACTAAATGAACATTCCGGTATATTTGGAAAGAACTTCGAACAATCGTGCATCCGACTGGAACGTAGATCGGTGTCTTTTCGCGGAGACTCCCAACACAAAATTTCTATAATAATTTCCGAATAACAAATACATACAGGTAAATTACACAATAGTTCTGCGTGAACCAGAAATAATTGTTGCGCAGAGACAAAGCTGCGAACAATAATTTTTAAGTAACAATTAACAGTTTCCATACGTGAACATTACGCAACTTAATACTTACGGACTCGGTTGGGTCACTTGTGAACGCACGCGAATAATATGGAATATTATCACAAAGGTAAAATACACACGTAAATTTGTTACAAGCCGAATTGCTTGGAAAGCCCTTTGTGAACATTTTTTCTGATTAAATTGCCAAAAAGGCGAATCAGTGACATTATTATACTTAACTCATTTGTTCAACCCCCAAGAACAATAAACCTCTTTTAATTTGAAAGAGGATAATAACTTATAAACTGTGCTAATCACATGTGAATAGGTAATACAGTTCAATATTATGCCATTTTGAAAAGCTGCGAGTAACATCTCCAGACTGAATATGTTTTGAATACGCTTGATAGCCAAATAGTTAATGGCAGATACTGTTTCCACGGAAGCTTGATCTGCAGAGCAAATCGGCTTGTGTTTGACCAGAGAGTATATATATGTCCATCCTCCACTGGCACTTTACTTACTGTCAAACCAGTGACTGTTTGGGTTTCTTTTTCTTTTCTAAAACAACCAGCAAACCGCGGTTTCAGTATTACCATAAATGTGTCCACGTCTCTAAGCAAACACAGAGCAAAATTCGTATGGTTATGCACTATTCCTAGTGAACTTCCAGTTCTAGGTTCTCGGAGATGTGCACCCACTATCCTACTGCCAGTGCGCACACTTAAACCAAATGAGGTTATTGGTTCTCGCTTCACACTCTCATGGATTCGTAAGCAAATAAAGTTATAAAGCAAATACAGTTATTCGGGTCGCAAAGGATTTAAATCCCACATCGTCCCTGTACGGCTTCGGCGCGCTGAAACTTTTCATTCATTCATTCACTTTACTTCACGTAAATGCTTGTTTAGAGTTTTGATAAAATAAATCTCTACGGAAAATAACACTCACCTTCTTGTTCTGCAGGTAATTTTCACTTAGTAATATTTAATGATACATTTTATATTATTATTTAAAGCTCTGATAGTGTCTGTTTGAATTTTCTGGTCGACGTGCTAAGCTAACCCTTGCACGCCAGCTATGAAATTCAAACCGACTCTTCAAACTATTAATTTGAAGTAAAGAGAGTTCCGATGTTAAAACAGGGCGCTTATCTTTCGAGTAGAGTATTAGTTCCCTACTGAATATTAATTAGATTAATTAAATCTTCTTGTTAAAACTACCTACGACAATAATACCCAGTGTCCTGACTGCTTAAGAGTGTATCAGAACCAAATTCGACATGTTCTTTTTGTCTGCAATTCGCAGTCCAGGCTGGATATAAGAAACGACTTTTGGTCGTATATCACGGATGTGTATGGCCCGGGTCCTTTCCTGTTTCTAGACGGACTTTCAGATGACGATTTCCTCTCGTTTGTTATGGGAGATGTTACAATAATTCCCCCGTCCCTTCCCAATGACGGGCTCGAGGACCAGTTATTGACAGACTGTATCTCTTTCGTCTGTAACCTATGTCGCAACGCATGAAAGTAGCGGTTGACTGCTTCTTTATCAGTGCTTCGGATCCTCAATCGATCTGTTGCTGAGTAAATGCCTTTCTTTATTCCACTTGTATCCTTTTTCGCCCCTGTCATGTACATATGTACAAAAATACAGTTTACAATTGTCGTTCTCTTTTGCTTCAACTTTGTAATATATGTTATTTGATCTGATATACTCTTCAAATATGGAGGAAATAAAGAATCATCATCATCATAAGTCAGCCCAAATTCAGATGTCTGTTTGTCAGTCAATATGTGAAAATATATTGATTGACAAACAAATTTCTACTCTCCATTTTGAGAGATCACACTCCTAATATAAATATGTTGTTAAACTAGCTGGTTAATGTTTACTTAAAATTTAGTAGAAATAATCATTTTGAAGAATATAAATGCGACAAAAAATGTGATGAATTTTACGAGAGAATACAATAAAAACACTGCCCTGTATTATTCAATGGAAAGCAACAGCTTATGTCCAAAATTAGCACAGGGATGTAGTGAAGAACGAGTGAAAAGGATCACTGATTCAGTAGCAAAATTCAAACGGATCTTGGCAAGCTGACGGAAGAAAAAAGAACAACCCGATGGTTATACGTCTGCGCACTGGTACCGGAAAGCTGGGGATTCAGTACAGAGAATAGTGTCCCCTACTGGGTGTTATCAGGCCGCACTCGACCCAGTTTTGGCTTATGTTTTCTTGGTGCTTTTTGTATCACTTTTGCTTTCCCAAATCGCTTGGGAAATAACAAAACAGAGAGTATACTTCCGAGTTAGAGACTTCCACTGTAGTGCAAGTCTGTTGTAAACAATTGTGAGGTAGGTTGATAAGAAATCCCAATGATCCACACTACTCGTATTTGAGAAATAACAAAATGCTAGAATTATGAGAAGGGACATTTAATACAGACGAGGCTTCAGATTGCCACGGAAGGTTATTTTGTGTCAATAAAGGTAGCTGTGGCAATGGGAATGTCCAACATTAACGATTTACAATCCAAGAGCGGGAGTCTGCCTCGTCCTAGACCCTACATAGAAAACGGCGCTCAAATAGTCTAAAATGGCAAAGTAGTTCAATGTACATAATGTTTTTGAGTCATAGAGCACGCAAGGGGCGTACATATAAGCAGTTATGGGAGACAAAAGCATTAAGACTATAGGTCATAAAAATCGCCCACGATTTTGTCCCGTCTGGCCATTGGGTAGAAAAAAAACTCAAACAGGATTTTATTTTATTTTCACTGACATTTGTGAAAAACGTTTCCAAAAGAGAGAATCGAGAAAGAGTCAATTTGCAAAATTTCACTTATAGATACACCCTTTCAAGAATAGCAATGGATATAGTAGGTGTGACCCACCCACCTAGTGACTGCGGAAATAGGTTTATTCTTTCTGCCATCGATTACAAATGTTGCCACATTTTTGTAATAATTTGCTCTTTTGTAAGAGGTCCCAACTTTTGTAAGAATTTTGTAGCCCTTTTGTAAGAGGTTCTCACTTTTCGTCCTCTGAGTTCCAATGTGTTCTATGTGCCTACTGGCACATAGATCACATTGGAACTCAGGGGACGTTTTGTAATAGTTTTTTAGCCCTTTTGCGATAATTTCTTCTTCTTACCGGGAAACATGATTTTAATGTGTTTCGAAGTGTTTTTCATAACATTTGATACCTGCCCAGAGGTATCGAGTTGGACATTGAGAATTTTGATCAGAAAATCGAACTTGGCCAAAACTGGCGAAAAATTTCGATGTCTGTTTTTCCGCGTCGTTTGGCTTGTTTTTAGCCCGCTTCGCGCTCCCCTTTAGGAATTATAACGGAAATCGACCCTTTTCTCGATTTTTCAGCTATGTAAAATGTCCCACTTTTGTAAGAATTTTTTTTTGCCCCTTTGTTAGAGGTCCCCACTTTTGTAAGAATGTTTTAGCCCTTTTGTGAGAGGTCACCACTTTTGTAAGAATTTTTTAGCCTTTTTGTAAGAGGTCCCCACTTTTATAATAGTTTTTTAGCCCTTTTGTAATAATTTCTTCTTCTGACAGGGAAACGTGATTTTAATGAGTTTCGGAGTGTTTTCCATTACATTTGATACCTGACCAGAGGTTTCGAGTTGGACAAAGAGAATTTGGATCAGAAAATCGAACTTGGCCAAAACTGGCGAAAATTTTCGATGTCTGTTTTTCCGCGTCATTGGCTTTTTTAACACGATTCGCGCTCCCCATTAGGAATAGAACGGAAATCGCGCGTTTTCTCGATTTTCATCAATGTAAAATGTCCCGTTTTTGTAACATTTTTTAGCCCTTTTGTAAGAGGTCCCCACTTGTGTAAGAATTGTTTAGCCTTTTTGTTAGAGGTCCCCAGTTTTGTAATAAATTCTCCTTCTGACCGGGAAACATAATTTTAATGAGTTTCGAAGGTTTTTTAATAAGATTTGAGACCTGCCAAGACGATTCGAGTTTTTCATAGAGAATTTTAATCAGAAAATCGAACTTTGCTAAAAGTGGAGGAAAATTTGGATGTGTGTTTTTTTCTGTTTTGATTCGATTCGCGCTCGCCATTACGAATTACAACGGAAATCGCGCGTTTTCTCGATTTTTCATCAATGTAAAATGTCCCACTTTTGTAAGAATTTTTTAGCCCTTTTGTAAGAGGTCCCCACTTTTGTAAAAAAAAAAATAGCCCTTTTGTAAGAGGTCTCCACTTTTGTAATAGTTTGTTAGCCCTTTTGTAATAATTTCTTCTGACCGGGAATTTGTCCAAAATTGGCACAAAATTTCAATATCTGGATGTTTTGGCTCGATTCGCACATTCCATTAGTATTTAGAACGAAAATCCGGCGTTGTCACGATTTGTCATCAACATAAAATGTCCCACTTTTGTTATAATTTTTTGGCACTTTTGTATGAGGTCCCCACTTTTGTAATGGTTTTTTTTGGTCGGTTTTTTGGTTTCTGCTGACCGGGAAACGTGGTTTCGATTACTTTCGAAGTTGTTTTCACCCCACCCCCTCCACACCCCGGCGAACCGTTAAGAAGTTAAGAAAAGTATTCGACTCCAGTGAGAACAAGTTCAGTGCCACGAGATTCGCAAAGTTATTCCCGGCTCTCGTGGATAGCGCTGGTGTTTTGGAGCTGTGGAAGACTGGCGATCTGATCAGCAAGAAAGTCCAAGATGAAGTTCAGGAGTTGCTCATTCCCAGACACCAAAAACATTTCTCAATCGTCCCCGTTCCGCTCCTGTACCATCGCCAAGAGAGTCGACGACAATACCTTTTGGTCACTATTTCTGGGCCCCTGATCAACGAACGGTGATACAATGAAGTCATCGTCCCCAACCATATCGTTGATGTGACCCATCATACCATCGACGCAGTTGAGCAAAATATATATGGCGTATGCCGGGGCCTTGGTTAAGCTCTCACTGAATCTTTGCAGCGACTCGCCACATCTACTATGCATGGTCAGGGCACACTCGAAAACCTTTCGACTGCGGGGCAAACTATCATGAGGTAGAAATGAAATATCAACTTGGTGAACCTCATTTGGCACAGAGACGGAATGTGACGGGGTTTCGGCATGAAAATATGTCAAATAGCTTGCCTTTTTACCCCCTCTCCCATGGCCTATGTATAGTGATATTCTGAGACCTTGGAAGCTTAAGCAAGTTGGGCTTGGATAGTTTAGGGATCTTCTATAGCCTTATCATGTCTCTTACGCTCGGCGTCGATACCTGAGCTTCATAAGTTGAGAAGAGGTAGTTTGATTCACAGAAGGCAAGTGCGTTCACTAGGGTGCCCCGATCAGCATCACAAGAGTAGCCATTGTTACGATATAGATTGTAATAGATTACTTCTGATGGTATAATACTCTCATCGCTATTTTCCTAGGCGCTCATAGATCATGGCCAAGTCAGATACCACAGGCGAGTGGTAGGCCATATTCACTAGCATATTTTCGCCTGCACTCGGTGATAAACATTGTTATTACCATTACTCCTGTGTATTGCAGACTTAGCCTCACGTAACCATTTTCTGCCCAGCACCCACCTTCTTGGAGTCTTTCATCCGCGTCTGTATCACCTCTGGCCAGTAGGTTCCTTTTTTAAGTTTGAGATTTTCAGGAGAGGCTGTCAACCTCAGCGTCTCCGGTGCGGATGCCCCCATTTCGACTTACTGTCTGACATTATCTGGTATAGTCACGGGACAAACATGTCCAAATTGGCAATGTTTGGCTGTTGTCATGGCAGTTAGATGTCTGCCATGCTTGTGGGACAGATCAATGTCGCCGTTCTCAGTGCATGTAAAACAAATGGGCAGAAACCTACTGCCCCCATCCACCCATCCCCTGAAGCCAGCGCTGTGAGCCATTCTCGTTTTTGTTGCAGTTCTGCAGACTCACTTTTGAGTCTCCATTAGTTGACGCCCTTTTTGAACACGTGCAAAGTCCTTCTGTGTATGAACTCCAGTGGCATTGTCACCCTCCAGAAGACGGTCTAAAAGTTCCTTGGTGTTTTGTTGCAGTTGTTGCAGTTGTTGATTTTCTCCAAACGGAACAGTTTTTTACTTTGTGAAACGCCATGGTCACCCGCCTCCCCAGTCTCAAATATTCGTAAAATCCGTAACACAAAATAGTAGTCTGACATGATGACACAGCAAGTGTTGAAATAGCAAGCAAAAGTGCTTCACATACACTTGCTTATGATAACAATCAAGCACCTTATAAGCAGCTGGCTGATAAGTTTTTACCTGGGGCTCAGCATGCTCTGTTTCAGACAGTGGCTGTGGCACTGCCGTTCTTTCTTCAAGTGAAACAATTCCATCGTTATCCCGAAGATACTGGTCGAAACTGTCAAGGTCTTTGCAGTAAAATAAAGCACCCTATCGGGTCTGTTCTCTTAGGTCTCTCGGGCTGAGTTTATTTTTGGGTCAACACCCACACACTTTGCAATGCAGCCACTGAAAGCCAGCTCTGACAACATGTTCTGTTTCTTCATAAAACCTTTGAGGCGGGCGGGTCAGACACGGTGTACAGGGTTGGTTCTCTTGAATTGGTTGCAGAATTTCCGCAAAAAGTCGTAGAGGCGCTCTCTGAAATACACCGATATAGGTTTCGCTGTACGACCAGATCCATTAGCGGGCCCCTTACGTTTTGTTAAATCTGATTATTAGATAGAGGATCACTGTCTGCCTGAAAGTGCCCCGGACCTGCTCACATACAAACCTTTCTCCTCGTCTCCTGTCTCGCCGTAGGTGATTGCTGTTTGGGATTCTGCATGGGTGATACTTGATGGAGTCGATAAAGCGAGGTATAACGGCATCCGTCGATGTTGAGTTGGGTGTCCATGATCACATGTATGTAAGTGTTTAACCCTTTACCCAACGAATCGACCGCATCCGCCCGCGTAATATGCAAATTCAGCAGGTGAAAAAATATTATTTTTTGAAAATTTTCAACAAAACCATATCATGTGACCCCTCTTTGGAACGAGCTCGTTCCAAAGAGGGGTTACATGATATGGTTTTGTTGAAATTTTTTGAAAAAATTTAAAAAATGATATTTAAAATAAATTTTGAAATCGTCCGCGTTGGGTGAAGGATTAATGCACCGTGTTTTCCTTTTTCAGTGACCATGGTAATCTAAACTGTAACCTCCTTGCTCGTATTTTCAGTCCTTCAACCTCTGGCTTGAAGCAAGTCGTCATATCTCTCCCACATGTGAAGCCACATGCCGACTTTAGTGGTCAAGAACTCACCCAGGGAGACAGCGGCTAGAGCCAAGTCTTTTGCCATTATCGCTACCCCGGTTTGTCGTTTGCCGACTGGTGAGTCGGCAAACTATTTTTAGCATCCTCCCAAACTGGAAAATATCCTCTGGCCGTAGGGCTGGTTGGATACCCCCCCCCCCTTCCCAATGACGACCTCGACCTTTGTGATCTTAAAGTTGTAGAAAGACGCAGTATCGCAAGCGTTAGCAGCACCCGTGTTAGCCGGTGGATCCTCGAAAAGCATCAGAATGGCCTGTAGTTGGTATTGCCTGTGATCGATTGTCGTCACTGAAAGTCACTTCATGCTCTAACCTTCTCCTGGGGGCACTCTGGTAGAAGAGCGTGGGTCGCCATAAGTTCGAAATCCAGGATGCAAAGAACCTGTTGCTGTATGCGAAAGCGATGGACTGTGTCAGAAGTGTCCTTATCATACGAGTAGATCCATAGCTTCGTTACGCTCCGGACGTACAAGGCATCGATTCCTTGGTACTGCCCATTTTGCGTTACTGGCGACCTCACAGAAGTTGCCGTTGCAATTTACAATTTCGCCGATTTACGTTCTAAATTCTAATAAGGAGCGCGAATAGGGCAAAAAAAAACAAAAAAAAAACAACTCATTCCCATCGGGAAGGTGCAAGACACAACCGTAATCCAAATCACGTTTACCTGTCAGAAGAAGCTATAACAGAAGGACCAAAAAACTATTATAAAAGTGTATCGGTTCAAAAACAAGCAATTAGTGCAGAAAACCAGACATAGAAATTTATATTTTTCCGAGTGATACTCTCTCTGTCCAACTCGAACCCTCTGGGCAGGACTCAAATGTTATGAAAAACACTTCGAAACTCACTAAAACATGTTTTCTGGTCAGAAGAAGAAATTATTACAAAAGGGCTAAACAATTCTTACAAAAGTGGCGATCTCTTAGAAAAGGGCTAAAAAATTCTTACAAAAGTGTGGACCTCTTACAAAAAAGCACATTATTACAAAAGTGGGCGCAACGCACGGCACCCAGCCCTGCCCGCAACGCCCTCGTCAAAAGATTTAAAGCATTTAAAAACAAACCTGCTGAAGAAAATGTGCAGTCAACAGGCAGGGAAATAGGATCAACAAAATGGCAGATCAGTTAAGACCCTTTAGCAATTCCAAAAGAATTGTGGACGATTAAAATTGAATCTGAAGAAATTAAAATGGCACAACAATATGTTGATCAACGTAATAAATTGAAAAACGCAATAAAATTAGCACAGCAAAAATTACCCTTTTACACTCGAACGGTCGATTTTATGGCCCACGACCTTGGTATGTCTCATTTTATTAAGTAAGATGGCTGCACAGTGAAGGTGTGGGGATGATCAATCAATATTTTCATCGGGCAGCCCAAAGGCTGCCCGTTGAAAAAAAATAATTGCTCTATCCCCCAAATAATGAATAGGATCGCTTCAAATTGTCGATGTTGAACTCGTAGAGAAGATACCATCAAGGTACAGAGGTTAAATGAAAAATAATGGCACACTTGTGTACACGTGCCAAACTGAGCGTAAAATATCAGAACTTTTCATTTGCAGACCATTGTCCGCTTTGTTGCTCAGTCGATATCCAAATTCAAATGTTGCTATTTTTCAGGCCTTCTGTTGTTATCGTTGTCATCAAGACAAACCCATTGTTTCATCTATTGATTATTTTTAGACCAGTCCAGGAAAGAATTGCAGGTACACTGTCAAAGCTTTGCTCGACGGGTGCTTGCACTGTTATAAATATTTCCGAGTAACGTAGACATTCAACTCCAAATTCAACTGGAATACGTGGGTGTGAGGACATGTTCAGATGCGAAAACTGACAGAAGACACTCTTGCAGCATTTCCAAATCTAAACGTGTAACAATGTTCTACTGGACACGTTTTCTACATTGGGAGTATTTAGTCGTGTATGTGGCGATGTTAGTTGTTGCTGAATCAACCCAGGGAGACTTATTTGTTAGACAAACGACAGACTTGCAAATTGTGTATCACATCAACTTTTCGAGTGTAGAAAGTGTAGGGTATAGAGGTCAGTGCGCGTTAACCTGCGAGAAAAATGAGTTTTGTAGACAATTTTCATTTAATAAAACACTGGAAATTTGCCAGAAGGGTGATTCCGCGAATGGATCAACGAAGATGGTCAGAAAAAGTGATCTTGCGGGTGAGAATTACTCAATAATAATAAAAAATAGGGCTCAAGGAAAAATGTCAAATCGCACATCCGGAGGAAAAGGGGAGCCAGAAACCCCGACAACAACAGTTCTTTGGATAATTAAACATTCCGCACAGTTATGTCAAAATACCGCAATACCAAGCAAAGAATTGTTCCAAAATGCAGCTAGGAATTTCGACTTTAGCGTGTCGAGGTTAACCCATGTGTCAAGGGACAACTGCCTGTTCAAACTCAAAACAAATCGTTCAGGAAAAACAAAACACTTTAGTCACAACCGCGTTTCTGTTGAAAATACCCATAAAAATAATAACCCTTTGGCTGACCGCTGATTTGTTGTGGTTCTCGGTTGGAAAGTCTTGATTAACCCTCTACACAAAAATGCCTCCCTATCCCCACGCCTTTTTCCTCCTCCCATCACCCGGAAACGAACTGCTTGATGATATTCGGTACCCCATTCTTCCCAATTTCTCCGGAGTGGGTACTAACCCCGACCTCTTTGTGTCACCCACTAGCCATATATCCTTCATTCTCCTACCCCCCCCCCCCCCCCCATTATATTCTCAGTGAATCTTATTCTGTTAGCCTGGTATTTTTTAACATTCTAATAAAAAGTCTTCCAGGGTCTCCACTACTCCAAACTTACACATTTGGTACTCCTTTGCACTGTCTTTCCCAACGTTTCCTCCACGCCCCAGGGACCGTGACCTCAGCTTATTCAGCAGTGACCCCCAAAGCTGGCACCAAGGTAGTCTTCAAAGCCTTGCTTCTCTCTATCTTGCAGGTCACCCAAAGACCTCTTTGCTTTGACCCTCTCTTGCCAATTCCAGTTAAAATCCTGCATGAATTTTTCTCTGACATTTTTTTCCATGGGTTGTACCCACTTCTAAGTTCGAGCATTGCACACAATATCAAACTTTATTAGTTTAAATGTTATTTTTTTCAATTTAAAAAAAACAAACAACAAAACCATATCAAGTTACCCTTCATTGGAACGAGCTCGACGACCTCTTTGCAATGAAGGGTTAAATGATATGGTTTCTTGGCTGTTTCCATTCCGGACGGGTTTGTGTGTAAACTACAAAAAATCACAAAATGTTGTTGGCAGTCTTGAGTGATACCAGTCGTGTAGGAATGAGTTATGAAGGTCTCTAAATTTTAAAATGCGATGCTTCAAAATGTGGGTCAATATGTACCTTATAATTGTTGTTATTGATAGTAAGAACGGCTCTTGTTTGTAATGGAAATATTCTTTGAATGCCCGTGACATACCCCAACTTGAACAGCATATAGCATATGGTTGTGGACTAATAAATAATCCACAGAGAGTAATCGCTTGACTGGACTGGTTACGTGAAATAATTCATGAGAGGTGAGGTTTATGGTTTCCGGGTGATAACGTTTAATATATTGTATAGATCGACAAAATACTCATAAAGTTCGCATTTTGTCATATTCGTATTCTGTGTTCTAGATTTATTTACCTTGAGATAGTGAAAAACCTATCTTTTATGGTTTTTGACGTGAAATTGCGTTTACCTTGACTGATTTTCTTCAAACTTCACAATTTTGTTGTGCAAAGACAAAATACATCTGGAGTTCGCGTTCGGCTGAATTCTCATTTCTGTTCCATAGGTTTTCCACTCGACTTCGTGAAGAACAGAATATTTTACGATTTCTGTACAATAACTCAAATTTTACTTGACAGTTGTTTTAGATAGCCTTCACAAAGACTTATGTTAAAGCGGAGACATTAATGTCTCAGGGACCCATACGACGGGCTACACCGTTAGTGCGATTGAGTGATGGGGTACATTGTGGAATGGGCATCTATGACGATGGGGCTCGGGGCTTGGGCATCCTTGGAGTTATTCTAGTTCTTTCATTGGTATGTAAGTGTTTTCCGCCGTGCATTTAGATGTAGCCGATCAACACTATTTGGTTATTGTTGAAGAATATAGGGTACGCATTGAAACAAACATGCGCATATTTATTCAGAAGCCACTTCTTCCCCCATCATTGGAAAATAAGAAGAATGTGTTTGTCTATGAAACACCCACCAAATCGCGGCTCGTGGCCCCACAAAACACACAGCTTTATCTTTAATCCTTTTATCCACACTAATGTTAACCTTTTGAAAGGAGAGGCTGCTTTTCTGGTCCAGGAGCATCATTTTCTCGAAACATGCCATGATATCTTATAACTAATTAAAAAACCTAGACAAAGAATTAATCTCTTCACACCTTTATGGACCGAATTAAAAAATCTTGATTACGACCTGGGGAAGGATTAATTTACACCGGCGAACATCACTGACACCAAGTGAATTTAACTTATTAAAAGAAGTTATTGAGATACGTTGGAACTTTAAAAAAAGCAATACGATTTCTAGGACATGTATACTGACACTAGCCGCTTTCTAAGATAGTCCAGTCAATCAAGTCAAATTATACCTCAACAACCAAGAAATTGCGATACAAATGTTTGTATTATTTTTGGGCAGGAATTAGTATACAAACTAAGATATGAAAAATCCCCATTAATCCCATCACGGGAAAATGGTTATTTTGGGTGAAAACATCGAAAGATTCAGTAAAATCAGCGAAAATTGGAATTTGTACAATACTCATTAAAAGAGTGCAAACATCAATCATTTCATGATACTTAGATCAAAATAACCATGTACAATATTATACTTGAAATCTCAATTGCTGATCACAAGAAAATGTACAATTTGTGGGTGAAAATTGTAAAAAAGAAAAAGAAATGTACGAAAAATGGAATTTCATCACTACTCGTCCAAATAGTTCGAAATGCAAACACTGTCGTCGTATTATACACTAAATCGGCATGATTAATACCTGTCTTAAACTCTAAATAAATGGTAGCAAGAAAAATGTGATTTCAGGGGTAAAATGTTTGATAAATTACCATTATATATCAATGTCATACAAATAATAAATATAAAATAATAACCGCTGCAATGTCAGTGTAGATAATCTGGAGATGTGATAAATGGTTCTGCCGCCATGCGAAATTAGATTTCCAGATTATCTGCTTTGACATTGAGGCAGTTATTATTTTCCTGGCATTTCCTACAAGCATTCTCTATCGCTGAAGAGGAAAGGAAGGATATTACAGTGGGGGAAACGGGAGAATATGAATACTTGGGAGTGAATGTATGTGTAACCCCCCACGATGAAAAAACGCACTCTGCTAGTCTACTATAGTAGACTATTATCAATGACACGGAGTGACGTATGCCGCCCTGTTCCGATAATCATTCATTATTTTGGAGACAGCCTAAGATTAGAAGCTCTATGGGTTGGCTAGAATGAGACCAAGAAGGAGAGTGGGGTGTGATATGATGAAGACAGAGGTCTTTAACTCGGTGTAAATAAAAAAATGACCATCCAGAAAGACTCCGAGTCTCTAAACCAGCTCCTAGTATCATCGAATTCATTCCCCAATCGCATATGTAGTATTGTTTAGTGCCCATAAAAAACAAATGCTACTCATAAAAACATAATATTAGACTAAGACCAAACTACACAAATATAGCCACCCACGCATCGTGTCATGAAAACAGTACGACGACACTTCCTCATCCAGCTTCTTCCACTAACAGTCGAGTGGATGGGTACATGGAATACCGTGAAAATGTTATCTTTATTTGATAAACCTTCAGATGATATTTTCTAGGGCTGCTCGATAGTCAAAACTGAATACCGGTATCGGTATTCAAAAAAATATTGCGGTATACCGGTATATCGAAAACTGTTCAGATATATGAACACAAGTACCGCTATCGAGATATCACAGTCGGAACGAATTAGCATGCCTTGATGATGCGGTTCCAAAAACTTTTACCCAACGCAGACGATATCAAAATTTTTTATTTTCAAAAGATTTTCCCCAAAAATTTCAGCAAAACCATATCATGTGACCCCCCTCATTGGAACGAGTTTGTTCCAATGAGGGCTCACATGATATAGTTTTGTTGAAATCTTTGAAAATTATTTTTTCAACTGCTGAATTTGTAAACTACGAGGGCACAAGCAGACGATTCTTTGGATAAAGAGATAATGTTATTCGTTCGGGACTACAGTTAAAAAACTCAAGACATCTTGAACATTAAATTGTGGGTAAATAAATAATGATGATAAACCGTTATGTTTTGTAATTACACCGGTATTCAATCGATATTGGTTTGAATGCCGGTATATATCGGTTTATCGATATACCGTGCAGCCCTAATATGTTCCTGTTTTTAATTCATGCTTTGTTTTTATCTTATCAGAGTGTCCTGCAAGTAATGGGTACACACTGCACGTCGACTCATCCTTTGTTCTTTGCTTGAAAATTGTTTTGAACACAGACGATTATACAACGGCCAGATCCAAATGTGAACTGGATGGTGGACATCTTCTTCTCATAAATAACGACACCGTACATGCATTAGTGTTGAAGATTGTCACTTCTGTCGGCGTTGGTGGTGAGTGATCAAGTAGTTGCTGCTTTATATACTTAAAAGTATCACCTGAATAAAGAAGCGAAGTAACTAGAGAAGGGATGAGTGATATTTTCCCCAAAACATGTTTCCCAATTACACAATGGGATAAAAACATTGAACACATGCCAGTTTGTCAAAATACAAGTATTTGTATAATATTGCATATACAAATATAAAAAAAACAATTTTCTTTACTCAAGAAATGGCTCTATCGTCCGGAGTGGCCTTTTTTTAATTTCAACCATCTTCCAACCCGAATAGTATCCTTCGTGTTGAGAATCGATTTAAGTATAAGAAACCAAACCATACTTAGAACGTGGTATGTACCTCTTAAAAGGAGAAAAAAGTAAATTGGAACCAGGTTGAGACTGTGGCACATCTAAAAGTAAGCCAAGTGCACTTGTACCTTTATTCATCTACCATTGTGCTACGTGACGTTACACAAAGGACCTTGCCAGCTGTTTCAAATGTATACTTATCAGATTTGAGATCAATCAGCAACACTTTATGTCCGACATATCTTGAACGATTGTACCCGTTCGTTTTTGCTGACCTTCTGCTTCCTCTGACAATACACACCCTTTCTACCCATTAAATTAAAGGTGTACAATCTTTCCTATAAGTGATCCCATATCCCTTCTTCTTTCTAATTACTTGGCCCGCTAGGGTTAAGTGAAGAACAAAATTACTAGGAATCGTATTATGTAACTCAGATTTTGACTTGTTCTTTCACTTGTTCTGCCACGACACCGTATGGTCTATATTTTATACTTTTCTCAGTATTTTTCTCCTGGTATGATATAAATCGCAGTCATGTCTTGTATCACTATAAAGTGAAGGAAAATGACGACACGATCGCAAGTCTTTTCGGTTGACACAAAATGTAGGAACAGACGAAAAGATGCTTCAGCATTTATATTCAGCTACCGTAATTCTGTGCGAAGGCGCAGAAGCAATAGAGTTTTAATGAGAACTTTCAATAATAAACAGTATAGTCCTTAATATGAGGTATATCGCTGCCACTCACCAAAAACCCCCAACATCGGCCTAATCTTGAACCTACCTGCCTGTAACTGCAAATTTCCGTCACTACTCGATGTTCTCCTGTTGCTAGTGTCGAGATTTGATGTCATCCCGCCGCCAGGAACGTCGTCTGAAACATGGTCATTGGCGCGTTCAAGTTTTTTGTTAATCTCCCGACGAATGGAACTGGTTAAACCAGGCTGACACATGGCGGTTTATTATGAGGATACCGTTCACCATCAAAGAATGACCTAAAGATGTTTCGGGTTTTTTAAGAAGTGTAACTACCAGCTATTTGTATCTTGGAACTACCAATTCCTCATTCGACATTATTCATGAGTGTATCTTGTTTCCAAGTCTCATTATACTAGTTATACTGCGGACGCGGTAGCCCTGCAGATAGAGGTGCAGGCTGCAAGCCGAGAGGTCTTCGGTTCGAATCCCACCTGCGGTAACCGCGTTGTGTCCTTGGTCAAGACACTTCACCCCCATTGCCCATATGGGGCACGATGACGCCGTGTACTAAGGCGTACTGCACGTCGATGGTACGCTTGTCTTCAACCAATCTAACCCTGCCTGAGCTGTAGTGCGGAGTTACGATGTTGGGGAGCTGGCAGCTGCTCATAGTTGCTCGGTGGTTCTCTCTGGGTACTCCGGCTTCCTCTACCCGTAAAACTGTCACGGTCATGATTAGCCATTGTGCATAAATATGTGACCTTAAAACATCAATAAATAAACGAAAACAAATGACAGTGTGTGAACGGATGACCAGTTACCAATAGTTGCATCTTGAATGGTAAAGTCTGAGTAATTTAACTGTTGGAGTGCTAAATGTTTTCTCAGCCTTAAGATTTTTTCACTCATTTTTGTCTTGTTACAATTAATGGGAGAGTGCCTATAGGCACTCTACCATTAATTGTAATGGTGCAAATCGATGGAGAAGTAATTTTACTTGATAAAATGAAGGACACCCATAGAATATGAAGCCTTTAACTTTAGGTACCTGCAGTTCAGAATAAAGCCCAAATATGGGCTTCTAGTACTCTACCAGTTAGCCAGCCTTTCTTGTGCCTTTATAGTTTTTTTAGACTTTTGCCATGAAAGGCTATAAATATTTCAATTCCACGCAATATATGAATACTTGTTAATGATAAAAGGGCAATTTCCCAAAAAATTGTATGTACCCGAGCGTTCGGTTCGCCATCTCTGAACCACTTGAACGGTCAGTCGGTCAGAGTCATTTTTTTAAATTATGTACACTGTTTGCATGTATACGGATGTATACGGTGAGTACACTATATTGTATTCTGAGAGCGAGTGGCATGTAGTCTGCATGGTATTTGAACTCACAGAGAGACAAAGGACGTACCGGCCCATGTCCCGGAAACACATGACGCCATGTCGCTGGATAGTTGCTTTGATTTTTGTCGATTTTAGAATACACCTCCTGGGACCAATACTATACAACTTTTACAAGTGTATTTTCTAGAATTGTATTTTGTACTTGTTAATATAACTGACTAAAATGAAACATTAGCATTTCAAAAGGTATGGCAATTTGTCAACTGGCAAATCGCCACATATTTGAAAATGAGAACGGTTAATTTCGACCAATTTAAAGATATAACCAAATACAATTCTAGAAAATACAATTGTAAAAGTTTTATGTTACTAGGCCCTGGTCACAAGTGTGTTGGACTACAAAGGGTATAAAATCGTAGTTCTACCTCCGTTCTTGCTACATTGTCGAATTGCCATATGGAGAATTGGACAGGGCCGGAACAAACCCGACCGGGTGCCTGAACCGATCCGAGGCGGTCGAGCATCGGTAGTCGTGTCCAGCCCTGGACCGGAATGGTCCAAGCAGTCCGGTCAGCATCACTATTTGTTTTGTTGAAATTGTTTCAAATGAATTTGGGAAAAGAAATTAACCCTTTGAACCCTAGCGGCCGTTTTTCCGGCCAGCAGCATGATACGTCATAACGTCATTAAATAGGATGGCTGTTCAGTAAATGTGTGGGGTAGAACAATCAATATTTTCAACGTGCAGCCTTAGGGCTGCACTTTGAAAATATTGATTGGTCTACCCCAAATAATGAATATGGACTCTTCTAACTGATGCCATTGAACTGGCATGGAAGATACCACTAGAGTTCAAAGGGTTAAAATAACAAATTTTGATATCAGATGTTTTCAGTAAAAGGTTAAAACCTGTTCGTGGGAAATAGGTCCAATAATTCAAGGCGTGCACAGAAATATGAACAATACGCCAGGAATTATAATCGGTAGCATTCCAAGAGTTTGGTGGCGCGATGATGCCGTGTACTAAGGCGTACTGCATGTCGATGGTGCACATGTCTTCAACCGCTGTAACCCTGCTTGAGCGGAGCTTGAACAGAGTTAGAATATTGAGGAGCTGGCAGTTGCTCGTCAATGCTCGGTGGTTCTCTCCGGGTACTCCGGCTTCCTCCACCTGTAAAACTGTCACGGTCACGATTAGCCATTGTGCATAAGTATATGACCTTAAACACCAATAAATAATAACAATAATAATCCCAAGACTTAAAACTATTGAATTGGTTCGTAAACAACATAATTTGACAAACTTCAAAGGCCATCAATGCGCCTATTCGCTCATACATTTCGCGGTGAATCATTTGATTAACTCACGAAGTTGAAGTTGCATTTCATGTATGATACCGAACTCAAATAAATTGTATTATTGCTACAAAAAACTTATTCGAAAAATTGGGTAATAATTTTGGAATCCCTACTTACTTTGCACCAGTGAAGGTAACGGTGTTCAGATGTTCGCTGATGTTTTTCTTGAAAACATTTACTGATACAGGAACTCAACAATGGCACACTCACTTCACTTCAAATGGTAGCGAGCAGTATACAGCGCGTCTCCCATTTTCAAAGTCGAAAGACTGGGGCTGCTCTCATAGTTGATAGCAGGCACCAGCCGTTCCTGAAATTCTGCTATTGTATTCGTAGCAGACCTGATAATAAAATTATATTTCATGAGAACTTGTGGCCAAACATGCTTCAGATATCCCGGAACAACCCTGCGCATTCAAAATAGTTCAAATTGCCGGGGCGAGGCTGCGATGGGGAAAATTCCAAAACTGTTGGCTTTGTTTTGAAGAAGATTTCCATGCGCTTTGTTTACGTACAGGTCAAGTTAAGCAAAGACAAAAAGCACCGATATTCATTTTCTTCTAAACGACATTACGAAACTGATCTCCCAAACATTACAGACTATCACCATCAGAAAACTATGCAGTTGGAGTATTACTTCCAAGGTATTGAGACACTTTCTTAATTTTCTTAGAATTACGATTCTATTTCTGTTAAAAATTGGGGAGTATCCAGGGTATCACGTACCAAAAACAACCTTTTTGAAATGGACTCCTACTTCAACAAAAGACGCCAACAGCGTTGGCATCCTCCTCCACTCTGCCCCGTCGCTAAAATTTGAATTCCTAGCCGTGTTCTTGATTACTTTAAGTATATTTGGCCACGAGTTGTTCTCGACTGCAACTAATATGGTAGCAGCCTTTCCCAGGAACCTCTGATGCCTGCTATCATCTATGCGAGGCGTACGCATATATTTTTAGTGTTTTTATACACCGTAAACCTTCATTTTGATGTATAATTGGATTATTTGTGTACATTTATTTGGAATTGATAGAACCTTGTCGTACATTGTTTTACGTTACTGGTCTTTATAAGTAATGGGCAATTTAACTTGAAAAAAGCGACATGTTATTTGCGATGGCGTCAAGTGTTTTAAAAAAGGTTATAATTTTTGGTATTCAAAACTGCAACGCGTTAGTGTTCATGAATATCTGTATGCAATCGGACCAATATAAGCAACAAGATTCTCAATTATATATTACGATTTTTCGATGAAGGTAATCTTCGGGCAATCGTTGAATCGCACTGGTTGCAAAGAAATCAGAAGAGTTCGACCTGCGATCAACCACGAAGCGGACAGAATTCGAGAATGTACATGTAAATATCACGCAAAGCTCAGATGCGTGCCGGTTTGCATCAGAAAACGAACATATTTGACATTATGCATGTTTGTTGAATTCGCCCCCAAATTCCTCAGTGTGTATGTGTGAGTGTGTGTGTGGTGTGTGTGGGGGGGGGGGGGGGGGGGGGGTAGGAAATTGCATTACAATAGCCAATTCAACACAGGAAACAACGTGATTTTTTCTCTGAAAAGTGCTCGCCAATCCCAAAAATCGCATTAACTGTACCAGAGAATGCTGTTCTGGAATATATTATTCTGGTAAGTTTCATGGACCCTGCCGTGGGATTCCTAAAGGGTCACACAATTAAAATCATCTCAAAATGGAATTTAATTTTTACGTTTTTTTACCTCCGTCACATTTGACGCCATGGAATGAAGTTGGTTGAGGTCAATAAGCATACAATTGTGCCACCACGTCCTTCCAATTATCCCTTTCCAAAGTATGTTTAACTTTATAGAAGTACCCTTTCACAGTTTTGGACGTTAGGGGGGTGTCACAAAATGGGAGGAGGGTATAAAAACATGAAGTTGAGTAAAAACGCCGAACATAACATTAAATAAAAAATTCCAAAAACAGCTACCTTTAATTTTTGAAGCTCTTGCAACATACTAAATTTCATATAAATCTGACAAACTTGAATTTTTCGGACGGCAGCTGCAGACGAAATTTTCGTTTGGCTGAAAAGTGATCGATTTTTTAGATAAGGTTTTATTGGAGAATATATATCCATAGTTTCTAGTATGAGCTTTCAAGAATCCGGCAGATATTCAATGTTAATGAACAAAATCCGTCAATTTGACGTTATTTTGAATAAAGGGTTAACATTGAAATTGTAGCAAAAGCATTTAATAGAGCCATTTTGTCAGTAAATTCCTGTGAAATTTCATGTCTTTGTGCATTATGTGTAATGAACCTGTGCATTATTGAAAATCAGCGTTTTCAACAAGACGTGGAAAATTAGTCCCTAAATTTGAAGCGCCCGTAAAAAACATCAATTCTGGCGATAAATCAGAAAAACAAAAAAACATCTCCTAATTTTTTTAACCTCTACAAAATACTAAAATTAAAAAAAAATTGGACGCATTTTAATTTTTTATCCTGGAACCCTCTACAGTTAAAAACTAGAAGTCCTGTCATGAAATGGCGCACAAATAGCACGTCGATCTGCACGTTAATCTACGCGTTATGACCATAGTAAGGCTATCAAATTCTGTACATATGGCCTGTGCACAAGCAATGTTTCAGCCAATGGACCTCCGGGTAACCCGAGGTCCATTAGGCAGAAACATTGCCTGTGTTTGCTATGAGTAACCAGGAGAACCTGCCGTGCTTTGGATGCCACTCAATATAGCAATTGCGTGCAATTCCTACGCGCAATTAAGCCTAGATAAGTGCACAGTTCGTGACAGGACTTCTAGTTTTAACTGTATGGTGTTATTTCTGAGTTCGGCCATAACGGTTGGAATTTCCCAGGACGGCGCCATATTCTAGATAAGCTTTTTATTGGCAAACTTTGAAAGACACGGCCCTGATACAGGACTTGATTTTAAAATATTAAGAGCAAATATTGAACTGTAAATTGTTTTGGATATAGGTTAAAATCGAAAAAACTAGCTCTATACATTTCTGTCCAGATCGTCATTACTATTAGTAACAAATTTCGTGAGTGTAGCTTTAAAACTATTTAAATGAGATGCTGAACAATAAACAAGTATTTAAAATTCGAAAAAAAGGCAAAGGATCTCAATGTGTCATTCCAACTTCGTTAGATGACTTAATGAACGATACTTTTTAAACGGATTTTCCTAGCTAGGAATCTGGGGACAACGCTCTACGGATATTCTGCTCTAAATACAAATACCCATTTTATGTTTTTCTATCTCATCCAAATCTTAACGGATTCCGATGTGCCAACTCTTACCAGATCTCTCTCTGTTAAACTTCTATACTCGACGCCAGTTTATGTCTGACAATTTATGTTTCATTGTCAACACAATCATTGCGTCATGCCAACACCAAATTGTGACTAGAGTTTATGATTCACATAATTAAAGCCACTACAATGTAAAAGGGCGTGCTTCAATCCTTACATATCCTGACAAAGAACACATTCTGGTGGCATATTTCCCTACAACAAAAAGGAACGTGTAAGTCGGGTATTCCCAATATTACATTTTATTATATGACTATGTAATTTAACCTCTTAATATCACTATTGTTTGACGATCGTTTCCTGGTCACCGGGAAATTCACAGTGTGTAATCCGATTCCATATCACGAGAGTATGACGGACTATTTACGGGTGCGTTCGAATTCTCATAATTAGCTGTTCCGGTCGCAGAGAGTACTTTACTCCAAGCTGGAATGGGTGAGCTCGACGGCGGTCCGGGTTTGTTTGCAGTTTCGGCTGGTAGCCCCACTTCGCGAAATTCAATTATATCAGTTGAACAAACAGGATAAACATTCAGTCTGTGGTATGTTTAAAAATGATTCATTGAACAATTGCCAAATTTCGATAAACAATCACTACGGACGTCCTAGTCCACCGAAGAGGCGCAGAATTTGTGTAATAGACAGCGATTCTCACTGAAAGTCAAGACTTCAAACACGGATTCAAAACGAAAGTTGACTCTTCACTTTGTTACGTACTCATGCGCATCGGGGAATTCCACAGAAGTTACAAAAATAGTTTTTCTTTTACTTTAATCCAATTTACCAAAAAAGGTTAGGGGAATTGTTAATCCCAGCGCTGGCATGCGATGTTGAACTTTTAGGCATATAATGAAGTTTTTATCTCTACAGTGAAGTGATTTGGGTCGTCGCATCACGTCTCGTTGAGGAGGTAGATCACCGGATCAAACTCGCTGCCTGCGGCAGCTCTTTTGATTTGGCGGTCTGACCTCCTCAACTCGACGTGATAGTACGACCCAGATCACTTCACTGTAACTATACTCTGTATGTATCAAAATTACAGGCTATTTTTCTGCAGATACTGGAATTATAAACTCTTAGATTTGGCCAGAAGCAATTGCGCTTGTTATCTGTTATCTGCTACTCCATCCCACTACGACTGCCACATAGATTTGGGATACTCACTGGTTTGTGGTTTGAAATTATCGAAAAGAAATCTTAAAATCTGCCACAATCTTATTTAGAACCTGGTTTGCTGCAGTGTCAGCCCTGTTGTTACCGACGTCCAAGTATCCACCAATACACGATATCATGTTGACCAGACATTACCGTGTTCAACTTTTCACGAAATTCTAAGGACGGGGTATTAATTTACTTGGGATTGAGTACGTGATGTTTTGAAAGAGATAATAACGATGTGCAATTTGATTTGTTGTGCGTTTCAGTCATAAAAAATATCCCGGTGGCTCGGTGGTTAGAGCACTGGATTTCCCATCGAATCGTCGACGGTTCCATCCTCACCAGCGGTAACTGCATAGTTGCATGATGGCACTGTGTTCTAAGATTCATTAGTTCGGATGATATGACTTTGAACTTGGTTGATATCACCCCGATCTCGGCCGATATGAACCAAGTTACAGTTGCCCCCCCCCCCCCGATATTTGTTACCCGACGCAACAATTTTCTTTACAGCGATATTGTTCACCGTTATTCGTCGCAAAACAAGCAATCAGTAAAATTGGCGTTACCCCGACAAATCGAGAAGTTCAGTAGTTTTTGTATGGTGTGGAATTAATTATGACAATAAGTAAGAAGAATTAGGTGGATGAAACGAAAAGGAAGAGAGTGATACACAAAATTCAACACAAACACAGATTTAGAGTCGTACATGTAAGCGGAGATTGTTCGAAGTGAGAGAAAAGAGAGTTAAACTACCCGAACGTCGCGGCTTCTTCAACGGGGAAGCCGCTACGGTCGGATAGTTGAACTATGAGAAGGGGAAAGTTCAGACTTCATAAAAAGTATGATAAACAATAACAATGTCAGGAAACTGAAGCAGAACTGAGAACGTTTTGTAATTATTTATTTTGGTTTAATAAATAAAGAGGACATTTCAATGGCATTTCTGTATTATCTGCGTCGGTCATTCGACAAAAAATGGTTCTACCGGCGGTGTGGGGCCCATCGGGAAGACCACAGTTCGGCCCAATCGGAGAAAATTTTGATCTTTGAAATTGAAGGAACGCTGTTTCCTTGCATCTAAGCGATCAATGGCAGACTAGACTGCTGGTATATCGAAAAGTCCTTTTTGTGGACTGCCCTTGGGAGTCCACTTAAAGAAGATTTCGATCTACCAGCAGTCTATGTAGTCAGATCCATTTCGCCTTACCAGCAAGCGTTGGGTTGCATCAAGTTTATGGGCACAGGGGGGAAACCCAATAGGGAGCCCACCGGGATTTTTTCCGGTGGATCATACGGTCTGTTCTCCTCTGGATCGAAATAGAATATCTAAAAACTGAGACAGAAACAAATCAAAAAATTAATATCTCATCTAATTCATTGGTATTGCATTTTCTTTTTGATAGACAAGATTCAACGGTGTTGAGGGGAGAAAACGGGTAGAAAATTTAGACCGGATCGCAAGACCGTCGCGATCCGATAAACATTTCTACCCATATTTGTAATCCCAATACTCTAAACTTACTGTGATATCAGCACTCGATAACTTCACATCAGCTTTCATCCTTCATCGCAGGGTGATATGAAGTTACCTCAGACTGATATCTCGGTTGATATGAAGGTTACCAAGTAATAACCTCTCAGTACTGCTCGTCGATGATGCACTTGTATTCAGTCGCTGCAAACTCTGCCTGTACAGTTGAAAAGTCTGACAACTGCTTGTCGCAGCTAGGCTATCTCCCCGAGTACTCCGAATTCCTCCTCCCAAAAAACTGTGCGACGTGACCCTGTCCGTTGAAAGTGACGTTGAACCCCAATAAGTAATCAAATATAGGAAATATTCGGAGTGAATGGAGAATAGATTACTTCTGCAATCACTGGGTCAGATTTTTGAGCCGACCGAAAATGAAACTACCTAAGAACGTACAACAAGAAACATTGGGAAACATTGCGCCAACTGAATACCGTACTTGACCAGTGGTCTGTGCGTTAACGATTTTGGGGCTTTTTAAAATCGTAAATACGTTTTGAGGTAATTTATCGTCCACGTACAATGTATATACTTTTCATGGAATGCAGCACTGTAGTAAAAAACAACTTCAAATAGTAAGTTTAGAGTATTGCGATTACAAATATGGGTAGAAATGTTCAATGGGATCGCGACGGTCTTGCGATCCGGTCTAAATTTTCTACCTGTTTTCTCTCCTCAACACCGTTGAATCTTGTCTATCAAAAAGGAAATGGAATACCAATGAATTAGATGAGATTAATAATTTGTTGATTTGTTTCTGTCTCAGTTTTTCGATAATCTATTTCGATCCAAAGGAGGACAGGCCGTATGATCCACAGGAAAAATTCCCGGTGGGCTCCCTATTGGGTTCCCCCCTGTGCACACAAAATTGATGCAGCCCAACACCTGCTGGTACGGAAAAGTATGTGAAAATGACCAAAAGGCGAAATGGATCTGACTATATAGGCTGTTGGTATATCGAAATGTTCTTTATGTGGACTGCCAATGGCAATCCACTAAGAGGACATTTCGATATACCAGCAGTCTAGTCTGCCATTGTTCGCTTAGATGCAAGGAAACAGCGTTCGTTCAATTTCAAAGATCAAAATTTTCTCCGATTGGGCCGAACTGTGGTCTTCCCAATGGGTCCCACCCCGCCGGTAGAACCATTTTTTGTCGAATGATCGACGAAGATAATACAGAAATGCCATTGAAATGTCCTCTTTGTGGACTGCCATTGATCGCTCCCGATAACTTTTCTTGGCCAAGTCCGCCCCTGTTTCGATCCACTTGTGTAAGCGGGTCACGGACAAATCACGGCAGGCCTGATCGCGAAAGGGATAGGCTTTGACATCACATTAGTGATTTTGATTTGTATACTAATTTAACAATTCTTTTTCATATTTCAAGCTGGTTTTTGGGTAGATGGTGTAGACACTTATGGAAATAACACAGTGTATTCATATACTGGAAAGAGCTTAGAATGGATAAAGTGGGGATCCGGGGAACCAGATGGAGGCTCACAGGATTGCCTGAGATTTGGTGGTACAAGTGTGTGGGACAGATTTTGTTCTGAATACCATCGATATGCCTGTCAAATCGATTTATGAGTGACATTGGACATTGCTTTCGCATCCATGAGAGACAAAGCATTGACATCACGAACTGAAGGCATGATCAAGTCTGATATTACATTTACACTGTCAGTAACTTTTTTGAAATGACATACTCTGAAAGTTAAATTTAAATTATTCGTTAACTGGACATATATGCATTGTTTAATTTAATTTTAGCCCTGTTTATCTCCACTTTTTATGAATCAAAATACAATCCAAACAAAAACAGCCTGAAAATTCCCCAAACCATGAGAATCTGGCAGACAGAATTTTGTAAAGAGAGATTTCGGCATGTGCGTGTAATGTTTTGTTTATTATGCCGTGAGCAGTCCCGAGAAAGCGCGACATCGCGGTGGTCAAAGCATTGAATTCCGATCCCTTCTCTTCTTATGAGTATTATACTGTGTTCATGTAGTTTGTGTATAAAACATAAAAGCATGACATAACTGCTGATGTGTATGTATAGAACAGTCGCTTTGTTCTTAATAACCAAATGAACAATTTCTGCGTACACTCACATCTATCAGTTCAACAGAGAATAGACCTGGGCTGTCATTTTCCGCTGAGTTGACGAGAGTAGTTCACCCAGGTAAAAGAAGACGACTGCACCGTCTTGTTTGATTATGGTGGATATGGTTTCGTCAACCAGACGAAATATGAAAGTCCAGATTAACCGACCTTTGTAATAATTTTACAAATTGGATACGATGCCGGAAATATAAACACGAAAGAAAGATGGTGTTTGTCATGAGTGTTCAGAGTAAAGGCACCCGAGTTTTTATTTTTGTAACATTGTCGCATCGAAAATAGTCAGTGATGCACAAGAGGCTCATTTGAGGCAGGCACCATACCAATTTGGAAACGATGAGACTCTCGTTTTCTGGTGAGCCAGAATTGATGAGCAGCCTACAACGATATTGAACGAATAAACGAGACAGTCATGTAATAAATACAGATTTGCGACAACAGCCTCTGTGGATTGGCCACGTTGCACGGGTGGGCAAGATTTCCGCAGACGCTATAATATTAGATTCCAAACCTACTTATAGAGATAATCATCTGCAATTTAATTAATGACGCACCGGGTACAACCCGGTCCTTCATCAATTAAAATTTCACCGGTGATGATTTGTAATACCTGGCAAACGCATGCGAGGTCATCACTGCCCACGTGTGCATTGCGACCAGTCCACGGGAATTGTACTCTAGGGTGACAGTAACTGGCCTGGTGTTCTGGATTCCGTGGAGTTGATTAGAGCAGTCACCGATGGTGACGTGTTCGATGTGGCTGATCTGCTCTCGTCAACGATGCGGAATACAATCATCAGATAAGTTTTTGTCATAATCATTTTGTGATAAATTTCATAACCAGATAAAACATTTGAAAAATGAAATAAATACGCACGTTAACAAGTTCCTGATCAAGTTACGTAAACGGTACTCTATTACGTCATTACATGCACGTCACTTATTCATCAAGTCAGTGGGGTAGTATATTTAAAACATCATCGCACACGCCATTTATTTACGAAGTTACGGTAATGTTCAAGCTGTTTTTCGTCGTCAACGCTCCCATAGGAGTAGTATGGAATGTAATTGTGAGGCCTGTTCTTCCGGAGGGCTGGGCCGGAGATCTGGGCCTGAGTCCTGGGTCGATGACGTCATCTTAATTAAAAAGTTATGTAAGGTAATTAACGTCACTTAATTAATATTTTTATTAATCACTTTAATGACTGTTGCATAATTAATGTAATTAATGAGTGTAATTAGGGTTGATTATAATAATTGGTATATTAATAAATGAATTAATAATGACGTACTGGACATATATATGAATGCTATCGACTGACTGACCCGCAAAGGTGAACAGTTCATTGCGTGTTTAGGTGTAATTAAATCGATTTGTCTTTTCAAACGCCAACTTCTGACAGATGTTGAAGCAATTAAATCTATTGTCACACTTTAACGACCGGTCATAAATATGGTAAGACTGGACATGCTATCATGTATTTAAAAATCAATGATAATCTCACGTGACAAGATGTGTCTTGCTTTTAACTGAAGACTGTGAACGACTCCATTGTGGCTATTTTTATAGGTGTAATTGGATTTAATAACTTGGCGTGATTCTTACATATTAATAACGCTAGTTTATTCTTCTCGCTTTTATGGCTGTCGAAAAACTCTCATAGACCAAGGTATTCTGATTTTACGCCTCACGCGATAAAGTAATTTTTAAACGGTCCGATTTCTACATTTTGACTGATTCTCCAAAAAAAATCACAAGAGAAATCGCCATGAGACTACTGTACACGGGGGAGAGGCTATACATGTCTGTACTTTATGCCCCAATACTTTGATGAATTAACGGATCATCTGAAAACCCACCAAGAAGGTGCTTTGAACTGTCAATTTTGTGTTTCAATAGCAAATTCAACAAAAGAGAGAGGCAGTGTACATCGAACAGACGTCGATGTCAAGATGTTCCAGTGGACGTTTTGTCTGAAATCCTATAATAGGAAAGATACATTAGAAAAAAACCATGGAGAAATGTCAAAACTCGACATTTAACTGGGCGATTTGCGGGTTTCAGCTGTTTCAACTTAACCATCATCGCGCCACAAGTAGCAGAGATGCACAACACGATTGACCGGTGGAGACGTTCCTCATCAAATAAGGGGGGTCAAACGAGGTTATGAGGAGGGGTGAAGGAGACAAGTGTGCGGTCATATGTTTAAAATTTTAATAACCTTAATTGCTATGACGTAATCCCCTTAATAAATAGCGTTTATTCATTTAATATAATATATTAATAATTTTCGTTAAATAATTTATTTTTTATTCCACACCCCTGTATCCCCTCACAGTACCTAAAACTTTCATGAACTCCCCTCCTCCAGGTCATCCAATACTAAAAAACTTTTGGAAATCGCTCTCCCCCGCCCCCACCATAATCTTAAAAAGAGTTGCTTTGTCACAAACACACACTTTTTCAACCAATCAGACACCTCCATTATTCCACACCCTCACCGTCACACTTTTGCATCCTCTCACAGTACCTAAAACTTTCATGAACTCCCCTCCTCCAGGTCATCCAATACTAAAAAACGTTTGGAAACCTCTCTTCTCCTCCCCCAGCCCTCACAATAGCTAAATTATCTAGAACCCCAGTTCAGTTCTCTAAATGTAATGGACATGTCAGGCCCCCGAATACACCTTCCCCACAATTTTGAGCGATCAAATTACCGCGATTAGTCTCCTCTCATAACTTACCACACTCTTAACCCGTATTTACTATGAGATTGCCCCCCTAATAAATAGCGTATGTTCATTTAATATAATATATTAATAAATTTCGTTAAATAATTCATTCCACAAGACACTTGTCAAAAAAACAAAATGGTGGATTAGTTTGACAGAAATACGCGTATCGATTTATTCATGTCTGTCGGTTGTGTCCTTGGGTAAGATACTTCATCCCTATAGACCATGTGGGGGCATGGTGACGCTGTGCACTAAGGCGTACTGCACGTCGATGGAGCACCTGTCTTCAACCAATGCAGACCCTGTGTAGAATCTTGACAGTTGCTTGCCGTTGCTCCAGCTTCCCCCACCCGTAAAACTGTCGTGGTCATGATTAGTCATTGTGCAGACCTTAAACACCAATAAATAAATATAAATAAATAGTCGGTTATCAAAACAACCCTTAAGTGTTTAACAGTTAATTGTGGACCAGTGCGTTTAAAAATGGAAAATTTGGGTGATAGCACTACGGACTGTGTTTAATCATAGAAAAATCACACCCGCGATATTACTAACCCGTATGATTTATTTTTGAATGTTCACTGAAGAATAACCCACCCATCTAAGTAAAAGCATGAAAGAGCTACCATTATCTAATTACCTATGTGGGGTGGGGTGGTCGGTAATGTTGTGTACTATGGCGTACTACCTTCAGCCAATGATAACCCTGTGTAGAACTTTGACAGTTGTTTGCCTCTGCACGATGGTTCTTTCCAGATTGCTCCAACTATTACGTCACGTGACGTCACGTAAATGATCACTAATGATCAATATTACGTCACGTGACATAATAGTGATCACTAATGATCATTAGTGATCATTTATGTGATGTCACGTGACGTAATAGTGATCATTTACGTGACGTCACATGACGTAATAGTGATCATTTACGTGACGTCACGTGACGTAATAGTGATCATTAGTGATCATTTACGTGGCGTCACGTGACGTAATAGTGATCATTAGTGATCATTTTATGTGATGTCACGTGATGTAATAGTGATCATTAGTGATCATTTTACGTGATGTAAATCACTAAAAAACGTTTTATCAAATTGTAAAATCACTAAAAAACGCTTTATCGAATTGTAAAACCGATAAAAACTGATGAAAACCGATAAAACACAATGAAAAACCGATGGAAACTGATGAAAAACCAATGAAAAACCGATATGCACATGTAATTATCTGATTGAATGGATTATCTGATTAAACAGTGTAGAGTTGGTGGTTCAGATGTGCTACCTCGGCTTGTCATGAATGTGACTTTGATGTTTCTTTTTTTTTGAAGTAAACTATATCAATTTGTGTGAAGTTGAGCAAAAAACTTATTTTACCTCAGAGCTCTACCACTGTAATTTCCCACAAAACGGGTTAGTAATAGCGCGGGTGTGATTTTTCTATGATTAAACACAGTCCGTAGTGCTATCACCCAAATTTTCCATTTTTAAACGCACTGGTCCACAATTAACTGTTAAACACTTAAGGGTTGTTTTGATAACCAACTATTTATTTATTGGTGTTTAAGGTCTGCACAATGACTAATCATGACCATGGCAGTTTTACGGGTGGGGGAAGCCGGAGAGAGCCACCAAGCAACGGCAAGCAACTGTCACGATTCTACACAGGGTCTGCATTGGTTGAAGACAGGTGCTCCATCGACGTGCAGTACGCCTTAGTGCACAGTGTCACCATGCCCCCACATGGTCTATAGGGATGAAGTGTCTTGCCCAAAGACACAACCGACAGACATTCCTGAATAAATCGATATGCGTATTTCTGTCAAACTAATCCACCATTTTGTTTTTTTGACAAGTGTCTTGTGGAATGAATTATTTAACGAAAATTATTAATATATTATATTAAATGAACATACGCTATTTATTAGGGGGACAATCTCATAGTAAATACGGGTTAAGAGTGTGGTAAGTTATGAGAGGAGTCTAATCGCGGTAATTTGATCGCTCAAAATTGTGGGGAAGATGTATTCGGGGGCCTGACATGTCCATTACATTTAGAGAACTGAACTGGGGTTCTAGATAATTTAGCTATTGTGATGGCTGGGGGAGGGGGAGAGAGGTTTCCAAAAGTTTTTTAGTATTGGATGACCTGGAGGAGGGGAGTTCATGAAAGTTTTAGGTACTGTGAGGGGATACACGGGCGTGACGGTGAGGGTGTGGGATAATGGAGGTGTCTGATTGGTTGAAAAAGTGTGTGTTTGTGACAAAGCAACTCTTTTTAAGATTATGGTGGGGGCGGGGGAAAGCAGTTTCCAAAAGTTTTTTTAGTATTGGATGACCTGGAGGAGGGGCGTTCATGAAAGTTTTAGGTACTGTGAGGGGATACAGGGGTGTGGAATAAAAAATGAATTATTTAACGAAAATTATTAATATATTATATTAAATGAATAAACGCTATTTATTAAGGGGATTACGTCATAGCAATTAAGGTTATTAAAATTTTAAACATATGACCGCACACTTGTCTCCTTCATCCCTCCTCATAACCTCGTTTGACCCCCCTTATTTGATGAGGAACGTCTCCACCGGTCAATCGAGTTGTGCATCTCTGCTACTTGTTGTGGTGCGATGACAGTTAAGTTGAATCAGCTGAAACCCGCAAATCACCCAGTTAAATGTCGAGTTTTGACATTTCTCCATGTTTTTTTTCTAATGTATCTTTCCTATTATAGAATTTCAGACAAAACGTCCACTGGAACATCTTGACATCGACGTCTGTTCGATGTACACTGCCTCTCTCTTTTGTTGAATTTGCTATTGAAAACAAAAAATTGACAGTTCAAAGCACCTTCTTGGTGGGTTTTCAGATGATCCGTTAATTCATCAAAGTATTGGGGCATAAAGTACAGCCATGTATAGCCTCTCCCCCGTGTACAGTAGTCTCATGGCGATTTCTCTTGTGATTTTTTTTTGAGATTCAGTCAAAATGTAGAAATCGGACCGTTAAAAAATTACTTTATCGCGTGAGGCGTAAAATCAGAATACCTTGGTCTATGAGAGTTTTTCGACAGCCATAAAAACGAGAAGAATAAACTAGCGTTATTAATATGTAAGAATCACGCCAAGTTATTAAATCCAATTACACCTATAAAAATAGCCACAATGGAGTCGTTCACAGTCTTCAGTTAAAAGCAAGACACATCTTGTCACGTGAGATTATCATTGATTTTTAAATACATGATAGCATGTCCAGTCTTACCATATTTATGACCGGTCGTTAAAGTGTGACATAGATTTAATTGCTTCAACATCTGTCAGAAGTTGGCGTTTGAAAAGACAAATCGATTTAATTACACCTAAACACGCAATGAACTGTTCACCTTTGCGGGTCAGTCAGTCGATAGCATTCATATATATGTCCAGTACGTCATTATTAATTCATTTATTAATATACTAATTATTATAATCAACCCTAATTACACTCATTAATTACATTAATTATGCAACAGTCATTAAAGTGATTAAAAAACATATTAATTAAGTGGCGTTAATTACCTTACGTAACTTTTTAATTAAGATGACATCATCGACCCAGGACTCCGGCCCAGCCCTCCGGAAGAACAGGCCTCAAAATCACATTCCATACTACTCATAGGCAACACAAATTAAATGTATTTAATAAAGTGATTTCAATGAATGGTGTTGAATTTTTTAATATTTTCAAACATAAGTGATAGCTTTTCGGCAGTGAAATCAACTGCCGATTGAAATAAAAGAATGGTTATTTAGAAAATAGAACATTTACTCTCAGAAGAAAATCGCAACAATATAAATACATCTTCAGTCTCGTTTGAGAGAATGGTATATGGATTTGGAAAACAACACTCTTGTTTTTCGTCAGATCGGATTGAATAGGTCCAAACTTGCGATAGGATATCGGATCGATTTCATGTTATATAAATGAGGGCATGTAATAAATTGATTTATCATATGACTCATCGGTTTTCTTCACTTTAAAACTTTTGAAATTTTGTTTTCATACTAATCAGTGATAAATAAAGCCTTCCATCAATTTCATTGGTCATTTTCAAAACTAGACAATTTGAATGGCTGAACAAAATACAACTGGGCCACATTTTCATAATTTGCATAATTAGAGTTGGGATCTTTCATTGGTCAATTTCAAAACTGGACAGTTTGATTGGCTATCTACAACTGGGTCACATTTGCATAATTTCAGTAGGGAGAATTTACGTTATCTGTCCTATTTAGGGTTGGTTATATTGTATTAATCTTTTACCTAACGTAACGGCAAAACCGTCTCGCGCAATACAAGAAAAACGCCATTCATTTTTTTTTTATATATTTTCACTTTTTGCTTCCAAAACATCGGTTATGACCCCTCATTGGAACTAGCGTGTCGCGCTCGTTCCAATGAGGGGTCATAACCTATGTTTTGGAAGCAAAAATGAAATTTTTTAGTTATACGAGGATGTTTTTTCCAAGTGCCGTCTGCAACTCAAGTTAGGTGTTGGGTTAAAAAGTCATAGTAAGTGACTAATTTGTGCGTGTGTGTGTCGTATGATAAATAGAATATGAAATGAGTGTTTTTCTCATATAATATTTATGAAACTCCTCCGAATGTTCCTTTCGGGCTTGCCAGAGGCTCGCCACACAGAAAATTCTTAGACTCGATTCATAAACATTATATGAGAAAAACACTCATTCCATATCCTCTATATGTCGAAAAATTATACGTGAAGAGCAAACTGCGTTGTGTGACGATCTACAGATTAAAAATATGCAATGAGATTTCAGAGGTAAAATTTATAGTTATAGTTAGGGCATACATCAGCTGTGCTTTGGCCTATGCCGCCTTGGTTACTGAACAATCAGACGGAGTGTAGTAGTAGATAGAAAAGGCGGATTCGAGCACAGAAAATACATATTTTTAACTTAGGGATTTCTTAGGTGATTTCTCGGGATTTAGCACAGTTTAGATTTCTCGCTAAGTGTGCCCGAATACCACGAGACGACACGCGACTCTTTAGAGTCGCAAATCGGATGGGAAATCGAATCGTCGATAGAGAGACTACAAGGATCCGTCCCGTCTTGTCGATCGAATCTCAGAGATGAAGCGAAATAAAAATCTTGGAAAATCCTGGGATCGTGCGGTTCGAGTTCAGTCGGAGAATTCATCGAATTTTCCCCACGGGGTAGCTGTGGAGATATGCGAAGGCTTCCGAAGGCGAGATTAAAATACTAAGTCGATCACAGATGTTTTACAAAAATCGACTTCCAGGTCGAAGAGTCGCGTGTCGTCTCGTAACATATTATTCCCACTTTGACGAGAAATTAGGTAATACGAAACTCGCACTTGTCAAGATGTTGGAAAGCATGTATTTTTGTCGGTTTTCTCAAGTGTCGATTCGGCGATGACCTCTCGGATTTGAAAAATTCCCAATCATCAAACTATGCAAAAACATATATTTTTTCGTCTCTTTTGGTAGTGTCTCTTCGATGAGAGAGATTTTCAACTGCGTTGCACATGGAATGGCGAATGCCTGGAACCAAATGAGATGAGTGGAAGTATTATGATACCTTAGACTGTCTGATGTATCCCTCGGGAGACAAAACCAATAAAAACTAACCCAACTACTTAATGAAAACATTTTGAGGAAGCTTCACATCTAAAATATTAGGTTTACGTGTCGATTAGCGAGAGAGAGAGAGAGAGAGGGAGAGAGAGAGAGAGAGAGACAGACAGACAGACAGACAGACAGACAGACAGACAGACAGACAGACAGACAGACAGACAGACAGACAGACAGACAGACAGAGAAAGAGATGTCTTTACCAACAAGAGAGAGAGAGAGTAAAATTGAAATGAAATTCTTACTTCGACTCGTTCTTGATACTAATATAGCAGATATACATACATGTAAAATATTAGAAAAAAATCTATTGATTATTACCAGTTAGTGAACCGGTTCACTTATTTCAGTTCTTTACGATATTTAATACGAATAAAAATTACTGCAAGGTGAGAATAAATTTCGAGAATGGATTGGCTTCAAATGAAAATTGTCATTGTCACAGCTATGTTGTGACGGACAAGATGAATAGAGTTGTATTTCAGAGATTCGTTCCTTCAGGCCAGAAAATAAGCAGACTGTCATCTGCAAAATGAGGTCCCCAGAGGGTGAATTTGGTGATGCTACTCTGCATAGCAGAGGGTGAATTTGGTGATGCTACTCTGCATAGCAGGGTAGCATCACTAAATTAACCCTCTTTTTCAGGTTAGCATCACTACACTAAACTTACCCTCTGTCAACCTCAATCTGAATCAGGGTCTCAAACCTAAACAGAAAGAGGTACCCAGAGGATAAATTGGCCCACTGCATGGGATAGCATCATCAAATTCACCCTCTGGGGACCTCATTCTGCAAATGTCAGACTGCTTATTTTCAGGCCTGCGATCCTTATTTTTTCCAATTTAACGTAGAAGAATCTGGCAAATACGAATGAGCGATGGAACAAGAGCAAATAATCTCTCGGTATTCGACGTTCTCGAAGCCTGCTACATGTACATCTTTAAATGTTCAGAAGAGAATAACATGGCAAATTTCTGGAGAGAGATTCGTGAATGTACTTAGACAGAGATCCGACTAGTACCACCACCATGACATTCGGCGGAGTGAAAGACGACAAACTTTCGGAAAGAGATCCCTGACCATACTGTGAGATCTTAATACCACTACTACGACATTTCTGGAGAGTGGAACATGCCAAACTTTCGGACACGAGATACGTGAACGTATTGTGACAGAGCAGAGATCCGCCACATTCGATGCTTTATTATTTCAGAGTTCTCTTGCTGTCTCTTGCAAGATCATTGAGAGCGATAGATTACATTTTTCAAATTCGTCTTGGTGATCGAAGATTCTATTATAACGTCCTTTGGTAAGTTTGCGCTCAGACCTTTTCACAATAAGTCGTATTCGGGTTGAAAGAGACTCTTGCTAAACATGAACAATCTATCGTAATCCAACCACTCCGATCGCAACAACAGATTCATCAATATTTTCGTCTTCCCACAATTCGATTTTCCCACTATCAATCCTATTATGCTTTGATCTTCAGTACATTCCACGATAAATTTTGATTTCCATTCCCGTTGTTTTTTTTAAGTTTTTTATGTTTTTTTAAACTACTTTTTTAATTTATTTATCTATATATATATATTGTCTTACTTACTCTAATACTAAATACGCACAGGACTGATAACAGCGATCGGGGCTGAATGGGAGTGTCCTTACAGTCTAGTCAGATGTGTTTGCCTTGCAGCAATTTGTGGGAGGGTGCTTGCTGCTACTCCATTTAATTTCATCGCGGGAATGGATGGGTACACTTGGAGTGCTGGAACTTTTGAAACTGTGAGAGGGTGGCAGCTGGCACTATTTCATAGATTGAGAAAAGGCGGGCATATTATTTAACTCACTGGGGGAGGGCCAGGGTACATATACGGGGTGTGGTGGGTCTTCGAATTGCCTGGCTTATGCATTGAACAAATGCTTAATCATTCCAACGAAAGCCAGTTGTAGTCAGCTGTCTTTTGAAAGAGCTAACGAGCGGTAGTGGGGTGGGAAATGGGCTTGAGGGATAGGGGATGCCCGTGATGATTAACTCCTGCAGTGTGTGCCTTTGTGCCTTTGTACGCGGCTTGCAAGTGGCGTTTTTTTTGTTTCTTTTTTTTTTTGTTTTTTTTGTGTATATGGGCTTCTCTTTCAAATATTATGGAGTCGATTTTTCTTCTCTTTATTTTATGTCTGATGGTGCTATAAGGACTGAAGTACGGCTGGCTAAAAATTCAGGTGGAGTAAAGGCTACCGTAATGCAGGTAAATGCACGCATACTGATATGTATTTGTGACTAAAGTGTAGAGATCTCCAAATAACTCTTTCACAACAACACCGAAGCAGAGTTGGCTTATTGAGACCAAGTTTTTAAGGTCTATCCTTTATTATTATTTCCATCTTCTGCCACGATACTCCCCTTTCTTTTTTTGATCAGAGAATTACTTGCAATACAAGTTTGACTCTTAGGTATGTGTATATGTAAATACTCGAGCACCATATTATTCACGTAGGTGTGCCTCGGGGTGATCGATGATAACGTTTAATTACCCTTTCTCCATTGGCACTTATTTATATATATGTATGTGCCTGTGCGTGAATATGTGTGTATATGCGTGTGGGTATGTATGTATGTATTTATGTCTATTCGTGCATATATGTGTACATGCGTATATGCGAGTATGCGCGTGTATGTGTATATATATATATTTTAAAGGACGCAATAAAGTATGTATGGTAAATTGACATGTATAGCTATGGAGGTAAATGTACCATAAGGTTGTGTGATAACGTCTGTTTTCTCCTTTCCACTTTATTCTCTAACTTATGACCATGGGTGTATTATTGTACTCCGCATTCGACCACTCATGATGAAACAACGACACCATGAATTCGTACACATGCTCCTGTACGACCAAAAACTCACATGCTTTGCTTAAATTACTTTTATCTTTTCAACTCATATTATCTTTTTACCTCTTTTCTCTATCCAGGTCCTCAACTTCCTGTAGTAAGTACCATAGTCCCTCTGAAAATCAACAGGTTGACAACATAAGTAGTCATGGGAGGTGTACCTTGGGATGCGGAACCGGTGGGTGTGGGCTACTTGACCTCGTCGTGTTTGAAAATCAGGAAGAGCTGGAACCTACGCCATCGTCGATGCCAATAGTTAGGACAATCTCCATTTTTTTTCTCATAATACAACGCTATGGGTATCACAATTCAACAGTATAGAGCCTCAATAGGCACCTTCGATGGTGGTTCCAACCAGCCCTCGGTAAGTAATACCTATTCAAAACCATTTATACTTAAGATTGCAGCTATTCATAAGGCGAAACCTATATTCCTCTGTATCATATTACTAACCCTTGCTGGGGACATTGAACCAAATCCGGGTCCTACCTGCGAAAATGAGAGGCAAATACTGTCAATCTTCCATTACAATATACGTAGCATTAGGTATAAATTAACACAAATATCTGAAATAATCCAAGAATTCAATATCCTATGCTTCACTGAAACTCATTTAGATAAGACGTTCCCATCTAGTGATATCAGTATTCCTGGGTTTTCAGATCCCTTTAGGAGCGATAGAGATCAACGCGGAGGGGGTATCGCTGTATATTTTGATCAGGGGTTACTGTATTGCCGGAGACCGGACATGGAATTTGACGACTCGTTAATGTGCTTCGAAGTTAACTATAGAACTGAAACGTTTCTCCTAGCAGTCTCCTACAGATCGGACCGTTATGCTGCGTCCAATTACTGGGAGCTCTTGGACAACTTTATCGAAAAAGCCATGGACAGCCACCTGTCCTTAATTCTGACCGGTGACTTCAATTCGGATCTGTTACAACCATCCGCAAGGTTAAATGAAATTGCAACCCACTACAACTTGCGAAACTTGGTATGTAAACCTACTCGCATTACTCAAAACAGTCAGACTCTTCTTGATCCAATATTGGTGAGCGACCAGTTTGTGATAACGGAATGTGATACTCTTGATCTCGAAGTGTCTGATCATTCTGCCGTTTACTGCTGTATTACATTTAACTACTCTTTGAACACATCTTACACCAGAGTAATTCGGAACTATAAACAAGCAAATTTTGATCTTGCAAATAATCTCATTACACAAGTGGACTGGATATCCCAAATTGAAAATGCCCAGAATATAAATATTGCCACGAAAAACTTTACCGAAACTTTTCTGAATATAATCGATAAGTGTATACCTAAATCCCAAATTCTGATCCGCCCTAAGGATATACACTGGTTCACATCGGAACTACGTTACACAATACGGAAACGTGACAGACTAAGAAAAAAGGCCATAAAAACTCAATTAATTGAGGACTGGGAAAAATATAATCAACACGAAACACTGTCAACAATATGAAAAAATACGCCAAAAGACAATATGAATCTAATCTTGAAAACTTACTCTCCTCTAACACATCTGCGAGGAATTTTTGGCATGTTATAAAAGAACTATTAAACAGGAAAAAATTATCTGTGATCCCACCCTTATACAAGTATGACATAAATACTCCCAATAGCGTTGCTTTCACAGATGAAGAAAAAGCTGATCTACTTAACGATACATTTATAAACAATGGTCTCATCTGCGATACTAACAGCGAACTCCCAAATAATACTCCACGTTGTCCAAACAGTCTGACTGAAATTATCTTTGATATCGACGATATCACGTCAGCTATTAACTCGATGAAATCAAACAAGGCCCATGGGCATGATAATATCAGTGTTAAAATGTTGAAAGGTACTGCCGAAAGCATAGCCTTCCCTCTGAGTCTATTATTCCAGCTTTCCTTCAACTCGTGTGAGTTTCCAGATGCATGGAAAAAAGCAAATGTTATACCAGTCTATAAAAAGGGTGACTCAAGATATAAAACTAATTACCGACCTATTTCACTTCTACCTTGTTTAAGTAAAATACTTGAAAAAGTGGCCCTAAAGTCCATCTTCCAACATTTTCATGAGAATCACCTTCTGTATCCATACCAATCAGGATTTATTCCCGGACACAACACCACTTTCCAACTTGTAGAGCTCTATCACTCTCTGTGCGACTCTCTAGATAAAAAACTCCAAACATGTTCTGTCTTTTGTGATATTTCTAAAGCATTTGAGCGAGTATGGCACACGGGGTTGATATTTAAACTCAGAGAATATGGTATCTCCGGAAAAGCCCTCACATGGATTGAAAACTACCTGAAAAATCGTAAACAACGAGTGTTGGTCAATAATACATTCTCGCGATATAAAAATATTACATCTGGCGTCCCGCAAGGCTCTGTTCTCGGTCCATTTCTCTTCCTGACTTATATCAATGACCTTTCCGACGCCCTTGACTCACTGGCACGAATGTATGCTGATGACACGTGCTTGACTTCGAGTAACTACAACCCAGAAAATTTAGCTAATACACTGAACAATGATTTGGAGTAAATTAATGTCTGGGCGGAGCGCTGGCTGGTTGCATTTAACCCAACAAAGACGCGGTCGATATATTTCTCACACACAACGAATTCTACTTTTCCAGATATCACTTTTGCTAACAGTAACATTTCTTATAGCAGTAGTCACAAACACTTAGGTCTTTATATTCAGAGTAATTTGAAATGGGATGTTCAAATTAAAGAGATCTGCAAAAAAGTATCTGCTAGAATATCACAACTTAGAAAGTTGAAACTTACTCTCCCTCGAAAAATACTGGAAAGAATATATTTATCCTATATTCTCCCGCTGATGGATTACGGAGATGCAGTCTGGGATTGTGCGCCCAGCTGCCTTCTAAAAAGACTTGACAGACTGCACATCGATGCTGCTCGTATCATCACAGGCCTGACAAGATCAGTTTCCTCCGAATGTATTCTTCTGGAACTCGGATGGCCCACCCTTTCACGACGTCGTGAAATCCACAAATTCTGCACAATGTATAAAATAGTAAATCATATAGCCCCAGACTATTTGTATGATCTACTACCCCCGCGTGTGGGAGACATTGGTAGCTATAACTTACGCAATCCCAACAACTTCAGTGCATACCAAGCCCGTACGGAATGTTTCAAAAAATCGTTCTTACCTTCGATGGTTTTATCCTGGAATAACCTACCTCGTTACATCGCCGAATCGGAAACTGTCACAGAGTTTAAAATAAAATATTTAAACTTAAACCCTACCCCGAAACCCCCAGTTTATTTCTCCTTGGGCGCAAGGAAATTAAATATTATACACTGCAGATTGAGGAATGGTTGTAGTGATCTGCATCTCATCTACATGTTGACATTGACTCCACAGACGATCTTTTGTTTGGCAAACCTACAATATCGCCTAATAAAAATATTCAGATTTCGAGGGCGGTCCAGTCTTTTATTTCCCAAAGTGGACGTTTCGAATAACATAACCCCTATGCACCCCGATATCTATCAATAATCATAGTGCTATGGGAATTGGACCCACTCCGTCTTGTCTGACGGAGCTCTCCGAGCTCTGTCAGATGGGACTGAGTTGGTTTGGATTCCTGACTGTGCTGTGAGGTACATTCCCTTTAGCGTTTGGTTTGGCTGGCTTCAGTCTGTAAGAAAAAGAAAAAGGAAAGGTTGATGCGCGCCAGTATGTGAAAGAAACTTCCTTACTTATTTGCTGCATGCAACCTTCCAGTCTTTATATACTGGTGCGCACACCATGCTATTCCGTACGAATTTTCATAGTTTAGCAACCTGGGTGTAAGAACAGTGATGTAGGACCTGGAATCTTTAAAAAAAAAAACACGAATTCGCGATTAGAGGCTTTATGCGGCCATCATTTAGATCTGGTATAGACTTTGGGGCTGAACGCACGAGACCTACTACTGCCTGCCACTTTCGCATTCCGTGGTGTACCTCACTGACTATTCTACATTATCTTATAATAACTAGTTATCCGAAGTTTATTTCTCAACCCAACGACTATGGTAACCTTAACATTCTCTTCGTTTCTCTATCTGTTTATTAATTCAAGTCTAACTCATTATGCTATTTTGTTAATGTCGTTATGTAAATCTTATATGTATGCTTCGCCATTGTATATTAGGAGAGGAACGTAACTAAGTTGCAGTAACTTGTGTTCCAATCCTTTTGTCAGTCAACATCTTACGACAATAAAATATGTTTAAATCAAATCAAATCATTAAATCATTGTCTTACTTTAAACCATTTTTATTCCCAGTCCGCTGCTATTCAATGTCTTAGCGAGTTCCTGTATCGGCACAATGCCAGAACCCTTGAAATTTCCAAGTTTCATATTCGCTAGAATCTCTTCTAATTTCCGTTGCTTAGCTGGTGGTGGTCTTATCAACTTCTGAATTAAATCGGCACTTCTCTTGCCAGCTTCTGGGGCGATACTAATGCTTACTTCCATCGCGACTTTTTTATCCACATTCATCGTGGTCTTCTTTTCCAACCTTCACAGCAGTTGAAGCGATCTGTTTCGCCACATCGCCTGTGAAGCAGGCAATAGAACGTCCCCCATCGACTACATCAATCCCAATCTGCCGTAGACGTAAGATTTCGTAAATTCTCTCGTCTTTATCACTAGCATATTTTTTTTCTTTCACCATACTTTTTTTTAATAATTATTTGATTTGATTAATGCTTTATTCGCATCCCATTTGGGTTTCTTCCACTTCGAACTTCTGCTCTCTTTCGGTCTTGTCTCTCTCGAATTATTGTTTTTCTCGTGACATTCGTCCGAACTGGGATATCACCTTAAGGTTTGAATTACTTTTCTCATAATTTTAGGTTTAGTCTGCATGTGCAGATTCCACAGTCCTTTAGTGCCTTCCTATTCTCGATCTTCGACGATCAGATTATAGTCGTCGGTTATTTCCACTCGTTTGTCACTTATGTAGAGATTGCCATCATCTTCCTAGTGCAAGCCAAAGACAGAGTCCGCGCTCAACGGATTCAGCTTATATAAATCCGCGTAATCTTCAGATTTCATATTTCTAGCATGTACCACCGTGTCTCTGGTCGTGCTTGCAGTAACCATGGATATTTCACTCTCAGAGTCGCCTCATTTCTGTCTATCTTGGTAGGACTCGGTGAAAAGTGCTGATAGTGAAGAGGACGTCCGGCCAGCGTGTGTGCGGGAGACGATGGTGTATAACTTTGACCAGAAGGTCTGTAACCATAAGTCGGATCAGAAGAAGGTTCGTAAATAGAAGGTCTGTAACTAGGTGTCCTGCTTTCTCTCAAGGGTTTCAATTCTTCGACGATATCTTTTTTCATTTCTTCCTGTGTCTCTGTCACAAGTTTTAACCCTTTACCTAACATGAAAAGCAGACGGCACTTGCCAAAAAAATTCTTGAATAACTAATTTTTTTCATTTTTGTCTTAACAACATAGGTTATGACCCCTCGTTGGAACGAGCTCGTTCCAACGAGGGGTCATAACGTATGTTTTTGAGACAAGAAATGAAAAAAATAATGAAAATTAATTGGCGAGTTTTGACAATCGCGCTGGCCGGTTTTGGACGTTACGTTGGGTAAAGGGTTAACACCTTGGTCATCTCTCGTTTTATATCGATGTCGCCCATTCGTTTCGCCATATTGCTCTCTCGAATATTCCTCTTCAATTCTATAAATCGACGAACCGTCTCGTCTATCAACTTAGGATCTTTGATCTTTAAAAATGACATGCTTTTTAAATATTCTTTGTCACCTTTGTTTTTTAAATTAATTTTAGTTATTTCTTTCTTGAATAATTTTTCTGTACTATATAATAAGAGGGAAAGAAAAGATAAATAAAAAAACCACTGCGTTTTAGTCGTTGACAACGAGTAATGAGATCATCCTTAAAGGTTGTTATCCAATGTTCAACCTTTTATTCATAGCAAACCGTCTAGGACATATGCGGTGTTGCATCCTACTTCGCTAGGCGGAGCATAATCTCTCTCATACCCATCGCAACCAACCGCGATAAGACACATGCACAGCTTCCGAACATTTAATATATCTCTTTAAATTATCGCGCAAGTCCAGAAGAGTCACACCAGCTCATGTAGGTGGCAGAATGCTAATAGTCAAAAATGACTATCATTTAGAGAAAAAAATATCTCAAATGGCGAGGGAAAAACTCACTGCCTTTAATATAGCCTTTGACATTGAAAAAACAAAAATACAGCTTTCGAACAATTACTATCATTTGGGGGAAAACCCCCAGTGGGGAAGATATCCTTTTACAAGGAATCCCCACCCCCTCCTTTATAAAATAAAAAAAACGAATAACGAAAAAATAAAAATGAATAAATCTTGAAATGATTCAGTTTTTTCTATTTGTCAACATTAGGAAAAATCCTTTTGAACGGGAAATCAATCCCCTAATTCACACACAGTTACGTATTTACATAAATATCGACAATAATAAACATTTTTTTTCTCTCAACACACCACTGCAAGTGTAAATCAAATTCAAATATTTTTCCCACTTCAATTATTTTATGTCATAATTTACTTCTATGTTGTTCATACAGTCTTAACTAAAACAAAAATGCAGTTTACAATGGAATCTTTCTTCATTCAAGTACAAAATATTTTATTTTGTCGGAATGAGGGGGAAATCTCTCTCATCCGATAGATCTTTACCGAAACGACATCGCGAGCCGTAGAAACACTGCAAAACAAGAACGGAAATGTACACATTTTTCCGAGGATTTCTAGTATTCCACATACGAGAGATCTGCGCAGAATCGCCGAAATCCGTTGATGAGTGACTTAAAAACATACGAACATTACACGTCTTCACACATTTTCAAATGTTGAAAAGTGTGTCGTTGGCATCACCCATTTTATATTTGTCGCCAAAAGTGGGGTTGATAGCCACGAGACAACACGCGACTTTTCAACCCAAAATTGATTTTGTGGAAAAAGATCTGTCATTTCATCTCGTCTTTGGAAGCGTTCGCGTGAATCAACTGACATCTGGTGAACAAATGCGATAAATTATTTGACAGGGCTCGAACTGGGTGATCTCGGAATTTTCGAAGATTTTCGAAGATTTTTCTGAGATTTTTCTATCACCCAATCTCCGAGATTCGTTCGAGAAGACAAAGCAGATTCTTGTAGTCTCTCTATCGGCGATTCGATTTCCCATCCGATTTCTGAATCGAAAATGTCGCGTGTCGTCTCTTGGTGTACGAGCACACTTAGCGAGAAGCCTAAAGTGAAATAAGCTCGAAAATCGAGTGAAATTACCTAAGAAATTTTCAAGTCAAAAAACCTGTTTTGCTGTGCTCGATTCCCCAATTTAACCAATTCTAAATTAAAGGAACCTTTAAATTTTCTACCTGTCATCGCTTAGAAGAAAAACAAACGCTTGCGTTACGTCCTTGAAAGGACTAAATTGGAGATCATAAATGAATAACATCAATAATTGTCAATCAGTTTAACCAGTTCTTAAGCCCAACGCTTAATTTAAATCAAATTTGTGTTATTTTGTTTCCAGGTTTCGAGACCCATCAAGGTTAAATAAATATATATTTTTAAGAAAACAATATTTAGGCGGATTATTACAAGGAAGAACTGTTCAGTGGAAAATGTCTGTGTCAGTGCGTATTTTTGTGCTTTGAACACACATACGCAACTGAAACGGCATTACTTAAGGTTCAGAATGACATCTTCCTCAATATAGAGTCTGGAAGGGTAACATTGCTTGTTCTTTTAGACCTTAGTGCTTCTTTTGACACTGTTTGTCATAAAACTGTGCTAGAGACATTAAATTCTGATTTTGGACTTAATGGTGTTGCTGCTAGCTGGCTATCATCATACCTCAAGAATAGATAGCAGCGTGTATCAATAAACGGTTATCTGTCAAAAGTCTTCCATATTGAATGTGGAGTCCCACAGGGCAGTTGCGTTGGTGTTGTTCTGTTTCTATTCTATATTTCAAAAATGTTCACCATCATTGAATCTCACCCGCCTGACGTCCATGGTTATGCTGATGACACACAGGTCTATTTCTCTTTTCGACCATCAATCAAGGACCAAACTAAAGCTCTAGAAACTATTGAATCAGGTATTTCGGACATTCGCACATGGATGGTTTCAAACAAATTAATGATAAATGATGATAAGACTGAATTCCTAATAACTGGTTCACGACAACATCTCACTAAAGTTGACATCAATTCAGTGAAGGTAGGAGATTCCGCCACCAGTGCAAGTAACAGTGTACGTAATCTTGGTGCCTTCTTCGACTCTACAATGTCTATGGACAGACATGTTACAAATATGTGCAATAAGGCTTTCAGAGATCTATACAAAGTTAAACAGATAAGACAGTTCCTCACCAAAGACTCAACAAAGCGCTAGTTCACGCCTTTGTAACTTCACATTTGGATTATTGAAATGCCTTACTGTTCAACCTTCCACAATATCAGTACTCTGGTCTGCAGATGGTACTAAATGTATCAGCCCGAGTGGTATGTAGGGTATCACAATCTCAACACATCACTCCTGTTTTGGGGGATATGCACTGGCTGCCAGTCAAGTACAGAATAATTTTCAAAACTTTATTATTAGTTTTTAAGACACAAAACATGTCACCAGCCGACTTAGAATAACTCGTTAATACCAAGAATGTGTGTTAATACAACCTAAGGTCCGATGGTAAAATGCTACTACATGTTCCAAAACATAGGTGTAAGACATTTGGAGGTAGGTCATTCTCATTTGCTGGCCCTCACTTGTGAAATAATTTACCAGAACACCTGAAAAGACTGTCAAATGTCAACCTTTTCAAGAAAGATTTCAAAACATACCTGTTTCAAAAAGCCTATAAGTGATGTTCTGGACTGTAAGATACTGTATATATTCTGTTTGTATAGTTGCACGAGCTCAGTAACATGTACAGCGCCTTAGAATATGCTTCTATATCTTCTGAACTATAATTATGGAGCTAAAAAATGTGTATATTATTATTATTATTATTATTATTATTATTATTATTATTATTATATGCACACACTTCCACAGCCTTGTATAACCGCTTTTTGTGGTGGACTTTTCGTTTTTTCTTTTGTTCTCTGAAAAAAAACAAGTCCCTACAAAATCGGGAAGACAAACCATAACCCATTGGTTTCTTTGCGATAACGCGGAAAAAACAAACACTATTGACAAGGTTCTTACGGTGAGGAGGGGTTTTCACAACATTTGCCTTGATCAAACACTTTTTCTTGAAAGATGTTAGATTGTTTTAGTTTTGTAATACATCGTGTTGTTTATGTTTTAAAGGGTTTTCCCCATACAGATCTTTTCTATACAGGAACCAATAGGGTGCATTAGCTGGTGCACCGTCAGTTTCATATGATTCGATAAAACTACTTTATAATTTTGAACATTGTTTCCAGCCTAGCGGAGAGCATTTATCCGATTTGAAAAGAATGCCATTAGATCTGGTACGCCCCTATAACGCCCCAGCCCATGTCCAACCAAATATCAAGCAAAATGGTCTGGTGGTACCTCCATTTGATTAAGTGGCACCGGGTAGGTATACATTGAATAGACAAAGCAATATAAGCGAGCCAACAAAAACAGGATTTCGAGTCTAGGAAATCTAGAAGATGGAGGGACCTGACCCAAGGCGTATAAAACCCAATATGGATGAAAAGATTATTCTAAACGGTGGCATGATCCTCACACTTCAAAACAAGGACGGTGACAGATATGAAGTGCGGGTACCTCAAAGATGAGCGACCGACCTGCAGGGCTTGCTCAAGGGACATTCATTCGTTACAAAGGTCTTGTCAGCCATATAGTGAACCCTCTCCGAGAATACTTTTACTATGACATCATATGATCTCCGCGAGAACGAAAGAAAGAAAGAAACCATTTTACCAGACAAAATCAGGAACAGTCTGATAAGGCGGCCTTTTTTCTTCTTCCATGCCGCCGATCCGTATTCCTTCCCTTTTACCCTGTTTTAGACAGGTTGTATTTTTCAGTATACATGTGGTAAAATGAAAGGCAAGGACACATGAAACGGGCTTGTTCTTATCTCTACAGAGCTCTGTGGAAAGAAATGTTTGAGGCAGTACTCTAAAATCCACCTGGCACTTCTGAGGAAGGGACCGGGAAATATCCCGTGTGCTACATGCGGTATAGGAGTCGGGAACCATCTGACTCCGCCTCAGATGTGGGTACCAAGTAACGAACAATAAACATTGGCAGAAAAATGGGTGCATATGGGCGTATTGTGGCCTCAGGAGTCTAGTGAAGCCATTTAGACAGACGAGATTATTAAATATGCCAATATGACTGCTAAGGATGATCTTACCGACGAGATACTTGTCGAAATAATGTCAGGCCAACAACATCAATTCAGAGACTTAGACACCCATGCCCTTCCTCTTGTGGGGCTACCTGCGAACGAACATTTGTCGAGATGTTGAAAAATCTGAGTTTGAAGTTGATGGTACTGCTGCGGTCTTCTTCACATATAGGGTGACAAAGAGATCCATTAGATTTATGCGACATCCAGATCGCTGCCGGATTCGCAGATGGGTCAGGCCGTATGGCTCAAGACGCCCGATTAATAGAGGCGAGAGCTGCCCATCTCATCAGACATCTACCCGGTGGTGCATTCGTCCTGGAAATCAAATTCTGGAGAGAACAATACAATTAAGGCGATAGGTTAGACGAAGACCAGTTTTACCCCGTAAAGACAAAATGGGGGGTGGGGGTGGTGGGGGTGGTCAGGGTGTTGTTGAGATTCATCAAGGCACAACGCCTGAGACACTGACTGTGATCGACAGCCCGCCCTACCCAAATGCCTGAATGCGATCTGAATTGCGTTACCCATAGAGTGGTTAGGCACTGAAATGGCACTCTCAGATGACAGAGTGTAACCTCGATCAGACGCCTGAAAATCGATAGGTGGGAATGGAGAGATGATGAAGCTGGTTCCATACTTGAAGACGTGAAGGGACTCAAAAAATCATCAAGCGAGCCATCATCTAAAAAGACATCTACAACAGTGGCAAGTATGCAGGACACGCTAACTGTACGTTTAGGACCATAGAACTCATCTTCCACATGGCAATGCCCAAAGACCCCCACTTTCCACAGACCGGGCAGATACGCATTTCCGAAGGCGACGTATAGGACGTCATTCGCGAAGAAACGGAAAACCAACCAATCGTAGTGAGGCTCATAGATAGGCGGGAAAAGCAACTCATACTAGTTCGTGCTTCAAGATGCCGGACCTACATAACACGGGAAAGGCATGACGCTTTAATCGAAGCCTGTACTCATTTTGGAGAAGAAATTCTAGCCGACGGAGTCTTTAGTGTCAATCACACTGCTTTAGTTACGACCAGAGAGAGAAACGGCTGGAAACCGACCCGGCGTCCTTCCTGGATGATGCTCAGGAGGCATGGGTGGAACATGGCCATGGTAGCATCTGGAACGCAGAATGGAACCACGCCAATGACATCATCAGCAATGACGTGAAGATGTGTTACTCCTTGGTGTGCAGGGGCCAAGGCGAGACACAACACGTGATCCGTGACATCCGTGTAACGGTCAACGATTCTCTGCCCAAAAAGATAGGCACCGGTTTGGCCCAAATACGCAAATAGGCTTTCAACCCATGTCTCCACACAGTTATACTTGCACGTTTCGGCGGGGTGGGGGGTCAGTTAGGCTGACATTCTAACCGAGCTTGAGGGGAAAACTCTCTACACGACCACGTCACATATATTCCCAAGCCAGAGTATTGGAACTGGATAAAAATCTTTTTACTGCACCCTGGCATGACGACACCCTCACGACCCACAGATCCCATACCTTAACGTCTGCGTGGCAGGGTTGATGACTATAAGGATCGAGGACTAAAGATTCAAAAATCCTTTGGGGGTCACCCAGATTCACACACTGCGAAAGAAATTCGAGGTAAGGGTATTAAGTTCCAGACCTACCATAGCTTCTTCCGATGGAGTGCACAGAACGACTTAACACCAGACAAATGGGCCAGAAGTATGCCCCTCGAGTCATCATCTAGGGTGAGGTCTACACCATTCCAAAGCTTATCATCGAAACATTCCTGAACTGGCTATATCCGAGAGGTGTTCAGGTTGTCTGCTAGGGCTGACATTGTCAACCACCCATCTTACTGGTGAGATGCCACATGAATGGTTGCGAGGCCATGTAGACCATTGTGAGGAGACCGCGGTTAACCTCAAACCAACAGATGAAGCTCTCAGACCCATTAAGAAAGCTATCGTCTCAAACCAGACAGGGTTCAGTTTCAGCGAGCGGGTGCGAAAAACCCTACCCATTTGTCTTGGATTGGACCAATTTGTGGAGCGGTGGAAACGGGCGACCTGATTCTTACCAGCCAAAAGAATGTTTGAAATAAAGACCTGGGAGTTTCTCTTCCAGATACGCAAGTGACACCCAGGCACTCAGACCCTTCTCCTCTACCACCCAAAGAACAGCCGAAAACAGAACACCGAGATGACCATTCCCGGCACAGACAACCAGGAAGAGCTCCTGCAGAACGACGTATATATCTCGTTTGAGGCTGCAGAACTAGCAGTCGAGAGAGATAACTTAGGCTTTGGCTATGTACTTACAGTCCACTCCAGTTAGGGGCTGAAAATAAAAGCGCTGCAAAAAGTTTGGATCATCAACGACTATCTCCAATGGTCCAACTTATCATATCTGACTTCTCCAGGGTCAAGTATTTGGGCCAGCTTCAGAGGATTACCTGCCCGCTCGAATGCAAGAGTTTTGTGTAAACAGATCTGAATGTTTTACTTTGTGTTTCACTTGTGACTTGTCTATCTTTGTTATGTTTAATTCTACGTGTATATTCAATGTTTAATTTGAAATTCTCTCTGTCTTGTGCACACTCAATCAAGCTTTCAAAATTAACTTTGTGATTGCATGTAATCTAATGTGATACCCTTAACTTTACATATGGTGTGTATTTCTCCATCTTTAATATATTTGTATCCATAATTGTTTGGACCTAAACCAACAAACTCTATGATTTTGTCCCCTGGATATTTATCTGTCCATTGAACTAATCTAATATTTACAATTTCTGGATTCCAGAGAGATGGTTTGTGTATGTAAATACAACTGTCTGTGTCAAAATATAAAACTCGTGTTCCTAAATGTTCTAAAACTTTGTATAATTCCATACGTGCATAAGCAGTGACAAATGAAGCTACAACAAATTGGCTGAATTGTGTGGTGTATAAACATCTGCACCGTCAATGTAGTTTACCAAAACAAATTGATCGTGATAAAAAAATTCTACATTTTTCACAATTTGTCTTTGCTTTGTATTATTTCAAAATATACTGATGGTTCATTTATGTATTTAGTTTTAGTTTTTATATTGTTTTGTGCATTTTTCCCCAGAGACAATTTAACATGGTTTTGGCAAAATGGTCTTTTTCCAGGATTTTTTTTCAACATTTTCTAAATAGATATTTTCACTGTCTGTGTAATCTTTTTTAAATGTGGTTTTGTCTGTTTCTTTTTAATCCAATCTGGAAACCCACTAGCTTCTTGTTTCATTTTTAAATATTTGTTCACATAATGTTTGTAAAGCTCTGAAGACCATTCATCCCCAATGCCAAACCTGATAGGTGTCAAGTAGTGTGTACCCAATCTCCATTGCTTTGAAAAGTTCAACAGTTGTTCATGTACCTGCAATTGCACATTGATACTGTGTGTGTTCACAGTGATCTAATTCGTATTCTGCACACATTTTCCAAAGTGTAAATGTCATTTTCTTATTACAATGAATGGGTAAAACTGGCAAAAAAAGATTTTGAGGTGGTAAAACCTTACATTTCATGAGACCTCTGTATTGGCTTATTTTGTTAGTGTCTATGTTTTCTTGAGTGAGTATATTTGGATGACACACTGGATATTCCCTGTGTTTGTTTATATATGGGTTGAGTGAACACATGTCTATGTATTTGATTTGTGTGTCTGTGTTTTCGTCAATTTTGTAGTGTAATTTAATGGCATTTGTTCTCCCGCCAAATAATGCTTCACGTGGTTTAATTGGATTCATGTGTGGGAAAAATGTATCTAGAGAGGTTTGAACATCAGAATTTGGTTTGCAAAGATGATCAAATTCGTGTTCCCACACCACGTGTATTTTATATCCCAATGATTTAAAATATTTTATGCGTGATTGAGTTTTGTTGTACAGAAATTGATAGAATTGTGAATTGATTGGATTTTTCTCAAATCTGTCAGAATCGCCAGTTTCACATCCATACCACATACATCCATAAAATTCATAGATTATATTTGTCTCTTTGTGAAAACCATCTACATATTAATTTCCGATTTTAATTTCTCCACCGTTTAGTGCATGTTGTATGTGTATGCCTTCTTTTTGTTCTAGTAGCTGCAAGAATCTAATGGCTTTCATGGAATATCTAACCGCAGTAGGGTACCCTATGTCTGAGATGAAGGCAATTTTGTTTTTCTGGCATTGAATTTTTGCGCCAAACTTTATTACAGGCATCAGATAAAGTCACTTTTCTGAATTCCCCACACCCTCTACGTAAAATATCCACATTGGACTTAGAGTACATGACAAATTCTTTGGTAAAATTGAAAGTAGCATTACTAATAAATTTTTGATTGTACCATTTAATAACACCTTCTCTAACTGTGGGAGACATAGAGTCAGGCATATACAATTTTGCATCTAAATAAGGTCCAATGTAGTTTTGGTATGATTTTGTGTTTGCCAAATAAGGAAAATAACCCTTTTCTAGTTCATTTTAACCAAATGTTTTAGGGAATTATGCCAATTTCATAGAAAGAAAACTCAACGAATCAATGAGTCTAACACCACAAGCTTTCAGGTTGCAAAATTTATTTTTCTGAAAGCACAAAAAAACTGAAATGAAAAAAATATAAAAGGGTGGAGACAGATGAGGGTGTGTCACACTTGTTTTTGAGTTATCAAGATTGCAAGAGGTGTTTTCCAAAGTTAAAAATGAATAACGATCCAAGACTGGAAAAAGCAAATGATGTAAGAAGCATTTACCACAAAGCATCTAAATGAAGTGAAATAAGAAAGCTTGTCAATGAACTTTATAAGTTGACACTGCCTAAAGAGTTTTGTTCAGTTTGTCAACAGAAAGGACATTGGCCCAACACATGCCCTAAGAAAGGCGCATGGTTTTATTGCAATGAGCAAGGTCATTGGATTAACGAATGCAGGAAGAAGAAAAAAGGATTTGACATGGAATAACATAGTTCCCCTACAAATAGAGCGTACACCTGCATTACCACTTACAGGCTTTGGGTTTAATTGGGCGCAACAGAGAGAGCATACAGATGTGTTGTCGACAGTAGGCTATAACTTACAGCCGAAAGTTGAAAAAACTCTGGTACCGGAGTTTAATGACAGTGATGATACTTCATTGTACAATGTGGGCAGTAAAATGGAGATTGATGACTTATTTGCAGAGACGAAACCATCTCCAATGAAAGTTTCAAGAAAGCGAAAAGCAGAAGACAGTAAACCCAAAGTGTCGAAACTTGGCAAGAAACTTTGAACACTTGAAAAGTGACATTCAGAAGGACAAATATAGTTCTGAATTTTTTCATGGAATAACATTTCTGAAATGTGAAAATGGTGTTCAGTTATTTTTTCATATTGCTGTGGTAAAAAAATTTCCTATAATAAAAATTAGTTTTCTCCATTTTACATTTGAATGTAAAATGGAGAAAACTAATTTTTACTAAAAAAAGGATTCCCCCCCCCCCCCACCCCATTCCCTAGAGTGTAATATCACATCCTATTGTGTATAATCATCGATAATGCCTTCACTCTAGCGTGTCAGCCATTTCCCCCTTGACACGCTAGAGTGAAGGAATATCGCTGATTATACAGGCTGAATCGCCTCTCGAGAGTGTAAGATTTCCCTGTAATCACGAGTTGAACCCATACCACTGCTGGCTAACATGTTAGAGGGAACGAATATCGCTGATTACACAGGCAGAACCGTCTCTCAAAAGTGTAAGATTTCCCTGTAATCACGAGTTCAACGCACACCACTGCTGGCTAACATTCCAGATGCTAGAAGGAAGGAATATCGCTGATAACACAGGCAGAACTGTCTCTCTAAAGTGTAAGATTTCCTTGAAATCACGAGTTGAATTCACACCACCACAGTTAAAAACTGCGGTGATGTGTCTCCAGCTCGTGATTACAGGGGAAAATCTTACCCATACCTGGCACTCCACTCCAAAACATTGACTCTAACCTTCCCCATAGATTTTTACACCAGAGTGACAGTCTTTACTTCCACAATATCACTGAATGTCCCTCTAAAAATCAAATACATTTTTTCACTTTCTTTGCGTTCAATCAGGGGGACGACAGTGGTTTATACAACCACGGGCCTTGGGATACTTGAAGCAATTATAGAACTGAAGCTTCCACAATCAACATCACTTCAATTAATCCCCGACAAGATCATCGTGCCAGTTGGGTTTGAATTATTGGAAGCTAAAGAAAAAAACCTGCAGCACAAGAGAAAATGTAACACAGCCATCACAAAGTCTGAAGAAACACCACAGCCTCGTATAGCACTCAGTAAGATGGATCAGCGTTCAAAAGAGATTGAGAGAACCCCCCCCCCCCCCCCCCCCAGGGTTATTAGATCAGAATTGGAAAAATGGGAGCAATTGGACAGTGATGACAGAATACTTCTACAAAGAGAATTTTACAGAACAGCCTTTTTCAGGGCTACCTTATTTTTAGAAAGAAAAATCACAATCACACATTCCGAAAATACAATACCAATCATTTTTAAAAATTTCGTCCCCTATCCTCTCTGTAAAAAAATAGAGATGAAAATAAACTAGCTTTTTCTCGCTGGTGAATGGAAATATTTCGGTAATGCCACCCTAAAATGATCCAGAATGTCAGTCTTTCCCTCCAAAATAATTTGGAGGCAAAGATTGACACTGTGTCGTCAAAAAATCTGGGGGAAATCTTAATAGTCAAAGATTTTGCCTAGCATCAGTGTTAAGTACATATAATAGCGAAATTCAACTGCGACATTTTCATCCTACTCTGTTGAAACCACACGAAACGAAAATCACACCCCCACTCCCGCGAAACATGAAATAAAATATTTCATTCATACAGTGAAAAATGCATTTTAAAATGAAATCTAGCGTTTTTCCCCCATAAATAAGTTCAAGACAACGCGCTAAATTATCTAACCAAGTTATTTTCTCTGTAATAATTTATCGCCCATTGTTTGTTGAACATATGTTATATCTTTTCTTGTCACTAAACAATCAGTGTCCAAATACGCGGTTATTCCCCGAAAGAGCATGATCGTACGCGTATCTCCACAGTAGTGTGAATTATTGAAATGTACAACATCACACTGCCCAATCGGTTCACGGATTCGGTCAGGTATCCGAGGATTCGGTCAGCATGCGCGAAAGATTCGGTCAGAAAATCGCGGTTTTCAATGGAGATTTTTCCTATCGCTAATTTATTGCCAAGTGTCGAAACGAGGGAAAGTTCAGTAAGCATCGAGATGAGGAGGTTTGTATTTACCTTTTACATTTATCAGTTAGAGGGGTCATCGCACGACGCACAGTTACTCTGACGGCGACGTGACTGATGCCACAGCCTTAAGAATAGGCTGCACCAACATACAGGGGTCGGGTCAAGTTTCTGTCTTGTTGACAGTCGGGCGGCTTTGTGCAGAATTTGTAAAATTGTGCAATTGATAGGAAGAACACACATTCCAGTGACGTAATACCCCATTCGTAATTATTATAAGTCGCCGTTTATTATGGCACAATGAACGACGACTGATGAGAATCACGAAAGGACTACTAAGTCACTGCAATTTGTGTTCTTCCTGTCTTGTCGTTTTCTCTTATCCGTAGTTACAAATACGATTTCTCATTAAAACACGCAGGTATATCATATTGCAAAAAGAAAGTTTCTCCGCCACTTTATGTGGTGGGTTCACTCTAAGATTATATATCCTTCAACTGTAATCGCTATGTGGCTTAAATTTCCATCTCTTACTGGCAATCAAATCATTCGTCACCGCGCAACACAAAAAAATGCGAAACACAAACGGACTCGAAGTCGTCACTTCTGCGAGACGTTTTTTGACGGTCCGACGAATTTACACTACTATTAACCAGTCGTATTTTTTTTATCAGTCGTCGTTTGTTATGCGTTTGTTATGTTTGTTATGCGAAAGGTGTATATTGTTCGCAGGAGAGTAACTGTCGGGGTGTCGGGAAGTGGGAAACCTATAATAATTTCCTCAGTCGAGTCATTTCCGTCTGGATTATAGTTTTAGATATCAATTCGCTCTTGCTAGCAACAAGACTATATTTGCTACTTGCACTTACGTCACACACAGGGCGCCAGAAGCACTTCGAGGCAGGGGTGAGGGGTCAGACCCCGGGAAAAAAGCATTAATTCGCACTAGCAGCCACGCCATGACAAGCCGAAGCAAGCATGTCTCGAAGGCTGAGGGTCCGAGATGGGTGAGTTTGAGAAAAGGTGGCCCCTCCCCTCCTACCAAACTCACCCATTGGATTTTGAAAGCTCCCAGAACGGATTTAGAGGGTATTTTAGCCTTACATCGAGAATAAAACATTGATTGACGAACCTGGGAAGGGTATTGTTTGCCCCTCTCACCCCCGGGGTCCGAAGGCAGGGAGGGCAGCTGCTCCCTCTGCTCTCGTTCTTCCGGCGTCCCTGATCATACACGTAGTTAGGCTCATGCAGATGGAGGTCTATGGTAGATTGGGTTCCAGCTTGACCAATTTTGAGTCAAATAGACGCTAATAAAACAAGAAGTGAGGAAGCTCATGCGCCATGACAACTACATGTGTTTATCCAGAAACGACTTTTCTGAATATTTTAGCTACTCTTCAAAAAAAAGAAACGCAAAACGGGTATAGTCATGATAACATGGCAAATTTTGGAGGATATAGTGATGAAGTGTGGCTGTAGATATGATTTACGACACAAATCGTGGTGGACAATGGGGCATAATTTCGGCCACCGTGTCCCCAAAAATGTTGGAAAAACAAGGTTTCCACTGAGCTGAGCATGTGGAGGTATAAATGGACATGAAAATCGGTAGGAATTCGCACAGCGTTAAAGGGATCTTGCCATGCAAATGCCGCGTTTGGCCGAAGCAAAGAGAAAATAATACCAGGGGCTCTTGGAAAAAGGGGAATCAGCTTCGAATGGAGCGAGAGTGTTCAATGTCTCACCGAGCACCATCACACGCCTATGGAACCGTTACCAAATCCAGGAGACAACGTAGACCTTCCAAGATCCGGGAGACCCCGTGTGACTACCCCAGCTCAGAATCGATACATCCGGTTACGTCATTTGCGGGAGAGAACAACCAAAGCGTCCTCTACAGAGTCAACGCTGCCCGGTCAGCGAAGGATTTCAGATCAGACCGTTCCCAACCGTCTACACGTCTACACGAGGCAGTTCTGCGTGCTAGACGGACAGTTCGTGGCGTTATTTTGACGGCGCTGCATCGTCGACTGCGACTTCAATGGTGTCAGAAGCATAGGGCATGACCTCATCAGAGATGGAGAACGGTATGGTTCAGTGACGAGTCACGTTTCCTTCTTCGCCGAGTTGATGGACGATGCCTTGTGCGGAGAACGTTTTGCGCGTATCTGCGTTCGGAAGGTGGACAGATTTGGTAATGGTAGCGTTATGATGTGGGCAGCCATCTCACACACTGGTAGAACAGACATCGTCCATCTTGAGAGGTAACTTGACGTCGCAGAGGTACAGAGTTGAAAGTTTGCAGCCACACGTGCTCCCCATTAAGCAGAATGCAAACGCCATTTTCCAGCATGACAACGCCCGACCGCTCACAGCAAGGCCCACGATAGCTTATTTACAGAATAACAACACTGAAGTCCTGCCCTGGCCCTCCAAATCGCCAGATTTGAACCCGATCGAATATCTATGGGATCAACTGAATCGACGTGTGCGACAACGTCAACCACAACCTCGGACGTTACTGCAGCTGGCGCAAACGTTGCATGAAGAGTGGGCCACCATACCTGAAGCTTCCATCCGTAATCGGATTGCTTCAATGAACAGAAGGTGCCAAGCAGCTTTGGACTCAGTTGGCGATCACACTAGATATTGAGTTTAGATGACGTCAACTCGTGACGTTAACGTCTGAAACGTCTCCATTTGTGCTTCATTCATCCATTAAAACTTTGGTTGTAAATTGATTTCGTTCTCTATCCCATTATCACATAACGCAGGAACGTCCCTCATAACAGAAAACCCATTTTCCTTTTCTCTTTTTGAACAGTATATAATCCCGACTGTCAAAATATTCCATCTACATCATCAAGGCATGTCTCCGAAGAAGTCATGCCTTGATAACATGGTTGGAATATTTTGTTAACCCTTTACCCAACGTAACGACCAAAACCGGCCAGCGCTATTCTCAAAAATCGCCAATTAATTTTCATTATTTTTTTCATTTTTTGTCTCAAAAACATAGGTTATGACCCCTCATTGGAACGAGCTCGTCGAGCTCGTTCCAATGAGGGGTCATAACCTATGTTTTTGAGACAAAAAATGAAAAAAATTAGTTATTCAAGAATTTTTTTTGCAAGTGTCGTCTGCTTTTCATGTTAGGTAAAGGGCTAATCTGGACATGACTCGTGACACTCGGACAAATTGTGTTTACACCCTCACTCACCCAGTCGTTCATCTTCGCGGCTCCCTTGATTGTTTCCTTACAGCTCACATACGGATACATAAAATTACTGCACACTCAACTCCACATATCCTCGACTGCCCACATGGAGGCATGGTGGCGCTGTACACAAAGGTCAAATGGACGCCGATGGTGCGCCTGTCTTCAACCAATGCTAACCATGTTTGTGTAGAGTTAATACGTTGGGGAGTCTGACAGTTGTTCACCGTTGCTCGGTGGTTCTCTCCGGGTACTGCGACTTCCTTCACCCGTAAAACTGTCTGACACGAGGTGACTCTGGCTGTCGAAAGTGTCGTTAAACTCCGATAAATAAATAAATAAATAACTGCAAATATCAAATTTCAAGCAGAGTGTAACGTGAAAAAGTAATAATATTATTTCAGATTGATGTGAAGACTGTTCGAGGGTGGATCAAATGGGGAGGGGACGCTCCACTTCCCGTGTTTGCTCTTCCCCTATTTTCGCCAAAGTATTTGTGCTTCACATTTCATTTAAAGTGATTTAGTCTGTTAGGATTTGCCTTGTTACAATTTATGGGAGAATGCCTGTGAGAGTGTCCGCGGGCACTCTCCGATAAATTGTAACAAGGCAAAGACACATGAACCGATTCTGATGACCAAAAATAATTTAACACTCTACCAGTTAAACGTTTTCCATCGTTACGGCAATCCATTAGACGACATCAATTAATATTATGTTAATGACGTCAATTAAGATAGCGATCAAAGGGATCACAGGCTACGACATTTTAGGACAGCAATGCTTAATGTAATCATTGACATTTGCGGTGACCTGTAGTTGTCAATAGCTATCGTGGACTACTCAAAAACCAGTGGCCAGATTAACGGCAACTCGCACACAGTGCATGTCACATATCAGCGACGATCGGTCTCGAATGGGTGAAAAAAATAAAACAGAAAAACTCTTTTCACTCAGATGATTTCATATTCTGCAACTCAGAGCTATAATGTGAGCAAAACTGCTCCCAAAAATGGTACCACGCGTGCTAGGTCATGAAAGGTGATAAAGAAACGTCCAATCGAACGACGACTCGTAATGTGAAAAGATTCTTACTTGGTGTGTATTCGGAAGTTTTATTTCAGGAGTATGGTGTTCAAGATTTTTTTTCCAGCTGTTTTATCGGATATACGCCCTTTGCCCATTCATTATGTTTAACGTTAATGACATGCAAGGTCAGAGGTCGCTTCGGATAAACACTTCGATCAGCCTATCTATCAAGACTGTACAACATGCGATAGCAACAAACAAAATGTTTCGTATGAATCGTGAAAATGTGCGTTTTAATAATACTAATAAAGATAGAAAAATAACATACTTTCAACGCATCATTTAACCGACAGAACAAAATAATGTTGATTTTTTCGTCAAATGAATACCGCAATGAACCTCTTCTCATAAGCGAAAGTAGATTCGGCATCATGTTTTTTGTTGACGAGTGACAAAACGGCAGATAGGTCACTCAAAGGACACAACGATGACTGAGTGAGTGAAAGGGTTATTTAGGGTCAACCATTATAATATTATTTTAATAGGCAAGATCTAATGGACTGCCGTACAGATGGAAAACAGTTGACGAGCCTGACGGTGAAAGTAGGCCCGTATTATTCAATAGGCACAGGTGGCACTGAGTTTCGGGCTTACGAAAGATTTGGAGCCAACGCGAAGACGGAGGCGTATATGTTGGAATAAAAATGCGTATCGTAGCCAGTTCATAAGTGCACCTTTTTGTCTTTCTACACTTTTGGAGCCTACAATTCCCAGTGTGTCTTGGGTTCACAAAGGGTTAATCATGACCTGTGTAAAAGTGGTAAACCATGTAATATTCACCAGTATTTTCTGTCCTCTCAGCTCATGCCTGACTTTAGTCCCGTGTCGCGTGCACAGCGGCGACGCACGAACGCTTTGGCGAAAATAGGGATGGAGGCACCTCACACTTGATCCGCCCCAAAACAGTCCTCATCGCCATTTGTAATAATTGTATTACATTTCGCGTTGTTTTGACAAGTTCCGTTATTATATTTCGCGTTGAGTTGACTAGTAGTTTCAATGCGATTTGTAATAATTTTAGTACATTTCGCGTTGAATTGAAAAGTGGTTTTCAACGCGATTTGTTATAATTTTATTACATTTCACTCTGTGTTGACAAATCCACTGTTATTACATTTCGCATTGAGCTGACTAGTAGTTTTCAACACGATTTGTTCTAATTTTATTACATTTCGCGTTGTGTTGACAAGTCCACTGTTATTACATTTCGCGTTGAGCTGACCAATAGTTTTCAACGCGATTTGTTATAATTTTATTACATTTCGCATTGAGTTGTCTAGTGGTTTTCAACGCGATTGGAAATAATTTTATTACATTTCGTGTTGAGTTGTCTAATGGTTTTCAACGCGATTTGTAATAATTTTATTACACTTCGCGTTGAGTTTACTAATGGTTTTCAACGCGACTTTAAATAATTTTATTACATTTCGCGTTGAGTTGTCTAATGGTTTTCAACGCGATTTGTAATAATTTTATTACACATCGTGTTTTGGTCCAAATTGCGTTGGAGCAGCCCTTTCAAACAGGATTGAATTAGTTACGTTTCTAGCTGCATTATGAGAAAACATTGCCTAAGTGTACTGATATCTGTGCAAATGACTGACCAGTTTATCGACCCTCACGCCTTACAACTTTAGAAAACACTCTGCGTTATTTAAATTAATTCTAGCGTACACGTGTACTAAATAAAAGTAATTTATGCGATCAGTGAATATCATTTCGTTAACCAATATCGAATCCCGATTAACTCTGTCTAACGCGCAATCGAAAACCGTAGACGAACACAATATTATGTTTAATTATTAAGACCAGGTCGATATATTTTCTAAAATGTATAATCAAACCTTTATGAACTCGATGGCGTTTAAGATAAAACTGTTCATGTTTCTTAATTATGGAGATTCGCAAAAGTGTGTGCAATTTTCATCAAGTAGGAACAAATACGGATCGTTCCGTTTAAAGAATTAATCAATTAATTTGCCTTTGAATGTCTAAACAAAATGAAAGCTCTTTTTAACCCTTTTCCTAACACGAAAAGCAAACGACACTTGCAAATAATATTCTTGAATAACTACTTTTTTTATTTGTTGTCTCAAAAACATAGGTTATGACCCCTCATTGGAACGAGCTCGATGAGCTCGTTTCAATGACGGATCATATCCTTTGTTTTTGAGACAAAAAATGAAAATTAATGGGCGATTTTTAAGAATAGCGCTGGCCGTTTTTGGCCGTTACATTGGGTAAAGGGTTTAAACACACGAGAAAAACATACTTTTGGTTCTGTAAAAGATAAAACGAGCTCCTGTGAGTTTACATAAATTTCCTTTTTCCTACAGAAATCACATTCAAATACACATACCTTGAAAACACATTAAGGTGTTTTTGCGTGTTTGCTTCAGATACTTGCTCTTGCAACGACCCTGTTTATGTATTGTCCAGTAAAAGTGTTTCGCTTCATGCCCAAATGGTTTAAAATGGCGCGCGTTGACTTATATATTAAACACACATCTCCGTAACTGATATACGCAATACTGTGTTCACAAAAGCGATCATTTTGCGGCACGATCGCGATTCTATCGCGACATACTTGTGTCTAGATTTTTTAACCCTTTCAACCCTGGTGTATCTTCCATGTCAGTTCATTGGTAGCAATTAAAAGAGTCATATTCATTATGTGGGGGTAGAGCAATTAATATTTTCAACTGCACATTGAAAATACTGATCGGTCTCCTCCACACATTAAGTTAGCAGCCATCCTACTTAAGGAAATTATGACGTATCTTGTTCCTGGAACGGAAAAGCGGACTTGCCCTTTCAAAGGGTTAATAGAGTACAGTGGAACCCTGTGAATGAATAATCACTCTGCCAGAGATGAATATTCATCAAACAGGAGTTATTTATTTATTTATTTATTTATTTATTTATTTATTTATTTATTGGTGTTTAAGGTCACATATTTCTGCACAAGGCTAATCATGACCACGGAAGTTTTACGGGTGGAGGAAGCCGGAGTACCCGGAGAGAACCACTGAGCAACGGCGAGCAACTGTCAGCTCCCCAACATACTAACTCCACACAAGCAGGGTTAGCATTGGTTGAAGACAGGTGCACCATCGACGTGCAGTATGCCTTAGTACACAACGTCACCGTGCCCCCACATGGGCAATGGGGGTGAAGTGTCTTGTCCAAGGACAAAACGCGGTTGCCGCAGGTGGGATTCGAACCGAGGACCTCTCATCAAACAGGAGTATACGGTTAATAGGAATTGAGTCAATTTCCAAGCTTTAACATTTTACCCAACGTAACGTAAAACCGACCAGCGCTATTCACAAAAATTGCCAATTAATTTTCATTATTCTTTTCATTTCTTGTCTCAAAACATAGGTCATGACCCCTCTTTGGAACGAGCTCGTTGAGCTCGTTCCAATGAGGGATCATAACCTATGTTTTTGAGACAAAAAAAATTAGTTATTCAAGAATTTTATTTGCAAGTGTTGTCTTCTTTTCATGTTAGGTAAAGGGTTAATACAGAGCGTAGGCCACTGTAACAGCTCCTCGGAATGAATTTATTTTATCATCGAGTAAGACATTCTTTAGGAAGTCCCCTCATCCCGTACGTATAGTATAGCCTATAACAAAGTGTATCGGTGTAAGTGGCATCGACCCATTTTATCAAAATTTTCTTTCAGCGACTGATTCGCGCTCCCGCGTTGTGTCCTTGGGAAAGGCACTTAACCCCGATTGCCTACATGGGGGCACGATGACGCTGTGAACTAAAGCTTACTGCACGTCGATGGTGCACATTTCTTCAACCAATATAACCCTGTCTGTGCCGCGGTGCAGAGTTCAGAGTTACGACGTTGGAGAGGTGACAGCTGCTCGTCGTTGCTCGGTGGTTCTCTACGGGTACTCCGGCTTCCTCCACCCGTAAAACTGTCACCGACATGATATGACCCTGGCTGTTAAAGTGTCGTTAAACCATAATAAATAAATAAATAAATAAATAAATAAATAAATAAATAAATAAATAAATAAATAAATAAATAAATTTTCAAATAATAAATGGGAGATAGTCCCTCAAGTGGAACTCCATTTAGATGGGGAGGTGCGTTCGCACCCGTCGCCCCTCCCCTGGCTAGGCGCCTGCAAGACTGGCATTTGTTTATAAAGATTTCGTTCATAAATAGTTGTTTTGTTACAATTTATTGGAGAGTGCTTGCTGGCAAGTGACTCCACAAAAGCGGCCAAGAACATCCTTGTGCAATGTTCTTTGTTTGGGAGAGATATTTAAGAGCTCTTGGTCGCCATTTACTTCATTCACTGATATTCCCGGCATAAGTATAATCGTGAAGGTAAAGAAAATATATACCATTCCAATTCTTCTGTCATATGAATCGAATGGACTCTCGCATTGGGGCATGGGGTAACGGAGAAAGAGTTCATGATAGGGGTGGGGATGAATATTGTCTATCCATTCATAGCTGGTGGGTTGTGAGTAAACCGTCTTCTCTGGTGGTTAATCAGTTGGTTTGCTCTTCCTTGACGTATAACATCTGGTGATCTCGTACTCTTGCCTTTAAAGCAGAAATCCTTTTTTTAAAACCGCCAAAGTTTCCCTTGTTTTCCCCTGAAAGAACAGACCTACAACTTGCACACCTCCAGAAAGTGATTACAATCATATCTGGAGAATTAAAAGAGTTTATTTTAATATATAGTTTTATTTACTTACTTAACCTGACTTGAACAAAATTAATCTTCATCTTCATCCAAAAATGTCCGCATCCAGCAAAACTGTGGGTAACATCCAGGAGAAAAGAAGGGAAGAAAGAAAAGAGGACAGAAGACATAGGAGGGAGCGCGAAAGAGCAGCCAGGAGAGAAGCTATGGGAGCGGAGATTAAGGTAAGTGACTTTGACTCTCTAGCTAAAACCATTGCCAATCTAACTGGACAGGTAGCTAGTCTACAAGTCCAGTTAGCAGACCTCAACAAAACCATCAAGGAAAAGGATGAGACTATTACTCGGTTGAGGGGTGAACCAACTTTACAATCCTCTCCTCCAACTCCAACTCCACCAACCTCTGGCTTTGAGCCAGCAAGGGTTTCAGTGGAAGCTCTGGAAGCCCAGGAAGCTCAGGATAGTAGTAGCTCAAGATCTGTTCAGGAAAGGCATACCCTATCTACTACCTTACCTACCCCACCCTCCCCTGGCTCTCCTCCAAAGAAGATCCAAGTGGTGGCAGGAATGCATGCCATTCCCAAGGATACCATTGAGATTGAGTCTGGTTGCCCAGCAACCCCGGCGACCTCGGCATCTGAAGAGGGCAAAAGTCCAAGATCCTATGCTGAGGTCGCTCGGGCTGCTGGGAGAGACACCATAAACAAAGCTCCCTCTGACAGCAATGATCCAAAGGATCCTCTAAACACTAAGAGTTTTAACCCGGACGTTCCGCTTTCACAGCTCTTCAATACCCAGGGAACTCCAAATCTTAGTAGTCTACCAGTCTCCAATCAAGACTCTGATGGTACAACATTAAAAAAAAGAAAGCAAGAAGGTAATGACCCTGACGCAGAGCTGCAGGAGTGTACGAGCGAGGAAGACTTCGAAACAATGACGGAAAGAAAAGTCAAAAGGTCTAGAAGCTTCATTCCTCGTCCGCGCCCTTCTGGCTCTGTCTCGTCAGGAGGGCCATCAGTAGGCCAAACTAACAAAAATAGCGCCACGAGTACAAAAAACCACAGAGAGGGCACCATGCCAAGTAAATCAGCAAAGTCAGCAAAGTCAGCAAAGTCAACCTAATCAACCAAATCAGCTAACGTTGTCGAATCCCACACAGACGTCAATGCCAAAACCTACGCCAACGCCCTTAATGGAGCTTGACTTTTCCGCTGCCGTCAAAAAAAAACTGTAGACCTGCCACTAACAAAACTAGCTAGACCCAAAGGACAAGGGGGAGTGACTCCCTCACCCCATGCTGGTAAGAAAGTTAGTAACCCACCCCCTTCCGCACAAAATTCAAAAGTAGTGGTTGTCGTTACAAGGGTTCACCCTGACACTCCCGCTGAAGTCCAAAACGGCAAGTGGGAGCGTTTTGCGTTTGCACATGGAAGGTGAAAGTTACGTGCTCAGACCCCGAAATCACAAAAAAAAACTAACCAATGGGGTCACCATTAACGTAAGAAAGTATATGGCGGAGGAGTACCGATCCACTCCCCCTCCTGTGCAATGCCATAAATGCCAAAAGTTTGGACACGTTGCCAACAAATGCAGGGGGCCTTGACCTGCATGAAGCGCGGAGAAAACCATCTCACCAAGGCATGCAAGTCAAAATCCTCCTCATGCCCTAACTGTAAAGGTCCCCACACTCTACTCCGTCCTAAATAAACATGTCAACACCAACCTGTCTGACATCTGTCAGGATGTCAGCCGTTCAGCTTCTAAGTTATTCAAAACCCAAATATCAGAAACTTTAATTAAAGCCGCCATCAACACCAACTAAAGCCACCCTCCATGAATAACTAAAAGACCGCAAGAACTCAACGCCCATCATGAATAAATTACAAATAGCCGTGTGGAACGCTAGAAGCGTTAATAATTAAAAAAAACTTCAAATGAGCCGATACTTCGAAGGTACAGACATTGTCTGTATCTGTGAAAGTTGGCTTCAACCCAGCAAAAACTCTTCAATAAGTGGGTTCAGCACTATTAGGAGAGACCGACTAATCACCCAAAGTGGCGGCGTTGCTCTTCTAATAAAGCAGAACATCAAAACTAAAACCATAAAAACTAATCACCTCGATGCAGAGGTGATTGCAACTGAAATCACAATCGACAATAAAAACATCGCGATTGTTTGTTATTATAACGACCCAAGCAAAACTGTTTCCGACACTGTCTTTGAATTCTTTACGAGAAAATACAATCACTGCATTTACCTCGGCGACTTCAATGCCAAACACCTGTACTTTGGCTGCAACAAAACCAGCCCCAACGGTGAAGCCCTCCTCGAAATAACCAAAAAACATAACCTTCATGTGGTTATGAACGACAACTCAGCAACCTATATCAGTAGCTACCCACTATTTTCATCTGATATCCTCGATCTAATTATCGCCAGTGACTCCCTAATAAACCACATCGATGACCACTTGGTCAGCGATGATGACTTAGGCAGCGATCACCTACCGGTCCATGCCTCACTGCAGCTAGGTAATGGCCCACTCAGGTACCCCCCCCCCCCCCCCACCCCACTCTCCGCAGAAATTTCAGAAAAATTAATTGGAATCTCTACCGCGACAACTTCGATGTCAAACTCACAACCCCCCCCCCCCCCCCCCCCCCCCCCATTATCCAATGCAGCGGAACTCGAAACCCAATGCGAAGACATTGAGAAAATCATTAACTCAACTCTAAACGAAATATGCCCAAAAGAAGAAGTGCGCCCCTAGAGAAACACTATCTCAGGCGACACACTGTCACTAATCAAAACTAAACGGAAAGCTCTTCGCGCTCTTAAAACCGAAACTGACCCCGGTAAGAAAACTGACCTCAAAAAAAAAACATACAATCGCCTTCATGGCGAAGTCAAGGAAGCCCTCAAAACTGAAAAACAAGCCAACTGGGAACAGGTAACAGCCAATCTAAACGGGGTCCAGGATGCTAAAAAATTCTGGGACTCTTTCAAAATCCTAACTTTGCAAAAAAACAAGGGCGGCAAAGCCGCAGCCAAACCTCTTAAAAGGGAAGACGGTTCCTTCACGCGTACCGACAAAGACAAGGCCGACACCTTTGCCGACCTCTTAAGAAAAACGCATCGCCCGTATCAAGGCGCAGGCAATGATGACGCCGTCATAAACGCGATTGATGACTTCATCAATGAACACCCTGATATCTACCGTGACCTCAAATTCGACAACGAACCAGAAAACCGGGATGACGACGACCTCGTCACCCCATCACCAATGACGAAATCATCAACGTCATAAAAAAAATGCAAAAATTCCTCCTCCCCCGGTGAAGACGAAGTTAGCTACAAAATTCTAAAACAAAGCCCAAATTCCCTAATCGAAAAACTAAACAAACTGTTCAACGCTTGCCTCACCCATGGCTACTTTCCCAAATGTTGGAAAAAAGACATCGGTGTCATGATACCAAAACCTGACAAGGAGCCTTCCGATCCAGCCAGCTACCGCCCAATCAGCCTCCTAAGCTGCATTGGTAAGACATTCGAAAGAATCCTTACCAATCGGTTCAGGGGGCACCTTGAAGACAACGATTTTTTCAATAAGTGGCAAAGAGCCTATAGAAACCGTAAAGACGGCGTCGAGCATGTCTACCGACCAGTCACTCAAATAAAAACCGCGATCAACAATCAGCAACTAGGCGCGGCAGTCCTGTCAGACGTCGAAAAAGCATTTGACTCTATTTGTCACAACGGAATGCGCTACAAATTATCAAAACTGAGACTCCCCATGAAATTGCTCAGATTACTATCCTCTTTCTTGAATGATCGCGAAATTAAAGTCAGAGTGAACAATGAAATGTCTGACAGTGTCCCCCTTGAAGCAGGCGCCCCCAAGGATCCGTCCTAAGCCCCTCCTTTACATCTTCTATCTAAATAACCTTAATTTCTCCGAGGATCGTGTTCAAGTCTCCCAATTCGCGGATGATAAGGGCTTTGGGACTCTAATAATACGGCCAATCTGCTTCAAAAACCCCTGCAACGCGCTCTCGATGACCTAGAACAATGGTGTGCCAAATGGAGAATTAAGCTAAACGCCAATAAAACCCAACGAATCACCTTTACTCGCAAGACAAATAAACGTGATTTTGACCTAAAACTAATGGATAACACCCTCCCAGAATGCAAACAAGCGAAATTCCTGGGCATCACCATTGAGCAAAAACTGTCCTTCAACAAACACACCGACGACATGGCGAAAAAAGCCACCAAACGCATTAATTTACTGAAAATGCTAAAGGGAACTTCTTAGGGAGCCAACCAGGCCACCCTACTCAAACTACACAAAGCCTTTGTGCGCCCAGTACTCGAATACGGGGCAATCATCCTAACTGACCTCAACCAAACAAATATGGGAAAACTCCAGAAGGTCCAAAATCAAGCGTTTACAGTCGCCCTTCGCGCCCCATGGGACACACCCATCAAAACACTCCACGACAGGGCCGATATCCCCACCATCAAAGACCGCCTAGCCACCCTGGCCGAGAAAAATCATGATCGGCTAGCCGACAGTGAACTAATTTCCGAACTCGGAGCCATTTGCGAATGCTGACAAAAGCCCAAAAATTCCAACCAAAAGTAAGACCGCTCGAAAAAACTAGGGAACGAGAAGGTGAACTAACAGGCAGATTAACAGCTTAACTGTGGCCTTCTACCAGAAAGGGCTGCCTTCACCGACTCAACTAAAATTACATTACGATTAAATATTGTAAAAAACTATATAAATAGGGAACGAGAAGGTGAGTTAACAGGTAGATTAACAGCTTAACTGTGGCCTTCTACCAGAAAGGGCTGCCTTCACCGACTCAACCAAATTTAGATCACGTTCTAACACTGTTGAAAACTAAAAACTGCTCGAGAAAAACTAGGAAACGAGAAGGTGAGCTAACAGGTAGATTAACAGCTTAACTGTGGCCTTCTACCAGAAAGGGCTGCCTTCACCGACTCTATCAAAATTACATCACGTTTAAAAACAGGGAACGAGAAGGTGAGCCAACAGGCAGATTAACAGCTTAACCGTGGCCTTCTACTAGGAAGGGCTGCCTTCACCGACTCAGCTAAAATTAGATCTCGTTTAAACACTGTATAAGGTTTATGTGTAAACATGTTATCTCTGAACTAAAACACCCGCGATCCCCGACACCTCCAAATACCCTTAAATTAACCTAAATATGATCGCAACCAGCGAAGGGTACAACAGGAAAGAAACACCCTCGGGTGTGGTTTAGTGTGTTAAACCTGTTACCCTCCCGCTGCAATCTCATTCCCAGCAGCGGAAGCTCAGCCCACATAAAACGCTCGCGATCCCCGGCACCTCCAAATAAATTCAAACTAAACTAAAAAAGGTCGCAACCAACGAAGGGTACAATAGGGAAGAAACACCCTCGGGTGTGGTTTAGTATGCTAAACCTGTTACCCCCCCCCCCCCCCCCCCCCCCCCCCCCCCGCTGCAAACTCACTCTCAGTCTCATAAATTAAACAAAATGTGCCATTTTTATCTTTTTAAATTTTACATATTCTAATGAAAACTAATTCTGCCTTCTTCTTTTAAGCAAGTACACAGAAGATACTTTTTGACCAGCACCCCTATAACCGCCATGGACACTACAACCGTTATGGAAACAGTACCCCCATGGTTCCTGAACATCCTCGTGTCTGGCTCAAATATCTTGTTCCTTGGGTGAGATTCCCCCATCCCACCCAGATACCCATCGAGGATAATAATAATCCCAGCGGATGCGGAGCTAAGGGGGCGGGTCTATGAGGAGTGAGGGTGGGGGTAGAACTCCAAATCTCAATGGACCCCAAAATTCAAGCCCATTGCAACTCTTTTCATCATTTATCACCTGTTACACCTCGATTGATGCAAAACAATGATGCAGTGTTTGGTGTTGGAGATCGTTCATTATAGTTCGTTCGGAAATAAAGCATAAACACGACTCCGAAGTCAATGTTAGCTATTGTTATGATCTGAACACAGGTCATATATAAATGGTTTATCCGTCTGTCCGTCCGCTCTAGGTTCCATCCAAACTTATTTTGGTTTTCGTACGATAACGTGATTAATGAACGGACCTTCTTCACATTTGATGTGGAAGTTATTTATGAGGAAGATTGAGAGAGAATACTGGCATACAGATATTTGGCGACAAGGTCCTTGACACCATATCTGACATTTGGAGCCTATTTATAGAACTCCAAACAATCACCAATCACCAATCATTTGGCCAATATAAGATCTGTTTGAGAATCTCTTCCTCCTGAGAAAGATACAGACAGGAGCATGTCTGTCCACACCACAATTTTCTTGTCTTCCTGGCAGAGATAATTACCTCCAGTCGGTATCAAATTTTACTCAGATTCATTCTCAGAGCACTGGATTTTTAAACATTTCCCGGGGGGTGGGGTGGGGGCGGACCCACACTCTAGGAAAGGGACACCCCCCCCCCCGACCGACCACCCGCTCGGCCCTTTGGGCGTCGAGACTTGCCTTTCATGCTGTGCATTCCCCTGATTATTGCTCACCCCTCCCCCTTATTTTTGAATCCTAGCGCCGCCTCTGCGTGCCTCTTACATGATGACGATCCCGATATACTTTGCTAGTCGCCCTTAACCCTTTGAACCCTGGTGGTATCTTCCATATTAGTTCAATAACAGCAACTGGAAGAGTCCATGTGTATTATTTAGGGGTAGACCAATTAATATTTTCAACGTGCTGCCTTGGGTGGTTAGAATGTTATAAAGCATACAGTCAAAGTCACGGTTCAAGTAATCTGTGGATGGTGGGTTTGTACACTCCGATAGCGAAGACGATGAGCTTGATTTTTGCAGAACAACCCTACGATCTTTTCCGAAAGCAGTGCTGAATAACATTCTCAACGTAAAAAGATAAACAGCTGTACAAATACCAAAAAATATTGATAAGGTGAAATTGAAAAAATCCACTATTATCGAAATCATAGAGCTCCGGGATGTTATTTCTCTAATTTATCGGGAATAATCATTAGACTTACAATCTAAGGTCATGAACCTAGCCATCTCTATCTCACATATATAGTCTCTCGTCTTTAGCAACACATGGGGGACATAATTATCCGTAATATCTCTACTATTATTTTCTATGTCACCGAAAAGTGACTGCTAATTCCAGCATCCATCGTTTTAGCATTCTGCAGACTTTGTCACGTTCCCATCTATCAGTTATTGTATCGACAAAATATGTATGTTTACTTCTGATATACTTTGAAGATCCTAACAAAAATGTTTCATCGGCTTAACTAGTTATGTCCGAAGCCCGTAATTGGGCTCCAGTCTGAAATCCATGTGCCGCAACTAAAATGTCCACATTCTATGAATGGGGACATTCCATAATGGCTTTGAACTGAACTTATTTAATCTATATGGATTTGCCTAGTTACAATTTATGGGAGAGTGCCTACAGGCACTCACCCATAAATTGTAACAAGGCAAATCCATACAGGCACTCTCCCATAAATTCTGTAAATGTGTTGCAAATTATCATTGAAAAGAATTTATTTTATCTGAATGGATTTACATTTGTTATAATTTAAGGGGGAGTACCTACAGGCACTCTCTCATAAACTGCAACAAGGCAAAAACAAACAGGAAATCCCCCATAAATTGTAACAAGGTGAGGCCACGTCTAAACATTTAACACTCTACCACTTAGTTCATATGCGATTCATATGACAAATTCTTCACCATCCGTAAGCTTCGTTCTCAAATGTGATGAGTACTAGGCATTCAGTATTTGCTTATGTTATAATGTTGACTTCATTTTATTGCATATGCCAGCTAACATTCTTACCAATCATCATCCTCCCAAACTATCTGATTTGGAATGAGACGCCAGTAAATATCTGAGAAAATGAGTCTATTGTGCAGTTCAAGAGTTATCGAGACAAGAACAATCGACGGAACCTGACCCCCCCCCCCCTCTCTCTCTCTCTCTCACTCCTCTCTCTCTCTCTCTCTCTCTCTCTCTCTCTCTCTCTCTCTCTCTCTCTCTCTTGCGATAATACTAAAATGTCGGGAAGTCCAAATATATCATTTTAGACTGCGGCTCCACTGCAGTAACCTGAACCATCACTGTTGTTCCCCTCAATAAACGTGCAGCCTCTCCCTTTGCGTCTGTGGGAAGCACGAGACGGTTGATCACTTCTTGCTCTGTTGTCCATTTTATAGCACAAAGAGAGAAGAGAAACTCACGGAACACTCTTCTGATATGTAGATTCTAAAACACTCTTTTATGGGTCGCATCACCTAAGCAACCAGTTGAACCAAACTATCTTCGAAACTGTACAATCTTACATTTTGAGGACTATTCGATTTGGTTAGCTGTAAAACATTAACTACCCTATTGATATATTCACCAAATTCCAGTTCAAGAGGATTTGTGTAAGGAAGAAATAAATTGTGAAATTTTCCTCGATTCTTATCACAGTCCCCCCTCACAGTTGATCTGAACTCCCACGTGTCAAAAGTGTAATTATGTCAATGCAGGAGAATGACTACCCATTGTACCAAACTTCGTGCATACTGATGATAATAACACTTTGGCTCGCCGTTGATTTGTCGCGGTTCTCAGCTCACAGGGCCTTGAATACCCTGTGCTCTCAAATGTCCCACACCTGGTCTCTCCTCCCAAAACCTTAAACGAAGTGTTTGATGCCATATCGTACCCCATTTTCCCAATTTCTCAGATAAGCATACTAACCCACTTTTAGAGTCACACAGTACCCACCCAATATCCTTCATTCTCCCATCCCACATCCCCAATATACTTCCGGGCAATCGTATTCTGTTAGACTGATAGTTTGGACATTCTAATAGGAAGTGTTGCAGGGTCCCTTCTACTCCTAAAGTACACACCTGGCACTCCTTTTCATTTTCTTTACCATTTTCCATAAGCTCTACGGGGCCTGTCATCTGTTATAACTATTCAATGGCCGCCTATTTCTTTCGTTCATTTTTTAAAAATGTTTCTCAGTTCCTTTTTGAATAATAATATTTATTTATGCAATCTATATCTTTCTTGAATAGGACTTGTATTTCTATTATTTAGCACATGATTTCATTTCTCATTGTCATAAAACCACTGTCATATCCATCTTGTACCTGTCTATCAAGCCAGAAAATAAGCAGACTGTCATCTGCAAATTGAGGTCCCCAGAGGGTGAATTTAGTGATGCTACCCTGCACAGCAGGGTAGCATCACTAAATTTACCCTCTGTGAACCTCAATCTGAATCAGGGTTCCAAAACGAAACAAAAAGAAGTACTCAGAGGATAAATTGGCCCACTGTATGGGGTAGCATCATCAAATTCACCCTCTGGAAACCTCCTTCTGCAAATGCCAGACTGCTTATTTTCAAGCCTGTGTGCTGTGTTTATTGTGTGGAAACAGCTAAATATACGCGTTAGGCTTACTGTGGAATCCACAGTGCTTAACCCTTTACCCAACGAATCTGAAACATCCGCCCGCGTAATATGCAAATTCAGCAGCTGAAAAAAAATATTTTTCAAAAAAATTCAATAAAACCTTATCATACTACCCCTCTTTGAAACGTGCTCGTCGAGCTCGTTCCAATGAGGGGTCACATGATATGGTTTTGTTGAAATTTGGGGGAAAATGTTAATAAATGATATTTAAAATAATAAATTTTGATATCGTCTGCGTTGAGTAAAGGGTTAATTTACTGAATTTTGTACCATGCAGATACTTGAAATAAATACTTCTAAGAAACCAAAACATATACTTATCAGTCTAAGCTATAAAGAATTCAATTACACCCATGAGGCTACACGTATAAATAATCAGATTATCGACAAGCTCGATAACAGACAAAATGAGAAATCTGTAAAATTTCTTGGCATAAATATTGATGAAAATTTATCTTATGCTGAGCACATACCTTAAATTTGCTCGAAAGTTGCTCTTGCTAACTTTATTCTCAATAGAGTTAAGAGAATTCTCCCACATAGAGTCGCGAAAAGCCTGTATTTCACTTTGATACAGAGTCTCGTCATCTTGGGAATTCCAATATGGGAAGCCGCAAAAGCATGCAATCGACTTTTTAAACTTCAGAAATGGTCAATTCGTATCATTAATAATAAGAAATATAATGCTCATACCGACCCATTGTTTATCAAAGATGGTATTCTGAAGATAAAGATTTGTATAACTTGCACGCTCGCTTGTTCTTGTTCAAGTGGCATAATGGGCATCTTCCGGCATCCTTTGCGATTTTTTTTCCACTGTAAATAATCACACTAATGTTATAACACGCCAAGTCGGCTTCTTGCACCGATATAGCACACTAGGACAAAAACCTTGGAAAATCTCCCCGTCTTTGCATTCCCTAAGCTATGGAGCGAACTAGAACTGGACATTAGGGCAATAAGCAATAGGAAAGAGTTCAAGAAAAGGTTAATTTCAAAGCTCTTTTCAGCGTACTGCGATGATACAGATTGCTCAAATCCTTACTGCCTGAAATGTGCTGTTTAGTATTCTTCCATTCCAAGTCATCCCCAGACCTGTAGCCCCATCCTCTCCATGTCACACCGGACTGTAAAAGCTAACACCAACATAATATCGCAAAATAACTGACAAGGTGTGCTGACGAGCCTCGCATATTTAGCTTACATATTTTCAATGTAACTCTGTCTGGTAATCTCGTCCTGGCTGGCCTTCTCGCGTTCCGCCTGGTCCTTGCATTTGATTCATGTGCGCTATACGACCAGACAAATTCTTGCTCTGGCACCTTACGGCATTACATTCAAAGGATGGGGCATAGCCAGCAGGTTCCAGTTCAATAGGTTCATTCCACCACACACACCATTTGCAAATGCAATAGTGGATCTATCTTAACAGACAATAATAGCACTCCATGATGTTGCATTACAATTTAATTTTTCTCTTTTCAATCTGCATATTCCTTCCTTTTCTTTCTGTGCTCTCTCCATCTACATATCTGTTACTATCCATTCACCTGTTACTGTCTTTCTCCCTCACTTAGGGGAAGGCATTCTGGCTATGCCTCTCCCTGCTGGTGCATATTATTTTAAAAAAATTTCAACAAAAACATATCATGTGAAAATTAATCCTTTTCTTTCTACACTGTCTTCATCTACATATCTACATATCTGTTACTATCCATTCACCTGTTAATGTCTTTCTCCCCCACTTAGAGGAAGGCAGTCTGGCTATGCCTCTCCCTGCTGGTATACATAAGAAAACTAGTTGGTCTCAAACTTAACGGTTTGATATCTGTATTGTGAAGTATACACTTCGTGTAAATTGTGTTTTATTTTCTGTATACTGGTAAATAAAAATATAAATATTATACACTACTGTTTAACTCTTTTAGCGCGAAATAATCTGAGAAACAGAATTCTTAGTGCCTAATATTCATCAGGAATTTTACAAAAAGTATAGGTTGTTAGACTAAAGCGTTATTATTTTAAAATATGTTCTAATGATCTCATTAACAGTTTTTCAAATGATTTTCTGTATATATTTAAGTGGCACCTTAGGGGACGCGGTGGCTCAGTTGGTAGAGGTGCAGGCTGCAAGCCGAGAGGTCCTCGGTTCGAATCCCACCTGCGGCAACCGCGTTGTGTCCTTGGGCAAGACACTTCACCCCATTGCCCACATGGGGGCACAGTGACTCTGTGTACTAAGGCGCACTGCACGTCGATGGTGCACCTGTCTTCAACCAGTGCACCTGTCTTCAACCAGTGCTAACCCAGCTTGTGTGGAGTTGGTATGTTTGGGAGCTGACAGTTGCTCGCCGTTGCTCGGTGGTTCTCTCCGGGTACTCCGGCTTCCTCCACCCGTAAAACAGTCACGGTCATGGTTAGCCATTGTGCAGAAATATATGACCTTAAACACCAATCAATTAATAAATCAATAAGTGGCACCTTTATACTTTCAAGGGACGGTATCGTTGTTCATGGATAGGACATCAATGGTGCATGAAGCATAGGAATACGTATGTTTGTTCAACTCTTTGCCCAACGAATCGACCGCATCCCCCCGCATAATATGCAACTTCAGAAGTTGAAAAAATATTATTTTTAAAAAAATTTCAACAAAACCATATCATGTGACCCCTCGTTGGAACGAGCTCGTCGAGCTCGTTCCAACGAGGGGTCACATGATATGGTTTTGTTGAACTTTTTTGAAAAATTTGAAAAAATGTTATTTAAAATAATAAATTTTGATATAGTCTGCGTTGGGTAAAGGGTTAAAATCACTTAGAAATGGACACACACAGTTGGCTAAAATGACTACTGCAGTACCTTTCCGCGGCCTGCCGTCTGTCGACTTTAGTCGCCTGTCGCACCAAAAGAGTTAAACTGACGAACATTCTAGTGAAGACATCTTTCTTTGTCTTATTTCCGTCCTGTAAAACCTCTTTATTTATTTTCAATTTTACTGTCGTCAGTGAGGTTACCCTTCATCGAGCAATAACATAGGTCCATTAACTCTTAACTCGATGAGTTCTCTCAAAATACTTTTAATCAGATCTAGACATGGCTGCTGTGAAGCAGCCATGGCTAGATTTGTTGAAAACGTCATCTAAATTTAACTCTAGAAATCATTAGTCAAAGCATTTATTCAATGTACATGGAAGAAGTTGGGCTTAATATGTCCAAATTATACTTATTTCACTGACGAGAGATTTCGTGTCCTTGGCGGGAATATCTACAACCAGCACACAAGGAATTGGATCACTCACCTACTTACACCCAACCCGATTCTAAATCGTGCCAGAAAGTGTATGAAATGGAAGAAGACAAAAGTGATACACAATGGGATACGTAAATAAACATGCTATCCGTTTGTTCGATGGCTGTCAGTTGCACATGTGCAATAAATGTCTTGGAAGTGTCAGGTGTAATGACGTATCCATTCATTTCAAAAAATACATCACTCCGATCATCTGATGGGCATCAAAAAGATGTGAATTTACTTACCTTGAGCTTCCAGGGACTCTATGCATTCACTGCATTGCCTCAGCGCCTCTGTAAGAAAAGAGAATTCGAAAATCGCAGTTGTCAATTTAAACAAAAAACACCAGGAATGTGCAACAAAATAAGGATAGACATGGTTTCGAACTTGTTCCTGCATGGTTTTTAATTAATTAATTAATTAATTAATTAATTAATTAATTAATTAATTAATTAATTAATTAATTTTGGGGGGTGGTGGGGGTGGGGGTATTTTCTGGTATTTTCAATATTCGAATAAAAACCTATTCAGAAGCTGAAAATGTTAAGGAGAGATGAGAACGACATGAATTCACAAGAGATAATAATTTTGAACGATCGAAGAAAGGTGAATCTATCATTCAACATAGAAAATAGGGGAAAACTATGGTTCGGTGGTGGGCAGGAAACTTATTGAATAAAACTTACGCAAATATCAACCAGCAAACGGCCTCTGAAATCGGAGTCAGCTGCGGAGTTTTGAAGAATCTACAAAGGGGTTGGCCGTAATTGGCAGATTAAATCCCAAAGGCAAACTGCAATTATACTTTGACTGTGGCTGAAGCAGTCACGAACTGGGTTAACTCTTAAGCTATGTTTTGGAGATAAAAATGAAAAAATATCATGAAAATTGTATGGTGATTTTTGTAAATAGCTATCGCCGGTTTTTAACGTTTCGTTCTCAAAGGGTTAAAGTACTTATTTGGTAGGTATGATTTTCTTTCCCAGAATTGCCCATCATCAAACATGGCAGATATGGGTTGAAACTCGGATGATACCACACCGACCTCGACCGATATGAACCAAACTCGAGTCGTCCCTCTGGGTACGTTGATTGGCGCAACCAACTGTTTGCATCGAAATCTTTCACAGTTAATCGTCGAACGCAATCAGGAAAATTGGCCTCACCGGGGATCATGGAGTAGTTGCAAGTCTAGTTTTGTATAAGGAGGAATTATCAAAGACAATAAGTAAGGGATGGGTGGGTGGATGAAGCGAAGAGAAAAAGACAGTTGTGTAACAAATTCAAGGCAAACCGAGTGTCGTAAGCAGAGATTCGCCAAATGTGAGCCTGAAGATAAAACCTCAAAGTTTTTAACACTTTACCCAACGTAACGGACAAAACCGGCCAGTGCTCTTCTCAAAAATCGACAATTAATTTTAATTATTTTTTCATTTTTTGTCTTAAAAACATAGGTTATGACCCCCCCCCCTTTGAAACGAGCTCGTCGAGCTCGTTCCAACGAGGGGTCATAACCTATGTTTTTGAGACAAAAAAATGAAAACCATTAGTTATTCAAGATTTTTTTTTGCAAGTGTCGTCTGCTTTTCATGTTAGGTAAAGGGTTAAAAGAATGAGAAACCATAAAACTGTCAGTCTCAGAAAACTGCAACAGATCTGAGAACATTTTGTAATTATTTGTGTAGGTTAATTTCATATCGGCCGCGATATCACTCGAGGTAACTTTATATTATCCTGAGACTGAGGGTCGAAGATAACGAGTTGTTCTAATATGTGAAACACCAACGAAAGATTTGTGTTACAACCCTTCCAAAACTTGAGATGTTCAGATTATACATCTAGCTTGCAGGAATTAGTTGTTCAGTTACTGTAATTCGACTTGTTTTGTTAAAAATATGATTTCGTACTCGAATTTTCTGTGAATGATATATTAGCGCAAATTTGAAATGTTCGACTAGAGGTTGGGGTATTTTTCACGTTCATATTGTTGATTACTCCAGAGTTTTGTTCATAAGATTCACGTTCTGTACCTGTAGCGAGGGGTATTATTAAAGGGGAAAATGCTTTTAACTTTTTACCTAACATGAAAAGCAGACGACACTTGCAAACAAAATTCTTGAATAACTAATTTTTTTCATTTTTTGTATCAAAAAATAGGTTCTGACCCCTCATTGGAACGAGCTCGAGGTTTTTGAGACAAAAAATGAAAATTAATTGGCGATTTTGAGAATAACGCTGGCCGGTTTTGGCCGTTACGTTGGGTAAAGTGTTAAACTGGGACCGCGACAACCGTAACTTATTCCCAGTTCCTTATTCGTCATTCATTAACAACCACTCCATCGGTTGATAATGAATGCCGAATAAGGAACTGGGAATAAGTAACGGTTGTCACGTCCCCCCTCGACGAGCTCGTTACCACGAGGGGTCACATGATATGGTTTTGTTGAAATTGTTTGAAAAATAATATTTTTTCAACTGATGAATTTGCATATTACGCGGGCGGATGCGGGCGATTCGTTAGGTAAAGGGGTTAAAGAGGGGCCGTATGTCCCTCCACACTTGCTACTGGAAAAGGTCCAATAATTTTACCGCTATGTATACCATCAAACGAATTGGCGTAGTCGGGTGTTGATCCAACTCACAGGAACCTTATCAGAGAATCCGGCGTCGACATGGAGAACAATAGAACATTGGCTAAACAGCGGTTACTTGTAACCTAGCATGGGGGATAGATATGACTGAGGTCCTTCCAGCAACTTAATGGGAAATGGGCAGATCGGTTTCTTTTGTTGATGATTGATCAAATGTGCCAAGATCACAACCAAGACACTTCAGTCTTACACACAACAATTTCATAGTTTTACAAACAGGACAGATACAATATATTTAGCATTGTATCAAGCAACATGAGAACTCCGCGTAGTCACCTACGACAATAAAAAAGAGACAATATCGGAGACAATATCGATGACCATATCATACGGAATTTTAAAGAACATTGGTTGAACAGCGACCATTGGCAATTTGGCATCAGAACAAAAGACGTCCCAGATTAAGTGGAATGAGTTGTCATATCTCGATCCATCAGCCCACGGGGATGCTGGATCGATCTGCGACACCCCCTTTCAACAGTTAATAATAATAACAACACTTCGGCCGGTCGTTGTCGTGGTTCTCATGTGAGAAGGCCCAGGTTACCACTGTGCTTCCAACTGCCTCCCTATGCCAACGCTTCTTCTCTCCTCCCAACACTCGGAGACAAACTGCTTGATGACATCCCCTGCCCTATTCTTCCCAATCTCTCCAATAAGCATATTAACCCCCTCCTTTGTATCACTCACTAACCACATGTCCATTCTCCCATCCCATTTCCCTATTATACAACTTATACTCCTAGCGAATCTTATTCTGTTGAATTGGTATTTTGGGCATTCTAGTAGAAAGTATTCCAGGGTCTCCACCACGCCTAAATTACACATCTGGCACGCCTTTTCATTGTTTTCCCCAATTCTCTCTCAGCCCCAGGGACCGCAACATCAGCTTGAATAACAGTATTCCTCCAAAATTGCCATCAAATTACTCTTCAACACCTGGCTTCTTTTTATCACACAGGCCATCCAAAGACCTCTTTGATTTGACCCTCTCGCCAATTGAGGTTACCATCTTCCATGACTCTTTCTCTGACGATATTTTACCCTGGGTTGTCCCTACTTCTTAGTCCTAGATCTCTAATGAGTAGTTCTCTAACTCCCTCACTTGGACCATCCACCCTTTCTTTGAATTTGAATTCCAAATATTCTGTAACATTACTTTACACCATCGGCTGTCTTGGAGATCTACCAAATAGTTAAGATAACAGAGTTTCAATAAGTCTATCCTGTCTTTGATCCTCATCCACCCCCCCCCCTCCCGCCCCGATTGCTTCTAGTGCTGTGGCGTTACTCGACCCCGTTAACCATCGGTCTGCATAGTTCTGCAGGGTTTCCAAGCTCTTTAAAGCCTTTTGGTTTAGAGGTACCACCCCGTACCATATGTTATACTTGGTAGATCCACCATTTACCATATGGGTTTCCCCACGAAAAGCTTATTGAAACTGTTTCTCTCAATAAGTTTCATTTGGGTAAGGATTTGCTTCCCCTTTACAATTTATTCGTGTGGTTTCGGTAGATGCCTCTTCATGTGATATTTATATTTACCCCCCCCCCCCCCCCCCCCCCAAATACTCGTAATCATCTGTCTGTACTACACTAAGAAGTTTGCTGTTACCGTCCGGAATACAGAACAGAACAGGGTCCACTTTATGGCCTGCGGGTATAAGTTTGCTTTTGCTTTCATTCAGTTCGAGTCTCCATTTGTTCGCATATCCACAACAATTGCCAGCATTTTCGCTAGCCCCTCTTCGCTTTCGGACACTAGCACCATTCCGTCTGTAGAAAATAACCGTGGGATCTTCAAGTCCCCAACAGCTACCCCCTCATCGCTATGCAGGAGTTCATTTCCTAAATATCTGATGTACAATGCAAACAGAATTGGCGAAAGGATACACCCCTATATTAGGCACACGTTTTGTTATCCATGCAGGCTAAGTTCACTTAGCAGATCTTTATATAATGCTTACAGAATTCCAGCAAACTCACACCAAGCCCAGGGCCTCAAGCTTTCGCCAAATACTCTTTCTCCATACTCTATAGTACGTCTTTTTAATATCCAAAAAGGCCATGAACATCTTTTTCGTTTTGGCTTTCGCGGATTCTATCATTTGGGATATCGTGAAAAGATGGTCAGTGACTCTCCTTCTCTCCCTGAAGCCATTCTGAACCTCTCCCAAAAATCGTTTTCCTGGATCACCTCCTCTTGTCTCCCATACAGGACTTTACAGAAACATTTTCCAATGTTGCTACTGACAGAAATCCCCAGATTGTTGTCCAATACATCCATTTCGCCCTTCTTGTATTTTAATGTAACCTTGCTTTCTCTCCACTCCTTTGGAACCTCTTGTTTTTTCTATGGCTAAATTGAATAAGGCCGTTAAGCTTTTACAGACTTCTTCTCCCCCATTTGTCAGAAACTCGTTGGGAATTTCGTTCATCCCTGCCGCTTTTGAGTTCCTCTACCTCATTATGGCACTCCGGTGGGTTCCGCATGCCCCATCACTTATCGTTTACCTTTTCCCAGTGCCTCACCAATTCTGATGCGATTTGGTCTTGGTCGTCTGTATTTCTGCCCACTACTTCAATACCCTGTGAATCACTTCCTTTGTTCCTTCTATTCACCAATTTCCAGAATACGTTCGGACTCGAACCCCCTGTCATTCTTATCGTCCTAATGAAATTGCAGGGGAGCACGGTGGCTCAGTAGGTAGAGATGCAGGCTGAAAGCCGAGAGGTCATCGGTTCGAATCCCACCTGCGGCAACCGCGTTGTGTCCTTAGTCACGGCACTTAATCCCGATTGCCCAAGTGGGGGCACGCTGGCGCTGTGTACTAAAATGTACTGCACGTCGATGGTGCACCTGTCTTCAGCCAATGCTAACCCTGCTTGTATGGAGTTAGTACGTCGGGGAGTATTACAGTTGCTCGCCGTTGCTCGGTGGTTCTCTCCGAGTGCTCCGGCTTCCTGCATTCGTAAAACTGTCCGACGCGAGGTGATCCTGGCTGTCAAAAGTGTCGTTAAACCTCAATAAATAAATCAATCAATCAGTCAATGAAATTGCAGTTTTGCACTCTCCGATTATCGTCTTTAATCTTCTTCGCTTTCTTTCGTGCTTGCTGGTATTCTTCTTTTGGTACCCTAGCCTCGTTGCTTTCCACCCCTTGAGTTTTCTACAGTTAAAACTAGAAGTCCTGTCACGAACTGTGCGCTTATCTAGGCTTAATTGCGCGTAGGAATTGTGGGCAATTGCCATATCGAATGGCATCCAAAGCACGGCAGGTTCTCCTGGTTACTCATAGAAAACACATGCAATGTTTCTGCCAATGGACCTCCGGGTTACCCGGAGGTCCATTAACTGAAACATTGCTTGTGCACAGGACATATGTACAGGATTTGATAGCCTTACTATGGCCATAACGCGTAGATTAACGCGCAGATCGACGTTCTATTTATGCGTATTTCATGACAGGACTTTTAGTTTTAACTGTACTCCTTCTGTACGCAGCACAGTTGACTTTTCTGCCTTTTATCGCCTATTCTAGTTCGAACTTCACTCTGTACCCAAGTTCCCGTGCTGACACCCTAATCTCTCCTATACTTTTCTTCCCTGCCTTCACTCGGCTCATAACCATGACATATGCCATTTACTGGGCATCCCCCCTCCCCCAATGTAAGTTCTCGAGCTTTGTCTTCAATTTTTGTTCAAACGTCGCCCAATTAACATCCTTTCTGAGTATCCAAATCTCCTTGAAGCTTTTCTTGTTTCTTATTGGATTCTTGCCCTTGATAGTAACTGTAATCAAGTTGTGGTCACTATCCAACTCCATTCACCCTCACCGTCCACTTCTACACCTGTCACCTCCCTCCGTCGATATCTGTGAGAATATGATGACAAGATGGGATATGGAACGATTGAACAGTGGCTAACTAGCGACTTTTGACATCCTAACTTCAACATAATGGGCATGCCTGTTAGACAAAGAACTCCCATAGCCCAATCCAACAGCCCACAAATCCCTTCCAAGATGCGTGATGACATGGAACACAATAGAACATTGCCCCAAGGCTGCACGTTGAAATAAAAGTGTCAATGACACTGTAGCTTAACTTGACTGTGTGTTGTGTTTGATGAAAAGGATAATGTTCCATGTTTATGAAAGGATTATGAAATACGACATGAATTGTGATAATTGAGAATATGTTAATTACTGTTCCATGTATGCTATGTTTTCAGTAAAATAATTTGAGGTGCAGACTGTACTAAAGGATTGAGGGGTGAGTTAATATGATCCTCACAGTTAATGTATGTCAACCAAAGTTACCAAGTTACAGTGAAATTATTTCAAAACGAGTCATCCTTTCAAGTTACAGTGAAATCCCTTCATAAATACAGTCTGTAGACTGTGCTAAAGGTTTTCGGGCGTCGGGTCTGTGAAGCCATCACGGTTGACCGATCGCAACCAAAAGGGGATGTCCTCATCTAGACATTATACTGAGTTATACTACCAAGTTCCAATGAAATCCCTTCATCAATATGACCTGTAGTCTGTGCTAAAGGTTTTGGGGTTTTGGGCTCGGACAGCCTTCACGGTTGAATGATCGCGATCAAAAGGAGATGTTCTATCTGGAGTCATCCTACCAAGTTACAATGAAATTCCTTAATAAATACGACCTGTAGACTGTGCTAAAGGTTTTGGGACTTCGGGCCCCTGTAGCTATCACAGTTGACCAATCGCGACTAAAAGGGGACGTTCTCATTTGGACATTATATGGAGTCATCCTACCAAGTCACAATGAAATCTCTCCATAAATACGAACTGTAGACTGTGCTAAAGGTTTTTGGGTTTGGGGCTCGGGCAGCCGTCACGGTTGACAGATCGCGACCAAATGGGGAAGTTTTCATCTAGACATCATACGGAGTTATCCTACCAAATTACAAGGAAATCCCTCCACATTAAATATGACCTGTAGACTGTGGTAAAAGTTTTTAGGTTTCGGGCTTGGGCAGCCGTCACAGTTGACAGATCATGTCCAAAAGGGGGCGTTCACATCTAGACATTATACAGAATCATCCTACCAAGTTGCAATGATATCCCTTCATTAATACGACTTGTATACTGTGGGAAAGGCTTTCGGGTTTTAGGCTCGGGCAGCCATCATTTTTGCCCGATCGCGACCAAAAGGGGACGTCTCATCTAGACATGACCTCAAACCTGCATATGAAATTTCATGACGATCGGACAAGAACTAGCCTGTGTAGCCTGTGCTAAAGAAAGTGCGAACAGACTCACAGACTAACAGACTTCCGCACGCGTGATGGCAATAGCTTATTTTGACTTTGTGAAGTTAAGCTAAAAACTAATTGGTTTACCAACTCTACCCACGGCTAATGAATAATGACTCTTCGAAGTGTTCTTACTGAACTGAGTTCTGAAGATACCATCAATGTTTAAGGGGTTAAATAAAAAATAATAGCAAACTCGTATGACATATTCGTTCGAAACTGAGCATAAAACATCAGACCTTGTCATTTGCAGTACATTGTCTGCTTTGTTGCGCAGTCGATATCCAAATTCAAATGTTACAATTTTTCACGCCTTTTGTTATGGTTGTCATCAAGACAAAGCCATCGTTTCCTCTATAGATTATTTTTTGACCAATCCAGGAACGAATTGCAGTTACACCGGCAAAGACTTGCGCGACAGGTGCTTGCACTGTTATAAATAATTCTGTGCAACCAAGACATTCCACTCCACATGCAACTGGAATCCGTGGGTGTGAGGAAAGTTCAGATGCGATAACCCACAGAATAGACTCTTGCAGCATTTCAAAATCTAAACGTGTGGCGATGTTCCACTGGACACGTTTTCTACATTGGGAGTGTATAGTCGTATATGTGTCGATATTAGTTGTTGCTGAATCAACCCAAGGAGACTTATTTGTTAGACAACCGACAGATTTGCAAATTGTGTATCACATGGGCTTTTCGAGTGTAGAAAGTGTAGGGTACAGAGGTCAGTGTGCGGTAACCTGCGAGAAAAATGAGTTTTGTAGACAATTTTCATTTGATAAAACAACGGGCATTTGCCAGAGAGGAGATTCCGCGAATGAATCAACGAAGATGGTTAGAAAACGTGATCTTGCGGGTGAGAATTAGTTTGCTCAATAATCAGAAAAATGGGGCTCAATCAAATTGTCAAATCCCTCCTCCGGGGAAAAAAGCAGCCAGAAACCCCCAAAACAGGAATTCATTGGACCGTGACCTAGGGCTGCACGGTATATCGATAAACCGATATACACCGGTATTCAAACCACTATCGACTGAATACCCGTGTAATTACAAAAATATCGGTTTATCGTCATTATTTATTTACCCACAATTTAATCATTTTCAAGGTCTCTCGAGTTTATTGAATGAAGCCCTGAATGAATAATATTATCCCTTTACCCAAGGAATCGTCTGCATGTGCCCACGTAATATACAAATTCAGCAGTTGAAAAAATAATTTTCAAAGATTTCAACAAAACTATATCATTTGCCCCCTCATTGGAACGAGCTCGTCGAGCTCGTTCCACTGAAGGGTCACATGATATTGTTTTGTAGATTTTTTTTTGTGAAAATCTGATAAACTAATTTTTAAAATAATTTTTCGAAACGCATCATCAAGGCATGCTAATTCGTTCTGACTGTGATGATTCAAATCTAGGTTGTGGTACATATGTTCATATACCTGAACAGTTTTCGATGTACCGGTATACCGCGGTATTTTTTTTAATACCGATACCGGTATTCAGTTTTGGATATCGTGCAGCGCTACCGTGACCTCAGCTTGAAGAGCAGTGACCTAAAAGCTACCATCAAAGTAGACTTCAAAACCTTGCTTATCATCATTTTGCAGGCTAGTCAAAGACCTCTTTGCTTTGACCCTCTCCCGCAGAGGTGGTGTAAGCTCCAAAAAGGCGGAGGGGGAGGGGGTCACACCTCTCGGGTACCGCAAGAGTGTGGGATGAAAAATTATTTTTCTTTATGGGAGGGGGGTGTCAATGGTGTCAATGGTAGTAGGGCGGTGTATTCATGCAAAATATGTAAATTTATAAACGCTACCCCTCACCCTTGAACCCACTCTATTTAAGACACTGACCTCAGCGTATTTATTTTGTTTTGTTTTTTCTTAACCCTTAGAACCCTGGCGGTATCTTCCATATCAATTCAATGGTAGCAATTGGAGGAAGCAATATTCATTATTTGTGGGCAGACCACTTAATATTTTCAACGTGCATCCTCAGGGCTGCACGTTGAAAATATTGATTGGTCTTCCCCACACATTCACTTACCAGTTATCATACTTAATGAATTTATAAAGTATCATTTTCAAGGGCTGGAAAAGCGGCAGCTCGGATTCAAAGGGCTAATCATAACTTTGAAACCATCCTTTGAAATATTACGCTCCATTTGTAGCTTTCTATTTTTATTGAATAACATCTTGAAAATTAATGTGGTCATATTTGTATAGGTGATGTGTAGTGACCATAGGGGATGTGTTTGTTATGTCGGAAAATGCCGTTCGGGTACATATAATTGGTGAAAAAAGAGTTTGGGGGTGGGGGTGGGTGAGGGGCACGTGACCCCTGTGCCCCCACCTGCACCGCCGCCCCTGCTCTCCCGCCAATTCCAATTACAATCCTCCGTGAATTTTTCTCTGACGTTTTTCTCCCTGGGTTGTACTCACATCATTCGAGATCTCCATTCACTTTATCTATTTACTCCCTCACACTGCAAAAAATATAGGTTCTCTTTAGAACCAAAACTGGTTCTAATCTTGTCCCTGAGATGGAACCAGTTCTGTTTAAACATTATTTATTTAAAATCAAATAAATTTATAAAGATTAACATTAAATATTAACAGAATTAAACATAAATTGAGGGGGTTTCAGTCGTAAGTTTAGAGCTTATACGAGGTTGTCTCAAATCATTATTAAGCAAAGGAGATATGAACAGTTGGCATATCGAACCAGTTTTGGTTCAATACAGAACCAAAACTGGTTCGATATGCCAGCTGTTCATATCTCCTTTGTTTCAAAATGTTTGGCGACTGCGTTGAATAAGCTCCAATTTATTTGATTTGAAAGAAATACGGTTTAAACTGAACTGGTTCCATCTCAGGGACAAGATTAGAACCAGTTTTGGTTCTAAAGAGAACATATATTTTTTGCAGTGCACTTGCTCATTTGTATTTGAATTCTAAGTATTCTCTATCATCAGGTTGCACCAACGGCTGTCGGGTAGATTTACCAAATAGTTAAGATAATATAGTCTTATTAAGTAACACTGACATATTACAAACACATCAAATCTCGGCGGAGAAGTTGAGTTCAAGTTCAGTGGGATCGATTGGAATCACAGAGTTCAATAAACCTTTCACCCATTGCACGCAATATCAAAGTTTATTATTTTAAATATTATTTTTTCACTTTTCAAAAAATCCCAACAAAACCGTACCAAGTTACCCTCCATTGGAACAAGCTCAACGGGCTCGTTACAATGAGGAGTTACATGATATGGTTTTGCTGATTTTTCAAAATATGTTTTTTGTTCAACTGGCCATTTCATTTCTCCAAAAAGAATATAATCACTTCTTTCTGTCTTTTTTTCAAATAGCCTACATGGGTCACGATGACGCCGTGTACTAAGGCGTACTGCACGTCGATGGTGCACATGTCTTCAACCGCTCTAACCCTGCTTGAACGGAGCTTGAACAGAGATAGAATGTTGATGAGCTGACAGTTGCTTGTCGATGCTCGGTTGTTCTCTCCGGGAAGTCCGACTTCCTCCACCCATAAAGCTGTCACGGTCACGATTAGCCATTGTGCGTAAGTATGTGACTTTAAACACCAATAAATAACTGATGACTGTCATAGCTACCATCTGTTACGTCCACTTTTGTAATAACTGACGACTTTTGTCACAGCTCATCATTTTGTGATATAATTCTCCAGGTTCATAACTCAGTTCGACACTTTTGCAATAAAATTGTCAGGTTTTGTTATAAATCGAGATCACGAGTTTTGTAATAACAATCGACAGGTTTTGTTCTAAAAAAATCTCCAAAATTTTGTCATAGATAGGTTTTGTTAGACATTACCTTTTTTACTTGCATCAGAAAATGTCAGACGTTAGTAGAACTAACCCACCTAATGTCTTGCACCATCGTGTTGTTGCTATAGGTAGTATGTTATTATACAGTACGTGGAGAGTGTATTATCACTAAATCACCCGAGCAATAATTGAAAATTTGTTGCAAATCATAACAATCAAAAGCAAAGTAATGGACCTCCGGGTTCAACCCGGAGGTCCATTGGCTGAAACATTGCTTACGTTTTCTGTCCATATGTACATAATTTGAAAGTGATACTTTGGGTGATTACTCCACTCCACGGGTGATTTAGTTACAATCCACTATCCACGTACTGTAGGTCATGTGATATTATTGGATGTTTATGTGTGGTTGGCTGCTATAGACGGCATTTACCCCTGTATGTGTACTGTTAACCGTCGGTACTACTTATTCACCTTACGCCTGTTATTGTCATCTGGTAGCTAAGGGCAGTACGTTAGAGAGTGTTATGTGGTGTTATGGGATATGTTTGGTTGTTTCCATTGGTAGAATAGCATGAGCGGTCTCCTTCCATTTGGGTACATTTTAGTCTTGTGCACATCCACTGACCTTTCTAAGCTATACACTGTACCACACGATGGGTCTATGCTATTTTTCTATAACCTGATTGTCGGGATTGCGAGCCCGTAGATTAGAAGAGTCTGAGTGACGTGGTACATTTTGATGTGGTAGTAGTTGGTGTTCTGATCATAGTGACTGAGTCGTAGAGATCGATGTACCGGTAGTAGCTGTTGCTGTAGTAGTTGTTCTATTTCTAAGAGCATTACGCCAAAATGTTGGCAGCTTCTTTCTTGTACTCGTATTTTCTGCCAGGGCTGTGGTAATTGCAATTTGTAATTGTAATAAGTGTAATTAATTACATGTTTTCAAAGTAATTGGGTGTAATGTGTAATTGAGACCTTTTTCAATTACATGTAATTGAAAAGTAATTAATTATATTGGAAGTTACCATGTAATTTCATTTACTTTTCAATTACATTTAGTCACAAACATGAGTGAAAAGATTTTTTTAGAAAAGTGTCACTCAGTTTTGATTTTTGATGCTGCATTGGGAAATATATAGAAAAAATGTGCAGGTGACTAGCTATTCCTACCTCTTGGTTAACTGATGAACAATCTTGTGTGGTGAAGTGAATATTCAGGAGTTTGATTTTCTTGTCCTCATAATCTTAGTCTCTGTGATTTGTTTGATAAAAAACTATCGGGATTTGTGCTTGTGTCAGTGTTTTAACAGTGATTGCTGTATAACGTATTTGATAAAACTTAAGCTTGTGTTCGCATGATGTATTAATGTAGAACTTCTCAATGAACTGAAAGGGGGGGGGGGGGGGCTTAAAAGAACGATTATGTGTTGCCTCCCATATTATTATTATTATGAATTTTTGATTCATGGTTTAGGTCACTTTTTCAAGTTTTAAACTTGTTGCTTTCAGGTACTGGATTTGAAATAAAAAGTTCTACTCCCTTTACTTTTTTCTTTATTTTAAATAGAGAAAATTGTCAGGCATTATTAACAAGTAAAAGAGATTGGATTTCAATTGTCTTCACATCCTGTAATATAGAAACTGTTGAAAACTTTTCTGATATTTCTCTGTATTTATTAAGAAAGATTATGAGCTGATTATGAGGATGACACTTTTCAGAATTTAATGATGATAAAATGTAATAACCATATACCCCAGTGTCGTAATTAAAAGCAATGTTACAAATGTACATTTGGTTGTATCTTTAATAATTTACTGCTTGTAATTTTGGTTTCTATTCCTTTTCTTACAGTAGTTCCTTGGGAAATGAATAAAATGTGTGTGTTATTTTTTCCTTAACTGTTTTCAGTTGATTATGTTGGAGTGTAACTCCCTCATAATTCCCACAACATTTATCCCAGTAAGCATGTTCGGAAATTAAGAATCAAGCAATTCTTAATTTCATAACAATAGGGAGTTTGGCTTGAACATTTTTCACATCTTGAGTTATATTATGCATTTTCCCTGCTAACAATAGCAAAAAAGCAAAGTTCATACATACACATACTGGTTATGAAGCTTTCGATTTAATGAAATATTGTCAAAGTAATTAAAAGTAATTGAAAAATAATTAATTACATCTCATGAAGTAATTGTAATTGTAATTAATTACTTTGAAATTAAAAGTAATTGTAATTGTAATCGAAAAATTAAAAGTAATTATAATAGTAATCAATTACATTTACATGTAATTGACCCCAGCCTTGTTTTCTTCTTCGAATTTCATATCAGGTCCCCATAAAGTGAAAGCGTTATTTTTATTTCCGTTTTATTTCACAAAACTTTTATGTTCTACTCGGGCTATCAGGCCTGACATTCTTTATGAGTGCTGCACGCCTACTGCACGGCAAGAAAAAATTGGGGAGGGCAATTTTTAATTTTTTGCATCCCTTGATTTTCTGGAATGCCAGACCTGTTTGGGACTGACTGTAAAATCTATTATCATTTGTCAATATTTGTCAATACTTCATGACCCATTCTGTGTCGCATTTCGATACAATTTGAGCGTAGAAGACAGTCACATTAGAATTGAATCCAACATTTTGAATAATGCGAATATGTGTATACCAATATTTCCACTATGTAGCTGAATGTAGTGCAATTTTTCAGTCACAATAGTAATACCTTGAAGCGAATATACCGTACATAGAGAGTGTATTGTCAATAAATCACTTGTGGAGTGATGCTTTCTCTCAAGCAATAAATGCTAATTTGATGCAAAATGTAATTAGCATAAGCAAACTTTCAGCCAATGGAACTCCGGGTTAAACCCGGAGGTCCATTGGTTGAAACTTGGCTCGTGCTTCTTGTGTTTCTGTACGAAATTTAAGAGTAGTACTTTGGGTGATACCCCCACACCATGGGTGATTGGTTGACAATCCACCCTCTGCGTACTGTTACCAAAACAGCATACAAGTATATGTATTGAAAAAAACTCCAGGTGCAATTACACTCCCAAGCAATCTGAGTAGGGCAATTGTTTTGCACTCCTTGATTTTCTAGACTGCCAGGCCTGGGCTGTTGATTATTGTTTCATGGCAATTTCTATGCTTTAAATGAATCTTACTTATATTCCAGCCACCGACAGGCGGACGGGCATTAAGCGTAAATTTTTAAGCACGCCCGTTCGTTCGTGCGTCGGGCCATCCGTGCGGCATTTGGTTTCCAGATGATAACTTAAGTACCTATATGGTTTAGCAAAACGTTTTAACACTTCCACATATTTCACAGCATGACAACACCGTCTCTGGAGGTATTCAGATATTATGTACTGGAGTTATTCCCCCGAGTTAGAGAGAACTCATATATTTTATAGTTTTCGGTTGATAACTTGAGTATGTTTTCAGAAAGTTTATGGCTTCCGGGTGATAAATTAAGTATGCATTTCGAAATATTTTGTTAACCTTTCACATATTGTATATAATGACAGGATACAAATCAACATCATATTTTTGGGCCGTTTTTGGCATTCACTGTTCTTGAGTTATTGCCCTCAAGTTGGTGAAAAATCACATTCCGAGACATAACTTTTAACATACATATAGCTCGAGAAAATACAGATCAAATTCGCATTTTGCGGTATTCGTATTCTCTGTCTTGATTTGTTCACCTTGAGATAGTGAAAAATAATACCTTTTATAGTTTCTGACGTTAAGTTGCGTTTACCTTAGAGATTTTTTATCAAATTTTACAATTTGTTATGCAAAGGCAAAGTACAGTTCACTTTCGCATTCGGCCGTGTTCTCATTTGTGTTCAACAATTTTCCCACTTCGTTAAGCACAGTATATATTAAGATTTCTGTACAATAACTCAAGTTTGACTTTTTTCATTTCCTATTTTTTTAGTTAGCTTTCATAAAATTTATGTTAAAGTGGGGACATTAATGTCCCACTGGCTCATTCGGCGGGCTATACAGTTAGTGAGATTGAGTGATAGAGTGAAATGGGGAATGGGTATATATGACGATGGGGCGCGGGCTATAGCCATCATTGAAGTTATTCTAGTTCTTTTATTGGCATGTAAGTTTTTCCGCCGTGAAATTAGATGTAGCGGATCAACATTGCTTGGTTATTGTTTTGAAATATAGGCTACGCATTAAAGCAAAAGCGGGCATATTTATTCAGAAACCACTTCGTCCCTCATCAGGGATTTTGTTTGTCTATGAAACACCCACCAAATCCCGGCTCCTGGCCACCCCAACACACAGAGCTTTATCTTTAATCCACACTGATGCTAACCCTTTGAAACAGAGATGCCGCTTTTCCGGCCAAGGAGCATGACGTCATAATTTCATTAAGTAGAATCCGTGCTGGGTGAATGAGTGAGGTAGCCCAATCAATACTGTCAACGTCCGAACGCTGTACGTTGAAAATATGAATCGGTCTACCCCCAAATAATGATTATGGACTCTTCTAATTGCTGCCACTGAACAAACATTGAAGGTACCACCAGGGTTCAAAGGGTTAATACTGCAAGAAAAGCCTACGGTATTAGTAGTTTTGTTATTGCGAAGTTATTGAGATACGTTGGAATTTGGATAAAGCAATACAATTTCTCAGACGGATTCTGGCACCAACCGCTTTCTAAGAGAGTCAACACCATTTTTATAGAATGAACAATAAACCAGAATGACCCCCACCCACCCACCCCGTGCAAAAACGCACTTTATTTGGGAACATATAGCTCAATAGACTATTATCAAAGGCACGGAGTGGTGTATTCCACCCTGTCCTATGATCATTCATTATTTCGGAGACGGCCTAACTTCCTAAAATTTGAAGATTGGTGCTGGCCAGAATGAGATCAGACCAAGGAGGGGTAATATGATGAAGACAGAGGTTTCTAAATGAGGTATTTGAACAAAAAACTTTGAACGAAATAATCAGACATACCGGAGCCTTAACCTTTTATCCAACGTACAGTTAAAACTAGAAGTCCTGTCACGAAATGCGCACAAATAGCACGTCGATCTGCGCGTTAATCTACGCGTTATGACCAAAGTAAGGCTATCAACTTCTGTACATATGGCATGTTCACAAGCACTGTTCCAGCCAATGGACCTCCGGGTAACCCGGAGGTCCATTGGCAGAAACGTTGCCCGTGTTTGCTATGAGTAACCAGGAGAACCTGCCGTGCTTTGCATGCCATTCGATATGGCAACTGTGCGCAATTCCTACGCGCAATTAAGCCTAGATAAGGGCACAGTTCGTTACAGGACTTCCAGTTTTAACTGTAACGGCCAAAACTGGCCCTCTCAATGCATAAAAAACAATTAAATTTTTATTATTTTTTTATTTTTTTTTTGTCCCCAAAACATAGCTTATGACCCCACCCCCACCCCCTCCCATTGGAACGAGCTCGCGAGTTCGTTCCAGTGAGGGGTCACAAGCTATGTTTTTGACGCAAAAAATGAAAATATTTAGATATTCAAGAATTGTTATCTATAAGTGTCGTCTGCCGTTCGTGTTAATTATTTATTATTTATTGGTCCTCAACTCTACTTCAGCAGCTAAGACTATATCATGGCGAACCGTTCACGTTAGGTAAAGGGTTAAATCGGTATAAATAAATAAAATACCCATTCAGAAAGGATACGAGTCTCTACACCAGCTCCTGTATAATCGAATTCACTCCCCAATCACATATTTAGCATTTTTAGTACTCATAAAAACCAAATACAACTCGTAAAAAGACAGGGCAGCGGTCTCCGTCTCTATAATATTCAACTAAAACTAAACTACACAAATATAGCCGCCCACGCGGCGTGTCATGAGAACTAGAGCTAAAACGGTTAACCGATTAATCGATCAATCAATGATCAACATCTTGATCGATACAAAAAGTAATTGATCGATTAACCGTTACTTTTGAACGACTGCATTTATGGGTTAACAAAGGAACAAACTTGCTCCAAAACAGGCAAACATTGTCACACTGACTCACATCAATTATATGAGACAGAGTAAAGCATGCAAGTTACTTGCTGACATACGTGTTTACTTATATATCATCATACTGTATCAGTAGCTGGAAATGGTCATTCTTAACCCTTTAACCAATGCGGGTAGCAGACGATACATTCAAAATAAATTCATAAATTAGTAAAAATTTTCAATTTTTGTCTCAAAAACATAGCAAATGACCCCTCATTGGAACGAGTTCAACGAGCTCGTTCTAATGAGGGGTCATAAGCCATGTTTTGAGACAAAAATTGAAAACATAATAAATTTGAATAGAGATTTTTGTATATAGGCCTAGTCGGTTTTGTTTGTTACGTTGGGTAAAGGGTTCATGCTGTAAATCATCAACTATATGGCAATTACTCAGATATTTATTTGGACAATTTATTAATCGGTTAACCAAGGTTAATCCACGTGATTAATCGATCAAGAAAACCCCTTAACCGTTTCAGCTCTAATGAGAGCAGAATGACGATACTTCATCATCCGACCGATTCCACGAACAATCAAAATGTCATCTGTATGTGATAAACCCCCAAGTAATATGTTCTGTTTTTAATTCATGCTTTTTTTTATCTTATCAGAGTGTCCTGCAAGTAAAGGGTACACACTGCACATCGACTCATACTTTGCGCTTTGCTTGAAAATTGTTTTGGACAAAGCCAATTATACAACAGCCAGATCCAAGTGTGAACTAGATGGTGGACATCTTCTTGTCATAAATAACGCCACCGTACTTGAATTAGTGGTGAAAGTTGTCGCTACTGGCGGAGCTGGTGAGTGATCAAGTAGTTTCTGCTTTATATACTTTACCCTTTGAACACCAGAGGCCGCTTTACCAGCCCATGGACATGGTACGTCATACTTTCATTAAGTAGGATGCCTGCTAAATTAAGGGTGGAGTACACCAATCAATACTTTCAACGTGCAACCCGCAGGCTGAAAATATTGATTGGACAACCCCGAAATAATGACTATGGACTCTTCGAATTGCTGCATATGAACTGACATGGAAGATACCACCAGGGTTCAAAGGTTTAATTGTATCAACTGTATAAAAGAGACGACGGAACTGGAGAAGGGATGAGTGATATTTTTCCCCAAAACATGTTTCTCAACTACACAATGGGATAAAAACATTGAAAGTATGCAAATTTGTCAAAATTCAAGTATTTGTATAATATTGCTTATACAAAATATTTTTCAAAACAAATTTCTTTTCTCAAGAAATGGCTCTATCGTCCAGCGTGGTCTGTTTGGTTTATTTTTTTTTTTTATTTCAACCTTCTTCCAACCCGAATACTATTCTTTGTGTTGGGAATTGATTCAAGTAAAAGACATAAGAAATGAACAAACCAAACCATGCTTAGACCGTGGTATGCACCTTTAAAAAGGGAAGGTAAGTGGTTCGATACCATATGGAGACCGTGGCACATCTAAAAATTAAGGCAAGTGTATTTGTATCTTTGTTCGTCTATTATTATACTACGTGACGTGACATAAAGGACCTCGCCAAATGTTTCAAAGGTATACTTATCAGATTTGAGATCAATCCGCAACATTTTATGTTCGACATATCTTGAACAATTGTACTTGTCCGTTTCCGTTGAACTTCTGCGACTCTTCCACTCATTAAATACCAAGTGTACAATCTTTCCAATAACTGACCCCACATCGGCTTTTCTTTCTAATTACTTAGCCTGCTAGGGTTAAGTGAAGAACAAAATAAATTACTAAGAATCGTATTACGTAACTCAAAATTTGACTTGTTCTTTCAGTTACTAGTGGTGTCACAACACCGTATGGTCTACATTTTACAGTTAAAACTAGAAGTCCCGTCACGAGCTGTGCGCTTATCTAAGCTTAATTGCGCGTAGGAATCGCGCAATTGCCATGTCGAACGGCATCCAAAGCACTGTAGGTTCTCCTGGTTTCTCATCGCAAACACAGGCAATGTTTCTGCCAATGAACCTCCGGGTTACCCGGAGGTCCATTGGTTGAAACATTGCTTGTGCACAGGCAATATGTACAGTATTTGATGGCCCTACTATGGTCATAACGCGTAGATTAACACGCAGATCAACGTGCTATTTGTGCGCATTTCATGACAGGACTTCTCGTTTTAACTGTATACGTTTCCTTGTATCTTTCTCCTAGTATATTACAAATCGCAGTCATATGGTGCCACTGTAAAACGGAAAGAAAATGTCGATACGATCGCAAGGCATTGCGGTTGAAACAAAATGTAGGAACAGACAAAACAGATACTTCAAGATTTATATTCAGCTTCAGTGATTCTTTGCGAAGGCGCAGTGGTAATGAGGTTAAATGACAACTTTCTTTTATAGAAGCGGAAACGTCGTTAATACGAGGTGTATCGGTGCCACTCACCGAAAACCTCTACACATCGGCCTCATCTTGAACCCACCTACCTATAACTGCAAACCCTTATTACTACGAATTCCTTGAATACATCTGAAAACTAATCACATTATGTTATTTGATAGGTTACATGTAGTGCATACATCTGTCAACTGGAAGATATGACCTGTCACGTGTCATTTTCTTACCCAGATGTAAAAGAAAACACATGCATTCTGCAGAGTGAGTGGCAGGTAGTCTGCATGGTATTTGGACTAAAAGAGAAACAAAGGAAATGCCGGCTCATGACCTAGCGACACATGACACCTTGTGGATAGATAGTTACTCTGATTTTACTGATTTTAGAATACACCTGGGGCCAATACTATACAACTTTTACAATTGTATTCTCTGGAATTGTATTTTCTAGTAATGACATCGAATGAGTTGAAATGATCCATCAGCATTTTCAAAGATGTGGCAATTTGCCTGTTGGCAAATTGCCATATCTTTTAAAATGTTAATGATTCCTTTTAGTCAGTTACATATTAATAGGTAGAAAATACAATTCTAGAAAACACTGTCATAATTGTATGAAATGTTTTATTGTATTGGCTCAAGTGTGAGGGACACAAGAGTATAAAATCATAGTTCAACCAACATTGTCGAATTGGCAAATGGAGAAGTGAATCAGACCGGAAAATACCGGACCGAAGTGGGTGGACCGGTCCGAGGCGGTCCAGCATCGGTGGTCTGGTCCAGCCCTGGACCGGAACGGTCCACGCAGTCCGGTGCGCATCACTACTTGTTTTGTCGGAATTGTTTAAGAATTGGAGGGAAAATAACAAACGTGTTTTCAGTAAAAGGTTAACACCTATTCGTGGGAAATAGGCCCAATAATTCACGGCGTGCACAAAAATATGAACAAAACGACATGAATTATAATCGGAAGCATCCCAAGACTTCACACTATTGAATTGGTACGTAAACAACATAATTAGACAAGCGTCAAAGGCCCGTGATTCTTTTAACTGTCTCTTCACTCATGTATTTCGAGGTGAATCATTTGATTAACTTGCGAAGTTGATGTTGTATTTCATGTATGATACCGAACTCGAATAAATTGGATTATTGCCAGAAAACTCTTAATCAAAAAATCGGGTAATAATTTTGGAATCCCTATCAACTTTGCACCAGTGGAGTGAACGGAGTTCAGATGTTCACTGATGTTTTTCTTTAAAACATTTTACCGATGTTGGGACTCAACAACAGCCCGCTTCACTCCAAATGGTAGCGAACAGTATACAGCGCCCCCCCCCCCCCCTCCCATTTTCAAAATGGAAAGACTGGTGCAGCTCACACAGTTGATTGTAGTCATCGGCAGTTCCCCATTGCATTCGTACCAGACCTGATAATAAAATAATATTTTATTATAACTTGTGGCCAAATATGCTTCAGATATCCTTGACCAATCCTATGCATTCGAAATACTCCAAATATCAGGAACAGGGCTGCGTTGGAGGAAACTATCGGCTTTGTTTTTAAGAAATTTTCCATGCGCATTATTTACGTAAGGTCAAGATCAACAAAGGCAAAACGCGCCGACATTCATTACCTTCTCAATGACATCACGAAACGATCGCCTAAACATTACAGGCTGTCACCGTCAGAAAACTGTGCAGTTGGAGTATTACTTCCAAGGTTTTGTAACACTTTCTTGATTTTCCTAGAATTATTAAATCGATTTCTGTTCAAAATTTGGGAGTATCCAGAGTATCACGTGACAATAATAAACTTTTTAGAATGGACTCCTCCTTCATGAGAAAACGCCAACAGCATTGGTATTCTCCTTCACGCAACCTCATAGCTGTATTTTGAATTCCTAGCATTGTTTGTAATTACCTGAAGCATATTTGACCATGTGTTGTTCTTGTCTGGTACGAATATGGTGGCAGATTTTCAGGCAACACTGAAGCCTGCTATCATCTATGCAAGGTGTACACATATACTTTTCGTGTTCTATGCACCGTGAACCTTCATTTTTATGTATAATTTGATTATCTCTGTATATGTAGTTGGGATTGGTCGAATTTCATAGTACATTGTTTTCCCTCACGGTTCTCAATATTTAATGGGCAATTTTGCTCGAAAAAGGGCGATGTGTTATTCTCGATGGCGTCAAATATCTGAACAAGGTCATCATTTTTCCTTTTTGGCGTCAAATATCTGAAAAAGGTCATCATTTTTCCTTTTTGGCATTCAAAACTGCGAGACATTGTTCATAAATACAGATGGACATAAAAAAGTGACAAATTATTTCTTTTTTGTATTTTTGACGGGATCGAAAATAACCTGTCACATATTTTCAAGCGTTTTGCACCATAAAATTTGCTGAATTCGCCTACTGTGTTTCGTTTTGGCATTTCAAGAGCTGAGTGTAAATGCATTTCGGTATGAATTCGGACAAATACAAGCAACAAGAGTATCGCTTATATCTGTGGTTTTTCGATCGCTGAATCGGACAGGTTGCATCGAAATCAAGAGAGTTCGACCTGAAATAAGGAGATTAACTGAGCTTTTTGATACACCTCGAAGCGACATCACAAATATATGCAAATATCACGCAACGGTCAGATATGTGCAGGGTAGCAACAGAAAACCAACGTTTTTGACATTTTGTTTGTTGATTTCGGCCCCAAAAGCCTCGGTGTGTGTGTGGGGTGTGTGGGGACGGGGGGGGGGGGTGGGTGGGGAGGGGGGGGAGGTAAGGCGATTGCATTACAATAGCTAGTTGAACACAGGAAGTAACCTGATTTGTTTCCCTGAAAAGTGCTCGCCAATTCCAAAAATTTCGATGACGGTATAGAGATTACTGTTCTGGAATGTGTATTCCGATACGGTACGTCCGATACGGTTACAAGATCGAACCATCCGAAAGTGGACTTTAATTTTTACGTTTTTTCCACCTCCGTCATATTTGACGTCATAATGTCAAATTAGTTGTTTCAATAAGCATACAATTGTGCAACAGCATCCTTCCAATTATTCCCATGCAATGTGTGTTTAACGTTTATAGGAGTACCTTTCGCAGTTTTGGACGCAGTGCTGTAACAAAATGGGATCGGATATAAAACCAAAACAGTAGCGTAAAATGTGGAAAATGACGTTAAATCAAATATTCCGAAAACAGTTACTTTTAATTTTTGAAACTCTACAACAAACTAAAATGTCATAAAAATCTGACAAACTTGAATTTTTCGGACGTTGACGTCACTCCAACGGCAGCCCCAGACGAAATTTTCGTCGGTTGAAAGGTTGATGTCATTTTCAAGTATGGTTTCATTGGACAAAATATATCAAACATTTCTGGTGTGAGCGTTCAAGAACCCGACAGGTATATTCAACGTTAATGGAAAAAAGTCAAACTGACGTTATTTTGGATAAAAGGTTAACTTTGAAATTGTAACAAATGTATTTGATTGAGCAACCATGGCAGTAAACTCCTGTGAAATTTCATAGCTGTGTGTATTGTGTACTGAGCTATGCGTTTTTGAAAATCGGCGTTTTCAAAAAGAAATGTGCAAAATAGCCCCTAAATTTGAAGTGCCGCAAAAAAGTCAATAATGGCGATAAATCAGAAAAAAACGAAAAAAAACCCAACTCTTTCTAATTTTTATAAGCTCTACAACATACTAAAATTTCTAAAAAGATCGGAAGCATTTGAATTTTTATCTTGTGACCCGCTATGACGTCACCTCAGAGTTCGACCACAACGGCTGGAATTTACCTGGACGGTATCAAATTTTTAGATAAGGTTTTTGTTGGAGAGCTTATTTCCAAAATTTGAAAGACAGGCTCCTGATACAAGACTTGATATTAAGATATTAAGAAAAATATTCAACTGCAAATTGTTTTGGATAATGGTAAAAAATCGAAAATCTAGCTGCAATACATTTCAGTCCAGATCGTCATTAATATTAGTGCCAAATTTCGTGAGTGTAGCTTTAAAATTGTTAAAATGAGAGGCTGAATAAAAAAAAAATTAAAAATCGAAAAAGGCAAACGATCCCCATGAGTCATTTCAGCTTCGTTAGTAATATGTCTCGTATGTTTCACCCCCATTCTGGATGATCTCATGGATGATCTCATGTGACGTCATAGTCACGTGACGTAGTGCCGCCATGTTGTTTTGTCATGGTAACCCGCGTGAGCGGCCATGTTGTGACGTCATCTCCATAGTGATACGTGGTGTGAGTGCGCATGCGCAGCGCGTGTTGTTAGGGTGATACGTGTTTCCGTCGTCCATTTTGTATACTGGAGGCTGCCATCTTGGTTTCTATGGTAGCACGTGATTGCTATGTTACCCAATTTTTCTGCAATAAGACGGCGTATGTTCGGAGGGTATGTTCGATTGAATCAGAGTATTTTCTGGAACGACTTCCCTGGATAATTACCACAAACAACCCGACAACTTGTATTATTTCGAATTCTTCCAGAATTCTCTGCTTCTATCTATATATGTAGTAGTTTACGTCTACCTAGGCATGTTTCTTTATTCTAGAGTATACTCCAGTAGCGTAGAAGAGCCTATTAGTTGGAACAGTTTTACTTATTATTACTATATTTAGCAATTTCTGGTCTATTCTTGTTAGTTCTGACCCTATTCCAAGTACTCTTGTTGTTTCATTTATCTAGATCCGATTTATAGAACATAACTAACCAATCAGATTGCTTGATTTCCCATAATCTGTATACAGAGTTATCTCCCTTCTGTATAATGAAAGACTATTTCCAATGGCCATATCCCATGGAATCCCATTTTTGGGAAACACCCGTGGCTATGGGATCCCTTTTGGTCGTATGAGGCCATGAGGGCTATGTAAAAGCCCTCAATGAGTCCTCATTTATTATCCCTCATACCCTCATTGAATTTTGAGGTTATGAGGACCTTGAAAAATCCCTCAATGAGGAAGAATTTACTACGACTCTTATCCTCATTTCAGTATTTAACAGGTATATCCTATGGAATCCCATTTTGCAAAACGCCTGTGACTGTGGAATCCCTTTTTTGTCGTATGAGGCCATGAGGGCTATGTAAAAGCCCTCAATGAGTCCTCATTTATTATCCCTCATACTCTCATTGAATTTTGAGGTTATGAGGGCCATAAAAAATCCCTCAATGAGGAAGAATTTACTACGACTCTTATCCTCATTTCAGTATTTAACAGGTATATCCTATGGAATCCCATTTTGGAAAACGCCTGTCACTGTGGAATCCCTTTTTTGTCGTATGAGGCCATGAGGGCTATGTAAAAGCCCTCAATGAGTCCTCATTTATTATCCCTCATACCCTCATTGAATTTTGAGGTTATGAGGACCATTAAAAATCCCTCAATGAGGCATAATTTACTACGACTCTTAGCCTCATTTCAATATTTGAGGATACCTATGGCCTGGTATTGTATTATTCGAGGATACCTATCGAGGATACCTTTAGGAGAATCACTTTTTTGTCGTATGAGGCCATGAGGGCTATGTAAAAGCCCTCAATGAGTCCTCATTTATTATCCCTCATAGCCTCATTGAATTTTGAGGTTATGAGGACCATTAAAAATCCCTCAATGAGGTATAATTTACTACGACTCTTAGCCTCATTTCAGTATTTGAGGATACCTATGGCCTGGTATTGTATTATTCGAGGATACCTTTTGGAGAATCCCTTTTTTGTCGCATTAGGCTATGTAAAAGCTCTCAATGGGTCTAATGTAGTCTTACCAACCGCTTCCATCTTGTCGCCAAAGCTCCAATGCCATTACAGGTCTATGGCCTATCTGTCCTATCATTAGCTTCCACAGAAGCCTTGTTCCATTGCGGCATTGTACCATTACTATTGGCTTCTGTTATTCTGCCCATATCTCATTCCTAGCTATACCTATCTCAGTCTCGACTATAACATTGATCAAGGTTGAATCAGATTTTCCCTGTATACATATGAGGCATTCCGTTTATTGAGATTCCTAGACGATTCCGTAAAACTTGGATTCCGTGTTTTTACATCGACACTCGAGGGTATGGAAAGGGTTTGATAACACCCAGTTCAACAATGACTACAAGACTCTGAACAGAGAATACCAACCACTACAAAACAATAAAGGTACAGATCCAACATAACCAAGATCGAAGTAAACAATCAACTAGTTGGATTGATCGAACTAGTTTGACAGACTTAACAGAACAAAGTGAACAAAGATCCAACACAACTAAGATCGAAGTGATCAAAACAAAGTGCCGAAAATCGAACTGATCTGATCGAATATAACCAAACTCGAAGTGAATTGACCATAACAAATTGAACAAAGTTCTGAAGTATAACTCCAATGAATGTCTATATAATTAAAACCCCTTTGAACTGTTTGAATGAACTTTCTTTTTTAACCATAAATTTAATGAAGGTATTAACCCCCTTGAACTGAATGAACTTTTTATATCTAATATAAATTAACACCTTTGAAATGAACGACATTTAACTGAATAAATTTTAAACTTAATGAACTACAACCCATTGAACTGAATTTTTCTAATAGGGAAGGGAATACCCTCGAGTGTCGATGTAAAAACACGGAATCCAAGTTTTACGGAGTCGGCTAGGAATCTCAATAACGGAATGCCTCATATGTATACAGGGAAAATCTGATTCAACCTTGATCAATGTTATAGTCGAGACTGAGATAGGTATAGCTAGGAAGTAATGGATGAGATATGGGCAGAATAACAGAAGCCAATAGTACTGGTACAATGCCGCAATGGAACAAGACTTCTGTGGAAGCTAATGATAGGACAGATAGGCCATAGACCTGTAATGGCATTGGAGCTTTGGTGACAAGATGGAAGCGGTTGGTAAGACTACATTAGACCCATTGAGGGCTTTTACATAGCCTAATGCGACAAAAAAGGGATTCTCCAAAAGGTATCCTCGAATAATACAATACCAGGCCATAGGTATCCTCAAATACTGAAATGAGGCTAAGAGTCGTAGTAAATTATACCTCATTGAGGGATTTTTAATGATCCTCATAACCTCAAAATTCAATGAGGCTATGAGGGATAATAAATGAGGACTCACTGAGGGCTTTTACATAGCCCTCATGGCCTCATACGACAAAAAGGGGATTCTCCTAAAGGTATCCTCGATAGGTATCCTCGAATAATACAATACCAGGCCATAGGTATCCTCAAATATTGAAATGAGGCTAAGAGTCGTAGTAAATTATGCCTCATTGAGGGATTTTTAATGGTCCTCATAACCTCAAAATTCAATGAGAGTATGAGGGATAATAAATGAGGACTCATTGAGGTCTTTTACATAGCCCTCATGGCCTCATACGACAAAAAAGGGATTCCACAGTCACAGGCGTTTTCCAAAATGGGATTCCATAGGATATACCTGTTAAATACTGAAATGAGGATAAGAGTCGTAGTAAATTCTTCCTCATTGAGGGATTTTTAAAGGCCCTCATAACCTCAAAATTCAATGAGGGTATGAGGGATAATAAATGAGGACTCATTGAGGGCTTTTACATAGCCCTCATGGCCTCATACGACAAAAAAGGGATTCCACAGTCACAGGCGTTTTCCAAAATGGGATTCCATAGGATATACCTGTTAAGTACTGAAATGAGGATAAGAGTCGTAGTAAATTCTTCCTCATTGAGGGATTTTTCAAGGTCCTCATAACCTCAAAATTCAATGAGGGTATGAGGGATAATAAATGAGGACTCATTGAGGGCTTTTACATAGCCCTCATGGCCTCATACGACAAAAAAGGGATCCCATAGCCACGGGTGTTTCCAAAAAAATGGGATTCCATGGGATATGGCCATTGGAAATAGTCTTTCATTATACAGAAGGGAGATAACTCTGTATACAGATTATGGGAAATCAAGCAATCTGATTGGTTAGTTATGTTCTATAAATCGGATCTAGATAAATGAAACAACAAGAGTACTTGGAATAGGGTCAGAACTAACAAGAATAGACCAGAAATTGCTAAATATAGTAATAATAAGTAAAACTGTTCCAACTAATAGGCTCTTCTACGCTACTGGAGTATACTCTAGAATAAAGAAACATGCCTAGGTAGACGTAAACTACTGCATATATAGATAGAAGCAGAGAATTCTGGAAGAATTCGAAATAATACAAGTTGTCGGGTTGTTTGTGGTAATTATCCAGGGACGTCGTTCCAGAAAATACTCCGATTCAATCGAACATACCCTCCGAACATACCCCGTCTTATTGCAGAAAAATTGGGTAACATAGCAATCACGTGCTACCATAGAAACCAAGATGGCAGCCTCCAGTATACAAAATGGACGACGGAAACACGTATCACCCTAACAACACGCGCTGCGCATGCGCACTCACACCACGTATCACTATGGAGATGACGTCACAACATGGCCGCTCACGCGGGTTACCATGACAACACAACATAGCGGCACTACGTCACGTGACTATGACGTCACATGAGATCATCCATGAGATCATCCAGAATGGGGGTGAAACATACGAGCTATACTACTTTCGTTGAATGACTCAATAAACGATACTTTTAAAACGGATTTTCCAAACTAGGAATCTAGGGACGACGCTCTGTGGATATTCTGCTCCAAATAAAAATACCCACTTTATGTTGTCTGTCTCATAAAAATGTTAACGAATTTCTATATACATACTATACGCCAAATTGTTTCTGACAATTTATATATCATTGTCATCACTGAAGGACGTCATGGCAACATCAAATTGCGACAAGAGTTTCATTTTATGACTGACATAATTAGAACCCCTACAATGTAAAAGGGTGTGCTCCAATGCTAACATATTATTACCACTTTAGCCGGCGTTCTCTAGTACATTTACTTATTTATGTATTGGTGTTTAGGGTCACATGCTTTTGCACAATGGCTAATCGTGACCGTGACAGTTTTACGGGTGGAGAAAGCCGGAGTACCTGCAGAAAACCACCGAGCATCGACGAGCAACTGTCAGCTCCTCAACATTCTTACTCTGTTTAAGCTCCGCTCAAGCATGGTTGCAGCGGTTGAAGACATGTGCACCATCGACGTGCAGTACACCTTAGTACACGGCGTCATCGTGCCCCCATGTACGCAACCGGGATAAAGTGTCTTGCCCAAGGACACAAAAAGCCGATAACATAATTTTTTTTAGCTTTTTATTGAACACGCCAGCAATGGGATTTCAGTAGTTGAAATTTGCACCTGCAGTGGAACTGCATCCAAGCTGACCTTTCGTAACCTCGCCTTGAATGCAAACTTGTCTAAATTTATCACTCGTCGCCTCGTGAAGAGTGAAATGAAACCGGTAATTATTTATTACGTTTTTAAATAAGTTTACCTCATAAGATACCAAAATTTAACAAATATACGTTGTCTCATGCTAATAAAGCATCCATAACTCGAAATAGTATGTTATTAAAATGAAAAAGTCCCCGTAATTTGCGAGTTTCGTTTTCTATTTAGTTTCGGCGATAAAATTGCCAGCGGAAGTACCACCCACCAGTGCTCATGTAAACAAAAACAGATTCGCACGTGTGAATATTAAACTCTTATTAATCTGACGATCATGGTATGAATAATAAAAATGTGCCCAAAGTAGCTTGGCGTAGTACTAAATGTTCACCACTCGTGTTGAAGTGGTGTTAACCGCGCAACAAAGGATCATTTGGCACACCAAGCTACTATGGGTATATTCTAAATTTATTTACTAATTTTGACAATTCTTTTTTCTTTTTTATATTTCAAGTTGGCTTTTGGGTAGATGGTGTAGACACTTACGGAAATAACATAATGTATTCATATACTGGAAACAAAGTAGAATGGATTAAATGGGGACCCGGAGATCCAGATGGAGGCATAGATAATTGCCTGAGATTTCATGCTACACATGTGTACGATAGACGTTGTTTTGAAGATCATCGATATACGTGTCAAATCGATTTTTGAGGACATTGGACATTGTGTTCTCATTCATCTTGGAAAAAGCATTGACACCACAAACTGAAGACATGATCAAGTCTGATATTGCCTTTACACTATCAGTAGCTTTTTGGAAATGATAAACTCTGAAAGTTAGATTTAAGTTCTTTGTTAACTGTTCATATCTGCATTATTTAATTTTTTATAGCTCTGTTTATCTCCAATGTTTGAGAGACAAAATACAAACGAAACAAAAACGGCCTGAAAAGTCCCCAAAACCTTGGGAACCTAGCATACGCAATTTTGTAAAAAGAGATTTCGTTATATCCTTGTAATGTTTTGTTTATTATTCTTTAACTGGTAGAGTTTTTTTTGATCATCAAAATGTGTTCATATGACTTTGTCTTGTAACAATTTCTGGGAGAGTGCGGGAACTCTTCCATCAATTGTAACAATGCAAATTCAGACAGACCAAATAATTTCACTTAGACCAAATAATTTCACTTCAGAAATTATTTTAAGCACATCTACAGAATATGGTTATGGTACCTGCACTTTAGAACAAAGCCCAAATATGGGCTTCCACCGCTCTACCAGTTAAACAGTCCTGAGTGCGCGTGGCAGCACGGTGGTTAAAGCATTGAACTCCGATCCCTTCTTCGCTTATGAGTGTTATATTGTGTCCATGTAGTTTATGTAAAAAACATAAAAACATGGCAAAGCTGCTGACGTTTATGCATGCACCGCCACTTTGTTCTTAATAATTAAACAAGAAAACGTTTTGTGCAAGCACCAGCGCGCGGGAAAATGCCCATGAAACACTCTTATTTTGTGCATACATCATGCAATCTCTCCCTATTAGAACAAAAAACAAGAAACATTCAGTGAACAAAGTTGAAACTCTCTCACTAAAAGGAGGTGAATACCACATCTCAAAGCGTTGTGATTGGTGATTCACAAGGATTAGTTTAAAATAAGTTCAAATATATTTTACAGGGTTCCAGTCTATGGGAGTTAATATCTTAATTCGACAACACCTGAACCCCCCCCCCCCCCCCCCACACTCACACTCCCCAAAAAGATCGGCTTTTTGGACGGAGTGTCTCGGTACGAAACTCGACTTGGGACAAAAGGCAGATGATTTTGCTAGGAACTGCCACACCCCATCTCCAAATATTGTCAGTGGGGTTCTCGAAAACTATTTTTAAAGAATTTCAAGCTTATTGGACAAGGGCGGCTGTGGCTACACTTTGGGGGTTAATATCTTCATTTCAAAGAACTTGAGAAAAAGTACCTATTCCCTCCACACAAGATAAACAAAGCAGAATACTTAAATGTTAGGCTACATACATTTCGCGACTTGGGGGAAAATATTCACGCAGACATCCCATCTAATATAATCGAGGGTGGATGTGTCAAAACAAAAATGGCTTTAATAAGTACTTCTAAATTTGGATGCGGCATAACACAATACGAATTTTGCTAACATTGCATACGGTGAATCCCAGTTAAGTAACGAATTCCGCATATTAGTGGACCCAGTATATATTTACGGTTCCATTTTTCATTGTTTTCCAAGTTAATTGAATCAACCTTGGAATTCAGTTCCACATGATTTGCAGCAATAAAGTCAGACAATCCGAGTAACGTAATGAAAAAAAAGAAATACGCTGTAAAAGCCAAGAGACAAAATAGTAGCGAAATGCGTTGTAAAATCCTACCTTGAAGGGGCCGAGAAAAGAAAAACAGTAGCGAAATGCACTAACCCCCCCCCCCCCCCCCAAAAAAAAAAAAAATAAAAATAAAAAAACCTAAATCTGCCAGGTTTTATATTTGCCAGTTCCAAGTCTGGCTAAAAAATGTGTGGTGTGTGTGTGTGTGTGTGGGGGGGGGGGGATAAATTAAAAAGGGGAAATAAATAAATAAATAAATAAATAAATAAAAACAGTAGCAAACTTCACTGTAGAAAAAAATTATAGACCTGCCAAGGTTTATAATTGCCGGTCCAAAGCCCGGGGGAATTGAGAATTAAAAAAACAGAAGCCAAATTCACTGTAGAAAATCCCCCTAAATCTGCCAAGTGTTATTGTTGCCGACTGTTGCCGACCTGAATCCCAGGAAAAAATGAGGAGTGTTGATAAGTTATAAACTATATATACTATTCAAAAGAAGTGGGGGATATGCAAACTGATGTTATTATTATAATTATGTGGATCATGAATGTCACCGGTCCACGATAACTTCGTGCAGATTTTTCGCACGAGCCGCGTTAATGTCTGTGTGGTACGTTTTGAAATTTTCATTTGCACTGGAGGAGCTTTTTCGGAGGTATCATCGTTCTTTTCTCGGTATAAACTCCTTCATCAATAGTTTCTGGTCGAAACGTAACTTTTGAGGTATGCGAAAACTGACACGTGACGAAATTTTACGTGCCGTTGGCATGTTGGAAGCTGGCAACAGACAGACTGCAGTGGCTCAAATTCTCAAAGTTACGCAATCGGTGATTAGCAGGTTATGATCGCGCTGCCGTCAGGCAGGCAATGTTGATGACAGACGTCGGTCAGGTCGTCCAAGGGCGACAACTGCTAACCAGGATCGTTTCATCCGAACCACAGCATTACGTAACCGCCATCAAAGTGCCTCAGAAATTGGACTGCAGCTGCACCGAGCGACAGATGTGCGAGTCAGTGGTCTATTCAAAATCGTCTACACAGCTGGAATTTGTACGCTCGACGACATCGAATAATTCCACGTTTGACTGAACGTCAAATCGCAGAAAGGCGTAATTGGTGTGGAGCACGACAGCGCTGGGACAATCGTCGGTAGAGCAACGTCATGTTTTCCGATGAATCGAGGTTCATTCTCGACTTCCACGAAAGGCGAAACAGAGTCAGAGTGTGGCGGCGGCGGCGGCGGCGGCGGCGGCGGAACAAACGATACCATGATGTAACCGTTATGCAGTACGATTGTTTTGGTGGTGGATCGGTTATGGTGTGGGTAGGCATAACCATGACAAGCAGAACAGCATTACATGTCATCCAATGGCGTGTCACGGAGCAGTACCACCATGATTAGATATTAGCAGCTCATGTGGTGCTATTTGCGCGACGTCACGGCCATCGATTCATTTTCCAAGATGATTATGCAAGAGCGCAAAGGGTCCGTGTCGCTACAGAGTTCCCCCAGGAGCAGACCAACATCACTACACTGCCTTGGTCAGCACTAAGTGCAGACCTTTCACCAATCGAGCACGTCTGGGATATACTTGGCAGGCGCGCACGGCAACGCCAACACCCCCTACCAATGTCCAGGAACTCTCCGCTGCACTGCAGGAAGAATGGAATAACATCAGTCAAGCTGATATTGGACGTTTGGTGAGGAGGAGTATGCCACGTCGGATCCGCGCTTATCTCGCGTATCGAGGAGAATTTACAAGGTATTGAGGTCTTGGACTGAATGTAACAAATTATCTGACTGATCGTCCATGTCTTCTACCGCTCAGTGCGTAAACTGTCTTTTTGATGAAAATGTAAATATATTTCTTCATACATCTCACTTTTATCAAATATCCCCACTTTATTTGAATAGTATATTTTAAGTCAATCTCTAAATTTCCGCTTAATCTGTGCCTTTATGCCTGGTAGAAATGAGACCGAAACTGCGATTTTCTATCAGACTTTAGACCTAAAATAATAAAAGGTTAAAATCAAGATATTATCACCAAACTTGGTATAAATTTTATATATAATATAGCGTATACTTTGTCGTTTATTTGATATTTTCTAGACTAATAATTTACTTACCGGTCTCATTATACTTGCTTTCGAAAACTGAGACTGTAAATCAAAGTTCGGATATACATTGAATATACCCCAAGTCACCAGATAGTGTTCATTTGGTGTTTTGGGGACCAGAAGTTTACGTCTCTCTGACCTCAGTTGCGGAAAAGTGAGATAGGATGTAGCGATGTACATTAAAAGTACAAATTTTTAGGGTTAAAATTAAAAATATCGGATATATATTTGGTATACCCCATATAATCAGATAGTGTTCATTTGGGGACTCTAACCCCCGTACTTTGCCTGCGGCCACTTGCGGTCTCATTTTCTACTTGCGGTATTATTTTAGTTGGACTGGTCTCATTGTTTTCTACCTGCGGTCTTATTTTAGAACGACCAGGTATAAGCCTATTTTGAAACTGCCATCTTTGACTTTAATCTACGCAAGGTCACAGGTCGCGGGGTATAAACAAAGCGATTTCCATGTCCATCGTGTTGAGTTCTGTGTCAGCCAAGTCAACTAGTTTTGTGAAGTACATGTATCAAGTTTAAATTCGTAGAACCGATGTCATCATTCGAATGAACTGAAGGGGCAACCCTAGACGACTTTGAACGACGGGATATCGCAGGTTTAACGACTTTTGTTACGAAGACGAGGACTTGTTTTGAGTGGCAAAAAGGTAACACGTGTTGCACGGAGTTTCTCGGCTTGAGAAATCACCGGAAGTTGTCGAAACACTGCCCACGGACACGGAGTCGCATTCAGACACCGTTTATGTTGATAGGAACTCAATTCGAAATAATGAAAGTTCTCATACAATATTGCCATTGCCTTATTTGAATTCGTACTAATGAACGTAATGGTGTCCGAAGCACTTCACCCGCTCTCTTACAGCGTGTTTTGTTGAAATGTTTACACCTCGTGACCTGGACATAGATTAAAAGCCAATGTGGCAGTTTCGAAATAGGCTTATTCAATGTTACCTGGGTAGGACTTTCTAGTCGGATTGTTTTCGTTTCACTGTTGCTAAAACACTTTAGCAGAAAGCATGGAAGTATATATTTACAGATTGCGTTGCTTGTATAGTTTAAAACAATGCACGGATAAGAAAATAAAGCAAAACCAAATAAAGGAGAATTGCAAATATTCGTTTCAGATTTTTGCAGAGGTTCATTTTTCATCAACTCAATTCAATCCCCCTCATAAATGCAATACACTAAATGAATCAGTTTGCGTACACACACATCTATCAGTTTCAACAGGCAATTAATCTGGGTTGTCGTGTTCCGCTGAGTTGACGAGACTAGCTCAACCAGATCAAACAAGACACCTACAACGTCTTGTTCTGGCGGATATGGTTTCGCCAACCAGACGAAATATAAAAATCCAGATGAACTGATCTTTGTAATAATTTGATTACTTTATCGTTACAAACTGAATACGACAAGGTACATGAGTTTTTATTTTTGTAACATTTTTGCATCGAAAATAGTGAGTGACGCACAAGAGCCTCATTTGAGGCAGGCACCATACGAATTAAGAAACGATAAGACTCTCGTTTTATGGTGAGCCAGAATTGATGAGCAGCCTACCACGATATTGAACGAATAGACGTGACAGTCATGTAATAAATACAGAATGCAATACAGCCACAGTGGACTGGCCACTTTCCAAGTGTGGGTAATAATTCCACGGACGCCACGCTACAACCCAGTGCTTATTAATTAAAATTTTGATGCTGATGATTTTTATTACCTAGAAAACGCATGCGTGGACATCACTGTCCACGTGTGAATTACGACCAATCCGCGGCGACGGTACTGTAGGATGACAGTAACTGGTCTGGTATTTTGGATTTCGTGGAGTTGATTAGAGCAGTCACCGATGGTGACGTGTTGGATACGATTAATCTGCTCTCATCAACGATGCAGATTACAGATCACCAGATAAGTTGTCATAATAATCGTTTTGTTATAAACTTTACAACCAGGTAAAACATTTGAAGCATGAAACAAATACGCACGTCAAGAAGTTCCAATTCATTCATCAAATCAATGAGATAGTCCATACAAAACATCATCGCACACGTCATTAATTTACGAAGATACGGTAATGTTCAAGCTGTTTCTCGCCGTCAAAGCTTTTGAAACAAACCATACACCACTACACCGAAAGTCTGGTAAAACAACAGGATACAGCACATATAGTGTGCTGTGGTACGTAGAGTCGTATATGTACACTCGGGTATGGCTATATAGTATGTGGGTATGTGACGGCAAATTTGTGGGCAAGGTGTAGTTTCTTGTAAGTTTTCTCCGTGAAACGGTTGACGTTGCTAATGACGATGTGATGTCATGATGCGTACGTGACGTTATAGAAACGTTGACCGCTGTTGTTGTCCACTGTACAATCTGATATTTTAGTTTATTCGGGTCAGGGTGTGTCGGCGCGTCTCTTACGGGAGTGATATGGTAGTATAGTATAGGCGTTATATACCCATTGGTGCCACTAATCGGCCCTTGGTGCCACTAATCGGCCTAATGCTTTATAATATCCTATGACTGGTATAGGTAGTACGTAATGCTACGCCAAGTGGTATCGTTGGATAAGTGGGGTGATACATGGTCGTTTAGTGCGGATTATGGAGGAGTCCTCTGTTGTTTAGGATGGCAGTATAGGATGTACGGTCTGTACCCCTTGTGGTTCAATGTTAGTCCTTAGTAATGTTGACTCATTTAAGGCGTTATACTGCCCTACAGTTGATACAGAGAGCGTAATGCCAGGCCAAGTGGTATTGTGGGGCGGGGGTAATGCATAGTTGTCTCGTGTGATAGTATATGATGTAAGGTCTTTACTCATATTGGTCTATTATCTCCTTAGTACTATCAACCCACCTAAGGCGTTATATGCTCATATCTTAGGGATAGGTAGGCTATGCAGTATTATTCTTGGGGTTATATGGTACAATAGTATAGGGTGAACTGTCTGTATCCTATAGGTCTACTGTTAGCCCTTAATACCACTATCCGTCTAAGGCGTTGTACAGATCCACAGTTGGTATAGGTAGTGTATAATGCAGAGGTCATGAAGTGTTGTGAGGGTATGCATGATTGTCAAGTACGGTAATATAGGGCGTAATGTATGTATTCTGTTGTTCTACTAGTCTTGCGGTGTAGTTGGGTATGTTTTGTTGACTAGTACGAGAGTATGCAGTGCATGATATTTACCCATGATGGTCTACTGTTTGTACTACTATTCTATGGGTAGGTCGGGATGCTAGGTCGTGTGGTATTATTTTTGGTTTCCAGTGCCGTAGCAGAGTATGGGTGGTCTTGTGGACATTCTATGACTTGGCCGAGGATAGACGTCTTGGTCTGAAATAGTTAGCAATGTAACGTAAAATGTTGGTAACAATCGTACACGGCTGTAAGAGTGGTAGAAAACTATAGTACTGGGTGACTACACAATAGAACTTGAACATAGGACAGATGGTGATGATGGTTAAGGTGTCGAGTGGTCTCGAAACCAGATGTCGACCAGGTGCTATGAACTATCTTCAGGTAGATACTCTCCAATAGATTTCCCTTTGATGGAATCTCACAAGGAGAATTCCCTTTTAAAATCGTCTGTGGTTGTGGAATCCCTTTTTCCGAAATGAGCAGAAGAGTTGTAAGTGGAGTCACTTGTTCAAGCAATTGCTTGATTGCGTATTTGCTCGATAAGATGCGAGTCGTTCGAGCAATCTGAGATAGTTAGCAAACCTGTAGTAGTGCTACAAGTCAGCAGTAATCGAACAAAGCTGTAATGGAGGTGGAAGGCTACAGTAATGGGTGACTACTGTAGGACTTGATCATAGGGCGCATGATGAGGACAATGGATAAGTCAACAGTAGTGTTTTTAGACCTATGAAGGTGTGGGAAATCTAGAAACCAGAAGTCGACCGGGTGCTAGGCGGCATAACTATCCTTGACTAGATATCTTCCAATAGATATCCTTCTTATGGAATCCCAATAGGAGAATCACTTTTTGAAAAACGTCAGTGAATATGAAATCCATTTTCAGAGATGAGCATAAAATCGTAGGAGGAGTCACTTGTTCGTGCAATTGATCGATACCTTATTTGATCGATACGATTCGCGTCGCTCGAGCAATCTGAGATAGTTATCAGGCCTGTGGTAATGCTAGATGTCAGTAGTAATCGTACAGGGCTGTAAGGGTGGTAGAACACTATGATGTCGGGTGACTACAGTAGAAATGGATCATAGGGCAGGTGGTGGTGACTGGATAAGTCAGTACTAGTGCTCTTAAATATATGAAGGTGCGGGGTGGTCCAGAAACCAGAAGCCGATCAGGTGCTTGGAGCCACAGCTGTCGTCGGGTAGGTATCCTTCGGATGAAATCCCACTAGGGGAATGCCTTTTTAACCCTTTACCCAACGTAACGGCCAAAACTGGCCAGCGCTATTCACAAAAATCGGCAATTAATTTTCAATATTTTTTTTCATTTTTTGATTTTTTGTCTCAAAAACATAGGTTATGACCACTCGTTGGAACGAGCTCGTCGAGCTCGTTCCAACGATGGGTCATAACCTATGTTTTTGAGACAAAAAATGAAAAAAATTAGTTATTCAATAATTTTTTTTGCAAGTGTCGTCTGCTTTTCATGTTAGGTAAGGGGTTAAAAAGATATAGAATCTCTTCAGAGACGAAAAAGGAGTCACAAGTTCGAGCAGTTGCTCGATTGCTTATTTGCTCGATTCGAGTCGGTTGAGCAGTCCGAGATAGTTAGCAAACCTGTAGTAATACAACAAGTCAGTAGCAATCGTACAAGGTTGTAAAGGTGGTAGAAGACCACAGTATTGGGTGATTATAGTCGAAGTTGAACCATGCACAACTTCTACTATAATCACCTGATACTCTAAAATATCAAAACACTCAAATATCAGAAGATTGTACAGTGGACAACACAGCGGTCAACGTTGCTATGACGTAGCGTGCGCATCATTACCCAACAACGTCATTAGCAACTTCAACCGTTTCACTGAAAACTCACCTTTCCCATAAATTTGCCATCACATACCCATACTATATACCCAGAGATCCGTGTGTACATGTCTAACTATACATGCTATAGCATACTATATGTGCTGTAAATATACCACATGCAGGATCAAGTCGGATAGAGCAGAGGTTTTGCAAAAGAAAAAGTCGCAAAGCTCCAGTTTCAAAGGAATTAACACTAACTGCATCGACACAAAGCTCCGGGTGATAAGGCCTGCTATACTACTCACCTCTCCATGATATAAAATGGGGTGCCAGTAACCTTCGCAGGTTCGCATAAATGACTACATTTCATGCGTCAATAGTTCACCCTCACGCTTTCCATCTGGCATGAGTACATAAGTAATATGTCACAAAAACTATGTGGTATTCACTGTTAGAAAGCTAGTTATAATAATAATAATAACAGTTCTCCGGCTTTCGACTGATTTGCCGCGGTTCTCTAACTATGACGTCAAAATCAATCTCGTCACCCGCCAAGTCACTCCCTCCCCTCCCCTCCCCCTCCCCGACTATCACTCCTAGTCTCACAGCACTATGCCCAAAAATGTTTTACTATTTACCCTCATTGGCGCTTTCTCTGTCTCTCCAATTATGATACGATTGGATATCTCTTAACTGAATAACCCTGTTAATTGAATATAATTTCCCAACACAAAACCATTTACCATTCCTCCAGTACAAATTTGACCTGTTAATTGAATATAGGTTATAGAGAAAACTCCTATTAATTGAATAAAACAATCTGTAACCTGTCGAGAAATTGCCCCGACTCTCCTCAGTTTTGCTTTGTTTATAGACCAATTTGGCCTCAGTACATTCGATACAGACATTTAATCTATTACATCTTGTTTGACAGAGCTCATGGAGCTCTGTCAAACAAAATATAATAAAATAAATGTTAAGTTTATCTCTAGAATACAGGAGAGTGACACGATCCCTGTTAATTGAATACTCCTGTTAACTGAATAATTTTCATTGGCAAAGTGGCTATTCAATTAACAGAGTACCACTGTATTGACGCTTATCTTCGTATCATCCCTCTTTTCTACTTATCTCTGATGCCTTCATCCGATTCTTCGATTAGTTTTGCAAGCAATCATCGTCTTCTTGGTAAATATTTAGGACATGCTGAACTGAAATGTTCCAGGTTTCCCATTACCCCTAGGCTACACAATTGGCACCCACTCTCTTTTCTCACCTTTTCTAATCTCCCCCCCCCCCCTCCCCACCCAACTCGAGTGACTCTGATCTCACTTTGAACAAAGATCCCCCCAATTATCCACCGACGTACTTTTCAAAAGTTGGCATGTATTTTGTATAACCCGTCCAAAGAGTCCTTGGCCCAAACTCCAGCACGCCAGTTTCTATTGCAATCCTAGTCAATCCTCCTGATAAAACAACCCACTCCGCTTTACTCCCCCGTCTAAATCTCCAGTCACAATGGGATGATTCTCCATTAACTCCCTAACCTGCCTTATCTATCCTGTCTGAATGTTGGATTCCCATACATAGTCAAATGTCGTCTAACACTCCCTCTGTTCGGAAGGTTTACCTGGTAATTCAAGTAACACAGTTTTTTCATGTCTAATCTATCTTTAACATGCATCCAACCCAGTTTCTCTCTGACCGCTTACAGTGTGGCCGCTTTACTTGACATCGTTAACCACCGACCTGCATAATTTCGCAGAATCTTCAAGTTCCTCACTACTGTTTGGTTCAAACGGATCACATCCGTTCCATAAGTTATATTTGGCCACCCCGCCCTCTCCCAAATAGGTTTTTTTTCAACGAACACCTTGTTAAAGCTACTCCTTCCAAGAAGTTTTAACTGATTGAATATTCTTTCCCGTTTGTATTACGTTTGTTGGTGTCGTTTCTGTCTGCCCCTAAGTTCACCCTTAAGTATTCATATTCTCCTGTTTTCCTGTTCCCCACACTGCCGTATCTTTGCGCTTCGCTTCACCAAGAGAAAACTTACCCACCCTACAACTTCCGGACTCATGTATCATACGGCCCGCGGGTATTATCTTACTTTTGTTTTTTTTATCAGTTCATGTCGCCGTATTCCCCGTACTTTCCTACAATGTTTTTTTTTCGAGTCCCTTCCCACCCTTGGCTAATTAAACCATATCATTTGCAAAGAATAATCCCCCTTGTGCTTCCAATCAATCCATCTAAATCTTCTATGTACAAAGCAAACAGAATCGGGTACAGAATACACTCCTGCTTAAAGCCTATCTCCAATAGAACCCTTTTTATTGTGATGTTTCCCAGGTTGAGGACACTCTGCACATCCCTGCACAGTACATTCATGATTCCAACAAAACTTTAGCCAAATCCGAGATTTTTTAGTTTTCGCTACAAACCCCTCCACACTCGGATGTATGCTTTTTCACATCTAGAAAGTCCATAAACATATTTTTTTCTTATTGCTTATTGTCTTTTGTTGATTCTATCAGTCGCGAAAGAGTAAATAAGTGGTTAGTGACTCTTCTTCCCGTCCGTAATCTATTTTGGATTCCCCCAGGAATCCCCTCCTCTCTTCCACAACTTCAGCAAGTATTCCACAGAAAACCTTGTATTGCAGAATAACTTCCCAATATTGCTACTGACTAAACTCCGCTGTCTCCATTTTTATTTATTTATTTATTTATTTATTTATTTATTTATTTATTTATTTATTTATTTATTTATTTATTTATTTATTTGTTGGGGTTTAACGACACTTTCTACCGCCAGCGTCACCTCGTGTCGGACAGTTTTACGGGTGGAGGAAGCCGGAGTACCCGAAGAGAACCACCTAGCAACGACAAGCAACTGTCAGACCCCCCTCCCCCAACGCACTAACTCCGCACAAGCAGGGTTAGCACTGGTCGAAGACGAATGCACCATCGACGTGCAGATCGCCTTAGTACACAACACCACCGTGCCCCCACGTGGGCAATTGGGATTAAGTTACTTGCCCAAGGACACAACGCGGTTGCCGCAAGTGGGAATCGAGTTGAGGACCTCTAGGCTTGCAGCCTGCATATCTACCTACTGAGCCACCGCGCTCCCATTTTTGTGAATAAAGATTACCCTCTTTCCCTTCCATTTAATGGGAACCTCTTACTTACGATTGCCATGTTACATAATGCTTACCCATCTCCTTCCCCCATCCCTGTCTTCCTTTTGCCTCTTCATTTTCTTGTTTGGCACTTCCAGTGAATGCATCATTCACCCCCTTAAGTTTTTTGCTTCTAAAAACAGCACATTTTTTTCATCCTCTCTTTTATTGCACTTTGGAGCTCAATGTTCACACTTTATCATAATTTCTTTGTCGACACTCTAATCCTGTTTTCTCTCCCAGCATCTGCTAAACTTTAAGCCTGTGAGTCAGCCAACCCCTGAGCGTTTTCTAGCTTTGATTTTAATATATCCCAAAAGTTCGCCCACTCTGCTTCCATTCCCAATTTCCAGATGTCCCTGAAGGTCGCTTTGGGTTTTGCTATTCGTTTGCGCCCTACACTCACTGTTACTAGGTTATGATCACTCTCCAATTTAGAAATTCCTTCGTCATCTATCCCCATGTCTATGACCTCCCTGGACAGCTTTTGGTCAGTGAGTACATAGTCAATTATCGTCCTTCTGTCGTCCCTACCCCAGGTCCATTTACCGTTACACTTTGCATCCCTGTTCAGTATCTTCACACGCACTTCATTTGTAAATTCCAAGAGTTTCCTCCCATTAACATTGATTTCTAGTACTAAATATCAAGTCGATAGGACCCCACCCCACCAAAAATATCGCCATATCCACCGCCACGCTATCAAGACACCCGAATGGCCAATGCATGGTTGAACTTGAGTCTGCAAGGATGGAATTCATTGCAAATTGTATTTTGCAACAAACATCCATATTTATACTTATACCACGATGCTACAGTTATTCCTTCCATCTACCTTTAATACCCCCATACCCGAGGTGACGCCCCCACCTTAGTCTACCTCCTTCATTACATATAATGTCATGTTTTACGAAACCATTATGACGCGGAACACTGTTCTTGGCGAAAAATTTATGTCATGCATAGAAGCTGATTCCAGGCAGGATTGACTATGACAACCTCAATTCTATCGCAAGCGATCGAAAACGTAAACCCCATTACTCCAGAAAATAAAAATTGTATTCCGCCCCACCCCGATATTCACAACAACCATTTAAGTAACGTACAGGGAAATAAACCCCACCCTATCCGTCGTAATTTAACCAACTACACACAGGCTATCAAAGCAAGTGAGAGAATAGATTTCCTTCACATCCCGTCAACGAAAGCACCAGCAGATGCGCCTCGTCCCATAAAATACAATAAGATGCCAGTAAACCCTCGCTATCCACGTGTATGGCAAGACACAACGCATAAATATTTCACCGTAAAACTTGACACTGCAAGTACACAAGGCACGATATTTTACCGCCCGCACTGCATTGTTGCCTATTCTCTGAAGCTTCTCTAAGATTTAAGTTCGGCGACATGAATGAAGTGTATTGCTTATTATCTCACAGTTATTAATAATGATTGCAAAGTCATTTCGAATAATCCCAAATGTATTGTGTATACTCGCAAATGCATTGTCTGTGTTGAATCTGTTGTTGCGACCCGAGTGGTTGGATTACAATATATTGTTCTGTTTGGCAAGAGTCTCTTTCAACCCGAATACAAATTATTGCGAGAAGCCCTGAGCGCAAAATTACTGAAGGACGTGATAATGAGTGTATTCGATCACCAGAACGAGTTCGAAAAATGCGATGCATCACCCCCGCAATGATCTTGCAAGGGAGACGTCGAGAGAACTCGGAAATAATAAAACATCGAACATGGAAGATCATTTTTACGAAAACTCGAACGACATATCCGATCCTCGAGACTAGAATTCGGAGCACAAAAATCTCATGATTTCCACGACCTGCTGTTGGAGAAACAGAATCGATGCGAATCTTACTACGTTTGAGGGCGTCATAGCAACGTGAATTGTTTCTATATGTCGCAAAATTATTTCAGATTACCCAAACAGGCGATAAGAGAGAACGCGAATTTTCTGTGTCTGTTTCTCAAGAACCTCAATCACATCTACGACGATCACGTGGCCAACAGCATGAGCAAAGAAGAATTCAGGAAATGTTGTAGGGCGGTGTGGGATCGAGGACCTTATAATTTCGGGACCGCCGATCTGACAAGTTGCACAGATAGGAACGGATTCGATAATTTTTATATTCCGCGCGAGACAATTATTAATGATAATTAATAGAAAAAATATAATATTAAATAGAAGTAAAAAAAAATATAAAAAATAATTATTAAATTAAAATAACGATACAAGAAGAAAAAATGTCACGACAATACGAAACGCAGAAAGGATAGCCGAGAACACGGAAAGGGCAACCGATAAAATGACCACAAAAGATTCTTTTTCCGATCGTGGTGAGCAACAAGACTCGCTTCAAGATGAAATTCAATCCACTGGTCGAATTCAAGAGGGATGGGAGATACGAGATGGCACTGGTGAATCTCGAGACGTACTATTCGTTTCAAAGCATCATAGAAAGGAATAATACGGTCAGGTATTCTCCCGGAACAGACTGTTTCACGGTTTGCATTCCAAAAGGCAGTTACGACATAGTCGATCTGAACGAACGCATCCAGACTAGAATGAAGATCGAAGGTCACGACGAAGCTGCCATCAACATCACTGACAACTAATATCCCCCTCCAGTCGACAACTGAGGCTGTCACTCAGGTTGTGACTCCTCCTTTGGAGCCGAGCTCGGTTGCTCCCTCCTTGTTTCCGCCATTGCTATCAGCTACTGATGTATCCACTCCGGCTGCATCTCAGTTGGTGATTTTTTCCACAGTCTCCATTTCAGCTGACGTCAGCTTATTCCTGCAGGGGTCTGCAGTGGATTCTGCTTCTTTGAATGTGGTATCGGCCTCAACCTTCCCTGACTTCAGCTCGGCACCTCTGCATCGGTCTCCCGGTCGTCGGACAAAGCAGAGCTTGCTGTGGATTCAGATGTTCCTGGTAGGGCAACCATGGACTTTGCTGTACTTCCGTGCTCTCCTTTTGGCTGTTCGGCCAGTTTAATGAAATTTGCACAACCAGTGCAGCCTGGACCTTCTGTCTCTCAGAGGTCCGCGGTGACTCTCCGGAGTTCCCGCACTTCCTATCCTTGTGCATTTCATACCCCTATAAGCATTTACCTTTGGTTGATTCGGCTGCCACCCGTCGTTTGACGCCGGGTGTTTTGGGGGATCGTGACCCTTGGCTGGTGAAAAGTGTCAGGTATAAACCACTTCTTTGCCTGGTCTTTCCTACGTCGGGACGACGAATTCGGGTCGTGAGCTTCGCGAGGCCCTTGCCAAGAACCTTCCAGCTGCTTCCAAAGAGGCAGCCAGTGGTTTCCAGGTGTCCTCTGTGGCGATGCCTCCCAGAAGTGGAAGCAGGTCGCTTTCTGATCAGGCTGGTGTTCCTACACCATGAGAGGCTTCGGCTGGTATTCTCGAGCTGGGCTCTTCGAGTCGGGATCTGAGTCAAACACACCTGGCGTCGAGGTTCATCAGTCCTCTGACTTCGGCTTTCGATGTTGTCTTTGAACTTCTTCCGAACTTAAACCTTCAGGCCAGTCTCCAGCCTTTGGCGTTTCCTGCTTCTGGGCTCCTTCGACAGTATCAATCGGTGAAGGTAGTCGAAGCTTTTGCGGCCTTGGACTCTAAATTGAGTTCCAAGGCTATGAAGACTTCGTTCTTCACGAGAGATGATACATTTTTGTCCCTGTGCGTTATCATTCTTACAATTCCGCTAGCCTGTCAGTCTGTCTGAGTTTGACGTTTTTGGATCTGGACTCCTCCTCCCTCGGGTTGTCCAAGCCCAAATCAGCCATTACTCCCATGGCGACTTTGGAGTCTATGTTGGGTTCATCCAGAGAGATGCTGGGCATGCTATCTCTTTCTGATCATGTCTTCTCTGCCTTAGCAGCTTATCTGCCTCCAGATATGTTTGACAAAATACAGGCTACCTTTTGTGTTCTATCTAAGGCTCTTACGCATCTTCCCAATACGCATACCTGTAATACAGCTAATGGAACTGGTAAGCCGGAATGATGCGCGCGACACTAGAAGGTTCCTTCCTGAGGTGCAGCGTGCTGCACTTTGATCCTCTTCTTTGGTGGATCCGCGTCTGTTCTATGATTCCGCAGGGACGGTCCGGGTTGACATTTTGTGTCATTCTAAGGATCAGTTGTCGCATCAAGAAAGTGATCCACCCTCTGTTGGAGATCGCGACCGCTCCAAGCCTAACAAGCGCCTTTCTGATTCGTCAGCTACGAATCGAGGACTGAACCTTCAGCCTCTACTTCTTCCCCTTACTCGCGCTGCAAGGGTAAGCGTATGCAGAACAGAGAGAGAGAGATCTCGGGACCCTTCTACAAGTAGGGGTGGTGGCTTCTCCTCTCGCGGGCCTCGCCAAGGTTCCAAATGAAGGTCCTCACCTCGATTCGTCACAGGTTGGAGGAAGAATATCCGAGTTTGCCGATCTTTGAGCCGAGATCACATCGGACGCGTGGGTGTTGGCCATTGTTTGGTCCGCTCTGAGGAAATACTTTCGGTGGCGGCCCTTTCTGTTACGGGTGTCGTTTCCACCCCCAGTTCCTTAAGATGTTTCACGTCGGGAACTTTTGATCACGGAGATCAACACTCTTCTATCAAAAGGGGCAATCGAGGTCGTCAAGAACATTCATTCCGCGGCACGCTCAAACCAATATCGATCTGAGTGCCCTGAACAAGTCTATCAGTGCTCCCAAATTCAGCATGGAGACATTCAGGTATGTTCGCCGCCCCATTCACCAGGGAAATTTGAGGGGTGCTTACTTTCACGTGCCGATCCATCAGACGTTGCGGAAGTATCTCCGGTTTGTTTTTCTGGGACACGTTTACCAGTTCAAAGTCATGCTTTTTGGCCTGACTCTGGCTCCTTGGGTCTTCCACAGGCTGATGTCGCATGTGCCAGCTTCCCATTGCACACAGTCCGTGGTGACCACTTCGGCTTATCTGGACGACATCCTCCAGAGACACTCCAATGCTGCTCTTCTGAAGTTCGATGTCGCCGGAGCTCATTCCTCTAGGTCGGCCGTCAGACCTCTCAAACACTTTCTGTTAAGTTGTCGGAGACTGAATGTAGATCCTCCGGATCTGGTGCTTTATTTACCAGCATCTCTCAATCGTTCCTTCGCCCCTCGACGGACGTTCAGTGGTTAACGCAGGACATTCCGTTGGATTTGTCCACTTCCGGTTGGGTACTTATGGCATTCCACTCACTGTTTTGGGACCAGGATCAGGCAGCTCTTCAAATCAACCAGAAGGAGCTTCTTGCTCATCTCCTGAGTTTCCGGCAGTGGATCCCCCACTTCTCGAATCGTCAGGTCATTCTCTTATCCAACAATTCGACAGTGGTAGCTTACATTCGGAACCAGGCACGCACTCGGTTCCAATGTACGAACTGGCTCAGGATCGTTTACTACTTGCTCGGGACATCAACTCCGGTGTGGTGGTTTGTCAGTCCCAGTCGTTTGAACGTCCGAGCTGACTCCCTGTCCCGACGGGGCACGGTCATTTCTACCGATCGGATGCTTCACAATTCAGTGTTCCGGTCACTTTGCAGTTTCTGGAGTCGTCCTCACATCGATCTGTTCGTGACCCGTTGGAACCATCGGGTGAACACTTTCGTGTCCCCGTGTCCCGATCCTCTGGCTTTCGCTGTGGATGCTCTGTCACTCGATTGGAACGGACTGGTCGGATACGCCTTCCCTCCGGTTCAGATTCTTCCTCAGGTTCTATCCAAGATACGAATCCTCAGTTGTCGAATCAATCTGATTGCCCCCTATCGCCTCAGTGGGTGTGAATTGATCAGCTCCGCCCTCTTTTTGCCACGGTTGCAGTACGTTTCCCTCTGCGTCACGACTTTATTTGTCAGGGTCGCCCGAGGAGGTTTTGCGTCGACCTGACTTCATAGTGCCTTTACGCATATCTTTTTTCAAGTCCTGTCTCCTCCGTAGAGATTTTTGGAGACTGGCGGTGGAGTGCATTTCTTCTTCATGATGGCACTCCTCTAGTTTAGCCTATGCGGCTAATGGAAAGTCTTCTGTCGTGGTGTGCTGATCAGTCGGTTTATTATGCCAATCCTTCGATTGTGCAGATTTCAAAGTTTGTGGTGGATCTGTTTGATTTTCGGGGTTTCCAACCTGTTACCATTAAGGGGTACAGATCGATGCTTTCAAAGACCTTTTCGTATGTGAGAGAGCTTCGTATCAGCACTAATCCGTACCCCTCCAAGCTCATTCGGCACTTTACTTTGAAAAGGCCTAGAGTTTCTCGGATGACTCCAAGATGGAATCTATCTTGGGTGCTGCATTGCTTGCGCGGGGGAGGGGGAGGCGTTCGAATCTTTATCCCAGGTAGATATGGGTTTTCTCATATACAAGACGAGTGGGGGTGGCCGAGTGGATAATTGCACTGATCTGTCAGGCCAGAGGTCCCGGGATCGATCTTCAGTTTGGGAAAGTTCTCGAGGTCTCCGAACACTTTCTGTCAGCATCAATTGTGGGGTTGATGCTGTCATAGTGTACCGACCTATCGGGTGGAGACGTAAAATGGCTGCCCTCTGTGCGGAGAGAGACATACCCAGTGCAGGCTGAAGATCCCTTCATAGTATTCGAGAAGAGCGAGACCACAAAGTTGCTGCTATGAAGGTCACCCTACATACCTGCGCCATTGGGCCGAGAGAGGCGTTAATATGTTGCATAACTTGTTCGCCAATCCTTGTTAAACAAATAACATAATAACAAATAATAATAAAAAATATACAAGACAGCTTTTCTGATGGCCTTTGCCTCAGCCAGGAGAATTAGCAAGCTTCATGCCCTTCAGGGTGATCCGGCTCTTTTCAGGAGTCCCGACAGAAGTGTTTCTTTTACCACTGATTGCTCCTTTTAGCCAAGAATCAAATGCCAGAAACATCTCCGCCTCCTATCTGTATCAGGGCTCTTGCTCCAGTTGCTGGTAGTCACCCATTGCTTTGTCCGGTTCGTTCCATTTGCATTTCCCTTAACTGGACACAATTTATTAGAAAAGTCAGGAAGCGATTTTTCTGTCCCTTGTTTCTGGTCGACAGAAGATCTTTCCTTCATCCATTTCTGGAGAGCTTTGTCTTGCTATGAGTAGCGTCCTACGCTCGTTTGGCGAGGGATGATTGTATCACCAATCGCATTTCTGTCCATGTGGTGCGTGCCTTGTCTACCTCTTTGGCTTATGATAACTCCGACTCGTTGTCGGACGTTATGCAGGCAGCTTACTGGAGAAATGTTTCTGCTTTCTCCGCCTATTATCTCCATCATCTACAGGACCAGACTGAGGACTTTTTTCCCTTCCGCTGCTCAGGCTGTCATCCACCATCGCCCATAACCTTTTCTGTCAACTTTTCCATTGTTGCAGTTTTGGTCTTTTTTCCTGACCTTTCCCAGGATTCGATTGACTGATTTTGGTCTATTTCGAATCTTTTCAGGACCAGTTCTATACTCTGTGTATTATTACTGTCCTTCTGTCAGTGTGTCACGAGCAGCCATACGTCTCATATCACATCTTTCTATATCGATGTTTTTGGTGCTTAGGCTCTACACACCCTGGGATCTCTTCTCTTGTACCACGGTTCCAGCGCAGTTGGGTTATGTAGGGGTTGGGTGCGTGATTCCCGCCTCCAATTCTGTTCAGCTTCTTGTAAACAACTGTGAGTAGATTGATAAGAAATATAAATTTTATAATTAAGTTTCTTTCTTATTATACCTACCACGATTGCTTGCAGGACGCCCTCCATTCTTATTTGGGTGTTTTTTTACGAATCCATCCTCTCTGCTAATCACATAAGTAGTGAGAAATTTGGTGTTTGGGCTCAGTGCTGCTTCTCGAGCTTTTCGAGATTTTTTTCTTGAGAAAAAATAACTGGCTCACTTTTCGCAAAATGAGCCACCACACCAGGCGACGACACGCGACTTTTTCGAGTCAGAAATTGGATGGGGAATTGAATTGCCAATAGAGGACTACAAGGATTCGTCCCGTCTTGTTGATCTAATCTCGGATATCGAACAAAAATAAAATCTTAGAAAATCTTGGAAAATCTTAGAAAATTTCGAGCTCTCCCAGTTCTGGCACAGTCCGAGAATTCGCCGCATTTTTCCATAACATGACAGTGATGATAGTGAAGATACCACAAATCCGAAATGAAAAATCCCAAGTTGATGACAAACACCAAACCATGAATTTTTTATTCGGCCTTTTTAAATGTTTCCGCACTCGATTTTCTCGGGTGCCTCATCTGAGTATGTCATCGATTTGGTGGTGATCTCTCGTGTGTAACAGTAGAAATCATCACAAAATGCAAAAACGTGTACTTGTCTGTCTGCGTTTTGTGATGTAGAGATCTCTCGGATGAGAGGAGATTTTCCCCCTCGAATTCGATTGATTGCAGTTCTGTCTGTCTGTGACGGGGAATATATATATTATAGGTTAATTTTGGGATCTTTTCTATATTTTATTAAACAAATTTAAAATTGGAAATAAACTAAAACTAAATATTAAAAAGCATGTCATTTTCAAAGATCCTACGCCGAGAGACGAGACGGTTCGTCGATTTCTAGAATTGAAGAGGATTATTCGAGAGAGCAATATAACAAAACAAATGGGCGACATCGAGATGAAATGAGAGACGCCAAATTGTTCAAACTTGTGATAGAACCTCGGGAAGAAACGAGAAAAGAGATCATCAAAGAAGTGAACCCTTGAGAGAAAGCAGGACATCTAATTACAGACTTTCTATTTGCCAAACTTATGATTCGACTTATAGTTACACACTCTCTAGTCATCCTCTTTATACCCCATTGTCTCCCACATACACTCGTCGTACTCCTCTTCAGTATCGACGCTTTCCACTGAGTCTTTCCACGATAGACAGAATTGAGACCGATTGGAAAGTAAAATATCGATGGTTACTACGAGCACGATCGGCTAGACTAAGGTAGATGCCAGCAATACGAAACCCGAAGATTACTCGAATTTATATAAGACGAATCTGTCAAACACGGACTCTGTCTTTGACTTACACGAGGGAGACGACGACAATCTCTAAATAGGTGACAATCGAATGGAAATAGCTGATGATTAAAATCTGATCATCGAAGATCGAGAATATGAAGGTACTAAAGGATTGTGGAGTCTGTTCGTAGTGGCTAATCCTAATGATTATGAGGAAGACTTACAGCAATCTCCTGGTTTGGATGAATGACATGAGAAAAACAATTATTCCCAAGAGACGAGACCAAAAGCAAGCAGAAGTTCCATGTGGAGGAACGTGGAGAAACCCATATGGGATGCGAATAAAGAATTCATCAACTTGATCACCAGACAAGGAATGACAACCACGATCATTCCTTGCGATCCTAGTGCACTGTTGGAGAGATTAGATTTCTTTTTGGCGAGTCGAGAAGCATGCAGTACCGGAGAGAGAAACGAGTTGGTGAGCATATGCAACAAATTGTTGTGGCAGAAGGTATTGGATAGAGAAACATATAAATCGACGGTGAACGTGTTGAAAGAAGGGAAAAAATAATAGGAAATAAAAATAAAATAGGAAATAGAAAAGAAAATAAAAATAAAAAAAATAAATTATTTAAAAATTAGGTAAAAGAAAAACAAACATGTTAGTGCTCAACAACAGAGGCTTACGAGATCTTATGTCTATCGCAGATTGGGTTTGCTGGATTCGATGATTGGAGCTCTATCATGCACTTCATCGATGATGCGTCGAAACAGATCGCTCTGACTGCTGTAAAGGTTGGAAAGAAAACTGCAATGGGTGTAGGTAAAAAAGCCACGATGGAAGCTAGCGCTAGAATTGCTTTGGAAGCTGGAAGGGGAAGTGATGATTTAGTTCAGAAGCTCATAAAACCGCCACTGGCTAAACTATTGAAATTGTTGTCGAAATCAGAAGAGATTCTAGAGATCATGAAACTTTGAAATTTCAAGGGTTCTCACATTGCACCAATACAGAAACTCGCTAAGATGTTGAACAGCGATGGATCAGGATTGAAAATGTTTAAAGTAAACAGAAAGATGAAAAAGAAATTTATTGTATGTAATAAATAAATATAAAAACAAATAGTTTTAAAAAAAAACATTAAAAAAGCTTAGTTAAAAAAAAAACTTGGAAAAAGATGAAACAACGAGAATGGAAATCAAATAATTGTTGTGGAATGCACCAATGACTGAGAGATTGAATCACATCACAAACTCTTTCACATAAGATGATTGATAGTGGGAAAATCGAATTGGTTGATGAATCTGTTGTTGTGACCAGAGTGGTTGTATTACAACAGATTGTTCATGTTTGGCAAGAGACTTTTTAAACCCGAATAAGAATTATTGCAAACAGCTCTGAGCACAAACTTTCTGAAGGACATTATAATGAGAATCTTTGATCAGCAAGACAAATTCGAAAAATGTGATCCATCGCTCGCAACGATCAGGCAGAAACATCGAGAGAACTCGGAAATAAAAAAACATTAAATGCAGAATGTTAATTTTATGAAAATACGAATGACATGCTCGTTCCTTACGACTTGAATTTGTAGCACAAAAATCTCATGATCTAAGGTGACTTGATGTTGGAGAAACAGAATAAGTGCAAATTTTATTATGCTGAAGAGCGTCACAGCAACGGGGACTGTTTCTATCTATCTCAAACATTATTTCAGATTGCCGGGACAGACATAAGAGAAGATGTGAAATTTCTGTGCCTGTTTCATCAAGATCTCAAGAATCTCGATCACATTTACGACGATCACGTGGCCAAGGACATCAGCAAAAGAGAATTCAAGAGATTTTGTAACTGGGTATGGGATTATGCACCTTATAATTTTGTGATCATCAATTTGATGAGTAGTAAATACCACAGAAAATATAGGAATGGATTCAACAATTTTTGTATTGAGGACAATTGCAATTAGTAATGAAAAAATATTAATCCCATTAAGTAGAATAAAAATAAATAAATAAAAATAAAAATACAATTATTAAAATTTAAAAAAATCTTGCGAGAATATGAAACTCAATTATTAGCAAAGATAGCCAAGACCGTGGTAAGAGACAACAAGACTCGATTCATGATAAAGTTTAATCCATCAATCGAATTGAAGAGGCATAAAAAGTACGAGATGGCATTAGTAAATCTGGAGATGTACTATTCAGTTCCCAACATCACATAGAAAAATAATACGGTCAGATATTCGTACGGAAAGGATTGGTTCACGATTCCCAAAGGCAGTTACGACATAGTCAATCTGAACCAACTCATTCAGACTAGAATGAAGATCGATGGTCACGATAGAACCGCCATCGACATCACTGCAAACGTCAACATTCTGCAAACGATACTGGACATGAGAGAGTGTTGTAGAGTGAATTTCAGAGGAGACAACACTTTTGGAAGATGTTGGGATTTGACCAAAAGATGTACGAAGGACAGGCAACATCAGACATTAGGTGGAAATTCTCTCTGTCAACAGCATGTTAGTGAATATGAACGTGATCTCTGGAAGTTATGTAAATGGTGCCACACAGCCCACAATCTACACTTTTTTCCGAACGTTTCTCCCGGCTACAAGATCATATAGTGACCACAAAATCTAGTCTATCTGTCTGTGATACAGCATACTTTGTACAGTGTTACCACCAAATTAGTGGATCAAAGTAGAGAGTTGTAGATCTTTGTGGTAAATGTGCAATGATGTGGTTACAAATAAGAGAAATTTAAAAAACAAATTGTGTGTATATTGTATTAAAAAAACACACAAAAATATTTTATAATATTAAAAATTAACAAATTTCTTTTTTTTAAAAATTCAAATCAATTTTTTGCATATATAATAGGAAAAAAAATAAATCAAGTAATTTTTTTTTTAAATTTAATAAAACAAATAATGATGAAATACATAATACAAAATGTAAACATATCTGAAGGTCAGAAAGACAAACTTTATGAGAGCATTCGAAATTCCAGGTGAAGCTGTGAGATTGAAATTAAATCATCAAGGCTTGAGCAATGAATGCAACAGAATCGCTTGGACCAAAACACAAATTAATAGAATTGCCAAAGCACATCGTAATCAAAAAAGATTGACCATGAGACTGTGTTCTGCACAATTGAGATAAAATTTGAAAATGAAAGATGGTTTCTCATGGAGGGGGTCTCCATCTGAAGAGAGAAGATAATTTTATCGATGGTTGAGGACTCTTATTAGGTCCGAATGCGTCTTTTAAAAGCGTGCCCATTCTCAGTTTGTTGTTATGAGAATTTGGGTTTTTTTTTTTTAAAAAATGAAAGGAATAACTTATTACATTTTGTATCTATTAAATAAGAATGATGAAGAAAAAAAAAGAAAAAAAGCAAAGTCGAATTTGGAAGTAGCGATGTATATCCCAACTTATCGCCTGTATTGGGGAACATTTTGATTACGATGTGCTTTGGAAGATAAAGGCAATGCATTTCCCATCGATCAGATCAATAAAATTCAACATTATTCAATGGTGGATATTGATTAACGTCAAGCGCTCAACAAGAAGTATGTGCGAATGGCTAAATTGGTTGACGGACTGGATCTGACTCTCATCACCATATCTATGAGTTTGGGCACTGCTGAAATGGGGCTCCCATCGACCGTGGCCACCATTCCAGCCGTGTTGGCGATAGAAGGTGTTGCTCTCGCAAAATGATTCTTGAGCACGTCGGAAAATTTATGAGTAAAAAATTATCATTGAAGATCGAGAAACATGAAAAGATCAAAGTGTTGGCCAACACAAAAATCAATTCCATATGTGACATGATATCGACTTTTCTAAAGAATGGAAGGATTTTCAATTGAGAATATCAATACATTCTCGAGGAAAAGGATAAATTCAATGTTTTGAAAGAAGGTATAAGAATAAAATCTTATCAGATTCTTAAACAAGAGATGAAACATAATCTGATAGAAAAAGGTAGAGAAGAAGCCAGGGAATCTTTCCAAAAGCGATTCTGAAAAAATAATGATCTAGAAATAGTGACACATTTAAAACAAAAATAATGATACTATATATATAAGAAAATATTAAAAAAATAAAAGAAATAAAATAAACAAAAAATTTGCATAAATGTAAGAAATATACAGATACAGATAACTTGCAAATAGAGGAAACTAAAAATAATAGGCAGATGCTTCACAGAATCTGTAAAGTGGTCGACTTGACCAAAACTCAATTCATCAAAAGAGGTGGAGGAATGGTCAACAGACTCATCAATAATCTTCCCTTCAAAATGCATCTGCCAGGACATCAATTTATGTTTCCAAGCCCGAAATTGAACAAGAGATTGAATAAAGATCTGATTCCAAGATCGTGGAGAAAATCCATCAATAGAATGGATCGAGCTGATTACAGTCATGATCTCTGTATGTGAAGCATCCCGACATGAAAACTCGATATGATGTGTGCGATAAGAACATGTTGATAGATTCAAAACATATAGTCAGTCCCACAATGAGAGAGAAATTCGAATGTTTGCTATCAGTAAGCTCATTAGCACGAAATGTTGATTCAGATGGGAAATAAAAAAGCAATTCACTAATGCATTAGCGAATGTGTTGTACAAGCCCACAGTGCACTGATTTTGAGAGAGAAGAGTATTCATCAAAGGATTTGATCAGATGTGGGCAGCTGATCTGGTGGACAGGCAATTGCTGTCTGGACACAATGGACGCGTACAATATCTGTTGACGGTCATAGATGTGTTTTGGAAACATGGATGGATGAGAATATTGAAAAATAAATTGGGAACTAGTGTGGCTGAAGCTTTTGAAAGTATCTTCACAATTTCTTTGCAAAAACCGGAGAAATTGCTGGTGGACAAAAGTCGAGAATTTGACAGTGTTCACGTTCATTGACTTGTAGACCACAGAAAACGAGGAGAAGGTGAGCTTGGTTGGATGATTGAATAGAACTATGAAGGAAAATGCATGGATATTTCAAGGATAACTCGACTAAGAAATTCTTGAACGTCTTAGACGAATATAACAACATGTGATACAGTTCCATCAAGATGACACCTGCGGAAGCTAGTAATCCACAAAACAAAAAGGAAGTCCATGCAAATCTCTATCCCTGAAGCAGGCAGCGATAAAAAATTACCAAACTTTGCCGTGGGCGATTAAGTGAGAATTCACAAGTGGAAAAAAACATTTTGAAAAAGGTTACACACCTAGATGAACGGAAGAAATTTTTGTTGCAGTTCAAGTGTTCTACATAGATCCTATCACTTTTGAGACAGAAATCTTAGACAGTGAAGAAATCATGATTACTTATTGTACTATATATGAAAAGCGTATGACATAAATTTTAGCTTTACACACCAATCGTGAAACACGCCAGCAATGGGATTTCAATAGTTAAAATTTCCACCTACAGTGAAACTACATCCAAGGTGACCTTTCGTGACATCGACCTGAATGCAAACTTGTCTAAATTTATCACAAGTCACCTCACGAAGAGTGAAATGAAAGTGGCATTTATTTATTACTTTTTTAAATGTGTTTACCCCATAAAACACCAAAAATCAACAAACATGCATTGTCTCATGTTAATAAAGCATCCATAACTCGAAGTAGTATGTTATTAAAATGAAAAAGGTCCTATTTCTTTTTCTATTTCGTGTCAATGAAAAAACTGACAGTGGAAGTACCACCCACCAATTCTCATGTAAACAAAAACAAACAAATTCGCACGTATGTCCAGCTGCTGCTTAGTAAAATCGAGAAAAAATAATAGCGACTCTTAATAATCTGAAGATTATGGTTTTAATAAAATATATCAAAAGTAGCTTCGTGTACCAAATGTTCACCACTCATGGTCAAGTGGTGTTAACCATATGCTGAAGGCTCGTGGTTAACACCACTTCACCACTAGTGGTGAACATTTGGTACACCAAGCTACTATGGGTATATTCTATTTTTACCCTTGGCCAGAACTGGTGTCAATAATGAAGGAGAGATAAGACTCAATATCGAAATGCAAGATCTCTTTCTCCATCTGAGTGAAAGTTATCTTCAGAAAGAAGGACGATTGACGAAAAAGGATGGTAGCGACTATGCTGATGATGACAACATCACTTTAGCTCATAATGGCATGATGCATCCTTTCAACTGTATATCGTTTAAACTCTTGGGTCAAGAGATAGAAACCATGTTTCATTCCAGTCAGGCAACCATGATGTTAGGACTTTTTTAAATATCCCAACGATTTTTCTATTTTCCAGATCTAAAGGACTCGATCAACTGTGGATGAAAGACCCCAGCTCAGATGTGACTGTTGACAAAGATGGTGTGACCATGAGATTTAAACACATCACTCAAGCATCTTCGTCTAGAGGAAAGTTCTCATTTAAGATTCCTCTGAAACACATTTTGGGATTCCCCAAAGATTACAACAAAATTGTCTATGGATTAAAACACAATCTCATTCTATTTCATAAAAATGACAATGGTACCGTTTTGATAGCATCCCAGAAAGGGTTTCTCCACGAGATATCTGCCCATAGATTACAATACCTCGTATGAGAAGAACGACTTTTCTAGGATATCCGGCAATGACACAGACCTCAGATAGATATATCATCACGTGGATAAATTGATAAGCAAACTGAACATAACACTCACTGAATACAAGACACTCTATCCCCTATTCAGGTTCAATGTCAGCAAACAGAGCAAGAAACTCAAGAACACCATTCTGGAAATTATGATCAAGTTGGAGTTCAACAGGAGCATGCATACCTGTGCAAACTGAATCTTTCACAGTTGCCATGTCTGACAGAGTGTTGACTTTTCGATCAGATGGAAGTAAAATGTCTGTCATTCAATAACTGGAAAAAAACACAAAAAACTATAAAAAGAACTTTAAAAAAACTTCAAAAAAACTTTAAACCATAAAAAAACTAAAAAAAAACCCTCAAAAACCTCCAAAAATATAAACATTAAAAAAGAAGTTTCAGAACTGGAATTATTTAATAAAGTTTGCAAACTTCCTTATTTTTTTTTTATTCATGTACTTCACATGTTCAATTCGATTAAAAGTTTATCCAATTTTTGTATGCATTCATAGGATCGCATTCGATCAACACAGATACTGTAGAAGAAGTAGCTTTGGGATTAATCATCTTCATCATAAAATTAAACCTATCTCCCGCTTTGACTCCTAAGGGTGCTCTGAATTTGCTCATATTGCAATATCCATTCTCCATCTTCTTGGCTTTATATCTATTGTTTTCTATGGCATTTACCTCCACATTGACAACAGCTCTATTGTTCAAGTCTTTAGAAGTCAAACTCATTTGAATGATGCATCTGCTACCAGCATTGGAAATCCAACCTGAAGATGTAGCAGTCCATTTTATCCATTTCCAAAGGACCATTCTGATTTGCCAGAATCTGATGCATCACTTTTCCTCGGCTCACATGTCCCACATATTTTATTTTTTGCATAACCCAAATCATAGTGCAGGCACTTGTCATCAACTTGGATAAGGTAGATTCGTGATTTGATTACCTCCCATGTCCAATTCGTCTTCTATCACATTGCTGATTTTCTCGACTTTAGTGTCATCCATGTATTGTCTTCTGGCTGCACTCGAATTTTATTCTGGATCAGTCTTGAGATCTAACAGCTTTTTACCATTCGTGTCGATGCCAGACTTCATTGTTCCTCCCAATAGTTTGTTGAGATGGAGACTATCCACATGCTCTTTGAGCTAGATCTGAGTTTTTTTGAGAGCAGAATCTGTGAATTCTTTATTGACTGTGGTCGATTCGGAATTTTCGTCACTGATTTCTGACAGATTGATGATCTTATTAAATCTGGAATTCAGGTTGGTCTTCTTTTCATTTTTCTTCTCATCATTCAAAGAATCGTTGATCTTTCATTCCCCAATGTCTATGTATTGTTTGGTGGCAGCGTTTCTGTGATGCTCTGGTTCTCCTAGATTTGATACCTTGTAAAAATTCACATCTATTTCAGAATTGATGAATTTTGGAATGTAGCATTCTCTCGGATATTGAGTGAAATGTCTCTGGAAATCATCAGCATAACTTTTCGTGACTGAGGATCTGTCACGTTCACCAATCGTTTAGATTTCAAGTCTAGACCATCAGTCATCAGGTTATCATCTCTCACTTAGTTCTCGAAATCTTCAACTGTCTGACCTGCATACTTTTTAGTCATGGTGTCACTGGAATCTATCAGTTGGGGAACATTATAAAGCTTGTGATTATTCATTTTCAACACTTCCTTTTGAGGTTCATATCTCCTCACGAAATGATCGTTCAAGTATGCAACAGACATTCTGCCATTGCCTTCAATGGTGACCTTTCTTTTTTCTCAATTTTATCAGTTCTTCCAAATTTATCGACTGTCATTTATTTTCTATTTTTTTTATTTATTTTATTTTATTTTTTTATTTAAGTTATATATATGTGAGAATATTTTTTTTCTCAATTTAAATCATTGAGGATGTCTTGAAAATGATGTTTCAAAGACCATCTCTTGAGAACGTATAGACACAAGTGCCCACAAACCACGGGATTGTGTGATTACACATGTTCTGTATTGTAATAAATCGTCGATTTTAAATAATCCATCAGTTCTTCAGGTAGTGAGATTCCGTAACTGTCCAAAAAATAATTTCTTTTAGCATTTTTGAACCATGCTACCAGATGAGTGTCATAACCAGAGATATCGTCTAGATTCAAGATTCTGCATTCATCGCCATCTCGTAGTTTTCTAAGCAATGTATCTCAAAAGACACAACAGAAATGTTTTATTTTCAATGCTTTGACTGCAACCAACAGATCAATGTTAGACAGAAGTTTGTTAGGAAAGATGGCACCTTCTACTGATATGTTCGTATTTTACATTTTTATTTATTAGCAATTTATTAATTTATTTTTTTTTTGTATTTTTTCTTCATTTTTATTTTATTTTTATGTGTTCAGTGAATTTTATTTTCTCCAAAAAAAAATTATTATTTTTTTTGTTTCATCAAAGTTCTGTCTCTTTGACATTTTTCAATCGAAATTTAATCATTTTTCCTGTCATTATTTCCTTCAGCATTTCAATCATTGCTTCACATTGTCTCTTAAATCTCATGCAATCCAAATAATTTTGTAGCCAAGTTCCTTTTCGTGCTTCTCTCTATGCAAAATCCTAAATAAACAGTAGAAATATTTTATTTTTCATTTTGTCAAAACTAACTGTACATTTTAGTTTTTGTTCCAACTTTTTGTTTTTAATATTTTTAAAGAATTTATTACATTTTTTCTTCTTTGCTATTAATTATCTTCTATATTGTCTATGTCTTTATCAATTTGAAATGTTGTGTATTTGTCTAATCCTTCTAGATTTTAAGGAATCATCGACTTTGTGGAATAATGACCATGAGCTAACGTATTATTTATTACTTCCAATTGCACTATTTTTTATCGTCAAAATCCAATGAATAGCGAGTAATCGTTTGACTGAACTTGTTACGTGAAATAATTCATGAGAGGTGAGGGACATTGTACAAACACAAGTGCACGAATACACAAGAGTATTTTACAATATAGTCCCTCTCCTCGAATGAATTATTTCACATAATCAGTCCAGTCAAGTGATTACTCTGTTTATTATTTTTCATTATTAACGATAATTATATTATTTAACCCTTTACCTAGAGTAATGGCCATCGCTATTCTCAAAAATCATAAATTACTTTTCATTATTTTTCATTTTTTGTCTCTAATACATAGGTTATGACCGCTCATTGGAACGAGCTCTATGAGCTCATTCCAATGAGGGGACATAACCAGTCCAGTCAAGCGATTACTTTATTTATTACTTTTCATTATTGATGATAATTATATTATTTAACCCTTTACCTAACGTAATGGCCATTGCTATTCTCAAAAATCGTGAATTAATTTTCACTATTTTTTCATTTTTTGTTTCAAAAACACAGGTTATGGCCCCTCATTGAAACGAGATCTACGAGCTCGTTCCAATGAGGGGTCATAACCTATGTTTTTGAGACAAAAAATGAAAATAATAGCTATTCAAGAATTATTTTTGCAAATGTCGCCTGCTTTTCAGATTAGTTAAATGGTTAAAAAAAACAATGAAGTCCCCATTATATCCACGGCAAAGTGTCTTCATTTACGAGCACAGATACATGACACAGTTGTGGAGTGCATAATTCACTTGTGAAGTTATCGTTTATATCAAATCCAGAAATCCCAGTAAATCACATCTTGGAAAGTCATGAAGAATTTTATTGATTATTTCCATGTAGAGATCATGCTTGTTGGTTTGAATCGTGTCATCAATTTGTTCACTTCATGATTTTCGAAACAGCCATTTTTATACTCTTCAATAGTGATGTCATTATTTGCAACGTTTCTTATGTCACCTTTACATTTCTCAATCGCCTCCCCATCTGAATGGTAAGCACAGTTTCAACTTTAAACCCACCACTTTCATGATTTGTCTTTTTCACACCTATGTTATGAATGTTAGATTTGCTATCGCTTGGATAATTGCTAATGTTGAACAACACATAGACGAGATATGTCTTGGTAAAAGTCTTTGGCCTCTATCTCGTAAGCCAGACTGCCCATGTTAGTAAACAACAGTTTGGCTTTAAAATCGTATTTCTTCTTGATGTATTCATTGGTACATCAACTGTTTGCTGATGTCTAAGATGCACGTTCCCAAATAAGTCAAATGCCAGACGCATCTGTTTCATGCGAACGGCCACTAGATTTTCATCAAAGATTGTTGGATGCTTATAGTTTGGTTTCGAAATGTATTTTCTAGCCTGACCCTCCATCATAACGGGACGAATGTCAATCCTTTTCCTGATGTTTTCTACCGATTTTTCTCACACAACATTGTTCATGAGTTTGAAAAATCCTTCTCGAATTTGGTCACTGCCTGCATTCTCAAATTCGTGTTAAGAACTGTGCACTTCTTCACCTAAGGCTCTTCATCAAATCGGATAATGCAATTATGTCAACTAATTTCATGCCATATCCTATATAAAGTTTCAGATTTTCACAGTAGACTACGTATTTACATTTGTCATATAAATTTGAAATGAATTTGTGGACTTTATTCACTTTCATTTGTTGGGGTGGTAAAGGATAATCATTGTGTCAATCATGCTATGTTTTGTGATATTCTAGATCCAACTCCATAAGACAGGGATAGTTCTCCAATTTTCCGTCTCCTCGTGATTTTCAACCCTTTTGAAATTTCCTGTCAGTAACTGATGACTCATGACCCAATCATATAAGTTATTAGTATCTAGATATGTTATGTATTTACTCAGCTCACGCATGTCAAATCCTTCCATGTAAGAATTGTTCACTTTTGCATAGCTGTGAGATATCATTGACACTCCACCTCTCACACCGTTTTCGTACATGAACAACATGTCTGTATGTGACCTTAAACACCAATAAATAAATAAATAATATAACAACATGTCTATGTCGGATAATAATTCCAACTGGATTTCAGTCGTCTTCAACAGAGCATCCCAAGCCGGGAGCTGTGTAATACCAAGCTGGATCTAGATCGTAATGGCTCCAATTGGCGTCTTGAACATTTTCGAACACGTCTGCCAAGAGAGGTACGTCAGTTTTCAGATAGAGATCGTGATAATCTCTCATGGATTTCATGAGGAATATTTTCCACACTTTTAAGCGTGCTCACAGTGGACATCAGAAATGTCAGCATTGTAAAATTTGGAATAAAAATGATCTTTGGAAGGTAGAAACGACTCATCGAATATATGCAACCATTTAATCATAGGACTAGACCCTTTTCTCAACACACTCTCCAATTGGCGCTCATCTGAAAAGTGTCCGCTTGTAATCGCGAATTTCTTCTTCCTTAAAATGCTGACTAGTTTCTCAAGACTGGTCGACATGAATTTAAAACTATCTATGAAACGCATTTGTCTCTTGTTATCAATGCTGACATTTCTCCATCTATTTTCTTCTTCGTTTTGTCTACAACTATCCATTTTGCAAAAGAAAGTTATTGTTCTTCACTTTTCACGTTGTAGTTTATATATCCTTTGACGACTTTTACTAAGATTCTTCATGAACACATGACTGCCATAAACCAACAGATTGTTGAATATCACTGGAAGGAACTTAGCATCTTGATATTTTAGATTGTAATTACTGTGAGCAGCAACTCGAAATTTGCACGTGCACTGATCATTATCTCTCACTTTCTTGTATTCAACTGTCAAACTTTCGGTGAACGGTAGCCTGCAGATGTGACTTTCGGAGCCTCTCTTGTAGTCTTTCATTTACTCGGCAGTGATGATCATCTTCTCAGAAGTTTTGCATTGTTTGACTAATTTTTTGATTCGAGATTCCAAATCTACCACAAACTTTGAGCCACGTCATCTTGACCGACTGTTTAATGTAGGTTTATGGATGGACCTGAAGAATGTCGATCATCAAAAGAACATTTTATATAGAAACAATATCCAGATGGTATGCGCTTTGTATATTTTTCGGTGTAACTCTGATGATCGTTGGGCTGACACGAATTTTCACCATAAAACATTCGAAATCGACCTAAACCGCAAAAAGCGCTCTCAGTCTTCTGTTGGGGTGTATGAATTTAATGTGAGTGTCAGGTTTGGGCATGTCGATGATAACACATTAATTTGAGTTGCAATACAAAATTCTATATTTTCTGGGAGTGGGCAACAATTGTTCATGTATGGCGTTAGATAGGATTTCTTCTATGGCTCCACCGTCACCATGTTTTTTGAGTTCAGCCATCTTTTAGAAATAAAAAAAAATAATAAAATAAATTTCAAATTAATAAGATAATGAGAATGAAAACAAAATTGATTTGAAAAGAATTGTTTCATACAGAGCTAGTAAACTTTTTATCTGAAACCTAATCCAATCTGAAACATGTTGAAGTACCATAGTTTGAATATAAATATGATAATCAAAGCATAGGATTATGCTGAACAAAGATCAAGTTGATTTATTTTCAGATTTTGACAATTCATGTCGCAAAGTCCTGAAGGAAGAAGAAAAATATTTCAAGAAGTTTACTCTGATCTATGGCAAAAACAAAATATATCCGAAAATCGATAAAGATGTCGACGATCGACTCAAAGAAGAAGCTATAAAAAATGAGAAAACGTTAATGAAAGTAAACAATGGTCACCGAGCATCTACACAAAAATGAAGAGGGGAAAATGACAACTCGCATTCAAATACAAGATACGATTTTGTAAAAAGAAAAAGTAAAAACCAACAAAAAAAATTGCAAAGTAATTTTGAATTTATTTTTTATGTTCGTAAATGAAGGTTTATAAAATCGATTTTTTATTTTTTAAAAATATTTTTTTTAGGTTTTTTTGCTCTTTGTCTTCTTCTCACAAATTGGATACAAAATCATTCCAGTCTCTCCTCTTTCATTAACTAATAAGGGTTTGTTGCAATAAGTATAATCACTCTCATTCATGCATAGACATTCAGGAGAAGTCTGTGTAAAATACTTTTCATAGTCTTAGGCAAATTTTGTTTGTGTTCTCTATAATATTCAATCATGATTTTATAATATTTATCATATTTTGAATAATCCATTTTTTTCAATAAATTTAAATGTTGTTGCAGAATTCACAACAATAATTCCAAAAAATTCCCTCAACTTTCAGTTGTGAGATGACTAGTCCACAATCGAGAAGTCAAACATTCCAATTCAGTGGGTCTCAGTTCTCCTATGTGCAAGACCATCTCTGTCAAGTTCTCACCAGGTCGTGCTTGCTGACCATATTTGTTGTTGACACAAAACACATGATGATCGCATCTTCGTATTCCGTGTCTTGACACATATGACAGTAGTTCCATCCATACTTGCAACTGGAACACTTACCTCCAAAGCTCTGAAAATGTTTTCTTTCATGAGATGGGCAAACATAATGTAAAACACACCTCCGAGAAATTTGTGATGCTCTTCTCTTTTTCGTTTTTTTTATTTCATCTATAAATCCATCCATGTTTTTATTTTGTTGCAAATATATATATTTATTTCCTACAGATATATATTTTATGAAGAAAAAACTTGACTGATTTTATATTTTCATTTTTCTCTAGATTAAAAAAAATAACTTAAAGGAAAACAGAATATTTTTTCCTTCACAAGATCTGAGTCGGATTTTCTCTATCCCGTAATAAATGCAATTCACTTCATCGATCGTATTTCTTGTGTTCTCTCAGCAGTTTAAGACATTCCTCAATTTCGAACTCCAAAGGTCTTGGTTGCCCTCGACACTCGACCATTTTCTTCCACCAATACGTCGCCTGGTTGTTGTTGAGCTTTTCCAACACTGATGCAAAACACAGGACTATGGCGTCTTTGTGTTCCGTGGTGTAACAGGTGTGCACCTCGATCAATTCCTCCATCATGCAACCCAGACATCTTTCGCTCATCGCTATAGGAATGTTCAAATCTGCGAGATGGGCACAGGCCCTTTAGAAGGTATCTCTGAGAAGTTTCACGTGCAGAAGATGTCTCTTCATATTTTCTGCTTTCGCCTTTGGATGGTTAGTCTTTAAAAATGACGTTTTTCAATATTTAAATTTTTATTTAAAATTTTCATTTTACTTTTTTCCTTCTATTCAATATATAGAAAAACACAATATATAATATATATTTTCCTCTGTTACATACAGACAGAACCACAGTCGATCAATTTGGAGGGGAGGGGAAAATGTTCTCTCTCTCTCCTGAGAGATCTCTACAGAATCGACTTTGTGAGCTGTAAAAACACTGCAAATACACAGACGGAAAATTACATATTTTTTGCAATTTTGCGGATTCGGAATCTTTCACATATGACAGCTCACATACGACAAATCCATTGGTGAGACACTTTAGAAAATCGACAAAAAATTACACGTTTTGACATTTTTACTCGCGATTTGTAAATTTCAAATCCAAGAGATCTCGGCGATATCGACGAAATCGATAGAAAGATTATTTAAAAGCCGAGTTAAAAATACATGTTTTATTTTTTATCAACACAGGACTTTTCATCTCTGATTCACGACTCTTCATTGTCATCACTGTCTTCTTGTGAATAAAGATGAATTCTCTTACATGGCCAGATCTGGACGATCTTTTGAAATTTTCTAAGATTGTCTAAGATTTTATTTTTGTGCGATCTCCAAGATTCGATCAGCGAGACAGGACAAATCCTCGTTGTATCTCTATCGGTGATACGATTTCACAGCTGACTTGAAAAAGTCGCGTGTCGTCTTGTGGAATACTGGCACAATTTGCGGGAAGTCTAAAGTGTGCCAGTATCGGACTTAGTCGAGTTCTTGGGGAAATAAGCTAAAAAATCGCGAAAAATTATGTAAGAAATTTTCAAGTCAAAAAACCAACTTTGCTGTGCCAGAACACTCTTTTCACCTCTACTGTTGTCTGCAGGAAACAAAACAGAAAATCTGACCAAATCACGGGCTAGCAACAATCCAGTTTAAAATCTCTTTCCGCTATTTTAACCCCTAGCACAATGGTAGTACAACAGATTTTTCAGCAATCACTCTGTTTTTCTCTTGTTTAACTATGAATTTAACCAATTATATCTTGTTTGACAGAGCTCACTGGGCTCTGTCAAAAAAGATATATTTGGTTAAATATCCAACTGAATTATGGGAAATATTTACTGCTGAAAACTTTGCCATTTTGACATCAGAGTGCAGAGGGTTAAATTGCAGTACCATAAAGTATAAACCGTGATCATGTTAAATATTAACCATTTACCGAACGTAACCGTCTAAACCGACCAGTGCTATTCACAAAAATTACCATTCAATTTTCATTTTTTGTCTTAAAAATGTAGCTTATTACACCTCATTACAATAAGCTCAACAAACTCGTTCAAATGAGGAGTCATGAGCTATATTTAGGACGCAAAAAATGAAAAAAATAGTTATGCAAGAATTTTGGTTGCAAGTGCCGTCTGCCTTTCCTGTTATGTAAAGGGTTAACCAATCAACAAGAACCATTTACTCTACAAGTGACTATAAGTCAATGAATGTGCCAAGAAATGAGAGGCTTTTGGAACTTGAATTTAATACATCTACTGATTCATAAGAGTTTTTTTTAGCAAATGATGGGCTCTGAACAGCACAATAAGTCAGGAAGAGGCATGGCAAATATTCTTGAACATTTTTGATGATAGAGCCCTTGTCACCTGCTCAAAATATGGTGAAGGAATCTCCTCACACATATCCTCGCTTGGTGCTTTGTTTCTTGATTGGTGTCAGTTGAATCCAAGATATTCAGACAGTTAGACACTGGGGCTGGGGGGGGGCAACTGCTCCTGGGCCTGGGCCTGGGCCCCATTATGGGCCCGGGAAATTTGCTGTTTTAAAAACGTGTAGGTTTACCAATCGATAGCTCTGAGGTGAAAGTAGTTGGAAGGTGCTATCGATTGGTAAACCTACACGTTTTTAACCTATTTTTGTGTGTGTGCTTAACCTATTTTTGCCAAAGCATTTGTGCTTCAGCGCCGTCCATGCGACACGGGATTATCGTCAGGTATGAACCGAGAACTCAGAAAACATTGGCGAATATTACATGGTTTACCACATATACACAGGTCAGGAGTACCCCCTTCGTAGGCCCTAAACGTACTGAGAATTGTAAGACCCGTAATTGCAGAAAAACTAAAAAAGTGCACTTGTGAACTGGCTATTAAATGCATTTTTATTCGAACATAATATACGCCTCCATCTTTTCGTAGATCCTAATTCAATCGGCGTCTACTGTGCTTATTGGATAATACGGGCCTGCTTTCATCGTCAAACATATTAACTGGTTGAGTGCTGAAAGCCCAAATTTGGGCTGTATATATTCTGAAGTACAGGTGCCATATTTTAAAGACTTCAGATTCTACCAATGTGCTTCACATTATCTTTGAAGTGATTTAGTCTCCTAGGATTTGCCTTGTTACAATTTATGGGAGAGTGCCTGCAGGCACTCTCCAATACATTGTAACAAGGCAAAGACACCTGAACCAATTCTGATGACCAAACATAATTTGGCACTCTATCAGTTAAACGTTTTCCATATTTACGGAAATCAATTAGACGACGTCAATTAATATTGTGTTAATGACGTCAATTAAGATAGCCGTCCAAGGGTTCACAGGCTATGTCATTTTAGGTCAGCAACGATTACAGTAATCATTGACATTTGTGGTGACCTGTAGTCGTCAATAGCTCTTGTGGACTATTCAAAAACCAGTGATCAGATTAACGGCAACGCGTAGGCAATTCATGTGACATGACAGCGACGATCAGTCGCGAATGGGGAAAAAATAACGACAAAAGCATTTCATTCCTATGATTTCATATACAGCAACTCAGAGTTATAATGTGAGCAACACTGCCCCCACAAAATGGTATCACGGGTCCTATGTCATGGAATCTGATATTTATTTATTTATTGGGATTTAACGACACTTTCGACAGCCAGGGTCACCTCGTATGGGACAGGTTTGTGGGTGGAGGAAACCGGAGTACTCGGAGAGAATCACCGAGCAACGGTGAGCAACCGCCAGACTCCCCAACGTACAAACTCCACACAAGCAGGGTTAGCATTGGTTGAAGACAAGTGCACCAACAGCGTGCAGTACGCCTTAGTACACAGCGCCACCGTGCCCCCATGTGGGCAATTGGGATTAAGTGCCTTGCCCAAGGACACAACACAGTTAACCCTTACGGGGTTCGAACCGTGAACCTTTTGGTTTACAGTCCAATACCGTAACCGCTGAGCCACCGGTGCTCCCATGGAAGCTGATAAAGGAACTTCCAATCGCACGGACGACTCGTAATGTGAGAGGCCCTTACATGGTGTGTATTCGGAAGTCTCATTTCAGGAGTATGATGATCAAGATTTTTTCTCATCCTGTTTCGTCGGATATTAGGGTCACCCATTATAATAAAATGTTAACTGGCAAGATCTAATGGACTGTGGACTGCCGTACAGACGGAAAACATTTGACGTGCCTGGCGGTGAAAGCATGTCCGTATTATCCAATAGGCGCAGTGGGCTCTGGGTTTCTGGCTTACGAGATATTTGGAGCCAGCGAGACGATGTAGGCGTATATGTTGGAATAAAAATGAGTATCACAGCCAGTTCAGTGCACTTTTTGTCTTTTCTCCACTTATTGAGCCTACAATTCTCAGTGTGTCTAGGTTTCACAAAGGGGTTAATCCTGACCTCTGTAAAAAGTGGTAACCTATGTAATACTCTCCGTATTGGTCAATGTTTTATGCTATATTGGTCCATGCCTGGCGTTAGCCCCCTGTCGAGGGGCGGCGTTGAAACACAAATGTTTTTGCGAAAAAATGGGAGGGGGCGCCCCCACTTGATCTGCCCCTGAAGAATCTTTACCTCAATTTGTAGCAAGTTTGTCACATTTCGCGTTGTGTTGACAGGTCCACTTCAAAGCAATTTGTAATACTTTTATTACATTTCGTGTTGACCAATGGGTTTAAACGCGATTTGTAATTATTTTGTTACATATCGCGTTTGATTTTTCGTTAATTTTAAGACTATGAATGACTCTAATATCCGGCAAAACGGGAAGAGAAAAAAATATATATCATTGTACTCCTGAAATGAGACTTCCGAATACACGCCAAGTAAGGGTCTTCTCACATTACGAGTCGTCCTTGCGATTGGATGTTCCTTTATCAGCTTCCATGACACAGAACCGGCGGTATCATTTTGGGGTCAGATTTGCTCATTGTATTAACCCGAGTTGCAGTATATGAAATCATATGAGTCAAATGTTGTTGGCTTTTTTTTTTAATTTTCTATTTATTTATTTATTTATTTATTTATTTATTTATTTATTTATTTATTTATTTGATTTTTTTGCCATTCGAGGCCGATCATAGCTGACATGTCGCATGAACTGCCCGCAAGTCGTCGTTAATCACGCCACCTGGTTTGAGTGCTCCACAAGGGCGACTGGCGACAAGATGTCACGAGAAATATCACGGGTTTCTTTAATCATTGCTAGTCCAAAAAGACGTAGACTATGATCGCTTGGGTGGCTATTTTTAATTGACATCATAAGCATAATATTAATTGCCGTGACCTAATGGATTGCCGTAAAGATGGGAAACAATTGACGCATCTGACGGAAAAAACAAGCCCATATTATCAATAGGCACAGTAGGTGTTGCGTTTCGGGTTTACGAAAGATTTGGGGCCACCGAAAAGATTGAGGCGCATATGTTGGAATAAACGTGTATATAGTAGCCAGTTCAAACGTGCAATTATTTGGCTTTTCTACAGTTATGTGGCTACAATTCTCCCTGCATCTTGGGTCTACAGAAGAGTTAATCATGATCTATGCAAAAGTGGTAAACCATGTAATATATTCACCGTGTTAGCCAATATTTTCTGCCATCTCAGCGTGGATGGTGTTGAAGCACACACGCTTTGGTGGAAATAGGGCAGGGCACACACGGGGTGGAGGCACCTCCCACTTGATCCGCTCCTGAACCGTCTTCGCCGCCACTGGTAATACTTTTATTACATATCGCGTTGAGTTGACTTGAGATTTTCAACGCGATTTGTTATAATTTTATTACATTTCGCGTTGAGTTGACCAGTGGTTTTCAACGCGATTTGTTATAATTTTATTACATATCGCGTTGAGTTGACCAGTGGTTTTCAACGCGATTTGTTATAATTTTATTATATATCGCATTGAGTTGACTAGTGTTTTTCAACGCGATTTGTTATAACTTTATTACATATCGCGTTGAGTTGACTAGTGGTTTTCAACGCGATTTGTTATAACTTTATTACATATCTTGAGTTGACCAGTGGTTTTCAACGCGATTTGTTATAATTTTATTACATATCGCGTTGAGTTGACCAGTGGTTTTCAACGCGTTTTGTTATAATTTTATTATATATCGCGTTGAGTTGACTGGTGGTTTTCAACGCGATTTGTTATAACTTTATTACATATCGCGTTGAGTTGACCAGTAGTTTTCAGCGCAATTTGTTATAATCTTATAACATTTCGCGTTGACTTGACTAATGGTTTTTAGCGCAATTTGTAATAATTTTATTACGCATCGCGTTTTGCTCCAAATTGCGTTGGAGTAGCCCTTTCAAACAGGATTGAGTTAGTTAAGTTTCTGGTTGCATTATGGGAAAACATTCCTGACTGTACTAACATCAGTGTGCAGGTGGCTAACCAGTTTATCGACTCTCACGCCTTAGAACTTTAGAAAACACTTTGCATTAGCCCTTTACCTAACGAATAGCCCGCATCCGCCCGTGTAATATGCAAATTCAGCAGCTGAAAAAATATTATTTTTCAAAAAATGTCAACAAAACCATATCACGTGACCCCTCTTTGGAACGAGCTCGTTCCAAAGAGGGGTCACATTATATGGTTTTGTTGAATTGTTTTGAAAAAATTTAAAAAATGATATTTAAAATAATAAATTTTGAAATTGTCTGCGTTGGGTAAAGGGTTAATTAAGTGAATTCTAGCTTACACGTGTACTGAATGAATGCAATTCATTCGATATTCCCCTTTCCCTCAATTATACTTGCATGTAAATAGCTGTCGAAAATAGAAACAAAATCACTTTTCATCTTCCAACAGTGAATATCATTTGCTTAACCAATATTGAGTCCTGATGAGCTTTATGAAGCTCAATCGAAAACCGAAGACGAAATCAATATTGTGTTTAATTATTTAGACCCGGTCGATATATTATTTAAAATTTATAATCAAACCTTTACGAACTCGATGGTGCTTAAGATAAAACTGTTCATGTTTCTTAATTATGGAGATTCGCAAAACTGGGTGCAATTTTCATCAAGTAGGAATAAATACGGATCGTGTCGAAGTGTTCCGTTTAAAGAATGGCGGAGACATATTTCGCGAGAGCAGTAGGCTCGAGCAAAATATGATTACGCCATTCCAACGAGTTATGTAAAACACCCACCGATTCAACCACACATCGCGTTCTGTATTTATTACACAACCCCTGCATTAAAATTCATTTAAATAAACAAATTTTAATTCTGATGTTTAAACCCAAAGGTGAAGAGTTTGTTTGTTTTGACTGAAGCTGTACTGATCAAATGGATGGATAAAAAATCAAAACAACCTTTTCGGAACCAGTGTTTGTTGAAATTCGTATCGCAGTTTCTCTTCGGCTGGTGCCCATTTACGCCTAACCATTTGGTGGCTATTACTGTTAGTAAAAATATAAGCACAAATTTGTGCAGATTTGCTAAACATGGAGAAACATTTTTGAAAGTAGTTCGAAGCATGGCAAGATGTTCGAAGATTTACCGAAATAAAAATGAGCAATTTAGATATAACGGGATCCACAAAACGAGACTGCCACGGGACTGGGTTAATGTTCTGGTTGGAAATCATCGGGTTAATTTTTTGTGAACCAACTTTATTTTGATTTGGACCTTTTTATTTTCACACTATGCGACAGACGGTCGATAATTGTATAAAGAAATTTGGAAACTTTTGGAAGCGTAACTAATAACTCGATGGGAAAGGAACCAGTAGAACGGTGCTGGGAAAAAGTTCTGTCTTGTACATCACCCATTGAATACAGAATCATTTATGTCATAGCGGCCATTCCGTTAAATACAAGAGTTTAAAGGTGAATGTGTAATAAAAAACGAGCTCCTAGGAGTTTACATAAACTTCCTTTTTCCTACAGAAATCACATTCAAATATACATACCATGAAGAAACATTAAGGTCTATTTTTGCATGTTTGCTTCGAATAGTTGCTCTTCTAACGACCCTGTGTATGTACAGTCCAGTAAAAGTGTTTCGATCCATGCTCAGTATTGTTTAAAATGGCGCAAGTTGACTTACAAAGTGAACACACATCTACGTGACTGATATATGCATACTGTGTTCACAAAAGAAATCATTTTGTGGCAAGATCGCGATTCTATCGCAACATACTTACGTAAATGTGTCCCTTTGAACCCTGGCGTATCTTCCATTTCAGTTCAGTGGTAGCAATTAGAAGAGTCATATTCATTACGTGGGAGTAGAGCAATTAATATTTTCAACGTGCAGCCTCTGGCTACACATTGAAAATACTGATTGGTCTCTCTCCCCCACACATTTAGTTAGAAGCCATCCTATTTAATGAAATTATTACGTATCTTGTTCCTGGACCTGAAAAGCGGACTCACGCGTTCAAAGAATTAATAGAGTGCAGTGAAACCCTGTGAATGAATAATTACTCTGCCAGAGATGAATATTCAACAAATAGTCCAACCAATCTGATACTTAACCGACAAGAAATTGCTATACAAAAGATTTTGCCTTTGAACGAAGCATATATGTCTAAATGAAAACATGCTAAAAATCCTCCAAAATCCCACAACTTATTTCTTCGAAAGATAATAAAAATAGTCAAATTATACCCCAACCGCCAAGAAATTGCTATACAAATGTTTCTATTTTGGGGGCAGGGATTATTATGCAAAATAATATATGAAACATCCCCATTCATCCCATCATCGGAAAATGGTTATTTTGGGGTAAAACATTGAAAAATTCAATAAAATCAGTGAAAATTGGAATTTGCTCAATACTCATTAAAAGATTTCAAATAACAATAATTTACGTGGTACGTAGATCAAACTAACCGGGTATAATATTATTCTTATTCTTGAAATCCCAACTACTGAACACAAGAAAATGTGTAATTTTGGGGTGCAAATTGTGAAAAAGTAAATAAAATGTACGAAAATTGGAATTTCATCACTACTCATTCAAATAGTTCCAAGCACAATACTGTCAACGTATTATACACGACAGCGGCAAATATCTCTCTTAACCCTTTACCTAACCTGAAAAGCAGACGACACTTGCAAAAATAATTCTTGAATAACTAATTTTTTTCATTTTTTGTCTCAAAAACATAGGTTATGACCCTTCGTTGGAACGAGCTCGACGAGCTCGTTCCAACGAGGGGTCATAACCTATGTTTTTGAGACAAAAAAATGAAAAAAATAATGAAAATTAATTGTCAATTTTTGAGAATAGCGCTGGCCGGTTTTGGCCGTTACGTTAGGTAAAGGGTTAAACTCCAAAGAAATGATAGCAAGATGAAAGTCTCAACGACTCTGTAGCTCAACCTGTCCAAGAAGGGACTAAACTAAGTATATAGCTCCAATAATGCCAATTCATTTAATCAAGTTTCTACAGAAAAAACACACCAAAAACTACATATGAAATCTGAAAAAATAGGGAGAGGGATGCGACCTGTAGGGTGTATAAATGGAATTGTAGACAATTTATGTGCCAAATCCAAGATGGCTGCTGGCGGCCACGTTTTTCAACAAAATTCAGAAAAATTCGATACCGCGCATCTAGACATCACACCAAAGGTACATATGAAAATCAAGAAAGATCGGATGAGATATGTAGCCTGTAGTGTGTGCCAATGGAGTTGTTGACAATTTATATGCCAAATCTAAGATAGCAGCTGGCGGCCACGTTTTTTCAGCGAAATTCGGAAAATTTCAATATCTCCCATCCAGACATTGCCCGAAAGCCATATATGAAATTTTGAACTGATCGGATGAGAGATGCAGCCTGTATCTTGTGCCAATGGAATTATTAAAACTTTATGCGTCAAATCCAATATGCCTGATGGCGGCCATATTATTAACGAATATCAGAAACATTTGATAGCTCCCATCTAGACATCACACCAAAGCTACATATGAAATTTGAAAAAAAAGATGAGAGATGTGGCCTGCCGGGGGTGGCAATATAATTGTTGACAATTCATATGCCAAATCTAAGATGGCCGCTGTCAGCCATGTTTTTCAACGAATTTCGATAAAAATGATAGCTCTCATCTAGATATTGCCCCAGGGCCACGTATAACATTTGAAACTTATCGGATGAGAACTTTGGCCTGCAGGATGTGCTAATGGAAATGTGGACGGACAAAGAAACGTACGGACGGACGGACGGACTGACGGACGGACGACGGATTGCAGCCTATCCCAATAGCTCATATACTTGACGTTATCAAACTGAGCTAAAAAATATGATTTTGGAAGTAAAATGTTTTAAAAATTACGTTTATATATCAATGTCAGATATAAATAATAAATAAAATAATAACTGCTGCAATGTCAACGCAGAAAATCTGGAGATATGATAAATGGTTCTGTCGATATGGGAAATCAGATTTTCAGACTGTCTGCATTGATATTGCAGCAGTTTTTATTTTCCTGACATTTCCCACACGCATTTGGACAGGTGAGTCTGTTTGATTAGGGTTTTTTTGCAACTACATCTTTCCGTCTCACAACCTGGGGCACAGTTATATCTGTTCATCTTCAGCAAGGACTTTGGTTCAGGTGGATGGTCACAGGTTATTTCTATCTTAGTATCACGGAAATGATTGTTGTTTGATCTATTTTAGGCGTATTGAACAAATTCCCATTTTCGCTGATTTTATTAAATTTTTCATTGTTTTCCCCAAAAATAACCGTTTTCCCATGTTCGGATTAATGGGGAGTTCCATATGTTATTTGCATACTAATTCCTGCCCCAAAACAATACACACATTTCATCCCCTGACTTCCAATGTGTTCTATGTGCCAACAAGCACACAGAACACATTGGAACTCAGGGGATGATTTGTGAAACAATTTCTGTGGTTTCGGGTATAATTTGACTTGATTGACTGGAATAAAACAGGGGTATACGGTTAACAGTAACTGAGTCAATATTTCCAAAGGCGTCGGCCAATGTAACATCTCCTCGGAATGAATTTATTTTATCATCGAGTAAAACTTTCTCTATGAACTCCCCACATCCCGTACGTATAGTATAACCTATAAGAATGTGTACCCTTGGGCGATATTCTTTTGTTAATAACTCCTATATTTGCATCTTATTGTGGCTATTCCTACAGCATTAGCTCAATGTTTTCAAAATATGGTCCCGTGATCAGGCTAAACCCCTGTCCGGTTTTCTTTTGCAACCACAGAACTGCGAAACAGACCTTTAAACTCCATTAAATATTGACGTTAAATAATGAATTTGTGACCAAGTTGATGCGGCGTTTATCAAGGTTTTGTAAGGTTTTGCAATTTACCGGCTTTCTATAGTAAGGTAAAGTTTATCCGATGCACGCAGTATAGTTTAGGACCTACCTTACCGCTTATTACAAAGTGCACATGATGGCGATATTCTCTTGTTAATAACGTCATATTTGCGCCTTACTATGACAATATTCCTATAATATTAGCGCCATTTTTTCAAAATATTATGGTGCATATCGAAAGACGAACACAATCGTGACATGATATTTTCACAATCATTGTTCGTAAACAGACTTTGAACTTTTCGAAGTTCTATTTGGTCACCCATTGGTAGCATGTTTTTGGCTAGGACCATTGGCTACTGACACTCCCAATCCATAAGCAAACATTGGGTGATGAAATACACCCCCACCCCTTCACCGAACCGCCCCTCCTCACAAACACCAGTCGGCACGTACATGTGGACAGTTGAAATAATCGTTCAGGGCAACATTTTGAAATATACCCCAAATTGAATGCTTGTCTGGTGTTCAGTGCAATACTCAAGTTAAACCCTTTATCCAACGAAACGGCCAATACCGGACAGCGCAATTCACAAAATTCGCCATTCAATTTTCTTTACTTTTTTATTTTTTGTGACAAAACATAGCTCGTGATCCATCATTGGAACGAGCTCAATGATGGATAACAAGCTATGTTTTTGACGTAAAAATAAAAAAAAATTGGTTATTCAAGAATTGTTTTTTTGTTAGTGTCGCCTGCGTTTAGTGTGAAGTAAACGGCTGACCGACCCTTTGAACCCTGATGGTATGCTAGTTCAAAGCCATCAACTGGCAGAGTCTATATTCCTTACTTGGAGAAAGACCAATCAATATTTTCATTTTTTAATCCTCTACCCAACGTAACGGCCAAAATCGGCCAGCGCTATTCTAAAAAATCGCCAATTAATTTTCATTATTTTTTCATTTTTTGTCTCAAAAACATAGGTTATGACACCTCATTGGAACGAGCTCGTCGAGCTCGTTCCAATGAGGGGTCATAACCTATGTTTTTGAGACAAAAATGAAAAAAATTCGTTATTCAAGATTTTTTTTTGCAAGTGTCGTCTGCTTTTCATGTTGGTAAAGGGTTAACGTGCATCCTACAGGCTTTGCGTTGAAAACCTAGACTGGTCTACCACACAAATTCACTGACCAATTATCTTCTTTATGAATTCAAATCGTATCACGATCTTGGATCGGAAAATTGGCCTTTCGGCTTCAATGGTTTAATTAGCGTTTGTAAACTGTCACGTTGAATTTCTGTGAACGTAATGCGAGCCTCCTTTGACATAGGCATCACATGAATTGGGACAGTTGAGATTCTCCTTTCTGTTGAGCTAAGGTTGATAGTCACTGTACGGTAGCGCTGAGAGACTATTTACAGTAGATAGATAACGGTACTGGCGTCGCAATGGAGTTACATGCTGGCTGCTTATGTCAGGTTTTGTGGCTTGTCCCTCCGATGACTAGCTATTGATATAAAGTTCTTCAAGAATAGAAATTGTGTTGCCTAAATACAGTTACAGGAGGACAATGAAATATTGTGCCGTGTCTAAAAGGGACGCAAGTGTTTCTAGTAAAAACGAAACAGTCCGAATAACAAAAAAGTGCATGTATGGACTTTGTCGGAAGTGATTGGCGAGGACATCAAAAGTTATTTATTTATTTATTTATTTATTTATTTATTTATTGATGTTTAAGGTCACATACTTGTGCATAATGGCTAATCGTGACCGTGACAGTTTTACGGGTGGAGGAAGCCGGAGTATCCGAAGACAATCACCGAGCAACGACGAGCAGCTGCCAGCTCCCAACATCGTAACTCCGTACTGCAGCACAGGCAGGGTTAGATTGCTTGAAGACATGCGCACCATCGACGTGCAGTTCGCCTTAGTACACGGCGTCATCGTGCCCCCCCCCCCCCCATGTGGACAATCGGGGCTAAGTGCCTTGCCCAAGGACACAACGCGGGAGTCCGAATCGATCGCGCAGACGGTCATCCATCCGAGGCCTAACCGGGCTCGACGTTGCTTAACTTCGGTGATCTGACGAGAACCGGTTACCGCAACGCCACCGCGCCCCCACATCAAAAGTTAGCCCACATTGATGGGTCATTCATTTCTTACCAACTGAGAGAACATTCCATGCACCATTCTTCAGGCGATGATTTTACGTTAGCGTGGTAAATCAGTTGAGGCGACGTTTCTGAAAACCTTTTGTTTAACCCTTTACACAACGCAGACGATATCAGAATTTATTATTTTAAATATAATTTTTTTTTTAATTTTTCAAAAAATTTCAACAAAACCATATTATGTGAGCCCTCATAGGAACGAGCTCAATGAGCACGTTCCATTGAGGGGTCACATGATTTGGTTTTGTTGAAATATTTTGAAAAATTTAATTTTTGCAACTGCTCGATTTGCATATTACGCGGGCGGATGCGGGCGATTCGTTGGGTAAGGGGTTAATCTGTGTTTGAAATGAACGTGGGAACGTAACTATTGCTAATGACAGGGGCGTTTCGAAGATGGCCACATGTGGAGGGGGAGTGTAATACCAATTTGTCCCGACTACCAAGTCTAAACTCAAGTCCAGACTGTTGAAATGTACGAATAACATTATCAAGCCATGCCTTCTTCGGGGGGCGAAGGAAAGCCTTGGTGAGGTAGTTAGAACATTTGTCAGTAACGATTAGAGTAAAAAACTCTGGAAAGTTTTTTTGTGAATAAAAACAGGTAGTAGATCTGATACATGGGCTTTTCTCAACATCTAATTTAGGTAGCACGTACCGGGCTCAAAATTGGTTATCCTGGGACATTCCCCCCCCCCCCCCCCACCCTCCAACATCAGTCAATCGGCCACAGATGATTACTATCCAGAGCGAATCTTAGTCGCCAGATGAAATTGTCCTGACAAGAAAATTATTGGGGGTGGGGGTGGGGGGTACCCCTCCACCTATAGTTAAAACTCGAAGCTCTGTCATAAAATGCACAAATAGCACGTCGATCTACGCGTTAATCTACGCGTTGTGACCATAGTTAGGCTATCAAATTCTGTACATATGGCTTGTGCACAATGAATTTTTCAGCCCATGGGACTCCGGATAAAACTGAAGGTCCATTGGCAGAAACATTGTCTGTATTTGCTATGAGTAACCAGGAGAACCTGCCGTGCTTTGGATGCCATTCGATGTGGAAATTGCTCGCATTTCCTACGCGCAATTAAGCATAGATAAGCGCACAGTTCGTGACATGACTTCTAGTTTTAACTGTATCCAATAGTTACTTCCTTGCCAAATCGGTGGATATGTATCGCAGATTCGTAGCACTATTCGTTTGCGATTATTTTTTTTATTATTATTATTGGTGCCGAACCTCACTTTGGCATCCAAATCAAAATCGTGGCAGTAAAAAACAGGTTGGAACACAGCTGGTATCCGCATGGACTAAACTTGCCAATTTTGTTAGAAATAAAGAATCGTTCAAAATGAGAAATAAATAATGACACACATGAATATGGTGATGGTACAACACTTTTACCGAAAATTAATTTAGGATCAATCCGTTTACAGGATCAGTGAAGATTGAAACATAATAAAATAAAATAAAAAACAGGTATAAAAGATAAAAACATTTTAAAATTTATTAGGCTGAGATCCGCGAAAAATGAAAAATGAAAAAAACAACTGGGAGTTCGTTTTATGCACGTAGAATAGATCTCTAAGATGTCCTACATTACATTTTGCCGTCGAATGCCATTTAATTAATTAATTAATTTATTTCACTTAACGACGCTTTCGACAGTCAGAGCCATATCTTGTCGGACAGTTTAACCGGTTGAGGAACCGGAGTACCGGATAGAACCACCGAGCTGCAACATGGAACTGTCCGACTCCCCAACGTAACTAACTCCACGCCACCGTGCTTTTAAGGGCCCGCGGTCAAATAACAGTGAAATCAGAGCATCTTAACAGTATATGATCGACTACAAGATGACACTGAAAATGACACGTTAGTAGTATATCATGTACCCGGATCTGTCCTATCGGGGGAGTAAAAATAGTTGACACCGATGACAACTGAGAACAAGTTCTTGGTACATCTGAAGAAGTTCGGATGAGCAGGTCATATACATCTGTTTCAGTCTATCATTATCCAAATACTGTAGTCTACATTTCAGGGTAATAAAGACTCTTTTAATTTTATGTTTTTCAGAAGTCTATATATTTTATTTTATTTATTTATTTTCATTTTTTTTTTTTTTTTTTTTTGCTTTTGTTTTTGTGGAAACAGTTTGAAGAACATAATATATTATCAGTTTACCACCAATGACATTCATTAATGTTGAGTACCTATCCACTGACCTATCATTCGGTCATGTCAGTGCATGGTCATATATCAGTGAACTTTCAAGCTGATTATTCTCATCTGTTACTCCTGATTTGCACTGACATGTCCTAATGGAAGGTCAATGGATAGGTAAAATCAACCCCAATCAACTGGGTTCAGTGAACTACTACTACTACACTACTACTACTACTACTACTACTACTACTACTACTACTAATACTACTATTACAACTGCTATTACTACTACTAATACTAATACTACTGCTACTACTACTGCACTCTAAAATCAATTAGGTTAAAAATCAACCCAAATCAGCTGGATTGAGTGAATATGAACCAAATTGGGTGTACTACTACTACTGCTAGTACGACTACTACTTCTACTACTACTACTACTACTATTACTATACTACTACTACTACTACTACTACTACTACTACTACACTCTAAAATCAATTGGGGTGAAAATCAGCCCAAATCCACTGGGTTGAGTAAGAGTGAACCTAATTGGGTTTATATTCACTCAACCCAGTTGATTTGGGGTTAATTTTGAGTCCATATTCACTCAACCCAGTTGATGTGGGTTAATTTATAACCCAACTGATTTTAGAGTGTACTACTACTACTGTTACTACTACTACTGTACTGCTACTACTACTACTAACTACTACTACTACTACTAGCTTTTACGACCACTACTACTAGGTTATTTTATCACAAAGTTACCATCAAATACCTCATTAAAATATCGTTCACTACACGTCTAATACGGGAATGACGTCAGAAGCCAACGTCGACGTAGTAACATTGTGAATGAGTTGGTTTCGGAAGTAGAATGGAACTGTGTCGTCTCCTATTTTTCATTAACTGAGTACCTAAAACGAATAGCAGACATGCGCAGAAGACATTTTCTGTATAACTAAATATTTACATTTTTGTATCGAAAACATAGCTTATGACCCTTACTGGAACGAGCTTACCGAGCTCGTTCCAGTGAAGGGGGGTCATTAGCTTAGCTTTTGGAGGCAAAAATTGAAAACAGTTACTAAAATTTGGATGGTGCTTTTTGTGTATAGCGCGGGCCAATTGTAGTCGTTACGTTAGTTGAAAGTTTAAGATACACATCATGTGATAAAAGAAATCTCAAATTCGTCATGGTTTGACGTGAAATCATGACTCATTAGAGATCCTTTATGAATGATTGATACACTTCATTAAAAGTTGAAAACAGGATAGTTTAAAATCAGGGGAAAAAAACATTTGTTTTTGAACAACCAAAACTTCCATTACTGCGTCTGCGTTGCTGATGTTACTACTACTACCAGGGATCACCGTGGCTCTGTTGGTAGAGCATTGAACTTCATCTCGACGATTCGATTCTGACCAGTGGTAACTGTGTTGTGCCCTTAGGCAACACGCTTGATCCCGATTGCCCATGTGGGGGCATGGTGACGTGGTGTATCAAGACGCACTGTTCATCGATTCTGGAATTGCCGAGTTAGTACCTTGGGGTTGGGGCCTGAAAGTTGCTCATCGGTGCTCGGTGGTTCTCTCCGGATACCCCGGCTTCATCCAACCGTAAAACTGTCCGATACGGTGTGACCTTGGCTGTTAAAAGTGTTGTTAAACCCCTTTAAACAACTTGTTTTACTACTTCTACTACCAGTACTACTACTAATACTACTAGTACTACTACTACTACTACTGCCATTACTACTGTATCTACTACTACCACCACAAAAATTACCATTTCCAACTTACTTTGGCCTTAAATATTACAAAGAAGAAAATATCTGCATTTCATCAGGATACACAAATTAATGATAGACGTTCATATCTGGCTCATATCTAGTTGCAAATTTTAAATTAGTCCTCTAACAAAAGGGGACGTCCCACCCAGGGACGTCGCAAAGAAGACCGATTGGGGGGGGGGGGGGGGGGGGTCAAACCCTATTTGTCCTGGCTGTGAGGATCAAGTCCCGACTGGCTAATATCCCAACTACATCATCAAGTCATGCCTTCGTAGAATACAAAGGCATGCCTTCATAATGTAGTTGGAATATTATTCAGTCGGAATTATAGTTAAAAAAAATAATGTCTTCTTGGAAATTTATTAGCGAATAAATAAAATATACATGTTGTAATCGTGACGCAACGTCTTATTCATTTAACACTTAATGTACGAGTCTTCCAAATTGGGTACTACAGACCTCTTGTCTGTATAGCCGTCTGTGTGTGACGCAAGTCCAATTATCAAATCTAATCTTTTAACCCTTTACCTAACGTACCGGCTAAAACCAACCAGCGCTATTCACAAAAAATTCAATTAAATTTTCATTATTTTTTTCATTTTTTGCGTCAAAAACACAGCTTATGACCCCTCATTGGAACAATCCCGCTGAGCTCGTTCCAATGAGGGCATAAGCCATGTATTGACGCAAAAAATGGAAAAAATAGTTCTTCAGTAATTTTGTTTGCAAGTGTCGTCTGCTTTTCGTGTTAGGTAAAGGATTAAGAAAGTAATATTGTTTACTAGAAAGAGAAAATTGATATCTTAGACTTCAGTCATGACGAAAATGTCCCGACTGGAAAATTATTGAAGGGTGTCACAACCATCTACGCCCTCCCCACCCCCCCCCCCCCCACACCCCCTATAGTTACGACCCCACACCACTATCTTCCGTCCTGTGTAACAAACGTTATTCAGTTTTTAATTCTTCGCCCAACGTATCGACCATTTCCGTCCAGCATTATACAGAAAAATCGTTATTCGCATTTTAGGTTTTAATTTTTTGCTTCCAAATATAGGTTATATCTTCTCCGTGGAACGAGCCCCCCGAATTCGCTGCAAGAAGGGTCTTAATTTATGTTTAAAAAGCAACGACTTCTTAGTTACATACAATTTGTATACTGGTTTAAGTGGTACTAAACTGTTTTTTAATTATACTTATCTCATAACATAAAGCAGCTTACACTTGACTTTAGGGTGTTTCCTAAACCCTATATCCAACGCAGACGATATCAAAATTTATTATTTTAAATATCATTTTTTTAAATTTTTAAAAAAATTTCAACAAAAACATACCATGTGACCCCTCATTGGAACGAGCTCTTTGATGAGCTCGTTCCAAAGAGGGGTCACATGATATGGTTTTGTTGAATTTTTTTGAAAAATAATATTTTTTCAGCTGCTGAATTTGCATGTAACGCAGGTGGATGTGGCCGATTCGTTGGGTAAAGGGTTAAATAGGCGATAGCTAAGTGATTTTTCAACGGTGATTTGTAAAACCTGTATTTTCTTTTTCAAGGATGCCTTGCTACCAACAAATGGAGCTCTACTTCAGCAAGACGTTGATCATAAAACAATTGTTTTGATACAATTTATCAGATTATCTGCTGACATTCTCAGATAAATTGTAACAAAATCACTTTGCGTAAATATTTCTTTTCTGCTGCTGAGCAAACAACAATAAATTCATACAGTGTAAAGCGACTAAATGACTCCCATCACTTTTCAATAGTGCTATATTAGTGGCTTCCAGCGCTCAAACAGTTAGTTAAACCTTTACCAAACGAATCGGCCGCATCCGACCACGTAATATACAAATTCAGCAGAAGAAAAAAAATATTTTTAAAAAATATCAATAAAACCATATTATGGGAATCCTCATTGGAACGAGGTCATCGAGATCTTTCCAATGAGGGGGTCACATGATATGGTTCTCCTGAAAGTTTTTAAAAATTTGAAAACATAATATTTATAAGCATACATTTTGATATCTTTTGCGTTGGGTAAAGGATCAAATGGAGAATTCTAACTTCCGGAAAAACAAAACCCGTGTTTTGATACCGATGTCTCGCCTGCACAGTAGAAGGGAAGGTGGGGCAAAAAATATGAAGGATATATTTCTCGTCAACATTAATGTCATTTATTTTCGATCAATACAATGACACGTGAAGCAAAAAATTTACTTGAAATCTTGAATTCGCCCAAAGAAGCATCTGTGTGTGTTACTGCTACGACATTCCATTGAAATGTCTCATATTCTCTGATATCATTGATTCCAACAGTCTAATTTGTTTGACATGTCTTGCGTGGTCATTGTGTGTGTAAGTATGAACGAAATGCGTATTCGTTCTGACTTGTCCTTTAATCTATCATCCATTATAAGTTTTGGGTGTGGTACGTACTGACCACACGCACGTGCACACTTTTGTGTGACAATCTATATTGTAACGCGCACCATTCGTGTAAAGCAAACAGAATGCACACCCACTACACATATCAGTTGCTTAAACTGTTTTGCAGATCAAGGTAGGGGTGGGGATGAATATTGTCTATTCATTCATAGCTGGTGGGTTGTGGGTAAACCGTCTTTCTCTGGTGGTTAATCAGTTGGTTTGTTCTTCCTTGACGTACAACATCTGGTGATCTCGTACTCTTGTCTTTAAAGCAGAAATCCTTTTTTAAATCCGCCAAAGTTTCCCTTGTTTTTCTCCCCTGAAAGAAGGTGGATTAGATCAGTTACATCAATTTTATCTGTGCAGGAATAGATTCACTCTCACTCGACTATACTCTATTTAAATCCATTATGTGAAGGGGCCGCTGAGCCGAGGGGAAAATGGAGGTGGGTGGGCAGGGGGGGGGGGGGGGTCAGCTACCTAATTTTTAAGCCTACAATGTTAAAAATATAAAATATTTGAAAATTGTAAACGAAGTGAGTTTCGAGTTTCGATAACGCTCATTGTGTTATCCCAACAGATGTTTATATTTCATGTCTCCAGTGGCGGAGCTGGGGGGGGGGGGTCTAGGATGGGTGGATGAGGGTGAGTGGCACGCCCCAAATTTCAATGGCCCCCAAATTCAAGCCACATGTCAACTCTTTTCACCAATCTATCACCTGTTACACCCAGATTGAGGCAAAAACGCTGATACAGTGTTTAGTGTTTGGAAACGTTCATTACAGGACGTTCGGAAATAAGCACAAACACGACTCCGAAGTCAATATTGGCTATTGTCATGATCTGAAAGCACGTCATATGTAAATGGTTTGTCCGTCTGTCCATCTGTCTGAGCTTCCGTCCATACTTATTTTGGTTTCCGTGCAATAACTTGAATAATGAACGGATCTTCTTCATATTTCATGTGGAAGTTACCTATGAGGAATAATTCGAGAGAATACTTGCATGCAGATATTTGGTGACAAGGTCCCTGACACCATATCTGACATTTCGATCCTATTTATGGAACTCTAAACAATCACTAATCATTTGGCCAATATAAGATCTGTTTGAGAATCTGTTCCTCTGAGAAGGATACATGTCTGTCCAGACCACACTTTTCTTGTCTTTCTGGCATAGATGATTACCTCCAGTCGGAAGCAAATCTTACCCCAGATTCACTCTCAGAGCACTGGATTTTGAAACATTCTCCGGGAGATGGACCCTCCAGTCTAGGGAAAGTACACCCCCTTCCCGACCGACCACCCGCTCGGCCCTTCGGACCTCGAGATATGGCTTTCATGCTGCCCCCCTCCCCCCTGAAGAATATTGCTCAACCCCCCTCCTCATTTTTAGGATCGTAGCTCCGCCACTACTTGCCTCTTACCTGTGACGATCCCGATATATTCTACTAGTCACCTTTAATGTAAAAAAAATACGTTTCGAGCGATTCAGCAATTACTATACTTCCAAATCGGTGTCGGGGTAATGACTACCCCAGAAGCGTGTCCGATTACACAATCCATTATTGTGCGCTCTGGCCGTTTTAGGAAATAGTGGACAACCGGCACCGAATCGGTGACTGTACTCCACTAATTCCCTAAAATCATCCAGATCGATTCTTGGAGGTCACACGTTTTTTACAGTATTTTCTGGGAAAGGGTCCTAGAACCCCCGCTTACATTTTCCTCTCCCCCAGACTTATCGGCCAAATTTACTCTGGACCCTCTACAAAAAGTAGTTATTTACTCTTCTGTAGTATGTGTGGTGGCACAGTGTTTACAGCTTTGGACTTCAAACCGAATGCCCATGGATCGCTGCCCGACAGGGGTAACCTCGTAGTGTTCTTGGTCAAGGAACTTAATCCCGATCCCCCACATGGCGGCACGGTGGCGCTGTGCACTAAGGCGCACAGCATGTCGAACGTGCACTTGTCCTCAACCAATGCTAACCCTGCTTGTGTGGAGTTAGTACGCTGAGGAGTCTGGCAGTTGCTCGCCGCTGCTCGATGGTTCTCTCCAGGTTTTCCGACTTCCGCCACCCGTAAACTGCCCGACACGAGGTGACCCTGGCTGTCAAAGGTATCGTTAAACCTCAAAAAATAAATAAATTTACTCTTCTTTGCGTTTTTTTCTTTGAAACTATAGCTCATTAGCCCTTAGGAGAACAAGCTTCTAAAGTTCGTGTAACTGAGAAGTCATAAGCTATATGGATGGTTCGACTGCACGTTAGAGATAGTATTTGATCTATTTTCGAAGTCGAAAGGCACGGGGTAGGGGAGTGAATGTCAACCTATAACAAAGTCATTATATTATTTTTACATTTCACTCACGGAGTTGAAAGGTGGAAATATCATAAGGACTTTTCAAAGGTTTTGTCAAGTCACATACATGAGCAACAAGCCATCTGCCCATTTGCTATTTCATTCTCCGACAGTATAACATAAATTATAGAAATAATAGTATGCCCCGCATCTTGTCACAGGGTGCCATGAAACAGCGCAAACCTAATATTAAAAGAGTAACGTTAACAGGGCTAAAGATTTTTATTATCATTTTCGCCCTTTTTGACCCCGAGTCTTATCCATCGTCCTACCCGGATTATAACGTCTTTGGAAATGCGAATTCCCAGCTGTTGTGAAAAGGGTCCATCTCCAAATGATGTTTTTTTATTTTAAACAGTTTATTGTTCCTGTGGGCACAAACGAAATGATAAGGTACACTGAAATTCTTCAAGCAGTCGGAATTCAGACTGAGGATATCTCCATTACATCCCTTGTATTCAGGCCTGAACATTTGCATAATGAGGTCCCCAGAGGGTGAATTAGATAATGCTATCCCATTCAGATTGAGGTTCACAGAGGGTAAATTTAGTAAAGCTACCCTGGGACCTCATTTTGCAGACGACAGTCTGCTTTTTTTCTGGCTTGCTTGTATTATCTCGCCAACCTGCGCCATGTTTTCCGAACGTTAGGTTTGCAGTCTTTCACTTAGAACACGGTAGAGGTGTACTTGGCGTTACTACAAAGAAGACATCGCTTTTTCACGCAACGGCCAATGACTCAGTGCATAATGCAGCTATACTGGTGTTGAGGGAGGCCTAAGTTTTCCAGGCAATGTTCCTGGTGGACTCATATGGGCAGCGCTTTCTGGGAGCAGTTCTTTGTACTATCTAGAATCTCTGCACAGGAGCATGGGAACATGGGAACGAATCTTCTCATTGGACAGCGACTCTGAATTCTTGATTGTGTCGGCGCGGGAGCATTCTTTGTTACGCGCCCTGACCAATCAAGCAGCACTGGCACTAACGCAGCGATGAGAACTGGAGTGTAATACGTTTATTTTGTGCTGCAACCGAGACATTTTGTTATAGAAGCTGGCGTATTTTGTATACTTTTTCTGTTTCTTATCAGTGGTGCTTTTGAGAGTGCAAAGTTAAAACTCCCCCTAAAATTATGTTTGATATATCAGACAGTGCGCGATCGTCAGTTGGGTAGCTTTATTCTTGTACTGAACAGTTTTGTTATCGAGACCAACGTTTTCGGCATACTTTCAGTTATTTTGCCTTTTTGTACTTATATCCTTTCAAGTAGTTTGTCTGTTTACGCATGTGTAAAGAACAATAAACTCCTAACATATACACGATTAACCCTTTATCTAAACCTTTACCTAACATGAAAAGCAGACAACACTTGCAAAAAAAATCTTGAATAACTAATTTTTTTCATTTTTTGTCTCATAAACATAGGTTATGACACTCATTGGAACGAGCTCGTTCCAATAAGGGGTCATAACCTATGTTTTTGAGACAAAAAGTGAAAAAAATTAATTGACGATTTTTGTGAATAGCGCTGGCCAGTTTTGGCTGTTACGAGGAGGGGGCTAGGAGGGGTGGGGATAGGGTGGGGCAGAACCCCAAATCGCAATGGGACCCCAAATTCAAATCTTTTCACCAATATATCACCTGTTACACCTAGATTGAGGCGAAAACACTGATACAGTGTTTGGACTTGGGGAATGTTCATTTTTGTTCGTTCGGAAACAAAGCACAAACACGACTCCGAACTCAACATTGGCTTTTGTCATGATTTTAAAACAGGTCATATGTAAATGGTTTGTCCGTCTGGCCGTCTGTCCTAGCTTGCGTCCATACTTATTTTGGTTTCCGTACGATAACTTGAGTAATGAACGGATCTTCTTCACATTTGATGTTGAAGTTACTTATGAGGAAAATAGCGAGCGAATACTGGTATGCAGATATATGGTGACAAGGTCCCTGACACCATATCTGACATTTCGAGCCTATTTATGAAACTCCAAACAAGTCACCAATCATTTGGAAATATAAGATCTGTTTGAGAAATATGCATGTCTGTTCCGACCACAATTTCCTTGGCTTTATGGCACACATGATTACCTCCAGTCGGAATCAAATTTTACCCCAGATTCACTCTCAGAGCACTGGATTTTTCAAAAATTTCCCTGGGTTGGACCCCCAGTCTAGGGAAGGGACACCCGCTCCCCGCCCGACCACCGGTCGGCCCTTCGGACATCGGGATATGGCTGCCATGCTGTACCCCCCCCCCTCCCATTAAAGAATATTGTCCAGCCACCTCCTTATTTTAGAACCCTCGCTCGGTCACCACGTGCCTCTTACCTGAAGACGTTCCCGATATATTCTACTAGTTACACATAATAAAAAAAATTACTTTTCGAGCGAGTCGGCAATTACTGTACTTCCGAATCGGCGTCGGAGTAATGATTACCACAGAAGCGGGCCCGATTACACAATCCATTATTGTGCGTTCTGAACTTTTTGGAGAAATAGTGGCCAATAGGCACCGAATCGGTGACTGTACTCCACTAATTCCCTATCACCCAGTTCGATTCCAGGAGGTCACACGTTTTTTACAGTATTTTCTGAGAAAGCGTCCGAGAACTCACGCTTACATTTCCCCTTTCCCCAAACTTATCGACCAAATTTACCCTGAGCTGTGCACAAAAGAGTAGTTATTTACTCTTCTGTAGGGAACGTGGTGGCAGAGTGTTTACGGCATTGGATAGGGGTAACTGTGTTGTGTCCTTGGACAAGGCACTTCATCCCGACCGACCACACGGGGGAATGGTGGCGCTGTGCACTAATGCGTCCTGCACGTCGAAGGTGCACTTGTCTTCAACAAATGCTAACCCTGCTTGTGTGGAGTTAGTACGTTGGAGAGCCTGACAGTTGCTCCACGCTGCTCGATGGTTCTTTCCAGGTTCTCCGACTTCATCCACCCGTAAAACTGTAAAACTGTCCGGCGCGATGTGACACTGGCTACCAAAAGTATCATTAAACTTCAGAAAATAAATAAATAAATCTACTCTTCTTTGTCTTTTAATCATTGAAACAATAGTTCGTTAGTCCTCAGGAGAACAAGCTTCTAAAGTTCGTTTCGCTGAGAAGTCATAAGCTATATGGATGGTTCGATTGCTCGTCAGAGGTCGTATTTTTTGTTTTGTTTAAACATAATTTTATTTCTCGAAATAGAAATAGGGTTTTACGAACAGGTATAGCCTATATCAACGTCTCTCCCAATACATTTAACAAATTTAAAAAATAATAAATGGGTGCAAGTGCGTGTGCAATGGAGGGCAACACATAATTCTGATTTCATTAATCACATTTTACGAAGCCCTTAATTACGTTCTTTGCGTGTTGACTCCAAAAAAGGGAAATCCATTCTTCAGGAAATCTTAGGTGATTTTTCGCATGACATACAGACATTTTCGAATATTGAAATACGTACTGATCTATTAGATTTATGACAGCTACAATACAGTTGTGATCACTCTCTCTCTCTCTCTCTCTCTCTCTCTCTCTCTCTCTCTCTCTCTCTATCTATCTATCTCTCTATCTATCTTCTCTTACTCACTCACTCTCTCTCTCTCTATCTCTCACTCACTCTCTCTCTCTCTCTCTCTCTCTATCTATCTCTCACTCACTCACTCACTCACTCACTCACTCACTCACTCACTCACTCTCTCTCTCTCTCTCTCTCGATCGAGAGAGAGAGAGAGAGAGAGAGCAATAGAAGAGAGCAAGAGAAGAGAGAGAGAGAGAGTTTGGGATTTATCATAGTTCATTCCGTTGAAAACGTTGAAAGAGGTAGTGTTTGATGATGACGATGATGATGATGATTGTTTATTCATCAATATACAACGTGTTTACAAATCTATTGTGGATAAAATAAATACATTATAAAATGTGAGTATATTGCTTGGAGATGGCATAGCCATTGGCTGTCTTCCTGCCACCCCACAAAAAAAACCCAAAACCAATTTATGATGCAAAGCGCCGTGATACAATACTAATGTGCGTGTAGTATTCTTGCACTATAGTTGCTGGAAAATAGTACGCCGTGGTCCAGATTTTTATTCAAAATAAGAATGATTTATCAATGAATGTTAGCAAGGGTTTGTGGTGGATTAACAGGATTTAAGAGCTCCAAAACAAGAATGGTTGGCGACCCCACCCCGGGGGTCACAGTGGATCCCAGCCCCCACCAAGACAGCATCCCGAGGAGGTCTGTCTATTAAGCTGACACATGCTACGCTTTGGCCCGTGGAAAAAAAATGTACGATTACCACATCGCGCACTTCCATTCTCATGTCCAAAACGCAGAATATATTAGAGGCTTCACGGGTAATAATCCCGCATGAGACCCCCAATACGTGATCTAGGTGCCAAGCACTGGGGTGGGTCTCATGGGTATATCAACAGTAATCTCCACTCCACCCCAACACCACCTCCCAGCGTTCCTATATCCATTGCATTCCTAACAGGCTGAAGGTCAGCAATCCGGACATTCAATTCTGGAACAATGTACCGTTGACGAGTACGGTTCCAGATATCTTTTAGTTAATTGTGCTCTGAATTTATTCCTTGCAGTAATATCATTGACATTTCTTTTGAGATTGTTCCACCGAAGTGTTAACAATTGGACTGGTAAGTTGGATGAGAAGGTTATCCTCGGTTTGTTCGCGCGTAATTGGCCATTACGAACAAAATCGTTCCAATGAGGGGTCATAAGCTATGTTGTTGAGGCAAAAATTGAAAAAATAATGAAAATGGAATGGTATTTTTTGTGAATAGCGCTGGCCGGTTTTGGTCGTTACATTGGGTAAAGGGTTAACCCTTTACTCAAAGAATCGGCCGCATCCGCCCGCGTAATATGCCAATTCAGTAGTTGAAAAAATTATTTTTCACAAAATTTCAACAAAACCATATCATGTGACCCCTCGTTGGAACGAGCTCGACGAGCTCGTTCCAACGAGGGGTCACATGATATGGTTTTGTTTAAATTTTTTGAAAAATTTGAAAAAATGGTATTTAAAAAAATAAATTTTGATATCGTCTGCGTTGGGTAAAGGGTTAATAATCGCGTGGAAAGACCTTGAGCATCAAAAGTGTTCTTACTTTTAATCTTAGTTGTTGTATCTATTACTTCTTTTCCCAAGAAACAATTTGGGAAATTTCCTGTCAATTAGACCTAAAATGTGAATAGCTTTGTGTTGGGATCTCATCGTTAATCCTTCGACCTACGTTGATGAAGATGTTGTTGAACTCAATTTGATCTATTTTCAAAGTAGAAAGGCACGGGGTAGCGGAGTGAATGTCAATCTGTAACTAAGTCGTTATATTATTTTTCATCTTTCATTCACTGAGTTGAAGGGTGAAAATTATATAAGGATTTTTCAAAAGTTGTGTTAAGTTACATGCATGCACAACAAGCAATCTGCCCGTTTGCTATTTCATTCTCCAAAAGTTTTACAAAAATTATAAAAATAATGATATGCCCCACATCTTGTCAAGTGTGGCATGCATGATGCATCAGTGCAAACCTAATATATAAGAGTAACGTTAACAGGGCTTAAGATTTTTATTTTCTTTTTCGCCCTTTTTGACCCCGAGTCTCATCCATCGTCCGACCTAGATTATAATATTTTTGGAAATGAGAATTCCCAGCTGTTGTGAAAAGAGTCCATTTCCAAACGAGGTTTCATATTTTTAACAGTTTATTTTTTGTTTCTGTGGACACAAACGAAAAAGATAAGATATACAGAAATTCTTCAAATAGACGGAATTCAGACTGAGAAAATCTCAATTACATCCCTTGTATTTGCTCACCAAACTACGCCATGTTTTCCGAACGTTAGGTTCCGCTCTACAGTTTCGCACTATTGCACAGGGGTGAAGTTCTAAACATAGGGCATATGTTGAAACTAAGGCCATGTAAAATAGAGATTTATTTTTAGTATCAGATATATGATTACATTAGGCTATTTCTTGGACAAGAAAATTTGAAGTTTTGTTTCTAAAGTTGAAGTCTAATGGATAAGGATAAATTACCAGATGAATTATGGGAAACAGTAGCTTCGAAAAATTGGCTATTTTTTAAAATGTCATTTTTACACGGTTTATTACCAGGCATGTAACTAAAAAATGATCACATTTTAGAAATAGGGGATTATATGCTCCAGGGGTAGGTAGGTGGGGTGGCGGGGAAAATTCTGCATTTGAGGCTCCTGGGTGATTGAAAATGACTGATTTCGGCATTTTTCAAACAATTTTGCAGGTTGAAGTCTTACTTTTGACAATAAATTATTCCACCCACATTCAGATTGTTTATTTCTACTTAATCAGATAGTGTTTTTTGTGGATTTGGGAAATGTAATACATGTTATGGGTTAGATGACTAAGTTACAGAATATTTGCATTTGAAGAGAGTGTATGACATGTCATTTGTGGAAATGCCTGCAAAATGTGGAGCGGAACCTTAAAGAGCATTTTGCCGTCGGTGTCAACTCTTGAACCAGGAAATTCCTTATTTGTGTTTGAGTTATAAATACACCAACTTTCAAACAACTTTTCATTATTTCTAGTTTGTGTGCAATTATTAGTGATATTTAACATTCATCAAGTGATATCTCAGCACAACTGGAAGGAAATAAGTGGAAATTTGGAGACATTTGTTGATGTAGTCTTATTACGCACCTTTTTTTGAATTTACGTCAAGATATCGAAAGTACATTAAGGTAGAGCACTACCTCTCCAAAACACTGGGTTTTGTATTAATGGCAGATATTTGCAATTATGAACAGGCTAGTTGTTATTATTCAACACAGACTTGCAGTCATTGTGTCTACTTTTTCATTTTGGTTATTGGTGTCATGTCTGTGTGTCATCCGACCGTTATGCTGTTTGCACTTTCATATCTAGAGAGCAACACCCCACCCCAAAGCAATGGTTATTACTGCTTATTGTTTTAAATTTGGATTGTATTTAACAGTGCTATTGACAGGACCTGGGTGGTCCGTATGACTGATGGTAATAACAAAAATACTCTCTCAAGTGGCTCAGAGAAATGTGAGGGTTGAGGAGGTGTGGTGTGGTTGTGAAAATTAGGCAAAAACTAGCCGCAAACGCTATTCGGCAGTCAGAAAGGCTATGCTGTATCTTTTTACTGGTTGAAAATAGAGACTTGTGGTTTTTGTTCATTCATCTCAGGATAGACTCCAGATTCGTTTGCCTGAGTGAAACCCAAGGGGAGATTGTTTTATTTTAAGGTTCCCCTCTACAGTTTCGCACTATTGCACAAGGGTGAAGTTCTAAACATAGGGCATATGTTGAAACTAAGGCCATGTAAAATTGAGATATATTTTTAGTATCAGATATATGATTACATTAGTCTATTTGTTGGACAAGAGAATTTAAAGTTTTGTTTCTAAAGTTGGAGTCTAATTCATAGGGATAAATTATAAGATGAATTAAGGGAAACAGTGGCTTCGAGAAATTGGCTATTTTTTAAAATGTCATTTTTACACGGGTTTATTACCAGGCATGTAACTAAAAGATGAGACGGAAACAAGGAATTTTTTTTCACATTTTAGAATTAGGGGGTTATATGCTCCAGGGTTAGGTAGGTGGTGTGGTGGGTAAATTCTCCTTTTGAGGCTCCTGGGTGGTTGAAAATGACTGATTTCGGCATTTCTTCATACAATTTTGCAGGTTGAAGTCTTGCTTTGACAATAAAATTATTCCACCCACATTCAGATTGTTTATTTCTACTTATTCAGATAGTGTTATATGTTTTTTGCGGATTTGGGAAATGTAATATATGTTATGGATTAGATAACTAAGTTACAGAATATTTGCATTTGAAGAGAATGTATGGCATGTCATTTTTGGAAATGACTGGAAAACTGTGGAGCGGAACCTTAGGTTTGCAGTCTTTCAGTTTGGACACGGCAGATGTGTACTTGGCGTTACTGCAAAGAAGACATCGCTTTTCGCTCAATGGTCAATGACTCAATGCGCAATGTAGCTCTACTGGTGTTGTGGGAGGCCTATGTTTTCCAGGCAATGTTCTTGGTGGACTCAACTGGGCAACGCTTCTGGGAGCAGTTATTTGTACTATCTGGACTCTCTGTACAGGAATATGGGAACGAATCTTCTCATTGGACAGCAACTCTGGATTCTTGATTGTTTCAATTCTAGCATTCTTTGTTACGCGCCATGACAAATCAAACAGCACTGGTCTAACGCAGCGATGAGAACTGGAGTTTAATACGTTTATTTTGTGCTGCAACCGAGACATTTTGTTATAGAGGCTGGCGTATTTAGTATACTGTTTCTGCATCTTAACATGGTGTTTTTCTCAGTGCAAAGTTAAAACTCCCCAGCATAGTTATGTCTGTTATATCAGACATGACACGATTGTTAGTTGGATAGCTTTATTCTTGTACCGAAGTCGTTTGTTATCGAGACCAACGTTTTCGGCGTACTTTCAGGCATTTTGCTTTTTTGTACTTACAACCTTACAAGTAGTTTGTCTATTGACGGTTGTGTAAAGAACAATAAACTTCTAACATGTACACGATTAAGGGCCATCTATCAAATTCGACAAAAGAAAGCTTATCGGTTTCAAGTTGTCAATGTTGTTTACGAGCCTTTTCTCAAGTGGAAGCGTTCGATTTCTATGCGATACATGTGCAAGATAGTTACACAGAGATCGAAATATCTAAATTACAAGCAGCAGAGTTTCCCATAGCAACCAAACATTTAACTTCTTGCATGCTGCTGGAAGATATTCCTGTCCGTGACTGGATTTCTCTTGCAACTGAAATAAGTGTAATTTTGGTATATTTAACTTTTTACCCAACATAACGGCCAGCGCTATTCACAAAAATCGCCAATTAATTTTCATTATATTTTTCATTTTTTGCCTCAAAAGCATAGGTTATTACCCCTCTTTGGAACGAGCTCGCCGAGCTCGTTCCAATGAGGGGTCATAACCTATGTTTTTGAGACAAAAAATGAAAACAATTAGTTACTCAAGAAATTTGTTTGCAAGTGTCGTCTGCTTTTCATGTTTGGTAAAGGATTAAGAAAGTAATATTGTTTACAAGAAAGAGAAAATTGATATCAAATTAATCAAATTTCCCCCCGTATACTCTATGAATTTTGTCAACAACGATTTCTTGTATTAAATTTATAAAAAATTTTATCAACTCCAGTCATGGCTGCTTCACGATAGCCATGACATCACGATTTGATGAAGAATATCTTGAATATACTCAGCGGATTAAGAGTTTATCAATTCATTTTTGTTTGACATGACCCACTGAGCTCTGTCAGAAAAGAATGAATTGGTTAAATTCCCAGTTGCATCAAGGGAAGGGTAGGTGCTTGAAATTTCGGTATTTTGATAACAGTGTGCAGAATGTTAAAAAGGTGTTTAACTGACTTACTTTCCTCGGCAGCTGCAATCTGTCTCCGCCGTTCATCTGTAAAAAATATCATTCAGCGTATACAATAGTTGTGGTGAATTGGTTTTGGGTAATGCATACCACAGGCAAACAGTGTTCACACTCCGGTCAAAGGTTTTCATAAATAATGATTGTTACACTTTAATGGAGATTGATCACGGGGACTAGCCAATAAATTGTAATAGAACAAATGTATATAACTTATATTTAATGGTTAGAATTCTATAAAGCATTTTCGGAGAGTGTGACGTCACAATTCAACCAATCTGTGGATGGTGGGTTTGTGCACCATTTATTAAACGAGTGAGGAAGATCCAATTAGAAAGTATGTTATTGATGAGAAAACAGCGATGACATCAGTTGAAAATATAGTGAAATTTCCTTTTGTTACTTTTCATAAACGAAAACAGACAGCTCCCCGAGCTGTCTGTTGTTTTCGTTTCTTAACCCTTTACCTAACATGAAAAGCAGACGATACTTGCAAAAAAAATTCGTGAATAACTAATGTTTTTCATTTCTTGTCTCAAAAACATAGGTTATGACCCCTCGTTGGAAGAAGCTCGACGAGTCGGTTTTGGCCGTTACGTTGGGTAAATGGTTAAACATTACAAAAAGAAACTTCTTTTTTATTCAAGCTAAACAGAAGCAACTAAATAACTGTAAAATGGCTGTGTGAACATCTTAAATTTAGGCATTTTCTGGGTCGATGGGGCACCTCGATCGGATTGCGATATTATCACGATCGAGTCGGGGTGCCTATATCGCGCCTTTTTCCCACAGTGGAGAAAAATCTTATCTATGGAAATAGCTGTGTGAATACTAAGTCACACCAAGCACAAAGCCACGTAACGGGTAAATATGGAACCTAACGCAGGGGCGACATGGCACCTCAACAGGGCCACGATATTATCCCTAAAATGACCACCACTAAAAATAAAACTCTCAGGACAAAAATATCTAATTTAACATTGCCCTCGTCCATCCGTCTGTGAAGGCAAGGGTGTGGGGGTGGGGATGGCTGAGTTTATGGGGTCTAAGTCTTATCTAATATGATAAGACCTCCTTACTTCAGTCTGACAGTTATCACCGCGGATTATCCTCAATTTAGGTATAAGCATGGTGACAGGTAACATTGACCGGATCACTGTATTATCGCGATACGGTCGAGGTGCCTAGGTCGGCCTTCTTCACACAGAGGGTCCGTGAAATAACTGACTGCGTGAATACGAAACAAGGTTGTTAAGGGAATTAAGACTGTGTGAAAACCAACAAAAACTGCTATAAATTACCAAGCATCAAGCCACCTATTGTGTAAATATGGAAGCTAAAACAGGGGCGACAGGGCACTTCGATCGGATCATGATATTATCGTGATCGTGTCGAGGTGCAAACATCGGCCCTCTTCCCCTGAGATAAAGGTATGAGGCAGAGTACTTTCCGCGATAGGACATTGACATCCGCAGGCTAGGGTAACGGATGCCCGTATGTTGTATCGAAGATTGTTGTGTCCACTGCTCTATGTGCTTCTAAATTGAGGAGATAAACCGGAATAGTAAAAACAGAACAATAAAGATATGGGGAGGAGGATGCCCACTCCCCCATGTCTCACTACCTTACTTTATCTCTTTGTAAAACAAACAGGGATATACATAAACTACGATACAAGGTCCCCCATCTAATGGAAATCGTACATGAATCGTGGTGCCACTTCCTTGACCCGTCAGTAATGGAATGACCACTTGGACCTCGTTTGGGAAATTACCTGAGTTACCAACATTTCCTTATATTTTTTCTCACCAGTTGCTGGGTTCTACAATCCAAACCGAAGAAAATCAGCTATGATGCTGATACCTTGCTTTGTATATATTATGTCTTTCTGTTTAACCCTTTACCCAACGCAACGACCAAAACCGGCCAGCGCTGTTCACAAAAATCATCATTCAATTTCCATTATTTTTTCATTTTTAGTCTCGAAAACATAGCTTGAGCTCGTTCCAATGAGGTGATAAGCTATGTGTTTGAAGCATCAAATGAAAACAATTAGTTATTCAAGAATTTTATTTGCGAGTGTCGTCTGCCTTTCATGTTAGGAAAAGGATTATCATTTCATATTTATTATCTTCCAATTACCTCTGACTTCTATTCTTTGGAAATACCCATTATTTCTCCTTTCCTGGTTTATCAACTGACAGTAACTGTGGCTACCTCTATCCAGGGCTCCCATGAGGACCTTGCGCTCCGTAGCAATGGGACACCCACTCACCATCTAACAATGTTAACCTACAAGCACTAAGAGCATTCAATGTGTTATACAGATAGAAATGGAATACGAGTGGGTCTGTTCATTGTACGTGCACATAAGTGTGCACGGAAAACACCTACTTGATATGCCATGTATTCTGCTAGTTTCATTATTACTCAAGTTCCAGTGCAAGGCTCTCACAGTAATGTTAGACCCTGATGCACTCACCTGGTGTATCAACTGGCACTCGACCATTTTCAACAACTCGAGAGAGAGATACAGCAAGCTCTTATAGCTCCTCTGAAATGTTGTTTAAAAACTTGACAAGTCTACGCTCTACGAAATTGCAAATGCACTCACAATGAATAGGACACAGTAGTTCTGGAAAAGTAGCTGTAACCAAATTCGCTCAATGTCTGACACTTATGCTGATATCTGATTTTACATGTCAATCGTTGGTTCTACTGTCCGTGACACTGAACTCAACCCCGGGCCCACAAGTGAAACTAATGTGAATTTTTCGACCGACCGTTCTCCATCGGAAGGGATGAAAATCCGTCACATGAACATCCGAAGCTTAAAACCTAAAATCGACATGTTACAATGTGAATCGACGGTGATGATATTTGTGCTTTTACTGAAACTTGGAGTGGATCTACTGATGATAACTCCGATCTTCATCTCAGTGATTCCCAAGATATAATTCAAAAATACCGTTTGACTAGGGGATGGGGTATTGCAATATTTATTAAACCTGGGATCACATTTAAGGTAATTGAATGTACATGGGTCGCAGTTTATATTACGCCCAAGTCATTTTTGCTCAGCGTTTTCTATCGACAGCCAAACAGCGGCGTGGAACTATGGTATATGATTCTTGCATCGATTGAAAAAGCCTACGACTCAGGAATTCCTGATATAATTGTTGCGGATGATTTCAATGACAATATCTACCCACCAAATAAGTGTAAATTTCAGGATGTCGCCGATTATTTTCATCACACACAAATTGTCTCTGAACCCACGTACTTCACAGAATCGTCCGAGACACTACTCAACGTATTTGCGGTTAATGAGTCGGTAAATGTATTATAATGTGAGGTAGCGGACCCATTTATACCCGATCTTATACGATACCACTGCCCTGTGCACATTGGGGTGAATTTTCCGAAAATAACCTACAAACGCTTCAAACGCAAAATTTTGCTATACGATGACGGCAATTTTGAAGGACTCTATAACGCTCTGGCAAGTACCCAGTGGAACGCAATCTTCTCACATGTTGATTTGGATACCATGGTTGAGATATTTTGTACCAAAATTCTCGACCTGGTATCGCAGTTTATTCCTAACAAAGTGGTTACTGTTAGGCGAAATGAAGCTAAATTGATGAACAACGACGAAATCCGACGTTTAAGAAATCGCTTTTACAGACGAGCAAAATCTAGAGGCCAGCCTGAGGCTTGGGCCAAATATCGCTCTAAAAGAAATGAAGTTGTTTCTGTGATACGACAATCGAAAATAAGACATTATAATAAAATCCAGCCGTTATTAAACAGTAATACAACCACCAGGCCTGGCGTTCTTTAGGATTGCAGGAGTGCTGCACGCCTAATGCACGCCTAGAAAAAATTAAGGAGGGCAATTTTTTTCACCCCTTGATTTTCAGGAATGCCAGGCCTGTTTGGGACTGCCTTTAAAATCTATTATCATTGCGTCTTCTTAGTTCCAATGTGTTCTCTGTGCCTACTGGCTCAGAGAACACATTGGAACTCGGGGACGATTTGTCAATGTTGCATTGATTCGCAATAATTCATGACCAATTCTGTGTCGCATTTCCATACATTTTGAGTGTAGAAGACAGTCATATAAGAATTGAATGTAACATTTTGAATAATGAGATGTGTGTGCCAATTTTTCCACTATGTAGCTGGATGTAGTACAATTTTTCGGTCACAATATTAATACCTTGAAGTGAATATAACCAAAATAGCATACAAGATTTTGCATTGAAAATTGCAGGTGCAATTGCACTCCCAAGCAATCTGAGGGCAACTGTTTTGCACTCCTTGATTTTCTAGATTGCCAGGCCTGTACCACTCCATCGTTATGGTAGAAAACACTCAAATTGATACTAGGGAACAAAGTTACTGAAATTCCTAGTTTGTTCTACCTGAATAAAAACATCCTTCGAAATGCAGACAAAGCCGAAGCCCTCAATGATTACTTTTGTAGTATCGCGACGCTGAATGACGAATATGCCAGTCTTCCCTCTCTGACCCAACACGACCGCCCCACTATGGACACTATAGTATTAAGCCAAAACGACGTGCGTGTCTCGCTCAAGTACTTGAGAACATCTGAGGCATCGGGGCCGGATCTCCTGAGCGCGCGTCTCTTGATGGAGTGTACAGCATCACTGATGGGACCGGGAACCCCTGACTAGATTATTTAATCTTTTGCTCAGACATTTATGCTTCCCTTTCCAACGGAAGAAAGCTAACGTAATCCCAGTTCTAAAAAAGATCCCTCTAATCTAACTATCGTCCGATATCTTTACTCCGCTGTCTCGATAAAGTCTTCGAAAGGTGTGTCTTTAAACAATTGTGGGAGTTCTTAGTGAGAACAATATAATCAGTATCTTTCAGTCAGGTTTACCCCACATGGCTCAGTAGTATCATTGATATCTACGACGCATTTAGTCGTGCAACTGACGAAGGCAAAGACGTGAGGGTTGTATTTTGTGATGTCAGACATTGTCAGTAAAGCTTTCGACAAGGTCTGGAATAAAGGTTCAATTTATAAATTGAATAGAACAGGCATTACTGGTGACCTGTTTGAATTTTTATATCTTATTTGAACGAGTAATTCCAAAGAGTGGTTGTAAACTCTGACGCGTCATGTTGGAAGTCAGATATCGCAGGGGTTCCCCATGGATCGCTTCTTGAGCCTTTGGTTTTCCTCATATACATCAATGATATCACACCAGACCTCAGATGCAATATACGTTTTTTTGCGGACGATACAACCTTGTATTCGATTGTTGATCATCCAGATAGGGCTTCTCTCGTCTTAAATAACGACCTAGGCAAAATTTCAGAATAAGCACAGACATGATTTGTTGAATTTAATCCCCTGAAAACCAAATCGATAACCATGTCTCGAAAACACGACCCTGTTGGTTATACATCATTAGTACTGGCTAATATACCCATAAAGGAAGTAACTGGGCACAAGCACCTAGGCGTCTTACTTAACTCGCGATGCACATGGGAACAACATGCTAATTATATTTGTGGAACTGCGTGGTCACGCATACACCTAATTAGGAAAACTAAATTCATGCTTGATCGTAAAACATCGGAGAAAATATACTTTATGCTTTTATCCGCCTCTACTTGAATATGCTGACCCAGTCTGGGACAACTGTACTGAACAGGACTCTATGAAACTTGAAAATATTCAAATCGCTGCTGCGCGTATCGTAACTGGTGCTACCTTAAAGCGCTAGTAAAGTTTCTCTTTATGCTGAAACTGGATGGGAACGGCCTGAAGCAAGACGAGCAAAGCAGTTCACTACTTCAAAATGGTCCACATCATTGTGCCCCCTTACATATCCAATAAAATCCCTCCTGCTGTAACGATTAATCAACCTCATGACCTGCCTACAGCTAGCAACCGACGTCTCCCCTTCTGTCGAACTAAAAACTATCAAACATCTTTCATTCCTTCAACAGCTGAACTGTGGAACGACTTGCCTTTTGGTATTAGAGGAATTGCTTCTTAGTAGAGTTTGACAATTATCTAAACCGGAATGTTAGCCGACCACCACAATTTTTCTCACACTCGACATCTCACAAGACACAAATTTATCATTGTAGATTACGTCTATGGTGCAGCAATCTTAATGATCATCTTTACGCGAACCAACTTGCGGACTTGCCTTATTGTCACTGTGGTGAGCGGGAAACCACTGATCATTTCCTACTAAATTGTCGCACATATACCGACATACGGAATGAGACTTTAAGCCTTCTCCCTGTTTCAATTGATGAAAGTATATTGCTGTTTGGATACGAATTTTATAGTAGTTTGGGCAATCAAATAATTTTTGAAGCTGTTCACAAATTCATTTTCAAAACCGAAATGTTTTCCTGAGACCATCCTACGTGTATATATCTCAGTTACGGCGCTAGACATTCATCACTGGTTGAGACCAGCAAAAATTGATTTAATTATATAACTGTATTAAGGAATAATTTGACACCTCTGTAGTGGAAGCATCGTCGCAGGAGCCTGGGGTCAGAGGTAATTAATTAATTAATTACTATTCCAAAGGACATGGTGTTTTATTCCACACAACTCTCTTCTGCAAATAAAGTATTTCTAGGTTAACTCTATACCCAACCAATAAGATACTGGAGTGACTAATAATTTTAATTTTTCGTCCCGGAGACGTGATCTGTAATCCCCCGTTGGGACGAGCTCGATCCAGAGGGGGATCTCGTGCTTTGCTCTTGTGACGGAATGTGAGGGTATAATAAGTTGTGAATGGCGTTTTTGTTTCGAACTGTGCTGGCCGTATTCCGTTGTGTTGGGTAAGAGGGTTGACTATCATCATTTAGTTTACGGACCTAGATGTATATCAGTAGTCTCTGCAATTGACAGCTTACCTTTCACATTTGGTTTGTGTTATTTCCGGTATCGAACCAACACCTAATGTGTTGCCTGTGTAGGTATTCCAGTTCAGGGAATAGAGCCTATCACCCGCCATCTGTTTGACGTAACATATTCTGGAAGAACTGTTTTTGTTCGACCTCTTAAAAGACTGCGCTGTGTTACCTACTCTCCGCCTTGAGCTTAACACTGAAGTTGCCCATGTGATCCTAAGTGGCGTATATGCCGTGACGTGAGTCATCTCATGCAGGGAACACAGAGGTGGGGTTAACCACTGGAAATACAGACGGAGCGAATTAACCTATTTGTACTCGCCACACTCCTACTGGTGGTCAGATGTCTCTTCGGGTTTATGCGGAGGCCTCAAGGAGTTAATGCAAAAAGCAAAAGTCATAAGTCTTCCTTTACCGTCTGGTATTTTTAATGGTTTCTTTCTTCTCTCTCTGTCTATTTTGAGTTCTAATTTCTTCAATTTGTTTCAATTTCTTATCAAGCTGTTTATTGATAACGTATTGAACTAACCAATGTGTACATATATGTAATGTCTGAAATCGAAGATTTGGATTGAAACAGATGTACAGCTGTCGGTCATCTCATATATGTTACCTATAATTGCATTGAGTGGAGACGACCATGTGTAACATAAGAGCTTTCTGTCGGATCCATACACACCCTATGTTGTATATTTTTTCTTAAAGTTGGAAATAGATATTGTTTAAACTAAATTATCAAATCTTACCTCTTGGACTTTAACTAATGGAAAAAATTGTGTCTGTATTATGTCACAATACGTACCCTGTTGATACAATGAATATAAAAAAATTACAGAACATTAAAAAAGATGTTTAAAGGGTAGTTTTCTTTTCTTAAATGGGTTTAACCCTTTAGTCAACGTAACGGCAAAAAACCGGTCAAGGCTGTTCACAAAAAATCGCCAATTAATTTTTATTATTTTTTTCATTTTTTGTCTCAAAAACATAGGCTATGACCCCTCGTTGGCCAGCGCTGTTCACAAAAATCGCCAATTAATTTTCATTATTTTTTTATTTTTTGTCTCAAAAACATAGGTTATGACCCCTCGTTGGAACGAGCTCGTCGAGCTCGTTCCAAAGAGGGGTCATAACCTATGTTTTTGAGACAAAAATGAAAAAAAATTTTATTCAAGAATTTTGTTTGCAAGTGTCGTCTGCTTTTCATGTTAGGTAAAGGGTTAAACCACAGTTACTGGAAGTTGTGGCTGCAACCACTTTTTTCACCGATAACAAATGAATGCACCACGTCAGTCCTGACCCCGTGTTACACGTACAGTCAGTAGTCTATATAAATATAGGCAAGTAATGAAAGCCTATTTTGCCCTGACCGATACCCCCTTCCCAGTTCATTTGTGATTTCGTTCATTGAACCAAGATTCATCAACACACTTTTCTTGTACTTCTATCCACAAGGTATTTAACTTCATGTTTATCATAAATTAATAATAAAAATCATACTACGACTTCTTTATTTGATAAAAAAAAATTTGCCCGCGACTCGACGCCATTGGAACAACAATAATGACGTAACGTTTCTAATGTCTAAAAATATCGTCTAAAAATGATTGCGAAATATTGAAACGGATCAAGTTCTTGTCATCTGCTTTACAATGAGGGTCGGTGAATTTTTAGACTGCAGTCGTATGTTTTATGCTATTTATGATAAGAAAAAGTAAGTACTTAGAAGTTGGAATGTCTACTGCAGTATCTACGTGTGCAGAAAATGTGCAGCTGATGCTACGGTTCGTTCAAAGGAAAAATTTATATAAATAAAGTCTACACCCATTTATACACCTCATTAGTGTTGCTTATTTCGTTCTCTCAGGTTATTTGACTTTGGAAATGAGCCGCAATCTAGGGGTGGTGCCCAACATTCCCCCGATGTAGGCGTATGACCCCCACCCCGGGGGGTGGGGGGGTCTAGACAATTTACTTATTTATTGGTGTTTAAGGTCACATATTTTTGCACAATGGCTAATCATGCCCACAACATGAGTATCAACTCAACACCAGGGATGAGCGTTAATAAGCCATGTTGCCTATTTTAGAGAGGGTTTGCACTGCCCAAGCATTGGTGACTGGGTCCTATTTTACCAGCAAAAACAGAGCCTGCTTATTGTAGTGAACAGGCACTGCTTCACATCCTGGGGTTCCCGAGGGCAGGGGTTTGGAAATCCCCGGGCCGACCATGGTTTGGCCAGATGTGTATAATTTTTGTTTTAATTGGGAAAAAGTCACAATAGGCTTATCCACGAATCTAGAGGCAAGAAAGCCAGTAACTGCGAACAGCCAAGTTAATGAGTTTTGAGGGCCTTGCGGTTTATTACCGGCCCTAGAGGAATGAATAAAAGCCCGAGGGTTTATTACCGGCCCGAGAGTCGAGAGCCATTAATAAGGCAGAGGGCTGTTGATCTTCATCCTCCAAGCGCCGCATCTGAAAGTCTGTTCCTACAAGCTTCGCCCCCCCCTCCCCCTCCATTCACAAGCTTCCAGTTTTACGTTTCACTCATCATGCAAGTTACAGGTATTTTTTGATATAGCCAGTTCAAGTTTGGCAATTGAGGAGGAAGAACGTTTGCAGTAGCAAGTAGAAGGGGCCTAGGAGAACGGCGTTCCCCCAAAAGCACCACTGGCCTTGCCACCCCACCGACTCCCAAACGCACGCACAAATGCCCGCAGTTGGTTTTCTAGAAAGGTTTTTCTTTTTTTTTAAAAAAATGTCTCCGGGAAAGATTTTTGTCGAGACCGCGAGATATCTTAATCGGCCAAGTGCTTCGTCTGAATAATCTGTGCCTATAACAAGTTTCGCCGTTCCCCACCATCCCCCCACCCCACCCCCCCCACCCCCACCCCCCTACCCGCTTCACATTTCAACCAGCAGGTAGTGGGCCCAATACACTATTTTGATTAATGTTGTTCAGCATTACATTTAAATGTTGTCAATGTCACGATTCCTAGCTGGCATTGTAAAAAAAGATGCAATAGAATTTCCTTTTTTATACGGTCATGAGATCACTCCCACCCCTCCCTGTCTGTCATATAGGCCTATAGCCTAGATCTGATACCCTTTCCGTCCGCCATTACATATTCCTTTCAAAGCTTCCTGCATTTTCAACTTCTGACAATAAGGTAGCGCTGTCTTAAATTAAACACCATTTTTTATTAAAGTTCGGACAAGTTGGTTGTGCCTTGACAATAAATAGAACTCGAGGACAGGGGTGCAACAATTGTTTTGTAGGGAAGACTCTTATATTATAGCCCACATCCATTCATCGATTCTGTCGTCTGCACCACAAGAACAACGCAGTGCGTAGTTTCGATTTCCGGGTTAACTTTTGTACAACATAGCAACGAAATGTCACGCCATCATTGTTGTTCCAATGGCGTCGAGTCTCTGGCAAAAAAGTCGAACGGAGAGTTTTTTTATCAAATGAAGAAGTCGTAGTATGATGATTTGATTATTAATTTATGATAAACATGAAGTTAAATACCTTGTGGATAGCTGTACAAGAAAACTGTGTTGATGAATCTTTGTTCAATGAACGAATTCACAAATGAACTGGGAAGGGGGTATCGGTCAGGGCAAAATAGGCTTTCATTACTTGTCTATATTATATAGACTACTGTATGTGTAACACGGGGTCAGAACTGACGTGGTGCATTCATTGTTATCGGTGAAAAAAAGTGTTTGCAGCCACAACTTCCAATAACTGTGGTTAAATAGAGAACAACAGTCAAACGTTCAAACTGATAGCGAAAAAATTGTAAAAAGCCAGTTTTTGTATTTTTATCCTACTCTACAGGAAAATGCCTGAATATTGTGAAATAATGCGCAATATCAATGATACAACATCGATAACATTTCGAATTTTCAATTTTTATATGGAACTCTCATACTCTTTCTGTGAGATTTACCGATAACGTTAGAAAATTAAGGGGAGCTAACTTTCCTGTAAATCTCTCCCAGTGACAAATATGTCCACCTTGTCCAGCCACACACTGTTCAAGAAAATGTATTTTTCCGCGTTTCGAACAACAGCGGAAAAGTTTTGTCTGAACGCAAGATTATTCCGTACAGGGGTACGTTTCTTGACCGTTGACTGATTGGAAATTTTGGACATAACGGTTGCTTGAGATCGAGTATTAGTGACGTGTTGAGTCATTTCTAGTCTGTGCATGACTGGACTCAACTCACACGCTCGTTATTATTTTTTTCGTTGTTGTTTTGTTCTCTTGATGATCATGGACCACCAAATTATACACCATTCAGTTTGGCAAAACATCACATCGAACGTGAGCGTGCTTGACATAATTTTCAAAGGGTATAAACTTCCACTGTTGGAAATTTCACTTTCTGTTTATTTTAACAATAACGGATCTGCATTACAGAATGTAAATTCTTTCACCGGTGAGCAAGACAAATTAATTAAATTAAATTGTATTGGGCAGATCAGAGAAACGCCTTTTTTGGTTAACCCTTTAACTGTAGAGTTCAATCGCTCTGGAAAACTACGATTTGTCCTTGATTGTGGGCACCCCAATCCCTATTCATATAAATTTAAATCCTAATTTGAAGATGCGTCCGTTTTCGGACAAATGACAGAGATTGTTGATTATTCATTCATTTTTTTTATTTTAACCCTTTACCCAACGTAACGGCCAAAACTGGCCAGCGCTATCCTCAAAAATTGCCAATTAATTTTCACCATTTTTTCATTTTTTGTCTCAAAAACATAGGTTATGACCACTCGTTTGAACGAGCTCGTCGAGCTCGTTCCAACGAGGGGTCATAACCTACGTTTTTGAGACAAAAAATGAAAAAATTAGTTATTCAAGAATTGTTTTGCAAATATCGTCTGCTTTTCATGTTAGGTAAAGGGTTAAATCTGCTTATCACCATATCGAGATTTTTCCGTTTGATAGAAAGTATCTTGGCTTTGCCTGGAATTTTAGTAACACAGTTTCTCATTTTGTTTTCCGTGTCCTTCCTTTCGGAATTTCGACTGCCAGTTATATTTTTACTAAGGTTTTGAGGGAAGTGGTCAAATTTTTCAGACAGGGCAACATTTCAGTTGTTTTGTTTTCAGATGACCGTCTTGGATCTGCCAGTACTTATGAGGAAACAAAACACAACAGTATACAGGTAAAATCACATTTGAATGATATGGGTTTTCTATTTTCAAATGAAAAGTGCATTTGTGAGGAACCATGTCAGAAATAACTTGGCTGGGTTTAGACTGGGACATTAAACAAAGTAATGTATCTATAACCTATGACAGAGAGACAAGAATAGTTGAGGGGACTGATAATTTATTACAGGTAGTGTACCGAACTGGAGGTGTTGTGAAAGCAAGATCTGTGGCGGAAGTGGTAGGTCAAATTATTTCTACATAATTTGTGTTTGGGGACGTTGTTGGATTGAAGACAAAAAGTTTGTATTCATGTATCACTGCAAGGGCATGTTGGAGTGCTCCAGTTCAAATTGCCAACAGAGGCATTGGATGAGTCAGATTACTGGTTGGAAAATAGTAATAGTCTCGGAATAAAGGGCATTTGTTTATTAATAATTATAATAATCGTAAGTAAGATCTGATAATTGTAAGTATGAGTTGAGAACTGATGCTCCAGCCGTCGGTTATGGCGGTTTTATATACCCTTTTGTGGGTTTCCTTAATGAGGACTTGATCAGAGGTGGCGCCTCAGGCCCTCTGGTGGACTGATTGCAGATATTGAGGCTTTGGGTGTTTTGAGAAGAGGGTCTCCTAAAAAGGCATTGAAAGTCATGCTTTCAGCGGAGAGACTCCTGATGCTATTATGTTGAGGGGCGGTTCCCCTTATGAAAATCTTGAGAGAGTTTTCGGTAGTTGGACAGGTGAGAAAAGAATTTTGAGTTCAACAAGGAGAGAACTCGAAGCTGCCCACAGGTTAGTGAGGCATTCTGCAAATGTACTCGGTGGACAACAGGTAAGAGTGTTAACAGATAACAAGAATGTTACAAACATGTTGGTAGTAAGAGGAAAGATTTGCAAAAAATTGCGTTGTCCATAAATAGTGTATGTATGGAAAAACACATCACGAAAGTCCCAAAATGGACTCCCAGGGACCAAAATAAGGAGGCGGATAAACTTAGTAGGCTGAAGGATTGTGACTACTCTGGATTTCAGTATTGATTGTTTTAGGAAATCGACAGGGTTTGGGGTTCTCATACATTTGACAGATTTGCTTATCATTACAACACTAAGTGCAAGAGGTTCAATTCTCGGTTTTGGAACCCTGGTACAGACGAGGGTGTTGATGCTTTTAAACAGTGTTGTGGTGGAGAAAATAAGTGGTTGGTCTCACCGCCAAATCTAGTTTTGAAAGTTCAACGAAAGTTGGAAAAAGACAAAAGTCATGGTACTCTTATTGTACAAGAGTGGAAATCTGCTCCATTTTGGCCATTTGTCGGTTGTGAAGATGCAACGTATTCGCCTGCTATCAGAAGTTTCAGAGTGTTACCAACCAATGGGGTTACTTGCAGGGGAAAGGGAGAAAAGGAATTTTTCTTGAAAAACCTTTACGTTTCAGGATATTAGCAGATCGGGTCGATTTTCAATGATTGTATATTTTCTTGTTTGTTTGTTTTGGATTAAACTTGCAGACAAATGTTGAACGGGCTATGACGGAGAGTGGTATTGGAATGATAGATGGTATGTCCAGATTAGCGGGCAAGATGTCTGTGTATCTTTTGAATTCCAAGAGTTCAGCAACAGTGACTAACTATTTCAACAGTTTCAAGAGATGGGAACAGTTTTGTCTTTTACATAAATTCATTTCTTTACCAGCACAGCCAGTACATGTTGCTCTTTTTCTTTCTTACTTACTTGACTCTGGTGTTTCTCATAATATTATAAACGGATCTGTGTATGGAATCAAATGGACACATAAACTTAACAACTTTTTGGATCCTACGAGTAATTCGCTAGTCACGGGGTTATAGGAAGCAGCAAACAAAAATGAACCTGTTACGTCTGGCAGTCTAATTGAAAGGGAGACATTTTCAGCGATTCAGATGATTTAATGGTCGTTCGCGATCTTACATTGTTATAATTGAGTTTTTAATGTTTTCTGAGATGTAAGGAATTAAATTCCTTCACTTGCAATCGTGTTATTTTGAGAGATGGGTTCTTCTTGTCGCATATCCCTTTATCTAACATGAAAAGCAGACGACACTTGCAAACAAAATTCTTGAATAACTTTTTTTTTTTATTTTTTGTCTCAAAAACATAGGTTATGACTCCTCTTTGGAACGAGCTCATCGAGCTCGTTCCAAAGAGGGGTCATAACTTATGTTTTTGAGACAAAAATGGAAGAAAATAATGAAAATTAAGTGGCAATTTTTGTGAATAGCGCTGGCCGGTTTTGGCCGTTATGTTGGGTGAAGGGACATCATGCAGTCGAAAACTGATCACTATAGGCAGGGTAACGAAGTGTTGATTCCCAAAGGTGCCACGTCTGCTTGTCCTCACGGTATGTTTTTGAGGTATATGCGATTAACCGATTTGCGGCTGGGCATTGAAGAATTTCTATTTTGGCCTAAATTTAGGTCGAATAAGACTTAGGGAAGTGCTTTTGGGAAGGCTTAAATTGGTACTTCCTAATGCAAATTTAGGTCTACACTCTTTACGATCTGGTGGTGCTATAATAACATAATAACACCTTGGCCGGCAGCTGATTTGTCGCGGTTCTCGGGTGAGAAGGCCTTGATTACGCCTGTACGCCCAACTGCCTCCATATTCCCACGCTTCTTCTCTCCTCTCAACAATCGGAGACGAACTGCTTGATGACTTCCTTTGCCCCATTTCTCACAATCTCTCAGATTAGCATATTAACCCTCTCCTTAGAGTCACCCACCACCCACGTGTCCTTCATTCTCCCATCCCACTTCCCCATTAAACTCCCAGAGAATCTTATTCTTTTAGACTGGTATTTTGGACATTCTAGAAGAAAGTGTCTCCACCACGCCTGAATTACACATTTGGCACTCCTTTTCACTGTTTTTCCCAATTTTCCCTCAGCTCCAGGGACCACGGCCTCAGCTTGAACAACAGTGCCACCGCCACCCCCACCCCCAAAAAAGGTGTCATCAAGGTACTCCTCAAAATGAGGCTTCTTCTTATCACGCAGGCCATCCAAAGACCTCTTAGATTTGACCCCCTCTCGCCATTTAAGGTTGCCATCCTCCATGACTCTTTCTCTGAAGATCAGTTTACCCTTCGCGTTCTGATACTAGCACCATATCGTCTGCAAAAACAAGTCCCCAACTGTTACCCCCTCGTCGCTACGCAGGAGTTCATCTCCCAAACCTTTGATGTACAATGCAAAAAGAATTGGCGAAAGGATACAACCCTGTTTTAGGCCCATCTCCATAGGCACACGTTTTGTTGTTATTTTACCGAGGCTAAGTTCACTTTGTACATCTTTATACAATTTCAGAATTCCAACAAACACGCCTCCCAAGCCCAGAGCCTCAAGTTTTCGCCACATCCCCTCCCTCCATATTCTATCGTATGCATTTTTAACATCCAAAAAGGCCATAAACATCTTTTTCTTTTTTGCTTTCGCGGATTCTATCATCTGGGATAGCGTGAAAAGATGATCAGTGACTATCCTTCTCTTCCTGAAGCCATTTTTGAATCTCTCCAAAAAAAACCCTTCTCCTCAATCACCTCCTCTAATCTCCCATACAGGACTTTACAGAAACGTGTCCAAAGTTTCGACTGACAGAGATCCCTCGATAATTGACCAAAACGTCTTTTTCCCCCTTTTTGTGGATAAATGTCACTTTGCTTTCTCACCACTCTTTTGGGACCTCTTGTTTTTCTATGGCTAAATTGAATAGGCTTTCACAGAGTTCCTCTCCCCCTTTCTTGAGAAACTTAGGAATTTCGTCTACCCCTACCGCCTTTCCTTTCCTTAATTTTGAGATCACCTTTCGCACCTCCTCGGTTTCAATTTCGCTGCACACGAAGTTCGATAGATTCTCCGCGACCTGGTTCGGACACTCTGGTGGGTTCCCCATGCCCCATCGCTTATCATTTACCTTTTCCCAGTGCTTGACTAGTTAGTTCTGATGCGATTTTATCTTGATCGTCTGTATCTCTGTCATCTATTTTAATACATTGTGGGCTACTTTCTTTGTTACGTTTATTCACCCACTTCCAAAATACGTTCGAACTCGTTGTTATCGTCCTAATAAGACTGCTATCTCACACTCTACGATTATCGTCTTTAATCTCATTTACTTTAAAACCACCTTTGTTTCTCACTAGGTTTTTTTCCCTGATTGTCACTAATCAAGTTGTGATCACTATCCAACTCCCTTTTACCCTCACCATCCACTTCTACCCCTATCACTTCCTCCATAGGTTAATATCTGTGGGGATATAGTCGATTATTGATTTTCTGTCGTTCCTCTCCCAGGTCCATTTCCTCTTACACCTCGCGTCCCTGTTCAGAATCTTCAGGCCGAGCTCATTTGTGAAGTTCAACAGCGTCCTTCCATTCATGTTGACTTCCTTATCCCGACCTCTGTGCCTTCTTCCTTATCACCTATGTGTCCATTAAAGTCACCCATCAAAATTATATCGAGCCCCTTGTTTTCAAGGTCTGTGATATTGGACCTTAGTGTTGAGTACATCGAGTCATTCCACTCAGGTTTGCTTCCATCCACCGCACAGTATGCAATCCCAAGGGCAATACTTTTGTTTTTTCAGATCGATCTTTACCCATCCAATTTCTTTCGATACCTCAGTCGAGGTGCTGACATCTTCCAGGTCTGTGATCAGCGACGGTTTTAAATCATCTTTAATGTACGTGCCTACCCCCCCCCCCTCACCCCGCCCCCCCCCCCCCCCCCCACTTTCTGGCTTTCCGTTCGCCCTACACCTTTCTGCAACCCCTGACTTGGTCTACCCGTTCCTCGTGTCTTAACCACGTCTCGCTTAAGCCCATTACATCAAAGTCCTCTGCTCGACCAATGGAGCAATTTCACTTACTTTCCGGTGAAGACCCTGGATGTTGCTATAACCCACTTTCAGGGGACCGAGATTCATTGGCTTCCGCCTACTGGTCCCTTTGTTTTCTGACGCTAGTCTTGGTAAACACATTCTGCCCCCTCGATCTTGTTCGCCCCACCTGTGTCCACTCTTGATATACTTGCCTCTGACCTCCCATCCTGCTCATCTCCAAAAAAGGCTCCGCTACCTGTAGAATTTTGCCCCCCCCCCCCCCCCATACTCGTGTCCCCATCCTGCTAAGATGCAGCCCGCCCTTCCCGTACATACCCCAAAACGTGTCCCAATGGTCGATAAAGGGTATTGCCGGATCAGCACAGTTGTCCTCCAACTCCTCATTTAGCGCCAAAATCCTTGAGTTCTGTTCGTCCCCACCCCCGGTTACAACTACTCTTGCATTCCTACTGAGCAGTTTGCTGACGAAACCTCTGTACAACTCCACGAAGCCTATTGACCTTCTCTCCCTGATATTGTATGTCCCCACATGGACCACTACTACCGGATCCGATCCAGACCCTGCCACAATACCATCTGCCCGGTCCCTCAGATCCTCCACCTGCGCCCCAGGAATCACAAGACTGTTCGATTAGAACTATCTGGACCACAGACCACATTATCAATCCCACGTACAATGCTACTAATCGCTACGTCGATGGTGCGCATGTCTTCAACCAATCTAACCCTGCCTGTGCTGCAGTGCGGAGTTACGATGTTGGGGAGCTGGCAGCTGCTCGTCGTTGCTCGGTGGTTCTCTCCTGGTACTCCGGCTTCCCCCACACGTAAAACTGTTACGGTCATGATTTGCCATTGTGCATAAGTATGTGACCTTACACACCAATAAATATATAAACCATGAATAGAACTTGTATTTCTAACAAAACGATATAATATACTACTCAAAGTTTACTAAGCACCAAGTATATCCAACTACCTGTTTTACGTTTTAGTTGAAATATTATGATGAAAAGTGGATATATTTTACATTTAATTATATCTTTAATGATTTCGGAACAGAAATTAAGATTTTGTTTGTGTTTGACATTATTTTTTAGCTTTTGAATACTATAACCATGGAAAATGGATATTATAGAGGAAATTTTTCAAATTTGCCAAAAAGTTGACGGGGCGAACTGATATGGGTTCAGTATCGAGTATGAGACCAATTATTGTTAATTACAGCTTAACAACGCCTTCTCATGCTCCCAATCAGGTTCCAGGTGGTTCTTCGTCGGATGTTGTTCCATTCTTGGACCAGCATGGCACCAACCACCTGGACACTTCTTGGTTGGACTGGACGGACTGAAATTGGAAGCTGCAACTTATTCCAGACATGTTCGATTAGATTGAGGTCAGGGCATCTTGTTGGCCAGTCCATATGTTCAATCCCCTCTCCCTGACGATACTCCCGGACAGCGTGGGCAACATGAGGACGGGCATTGTAGTCCACCAGAATGAATCTATCACCCACTGCACCTGCATACAATCTGACGTGGGCAACAAGGATCTCAACAATATACCGTTGTGCAGTCAATGTACCACGGTCAAGGACACATAGCTCTGCACGTCCATCCCAGCTGATGCCGCCACAGACCGTTATTGACCCTCTACTACAGCAGTCATGCCCATCAATGTTGGCTGCATGGAATCGCTCTCCTGGTCTTCTCCATACCCTAGAACGCCCATCTGTCTTGTCTAGGCAGTACCTTGACTCATCTGTAAAAAGGACAGGTCGCCAATCTTCTCTTGTCCATCCAACGTGATCCATGGCCATTCATATCATGCCTGGCGGTGGTTCTTCGGACAGCTGAATGCGAATACATGGTCTTCTCGATCGGAGACCACCTTCGTGCAACTTTGCCCGGATAGTCTGTCAAGGTGATAGCTAAAAGTGGCGATTTTCTTGTTCAAAAGTGTAAATATTTTCGATAATATTTCTGCCTGGGTTAAATGTAAAGCGTAAAGATAGGTATGTGACGGACCCTGAAAACAGATTTGTCAAACTAACTTTAATTCAAGAGCTTCTAAATGAAGTGTGAAATTTAAAGTTCATTATGGCGCACTTGTTGAACGCCACATGGGCTATCTGATAACAGATCAGTACTAGGAGAGACAATATTCTCTCCTGTTTTCATTATCTGGGTAATTAAAGCCAGTTAAAATCTAATTGTTGGAAACCAGTGCATCACACATGTTTTGGACACACACCCATATTACGCATCTATCCTGTCGCCGAAATGTCAAAAGATACGAAAATGAGAGTCTTTCAAAGGAACTTTAAAGCGAGTGTTAAATTAAGATAGATCTGAGCCGCCAAGTTCAAGAGAAGCGATTAACTGAGAATAAATGTCCTGGCTATCTAAATAAAAATCGGGGGATTTCTCGAAAAATTAATTCCAGCCAATTCCAGTCGGAAGGTGTGTAAGGCTGTGGGTCGTTGCGAGTAGATGGGGAGGTCCCATGCTATAGGTTAGAGAAGGTGCCGCATCGGTGCGAAAGTATTGGCACGTTGTGACGTAGGGGAGCCACAGAGCTCATATTTAGAATGGGAGCAGTCGCGGGCCAAGTCGGTGGCCATATGTGAGAATAGGATCCGGAACAGGAAGTACGAGCTCAGGGAGCTATATACATTTAGGTAAACGGCATTACCTGTTTTAGAAGGCAAGACGTACAGAGGCAGTTGGACTGAGGGCACTCAGAGAAGGTCCGAATTTAGCCTTGGCCGTCGAGGGTCATAGGCACCGAGATTGAAAGTCCGCGTATTGTCGTAACCCTGTGAGGGTTATAAGGAACCGATAGAAGTTTGTTAAAGGTTGCGAACCGTCGTGGCATAGTAGCCAAAGAAGTAAAATCTGTGACGTTGGGGTCTAGAAACCGTATTAAGAGCTTGAGTAAGCGCTGGAATAGCTCGCGAGATATGATAGTTTTAGACGGTGCGAGAATTAGTGATGTTGAGAACACTTTGCAGAATATTATTATGTAAGCTTTGTTAAGTATATATCTGAAGGCGAAGAAAAACTTAACCCCGTGAGAGCCAGGCAAGGCGCAAAGTGATCGTGAACTGTGGTAGACGCCGATTGAATTGTGGTTGAACTGTGAGAACGCTGATAGATTCGCACAAGCTGAACATTACATGTGTTAAGCCCGACTGACGGTGAAGTTAACCCCGCGAGGAGGAAGCAACGAGAAGTGAATAGACACTTTGTATTTATCACAAACCGTGAGAAGATGAAGATGATGTGAGGTTGATCCAGCGGACACAGCTCGCCGTGGGAGACGTCTAGGGCCCCAAAGAATAAACTTTTATCCGCGTAATTAGTGTATTCTTATGGATAATTTTGTGAGTAATTTGTTTCATATTATATTTCTTCGTACATGTAAATAAATAATCTTTTCGGTGAATTATCGTTGATCACCCTTTGGCGTTGTAAGCCACGGGCACCTTCAGGAATCCTAAGAGTCCCAAGCGGATAGGGCATTGATAAGGTGGCAAGGTTTACGTTCGAACTGGGGTTCAGACGACAGTCACTGGCTGTCGGCTGAGCACTGATAAGAACATAAATTTTCCTCCATCATTCTGAACATCAATTTCACCCCTGTAATCCTGCGACACAGTCTGCCTCGAAACATTTACCCCGGATGCATTCTGAAGGTCACTGCGAAGCTGGGTTGCTGTGTCAAAGCGGTTCCTACGGGCCTGGATGATCAAAAGCCGATCTTCAGCTGCACATGTTGCCCTGTTTCTACCAGCATCACGTCGTCTGACTGGTGGGCCATACTGCTGAACTCTTGCCCAGGCTCTGGTGATCACCGTATGGTGCACACCGGGGGCTTCACCAACCTGACGATGGGTAGCCCCTTGTTCCACCATCCCTATAGCCCACCATATTTCTGCTTCAGAAAAATGTCTTCTTACATTTGCATTCGCCATATTCAATCATTAAATCACAAGGCTTTGTGTTGACATGAAGACTGAATACCCTACACATCTCATGTACATGTAGACAGTACACGAAAACATCATGGAAATCAAGGAGTACACGCTTTCCATGACTGTCACGAAAAGTCTGTCTGTCAAGAGAACTAATGTAAACACTGGGGGCCATCTCAATACATTCCTCAATCATATCCACCAAAAATATCGCAAATGTGTCACAAGAAAATTGCACAATGATGTGTCAAATAGGTGGTGCTTAGCAAACTTTGAGCAGTGTAGTATTATTTGATTTTTCCCTCTGGAAAAGATATATGTTATTCTACGGATTATTAGTTGTTTTGGTTTTTTTTTTTTTGTTGGGTGTTTTTTTTTTTTTGGGGGGGGGGGGGTATTTTTTTACACATTTTGTCCGTACGATATTCTGAAGCCATTTTCGAACCGATTTTCACACGCATAGAGGGGCACAAAATCTAAGGGTCTCAAAATATCAAGCCTTAACCCTGTTCTGAGATATTAAAGGAGACGGCCCTTAAGAACATAAATTCGCATTTTCTGTTGATTTCCTCAAGTAGTACTTACAGATTTTCAAGACAAAATAGACCCTTGTGAAGAATTATTCTGGCAAGCGTTTATTAACCCTCCACAAACTTTCAGGCATCGAAATTTTAGATGAATTTGAGATATAATGGGCTGTTTTCAAATAGCCACAGCATTCAATGGGTATGTGGCAAACAACCATAACTCCTTTTGTCGGATGTAGACTTCTCAGAGGCCGATATTGATAATAACCCTCTCCAACAATGATGATTTTAACCTAAACGTTCTTTTGTCAATCTGATTCATTTGAGACTACTATACCCACCTTTCTCAAGACATCAATAAAGGTACTTTAGTGATACAGTTAAAAACAATTTTTCAGACACTCTGGGGGCACGAAAAATCATGGAATATCGTCTGGAAAAGCCACAATGATTTTCCAAAATCATAAAGCCTAGTTTAGCACATGATTTCATTTGGATTTTCCCTCTGGAAAAGACATTTGTTTTTCTGCGGATTATTATTTTTAGGCCTTTCCCTCTACGGATCATTATCTTTTTTGTTCTTCTCTTTTTTGATGGGGGGGGGGGGGGGTGGCTTTCCCCTCTGGAAAAGCATTTGTTTTTCTACGGATTTTTTTTTTTCCACAAATTATGTCCGTACGATCCTGAAGCCATTTTCGAACCCATTTCCACGCGCATATAGTGCGGCACAAAATCGGAAAATGTACCGAAGCGGCATTTTCGATTAAACCCTTCTTTCGGTAGAATTGGAAAAAACTCTGCCAAAATTAGGGTTTATCTTCAGTTTCTCAATTTTGTAGATTTTTTTTAAACATTCATTGTTAGAACTGTCTACGACACAACGATTGATATACAAGAGATATTGGGCTCGGTGTTTGTTAACCCTCCCCAGGCTGCCAAACATCGATATTTTTATGAAATGGGCTATTTTCTGGCACCCACAGCACCCAAAGGGTGCACGAGAGATCAATTTTTTTGTAAGTAGTAAGTGTATTCAAAAATCGAAGTCTTAACCCATTTGGGGCTGGTTAAAGAGAGATGTCCCTAAAAGCTTAAAATTCACGTTTTCTGTGGATTTCTATAAAAACATCTTGTAGGTTTTCAACTTCCTTTATTGGAAGTGGAATTCACCGATGATCATTTTTGTAAGTAATAAGGGTATTCAAAAAACAAGTGTTAAAGCGTTTTGGTCTGGTTAAACAGCGATGCCCATCAAAAGCGTAAAAAGTTCATGTTTGTTATGAATTTCTATAAAACATATTGCAGATTTTCAAGAAAAATTGGTCATTCCATTCGTAGGTCTCGATTTGACATTAGAAGTTGAAAGGAAAAAATATTCCGGTAAGCGTTTGTTAACCGTCCACGGACAGCTAAACGTCAAACTTTTGATAAAATGGGTTGTTGTCGGACACCAACAGCACCCAATGGGTTTGTCACAGATAATCATAACCCCTTTTATCGCATACAGAACTCACGTGGAATACTTTTCGTAAGTAGTAAGAGTATTATTAAAAAAAAACAAGCCTTAATCCTGTTTTGAGAGATTACAGACAGACAGCCCTTAACTGGTGAAGTGCTAAATTATTTTTGACCATCAAATCTTGTGCACATATCTTTGCCTTGTTACAATTTATGGGAGAGTGCCTATGGGCACTCTCCCATAATTTGTAACAAGGCAAACCGTTACAGACTAAATAATATCACTTCAAAGATAATACAAAGCACATCCACTGAATATGAGCCTTCAAGCTGTGGTACCTGCACTTCAGAACAAAGCCCAAATAAGGGCTTCCAGCACTCTACCAGTTAAGAACTTGAAATGCACATTTTCTGTGGATTTCTTCAAGTGGTTCTTACAGATCTTCAAGAAAAAAAAATAGACTCTTGAAAAAAAATATTCCGGCAAGTGGTTATTAACCCTCTCCAAGATGCCACACATCAAAAGTTTAGATAAATTTGAGATAAAGTGGGTTGTTTTCAAATAGCCACAGCACTCAATGGTCATGTGACAAACAAACATAACTCCTTTTGTGGGACTTATTAGACTTCTCGGACGACAATATTGATATTAAACCTCTCCAGCAATAATGATGGTTTTAACCAAAACTTTTTTTTATCATACTCAGTCATTCAAGTGGGTTGTTTTCAAATAGCCACAGTACTCAATGGTCATGTGACAAACAAACATAACTCCTTTTGTGGGACTTATTAGACTTGTCGGACGACAATATTGATATTAAACCTCTCCAGCAATAATGATGGTTTTAACCAAAACTTTTTTTATCATACTCAGTCATTCAAGACTACTCTACCCACCTTTCTCAGGACATCAATAAAGGTACTTTAGTGAAACAGTTAAAACAATTATTCAGACACTCTGGGGTCATGAAAAATCATGGAATTTCGTCTGGAAAAGCCCATGATTCTCCAGAATCGTTAAGTTTAGTTTCTCATTGTCTCACAGCTACTGTCATATGCATCTTTTGTCCGAACTGTGTTTATTGTGTGGTAACAGCTAAATATAAGCTTTGGGGTTACCACTTAATTTGCAGAATTTTGTACCATACAGATATTTGAAAAAAATACTGTTTAAACTAACAAGCATTTTAGTAAATACAGCTTTATTTGTAGTCCTGTGTAACCTCTTCTACGACTTATTTATTTTACTGTCGTCAGTGTCGCTACCCTTATCGAGCAACAACATACGTCTATTAACTCTTAGCCCCCGGAGCATTTTCAAAATATTTTTTTATCAGATCTAGTCATTGCTGCCGTGAAGCAGCCACGACTAGATTTGATGAAGGAAATTCATCTAAATTCAATTCGAGAAATAATTAGTCAAAACATTTATTCAATATACATGGAAGAAGTTGAGGTAAATATGTCCAAACTATACTTATTTCAGTGGACAAAGATTTCGTGTCCTTGGCAGGTATATCGGCCACCAGCACGCAAGGAGATCGATCACTCAACAACTTTCACCCAACCTATTCTAAGTTGTGCCAGAAATTGTATGAAATGGAAGAAGAGAAAAGGGATACACAGGGAGATACGTAAACATGGTATCCATTTGTTCGATGGCTGTCGGCTGCACAAGTACAATAAATCTCTTAAAAGTGACATGTGTAATGACGTATCTATACGTACCGAAAGGACACCTCTTTGATCATTTGATCCCCCCACCCCACACCCACCCACCCTCCGTTGGAACTCCAGAAGTGAAGCAGTGCGTGTTTAGTGTAGTAAACAAGTTCTGTTTTACTGGTAAAATAGGACCCAGTCACCAATGCTCTTGAACTTTCAAAAATATTGCAGTTTATTTTCGAGACTTCCTTCATTAGTCCTATCCTTTTCTGATGCGCTGTTTTGTGATACGCTGTTGAATAGGGTCCACTGTCCTCTTTCACCCTTTATCGAACGCGAAAGGCAGACGACACCCGCCAACAAAATTCTTGAATAACTAATTCTTTTCATTTTTTGCTTCAAATAATAGCTTGTGATCCCTCATTGGAACGAGCTCAATGAGCTCGCTCCAATGATGGGTCAAAGCTATGTTTTTGAGACAAAAAATGTAAAAATAATAAAAATTGATTGGTAATTTTTCTGAATTGCGCTGGCCGGTTTTGGCCGTTACGTCGGATAATGAGTTAAAGTATTTATTTGTTAGATATGATTTTCTTTCCCAGAATTGCCCATTATCAAACACGGCAGATATAGCTTTAAACTCGATTGATTTTACATCGATCTTGGGAGATATGAACCAAGGCCGATATGGATACGTTGCCAGGCGCGACCAAACTGTTCACAATGGAATCGTTCACAGTTATTCGGAGAACGCAATCGGGAAAACTGGCATTACCAGGGATCATGGAGTAATTGGAAGTCGAGTTTTTGTTTCATGAGAAATTACTGGATGCAATAAGTAAGGGTTGGGAGGGTGGGTAGGGGGATGAAGAGGAGCAAAAGGAGAGTTGTGTAGAAAATTCAATGCAAACTAGGTATCGTAAGCAGAGATTCGTCAAAATGGAAGCCTGAAGATGAAACTTCAGATTTTGTGAATAGAATGAGAAACAATAAAACTGTCAGTCTCAGAAATCTGCAACAGATCTGAGAATATTTTGTTATTATTTGTGTTGGTGAATTTCATATCGGCCGCGATGTCAGCCAAGGTGACATTACATCAACCCGAGAATGGGGGACGAATGCTGATGTGAAGTTATCGAGCCTCGAGTTGTTCTGATATGTGAAACACCTACGAAAAATGTGTTACAACCCTTCCGAAACTTGGGATTGTCAGATTATACATTTAGCTTGCATGAATTAGTTGTGAGGTTAGTGAATTTTGACTTGCATTGTTAAAAATATGATTTCGTAACTCGATTTTTCTATTTTTGCCAAAATTTGAATTCTTCGACCAGAGGTTGAGATGTTTTCACGTTTACGTTGTTGATTGCACCAGAGTTTTGTACTTAAGATTCACATTCTGTAGCTCTGGGGAGGGGGGTATTTCTAAATGGGGAAATGTGTTTAAGCTGGCGACGTGACAACCGTTACTTATTCCCAATTTCTTATTCGATATTCGTTATCGAACCGATCTATCGATCGATTGATAACAAATGTCCAATAAGGAACTGGGAATAAGTAAAGGTTGTCACGCCCCCCTTTATATTTATTTATTTATTGGTGTTTAAGGTCACATACTTATGCACAATGGCTAATCATAAAATGTGACAGTTTTACGGATGGAGGAAACTGGAGTACCCGGAGAGAACCACCGAGCAACGACGCAGCTGCATGCTCCCCAACATCGCAACTCCGCACTGCAGCACAGGCAGGGTTAGATTGGTTGAAGACATGCGCACCATCGACGTGCAGTACGCCCCAGTACACGGCATCATCGTGCCCCCATGTGGACAATCGGGGCCAAGTGCCTTGCCCAAGGACACAACGCGGGAGTCCGAATCGATCGCTCAGACGGTCACTCATCCGAGGACTAACTGGGCTCGACGTTGCTTAACTTCGGTGATCTGACGAGAACAGGTTACCGCAACGCCACCGCGCCCGTCCCCCTTTTAAACTAAAGTTCTACTAAGAACTATCTTTGTTGACGGAATATGATAAATATTCGCACTGCATTGCTGACAGCGCCGACTAATCTTGCATTACTTACCCTCTTCGGTCTCTCGGGCTGCCTTTTGTCTTTTCTCTTCTAGGAAAAAGGAAAAAACGAAAAGTGTTAAGTTTAATAATTCATTACAAATATGACATGAAAGGAGTATGCAAACACAGCTTGAGTTACTAGCAGCCAGTGGCAGCGCCATTGAGAGGCCTAAGGAGGGCCCACTTTTCCTTTGCCCCCTCCCCAAAATAATCAAACTTCAAATTTCTATCTGACCGTGGTTTTCCCACCCAATATCACACCCACAAACGGCTCACAACAATACACATCATGTCCCGTTAATCGTTAGTACAATATCTAACATGTATATACAGTATAAACCTATATTGCAATGTCCCAAAAACGACGTGTACCGCCCGACAACATTCTACGGCATTACCGAAATTAGTCGGTGTAATTATCCGTTACCCATTCCGCAAACTGTAATTTTCGAAAAGTGTGGTTAAGGTTACAAAAGAAAAATACAGCGAAATTTAGAACTCGTTCGATCATATTGCAGCAGTACGAGTAATAACCATATTTACATGATAATACATCGTGGAAGCGTTTATAAATTTTCGAAATGTGAGGTTAAGGTTACAAAAGAAAAATACAGCGAAATTTAGAACTCGTTCGATCATATTGCAGCAGTACGAGCAATAGCCGTATTTACATGATAATACATCGTGGAAGCGTTTACAAATAATGATGTAAGCCCAATTTTGGACACAATCTGGGAGCCTTTGAAGACCACGTCAGGTGTTGTAGAAACGCTCAGATATCATTCCCAGGACGTCCAAATATGAAAATTTCCCCCAGAGCCCCACCAACTGGAGGGGAACACCCCCTCCCATACGCTCCTTAGATCAGGCCCGCGGCCTTCGTGGTATCTCGACCTTGGCCCATATCTTACTTAGGCCCCCTCTCAATCGAAATCCTGGCGCCGACAATGCTCGCAGCAAACGTTTCTTCGAGTTGCGGTATGCCACTGGGATCTGTACTTGATGCTTATCCGTTTTCGACTGTTTAGATTACAACTGGCATTGTTATTCACTCCATGTATTGCTTTTCACAGATATCGCCGCACTGTATACGTATGATATTAATGGAGACTGGGCAATGTCCCGATGTGTAAATATTACATGTAGTATACCATACTTAACATATACTTATTTATCTCTTCAGAGACATGTGCAAAAAAGCCAATATATATTGCACTGCATCCACAATATGAAGCTCACAAAACCGATCAAATAAATATATATCCTTCCATTACAGAATGTGTCAGCAGCACAGTCAGCAGTGGATCACACAAATCTCCAAAACTCGATCAAAATATTAAGAGAGTTTCTTAACAATCTACTTCTAACAGGATAAGCCGATGACACTTTGAAACATGTTTCGTAAATATCTGGAAATGTTCACTTTCTCGCTCTAAAAAAACATAGCTTATGATCTGACCATTTGGACGTATAAAAAATCGCCATTCGATGTTTATTATTTAAAAAAAGAAGGCGTATGGCTCCTCATTGGACCTAAATGGTTGTGTTCGTTTCAGTGAGGTCAGGACGTAAGCTACATGCGTGTTTTTGAAAGAAAAAGTGGTCTCTATAGCAGATTCCTGGGTGAAAGCCTTATCTCATTGGTGGAATCAACTATCGTGATTTTCATGAAAAGTGCCGAGGGGTCACATGCTATGGTGTTGATGAAATTGCTTGAAACATTTAAAAAAATATAATTAAAATAACAAATTTTATGTCATGTACGTTGGGTAAATAGACAGAACGCGATGTGTGTGTGAATCGATGGGTGTTTTACATAACGAGTTGGAATGGCGTAGCCATACTTCACGAGAGCCTTCGGCTCTCGCGAAATATGACTACGCCATTCCAACGAGTTATGTAAAATACCCACCGATTCAATGCAAAGCGCGTTTTGTGTTTATTACACACCCCATGCATTAAAATTCATTTAAATAAACAAATTTTAATTCCTATGTTTAACCCCAAAGGTGATGAGTCCGCTTGTTTTGTTTGAAACTGTACTGATCATATGGATCGATAAAAAATCAAAACAATCTTTTGGGAGCCATTCTAAATTTAATTCGTTATCTTTTCAATTGGGCGTGTTTGTTGAAATTCTTTTCGGCTGGTATCCATTCACACCTAACCATTTGGTGGCTGTTACTGTTAGTAAAAATATAAGTACAAATTTGGGCATATTTGCAAAAATAGCTGGGGGAAACATTTTTAAAAGAAGTTCGAAGCATGTCAAGATGTCCGAAGATTTACCGAAATAAAGTTGACCAATTTAGATGTAAGGGATCAACAGACATGACGGACACGGGACTGGATTAATGTTGTGATTGGAAATGATTGGGTTTTTTTAATATTATCTCATTTTTGGTTAACTAATTTTTTGTAGACCGACTTTATTTTGCTTTGAACGTTTTAATTTTCTCACTACGCGATCGATAATTGTATAACGGAATTTGGAAACTTTTTGAAGCGTAACTAATGACTCGACGGGAAAGGAACTAGCATAAACGGTGCTGAGAAAAAAGTTCCGGCTTATACATCACCAGTTGAATACATAAACGTTCATGTCATAGCGGCGATTCCGTTAAATACAAGGGTTTAAAGTTTAATGGGTGTGTAATATTCAATCACCAGAAACACAATTACTGTCAGACAAAACATTCATTTCAAGTAAACTTTGTAATTTCCAGAGCCTCCACAAACTATCTACTTGTTGGTATGGTCGACAACACATAAACGTCTACGTTTACCCCGTTCATTGTATTGATTTTGCTTAGCTCGTAATTTTGGACCCTATGCCCAGCGAAGTCAAAACACCGTAATTCAACAGCAACTTTATTCAATGCTTCAAGTGGGAACAAAGCCAAAAAAATTTCCCTACTCGGTGGTGCGAAACTTGAAATTTTCCGACATTGTGCCCGGGTGGTTGATCGTCGGTGCGAGCTTGAATCCTAACTCAAAAAACGTCTTTCAAGCAACAATACACGAAACAGGTCGTGAACGTTCGTTTATTATTATTATTTTAAAGAATGTTTTCGTTTAACTGGTAAAGTGCTGAGTGTTTTCTCACAACAAATCAAAGCTCATCATATACTGCTCTATTACATTTAAATGGGTAGTGCCTTATAGGCACTATCCAATTAAATGTCAAGGAGCAAGGTATTGTATAAAAATCTGATTCATATCGGGGACAATAAAGGATTCGTCAGGTAGAATGTAGCTACAGACAGTTATTGCCTGTCACTTTTAGTAAAGCCCAAATTAGGGCTTCCAGCACTCTACCAGTTAAGGAAAGTAATTCTTTAAAATAATATTGTCCCTATATCCCGATAAATTCTGTCTCTTGATTGGTCAGAAAGCCTTGGACAAATAGCCATGGTAAAGGGTGCACTTATCATCCAAGGTATATGAGAACATGCAGCATACAGGGTAGAAGCGCACGCGAAACATCGGGGGTAAATGGTTTAAATGAAAGCTTTCTGCTTTTGTTCGCCTCGAACCAAAAACATGAAAATAGTCACAAATGTCATCAGATTTCCGACTATTCAATCATATTTTGCTGTTATAAATTAAATAGTCGAATAATTAAATGAAACAACTTGAGAAAAATAAAATAGGAGCAAATATCGTCCCCTCAGTTCCAATGTGTTCTATGTGCCAGTAGGCACATAGAACACATTGGAAATCGGGGGACGATATGTAAACAAAATACTGTTCACTCATTTCCTTAACGAACCCAGGGATGTAACTCTGTCTGTTGTCTTCTGCTTGTAAAAACAAAACAGTTATTCTCGAATTTGGTACAGCTTTTCACGGAGCGTGAGAAACGCGTCCACAAGTTTTTCTCCACTGTGTTTCTATTGTGTTTCAAACGGGACAAAAACGTTATCTCCGTCAACATGTATGGGATATGGAGATTTAATACCTGGATGTAAACCGACATCCAGGTATTAAATCTCCATATACCATACATGCTGGCGGAGATAACTTATAACAATACGCGACATTTCTTCATGTGCATTACTACTCGATTGTCATATACTTATAACAAGCACTTTCATACAAAATATATTTAAAAACATATGGGAGCGCGGTGGTTCAGTGGTTTCGATCGAGAGACCCAGGGTTCGATCCCCTGCCAGGGGTAACTGCGTCGTGTCCTTGGGCAAAGCACTTAATGTCTATTGCCCATGTCGGAGCACGGTGGCGCTGTGTACTGAAGTGTACTGTACGTCGAAGGTGAACTTGTCTTCAACCAGCGATAACCCTGCTTGTGTGTAGTTAGTACGTTGGGGAGTCTTACGGTTGCTCGCCGGTATAAGGTAATTCTCTCCTGGTACTCCGGCTTCCCCCACCGGTAAAACTGTCTGACTCGAGGTGACCCTGTCTGTCGAAAGTATCGTTAAACCCCAATAAATAAATAAATTTAAAACATACGGGTATTTTGCATAATCAAAATTATTATTTCTTTAAATGGTCAACCTTTTCAAATTAGCGTCTTTTAGAGAACATGCTGGAATTCGAGAAACCACAATTTTATCGGAGAGTAAAAAAAAAAATCCGACAGATATGGCCACGGTGGGGCGAACCCACCCTTTCCCAACTGTGCTGGCTAGACTGGAAATTTATCCACATCAATCTTGTTTGGCAGAGCTCGTTGGGCTCTGTTAAATAAGATTAATTTGCTTAAATTCCTAGTTACATTATGGGGATATTTTGAAATTTAAAATTCTAACCCAATGAACCCGATCGACCCTTTTTCCTACAAGGAACATGATACGTCATGACGCCATTAAATAGGCTGGCTGTTCAGTAAATGCGTGGGGAAGACCAAACAATATTTCCAACGTGCAGCCCCGATGTCTACCTCAAATAATGAATATGGACTATTCTAATTGCTGCCATTGAACTGGCAGGGAAGATACCACTAGAGTTCAAAGGATTAATATTCGACAACAGTGTACAGAGAGTTAATCTTCTGTGAGGCCTGGATATTTTTATTTTGTTACATGAATGTTCGCAATTCATTCCATCATACTCACCCTCTTCAGCCTCTCTCAATTCCCTTTGACGCTTCTCTTCTATAAAAATAGACAACACAAACAATTTAGAGAATTAAAATGCATAAACTGCTTTCTAATAGTGAGATACATGTATTCGAGAGGTGAACCCTTTACCTGACATGAAAAGCAGACGACACTTGCAAAAAAAATTTTTGAATAATTGATTTTTTAATTTTTTGTCTCAAAAACAAAGGTTATGGCCCCTCGTTGGAACGAGCTCAACGAGCTCGTTCCAACGAAGGGTCATAACGTATGTTTTTGAGACAAAAAATGAAAAAATAATGAAAGTTAATTGGCGATTTTTGAGAATAGCGTTGGCCGGTTTTGGCCGTTACGTTGGGAAAAGGGTTAAGACAAAAGTTGTTTAACCCTTTACCCAACGTAATGGCCAAAACCGGCCAACGACATTCTCAAAAATCGCCAATTAATTTTCGTTATTTTTTTCATTTTTTTTTTGTCTAAAAAACATAGGTTATGACCCCTCATTGGAACGAGCTCGTCGAGCTCGTTCCAGTGAGGGGTCATAACCTATGTTTTTGAGACAAAAAATGAAAAAAATTAGTCATTCAAGAATTTGTTTTGTGTTAGTCATTCAAGAATTTGTTTCGTGTTAGGTAAAAAGTTAAACCAGTCTCAAGATATTAGTATTTCAGTTGCCATATGTCGCTGCTGCATTGACTTCAGCTCATTTGTTTTGCGAACTGATTTTTGACATCGAAAAGGCTGCGGCTGTATCGATACTCTTTCTGTATAGCAGGTGCTCTTACGCTGACGGCTCGGTTAAACGAACACGAACAATCATGTAAAACAAGCACAGGCCCGAAACTAGAGGAGGTTGCGGGGCGGTTCGTACCACCTCCTCCACTATGACCATGCCATTCGACATCAGTCAAATTTATTAATTTATTTATTTATTGTGTTTAAGGTCACATACTTATACACAGTGGCTACGCGTGACCGTGATAGTTTTACGGGTGGAGGAAGCCGGAGTACCCTGAGAGAACCACCGAGCATCGACGAGCAACTGTCAGCTTCTCAACATTCTAACGCTGTTCAAGCTCCTTTCAAGCAGGGTTACAGCGGTTGAAGACATGTGCATCATCGACGTGCAATACGCCTTAGTGCACGGCGTCATCGTGCCCCATGTTGGCAACCGGGATAAAGTGTCTTGCCCAAGGACACAACGCGGGTCGTTCCGGACGGGACTGGAGACCTCTAGCATAGAAAGCCAACAGTCCACCACTGAGCCACCGCGCTCCCGACATCATCAAAACATTTGCGAATCGCCTGGATACCAATATTTTCTCCAGAAACTGCTATTGAAAAATGTTGACCATTGAACCCTGCTATTTATTTATTTATTGGTGTTTAAGGTTACATACTTATGCACAATGGCTAATCGTGACCGTGACAGTTTTATGGACGGAGGAAGCCGGAGTACCCGGAGAGAACCACCGAGCATCGACGAGCAACTGTCAGCTTCTCAACATTCTAACGCTGTTCAAGCTCCGCTCAAGTAGGGTTACAGCGGTTGAAGACATGTGCACCATCGACGTGCAATACGTCTTAGTGCACGGCGTCATCGTGCCCCCATGTAGCCAATCGGGATAAAGTGCCTTGCCCAAGGACACAACGCGGGTCGTCCCGGACGGGGATCGAACTCGGGACCTCTAGGATAGAAGTCCAACAGTCTACCGCTGAGCCACCGCGCTCCCAGTGAACCCTACGAACACGATATCAAAATTTGTTGTTATTTTTTTTATTCTTCTATTAAAAAAACATATCCTGTGACCGCTCATTGGAAAGCTCGATCCAATGAGGGGTTACATGCTATGGTTTGGTTGAAATGTTTTGAAATATATATATTTCAGCTGCTTAATTTGTAAATTATGCGAGAGGGTGTACCGATTCGTTAGGTAAAGGGTTAAAAATAATATATTGAGTTAGATTTTAAGTTCGTACCGACAGCCAACTCTGCCTGAGCAGTTCTTACAAGACAAGACTAGGTGTCGTCCGCCCATCCAGGTGGATGGCACTCAACCAAAGATGAAGGCCGGGACATTTGTCTTCATTATTAATTTTTATTAATTATTGGTGTTCAAGGTCACATACTTATGCACAATGGCTAATCATGACCGTGACAGTTTTACAGGTGGAGGAAGCCGGAGTACCCGGAGAGAACCACCGAGCAACTGCCAGCTCCCCAACATCGCAACTCCGCGCTGCAGCACAGGCAGGGTTGGATTGGTTGACGACATGCGCACCATCGACGTGCACTGCAGCGTCATCGTGCTCCCGTGTGGACAATCGGGGTTAAGTGCCTTGTCCAAGGACACAACGCGGGAGTCCGAGTCGATCTCTCAGACGGTCAACCATCCGAGAACTAACCGGGCTCGACGTTGCTTAACTTCGGTGATCTGAAAGGAACCGGTTACCGCAACGCCACCGCGCCCCCATTTGTCTTCAAAACTTTAGTTGTTCAGTAAACTCACTCTTATTTCTCAGACCTGAATGGGTTAATATGACATCTGGCTATCTGTGTTATCTGTGTATGTCAACATAAATTATCAATGATCAGAATACGAACGTGGGGTCACAATAAAATACTTTTAAAAATTCAATATATGAATGTCTTGATGCAAGACATGAACTTGCACCTATTTCAAATTACGTTTCCCAATTCTAGTTCAATGCTATCATTAATTAACTCTTAACTGGTAGAGTGCTAAACTAGTTTTGGTCATCAAAATTTTTACACTTGTCTTTGCCTTGTTACAATTTATGGAAGAGTGCCTGTAGGCACTCTCCCATAAATTGTAACAAGGTAAATCCATACAGATGAAACAATATCACTTCAAAGATAATATGAAGCACATCCACAAAATATGAAACCTTTAAGTTACAGTACCTGCAAATCAAAACAAAGCCCAAATATGGGCTTCCAGCACTTTACCAGTTAACCCGCTGAGTGTTTTCAAAAAAATTTTCACCACATCTAGGCACGGCTCCTGTAAAGCAGTCATGACTAGATTTGATGAAAAAGTCGACTAAATTTATCTGAAGAAATCATTGGTCGAAAAGTCTCTTCAATTTACACGGGAGAAATTTGGTTAAATGCTACCAAATTATACTTATTTCAGTGAAAAGAGAAATTTTGTCCTGGGCAGAAGTATCTGCCAGCCGCATGCAAGAAGTTAATGTTCAATATTTTCGTCTTTAAAGAAAGAGACGCTATCAGAGCTGAACCACAAAGGATTGTTACATGATTAAAAAAATAGCTGAAACTTTTATTTGTGTTCAGAGATAAACTGGAAATTTTTAAGGGACTGCATATATTTTATTTTAACAGTAATGAACCATGTGCTAGTGATAAATGACAAATTAAAACTCACCAGAAATTGTGTTTTTGATTTATTTTCCTCCAACATTCCCAGCAGAGCGTTACAAAATGGTTAAATGTTTCCCAAAACTCTGGTAAAAGTTGCACAAGAAAACACACTACAACAATGAAGTAACAAAAAACCCTGAAAACATTCTTCAAATAGAATGATGTAGAAATTGGACATTTCTGTACAACCACGTGGGTAAGTGTCATGGAACTGCAATTAAAAGACTTCATATATTTGTGGATGTGTTTCAAATTCTGCTTGTAGAAAAATTATTTTGTCCGTTTGTATTCGTTTTGTTACAGTTTATCAGGCGTGTATATAAGAGGCGCGCGACCTCTCTCACTCGCTTATTTCTCGCCTAGTCTTTTCTTCTGACCGGGGGCCAATACTATAAAACTTTTACAATTGTATTTTCTTGAGTTGTATTTTCTAGTTACGACTTCAAATGGGTTGAAATGAACCATTAATATTTTCAAAAATATGGCAATTTGCCACTTGGCAAATTGCCATATTTTTGAAAATTTGAACGATTCATTTTAGTCAGTTATTTTAATAGATGGAAAATAGAATTCTAGAAAACATAATTGTAAAAGTTTTATAGTATTGGACTCCAGCAGGTCTATGTCACTCGCCTATCCCGAAATTTAAGGTAACTGTGGAGTGAATGTGTCTGTATGGGTGTAACCTATTTTGCAATTTAATCGTGTCAAAAGTTTAGCAACTATCAAAAAATTTACATACAGTCAATTTGACAAAATAAAATACAGCTATCTATTGTCTGGCAGCTATTAAGTCATCAAAACGCCAGACAGTTCGTCCCCTGAGTTCCAATGTGTTCTATGTGCCTGCCGGCACATAGAACACATTGGAACTCAGGGGGAGTTGTTTGGTTTAACGTTTTTGTATTCTACTAAACACTCTCTGAAAAATTCTTGAAACCCTTTGAAATTCAGCCCTGGTCACGGGGTTGTGTCATATACACTCATATAACTTTTCGCTCAATTGTATTTCGTCCCTTAATATTGCAGCAACGTGTCATCCGCAATGCTTTAGCATTGCAGATGACGCCTTGTTGCATTCAATGAGCGATTTGTAATTCAACTTGCTCGCCTTGGGCCATTTTAGGAAAGCTGCTCGTTATTCGCCTAAAACATATTTCAGGAGAATTGCTCTGCTCGCCACCATTTTTCTTATGTCTTGCACTGGTTTATTGATGTCTTTTCGGGAACTCTCAAATAAATTGTTTCAAAACAAATTCTTATGTACAAAATTTTTCTGCCAAAATTAATTTAGCACTCTACCAGTTGATTATGATATTGTTGTTGGTTCTTCGACCCTTTACCCAAAACAACTCGAAAACTTAGCCTGTGGCCTCCCTCATCTCATTGGAACGCATCCGTTCCAATGGGGGGGGGAGGGGGCGGGGGGGGGGGCTCATAAGTATGTCTTGGAGGCAAAAAGTGAACAAAATAACCAAATCTTAATTTCAAGATTTGCTATTAATGCTAAGTGGAATATGGTCGTTACGTTGGGTGGCATGTTAGTGATATTCATCAGCCCGTGTTGTAACGATTATATAACACGGCCTGACATCTGATGCTTTTTAGTGCATGCTTTGTATTTCACAATATATTAACCCTTTATCTAACATGAAAAGCAGACGACACTTGTAAACAAAATTCTTGAATAACTAATTTTTTTCTCAAAAACATAGGTTTACTCCTCGTTGGAACGAGCTCTGCGAGCCCGTTCCAACGAGGGATCATAACATATGTTTTTGAGACAAAAAATGAAAAAATAATGAAAATTAATTGGCGATTTTTGTGAACAGCACTTTACCTAACATGAAAAGCAGACGACACTTGCAAAAACAAATTCTTGAAGAACTTTTTTTTTTCATTTTTTTTTTTGTCTCAAAAACATACGTTATGCCCCCTCTTTGGAACGAGCTCATCGAGCTCGTTCCAAAGAGGGGTCATAACCTATGTTTTTGAGACAAAAAATTTAAAAAATAATGAAAATTAATTGGCGATTTTTGTGAATAGCGCTGGCCGGATTTGGCCGTTACGTTGCGTAAAGGGTTATGGAAATAATTTTTATTCGAGCTTGATCTTCTGAGTTCATATTGCAGACAAAGATAAGAATTCTTTGGATAAATTGGTGAGATAGTCGAAGGATATTCGGGTGCACATAATTATGTCTAGGAAAAGAGAAGCATAGACGTGCAATTCATACTCAACGCCAACCGTCGTTGGATATCGCCAACTATTTAAACTAGTTTTGAGCAGAGTCAAAAACATGTGGGATAAGACATTTGATAAACCCTTTCAAACTGGGGGCAAGGTCGTTAAATACTTAAGAGTAACTTAAGATGCACTTCACACTGACAACATATCAAACCAGACATTTGTATTTCACTTACACAGTCAGTTGTTTAATGTACCTGCATCTGCGTGTGGGTGGGTGGGTGATTTAGATAGGCTTCTTGTAGCTTGGTTCCTGTATCTAATTTAAATATATTCTGAAATGGAGGAAAAGATACAGTACAGTATGGATTGGACACTTCCCACGGAGTGGGCAGTATTTCCACGGACGCAATAATATTTGATTGCAAACACTAATTATCGGAATAATCATCAAAACTTTAATTAATGAAGCTCCGGATACAACCCGGTGCTTCGTTGATTAAAATTTTGCTGCTGCTGATTTTTATTACTAGATAAACGCATGCGTGAACATCACTGCCCGCGCGTGGATTACGACCAGCCCACGGCGACTGTGCTGTACATACGAAAGGTGAAAATATTCCAGAATGTAACATGGCTATTCAGAAGACGAAAACCATTTTCTGTATAATGTCAAATGTATCTCCCTTTTTGGCTGAAACTATAATATAGTGATACTCTAGCCATAGAGTTGGGAGGTAGCTTAAAACAAAGATGGAATGTAGGCGTTCTGTATGGCAAACAAGTCCTCACAAAATTGGGAACACAAACCCTAACCCGAAATAAAAGTAATTATTGGGGTAACCCAAGCACTATTGTCAATATTCTCTCGAAATCGTTGAGATATACCCCCCTCATCCACACACACACCCTCATACACACAATCACCTGGTCAGTAGCGCGTGTTATCCCTTTACCTAACATGAAGAGAAGACGACTCTTGCAAAAAAATACTTGACTAACTAATTTTTTTTCATTTTTTGTCTCAAAAACATAGGTTATGATCTTCAAAATCAACGTATTCTACGGACGTGATTTTATCGGTTGTTAACGAATGTCGAATAAGGAAGTGGGAATAAGTAACGGTTGTCACGTCCCCACATATTCTGATTGTGCGCGCATGGATACACAGTTAAGCTGTTTCCAAAAAGCAAACCTACCTGCTTCTGTCAGATACGTTTTCACAAAGAAAACACCCATCGCAATGAATTGCATGAAAATCATGATGATGCTGAAAAAAAGATAAATAAAAATGACTGGATAATTCATGCAACAAAACATAAGTTCTGGTTTTAAGTTCATTAACCCTCTGCACTCTGATGTCAAAGTACTAACATTTCACACAACAAATTTTTCCCAAAATACAACCAGAAATTCAAGCAATTTAACCTTGTTTGACAGAGCTCATTGAGCTCTGTCAAACAAGATTAAATTGGTTAAATTCCTAGTTGCATTAGGAGGAGAAAGTGACACGGAAAAGCTGGATGAAGGCCGCCAGAGTAGTACAGCCACAACCACCACCAAGAAGAAGAGAATAAGAAAGAAGGGACCCTCCGCCAGACGACGAGATGCCCGCCGAATGACGGAGTTCCTGGAGAAGGAGAAGAAGGAAAAGGAAAAGAAGGAGGCAAGTGAGGGCGTCAAAGGGACAACACCTGTCACCCCAGAACAACCCTTGTCCAGCTCGGCACCCCTCTCACAGGAGGAGGGTCCAGAGGACTATGGGTCGTCAGGTGACAGTTCTTTCTCTAACCCATCAGACTCTTCATCTGAAGAGGAGATGGAGGAGGAAGATCTGTCAATGGTACAGGAAGTTGTCTCAGATGACGCACCTTCCATCCCTCCATCTCTTGCTTCTTCGGTTTCTTCGGACCAGGAGTCCGACCAGGAAGAGAGCTTCCCGGAGTCCGCGGAGGCATTCCTTGGGGAGGAGATCGGGGACGACAAAACCCGAGCCACTGTTCAAGGTAACTATAACTTCTACGTATCAAAAAAATTCCCAGGACAATCAATCAGGACAATCCTCATACTCAATCTAAAAAGCTACAGGAAATCTCAAGAAGAAACAGCAGCTAGGATCAGGTCATTCGTTACCAAAGAACAACCTTCTACTCCTCCAGATCCAACAACGCCACCAACATCAATCTCTCCAACACATCCTCCACCCAACAAGAAAAACAGGAGGAGACACAGACGCCGCTGAACACCTTTACTCTTTCCCTCCTCTACCACGCTCTGACATGACAAAATTATACAGTCAAACTATTGTAACAGGCCAGCCCTCAAAATAACAGTAGAATATGGTAGAGCGGTCAATCACAATATTGGACTGCCCATTACATTGGTACCAGTATTAAACTAACATAACTCTTGGATAGATTTTCCTTTTTCTGTTAAATATACCTACATAAGCATGGTGATGGAATTAACTATGTACTGCATACAGGTTATTGATACATGAACAGTGAATCACTTGCTATTTGCCTACAAATAATATTGATAGAATAGCCTGGTATTAAGTGTGGGTCACTCTTATCAGGTAAGTAGATGTGAATGACTTCTGGTTCATATATTGGTTAATATAGCCCTGTACCACTGTTCTGATACACAGATAATGATTGGTGCATGTACAGGTAATAGTTGGTGCATGTACAGGTAAGTGTATAGCCTTTATGCATATATATATGGTACATTCATGGGTAATTATTATGGTCTGCTGATGTATGGTCTCACCTAAATGTATATGGTCTATATACAGGTAATTATATTCATAAATAGAGGTTGGCAATCAGTATATGGTGTCAATATATGGTACATGCACAGGTAGGTAGAAGGTACTGGTTCTAATAGTAACTCTGGTTGGTTGTTGCTGGGTCACTTATTGTAACAATTGCTGGTATACAATTTGGTTTCTTGAACAACAGGTTACGCATAAACATATAATTTATGCTACATACACGTCACATTCACAAGCCTACCTATCTATCCCCTTTTTGTATTTTATAAATACAGGGACATGAAATGTGTGTCAGGGATACCCAAATAAATGCTAGATCAGACACTAGCTAAATGATAAATGGTGCGAAAAAAATAGTGCACATTGAAGCATTGATACAGCAAACTATAATAAAAGGTAATTTAGCTCTGAGAGCTCATTAACATAGCTCCAAGAGCTCACTGTACGAATGCATCATGTACAGAATTTTAAATGGCATCAGGTATCATTCAAGAATAGTATATTTCCGGAATATTCTGGACAACAGGTAAATAAAATATGAAGATCTCTAACAGTAACAATAAAAGCTTTTAATATGATCTGAGATGGTGGGTGATATGTACATGGTTTTCTTTAGGAAATCCTATCTCGGTATCTGTTTTATTGTAATTTCAAGTTTGACTGTTAATATAATTGTAAAGTGTAATGTAGCCAGTAATTCTGTTACTAGTGTTAGGCCTATTTGACCACAATTTAAATAAATGTTCTAAAGTTAATGCCAAAATAGCTCATTTAACCTGTGCCAATTTACATATACAATCGTCTGATAAAAGTAGCTGTGGATGGAGGACGTAACGATTTATGAAAATAAATCGCCAGTCGAAGACATATTCCAATGCTGGCAATCGTACTGTACTATTGTTTACTATTACAAGTATCGTAGTAAACGTAGTAAAATAGAGCTTCGATGTTTTGTATGGTAAATTTTGCCTTGGACTGTTTAAATATGGTTTGCCTGGTTAGCGGCTTATGTTGTTCTAAATCTTCTCTTGAAAAGTTACCTTTTAAAGTTGTTTTAGTGCGTTAAATTGAATTCAATTGATTCTGATTTAAGTTATCGTCTGTCAGCGTTGTTTTCACAAGAGCCGGTAAATGATGTAATGAAGACCGCGACCAATAGAAAATTCTGCTTTTATAGTCCCTGACCTCAAAAAGGCGGAGAGAACTTCTTGTCAACCAATGAGAGTAAGTGAGGATAAAAGCAGGACAGATTTACATAACTAAATATGGTTAACACTTCCTAATACGGAGAATGAAAAAGAGGTCGCAGGAGAACAAATGCCAAATATGGCAATCATCCTCCCAGGAATCCTTTCGCAGATTAAATAGAAGTAATGGCGGAAATCGAGACAAACAAGAACGGTTTACAAAATAAATCTTATCATGTATTAAAGATAACGCCAATCCAACACGCCTTACCATAGCGGTTAAGCACAGCTGAAGGGTAAAAACCCATTGACGCTAAGTTTAGCACATGACAGACTGCCAAAGTTGTACAATGCGTACATATTTAAAACGCCAACACGGCGAATTACCAAAATGACGATTTCCACCACCACACAAGCTTACGGAGTTACGAAACGAATAAACTATTTTAAAAACATTTTAAGATATGGATAAACTTTAATTATTGCTAGAACGCAATTTAATATTACTTACAAATAACATTAACGTTAGCATAAAAATATATACACGTATTTTAGGGAATAAAAATGCATTTTGGCTACACTATTATACAGTCAACGAGGGTCGAAGGGACCTTGCTCCCCAAGCCGTCCGTGCGCGCCTTCGGCGCGTGAAACCATTCGTTCGAGGAGAAAAATCTGGAGGTTGAAATTTTAATATTTAGCCCTTTACCCAACGAATCGCCGCATCCGCCCGCGTAATATGGAAATTCAGCAGCAGAAAAAATATTATTTTTCAAAAAATTTCAACAAAACCATATCATGTGACCTCTCGTTGGAACGAGCTCGTCGAGCTCGTTCCAACGAGGGGTCACATGATATGGTTTTGTTAAAAAATTTTTGAAAAATTTAAAAAAATAATATTTAAAATAATATATTTTGATATCGTCTGCGTTGGGTAAAGGGTTAGACATCAGTTTGCAGAGGGTTAAGGATGCCTATGTCAGATAAGAGTAAATGGATGAATCAATGAAATATGCGCATGCATGTATAGACACATCCGAAGCACATTTTAGACCAGATATATAAAGTCTGATAAGTATTAAGTGTAGACCTAGGGAGCCTGATGATTCGGTGGTTAGACCATTGGACATCAAACCGAAAGGTCCATGGTTCGATCCTCACCATATAGCAGTAACTGCGTTATGCCCTTGGGCAAGACACCTTATCCCGATTGCGCACGTGGGAGCACGGTGGCGCTGTTTGCTAAGGCGCACTGCACTCCGATGCTGCACTTGACATCAGTCGCAGCTTACCCTGCTTGTGCAGAGTTAGTAAGTTGGGGAACCTGACAGCTGCTCACTGCAGCTCGGTGGTTCTCTCCAGATTTTCCGGTTTCCTCTACCCGTAAAACTGTCCGATACGGTGTGACCCTGGCTATAAAAAGTGTCGTAAAACCCCAAATAAAACAAATAAACAAACAAGTGTATGCCCAATTCAAGGGAGACAAACAAAGCGACCTTGTGTGTTATCAACTTCCATATATTTATACAGTACTGTGATCACGAAAGCGGACAGAGACTTTAGATCACAGTCGCTATCTGGTCGAAATTATCTTCCCAATATATACTATTACAAGACTGGGATGTTTTTTTGTATTGGGGCAGTGAGAATTAATCGACTCGACTTTAATCCTCTCTGCATCATATGCTTAAATTTTGCGCCCAGGAAATTTTGTAAATGTGTGAAAAGGCGACTCAGTAAACAGTAAGTAAATCAGTAGGAAGGACCATGTCGAATTCAATACATTATTACTCGACTTTCTTACAAGTGTGGAGGCGCGGTGGTTCGTTGGTTAGGGTATTGGTCTTAATTCTCAACCCGATGAGTATTTTCAAAATATTTCTCATCAAATCTAGTCATGGCTGCTATTGAACTAAATGTAGCCAAAAAACATTGTTGAAAGGGGAAAATTTGATTAAATGTGCCCAACTTATACTTATTTCAGTGGGGAGAGAAATCCTGTCCTGGCAGGAATATTCTCAAGCAACATGCAAAGAGTTAATCTCAACCGCCCAAGTGGGAGCATGGTGAGGCAGTGTGCTAAGCTGTTCTGCAGGTCGATGACACAAATGCCTTCAACGGATGCTAACCCTACTTGAACGAGTGTTAGTTCGTTGTGGAGTCCGATATTTACTCGCCGCTGCAAGGTTATTCTCTCAGAGTATTCTGGCTCCCAAAATCCGTAAAGTTTTCCAACGCGATATGATCCTTTGAGAGTGTTTAAGTTGTTAAACCCCAATAAATAAATAAATAATCGCGTAACCATGGCAATAGGTCTAAATCAGGGGTGCATCCTTTCACCAATTCTTTTTACATTATACATCAAAGAATTATGAGATGAACTCCAGCAAAGCGACAAGCCTAGCATTTAGAGATCTGAAGATCCCAGGGCTATTTTTCGCAGATGATATGGTACTAGTGACGGAAAGCGAAGAGGGGCTACAGAAAACAAATGGAGACTCGGACTAAATGAAATCAAAAGCAAAATTATACCCGTGGGTTGTAAAGAGGAGCCCACTGCAGTCCGGAAGGTAGCAGCAAACGTCTTCGTGTGGGGGAGACAAGACTAGTGACATCGAGTATTTGGGGGTCAAATAAACATCACGGGAAGAGACATCAATCGAAGTCATGCAAATAAACGAACTACGAATGAGATGAGAATACTTAATGAAAGGACAATTTTTAGAGCCGAACAGTTTCAATAAGGTTTTTGAGGGGAAAACCTTTCGGGAAATGGTGGGAGTGTATAAAACATGGTACGGAAGTGATACCTCTAAACCAAACGGTTCGAAAGACCTTTAAAACTGAGAGGAACGATTGCAGGTCGATGGATAACAGGGTCGAGTTAGGCCGCAGCACTGAAAGCAATCAGGGGTGAGCTTGGGTGGATGAAGATAAGGAATAGGATTATTTATTTATTCATTTATTTATCTCTTCAAATGCAAATATCCTGTAACTTAGTTATCTAACCCATTACATGTATTACATTTCCCAAATCCACAAAAAAACAAATAACACTATCCTGACTAAGTAGACATAAACAATCTGAATGTGGGTGGAATTATTTATTGTCAAAGGCAAGACTTCAACTTGAAAAATTGCCTGAAAAAATATCGAAACTAGTCATTTTCAGCCACCTAGCAGCCTCAAAAGCCGAATTTTCCCACCAACCCCACCTACCCACCCCTGGAGCAGAGCATCCCCTGTTTCTAAAATGCTAAAAAAAATGTATATGTTTCCGTCTCATTTTTTAGTTACCTGTCTGGTAACAAACCCGTGTAAAAATTACATTTGAAAAAATAGCCAATTTTTCGAAGCCACTGTTTCCCATAATTCATCTGGTAATTTACCCTAATGTATCAGATTCCAACTTTGGGACCAAAACTTCAAATTCTCTTGTCCAACAAAAAACCTAATGTGATCATATATCTGATACTAAAAATATATCTCTATTTTACATGGCCTTAGTTTCAACATATGCCCTAAGTTTAGACTTTCACCCCTGTGCAATAGTGCGAAACTGTAGAGCGGAACCTTAAGGTCACATACTTATGCACAATGACTAATCGTGACCGTGACAATTTTACTGGTGGAGGAAGCCGGAGTACCCGAAGAGAACCACCGAGCATCGACGAGCAACTGTCAGCTCCTCAACATTCTAACTCTGTTCAAGCTTCGCTCAAGCAGGTTTACAGCGGTTGGAGACATGTGCAACATCGACGTGCAGTGCGCCTTAGTACACGGCGCCATCGTGCCCTCATGTCGGCAACCGGGAAGAAGTGTCCTGCCCAAGAACACAACGCGGGTCGTCCCAGACGGGGATCGAACTCGGGACCTCCAGCATGGAAGTCCAGACGGGGATCGAACTCGGTACATCCAGCACAGAAGTCCAACAGTCTACCACTGAGCCACCGCGCTCCCAAAGAATAGGATAGATTTAACCCTTTACCTAACATGAAAAGCAGACGACATTTGCAAACAAAATTTTTGAATATCTAATTTTTTCATTTTTTTGTCTCAAAAACATAGGTTAAGACCTCTCATTGAGAGGTCATAATCTATGTTTTAGAGACAAAAAATGAAAAACTAATAAAAATTAATTGGAGATTTTTGTGAATAGCGCTGGCCGGTTTTGGTCGTTACGTTGGGTAAAGGGTTAATGTAACTCTCCGACAGCCGATGGTGTAAACTAATGTTCCAGAATACTTGGAAGTCTAACATCGGGCCAGGGTGGATTGAGCTTGTGGGGGAGTTAATAGAGAACTATTCAACGGAGATATCTGACTCAGAAGTGAGGAAACAGGCTAATCTCAAATAAAGTGGCATGGAAGATCGTAACGGAGATTGACGATGGGGGGGGGGGGGGTCAAAGTAAAGAGCAGTTTTGGGTGGCTTGTATGATTAAGAAAAGTCAGGTTTTGAGGAGTACCTTGATGGCACCTTGGGGGGGGGGGGAGTCACAGCTGTTCAAGCTGGGTTCGAAGTTGCTGGAGCTTTAGGTAAAAATGAGAAAGACAGTGAAAGGTGTGTCAAATGTGTAATTTGGGAACAATGGAGACCCTGGGGCACTTTCATCATGAATATCCAAAATATCAGTGTGACGTAAAAGCATTCACTGGGATTATAGTTAAGAGATGGGATGGGAATATATAGGAAAGGTGGTTAGTGTGTGATACAGAGGAGATGGTTAGTTTTCTGATCAGGGAAATTGGAGAAAAAGAAGCCCAAGATAGCATTAAACAGTTCGTCTATGTGTGGCTGGCGGGGGAGAAGGAGTGGGGGAGCAACATTGGGGATAATCAAGCCCTTTTCATATGAGAACCGCGGAAAACCATTGGATACCAAAGAATTATTATTAATATTATTATTATTATTATTATTATTATTATTATTATTATTATTATTATTATTATTATTATTATTATTATTATAAAACCTTTTCTTGACTAAAAACTACAGATTTTTCTCTCCAAAAACATAGATTGTGACCCCTCCTTGGAGCGGCCTCAACGATCTCGTTCCAATGAGTCGAAGGCTATGTACTGGGACAAACATTCTTGAATGGCGATTTGTGTAGATAACGCTGGCCAGATGTGGCTGTCAAGTTAGGTAAGGTGTCCTAAACTTCGTTTCTACTGATGGAATGCTATTATGTCACACATTGTTTGAAAGGGCTCTTTGAGGCCTCGGCTGAACCGTGTGACAAATACCAACACCATACTACCTTCGGACATAGGTCGATCCACTCGTTTGAACACTGAATAATGGAGAAATGTCACAGGTATGTGTTTTGGTTTTACTTGATGACATCTGACTTCAAAATTTTTTGTGAGGGTTCATCAGAATAATTTAATTTAACTCTTTACCCAACGTAACGGCCAAAACCGTTCACAAAAATCGCCAGTTTATTTTCATTATTTTTTTCATTTTTTGTCTCAAAAACATATGTTATGACCCCTCTTGGAACGAGCCCGTTTCAATGAGGGGTCATAACCTATGTTTTTGAGACAAAAAATGAAAAAAAATAGTTATTCAAGAATTTTGTTTGCATGTGTTGTTTGCTTTTCATGTTTGGTAAAGGGTTAACCCTTTGAAAAACTGGTGATATCTTCCTTGTCATTTCAATTGAAGTAGTTGGAAGAGACCATATTTATTATTTGGCGCTAGACCAATGAATATTTTCTTGGTCTACCCCACACTTTAACTTAACAGCCATCCTAGTAATTCCTACTTAATAAAAATTCTGACGTATCATGTTCATGGACCGGAAGAGCGGCCTCTCGAGTTAACAGTGCACTAAATATAAATTAGAGGTGATATTTTCATAATGTGTAGCCTCTATCTTGCATGGTCACTACCAACAACTACTCATAAAAATAACGGGATCGCGGTGGCTCAGTGTTTACCACACTTGACATCAAACCAAAAAGTCCACGGTTCGATCCTCGCCATGGGCAACTACGTTGTGTCCTTGGGTAAAGCACTTAATCTCGATGGGGGGTACGGTGGCGCTGTGTACTAAGGCGTACAGCACGTCGATGGTGCACTTGTCTTCAACCAATTGACCTTGCCTGTGTAGAGTTAGTACTTTGGGGAGTCTGACAGTTGCTCACCGCTGCTATGTTGTTCTCTCCGAGTACTCTGACTTCCTCCGCCCGTAACACTGTCCGACACGAGGTGGCCCTGGTTGTCGGAAGTATCGTTAAACCCCAATGAATAAATATATATGATAAAAATAACACTTCGACGACCTGCTGATTTATCCAAGTCCTCATCAACAAAAAAAATCTTTCTTTGACCCAGCCTGCTACTTCTACCCCCCACCCCCAACAACCCTCCACTTTCTGTCGTCCAGCAGCAAACTTTTTAATGGCATTGTCACAGGCTTTAACTTCCCTGTTGACATCGGCCCTCTTTCTAATGCCTCCCTTTACCCTCTTATTATATTTCCATCCAAATTTTCTTCAATGTCTCATTTCTATTGGATCGATATGTTGGATATTTCAAGAGAATATTATCCACGGTCTCCACCTCGCCCCTTGCTACAGACTCGACAGAGAGAGGTGTAATGGAGACACATGCATTATGTATATAAACGTTCATATCTTCATCGGGAATACCTTGGAAAAATATAATAAAAGCAACAGACTCTTTAAGTTTGCAATTCAGCTTACTCTGCCCATTCCGGGTCCGTAAGCCGGAGAGTCTGACAGCTGCTCTCCGCTGCTCGATGGTTCTCTTCGGTTCTCCGGCTTCCTCCGCTCGAAAAATGTTCGACACGATGTGACACAGTTGTTGAAAATGTCGTTAAACGCCAATAAACACACAAATTATCGCGCGGTTGTCAGAAGGCGAAGTAAACTTGGCTAATACATGTTCGCGTACTCTTTTCATACAGTGCTAAGGGGCTAGGACATATATTCAAGGTTTTGAAGCCTTTGTGTTTCGCGGTGTTTTCTATCTCAACACACGTACACCTCTGGTTGCGTCAGGATTGTTTATAGATTCACGCTTCTTCAGGTAAGTATCCGCCTCAACAAGGTTGAGACGTAGTCATGGGTGTCCTGGGGAACCATGCCCCCCTCCCCCCCAAAAAAAATTCCCATGGCTCCCGTAAAAATCATAATTCTACTATCTGCATGGGGCAGCAACTAATGAAACTACATATGACATACTAAGCTTGACGTTGTTTCGAACCTCAAAATAGCAGTATTTGGGGCATATTTTTCAAAATATATCCAGGAAGGCCCAGTCATGGGCCTCCCCGGAGAATTTAGTGTAAAATATACTCTCTCTCCATCCCCCCTCGACCCGATGAACGCGCGAGGGAAACCACCTTGATACCTTTCCCCAACTCCTGATTCCTGTCTACGCGCCTGGATTCGGAAACTGTTACCCGCAACAAACCTACAAATGTTAAATTTTCGCAATCCTTATAAGTTATCCTCTTCTATTTTTATCCTCTATTAATTCTCCAGTGACTCCAATGTTAACCTGAATAACAGTGAACTTCCAAATTTATATAAAAGTATACTATTCAAAAAATGCTGGTTTATTTTCTTTTCACAGTCCTCCTGAAGACTTCTTTGTCCCGACACCCTGCTCCCCACTTTTAATAACAATCTCCCACGACACCTTTTTCTGTTGTCAGTATTCGTGTCTTCAACCCCTATATATATAGATTAATTCTCCGCCAGAACCTTCACCTGTCAACGTTTCCCATATAATCTTAATATTTCTGTCAAGGTATGATCACTGTCTTGCTCCCAACCACATGCAAACAGTCCTTAATATTAAATCGTCCCTTCAGTTCCGATGAGTTCTAACATGCCTACCTTATTGTGAGAAGGCAAAAGTTTTGTAAGCCACTTTTAGAATCTATATGACAGGAACCAAATGAACATTTTGCGCGAATGAAATTTGATTCTCATTGTTTATCTTACTAGAATCATTTGCGCAAATCGATTCTAATTTTCGCATGAATTTTAATCCCTGATATGGTCTGTTTGCATGACTCTGTCCCTCTTCCTCCCGGGCTGATACCGTTTGGACATTACCATGTTACATTTTTATACCATACCCACCAAATTATCCTGAGATTAGTTGTTTGTTTGGGGTTTTTCAAATCAAAGAGCTTCTTCTCATTTATGTTTCACTTCCGTACCTCCCACATGCACTATCTTCCTGATCGCCATATGTCAGTCAAAGTATCTATCAGACAATACCAAACTCATATTTACCCAATGCACTCGTAACTGAAACATGACAAGAGAGGTTTGCGTAAATCGATTAACCCTTTACCCAACGAATCGCCCGCATCCACCCGCGTAATATGCAGATTCGGCAGCTGAACAAATATTATTTTTCGAAAAATTTCAACAAAACCATATCATGTGACCCCTCTTTGGAACGAGCTCGTCGAGCTCGTTCCAATGAGGGGTCACATGATATGGTTTTGTTGACATTTTTCGAGAAAAAAATTAAAAAACGATATTTAAATTTTGATATCGTCTGCGTTGCGTAAATCGATTAACATAGTGAAACTACACGACTGTACTAAACATTATTATTATAAAAGGATTGCCAAGTTACGTATTATTACGGCACTAACTCTAATATCAGCTTCAAAACACTTCTAATTCTCAAACCAGGCTGCCACAAGAACTTCAGAATGTAGAACGTTCTTCTCTGTGCTATGGTGCAGGTTTCGGAACAATCAAATTTGACGTAATGTTGTTAAGGGATACGATACGTCGTAACGTCAGAGGGCAAAGGAGCTTGAGTGGTGGAAAATGTTAAAAGATAAATATTTTGCCGCTTGACGTTAACGTGACCCCCTGCTGTTTTTATCGTTTTTAACCCTTTGAACCCGAAAGGCCGCTTTTCTGGAACCAGGATCTTGATACGAACTGAACTCATAAAGTAGATAGTTACTCAGTGAATGTACATGAAGTAGACTAATCAAGATTTTCAACGTGCAGCCGTAAGGCTGCACGTTGAAAATACTGATTGGTCTTTCACCAAGTAACGAAAATAAACTCTACCAGTTGATGGCTCAGTACTGTCGTGGAATATACGATCAGTGCCCAAAGAGTATAAAGAAGAGCGTAATACATGACCGTGAATCATCTGTCTGTTGGCCTCTCCGTTGTTTCTCACATCCTCCATTCTCCTTGAAGGTGAATTTCGTAATCCAGTAACTTGTACAGTCTCGCGCATCCCCTGCAATGCCGCGTTTCTGGATAGGATCGCCGTATATAATGAACTAGCAGTGTTACCCGGCGTTGCTCGGGTTGAGGAGAGTATTAAAATTACCCCAAGTAGACCTTTTGAAGACCTATATCGGTGAGAAAAATTTTGGTCATAACTGTTGGTGCCCCTCTACTTCCCCACCCCCACCCCACTCCACCCCGGCACTTTTTAAAACCTCGCCATTAGATTCCTGGTAAAAAAAATACCCCTAGTAGACCCCTTTGAAGACCTATATCGGTGAGAAAAATTTAGGTCATAACTTTTGGTGCCCCTCTACACCCTCACCCCCACCCGATACTTTTTTAAACCTCACCATTAGATTCCTGATAAAAACGTACCTCTAGTAGACCCCTTTGAAGACATATATCGGTAAACAAAAATTTGATCATAACTTTTGGTGACCCCTTACACCGCCACCTCACCAAACACACTTTTTTAAACCTGACGATGACCCCCGCCATAAAAAGTACTCTTAATAGACCCATTGTTGACACTCGGGGTGGCCCCATATTCATTTCTATAGCAGACAGACAGACAGACAGACAGACAGACATACATACATACATACATACAGACATTCTACAATATAGTATATATGATGCCTCCAGTAAATTCGTGGATCCATTTACTTCTGCTCAATACCTTAATCCTACAAGCAAATACAGAGACGTCGCGAAGATGGCCGGTTGTGGGGATGGAGGGTTAAACATGATTTGTCCCGACTGTGATGGCGCAAGTCCAGACTGACTAATGTTACAACTACATGATCAAATCATGCCTTGATGATTTAGTTGAAATATTTGTCAGTCTGTTCTGGACAATTAAAATAAATAAAAACTCACCGTTCTTTGTTGGGCAGGGCTTTGCGAGTAGGGCCCTGCGAAGATTCGAAATTCGATTTTCGAATCATAAGTTGCTATTAGGTTCGAAATCGGTTGCCAGATTCATTTCCTTTCGAATCTTTTCGCCGGAATATAGCTTGGTATCAATCATCTACGACGTCTGTCAGATGGAAATTATAAATGAATAATACTGAAAATAAGAACCGAGTGTAATTTCCGCTAAACTAACATAAATTGCATCTGCACCCATACCAACACCCATGCTAATTCTAGTCTCACTTGTCACCACTACCACCGTTGAAAGCAAATTTATAGTTTCCAAGCGATGTCGACGATGTGCAGTCCCTAGTAGCGGGAATTTCTCGAACCCTTTCCTGTTTTGAACTATAATCCTTTCTGGCTAATATTTTAACTACATCTTTAAGGCATGCCTTGTTGATGTAAATGGAATATTTTATAAGCCGGCACTTCGGCCATGACAGTTGAACAAATCGGATTTACAGCCCGCTCCCCCTCTCCCAATGGTTAACTTCAAGACGCCCATGAATCGATTCGAAGTATTATTCGATTTCGAATAACTAACCTGACTTGATTCGAGATTTGATTCGAATCAAAATGTGTGATTCACATGGCCCTAGTTGTGGTCTCTATCTAAGAAAAACCTTGTAAAAAATAGCACGATACAACATGGGAGGCTTGGTGTCTCAAAATACCAAGGTATACCATGGTTTACAACATAATACGGTACATCGGGACAATACTATGGTGTACCCTTGTACCAGGACCGTAGCCGGGACACTATGAAAGGGGTGCTGTACACATTTTTTTTTCGGGGATGTGGGGGGGGGGGACATATTTGGAAGGCCATTGGGGTGGAGGCTCCTATATTCTCAACTGGAACCCTCCGTTTGTTACCCCTTTTCCCACTTCTCTCGAAGGGGGAGGTAACAGTCGGAGCGCCCTAGTTAGGACTAGGCCTTCCTCTGGGGCTGCACGGTATTCAAAACTGAATACCGGTATCGGTATTAAAAAAAATACCGCGGTATACCGGTACGACGAAAACTATTCAGATATATGAACACAAGTACCACAATCGAGACTCGAGACATCACAGTTGGAACGAATTAGCATGACTTGCTGATGCATGATGCAGTTCGAAAAACCTTTACCCAACGCAGACGATATCAAAATTTATTATTTTTCAAAATTAGTTTATCAGATTTTCCCCAAAGATTTCAACAAAACTGTATCATGTGACCCCTCATTGGAACGAGCTCAACGAGCTCGTTCCAATGAGGGATCACATGATATAGTTTTGTTAAAAGTTTTGAAAATTATTTTTTCAACAGCTGAATTTGTATATTACGAGAGCACAGGCAGACGATTCCTTGGATAAAGGGATAATATTATTCATTCGGGGCTACTGTTAAATTAAATTCTGGGTAAATAAATAATGACGATAAACCCATATTTTTGTAATTACACCGGTATTCAATCGATATTGGTTTGAATACCGGTGTATATCGGATTAACGATATACCGTGCAGGCCTACCTTCCACCCTCAAGAAAAGTTTGTAAAATTCATTGCTCTGAGAGCGAATCTGGTGCATTTAGCCCAGTTAGCCTTATATTGGAGGCTCTATGTGTTTTGTGAAAGTTGCATTATTGCAACTGTCGAGTCAGTGTTGCGACAAAATTCAGGGCCGCGTCCAGTGGAGGTGACAACAAGGGTGACCCCCCCCCCCCCCCTTTCCGATGCCCCCCCCCCCCCCCGGAGAAATCGGTCAAGTTCGTCGGGAAGATAGAATTATGCAAAAACCATGAAGAAAACCATGAAGATAGAGATAATACCCCCGAAGACCCGCTACACGTGCAAACTATGAATACGCCCGATGGGCATATAATCACACTGAAATAGGCAGAGTTAATTACATAGCGGGAGTTCTATTTTAGTCCGTAGGCCTACCAGAAACTCCCAACAAACTCGCTGGTCGACACACATCTAATCTCTGTTGTAACTTATATCGTACTTATTAAAATTGTGGCTTGTGGAACTGGGGCATCTGCGTTTGGTATTGACTCTCTCAAAGTCTTTATAGAGTCACGGATATTGCGACTCTTTTTCCCAATTAACCCTTTACCCAACGTAAAGGCCAAAAAGGGCCAGCGCTATTCTCAAAAATCACCAATTAATTTTCATTATTTTTTCATTTTTTGTCTCAAATACATGTTATGACCCCTCGTTGGAACGAGCTCGTTCCAACGAGGGGTCATAACCTATGTTTTGAGACAAAAAATGAAAAAAATAGTTATTCAAGAATTGTTTTGCAAGTGTCGTCTGCTTTTCATGTTAGGTAAATGGTTAAAACAAAAACGTCTCTTACTGGACCACACCACGGTCGGTTCGGTGGGTCCGGAGACTCTTAGCCACAACCTCACTCCCATCCCCTGTCGGGGGATCATAGCCCCAACGTCGGGGAAATCCACCCCTGCAAAAAAAATGGCATTAAAGATTTAACAAAAAAAGAAAAAGAAGCCGTATTCAAAGAATACGCGCATTGGACAGTTTGTGATTCATTGGTGTTCATATCACGACCAACATCGGAAACAGAGAAAAAAACTTTAGAGGTGGGGGATGTTAAATGTGTATCTTGGGCTGCGGTAGATCACGGAACGGGTCTGACGGGCTAAATGAGCAGTTTGGAGGAAACTTGGAGGAAATTGTCTGGCTTAATAAACAGAAATATCAGCCTGACGGTATTCACAGAAATCTTTGTTTAAATTTAGAAGGGTCATTGTACCAACCAGTAGTGTAATAATCAACCAGTAGTGTAATAAAAATTAACCAGTAGTGTAATACAAATCAACCAGTAGTGTAATAACCAGTAGTGTAATAAACTTAACCAGTAGTGTAATAAGCATCCATGAAAACTAACAATTTTTCAAAAAAATTTGGGTGGCTCAAATCATAGTTTGGGTACATCTTATCGATTTTTAATCATTTTATCGTACGTTTAAAGGCGTTTTGCGGGTCAAACATCATTTCGTGGGTTCAATACGGTTAGGTGAGGTATTTTTGTGATGTGCGTATTTTCTGGTGTTTAATGTCACTTTCTGCATTTGTGGCTTTATGTAAATTCAAAGTTGGCCAATTATTTATGATAATGTTGTGCTTTTGAGAGACTTCTTACCCCAGGCATAAGTTGCCAGGTTCCATGATGACAAAATAAATTGTCAAGGTAACTTACAGGTGCTGAAGTATTATATTCAAGGACGTGTCTCCTGCGTGTTGTCTTAAATTATAATATTTAATACGGCCCTGACGGATCACTAAAGGTCTGCCACACACCCATCTCCCGCTTTACGCGTCAACCTTTACGGAGGGGGGGGGGGGGTATCTTATTGTTGACAGTATACGATTTTTAGTTAACTTTTACCCGACGAAAAGGAACATCGATATCATTGGCTCTAAAGAAGTCTATTAGTTCTGGGTGAGACATTGTTTTTAACGTTCTATGTGACATATCTCAACCCAGTGATAGTTATTTATCCGCAAAGACACCAATTCTCCACCCATTGAAGAAGCCTATTTATATTAAATCTGGAATTAGCTATTAAATTGATTCTCCAGGGCGGCGGAACGATTGTGATGGGTGGCGGTGCTTGGGGAGTATAGCGGTATATGTGCGCCCCTCCAATGTTAACCCGAAATATCAAAAGTTGGAATTTTAAGGATCAAACCCGTGAAAGTTGGTAATGGATATAACTGAAATTTATGGAGCCCGGTGGGTGACAGGTTTCACTCTTATTTTATTTCGTTTTAACGAAATAATATTTCGAAATAACAAAATAATATTTCGTTTCAACGAAATAATATTTCGAATTAACGAAATATTATTTCGTTTCAACGAAATAATTATTTCGTTTTAACGAAATTTTATTTTAAAATAACGAAATATTATTTCGTTTTAAAGAAATAATTATTTCGTTTTAACTAAATAGTATTTCATTTTAACGAAATAAGTATCTGTAGCGCTAAGCAGGGCCAGATTACACCGCTTCGCTACTTTTCGATTGAAATTCTGCTCAGCTAAGTAACACGGTTTCGTCTTCTAGCAAAATATGAATTTGACTCATTAAAATTAATGACTTCACTTTATTGAGGAATACATTTAGTGGTGTTTATTTGAAACACTCTCCAATCAATTAACGTTATGATCTCTGCGTTTTTTCGCGATATGTTGTTTACCAGAGTTTTTTTGTGCTGTTCCGTATATATTCATAGCGTGGTTTATCGATGTAGAAAGAAAATGAAGAGGTGGAAAGTCCAAGGATACACCCCTTCCCCACATAGCTTCTCGCCCCTCCCCTCCTCCCTCATAAAAAACCTTCTAATTGCAGACCTGATAGCGATAGACTATAAATGGCCGACAGAAATAGTAATGGAAAGCAGAGAACGACATTATGAGATGCATTGGCGTAAAGGCCATGGTGATTCGGGGGGGGGGGGGGGTGCGGCTGTGAAGTAGGGGAAAATCAATTTTTTTCTGTCAGTTTTCATAATTATTTTAGGGTCAAGCTTCACAGACCTATCTGTAGTGTCAAACATCCAATCTATTGTCTTTATATAGGGATACCGCCCTATAAGACCAAACTTGGAACCAAAGTCCGTAATATATTTTTTGGCGTGGTACGTCTCATAGGACGTGCCACACTAAAAATTTATATTACAGACTTTGGGCGCTAGTTTGGACTACAGTCTTATCAGGGTGATAATGCGTCCGATGACTTTGGATACATAGGCTTAAGAGTTTTAAAAAAATTCCCGAGAGAGCATGCTACATGCTGTTTGGAGTGTGGGGAGGGGGGGGGGGGCGCCCATAAACATTTCTGTCGGACATTTTCACATTCTGTCGGAAAACAATTATTGAATTTGTATGAATCGACAGCAAACAGCTTCAGAGTTTGAAATGTCAAATAATATATTGTTAAAGTTATTGACTAAAGCCAGCAACTGGACAAGTCACAACCGAGGCACCCGAAGTCTCTAGAATTGTTCTCAGATCCTCAAACTTAAAAGAATTTACCTAGGGAAGCCCCAAATCTCCACCAAAGGGAGGGGACACCCCCTACCATACACTCTCGCTAGTCCGCTTACACAGTTACCTCGAGTATGCCTGTCATGTGTGCATTGTGTGGACTGGTAAAATGAAGTGTCACATGTAAGAAGAATCTGTGCGACATGTTGGTGTTTATGAATTGAAACAGGAGTAGCGAATGTGTTTTCAATACGAATTGTACCAGCGACGGGTGTAGTGGTGGACGGAAGAGGCCAACTGTGGGTGTTGGTATCACAGCGAGGCTCAATGACAATTTCCTGGTCATCAGGTACACCTAGCGGGATAGGGACTTCCAAATATTCCCCAGGTAAAACAACACACTTTTTGGGGGCTCTCAAGAGATAAGTAGAACAACGGCGTACATTGGCAGAAGAATTTGGGTGTGAATTGTTAGCATATTTTAGAACGTGTTGACCTGCGATAATAATGCTGTCATTTGGGATATCAAGAATAATTTGGTTGTCTTTCATGAAGGGCATTCCAGCAAGTACGTCACAATCCAAATCTTTCACCACAACAGCCTCTAGCGTAAATTTATTGTCACCTCGAAACAGGGTGAAATGAACTTCACCACAAGCATTCAAGTTAGTTTTGCCATCTGCCTGACTAGCGGAGTGATGTGTTGATTTGATGGGTGCATTAATTCGCATAACATAAGAATGTCTGATCAATGAGGAAGTGGCACCAGAATCACAAGTTATGGTAACAGGATTATGATTATAGTAAGCAGTAAAGGTTAGTGAATGAACAGTTTTAACCCTCCCCACTGAAGAATGTGATGTTGTGTCAGGTTGGGTACTACAGTCATTATCACTTGGGGCTATGGTGCAGCTGTTTGAAGGGTACCCTACATTATCAGGGAGGTCAAGATTGTAAGCAGTGGAAAATGAATCCTCTTCCTCAGAATCAAGATGATCGGGTTCATCATCACAGTCACTCCGAAAAGCCTTGACAAGTTCGCGCTTCTCTGCAAGTGAGAGATAATCACAATCCCGAATAGTGTGACCCAAGTATGCCCTTTCCTCTGCTTTACAAACCCTGCATTCTTTTCTGGGTGCATAGGAACGTTGTTTATTGTGGGGAGGTCGATATGCCGTAGAACGTGTACGGTCACGATAAGAGTTGACGCGGGCTCTTATAATAGAATCAGAGCGAAGCTCCTCAAGAAATCCGTCTAATGCATCTATAGTTTGTGGTTGAATACCTTTCAGAGTCATTCCCTGCAAGTCATAAGCAAAAGTGCGTTGGACCAAAGTTTGTAAATTTGGGTGAATTAGCTCCATCCACTTCAAAACTGCCAATCGCTCAACAGGTGGACTCGTGTGTTCATCACGTTCAACTTTTAAACCACCATGCAAGAGCTTACAGTCTTTTCGAAGGAGGTTATCTTGAAGGTGAGCTATGATTCTTTGATACAGGCGCTCTGGTCGCTCTCCCTCTTCACAACGGATCGAAGCAAATTTCATGAATTGAGTTTCTGATTGCATAAAGCCATAATATTTGCGAATGCACTGCCATATTGAGTCAAAACGGGTGCTATTCTCCACAATCTCAGAGGACAGGAAGTGAGGAACCCATTGAGCTATCAAACCTAGCATTTACATCAGATGTTGACAGGTGGGGGCATCCTGTAGGCCCCTGTACTCACTACTCAGCACCATCTGAAGATCGTTTCCAGGTACTATCAGGAGATAGGAACTGAACGAAATTAGGGTCTTGTGATAAGATATATGTCAGATTGTTCTGCCATGCTGTGAACGACGAGAATGTCTCGTCTTCGGTTAGCTTCCAAAGTTTAGGAGCTTTGGACATGTTTAGTCATCAGACAAACTGGTCAAAACAAATGCGTCGAAAGTTTTGGATACAAATTGTTTACAATGTTAATTTACGTCAGCAATTCCTCGAGTGTGAGCGAAAGACTTATTCTTCGAGGTCCGTGGGTCGTTACACAACGGCTGCAACCACGTGATATGATTGGGAGTTTCTCCAACCAATATTACTTTTGAAATTCGAAAAGCAATTCTAATCACACTTCAAGGAGGAAACTGAGATTTATTAATAATCAGAAATAGGTACAAATAAAGCGGAACACAAAACGGATTCCCAGTGTAAGGGAAATAACTCTACAATAACAAAGTGGCGTTACCACAAAATGTATTTTTCTGCGATTCGAAGTGAAGACAGAAAAATAATGTCTCAGGCATTTCCTATTCAGAAATATAACAGGGAGAATGTTTGCTGTCACGTGATGTTGTCAGCCAATGTCCACACTGGCGGTAATCATTCAGGTTTGAATGTGAGTTGTGAGGAATGATCATTCTAGCCGTGTTCGGCGAACGCATTAGACTAACCAATTAATATCTGGTTTACGATTATCTTCTTTTTTATTACGTCACATGTGTTTTTTTAACTATGTGCAAGAAAGATGTATCCTTGCAGAGTTTTACAGTGTATATCCGACACTATAAGTTACGCCTGGCACTTGTTTCGGATAACAGGTTTCCATAGTTTTATTCCTTTCCAAAAAAATTATAATGTCAATAATTTGAAAGGTTATCTATGGTTTTTCCTGGACGGCCACGTAACAGCTAACTTTATTTCGTTGTGTTGTCAAATTTGGTGAAAATAAAAGACAGCCGGCTAGTCCGCTTACACAGTTACCTGCAAAATGTGATGTGCGTTTTATTTGATTGTGATTTCGTCCGGAATGTATGGGACCGCCCCCCCCCCCCCCTCCGTTTTGAACTGTATTTGTATATAGCTATCCTTCTGCCTTCTTTGAGAAAGTGTCCGGGCCCATGCCATTGGGTAAATTTGTGTCATGAGGCCCGATTGGGAACTTGTTTTAAGGGGAAGAAACACAAAAGATTACGATATTTTACATTCGAATAGAAGAGAGAAAAATGAGACCAATGAATGTAGATCTAACTTCTAAGTAACTGCATGTGTATACTATAAGTACTTTTTATAATAAACCGAATCATTGAATCATGTTAACACCAGTCTCTGTTAAACTATTCTTATACCATTAAAAAAGAATTTGTATTTGAATTCTGAAACTTCCTTCGCTTTGATGTGTAGGCAATTCAAGTTTAACGCACAGTTACTGGGTGGCCGTAAGCAGGGTTTCCACTTAGGTGACCTGGGATTCCCTGAACGGCCCCAGTACCCCCACCCTAAATTCCCCTAACCGTGCATTCCATAGTTCATATAAATTGCTACAAGAAGTTTGACATCAGAAAAAATTTCAAATAAAACTCTCGTGCTACCAACGCAACGCATTCGATGGTAATAATCACGAATTACACCAAACAGGCACAGGAAACTCATTGTAAATTTTTTTATGAATGTCGGTCAGAGATCAATCAATGACACTCTCCGAGTTTGCAGAGGCCACGTGCAAATCCAGGCCTGCAATCTAGAAAATTAAGGAGTGCAAAACAGTTGCTCCCCTCAGATTGCTTGGGAGTGCAATTTCACCTGAAATTTTCAATGCAAAAACTTGTACGCTATTTTGGTTATATTCACTTCAGGGTAATAATATTGTGACTGGATAATTGCACAGCGTTCGGCTACGTAGTGGAAAATTGGCACACACATCTTCTCATTATTCAAAATGTTGCATTCAATTCTTATGTCACTGTCTTCTACACTCAAAATCTATCGAAATGCGACACAGAATGGGTCATGAATTATTCCGAATCAATGCAGCACTGTCAAATCGCCCCCTGAGTTCCAATGTGTTCTCTGTGCCAGCAGGCACAGAGAATACATTGGAACCCAGGGAACAAAATGATAATAGATTTTAAAGGCAGTCCCAAATAGGTCTGGCATTCCAGAAAATCAAGGGGTGCAAAAAATTGCCCTCCTCAATTCTTTCTAGGCCTGCACTCCTGCACTCCTAAAGAATGCCAGGCCTGAAAATCATGAGACAGTGTATGAGAGCGTTGGCAAACTTCAAGTCAGTCAGTAACTGACATCACAACTGCATACTTTTTTTTATTTCCCCGTGATAGCATCTGCGTAAACTGCTGTAACATTCATGTATAACGGTTGTTCCAGCGGCCAGACACATTTTAAAAAATGACTCACAGGGAAGGTTATTATTTTGGGTTTATTTTTCGGACACCCAGTACACGCAATCGGTGTTGAACTGGATCATTCATACTGTAATCTGTATGAATGATTTTTTCACCTTAATTTCTCCTCATTGGTCCTTATTCTTCAGCAATACTGGTTTCTCGGAATGTGAAAACCTACATAAATATTGCTGTGAAAGCCTCAACATATCCCTCAGATGCAACCAAATGGGTGTTTTGGAACCCCAGAATTTAAAATTTTCCTACCATGGGTCGGACGATGGTCGGCCCGTGGTAACGCACTCTTGGTTGCCCACTGATGATTTTCCCCAAAATTACCAGCCCCAACATTTTTACCCTAGTGGAAGCTCTGCCATAAGGCCACAGAAAAACAATGGTTTTCTGAGGCCTGATTGACCTCCCAGTTCAGTGCACCAAAAAAACATAAAAATGTTGGCTCATGTAATGACGGGGATTGGGGAAATATAGGGTTTCCAGTTGGGAAAAAACAATACCCAAACGCCATTGGGAAAGGGTCCCATATTCGGCCCATGTAGACACCCAAACGAATTCCTGGTATCCTACATCTGTTAAGTCAGAACCTTACTTATGAGTGTTTTTATCGCTACATTTTGTGTCTTTTATCATTTGTATTTTTTCTTATTGTGTCTGTACCCCGAAAAAGGTCTTCGGCAGACTGAAAGTGGCAAAAGCCTGGTAAAATTTGGGTTTTTTTCCCTGTGCTGTTTCAGCTTAATGTACAGAATGGTCGGCACTTTCCACAGGTGGGCAATATTTCCACGGACACAATAATATTACATTCCAAGCATTAATTATAGGCATAATCATCAAACATTTAATTAATATCTTTAATGAAGCACTGGGTTCAACCCCGTGATTCATTAAGGTGCTATGTAAGTAAGGGGAATTTGTTTACTTTGAAATTACCACCTCTGATATTTCATAATTCAAATTAAAATATACACAAATTATACATCAAAATGACAGTGTGTTGTATTGAACATGAAAAACATATGCATTCCTTCAAACCGCAGAGTTGACACCAGGCACCAATGCTTCCTGGAAGTCTGCTGCCATGCTTGTTGGTTGAGGAAAAACAAGAGACTGCAATCAACATTTTCAATTATTTTTATTATTATTTTAGCCTAATCATAATTATAACCACATGTTGATCACAAATTCAACAGAAAGCAATTATGTTTTTTCTAATTCAAAAATGACCAGCTTTGGATCAGGCAGGAGACCGACGCACCTCTCCCCGGCTAAAAACGTCATTCTGGCGGCCCAACAAATAACGTGATCTTTCATCCAAAAGCCGCCAAAAGTCTACAAAATGTCTTGTGGAGGGGGGTGGGGGGGGGGGGGGGGCTCTCCAAACCTGTTATCATCGCTCATGGCATATGCATCAGGGGCGTACAGAATATGACGCGCATCATCGTTCCAGCCTCGTAGCAGATGGGGAGGGGGGAGCTAGCACGAGAGGGAATGCCCCCTCTCTCGTTGGACGAGGCACGTTGCTTTCCTCGGGGAATAATTTTGAAATTCAAGAAGAAGAAAAACCAAATTTCCTTGACTGTCCTTTGTGTCCATAATTTATAAGTTGTGAAAGGCATCAATAATTATGCCACATCTCCACCAAATAGAATTTGAATAAATTATGAAATAGTTCACCTGTAAATTTGCTATCCAACAAGACGAATCCCAACAAAACGAATTTAATTACAATGACTGAAAATACCATTTATTTTGAGATTCTGGGCAAAAATATATACGAGAAGGGTATTTTGAAGTGGAATTTTATTTTTCAAGATAATATAAAGCAGGTAGAAAAACTCAATAAATTAACAGTAGAGTTACAAAACATAAATGAATTTACATCTAGTACCATTTAATATATAGAGGATATGGAATGAGTGTTTTTCTCATATAATATTTATGAAACGAGTCTAAGAATTTTCCGTTTGGGTGAGCCTCTGGTGAGCCCAAACGGAAATTTCGGACGAGTTTCATAAATATTATATGAGAAAAACACTCATTTCATATTCTATTTATCATATGACACACACACGCACAAATTAGCCACTTAGTATGACTTTTTAATCGACCACCTTACTTGAGTTGCAGACGGCACTTGGAAAAAACATCCTCGTATAACTAAAATTTTCATTTTTTGCTTCCAAAACAGAGGTTATGACCCCTCATTGGAACGAGCTCGTTGAGCTCGTTCCAATGAGGGGCCATAACCTATGTTTTGGAAGCAAAAAGTGAAAATATAAAAAAAATTGAACGGCGTTTTTCTTGGAGGTCAAAGATTAATACAATATAACCCACCATAAATAGGACAGATAACGTAAATTCTCCCTACTGAAATTATGTAAATGTGACCCAGATGTATTTTGTTTAGCCAATCAAATTGTCCAGTTTTGAAATTGACCAATGAAAGCTCCCAACTCTAATTATGCAAATTATGAAAATATGACCCAGTTGTATTTTGTTCAGCCAATCAAATTGTCTAGTTTTGAAATTGACCGATGAAATTGACGGAAGGCTTTATTTATCACTGATTAATATGAAAACAAAATATCAATTGTTTTAAAGTGAACAAAACGGACGAGTCATATGATATAATAATTTATCCCTTTTTTCAACTTGCACGTTATTTATGCTTTATAGAATTGCGAGGAAAATGTTCCATTCATCAACGATAGGTTGTGGAGAGGTTCGGTTTTAAATTATCCTCTCAATTTTATAAAGCGAAAATTATGTGGAGATACAAATTATGACAAGGAATAAACAACAAGTCTATTAAAATATTTTATCAGAAATGCTTTAACTTTTTGAGTCAGTATAAGAATTCAAAAAAATCTCTTGTTTCGAGCATGTATTTTCAACTATGTCGGCAATATCCTTTTTGTAAAATGCGCTTTCAGTGTAATAATGATAACACTTTAGCCGGCCGCTGATTTGTCGCGGTTCTCGGAAGAGAAGGCCTTGGTTACCCCTGTACTCTCAACTGCCTCCCTATTTCCACGCTTCTTCTCTCCTCCCAGCACTCGGAGACGAACTGCTTGATGACATCCCTTGCCCATTCTTCCCAATCTCTCCATGTAAGTAGGATCCAAGCCGCGGAGGTCAGGGCAGGAAACACCACCTGGTGTGGCTCTTTTGTTAAGGCCTTCCCCTCTCCCTCCCATTTCGACAGAAAAAAACCAAAGACCAAGCTAAATCACTTAAACCCCAACGTATTAATATAAGCTACAACCGGGCTAGAGAAGGTGAATAAATAGGCAGTAACAACGGCTCAGCTGTGACCTTCTACCAGAAAGGGCTGCCTGCGTGGACTCAACTAATCAAGTAAAAATCCAACGTCCATTAATTAACAAAATCGTGAATGAGAAGGTGAATAAACAGGCAGTAATAACGGATCCATAGTCCGGCAGCCAAGGCCCGTTGCGTGTTTTGGCGTCTAACGTTTTTTTCTCGGGGAATTATGGTTGTCCACAACACCAATTTGAAGAATCAATAGGCTGGCCTTTTGTCAGCCTTGAGGAATTTGTGTTATATGGTTTTTTAAAAAAATGGAGGTCAAAATGGCAGCCATTTCAGGGGTGGCGGAACGATTTTTAAAGTGTGGGGGGGGGGCTGTATCGGGCGATGGTGGTCGGTATGGCGGGACGACCATGGTTCGGCCCGTCGTACGAAAATTTTAAATTCCAGGATCCCAAAACTCCCATTTCCATGCATCTGAGCGGATATTTTGGGGTTTTTCAGGAGATGTATTTGAAAATTTCACACTTTGAGAGCCGTTAAAAAGTTGGTAAAGCGTACAGGTCAGGTGTATTTATCAGCTTCGGTCATAATGACCAAAGCTGATAAATAGACCTCACCTGTATGCTCTACCCGACGTTAACAGCAATTACACTGTCTGCGGATTATCTTGTCTGCATGGGGTGGATTTGGTACTTGTATGTCTGTAAGATTACGATCCATTTCAGTTAACCGATATTTTAACAGACTGTATACATTTTAGCGTTTGCTGCCACATACTGCGAAAAATGATCCGAAATCCTTCGAAACTGAACCAGTACGAGAGATAGTACATAGCTGACGAAAATATGGGGAGGCTCTGGATCAGCCCCTTGTTTTACGAGTCATTGGTTGTGTTAAAATATATGCATACAAAAAACATGGCCCGGCAAGAAAAGTGGAGGGGCAGAAGCCCAGCCCTCAGGTCCAAACCCCCACCAGCCCCCCCCCCCCCCCCCCGCCCCCCACCTCCCCCGGAAACATTAGACTACCTAAATCCAAAACGGCGACAAATTTCACCAATTTGTTCCAGATTACTAGTGCGATCATGGTCGTGGCAACCAGTGTTTGTGATGCTTTGAATATAGGACACCCATAACAGGCAACCATGAACTGTGTAGCTTCACGCAAGACGTCGTTTCAAGGAGCATCAATTTTTCCAACTGACTCTAGCGATATACAACCCTCTTTCAAAACTTTAAGGACGCACCCTTTACCTATTTCAAAGCACCCGGCGACGGTATCACACCCAGAGATAGCATACGCGGCAAGGATACTTGGGATAATGCCACGGTGTTTCTCAACAGTGGCACCAATATCTACCACAGACCTATCCCTAATGGATGACTACATAAACATGGGAGATGTTATATTCTGTTGCAGGTAGTGGTGCGAGAGTAGGGTATACACATCTGTGTCGTCTTGCCGTTTGTCATCTTAAGCAAGTTTCACTGCCTGTTGAACTATAATATTATGAGCTTCTTCGTGACTGGTTTCATGTCACGCCTCTTCTATGAGGACACCGCTGTTAATTTCAAACGAAACGTTGTCTTAGCCAGTAACGACAAGTTTGTGCCCCTTAGTACTTTCACCACCAAAACTCTTATTTGACTTGGAATACTGACAAATTATACAGGGTAACGTTCAGCATAAGTTTCTGAAACGGAGATACTGATGTTGCATTCAACCCGAATTATCGGCAACAGCTTTCAGCACTCCTGTGAGCCCTTGGCTAACTTTTCGTGCTGAACTCGTACCTGTCGAAAATAAGATAAATGTCGCCAACAACAACTTCTCTTTCACAGATTCTTGAAATTTGTCAACGAAATCCTGAACAACAGGTTTATTCGGTGCCGGCCAATGAGGAATCCCGAGAACGGCACCTCCATCAATTACCGTGCAAACATCTACGCCTGTCGGTGTTGATTTCCTTGCTCATATTGTACACGCAGTTCGTGTTTTCATTGAACAGTGCAGTATGAAGTGGGGCCAGCTTATACGAGATCACTTTCTTGATGTCAATATCTCTCATACTCGACTGAAGGCCCATTACCCTTGAATAAATCAAGTTGCAATCACAAACGTGACACCTACTTGTTTGACCTTCGTGACGGACACTGTCACCACTAGTGTGGAAATTGTGCCACAAAACCCGGCTGGTAACCGCCTCTCGAACTCAACCATTTTGTCTTGACCCCAGAGCTATGGCGTTGTAAACATTTACGGACGCTGGCCCAATCCTACCAGTAGTGATATTCACGACTTCGCTCGGGTATTGTTTGGGTTCAAGAGACTGATAACCACGTTCAGTTATCTCCTTGGCCCTCTCGATCAAGTTTATCAGCGGCGATTCTACTCTTGGCTTCTTTGTTAAACTGATTTAAACTCGAATTTACACCGGAATCTCTCAATCGAGAAACGACACTCGCTAAACGGCCGCGCGTGTAAAGACTGAGAATCCGAGTGACACACAAAGAAAATCGTTAAATGAACGCTCTTTATTAGAGAAAATCTTGAACGCTTTTTGTGTAACGATTTTCGCGTTTCCGCGACATTATGTTGATCAGGAAATGATACGGGTGGGTTCTACGCCAGTTTGGGTCATGAAATTCGCGCTAAATGTTTCAAATGTTCGAAAAGTAACTTCTTCGGTCATTGTTGCGGTCATGTTATTCGGGCCTAATATTTACAATTCCTCAAGGGTAACAGGAGGCCAGCCGACGACAGAGAGAAAAAACTTTAGACGCCGAAACACGAACGAATAAAAAAAAAGTGGGTTTGACTGCCGGACTATCATGTTTGTTGAAATCAAGTTCCTGGAGTCATATTAAGGTTCATTGGGAAAAAAATTGAGAAATTTTGATCTGATCCTCAGAATCATTTGATATATGGTATGCAGTGTGCTCGCCCTGTGGGAAGAGAGGCAGTGCTTGTTTACTGTGATAAGCTGTTTTAATGGTAAAATAGGACCAGTAACAAATGCTTGGAGCAGAAGTCCTCTAAAGTGAGCAAGATGGGTATAACGATTTGCTAAACTTGACTTTATATTCATGTTGTGGTTAAAATAAGCCATGGTGCCGAAATATTTTACCTTAAATACCAATAAATAAATAAATGCAGCATGCTCAGTTGGAATGTAATTTAAGTTTGTTCAAAGCACGCCTGAGTAAATGTTTGATTCCTCTTCAGAAACCTATTTTTCAGCCTTATGCAATATGAGGAAAGTTCCTTTCTAAATCATTTTGTTGATACCCAGCAGACATATTATCTTCAGATTTGAGGTCGAGCATTATTACGATGGGAGATTCAAGTTTGTTCAAGTCTGGTTCCCTTTTTTAGCTCACGTGACTGAAATGGTGAGCTGTACCGATCGCTCTTTTGCCGTTGTGTTAACCCTTTACCTAACATGAAAAGCAGACGACACTTGCCAAAAAAATTCTTGAATAACTAATTTTTTTCATTTTGTGTTTCCGCCATCCATTTTGTCTACTGGGAGTTACCATCATGGTTTCTGTGACGGGGTTGTGATCGCGAGCAGGGTGTGAACGATTCTCAGCGAGTATATCTAATTACCATAAAACAACCCGACAATTGTCTATTTGGCTTGAACTCCCCCAGAATCCTAGATTGTTCATTCCTAATTTGATGCCATCTGGTTACTGGGAACCCAGAAGTTTTCTAATAGTGGGGATGTATTTTAGGATATGTTCCATAGTTCCCAAACGGACTCGACAACTATTTTACGAGTTCGGATTCCTTCTGAATATTCTGCTTCTGTCTGTGTATCTATAAGCTATGTTATGGTTTCAGTCCACTAAACCCTATTCCATTGTCCATAAGTATACTCAAGTTGCGTAGAAGAGCTTTTTATGTCGAACAGTTCCAGCTTATTGTTAGTATTTTCAGCTTTTCTGGTTTGTTCTGACTAGTTCTAACCTTATTCCGGATACTCCTGTTTTTTGCTCCTAACAGAAAAAAAATCATATTTCGTTTATTCAGATCATGCCATCAGTTTTTCTTTTTTCGTTATACGAGAGCATGAAGACCATGCGAAAATCCCTTATTAAGGACTAACAGAAAGTTCCTTTTATCATCATCCGGGTATTCATTAAACATCCTATCTGTCTACACTTACAGAATCTCACTTTTGTTGTCTGACGCAATGAGGAAATAACTCAGTGAGGTACAATCAGTTATTCCTCATTTCACGAGGAGCATAAGGAAGTCCCTCTGTAGGATTTTACAACAAGTCCCTCATATCACCATCTTGGTACTGAAGGATACCTATGACAAGGCGATGTACTATTGGTGGATACCTGTTGGGTGATATCTGTTTGACAATGACTTTTTCATCCGGGAACGTCAGTTAGGTTCTTGGTAAAAAAACAACAAACGAATATATATTCAATTTTTATTATGTTCTCCGATACATTGTTAATAGCTCACTTTGTTTAGTCCATAGGCAAGTTCATTTTGTTTAGTTCATAGTCAATTTCCAAGGCATCTACTTCGCCGAATACATCTTTGAGTTGTCTGTAGTTCTTCATTCCTCTTCTTCTTGGAGACGGTGATAACCGTCTGATCAAAGACTTCTTGTTTGTCTCCAATGGCTCTTTTCCCTATTGCTTCACCCTATTTAGGTGTTTATTCTTGGTAAAACGTGTTCGCTCGTTAAACGCTGGTAGCTTGGGTTTGTTGGTTGCTTTGATTTTTCTTCCTATCAATAGGATGGCGTCATTGGTTCCTATTATGCTTGTGTACGGTTAGCATCTTTCTTCTGAGTCGCAACATTATTCTTGGGTTGGACTGGTACTTCCTGCTCAGTTTGATATGTAGGTTTCTCCATCCTCGAATCTTCTTTCTTTTGAGTCGTAACTACAGTCTTTTTCGGTTCGTTCTCAATGTGTTTTGTCTTTAGAATCTCTTTCGTTCTCTGCTCCGTCGCTTGAGTGGAAAGTTCATTCTTTTTATGTCCTTTCTCTTGAACTTCAGTCTTCTTCAGTTCGTTCTTGACGGGAGCTGCCTTTGGCATCTCTTTCGTTCTCTTGTTTGAAGTTTGAGTGGGGACTTCATCCTTCTGTTGAAGAATCTATGACTCTTCGTTTTCTATCTCTTCTTTGGTTAACAATCGACACGCACCACAAGGCGACGCAACACACTCTTTCCCACAACAGCTACGTGATGGTGTAGATTTCTCCTCCTGACTCTGTCTACAGCATGATTTGCTGGAGCCAATTCCTGGGAGGTGAGCATCCATTCGGCATCATCCTTGAAGATCAGTATGTGTAAGTCATCTTTGAGTCTGAGCGCTGTTGTTGACACAGACATTTTTATTCTTCGGAATTCAGAACACAAATGAGCTAAAAGGCGAGATCGATTCTTTATGTACTTTTTTCTCTCTAGTGACGAATCCATTTTCTTCTTGGCTCCTAATCTTCATCTTGATCACCTACTTCGAATGAGCATTTTGCCATGAGGTAGACGAACAGAAAATTTTGTTTTCCAATGCGTATTACTTCGGTTTTTCCTCCTCTTCATTGGTCCTATTGGGACAATAATCAACTTCGTGTCTGTGCAGGTTGTCTGATCTATAAAACGCATTTCCACAATATTTACAGCAATGAATTTCCATGTCCTTACTCGACGATAATCGTAGTATTAGCACAGATGTAATGAGTGATGAGAAAAAATCGCATTTCCATAACAGATTTCTTTTTATATCGGTGATCCGCCCAATATATGCACACAGCTTCATTGTACTGTCATGCTATGGCAGTTCATTATGCTCTGATACAGTCAGCGGTGTGATATCTTCGATGATATGATGTTGATAGCACAGGAAAAAAACAAGAAATCAAATCCTCGCGTGCCGCTTGCAGAACAGCATTCGCCCATTCCTTGTCCGCATCATAATAAAATTTCAGTGCTTCTCTATTTCTCTCTATCATCGGTCGCAGGCCTTCAGTCATTTCCCCACAACGGGTCGCCTGTTTGGAACGATGATACTTCTATTGTCTTCTTTGTGGGCGTGTCTTTAAACATCCTCACACATCTGAAGCATTGGGAGCTCTTTGATTAGTGGATGGTTCGTTTGTGGAGCAGGAGAGGTTTCATGCGTGAAAGTTCTTTGCCACTCGTCGCAGTGTTATGTTTATCGCTGGTCAGAACAGAAATGAACTGAAAGTCGAGCATGGACCCTTTTTATACCTTCCCAACTGGAGTTTCTGGATGAAGAAGTCATCGTCAGGCAGGTACCTTCCAAAAGGTATTGTCCAACAGGTATCATCAATAGTTCATCATCATGTCATAGGAATCGTTCAGTACCAAGATGAAGAGAAGAGGAACTTGTAAGTCCTCAATGGGGGATTCCTTCATAGCACCAATGAGATGAAGATATGTGGAATGACTGATTGTATCTCTCTGAGTAATTTCCTCATGCCTCATACAACAAAAATGGGATTCTGCAAGTATAGCCAGACCATAAAAGGGCTTCCAGAGTGGGATCTGTGTAACATAACCATTCAATACCAAGATGGGGACATGCAGAATGATGGATTACACATCATACAGATACAGAATGTGATGATAGTTTGCGGGGCCCTAGATGGAACACTTTGGATTGGTTAGTTACATCCCCACTATATTTGAAGTTCAAAGTAACCACGTGTCATCAAATTAGGAATAAACAAACAAGGTTTCTAGGGAATCCAGACCCAATAAACAATTATCAGGTTGTTTGTGGTAATTAAATACACTCCCCTTGAATCGAACCCGGGAACCTCCACCACGTCCTATTTGAAGCCGTTGGGGCTCATAGCAACCTCGTGCCACCATAGAAACTAAAATGGGGGCCTCCAGCAGACAAAATGGATGACGGAAACACGTGTCGCGCTAAATTTTGAAAACTGGTGCCAAGCGAAGTAAAATCTTCAATTTATTTGTCTCTGTAGCAGAATATCACACATTTTCCTCATACCACATATTTTCCTTTCGATAACTTGCGTTTCATCAGTTACCTATATATTCAATGACAAATGGTCACTTAACCCTTTACCTAACATGAAAAGCAGACGACACTTGCAAAAAAAATTCTTGAATAACTAATTTTTTTCATTTTTTGTCTCAAAAACATAGGTTATGACCCCTCGTTGGAACGAGCTCGACGAGCTCGTTCCAACGAGGGGTCATAACCTATGTTTTTGAGACAAAAAATGAAAATATTTTGAAAATTAATTGGCGATTTTTGAGAATAGCGCTGGCCGGTTTTGGCCGTTACGTTGGGTAAAGGGTTAATTTGCGAACGTTGTGATAACTGAATACGCAAACAATTCATAATTATTCATTTACGGACAGATAGATAGGACCCTTTTGGGTCAATACGGCCCCATTCCCAGTGGCCTCAACCATAATCGGCTCCTGGCTTTCGGCCACCCTGTCCGATAGAACGAGCCACTACTGGGCGTTCGTTTACCACATAGACGAATGGCTTTGAATAGTAGCTATTGAAGTGCACTGTATTTTGCCTTCATTAGACAACGCCAACACGGGGGTGTTTTAATAGGAGTCAATTGATCACACACAACCTCTTTTCAAGAGTACTTCATTTCGATCTTTCGATCAGACTTGTTACAGATTGTTCTCGTATTTCATCCATTAAGAGATGTCACTCCACTATTTCCTTTCCCGTCCATTTTTGTTTCCTGCAGTATAGAAATTATTAAAAATGTAACTCATGTGAAGTTATTCTTGTGCGCATGTAGTTTGAAACAATGAGCATAAGGTGCTGAAGAAAAATCGTTAAAGAATTTTTCTCCCATTTGGAAATCCCGAGACACGGAGCCGTGATGCTTTTTCAGCATCGTTATAAATGACTTAGTGATTAGGGGAGGCGGGGAGGAGCAAAACATGCTATCATTCATTATAACTCTGACTCCCTGAATCGTTGTGTCAAAGACAGATAAAATTATAGACTGTCATTCTCCGTTTCAGTTTGCACATAAGGTTTCAGAATCATGGGCGCCAGGCGCGCGCCCACAATATGTTTTGTGGCTTCGCAAAAACTCAGACAAGAGAACTTGATATTACCCATGGACACTCTGTGTGATATCCCAGCCACTCGTGCTCCGGTAGTGGATGTCCATGTGTTACCGCAGACGATAGCGTACCACGTGCGTGGGGCTCCTGTGAGCCCTTATAAATTGCCTTCCCTTTTTAAAAAGATTTGAGCGTGCATGTTAAAACTGCAGGAATATTTGAGCCGGAAAAACAATGAGGTCATGTGCAAAAAAGCCACCTAAGAGCCACAACGACGTTCCATTTTCCAAAGTGTGATATCCCAGCATCTCGTGCTCGCCCCAACTTCCTACTACGCACGTTTGATGATGCTTGGCATCATGACCCAAGGTCAAAATATGGCGCTCCCCAATCCCCCACACAACCCAGAATACTGAATCAGTCACGAGGAATATTCTTGTTCACTGTTATTGTTTAAATTTTCAAATTAACCCTTTACCCAACGAATCGCCCGCATCCGCCCGCGTAATATGCAAATTCAGTAGTTGAACAAATATTATTTTTCCAAAAAATTCAACAAAATTACATCATGTGACCCCTTGTTGGAACGAGCTCGACGAGCTCGTTCCAACGAGGGGTCACATGATATGGTTTTGTTGAAATGTTTGGAAAAAATTGAAAAAATGACATTTAAAAAAATAAATTTTGATATTGTTTCAGTTGGGTAAAGGGTTATGGTTTAGTATATTTAATATTCATGTTCATTTTGTGCCCCGGTTTCACATCTTTTTAGCTGAAAAATGTGAGTACGCCAATGTGTCAATAAACAGACATTCATGAAATATACAGTGTCTGCAAATGTTAACAAACTGAGTTGCATTTGACATTCCTCCTTCGGTCGGCTTCGTATATTTCTTCTATAATCATCACCCCAAACGGAAGCCTTCGGGGTGGAAGATAGTTCAAATATAGAAAATATACCAACCATGACCAGACAGAGGCATGTATACTGCAAACTGGGGTTATTGGGCGTTTACACCTTTAATGATGTTGGATTATAATATGTAGCATGACACGAAGGGACATCGTTAGTTCTTGAATTTATTTATCTGTGCGCCCCCCCCCCCCCCCACACACACACACTTGATGACGCCCCACCGCAAGGGCGCTGGAAGCAGAGATTGGGGGGCTACTGATTTCCATGACCTGCGGCTAGGGGACAGCGCATGCCCTATTTTGCCAGAAGGACAGTAGTGGAAAAGACTACTTTCCGCGAACTGTAACAGAAAAAAACCCGGAGTAATCGTTTCTAACGTATTTTACATGTGGCAGTTGCAATCGGGGGTGGGGTGGTGGGTCAGGTATAATGAAGGAGGCTGGTCGAATTCTGAAGCTCTTGTGGTCCCTTGAGTGCAACAAGGCGCCCTCTGAGATGAGTGCTCTTTACGATATTCCTGTCCCATTGCCCTCGGATGCTTCCGCTGCCCTTGTTCATCCGTTTCGAACGTCAGAACCCGAGAATCAAGGAAATAAATGAATGATGTTTGTGTGGATCAATTAATTTTTCGTCAAACTCGTTCAAGACATTGTTAAGAAAGACTCACATACCAAATATGTACCAGATCTATTGGTATTTCTTTAAGTTATCGTGCTAACGAGAAAGGTCACGCTCGCCCATCCACCCCCCCCCCCCTCCCCACCCTTCGCCGTGCAACGACATCATAACACAACAGGTACGTCCTGATAAAAACAGTACTCAAGACGAGATGTTGACAATGCATAACATTTCCCATGAAAGGAAAATCTTCAAAGTCAAACTCAACCATCAAGCTACCCAGGTCTATCTCCCTGTGAATTGTCACTCACGTCTCCAAAAAGTACACAAGTTAGTAGCCACAGTGTTCAGAATTGATGGCACAGGCTTGTCAGTAAAAAAATACCCGAATAGAAACAACTCTAGAATGATCCATGGAAATTGCCGGGAATCAGTTTGACGTTTGACGCAGTGGCGGCGCCAGAATTTTTTTTTTTTTTTGTGGGGGGGGGGGGCAACTAGGGGGGGCAGACTCCCATGAAGGGGGGCAAATACGTAAAGGATCATATCATTACTTTGTTATGAGGTAGTCCAAACTTGGACCCAAAGTCCGTAATATACTTTTGTATACTCCGTATACAAAAAATTATATTACGGACTTTGGGTCCAAGTTTCGACTAAATGTAATGGTAATTAGCGGTCCTCCTTTCAAAAAATCCTGGATCCGCGTCTGGTGGGTCCGTGCGTGAGAGAGAGAGAGAGAGAGGTGAGAGAGAGAGAGAGAGAGAGAGAGGGAGAGAGAGAGACTCATAATGCCCGTCTGTCATAATGCGAAATCCATGATTTTTTTTAGACAAGGGATATGGATAGACATGCCTTTGTTGGCTCATAACTTAATTATAACTTATAAGTATCTGCATCCGAGTCTTTAAATCTCTACTGCCTGGATGTGTTCATCAGCAAGCCTGAGGCTTTGGGCTAAGTGTGTATGGGAAATTATTGGGAATAAAAATAGAGTGTGTGTGAGAGAGAGTGACTGAATGTGTTTGTGTGTGAGGGTGGATGGAAATGCATGCGAGATGGTTGGGGGGGGGGGGGGGCAAAGCCTTCGTTTGGGGGGGGAGCAAATGCCCCCCATGCCCCCCCCCCCCCCCCCCCCCCCCCGTAGCGCCGCCACTGATTTGACGAGAATATTTCCGTGATATTTGTAAGAATGTGCAGCGCCCTCGATAGCAATCTTACAAGGATGCCCGCATAAGGACGTGATGCAAGGGCGCCGGAAACATTCTAGGGCGAGTGGGGGGTGGGGGGGGGGGGGGTAATATATAATAGAGCACTGGACTCTGAGTATGAGTTAAGACCTGGAGTTTATAACGTATCATAAAATGAAATGTGGCACCCAGTAATATTAACATCATATATTTATTACACGCATGTTCTATGAACTCTCATCAACAGCAACACTGAACCATGTGGAAAATTAAAATCCTTGACGGACTATTTTAAATAGAAGCGAAATTTCACTGGAATATTCTACAAAACGTGCACCGCAATAACAATTTGAATCGCCAGCGATAGCTAATAGCCAAAATCGTCCTCCAAGTTCCAATGTGCTCTATGTGCCTACTGGCACACAGACATAGAACACATTGGAACTCAGGGTACGAAATAGTAACACGGTGTCCCCTCACAAATTCGGTTGGCGATGGGTTCTTTTTCGTGAGTGTCCTTTTAATAATTGTCTTTATAGGCGGGAAGGCGTGTAATAAACACAGAATGACACGCGCGCTTCATCTGAAATGATAATGCTACAGAATTGTAGTTGGCACCTTGTTCCACTCAAGGGACGATATATTTGGAAACCATCTGTTTGGTTATTATCGACCAAACTCCGTCATTTTACCTGTTAACTACCCCTACCCAAACAGAATTGAAACACGTAAAATAAGTTAGAAAGCAATACTCGAGGCTTTCTCAATTGTAGTTCTCGAAACTAAAGTCTTTCCCACTGGTGCACATCTGGCTAAAAGTGCGCGCGTTGCCCTTGCCCACTAGCATCAGGGCGAGCTGGGCAGCTCTCCCCTCCTGTTTCCAGAGCCATTAGCGCGATGTTTACCTTCTTACCTCTTGCGACAAGAGAACAATGGTAGGTAGTGGTGGTGGTGGTGGTGGTGGGGGTGGGCAGGGGAAATCGTGATGACATTTGTCCAAGTCGTCACTGTCAGGTCTTCTATAGATCTCGTCACACTAGAAACCCTACAAAACCATAACCTTTCTACATTTAGGTCGCTAGATTACAGATCGGAATTCGATATAGAAACAATATGACTAAAGGGGCTGCTGCAGCAGTACTGAGAAACATACAACCTACAACACCGGTTCAGTGAGATATGATACCTCTGGATCTGATTCGTACCCTCGTTGTCTCCCTAGGTTATGGGTCACAGAAAGTTAGTGACGATATGCATATTTCTTTGTTATTTCACAAGGCCTTTGTTCAAGACCTTTTCGAATGTGCCTGTATAGAAAAACTAGTAAAATAAAAATCATACATTTTTGATAACATACTCGACATAATTTGACATTATTTCCTGACAGTCTTAATCTAGCGATTTGATTGGCTGACAGGTACGATGTAAATAATACCCTGACCCGCTTTAAATATTTACACATTGGTTTAGCCCGGTGTAAAAACATGAATATGCAGGCAATGTTCATTAAAATAGTTTATGATAATGTCACATGTATTAAAATTAACAGTGCTGTTCATTGAAAAAAAATAATAAAAATAATATCTTTAATTTTGTAGTATTCATGACAAAACTTAGCTCAATGGTGGAACTATATTTTAGTGTGGAGTTATCAATTATTCTTTTTTCTCTTTCAAACTGTTACTTAGGCAGTATTTGTAGGTTTTCTCCTTTTGTTTTGCCATGATGTAAAAAGTTTGAGCATCTATTTATAGCTCATCAATGTCAAGGTACTCATTGATTATTCCGAAGAGCATATTATTGACCGATTCATTTATCTTTGATACATCTCATCATGAAAATAACTATCGATATAACCCATTAGATTTTGTTTGGTAGAGCTCGTAGAGCTCTGTCAAACAAAATATGATAGGTTATTTTCATGTTCTGCACAACTGATATTTTTCTTCAATTTGGAGGAACTCTGTGTGAAAATAGATTCGTTATCCATTTTTTCCAGGGTGTATGGAAATTTACACTGGTTTTAAAAACTGATACACCCTTCGGCTGCGCCTCAGGATGTATCAGTTTTCAAACCAGTGTAAATTTCCATACACCCTGGAATATGCATGATTAACTAATATTGTCAGACATGAATATTAACTGGTAGAGTGCTAAATTATTTTAGGTGTCAAATTGTGTCCAATGTCTTGGCCTCGTTACAGTTTATGAATGCAGTCTCCCATAAGTTGCAACAATTCATTTACATACAGACTAACGAAGATAATATGAAGTACATCCACAAAATATAAACCCTTTGATTTGTGGTGCAAGTACTTCAGAATAAAGCCGAAATATTTGCTTCCAGCACTCTAACGGTTAAACATCAACAAAAAGATCAACACGCACCTGTTGAAAAGAACTGGAAAACTTCAACAGTCAAGTAATAATAATAATAATAATAATAATAATAATAATAATAATAATAATAATAATGTAATCACGGTGGCATAGGCAGAGTTAATTACATTGCGAGTTTTATTTAGTCCGATACCAGAAAGTATCTACATAATCACTGGTCGACACAATCTAGTTTCAGTTGGGAGTTATATCGTACTTATTAAATTGGTGGCATGTGGAACATGGGTATCAAAAACAGGTATCATGGCACATGTTTTTGATATCCTAGTTCCACAAGCCACATTTTTTTCCGTTTTGACTATCTTGGGACTTTTTCCTAATTAGAACAAAACTTTCTTACACCGGACCGAACCATGATCGGCCTGGTTGGCCGGGGACCATAGCCCCCGCATTAGGAAAATCCTGGCGCCACATCTGCGGTCACAAAGGCATTATCTTGTTCTTGTTTTCGTTCAATTCAAGTCGCCATTTATCCCAGTACTTTCATACAATTCTTAACAGTTTTGATAGCCTGTCTGCACTCTCTACTAATAAAACAATATCATCAGCAAAGAATAGTCTTTGGAGTTTTGTCTCTCCAATTCATTGATCCCCACCGCCCCTCCCTAAACTCTTCTAAATTTTGATAGACACTTCACACAGAATCGGTGACAAGATGCACCCTCGACTGATGCCTATTACCATTGGGACCCGTTTTGTAATGATGTTGAGTTCACTCCGGATATCCTTGTACAACGCCTTCATGATTCTGACAAGCTGCCCCCAAATCTGAGGCCCTCCAGTTTTCCAGTTAGACCAGTTCATTTGTAAATTCCAACAATTTCGTCCCATTTATTTTGATTTTCTTGTGTCCACCCTCTATACCGTCTTCTCCGTCCCGTGTGTCCATTAAAGGCACCCATCAGTATATGAAACCCTCTGTTCACCATCTCTGTAACATTAGATATGAGTGTCGCATAAATATCGTTGTTCCACTCAGCCCCCACCCTCCCGACTGCCTAGTATACAAACCCCTAAAGCAAACCTTTTGTTGTTTTTCATCTATATTTTTGCTCATATTACTTGGTTTTCTACTGGGTTCATTGTGTTTACTTTGGATAGTTCTGTATTGACAGGTCCTAACTCCCCCGTGATACGGCCGCCGTGCACTGGTCACTTTCCACCGGTAGATTCCACACACCAACTATAGGAATATTCATCAAAAATTCAATTTAAACAACCGGTGTTTCGTTAATTAAAATCTTGATGCTTTTATTACCTGGTAAACGCATGCGTGGACAACACTGCCCACGTGTGGATTACCATCAATCCACGGCGACCGTACAGCAGTCTTCCTCCCTTTTTCTGACTGTCTAGTCGTGCAACGCCAGATCACCCATATCCCCTGATCTGGTCAACCCGTTTATCCCATTTTATGCACGTCTAACTTAGGCCTATTAAATCAAGATTCACCTCCTGCCTAATGCTTTTGATTTCACTTATTTTCCTGTGGAGACCTTGGATGTTGGTGAAACCTATTTTGTAAACACAAGACTTCTCCGGGGTGTTACTCATATCCCTTTAGTGGGCCCTCTTTTTTCTATCTTTCTTGTAAACATTTCCGTCTCCAAACTCCTTTTTGTCACGGTCATGATTAGCCATGGTGCATAAGTATATGACCTTAACCCCTTTAACCTAAAATGAAAAGCAGACGACACATGCAAACAAAATTCTTGAATAACTACTTTTTTCATTTTTGTCTCAAAAACATAGGTTATGACCCCTCATTGGAACGAGCTCGACGAGCTCATTCTAAAGAGGGGTCATAACCTATGTTTTTGAGACAAAAAATGAAAAAATAATGAAAATTAATTAGAGATTTTTGTGAATAGCGCTGGCCGGTTTTGGCTGTTACGTTGGGTAAAGGGTTAAACGCCAATAAATAAATAATATTTTATTGCCTGCATCTCGAATTTTATAATAGTGAATGATCTTACGTTTTTGAAATTGGTTAAAATATTCTCTAATATAGATTTGTGTTTGTTTGGAACAAAAGTAGTCGACGTAACTTTCCGTTTCTCCTTCACCACGTTGCAGCAATCTGTCAAGGTACGGCTTTCGAAACATTTTTTTTTGTCATTTGTCTTGCTTCGTCTGAAAAGGAAACACATTGATAGGTTCTGCAGTTAATGGCTGATCAAAATAGGACACAAAGATATTTTGCCATCTGGGACGATGGAAAATCTTTCGGCGGCGCGAAAAAGAAAGACAGAAGAACGAGCCGATCGAAATTGTGGTAGGTGGTTTCATAAGTATGCATTGCCTTTTTAAAACTGAAACTAAGAAAAAGCTATATTCGGTGACGCTTTTTTTAATTTCTTTTCTCCTGTTTTCCTTGCTGTTTAAATTCTTCAACTCCTTATGCAATTAGTTGTTGCGTAAAAGGCATAAACAATAGTTCGCCACTCGGATTCGAGTTTTTATCCTCGAGTGGGGCGTGCGGAGGATTATTTCACGAGACGTTAGCCAAGTGAAATAATCCGCGAAGCCCACAGGAGATAAAATCGTACTCGAATCCGAGCAGTGAACTTTTGTATTTATTTTATTTTTTCCTTATTTGTTTTCCCAAAACAACCCTTTATAATTGATTCCGTAGTTACTTCCAAAACATGTAAAAAAATCCCCAAAAAACAAAATTGTCCGTCATCGCTGAGAGTGGAATACGATGCTGGGGGTGGAATGCCATTTTCGGCGAGTGGGAATACAATTTATTTTACGGGAAGAAAACCGAATGAAAATAAAATAAATTTCGCTATTCGTTGAGCAAACGATGGAACAAACAAGAAACAGTTTACACGCCATACAATCCGCTAGCGGTGGAGCGAATATTATCGAGGAGCGACTCTGCCCTAATTTGTCACTGCAGTCAGAAATTCACTAGGTATTTTGTTTCGTTCCTAAAGCCTTGTGTACTGAATTCGTTGTATAGTTTGATGATATATTACTCTTTTTCATCCGATAAAGACATATTATCATAACAGTGTGTTGATCCGTGTCGTAGTATCAGCCGCAGGCAGCGAGTGTGATCCGACAATCTGGTCACCTGAACGAGACGTGATACTACGACACGAGTCAACACACTGTTATGATGATAGGTTTATTATATGACTGACACACTAATAGTAACTTAATTTGCTTACCTCGATTTACTTATTCCCTTGAAAGCCGAACATAAAAATAGCAGTCGAAACTTTGTAAACAACGGCAACGGCTTCCCTAGTTACGAAGTCTATTTTTAACGGATAAATAGTGCGACGTATGGATTTTTGATCCGGGAAAATCTCACCTGGTGTGATCCGACAGTCTGAATAAAATCGTCAAACAGTGGTGGTATTTAGGGTAAAAATATCATAGTCATATAATAAATGAAGAGTACATATATAAGATTACACTGATTTGCAAAATCTACACTTGCCTCAATAAAATTGTTGTGTTTTTATTTTAGTGCAATTTTAGAATACACAAAGACAGTTTGGACGGTTACCAAAGTTTTTATTTAAAATTAAGATCATGCTAAATATATATATTGTGCCTCACATTTGTAACATCAGCCGTGATTGGTTAATTTGACACCTTCTAAAAGTCATAGTACTGGAGTTTTGGGGCAAAACACGGGTACTATCGGAACGTTCTTCCCAGGAGACAAGAGAACAAAGAAAATGTAAGCTCCACTTCCATTGATCAGTGTCGATTACGCACGCTCTGATTGGAATTTCTCAACACCAAACGCTGGCGCCGTGTCCGTTTAACTTTTTTCGTCACCGATAGACACAAACTTACCAACAAATATGTCATCTTCAGTGGGTGTGTTTTCAATTTTAACTGCAACCAATGAATTCAAAAGAATCAGAAATATTAAAAACTCACGTGTTGTTCACCACTTCAGTGAATCCTGAATATGAGTTATGACTTCAATCAATTATATTTCCACAAGTTTAGTACTCCTCGACCTCACTGAGCCTCCGTCTCAAATTCAAAATAAATTGTTTCACTCCGCTTAATTCTAAACACTGACATTTGGTGATATAGAAACTCCCAAAGCGACGGCACTTGTGATAAGCCATTTTCGAATTTGGTGATCTGGAAACTCCTAAAGAGACGTCATTCGTTCGAAATGACGTCATGTTTTTGGATTCGACTACATTGTTATTACAAGATTGATGGCATGTTGCAGTTAACGCTTGACAATGAAAGCTATTTTTTGTTCGGCATAATAAAGTAATTAGAACGTTTCTTTTCATGCTCTATCGGTCGATAGTACCTGAGTTTGTGTGATTTCTGATATAAAACCTGAAGCAGCGAAGGTTTTATTTCAGAAATCACACAAACTCAGGTACTATCGACCGATAGGACATGAAAAGAAACGTTCTAATATTATAATATCTAATATTATAAGAGTATACCCATAGTAGCTTGGTGTACAAAATGTTCACCACGAATGGTGAAGTGGTGTTAACCGCGAGCCTTTGGCGCGCGGTTAACACCACTTCACCACAAGTGGTGAACATTTGGTACACGAAGCTACTTTGGGTACATTTTAATTATACCATGATCGTCAGATTATTAAGAGTCGCTATTATTTTTTCTCGATTTTATTGAGCACCAGACGTGCATACGTACGAATCTGTTTTTGTTTTCACGAGCATCGGTGGGCGGTACTTCCACTGTTAATTTTATCGCCGAAACGAAATGGAAAATGAAACGGGGCCTTTTTTTCATTTTAATAGCATAATAACATACCATTTCGAGTTATGGATGCTTTATTAACATGTGACAATGCATGTTTGTTAAGTTTTGGTGTCTTATTTAAATACGTAATAAATAATTGTGACTTTCATTTCACTCTTCGTGAGGCGAATGAGCGATAAAGTTAGACAAGTTGCATTCAGGTCGACGTCGATAAAGATTCGCTATCAATTACAGTCAAGCCTCAAAGATACAATTTCATTTTGCGCTAAAATTTAAAGACAGCCAAGAAAAAAAATTACGTGCGAAATGAAATCATTTGTACTTCATAGAGTAAACAAAGTTGTGAACACCCAATTCAGAAACATTAGCAACTTTCCGTGTCCAGTATTTGTTCCTTTATGCAGAGTTAAATACTTACAAAAATTTACACCAAAACACAAGGGAAAAAAATTCTCAAACTTCGAATGTCAAAGTAAACTGACCGAGTATGCGGACTTCTGTAATAATGGCGCAAATTCGATCCACGAAACATTCGTCCCACCTGTCACGTGTTAAACGAAATGGTTTAGGAGGTTCAGTAATAATTTAATCCTACAACCCTTTTGGGTTGTGGGTTTACATTTCTACTTAACCCTTTGAACCCAGGTGGCATCTTCCATGTCAGTTCAATGGAAGCAATTGGAAGAGTCCATGTTTATTATTTGGGGTAGATCAATTAATATTTTCAACGTGCAGCGTGGCTAAAATGTAATTATGTAAATAAATTATTAACGCTTTATCCAATGCATAGGATATCAAAATTTATTACTTTAATTATATTTTTTTTATTTTTTTCAAAAAATTTCAACAAAATAATATTATTTGACCTCTCGTTGGAACAAGCTCATTCCAATGAAGGGGTCACATGGTATGGCTTTGTTGAATTTATTGAAAAGTATATATTTTTAAACTGATTAGTTTGCAAATTACTCTACAAGGGCGGATGTGGGCGATTCGTTAGGGATTTGAGATGGTGTTCCAGCCATTTCCAAAGTCTAAAAGACATGTGTTTATAGTCGTGTCATGTACCAACACATGTACTATGTAAATAATATTTGTTATTCTCGTGTCTCAATCGAAAAACTGCTGCGTTTAAAAAGAGACGAGAAAGAAACAGAAACTTGCTTTATCGAATTTGTAATCGTTACTAAAATGCAAGGGGGGGGGGGGGGTGGCGTTGCGGTAACCGGTTCTCGTCAGACCACCGAAGTTAACCCTTTACCTAACATGAAATGCAGACGACACTTGCAAAGAAAATTATTGAATAACTATTTTTTTTCATTTTTTTGTCTCAAAAACATAGGTTATGATCCTCGTTCCAAAGAGGGGTCATAGCCTATGTTTTTGAGACAAAAGATGAAAAAAATAATGAAAATTAATTGACGACTTTTGCGAATAGCGCTGCCGGTTTTGGCCGTTTCGTTAGGTAAAGGGTTAAGCAACGTCGAGCCCCGTTAGTCCTTTGATGGGCGACCGTCTGAGCGGTCGATTCGGACTCCCGCGTTTGTATTCCTGGGCAAGGCACTTAAGCCCGATTGTCCACATGGGGGCACGATGACGCCGTTTGCTAAGGCGTACGGCACGTTGATGGTGCGCTTGTCTTCAACCAATCTAACCTGCCTGTACTGCAGTACGGAGTTAGGATGTTGGGGAGCTGGCAGCTGCTCGTCGTGGCTCGGTGGTTCTCTCCGGGTACTCCGTCTTCCTTCACCCGTAAAACTGTCACCGACACTATATGACCTTGGCTGTTGAAGTTTCGTTAAACCTTAATAAATAAATAAATAAATAAATAAATAAATAAATAAATAAATAAATAAATAAATAAAAAATTCAGTTTTGGCCCCATTTTTATATCTTGGACATTTATCTCGATTTCGGTATCAAAGGCAATACTCTAGGTGTGTTAGTTCATTTTTCGACATAATTTAACTTGAAGGTCAATATTCTATTGCGTTACCCAGATATAGCCTCAATCATGTTTACATTTCAGGCAGGCAATGTTGACCTTGATCAGCAAGCAGATGGTGTGTTTCTGTCTAAAATACGCGATATCCTAGATTCTAAGTGGCACAGCGTTCACGGACCACCATGTAAATAAAAGAAATCGGGCAGAATATGTAATTGGAGATAGATCCCCTATACCCCCACCCCCATCTGCTTCACTGTGAACTGAATGAGCATACAGCTACTAATCTTTGCACATGACTATTGTTTATAGCAAACTATGACGTCACTGGCTACCGAAACTCAATGCACCGCACATGTAGTTAAATTTTTATCTCGGTCACTGTTTTTGCAAACTATAGGAAAAACCGATTCCTTTTCAACTGGATAGCTGTACTGTCAGTGAAAAGCGTCGCAAACCAATCTTCCCCACTCCCACTCCCACCCCCACCCTCACCCCCCCACCCCCATCCGCCTCTATGATGTCAAGTCAATCAATGTGAACGTTTTCACTTCATCAAACATCAAAGTGTTGTTTACCTGGCACGAAAACAAGTAACACGGTATTAACTTTCCAACCTTGTTGCTTATTTCTAATGAATAGTAATTAAAATATGTTGTAAATATTAACCCTTTAACACTGGTGGCAGCTTCCATGCCAGTGCAGTGGCAGCAATTGGAAGAGTCCATATTCAGTATTTGGAGGGTAGGCCAAATAATATTTTCAACGTGCAGCCTTGGGGCTGCACGTTAAAAATACTGATTGGTCTACTCCACGCATTTCACATAGCAGCCATCCTACTTAATGAAAGTATTTCGTATCATGTTCCTGGTCCGGAAAAAATGTTTTACGGGTTTAAAGGGTTAAATTTGCATTGCAGTGAAAAATGTGCAAACCATCAATATTTTATTTTTTCACAGACATCAAAGTATATTTTTAAAAAGCGATCGTCGATTGATAGGCGTCGGAGATTTTAAAACCTTCGAGAATTTTTTTATCTGTTGAGCATTGTTTATCTGTGGCAACAACTCGTCGTAAGATGGCTTCTGTTCAGACACCCTTTTGTATGTGACCAATGAGCCATCAAGCAATCCAGCTGTATTGAGATAAAAAAAAAACATCTTTCCATGCCTCAAAAAGAGCACTGATGTTTTATTCCAGGTGATAAACAGTGGTGCTTCATCCTGTGGGCCGGGGGCGAGGGGGGTGAGGGGTGGGGGTGAGCGTCAGGGGTCTCCGCCCTTAGGATGCCCCATTGGGAATGGGTTCCATGGGCTCAATGGGGTCCTCTCTATCTGTCAGTCAATAAGTAATTATGAATTCTTTGCGTATTCAGTTATTACAACGTTTGGCAGCAAAGTGCCCATTTGGCATTAAATACCGAGTCAAGTGATGCAACGCCAGTTATCGAAAGGAAAATATGTGGTATCCGGTTCAGTAATATACACCTCTCGTTAGACTCCTAGAGTGAATGATTTTGCAGCTTTTGGAATGGAACCAGTTTTCAAAATTCAAATGTTTTCAAAAACGGCTCCGTGCAATTTATGACCAGGGGCGCCTTGTGTCCCACCAATGCCCAAATTCCAAGCAGTGTTATCAATCTAGCTTAGTGAGGGGAGACAACACTGCTTCTGCTTAGAGTTTGCCCGCCACCACTGACGATAAGAATGCACTAGGTAACTGCGCAGGAATTTTTCAGTTAGCAAATAGCTGAATTTATGGGAGTCACGAAGTAGCTATGCAATAATGTAAAAATGAATTTAGTTTGGACGACATAAGGACAAAGACGTTCACCGTGAAGACACATACGTAAAAGAGCGGGGTGCGGACCACTAAAATGTGAGGGGAGGCCTTGTATTGCAGAATTGACTGTGCCAGACCTTTCTATGCAGATGGCATGGTACTGCTTTCACAAAATGAAAAGGGTCTTGAAAAAGTGTTGGAAACATCTATAGAGAAGGGGCGGTCCGCGTCAGATTAGGATAAAACTTTGGAAGGCCAGAAAGTTAATGGTTCTCGGTGCTGAGAAGTGGGAAAACTGGCAACACCGAAACGCAACAGCCAAACAAAAGAGAAAAATTAATGCACTGATCAACATTTGCCTCACAAAAGGGGTCCGTAAAAATCACACCAACAAGTTTATATCCCTGGACAAGAGGGTGCTCAATAAGCTTCAGCGTATCGGGGAATCAAGTGTCAACAGTTTGTGTGGAAAAAACAATTTGGGAGAAGATAGAAGATGGGAAGATCGAGATTTACATATTGATAAGATGTTATCCCCTCTTACTGAATTGGATTATCGCATACGATACTGGCTATAGTGCTTAGGCGAATTCATTCTTCATTCATAGGGAGAATCGGCAAAACTTGTGGCTGTTGAATTAAATTAGTACCGACCCTCCAACACCATTTGTCGTCCATTATAAAAGTTGCTAACTGGACACCGAATTATCTGATACGTAAAAAACTGCGCATCGGTTCAAAAAGGTAGAAGTCTGAAAACTGCAAAATGATGCAGGTTGATGGAAAACACAGATGCTACTCCGCTTGACGCAGACATCAGCTCGGACGGATGCCTGCTGGCAGGGACGCAGGGACGTGGCGACAGGGGATGGGGTGGATGGGATGCCCCCCTCCGTCAATCCTGGCCAAAATTTCCTATAGTTGGAAATTCGGAGGGCAAGTCATGAGTAGTTGGAAATGCCATCTGTCTGGATTTTAGAGCTTCTTTGGTTATGCTAATGTCTCCTGTAGGAACGTGGCTAGGGGTTTCGATTGGGGACTGTGTAGGGCAGTGCATTTCCAACTAGAGGGAGGGACCGGGAGGGGGGATCTCCCGGTCCCTCCCCCTAGTTGGAAATTCACTCCCGAGAAAACGTTTGAAAATGAAGCGTAAAATTGATTCTAGTAACTTAAATGCCAACACATTTATGATAGAATTATCAGGTTATTATTAGGCTTTTCTCTCTGGAAAATACTCTTGTTATTCTACGGATTATTATTATTTGGGTTTTTTTTTTTTTTTTTTTTTTTTTTTTTTTCCACACACATTTTGTCCAGAAGCCATTTTCAAACCGATTTTCACGAAATTTTGCACACTCGTAGACGGTCACAAAATCTAAAAATGTACCGAAGCGGAATTTTCGATTTAACCCTTATTTCGTCAGAATTGGAAAAAACAGCCAAAATTCGGATTTATAGGCACTTTCTCGAAACACGTCTTGTAGATTTTTTTAAACATTCATCTTTATTAGACCTGTCTGTGACACGACCATTCATATACAAGAGATATTAGGCGATGCTTATCGTAACCCTCCACAGGCTGTCAAACATCGAAATTTTGATGAAATTGGCTGTTTTCGGGCTTCTAAAGCACCCAGACTATACACGGGACATAAACATAACTTCATTTATTGGAAGTGGGATCCGCCGTGGATCATTTTTGAAAGTAATAAGGGTATTCAAAAAACCAAGCGTTAACCCGTTTTGGACTGGTTAAACTGCAATATCCATCAAAAGCTAAAAAGAAAGTGTCAATGACACTGTAGCTCAACTTGACAAACTTGAACTTAGTAAGTTATAAATGAAATGGCAAAATTGAAGATCATTGGTACCAATGTTATTTGATGAAATTTCAACATAACAGCATTGTGTGTGCACAACATCAGAGTAATCCATGCATTTTTAAATGTAAACTGTAAGACTGGCTAAAGGAAGAATGTTGATACACAAATGCAGTATGTTCAGAGGATATTGTAAATGGCAACTTTATTCACAGAAATGAATGCTAATCAATAGCTCTTATCTAAAAGTCTTGCCTAATGAGCACACCAAGTTAAAAAAACAATCCTCTTATAAATGTGGCCTGTAGGCCATGTCAAAGAAGAATGCTGATGCACAAATGCAATAAATTCAAAGATTGTTGCTAACAGTTTTTGATGGAAATGAAAAGAAAATCAATAGCTCCTATCTTTGTCAACCTGTATAAGCATACAAAGTTTCAAAACAACCTGATAATGAATGTTCCCTCAGAGGCATGCCAAAGGAAGATGTTAATGCACAAATGCATTAAGTAGAAGGTCATTGCTTTGTGGCAGTGGGGTTTTTTGTTGTTTTTTATGGAAATTCATAAATATACCCCGCAGAGAGTGCAAAAGGGATAAGTTGATGCACAAATGCAGTAAGTTCAAAGGTTGGTGATAACGACAATAACTTTTTCTGGAAATGAAAAAAATAGCTCACATCTAGAGGTCACCCCAAACACACATACCAAGTTTCAAAGTGATCCGATCATAAATGTGCCCTGAAGGGTGTGTTAAAGGGAAATATTGAGGTCCGACTAAACTAAGTTCAAAGGTCAGCGACAACATTTATTGACAGAAATGGAAGAAAATCGACAGCTCCCATATAGATGTCACCCCACACAAGCACACCAAGTTTGCAAGCGAGCGATCCAATCTTAAATGTGCCCTGCAGGGTTGGTCAAATGGAAATATTGATGCTTAACTGCACGAAGTTTTTGCTAAGTTCATCGAAGGTCATTGCCAGTGGCAACACTTTTTGACAGAAATCGAACATAATCAATAACCCCAAACAAGCATACAAAGTTTCAAACCAATCTGATCATAAATGTGCCCTGAAGGGCATGCCAAAGGAATATATTGATGCCTGACTAAACTAAGCTCAAAGATCGTTGCCAACGGCGACATTTTCTGACGGACGGAATTGGAAGAAAATCGATAGCTCCTATCTAGAGGTCACCCCAAACAAGCATGCCAGGTTTCAAAGCAATTCAAACATAAATGTGCCCTGTAGGGTGTGCCAAAGGGAAATATTGAGGTCTGACTAAACTAAGTTCTAAGAATGTTGACCCTGGCAACAATTTCGATGGAAATGGCAGAAAATCGATAGCTCCCATCTAGAGGTCTCCCCAAACAAGCATATCAGGTTTCAAAGCAATCCGATCATAAATGTGCCCTATAGGGTGTGCCAAAGGGAAATATTTAGGTCTGACTAAACTGAATTCTAAGAATGTTGGCCGTGGCAACATTTTTTGACGGAAATTGAAGAAAATCGACAGCTCCCATCTAGACGTCACCCCAAACAAGCATGCCAGGTTCCAAAGCAATCCGATCATAAATGTGCCCTGTATGGTGTGCCAAATGGAAATATTGAGGTCTTCTGACTAAACTAAGTTCTAAGAATGTTGGCCGCGGCAACATTTTTTCGCAGAAATGGAAAAAAATCGACAGCTCCCATCTAGAGGTCACGCCAAACAAGCATACCAGGTTTCAAAGCAATCCAATCATAAATGTGCCCTATAGGGTGTGCCAGAGGGAAATATTGTGGTCTGACTAAACTAAGTTCTAAGAACGTTGGCCGCGGCAACATTTTTTGACGGAAATTGACAAAAATCGATAGCTCCCATCTAGAGGTCACCCCAAATAAGCATGCCAGGTTTCAAAGCAATCCGATCATAAATGTGCCCTGTAGGGTGTGCCAAAGGGAAATATTGAGGTCTTCTGATTAAACTAAGTTCTAAGAACGTTGGCCGCGGCAACATTTTTCAATGGAAATGGCAGAAAATCGATAGGCCCCATCTACAGGTCTTCCCAAACAAGCATACCAGGTTTCAAAGCAATCCAATCACAAATGTGCCCTGTAGGGTGTGCAAAAGGGAAATATTGTGGTCTGACTAAACTAAGTTCTAAGAACGTTGGCCTTGGCAACATATTTTGACGGAAATTGAAGAAAATCGATAGCTCCCATCTAGAGGTCACCACAAACAAGCATACCAAGTTTCAAAGCGATCTTATCATAAATGCGACCTGTGAGGTGTGCCAAAGGAAATTGTGGACGTACGTACTAACATACTAATGTACGTACGTACGTACATACGTACACTGACGGACGAGATGTGATGGCAATAGCTCAGCTTGACTAAGAATGTTGGCCGTGGCAACATTTTTTGACGAAAATTGAAGAAAATCGATTGCTACTATCTAGATGTCACCCCAAACAAGCATGCCAGGTTTCAAAGCAATCCGATCATAAATGTGCCCTGTAGGGTGTGCCAAATGGAAATATTGAGGTCTTCTGACTAAACTAAGTTCTAAGAATGTTGGCCGCGGCAACATTTTTTCACTGAAATTGAAGAAAATCGATAGCGCCCATCTAGAGGTCACCCCAAAGAAGCATACCAAGTTTCAAAGCGATCTAATCATAAATGCGACCTGTGAGATGTGCCAACGGAAATTGTAGACGTACGTACTAACATGCTAATGTACGTACGTACGTACTCCGACGAACGAGATGTGATGGCAATAGCTCAGCCTGACTAAAAATGTTGGCTGTGGCAACATTTTTTGACGGAAATTGAAGAAAATCGATAGCTCCTATCTAGAGGTCACCCCAAACAAGCAGACCAAGTTTCAAAGCGATCTGATCATAAATGCGACCTGTGAGGTGTGCCAACGGAAATTGTAGACGTACGTACTAACATACTAATGTGCGTACGTACGTACATACGTACACCGACGGACGAGATGTAATGGCAATAGCTCAGCTTGACTAAGAATGTTGGCCGTGGCAACATTTTTTGACGGAAATTGAAGAAAATCGATAGCTCCCATCTAGAGGTCACCCCAAACAAGCATGCCAGGTTTCAAAGCAATCTGATCATAAATGGGCCCTGTAGGGTGTGCCAAAGGGGAATATTGAGGTCTTCTGACTAAACTAAATTCTAAGAAAGTTGGCCTCGGCAACATTTTTTGACGGAAATTGAAGAAACTCGATAGCTCCCATTTGGAGGTCTCCCCAAACAAGTATACCAGGTTTCAAAGCAATCCGATCATAAATGTGCCCTGTAGGGTGTGCCAAAGAGAAATATTGAGGTCTGACTAAACTAAGTTCTAAGAACGTTGGCCGTGGCAACAGTTTTTGACAGCAATTGAAGAAAATCGATAGATCCCATTTAGAGGTCACCCTAAACAAGCATACCAAGTTTCAAAGTGATCTGATCATAAATGCGACCTGTGAGGTGTGCCAAACGAAATTGTGGACGTACGTACTAACGTACTAACATACTAACGTACGTACACGTACGTACGTACGCCGACGGACAAGAAGTGATGGCAATAGCTCAGCTTGACTTTGTCAAGTTGAGCTAAAAATCATGTTTTCTGTGGATTTCTCTAAACGAGTCTTGTAGATATTCAAGAAAAATTGGCCACTCGCAGGTACTGGCGTGACTATACAAGTTGTATGGACAAAATACTCCGGTGAGTATTTGTTAAGCCTCCGCGGACTGCTAAAAGTCACAATTGTGATAAAATGGGCTGTTTTTGGCGAGCAAGAGAACCCAATGGGTGCGCCACAAAGAAAAGTACGTCTTTTTATCGAGCGCAGAATTTATACGGAAACATTTTTGTAAGTAGTAAGGGTATTCAAAAGTCGAAGTCTTAACCCATTTTTGGCAGGATAAAAAGAGATACCCCTTAAAAGCTTAAAATCCCATTTTCTGTAGATTTCTCTAAAACAACTTGCAGGTTTTCAAGAAAAATTTACTATTCGCAGGTTTTTGTGTGACATTACAAGTTGCATGGACAAAATATTCCGATAAGAATTTATTAACCCTCTACAGGCTGCCAAGCATCATAATTTTGTTGAAGTGGGCTGTTTTCGGACATGCATAGCACGCATTGTATACCCAAGAGATATACATAATCTCCTTTGTTGGAAGTGGAATTCACTGGGGACCATTTTTGTAAGTAATAAGGGTATTCAGAAACTCAAGCGTTAGCCCCTTTTGGGGTGGTTAATAGCGATACCTATGGATTTACCCTGGATTTCTTTCCAAACATCTTGTAAGTTTTCAACAGAAAATGGCCATTGATAGGTCTTGGTGTTACATCACCGGCTGCATGGATAAAATATTTCGGTAAGCATTTGTTAACCCTCCATGGGCAGCTAAATGTCAACATTTTGAAAAATAGTCTGTTTTTGGACACCAACAACAAAAAATGGGAATGCCACAGAGAAACATAACTTTCTTTACCGGACTCAAAACTGATAGGGAAAAATTTTAGTAAGTAGTAAGGGTATTAAAAAATCGAGGTCTTAACCCATTTTCGCCTGGTTAAGGAGATGTACTCCTTGTAAGCTTAAAATTCCCATTTTCTGTGGATTTTTACAAAAAATCTAGTAAGTATTCAAGAAAAAATGACCATTTGCAGGTCTTGGAGTGACATTACAAGTTGCATGGACAAAATATTCCGGTAAGCGTTTGTTAACCCTCCAGAGGCTGCAAAGCATAGAAATTTTGAGAAAATGGGCTGTTAGTGGGCACCCATTGCACCCAATGTGTACCTGTGAGATAAACATAACCTCCTTCATTGGAAGTGGAATTCCCGAGGATCATTTTTATAAGTAATGAAGGTATTCATAAAACCTAGCATTAACCCGTTTAGAGCTGGTTACAGAGAGATACCCCTCAAAAGGTTAATTCATGTTATCCGAGTATTTCTCTAAAAACTTTACGTAGATTGTCAAGAAAAATTGGCCATTCTCAGATCTTAGTGTGACGTTACAAACTGCATGTATAAAATATTCCAGTAAGCATTTGTTAACTCTATGCAGGTTCTCAAACATCAACATTTTGATAAAATGGGCTGTGTTTGCGTACCCGCAGCACCCAAAGTTAAGAGGATAAATCAACATAAGTGGAAGTAGAATTCACTAAGAATTATTTTTGTAAGTAATAAGCGTATTCAAAAAACAAACCTTAACCCGTTTTGGGCTGGATAAACAATGATACCCATCAAAAGCTTAAAATTCATGTTCTCCCTGGATTTCTCTGAAAACATCTCGTAGATTTTAAGTAAAAATGGCCATTCGCAGTTTTTGGTGTGAAATTACAAGTTGCATGAATTAATATTCCTGTTAGCACTTGTTAACCCTCTACAAATTGCCAGACATCAATATTTTGTATACATTTGAGATAAAATGGTCCATTTTCGAATAGACACAGCACTCAGTGGGTATGTGTCAAACAAACATAACTCCTTTTGTCGGTCATTAACTTGTCGGACGACGATATTGATATTAACCCACTCCAGCGTTAATGATGGTTTTTACCTAAACATTTTTTTTATCGAACTGAGTCATTTGAGACTACTATACTCACCTTTCTTATAACATCAACGAAGGAACTTGAGTGAGACAGTTAAAAACAATTCATCAGACACTGTGGGGTCATGAAAAATCATGGAATCTCATCGGGAAAAGCCATGATTCTCCAGAATCATAAAGTCTAGTTATTTGGTATTATTCTGGGAATTGAATATGTGCTAAACAAATGCCCAAGCTGAGAACATGGAGCAATTCACAATTCACACTGTCCTAATTTTAAATCAGATCTTTTGCAGGAATGATCAGTTTTCAATGTTTCTTCATTTTATATCCGTGAATGATGGAATTAACTCAGAATAACGATTTTATATGATGTGACTTTCTTGAAGTGCATTTCGAGGATTTTTTTTATTACGATGCGTAAACGTACTATAAAAATCTATTAATCCACATCTACGTCACTTTTCCTTTGTTCTGTTGATGTTTTATCGTACAAATATATCGGCATAATGTACTGTGAAAGGTGATAAGCCCAGATATTTGTATCGTTTCAGATATTTGGACGGTACAAATATCTGGACAAAAGACCATTGTTTGTTGAGTTAAGTGAGATTGATTAACACAGAAAGACATTGTCGCGAGTGTTGCAAACATTGAAGAGAGGAAACTCTTCCAGTCCTGTTTATATCGCTTTATCGTTAATTTTCACACATTCAGAAAATATTTGATTTGCTCGGTTATGGGAGTGTGCGTGTGGTGAGGGGGGGGGGGTTGTGATTGTTTACAACAGGTGTGTAAGAAGCATTGTGCACTTGGTGGAACGGCCATAGAAGGGAACTAGCACACTGATACGCCAAACACCACACAGCGCTATATCCATTACATCTTCATTAAACTGTTATTATTTTTTGAATTGTTGTCTTAGAAATATAGATTATGGTCCATCATTCGAACGACCTTATTGAGCTCGTTCCAATGAGGGGCAATAAGTTATGTTTTTAAGACAAAATTTGAGAATTAATTTAAACATCTTCTAACCGCGTTGGGTAAAGGGTTAATTATTTTGTGAATTGTTTGCACTTTTTAGATAAATCATACGAGGTATCTTTGATCATACTTTAGGAGTAAACAGCATGTGTACCCCATTTCTTCCACTACCCAAGAGCATTGTAAGCCCGCTCCCTCCCACCCCTTCCACTCACAACCCTTAAATATTATTTTGGCATGGTCTCTCTCTCTCTCTCTCTCTCTCTCTCTCTCGTTCCCTCTGTCTCTGTGGGTGTCTCTCTCTCTTTTGTCGATCGTTTTGTCGTTTGGCAATTGTTGAACTTGTATTTGCGAAAGTGTTAAATCGTCTATTTCATCGGTATGCCAAATTGTTTTGTTTTCAGCATCTTCTACTGCCTGACTCAATAAAAAATCTTCCCCGTCATCACCATTCCACATGATTCCACTCTTCAGATATCTAATATTTGTTAAAAATACGGGTTTAGAAATAGATACTTTAAAATTTGTGTGTACACAGTCGTAAACTTGCGAATATTATTAAATTTGCAATTGGGATATCACATTGCTCACACAATCACTCGCACGGATGACGATGTGATGCGTGTTCTGTTTATATCAATCGTACTGTCACACTTACACTTAACATACCCATTGTATATTCAGTGGACGTTTCAGATAAGTAACAATGAGATATATCCATTTAATTTTGGGGGGCGATAAGCAATTGTAAAACGCATTTTGACCATATTTTCACTTAAAATAAATTAAGCCAATTTTTTTTGTTGACATTCCTTAATAGGAAAGGGCTGTGGATTAAAATAGATATACCACACTTTTTGTGATATATGGCGAGATAATTGTACAGTTTGCAGGAGTCCTGTTCTATTGGACTCGGCCTACGGCCTTGTCCAATACCACAGGACACCTGCAAACTGTACAATTATCTCGCCATACATCACAAAAAGTGTGGTATATCTATTATATACCGATTGACATCATGCATACTTATGAAGCTCGATATTGCGTACAATGTAGTTGTAAATAGTAACATTTGGAATTTTTGCCGATTTGAAATCGAGTTGAAATTTTGGGAAGTAAAGGAGACATCAGCATCACCAAAGAAGCTCAAAAATCCAGATAAATGGAATTTCCAACTACTCATGACTAACTTGCCCTCCGAATTTTCAACTTTCGGAAATTTTGGCCAGGATTGGGGGGGGGGGGGCGACACCCCCTTCACCCCTGTCGCCACGTCCCTGCCTGCTGGAAACAACTGCACTTGAAAGAACTAAGTTGCCTTCATTATCTTATCAACATACAGCTACTAATCTTTGCACATGACTTTGCACACACAATAAGAGGTGGGGTAAGACAAAGTTTAACCTAGTCTGGGAGTCCAATGCTCAAACTGGGCGGATAAAACCGGCGCGATGCGTGCAGGGAGACACCCAGCCATGCTCTAGGGTCACTAGTCTAATTCTGTACGAAATCTGACGCCGTTATGGGCTGTTTGTTTACCCACGTTTTGTGGTAATTTGTGCGCAGACGACCGTTGATGTAGTGTGAAGCGCCGTTACTTACAAAGATATATATGTATTCTTCCCTGCCGTATTATAGATATTCCAATCAATATGTATTCAATTCCTCTTGAAAACGTCAAGATATTAAGATAATTTGTAGAACTATTCGGCGTAATCATAGCAAATCTTCATTCATGATTATAATGCCACCAAAACGTCAATGAATCAGAAATGAAGTCTCCACTGAGCACCATTTCTAGCTTTAACCCTTTACCCAACGTAACGGCCAAAACCGGCCAGAGCTATTCTCAAAAATCGCCAATTAATTTTCATTATTTTTTTTCATTTTTTGGCTCAAAAACATAGGTTATGACCCCTCGTTGGAACGAGCTCGTTCCAACGAGGGGTCATAACCTATGTTTTTGAGACAAAAAATGAAAAAAAATAGTTATTCAAGAATTATTTTTGCAGGTGTCGTCTGCTTTTCAGGTTAGGTAAAGGGTTAATTTACAGAAAATAAATCTCCATGAAATTTTCCAGATTCAATCGACTGGAATATATCAGTCGGTTTGAAAAGCGAACCGTAAGTGACGTGAATCTACACGCGGGTGATGATCTATTTGAAGGCTCGACTGGTTCTAGGCAATAACAGAGTCGAATGCCGAACAGAATTAGAGTGGTGGACTGAGAGCTTGAGAGACTTCAAAGAAGGGAAAAGATGCTCGTCAAAGGGAGTGCAGAGGAAAGCGAAACCAGCATTTGAAGAAACTTCAATGGGACATTCGGTAATAGAGAGGTAAAACCAGAAAATGTCATTTTGAAAATTATTTTGTGTTTCAAGCTGGCATCTATCATACCCAGTTATTTATTTATTTATTTATTTATTTATTTATTTATTTATTTATTTATTTATTTACTGGAGTTTAACGACACTTTCGACAGCCAGGGTCACCTCGTGTCGGACAGATTTACGGGTGGAGGAAGCTGGAGTACCTGGAGAGACCCACCGAGCAACGGCAAGCAAACGTCAGACTCCCCAACGTAATGACTCCACACAAGCAGGGTTAGCGTTGGTTGACGTTGGTTGGTCGACGTGCAGTACGCCTTAGAACGCAGCGTCATCGTGCCACCACGTCAGTTAAGCAATGTGGACGGGTATTAAACCAGCTTGAATGCATCGTCAGATATTCTATGAAAGGTACAAAATTAACATTTTTCCTCAAAATCCTTATTCTAAAAATGGGCTGAAAATCGGGGCTCACTTTTTTATGAATACCTGTAACTTGACAGCTAATTGGCAGAGAGAATCAAATGACAATTCGATAATAAATCTTCAATCAGCTGTGTATACGGGACATAAAGGTCAAAGTGTGACATGACCCTCGATTACATTTAGGACCCTGTCTGCTTTCCAGACCAGAATAATTATAATTTCTCTATATGAGTCTTTGAAACAAATATAAACTTAAAGTAGACATATACATTCTAAAATTAATTGAGTTAAAATCCTCCCAAGTCGATTGGGTTGAGTGAATATGAACCCAATTGGGTTCATATTCACTTAACCCAGTTAATTTGTGCTGATTTGGAATTCAACTGATGTTAGAGTGTATATTTGGGCGGTCTTTGAAAAAAAAACACTGTTCTGATTTAATGGAGCTATGGACACACGAGGATCTTGTTTCTCAAAAGTCGAAAACATAATTTGCGGTTTGTCCAACTCATTTTATGAGGCGCATCACATAAATATCCAAAATCACATTTGTTTTGTACATGTAACATGAGACTGGTGGTCGGGGGCAAGAAATCGTTTCCATGGAACTTTTAAAGCCAAAAGCTTCACTTGTACGTCTGTTAAAATAAACTTAAAAGGCAAAATATCTTGAAACATAATCTGGTAAGTACATTTGGAGAAATTACCACAAAATAGAGTAATTAGTGGTGAGATGGAGAGTGAATGTCGAAACTGGTAATTTCCTCTTTGTTCGTGGAATTGAGTGAGTTTGTCAGCCGTTTGCCACCATTTTGTGTTCGGTATTTCATGACAACAGATGAGAATGCATAGAAACTAAGTATAGTGTATTAACGATGAAATTCCCTTGAATTTTATTTACGGTGAAATTCGCAATTTTATTTACGGTGAAATTCGCCACTAAAATACAACTATTTTGTTTTCAAGACACGCTACGGATTATTCATCATTTTTAATCAATGGCTGGCAGGCGTGTTATATTTATTTATCTAACAATCATATAGAGTTTGGCCTGAAAACCTCGAGAAACGGTACGTATCACATAATGTGTTCCGATTCCGTATCATATAGACGACTCATTCTGATTCCATATCATATAGACGACTCGTTTTCGGTAACGCGACGGGATATCAGAACAGGTGCATGAATAATTCTATGTGCGTTTCAGTGATCGACTCAGCTGATCGCTTACAAAACAAAACACAATTTCTCGCAGTTAGCTACAGAACTATTAATAGCCAATGCCTCCCCCCCCCCCCTCCCCCACACAAACAGTAAATAGAACTGCACAATTCAATATTACACCTACCCGGTTCCTGGGGATGTGAACACGCCGCACTTTTGTAAATCCAAACGGATCATCATAGGAAGTGACACTGGGAGTGAATAATTTGACAACACAACTTTGAATATTGCGGTGGCCGCCTTACTCACTGTTTGTTAGAGTGCACAACAATATAGTTCCATAAAATATTGTATTTTTTTTAACGTTTTCTCGCCCAACATTATGCCTCAAAACTGTATTAATAATTTAAGATTTAATCTGTTTATGTGACAGAATTGATAGATAAATGAATTATCATGATAATGTACATGTCCTGTGATTTGCATCAGATTCTCGGTGGTGTTCAAAAATGGGATCACAACTCGCCGGAAAAGCCGGGTCGTTGAGATCAAATCACAGGACATGCACATAGTGATGATAATCTGTATACATCAAATGTAGCGTCAATTCTCAACTGACAATTTGGAAAGAAACTGTTGATGGGCTGCCACAGACCTGGCGGCTAATCGACACATTTTTAATTCAGTTCAGCTAAACATCAACCCAAATCAACTCACTCGACCCAGTTGATTTGGGTTAATTTTCAATCCAACTGATTTCAGAGTGCATGCAAAGAGTGTTGCCAAGATGAGTTGAAAGTTAGTCGGCATCACATACATTTGCCATAGAATAGTGGTGTTAACTCTACATGTAAACTCTTCCACATCTAATACAGCATTACAATTGTACGGCTGATCTCGTCTCCTGAGTTCCAATGTGTTCTATGTTCCACTTGGAACATAGAACACATTAGAACTCAAGGGACGATCCTGTTGGTCATTTACAATAAAAAAAAAAAACACTGAACGACCTAAGTAGGACGAATCAGACAGAAAGGGGTTGATCTATGTTTTGGACTTATTATCATATGAACTCGTTGTTTCTACATATGGCGAAGATCTAGGTCTGATGAATATTGAAGCCACGGGAGAGAAACAAGGGAGGTACTTTTCACCGCATGGCTCCAGGAAAAGACCAATGATGTCTATTCAAAAACGGAACAGCAAAATCCTTAAACTCGCAGTCGCAGGAACCGTATAGAAGTACGAACTTTGAAGACAAACTTGTGGGAAGGACGCAATTCTCAAGCGATATTTAGTCGGAACACAAAAAGATATGAATGTCTGTATGGAAAACATTTTTGAGTATGAACTGCCCCCTGCATCTACCATTTTTTATCCAAGAGCAATAATCCGAAACTAACTAACTGGGATACTGAGAGAAGGTGCGCAGGAAAAAGTGAGATCCGATAGTGTGGTGCATTGTTAAGACCAGATAGTCCGAAGGCATCTCGATGATGTTCTGTCAATTTCATTTCAAACGCATAGAGGAATTCTAGTACCACTTGTAGATGAATACATCTCTTATTGAACAGATGCAAGATCTTGTCCATTGGAAGCGGAACCAAGGCTTAGTGAACGGAATCAAGTTACCGAATGAAGTTAAGCTGTCGAAAATGGGACAATTAAAGTTTTCGTTGACCAGTGGCCGTATTTTAGTGTTTCAACAAAGAAGGATGGGGTACCATCTCTTCTGAACAACGAAGTGACTGCCGAAAAAAACCCAACGCTAAGCAACCTTGTTGAGTACATATGAACCCAATTGGGTGTATTATAAGTTATCTCAGCCAACATGTATGGTATTCCGAGATTTAATACCTGGATGTCGGTTTTTAAACACCGAGCCGGTGAGACATCCAGGTATTAAATCTCCATATACCATACATGTTGGTGGAGATAACGTTTTTGTCCCGTTTGAAACACAATATAAGCATATAGTGGAAACAAATTTGTGAACGCATTTCTCACGTTCCGCAATCCGTTGGACCAAATTTGTGAATAATTGTTTTGTTTTTACAAACGCAGAAGACAACAGATAGAGTCGTGACATCCCTTAGATCGTTAAGGAAACGAGTAAACAGTGTTTTGTTGAAATATCGTCCCCTGGCACATAGAACACATTGGAACTCTGGGGATGATTTTTAGCTATCCCTAGCGATTGAAATTGTAATTGCGGTGCACGATTTGAAGAAAATTCCAGTGAAATTTCGCTGGAATTCAGGGGACGATATTTGCTCTTATTTTATTTTTCTCAAGTTGTTTCGTTCAATAATTCGACTATACAATTTATAACGCAAAAATATATAATTGTCGGAAATCTGATAATATTTGGGACTATTTTCAGGTTTTTGGGTTCGATTTATATATCGAGGCGAACGGAAGCGAAACGCTTTCATTTAAACCATATCCCCCGATGTTTCGCATGCGCATATACCCTGGATGTTGCACGCTCTCATATACCTTCGATGCTGTGTGCACCCCCTGTCATAGCTTTTTGTCCAAGGCATTCTGACCAATCAAAAGACAGAATTCATCGGGGTATAGGGACAAGAGGCTTTGAGTTTTAAATATTGTTGACATTCAATTTGATTTGTTCATTTCGAGCTTTTGGCAACAATTCCAATATCTTGGTTCATATCACGTGGGAATACGGAGAGATCCATCAATCAGCGGGAAGTAACTGTCAGACTTTTTAATTAATATCGGATCGTGACCTTGATCTCGATTTGCATTAGTCAGCTGCATACTGTCAACACCCATCCATAGGCCACTGTGCTGCCACTTAAGCAAATGGGATTAAGTATCTTACTACACAAAGCAAATGACCACGGCTAGATTTGAACTCATGATCTCTCAATCTAGTGTCCGACTTGCTAACCATTGGGCAACGCCGCCTCTTACGCTCCTCCCAGCCTACTTGTTCCCATGTACATTATTGCGAGACTAGATTTAATACTTAGACTGATGTCACACAGACAACCGGTTAAACAAATGAATGTCTTTACTACCTAATTCGAGCTGTTGGGGCCTAGTAGGGTTAATTTGAGGATACAGTACATGTTAATCGAATACGTTGCGTCACTAGCACTGCATGTGCAGTTTATTTATACAGAAATGAATTTCTAAGTCTTGAGTTTTTTTTAACTTACCTTTAATCACGACTGATAAATATTTCAACTACACCGTCAGGGCATGATGATGTAATTGGAATATTTTATCAGTGAGTATATGCGCCATCACAGTAAGGATAAATCAGGTTTACACACCCCAATCGATCATCTTCGCGACGCCTCTGTACTTAACGTTTTTAACCCTGGCACCTAGAAGGTATCATATCAGTTCATACTGCCCACGGCGAAATGGGCGAAACCATCCTGGTTTGTTGAAAGGTTCAGACTCGCTTCAGATTTTTTGCTCTTTATATCGTCTGCTTGTCCACTACCAACTTTTTCTTCACTCAAAAGTTTATGCCCATCTGGTTGAAAAAGTTAACATTTTTGTGGTTATCGTACAACTCGTTTCAGTTGGTATTGTATCTTCTTTTTAAAATGTACTTAATATCTTACCTGGAATGTCAAGCCAACGTTGCATTTCAGTTCGTGCGTCGGATTGTATGCTATATTCTCCAGCTATCTTGTCGATCAAACCAACTTTCAGAGCCTCATCAGACGTATAGAGTAACCCCAACTGCAGTGCTTTTTCTGCCTCTCGGTGACCAACTATATTTGCGATGCCATCTTTCAACCTACAAACAATTGTATGGACAACAATTACTCTAGAAGAATATTTCCTTCGTTAAGTTGATCGCTTCGGGCGGCTAACGGCTAATAGCAGGACACTAGAATGTAGATTTGCGCGCGCAAGCGGAAGCTAATTATTTATAAAGCACAAGCCTTCACGTGAACATTGAGTCCATGCGATATGTCAGGTATACCTTTTCATGAGATTCAGTAGAATGACCATTCGGTAATAGATGGTCGATTCTGTTCATATCGACGAGACCGACTCTCTGATCACTGTGTTTGGAATCAGCTCAATATGATTTGTTTTCAGAGGGCACCATGGGTCGTCTGTATGTCAGTTGAGGTGTCACTGGCAGATAGACCCCTGATAGACAAATCACATACGTTCGACATTGTCATCGGTTGTGTGGACTGATTCCAGCCATTACATACTATTAGAACAAAAGACGATAATGGGTTTGAAAGTCATCATCGGAGTTCAACGGATTCGCGCAGATCTTTGTGGTGCATCTAAGACCTTCTGTATGCGTAAATTGCTTGTGAACGCGGTGGATCACTGATCATAGCATTTGACTTGAGGTCGATAGTTCGATCCTAATAGCGTCGACTGCTTTGTGTCCTTGGGCAAGACACTTCATCTCGACTGCCAATGTGCGATCGCGGTGGCGTTGTGTACTAAGGCGTAGGGCACGACGACTGTATACACGCCCTCAATCAATGCTATCTCTGCTTGTGTCGGGTTAGGTATTTGGAGAGTACGATAGTCACTCGGTGTTGTCTCCGGGTACTCCGGTTCCCGCCACCCGTAAAAATGTCTGACACGATATGGCCGTGGCTGCTGAAGGTGTCGTTAAACCCCAAACAAACAATCAAGTTGCATGGTCGTGAGTTATATTATTATCTGTTTTATGTCGCTTTTACATTTGGCACTGAAACGAGGGGAGCCCCTTGAACTATTTTTCTACAATAAAGTGCCCTATAAAGGACACATGTGATAGAAGAAGAGTTCAGAAAAGAGTTTACAAAGAGACACCTTGATTTTGAAAACATCTCTTCGAGGATTCAGAGCTTCAGAATTAGCGCAACTCCAATAGAATCTCTTAATTACTGCGATCGAATCGTATTCGAAGCTTTGTCGACGTTGTATATTTCTTTTTACACCATGATTACTTATTGCACTATATATAAGCCTATGACATAAATTTTAGCTTTACACACCAACCGTGGTGAACACACCAGCAATGGGATTTCAATAGTTAAATTTCACACCTACAGTAGAACTACATTCAAGTTGACCTTTGGTGACGTTGACCTGAATGCAAACTTGTCTAAATTTATCGCACGTGAAATGAAAGTGGCAATTATTTATTACTTTTTTAAATGGGTTTACCTCATAAGATGCCCAAAATTAACAAACATGCATTGTCTCATGTTAATAAAGCATCCATAACTCGAAATAGTATGTTATTATGTTATTATTATTTCATTTTGTCTCCGCGATAAAATTGACAGCGGAAGTACCGCCCCACCGATGCTCATGTAAACAAAAACAGATTCGCACGTATGTTCGTCTGCTGTTCAGTAAAATGGAGAAACAATAATAGCGACTCTTAATAATCTGACGATCATGGTAAAAATAAAATATTCCCAAAGTTGCTAGGTGTACCAAATGTTCACCACTCGTGGTGAAGTGGTGTTAACCGCGCGCCAAAGGCACCTCTCGTGGTGAACATTTGGTACACCAAGCTACTATGGGTATATTCTATAATTTTTTTGTCTCAGGGTCTTATAAATAGACCCAGTGTTGAAACAAGTAGGCTTTTTTTTAATAACAACCACAGAAGTAAATAAAGTCAGTTTTCCTAGAATATAAGCTGATTTAATTACAGATTAATGATATTTGTAGTCAATTAATATCCTTTATGGATAAAACAGACATTCTGTAAGATAACAATGGATCAGTTTATTCAAAAATAGTTAGCGTTGTTAATCGTTCCCGTGCCTCTGCAGTTTGTTATATATTCTGAATCAACGTTTAAATCAAATCAATCAATTTATAATTTATCAGTATTATAAAGTCTCGAACAGCCCAAATATACCATTGTAGGTTGAGACTTGGTTGTAGTAACCTCAATTCGCATTTATTTGCCAATAATCTATCTCTCTCTCTCCACTTCCTGCCAATGCGGCATGGAAGAGACGCCAGATCATCATCTCCTTCTACTCTGTCCTATATATTCAAACGTTCGAGATATGTAAAGGCCGTGTTGGGGTCTGCCTCTTCACTCCTAGAACTTTCTGGCATGGTTCTCCCACCTCACGACTCGGAATCGTAGGCTACGCAAGCTGCGCAGAATGGTTTTGGTACCGGGATGCTGATTAAAGAACAAACTTAGCCACGAACCCAATACGGCAGTATATTCATTCATTACACTATTCTACACCACCTTCCTAAGTTGTCTATGACTAGTTTTGGGAGATGACCAGCATAAGCTACAAGCTTTTTGTCAAATCCCTCATTTACCTTGTACCATGTAACTTTTTATTGTGTTATATTGTCTTACTGTTTATTTATTTTTGAGTTGATAATACACTGATGTCTCTATTATGTAACAATTAACACTTATTGAATAAAATATTGTTTCATTGTATGTTTCACCTTGCATGATTTGTTTTGAAACTATCGGCCTCCTATAGTACGTTTGTGGGAATGTGGGCCGTCATTAGAATCAGCCGATTTTACAACAATAATTGCTTATTTGTTGATTGAATCCAGTCTAATAGGCAGTCAACGAAGACGTGTGAACAAAGCCACGAACTTTTCGGTTAACGATTTCCTTTATCTGAAATTTCTCAAGTGTTCGGGCTTCATTTCGGTAATCTACGTGGTGGTTCTCGGTACGAGGGAAGGTTGTCTGTCGAAAGCCTTTCCGGTGGCACCAATTTCATATTACAGCGCTTTAGCGATAAGATCGGTGTATAGCGACTGGACAATAAATGTAATTGCATGGCAAAGAAAGTTAAGGTTACTATAATCCCAAATTTCGTTGAAGATGGATAGCTAAAAGCGTTGTTCTCTTTGTTTTGAAATCTTTTGGATAGCAGACAAACATGGAAATGGAAACAGGAAGTTGTGATAAATGTAGTTTGGTCTTCAATCAAATGATATTTTCGTACAAACACACGTTTGACGATTAATATTAATGTTTGTGTGGATATATTTTTGTTTTGAAACCTATTTATTCAGTTTAATATTTTAGGTATCGATAACAACCCAATGAAAATATTACGAAACAGAGGCGTAGAGATCCATTTCTAAAAATGGTATCCCTGATAAGGAAATTCGAAAAGTTGTCCTGCAATTTTGACTTTATCTCGCAAAAATTGGATTATCGGTGTAACTTTTCCCCATGAATGTATTGCGCGTTTTCATTTCAACCAGCTTGCTGATTTGAGAAGAATGTGGCCGTTTCTGCAATTCTCAGATCTTTGAAAACAATATTTTGCCCAAGTTAACGATTTGCCTATATATGGTTACAAGGCGTCATGTAACCAATCTTTCCACAGGGCATTGAACTGGAAGCTTTAATTATTTTTCGTCATTTTCATTTGGAGCGTTTGTAAAACAATGAAAACGAAATGGTAAAATGCGCTTCTGTGAGTCTGGAGTTCAAAGTCATTTATTTGAAACCCTGTTATTGGAATTATCGATCTATTCGTGTTTTTTTTTAAATCCGTTACTTATGTCATTGTAAACTTGCTTGTCGTCAAAATCATAAAAAAAATCGTGAAAACATGAATATACTCCATTTCCTTGTACTGTATTCATTATTTTGCTATATAATATGACTTTGTTTAATTCTTTTATCAGTATTTCGGGCATTGGTGAAAATTTCAAAACTTATCCAAAGGTTTTGTTGAACGACCCCTTAATTCAACAGCTCGACAGAGCTGTTGAATTAAATGATTATTGAACCTCCCAACAAACCAGAATTGTTTCGCCCATTTCGCCGTTGACAGTATTGACTGAAATGATACATTCCCAGGCGCCAATTTTGAAAGGGTTAATAACAAAGTTTCGACTTTTTTAGGGCAGTGAAACTAGAACAAGGATTATGATCACATTCTGTTCTCAGTGAACACCGCAGATGTCAACTAAAACAAGTATGCAGACACTGAATAGATTGAATGAATTGTATTCAATTTTTCGTCTCTCATCAAAACATCCTGGAGACAAACCATCAGTGAGAACTTGAGGAATTGCAATGTACTAGTAAGGTTCATAGTCACTCAACCCAGCTGATTTTAGATTGATTGTTAACACAACGGATTTTAGAGTGTAAGATAAAACTATGTTTTGCTTTCAGCATATCGTCGCCTGAGTGCTAGAAAGTTCCATGTCCCCTATGGGACATAGAACATTCTAGCACTCAGCCGACGATATGTCGGAACAATACGTTGTTCAATGGTAGGGACTGATACACCATAGATAATATTACGAAACGCTTACATTCCTAATTGCACAACAACACGTCGCATTTATTTAAGCCACAAAATCAAGCCTGAGAGCAGAGACCTTTAGGATTTACGAACACACGTTTATCTAATACAACTACCAAAACAGATTGATTGATTTCTTTACGACACCATTCAAATTATGGCGCTAAGCATGACACTACCAGATCCACAATTTAATATGGAAGAAGAAAAAATCACGATGACGACTTTCTCTAGAAAACATTACTCACATGGTATGACAGTACTAAATATTTGAATCAGAGTTATCCGCCTTGAAACGTTGCACTCGGGAATGATGCAATATCGAAATGTTAGCAGCCTTGGGAAAATATATCGTTTCTATAAACGTCTGAAGCATTCTGCTGGCATGCTACATTATTATTGAATATTCCAGATAAATAAAGAGGGTCATTTGGTGAATTTTGGACCTAAAAATACAATTGACTGTTGGTGTGTTTTTGTAGGGAATTCCTTGAAAACTATGTGCACGTGACCGATACTTCCCTTCCTGCCAGTTTTTTTCTCTTTCATTTGTTGCATGGCCCCCTGTTTTCGGGTCAGAAAAAGTTGTCTGAAGGGCTATATTATTTGACAAAAATATTGAAAGCCAAAAAGATGCGATCATATTTTTTTCGCCTGAACGCTTAGTGTTCGCAAATGGGAAATATTTAGTACTGCGATACCATATCCCTGTATTTGACATATATTCAGAGCAATACACATCCAAAGACGGAGAAGCCATCGACGCCTCTCACTGATTCCAAACAAAATAGTTGAAAGATTTGCATAATACTGTTCGTGTCGGGTTCACTAAAATTCTGCAAGTAAACTCAACTCACTTTTAATACAGTAACTCAAAATTAAAACACTGCTGACACCTCCCTTTGTTTCAGCTTAGCTGTTATCTGAAAGAATAACTGCCACAAACAAAACAGGTGTGCATTATTTTTAAGCATGACAGAGCAGTCTTGAAAGAATTACCGGGCATTTTTTTAAATAGTAGATAATTGTTCTAATACAAACATTCAGGCTGGCCTTACCGAGTTTTTACCACGAGTTTCTTCTGAAACATTTGTGTTCAGCGCGCTATTATCTTCGACGAGCTATGCCGAACGATAACCCACCAATCAAAAACTGTTCGTTTTCAACATTCATTCTCATCAATGTGGGGGTTTAAGCCATATAACACACACGACCACAGATATTCGATCAGCAGTGGCGGCGCCAGAAATTTTTTTGTGGGGGGGGGGGGGGGGGTCAACTAGGGGGGCAGACTCCCATGAAGCGGGGCAAATACGTAAAGGATCATATCATTACTTTGTTATGAGGTAGTCCAAACTTGGACCCAAAGTCCGTAATATACTTTTTTGGTTTGGTAATTAATGGTAATTAATGGTCCGCCTTTCAAAAAATCCTGGATCCGCGTCTGGTGGGTCTGTGCGTGAGAGAGAGAGAGAGAGAGAGAGAGAGAGAGAGAGAGAGACTCATAATGCCCGTCTGTCATAATGCGAAATCCATGAATGTTTTTAGACAAGGGATATGGATAGACATGCCTTTGTTGGCTCATAACTTAATTATAACTTATAAGTATCTGCATCCGAGTCTTTAAATCTCTACTGCCTGGATGTGTTCATCAGCTAGCCTGAGGCCTTGGGCTAAGTGTGTATGGGAATAAAAAAAGAGAGGGGTGTGTGTGTGTGTGAGAGAGAGTGACTGAATGTGTTTGTGTGTGAGGGTGGATGGAAATGCATGCGAGATGGTTGGGGGGAACTGGGGGGGAAGCCTTCGTTTGGGGGCAAATGCCCCCCATGCCCCCCCTCCCCCCCCTCCCCCCGTAGCGCCGCCACTGTCGATCAGACATTTGTCTCGGGCTTCGCCCTCGACCATTATCTGTCCGAAGCCTAGTTTCTTGCATATCCTTTCCAGATTCTATCGGCAACTATTAAAGGGCTACATCTACTATTGCCAACAAAGCTATAGGTGCGCCCCACCTATAGAAAGTTCCCGGATATAAACAAAGCGTGTTTTCGCATTGTTTACGGCAGAGCTGACCACATACCGATGTGTTGACGATTTCAGTACACATATCCGGTTCCTTTGTAGGCTATAATTTTGAACTATGGCCAATAAACAATGCTGAATTGTTAACACATATCAAAAATTACGATATTAGCGTCTTTTCGTATTTATTTGCCCAACTGATCTATTCAGTTGATTATCCATTTTGTGAAGAAATATTGATTCTTTTACCTGTACATATGTCTATGTGATCAGTATATTTGTGGCAAAATTTCCTTCTGTTCGATCTTGCGACATTCTCTGTATTTTCTCCCACCCACTGTTCATTTTTCTCACATTCATTTTTCTTTCTTTCTCTCGCCGCAGCAGTTTGCCAATGGAAGAATGGGTGCTGGCGTATTCATCCATGGCTTGGAAGTAGTGAGACATTTCTTTTCTCTTGGTGAAATATTGTTATAGTAATATGGACTCTAGAAACGATCGAGAGGTGTGATTCGTCACCGAATGATTGGGAGCACCCTATATACTGTATATTTTCTTTTATCACTTTCGCTTCAAGGGAATATAGATTAGGCTCGATGCTAATGCGGCCGTCGGCTCCACCCACCCACCCCATTTATGAAATCGTTTAAATTTGGGAGGGGGTGTGCCGGTGTTCGTAATTGTAATTTTTTTCTCATTATTGTGTATAATTCCAGTTTGTTTACGTGAAATTTGACGCTTCTAAATTTAATTTTTTTTCGAGAGGAAATCTTCGAACCGCGAGTTATTGGTCCGGAAAAGTACGAAATATACCTATAACAAGTACAACGTCATGTTTGAATACATAGGCGAGTATCCATCACTTTATCTTGTTGTGATTGCATGATTGTGGCGGGGGGGGGGGGGGGGGGGGACGCGGTGACGTTGCGTTAACCGGTTCTCGCCCGATCACCGAAGTTAAGCAACGTCGAGCCCGGTTAGTACTCGGATGGGTTACCGTCTGAGCGATCGATTCGGACTCCCGCGTTGTGTCCTTGGGCAAGGCACTTAACCCCGATTGTCCACCTGGGGGCACGATGGCGCCATGTACTAAGGCGTTCTGCACATCAATGGTGCGCATGTCTTCAACCAATCTAACCCTGCCTGTGCTGCAGTGCGGAGTTACGATGTTGGGGAGCTGGCAGCTGCTCGTCGTTGCTCGGTGGTTCTCTCCGGGTTCTCCGGCTTCCTCCAAACGTAAAACTGTCACGGTCATGATTAGCCATTGTGCATAAGTGTATGACCTTAAACACCAATATATAAATATAAATATGATTGTGGCGAGATGTCGCGCTGTACTGTACAACGTGAAAAATGTTTTTTGGCTGTTTGTGTTCTAAGGACTGCACGTTGAAAATATTGATTGGTCTACCCTCACAAGTTCACCGAGAATCCAATAACTTTGCTCATGAATCAGGACTGGAAAAGTGGTCTTTTGTGTTCAAGGGGTTAATATTCATTTATGTCGCTGAAGTGTCTTAGAGGACATGAGTATCAGGTGGTTATTTATTTATAAGGCCATTGTCTACATCTGTGCCTATACATTTAAATTTAGCAAATCGTTGAAACCTTTGATTCCCACATTGGCGGGTCTCCGCCCAAGGACACGGTTACTATCTCCCGTTTTACCAGTACAATAGAACTTGTTACCACATTGAACAAGCGCTAATCTCCATCTCGAGATTTCCATTGATAGAGTGGTTGTTGCGTTGACGTTACCGCAAGCGCTTACCTTAGAGCTCCACATCTTCTCCAATCGTATTTTGTATCTTGTCCTAAGTTGTTATTTGATTTGGAATATTTTCCCTAAAAGAACAAGCGAAGAGGTGCATTGTTTGTTCACTGTAGTAAAAGAGATCTACTTGAACTGGGATCCGGTAACCACCATCTGAGGTGGAAGACCTCCAGGGTGGACACCATAAGTGCAATCGATTGTCTAAACGTGACTACATACTTGTGTTGCGGTCAAGATATATGGATATAAACTGAAAGAGACCTTCAAAAATAATAAATAACTAGAGAAACAGAATTTACTGCACCCAGTAAATTCAAGTCTGTGTGAAAAGGGTTAAAGTATCAGGAATAAACTATACAGAAAGAGAATTTATGGAGGCTTATTTTCAGGAGTAAAATATTTTAAACAAATCAGAAATGGGTTTTCGTTAACAGTATTTACAGATATTCATACTGGAATCAGCACAATTATTTATAAGAAACCAGAAAAGGCATATATTTGACCAGCATTCAAAGGGTTCGATACTCGAATCAGAAATGGACATTTTTGGTTCTGCCCACTAATTTGAGCGATGAAATACGTTCATAAACTTTAGAAATGCATTAAGGTGTAATAAAATTCATTTCCCAGTATTTCTGAATAATACGCACTTGATGACTTTGGTGACCTCTTTCAGGCGACCCCTAGGTGACCTCCGTGACCTTGACCCATATTTTGAATTTCCATCAAGTGTCGACTCATTTGGTGTTAGTTCCAGATCCATTCATCATACCACGATTGAGATATGAGTATGACCAACTTTTCCAAAATGTTGGCCATGCCCACTTTTTTAACGTAAAAATGCATGTATGAATCTCAGGAATGCTGTGGGGAGGGGGGAGCAAAAAATGTGATTTCCAGCAATTATGAAAAATGCACTCAATGACCCCTAGTTGACCTCCGTGACCTTGACCCATATTTTGAGTCTCCATCAAGTGTCGACTCATTTAGTGTTGGTCCCAGGTCCATATGTCATAGCATGCCTCAGATATTGGCGTGACTCACTTTCAAAAATTTTGGCCACGCCTACTTTTTTACGTAAAAATGCATGTGTGTACGTCAGGAATACTTTACGGGATCAAAAAATGTGATTTCCAGCAATTCTGAAAAATGCACTCAATGACCCCTAGGTGACCTCCGTGACCGTGACCCATATTTTGAGTCTCCATCAAGTGTCGACTCATTTGATGGTGGTCCCAGGTCCATATGTCATAGCATGCCTGAGATATTGGCGTGACCCACTTTCAAAAATTTTGGCCACGCCCACTTTTTTACGTCAAAATGCATGTGTGTACGTCAGGAATACTTTAAGGGATCAAAAAATGTGATTTCCAGCAATTCTGAAAAATGCACTCAATGACCCCTAGTTGACCTCCGTGACCTTGACCCATATTTTGAAGCTCCATCGAGTGTCGACTCATTTGGTGTTGGTCCCAAGTCTGTAGGTCATACCACGCCTGAGATATGGGCTTGACCCACTTTCAAAACACCCCTACAGACACCCCTGATACCCCAGGAATCTGAAAAACATAGGTGGCCGAGAACCTGTGGCTATCTATCAGCATGCCAAAAATCAACGAGATAGGGCAATTCGTTTTCGAGTTATCTTGCGGACAAAAAAGTGATGTGAAGACAGAAGACAGGAGAAGAAGAAGAAGAAGAAGAAGAAGAAGAAGAAGAAGAAGAAGAAGAAGACAAAAAAGAAGAAAAAAAAGAAAAAAAAGAAAAAGAAAAATAAACCGTGCAAAAACAATAGTCTGTGTGTTTCACACAGACTAATTAAATAAAATAAAGAAGGCATTCTTGTGGTTTCTCCCTTACCTCTATTCCTAAGTCTGTATATAATTGGTCTTCTACAAAATGTTAAATGGCTGATGCCGCATCCTACTCCACCTCCCCAATCCACACGTTCAGAGCTTACCCTAACAGATGCATTGCAATTTGCAGTGCTTTGCTACACTTCAAGTTAAAAGTATTGCACTTGTTATGACGAAACAAGATTTTGATATTTTTATTATAGATGGACTCGATGAGAGGTACCTTCTGTTTAATTAGTCTGTGTGAAACACACAGACTATTGTTTTTGCACGGTTTCTTTTCTTTTTTTTCTTTTTTTTTCTTCTTCTTCTTCTTCTTCTTCTTCTTCTTCTTCTTCTTCTTCTTCTTCTTCTTCTTCTTCTCCTGTCTTCTGTCTTCTCATCACTTTTTTGTCCGCAAGATAACTCGAAAACGAATTGCCCTATCTCAGGGGTGTCTGTAGGGGTGTTTTGAAAGTGGGTCACGTCCATATCTCAGGCGTGGTATGACGTATGGACCTGGGACCAACACCAAATGAGTCGACACTCGATGGAGATTCAAAATATGGGTCAAGGTCACGGAGGCCACCTAGGGGTCACTAAGTGCATTTTTCATAATTGCTGGAAATCACATTTTTTGACCCCCTAAAGCATTCCTGACATACACACATGCATTTTGACGTAAAAAAGTGGGCGTGGCCAAAATTTTTGAAAGTGGGTCATGTTCATATCTCAAGCATGGTATGACGTATGGACCTGGGACCAACACCAAATGAGTCAACACTCGATGGAGATTCAAAATATGGGTCAAGGTCACGGAGGTCACCTAGGGGTCATTAAGTGCATTTTTCACAATTGCTGGAAATCACATTTTTTGACCCGCTAAAGCATTCCTGGCATACACACATGCATTTTGACGTAAAAAAAAGTGGGCGTGGCCAAAATTTTTGAAAGTGGGTCATGCTCATATCTCAAGCATGGCATGACATATGGACCTGGGACTAACACCAAATGAGTCGAAACTCGACGGAGATTCAAAATATGGGTCAAGGTCACGGAGGTCACCTAGGGGTCATTAAGTGCATTTTTCATAATTGCTGGAAATCACATTTTTTGACCCCCTAAAGCATTCCTGACATACACACATGCATTTTGATGTACAAAAAGTGGGCGTCGCCAAAATTTTTGAAAGTGGGTCATGCTCATATCTCAAGCATGGTATGATGTATGGACCTGGGACCAACACCAAATGAGTCGACGCTCGATGGAGATTCAAAATATGGGTCAAGGTCACGGAGGTCACCTAGGGTCATTAAGTACATTTTTCATAATTGCTGGAAATCACATTTTTTGACCCCCTAAAGCATTCCTGACATACACACATGCATTTTGACATAAAAAAGTGGGCGTGGCCAAAACCCAATTTTTTTTAAAGTGGGCCACGCTCATATATCAAGCATGGTATGACGTATGGACCTGGGACCAACACCAAATGAGTCGGCACTCGATGGAGATTCAAAATATGGGTCAAGGTCACCGAGGTCACCCAGGGGTCAATGAGTGCATTTTTCATAATTGCTGGAAATCACATTTTTTGACCTCCAAATGCTTCCCCAGAATTCAGACATGCATTTTTTCATGAAAAAAGTGGGCGTGGCCAACATTTTTGAAAGTGGGTCACGCTCATATCTCAAGCATGATGTGACGCGTGGACCTGGAGCCAACACTAAATGAGTCGACACTCGATGGAGGTTCACAAATATGGGTCAAGGTCATGGAGGTCACCTGGGGTCATTGAGTGCAATTTTCAGAATTGCTGGAAATCACATTTTTGACCCCCTGACGCATTATTGGCATACACACATGCATTTTAACGTAAAAATGCGGGCGTGGCCAAAATTTTTGAAAGTGGGTCACGCTCATATCTCAAGGATGGTATGACATACAGACATGGGGACCAACACCAAATGAGTCAACACTCCATAGAGGTTCACAATATGAACAAGGTCACTGAGGTCGCCCAGGGATAACTGAAAGCATTTTTTAGTATTGCTGGGAATCACATTTCTGGACACCTAATGCATTCTCTTGACAAACCTTTTGGATGCTGTGCACATATATGCCTTTTCTGGTTTCTTAGAAGAATTGTTCTGATTCCATTATGAATATCTGTAAATACTGTTTACGAAAATCCATTCCAGATTTGTTTAAAAATATGTTACTCCCGAAAATAACCCTCCATAAATTCTCTTTCTATAGAGTTTTTTCCCAATACATATTTTAACTCTTTTCTTACAAGATTGAATTTACTGGATGCAGTAAATTCTATTTCTCTAGTATTAACATTATTTTCTATTTCAATGATTTTTGTCTGATGGATTCTTTACTATTCTACTGAAATTTGGCACATATGTAGAGTTTCATTAAAAGTTTCTCACCTGGATCATGGCATTTCTGATGTTTTTCTTTTTCTGCCAAAAACGTGCAAAATGTTGTCACAATGTTACGTTTTGCCACAATTCTCAAACAAGACCCAGGACGATTTGGCTGGAGCTTTCATTATATTTGTAGCATGACTTACTACCCCTGACTACATAAGCTGTATTACCCACGTTGCTCCCTTTTAACCTCAAAATTCCGAGCAAAGTGCAATTTTGGAAAAACTGGTCAATTTTCACATGCAATTTCTCAGCTCTGCGGCCACATTTTTTCAAAGCGTTTCCTATGAGAAGTTTGAGCATTCATCCAAGAATAATTTGGCTGTTATATATTCTATTCAAAGTTTTAACCTTAAACTCGTTTTCGAGCCTTGAATTCGAGTACCTTTAACTCGTTCCTAAAAATGGCTCATTTTTAGTTCATTTTTCTTCCATTTACGAATGGTATATCGAAAAGTGATGCACATGTTCGTATTCACAGTTACCTATCAAGCATATTTTCTGTTGTACGTTTGGTTGTAAAGTTGAACCACATGCCCATTTATTTGCATAAAGATAGATGCTGTCCAAAAAACTCGCGCTTTTTCAGAATTTGGTACGATTAAGTGACAGTTTACTCCATTCCTAATTGATTGAGTGCTGAATGTTTTCAATAGCTGCATGCAGCAGTCATAGTATGAAAACTTTTGTTCTATATGTGAGTATTAAACGTTTAACCCTTAGCAGATTTGAGACTCCCATATGGGTACTGTCTGAATAATTGTGATTTTCGTAATATCTGGAAATTCTGTTGACATTCAGATTTACAGTTCAAGTCCAAGAAGATTTTCCTTGATAAGGTAGCTGTAAAATTTAACCCAATCCCTGTTTCGGATGCATAAACATAGGTGCCGTCGAAAATAACTCCATTTTTTCAGAATTTGGTAAGTTTAAGTCGCAATTTACTCCATCCATTGATTGAGTGCTGAATGTTGTCTATGGGTGCATGCGGCTAGCAAAGTATGACAACTTTTGTTTTACATATTATTATTAAAAGTTTAATCCTTGGCAGATTTGAGAGTTCCCAAGTGGGTACTGTTGAAATAATTGTTATTTTCGTAAAATCAGTACCTGAATATTGGTAAGCATGCAGTGATCTTTCGGTCCTATATAAAGGTGCAAATAGTTAAAGTTGAACAGTTCATCAGACAAAAATAATGCCAAACTCTGCCGTTGACAGGTAAATAATGAATGGAAATTTCATTGCATTGAAAATAAAGTGGCAACGAACCATCCCCACGGTTTCCACGCGAGGCGTGGTGTTTTCCACGCGGTCAGAACACTCGCTTTTATGCCCAAATGTCGGCCAGCCTACGTAGAACAATTTCTGAAAATTGCAAGTCGCTGCCTTCAGCGGTCTGGACACAGTGAGCGTATGTCTGGAGTGCTATTTTAATGTCTTTTGTGCAAAGTCTCATTAATCTTTTCCCGCCAATAACCAACTCACCCCCGTTTTCTTTTCACTTTTAACTTGTGACGATTCTCAAAGGTTTCAATGTTGCGATGGGATCCCTGGGTGCTGTTCTTAAAGAAACTACTTTGATTTACAGCCATCCCTCCGTCAGCCACGCTCTATTGTAACTTTTAAGTGGACCTACCCCAGAGAGGGGGCCCATTCCCGCCCTCTTCTTTCGCTCCGACTTGAAAAAGACCAAATTCAGAAAATGACCTCCTCTCTTCAAAAACGCTATATGTCAGCGAATTCTCCGCGGATTAGCACGAAATTTTCACTCAGCATTCACGAATAGATACTCCATCGGATGCCTGGAAAGGCGACACGAATTGCGCATTTCCTCAAGTCCAATTCGAAAAGGGCACATGCGCATGCGCGTGAGGCTCCCACGGGCTATGCGCTCGGTTGTTGGATTTTTCAGGCACAGGTCGAGTTGGGCAGAGTTTCTAGAACGAACGTTGAAAATTTCGAGTCGCTACTCCAAAAACTCTCTCCACAATCTACTGTACATGTAATGGAGTGTATACTTTTTATGACCTGCCGGCAGTACCAACCACCCTTCTAATTTTATATCTTGTTATTATTAATAAACGTTTAACCCTTAGCTGAGCTAATTTCATTCCTCTCTGTCCGTCGTCCGCCGTGCGTCAACACCATTTTTGGTCTTCTCCTCCAAAGCCACTGGGCCAATTCAAGGGAAAGTTTGTGTGAGTGATGATTCCAAAGGGCCATGGCATTTTTGTTCAACTCAACATGCCCAGACCCATAGGAAGGCAGTGCGAAAAATGCTCCAAAATTTTTTTAAAATCTTCTTCTCAAGAACCAGTGTCTACAATGACTTGACATTTGCTATGGAACTTCCTTTTGGGGGAGTAGAATCAACTTTTTTCAAACGAAGTTCGTGAAGCAATATTTGGCTTTGTAATGGGAGGCATAAGATTTTTGACCCCGCCCAAAATTTCTATTTTCTTAACCGATGGTCGGTATGAACCAAATTTGGTATGTGGTATTATTGGTATTATTGGGTCATAAGTACTTGACCCATGCAGAAAAAAAAATTCCCGCATCCCCATGGGAACCCTGGGAGCTAAAATTAGAAATATTTTCAAATGTCCATATTTCCCAAACCACACGGAACAGAGAGCTGTTATTTGGTATGAAGTATCCTTAGGACCAGTAGAAAAGAATGGTTAAAAAATTGCAATCGGTTATGTTAGGGTGTTCTCTAATGGGCATCGAAAAAAAAGTGCGGAGTCAGCATATTTGCAAAAATAAAAAAAAATCTTTTTCTACAGAACCAATCAGCAGAATCTTTTGATATTTGGTATACTGCATACATAGGGGGTCAGATGCAAGTTTGTTGAAATAAAAAAGCTCATTGGTTCATATTTGGGCTCACTATAGGAGCCCGAATTTTTAACATAGGGTTATATGGGGAATATTCTTTAAAAATCTTCTTCTTCAGAACCACCAGTCAGAATCTCTTTCTCTTAATGTTTGGAATGCATCACGCATCATTGTTACGAGGGTCAGATTCAAGATTGTTCAAACCAAGTCCCTAGGTTGATATTTGGTCTTCCTACAGAAGCCCAAATTTTAACTTTGTTCAGTATGGGGGTAGGGAGGGGTGGGGGCGGTAATTTAAAAAAAATCTTCTTCTTCAGAGCCACCAGTCAGAATGCTTTCATATTTGGTATGCAACACAGGGGTCAGACTCAAGTGTGTTCAAATCAGATCCATAGGTATATATTTGGGCTCGCTATGGTAGCCCAATTTTTTTACTTAGTGCAATATGAGGAAATTTCTTTAAAAATCTTCTTCTTCAGATCCACCAGTCGGAATGCTTTCATAGTATAGTATACAATATCTCCAGGGGGGGGGGGGGGGGGGGGGGCAGATTCCAGTTTGTTCAATACGAGTGCCTGGGTTAATATTTGGGCTCCGTATGGGAACCTGGAATTTAACTTAGTACAATATAAGGGGATTTCTTCAAAAATCTTCTTCTTCAGATCCACTAGTCAGAATGCTTTCATATTTGGAAAACATCTCTAGGGAAAGGGGGGGGGGGGGGCGATTCAAGTTTGTTCAAATCGGATCCATAGGTTAATATTTGGGCTCGCTATTGTAGCCCAAATTTTAACTTGATGCAATATGAAGAAATTTCTTTAAAATTTCTCTTCTTCAGATCCAACAGTACGAATGCTTTCATATTTGGCACACAACATCTCTAGGGATGTCAGAGTCAACTGTGTTCAAATCGAGAGCTTGGGTTAATATTTGGGCTCCCTATGGAGCCGGAATTGGCCATTTTGCTGAAGAATTAAAAATTTTGTATTCAGTACCCTCTAGAGGTGTGTAACTAAGATTAATCCACAAAGGTTGTATCAAGGGGCTTCATTGGGGAGCTCACCGTTTTACTTTATGATCAACTGAAGAAAAGGCATGATGCCTTCAGTACCCTCTAGAGGTGTGTAACTAAGATTAATCCACAAAGGTTGTATCATGGGGGTTCATTGGGGAGCTTAACATTTTACTTTATGATCAAATGAAGAAAAGGCATGATGCCCGTATTATTTTTGTCACCCCTGAGGGACTCAAGAATTGAGAGTGTAGCCTATGGAGATGGCTTGTTTAATGTGCTCATTCTTGGACTATGTTTAAAAGATGAGCGCTTCAGGCCCCGTGAGGCCTCTTGTAATTTTCAATGTATTATTTTTTTATTTCACAGGATGTTTCTACATTTTCCAGATGTGTGCGTATTGTCAGAATTTTGACTTGCTTCAATATTTTACAAAACTACTGGTTGTTAAACTTAGTCCATTTTTAACTCAAGTTTGGCGAAGCCAAATTCGAGGTATTGTCATGGCCTGTCGTCTGTCTGCCCGTCTGTCGTGCTGTACACATGGCTCGGGTTAGAGGCCGTATTTATGAAACAAAACGTCTTGGGTACCGTTGTTGTCACTGTGAAACGAGAACAAGTGTTTTGGGGCCCGGTCTGAAATTCAAGATGGCCACTGCCAGCCATTCTGTACAAAATTAGGTGCAATCAGATTTTTTTTGGCGCAGAACTTCCATATGAAAGATCTGATTTGAATAATTTTTTGTATGAATGTTTATTACCATGGAATACATCACATATAATACTTTTTTTTTTCTCGTGTGTAAATTATGCAAATTAGACTAACTTTTGATTTAATTAGTGTTATTTTCAGCACTGTAAGTGCAAATACCAATACGGCTCGGGCAAGAGGCCGTATTTATGAACCGACCGTTACGAAACTTCTTGGGTACCTTTGTTATCACCGTGGGACGAGAACGAGAGTTTTGGGGGTCCGTTCTGAAATTCAAGATGGACGCTGGCAGCCATTTTGTTCAAAATTAGGTGCAATCAGATTTTTGCGCCGAACTTCCATATGAAAGCGCTGATTTGAATAATTTTTTGTGTGAATGTTTAGTACTGTGGGATACATCACATATAATACGGTTCCTTTTCCTCGTACATAAATTATACCAATTAGACTAACTTTGATCTATTTAATGTTACTTTCAGCACTGTAACTGCAAATGCCAATACGGCTCGGGCTAGAGGCTGTATTTATGAACTGATCTTTTCGAAACTTCTTGGGTACCTTTGTTATCACCGTGGGACGAGAACGAGTGGTTTTGGGTGCAGTCCGAAATTCAAGATGGCCACCAGCAGCCATTTTATACTTTAGTTAGTGCATCAGTTTTTTTGTACAGAACTTATGTATCAAAGTTCTGATTTGGATAAATTTTTGTATGAATTTTTAGTACCATGGGATACATCACAAAAAGTACGGGTTTGTTTTTCTCGAGCAGAAATTATGCAAATTAGATGAACTTTTGATTTATTCAGTGCTACTAATACACAGTAAGTGCACGTGTCAATACGACTCGGGCTGGAGGCTGAATTTATGAACCGATCTTCACAAAACTTCTTGGGTACCTTTGTTATCACCATGGGACGATAACAAGTGTTTCTGGGTGCGGTCCAAAATTCAAGATGGCTGCAGCTGGCCATTTTGTACCGAAATTAGGTCCAATCAGTTTTTTTTCGTACACAACTTCTATACGGCACAGGCTGGAGGCTGTATTTATGAACCGATCTTTACGAAACTTCTTGGGTACCTTTTGTTATCACCGTGGTATGAGAACGAGTGTTTTGGGGTGCGGTCCAAAATTCAATATAGCCGCCAGCAGCCATTTTGTACCAAAGTTAGTGCAATCAGTTTTTTGTACAGAACTTCTGTATGAAAGTTCTGATTTGAATACATTTTTGTAGGAATGTTTAGTAACATGGAATACATCACATATAATACGCTTTTTTTTCTCGTGCAGAAATTATGCAAATTAGATGAACTTTGATTTGTTCAGTGTTACTTATACACAGTAAGCGCATATGTTAATACGGCTCGGGCTAGAGTCTGTATTTATGAACCGATCTTCACAAAACTTCTTGGGGTACCTTTGTTATCACTTTGTGACTGGAATGAGTGTATTTGGGTGCCTTTGTTATCACTGTGTTATGAGAACAAATTTTTGGGGGTTCAGTCAGACCCACTCTGGGACTCAAAGATTTCTTTTTATGCCCCCCCCCCCCCCTCCGACTAAAGTCGGGTGGCATATAGTGATTGAAGTGTGCTTGTGTCCGTCCGTGTGTGTGTCCATGTGTGTGTGTGTGTGCCCGAGCCAATAACTCGAAGACTGTTTGGGCCACAGTCATCAAACTTCACACAATTATAAAGGACCATGGGAGGATGTGCCACACACCATGGCCGGGGTTTCTTTAGTTATAAAGTAGTTTTTGCTCATACTTCAGGCTTGGTGTGACCTATAGAAATACTACCTACACCAAATGAGTTGAAACTTGCTGGAGGTTCAAAATGTGGTCCACCTCTATGCGGTCAAGAGAGGTCTTTAAATGCATATTTTTTGCGACCTATTAGGAAAGTCACTTTATACCAATTAATGCAATTCTGAAGATTATACGTGTATCTCATCATTCAAATGGCAGCGGCAGTAATGTCAATTCCTGATTCCTTGATCGAACCCTATAAATGGCGTGCACATATATGCCTTTTCGGGTTTCTGAGAAAAATTGTTCTGATTCCTGTATGAATATTTTCTCCATGGAAGAATTTCACAAAAAGCAGTTAGGGAGTAAGCTGTGACTGTCTCATACAATAACATGATCTGTTTATTTAATCTCATTGTACAGAATTAATTCCCAAACCAAGTTAATATAAAAACAAACAACTTGATCACGAAGAATTCCAGTGTACATGTAATTGTAAAACTACACTGAAGATTTGTTATTGAAACCTATCATAATACTGTCAGGATGCCGGTAAAAGATGCAATGCTGACATAGTTGACTGCACTGTTGACTGTATTAGTGCTATGACTGTTTAAAATTAATTTATTAGAGAAGTTCTAGTTTTATGTATGCCTTGTTTAGGTCACTAGATGCCCTTTTAAGAGTAGGCCTTCAAATGAGCTCTTGGGGGTTTTAAGGTTTTTATGACAATATCTCCGATATAGAGTCTATGCACCCTTTGTCAGCTTGACAACTCAAATACGGATCGTCCTATCTCTATGCATTTTGGCATGCTGGTTAACAATACCCAGTTTGCACTCATCTGTTTTTTGCACCCGTTCGATCTGAATGACAGATCTGAAGTTGGTGGAGCCATTATTTCAAAGTGGGTTGCGCTCATTCTTCAATGTAGATGTAGACATGGAACCACACCGACTGAGTTAAAAATTGCTGGAGATTCAATATATGGTCCACCTGAATGGGGTCATCAAGTGCATATTATTAAGAATGACTGAGAAATGCATTTACACCTTAATGTATTTCTAAAGTTTATGGATGTATTTCATCACTCAAATTAGTAGGCAGAGCCAAAATTTTTCATTTCTGATTCGTGTATCGAACCCTTTGAATGCTGGTCGCATATATGCCTTTTCTGGTTTCTAATAAAAATTGTTCTGATTCCTGTATGAATATCTGTAAATACTGTTAAGGAAAACCCATTTCTGATTTGTTAAAAAATCTTTTACTCCAGAAAATAAGCCTCCATAAATTCTCTTTCTGTAGAATTTATTCCTGATACTTTAACCCTTTTCACACAGACTTGAATTTACTGGATGCAGTAAATTCTGTTTCTCTAGTTATCTATTCCATTTAGTGTGTGTGAGTGTGTTGGGGGTGGTGGGGGGAGGGGGGTCTTCATCGTCATATCGTCATACATGGAAACTGTGTTAGAGGTGTTGGAGTTTATCACTGAGGAGATCCCAAATACAGGCCCAAACCTGGTCAGTGGGCCGATTCATACTCTATAAATCCACCCGTCGGAATATTATCAGCTCAATTAGGATGTACGAATACAAGTAAATTTTAATCCCATTTTCATCTCTTGATAATTCTAAGTTTTGATATCATTTTTATAAGCATTTCTTAAGCACTCCTTGAGAGCTATCGCGAAATAATCACAAGACTACGATTTATGAACAAAGAAAATGTAAAAAAAATACCGCAGCTTGACGATATGAGAAATATCCGAAGTACTTTGCGAAGTTAAGACAAACAGATGTCCAAGACCACTCCAGACAGCACTATGTAGACCAGTATTGACTGAATTTCCACGGGGAACGTCACATGGGCGGATCCACGGGGGGGGGGGGGGGGGCACAAACAATATTTTGTGGTGATCATTTCTTTTCTCCCATATGCGCCGATACCAAAGGATACAGTAATATGCGCGCTAACGCATGGAAATCCATTACCTTCGGAAGTGGATCTTCACATGTAATTTGCGAATAATACCATACCCCGTGAATACAGTTATAGCTCCTGTGCGAGTATCCTGTACTCCGTTATATTATAAATTGGATTAATTTCTTCAAACTTTAATAATAGAATCTATACATCTATATAAAAACTGCCGGCATAATTTAGCTGGAAAACATTACGGTCATGTGCAAAGGGGGCCACTCCGACATTCCATTTCCCTGTATTTTTCCGGAGAGGCCCTGGACTCCGTCAACAATAGTGCATGGGACCCCCCCCCCCCCCTCCCTCTCCCCCATGCCGATACGCGCACCGGGATATGCAGTACAACATGCCTCATGCTTGAAGTGTGGCACCTCTTAAAAACAGAATCTTGGACCCTCCACTCCTTACAGACGTTCACAGATTGAAGACATACTCGCCCTCAGCCCAGTGTTACGTACTTTAAGGTATCTCTGCATCATTACGTGTGGGTATCATTCTCAGGAGCTTTCACCTTTCCCAGTGCCCTCGCTTCGGCCCTGCATTTATATTGACCCTCAATAAAAAGTTTGATGGATTTCTGTGATAAACAAATAGGACTGAAATATACCTCTTCTGATACGAGTGGATAGCAGGGTTGTCACTTCCTCTTGAGATTATACTTTGAACTGCGTGAACCAGAACCTCATTTGAGACTCAAGAAAAACATATAGTCTCTCGGGGTAGGGTGGGTTGGGTTAGGAGGGGTAGCTGCACCCTTTCCCTGAGTCAAGGGGGCAAAGGGACAAAGCGTGTCGTATTCGTCAGAAATGCTCTAGTCAAAAGTACTTTATTTGCCCAGAACCGTAACTGAGAAACTCTCGAGCATTCATTTATAATGTACTAAAGTACACATAATGTGTGTCAATGCCAATGGGGTTGGAGGTCAGGAACAATGAAGGATGCAGGTCGATAATCACCAAACAAACAAGCTATACAATCGGCGAGTGAGTTCTAAAGCTTTATATGTATATATCGCCCCTTGGGTGAAACAAGGTACCATCTGCAATGCTTTAGCATTGCAGATGGCACTTTGTTCCACTCAAGGGGCAATATATAATGTTAATGCTATTGAGTATCACATTAATACGATTTATGTTTCGTTGTAAACTTCCGGTGTTAACCCATACCCAGAGTCAAGGGCCCCTTTGATACTCCAATCGATCCTGCCCTCTGATGCTCCCGATACCCTTCATCGGGTACATCAACAGACTGTGACAACACCAATATTCATTATTTAAGATATCGACCACCAATGAAGAATCACAAGCAGTTTTTGTAAACAGTCTGGCACATTGAGAGGTTGCTGATGTTTATCTCTTCTGAAACATTTTTGGCGGACTAGTTATTGATCTATGCAACCTCAAAAATCCCTCCATGCGCAATTCTGCTCCTTGTATTTTAGATTTCGGGAATAGCAATGGGCTCATGTTATACATACCAAAGACTTTGTGACCATTTGATGCGTTTTGTTTCTTTCTTAGAAAGGAATACTGTTCATCATCTGCGTAACTATTCATGGACATTTCCTGCACCCAACATCAGAATAAAGCATCTAGCCAAGTGAGGATGAACGCACTAAACGGTTTCCAATACCGGTTTCTTGTACTATGGGTACCTGTAGTCGTTTTAATCTTTTAACAATTTTAATAATGCGATCTGGACAAAGTGAGCAGAAAAAATATAATTCGAAATATGAATAACATCTACATCACATCTTTGTCACAAGTCGGAGTTTCGATAGCACCGGCGCAATGTTTTGAGTTCATTAAAAACGTTTTGGCAATCATCTCAGTCGCCAAACTGAATTTGACGACAAGCTTCAGAACTTAAAAAATAATGAAAACGTACATTTTCATAATTAGTAGGAGTAGGTAATAAAGGCCGATATACTATCACTTGTACATGTACGTGTACAACATACGTTCACGATGCGTTCACCAACGTGGAATTCAGTGTTAAATCACACGCTTGTTCACAAAAACTGTACATGATCTTGAATCCCTCCATGTACAGTCGTGACTCCTAGATCGCGCTTTTAACGTTCAAATACTCGTGGTGAACGCGCGTTTTTAAAAAAAGGGGTGAAATTGTACAGTTCGCTTTTATCTTGTACGTAATTTTGTCAACGTTCCCATCGCAAGATCAGACCATCGATCCATCGTTGGCGAACGCGAGCAAAAGCAAAAGATTCTGAATCATCTGTAAAAACACAAAAAACAGTTTTGGGGACTCTAAATCAGCGATTCAGAATCGGCAATTGCGTTGGTACAGATGATTTAGAACCCGCAATTGTTTTGAGGCGGTGGGTTTTTTTCCTTCCCATTTATGACATTATTAGGGGAATTCCCCACGGAATGTTTAAAACGCATTTTCCGCTCAATTAGGTTTTGAGTGGTAAAATTTTTAATATATTCATGATAGCAATCGCAGTCATCAAAGGATTCTCTCTTAATTCGACACTCGATGAATTGATGTGTGAATGAATGAAGATCTTTTGACAAAATGTAAACACTACTGTCAAAATGCGTTAAATCAGAAACCGGTTTGTCATGTACTGTTTAAACGTATTTTTTAAACTTCAATTAACACAGTCAGTTTGAGATGTGAATATTTTCAGATTATTATATTAAGAAGGAAAGAGTTTTTTTTATTACTTAAAACACAAAAACATAAAAATATAATTAAACATTTAATTTTGAAAAATAAATAAAAACAATTAAAACGAAAGATGTTTTTCCAGATGGATCCTAGACGCCGAGATCGAATTTTAGGCGAGTATGAACGTGCTAAGAAGGCGATTCAGTCAGCTGATAGGAGCAGACGTCTCGGTGAGATGGAACTCAGACGCGAAGCCACAAAAATATTTAAACCCGTGACGGAGGGTCAAGAGCGAAGCAGGAAGGAGATAGTCGAAGAATTGAGACCCATAAAGGAGAGTTCTTTGAGAATGGGTTCGTTGCCTCCTAGTTTTGGAAATCGGTATTCCGTTCAATCTACACCGGATTACGTTCCCACGGGAATTCAAACAGATATGAGCGAGAGCGACACCGATACGGCTTCGACTATCACCACTAGTAGCGTCGCATCGTACGATGATGATGGCGGTAAGAGAGATCAGTCGTATGGAATTTATAAGGATTCTGAGGGTAGAACTTTTGTAGGTGATACGGAGGTGGAAATGGACGATGACGAATTGATCGTGGGTTCGAATAAATATAAAGTAACCGATGGTCTGCGGAGATTGCTCCTTTACGACAAGCCTGGAGATTTCACGGAACAGGATTTCGACAATTACGGCGACATTCTGGTTCAGACCCACGCTATGAATAGAAATAACGATGCCAGAGAGACGAGACCCAAAGCCAACAGAGGTTACAAGTGGACGAAAGTCGTGAAACCCATATGGAATGCGCATAAGAAGTTCCTCGAATCGGTGACCGGCAAAGGGGTGAAAACCGCTATTTTTCTTCCGAGCGATCCCGACGCTCTGTCTCAGAGATTGAGTTTGTTGATGGCGAGCAGACGGGCTGGTAACACGGGATTAGATAATCAAATAGTTGCCGTATCTGACGAATTGTTGAGACAGAAGGTTTTGAATAAAAACCAGTATAAAAGGCTGATGAACGAATTGAAGGATTGATGTGTATATAATAATAAGTAGAGAGAGAGAAACAAACAAACAAACAAACAAACAAAAAATAAAACAGTAAATTCTTACACTAGAATAATAAAAGTATTTAAAAACGACAAAACGATTTACCAGTGAAAAAAAAAAAAAATATATATCATAAAAATAAAATATGTTGGTGATAAAGAACAGGGGATACGTCAGGACTTACGTTCAAGGCGGTTCTGGCATCGTCGATTCTATAATGCGAGCGTTCACGGGCGATGCGGGTAGAAAACTCGCATCGACCGCGTTTGAGGTCGGTAAGAAGACGGCTTTGGATGCTGGTAAGAAAGCCGCTTCCGAAGCCAGTGGTAGGATAGCTTCTGTGGCTGGCAAGAGGGCAGCCGACGCGTTGATCGACAAGTTGATCAGTCCGCCGGCGAAGCGAGCTGCGTTAGAGCGAACGCCGAAAAATTGGAAAGATTTAAAGGATGCCGTGGTGCCCATACAAGATTTAGTCAAAATGACGAGTGGATCCGGATTGAAGAGAACTCGCGACGGTGCGACATAAATAAATAATAATAATAATAACATTAAAACAGAGTTTGAAAAACATAAAAAAAAAATTGTGTTTGAAAAGAATCTAAAATAACAAAAAAACAAAAATAAAACAAAGATGAACATTAAAGATATATCTTGGAACGACGCCGCGACCAAGAGGTCGAATGACGAGTTCTTTCCCAAGAGCACAAGAGGTTTGATAGTGGGAAAATCGAATTGTGGAAAGACCAATCTGTTGATGAATCTGTTGTCCCGACCCGACTGGTTGGATTACGACAGATTGTTCGTGTTTGGCAAGAGCTTGTTTCAACCCGAATACAGATTGCTTCGAGAGTGCATGGATCGCAGATTGCCCAAGGACGTCATAGCCAGAATCTTTGACAGTAGGGAGGAATTCGACAAGTGTGGAGTTTCGCTCTCGACCATTTTGAACGGCGCGGCGACGGAGCTGATGAAGAGAAATGCATCTTCGAACGTCGAGTGTCGATTTTATGAGAACGCTAGCGACGTTCCGGATCCTAGAGAACTGAAATCGGAAGATAAGAATCTCATGATTTTCGACGATCTGCTTTTGGAGAGACAGAACCGATGCGAATCGTATTACGCTAGGGGTCGACACAGCAACGTGGACTGTTTCTACCTGTCGCAGAATTATTTTCGATTGCCCAGACAGACGATAAGGGAGAACGCTAATTTTCTATGTCTCTTTCGCCAAGATCTCAAGAATCTCAATCACATCTACGGCGATCACGTCGCAAACGACATGAGCGCTGCGGAATTCAGGAGATTCTGCAAGAGGGTTTGGGATGGTGGACTTTACAATTTCATCGTGATCGATTTGACGAGGGAATTTAATCGCTGAAAATATCGGTGCGGATTCGACGAGTTTTATGTTTCCGATGGTAATAATAATAAGATAGAGCGTGAAAATAAAAATTAGAAAAATAATAAATCTTCAAATAATTAGTTTTGAATAAAAAAAATAAAATTAAAATATAATGTTCGAACATGGAGAATTGTTAGAACGGATAGCCGAGAATACGGCTGCGAAACAATCCATTCAAATCGTGGTGAGTGGCGATTCGACTCGATTCGCTACGAAATTCGAACCTTCCATCGAATTGAATAGAGAGAAAAGATACGAGATGGCTTTGGTGAATCTGGAGACTTATTATTCCTTTCCCAACGTCACCGAAAAGAATAACTCGTTCAAGTATTCCGACGGAACGGATTGGTTGGAGATTCGAATTCCCAAAGGGAGTTACGACATAGACGATTTGAACCATTACATTCGGACGCGAATGAAGACGGATGGAAAGGGAAGCAACAAGATCAGACTCGCTCCCAATCCTAATACCTTACAGATGATGTTGGATTTGGAAGATAATTTTCGTGTGGATTTCAACACGGACGATTCTATAGGCAAGATGTTGGGATTCGATCGAAAGATGTATCGAGGCCACGCGGCTTCTGAAAATACGGTCGACATTCTCGCTGTCAATAGCATTCTGGTGAACGTGGACGTGATTGCTGGAAGCTACGTGAATGGTAGCACTCAACCGACGATCTATTCCTTCTTTCCAAACGTGTCGCCGGGTTATAAGATCGTGGAGCGACCTCGAAATTTAGTTTATCTACCAGCGATTTTAGACACGTTGTATAGTCTCAAAACCATGTTGACGGATCAAAATGGTGAACTTTTAGATCTTCGCGGAGAGAGAGTGACGATACGATTTCACATAAGAGAAATATAAAAGCAAAAAAAAATATTATATATATAGATAACAAAAATAAAATAAACGGTAATATTAATTTTTACAAAATTATTTTAATATAATTATTAAACAAGAAACAATTGAAGTAAATATATTTAAAAAAAACAAACAGAATTATGACAGAATACGTGGTTAAAAACGTGAACATATCCGCAGGACAGAAGAAGAAACTTAAGAGAGTGTTAACAACTCGAGGCGAGGCGGTGAGATTCAAATTCACTCACGAAGATCTGACGAGAGGCAGTCAGGATTTGATCGCCTGGACCAGAAGTCAAATCAAAAGGATGGAGAAAGCGATTCGCGATGGAAGAGGGTTGACGGTGAGAATGAGTCCCACTCAATTGAGATACAATTTGAGAATGAAAGGTGGTTTCCTACCGCTATTGGCAGGAATAGCCACAAAAGCATTACCCTTCGCCGCAAAGGTGCTACCCTTTCTCGGAAAGACTCTCGGCGTGGGAGCTCTCACGGGACTCGCTAGTTCGACAGTTGAGAAATTAATGGGTGGCAGCGGACTGTTTTTGAAGAAGGGAGGAGCCGTGTGTCGCATTCACGTAGACGGCAGCGGTAAAGGATTGTATCTAGAACCCGTTAGAGGTGGCAACTCTCTGAAAGGAAACAGTATCTATCTGAAGAGTGGACGGAACGTCGAGCGACTTGGCAAGGGTTTGTTGCTCGGTGAGAATTCGCCGTTTAAGAACATACCGATTTTGAATATGTTATTATAAATATAAAATTATATAAAATATATAAAATCATAGAAACTATAAAAATAATATATTTAAAATTAGTAAAAAGGTGGAGAAATAATTTTATCATCAGGATGACAAGGTGGAGAATTTATCACCTGGATGAGTTTGACGATAATGACAAACATCGCGAGACAGAGAGCGAAGAAATAAAAAAATGGTTAGACACTAATGATGGATATCTAAGGAAAGAGATAGATAAAGCGCGGGATATACGGTTGAGAATGAGACGATGCTTTCCACGGTCACCACTACCTTCTGAACAGAATGGTAATGATGCGGGTGTTACCAAGAGATGCACAACATTCGTTCATAATTATGATTCGGATAAAGAAAAATGTTGCCATAAACGTATCACATCACAAAGAAAAAGAAAAAAAGAAAAAGAAGAAGAATCGACGCTGAAATTTGAGAGAAAAGGAAACGTTATTATAATATATTATGATGATAGTGAAGAAGAAGGAAAACAAAAAAAAAAGTAAATGAGATCTAAAGATGATCTCATTACTTTTTTTTTTTTTCATTTTTTCTTCGCTAAAAATCAATCATTCTATTGTTTATATTTCCAAGTCCGTTATTAGCATGTTGACGCTCGTGTCTTCTCCTTTTTCGAAAATGTGTTGAATGTTTATCTTTACTCTTTTGAGTTTTTTTACATCGGTCAACTCGCTCTCACCACCCAATTTCTTTACGAGATGTTTGGAAATATGTAATTTCCAAAGGGCAACGACAAATCGTCCTTGTCGAATTCTCTATCTTCGGCAATGACGATGTTCTGCAGATCGCTTTGATACTCGTAAATCAAATCGAGCGTGGCTTCGTCCAATTTCAGAGGCATCTTATATTTCTTGTATTTGTGCTCTAAACCCTTCGTCTCGACGTCGTTCAATTCGATGGCATCGTGTCGTTGTAATCTATAGATTTTATGACCGAATTTCTTATACATTTCGACTCGTTTCAATTTCAATTCACATCTTTTAGGTGTTGTTGTCTTCATGATCGATTATTTGTTTTTTTTGTTTTTACGAATTCTTGCAAATAATGTATATTTTAAATTTTGTATTTAAATAATGATTTGTTAAAAAAGTTTGTTATTTTTTTTTTGCTCTTTATATATATATAAAAAAGTTGTTTTTTAATTTTTAATTTTCTTTAATGTAAAAATTTTTTTAGTAAAAGTTTTTTTTTCTCTTTATATATAAAAAGTTAAATTTTTAATTTCAATCTCTCTATTGTTTATATTTCCAAGTCCATTATTAGCAAGTTGACATTCGTCATTTTTCCACATACGAAAATGGTGTGAATGTTCATCTTTACTCTTTTGAGTTTTTTTTCATAGGCGAATGCGCTCTCACCACCCGATTTCTTCACGAGTTCGGGTGAGATTATTGGATATATGTAACCTCCATAGGACAACAATAAATCACCCCTGTCGAATTCTCTGTCTTTGGCGATGATGATATTAATCAACAGTTCGCTTTGGTACTCGTAAAACAAATCGAGTGCGGCTTCATCCACTTTCAAACACATTCGATATTTGTGGTAGTAGCGCTCTAAGTCCACCATCTCGACCTCATTCAATTCGATGGGATCGTGTGGTTGTAATGTATAGATATTAAAACTGGATTTCTCATACCTTTCGTCTCGTTTCAATTTCAATTCACATCTTTTAGGTGTTGTTGTCATGATCGATTATTTGGTTTTTTATGAATTCTTACAAATAATGTATATTTTAATTTTGTATTAAAAAAATTGAATTTAAAATTTAACTTTTTTTTTTTTTTTATTATATATAAAGAGTAAAAAAGCAAAACTTTTTTAACAAATTATTTAATACAAAATTCCCCCCCCCAAAAAAAATATTCTTACAAATGAAGCAAAAAGATAAAACAATGGTAAATTTAAATGAGAAAACCATACCTCAGTTAAACGAGATTTCAGATTTCAGAAAGCATAGAACTAAATCAAAAAAAATTGAAGTCATACAAGAATATTTGCGAAACGCTAGAAAGGCAAACGAAATGTCGATAGCAACGACGTCAAAAGATGCATCGGTTGTGAAAAATCAGAAGACGACTAAACGAAAAGCCGTTGAAGAACATCAAGTTTCCAAAGAAAAGAAAAGAAAAACTAAAACGAAAATGAGTGATGCACTTCAGATTCAAGACAAACGAGATATATCGAGCGAAATTCAACGAGCAATCGACGAAGGGAAAGGAGAAGAATATGTAACACGACTCGTTGCGGAACTATTCCAATCAAAACTCATAGAATGGGAGAGTGCGATCAAAGGCATTTTTAAAACTTTTGACGTGATTCCCTCGTTGAAGAAAGTCGATCCGAAATTGTTCATGGAACGGGTGAAGAAAGAAGTATTGGATTTGTTTCGCAAATACATGAACTTGGGATTAAAAATTAAGATGATACTCCATTGCATAATGAATAAAATCGATGTGAAGTCTGGCGAGAGCATCGTAAAAAATGCATATTTCAGATCTAACGTCGAACCCGTATTTCGAGGTTCAGATCTATCGGACGTTTTCGAAAAGATGAAAGACAAGATGTTGACGTCTCTCGCGAATTATCAAAATGAAGGTAGTAATTGGACATTCGGTGAGGTGTTGAAACTCGAAATTCACATGACTTAAAACGAAAGGATCTTCCTACTTGGAATTACCGTATTTCTTGACTAAGAAACACGCCGTGGTCAACGTGAGAAATAAAGATGATCAGTGTTTTAAATGGGCAGTCACCTCCGCTTTATACCCTGTCGAAATAAACTCTGATATCAGAGTTTCTCGTTACAAGGAAACTTCTAAAAATCTCGATTGGACCGGAGTGACTTTTCCAACAGAGTTAAAACACATCGAACGTTTCGAGGTTCAAAATCCCACCGTAGCGGTGAATGTCCTTGGATACGACGACGAAAAACGAACGATCTATCCTCTCAGACAGACTTCGTATCGCGGAAGAGAAAAGATGCTTATTTTATTATTGATTTCGAATGGTGACAATCATCATTATTGTTGGGTTAAACATGCGACCCGATTACTGTCGAGACAAAATAATAAACATGGACATAAGATATGTTTATGTTGCAACTGCATGAACATGTTTAAGAGTGAAAAATCATTAGCTAAACATCAGGAATATTGCAACGAAAATCAAGGTGTCGCCATCGAAATGCCCAAACCCAACACCATCGTGAAGTTTGAAAATCACAATAGAAGGTTAAAAGTACCATTCGTCGTGTACGCTGATTTCGAATGTTTCACCACGAAAATGAGTTCCTGTCAACCCAACGCTCTTCAAAGTTACGTTGAAAGATATCAAAAACACATACCTTCGGGCTATTGCATTTATGTGAAATGCGCTTTCGACTCGCAACTTGACATGGGTCCCTTCACCTACACGAAACAGCGCGAAGACGACGACGTGGCTCAAAGGTTCGTGGAAGAGTTAGAATCGAAAATTCAAATGTTATACGACAAATTCAAAACTCCGGCGAAAATGATCATCACGCGAGAGCAGCAGGACGAAAATAACAGAGCCACCGAATGTCACATATGCAGACAACCGTTCGACGAGAATTCGGAGGAAAATAAGAAGGTCAGAGACCACGATCATTACATGGGTCTGTATCGCGGTCTGGCTCACAGCAAGTGTAATTTAAAATATCGAGACGCCACTTTCTATCCAGTGATGTTTCACAATCTCTTGGGTTACGACAGTCATCTGTTCGTGAAAAATCTCGGCACCTCACACGAAGAATTAAATTGCATCGTGAACAGCGAAGAAAGATACATTTCCTTCACGAAATGGAAGCTCATGGAGAAGAAAAGAGTAATCGACGGAAATACGTTGAAAGAAAAAACGAAATCCATTCGTAGATGCATACGTTTCATCGACAGTTTTAAATTCATGTCGACCGCTCTGGAAAAATTAGTTGATAACATGAGCAAGGATAAATTTAAAATCACGAGCGAACATTTCGGAGAACGAGTAGACGTCATGTTGAGGAAAGGAGTCTATCCTTATGATTACATGAACGATCTAAAGAGATTCGAAGACACCGCACTACCTTCGAAAGATGATTTTTATTCGAAATTATATGAATCCGACATTTCCGACGAGAATTACGAACACGCCAAAAACGTGTGGAAATCATTCGATATGAAAACCATGAGAGATTATCATGATCTCTATCTGAAGACCGACGTTCTGCTCTTGGCAGACGTGTTCGATAATTTTCGAGACGTCTGTCGTCGAAATTACAATCTGGATCCCGCTTGGTATTTCACCACACCCGGTCTGGCGTGGGACGCTCTGTTGAAGACCACCGAAGTCCAATTGGAATTATTATCTGATGTGGACATGTTGCTCATGTTCAAAAGGGCTGCGAGAGGTGGCGTCGCGATGATCTCCCACAGACATTCTGAGGCTAACAATCCCTACATGAAAGAAGGTTTCGATTTGAAACGGTCGATTAAATACATACAGTATTGGGACGCCAATAATTTGTACAGTTGGGCTATGAGTCATCCTTTACCGATTGGAAATTTCAAATGGGTGAAGGAACCAGAAGAGATGCAAAAATGGAGAGACTATCCTTGCATTTTAGAAGTCGATTTGAACTATCCGAAAGAATTACACGATCCACACAACGATTATCCGCTGGCTCCCGAACGAATGGAACCGAACAAAGGAGACGAGGAAAAACTCATTCCCAATTTATTTAACAAATGTAACTACGTCGTCTACAGCGAGAATTTGAAACAGTACATTGATTACGGGATGAAATTGGTCGACATACATCGCATCATTCAATTCGACGAAGAGCCTTGGATGAAAAAATACATTGATCTCAACACGAACCTCAGAACTCGAGCTGAGAACAATTTCGAAAAAGATTTCGTCAAACTCATGAACAACTGCGTGTATGGCAAATCGATGGAAAACATCAGGAAGAGAACCGACGTTCGACTCGTCACGTCTGAGAAAAGAGCTAAAAAATTAGTGGCGAAACCCAATTACAAACACCGAACCATATTCGGCGAAAATCTAGTGGCCGTTCACATGCAAAAGACGCATCTGAAGTTCGACAAACCATATTATCTCGGACCGATCATCTTAGATATCAGCAAGCGATTGATGTACGAGTTTCACTACAATTACGTCAAACGAAAATTTGGTGACAAAGCCAAACTACTGTTCACCGACATGGACAGTTTAGTTTACGAGATAGAGACGAAAGACGTCTACCGAGATATATCTCCGGACGTGGCCGATTGGTTCGACACGAGCAATTATCCCGTTGATCACCCGTCCAACATTCAATCGAACGACAACAAGAAGGTGTTGGGTAAATTTAAGGACGAGAGCGGCGGTAAACAGATCGTCGAATTCGTGGGCTTGAGACCCAAACTCTATGCTTATCGTCTAGAAGATGATGAAGAGATCAAGAAGTGCAAAGGAGTTAGAGCGTGCGTGGTGAAGAAAAACATCTCTTTCCAAGAGTATAAAGATTGTCTGTTAGGAAGTGGTCCGCGGTGTATAAGACTATGAAATCGATTCAAAGCGAAAATCACGACTTGTATACCGAAATAGTCAACAAGATTTCACTGATGGCCGACGACGATAAGAGATTCGTGTTAGACGATAAAATAAGCACTTTGGCACTCGGACATTGGACTGTGGATCTAATTAGAGATGATATGAATGTGGATGATTGGATTCCACATATGATTGTAGATGATAAGATTCCAGATACGATTGTGGATGATAGGATTCCAGAAAATCAAGAAGAATTAGATGAACACAAAATTATGGAAATCGATAGTGACATCGAGAAAGTTAGTTTAAAAAGAGAAAGAAAAAAATAGAAAAAAAAACGTCATTTTTAGTGAATTATAATAAAATAAATATAAAAAAAAATATATACGCATCTATGAATAAGAAAATAAAGATATCTGTAGAAGGTGTCGTCTTACCCAACGAACCCCTATCCAACATCGATCTGTTGAATGCGGCAAAAGATTTGAAAATTGAAGATTTTCTAGGCGTGTTTTCCAGAGATGCCTTGCCGAAGAGAAGACCTCGACAATCGGAATGCAGAATTTTAAATCTAGACGATTTATCGAGTGAAGGCACTCACTGGGTGGCGTGGTTCAAGAACGGGAAGAAGAAGAATTATTATTTTGACAGCTACGGAATCTCGCTGCCGAAAGATATAAAGAACTATTTCAACAAATCGATGGTTCTTTACAACACAGAATGAGTGCAATCGCCAGATCAAGTGTTTTGCGGTCACCTGAGTCTCTACGTTCTCAAGAGATGGTCTGAAGGAGATCAATTTCAAGACATTCTCAATGACTTACATTAGAGAGAGATTTTTTTTTTATAGTATATATAAAGATAAAAAATTATTTTAAAAAAATTTTAATCGAATAAAACACGAAAAATAAAATAACATAGTTCATTTTTAAATAAACGGCGTTTTGAACACATTTTTTCTAAACAACAAAAAAAAAATCCCACAACAACATGCCAGTCGATAAATTTGGTAGAAGTGACGACGAAAAAGTCAACCCGAGAAAGAAGAGGAAGACGTTCGAAGTCGACGATGGTTACGACGTTGCCAACTTGGACAAGCGTTACGTTCAGAGATACGAACCTCGAGAAGAACCTTTGAACATGAACGATAAGAAGCTCTACAATCTTCCCGAGCCGATAGATCTCGCAGATGCTGCGACTAAAAAATACGTTGACAGGGGGAACGCCGATTTCGAACGAATCCTGCTGGATAATTACGTGGATAAAACCATGACCGACGATCTCGATCTGAAATCCAAACGTTTGGTGAACATCGCGAATCCCATAGATCCCACCGATGCCGTGACCAAGAGATACGCGGACGACACTCACGCAAGATTCAGCGAACACCTGAGAAATAGATACGTTCAGAAAACGATGCACTCGGAATTGAACGCCAATTCTAACAAGATAACGAACGTGGCCACTCCCACGAATCCCAAGGACGTGGCGACCAAACACTACATAGATCTGGAACAGAGAAAGTCTGACAGACGAGAAATGAAATCGGATCTGAATGCGGGATTCAACAAAATATTGAATCTGTCAAAGATCGACGACACGGATGCGGACTCAACCGCGGTCAACAAGGGCTATGTAGATTCTGCCGTGATACAATCACAAGAATACCATGAATCGCAAGTGGACGATCTCTACCTGAACAAAGAATCTGGCGGAACCATGGAGGGTGGCATCAACATGAACGGTCACAATTTATTCGGTCTCGATCACGATCCCGAATTTGATTCTAGCACTGTCAGCAGAAAGTACGTGGACGACAACTCAGACTGGAGAAAGGGTGACATCATGGAAGGTAAACTAGACATGGGTGGACACGCGCTCACGAATCTACCGGATCCTGTGAACATGACGGATGCCTGCACCCTGATTTCGGTGGTGGAGAAAGTCAAATATGCTAGACAATTGATCACCGTGTGGGCCGAAGAGGCCGGCGCCTTAGATGAGGGAAAAGCCGAGTGGTCTTTCGGAAATGGAGGTAGCGGATCAAAACATGGTCAGGTGGGATATCCCATGCCGTTGGGAGGTGAAATCCTTCGAATGAGTCTGGCTTCCTCGGATTTGAATAACAGAGCAGTCGTCAATCTCATGGTGAATGGTGTGGAGAGCGATAAGAGATGCAGCATTGAAAAGACTGAGAATCAACACGATAATGTTAGCACGTTCGGCACGCCTCTCAAAGTGAACGCCGGAGACAGGGTTAATTTCGTCACGAAAACCAATAATCCCGAAGCCGCCACTTCCGTGGTGAGTCTACTGATCGAACTGGATCCTTTGAACAAACAGTGAACGCATGGACAATAATGAATTAAAAAAAAAAATAATGTGTGATTATTAAAAACAAAAAAAACAACAAAAAAAAAAGTAATGAGATATAGAGAGATGTTCAATCTCTCTAGATCTCATTACTTTTATTTTTTTATTTTTTTTTTTTTTAATTTTCTATCCATTTATGATTACAATTTATACACTTTGCGAATACGGTTGTTGGTTCATCACCAGATCTAGTTTGTTGAGATTCAATTTTTATTTGACGTTTCTTACATTTGCGACATTTTAAAATTGTATTTTTTATAATTTCTTCGTTAGATCTTATGAGATCAAACTCTTCTTTTTCTTTTAAACGATATTCGTTAAAATCACAACTATTCCATCCTTTTTTTGTGTTACGTTCTTCATATTCAATTTGAATCCATTTTTTCAAGTATTTTATTTTAACGTTGTAGTAATCTGAAGTGAACAGATGATTTGTTGTTTTCATGTCAAAAACATCCATTTTGTTTTCGAGATTTTAGTTTTTAATTAATCTTACATCCACATTTTTAACGTTTATTAATTTTTTTTTCACACACTCGTCTCTCATCGAATGATCGACATCTTATTTCCGTCCGATTCGAATTGTAATTCTCTGTCTGACAGGACCAGTGCGAAGGCTTCGGTTTTTCTCGGCACATTCCTATCGAATTGCATCTTAATCTGAATGTCTAACACGCTACTCTTGAGTCGTTCACTCTGTTTACTGACGTCGAACACGAACATGGGATACATCGACTTGTATTCGCCAGGAGATATGTTGGGATTGCTCATCAATTTGTCTAGACCGTGATACTTCTTTCTAAAATCAGCGGCGTCGCCGTACAGTCTGGAGAAATCGTTCTTGTCGAACGACGCATTGTAATCGATTGCTGGATATCTCGTGGCATTCAGAAACACTTGCATGTTTCTCAAATGGCAGTGATTGAACAGCGACGCATTCTTTTCCTGAGACCCGTCCCTATCGGTCTGAAACGCAACCACGATGAAACGTGGTCTCTCGGAAGCGGATTTCACCATCAATCTCCAACCGAAGTGAATCGTGGAGGGAGGAATGCTAGCCGTGTCGCACTGTCTCATTCTAAATCCCACGGGTAATTTACTCTTGGATTCTATGATCTTGTAGAGATGCCCTTTTTCCACGATCGAAGCTCCACGTGCGGAACGAACCACGATATCTTGTGTAGAGTTATCTTACCCGCATCGGTTGCAGTGAGTCTCACCATTGCGTCGTCGTTTCCTTTTCGAATCAACGTCAGATTGTGTTTGAATCCGTACATGATCTTGTTGTAATCGTCTGCAAATCCGAAGATGTGTTTCAAAGGTATCCTGAACGAAAACGTTCCTTTAGGTCTGGATGTCTTGACGACGTAGTCGAATATCAAGGCGGCACCGGCGCTAGCAGGGCCGACGGTGTCTTTCACCCACAACTGATTAAGTCCTCTGGATTTCGAAAAATCATCAGGATACGTCAAGAGTCCGAACATCGTGGTGGCCTGACCGGGATGAAAAACAGATTCTATCTCTTGTCCGGATAGCATGTATTTTATATTACTGAATAGATACATGATGCCATTATTGGCAAGAGTAACCGTGTCGTCGGCGGCGTAGTTGCTCCCATCTTCCTTGGTGAGACGTCCCTGCACCACTATCTAACTCTCGCTAGGATGTACGAATAGATCTTGAGTTTCGACGTTGATTCTTATCTCTCCCGCATTATTCAAACTCGTTCCGGTTACCGGTTCATATTCGTGAACCTCATATTCTTGAATACTCTCATCTTTCACTATGCTTTGTGCTATATCTAGTATATTTGTCATTTTAAAGGATGGATTTTTAGTTGTTTTTTTGTTTATTAATTCACTTGCTTTCTTTATCTAAAAAAATAGTTTTTAATTATTTTTTATTATTATTTTTTTTCTCTCTTATATATATATGTGTGTAAACAAGAAAATGTCAAAGAGAGTAAATAAAAAAAAAAAATTTTGTGTTCTTCATCAAAACTTCGTCTTCTGTAATTGTTGTTCGTAAAACTTTCCGATGATCTCTTCTCCATCCAAAGCTTCGATTTCATAAGTCACCGGATCGGTGTGAAATATTTTGATGATCACGAAGATTTCCGAGGTCCATCGAGGAGTATAACCCTTTTTGAAGTGCTTCTTATAAGCGTAGATTCTCACTCGATCGCCGACCGCAAATTTTGGCATTCTAGACTTCTTCCTGATCTTAGATCTCTCGGGATATAGATTCGCGTAGACCCGTTTTTCGTTTCGAGGATCGCTAGCTTCCGCGGGAGTCATCTTGATCGATCTGTGTCACGTGTTGTTGTAATCTTTCACCAGACCGTTCAGAGCGTATATGTATTTCTTGGTCGAATTCGCCGTGAAGTATCTGTGCATCTTCTCCTTCATCGTTCGATTCCATCGTTCCACCACGCTGGCTTTCTCTTCGTTTTCGATCGAGTAGAGGTCTACCAATCGACGAACGTCTTTGTTGTAGAATTCCTTTCCCTTGTCCACCCACAATTTACTCGGTTTTCGAGAAGACGAGTCGAAAACGCTCTTCAGTGCCTTGGCGACGCAAGGTCCCGATTTATTCTTCAAAGCTCTGATCCAACCGTATTTGGAAAACACGTCGATGACCGTCAATAGATATTTGACGCCCTCGTTCCACCTCGAAAACGATCTCATGTCGACCAAGTCGGCAGACCAAATGTCATCCAGACCCTTCATGAACACCCTTCTCTTTCGAAATTTACGCACTATGGGTTTGTGTAACTCCTCGGCCAATTCGCTCGTCAATAATCGTTTCATCTTCTTCTTTTCAGATGCGCTTTTTTTTTTTGAACGCCCCATCCGAATCGACGTTTCGCACCGATCAGATTGCCGACCAGCGAACGTTCCATCTTCTCTCTCCTGGTCGGATTCGATATGCCTCTCAATCTCCCCAACATGTTTTTGTCGCAGACATCGTTGCGAGTCTTGGTGTCGGGATGTCCGGCGTAGCACAGATCATGATCGTACGCGGCTGCGTCCACCCTATTCACGGGTTTGCTCCAAGATTTGGGAGTCAGATCGGCGTTGAGTCTCTTGTTCAATTTCGTTCTGGGTCCCGTGAAACTGTGACCGGGGAGATGCATTTCGAAAGGTAGATTGTTGATCATTTTATTCACGATGCCTTTACCTTTGCTCGCATTCTTTTGTTTGATGAATCAAGTCTTGACAGAACCACACACGTCGCAAATTCCGTGAAGCATCCGTCTGTCATTTTTAGTTCACACTTCTCTAGAATTACTCGTCTCGGTAACTCTCTTACACTTTACGCAATACATTTTTTAAGAGTTATTTAAATTAATTTCGTTTTTTTTATTTTATATATAAATTTAATATTTTTTTTTTTTAAATTCTGTTCTTATTATATATATATATATATATATATATATATTATTTTTTTTTCAATCGCTGCTCTTGAGTTCTATCATCTTACTGAATTCCTCCCTGGCCTCTTTCCTCCCCTTTTCCACGAGAGAATCCTTCATCTCTTCCTTGATGATCTGACGAGTCTTGATTCTCATGGCTTCTTTCATGGCATCGTATTTCGTTTTCTCGCTCAATATCGCGAAGTATTCTCCGTCCGATATCCTACCATCTTTCAACGCCATAGAGATCATTTCGGATATCGTGTCGATCTTGGAGTCGGCCAAGACGCGAATCTTGTCGTGTTTCCTCGGCTTCAGATATAATTCCCTACTCAAAAAGTTTCCGAGCGTGCTGAACAATCCGGCAGCGAGGGCCACTCCTTCTACGGTCAACACGATCGGAATGGCGACCACGGTCGACAACAATCCGATGCCGGCCATGTGTAAACCCATGGAAATCGTGATGAGTGTCATGTCGATCGCGTTGACGAATGTCACGAAACGTGAATACTTCTTCTTGAGAGAACGGCGAGAATCTCTCTCTCGAGTTAGATACTCTTGGATTCTATTGATTTGATCGATGCGATACCTCTCTCCTCTTTCTCTTTCTTCTAGCGACGGCGCCGTCGGCAAAACGCCGTTCGGCTTCTCGTCCTCGTCGTCCACTAACGTCGGATACAATTTATTTCTGGTTCTCATTTTGTGTTTTTTTTTCTTTCTTTCTAATATTAGATAAAAAAAAAATTTATGTGTGTATTTATTTTTTTTTTTATTTTTCTACTCTCCCTTATTTTTATATCAACGAAAAAAAAACTTAGACGTATGCTTCATTCAGCAATAATTTCTTGATGCATCCCTTGTCTTCTAAAGTCAAACTTCTACGCATCAATTTCAGTTCTTCTGAATCTGTGGGCCTGTCTCGATTCTTACAGAAGACTAATCTCTTCCAAAACGTGATCACATCATTGAATTTAACGCGTTCGAACGCCGGTTCGAAATACATGACGACCATATCTTCCCTTTCCATCGTCAGACACGAATGATTCTCGTGATCGAAGTCTAGATGATTCCGACATCCGACGCATCGTTCTAACAAGATGGGACGTAGTTGTTCGTTCACGCAGATTGCGTATGCTCTCATCTGCATGTTTAAAAGAAACCTCGCTCTAATAGTCTGAGAATCGCTCATGATTTACGTATTTTTTTTTATTATCTATTCGATTTGATATATTTAATTTTCTAAATAACTATTATTTATATTTTTTTTTCTCCCCTATATATATATATCAATCAAAAACGTGACAGCGGGCTCGCGAATTTCCAACCACACCGACGACAACAACACTCTTCGTTCAGATCGAGTTTTATTACGAGAATCGAGCGATTCGATCGCTCGATCAGCTGAGTGTTTTTTTTTTTTTTTGAGAATTTCTCATAGTGGAGGAATTCTACTAATAATGTCATAAATGGGAAGGAAAAAAACCCACCGCCTCAAAACAATTGCGGGTTCTAAATCATCTGTACCAACGCAATTGCCGATTCTGAATCGCTGATTTAGAGTCCCCAAAACTGTTTTTTGCGTTTTTACAGATGATTTAGAATCTTTTGCTTTTGCTCGCGTTCGCCAACGATGGATCGATGGTCTGATCTTGCGATGGGAACGTTGACAAAATTACGTACAAGATAAAAGTGAACTGTACAATTTCACCCCTTTTTTTAAAAACGCGCGTTCACCACGAGTATTTGAACGTTAAAAGCGCGATCTAGGAGTCACGACTGTACATGAGGGGATTCAAGATCATGTACAGTTTTTGTGAACAAGCGTGTGATTTAACACTGAATTCCACGTTGGTGAACGCATCGTGAACGTATGTTGTACACGTACATATACAAGTGATAGTATATCGGCCTTTATTACCTACTAGTAGGCCCTTTAAAATAATTTATGTTAAAACAAATAATTTTTCAAAGAAATTCTTTTGGACCTGTTTTGTATGTGGATTTGACCCTACTGAATGCGTGCTTCTGCCAGAAGAGGTCCTTGTTCTACACTAAAAATTCGAGTTTTTACTACTTCACGCAGCAGACACCGGTGTACCCGTAGTACTGGCGAAAAGGGAATTTTTGATTTATTTATTTATTTATTTATTGGTGTTTAAGGTCACATATTTCTGCACAATGGCTAATCGTGACCGTGACAGTTTTACGGGTGGAGGAAGCCGGAGTACCCGGAGAGAACCACCGAGCAACGACGAGCAGCTGTCAGCTCTCCAACATCGTAACTCTGAACTCTGCACCGCAGCACAGGCAGGGTTAGATTGGTTGAAGACATGCGCACCATAGACGTGCAGTACTCCTCAGTACACAGCGTCATCGTGCCCCCATGTAGGCAATCGGGGTGAAGTGTCTTGCCCAAGGACACAACGCGGTTGCCGCAGGTGGGATTCGAACCGAGGACCTCTCGGCTTGCAGCCTGCACATCTACCAACTGAGCCATGGGAATTTTTGATTCGCCCAGAAAAAAAATCGTTTATAGTAATCAATGTTTGCTTGTTTATTGTGGTTTAACGTTACTTTCAATACCCAAGGTTACATCGTGTCGGACAGTTTTACGGGTGGAAGAAGCAATGCGCTGGAAACGATTTTGTGTGCAGCAAAAATAAACAAAAACGATTTGTGTTGCTAATTTAATGTTACGTGACTTTGAGGGCGGTGTTGACATTTAAAAGTTTCAGGTTAAGGGAATTATAAGGCTTTCGGTTAAATGTCAGTAAAGGAAAGAGGTAAAGCTACCGCTCCGAAATATCCGTTAAAAATATTTTTCCAAGCACTTTAACCCTTTACCCAACGCAAACGATATCAATATTTATTATTTTAAATATAATTTTTTTTAAATTTTTCAACAAATTTCAACAAAACCATATCATGTGACCCCTCGTTGGAACGAGCTCGATGAGCTCGTTCCAACGAGGGGTCACATGATATGGTTTTGTTGAAATCTTTTGAAAAATAATATTTTTCAACCGCTGAATTTGCATATTACGCGGGCGGATGCGGCCCATTCGTTGGGTAAAGGATTAAGTTACACGAAGTTTCCAACTTCGTTTTATTCTCCCGGTGTAAATCTCGTAGAACATCCGTTAGTTCACGGTCGGGCAAACCGTCAAAGAAACTAGCAATATAAATTACTGAGTTATTGACCTGTCAGCCGCAGCTAATAAACAAACAGAGAAACAAACGCAATGGTTTGATTTTGTTTGACATGTCAATATTTTGGGAACACTTAGATAATTACTGTTTGCTTACCAGACTCCAACGACACTTTCAGTAGCCAAGATCATATTGTGTAAGACATTCTCCAAGGTGATTTAAAACCAGAGTATGTAGGGAGAACAAAGTGCGGCAATGAGTAACTGTCGGACTCTCGAACATACGAACATGGCGAAAGCAGGATTAGCAATGGTTGGAAGAAAGTTACCATCAATGTGTTGTACGCTTTAGCACACCGTGTTCCTACATGGGCAATCGAGATTATGTTTCTTGTCAAGGTTCAATGCAGATACCATGACAGACCTGCGACCATTTGATCTAAATCTAAAATCCAATGCGCTAACCAGTGGGTCATTGCGCTCCCAGTTAGATTGTTTTATTAGGGTTTAACGACACATTACAAGCCAGGGTCATATCATGTCGGTGACAGTTTTACGGGTGGAGGAAGCCGGAGTACCCGGAGAGAACCACCGAGCAACGACGAGCAGCTGTCAGCTCTCCAACATCGTAACTCTTAACTCTGCACCGCGGCACAGGCTGGGTTAGATTGGTTCAAGACATGCGCACCATCGACGTGCAGTACGCCTTAGTACACAGCGTCATCGTGCCCCCATGTAGGCAATCGGGGTTAAGTGCCTTGCCCAAGGACACAACGCGGGAGCAAGAATCAGTCGCTGAAATGGTCACCCATCCAACTACTAACCGCGCTCGACGTTGCTTAACTGGTAGAGTGCTAAGTTGTTTTGGTTGTCAAAATTTGTTCACATGTTATTGCCTTGTTACAGTTTATGGGATAGTGAAGACATAAATAGTAAATTATTCCACCCAAACTAAATAATATCACATGAAGAATTAACTGGAGCCCATCCACAGGATATGAAGCCTTTAAGCTGTGGTACCTGTACATCAGGATAAAGCCCAAAAACGGGCTTCCAGCACTCTACCAGTTAACTTCGGTGATCTGACGAGAACCGGTTACCGCGACGCCACCGCGCCCCCTCCCAGTTAGATAATTAACAGATAAAGCAGGCTAGTTTTCGCCCTCCTTAATTTTTTTAAGGCGAGCTGTAGGTGAGCGAATAAATCGCTCTCCTGAAAATTCCAGACCTGTTGTTGGGAGTACAACGGTACATGGTTGATTTGAAATATAGAAATAACTCCAACTCGAATGGGTGGTTCCAGTTTCCCATACTCCACTCTTGTTGTGTAAGCAAAATTGAAAATTTAAAGTTATTCAGGAAAGACTATTGTAAGTGTCGTTCTCACGTCGTGTCAGATACAGCAAAAATAAGTGCACTTGGTATAGCGGTGTAGATATAACATATAAACAAATTAATATGGAGATATTTCCACTAAGTGTGGTGCATACTCACCAGAATGAGGGCGGAATTCCCTGAAATACAGACAGATTTAAACACTATTTTCTATATTTTATAGTTTAAAGTCAAGCTCCGTGAAAACACGTAGCCATTCAGTTGCGGATTAAGGATTCTGTCCCATTCTGAGCACGTGTTGCACCCAAAGGACGGTACATGGTTGATTTGCCCCCCTTTACAGTCTGATTCCATTTGGAACTCAAATTTTTCATTTCGCACCAAAACAATTCATTAGCACCGAACCAAAAGTTCACACAGCACCAAAAAAAATCGGGCCAGCTTGAACACTGACTACTGTCCCAATACGTTTAAGTGAGGGTACCTTATTATGGTACATGTTCTGAAGACGTATGACCTAATAAAACATATTATTGCTGTTTCAGTGGTCTAAATATGTACACAAAAAGAAGATGGCGAACAAATGGACTTGTTGGAGTGTAGGAAAAGCTTGTTCCAGCAACGAACGTTGTATTGGGTAGTGGATTATTGGATCACTGAATGGAAAACGTCCTTACAGTACTTTATCTTACAATCAACATGTATTTTGTCTGTATTAACTCCGCAACTGTCGTGTATCCGACCCCCTGATACAGATGTTTGTATCAAGGGGTCGGATACAAGCACGTTCCTTTCGCGTGAGTTCCATTTTTTTCTTTTTGTTCATCCGTACGAATAAATAGTTCGTTATATATTCGTCTACATTCTTGACTTATCCCCAATATATTGTAAGATAAAATGATTATTACCATAATGTGGATGTACATAATATGTATCCGAGTCTCGCTCCGGGTTCTAAGGGTAGATCACGACTCGTCTTCGACTCGTCGTGATCTGCCCTTAGAACCCGGAGCTCGACTCGGATACATATTTTGTACATCCACATAATGGTAATAATCTCTATGTATATTTCTGTATAGTTTTCAGAGGTTTTAGGGAGAATTCTTTGTTGCTAAGACAGACTGTATTTCAGCACACACAGTCTTGCATCTTATTTAATATTTTTAATATTTATAGATTCATCGATAATTGACATCTGTTCGCCCAGACATAATTGTATTGAATGGAGGTGGGGGGGGGGGGTGGACCAAGAATCAGAACAGAGGCCTCATCTCATCTCATGGGTTCCGGACAGTAGGTAAAGGCTACTTGTATTTTTTCGTCCAATAAATGAAGCAAATTATAATCCTTTCCTTCCTGGAATCTTGCGTAATATATGAAGAACAGTTAACCATAAAATGTATCTCCCAATATCCTGTATCATTATCCAGGTATCCCCGTCTTTATTCCGCGTGTGCTCTCACCCTGACTACCGACTCATACATTACCATTTACTGAGGTTTGAATATTCTCCAACCGAACGACAACAGACGGATCATTTTCCGAAATAGATCCGTGTGGTGGCACAAACCATTGGTTTAGAGCCATATATATCATCAACCATAGATACTGAAAGCGCACATATAGTCGGCGGAATGATTAATCTTGCAACAATGCATTTTTTAGAAAAAAAAATCAGCATTGCCGCATCAAGTTCAATTTTTTAAGTATTTCAACCAAAAATTACTTCCAAAGGTGGGACTTGCGTCGAATAATATTCCCAATTTCATAAACACAGGAATAGACTAGGATATACGGGGTTGATTGGATTGATCTGTGTTCCCTCTAAGTATCCCCATCACTTATGATAGCGAGAATTCGCTGTTTTTCAAAAACATTAGTAATTTACTTGAGGGTAGAAATGAGAGCCAATAATATACAACAGAGGGGACATTACGAAAACCGGGGCAGTTATCGGGTAATACACAGAGGTTATTGCTTGGTTAGTTTCATATCGGCCTGAGACCGAAGGTCGAACGCTGATGAGAAGCTACCAAGAACTGATATCTTGGTCGATATGACACTAACAGGTAATAACCTCTTTATTTATTAACCCTATACCCAACGCAGACGGTATCAAAATTTGTTATTTTAATTATCATTTTTTAAATTTTTCAAATTTTTTTTAATAAAACCATAACATGTGACCCCTCATTGGAATGAGCTCGACGAGGAGTCACATGTTATGGTTTTGTTGACATTTTTTGAAAAATACTATTTTTTCAGCTGCTGAAATTGCATATTACGCGGGCGGATGTGACCGATTCGTTGGGTAAAATGTTAACCTGAAACAAATAATTGCAAAAATTCTCAGATCTGTTAAAGTTTTCTGAGATTTTTATTGTTTCTAATTCTTTTCATAAAGTCTGAAGCTTCATCTTCCCCCTTTTCGGGTACCCGAACGTTGCGGCTTCCCCAATGGAAAAGTCGCGACGTTCGGACAGCTGAACTATCTCTTCTCTCACTTCAATGAACCTCCACTTTGGACTCTGAGTTAGTTTGAGTTGAATTTTGTGTACAATTCTCCCCTTTGTTCTCTCTTCATCCTCCCAATCCTTACTTGTTGCCATCATAAATCTCACGCCATACAAAAACTATTCATTTTTGCCTGGTAATGCCACTTTACTGATTGATTGCGTTCGACGAATAACGATGAACGATTTCACTGTAGACAAAATTGTTGCGCCAAGTAAAGCATCAAGAGGGGCAACTCTAGCTTGGTGCATATCGTCCGAGATCGCTGTCATATCAGCCGAGATTGAAGTCATATCAGTCGAGCATAATATTGAGCAAATCTGGGAAAGAAAACCATGTCCAATAAATAATAAGTGATATCGTTTCGACGTAAAAATATGTGACAACAGAAAAGAGTTTACAACATATTCAGAAAAATCCGGTGGTTCTTCCTCATTTGAGACATATATCTGCATGAAATAATCTTAAGATTTTTCTATATCTCCTCTCTCTATATATAGTACAACATTATTTTTAGGCTAGACAGAGGCAGTGGAAGCTCGATAAAAGTGGAGGGGCACAACTTTTCAAGGTTACAATGGTTCGGTCCAGAGGGAGAAAAGTTACAATTATTTATCAGTAAATGTACTGTGACATACTATAGTCTCTCGTTTAGACGAGCATGCCGCGGTGTGGTCACTGTCCTGTCCATTTCTTCTACTTCAATCATCTCCCAACCCGAAGGCTAGCCTTCGGGTTTGAAGATGGTCGAGGTAGAACAAAGAAACAGAAGCGACCGAAGATGGGATTCCTTGCAGTGGCGGCGCCAGAAATTTTTTTGTGGGGGGGCACACTCCCATGAAGGGGGGCAAATACGTAAAGGATCATATCATTACTTTGTTATGAGGTAGTCCAAACTTGGACCCAAAGTCCGTAATATACTTTTTTGGTTTGGTACGTCCTGTGGACGTACCAAACCAAAAAATTATATTACGGACTTTGGGTCCAAGTTTCGCAAGTTTCGACTAAATGTAATGGTAATTAGCGGTCCTCCTTTCAAAAAATCCTGGATCCCGCGTCTGGTGGGTCTGTGCGTGAGAGAGAGAGAGAGAGAGAGAGAGAGAGAGAGAGACTTCAAATAATTGAACAGTGCAAGGGAGATAATGCCCGTCTGTCATAATGCGAAATCCATGAATTTTTTTAGACAAGGGATATGGATAGACATGCCTTTGTTGGCTCATAACTTAATTATAACTTATAAGTATCTGCATCCGAGTCTTTAAATCTCTACTGCCTGGATGTGTTCATCAGCTAGCCTGAGGCTTTGGGCTAAGTGTGTATGGGAAATTATGGGGAATAAAAAAGAGAGGGGTGTGTGTGTGTGTGTGAGAGAGAGTGACTGAATGTGTTTGTGTGTGAGGGTGGATGGAAATGCATGCGAGATGGTTGGGGGGGCAACTGGGGGGGGGGGGGCTTCGTTTCGGGGAGGGGGGCAAATGCCCCCATGCCCCCCCCCCCCCCCCCCCCCCCCGTAGCGCCGCCACTGATTCCTTGTCCAAATAATGTTCGGATTTGCAATTAATATATTGCAGGAATGCCTGTATATTGGCACGTTTGCATGCGCCCATTTTAACTCATTTTGTAACCATGCAACATGTCTGTGGAAAAAGTGGAGGGGCACGTGTCCCCTGCCCCCCCCCCCCCCCCGGTTCCGCTGCCTCTGAGGTTAGATAATAAATAATTTGTAACAGTTCTGTACTCACAGAACGTATTATTGTCTTAGTTTTTTTCTACCTCAGGAAAGTTAATATCATGGCTCTAATAAAGGCAATGCCCATAACAGGTCAGTGAAATTTACAAATATCGCTATTCAAATTTTATTACACTGAAGTTTTTTGCTACAAAACAAAGTTTATTACCACCTAATTGTAAAGAGATCAGTGGTGCTCGTTCCAGTAAGAGAAAATAATCTATGTGTTTGAGTTAAAAATGAAAATGTTGTGATACTCATGTTATTTTTATTTTTATCTTTTTTGGGGGGAGGGGTGGGTAATTATTATTTGTGTTCTGTTTTTGCACGTGTTGTCTTATATAAATATAAGGTATAGTACTGTAATTGCATATGCGGGCAGATAAATTCGACCGTATCCCCGTCGTGATCCGGTCGAAACTATTCTTCCGCTGTTGTTCCCAGTGTCCTATGGAATACAACGCGTTGGAAAAATTGCGAGTACAAAGACTCTTAAGATGCTATTTTCATTTGTTTTTCTTGACTCGGTCTTGATGTCGCAATATTTTATTTATGAAATCTCGATCACTGGTATGCAAGTATATCGCGACCTGATCGCGATTTAATCGAGAAAATACTACTTTTGCGATCAAAAGTACTGTGAAGAGTTATTAATGTGAGAGTTCCTTGTAAGTGTTCTAATGAAAAAAGATAAAATTATGCATATTCGGTAACGAGGAGAAATATTGCACTTGTAAACTACATACCAGTAATGACTCGGGTAATCCAATTCTGTAGTGTGGTAACATTATTCTGTAGTCGCACGCCAATGTTAGAATACATCCACCAGCTGGGCTATGACCCTGTGTATTTTAAAACAGAAACGTTAACATATTACAAAAATATTCTTAGTAACGAGATTCTATAAATATATCCTTTTTTAAATTACAGTTTTATTTTTACTTTAAAAAACATGGGTTTTGACCACCCGCACCAACGCAATAACCAAAAATGTCTTCATTAGTTTTGATTTGGAAAAAAAGAAAACACAGGCTCGTAATTCCAAGTTGTACTTACTGGTGTCAAATTGTACAAGTACAAAGACATTGACCTTTTCTAGTATGAATCTGAATCTAATTAAACTGGCCGGACCTAAACTAGTGGGGGTGCCTGGACCACGCCTGTCTGAAAATGTTGTAGTCCGTCGGAAAAAATGCAAGTCGACCAACATTTTCTCTGAAAGCCGCTAATTTGAAAAAAACAGTTGACCAATTTGTCAGGACACCTGAGGCCCCGTAAGGCCTGGTCTGACGTGGGGTTATTTAGTCCCGCTGATGAAATTGCGGGAAAATTAGACCAACGTGGAGGGTCGGGACCCAAGTGTCGCGAACTCGGCGCTGGGAGCTGAGTTAGACCGACGCCGTGATTCCTTCTCTGCCAAATTGGCCTGAAATAGGTTCGATTTCCGTTAGGTGTGATTCCTAATCACTTCAGGCTGTGTAATGGAAAGAATGACTTAAAGTAACAACGATTCTTTTATTTACACATAAAAATAAAGCAGTTTCAATATTTCAACAATCAACAATTCGATTCTTTTCACAGGAAATGGTTTGCTAGGGTTAAATAATTCTCAACAATCATATAGTCATTTTATAGCCCTGTACTGGCACTATAGTCTACACACTGGAAATGTTACTACCGTGAGCTCGCCATAAGAGCTTCACAAATCTGAAATGTTATTACCGTGAGCTCGCCATAAGAGCTTCACCCGCTTAGGCTCAAATGTCAACGTCTGCGCGTAACTGTACCTCTGACTGTTGGAGGGTTCCGACCAGCAATGTTCGTCATCTATAAAGCCACCGTACTTCTGATTTGGGTCAGATATCGTCTACTCATACCTTATGTGCCTTTTGAAAGTCCTCCGTGAAAGTCCTATTGGAATGTTCACTGTTCCTGGTTGAATTCACGATTCACAAATGCCCCTTTTTGTGCTAGGGCGAAATTGTCACTCACACCGATCTCCAGTCGGTATTACGATGCTTCGACAGGAAAACAAACTACTCACAACGCAATCAGTCTGACGCTTCAAAGGGTTAATACGCACAATACAATTAACCTACACTTCTGACTATTGCAGGCTGATACCTGCTACTCGACAATCTAAACTTTAACGTTTCACCTTGGGTTTTCCTTCTCGACGAATTTGGCACTGTAGCCGCCTATCAACCTCAAGCTAAATCAATCGTGGAATGCCCTGTCTGGCGATTCCAGCCGTTTCAGGGTCCTGTGATCGAAGGTACCTCTATGCCAGGAAACAGAGTCCGCCTGTCCCGGACTTCACCAACGTGTGTGTGACCCCGAGTGTGTGTCTAATGCTCTGCTCTTCAAGGTATATATACTTTTTACCAAAAAACTGTTAGGTGGACAGACGCTCATCTGTCCATCTGCCAAAACGGTGGGAGATGACGTATATCGAGGAAGAACCAATACAAGTCATCTCGCGCGTGACTTAACGGTGATTTCACTTGTCGAGAGAACCGATTTGTTCCTGCCATTTATTGCTACTAATGATCAGGTGACGACACGACAGACATTTCTATCTTTTAGAATCTCGTTTCTCAATTGGCCGTGACGATATCCTGCCACCAACCGATTACGTCTCGTAAGACTCGCGACTACTGTATAAATTAAATGAGATTAGACCTTATCTAACATACCGTTTCTCCCCTGGGTCCCTGCCCTGAAGCTGGATATACACCACGTGTGTTTTTTCCATGTCCAGCTTCACAGAGAAGTGAAATTCACGTAGGGTTTTCGCCTTGATGCGGAATATCTTTTGAACTTACACTATCTTTATATATGAGGCCCCTTGCCCCTATATTTAGGCTGGCTTTGCCCTGACATCTCCCTTCCCGAGAGAAACACAAGGGGCAAAGCCACGCACGCTCGCCTCTCACACCTTTTTACAATCTACCCATCATGTTCAAGACTACAAAACTGTACCCTAGTGGTCGTGGGGCTCATGACCGGGCTCATGCGTCGGCCATGTCGATTCCCACGACACACACGCCACCACATGCTCCCGTCTTGCGGGTTTACATATGGAGAGTAGCCTTATCCTTAGATTTGCAGCACTCTCTCTCTCTCTAATACTATATATTTACACCTAAAGATATACATTTTTATACACCTTCGCCCATTTTGCAAACAGTTCACTTGGCACTCACTCCGACGAGTAACGCCGTCCGCGCCTTTGCGTCAGATGGGTTAATTCCAACGAAGTGTAACTCCACCTCCCATTCCCCTATGTCTTGTGAAGGGGCAAACGACCCCTACATTATGCTGAGCCTCACCCTCGCTCAACCAGGAAATTAAAATTGTGCCTCACGCACTCACACATTCAACACACAGACTTACCGACCGCGCCTTTGCGACAGACGGGGTTAGTGTGCCTCACATTCACAACAAACTCTCGTCAATAAAAACAAGCGCGGTTTCCCCGGGCCTTAACACCGGGTTTGTGCATCCCACACTTACAAAACTCGACACACAGGCTCCCCGTTCACCACACTCGCGACGGACGGGGCAGTGTATCTCACATTCGCACTCACAACCAACTCTAGTCAGCAGTAAGAGCAATAATAATACTAAAATAAAAAAAAATTCTTCCGGGCCTTAACACCGGGTTTACGAAACTCATCACCTCATCCACAAAATATTTGCGACTGGAGCCCCCGTCCCAGACACCAGGCCCACAGCAACCCAACTATTGTTTCTTTATAACCACCGACCATTGGTAGGGGCCCGGTTCCCAGTATCCCCTTGGGTAACCCTTGACACACCCCTACTTCTCGCCCCGTTATTTGTACGGGTATTCCACCAGGGTCCCCATACCCTGTCATTGTCGCATTCCCAAGAGCTTCCCTTGGCACTATATCCCCCAGGCTCACTCGTCCCGGCGATTACCTTCGTTCGAACGACCCTGGCCGCCCTTGGCCCTTGTGCCGTCGACCCCCCCGGTCCATTGCGACGACTTCTTGCGCACATTGGGCGCTGTGCGCCCCCAGCACTCACTGCGTGATCTCCGCCACCTAGGATGCTTCTCCTTTGGTTTGTGGACCCTTTCCTCGGCCCCCTGGGCGCCCACCTTAGCGGTCCCATCCACTTTAACACCCTCAACTTGTGTTGACCCGTGCCCTCTTAATTCTGGGGAAGTTTGCCCAGCCATTTGCGTGGGTCTGGCCTCCCCTCTCCACACGGGCGACACCGACTTCTTGGGGCGCTCAACTCCCCCACATAAATTTGCTTGAGGGTCTTTCCCCAATGACCCCATCGGGTTCCCTCGCTGTTTGGCGTTTAGCCTGGACCGCCAGCGGCCTCTTCTTCCTAATTGGGCAGGAGTCGTCCCTCCTGAAATTTTCCGACATTTCGTCGTGTAGGGGCCATCCCCTGGACCATCGTATTGGTTCCCCCTGGGAACCTTCCCTTCCTTACTCGATACGTTACCGAGTGCAACCGCCGGGGGTCCTTGCCCACCGACTTGAACTTCCTTTGCCCTCGTTGGGCCCTCACTTGGCCCCCTACCCCTGGACCATAACTCATCAGGGCTTGCCCTCACCCTGGGATATTACCTATGACCAGGTCATAGACAGGCGATTCAATGCACATGGCTTCCACTTCGCCACAATAAAATGGGGTATCTACAGTTATCCTGGCGATGGAGAACCTTCTAACGGTCCCATCTATCAAAATACACAAATGGTCACGACCCAACAATTGCTTGTCGTCAACGAGTTGCCTTCTAAACGCTGCAGAGGAGCACCCAGAATCCCGGAGCAGACGGATCTCCCTTTGTCCCACGTAACCTTGGTACACTGGCATATTAACCTTCTCCTGCGAAGTTGTGAGCCTCTCACACATGCCACTTATTATCGGGACAACCTCCCCGCCTTCCAGCCTTAATTCCCCCTTTTGTATACATTCCCGGAGGGGACTGTGTTCTGGACCGATAGTTTGACAGAATGCTGCCGTCTGTCTACTTTGCCCTGGATCTACGCGGTCACCTTGCTTCCAAGCCCTTGGTGCTGCGTTCCCGGTCCCCTGCTGAGGTGGTCTAATGTTCCCAGTGGTCCTAACCTGCTTCTGCCAGCAGTCCCTGGCAATATGCCCCCGATTGTTGCAGATGAAACAAGTTGTGTCTTTGGGTGCGTTCCCGTTCCGGCTCTCCTGCGACGCAGGCGGATTGGGGTGGTGTTGCCTTACGGGTGACATTGCCAACCCGTTTGCCCCACCCCTAGCCGATTTGGGTGCGTTTACACTCCCACCGTGGGCCTCGATGTAGCGTTCTGCCACAGTTGCCATCTCATCATAGGTGGGCGGACCCCTTTCCTTGATGAACAGGCCCAACTCCTTGGAGCATGTAGTTAAAAACTGCTCCCGGAGAAATAGATCTCGCAGGGCTCCATATGACTCATTCACTTCTGCGAGATCAGTCCAGCGGTCAAAGTACCGCCTAGCTCGGGCAAAATACTGAGGTACTGTTTCTCCCTTCTCCTGCTTAAGTTCTCGGAACTTGGTCCGGAATCCTTCTTCAGTGAGCTGGTATCTCTGAAGGATGGCATTCTTCAGCTCACTGTAGTCGTTAAGAAGTGCAGGAGGCATACTGGTATAAGCCTCGAGGGCTTTACCTGACAACAAAGGGCTCAAGCACATAGCCCATGTGTCTTCTGGCCACATTTGACTGGAGGCAAAACGCTCGAACCTCTCCTAGTACGAGTCCAAGTCATCTGTGTTTTCATTAAAATGAGCGAGGTGGGGGAGTGGGGCATGAATTGCTAACCCTGCACTCCCGTCCCCTGAGCGCCGACTTTCATTCTCCACATCGGCCCTTGCTCTGAGGAGCTCTAATTCTCTCTCGTGCCTCTGTTGTTCGAGCTCTCGTTCTGCCTCCCTTGCCTCCCTTGCTAATTGGGCTTCCCTCTCTCTCGCCTCATCTGCTAATTGAATCTCTCTCTCTTTTGCCTCCCTTGCGTCTTTCTCACGCTCTCGTTCTAATTGGGCTTCTCTCTCCCTCGCCTCTCTTGCCTCTTTCTCGCGCTCTCGTTCTAATTGGGCTTCTCTCTCCCTTGCGTCATTACGTAAGGCAATCTCCTTAGCCTCACGTTTCTACTCATCTTTAACGAACTTATGAAGTTCGGCCCCCTCAAGGCCCATTTCCTTGCCTAATGATACCAGTTGGGCGAGGGGTGTAACAACATCCATTTTGATTTTTTCTTTCTATCTTCAACACTCGTCAGAAAGAATGAAGAAGGAAATGAAAGAAAGAAAAAAAATATGGCAATTAATCCTAATTTACCTGTGCTATTTAACGTAATTAAACGCCCCAAATATTCTGAAACCTACCGCAGTTATAGTGGCTACTAAGTATCCTCTTGAGGGACTACTGTATTGCGATATTAAACCCTTGAACGGCATCAGCTGACCGAACGCGTCAAAACATAAACAGAACCGCCGTTAAAATAAAACAAAATTTCCATATAGCCATTTTTTACCTTTTAGAAATATCCTGGTTAACGCTCGCCAATCATTTCAGGACACCTGAGGCCCCGTAAGGCCTGGGCTGACGTGGGGTTATTTAGACCAACGTGGAGGGTCGGGATCCAAGTGTCGCGAACTCGGCGCTGGGAGCTGAGTTAGACCGACGCCGTGATTCCTTCTCTGCCAAATTGGCCTGAAATAGGTTCGATTTCCGTTAGGTGTGATTCCTAATCATTTCAGGCTGTGTAATGGAAAGAATGACTTAAAGTAACAACGATTCTTTTATTTACACATAAAAACAAAGCAGTTTCAATATTTCAACAATCAACAATTCGATTCTTTTTACAGAAAATGGTTTGCTAGGGTTAAATAATTCTCAACAATCATATAGTCATTCTATAGCCCTGTACTGGCACTATAGTCTACACACTGGAAATGTTACTACAGTGAGCTCGCCATAAGAGCTTCACAAATCTGAAATGTTATTACCGTGAGCTCGCCATAAGAGCTTCACCCGCTTAGGCTCAAATGTCAACGTCTGCGCGTAACTGTACCTCTGGCTGACGGAGGGTTCCGACCAGCAATGTTCGTCATCTATAAAGCCACCGTACTTCTGATTTGGGTCAGATATCGTCTACTCATACCTTATGTGCCTTTTGAAAGTCCTCCGTGAAACTCCTATTGAAATGTTCACTGTTCCTGGTTGAATTCACGATTCACAAATGCCCCTTTTTGTGCCAGGGCGAAATTGTCACTCACACCGATCTCCAGTCGGTATTACGATGCTTCGACAGCAAAACAAACTACTCACAACGCAATCAGTCTGACGCTTCAAAGGGTTAATACGCACAATACAATTAACCTACACTTCTGACTATTGCAGGCTGATACCTGCTACTCGACAATCTAAACTTTAACGTTTCACCTTGGGTTTTCCTTCTCAACGAATTTGGCACTGTAGCCGCCTATCAACCTTAAGCTAAATCAATCGTGGAATGCCCTGTCTGGCGATTCCAGCCGTTTCAGGGTCCTGTGATCGAAGGTACCCCTATGCCAGGAAACAGAGTCCTCCTGTCCCGGACTTCACCAACGTGTGTGTGACCCCAAGTGTGTGTCTAATGCTCTGCTCTTCAAGGTATATATACTTTTTACCCAAAACTGTCAAGTGGACAGACGCTCATCTGTCCATCTGCCAAAACGGTGGGAGATGACGTCTATCGAGGCAGAATCAATACAAGTCATCTCGCGCGTGACTTAACGGTGATTTCACTTGTCGAGAGAACCGATTCGTTCCTGCCATTCATTGCTACTAATGATCAGGTGACGACACGACAGACATTTCTATCTTTTAGAATCTCGTTTCTCAATTGGCCGTGACGATATCCTGCCATCAACCGATTACGTCTCGTAAGACTCGCGACTACTGTATAAATTAAATGAGATTAGACCTTATCTAACATATCGTTTCTCCACTGGGTCCCTGCCCTGAAGCTGGATATACACCACGTGTGTTTTTTCCATGTCCAGATTCACAGAGAAGTGAAATTCACGCAGGGTTTTCGCCTTGATGCGGAATATCTTTTGAACTTACACTATCTTTATATATGAGGCCCCTTGCCCCTATATTTAGGCTGGCTTTGCCCTGACACAATTTAACCCATTTCCCAACGTACACAATATCATTATTTGTTAATTTAATTATCTTTTTTCATTTTTTTTTTAAATTTAAAAAAAAAACATCATGTGACTCCACTTTGGAACGAGCTCGATGAGCTCGTTCCAATGAGGGATCACATAATATTGTTTTGATGATTTTTTTCAAATGGATTCTTTTTTCACTTGCTTAATTTTTACATTATCTGGGAAGATGTGGTCGATTCGTTAGGTACATGGTTAAATTAGTATATCGAGGTAGGTTTCAAGCTCGTATTGATGGTCAAAGATCAGGAAACACTGTCGAAAATATTAACTCTCACCCCACCATAACGGAAAATTTTGAGATCTAAAAGCTTCGGGCCTGTAAACAAACGTGTATCCACAATTGTAACACGGAACATGTACAGTACTGTGATCACAAAAGCGAACAGGAAATTTTGACCATATTGCGATTGGGTCGCGATCTGCTCGCAGTTCTTTTTCCGCGTGCCTGTCCACAAATCTGCAGAAAACTGCCCTATTGAAAAATAAATGCAAAACCATGACATCGCTTGAACTATTTTCATTTGTTTTTTCTAGAATCAGCATTTATTGTGTAGTAATTTATTTATGAAATTTCCATCACTGGTGTAACAGTGTCAAGTACGGGTCGCTATTTAATCGAGAAAAGGATCGCTTTTGCGATCAGAATTCTTTAACATTAACTAGAATTTCTGATTTAATAGCTTGTTAGCTATTTAGACCATTGGATCTAATTCCGGATACAATGTGAACTGCGCGCATATAGCGTGAGTATCCTTTCTAGGGGTGTTTTGAATATTTTTTTTTTAAATTTAATTACTTGATCATACTGGTGAAGACTGCAGATTTTCAGTGCAATGTTATAGGATATAGGAATCTTCTGGAGGGGGCGCGGTGGCTCAGTTGGTAGAGGTGCAGGCCTCGGTTCGAATCCCACCTGCGGCAACCGCATTGTGTCCTTGGGCAAGACACTTCACCCCCATTGCTCACGTGGGGGCACGGTGACGCTGTGTACTAAGGCGTACTGCACGTCGATAGAGCACCTGTCTTCAACCAATGCTAACCCTGCTTGTGTGGAGTTGGTATGCTGGGGAGCTGACAGTTGTTCGCCGTTGCTCGGTGGTTCTCTCCGGGTACTCCGGCTTTCTCCACCCGTAAAACTGTCGAGGTCATCATTAGCCATTGTGCAGAAATATGTGACCTTAAACACCAATAAATAAACAAATAAATGAATCTTCTGGAAAATGTTTTTGTTATAAATTAACATGTAGAATGGGGGCAAATAATTCTAGATTTTTCATTTTCTCATATACTTGCAAACTGAAAAAATGTAGTAAATCAATATCGGGTTCACACTCCAGCAAGACACCGACTAAAAAGGTCATGCATAGCTTTCAATAATCTCATTTTTTTATATAAAAAATCTGTACTGAGTTCATGTCGTAGCTTCACATGTGGATGATCGCTATGTTCAGATTGATCAACAGATCAAAAAATGTTTGAACACCTGTGAGATTTTCTAGAACTGAACCAAGCTTTCAAGCCACAGGTCCAACGTGTTCTTTGGAAACCGACGCTGTCATGCCCTGGAACCAATCTTGTTCTTTAAATGTTCAATTGCCTATGTTTAGATTCAGTCGTCTGGAATATTTCGAAAAAGCAAATCTATGATTCGCTTTTCCCGCCAACTCAAATATCCAGACGACTGAATCTAAATGTATCATAAACATTCATTTTATTTCAATCAACGCAAGAACTGCCTCTCAAACGAGACTTTATTATACGCTAAATCGAAGAAATTGCTAAAAGATATAAATCGTATCCCCCACTGTGAAGATATAGAAATTTTCACTTTGACGGTATCAATCAAAATGACGGCTTTCAAGGCATCACTTCAAGGTGAATACGAGTCAAATTATCACTGAAAATGATCATTTTTTTCTAGAAACGTATAATGAAAAGAAAATCTATTGGCCTGAAATTCCGTAATATAAGTTTTTGGTTTGGTACGTCCTTTCAAAGGAAATACCCATACTTCACATCTGCATTCCATACTCCTACTTCACATCTACATTCCATATTCATACTTCACATCTGCATTTCATACTCGTACTTCACATCTATATTTCATACTCATACTTCACATCAGAGAGCGCGGTGGCTCATTGGTAGGTCGTAGGACTTTTATGCTAGAGGTCCCGAGTTCAATCCCCGTCCGGGACGACCCGCGTTGTGTCCTTAGGAAAGGCACTTTAACCCGGTTGTCGACATAGGGACACGATGACGCCGTGTACTAAGGCGCACTGCACGTCGATGGTGCACATGTCTTCAACCACTGTAACCCTGCTTGAGCGGAGCTTGAAAAAAGTTAGAATGTGGAGGAGCTGACAGTTACTCGTCGATGCTCGGTGGTTTTCTCCGGGTACTCCGGCTTCCTCCACCCGTAAAACTGTCACGGTCACGATTAGCCATTATGCATAAGTATGTGACCGTAAACACCAATAAATAAATAAATAACATACGTCATATCCACATTTCAAACTCATACTTTACATTCACATTTCATACTAATACTTCGCACTAGGTTCGTAAACATGCAATGAAATATAGGATGGCTTAATCCTTTACCAAATATGAGTTTACAACGACAGTGGCAATAGGTTTACTTGTAACGATAAGAACTTTATTTTCTTTTATTTTCATCAAAAGCAATGCGTATGACCCATCATTGGAACGGGCCCAGCGAGCTCGTTCCAATGATGAGGCATAAGCGATGTTTTTGATTCAACGGAAAAGAAAAAAATAATGGCACTTGAACAGTGATTTCTGTATAGCGCTGGTCGAGTTTTGCATGTCTTTTTAGGTAAAGGGGCAAACCTTTATGATAGAAATCTTTTCAAGAAAAAGGGCATGACTCTGAAAAAATTCGTCAAACTCATATCAAACATTTATTTAACATGTGCATATACACATTACATTATTCATAATTCACGTCTCAATTTTCATTAAAAAATCTTTCCAATAATGTAGGAGTTAAGCGGGCAAACACTTATGACAGAAACTAGGCACAAAAAGGGCGTAGCTTTGAAAACAATTGTCATATCAAACATTCCTCCCCTTATCCACTTCTAGATTTTACACTGATACTACACACCAACATTCGTAATAATCCCCCCAAACGAGCAAGCAGAGTTGAGCAAAGGGTCGGCCGAGCGGACGGGTGGGCTATCACAGTTTCTTTATACCCCATTGACTTCATCAGTGGAGGATGCAAGTAATGTAGACAGAATAACATTATTCGCGAATATCACTCTTGACATAACAAAATTACAACAACAGTAAAATTACACGGGGTTTACAATAAAGAACGGGCATAGTATCGCAGAGATGAAGTCAGTGATAGGGAGCGCGGTGGATAAGTGTTTGTGACATTGGACTTCAAACAAATGGTCCACAGTTCGCCCCCCTCCACGGGTAACTGCGTTGTGTCCTTGGGCAAGGCACTTACTCTGAACTGCCAACGAGAAAGCACGGTGGCGCCGTGTACTAAGGCGTACTGCACATCGATGGAGGCACTTGTTTTCAAACAATGCTAACTCTGCATCTGCGAAGTTAGTACGTTGGGGAATCAAGCAGTTGGGTGCCGTTGTTCTGTGGTTCTCACCGGGTACTTCGATTCGATTTCGATTCGATTTCCTCCACCCGTAAAAACTGCCCGACACGAGGTGACCATGGCTGTGGAAAGTGTCGTTAAATCCCAATAACAACAAAAAGTCAGTGACATTTTATATTTCTGAAAAAAAATCCCATAATGTGTGTCCAAAAACCTTTTGACATTTTTGGTCGAATTGTGTTAACCTAGGCGTATGGTTTTGCGACTGTCGGCGTGCATCCGGGCGGCAGATGGGAGGGCGTCCTCGCACCGTTAGTCTGTTAGCGCAATAATTCGAACAAATGTTCTCTGATTTGATTACAATTTCATATACAAGTCTCTTGCAATAATATCTCAAACCAGTTCGAAAACTGGCCCGGCCCGATTTTCATTACAGAGTTATGGGCCTTAATTAGTCATTTGTTTCAAATTTTGAGCTCGTTAGCGCAATAATTTGAACTTGAACAAACGTTCTCCGAATTGACATACAGGTGTTTGCAGTAATATCTTGAGCAAGTTCGAAAACTGGCCCGGCCCGATGTTACAGAGTTATGAGCCTTAATAAGTTAATTATTCAATTTTTACGAATTTTGAGCTTGTTAACGCTATAACTTGAACCAAACATTCTCTAATTTGACTAATACTTGCCATACAAGTCTTTTTGCATTAATATCTCAATCGAGTTCGAAAACTGGCTCGGTACGGTTTCTTGTTACAGAGTTATGGGCCTCAATTAGTGTATTTTTTATGATTTTGAGCTCGTTAGCGTCAAGTTTTACGAATTTTGAGCTCAGCGCGATGACATTTAAGATTTTCAATAGAGTGCATGGAGAAAGTAGCCACAAACCCCACTCCTGCATCTCCGATGCGTACATCTTGTTTAAAAACATTTTACTGATGCTCTGAATACGAATCAACTCTCTACCCTTTGAGTATTTTCAAAATAGTTTTCATCAAATCTAGTCATGGCTGCTTTGAAGCAGCCATGGCTAGATTTGATTGAAATATCATTTACATTTAACTCAAGAAATCAATCAATGGTCAAAAAGTCCATTCAGTTTTCAGGGTTTAACTTTCGTTAAATGTGTCCAAATTTTATTTATTTCACTGGCAATAAATTTCGTTCGTTGAGCAGAAATATTCGCAGCAGCATGCAAGGAGTTAAAGATGTGAATAGCGGCACATATGCATAATATCATAAACAATATACAAAACTTGAATTTTTCCTTTTTTTAATTTTTTTTAATATCTTTTTGCTTTTGATGACAAAGAATTGTCCAGCGGCATAGGTAACCACCAGGAATAACAAGAAATAGATCGGTAATTCTTATGCCTGGTTTGTAAATAATGAATACGTTTCAGTGAGCTTTTCCTGATTACTTGGTTTATTGTGAGCATGCGCAGACAAACGGAATAATAACCGGGTCGTTTCATTCAGCAGTTTATATTCTGGTTTATCATTCTGGATTAAACCATCTGAACCTCCTTAAAAGCAGGGTTACCTTGGGTATGTTTCAGTGAACTATTCTGGTTTGCTTGGTTTACTATTCCGTGTAAACCTTTAAACTGTGGTTTAGAAATCCTAATGGAATGATATGTTAAATGAGAATACTATTCCACGTAAACCTTGGCGTGATGTCGCTAGGAAACGTGAAGCAGGGACGCGTTTTTAGGAGGGGCGATATCCAATGTGTGGGAAACATATTCCTGCTTTCATTTTTAAACAATCTTTGAAAACCATCTTTGAAAAGGCCCACATAAGAGTGATAAGACACTTTCCAATGATAGTGTCAGAAATTGCGTTATTGCTACCATAAAAATAAAATGACCAAAAAGGGTCTTCTGAAAGTTGCAAAACAAATTTTCCCGATAGAAATACACTCTTTCAGTTGAGAATCCAGTATTTTTGAAAAGCCGCTTTTGTGGGCAAAATAAACGTTATAAACTTTTTTTTATCGTTTCTCTCTCTCTTTATTTATTGCTTTTTTCATGAACCCCGGCATTGTTTATTTTTTATCTGACACACGAAATCAGAATATTTTTTATTGTTGTTGTGCGAGGCCTAGAACTTTTATGTGCACTCCCATGCGCATGTCAAGAATAGAATGATAAACCAGATAACCCTGCTCTCCAGGAGGTTTAGTTGGTTTAATCCAGAATGATAAACCAGAATACAAACTGCTCAATAAAACGACCTGGTTTTTATTCCGTGTGTCTACGCATGCTCACAATAAACCAAGTAAACCGGAATAGCTCACTGAAACATACCCCTTGTTTATCATTCTATTCCAAACAATACCAAGTTAATGAAAAATGCAATAACTAAAGAAACATTAACGATAAAAAGTTAATAACGTTTATTTAGCCATGCAAGTGGCTTTTAAAAAATATTCGATTCTCAACTGAAAGAGTGGTTTCTCCCCGAAAAATTGTGTTACAACTTTAAGATCTTTTTGGCCATTTAACCCATTTTATTTCTTTCTCGGACACCAACATTGGAAAGTTTCTTGTGAGAGCCTTTTTAATGTTGGTTTTCTGAGATTCTTTTAAAATTTAATGAGGGATACATACATATTATCATAACAGGGTGTTGATCCGTGTCGTAGTATCACGTTGACTTGAGATTTCCAGATTGTCGGATCACACGAGCTGCCGCAGGCAGCGAGTATGATCCGACAATCTGGTAACCTCAACGAGACGTGACACTACGACACGGATCAACACACTGTTATGATGATAGGTTTATTATATGACTGACACACTAATAGTAACTTAATTTGCTTACCTCGATTAACTTATTCCCTTCAATCAAACCGTGTCACGTCTTCTCTAGTTACGAAGTCTATCTTTGACGGATAAATAGTCCGACGTTATTCATACGGAAATTCTCGGCAATTTCCGTTGGACTGTGATATGGATTTTTGATCCGGGAAAATCTCACCTGGTGTGATCCGACAGTCTGGATAAAATCGTCAAACAGTAGTGGTATTTAGGGTAAAAATGTCATAGTCATATAATAAATGTATGTTCTCCACGATCTGGATATCCTCCTCATAACAACATGCCTATATTGCACGTTTCCTGGCGACATCGAGCCGGTTTCTACGTTGAATAGTATTTTCATTAAACTTACCGTTCCATTTGGATTATCAAACCTAGTTTACGTTTAGATGGAATAGTATACCAAGTAAACCGCAATAGTTCACTGAAACATACCCAAAGACTCCAAACTCCATACTGGGAGAAAGCACGCTCGCCATTTAGTCTCCGATGCGTTGAAAATTCGTAGTGGAAAATGCACGAAAACGAAATATAATAGCGTTATAAAAGACATTCTGGTTTTTACAACGTCTTAGGCCAAGTTGGGGGAATAATACATTTTCAAATGGATATACAGATATATTTAATGCTCAGGCATCAATTCACGCTGAAAAATTAAGTCATATTCCCCTGTCGGTCGGCAAAACGAAATATCAAAATGATATTTAGAAATCGATATTTCATCGTAGGTTCGGATGACGAATCACATGTACTTTAAACGAGTCAGCACATCAGTAATGAATTCCAGAGTCCCAAATACAAACGAATTCGAATAATTGATAGTGACAGTGACTAAATCAATTCATTAAATCAGCGGTTTCAAAGTTTGACTTTCTCATTCACCTTCCAGCGAAAAGCCGAAATCACTTTCAAATTTCTTCAGTTCAACTTCACACGTCTTCAGTGCATTGAGTTCAAAAAAAATAAAATGACGTGTCTTGTCATTGAAAATAAGAAAGTGGTGTTTTTTGTTATTGTTCTATTTCTTCGAAACACATTGCGATTATTTCAATTCGCCAGCCTTGGTAAATCGTAAAGTTAGGGGAGAAATAAGACGGGACTACTTTTTGTGCGGATATTCACACATTCCAATGGTTGGAGTTTGGTTGTTGTAATTTTTGTATGGACGCCGGTTCGGCACATAAATTTTGCGCCTTAATGGCAAATAAAGGCCACAAATTGGAGAGTTTGTAGTCGTAGAGCATTAAATAAAAAGAAAATTCACGAAAATTTGATGAATACCGAAAATATCTCGTTCGTGGCTACAAGAAATATGAGGATCTTCACGAGCGACGCAGTCGCTCGTGAAGATCCTCATATTTCTTTGTAGCCACTCACGAGATATTTTCGGTATTCATCAAATTTTCGTGAATATCCTCTATATACTTTTGTGAAAGTCAATGCGACTCATCCATTGACTCCCGTAATGGCAATGCCAGCTCCATGGAAACCCAAACAGGGAGAAGTATTATTCCCAGGAGATCGGAAGATCAACAAAATCAAATAAAAACCCAGATTTTGTGTATTATTAGTTGGGGAGGATTGTTGTATCTTGGGACTGGTTGAGATTAACATCAAGGGGGACAACCGGGAGGAGAGATTGGGACTCGGAGACTGTAAACACGTTCTTATTCACGTAATAAACGAACCAACAGAAAACGATCTTAATTCTGTTTATGGACACAACATTTCGCATGAAGCATCCTTGGGAGGAAGTTAAATCAAATAGGCAGAACAACTGCCATCGGGTTGCCCATAGGGTGCGATGGGTGAACTCTATTTTAACACTTAGGCCTATCTCCATCTGTGATGACTCCGCAATTTTTTTACAAAGTCATCTCATCCAAAACTACTGGGCAAAATTTAACCAAATATGGTAGGTATAATCCTTAACACCTAACAATTCAAGTTTGTTCAAACCGGTTTACTCCACCTACACTGGGTCTGAAAAGGGACGATAACCTCAAAAAAATCTTCTGGAGAGCCACTGCACAGAATATGTTTATTTTAGTATGCAGCATGCTTGACTTGAAATGGTGGTTCATTAAGGAACATGTAATTTATTTATATGGAAAAAATTACCATCTGCCTTGGGGGTGGCCATGTAGCAAGTAAGTAGTAACACAATTCAAAGTTCTATATTTCTAGAACTGCCATAGAAAAATGTTTTTATATGACATGAAGCATCATTGGGGGGCGGGGGGGGGCGTGTTTGACCATAGGGTGCTTGGGAGGGAACTCTGGAGAAATTTTTTTTTTATTTTTGTAATTCTTTTGACCAATTGTAAACAAATTTGGTATGGTGGTTTAATAGAAGATATTTAATTGCTTCGTGGGGAAAAAAATTCACCCTATACCACTTGTTTAGTATCTTGTGATAATAGCTACGTGTCCTTGGTTAACATGGTCTCAGGTGGGCGAATAAGGCTCCTTGGGGCCTCTTGTTTTAATGTATTGTGTGTAATATTTTTCATGTAGTGTTTATTTATTATATTTTATTGCAGAGATGTTGGATTTTTGCAGCCCAACATCTGTTGGCACGTCAAATTTCGTGAAAATGACCAATAAGTTGAAGATCTGTTTGCATTGACTATCGGTATACCGAATGTTCTCTATGTGGGCTGCAACAGCAGTCCACATTGAGGACATTTCGATATACCAGCAGTCTAGTCTGCCACTGGTCGCTCAGATGAAAGGGAAACAGCGCTCCTTCAATTTCAAATATCAACATTTTCTCCCATCCGATTGGGACAAACTATGGTCTTTACCTAACGTAACGGCCAAAAACGGCCAGCGCCATTCTCAAAACTTGTCAATTCATTTTCATTATTTATTCATTTTTTTTTTGTCTCTAAAACATAGGTTATAACCCCTCATTGGAACGAGCTCGTTCCAATGAGGGGTCATAACCTATGTTTTTGAGACAAAAAAATGAAAATAATAGTTATTCAAGAATTTTTTTTTTGTCAAGTCTCGACTGCTTTTCATGTTAGGTAAAGGGTTAAAAAAAAACAACATCAAAAACAATGAAGTCCCCATTACACCCAGGGCAAAGCGTCTTCGTTTGCGCGCACGGATACATGACACACGTTATGTTGTTGACTCAGTTCCAATGGCACCTCTTTTTATAATTCACTCCACCTCCCCACAAGTAGATTTAAAATATTCCATACTGTGTCCTCCTTATTGTGGTTAATATCTTGGTGATGTTATGTGGTTTGTTGAGAGTTTGGGGGCGCGGTGGCTCAGTTGGTAGAGGTGCAGGCTGCAAGCCGAGAGGTCCTCGATTCGAATCCCACCTGCGGCAACCGCGTTGTGTCCTTGGGCAAGACATTTCACCCCGATTGCCTACATGGGGGCACGATGACGATGTGTACTGAGGCGTACTGCACGTCGATGGTGCGCATGTCTTCAACCAATCTAACCCTGCCTGTGCTGCGGTGCAGAGTTCAGAGTTACGATGTTGGGGAGCTGACAGCTGCTCGTCGTTGCTCGGTGGTTCTCTCCGGGTACTCCGGCTTCCTCCACCTGTAAAACTGTCACGGTCACGATCAGCCATTGTGCATAAGTATGTGACCTTAAACACCAATCAGTAAATCAGTGTTGAGAGTTTTTCTCATAATTCAAAAATTATTTTTTTATAATAATGAAGTGATATTTTCAGCGTGCAGCCTCGGGCTGCACTTAAAAAATACTGATTGGTCCACACCACAATATTTACTGAACAGCCATCCTATACACTGACGTTTTGACGTATCATGTTCTTTGTCGGAAAGGCGTCTGCTGGTGATCAAGGGGTTAAGAATACACACTTTCTACAGATGCTGAAGGATTTCTTAATTATATTTTATGGCGCTTTTATGAAAGCCAGATTGTACCATTATAAAAGACAATAGAGTAAAAAAACAAACATTCCACTCATCTGATTTTTATAGTGATATATAAAAAAACAAACTGTCAAGTCATCTTACTGCAAGCTTTCAGTTTTCAACTACTTGGGCATGAGATGGTTTAAGTTTGTTTCAATCCATTCCTTAATGTTTTTCCATAAGATTTGCCTTTCAAACTGCAGTGTCAAAACAACCCTCGGACGTTTGACAGTGCTTTTCTACAGCTGATAGGATTGGATGAAGTCAGATAATAATCAGCCGACATAGATATCAGAGGTATGAATTTCATGACTTCATTCCTCCGTAGTGCTGATGAGCCATGACTTAACGTGACCCTGACTCAAAATACTTATATGAACCACTTTGTCAGGTGAGCGTTTCAGGCCCCTTGGGGTCTCTTGCTTATTGAATGCTATAAAAAGGCGAACAATATTAAGCAATAAAACTTTAGAAATATGGATGTCATTAAAACAGTTCAATGAACTTTTTAATGACACCTGTATTTATATACTTCTTGATAAATGTTTAAAATTACAAATTAACGTAGACAATTGGTTCAGGTCGATAATAGGTTTAGACATTTTTTTTTATTTTAACTAGTGAAGTAATACTTGCTGTGGAAATTGATTCCAATGAAATTAATCTCCTATTATTTTATTGATAATCTTGTTTATTGGTTGATAAGTCAATACTTAATTTAATTTAATTTATGTGGCAAGAAGTGTAAAGGCTATAGAAAATATTTTAATAAAATATGGTCAATGCAAAGAAAATTTATCTAAATGGTGATGCTAATTTGAACGCACGAAAACCAGTTTTGGGTAATTAAATGGTCATCCACTTCTTATAATTACGATTGAATAAACTTGGCTTTATCTCCCATGTTGTGGTTATGATAAGTTGTTGTGCAGAAATATGTGGTTTTAAACAATAATAAATAAATATATAAATTCACATCTTAATGATGGCCTGCACAAGATAACAGATTTTGGCATCCACGGAAAAAAAAACTTTTGGTAGGATGACATTTTGTTTGGTATGCAAGTGTTATATCTTATTGCTGTCTATCACCCCATTCAATCTGGGTGTCATATGAAGTGTTTTGTCAGTAAACATTAGGTTTGTTTGATATTTTTGCGCATTGAAGCATTAGGTGCGAACTTGTATCTTTTAAACTTTTTATTTTGTATTTTTTTACTGTTATTTTCATTCCGTAATTGTTAATTTTTTAAGCGTACACATTCTAGTTAATTCAATAAAGAATTTATCTTACATATTTGCTTTTCATTATCACAGTTTAAACACATTTTATTGGTTAATCGTAGGATGTTCACCATCATTTGTCCACTAATTCAGCCCACCACACTTCTTGTTGTTGGTCCAGTCAGAAAATCCCCTTACAATGTTCACATTATAGCTATAGTAGAGACATGTAACAAATACCTTGTTATACAGTAAGCTTATAGAAATTGAACATTGGTAATGGTAGGTATGCGGACGCCTTTGTCTGTTTTAGTTTCTCCGGTCAAAATAGGACTGAGAGTGGCTGTATATTGCAATTCTGGAAAAACGACAGTCAGTATATGTCTGCTTTAAGAGGGTAGTGATTGAAGTGGAGACAGGAGATGTCAATAAAATGTCATTTTTTCTTGACTTTAAGCTGAAGTGATTTACACAAATGATTAACAAATCGTCCCCTGAGTTCCAATGTGTTCTATGTGCCGGTAGGCACATAGAACACATTAGAACTCTGGCGACGAAATGCTAGTTACCATCCTTGTTAAACGGAAAGCATCCTCATTGTAAATCTGCTTTTCGTGACAATGCATTTCCTTCTATTATTACGTCTGTTGGTCTTTGGAGATAATAGCTTGGTACATGTTCTCGTGTAAAAAATGAGCGCTTTCCAAAATATTTTGAAAGTAAAAAAATCCGTTTTGCGTCGGAATTTGATGCCTTGCATCACGGTTTTCTTGTTACGCTTTTTCAGATTTTCTTTTCCACTTCAAAAGTAACAGATTTTCAGATTTTCTTTTCCACTTCTAAAGTAACACTTCTATAGTAACGGATTATCGACGGTAACCTTGACAAAAATACTAGACTAATTTATTTGTTTATTTTATTAGTGTTTAAGGTCAAAATACCAGACTAAAACAACGGAAGTCAAATTATATTACTTTTTCACGAGCGTAAAACGTTATAAAAACATTGTTCAAACCTCGAAGGTGAGAATAATAATCTTTTATCTGATTTCTGTGGAATTAAGCCTCTGCTAACAGTGTTCGGGAGACTTTCGAATTCACACAAGGATATCCAATATTTAAGAGTATGTAACACCTCCCCACCCCCACCCCCACCCCCCACCCCACCCTAACCAGGTTCGTCGGGAAAAGTAATGTAACAAAATTTCGGCTTGAACTATCCTAACTCAAATATTACAGTATCGTAAGCGTTTGTAATAACAGTTAACCCTTTACCCAACGTAACGGCCAAAACCGGCCAGCGCTATTCTCAAAAATCGCCAATTAATTTTCAAAATATTTTCATTTTTTGTCTCAAAAACATAGGTTATGACCCCTCGTTGGAACGAGCTCGTCGAGCTCGTTCCAACGAGGGGTCATAACCTATGTTTTTGAGACAAAAAATGAAAAAAATTAATTATTCAAGAAGTTTTTTTGCAAGTGTCGTCTGCTTCTCATGTTAGGTAAAGGGTTAAATAAATTAGAACATCACATGAAATTACATCTAATCCCTCGCCACGTTGTGAGAGGGATATAGGAATAAGTTACGTCCGTCGTGCCATTCCTCCCCCTTTCCCTATTTCTTGTCATCACATCTTAAAGAAAACCCTTAAAATATTTCTCCTCAATTAACTTATTGGTGATAATATCATTGAATCGGATTGCGAGCTATATGTTGCCAAGTATTCCTCCAAGAATTATTGATCTTCTTACTTACCGTTCGGGAGCGCGGTGGCTCCATAGGTAGAGATGCAGGCTGCAGGCCGAGAGGTCCTCGGTTCAGTTCCCACCTGCGGCAACCGTGTTCTGTCCTTGAGCAAGACACTTAATCCCGACTGCCCACGTGGAGGCATGGTGGCGTTGTGCACTAAGGCGTACTGCCCGTCGATGGTGCACTTGTCTTCAAACAATGCTAACTCTGCTTGTGTGGCGTTAGTACGCTGGGGAGCCTGACAGCTGCTCGCCGTTGCTCGTGGTTCTCTCCAGGTACTCCGGCTTCCTCCACCCATGAAACTGTCCGACGCGCGGTGACCCTGGCTGTCGAAAGTATCGTTAAACCCTAATAAATAAATACTAACTGTTCGGCGTCGACTTCTTTGTCATTACATTTGTCATCAAATTTCTTCGGCAGGGTTGAAGCTTCAGGCGATGTTTAGTTCATAATTTGAATTAACAAATTAACAGATTACTAATTTGTTAATTCAGTTACTAATTTGAATATTAAATTTATTATGAGACTGTCTATTCTCATTATTAGAAGACTGGTTATTCAATTTAGTACAAGACTGTTCATTTCATTCAGTGATTTGTTTATTCAATTTACTAATTACTAATATTCAATTTATTACAAGACTGTTTATTTAAATTATTAGAAGACTGTTTTAGCTTAACTTATGCGGAAGTCTGTGAGTCTAAGTCTGTGAGTCAGTTCACATTTTCTTGGTTCTTGTCCAATCATCACGAAATTTCATGTGCAGATTCGAGATCATGTCCAGATGAGAACATCCCATTTTGGTCGCGATCGGTCAACCGGTAAAGTTGAAACCCGAAAACCTTTAGCACAGTCTGCAGGTCGTATTTATGAAGGGATTTCATTGTAACAAGGTAGAACGACTCCGTATAATGTCTAGATGAGAACGTCCTCTTTTAGTCGCGATCGGTCAACCGTGACGTCTGCGAGGGCCCGAAACCCGAAAACCTTTAGCACGGCTCACAGGGCGCATTTATGAAGGGATTTCGTTGTAGCTTGGTAGGATGACTTCATATAATCTCTAGATGAGAACGTCCCCTTTGGTCGCGTTCGGTCAACCATGAGGGCTGCGAGAGCCCGAAAACCTTTAGCACAGTCTACAGGCCGTATTCATGAATGGACTTCATTATAACCTAGTAGAATGACTCCGTATAATGTCTAGATGGGAACGTCCCCAGCGTGACTGAACGCTGGCCCGAAGCCCAAAAACGTTTAGCACAGTCTACAGGTCGTATTCATGAGAGCATCCTAACTTGGTATGATATCTAGATGAGACTCTCCTATTTTGGTCATAATCGGTCAACCGTGACCGCCGAACAGTGACGTGACCTAGATTCCTTTAGCAAAGTTTACGAGTCATATTTATGAAGGGTGTTCATTGTAACTTGGTAGGGTAACTCGTTTTGGAGTGATTTTACTGTAACTTTGTAACTTTGATTGACATACGTTAATTGTTAGAGCCACATCAACCTGGGTCTTAATTCTTTAGTACAGTCTATACTCAAATTATTCTTAAAGAAAATATAGCACCCAGGGAACGGAAATTAACATATTCTCTATTATCAAAATTGTTGTCTTATTTCATAATCTTTTCATAAACATTGAACATTATCCTTTTCATCAAACTCTACATACAGTCAAGTTAAGCTACAGTTTGACACTTTCATTACAAATTAACTACAAGTTGAAGAAGTATATCATGTATGTTCTCATCACTATCAGAAGTACCTAGATGGGACCTCTCTTAGTTGCGCGAGAACGGTAGCAAAGTCTCACTCAAAGAATCAATGAGTTTCTGACACATTCGAAGCCCGCCATAATTACAACAAATCAGAGTCCACGGGTAACTCCCGCCCACACCTGGAAGACTCTACCTTCGCCCTTCCTGGACTGGGCACGATGCTGCTTACAGTTTTCGCCAACAATTAAACACATACACCCTTCATTTTCTATGAGTATACGTAGTATAGTAGGGACGATTGGGACCTCATTCACCGGAGCTTTGGGGAGCTGCTGTGTTAAAATTCCATAGGTACAGGACCTTTTGCAGGGAGCAACTTTTTCCTGTGCAAAACTCCATCCCCATCCAGCTAGATCCGGCAAGTGGCATAGTACTGCACACATCCAATAGTATAGTAAGGTATACATGTAAATATATTATGGCTCTGGGTATAGAGTATGGGTAAGTGATGATAACTGATGGTGAAGGTGGATTTTTTTTAAACGTTTTCCCCGCGACACGGTTGGCGTTAGTAATGACGCCGTGACATCACGGTGAGCATGTGACGTCATAAAAACGTTGATCGCTGTTGTTGTCCACTGATTAATCCGATATTACGTTATTCGGGTCTGGGTTTGTCGGGCTTCTCGTACTGGACTGTTATGCTAGTGTAGGTATCTTGAAAGCCCTTGATACTACTAATCCACCAATGCTTTGTTCTATTTTATGACTAATATGGGTAGTACGTAATACTAGGCCAGGGTGCGTTATATTTGTTTGTTTAGAACAGTAGTATAGAATATACGGTCTGTTGTACCCCTGCTGGGTCAGAGTTAGCTCTTGGTACTATTGATCCACCTACGGTGTGTCCCATAATTGGGTTGAAGTAGTTCGTAATGCTAAGTTATACGGTGTAATGCTTGGATGGTGCAGTAGAATAGAATGAAATGTGTGCATCCCTTAAGTCTACTGTTAGCCCTTAGTACCACTATCCATCTAGGGCGGTATGCTGACATATAGATAATATAGGCGTTGAGTATTGCTGGGTCATGCAGTGTTGTGGGGGTACGCAAGGTTGTTTGGTGCGGTAATATAGAACGGACGCTCTATACACCCATCCCTAAGTCTACCGTTAGCCCTTCTTACCATTATCCATCTAAGGTGTTAATAATACCCATAGATGGCATAGTCTTTGCTTTGTCATTCAGTGTTGTGATGTATGTTTTGTTGTCGGGTAAGGTAATATACAGTGTGCGCTATTTATCCCTGGTGGCCTACTGTTATCCCCACAAAACCACCCAATGATTTGTAGTATTCCGTGGGTAGTTCAGAATGCAAGGCCATGTAGTGTTGTGTCGTGTATGCTGGGCTTCTGGTATCCTGATAGAATAGGGATGATCTTGTGGACATTCTAAGGCTAGAAGAACACTACAGTAATGGTGAATACAATAGAGGCTGATCAGGGGGTATTTAGCTGAAGACATTGTAGAAGCCGATGGTACATGTAAGAGCACCGGCATATCTTTTTGGAGTTTGGAATCCCTCGTACGGAGCCCTACTAAGAGAATCCCTTTTGTAAAACATCTGTGATAGAGAATCCCTATTTTTCGAGATGAGATGAGCATAAGAGTCGTATGTGGAATCAGGTCAGCTATCGAGCACCAGAAACACTTTCACTTCAGTTCCGTCGCAACTGTTAGATGGATTTGGTTGTAAAATTGCATGATTGGTTCATTTTAATTAAAAGACCCAGTGAATGTGAACTGTACCCTATAATCAGCAAACTGTAGTGGTGTCAATGAATGTATAAAGGTCTTTCATTGTGCGCATAACCTCATAAATCTTAACCTTTTTACAGCCACGAACGCGATACGCCTTAGTATCATTTATTTAAGTATCATGGCTGTTAAGTGATTGTGTAGGGTAGACCAATCAATATTTGAAATATTAATTGATCAACTACCCATAAATGATGAATATGGACTCTTCTAATCGCTGCCGTTGAACTGACATGGAAGATGTCACTAGGGTTCAAAGGCTTAAAGGCTTCAACGAAATTATTTGGGCGTCAACCCAATTTGCCTGATGGGTGATGTGGAAATTTCAATCAATTTTCATCATTAATTTTTTATTGTTTCACAGATTTATTGTTCCCTACGAGGCGTTTGCAAATCGGGGTTCTGGTTTTTGACATGTGGAATATAAAAATTGCATGCGGTGGTTGGACTACTGACAATGATTTGTCGACTTATGATCGTTTCAGGGCGACTGCTGGTTGCTACGCATGGCTTCATAACATCCCAAAGGAAAACAAAATAAATACCCATAGAAACTTCTTGAAATTCCGATACCACTTCCACTGTGTATTGTTTCAACCAAGAACAACTGACACTCACCACGGAGACTTCAGTTTTCTCTCAACAGAAGTCCTATGAATCGATACTGCTGAGGAAGATGCAATGACAATAATATAATCACAGTATTTCTATCACGTATTTCAGTGAGCAAAATTATCATGTGCACAAAAGGATTTATCACTCAAAAGATAAATCCAATTTATAACAGGAGCACAATATTGGTGGTGTTAATTTGGTTATCTCCCTTCGATTGAATCTGAGAGATTTACAAAGATTTATGTAATAGACTTGTATTTCGTCATATTGAGCTGCCATTGAAAGTTTTGCGAAAGCAAAACAAAGTATTGGAACTGCAAAAAACGGAAAGTTGGGAAGTATAGATTCTGTTTAGTTTTAAATTCTTTGTTGCTTTTGTGTTGATTGTGTATTGATTTCAAATTTATTGATGTTGAGGGGTTAGGATGAGCGGTGTTGGGGATGGAAACTGATTTTAAGGGGTCGTCCAACCTAACTTTGGTCAATTTTTTGACATTTTTCCCAATGCCTCAGAAACAGATAAGAGAAGTAAGGAAAGGCAAATTATATACCAAAATAATGAGTAAAGTGCATAGAAAAGGTACATATAATTTTTTTCAGGAAAAAAAGTGAATTTTATGATTTTGAAGAAGATTAATTTGCAAATGGCATAAGTAACGAACCGGTAAAACCACAAAATAATCGGTAATTCGAAAGCCTTCTCCTCAATATAATGATAACATACTACAGACTCGGAGAAAGCATTTTTTTGACACACACTCTCACTCTGGTGGGTTTTGACGTTTGAATGTAATAACACCAACACAAATTTTTGATGTTCCGGATGTGGCCATGTTTCAATGATGTTTTTCCGGTCATGTGATTACGATTTGGTTCTTGCAGAAATACTCAATTTGGGCAATCGTAAGAATGCAAGGACGTGATCACGCCCTTTATTTGTTCGAGACAATGTATGAGCGGATTTGCAAGCAGGTGACAGCAACTACTTGAGCTGTTAATGACATAACTGCAAAATATGGTTCGAAATTCCCTCTCGTGTTTACAGGCCGTCTGAACTTTTTTGTTGACAAAAAAATCTGAATTATTGCGCACTAGAAAGACAACATGAACCACTTGTAAAAAAAAATAACCGAGTGTATAAATCCGGGACAATACACATGAAATAAGGCAATATTCATAACAAAGTAAGCAGAATGCTTCGGAAATCCTTTTTCACGAAGTATATTCAAAGTGACCTAGAACTATATTGAGCGTGTTGACTTCCCGCGATGTTGCGAAGTTATATACTTCCTAGTAACCATGGAATTTCTCACGGCTGCCTTTGATGTCTGCAAAGGACCGATTGAAGATGGGTTGAAAATGATGCATTCGTGCTTTTAAATAAGGTGCGCTTGGACGATGCTGAGAATTCAGTGTTTTCTTGCAACCAACCATACTAACACAAGCGTCGATTAGCGTCCTTTGTCATCGTTTTACATTGACAAATATGACAAATCTCCTTCACCGGAAACTATCCCCCAATTTTCATATCACAATAAACATAACCGCTATCACTGAGTGTCAGCGTGGCCGTGTGGTCAAAACCGAAACGAATTATCGAATGCACGGTCAATATTAGCTGCAATTGGCTTTTAAACAAATGAAATGCACGAAGTATTCGCAATTTCTTCATTATCCATGCCGAGCTACTTTTTAACCACACCACATGCGTTCAGTTTCGTTTGTCGGCATCAAACTGATATTGTTTGTGGTAATTAAATAGTACGAGAAGGCGAAGGAAGCCAAATATTTCCCATCATCTATTAATTAATTAAAATTGATAATTTCTTTTATTTTACTGAAATTATGAATTGATAAGGTGGGTGTGTTGCGATTATTATTCTCCAGACCTGGAAGTTGGAAAATCAAAGGTGCATCAAGGGCCGTGCAGTTGTGACCCTTGTACTCTTAATCTTAGTCTTACCCATTCATCATTACATGTACCCACATTCTCCCTTGTATCTCAACCATTGCTACTCCAATTTGAAGGATATCTGGTTTTGTGATCGAGCATCATGGGGAAACAAAGCCTGTGTAGCTGCTGTAGCATGTGTTTCTTCCCACATTTTTTTCAGAGTTGTGGTACTTTTTCACTCTTTTGAGTTAGAAAATTTTGTTTATAACTAGTTGATTTGTAACAGTTTGTTGCAAAGTGCCTGCTAATACCCTCAATTGTATTGCTACAGAATTTTCCGTTGAAGATTTTGTTCCTATTACTTATCAAGCAACAACCTAATGAATATTCTGTATAAAGCCACCAATCTGATGTTTGACACTTTTATCGGAGCCGTTATGAAGGCTTATGGAACTCGAAATGTTGATTATGGCAGGACTTTTCTATTCACCCATTAATCGATAAATTAAGCGTTATAGTTGGAAGTAAGAAGCATGAAAGGTCCAGAACTAAAAGTCTAAAAAGAATGTTTTGCAATGTAACATGATTTTTGCAGATACACTTATTTGGAGGGTTATCTGTCTGATAGTGTTTGGGAACATGTGTGGCCAGGATCTTCAAAAAGAAAAAAAGAGTTTGAGAAAAAAGGCATTGAGTGCCGGAGGTAGAGTCCTACATGGAAGAGAGCCCCCCCCCCCCCCCCCCTCCGGGAAATTTTTTGTGTCAAATGGAGCTCACTTGTCACCTTTTGGGGATTGCTTTGTGTACTGCGTTCTAGAAAAAAATTTGTGAGACCCTCTGGATGTGCCCTTCTGATCTCAATCTGCCAATAAGCCTCCTTGGGGAAAGTACATGCAATAATGGTTATGTATGGTTATGGTTATGTAAGGTTGATTTGATGTGTTTTGAATAACAGTGTACTTTTAAGTACATTAGATGGTTTATTGCAGTGACAGGTTACAGTTACCCTTATTTCTTCTCCAACAGATATCATGAGTCTATTGGTGTCCAAGAGTAAACAAAGCTATTATACTTATTGATAAACCAGACAAATTTAACAATTTAATCACTATCAAATTGATGCATGGGATAAAAGGGGTTACAGTGCAAGGGGTTTGTAAATGTATTTATTCAACTGCAATGTATGACTTTGCAGTGCATTCTACACAGGAGAATATCATAGTTTCTTTCCAAACTACCACAGTAACACATACATCTTTATATTGGGAGACACTCTTTTGTCCTTCCATACTTCTTCTGCTGCACTCCTTCAAGTTGACCTTTGTTGAACTCTCCCCAAAGCAAAACATAAACAAAAGAAAATGTCTGCCTTCAATCAGTGAGCACTCCACTTATGACATTTGGTCTCAATCTTTATTACTTTCATGAATTAGGAAAAGATTTCTTCGAGTATGTACTTCAATGTTTATAGAATACAGCTGTTATTTTATTTTGAGGTATTTTATTGTGAAAATGTTGTTCTCTTACTTATGCCATAGCAGACTTCCAGGTGGTGCTATTTACACATGGCAGCAGTTACATGGCAAATTGCAGTTTCCACATGTTCTATGTTTCATTCCAAGCATTTTGGTATATCATTTATTCGGGTTATTCATTTTGGGCCTTTTTTAGATTTGAAAGAAAATTGCATGAAATTTTACCAAAGTTAGGTTGGACGTCCCCTTAATCGGCTTTTAACATTTTTCTATGGGTTTGTCGCCATCCAACATTGTTGTTTCGATACCAGCACTGCAATGTATGTAGATTTCCGATATCGGGCAGCGATTTGACTGTATCATGTGGACTTATTGATTTAATTTTCATTGATACGAGACATGGAAATCTATTGTATACATCAACGTTTCATTTATTGTCAGGGATTGTCATCACGGTGTTGCGTGTCGGTTCACGACGTGTAAATTTCCATTGTAAACTGCTGCTCTCTGCGCACGCATGTTGCAGGGGATTGCGGCTTTGGCAATTTTGGATGCAAGCTATATTTCGAGTTGTTCGGTGCTTGATATTACATCACCCTGATGCGATTGGCCGCTTGCAGGGCTCGTCCTGTTGAGTGGAGCTAACCAATTCTTAATTATGGCTGGCCACTCCGTGAGGGGCGCTGGGAACGAGTGGAGCTAATCTTCTCCAGGGGAGGGGTGGGGGAGGGGTTGAAATGGTTGATATTATTGAGTGCTTAGATTGTTTCATGGAGTGTTGAAAGCCTTTTCTTGGTGGCTTTAATTGCTTGGCATTGGCCAGATTACTTGTTGCTATTTTGTTGCTGAAGTCTTGTTGATGGCTTGTTATTGATTGGAGATTGCCATATTACCTGTTGTATAGGTCGGCAACTCGTGTTTTTTTTTGTTTTGTTTTTTTTTGTTTTTTTTTTTAAGGTGGAGGGGTCAGTAGTCTTTAAGGACAATGTTACACCAAATTTCAACCAAAAAGCACAGTGCCAAAAAACACAATTGAAACATTTCGGATGTTGATGTTTCATATCTGTTGGATCGCGACTATTTGATTAACACATCAATGATAAATGAAGAGACTAGAAAGTGATTTTGAAGTGAAAAAAATGACTTTTAATTATCGAATTTAAAAAAAAACAGCTGCAGCTGAATACGTGTGAAATATCACTGAAATAGTTAAACCCAAATTATCAGTAAACATTCATCTAGTGGCAATTACCAACTAAATAATTTTAAAACCCCAGAAAAGTATTTTAGAATTGGCACAGAAAATGGTAAATTATGTACAAGTTGTTTTACAAAAGATACAGAAGGACATCCTTAAACTCCCAAGACACTTAACCAATACATGTGCAGAGTCATTGTAACTGCAGTGGCGGCGCTACGGGGGGCATGGGGGGCATTTGCCCCCCCCCCCCCCCCAACGAAGGCTTTGCCCCCCAGTTGCCCCCCTCCCCAACCATCTCGCATGCATTTCCATCCACCCTCACACACAACACATTCAGTCACTCTCTCTCACACACACACACACACACCCCTCTCTTTTTTTATTCCCAATAATTTCCCATACACACTTAGCCCAAAGCCTCAGGCTAGCTGATGAACACATCCAGGCAGTAGAGATTTAAAGACTCGGATGCAGATACTTATAAGTTATAATTAAGTTATGAGCCAACAAAGGCATGTCTATCCATATCCCTTGTCCAAAAAAATTCATGGATTTCGCATTATGACAGACGGGCATTATCTCCCTTGCACTGTTCAATTATTTGAACTCTCTCTCTCTCTCTCTCTCTCTCTCTCCTCTCTCTCTCTCTCTCTCTCTCTCTCTATCTATCTCACGCACAGACCCACCAAACGCGGATCCAGGACGTACCAAACCAAAAAAGAATATTACGGACTTTGGGTCCAAGTTTGGACTACCTCATAACAAAGTAATGATATGATACTTTACGTATTTGACCCCTTCATGAGAGTCTGCCCCCCTAGTTGCCCCCCCCCTCCCCCCCCCCCCCCCACAAAAAAATTTCTGGCGCCGCCACTGGTAACTGGTAAGTGTGGCCAAACAATAACAAACCTGCATTACAGTAGAACTGATTACCATTTGAAACTCAGTAATGGAAAGTAGTTTTCCTTCCAAGCATGAGACAATCTAATTGTCCAACAGAGGTTGAATGAGTTTTTTACCTTACACTCAGTACCACTCATGCAAAACTGGTTATCCTTCTTTTTTTGTTTTCAAAAGTTAACTGATTTAGAACTAACAAGTGAAGTTCATTTTAACAGTAACATTCATGACAAGTTGTTCATATTTCCTATTGAATGTTCTCTCTTCCCCTTCTTCCTACATGTCTGAATTAAAACAAAATATTCTCAAAAAGTTTTCATTTCAATCACAACTGTACCATTTTATTAACATTTAGGAGGTTCTGCTTTGGCATTTGTTCACAGTGAAACAAAACATATAATTTGACCTTTTCATTTTTAAAATTATTTAGATATATTTTAAAATTATTTGGTTGGTAATTGCCACTAGATGGATGCTTACTGAATATTTTGGTTTAACTATTTCAGTGATATTTTCCGCATATTCAGCAGAAGCTGTTTTTCCGAAACGGAGAATTAAAAGTCATTTTGTCACTTCAAAATCCATTTTTGGTCTTTTCATTTATCATTGGTGTATTATTCAAATAGCCGTGATCCAACAGATATGAAACATCAACATCCGAAATGTTTTAATTGTGTGTGTTTGGCACTGAGCTTTTCGGTTGAAATTTCGGGTAACATAGTCCTTAATATTTTAGTTTGCATTTCAGAGATAGATATGCCTAGGTCTTCAAAACGGAAGAGCACCAGTCTTTATGCCTCTAGGCAGCAGACCCAGACGCGTAAGCGGAAGAGGAATGTATCGGTAGTTGATAATGTGGACAGTGCCGGTGACAGAACGCGGAGTGGATCTGTTGTGGTGCCCGATACGGCGGCTAGTGATTTACAGAGCGACCTGGCTGATTATTCAGCAATTGCATCTACATCAGGTATGTCGTCTGCACCAGACCAAAGCTATAGACCCGTTGCATCTACATCAGTATCTGATGTCTTAGGCTCCCACATTTCACCTACGATACAAGCCAAAATTCAAAACGGGGAGTATATTGATTTATCGTTGATGATCTCGAACGCGGCCGACGGCGAGCAAGGTGAAAAGCGTATCACTTTCATGGATGGTGCACTGCTGGTCCTCCCAGTGAACAAGAAGTCAAAAATTATGGACATTGGGAAGTGAACGGATGCGATGTGAACGTTGGCATCAATTTATTTGGCTGTGAATCCTTCTGAAACTCAGGGTTTGTTAAAATATATTGCCACTGTTCGGCTCGGTGCTAGTCTAACAAATACGTTAGGCTGGAAAGACTATGACGAGCAGTTTCGACTCAAGAAGGCGCGCACTCCAAGCATGTTATGGGGCGTTGTTGACACTGAGTTATGGCTTATATATATGCATAAGAACGAGGTACAAGCGGGGCCTACACCAATGTTTCGACTTTAATTTTAAGGGTACATGCTTTGTCAGTTTAAGCATTTATGTCTAAATTGTGGTGGGGGGGGGGGGGGCATTCTTCAACCACGTGCATTAAAGGCACGCCTTCTCATCAGTTCTCTAGATATAAGGGAGCTGGTAATAGCAATTTTCGTCCTTCGGGATCGGACCGTTTTACACCGGGCTTTAACTTCAGACAGGCAGGATCTTATGTCTCTCGGTTTCTCCCCCATAAAGGTCAATGAGTTGAAAGAATTGCTATTTGATTATCCTGCAACACAGTAAGCTAGTGAATTGCTTTCAGGTTTTACATTTGGTTTTAGACTTCAGTATTTTGGTCCCAGGCAGGCAACGGTTAGCCGTAACCTCAAATCGGCTGAGGATAACCCATCGGAATTGTGGAACAAAATACACAAGGAAATTGAGTTAGGTCGGATTAGTGGCCCCTTTTCTCGTCCACCTTTACCGAATTTGAAAATTTCTCCGCTGGGGTTAGTTCCCAAGTCAGATGGCCGTTGGCGCCTAATAACTCCTGTGTCCCACCCAGATTCTAACAGTTTCTAACTCTTCACAGGAACGAGCTTGAAGAGCTCCTTCCTATGATGGATAAGATGTTATTGTTTGTACGAAATAAGAAAAAGGAAAAATCAATTCGAATAGCATGTTTGTGTGTATTGTTGGGGTGGCGATGGCTGGTTCGTGAGGGACACCGTTCAATATAAACCAAATATATTCACAAATTTACTTCCCAACGCGACCTCTCTGAGCTCGTTTCTTCAACAAGAGCTTATAAACAGCCTTATGGGAAAAATCAAATTGGTGAAGGTGGGTGCAACGGTCAATCCCTTAAAACTTTCAGTTTATATGAATATATGTGTTGTGTCCTGAGTATTCTGTTGAAGTTAAACCACAACTTTCAGACTTTCGGAAAAATCATGGCCAGTTTCTTAAAAGCTTAATACTGCGTATGGGCACGGCGGTGCTGTGTTCTAAGATGCACTGCATCTCGATGGCGCTCTCGCTACTGACGTGGCAACCGTTACTTATTTCCAGTGGCGACCATTACTTTTTCCCAGTTTTTTTATTTGACATTCGTTATCAACTGATTTTATCGGTTGATAACGAATTTCGAATAAGGAACTGGGAATTGGTAACGGTTGTCGCGTCCCTGTCCTTACTTTCAGCCAATGCTAACCCTGATTGTCCGGAGTTAGTATGTTGAGGAATCTTACAGCTCCTCGCCGCTGCTCGGTGGTTCTCTCGAAGTGCTCCAGCTTCCTCCGCCGATAAAACTTTCGACAAGAGATGATCGTGGCTGTCGACCGTGTCGTTAAACCCCTATAAAAAGCTTAAAACTGTCAATTTGTTGATTTGTTTGAATCCGTTGGCTACGAGGCTGTGCTAAAACTACGGGAGATATTAAGCCCTCGAACCAGAATGAATACAAAATTTTGTGGGACGAAACATTGGGCAGTGGAATAGTAAACGACACGATGAACAATAAATAGGTAGCGGGGTTCATAATTAATTCAATCCTATTATCCTACAGCTCTACGGAGCTGTAGGATTAAAGGATTAAATTATTACTGGAACTGCATATAAAAACAGAAAAGTTCGCCTATTTCGCCCTAGAGAGTCTTGTATAAGACGATACCATCACCAGGGTTGAAAGTTTTAACCAGATGTGTTCATCTCCTGATGAAGGCGTGTGGTTCTCACACAAAAATATACTTACATTAATTGCAGCAATAGTAGCCAATGGCGTCCCATATATTTTTATCCATACATCTCGAAGTGCGCTGATTAAAAGCCTTATAACATCTGGTTCGGGTTCCAATAGTACGCCGAGGTCCAGACCAGCGGAAAAGACTGCTGGAATTGACTACAAAAGAGAATCATCAATGATGTTATATTTTTATGAGGATTTTACCAAGATGAGATTAAAGTTAAATTTTTTGAGAATTATCACAAATGAACAGAAATACACGGCTTCGTGCCACCGTGTGTTGGTAGTGAGTAATGCCAGATCATACGGCATTGTGGAGTATGTTTCCTGTGCAGTGTGGTAGGAAAGGGTAAATGATCTGTGCGCCCATTGGTCTACTGTTAGCCCTTGATACTACTCGCTCAACTAGTTCTTTGTACTAACCTATGATTTCAATGTGTAGTGCGTGATGCCAGGTTATGTTCTTTATCATCCCTCCCGCAAACAAAGTTTGGGGGGGGGGGTATTATAGGGATCACCCAGTCCGTCCGTCTGTCCGGGCCAACTAAACCTGTTTAGGAGCTATTAGTTTTAGGAGGTTAGTCGAAATTAGGGTAGTATTAGGGTTAGGAGAGGGGTGGGGTTAGGGTTAGGGGTAGCCCCAGGGCAGGGCTAAAGGTTGGAGGGGGTTTGGACTCAGTGGGGTGGGGGTTGGGGTCAGGGGTGAGGTTTTAGTTTTTATAGCCCCTAAACCAAAACATAGCCCCTAAACCTTTTGGTCCGGCTAGGGTGGGGTTAGGGTCAGGGGTGGGGTGGGGTAGGGTTAGGGGTAGCCCCAGAGTAGATCTTAACGTTGGGGTGGGTTAGGTCCCTGGGGGTGGGGGTTAGGGTCAGGGGTGGGGTTTTAGGGTCAGGGTAGGGTAGGGTTAGGGTTAGGGTGTGGTTTTTGAGTGGATAGGGTGGGGTTAGGGTTGAATATAAGTTATAGGGTGGAGGGGGTGGGGTTTTGGCTAAAATAAGGTGATGGACACATAAAATGTTTTTTTCGAAGCCCTTAAACCCAAATAGTTGGAACGTCCGTCCGTCTGTCCATCCTTGTCAGCGCAACTCCTCCTAAACCGTTTGAAGAATTTTCATGAAACTTTACACAATGGAAGAACTCCATATGCAGATGTGCATGAAGCAATATAATTCCGTTCTGACATTTCCAAGGGGAGATAATCTAACTTATACATTTCAGGCGCGGGGGTATTACTTTGTGAGCTTGATCACAGTACCTCTAGTTTATTACTTATTTATTTATTTAATGACACTTTCGACAGCCACAGTCACCTCGTGCATAAGATGTTGTAGGGTATGTCTGCTTGCATGGAATGGTAGTTTTGAATGAACTCTCTATCCCTCAACCCAACTGGTGTTTTGTATTAACCTGTGATTTCAATGTGTAGTGCGTGACGCTAGGTCATGTGGTGTTGTAGGTGTTGATTTATTGGGGTTTAAAAATACTTCCGACAGCCAGCGTCACCTTTTGTTGTAGTTGTTTCAGTGTATGTCTAGTTGCATGGTATGGTAGTTTTGAATGAACTCTGTATCCCCGTTTGTTGGGGGCTTACTGGTTCAGTGGTTCGATGATTGGACTTCACACCGAAAGAGCCATGGTACGATCCAGACCAGTGGTAACTGCGTTATGTTCCTGGGCAAGACACTTAATACCAACCGCCCATATGGGTTGGGCACAGTGACGCTGCTCACTACAGTGTGCTACACGTCGATGAGGCACTTACCGTCTTTAGCCGCTGCTAAATCTGCTCGTACAGAGTAAGTTGAAGAGTTTGACAGTTCTCGTCGTGCTCGGTGATTCAATCCGGTTACTCCGGCTTTCTCCGCCCACAAAAGTGTCCAACACGATGCGACCATGACTGTTGAAAGTACAGTTACGACCCAATAAACTGTATGAAGGTGTCGTTATAAGTATATGACAATCGAGCAGGCATGTACACGAAGAAAATAGTGTATTATTATTATTGGCCGAGTTCTGTTAACAACCGAGACCTATGGGTTGGCGATGGTCGGTGAGCTTCCCCCGGGCATCCGGCCGTGCTCGCGCCGTTTGCCCAATAACGTGAACAAACGTTCTCCTGTTTGACAAATATTTGCAATACAGGTCTTTTGCAATAATATCTTAAGCTAGTTCGAAAACTGGCCCAGTCTAATTTTTCGTTACAGAGTTACGGGCCTTTGTCAATTTTTACGAATTTTGAGCTCGTTGGGGCAATAACTTGAATGGAGAAACGTTCTCCAATTTGACTAATATTTACGATATCGATCTTTTGCAATAATATCTCAAGCGAGTTCGAAAACTGACCCGGTCCTATTTTTCGTTACAGAGTTATGGCCCTTAATTTGTCATTTTTTACGAATTTTGAGCTTGTTAGCGCTGTAATTTAAACAAACGTTCTCCGATTTGACTAATATCGGCCATACAGGTCACTTGCAGTAATATCTTAAGCAAGTTCGAAAACTGGCCCAGCCAAATTTTTCATGACAGAGTTATGGCCCTTCAGTTAGTCAATTTTGCGAATTTTGATCTCGGCGCAATGATCTGAACAAATGTTCTCCGATTTGACTAATATTTGCCATAGAGGTCTTTTGCAATAATATCTCAAGCGGGTTCGAAAACTGGCCCGCCCAATTTTTCGTTACAGTTACAGAGTTATGGACCTTAATTATATTTTACGAATTCTGAACTTATTTGCATTATAACTTGAACAAAGATTCCAGATTTGACAACCGGCATATGATTGATAACCGATTTATGGACATGAATCATTCTCCGGTTGCTACCACAACTCGACGTCTGTATCTCCAATGCGCAATTCGTGTTTTAAAGAATTACTTTCGTTAAACGAAAATGATTCTTTAAAATAAAAATAATAGACGAACGTTTCGGGTCTATTTCGTTTATAATTGTTCTCATGAAGTATATTGAATTTGGTTTCAAGTTCGTATCGACGGTCAGCCACCCGGGAACAATGTCGGGAAAATTTTAACCCTCGCCCCACCATGTCGGAAAATTTTGAGATTTTTCTTTCCAGTCTGATTTTGGGACAAGCAAATTTAGTTGTTCTGTGTGGAGATGACAGATTATTGATATTAATGAAGAATGTTCAGTATTGCCATATATATTTATTTGTTTGTTTATTGGAGTTTAACGACACTTTTGACAGCCAGGGTCACTTCGTGTCTGACAGTTTTATGGTGGAGGAAGCCAGAGTACCCAGACACAAAAATCGAGCAAGGGCGAGCAACTGTCAGACTCCCCAACGTACTAAAGTTAGTTGTGGTTGAAGACATATGCACCATCGACATGCAGTACGCCTTAGTACACAACGTCGCCGTGCCCCCACGTGGACAATTGGGATCAAGTGTCTTGCCCAAGGACACAACGCTTTGCCACATGTGGGATTCGAACCGAGGACCTCTCGGCTTGTAGCCTGCATCTCTACCTTCTGAGCCACCGCGCCCCTTATTGCCATATGGGCAACCACAGCATCATATAGCACTATCACGTAAGGATCTATTGACTTTGCGTGTCTTCAAAATCGAAGCAGTTGGAGGATGAAGTTGAAGTTTCGTTTGCTGTTAAGATTTGTTTTCTGCATCCATACGCGGCATTGCCTTGTCATTGATATCGAGTTTTCTCTTGTAGCGATCAACGGAAGTACAATTCTGTAGATCTGCACCTAGCCTATTTCAAAGTATTACTGTCGATGGCAACAATCGAGGCAGAAACCGAATGCGTTAGAAGATATCAGCCAATAAAGTGTCACATCTGATGTAGGTCGAGTGGAGTGGAAAGGCGTATATCCCTTTACCCAACGTAACGGCCAAAACCGGCCAGCGCTATTCTAAAAAATCGCCAATTAATTTTCATTATTTTTTCATTTCTTGTCTCAAAAACATAGGTTATGACCCCTCGTTGGAACGAGCTCGTTCCAATGAGGGGTCATAACCTATGTTTTTGAGACAAAAAATGAAAAAATTTAGTTGTTCAAGAATTTTTTTTGCAAGTGTCGTCTGCTTTTCACGTTAGGTAAAGGGATATAGTAAACACCAGGTTCCAAAACTATCTCACAGACAGAGGGCAATCAGTATTTCTTCCAAAGGCTAGTTCTGGGGTTCTGGATATAGCCACTGGTGTCCCTCAGGGACCCATTCTTGAACCTCTTCTTTACATTATCTACATCAACGATATTATAAACGCCACACTACTGAAAATGTTATGGTATGCAGAGCATACTACTGCACATGCATCTGGTAATAATTTAGACACAGTGATAGAAACGGCTAACATCGAACTAAATAAATTATTCATTTGATGTACCTCAAATAAACTTACCCTAAATGAAACCAAAACAAAGTTCATTATTTTTCATCCTCCGAATGATTCATACTCCTTTGGAAGCAGACAAATTTTACTTAACAATTCCATCATTTTTGCTGTTGCAAATAATCAAGATGAAAAGTCCGTCAAATTTCTAGGGATTCACGTGGATGAATATTTAAATTTTAGGTATCATCTCTCAGTTGTCTGCTCAAAAATTTTAAGGGCTATTTACGCCATAAACAAGGTAAAAAGAATTCTCCCGAAATAGTGTCTAAAACATTATACTACTCTTTGATCCACAGTCATATGTTATATGGTATCCACATATGTATGCAAAGGCTTTGCACCCTCTAAAAGAGGTAGAAAGGTATCTGCTTCTAATGGAAAGACAAACAACAATCCATTGTATTGAGTTAAGCTGTAACTGCTTCACCACTGAAAACACGCTGCTATCAGAATTGATTTGTATTCATCTGTGTTTGTTTTTTTGTTGTTTTTATTTTGATAATGGGAATGGCAGGAAGACAGCCCTCGTGGCTGTGCCATTTCCCTGTAATGCAATCATGTACTTAAGAACTATGTATATTACATTCCCTATTAATTGTATTTTATATGTTTACACAGATACATGTTATGTTACTAAATAAAAAGTATTCTATTCTAGTAGATAGAGTAGGGAAGCCGACATTTGTGAAAATAATTTTGTACAGTATTACTAACTCGTGATGCCTTACGAGCTTCTCTGAAGTCATGAATCCCAATTAATGGCTTAACCTCCAAGTTGACACCGTAGTTTCACTTTTTAGCTCACCTGACTGCATGTTATTGTGAGCTGTTGCCATCACTTGGAGTCCGTCGTCCGTTAACGTTTGTAAACTTGGCTTCTTCTTCACAGCAATTCAGCCAAATTCAAACATTTATTGCATAAACCATCCCTAGAGTATACCCTTTCTATTTTGTTCAAATGAAGCGGCTGCCTTCTTCAGGCGCTGGTCAATGATGCCAAAGCCTAAAAATCTTCTAAAATTCTTCTTCTCATGAACTACCAGAGAGATTGCTTTGATATATAGTATGGAACAATCTTTGCTGTTGAAGATTTAAAGTTTGTTCAAGGGAAGTTGGTAGATCAATATTTGGGCTCTCTGTGGGCACATAACCGATGGACCGATTTGAACCAAATTTGGCATGTAGTATAAGTGGGTCAAAAGTGCTTGATTGGTGCCCGAATTTATTTTCGCAGCCCCGTGGGTACTCCAGGGCAGGGGCAAAAAGTAAAAATGCCCATATTTCACAAACTACACGGAACAGAGAACTGTTATTTGGTATGAAGCATCCTTTTGACCAGTAGAATGGATTAAAAAGATGGCAAAAATTGAAAAAAGTTTTCTTCAGAACCGCTGATCACAATCTTTTAATATTTGGTATGCAGTATCCATAGGGCGGTTAAATGCAAGTGTGTTCAAATCGAGCCCCTCGGTTTATATTTGGCTTCAACACAGGAGCCCAAATAATTAACTTAGGGCGCTATGGGGAATAAGCCTTCAAAATCTTCTTATTCAGATCAAACAGTTAGATTCTTTTGATACTTGGTATACAACATCTCTATGGGGTCAGATTGAAGTTTGTTCAAATCGAGTCCCTGGGCTTCCTGTGGGAGCCTGAATATTAACTTGGTGCAATATGGGGAATAATCGTTAAAAATCTTCTTCAGATCCACCAGTCAGATTCTTTTGATATTTGGTATGCCGCATCTCTGGGGGTTAGGTTCAGGTTTGTTCATATGGGATCCCTGGAAGAATATTTGGGCTCTTTATTGGAGCCCAAATTTTAACTTAGTGCAATATGAGAAAATTTCTTTAAAAATCTTCTTTTTCAGACCCACTAGTGAGAATCCTTTCATATTTGGTATGTGACATCTCTAGAGGTGTAAGATTTGAATCTGTTCAAATCGAGTCCCTGGGTTAATATTTGGGCTTTCTATGGGAGCCCGATTATTAACTTAGTGTAATATGGAGGATATTCATTAAAAATCTTTTTCTTCAGATCCACCAGTCAGATTCTTTTGATATTTGGTATGCAGCATCTTTAGGGGGGTTAGATTCAAGTTTGTTCAAATGGGATCCCTGGATGAATATTTAGGCTCTTTATTGGAGCCCAAATTTTAACTTAGTGCAATATGAGAAAATTACTTTAAAAATCTTCTTTTTCAGACCTGCTAGGGAGAATCCTTTCATATTTGGTATGTCACATCTCTAGAGGTGTAAGATTTGAATTTGTTCAAATCGAGTCCCATGGTTAACATTTAGGCTTCCTATGGGAGCCCGATTATTAACTTGGTGTAATATGGGGAATAATCTTTAAAAATCTTCTTTTTCAGATCCACCAGTCACATTCTTTTGATATTTGGTATTCAGCATCTTTAGGGGGGTTAGATTCAAGTTTGTTCAAATGGGATCCCTTGATAAATATTTGGGCTCTTTATTGGAGCCCAAATTTTAACTTGGTTCAATATGAGAAAATGTCTTAAAAAATCTTCTTTTTCAGACCTGCTAGTAAGAATCCTTTCATCTTTGGTATGTGACATCTCTAGAGGTGTAAGATTTGAATGTGATCAAATCGACTCCCTGGGTTAATATTTGGGATTCCTATGGGAGACCAATTATTAACGTGGTGTAATATGGGGGATATTCTTTAAAAATCTTCGTCTTCAGATCCACCAGTCCGATTCTTTTGATATTTGGTATGCAGCATCATTAGGGGGGGGGGGTAGATTAAGGTTTGTTCAAATGGGATTCCAAGATGAATATTTGGGCTCTTTATTGGAGCCCAAATTTTAACTTGGTGCAATATGAGAAAGTTTCTTAAACAATCTTCTTTTTCAGACCCACTAGTGAGAATCCTTTCATATTTGGTATGTGACCTCTCTAGAGGTGTAAGATTTGAATCTGTTCAAATCGAGTCCCTGGGTTAATATTTGGGCTTTGTATGGGGGCCCGATTATTAACTTAGTGTAATATGGAGGATATTCATTAAAAATCTTCTTCTTCAGATCCACCAGTCAGATTCTTTTGATATTTGGTATGCAGCATCTTTAGGGGTTAGATTCAAGTTTGTTCAAATGGGATCCCTGGATGAATATTTAGGCTCTTTATTGGAGCCCAAATTTTAACTTAGTGCAATATGAGAAAATCTTCTTTTTCAGACCTGCTAGTGAGAATCCTTTCATCTTTGGTATGTGACATCTCTGGAGGTGTAAGATTTGAATGTGTTCAAATCGACTCCCTGGGTTAATATTTGGGCTTCCTATGGAAGCCTGAATGTTACCTTGGTGCAATATGGGGAATAATCTTTCAGAATCTTCTTCTTCAGATCCACCTGTCAGATTCTTTTGATATTTGGTATGCAGCATCTCTGTGGAGGGGGGGGGGGGTAAATTTAAGTTTGTTCAAATGAGATCTCTGGATGGATGAATATTTGGGCTCTTTATTGGAGCCAAATTTTAACTTAGTGCAATGTGTGGAAATTTCTTTAAAAATCTTCTTTTTCAGACCAACGAGTGAGAATCCTTTCATATGTAGTATGTGACATTTCTGGAGGTGTAAGGTTCAAATTTGTTCAAATCGAGTTCCTGGGTTAATATTTGGGTTCCCCACGGGAGCCCAAATATTTACTTAGTGCAATATGGGGAATTAACGTTTAAAATCATCTCATTCAGATCCAGCAGTCAGATTATTTTGATATTTGGTGTACAACACCTCTGGGGGGGTTAGATTCAAGGTTGTTCAAACCAGGTGCCTGGGTTAACATCTGGGCATTTTATTGAAGCCCAAAATTTAACTTAGTGCAATAGGAGAACACGTCTTGAAAATTCTTCTTCAGGTCCATCAGTGAGAATCCTAGCATCTCTAGAGGTGTCAAATTCAAGTTTGTTCAAATCGAGTCGCTTGTTTTTTCTTGGGTTTTTTGGGGGGGAAAAAAAATTTCGTTCGGTTGTTGTTTTTTAATACTTCACAGAATAAAGCTTGCTAGGAAATTTTCCTTGGACCAGCAGAAATGAATGACCAAAAAAGTTGCCTTTGGTTGTGTCATAGCAAATCAAAAAATTGCTCTTGCTGCTGATCACTTACTGATACACTAATCTCTTTTGACAATTTGAGCCAGGTGAGCGTTTTAGGCTCACTTGAGCCTCTGGTTTAGTTTTCTGACAACTGAAATATTCAGTACGTTGAACCTAAACAGAGGCAATGACCTCTTTAACTCTTAGAACAACGGTCTTCCATGTCAGTTCAATGGTAGCAATTGGAAGAATCCAGATTCATTATTTGTTGTTAGACCAATTAATATTTTCAACGTGCAGCCTTGGGGCTGCACGTTGAAAATATTTATTGTTCTACCCCACATATTCCCTTAGAAGCCATCTTACTTAATCCAATTATGGCGTGCCATGTTTCTAAGCCGGAAATGCAGAATCACGAGTTCAAGGGGGCTAAAGGATAGACTGATCCCAGGCCACAACAGCGTCGAGTTCCTCACATAATTAGACAGGTGGCGTGGGAGCTTGATGCCATAAACGGCATTCGTACGTTTTTTTAACCAAATAAGCGGTTATAATACGAGATGTAATATGAAAGGATCCCTTTCTAAGAGTGTAATGCATAATAACCCTCCATTAGTTTAATGGGACGAATTCAAAACATGGTATGGGGAAAACTGGGTCAATTGCTGTCAGAAGCCGTTAAGAATGGAGTTGGCATTGTGTTAAGTCCTCGGTTAGCATAAATACACTTGGATTGTTACTCGGGGGAGTTTTAGTGATCACATTCCGTCCGTCATTAGGCCATCTGTTGCTTTGGCCGTCCATTGCCCGTCGTCTGATGTGAACTTTACATTATCACCTTCTCCCCATAAACTGCTAGACCGAATTGAACCGAGTCTGATAGACATGTTCCTTAGCATGTGCCAAATCATGTTTGTTTCAAATAAAGATGATGCGGCCAAAGCAGCAATACAGGGGACATTACTCAGGTTTGTTCAAATCAAGTACCTGGGTTTATATTTCGGCTCTCTATTGGGATATTCTATGAGGAATATTCTTTAAAATCTCCTTCAGATCCATCAGTCAGAATCTTATGATATCTGACTCGCGCATCTGCAGCTGCTGTCCAATTTCTGAAGCACTTTGATGGCGGTTATCTAATGCTATGGTACGGATGAAACGATCCTGGTTAGCAGTTGTCGCCCTTGGACGACCTGACCGACGTCTGTCAGCAACATTGCCTGTCTGACGGTAGCGTGTCCACAACCTGCTAATCAGCGATTGAGTAACGTTGAGAATTTGAGCCACTGCAGTTTGTCTGTTGCCAGCTTCCAACATGCCAGCGGCACCTAAACGTTTGTCACGTGTCAGTCTTCACATACCTCAAAAGTTAGGTTTCGACCAGAAACTATTGAATCATTGATGAACGAGTTTATACCAAGAAACCTAAGATGAGACCTCCGAAAAAGCCCGTCCAGTACAAATGAAAATTTCAAAATGTTCCCCACTGACATTAACGCGGTGATCGTGCGAAAACCTGCACGACGTTTTCGTGGGGCGGTGACATTCATGATCCACACTAAACTTTGTAACATATTGATGTGTCCAATCACGCGTATCCAATACCATTCTCCGAATATATCAACACGTCAGTTTGGATATCCCCTACTTTTTTTTGAATAGTATATCATAATTAATAATTACTTTCCAAAGTGTGATTTACTGGGATTTCCGGGTTTGCTTATAAACGATAACTTCACAAGTGAATTATGCAATCAACAATTGGGTCATGTATCCGTGCGCGCAAACGAAGACGCTTTGCCGTGGGTGTAATGGGGACTTCATTGGGTTTTTTATGGAGTTTTTTTTTAACCCTTTACCTAACATGAAAAGCAGACGACACTTGCAAAAAAAATTCTTGAATAACTATTATTTTCATTTTTTGTCTCAAAAACATAGGTTATGATCCCTCATTGGAACGAGCTCGTTCAAATGAGGGGTCATAACCTATGTTTTAGAGACAAAAAATGAAAAAATAAGGAAAATTAATTGGCGCTTTTTGAGAATAGAGCTGTCCGGTTTTGGGGCGTTATGTTAGGTAAAGGGTTAAATAATATAATTATCGTTAACAATGAAAAGTAACAGAGTAATCGCTTGACTGGATTGGTTGCGTGAAATAATTCATGAGAGGTGAGGGACGTTGTACAAACACGAGCGCGCGAATGCTCACAAGTGTTTTACAATATAGTCTCTCGTCTCGAGGGAGGCGATTATTCTCTATTTATCTCCACGAAGGGTTATAAAATTGATGAAGAAAAATGAAAAAAAAAACATAAAGTAACAAACAGGTGTTTTGATAAGAATCAGATTATTACGTAACATGCGTGAATTCGGTCTCGTCGGACACCGATTTTATGGAAACAACGCGCTGAAATAATAAACAACAAAGCCTTTGAAAAAAACAAAAGTATATTTTTGGCGCCAGAGTTTGATGTCATATGCTGTATTTTTGGTGCCAAATGAATTTTGTAAGTGCAGTTGGCACGTTTGACGCCTGACAGTGTGAACACCGTCTAGGGGGAGCGGTGGCTCAGTTGGTAGACGTGCAGACTGCAAGCCGAGAGGTCCTCGGTTCGAATCCCATCTGCGCCAACCGCGTTGTGTCGTTGGGCAAGACACTTCATCCCCATTGCCCTCGTGGGGGCACGGTGACGTGTACTAAGGCGTACTGCACGTCGATGGTGCACCTGTCTTCAACCAATGCTAACCCTGATTGTGTGGAGTTAGTATGTTGGAGAGCTGACAGTTGTTCACCGTTGCTCGGCTGTTCTCTCCGGGTACTACGGCTTCCTCCACCCGTAAAACTGTCGAGGTCATGATTGGCCATTGTGTAAAAATATGTGACCTTAATCACCAATAAATAAATAAATTGGACATGTGTGTTTACTAAATAATTACTCTCCACAGCTATTATACTATTTTGGACTTTTGGGGTAGTGAATATTCACCACCACAAATGTCCATAACTGTTTTATTATATACACCAAGCATCCTTAAAAAAACACAAAAACAATCTTCCATTTTCAATTAAAAGTTCAATTATATCAACCAGAAATACTTTTATTTAACAGTAACATATTTATCAACCTCAGAATAGCATAAAAATAAACAATGTCATAGAGATTACGTCGATTGAAATAAAACTTGCCAGTGGATTTCCAAAGAAGTATATTTAGAAAGTTGATATTCACTGGAAACCGGTGTACATGGATTTTTGAGTACCAGTCACGTGTATAAGATCCAGCCAATAGAAATGTGGTTATTTATAAAGTATATAATAAAGCGTTATGATTGCGTCGCGTCGTAAGCTTCACCAACGACACGATATGTATCACAATTCAATCTACATGATCTCTCACGGCATGCAACTACAACTCTCAAAACGTTTGAACTACGTGTATTCATTTCCAAGAGCTTCCTTTTATTACAATTTTTTGAATGCACTCTTTAGACAATATGTAACTTCTGAAAGTGATAACCGTTGGCATTCATTACTTTCAGGTATTGATAATATGGCTTGTTTTCCGGTGTTTTTGTTTTCTCTCAGAATATTATTTATTATTTATTGGTGGTTTTAAGGTCACATATTTCTGCACAATGGCTAATCATGACCTCGACAGTTTTACGGGCGGAGGAAGCCGGAGTACCCGGAGAGAACCACCGAGCAACGACGAGCAACTGTCAGCTCCCCAACATACTAACTCCACACAAGCTGGGTTAGCATTGGTTGAAGACAGGTGCACCATCGACGTGCAGTACGCCTTAGTACACAGCATCACCGTGCCCCCACGTGGGCAATGGGGGTGAAGTGTCTTGCCCAAGGACACAACGCGATTGCCGCAGGTGGGATTCGAACCGAGGACCTCTCGGCTTGCAGCCTGCACCTCTACCTACTGAGCCACCGCCCCCCCCCCCCCCTTCTCTCAGAAAATATGTTCAAACAATTTAATCCTTTATATCTTGTTTGACAGAGCTCATATCTTAGAGCTCTGTCAAACAAGATATAATGGATTAGTCAAATAAATTTTCAGCAAATTACATGGAGTTCACCGACTTTTGGTTAACTGAAAAGTCCTGTTGTGATGGCATATTTATCACTGTCTATGCTGGTATTCCGGAAAAAGCAGGGTTTCATTGCACTAGCTTTCAATATATGAGAAATTGTTTTGCCTGATATTATTTATATTTACCGTATTGCGATACACGGTGAACAACGATACGTATTGAATCGAGAGCAGTGTATCGCGGTTCAAGCGTATCACGATTAATCGTTGCAGGCCTATCGTGTAGTTCACCAACTGCTTTAATATCTTGATGTTTTCAATGCGAATTAAATACTTATTGATTTCAATATCTATAACTGGAGCTCGAATGAAAATCTTTACATCTCTGTGAGTAAAAGGGCATCACATTTAATCAACGGTACTCTGTGTGCAAACTTCACGGAAGGAGGTTAAACAAACGGCCAATAAAAGAGTTCGATTCCTTTCGGGATTTGATTGTTGGGCTTAGAGCTTGGGGTTTGCAGAAACGAATCATCCAATTTCTCTTATTTTCAAGTGTTGCTTACAAAACTTAGCGCTCCTCGCAATGACAGAACACACTTAACTTGACAAAGTCAAGATAAGCCATTGCCGTCACGCGCGCGGAAGTCTGTGAGTCGGTCAGTATGTCAGTCTGTTCACATTTTCTTTAGCACAGGCTACACCCCATAGTTCTTGTCCGAACACCACGAAATTCCATCTGCAGATTCGAAGTCATGTCTAGATGAGAGCGTGTCCTTTTGGTCACGATCGTTTAGCCGTAACGGCTATGCGAGCCTGAAGCCCGAAAACCTTTAGCACAGTCTACAGGTCGCATTTATGAAGAGATTTCACTGTAACTTGCCAGAAAGACTTCGTATAAGGCCTAGATGAGAACGTCCTCTTTTGGTCGCGATCGGCCACCCATGACGGCTGCGCGGACCCGAAACCCGAAAACGTTTAGCAAAGTCTACAGGTCAAATTTATGAAGGGATTTCATTGAATATTTATGAAGGGATTTCGTTGTATATTTATGAAGGGATTTCATTGCAACTTGGTATGATTACTCATTTTGGAATGATTTTACTGTAACTTGGTAACTTTGATTGACATACATTAACAGTGAGGTTCATATTAACCCAGGCTTCAATTCTTCAGTACAGTTTACGCTTCAAATTATTCTTATTGAAAACATAGCATTTCGGGAACAGAAATTAACATATTCTCAATTATCACAATTCTTGTCTTATTTCATAATCCTTTCATAAACATTGAACATTATCCTTTTCATCAAACAATACACACAGTCAAGTTAAGCTACAGTGTCACTGACACTTTCATTTTGTAAAACTGCACTTGGGCGGGCGGTTTTTTATTCTATTTTGTTATTTTTGTAATTATTTCTTTGCCATCAAAAGTTCTTATTTTGTTTCATGTTTTCGGCACCATAATCTACAGAATAGCATGGGTGGTAGTGTATTTCGTCCCTTGAGTGTAAGAAGAATGCTAAAGCATTGCGAAGCCTTGTTGCACTGAAGGGGCAAATATATCAGTTTTATCAACTTGGGTCGAATATTAGACATAAACCTTTTACTTTTTATGCCCCCGAATCTCAATAGCATTATGTTTTCACCATGCCCGTCCGTCCACTCGTCGTCCGTCGTCCGGCGTTAACTTTTGGTTTCCGTCAAATAACTAAAGAACCGCTTATTTGATGAAATCATAATTTTAGCCATGGTAACCATATTGAATTTGGTTTCTGTGCAATAACTGGTGAAAGCTGACTCGAATCATTTATATTTTTTAATTATGCATTGTTGGTGTCTAGAGGAAGCTTCCTTTCGATCAGTTAGCTGATCCGTGCTTGCCGTCAGTGGCCAGTTCATTATGGCGGCCATCTTGAATTTGGTTTCCGTCCAATAACTTATGAATACTGATTCGAATTAATTTCAGTTTTTGGTTATGCATTATTGGTGTCCAGAGGAAGCTGCCTTTCGATTTTGGTCCAGCTAGCCAATTCAATATGGCCGTCAAGGTAGCCATATTGAATTTGGTTTCCGGACAATAACTAATGAATGCAGTCTCAAATCATTTTTATTTTTTTATTTTTTAATTATGCATTGTTGGTGTCTATAGGAAGCTTCTTTTCGATTTTGGACCAGTCAGCTGAACCAAGATGGCCACCAATGGCCAATTTATTATGGCTTCCATGGTGGTTATCTTGAATTTGGTTTCCATCCAATAACTAAGGAATACTGACTTGAATCAATTTCAATGTTTGGTTATGCATTATTGGTGTCTCGGGGAAGCCTCTTTTTAATGTTGGATCAGCTAGCTAATTCATATGGCCGCCATGGCAGTCATATTGAATTTGCTATCCGTCCAATAACTAATTAATGCTGACTCAAATCATTTTTTTCCTAGAGGAAGCTTCTTTTTGATTTGGTTATGCTCCCGAAAGACTTACCTACCATTTTATGACACCGCCGGGGGGCATATGCCACGCTTTGCGTTGCTCTTATTTTTTGCAATGGTTAACTGGTAGAGTGCTAAATTATTTTGGGCCATCAACTCTTGTACACATGTCTTGCCTTGTTATAATTTATGGGAGAGCGCCTATGGGCACTCTCCCATAAATTGTAACAAGGCAATTCCTTATAGACTAAATAATATCAATTCAATGATAATGCAAAGCACATGCACTGAATATGAGCCTTCAAGCTGTGGTACCTCCACTTCAGAATAAAGCCCAAATATTGTCTTCCAGCACCCTACCAGTTAAAAAAGAGAGCATGCGGCAGCCAAAAGGTCATGCGGGAGAGCCTGAGAAACAGATTTTTATCTTTTTGGCCTCATTTTATGAAGACAAATTTCAAGTTTTTTTGATTGTTTTTTTTTTGGGGGGGGGGGGGGGGTTGTTATTCGTGTTATTTAAAAGTTTCAACTCAGTAAAATGTTCAACTAAGTAATTACTCACAGATGTTAGTATTACTCCTCTGCAGTGTTTATCCTTTTCTAAATCATCAAAAAGCGTGATTATATCGGTCAGGAAATCTGTATCTAGTGCGTTTACTGGGGGTTTGTTCATGGTCAAAACAGCAATTCCTGAAAAACATCGACAAATATTAACACATCTTCATTTTAAACCAAAGACAATGACCCAAAATGGCAACACAACTGAAAGATCGATTACAAAACAGGACGTGACCACTTTATTTATTTTCTTCCGTAGTGAGAGTGGTGGCCGAGTGGATAAGTACGCTGTTCTCTCATGCCAGAGGTCTTGGGATCGATCCCCGGTCGCGGAAAGTTCTCGAGGTGTCCGAACACTCTCTGTCAGCATCAGTTGTGGGGTTGATGCTGTCACGGCGTGCCGTCCTATCGGGTTGGGACGTAAATTGACTGTCCCCTGTGCGGAGAGGGACACACTCCGTGCAGGCTAAACATCCATTCGTAGTATTTGAGAAGAGCGTGGCCATGACGTTGCCGCTACGTAGGTCATCCCACACACCTGCGCCATTGGGCAAAATAGAGGCGTTAATATAAGTTGCTTAACTTTTTCACCAATCCTCGTAAAAGCAAATAAGATTTCAAAAAAGTGGTGAGATGGAGAAATGGTTTACTTTCAGTTCTCTTGTATGTTTCGGTCTTCGCCTTCAGTGCAAAATAGGAGGGATGCGAGTGTGTGTGTGTGTGTGGGGGGGGGGGGGGGGGGGGGGTATGAATATCCATAGTTTAGTGTTCCCTAATATTAACCTGGTCAGTTAGTTCTAATAAATTATATATTATCTGTAAGTTGTCATGATCGGACTGCATTGATCACCACTAAGAAACTGGTCTCGGCACACCTCACTGACTCCAGTCAATTATTGTTGCACACGAATAAAAATAAAATCTCTAGCTCTAAGTTTATTTGTCCGTGACAGTCATGTACTGTGGTGTTGCTGTTGACGATGAGTTCGATATCGAATACTGCATTTCAAGTTTGGCCGAGGAAAAAATGAAATGGTTCCGGTGACCCATCCAAATCTTAATCCCCGATCCTAAACCTTTAGTGGCCTCTCATCAAAAAACGTTTTATCTATTTAACCCTTTACCTAACATGAAAAGCAGACGACACTTGCAAAAAAAAATTCTTGAATAACTATTGTTTTTCATTTTGTGTCTCAAAAATATAGGTTATGACCCCTCATTGGAACGAGCTCGACGAGCTCGTTCCAGTGAGGTGTCATAACCTATGTTTTTGAAACAAAAAATGAAAAAATTAATAGGCGATTTTTGAGAATAGCGCTGGCCGGTTTTGGCCGTTACGTTGGGTAAAGGGTTAAAATGATATCTGACGATACATACGGGGCTGACATCAAATACATGTACACCGCGAATATAGGCAACACATATTTCAAATTTCTTTAGTATGTATAAATTTTCATTTTTTGCCTCAAAACATAGCTTATGGCACCTCATTCGAACTAGCTCGGGTCATAAGTACTTTTATTGAGACAAAAATGAAAAACATAAAATACAAATGGCGATTTTTGTAGATAGCAGTGGTCGGTTTGAGCCATTACTTTCGATAATAAGGTTAAGCGGCGACTGTGTCAGCAAATAAAATATTAAAAAAAACACATTAAGAAATCCCGACTGAACGACCCAGTTTTCTATTGAATGTAACCCGAAACAAACCGTTTTCTTGCCTTATGAATTCACATGTTGTTGGTCCAATTTTGTCATTGTTTCCAGTCATTCACCGAGTGCTACCGGTCGTTACCCACCCACCTACACACACAGGGCAGCAATTTACATCTCCATTAGATAGGACGATACGCCCTGACAGCATCGACCTCTAAAAACCAAACATGCTGGGTGGGATTACTTTCTGGGAGTCGTTTCTAGTTCATCTGGCTGCACGTCTGTGTTAGCGTTTGTCTGTACCCAGCATGCTTCGCCCTGCATCCACTGTCTGTCGTCTGTTAACGTTTACATTCGAGTCTTTCTCCGCTAGGTCACTTGGAGATAACACACCAAACTGAACACAAGAGTAGCACGAAGGGCTAAAGGATTGTGTGGGTATTGTTCCTTTGTATAAAAGTAAATCTAATCTTTAGCGCAAAAGTGCTTATATTTCAGATCCTAAATTTCACGTATTTTCCCGATAGCTACCACAGAGCTCCATTTGATACTCATTTTTCCGGTAATCGTCGCAACTAAGCGCACCTCTCCAACAAAATTACTAGCCACACGCCTGTTCACAGATGTTTTGTTTTCTCCATCTCTCTCTGTGTATGTCGAGTCTAAAAAGATAACTTTTCTCAGTGCATTGTCTTCTTGCTTGATCCATTAATTTTCTAGCTTTAGCAGAAAAGCTCGTTTCACTTGAATCATTTCTGATATCTCGAACACTTTCCTGGTGATTAAACTTAGCATTCCAGGATCTTGGTGCACTCCTTGAACTTAACACTGCATTAACATGTCCCGAACTAATAGAAGTGTCCACACTAACAGTTCAAGTAGAAGAGGAATCCAAGTTTGCCGAAGGAATATGGTGAGATAAGAGTCAACGCGCAACTTTCTTCACTGTCGTTTGAAAACTTTTAAATAATAAATAAAACAATAAAACTTCAAAAGAGGAGGAAAAGCGTATACGTATATCTTGTCCCACTTCACACCCAAGATACGCTCTGTCGAGGATTTTTGTATCTGGAAATGGAGAACACAAACATGGAAGCTGGAAACTCTGAAACGTGGCAAATAGATCTTGTCAATTGAGTATATACTTCAAAAGTGATTGTACCATTTGTTCACCACGCTCCACTCCATAATACAAATACTAGCTTTCCTTGTGAGGCTGTTAGCCAGTACGAACTGTCTGAATGGATATACCATGTCTCTTTCACCACTGCGAGATTTACCTTTTTAAGTACACAGTTTTAGAAACCTAGTCTCTTCTTTATTTGTTGACGTACTTCAAATGTACTAAGATCAGCAAGATGTGGGCGTTTTTTTAGCCTTCCGGTTCGGTTCCGGTTTTGCGGCAAACCCGAAGACCGAACCGCAAGACCCAGCAAAAACCGGCGGAACGATTTGACTGTGTTACTGGGAGAGAACTGGCCTAGTGGCCACTATGGACTCTCGTACTTAGTGTACCCGGCAGAGGGGCGAATACGTCGTGTTCCCATTATCGAATCTTCTCCCTTATTGACTCGTCCACTGGAGATTCGATGAGGGAGACAATCTGATGATGCGAATACAACATGGATTAGATGAACGTTATTCATTTGCCACCCTAATTTATGTTTTTTTCTGACTTTATAAGCTTAGCTACTACACTGCAAAAAATATAGGTTCTCTTTAGAACCAAAACTGGTTCTAATCTTGTCTCTGAGATGGAACCAGTTCTGTTTAAACAGTATTTATTTCAAATCAAATAAATTTACCAAGATTAGCATTCAAATTTAACAGATTATTACATGAACCGAAGTAGATTCAGCAGTAAACTTGGAGCTTATTCAACGCAGTCGCCATACATTTTGAAACAAAGGAGATATGAACAGTTGGCATGTCGAACCAGTTTTGGTTCTGTGTAGAACCAAAACTGGTTCGATATGCCAACTGTTCATATCTCCTTTGCTTAATAATGATTTGAGACAACCTCGTATAAGCTCTAAACTTATGGCTGAATCCCCTTCAATTTATGTTTAATTCTGTTAATATTTAATGTTAATCTTTATAAATTTATTTGATTTGAAATAAATACTGTTTAAACAGGACTGGTTCCATCTCAGGGCCAAGATTAGAACCAGTTTTGGTTCTAAAAAGAACCTATATTTTCTGCAGTGTAATCCCCTAGAACCAATAAGAATGCTCAAAGGGAAGTTAGGCCTAACCCAATTGAGATACTTTCAGAAAGGCTTTTGTTCTGAATGGTGTCACGCAAGCTATTTGGGGGTATTTTCCGAGTTAATGAGTCTGAGGTATTTTTTTCCTATATGTTCTTAACACGTAGAAAAACTGAACCGAAACCAAAAGTGTTTCCTGAAACCGAACAGAAACCGAATCAGGGAAATCAGCTCTAACATCTCACATCAAATGGAACACAGGCATCAATGAGTGTAAGCCTTCAGAGCTCTGTCGTCAGCAACCATCCTGTTCAAATAGGATGCAATAATTAAACCGAACAACACTTCCCTGAGAAATAAACATGTTGCTCACTGATCAAGGTTTCGAAAAAAAGAGATTTGTTATCCAATGCAGGCTGTCTATTAGAAAAAGTTTCTGCTGTGTGACTCGCGGTAGAATTCCTTCTTCGGCTTTCTCCTCACAACATAGAATATTTGGAAAATTGCTCATCTAGCACTCTGCACCGTAATCATCCGATGCCCCCAAAGTGGCAACACCGCGATGTCTTACAGTTAAAAGTAGAAGTCCTGTCACGAACTGTGCGCTTATCTAGGCTTAATTGCGCGCAATTGCCATACTGAATGGCATCCAAAGCACGGCAGGTTCTCCTGGTTACTCAGAGCAAACACAGGCAATGTTTCTGCCAATGGACCTCCGGGTAACCCGGAGGTCCATTGGCTGAAACATTGCTTGTGCACAGGCCATATGCACAAAATTTGATAGCCTTACTATGGTCAAAACGCGCAGATTAAGGCGCAGATCGACATGCTATTTGTGCGCATTTCATGACAGGACTTCTAGTTTTAACTGTAATTGTGTAAGATTTTCATAATAGAACCTACTAATGATAATTTTACATCCCTTGATTAATTGATTTATTTATTTATTTATTTATTTATTTATTTATTTATTTATTTATTTATTTATTTATTTATTTATTTATATTTAAGGCCACATATTTCTGCACAATGGCAAATAGTGACCGCAACATGGAGATCAAATTAAGTTTGGTCAATCGTTTGTACCATGTTGCCCATATTAGAGGACTTCCACCCCAAGCATTGGTGACTGGGTCCTATTTTACCAGTAAAGCGGGGCTTGTTAACCACAGTCAACAAGTACCACTTTACTGCCTGGGGTTCCTATGGGGCGATTGATGGTCAGAAATTCTTAGTAACGTATCTGAGACAAAAGAAGTAAATTCCTCGTGACCAACATTGCTGGTAATGTGTATGTTGAGCTCCTTTGCTACAATCTTTGATCGCGAGCCTGAGGCCGTGGAGTCAGTACCAGAAAGTAGAGACATGCGATCACCCTGAACAGATATTGTCCTCAGGATCCACCCTAATTCTATCATTGGCATGTGATGAGTTGGTGGAACGAATTTCCCACTCCGATTCTGAATGTGATATTCCACAACCTGGTTTGGAACCAAAGCAAAATTTATTACTGGTGAATGATGTGATTTTTCTGCCTTCCTTGTATTTTCCCACAGCGCTGTCTTAACTAATATTGCCGCGATGACTATTCTCCAAACTCGAGTGTATGAGTCGCGTCGACATTTTGAGACTTGACAGACTGTTATGTTTTATTGTCCAACCCGCAGCTAGTAGCGGAAGATTTTCGATTCGCGTGACCCTGGAGAGTCACAATTGAAGATTTTCAGATTGATACTTTGATCTACCCCCCAGCCCCACCCCCCCCCACCCCCACTCCCCGTGTAGGCAAAATTCCGACTACCACAGCATAATTTCCAAAACGTGGGAAATTCCATTAGCGCCCTCTCCCCTCCCTTGAGTAAACACTTTCCAACTACAGGTTTTAAGATGCAGAATTCAACTTGTACACCCCCTTGACTGTAAATTACCCGACTGAGGCTCTCGGTAGTCACAAACTCCAACTAAAAATCAATATATGGGGTTTTGTTGCTACTTTTCAATCAATATTTATAGGACCTTCACTACTTCTCAGTCTTTTAACTCCATATTTTGGTCCCAATTCTAGCCATTTTTGGAAAACTTCCTGTCGCGGCCTGTCTAAAATTTCCAACGTATTCCAATTTGGGGTTTCAAATTTTCAACTATTGTAAATATGACGAATGAGAGGGGACCCCACCCAGGGACGTGGCTAGAGGTTTCCGATTGGGGGGGGGGCGGTGTCTCCCTCTAGTTGGAAATTCACTATCGAGAAAGATTCTGAAAATGAAGCCATGAAAAGAGGCATAAAATTGATTCTAGTAACTGAAATGCCAACACGTTTATGATAGAATTATCAGGTTATTATTATTTGGTATTATTCTGGGAATTGAATATGTGCTAACCAAATGCTCAAACTAAGAACTTGGAGAGGGAGCGCGGTGGCTCCGTGGTAGACTGTTGGACTTCTATGCTAGAGGTCCCGAGTTCGATCCCCGTCCGGAACGACCCGTGTTGTGTCCTTGGGCAAGGCACTTTATCTCAGTTGCCTACATGGGGGCACGATGCCGCCGTGTACTAAAGCGTACTGCACGTCGATGGTGCACATGTCTTCAACCGCTGTAACCCTGCTTGAGCGGAGCTTGAACAGAGTTAGAACGTTGAGGAGCTGACAGTTGCTCGTCGATGCTCGGTGGTTCTCTCCGGTTACTCCGGCTTCATCCACCTGTAAGACTGCCGGAGAGAACCACCGAGCATCGACGAGCAACTGTCATCTCCTCAACGTTCTAACTCTGCATGTTCAAGCTCCGCTCAAGCATGGTTATAGCGGTTGAAGTAGCGGTTGAAAACATGTGTACCATCGACGCACATGTCGACCTTAAAACACCAATAAATAATAATAAATATTAAATAAGAACTTGGAGCAATTCACACTGTCCTCACATTAAATCAGATCTTATGCAGGAATGATCAATATTAGATTTTTCATCATTTTGTAACTGTGAATGATGGAATTAACTCAGGAGAACGATTTTACATGATGTGATTTTCTTGAAGTGCATTTCGAGGATTTTTTTTATTACGATAAGAAAACGTACTATAGAAATCTCGTACCGATTGACATAATGCATACTTATGAAGCTCAATATTGCGTACACTGTAGTTGTAAATAGAAACAGTTTGCATTTTTTGCCGATTTGAAACAGAGTTGGAATTTTGGGAAGTAAAGGAGAGGTCAGCATCCCCAAACAAGCTCTAAAATCCAGATAGATGGAATTTCCAACTATTCATGACATGCCCCCCTAATTTCCAACTATTTTTGACCATGATGGGGGGTGACACCCCCCCCCCCCCCCCCACATACACTCACGCCGCCCTCCACCTGTCGCCATGCCCCTGGCAGTGGGGGGTGGGCTCGATATTTATGAAACTCGTCTACAAATATCCTGTTTTGCCAAGCCTAACGGAAAATTCATAGACTCGTTTCCCAAATATCGAGTGACCAGAACACTCATTCCATATCCCCTTTTTATGGTTTTGACGTTCTCTTTGGAAAAACAGTGACAGCGTACATCCTGATTCTGATGAAATTAAACATACCAGGTTAAATAAACTTGCACAACTATGGAGCCCGAGAGATTACATGGTCAATTTTTTTTTGTAATCCGTGCGCACGGATTACTAATCCGTGCGAACGGATTACTAATCCGTGCGAATGGTTTAATAATCCGTGCGAACGAATTACTAATCCGTGCGAATGGATTAATATACAATTACTTTTTACCCTTGGCACCTCACGGGCACCAGTCATTACATGCGCCCAAGGGACATGTTCATTCATTTTATGGTTCCCACACTATTCAAGGAGCATGACTGTAGAGGAATGGTTCAGTGTATTTATTTATTTATTTATTTATTTATTTATTTATTTATTTATTTATTTATTTATTTATTTATTTATTTATTTATTTATTGGGATTTAACGACACGTTCTACAGCCAGGGTCACCTGGTGTCCGACAGTTTTACCGGTGGACGAAGCCGGAGTACCCAGAGAAAACCACCGAACAACGGCGAGTAACCGCCAAACTCCCCAACGTACTAACTCCACACAAGGAGGGTTAGCATTGGTTCAAGGCACGTGCACCATCGACGTGCAGTACGTCTTTGTACACAGCGCCGGGAGCGCGGTGGCTCAGTGGTTGACTGTTGGACTTCTATGCTAGAGGTCCCGAGTTTGATTCCCGTCCGGGGCGACCCGTGCTGTGACCTTGGGCAAGGCACTTATCACGGTTGCCTACATGGAGACATGATGATGACGCCGTGTACTAAGGCGTACTGCACGTCGATGGTGCACATGTCTTCAACCGCTGTAGCCCCGCTTGAGCGGAGCTTGAACAGAGTTAGAATGTTGAGGAGCTGACAGTTGCTCGTCGATGCTCGGTGTTTCTCTCCGAGTACTCCGGCTTCCCCCACCCGTAAAACTGTCACGGTCACGATTAGCCATTGTGCATAAGTATGTGACCTTAAACACCAATAAATAAATAAGTGCACAGCTACACCGTGTCCCCACGGGGGCAGTCGCGATGAAGTGCCTTGCTGAAGGACACAACGCAGTTACCCCTGGCGGGGATCGAACCGTAGACATTTCGGTTTGAAATTCAATGCCGTAATCACCGCGCTCCCGAATGGCTCAAGTAATGATGGACAATAAGAACCTTAGATACGATACCTCCCTCCTCCCTCCTGGGGTGGATAGGAACGTGTTGGTATGCCGTTTGTAACATTTATCCCGCATTTCCAAGAATTGGAAAAAGGATTGATCGATAATTATGTACAGGCTGATCAGACCTCATTTGATGTTGATGGGGGGGGGGGGGGGGTTGTCTGTTCGGGAGTCCTACCCGTGGAGGGACTGATGTGGTGGATTCCATCACCTGACTATACCGCCTGGTAGAACTGGTAACCTGCTATCGTTTGACGCCATCGCATTGATGATAAGCGTCGCTACGTGCGCATGCCGGCGCTAATTGTTGGGAATTGTTTTAGCTGGATCAGAATCTCACGAGAGTCCTCTGTAAAAGGAGCATGGAGCCGCCATTGAGTATTTGTACCGACATGTGTTACCCCCCCCCCCCCCCCCCCTCCTCCGTTCTGGAAGTTGCATATGCCAGCCGATTTCCACGGCAGTCAAAATTAGTTCGCCAATATCCACATTGATCTCCAAACTAATGCGTTATGGGTTTCGTAGCTCCTATCTTCTCCACCATTCCGCGGGTTTCTTGGTTTCTAGCTCCTAGCTCACCAATACCTAAATGAAACCCTGGCTGCTATATAACACAACGTTCTATCCATACCAAACGAGTATCATCAAAAATGTCATGCTTCTAGAAGGTTTCGGATTTTATTTGTGTAAGGATTGGTAGTGATCAAGGCGTTTTAAGTGAATAGTTATACCCCTATACAATTGAGCACAAACTCCGAACACACTCGCACTATATTAGGGGTATTTAGGCCCCAACGTAGCTATGTAACATCACAGAAACCAAGATGGTGGGCTACATCACACACAATCGAAGACAGAAACAAGTATCATAATTACAGCAAGAGCTACGCATGCGCAGTAACAACATGATGGCATGACGTCACAATATAACAGCTTATGCGTTCTACCAGAACAACCTGCTTGATACCCATTATGCACCGCGGAATGACATCACATGAAATCCTGAAGAGGATTCTGATAAAATGACGTTAAATACACCTGCTCCTCTCCTCTCCTCTCCAACTCAGCGCAACGCACATTGCTGTATAATGTTTTTTTGCCACTTGATGGCCTCCCCCACCCCCCACCCCCCTATGCAAAGGTTTCTGGGTACAATTTAGTATATATACAAAACCGGCGTAAGACCACAATCAATCATTGCTCCACCACCGGGGTCCCCAGGGCAATTCAACTGCCTTTGAAATGTGGCAAACACATGCAAGGAACAAACATGTCTATAGCCACTTGCTTTGGCTCGTCGTAAGATGCAGTGTATAACAGTCTAATAAGGTTTGAATGTGACCAACTGGCTGTACCCACCGATGACATTCGAATTTGTTTGTCCAGGGCAGAGCGGACATCTACGCATCCACACACCCTCCCCCCCCACCCCCCAAAAAAAAATATATATATATATCGTAGACCATGTGTCTGTCCTGTATTTTTAACCTACGTCATCTGACTCCACCCTCTCCGTATTGTTATTGGTTGGTATAGTGATGGTTTGTGCAGTAGTTTTAATAGCAGTGGTTGGCATTGTAGTCATAGTGGTTGTGCGGTAGTGGTTGGTGATGTAGTAAAGGTTGGTATAATAGTTGTTGTTTTTGATGAAGTAGTATAAGTGGTTGATGTGGTAGAGGTTGGAGTAGTAAAAGGTGGTGTAGTTGGGTTTCGTGTCGTAGTTTTAGTTGTTGTTGTATTGGTTGGTGTCCTAGTGGATGTGGTTGTTTGTGAATGGAGTAGATATAGTGACTGGTGCAGTTGTTGTGGTTCTTGCTATAGAGTTATTATGGTTGCTGTACTAGTTAGTTGGTGTTGTAGAAATTATTAAATCAATCACTGTAACTACGTAGGAACATTTGTAACGCTAACTACCACGACGGCAATACAAACCACCAGTGTACCAACCGCAGCTACTCCAACCACTACTACTATTAAACCAACCACTACACTATCACAGCAACCACTGAAAGACCAATCGCGACATCAATAAAACCAACCGTTATTTTCCCAAACACTACAGTATCAACCACTACAACTACTACACCTTCTATTTTTACACCGACCTCCGCAGCCACAAGGTAACAACAACTACAACTACAATACAAATCACTGCTGCACCAACAACCATAACTCCTATACCAACAACTATATGGCCAGCTACCACTACACTAACCACTACAACATCATCCCGACAATCACAATACGATCAATCTCAACTACAACCACAACCACTGTATCTACGACATCCACAACCACATCTACAGCAATCAAACCCACAACTAAAACACCAACACTACTACATCACCAACCAAAATTATTGAGCCAGTAGGTATATCACCAACTATTTCAAAATCAAACCACTGTAACACCAACAACTACTACAACCTTTACTACACCAACCACCAATGTGCTAAACACCAACTACCACACCAACCACTACTATATCAACAGCTACTGCGCCAATACTTTCTACATCAACCACTACAACAACAACTTGAAAACGCCAACCACTATTACAAAAGTCATTGCAGCCTCAACCTCGACAACACCAACACCTACTACAGAAACAACTACAATATGAAATACTGAAACAAGTGCACCAACAATTACTCACAAATAAATATAGCTATATCACTAATCAATATACACCAACCACTACAGTTATTCACTTAACCCCGATTGTCCACATGGGGGCACGATGACGCCATGTACTAAGGCGTAGTGCACGTCGATGGTGCGCATGTCTTCAACCAATCTAACCCTACCTGTGCTGCAGTGCGGAGTTACGATGTTGTCGCGCTGGCAGCTGCTCGTCGTTGTTCGGTGGTTCTCTCCGGGTACTCCGGCTTCCTCCACCCCGTAAAACTGTCACGGTCATGATTAGCCAGTGTGCATAAGTGTGTGACCTTAAACACCAATAAATAACTACAGTTATTAAACCAACACCAACTCGTACAAGACCAACTACTAGTAGCATGGTATGTGCTTTAAATGCCTTTCACCAGTGTAACTTGTGGTTTTAATGCCTTTATTACTTTCTCAGAGGTATAGCGGGTAGTTTAACAACATTTTACCGGGCTCTTTTTGATGTAATGTCGCTGTGCATGAAGGATATCATGATGGTTAACATGGAAGCTCACGTGAGCGGTCAAGCTGCGACGTCAATTTCGTGGTAACACATACCGAAGCTAGGAGCTACAAAACTCATAGTCCAGTAGTGTGGGCAGTGACAGGGACCCTTTTGGACGAATGTGGACATAGTCTTATGTGGTCTAATGTGTGGTCTCTGGAGTCGAGTGGGCTTTTTGTGGACTGATGTTGACTGATGTGGACCTCTGTAGACACATGAGATCTTTTTTGGTTTGCTTTGGGGATTTGTTGACTGACGTGGGCTTCTGTGAACTGACGACAGTGGTTTGGGGATAATTGGGGACATTTGAGGACTGAAAATAGTGGTGTTCTGGGGACTTTTGTGAGTACTTGGGACTTTCGGGAACTGAAGATAGTGGTTGTTGGTGTAGTATTTGTTGCAGTTGTTATTGGTGTAGTAGCTATTTATTTATTTATTTATTTATTTATTTATTTATTTATTTATTTATTTATTTATTTATTTATTTAACCACACTTTCAACAGGGTTATCTCATGTCCGATCACCATAACTACTATAACAACAACCACTACACATATTGTGCCTCCAATTATTGCAACAACTCCACCCACAACCTCAAATATCTACCGACGACTACTTTGCCAACCACTTCAACTGCTATATCAAAGAAACACAACTAATACTACAACCAATACACCTGCAACACCCAACTCTACAACATCAACCACTACACGTACTACTTCAAGAACCACAACAACGCCAACTGACACCACAACTACAAATCCAACGACACCAGAAACCCTGAGTACTTTAACAACCACAACAACAGCGCCAACCACTCACTCTTATACCACTAACCACAACCACAGAACTAACAGCCACAACCACAGTAACCACTGCAACTACTTTATCAAAACCAACAACTACTACGCCAACCTTTACCTCACCAACTACCACAACAAAAATAAACCATTACAACTACTACTTCAACCACAAACTGCACCTACTAAACCCGCTATATCACCTACCGTTACAACTACTACACCAACCACAAAGACCTATGGCACTAACTGTCACAGCTACAACACTAACCACTACAATACAAACCACTTTCAATTATTACATCAACCAGTGCAATACGTACCACTGCCACTACTACAGCAACCAAAATGACTATGACACTAATCCTCACAGCTCGAACACCAATCACTACAACACCACAAAACACAGCTAAACCGCCTACTGCTGTAATATCACCCACTACAACTATTCCTGCAACAACCACAACCACAGTATCAAACACTACAACTACTACACCATCCACTACCAGAACCTCCACAGATGCTACACCGTTCACTGCAACAACAACGCCAAATACTACAACATCAACAACTTCAACACCAACAGATACAACATCAACCACTGCAACAATGATATCAACAACCACAAGAGCAACCATTACAACTACTACACCAACCACTACACCAACTGAACCAACGACTAAACAAACCATTGCAAATACTACTCCAACTAATACAACGCCTAGTACACCAAACGAAAAACAATATATTCAGTTCCCGATAGTCCCAAGTAGTCACCATCACTATCTTCACTCCCCAAAAGTCCCAAGCAGTTGCCAAACCACTGACATCAGTCCACATCAGTCCGAACTGGTTCACATCAGTCCACAAAGGCCCACGTCAGTCCACAAAGGTCCACATTAGAACACAGAGGCCCACGTGAGTCCACATCAGACCAAAAATGTCCATGTTAGTCCACATTAGTATTTATGGGTCCACGGCAGTCAGTATTAGTCTATTGGTCTACAAAGGTCAACATTAGTCTCCACACTACTGGGTTATACGTTTCGTAGCTCCTTGTTTCTACACCAACCCGTAGCCTTCTTGGCTCCTAGCACTCAGACCAAAACCCACACGACCTCTTCTAGGACATCGACCAATACAACAACTAAAACTACGACACCAAAACCAACTACACCACCTTTTACTACTCCAACCTCTACCACATCAACCACTTCTACTACTTCATCAAAAACAACAACTATTATACCAACCTTTACTACATCATCAACCACTACCACACAACCACTATGAATACAGTGCCAACCACTGCTATTAAAACTACTACACAAACCACAACTATACCAACCACTAAAATACCAACACCCGCTGCACCAATACAATTCCGACACGAAGTGACCGTGGCTGTCGAAAGTGTCGTTAAACCCCAATAAATAACCAATATAATACCAGCCTCCACAACACCTATAATTTATATAACTACTGCACCAACCACTGTGTCACAACAACTGGTACACGAACAACTATAGTTACTACACCAACTATTTACACCATCCACTAAAAAACAGAACAACCACAAGAGCAACACCAACTACCACTTCAGTCACTAATTGCACCCATGAAACCCACTACAATACCTACAACTACTACATCAACCAAAGGAATTATGACATTACCCATCGTAGCTACAACTACAACCACTACAACAATTGGCGCTTCAACAATTACTAATATAACTACTACAGCAGCCCAACGAACAATGACAGCAACTACACAACACCAAACCAACCACTATGGCACCATATACCACAACTTTCAATGTGAATACACAATGTGCAATATACATACAAGATCAACCACTACAACTACTACATGTGCCATTACACGAACCACCATAAATACTACACCAACAACGGTAACTACAACACCAACTACTACAACACCAACGACAACAACTTCACAATATAAATAGATACACCAACCACTGCAACTACGACAACGGCAACCACAACAGCAACGACTACCACTACTACTCCAACCACTGCAACTGCTAAACGACTAAGCAAACCACTATAACTACGGCACCAACCAGCACCATATTCAGTTCCCTATAGTCCCAAGAGCTCCCCAAAAGTCCTCAAACCGCACTCAAAGCACATTAGTACATAAACGTTCCCGGCAGTTTCCAAACCACTGTCGCCAGTCCACATCAGTCCATATAGTTCACATCAGTCCACAAAAGCCCACATCTGTCCACCAATGTCCACAGTTGCACACATTAGTCAACTTCAGACCAAAAATCGCACATCAGTCTACAAAAGTCCACGGCAGTCAAACTTAGACCACCAAGGTCCACATTGATCTCCAAACTAATGCGTTTTGGGTTTCGTAGTTCCTATCTTCTCCACCATTCCGATAGTTTCTTGGCTTCTAGCTCGCAGCTCACCAATACCTGCATGACATCTTAGCTCCTATATCCATATAACTCAAGTTCTTTCCATATATTAATTTATTTCTTGGGATTTAACGACACTTTCGACACCCAAGGTCGCCTCGTGTCGGACAGTTTTACGGGTGGAGGAAGCCAGAGTACCCGAGGAGAACCACCGAGCAACAGCGAGCACCATCAGATTCCCCAACGTTCTAACTCCGCACAAGCAGGGTTAGCATTGGTTGAAGACAAGTGCACCATCGACGTGCATTATGCCTTATTAAACAGCGCCACCGTGCGGACAATCGGGATGAAGTGCCTTGCCCAAGAACACAACGCAGTTACCCCTAGCGGGGATTGAACCGTGGATCTTCGGTTTGAATTCCAATTCCGTAACCACTGAGCCACCGCTCTCTCGTTCTATCCATACCAAACGAGTATCATCAAAGATGGTCAAGACATTTTCAGTTGATATAGCCCTATACAAATGAACACACCCTCAGAACACACTCCGACTATGTAATAGGTATTTAGGCACCAAAGTAACCATGTGACATCATAGAAACAAAGATGGCGGCAACACACAAAATGAAAGACAGAAACACGTGTCTCCATTACAACAAGAGCTACGCATGTGCATTAACATCACCATGGCAATGACGTCTCAATATAACCGCTTACGTGGGCTACCAGAACAACCAGCTTGATACCCATCATGCACCGCGGTAAGGCATCACATGTAGTCCTGAAAAGGATTCTGTTAGAAGGGCGTTAAAAACACCTGTTTGTTACAACTGATAATGTAACAACTCCGCATAATGTTACGCCAACGTATAATGTTACAAAGAATGTTATAAACTCCGCATAATGTAAAAACTTTTAACGTTAAAAATCAACGCATATTGTTACATTTTTTTACAATGCCTAATGTTAAACAAATTATATCTTTATGTATACTCAGCCCGGCCACCACTATTTCAGATGAACTCCAACTTGAATTCGCGTAGCTTCCAGTTACCATCTTATGTAGTATATGATAGGAGTTTCTTGCCGGGTTGGACAGACCTCAGTGGGAGACCACGCCCGTGGGACTTATTTTGAGGGGACCTAGTCAAGTGACATATATCCAGGTAGCCTTAGTAGCACTCTATGTCCTGACATCATCACCACGGTGATATGTGAGTACGTGCTTCAAGGCTGTCAGTTTAGGGACATGACCAATTTTAAGGATTTTTTCAGCTGGATCAGAATCTCGCCAGATTTCTCTCCAATTAAACCATGGTTGGAGGGGAATGAGGCGCTAGGTTATCCGGAGGGTATGTATGCCGACACGAATAGTCTCCTCTTCCATGAAAGGAGTATGCCATAGCGATCTGATCCATGTTGTGGGTCAAATTGTCCTCTATTGAGTGACTAAATCCCAATTTACGCTTATTTCTCTCGTTATAATAATTTCCTATTATTTGTTTATTTTTCTAGAAGTTTTTCTAAAAGTTAAGATTGAACAAAAAAGAGATGGAGTTCGAGGTGGCAGTGATCGTAGAGGTGGTGGAGGAGGTGGTGGTGGAGGTGAGAGTACAGGTGGTGAAGTCACTTAGAGCAGGGATTACGAGGAGGAGAGGGTAGGATGAGGAAGAATGAGGCAACTAGCCAGCTGGATAGCCCTGGGAATACGGTAGTGGAACAGTGCTTGATTGTGGTCTTAGGTTTTGTATTACTAAATTGTGCCCTTTTTTCTCCTTATCAAAAAGGGTGACACGTGTTATATATATATATATAACAATATGGAGAAGATGGAGTCAGATGACGAAGGTAAACATACATGACAGGCACATGTTCTACGATATAAAACACAAGTTCCCACAAAACAAACCCTAACCCATTCTTCCTCTGTGACAACCTGGAGAAAACAAAGAATCCTTGAGGGCACACAAACACGCAAACAATATTGCCCAGGTTCTCAGAAAGTCGGGAAGACAGCACCCCCACCCCCAATCACACACACACACACACACACACCTACCCACACCATATTCCCTGTGACAACCAATACCACGCGGGGATGTTACACATAGGCCTACTGTTTCAAAACAAATCTTACAATGAAATTGAAGTGATTGTCACTTTGTGTTACCACTGGTCATTACCATCACCTCCATTTCTTCCGTGTTATTTGTCACCGGCATTTCTGTCCTCCGTTTCGAATTCTTGCACGCACAAAACATAAGATAAGAGCCAATATGTCATCCATTTATGTCTGATTCTCACCCGTCGCTCTGTTGAATTACTTGATACTAACTTATATATATATATATATATATATATATATATATATATATATATATATATATATATATATATATATATATATATATATATATATAAGTAGCCGTATAGGTCTGGTTGACGTATAAAATATTAGTAAGTAACACCTTGAAGACCTATTTTAGTCATTTAATCACGAGCTTTCGGCTTTCAAAGCCTTCATCAGGTGACAGACGAACAACAATGAGACAAAATAAACCAGTACTGTAAAAGTTAAGTACGTACGTAAACAATGACGTTAAGCATACTAGAACGTCAAGATAAACAACTGCAAGCCTACGGGCCTATATTTACCTCAGTGAAGTCTTCCCAGAAAAACCTGTGCTGGCCACAAGGCAACCGCCTAACCTACGTCTTAAGCTTGTCTCTAGTCAGCTCAATTTTGCCAAAACTACACCTGGAACTACTGCATGCAACAGGCCTAGATGTGGCACCTGCAAACTTATTTGCCGTGATAAACTTACTACAAAGGATGGTCATGAATTCAAACCCAGTGGGTCGTTTAATTGCACAAGTAGTGATATCGTGTATGCTTTGACTTGCTCCAAATGCCCTAATACACACTATATTGGTGAAACTAAACAACTGTTAAGCAAACGAATCAATGGTCATCGGCAGAACATAAACAACAAGGACGATTTGCCGGTGGCGGACCATTTTAATTTAAGAAACCACTCATCCAAAGATATCCGAGTACAGGTTATTCATGGCAATTTAACTGACTCAGAGCATAGAAAGATTACTGTGCAGAAATATATTCACTTATTCGACAGTCTAAAATCAGGCATCAACCGGGATTCAGGATTCATGTCACCTTGGCTCTAAGTTTCCACTGTATTCAGACCCCACCCCTTCTAGTCCTTTTATACCCGTGTATATTTTCAGTGTTGTCTTTGCCCCTCCTTCCCCACCCCCCTAAATTAATTAAAAAATTTTTTTGTTTTTTGTTTTTTTTTTTGTTTTGTTTTTTTTTGGGGGGGGGGGCGTTGTTTCTACTGTGTTCGCTCCCCTACCCAGCGCGATTTATGTACATACTCCTGTTGGTACATGGAGCATTGTGGGGAGGGAGCCTACCGGTACCCCCGTCCCCCCACTCCCCCCCCCCCCCCTCGGCTGGAGTGAGGCCCCGGGAGGGGGGGCGGGGGCGGGGGGGTACGTTTCCATTAGGGTTTAGGCAGTTTGCTCTTATTTATGTCGCCTGGTCTTACTGGTGGGGTGGGGGTAGGGGGTGGGGTTTGTTCCTATGAGGGTCTGGGTAGTATTCACCTTATAGTCGTCTAGGTTTTATTGTCTTATTATAGCCTCGTCGTTTTAGTGTTTACTGTTCTTAGTAGTTTATATGGGAGTTGGGGGGAGTGATGAGGGAGTTTGGGTGGGATGTGTTGGGGTTAGTTTTGATTAGGATTCTGTCAGTATTTACCTTATGTTATCTTGGGGTGGCGGAGGTGAGACAGTCTTGCCGTGTCTTTGGTATTAGGATTGTAATCATCCTATATGTCGTCCAGCTGTCACGTCCTTGTGTTATACTCTAATTCTTATACCCACCCGGTTACTTAGTTTAGTCCACCTCCTCCCCCCCCCCCCACCACCCTCCTCCATTTATCATTCGCAACTTGTAGTTGCGAATGGTGGGTGGAGGTGGGTGTTGGGGGTGGGGTGGGGGTACATTTCGGGGTTATTGAGGATATTTCATTCGTACTTCCATATGTTATCCCTATAGCGGCCCGTAGGCTTGCAGTTGTTTATCTTGACGTTCTAGGATGCTTAACGTCATTGTTTACGTACGTACTTAACTTTTACAGTACTGGTTTATTTTGTCTCATTGTTGTTCGTCTGTCACCTGATGAAGGCTTTGAAAGCCGAAAGCTCGTGATTAAATGACTAAAATAGGTCTTCAAGGTGTTACTTACTAATATTTTATATATATATATATATATATATATATATATATATATATATATATATATATATATATATATATATATATATATATATATATATATATATACAGAGTATTAAAATAGATGACAGAGATACAGATGATCAAGATCAAATCGCATCAGAACAAGTCAAGCACTGGGAAAAGGTAAGCGATAAGCGATGGGGCTTAAAACCGAGGAGGTGCGAAAGGTGATCTCAAAATTAAGGAATGGAAAAGCGGGTCAGGTGGACGAAATTCCTAACGAGTTTATCAAAAAAGGGGGAGAGCAGCTTTGTGAAAGCCTAACTGCCCTATTCAATTTAGCCATAGAAAAACAAGAGGTCCCAAAAGAGTGGAGAGAAAGCAAAGTGACAATTATTCACAAAAAGAGGGAAAAGGACGTTTTGGATAATTATCGAGGGATCTCTGTCAGTAGCAACATTGGAAAAGCTTTCTGTATAGGTCTGTATGGGAGATTGGAGGAGGTGATTGAGGAGAAGGGTTTTTTGGGAGAGATTCAGAATGGCTTCAGGGAAGGAAGGAGAGTCACTGACCATCTTTTCACGCTATTCCAAATGACAGAATCCGCGAAAGCAATAAAGAAAGGGATGTGTATGGGCCTTTTGGATGTTAAAAGGGCATACGATATAGTATGGATGGAGGGTGTGTGGCGAAAGCTTGAGACTCTGGGCTTGGGAGGCGAGTTTGTTGGAATTCTGAAAGCATTATATAAAGATGGACACAGTGAACTTAGCCTGGGTAACATAGCAACAAAACGTGTGCCTATGGAGAGGGGCGTATCCTTTCGCCAATTCTTTTTGCATTGTACATCATAGGTTTAGGAGATGAACTCCTGCATAGCGACGAGGGGTTAGCAGTTGGGGTCTTGAAGATCCCATGGCTATTTTTTGCAGACGATATGGTGCTAGGGTCAGAAAGCGAAGAGGGGCTAGCGAAAATGCTGAGTTAGGAAATATGGGAACAAATGGCGACTCGAACTAAATGAAAGCAAGAGCAAAGTTATACCTGGTTTTGAAGAGTACATTGATGGCACCCTTGGGGGGCACTGTTGTTCAAGCTGAGGTCGCGGTCCCTGGAGCTGAGGGGGAAAACAGAATAGGAGTTTCAGATGTGTAATTTAGGCGTGGTGGAACACTTTCTTCTAGAATGACCAAACTACCAGTCTAAAAGAATAAGATTCATTGGGAGTATAATGGGGAAGTGGGATGGGAGAATGAAGGACATGTGGTTAGTGAGAGACTCAAAAGAGAGGGTTAATATGCTAATCGGGGAGATTAGGAAGAATGGGGCAAGGGATGTCATCAAGCAGTTCGTCTACGAGTGTTGGGAGGAGAGAAGAAGCGTGGGAATAGGGAGGCAGTTGAGAGTACAGTGGTAACCAAGGCCTTCTCACCCGAGTACCGCGCCAAATCAGCGGCCGTCCAAAGCGTTATTATTATTATTGTATGTTGTTGAATAAAAGTATCTACCTATTTATCTAACAATCTACTCCTGCTTGCACTGAGAGAGCTCTGAGCTATTTTCATTTTTATTCAGTCAAAATCGGTCAAAATGGATATTTATCCAAAGTTTATCATTGATTTCTGTAAACATCATGCATATACGTAGCAAACCTCCAAACAATATGCTCCTTATATAAATATTAAATAAATATTGTCTCGTTATAGCGAGATGTTTTCTGTTATAACGAGAAAGTATCTCATTATAATGAGTTCAAAAAAATTCTCTATGTCCTAAACCAGTCACTCTAGCGATGTCATACTCGGAAAAAAGGGCGACACATGTTTTCCAAACAAAATCGTGTTCTGAAGCTTTAAAGTTGAAAACTATTTGGTTGGCAGTAGCGTAGCCATGGGGTGGGTGGGGCGTTGTGGTTTGTGGGGCTGAGGGGGGCACATGCCTGCCCCAAAACAATATTTCAGCCCCCCCCCCCCCCCCCCAGGTGATGTGGCCTAATTATTGATGCCTTCCACAACTTATAAATTCTGGACACAAACGGACTTGCGTTTATTTGTCTCAAATTTCAAAAAAATTTCCTGGGGAGGTCCCCCTCTCAAGCGAAAGTGGTATCCCCCTCTTGTGCTCGCACCCATCTCGCCGCTACGTGACTTGGGTGAGGCTGCGAGTAGTATGTCATGTACCCGGACGGGCCATAGTTGCCGGACCCCGGTGCCGGACCCCGGAAGTGACGTCATGCCACGTGACCTAGTTACGTCATGGTGTGTTTTCATGGTAACCCACGTGAGCGGCCATGTTGTGACTTCATCTCCATAGTGATACGTGATGTTAGTGCGCATGCGCAGCGCGTGTTCTTAAGGTGATACGTGTTTCCGTCATCCATTTTGTATACTGGAGGCCGCCCTCTTGGTTTCTATGGTAGGACGTGATTGCTATGTTACCTAAACCCTTCTTATAGGACAGGGGTATGTTCGGGGGGTATGTTCGATTGAATAGGAATATTTTCCCGATTCGTAGAATTATCACAAACAACCCGACAAGTTGTTTGTGATGTAAAAACACGGAATCCATATTTTACGGAATCGGCTAGGAATCTCAATTACGGAATGCTTTATATGTATACAGGGAAAATCTGATGGAACATTTTGAAGGCTTAAGCGAAGGTATAGCTAGGAAGTAATTGATGGTAGTTTAGTCAATAGTAGTCGTACAAGGCCGCAATGGAACAAGACTGTTGTAGAAGCTAATGATAGGACAGATAGACCATAGACCTGTAGTGGCCTTGGAGCTTTGGCGACAAGATGGAAACGGAATCCCATTTGTGTAATCCCATTTTTGGAATCCCATTTGTGGAACCCCTTTTTCCAAAACGCCTGTGGCTATGGAATCCCTTTTTTCTGAAATGAGTCGTCGAGTCGTTCGAGGAGTCACTCAATCGAGCAATTGCTCGTTGGCTCATTTGCTCGATGGGATTCGAGTCATTCGAGCAATAGTTGCGAGTGACTCGACATAAGACGGAATCCCATTTTTGGAATCCCTTTTTGGAATCCCATTTGTGGAATCCCTTTTTCGAAAACGCCTGTGGCTATGGAATCCCTTTTTTCGGAAATAAGTCGTCGAGTCGTTCGAGGAGTCACTCGATCGAGCAATTGCTCGTTGGCTCATTTGCTCGATGGGATTCGAGTCATTCGAGCAATAGTTGCGAGTCACTCGACATAAGACGGAATCCCACTTTTGGAATCCCTTTTTGGAATCCCATTTGTGGAATCCCTTTTTCGAAAAAGCCTGTGGCTATGGAATCCCATTTTTCTGAAATGAATCGTCGAGTCGTTCGAGGAGTCACTCGATCGAGCAATTGCTCGTTGGCTCATTTGCTCGATGGGATTCGAGTCGTTCGAGCAATATGCCGAGTCACTCGATCGAGCAATTACTCTAAAGCTCATTTGCTCGATGGAATTCGAGCAATGGTTTATCAGTAACTGTTCGATTGCTTATTGGGTTTGGGAATGCCTTTGATATACACAAGGAAGATAACTGCATTATGGGAAATAAAGCACTGATAATTATAAGACTTGGACGAGAGAATCAGAGATAGTTTGGACTGGATAGACTGTTAGTGATAGAGAAACATATGCAATAGGCATTAAAAATGGGATTCTGGGAAAATCAGGCCCCGTACTCCTATTCAATAGAACAGACCCCCTGTACCCCTTGGTTCTATAGCATAACTTGTTATTTTTATATGCCCAAAATGGGGCTTCACATGTCCGTTTATGTGGTTTGGTGGAGATTTTGGTGGTCTGTAAGGGTGGTCGGGTCTATTTGGGTAATTCTTCGCGAATTCTGGGAGAATTGTAAGTCAGAAAAATACTCTAGTTCAATCGAACACACCCCCAGGGGACCCCTCGGTACTATAGCACTACGTGCTACTATTATAAGCCAAAAGAATGGCGGTCCTAAAAAGGGTTCTGAAAGAACTCGAAATAATACAACTTGTCGGGTTGTTTGTGGTAATTCTACGAATCGGGAAAATATTCCTATTCAATCGAACATACCCTCCGAACATACCCCTGTCCGATAAGAAGGGTTTAGGTAACATAGCAATCACGGGCTACCATAGAAACCAAGATGGCGGCCTCAGTATACAAAATGGACGACGGAAACACGTATCACCTTAAGAACACGCGCTGCGCATGCGCACTAACACCACGTATCACTATGGAGATGACGTCACAACATGGCCGCTCACGTGGGTTACCATGACAACACACCATGACGTAACTAGGTCACGTGACATGACGTCACTTCCGGGGTCCGGCAACTATGGCCCGTCCGGGTACATGACATACTACTGCTGCGCATCCTATTCTCTATGCCCCCCCCCCCCAACCTAGTAGTTCAGCGATGTGAACGAAGCGGCTACCCCCTACGTATGGAGGTAGCCGTTAAGTTCATATCGCTGAACAACCCCCCCCCCCCCCCCCCTAGATATTACTCTTGCCCCCCTAACTTTGATATCCTGGCTACGCACCTGGTGGTTGGAAATATAAGACAATTGACCATACTCCATGTTTTTGCATAGGGGTGTCAAGGTGTTGGCTAAAAGTGGCGATTTTCTTGTTTAAAAGTGTAAATATTTTCGATAATCTTTCTGAATGGATTAAACATAAACATAAAACGTAAAGATAGGTATATGAAGGACCCCGAAAACCGGTTTGTCACTCAAAGCATGAAATTTAATGTCCATTAGGGTGCATTTGTTGAACGTAACATGGGCTATCTGATAACTGATCAAAGGAGTATTCTTCGATAATCATTACCTGTGTAATTATGTCCACTTAGTAGGTGGTTGTTCTAGAAAACAGTACATCGCATATGTTTTGGACACACGCCCATATTATGCAGCTAGCCTGTCTCCGAAATGTCAAAAGATACCAAAGCGCTAGTCTTTCAAAGGAACTTTAAAGCGAGTATTAAATTAAGATAGATCTGAGCGGCCAAGTTCAAGAGAAGCGATTAAACTGAGAATTAATGTTTTGGCTATCTAAATAAAAATCGGGGGGATTTCTCGAAAAATTCATTCCAGCCAATTCCAGTAAGAAGGTGTGTGAGGCTGTGGGTCGTTGCGTGTAGATGGGGAGGTCCCTTGCTATAGGTTAGATGAGGTGCCGCATCGGTGCGAAAGTATAGGCATGTTGTGAAGTATAGGAGCCACAGAGCTCATATTTAGAATAGGAGCAGTCGCGGGCCAAGTCGGTGGCCATATATGAGAATAGGATCAGAAACACGAAGTACGAGCTCAGGGAGCTTTATGCATTTAGGTAAACGGCATCACCTGTTTTAGAAGGCAAGCCATACATAGGCAGTGTAGGCTTTGCCTGTATGAACATTATCCTGAGATAGACGTAGGGGAGAGATTAACCCCATTGGTGGCGACTGCTTGTGTGGAAAGCGTCAAGTAAAGTGACAATAAGCTAGTGGCCGTGCGACGGCAGTAGTAGAGTGACATTCCGTCACCTGTTAGAGCAGAGGCGTCCGATAAAGTGACAATACGCTAGTGGCAGTGCGACGGCAGTGAACGGGTGAAGTGAAGAGGCGACCAAGGAACCAATACCAGCGAAGAGGAGGAAAAACCATCGACAACAGAGAATGCGGGCCCGCAAGTGACTCAAAAAACTGTGGGTAGGGGTGGATTGACGTTTTATATTCTTATTCTTGTGGATTCCATGTAAGTCACCAATTATCATGTTTATCTTTCTTATATATGTATTAAAATTGTTGTTTTCAGTGAACTCCTGTTGATTTATGCTTTCCGAGGAAAAGTTATTAACCCCTTCAGGATAAGAACCACCCCAACAAAAGAGAAACGGACGGGTTCGTTGCGGTGAGACATACGTTCACGCACGGATTCAGGCAACACTCCTTGAGTTTCGGCTTAATACGCGGCGTGAATCTATTTCTTCCAGCAGCGACAAAGCCCCGGTTTCCGACAAAGGGCCCGTAATGCACTTTCCTGGATATTCCCTATTCCCCCTTCCATACCCCTACCCTACATGCTATAAAATACAGAAAGGGATAGCATAAAATTCGTACATGATGAGTAAATTCCTTGGTAAAATCGAATGGAGTCATCGGGGAAGGTGTCATCGCGATGCACGAACATCACAATAAGCGAGAAAGTGTTAATTGCTATACATTTTGGTATAAATTCTATGCTACCCCTTTATGTGTGTTATAGAACGCAGGGGTAGCGTCTAGAGAGGGGAGCAGTGAATATCCAGCGGAGCACATTACGGGTCCTGTGTAAGAAAACCCCTTAACCAGGAATGCAAGGCTGAACACAATGAAATGATAAATAATCGGTTTACACTTGTTAAGTTCAGCCTCACGTCACCTGGATTAAAAAATAATTTGACCATGTCACCTCCCGGGCTTTAGTATATGAACAGAGGTAACGTGGTCAATTTATTTTTTAATTCATTCGCACGGATTAGTAATCCATTCGCACGGATTACTAATCCGTTCGCACGGATTAGTAATCCGTGCGCACGGATTACAAAAAATATTGACCATGTCACCTCTCGGGCTCCCTACACAACAGTATTAACCAACCTGTTTTCTTATCCAAGTCTGCGGAAATGTTTGAAAGACACTGTCGATGCTGTTCCAGTGGTAGTCTCATTCTCTTCAGTAGACTGCTACCTTCTTGCAACCCAAACTGACACATTCTTCTAAGCAACATTTCTGGAACAAAAATATTGTACTTGGGAATATGCATGGGGTTTCTGTATCCATAACCTGATAAACACTGGGAAAATATTTTTTTTATTCTTGGCCATTAGTGTCCACCCTACCCCACCATTCGTTAAATGTACATTAGAAATTCGAAGCCTGAAACAGAAAAAGCTGGAAATCTCAGACGGGGCGCTAGTAGAATGTTTCTCCATATATTGTCCTCTACATATTGATAAAAAGTATAAAAATCCCCTATAATATTGACTTGTAGTTGAACTTCGTGACTACCGACCGCCTCAGTTGGATAATTTGCTGTGTGGGGTGGGGGTGTACAAATGGAATTCTGCATCTTAAAACTTGTAGTTGTCTGGAAAACCTACTAAAGGTATTTAACCCTTTACCGAGTGTGACGACAATAAACGGCCAGCGCTATTCACAAAAATCGATATTCAATTCTCAATATGTTTTTCATTTTTTGTCTCAAAAACATAGCTTATGGTCCCTCACTGGAACGAGCTCATTGAGCTCGTTCCAACGAGGATCATAAGCCAAGTTTTTGACGCAAAAAAATAGTTATTCATGAATTTGATTTGCAACTGTTGTCTATCTTTCGTGTTAGGGAACAGGCTATTTATTTATTTATTTATTTATTTATTTATTTATTTATTTATTTATTTATTTATTAGTCGTTAAGGTCACATATTTCTGCGCCATAGCTCATCATGACGACGACAGTTTTACGGGTGGAGGAAGCCGGAGTACGCGGAGAGAACCACCGAGCAACGGCGAGCAACTGTCCGCTCCCAAACATACTAACTCCAGGTAAATTGTTATAGGTATATTTCAATTTAGTTTACGAGAAAATGAATATGATGATAAGCACATTTTGTTGGCAACACAAATTGTATGTTTACAACATATTTTATTTATTATAGATAAAGCCCAAAGGACGAGATTGGAAAGTTCGTATCGTGTTTCTAGTCTTCGTGCTTAGCTTTCTTTTGATGTTTGATGATATGGAAGTTGTTAGGCTTCAGTCACAGCGTAACAGCATTCCCATTATCAAACGTCCTCGATGGGAGGAATTCCACGTTCATTGACTTGACGCAATCTGGGGGTGGGGGTGGGGGGGTGGGGTGCAGATCCGACTTTCTACAGAGACAAATATATCGCAAAGAGTTTACCGAATGCAATCTCAAAACCTTTTTTGACCTGCATGTTTGTCTGGGAAACGTACTCAAATAATTTAAATGCATAGTTTATACGACAAAAATTTTATCCGGAGTGCTGCCGAGTGAATATATTCTCTGAACTAGAGAGACAGAATTTACTGCATCCAGTAAATTTAAGTCTGTGTGAAAAAGGTTAAAGTATCAGAAAAAAAACTATATAGAAAGAGAATTTATGGAGGCTTATTTTCGGGAGCAAAGTAGTTTATAACAAATCTGAAATGGGTTTTCGTTAACAGTATTTACAGATATTCATACTGGAATCAGAACAATTTTTCTAAGAAACTAGGAAAGGCATATATGAGCACAGCATTTAAAGGGTTCGACCAAGGAATCAGAAATTGACATTACTGGCTCTGCCATTTATTTGAATGATGAGATACAGAACTGCATTAGTTGGTATAAAATGCAAATCCTAATAGGTCTGAAAAATATGCTCCAAATGATCACTGTTGACCGCATTGAGGTTGACGACATTTTGAACCTTCAGCAAGTTTCAACTCATTCGGTGAAGGTTCCAAGTACATAGGTCATACCAGACCTAAAGTATGAACACATACAACTTTACAAATATTGGCTCCGCCAACTCCGGATCTGCCATATTTGTAGATGATGGCAAATATTCATATTAGCTGGAAAATGTTAAGGTACATGGTACCTCTAGAAAATATATTGCGAGCAAAAGAGTTTAGAAATGTTGGAATATAGACGTAAAAGGCCTTAAATGCCCGTAAGAGCCTACCGGAAGACTTATCGGCATTGGCAAAATACCGAGGTACCGTCTATGCCCATGAGTGTTTAGAACAACATTGTGAGAATGGAAAGGGTTTTCATTATTCTCGATCTTGCATAAAATAAAATTTTTGGGACACTTATTAAGATCTTGAGAGGGTTAAAATACTCACTTTAAATACTCCATTTTAACACTTTAAACGGGGGCGCGGTGGCTCAGTTGGTAGAGGTGCAGGCTACAAGCCGAGAGGTCCTCGGTTCGAATCCCACCTGCTGTAAGACACTTCACCCCATTGCCCACGTGTGGGCACGGTGGCGTTGTTTACTAAGGCGTACTGCACGTCGATGGTCAACCTGTCTTCAACCAATGCTAACCTTGATTGCTTGCTTGCTTGAGTGGAGTTAGTATATGGGAGAGCTGACAGTTGCTCGCTGTTGCCTGGTGGTTCTCTCTGGGTATTCCGGCTTCCTCCACCCGTAAAACTGGCGTGGTCATGATTAGCCATTGTGCAGATATATGTGACCTTAAACACCAATAGATAAATCAACAAATAATCCTTTAAAAACGAATTCATTCCACTGAGGGATCAAAAGCTGACTTTTTCAAGCAAAAATAAAAAAGTAATTAAAAATGAATAGACATTTCTGTGAATAAGGCTGACCGGTTTTTGCCGTTATGTTGGTTAACGGATTAAGAATGCCTTACTTTGGAAGGCACACTGAAAAGGTGTCCTATTCCTTATGGAATTAAATGTTAGAGGAAAGAAAGCGATTTTGTACTCGCATTGAAGTATTAAGAGGGTTAAAAACAGACCATTCAAATATTCCATTTCATTACTTTATAATTGTGATAGATGTTTCCAGAAAGCCGCACACCACTCCTTTCCAAAACCTGTCGATCCTGAGTTATGATTAAGAATAAATAAATTTTAAAAATGCTTTGAAAATTGAAGGGTTTTCTTTGTTCAACATGCTTTGAGAGTAAAGTTTGTAACACGATACTAAATAAATATACACCAGAGAAACAAAATTTACTGCATCCAGTAAATTTAAGCCTGTGTGAAAAGGGTTAAAGTATCAGGAAAAAACTCTACAGAAAGAGCATTTATCGAGGCTTATTTTCGGGAGTAAAATAGTTCTAAACAAATCAGAAATGGATTTTCCTTAACAGTATTTACAGATATCAAAATCAGAACATTTTTTCTAAGAAACCAGAAAAAGCGTATATGTCACAGCAGTCAAAGAGTTCGATCAAGGGAATGCATTAGGGGTCCAAAAATGTGATTTCCAGCAATTCTGAAAAAATTACTCAATGACCCCTGGGTGTCTTCAGTGACTTTGACCCGCACTTTAAACCTCCATCGAGTTACGACTCATTTGGTGTTGATCCCAGGTCCATACATCATGCCATGCTTGAGATATGAACGTGACTCACTTTCAAAAATTTTGACCTCTCTCACTTTTTTCCTGTAAAAATGCATGTATGAACTGCGGGAATGCTTTACGGGGTCCAAAAATGAATGATTTCCAGCAATTCTGAAAAATGCACTCATTGACCCCTGGGTGACCTCAGTGACCGTGACCGATATTTTGAATCTTCATCGAATTTCGACTCATTTGGTGTTGGTCCCAGGTCCATAGGTCATATCATACATGAGATATGGGTGTGACCCACTTTCAAAACACCCCTACGGACACCCTGATGCCCCAGGAATCTGAAAAACAAAGGTGCTTAGAACTTGTGACTGACTGTCTACCAGTATGCCAAAAATCAGAAGAAGAAGAAGAAGAAGAAGAAGAAGAAGAGAAGAAGAAGAAGAAGAAGAAGAAGAAGAAGAAGAAGAAGAAGAAGAAGAAGAAGAAACCATACAAAAACAATAGTCTGTGTGTTTTACACAGACTAATAATAAACTCTTCAGGTAAATATAAAATAGGTGCTACTAAAACGAGAGCGTAAACGTCTGAGACAATTAAAATTAAGTTTTACTTTTCACGAGCAACTATTTTATCCCCTTGGTTGTGTGCGCGATATTCAGAGTTGCACAAAGCTCAAAATTTACTATAGCGCTCTTCGGAGAAAATAATTAAAGTTAAAATATTGAAAAACCAATGGAATAGCAATTCATGAAGTCCATGGCAAATGCTTTCAAATAAAGTGTTATTTAAATCGCTTCTGTGGTGCTTTTGTACTTCCATTTTCATTTGAAGTTTAGCTCTTTTTTACTGTACAACGCTATGTAAAATTTTGAAGAACTGCTTACTGGGGCTTCTTCAAAGCTAAATTATTATATTTTCCGTCAGTGTAAAAATCTAGCCGGGCATCATTTAAAACATACAAAGACTGAATTTTGTGCATCAAAAGGTAAATACAAAATAGGTGTTTTCTTTATATTTCATTTCACTCTCTGAAATCTTAGCGGAGATTAAAAAGGTTTTTTTTTTCATTTCCGCGGCGATTTCAAAGATGTTAGTTTGTTTGGCATCCTGATCATATGTGGATTATCGCGACTATTGGCGTTGTTCAGCTTAATTAGCTGTTTTATCTGGCGTAATTCAGCTTTAGTAGCCGTTTTATCTGGCAGTGATCAGAAGAGACAAATAGAAAATATAGCATGAAAATTGTAGAAAAAGTTTCGATTGGTCCCCTTCAAACTGCGTGAATACAGTTGAAAGAAAACAAAAACGAGAGAAAATAAAATAACACGAAGTATCAAGATATAATATTAAACAGCAACATTATGTTTCTCGTCACGTGAAAGTTCTTTGGGCGGACCATCCTGCTGAAATGAATTTTTTAATCATTCATGTTTCAGAGCATGGTAGGCGCGTAGCCAAGGATTCCCATTGACTACAGAAGGGTGCAAAAGACAAAGTATGCATAGCACCAGGTAGAAGGGCCCAAACAGGGAAGGGTATGGGAGGCGGTTGTCTTTCTTATACTGATGGACTCCGGTAGCGTATTCTCCAAAATTTTTTTGTTGAAACATACGTCCCAAATGACACTGATCTAAAACTGAACACCCACCTCCGGAAGACTCGGGGGGGGGGGGGAGGGTGGAGGATTACGGTAATTATTCTTAGCACATTATTGAGAAATTCTTTACAACTTCAACAAGTACACTTTATCGACACATCGTATTTGCGAATCAAGCACTTCATTCAAGGTAGTATACACCCAAAGAATTAATTTAAATAGTATATCATGTACTCGATCGTCCCTTATTATCCGGACTTTTGCCGGAGCAACTAGTGTTAAAATCACATAGGAACCGGACTTTTGCCGGAGCAATTTTTTTCTGTGCAAAACGTTGGCTCCATCCATCCAGATCCGGCTAGTGGTGTACGTATTACATGCATTGTATGCTATGATATGTATAGAGATATATGTAAACCCAGAGCTCTAGGTATATATTATGGGTATGTGATGGAAAATTGGTGGGAAAGGTGAGATTTGTCTTGAACGTTTTCCCCGCGAAACGGTTGACGTTGCTATTGACGTCGTGACGTCATGATGCGCACGAAACGTCATAGAGTCGTTGACCGCTGTTGTTGTCCACTGGACAATCCGGCATTGCGTTATTCGAGTTAGTGGGTGTTGGGTTTTTAAGCGGTATTATGGGGATGGGGGTAATGCTTGGTAGTTTAGAACGGTATTATAGTATGGGCGGTATATACCCCTGTGGCTCCCACCTTAACCCTTAGTCCCACTATCAGTCTAGGGTGCTGTGCTGGCCCAAAGATTGTATAGGTAGTATGTAATGCTAGGTCAAGCCGTATTGTGGGGTGGGGGTGGGGTAATGCTTGGTTGTCTAGTGCTGTGGTTTTAGGTATATGGTCTATACCACGTAAGTCTACTGTTACCCCTTAGTACAAGGAAACCACTTAATTGTTTGTACCATCCCATTCAGAATGCCAGGCAATTTTGTTTTGTGGTGTATGCTTGGTTTTTAGTATAGCAGTAGAGTATGGATGTGAGCGCGGTGGCTCAGTGGTATACTTTTGGACGACCCGCGTTGTGTCCTTGGGCAAGGCACTTTATCCCGGTTGTCTACATGGGGCACGATGATGCCGTGTTCAAGGGCGTACTGAACCGATGGTGAACATGTCTTCAACTGCTGTAACTCTGCTTGCCTGCTTGACAGAGTTAGAATGTTGAGGAGCTGGCAGTGTTTGTCGATGCTCGGTGGTTTTCTCCGGGTACTCCGGCTTCCTCCACCCGTAAAACTGTCACGGTCACGATTAGCCATTGTGCATAAGTATGTGACCCTAAACACCAATAAATAAATAAATAGAGTATGGATGGTTTTTGACATACTAAGAATTTGCCGAGGGTACATGTATAGGTCGTGATCGGAGATGAGCAGTATTTCGAGTCACTCGTTCGAGTAAATACTCTTTTGCTTATTTGCTCGATGGGATTCGAGTCGTTCAAGCAATCGGAGATAGTTATCTAGCTTGTAGTAATGATACAAGTCAGTTGTAGACTATAGCATTAGGCGAATACATTCGAATCGCATCGAGCAAATAAGCAATAGCGTATTTACTCGGACGAGTGTCTCGAAATACTGCTCATCGACTTATTTTAGAAAAAGGGGTGCCTAAGGTCAGGTGTTTCCCAAAAAGTGGGATTCCAAGCTCCTATACAGCTCCTATATAGTAAATCTTACCATCGGCTTCCACCATGTCCTATGCTGTCTGTCCTATGCTCGAATGTATCCGCCTAATACTATAGTCTTCTCCATCTCTTTCAGCCTTGTAAGATTACAAAAAACTTGTATCATTACTACAAGCTTGCTAACTATCTCCGATCAAGACCTGTACCCTCGGCCAAGTCTTAGAATGTCAAAAGACCATCCATACTCTACTGCGGTACTAGAAACTAAGCAAACACCACAAAACAAAATTGCCTAGCATTCCGAATGGGATAGTACAAACAAGTGATTTCCTTGTACTGAGGGGTAACAGTAGACTGATGTGGTATAGACTGTACGCCTAGAACCACTGCTCTAGACAACCAAGCTTACCCCACCCTACCCCCACAATACGGCTTGACCTACCATTACATACTACCTTTACAATATTTGGGCCAGCACACCACCCTAGATGGATAGTGGTACGAAGGGTTAAGGTCGGAGCCACTGGGGTATATACTGCCCTACTATACTACCGTTCAAAACAACCAGGCACTACCCCCCACCCCCATAATACCGCATGCCCTACCATAACGCATTACCTATACCAGCCATAGAATAATACAAAGCGGTTGCTTAATAGTACCAAGGATTAAGATGGGCCCACAGGGGTATATAACACCCATACTATACTTCCGTTCTAAATTACCAAGCATTATCGCCATCCCCACAATACCGCTTGTCCTAGCATTACGTACTACCTATATCAGTCATAAGAAAGTACAAAGCATTAGACGAATTAATAGTACTAAGGGCTGACACGGGACCTACAGGGTATGTAACGCCCATACTATACTACCAATTTTAATCACCAAGGACTTTCTCGTAATACCGCATTAGACGACCACGCATCACCCCTTACCCACAATACCGCCTGGCCAAGCATTACGTACTATCCTATACCAGTCATAGGATAGTACAAAGCATCAGTTCGATTAGAAGTACCAAGGGCTAATAGTATACCTACATGGATATATATCACCCATACTATACTACCATGGCCCTCTCGTACGAAAAGCCTAACAACCCCTAACCCGAATAACGTTATGTCAGATTGTACAGTGGACACCAACGCCTCCTTGACGTCGCGTGCTCATCATGACGTCACGGCGTCAAGAGCAACGTCAACCGTTTCGCGGGAAATACTTTCAAGAAACATCTCACCTTTCCCATCAATTTTCCATCACACACCCATAATATATACCCAGAGCTCTGTGTTTATATATATCACTATACAGACCATAGCATACTTTAAATGCAGTACGTACACCACTTGCCGGATCTAGATGGATGGAGCCAACGTTTTGCACAGGAAAAAATTGCTCCGGCAAAAGTCCGGTTCCTGTGGGAATTTAACACTAGCTGCTCCGGCCAAAACACGAATAATAAGGGACGATCGGGTACATGGTATACTACTCATTTAGAACGCCGGTCTGATCTCCACAATTGGCTGCACAGGAAATAAATCATAAATTTGTACGTCCTAGTGAAAGACATTCGCTTCGCCATTATAATGATGTTCAGCTGAATGTTTTTTCTTTTCTTCGCCCGTCCCAAAACGCCCTGAATTTAAAACGACGTCAATCGGTCAACATTTGCTGAACAGCGAACATGTATGCGCACAGAATGAAACATGTTTTTAGAACGAAGAAAACGTCATTGAACTGAATTTTATTGCCTGGCCTTATCTCTCAAAGATAAAATGTTAATTTAATGATACAATTATCGTGTTGTCACATTTCCAACACGATCTAATTGTTTCAGAATGGGTCAAAGTGCATGTTGAAAAGTAATTTCGAATTTTTGTTTCTCATTTATCATATGAACTCGCTTGATACTTCTTTAAATTAAGGAGTGAGGGAACGACCCTCGACGCGCATCGGATACAGTCGCATGTTGACCGTCCGTTCCAAACGTGGGGCACGTCGTTGGGAGACGGGGCCCGAGAGTGAGAAGTGCACATGAGAGGGTATTCCACTCTCGTCGTTGGTCAAATTTTGAAACTAAGAACACAAAACTCTTCAAAAGAAGTTTGCATTGTTGTCTGTGCGCGGTTGCGCTTGTTACGCAGATAAAATGGGTTTGGTGAGGCTAGTAAGAGGAGCCAATGCTCGCTGGTTGGATATTCGGGAAGATCAAGCCATTCTAGGTCTTGTAATTATAAGAGAACGGCGTCCCCACTCAGATAAGTAACCCAACAAAACTGCTACAGGGACGCCGGGGGCACGGGGACAGCTGCCCTCCCTGCCTTCGGACCACGGTTGCAAGAGCGGCAGACAATGCCCTTCCCTGGTTCGTCACTCAATTTTTTTTTCCAAAGCTTTATTCTCGAACTAAAGCTAAAATACACCCCAAATCCGTTCTGGGTGCTTTCAAAATTCAATGGGGGAGTTTGGGAGGAGGTATCCTACCTCCTCTCAAACACACCCATCTCGGGTCTTCGGCCTTCGAGACATGCATGCTTCGTCATATCATGGCGCGGCTGGTAGTTCGCGTAAATGCCCTTTTCCCGGGGTCTGACCCCCTCGCCTTGCCCTGGAGTGCTGAAACCATTTTCTCCAACAATGTGCCTACTGAGATACGATTGTCCAGGATGAGATATCTGGACGAGTCAGATCTATCTTACCCACCCCACGTGACCATTCTTATTTGAATATTTAATGATCGCCAGACTATTTCATTACCGCATGCATTTTGTCCCGTTTCACTTCAGTTGACTCAGATACCCATTCCTCGTCCTCGGATGTCAGTTGTTTCAACATTTCAAAATTTTAACCCATCTCCAACGCTCATTTTCGAGTTATATTATACAACACAGAAACCGGAAGTTGTAACTCGCGAGGCAGAGAATATTTTGATCGATCGACGTTTTCGAGCGTGGAATTTCAAATCGACTTCGGCAAATGACAAAAAACTTGCGCTTCAAACGCCAGTTACTGCACTATTTTTCATTTATCAAATGACCACCAAGTGTCCATCAGTAAGCGGGTACATCCTCCACGCATAGTCATATAGTTAAACATTTATTGGGTGCTAAATTAACACACCGATTTTTTTGACATCACCCTCGCCTCAATAACTGTCCGTCTAGTTGCCGATAATAGTATTCCTTAGTTGCAAATATTCTGTCCGCCTAGTTGCGATGGCCAATGATCTCGGTTTCTCGTCACGGTAAACCAAACATTGGGCGAAGTGACATTTCGTTTGCACACCAAGACCACAAACTAAATGGTGTTAGGGAAATCGTAATATCTATTTCCTTTCCCCAAATTTCACGAAAGCAATATTAGTATTGTAATCGTTGTTCCCTTATCTATCTTTTTCTGACCAGCAAGCTACTTTTACCAATCAGATCGCGAAAACAAACACTTAAGACTGGATCATATCGACTTGCCTCGTTTTGAGGCCATACCATATGAGACCATATGGTACGAGTATTGGCCACCATCTTGATTTTCTCTTAAATACCCTCGCCTCTCATTTGAGTAAAACTAACCCAATCATATTAAAGGATGGAGAGTGAGATGCCGTTCTACGTGCATACAAGCAAGGCCAATATTTACCCAAATGAAACCCGCAGTTTCTCCCGAGGATTCTGAAATCGTGTGCAGCAGTGTGTTTGTATAATAACCCATCTCACGTCATCTCCATAACACCCGCTAACCCTAGCTTTGATCACACGGGCCGTGCAGAGAGACTGTTTTCGACCCGAAAAGATGGGAAAATAGATCCGTATGGCGTTTCTTCTCGAGGCACAAAGTGCGTAAGATCTTAACATCAATGCAACTACGCAAAGGTGCTCCCACACAAACGTCTCAAAATTATGCTGGAAAATTGACCAACTTCATTGCCAGCTACGATTTGCCAGCTCGGGCACATTATATAGCATTTTTAACAAAATATTAAGGGGCGTGCATCCAGAGAGACTATTAACACTGGCCTGAAATAAAAACATGGAAGCGTTTAGGCATGTAACTATTTGAATTTACCACCATTTTTCCCATAGGATAATGTTACCAAAATAATGAAGTCTCCATTTATTGTCCAAAAAGCAAACCCCGTCGTGTAGTTCAGCTATACATTCATCTTACTGTCCAGGGATGTAAGATGAATCAATAGCTGATCAAGTAAGATGAATCAATAGCTGATCAACCCTACACATCACATTTCCAACAGTCCATTTGTACAGTATATGTGATAATGCGGTGATTACACTGAGAGATTCGGTGTTGAAAGCGTTAAATATTTACATTCCTAAATTCTTCCATGTTAGAATTTCAGGCAAAGGTAAAATAAAAAAGCGCTCTGGTGCTGCGTGGTGCACGCCCTAAAGCGACATAATGCCACTGCGCTGTGACCGGGGGAGGGGGCGAACATATAACATTCGCAGCAAACAAATCCAGAACTTGTCGAGCTGTACAGAGAATGGCAGATTCCGAGTAACTACCTTAAAAATATCGCGACGAATTATTTTCATTTTAAAGGGCGAAACTCTATTCATGAGTGCCGCTAAAACACTATTGCACCTCAAGTTTGTTGGCTTTCGACCCTTCTTCTTTCTGATCGACTCTCCTACTCTGTTGTCTCCAAGAGCTCGAGCGAAGAGGCCGGTTCATTCCCACTAGACCAATTCCATGTAGACCAACTCCCACGAGGCCAATTCACAAAAGACCAATTCCCCTTAGACCAACTGGTGTGTTCTACTTTAAAAATAATTCTATATCAATAATTTGATATATTTATAAATATTTATAAATGTATTTAATGTTATTGATATTCAAGCCTGAAAATAAGCAGTCTGTCATTTGCAAAGTGAGGTCCCAGAGGGTGAATTTGCTGATGCTATCCCATATAGTGGGCCAGTTTATCCTCTGGGTACCTATTTCTGTTTATGTTTGAGACCTTGATTCAGGTTGAGGTTCACAGAGGGTAAATTTAGTGACGCTACCTCATTTTTCAGATGATAGTCTGCTCATTTTCTGGCTTGTCGATATTTTATAGATGTTGAGCAGATTTTTATAAATAATTGTTTTCCTAATTATCCTTAATCAATCCTTAATCAGAAACACTATGTAGTTGGTGTTAGGGGAATTGGTCTAGTGGGAAGACACCAAGAGTCCGTGGAACAGTTCCTCGAGGAAGCCTCCTTGAACGACTCTTATAATTGAATATCGAAGAGCAGCTCTTCGAACGACTCGATGCGATCGAGCAAATGAGTAATCGAGGAGCTGCTCCCAGCGAGTGACTCCTCGGGTGACTCTTCTACTTAACTGGGTTGTAGTGAACTTTAAGTGAGCACTGGGTCCCGCAATCACTGATCACAGATGACCAGGCACCTAATGATCAGTGCTCCTCAATGCCCCCCCCCCCCCCTCAGTCCCCACCAATCATCAACGACTGACCTGTCGACCGACTCTGAGCTTGAGGAGGATAGGGTTTCTGGAAGAAGGAGAAGGGAAACTATGTCGCTCTCAGTCGGAACGGTCAGAACTTGTAGGTCGCTGAGTAACTGGCGCGAGTAGAGCACGATAGGGCTTCTAGAATAAGGCCTCCGGGTTACTGATGGGGTGAGGATGGTGGGTCGAGTGGAGCAGGTTACCACCTCTTGGCCAAGCTCTCTGTGGCAAGCCAAGGTGTCACATCGGGAATGTCAGCTACTGGATGAAGTGAGGAGGCTGTGTTTTATTAGGTATGGTCACCATCCTATACCTCACCTAGGTTCCAGGTTCCAGTACTTGTGATCGCCTGTCGCGATCACCAGTGATTGCTATTGGCGATCACTAATGATCATTGGAACTTAGATGAGTCGAAGAGTTGTTCGAGCAGCTGCTCGAAGCTGCTAGAATAGTCGTTCGAGGAGTCACTCGCGGGGAGCGAGGTTTTTTGGCCAAATTTGCGTTTTTTGTCCGATAAAACTCACTATCGTGAAGATTTCTGGTCGCGGGCAGTGTGGGGAGAACACAATATACTGTACTTGCAATGTCAGTGGCCAAAAGCTCTGTAATACGACGGAAAATGGTAAAGTAACGGTCGATTTGAAATTCCACGCTCGAAAACTTTGATCGATTAAAATATTCTCCGCCTCGCGAGTTCCAACTTCCGGTTTCTGTATTTTCCCCTTATCCGCTGTTTTAGTTCGATATATGCGAAACGATACGATCCTCTTTTCGAATTAACAATTCATTTTTCTCCGCGAACAATAGATAGAACAGTTAACTTTCATCGCATGAACAATATTCTTATTTCGGTGACATGTAGGATGTTGTGGGAGACAATTCATCCTGAAGAGGTATGGGGTGGGATGGGATGGGGAAATTTCTCCTTTGGGAAACATATTTGACACAGAAATTTGACAAGCTTCGTTTCTAGGTAAAATATCTTTCCCTTCTGGTGAAAATATCTTTCCCCTCTGGTGAAATTCCCCAGTCCCACTACACACCACTCGAGGATAATAACATTCCCCTGTCAGGTAACATCATAAGTTATTTCGGGTAACATCCAGGGTACATGGAGATTTAATACCTGGATGTCGGGTTTTAACCCTGAGGTTGAAAGCGATTTTGTACCGCCCCCTTCCGTTTGGATATTTAAATCATCAAATGATCAACAAGATTTCACATAAATAGATAAACATATTTGGAAGAACTTTCGTGAAATACACTCATAATAGGGCAGAGAGGCGGCGGCGGAGCCGGTGGCACGTGGCACGGGTAGTACGTGCCCTCCATACCCCCCCCCCCCCCGCCCCAACACCTCACTCACACTTTCTGGTGTTACCCCCCCCCCCCCCACACACACACTTTTTTGAGCTTCCACCGCCTATGATAGTGCATTGTGTCAACTGACCAAGTGGCAGCACTGCAGGGTGACACAATGTGATAAGTTGTGCTGCCCCTCAAAGGTATACGTACCTCCAACCGATGCTATAACCTGGCTCGGTGGTTCGCTTAGGATACTTCGGCTTCCTCCAACCGTGAAAGTGTACGACACGATATGACCCTGAAAGCGTACCTCCAACCGATGCTACAACATGGCTCGGTGGTTCTCTCCGGATACTTCGACTTCCTCCAACCGTGAAAGTGCAGTGGCGTAGGGGATGGGCCCGCAGGGCCCGCATTGCGGGGGAGAGGGGGCTGGCTAGAACGGGGCCCCCGTCTTGAAGGACGTCCCAACGCTGGAAGAAAGAGGGAAAGGGAGAGAGAGAACGAGCTCGTTCCAACGAGGGGTCATAACCTATGTTTTTGAGACAAAAAATGAAAAAAATTAGTTATTCAAGAATTTTTTTTGCAAGTGTCGTCTGCTTTTCAGGTTAGGTAAAGGTTAAGTGAACGCTACATCATTGTAACTGATAGGGGTGAGAAATGAACAATATACATACATGGTGCCTCTCAAGTCACACATGTTGGGCGTGCATGTGTGTATCGTTGGATGGTGGGGGTGAAACTTAAAACATGTAATGAAAAAATCTACAGAGTCGTACTTTTAGAATCGATCCTACAGGCTATACCTTCATTTAATTTATGGCGTATGTACTACGTGAAATCCTGTATGCTGTGCACGGTAACAACACTAAATTTGATCCCGTTTTAAAGGCAACCACCATTATGAAAGGGCCCCCGTCTCTATCTCGCGGGGGGGGGGGGGCATAAGATTTTCCGCTACGCCATGCACTGTGAAAGTGTCCGACACGATATGGCCCTGGAAGCGTCGTTAAAACAGCAGTATATAAATAACAGGCTATCTTGCTCTTGTTCGCTTCAGCTTTCAGTGGTCCAGCACGGCCTCTAGAGTTAGTTCACATCATAAAGTGGGTACATTTTCATGTCATTGTTCCTGATACAGCCCAATAAGTCATTATCTGAACATCAGTGTTCTGTAGAAGGTTCTGGTGTCGCTACGCAGACGACATTATCCCCGGCTGTGCTTTGCATTCAATGAAAATTCAACAATGTTGGTCCATATGGGTTTGTTTTGTTCCGGTTTTGTGCACTCCCCAGTAAAACAACTCTTGACCCGCTTACTACCAGAATCAATCAAACACTCCACGAGTTAAATTTGTACTGGAGCACGCAGAAATAAATATCGATGTTTTTGCCACTGTAAATGCGGTCTACTCGTAGTGTCATTCACTTTCCAGGTACAAGATTTATTGAAGCTAATTTAAATTTCAAGTTGTTGAGTGAATTATTAGGGGAGTGCGTTCCAGTCATGAAGATAACACAAGTCTGAGAAATATTGTAGGGTAGCCCTTATGAATTATTCATGTTCCTTCATTCGCTGGGTAGTTTTGAAATAGCACGGTTCGGGACATGTGGTCGATCCACTAATAACGAGTTGCGTTTGTAGTAGCGCGATGATGGATGTCTGTGGAGCGGCGATGGGTCACTCAGATAATCACGCACGCATCATTCATACTGACAAAATCGCATACCACCTCCCCCACCCCCCCCCCCCCCCACACACACACATACACACAAAAACACAGTCACACGCGTAATGATTTGTAAAAGAGTACAATTGGTGACACAGACTAGCAAATCTGAAACACCCGTGAGCTCTTAAACTTACAAATATGATTGAAACACCCCAAACCTGGAGACTGCCCATGTGAGAACATCCTATTTACATTTATTAGTTCACTTAACTGAAAGTCAGGGTAAGTTTCGATGATCACTTTTCGTCTGCCATCCGGCGCCCGGCGTCGTACTGCGTGGAGGTAGTGTTTGAGACTTCTCCTCCAAAACCGCTGAACCGATTTTAGTTAAATTTGAGGCTATTGTTTATTCTGAAATCGCATTTTGTTTTGTTCAAATCGACTTGCCCAGCTCCATAGAAGAGGGTTAGGGAAAATGCTCCCAAATTTAGAAAAAAATCTTTTGATGAACCAGTGGGCACAATGACTTGATATTTGGTACACGACTTTCTTTTGAAGTGTGGAATCAGGTTTATCCAAACAAAGTTCGTGGAGCAATATTTGCCTTTGTAATGGGAGGGGCGAGATTTTTGGGCCCGCCCAGAATTTCTGCTTTCTGAACCGATAAACCGAATTGAACCAAATTTGGTATGTGGTACTATTGAGTCATAAGTACATGTACATGATCTATGCAAAAACAAAAACTCCCCACATCCCCATGAGAACCCCAGGAGCTAAAAACAGATATATTTTCAAACGCCCATATGTCCCAAACCCTACAGAACAAAGGTGTGTTATTTGGTATGAAGCATCCTTTGGACCAATAGAAAGGGATGGTAAAACAATGCCATCGATTGCATCACAGTGTACTTCAAAGAGAGTGACTGAGGCTGAGGCTCCAGTGCTGAAACGAATACCAAATTTTTGTATTCAAATATTCGCGGACTATATTCGATTCGTATTCGAATATTCGATGAAATAACATCACAACCTATTATGAGTCAATTTATGACCATTATGTATGAAAAGATAACAACGATAGCAGTACTGATGACACTGCGGGCCTTGCCGTTTAAAAAACACTGGTGTATGGTATACCGTACACCTGAAACAAAATTCGCGTGTGCGATTTGTTCCCACGGGCGCGCATTCGAAGTGGGAGCCGATTTATTTACATTAGTCAAAAATTCTACATTGGGTTTCCAATTAGGTATATTTAAATGTAAAGGGCAGATTACCTTGAGTGGATTGAGTTTGATGTGATCCCGTTATGATGATGTACTCCTAATTTTCTATTCACTGCTGAGACCTATTCCAAAACACCTGCACTCGACTGTCGGCACTTGGACACAAAATAAGATTCGCAGGTCTGATTTGTGTGAGATTGTGATTCAATGCATTGGTTTATAATTAAACAACACGTATCAGAGACACATCATGGATTGTATCAATCAGATTAAAGGGAATAATTCCCACCTGCCTGATAGTTTGTTGTCGATTTCTGCCTTTGAGGGTGATCACAGAGCGAAGTATGAATGATCGTTTGATGTTCTCCGCAATTTTGGATAAACAGCACGGAAGTACGAATATTCGAATACTGATATTTGTATTCGAATAAGCGTCGTTTGTTATTCTAATTCGAATATTTGAATCTTCGTTTCAGCACTCTGACTGGAAGAAATGCTGCGTCAGCATATTTGCAAAAAATAAAACAAATCTCTTTCTTCAGAAACACTGATCAGAATTCTTTTACATTTGGTATATAGCATCCATAGCGGGCTCAGATACCAGTTTGTTAAAATTAAGCCCCTCGGTTCATATTTGGGCTCAATACAGCAGCACGAATGTTATCTTGGTTCAATATCAGAAGTTCTCTTTAAAAAATCTTCTTCTCCAGAACCACCAGTCATAATCTTTTAATATTTGGTATACGACGTAGTTGCAGGGGTCAAATTCACATTTGTTCAACGCAGGCCCCCCAGTTTATATTTGTGCCACCCATGGGGGCCTTTGTGCAACATGAGGAATAATCTCTAAAAATCTTCTTCAGATCCACCAGTCAGATTCTTTTAGAAAGGCCAGATCGAAGTTTGTTCAAACCAAGTCCTCATGTTAATTTGTAGGCTCCGTATTGGAGCTCGAATTTTAACGTAATTTAACTCGTTTTATCCAGAATCACTAGTTAGAATCTTTTGATATATGGTATACTGAATCCTTACAGGGGTCGGATTCAAGTTTATACAAGTCATGGCCATCGGTTTGTAATTGGGTTCTCTCTGTGGTAGCCCAATTTTCATCAACTTAGCGCAATTTTGGGGAATAATCTTTAAAAATCATTTCCCTCAGATCCACCAGTCAGAATATTTTGTCGTTTAGGATACAGTATCCTTACAGAGGAGAGATTGAAGTTTGCTCAAACCGAGTTCTTGGTTCAATCAGATGAATATTATTTTTGTGTTGTTTGAAAAATAGCGGGAAATAGATGTCTTAATGAGTTGACAAATTATATACTACTCAAAGTTTGCTAAGCACCACATATTTGACACATCACTGTGAGATTTTCTTGTGACACATTTGCGATATTTTGGTGGATATGATTGAGGAATGTATTGAGATGGTCCCCAGTGTTTACATTAGCTCTCTTGACAGGCAGACTTTTCGTGACAGTCATAGAAAGTATGTACCCCTTGATTTCCATGATGTTTTCGTGTACTGTCTACATGTACATGAGATGTGTATGGTATTCAGTCTTCATTTCAACACAAACCCTTGTGATCTTTTGATTAAATATGGCGAATGCAAATGTAAGAAGACATTTGTCTAAAGCAGAAATGTGGTGGGCTGTAGGGATGGTGGAACAAGTGGCTACCCATCGTCAGGTTGGTGAAGCCCTTGGTGTGCACCAGACGGTGATCACCAGAGCCTGGACAAGATTTCATCAGTATGGGACACCAGTCAGACGACATGGTGGTGGCAGAGACAGGGCAACATTTGCAGCTGGAGGCCGGTTTTTGATCATTCGGGCCCGTAGGCACCTCTTTGACACAGCAACCCAGCTTCGTAGTGACCTTCAGAATGCAGCCGGGGTAAATGTTTCGACGCAGACTATCTGGGCAAGGTTGCACGAAAGTGGTCTCCGATCGAGAAGACCATGTATTAGCATTCAGCTGTCCCAGAACCACCGCCAGGCACGATATCAATGGGTCCTGGATCACGTTGGATGGACCAGAGAAGATTGACGACCTGTCCTTTTTACAGATGCGTAAAGGTACCGCCTAGACAACACAGATAGGCGTTCTAAGGTATGGAGAAGACCACGAGAGTGATTCCATGCAGCCAACATTGCTGAGCATGACCGCTATGGTGGAGGGTCAATGGTGGTCTGTGGCGGCATCAGCTGGGATGGACGTACAGAGTTCTGTGTTCTTGGCCGTGGTACATTGACTGCACAGCGGTATATTGATGTGATCCTGGATACCCACGTCAGATTGTATGCAGGTGCAATGGGTGATGGATTCATTCTGATGGGCGATAATGCCCGTCCTCATGTTGCCCATGCTGTCCAGGAGTACCGATAGAGGGAGGGGATTGAGCGTATGTACTGGCCAGCAAGATCCCCTGACCTCAATCCAATCGAACATGTCTGGAATGAGTTGCAGCTTGCAATTGCAGTCCGTCCAGTCCAACCAAGAAGTGTCCAGGAGCTTGGTGCCATGCTGGTCCAAGAATGGAACAACATCCCACAAAGGACCATCTGGAACCTGATTGGGAGCATGAGAAGGCGTTGTCAAGGTGTAATTAGTTCACATCAGTTCACTCTGTCACCTTTTTGGCAAATTTGAAAAATTTCCTCTTTTACCAATAATATCCATTTTCCATGGTTATCGTATTCAAAAGCTAAACAATAATGTCAAACACAAACAAAATCTCAGTATCTGTGCTTAAATCATTAAATATATAATTAAATATAAAATATATACACTTTTCATAACAATATTTCAACTAAAACGCAAAACAGGTAGTTGGATATACTTGGTGCTTAGCAAACTGTGAGTAGTATACAGTTTATCATTCGACTTCAGCAAAAGGCCATTTTCTGTGAATTTCGTGAATCTATTTTGGAATATTTACGTGATCAGGTCATAGACAAATGTTGCTCAAAAAATCTACGGAAACGTCTACTTGAAAAAAGTTCTGCATTAACTTTAAAGCAGGTACAGGATATTGTTCGTACTTATGAAGCCGTTGATTCTGCTGCAACAGCTATGGAACAGACTTCGTTAAATCAATATCATCACTGACAACCTCGGTCAATAAAGTTAAAACAAGTACAAATCCTGATAAAATGCACTCGTCAAGATATTCAAAATTTTCAAATGCAAAATCAAATCTTCCCAAGAATGACAATGAGAGAAAGACACTGTTTTGTTTTAGGTGTGGTGGCGAATTCCCACACAAGGAAAAGTTGCAACGTGTGTTCAAAATTAAATCACTTTTCTTAAGTTTGCAAATCAAAAAGCGTGTCTCGCCCTGCAAGTAAAGTTCACCAGGTTGCCACCTCTAGCATGCATGATGAGGATGAAGAGGATGTATATACTTTTTCGATAAATAGTAAATTTTCTGACTATAAAAAGCCTAAGGTAGAAGTATGTGTAAATGGCACTTTCGCTGAAATGCTCATTGACATGGGCACCACAATAAACTTACTCAATAAAAGTTATATTGATGGATGGAAAAATCCACCAATCTTACAAATGACTAAAATGAAACTGTATCCATATGGTATTCAGGAACCAATCCCAGTGGAAGGAAAATTCAGTGCTTTATTTGAACTCAATGACAATTCAGTTACTGCTGATGTTTATGTAGTGGAAGGTGAAAGTTCAAACCTTCTCAGCTACCAGAAAGCAGTTGACTGGAAAGTAGTTTCTATTAACCCAACATGTAAGGCAGACGTGCAACAAATAACCGTTTCAAAAACTGCGTCAGAATTTTCTGATGTTTTTTCCTCCAAAACCAAAATCAGCAAGTTATATGACAGACAGATTATGTTACACATTGATAAAACTCTGCCAGGCGTGATTCAGCCGCATCGAAGAATACCTTTTCATACCAGAAAAGCAGTTGAACATGAATTAAACAAACTGTTGGATAATGACATTATTGAATGCGTAGAAGATGGCTCAACTCCCTGAGTATCTGCACTGCACCCAGTTCCCAAACCTAATCAACCGAATGAGGTTAGGCTCACAACAGATATGCGTGCTGCAAATAAGTGTATAAAAAGAGAGCATCACATTTCTCCGACAATCGACGACATAATTACACAAGTTAATGGTTCCAAGTGGTTCTCCAAGCATGACATGAATGCAGGATTTCACCAATGCGAGCTCCATCCTGATGTAAGATTCATCACGACATTTTCAACACACACTGGTTTATTCCTCTATAAGCATCTCAGCATGGGTCTCTGCAGTGCATCTGAAATTTTTCAGACTACTATTAGTGATGTGTTAAAGAATATTCCAGGAGTCATCAATGTGAATGATGATATTCTTGTTTATGCTAGTTTGGAGGAATGGCAAGATCGTGTACTTGCAATAGTTCTGAATCGGTTTAGGCAAAAGGGCTTAACCCTTCATTCTAATAAATGTGTTTTAAAAGTGAATAGAGTTGAGTTCTATGGTTATGTGTTTTCTGACAAAAGCATATCTGCATACCCTGATAAAATTGCGTCAGTACAAAATTTCAGAATGCCGATGAAGTGCATAGTTTTCTCGGGCTTGCAACTTACGGTGCGCGTTTCATACCAAATTTTTCTACCCATAGTGAACCATTACGTGTACTTACCCATAAATCTGTAGAATGGAAGTGGGATAAAGAGCAAGAAAGTGCTTTCCGTAACTTGCAAGACATTTTATGTGACAACACTGTAATGTCCTATTGTCACATAATGCCCTCCCGTGGGTCCCCATTCATGAGCTTAGCGCTTATCCCCTCCCCAGGGAGAGGCCCCCAGAGACAGACTTAGAGTTGAACTTTAATTGCATGATACTTTCTATCATGGCTTACATGTAAACCGGGATTTTACCGAGTAACAAAAGTGCATTCTCAATTCAATTACACAGAAGTTGTTGATGTCGATTTGTATGCATAGATTCAGATAAGAAAGTTATTGCCTGATTGGCTAATGAGCACCCTCCCTTTTACAATCATGGACAGTGCATTGTTGCGACAAATTAATAGCTTTTTGCACACTATCGGCTTAATCATTATTGTAATGTGTCGATTCACCACTGTTGAGAGTTTTATAGTTCTGTAGTTTTGGCTTCTTTATTTTTAACAGAAGACCTGCCGATTAACCTCTGATAGGGAGCGAACCATTTGTTAATACTAAACATGAATTCCCTCGGGACGGCCGCAAAAGGGTTATGCAGAATGACTGCTGAAGTCAACAATCCAATTTGCACACCCTTTCGACATCTGGCAAAATAATTAGCACTCTGACACAAAGCTAACAGCATATAAGCAACCAGAGAGGGCCAAGAGAGTCAGATTTTGGCTACGATTCTCTGGGGGAATCAGGAAAATGTTGAATGCTGACTATCATGTTATTTGAAGCATCATCCTGCCTTTTTCAGTAACATTAAGTATTCATTATTTTCTACAGGAAAAAGTATAATGAAAAGTTCTTCGCTCCAGAGAAAATGTATTGTATAGTTTAGGGCGTATGTTTAATTAGGAAATGTATAAAATATCTAGAAACGTAAGTACTTCTCTGTGTTTGACTTTACCCATACTCAGCTGAGACATTCCCGATGAGACCGCAGTAAACTTTTCAAGAGTGATCACGAACCTGATTTTTAACCTTTGTATTCAGACATTACTTTGAGCATTTGTGTGGTGGGAGTGATTACGAACTTTCTCCCCAAAACTTTGAAGTCCTAAATAATTTGACTATGATCATGGCCATACCAATCTTTTAACCCTTCTACTGTGCCTCACGGAAGCTTGTTTGGTGCCTCAGCCAGGATGTTCTCTTGAAAAACTTTTTACTAACTTTTTGTTGGCATGGGTGGATATGCAAGACCGCTAGTCGATATTACAGGAACCAAAGCCTTACACCTGCCAGACAACAGTTTTGAGACCACTTATTAGACTTATTCTGGGACTTCGTAGATAATTACCACTAAGTTTTAATCGAAAATAACAAAGGCTATATTTGCAACAATTTCTGAGGGCAAAGGACAGAATTGTGAATGATACCCAGCACCGGCCTCTTTACCCATACATACACTCATTGATTAACCCCATCCAATCTGGTTAACTCACAAATTTTAAGTCAAACATCAGAGAACCACAGGCAGGCAGGATTCACCTTAACAGGGAAATCACCAGGAACTTCACAAGATTTTTTATAGGACATGACGAACATTCAATGCAGTGACTTCATAATGGGTAAGTGACTTGTTTTTCCTATTTCATTACTATTTGTCAGCAGAGAAAGTTTTGTATTTATAAGAAATTAGTATGTCTGACCTTGATCAAGTTCAACAACAGTTAGTGCTGGCCCAGGGTGACATTAATGCCTGCGATGCCCAAATCCAAGATATGCAAAGACAACTCCAATGTTTGGACCATGGTGGGGCACAATTAATTGAGGACACAAAAGCTTGTCATCGGGAAAAGTTGGTTATGCTTGAGGGTTGACATCAATCAGAGGTCGATCAATTACAACTCGAGATTGGTCAACTAAAATTTTAAGTTGAAAGGAAAGAAGACAGTCTTGTGGCCACCCCATTGAACAATTGCATGAAACAATAATTAATGGCAATATAAATGTAGCCACTACGGCCAATGCCACTCAGTCTCAAGCCCTTATTACTCATATTAAAAGGTTCTCAGGCCACCCAGCTCAGTTCAGGTCCTGGATTAAGTCCCTGGAACTTTACTGTGAAACTAACCACATAGGGGAAGACCGAAAAGCAATGATAGCTGCCCAAACTAGTGAGTTTGTGGTCGCCGATTTTATTTTACACACATTCAAGGCCCGCACTGATATGAGCTGGGAGGAACTTTACAAGGAATTGAAGAAAACATATAGTGCTATTATGGATATAAGCATGGCTAATAAAGCGTTGAGATATATGAAGCAAACCAAGCATGAGACCATCATAACTTACGGCGAACGAATGCTTGATTTGGCAAAAGATGCGTACATGGAAGATGTTGATTGCCCTATAATCCAATGCCAAATTGCAGATTATTTTTACGATGGGTTACTCGATAGTGATGTCCAAATGAAATTGATCGGGAAGGCTTCCAAAATGTTAGGAAACATGATGAGCCATGCCCTGTTAGAGGCCTCGGCAAAATCACGTTTTAAGTCACACATCGAATCTCTAAAAGTTAGGGCACAGAATGAAAATCTGTGTTGTGAAGAATATGAAGCTAATTTATCCCATGAAATAGGCAAAGATGCTGAGGACACACAAAATGTAACTCTGATGGAGATAGAAACTGCTAGGCATAAACAAAGGTTGAATATCTTGACAAAAAGCAACTACAATGGTTACTGACAACCATACGGTAGGAATTCAAATGGTCAGAGACCCTTTATTCAGCAGGTAAAATGGGTGGAAATCAATACCAGCAGCCCACGAAATCTTCGAGGCCTGTTTATCATCATTGTAATTGAGTAGGCCACATCAGAAAAGATTGTCGAGTTAATTTAACACAACCAGTCAGAACATTGGAGGTACAACCACCAGGGAATAGGTTAAATTTTGAGTGTTTCCATTGCCACCAGTTCAGACACTTTGCCATGACTGCAGGTTGAATTTAAACAACAAAAACTCTGCTCACGTGGAGCATTGAACAGAGTTAAGTTTCAACAGAAACCACAAGCTCCCAAAACATACGAAAATAAATTTGATAAACATAAGGGAGAAGTGAAAATTAAACAGCCACAGCAGGCCAGTGTAAATAAATGTAGAGTTGTAAATAAAACTAATGAGGGGAAATGGCAGCACAAATGTACAAGAACCAAATTTGATTCTCCACTAGTAGCTAAGATATATGAGTCAATGAAACCCAGAAATGGATCTCCTTCAAAACTAGGGATTAAAGGTGTAAATATCACTCGTGGGAGTGAAAGCACAGCTACTGTAAATAAATCAGTGAGAAATAAATTATTGGAGTACAAAAATATGGAAAGCTTAAGTGTAACTATGAGAATTAAAAATTTTCTCCACATACTTTCACATTTCAAGCTGGAAACAGTTTGTTGAAGGTGAAGGTATGGCAAGCAGATATCATGACATTAAATGCAGATGTTATTGTTAACCCACCTAACACCCATTTAACACATGGTGGGGGTGCAGTGAAGGCCACAGCTAGGACAGATGTCCCAGCTCTTCAGAGGGAATGGCAGCATTACTTAGCTTGAAATGGTCCCTTACTGGTGGATGGAAATATGACAACAACTGGTGGATATTTGCCTTGTTTTAAAGTTATCCATGCAGTTGGATAAGAGCAAGTGTTTTGAAGATTTATATAAAACTGTGATGGGAATATGGCAGACATGCCAAAATCAGGAATACCCTATTCTGGCTATGCCTGTTATTAGTAGGGAAATTTTTGGCGTACCCAAATACAAGTGTGCAGAAATTATAATCAATGCCATTCAGAATCATGCAATCAATTTTGGAAATAAGGTCATGGCTCAGCAGATACATATAGTTGACATACAATCTGACATTGTAACTGTTATGGGAGAGGTTTATCAGAGTGATGTGAATCAAACAGTGACTATAGTTAGGAAAATTGCAACAGAACATATTCAAAATATGAAACAGGAAATTGAGAATGTAAACAAACACAATGCCCACCAGAAACAAAAGGGCAGCCAAGATGGCCGACTGGATGTAAACAAACAAAATTGCTACTGGAAACAAAATGGCAGCCAAGATGGCTGAGAAGAAGTAAACAAACCACATATTTAATCCCATGAACAACATGGTAGTAGCAATACATGTGAAAACAAGACATTGGGTAATAAAACAAAAACAGGTGAACAGCCAACAGGGAAGAAAAATAGAAACAACTTGGTTAAAAAGGACCCAAGGAGACATAGGGAGATCAAAGACTTAGAAAATAATAATAAGGTGAAACAAAAAGAACCCAACTCTGGTTCGAAAACACAATTAACTACAGTACAGCTTCATTGGATAGTGTTATGGTACACTTAGGTAAACAAAGAGTCAGAGCCCTACTTGATTCTGGAGCTTAGACTTCATGTGTTAGTACAAAATTTTGGAAAAACTTGAAACATAGACCACAACTACATGGTGATAGGAAAAATTTACCCAGTATATCAGGTTATTGGGGTTGACATAAGGCCATGGGGAGTAATTAAACTTAAGTTTATGATCAATGGAATTTTCCAATTGCATGAATGCTTGGTTTTAGATGAGCTTAACCGATCAAGGTTGTTAGGACTTGATTGGATTACTGACAATAAGGTTAACATTTATTGGGACCTTAAAAGATTGAAATCAGAAGGTCAATTTATCCCCATAGTTAAGTACTTGCATGTTAGTTGTTTAACCAGATTGGTTAACCAAGCTGAACTTAAACCTTAATCTACTTGCTTGTGCATGGGAAAGGCTGCCATGGCAAGATCAACATTTGACTCTGAACTTTTAGAACATCATGGTTTAAAACAAGGTTCTATTGCTGAACAACACCAGGTTTATTGGTTAGTAATAGTATAGTGACAAATGGTGATGGAAATATTCCGTTAATGATAATTAATAGCACAAACAAACATTATACCTTGAAACGTGGGTGCATAGTTGGAAAACTGAATCCCATGGACTAAGGGGAGCAACTCATATAAATTAAACAGGTATTAACAAACTGGCATGAATTAAATGAAAATGAGATCACTGAGGCTGATATTCAGGTCCCAGATGATAAGAGACATGTATTAATGCAAGTTATTAATGAGAACAAAGACTTATTTGCTAAAACTGATAAGGAGTTAACCCAAACAGACATGGTAAAAATGAAGATTGACACAGGAGATTTACCTCCCATTAAGAGTTGAGCCTATAGAGTGCCCCTCCTCAAGCAAAAAATTATGGATGATGCCTTGGCTGAAATGTTGGAGGCTGGTATTATTTGATGCTCAAACAGCTCTTCAAGCTTTCCTTGCTTGCTTGTGGGCAAGAAGGATGGTACCAAGTGCTTTTGTGTTGACTTCAGGAAGTTAAAAGGTAACACTAAGCTCATGAACTGGCCTTCAGGAAGTTAAATGGGATCACTAAGCTCATAAACTGACCTTTACCACTCATTGATGAAATCTTCACTTATAGCAAAATGATATGGGTGCAAGTACTTTATCAATCTTGATATGAAGTCAAGCTATTGGCAGGTCAAGATGGATGAACAAGATAGGGCTAAGACTGCTTTTGTTTGACACAAAGGCCTTTATGAATTCAACATAATGCCTTTTGGATTAATTAATGCCACGTGTGAGTTCCAGGCCCTCATGACGTATGTCTTGGAGGGCCTAGAGGCCTTTTCTTTGGCTTACCTTGATGACATTTTGATTTTTAGTTGAGCTGAAAAGTCTCACTCGAATCATATCAAGCAAATATTCCAAAGATTATGCCAACACAAGCTCAAGTTAAAAGCAAAGGAATGCTGCTTCTTTCAACCTGAAACTTCCTATCTGGGCTTTGTGATCAGCCAAGAAGGAATAAAACTGGAAAAGTCTAAAGTCTCTGTTACCCAAAAGTTAAAACCACCAAAGACCATCACTGAAGTGCGCAGTTTTCTTGGAATGTTAAGCTACTACCACCAATTCCTACCCAGGTTCAGCAAAATCACTGCTCCTTTGTTAGAATTAACTAAGAAATATTCAAGATTTCATTGGAAGGAGGCCCAACAAAAGGCCTTTGAATAATTGAAGGCAAAATTAACATAGGTAGCACATTTGTCTTACCTGAATCCAAGAAAACCATACATACTCTACACAGATGCCACAGGCACTTGTGTTGGGCAGTATTGACTCAACCTTGTGATGATGGAACAGGTCAATTACCGGGAGTACCTGATGAAAAACCTATTGTGTTTTTGTCACATAAGCTAGGTGAGACTCAACAGGAAATGGTCCACTTTTGAGAAAGAGGCATTTGGCATCTCATATGCCTTGGACAAATTCAATAGTTATTTACAGGGTGCGGAGTTTGTCATTAAGACAGACCATGCTCCCCTACAATATCTCTTGAAGAGTCCACAAAATAATGCCAAAGTGCAACAGTGGGCATTAAAAACAGCCAGTTATAATCTGGTAGACAAAATACCTGTGCTGATTTGCTTTCAAGATTACCTGAAGGGATCACTAACACAGATCCACAATATGAAATGGACAATGTTGAGACAGACAAAGCTTTACAAGTGGGAATTATAAACAGTGATAAGATTGATCCCAGAAAATATGTGCATGTAGTTAATGATATTACAGAATACTCTGAAGACCTTTAAGGTGTAAAGTATAAAGACCTAGATATGAAATTAGAACAAGAAAAAAAATCCTAAACTTGTCAAAATTATCAAAACATATGAGAGTCCAAATACAAGTGGTAAATATATGATGATTGAAGAAGTTTTATATTACATAAGTGTTGCCAAAGACAATCCTAGGGTATGATTGTGTATACCAGAACAGTTGTACATAGATGTACTTAAACAATACCATGACAACTTAGGGCATTTGGGAATTGACAAAGTGTATTATAACATTAGCAGGAAATATTATTGCCCTGGTTTATACAAGCAGATTTACAAATATGTAGAAAGATGCCTGCCTTGTAGAGCAAGAAATACAAAGAAACACACCTTGCCTTTACAAGAAATGGATAGACCTCCTTATCCATTTGCTAAGTTAGCATTGGATATGAGTGGACCTCATCCCACCACCTTATCTGGGAACAAATACATAGTAACTTTTATGGATATGTATTCTAGATGGTGGGAAGCATTTCCTGTGCCTGACAAAAAGGCAGAAACAATAGCAAATTTACTAATCTAACAATTTTTTCCCAGGTTTGGCTGCCCATTGGAATTGTTAACAGATAATGGATCTGAGATTTGTAATGAGATCATGAAACATTTAACTGAATATCTTAAGATCCATCATGTAAAGACTTCTTATTACCATCCACAGTCAATGGAAAGGTGAGAAGATTTCATGGTACTTTAAATAATGTTTTGGCAAAACTGTCACTAAAGGAATTGGAGACTAGGGATTTGTTCCTCAATCAAGCTCTGGCAGCCATCAGGTTCAACGGATGTGAGTCCTCTGGGTTCTTGCCGTTCTACCTGATGTATGGTAGAGATGTTGTCTTACCTTTGGACACCATACTTAAGCCGAGATCAAAATATATGGGTTAAGAATCCCATAAAATTGCTTTACAAGAACAGCATAAAGCATTTTTGCAGCAACAAGTCAAGCAAAAGAAACATGTACTGAAACAACAGAAATTACATAATGCAAAGGCAATGGACACAATCTTTGAAGCAGGTGACCCAGTCTTATATTTATCTGGTAGATCAAAAGGCAAACTTGAATCCAAATGGGATTACCCATTTGTTGTTATTGAGAAGACGGGCCCAGTCAGTTACACGATTAAAGATCAATTAACAAACAGAATAATTAAATGTCATGGAGAGAAACTCCACCTAGCACCTCAGGAATGGGAGGTGCTGAGGACAGATAAGGCTAAACTAATAGTACAATATGCTGTCCCTCCAGAATCCTCTCCTACTAACTCTGATAGTAGTAGTAGTGGTGACGATAGACATAGGCATGATGAACATGAACAGTCATTTTCAAGCTGCACGATTACAATCAAGACATCATGAAGCAAAAGGAGGACATCCTTTATCCCCTCTCATTAGGAGTAAGAGACAAAACAGGGAGCATTCCTTCTCGGAAGAGGATGATGTTCCCCTAGAAGAATTAAGACAGCAAAGTCAGAGGGTTAGAGAACATAAGAAAGCTATGAGAAAACTCTTGTCAGGCTGAGAGCCGACAAGCTCTACCCAAAATATCAAGCCTTCACAAATGATTGACAATGAACAATCAATGGAGGTGGAGGTAAATCAGTTACAAAATGAACAGACTAGACCTAAACAGGAAACACAGGCTGACATAAGTAATATGATCTGAAGGATCCAGATGGTCTTGAGGAATCATGAAAATGCTACAGATTCTAAGGATTCTGTGGTGATGCAGCCTGCCTCTTGGAGTAGAGCCAAATAGAAGTTCAATGGTAAATGCAAGCTGCAGAGAGATTGAGGTTGGGAGAGAGCAGAATGAGTTACTAAATTATATTGACTTATAGTTTGGCAAGAAAGAAATTAGTGAGAGTACTTGTTGGCCTCACGAACCTGCATGGTGCCTCATTATCGAAGAGCATTATCTGTTGTCTCACAATTTGGAAGTGAAATGATAGCGTAAATGAGACATGGATGGAGACTCACTCACAATACTAACTCTTGCTTCCTTTCTTTGTAGGAGCATGATGTTAAATTGGATAGTTGCGATTGGAATTTTAGTGATATTATTAGCAATAGTTGGTGGAAAAGGAAATACTATCATAAGAAACAATGTAGTCTTTAAGAAAGTAAAAGAGGTAGATATGGTAACAAGTGATTGGACAATAATGTATGTTTTTGATTTAAAAACATTTATACAATACCTAGATGAAGTAGAGAAAAATGTTAGATATCTAAATAAGTTTTATGCTGAAACTGAACAACAATTTGAAGGAGTTGTTAAAAATCATGAGAAGACTAATAATATTACTGATAGAAAAAACTTCTTCCCTTTATGTTGCGCTTAAGTTGATCATAACGGTTAAGAACCAAGAGGTCGGATTCATAAATAAGTGGGTTGCCCAAGTAGTAGATGATCTAAATGACTATCGTAAGCTCAATGGACATTCAGCCTCATCATGAGTTAAACGGGGACTGTTAGATTTCATTGGGGAAGAGTTAAGTTTTCTTTTTGGTACTGTGCCTGCTTCAGATTTGAAGGGACTACAGTGTAACATTGAAACATTATATGCTAATCATGCTAAACTTAAGCATGTTGTTAAAGAGAGTTTAACTATGAAAAAGTTGAATAGAGAAGCGATTCAACAAAATCGGGAATTTATGACAGATTTATCAAAATCAGTAATGGAAGTCCCGACACAAGCCCAACAAATTTTTACAGACCATGAAGAACATCTGGTATTGATCAAACATTTTACAAATTCATATCATCAAATGGAAATAGTATTCAGGCAACTGAAACTCATGCTAACCAGAGCCGAAACCTATATGCGTGATTTACATGATCAAATGGATATTTTGGCTGATGAGAAATTATCTCCAAAAAATTGTAAATCCGTCACTGCTAACAAAAGTACTGATGGAAATAGAATCACAATTGGATGATCATACATCACTACCATTGAATGTATGAAATGAACTTTGGCAATATTACCATTTGTTGATGATGGCAACTGTGTTTGCTCATGATAAGTTGGTAATCTTGGTAAACATACCCTAAAGTAATGCAAACTTTAAATGGGCGGTATGAGAATACAGTCATATACCATTGCCTTATCCTTATCAGCCCATGTCACCTGCATTGAATCAGAATGGAGAACAGGAAAATTGACCTCTTCACAAAGTCGATCCCTTTGAAAATAGGCCTATCATAAGACCAAATACATATGAGTTAAAGTTTCTCAAATTAATACAAGACATCCCTAAAGAGACACCATTTGGATGTTTTATATAAAACCACAGCAAGAAACGGTAACAATTGAAGTCAAACGACAATTGATTTATTATTATTATGATGCTGTGTCTGATTGTGTCACTTTTGCTGATCGTTCGAGATACTTGACCATTCACAATTGCCCTGATTTAGTAGAATATAATGACACTGCCACCCTTCCTTGTCACAACCATCATGTGTCAACCTCTCGTCATACAAAACATAGATTTCAAACACCCAGTGATATGATTTGTTTTAAACCATTGGTATGAGTTCGGGATAAGCATCGTAAAAGACATACCCAGTTCCAAGAGAATGGACAGTCTAGAAGTCGTCAACCTTATATTGTGTTTAGACAATTTCACCCAGATCTTATTGGAGATACATTTGAGTACCGAACAGGACCAAATACCATTTATAGGACCTATCAATTACCTTCAGGTGATAGTAAAAGTAACACTGAATCCGACACACCCCATCAATAGAGGGGCAGTTCGGATTTGATTAAAAATTACTAAGATAAATTGTAATGAGACGTATTAATTGACTTTCCTCAAATAGACTTTCCATGAGTCCTGGCCTCTGAATACATGGGCTAGAACCCTTCAAAATCTGGGTTGATTATAGACTGACATATTGTGACCCACAGTAGCAGTGATGATACATTTGATTTCTTAAATGCAATAACAAAACGAAATTAGGTAAACGGTTGATAGCCTTAGACAATTTTCTAAGCTGGTGGGTTTTGTACATAGAAGACGCCCCAGGAGTATTTGAGCCCAGAGGAGAGTGTATATAAGTATATATAAATATACAGAATTTTTTTTTTATTACTTGGTTATTAACAATTAGATATGGCATCGGTACAGAATTATGCTATTGAATTTACAGAGTTTGATGAAGAACAAATGCAGTATGCCAGAGATGCATGGATATGACCGGTTTTCCAGTGAAATATTTCTCTAGAGCCTCGGAAAGTTACGGCTGGAAGAGGGTCAATAGAGAAATCAGAAGATGGCAAATCCAACATTATAATAATGAGATGAGAAGAACGGAAGTAACCCCTTATGTTGTCCATTACCATTATTTTGTTAATATTGAGAAAACATTGATATTGTTTCCTCATCTCATTACTACAAAGGGACTTCCTTTTGAGCCCCATCCTAGAAACAGTTTGGAGCCTGATCAGGGGGATAGGGTCTTTAGCTACAGACAGAAATTGACATCAGTGGGATGGTCGATTCTTTGCTCATCAACCTGAAAAACCTCCCTCAGAATATGCCTTAACCACTACTCCAGGAATTATAAGACCATTCCAGGAAGGGGAACTTTCCCACTTATCTAATGACCCATGTGTCCTAACCGATAGAGGTGAATTACAGGAACCTTTCGATTAGAACAGGAAAAACTTGAATATTGTTTCTTATTGATGGCTTTAGGCCAACACATGAAACTTCGTCAACTTCACCTTTTGGCTGAACCTATCACTGGCACAGGTGGAGAGTGTAGTATTTGTTTGGCAAAAATGACACTCAGACCTAGGACATTGTATAGATGTTTACAATGTGACTACAAAGTCTATGTCGATTGTGGTCGACGGTGGGTGGACACGTGTGGTGCCAACGCAAATTGTCTATACTGTAAAAGTCCCATGGGATGGGGCCATCAAACTCGTAGAATTAACCCCCATTGGTTCTAAAGAAAGTCAAACTCGAATACAGTACTAACCATCAGATACTGATTGTCACTATTGATCTTTTCAGCGATGTGCATTTTTCTAGAAAAGTATTCTAAAATAAATTCAAAAACATAAGAAAGTGTCATTCTAGACGGATTTAGATAAGTATCCATGGAATAGATACTCCGACAATCTAAAAACTGGCGAAATCATTGCCAAAAAGCTGGAAGTATTCATACGGTCCCGCATGTAACATAGCTTCCATATAAAGGACGTATTATTTTGTTTAATTATATTCGATAGCTTATTAAGTTTAATTAGAGGATTATAATATTATTGTTACAGGGTTTATTTTATAGTTTTTATTGGGTAATAATATACTGAGTTCAAACGTTTTAATATAATGGCTTTGGCAAATACGGAAAATTGTGATGATATTACTGCAGAGGAATTTGAGAGAGAACAACGAGAGTGTGAATACCATCGAGACTTACTGAGTAACAATCGTGTTGTAAGTCTTGACTGGGATACCCTTCAAGCCTTTCAAAGAAACATCTGCTATTGGGATGAGGGTCGCATTAATGGGGATACCGGTGATGTCAAGATACACTCTCATCACATATATCTCCGCTACTATTTTTGGTGGGATCTTGAAGAGATTAATTTTCCCACTTGGTAGTGGACAAAGACCACCAAGCAATGCAACTCTGGCCGAAGTGTACCCGGCCACATATTATAAGATTGTTCACTATTGGAACGATCCTTGTTGGAGTGGACGATTGTATGATCATATCCACCCATTTTGACCATCAGAATATAATTTTGTGGACACTGGTGGACACTGGTGGCCAGGACACCCTACGTCCTTTTGAGATTGCCCAACAGCATCACACAAGTAATGTAAGAAAACACTTGAACAAGAAAAGATTCACCCAGCTTTCCAGCTGCTGCAATCTTGCTTTCAACAGCATATTGCAAACTGGGGGTATCAAAGAATAAATCATATAACCTCAAGTAGCAGGCAAGACAACTGTGTTATATGTCTTGACCCCATACCTGAAGGCGAATGGGAGGCATACAACTGTCCACAATGCAAACAGTTTGGACATATAGAATGTGGAATCACCTGGATGAGACACGCCAACTCTCGGAGTTGTCCACATTGTCATTTACCCTTATGGTGGGGTACCAACTTGATTCTAGATTGGTTTGATAATGCCCTGCATTGCCGATTAATTATTTTAAAAAAGTTTTGTTTTTACTTTCAGGCCGTTGAATATCTCAAGGTTACTGAAGGGCAGGGTGACCCCTGGTAACTCCCTATACGAGAGTGCATGTATGTGAGTGCTTCCATGGACTCAAACTCTTTGGCACTGCCTTTAGTGTTGGAATCTTGGTGGGGAGGATTGTCACATAATGCCCTCCCATGGGTTCCCATTCATGAGCTTAGTGCTTATCCCCTCCTCAGGGAGATGCTCCCAGAGACAGACTTGCAGTTTAACTTTAATTGCATGATACTTTCTATCATGGCTTAAATGTAAACCGGGATTTTACCGAGTAACAAAAGCGCATTCTCAATTCAATTACACAGAAGTTATTGGTGTTGATTTGTATGGATAGATTCAGATAAGAAAGGTATTGCCTGCATGGCTAATGAGCACCCTCTCTTTTACAATCATGGACAGTGCGTTATTGCAACAAATTAATACCTTTTCGCACACTATCAACTTAATCATTATTGTAATATGTCGATTCACCACTGTTGAGAGTTTTATAGTTCTCTAGTTTGGGCTTTGTTATTGTTAACAGAAGACCTGCCAGTTAACCTTTGATGGGGAGTGAACCATTTGTTAATACTAAACATGAATTCCCTCGGGACGGCCGCAAAAGGGTATTGCAGAATGACTGCTGAAGTCAACAATCCAATTTACACACCCTTGAGAACATCTGGGCGAAATAATTAACACTCTAACACATAGCTAACAGAATATAAGCAACCAGAGAGGCCAAGAGAGTCAGATTTTGGCTACAATTCTCTGGCCAAATGCGAAAATGTTGAATGCTGACTATCATGTCATTTGAAGAATCATCCTGCCTTTTTCAGTAACTTTAAGTATTCGTTATTTTCTACAGGAAAAAGTATAATGATAAGTTCTTCGCTCCAGAGAAAATGTATTGTATAGTCTAGGGCATATGTGTAATTAGGAAATGTATTAAATATCTAGAAACATAAGTACTTCTCTGTGTTTGACTTTACCCTATCCAGCTGAGACGTTCCCGGTGAGGCTGCAGTGAACTTTTAGTGAATAGTGAAGGATCCACTATTTTTGGTGATAATTTCTCATCGGCTAAGATATCCATTTGGTCATGTAACTCCCGCAGGCCAAATTCGAAAATGTTGAATGCTGACTATCACGTCATTTGAAGAATCATCCTGCCTTTTTCATTAACTTCAAGTATTCGTTATTTTCTACAGGAAAAAGTATAATGATAAGTTCTTCGCTCCAGAGAAAATGTATTGTATAGTCTAGGGCATATGTGTAATTAGGAAATGTATTAAATATCTAGAAACATAAGTACTTCTCTGTATTTGACTTTACCCTATCCAGCTGAGATGTTCCCGGTGAGACTGCAGTGAACTATTAGTGAATAGCGAAGGATCCACTATTTTTGGCAATAATTTCTCATCGGCTAAGATATCCATTTGGTCATGTAACTCCTGCAGGGTTGCTTCTGCGGCAGCTATCATTGATTCCATTTGACTCATTACAAACTCAAGCTGATGATAAGCTTGAGTGAAATGTTCAAGATATATTATTCTATCTTCATGATTCTGAACTACTTGATTCACTTGACCTTGAAATAGGATCAGTTCACGCGATAAATTTAACATAAATTCTGTTTTTGAGAATCGCTCCGTGATTCATTTTAATGAAGGTTAAACTTTGTCTTTGGACATGTTGTATCATTGCTTGATTAGTACTTTAATGTCTTAAATTGTCTGTTATCTCATTTAAATCTGACTGGGACACAGTTCCGAAGAGAAAACTCAATCCTTCACCTACAAAATCGAACAAACCTCATTTCTTCCAAGACGAGGATGTATGTCCATGTAATCTGCGATAATCATTCAGATCCTCTTGTACTTGTGTAACACGATTATCTAGGTATCTGATCTCATGGTTCATATCCATTATGATCGATCTTAACGCAACAGCAAAGGTAGAATTTTCACCATTCAGTGCCTCAAAAGTTTGTCTAAAAGTTTTTGCAGTAATGTCATACAAGCCTATGCTATATTTCATACTTCGATCAAGTTTTCGCATATATTGTATAAAAGGTTGAAGTTCATAAACAAACATTGTCTTCCAATCACTTGTTACCATATTTACTTCTTTCACTTTCTTAAAGATAACATTGTTTCTAATAATAGTATGTCCATCTATTATTGTAGTCAAAAGACCAACTAATAACATCCAATGCAACATCTTGCTCCTACAATGAGAAAGGAAGCAAGAGTTAGCACAATGAGTAATACTCAAGTCAATTACTTTCGCTCTGACAAATTACTTCCCGGGTGTAAAAGGTCAGAAGGTTAATCTAACTGCAAGAGAGTCTCAGTCAGTTTGCGAGGCTGACAAGACTCCACTTATAGTTTTGTTACTGAACAAATCATAACTCAATATAATTTTGTTACTCAATTACACTTCCTCCTGTATCTCCCAAACTTAAGGAGAGGCATCTGCCATTATATGTTTACGTTTAGTTAGTATTAAGTCTGTGGTAACATTTTAATCACTAGTACTCCAGGTGGTAGGTGGTATCATAAAAGTTCCTACTAATTTTTCACCTGGTTCTTTAATTTTTTCATGATCCCTTAACACAGCTTGAATGCAAGAGATCATCTCAGTTACATCCTTACTTGGTTGTTTTGGTTGAGGTTCACTACTTTGGCCTTTTTCTTCAGTTATTCGTAAGTGATCAACTTCCATTGTAGAATCATTTAATTGATCATTTTGATCATCAGCAATGAATCGTGACGGCTGTTGATCATCAGAAGGAACTCGTAGCTCTTTCATACATTTCTTGTAATCATGTACTTGTTGTGCTTGTTGTCTTAACTCAGCAAGTGGAACACCATCTTCTTCCGAAGATGAATGTTCTCGTCTTTGTCGTTTATTTTTAATGAATGATGTTAAGGGGTGTTTTTCTCGAATCCCTTGTCTAGTGTCACTTTCATCATTACTGTCACTACTGCTACTGTCTTCAGTAGTAGAGTGTTCTGGCGGGGCAGCGTAACATTGTACTCGTCGCGCTCTAGCAGGTTGAGGCACCTCCCATTCTTGAGGTGCTTTACTAAGTCTTTCTCCATGACACTTTATTATTCTGTGAGTTAATTGATCTTGTATCTTGTAACTCACTGGACCTGTTTTCTCAATGACTCTAAATGGGTATTCCCATTTCGATTCTAATTTTCCTTTAGATTTACCTGATGAGTATAAGACAGGATCACCTACTTCAAAGGTGATATCCTTTGCTGTAACATCATGCAACCTTTGTTGCTTTAAGACTCGTTTCTTTTGTGCAGCTTGTTGTTTTCTGAATGCTTTATGTTGTTCCTGAATGGCTATCTGATGAGGTTCTTCACCTACATATTTTTCTCGAGGTTTCAATATATTGTTGAGTGGTAAAACCATATCTCTGCCATACACCAGCTAGAATGGAGAAAATCCAGAAGATTCGCTACCATTAAACCTCATGGCTGCCATAGCTTGGTTTAAGAATAAATCCCATGTTTCTAGTTCTTCACAAGCTAGTTTCGCTAAGATGTCATTCAGCGTTCTATGTAGACTCTCTACTTTCCCATTATATTGTGGATGGAAGTAGGAAGTGGTTACATGATGTATTTTGAAATAATCAGTCAAATATTTCATCACTGCATTTACATTTTCAGAACCATTGTCTGTTAATATCTCTAAAGGACATCCAAATCTTGGAAAAATTTGATCTATAATCAAGTTAGCAATTGTTTCCGCCTTTTTATCAGGCACTGGAAACGCTTCAGGCCAGCCAGAATATATATCTATAAAGGTAACAATATATTTGTTACCAGATAAAGTCTCAGGGTGTGGACCACTTATATCCAATGCTGTCTTAGCAAAGGGGTATGGAGGTCGATCAGTCTCTTGAAATGGCAAAGTGTGGGCTTTGGTGTTACGAGCTCGACACACAAGACAATTCTCTACAAGTTTATAAATATGTTTATATAAATCTTTCCAATACTACTGATATTATTGTACACATTATCTATGCCAAGGTGACCTAATTCATCATGGTATTGTTTCAATACATCTGCATGTAATTGTTCAGGTATGCACAAACGTACTCATGGATTATCATCAACTGTACTAATGTAATATAATACTCCCTCTATCATGATATATCTACTACTAATGTGTGCAGGGGTATTGTTACCTTGATACTTCTTAATTATTTCTACTATCTTTTCATCTTTCTGTTGCTCTACCTTCATGTCCAAATCTTTATAATTAATTGCCTGTGGTTCGGGCGGAACCTGAGGTTCATCTGTGATGACATGTACATATCTTTGAGGGTCAATTTTATTACTATTTATAACTCCAATTTGTAATGCCTTCTGATTTTCTGCATTATCCATCTCATACCTAGGGTCAGCATTTGCTATTCCTTCAGGTAAACGAGAAAGTAGGTCAGCACATGTATTCTTTCTACCTGGTAAATATTCAATCTTACAATTGTAGCTAGCTATCTTCAATCCCCAATGTTGTACCTTGGCATTGTTTTGTGGACTTTTCAACAAGTATTGTAAGGGGGCATGGTCTGTCTTAATGACAAACTCCACTCCCTGTAAGTAACTATTGAACTTGTCCAAACCATGAGAGATAGCGAAAGCTTCTTTCTCAAATGTTGACCATTATGGGATAGAAAGACAATGGGTTTTTCGTCAGGTACTCCTGGTAGTTGACCTGTTTCATCATCACATGGTTGTGCCAAAACCATACCTACGCAGCGGCCACTGGCATCTGTGTAAAGGACATAAGGCTTTCTGGGATTTGGATACGACAAATGAGCAACTTGAGTTAAATGATCTTTTAACTCTTGAAAAGCTTTTTGATGTATGTCATGCCAATGAAATCTTGCATATTTCTTTGTTAGTTCTAACAATGGTTGAGCAGTCTCGCTGAACCGAGGAATGAATCTGCGATAGTATGAGGTCATGCCCATAAAAGATCTCACTTCTGTAACTGTCTTTGGCGGACTCAATTTTCGAATGACCTCGACCTTGGAAGTCTCAGGTTTAATTCCATCTTTACTAATTACAAAACCAAGATAAGATGTTTCAGATTGGAAGAAGGAACACTTCTTAGCTTTTAGTTTCAATTTATGTTTTCTTAGTCGGCCAAATACTTGTTTAATATGGTCAATATGAGATTTTACATCATGGCTGAAGATCAAAATATCATCAAGGTAGGCTAGAGAAAAGTCCTCTAGACCCTCCAAGATGCTTGTCATGAGTGATTGATACACCAAGGGCACATTAACGAGACCAAAGGCCATCACATTGAACTCATAGAGGCCGTTATGGCAAACAAAGGCTGTCTTGGGTCTGTCTTCTTCATCCGTCTTGACTTGCCAGTAACCTGACTTCATGTCAAGAGTGGTAAAGTATTGACATCCATTCAACAACGTAAATATGTCATCAATTAATGGAAGCGGCCGATTCATAACTTTCGTGACCTCATTAAGTTTGTGGAAATCCATGCAGAAGTGTTTTGAGCCATCTTTCTTGTCTACGAGCAAGCAAGGAAAGCTCCATGCACTATTTGACCTTCGGATAATTCCCGATTGAAGCATCTCCTCAAGTGCTTCATCCATAATTTTTCTTTTAAGTAACGGAACCCTATATGCTCTACTCTCTATTGGTGGCGCATCACCAGTGTTGATGCACTTCTTAACTGTATCTGTCTGTGTTAATTCTTTATCAATTCTTGCAAACAAGTTTTTATTATTATTGATGACTGGCATCAACAGGTACCGTTTGTCTTCAGGCACCTGTATGTCAGCATCTGTGATCTGGTCTTCAGGTGTATTTTGAGTTAAGATCTGATTAACTTCTAAGACTTTTTCTTCCTGTTCTATTGGCTGAAGTTTTCCAATCAAACATCCCCTCTTTAAGGTGTAATGCTTGTTGGTACTGTTCACCAACAGTACAGGTATGGTTTCATTTCCATTATTTACTATACTGTTACTGACTAAGAGGCCAGGCTGTTCAGCCATGTGACCTTCAGTCAAACCATGATGTTCTAAGTATTTTGTATCAAAGACAGATTTTGCACCGGAAGCTTTTGCTGTACACTAACAAGTGGACTGTGGTTTAAGTTCAACCTGATTAATCAGTTGAGTAAGACAACTCACCTGTATGTCTTGAACAATGGGTACATAATGACCATCTAATCTCAATTTATGAAATTCCCAATATAAATTAACTCGATTGCCCCTAATCCAACCCATTCCTAACAACATACTTCAACTCAATTCATTTAACACTAAGAACTCATGCACCTGATAAATTCCTTGAATATAAAATTCAAGTCTAACTTTTCCTCGAGGGATAGTGTCATTTCAGTGATACCTGAAATATGAGGCAAAGTATTTTTATCACCAAATAATTTCAGTCGGTGCTTAAGATTTTTCCAAAATTTAGTACTAATACAACTTGTCTGTGCCCCTGTATCCAATAAGGCATGTACTCGCTGTCCTTTGATGTTCACTAAGACACTATTCAAAGAAGCAGCTCCAAAATTAATGGTTATGGTTTCCGGTTGAGAATTTCTAAATATTTTTTGCTGTTGTTCCCCATTTGGGTAATCATCATTGTTTACTGAGTTATTTCCCTTGGTTTCCATAGGATCTTTCATTTCCTGTTGACATGGGTTTTTCCCATTTCCTCCCTTTGGAATTTTCCTGTTTTGTGGTTTTGGGTTTTTCCCAAGTGATTGATCTTGGCTCCTTTTTCTTGGATTCCTATTTCCTGATTCAAATATTTCCTGTTTCTGCTGGTTTATTGAAGCACAACCCTGCTTAACTGGTTGATTATCATAAGCATTTTTCATATAAATTGTAATATCAGGGTCTACATCTACAATGTGTATCTCTTTTAATTGTTTAGGGGTAAAGTTTTGTAGAACTCTAGCATAAACATCTGCGCACTTCTGTTTAGGTACACCATATATCCCGCTACTGATCAGTGGGATAGCTATGATGGTAAAATTTTTGTTATCACATACCTGCAATACTTTCTGTACAGTTCTGTATAATACATTTAAACATTTATTTTTATCACTATAATCATTCCACAGTGGTCCTACAGCATGTATAACTTTTAAACATGGCACCATTCCACAAGTGGTAACCATATTCTCACCCACTGGAAGATTTCCATGTTGTTGAATATATTGTTGACATTCTAGTTCAAGGGCTGGACCAGCTCCAAGAGCTATAGCTCTGGCAATACCTCCACCATGGGTCATTTGCCTATTAGCCGCATTCACCATAGCGTTGGCAGCTACCTGAGTTATACCAGACCTGTATACTTTCACTTCCAGACCACTGGTGGTCTGATAGCTGAAACAATTTTGTGAATTAAACTTTTTATGCTGACTGTCCTTTGAAGGGCAGCCATTTTGTGAGTTGGCCTTGAGTTTCTTTGGCCTACCAGTCAGAGGAATAGTTGTGAATTTTACTGTACAATTTTTCCTATTATGAGTGGTCTGGCCACACCTTGTGCATTGAATGGCAATGCTTTTCACTGGAGGTGAACCATTTTTGATTCCCCTCATTTGAGACTGAGTACTTGGCTTTATATTACATGTTTTATTACCCGTATTTCCACCTGCCTTATTATTTACAATTTTATTTGTACACACATTCATGCATTTATTCTGTACATTATTTATCACTTCTCCCTGGTGATTTTCATTTTCACTCCTGTTGTGAGCATGTGACTTCTCATTAACTCTGCTCATTGCCCCATATGGGCAGAGTTTCCCTCGTTTAAATTTACTCGGCAGTCGCAAGCAAAGTGGTTTGGCTTCCCACAGCGAAAGCAGCAAAAGGTCACCCCAGTGACCTTTCACCTGCTGGCTGAATATCAAGCATTCTAACTTGTTTAGTCAAGTTTACATGACAAGCACATTTCACGTGGCCAACACGATTACAGCGATTGCAAACCGGATGTGTAAATCATGTCAGTTTCTGATATCTGTTGTAATTTTGACTTCCCCTATTTTTGTATGGGTTATTATTGTACTGAGTTCTATTCTGATTCTGATATGGAGGTTGTGAATAACCCCCACTATAATTTTTAGTTAACATATTAACCTTATGTCGTCAGTGCGCTACACTTATGTCCATGGGAGTTTCATCTCTTGTCTCCAGGGGGAGATCTACAAGTTCTTCATGTTCGTCTATGGGATCGCAAAATACAGGGTCCCGATAACGCACATATTCATCATACTGTCGTTCAAATGATTTTCCAAAGGGCGCTTTTCCTTTAGAAGCCTCAGAGCATGCACGAAATTTGATTTTCGCGGCATTTTCAAATAATGCTTGACTAACGGCGTTTTCTAGTATCTTTGGCATGCGAAGGATCAATTTCATCCGAACATCAGAATCATATAATCCATCACAGAAGTAATCTGAGAGGTTTTTCTGGATGGTTGGATTGTCAATTTCTTGATCAAAAGCATCTTTCGCAACATCAAGCAATTGTTCAGCATACGAGACAAGGGTTTGATTTTTCCCTTGCCGCATATGGTGCAACTGATTGGTGGCCATGGAGTTATCCATAGTGGTGCTATAGCGACTTTTCAATGCTATACAGATCGGACCAAGGCATACAAGGAGTTTTTTTCATTGTTCACAAAATAAAGTCGGCTACCACAAATTCACTGGTTTGAGCGGCGATTTTGGGTCATCGCTCCTCTTCTACGTCATTAGTCTCGCAGAAAAGGTCAAGGGATTTTATCCATCCTCGAAAGGTCAGTGGTTCCCATCAAATTTCTTAATATGGGAGTTAATTGACTGTGCCTGGGTGGCGTTAGTAGTTTTTTGCATTACTCTTCTCACTCTGGTCCACGGTTTCGTGAAGGTCAGTGATAGCATAGGCTGTTGGGTCCTCTGCCATCTTTGCCTTCTTTTCAGCTTCTGCCAGTTGTTTCTTTAATTTTGCCTGCCTTACTTGTGCATTAGCTTTATCAGTGGATATTTGTAGTTCCAAATCAGCTTTTTGCTGTGCCATGTCCGTCTGAGCTTGGGCGAGGGCTGTCTGTGTTTGTTGGAGCGTTTGTTGCGAGGCAGCATGCTGCTGCGACCAACTGTGAACCTGGGTGTTCAGTTCAGCAAGTCGCTGCTCATACTGATTCACTTGACCCTCTGTCTCTTGCCTCAGTCGAGCTAGTTCATCTATCAACCATTGTTCCTTGTCTTGTGGCATAGTCATTTTCAAAGATTCAATTAATTTACTAATTTAAGTTACAATTTTCTGCTGTTAATGAACAAGAAATGAATAAAATTGCACCTACCTTGCCAGTGCTGTAGGTTCTGAAACACACGTGGAAGTCTTTCCAGAATTTTCTTGAATTCCTGAAGATTTTGCAATGTTCCCTGAGTTTCTGTTTTTCCCTGATGTGCTGTTAGAAGTTCTATATATCTTATGAGCAACGTTCGGTGCGACCAGTCGAGTGTGGCTTGAATATGGAAGCGATTGGTGGTCGGCATAAGATTAAATGTTGGTGCATTGGACATTCAGTCGGACATGCAGTCAGTTCCACCAAGGAGTTGTACCAGACAATTTTCGACCATTGGGTTCAGAGGGCGATTATGAGTGTCTGCTGCCAGGCGTACAAATTACCAATAAATCAAGGGATGTCTGTCCATTGTAAACGGTATCAAAAAGTTCTCACAAGTTCACTGTGCTCCCCACCGGCAATGTTTTCAAGTCAATTTCGTTTTCACTGGGTCCGTTAGGGTCAATAGATGTTTTAGAATGTTCGCCCTATCGTCTCAAGAAAGTTAGTAGTCAGAGTCCACATCCTGACGAACGGCACCATATAAACTGGCCTGTGGTGAAGCAGGGTTAAGTACCCCGTTAAAAATGATCATCTAGTGGATTTAAGTTAGTTGAACAATCGTGGCAATTGGCCACAGGACAATTTAAAGAGTTCATTCAAGAAGGCAACCAGTTTCTGTGGAGTCTGCAAAAGTTCTTGAAGTACTGCAGCTGTAGTGAATGGGTGATGTCAAAACACATAAAAATGTACTTACAGTTTTCTATTTTATTTAAACCCTATTTTAAAATGCCTAAAACTACACTGGTTTCTCTCTCTGGTAATAATATTAATGTAGAAGATACGAAATGAAACTAAGTCAAAAATATCACATCGCTCTCATCATGTCCTTCATCTATAACTGGTGTCTGGCCTGGCAGCGTTCTTCCACGAAAATAGGAGAGTGACTTCTGTACGTGTTGGAAACCCAGAGAGAAGTGAAGTTCTCGGGTCTTTCCGCCAGTTTCTATACTGTTTTGTACGTGACTTTCCAAACGTGGCTAGTCACGTCCATCAAAGCACAATGCGAAGGTTGATGCCACAAAACGCCACGTATACCCCAAGATGGTGCAGAGGTGTTTCATAATCCCTCATCTCCATTCTGGGATAACAGGGGCATCCTGTGCTATCAGTATGAATTCTCACACTAAAATGACGCTGGCATGCTGTTGGTTTGCATTTATCTACTTTATCCGAATTTATTCTCAAGGTTAGGGAGTTACTATACGCCCATAATTTATCATCGTACGTGCTATCTAAGCAGTTCCCAGAGCTAAAAGTTATTATTGGTGTGTCGGGGTTATGCCAGGTCAGAATATAATAACAATTTCTGTCAAAAGTATTTTGATAAGGTTACCGCAGGGCAGACTGCATCTGGTTTTATGCGCAGTACATGCAGGAATGTGAGAATCGATTGTCTGGGTCGTATGCACTGTTTATATACTATTACGCAATTTTAATTAGAAATATGGATATCTGTAAAATAACACGACTGCATAGCCGTGCCTTTAAGATAATTTCCATATTTATTAAAGTCTAATATTGTAAAATAGTATGATAGCATAGCTGCCCCTTTAATAAGAACTCGGAAACAGCTTTCATTTTATTAAAGTTTATTCTCCAGAGAATTATTACCAAGTGGGACTTGGCCACTCTTATTAATACTTAGGGAACTAAGACTCACAAGTCAAATTATATTAACCCTACGTGTTCCATGGAGGGCATTTCGTTACAGTTAAAGCCAAGTAAGACATTTTTGCTAAGTGGATTCAACATCATTAGACAAGACCGTCCCACACAGCATGGAGGCAGAGTGGCTCTCCTCATAAAGCAGGACTTAAAATACAAAACGATATCAACCGATCACCTCAACGCAGAGATAATTGCTGCTGAGCTTGAACTAGATCATAAAAAAAGTTGCCGTAATCTCATATTATAATGAACCGGAAAAAAACAGTTGACAGCAAAGTCTTTGAATTCTTTGCGAAAAATCACAAACTCTGTATTTTCTTAGGTGATTTCAATGCCAAATATCAGGTTTTCATATGCAATAAAACGAGGCCCAATGGCGACACCCTTTTCAATATCATCGAACAATTTGATCTTTTTGTATTAAATAACGACCAAGACATTACCCACATCAGTAACAACACACTCCACCAATCCGACATCCTTGACCTAATTATAACCAGTAAATAACTTACTAATCAAATGCAAGACATATTTTTCGGGAACGATGATTTAGGTAGTGACCACTTGCCTGTTCATGCTACATAACACGGTTGCAGTGGACCCACAAGATACCCCACAATGAGTAGGAGGAATCTATCCAAAATTGACAGGGACCTCTTCAGAAAAATAATTGAGGTTAAAATAAACAAAAACGACCCAATGAATACCTGCAAGCTCGAGCAAGCATGTACAATCTCAGTGAAGTCATTAACAACACTCTTGATGAGATGTGTCCCAAACAAACGGTTAAACCATGGGCCAACAAAATAACTGAAGCCACACTCCAAATAATAAAACAAAAAAGAAAGGCCTTCCGTGCATACAAATCAGAAAAAAACTTCCAACTAAAAAGGTCGAACTTAAAGCCATGTATAATCGCCTCCACGGCGAAGTTAAAAAAGCAATAGCAAACGACAATCGCGTGACATGGGAAAAAGCAACGGAAAATCTAAATGGACTCAGGGAGCCTAAAAAGTTTTGAGATACTTTTTTAAAACCCTTACTGGACAAAAACATAAAGACGCCAACAGTAAGGCTCTTAAGATCAGCGACGGAACTATGGCCATGGGTGACAAGGCGAAGACTGGCACCTTTGCTGAGCTCCTTAAGAAATATCATCGCCCACATGAGGGCGATAAGTTTGATGACGAGTTCAAAGAAAAAGTAAACAAATTTGTTCAAGACAACAAGACAACGTTTAACGATGCCAACTTCAGCCAAACGCCCGAGGACGGAGATGAACATGAACTCACGGAACCGATAAGCCAAGAAGAAGGGGCAAACACAATTAAAAAAGGCAAGGCTTCTTCTTCCCCAGGACGGGCAAGGTCTCATACACAATCCTGAAAAAATGTCCCAATACTTTTTTCGGTAGACTCACTAACCTCCTAAACTACTGTCTCTCTAGTGGATACTTTCCAAAATGGTGGAAAGTAGCTACAGGAGTCATGATACCCAAATCCGACAAGGTCTTGAGCAACCCAGCTAATTACCACCCAATCAGCCTACTCAGCTGTATTGGAAAAATTTTCGAATGGATTCTCACGACTAGACACCGCAGCTATCTCGAATCAATCAGCTTTTTCAATGAGTGGCAAAGGGCCTACAGAAGCCAAAGAGAGGGAATCGAGCATGTTTATAGACTGGTAGATTATATGAAAATGGCGTTCAGTCAAAATGAAATAGGAACCGCACTATTACTCGACATAGAAAAAGCGTTTAACTCTGTCTGGCACAATGGCATGAGATACAAACTAGCTAAAATGGGGCTACCTACCAAAATTCAAAGTATCATATCATCATTTTAATCTGATCGAAAAATCAATGTCAGGGTCAACCGCGAGGTGTCAGACGAGGTAAAACTCGAAGCGGGCACTCCACAGGGTTCGGTCCTTAGCCCACTTCTATTTATAATATATGTGAATGACATTGACAAAGTAGGGAAGAACCATGCTAAACTATCTCAAAGGAATGTGGATGGCCAGTAAGTCTCGAAACATAATACAAAACCGCCTGCAGGATACCATCCGCGACCTGCAAGACTGGTGTGCTCTGTGGCGCATCAAGCTAAATGCCGCGAAAACAAAAAGAATTACATTCTATAAAAAACAAAGAAAAAAAGCTGTCTCTAATATTGAACTTAAGCTTTACGACCACAAACTGGAAGCTAGTAACGAGGCAAGGTTTTTGGGATTCACCCTGGATAGCAGTCTCAATCTAAACAATCGATCACATAAACTCAGTCACTGTCAAAGCCACCAAACGCATCAATTTCCTGAAAATGATTAGAGGTTAAAATTGGGGAGCCAATAAAGAAGTTCTCCTCAAGCTTTACAAATCATATATACGCCCAGTACTAGAGTATGGAGCCATAATAACGAGTGACCTGAATAAAACCAACATTGAAAAACTACAACGGGTCCAAAATCATGCCTTGCGTGTGGCTCTGCGCAAGCTCTTCTGGACATCGATAAAACAACTTCACGAGATAGCAAAAATAGACACTATAGCAATGCACTTAAAAGATCTTCAAAGCAAAACTCTAAATAGACTTCAAGACAGCGAATTAATAATTGAACTCAATTTGCATCCCGTCCTCAATAGGAAAACTAAATAATATGGGACGTATCTATTGAAAGGATTAAAGATCACATCATTGTGATGGGGTGAGCCAGGCACTCGGTGACAAAAATCCAGAACTGGCTGCGGGTAACACGATACACACGAAAGCTTGCCTCTGTTACCAGTGGGAGTTGCAAACAGCGAGGAAAATCTCCACCTGCTGCCGGGTCTACCCTCCCCGACATATAAAGTTCGGGGAAATAATGCTGGCTTCCCCATCCACATGTCACTGGTCGTCACGGACGGAACTGTCGTAAATTAAAAACCGAATTGCTCTAACTTCCAGCTCTCTATCTTTTCTACCTCTTCTATCTCATCAGACACACGACCAAAACTGAATGACAAACGATGAGGGATTGAAACAATCCTCGTGCAAAGATGTGTAGAAAACCTAAATAAGACCAAGGCAAGGATTGAAACAATCTTGCCAGCAAACAACCCTTTTAAGGTCATTTGGAATTCCTGAAGGATAACCAGATACTTCATAATCACATACGGCATCCTATCTCCCAGAAGGCTTGATGGATGACTCCCGGTTTTTCAAAACTAAACTGCTGGAGCTTTCTCCACTCCTTTTTTGTAACCACTATAGTCATATACCACGACCGCTACCAAACCGGCATTGCTGTTTGGTCTTCTTTTCTCTTCTTCCCTTAAATTTGCCGGTGCACAAAATTATATTCTGACTCGCCACCATGGTGGAAATCAAGCCTCTACCATCGCCAAGCTGGAACCGAACAAAGCCCACTCTCTAATAGTCTTTATGGCATTGAGGGATTGATTATTGACAATCTGTCACTCCAACGTAATCTGCCAGAAATTCTAACCGCATGTATACTTCCTCAGACCCCATTTTAGGCAACAGGAAGCTAGGCCTGTATGATGCAAGTGAAATAAAATAAGGTTAACTGGGTCGCAAGGGATTGGTAAATCCCACATCATCCCCATCGCAATAATGTATTCTTTAACCCTTTCGATTGATACGCCCCAAATTATTTAGTTTTCCTATTGAGGACGCGATGCGCATTGAGTTCAATTATTAATTCGCTGTCTTGAAGTCTATTTAGAGTTTTGCTTTGAAGATCTTTTAAGCGCATTTCCATAGTGTCTATTTTTGCTATCTCGCGAAGTTGTTTTATCGATGTCCACGTGGGCTTGCGCAGAGCTACGCACAAGGTATGATTTTGGGCCCGTTGTAGTTTTTCAATGTTGGTTTTATTCAGGTCACTCGTTATTATGGCCCCATACTCTAGTACTGGACGTATATATGATTTGTAAAGCTTGAGGAGAACTTCTTTATTGGCTCCCCAATTTTTACCTCTAATCATTTTCAGGAAATTGATGCGTTTAGTGGCTTTGACAATGACTGAGTTTACGTGATTGTTTAGATTGAGATTGCTATCCAGGGTGAATCCCAGAAACTTTGCCTCATTAGTAGCTTCAAGTTTGTGGTCGTAAAGGTTAAGCTCAATATTAGGGACAGCTTTTTTCCTTTGCTTTTTACAGAATGAGATTCTTCGTGTTTTCGCGGCATTTAGCTTGATGTGCTACAGAGCGCATCAGTCTTGCAGGTCACGGATGGTATCCTGCAGGTGGTTTTGTATTATGTTTCGAGACTTACTGGCCGTCCACATTCTTTTGTCGTCTGAGAATTGAGATAGTTCAACATGGTTCTTCCCTACTTTGTCAATGTCATTCACATATATTATAAATATAGGCGGGCTAAGGACCGAACCCTGTGGAGTGCCCGCTTTGAGTTTTACATCGTCTGACACCTCGCGGTTGACCCTCACTTTGATTTTTCGATCAGATAAAAATGATGATATGATCCTTAGAATTTTGGTAGGTAGCCCCATTTTAGCTAGTTTGTATCTCATGCCATTGTGCCAGACAGAGTCAAACACTTTTTCTACGTCGAGTAATTGCGCGGTTCCTATTTCATTTTGACTGAACGCCATTTTCATATAATCTACTAGTCTATAAACATGCTCGATTCGCTCTCTTTGGCTTATATAGGCCCTTTGCCACTTATTGAAAAAGCTGATTGATTCCAGATAGCTGCAGAGTCTGGTCGTGAGAATCCGTTCGAAAATTTTTCCAATATAACTAAGTAGGCTGATTGGGCGGTAATTAGCTGGGTTGCTCAAGTCCTTGTCGGGTTTGGGTATCATGACTCCTGTAGCTACTTTCCAACATTTTGGGAAGTATCCACTAGAGAGACAGCAGTTTAGGAGGTTAGTGAGTCTACCAAAAAAAGTATTGGGACATTGTTTCAGGATTTTGTATGAGACCTCGTCCCCTCCTGGGGAAGAAGAAGACTTACATTTTTTAATTGTGTTAGCCACTTCTTCTTGGCTTATCGGCTCCGAGAGTTCATGGCCATCTCCGTCCTCGTGCGTTTGGCTGAAGTTGGCATCGTTAAACGTTGTCTTGTTGTCTTGAACAAATTTGTTTATTTTTTCCTTGAACTCGACATCAAACCTATCGCCCTCATGTGGGCGATGATATTTCTTAAGGAGCTCAGCGAAGGCGCCAGCCTTCGCCTTGTCTTCCAGGGCCATAGTTGCATCGCTGATCGTAAGAGCCTTACTGTTGACGTCTTCATGTTTTTGTCCAGTAAGGGTTTTAAAAGTATCCCAAAACTTTTTAGGCTCCCTGAGTCCATTTAGATTTTCCGTTGCTTTTTCCCAATCCCAGTTACAATCCACTCCCCACGTACTGTATATATCTTACACAACTCAGTAAACTCTGTTCACCAAACACAGAAATTCCACCGACTGTATCTCTGATTGATTTCTGAACGCAGAAACATATCACGAGTGACCACTAATTAGATGTAAACAATAATTACTGTCAAAACAAACTTACTGAGGAGTGAATTTTTGTTTTTCGACGTTTTGAGAACGCACGAAGCAGAGAGCAAAAATAACACTTTCTCAGCCGGTTCAAAGTAAAGTTCCCGTTTCAGTGGATATGCTGGTTGCTTTGATTGAACGTTACAAGAATTCAGATGACATTTTAATTATTAGATATATAACTATGCTTCTTTTAGCTTTCTCTGGCTTTTTAAGATTTGATGAGTTAATGTCATTGTCCAGCAATGATGTAACAGCAAGCAAAGGATAGTTTTTTGATCTTGTACATGTATATCAAGAAAAGCAAAACTGATCAATATCGGCAGGGTCATGAAGTTCTCATCTCAAAAGGGGCTACTACTGCATGTCCCATTCGAATGTTTTATAGATATGCTGATATTGCTAAAATTGATATAAGCAGTTTTTAATTTCTCCTTAGACAGGTAATTAAAACCAAACAATCTGCTGCTAAATTGATATACAAGAACAAAGGGCTTAGTTATTCGACTGTCGCAAGGATATTAGTTAGTAACTAAAGTCGGTTGGGGGTGACTTGGATTTTGGGCTTCATTCGTTGCGTTCTGGTGGAGCAACAGCCGCAGCAAATGCTGGTGTTAACGGGCGGTGTTGGAAACGACACGGTAGATGACGTTCAGATTCTTAGTTAGTTTAAACAATATTTCCAATAGTATCAGGTAGTAATGTACAATAGTATGATTGGATTCGACAGTAAGCCACAGGCTTATTGTTGTCGTTTCCAAATATATAATAATATTACAAACAGATTAGATCAGATATGACAGATAGCAAGTGTTTATTGATCATTAAGTTTGTCAAGAAGCTGGGTCAATATGTGTCTGTTCTAGGATCTATTGGAAATATAGGTTTAAGAGAATGAGAGAGAGCGGGGGAGAGAGACTAAATGTCAAATTTAATGGTGTAAAGAAAAAAAAAAAACCAACAAAGATATATGATAATTGTTCTAGTTCAAGTAGTCCGCATTGAAGCAATGGAGGTAGATGGATTGTCCACAAAGAGCGCCACTTCCCGCGTTTGGGGAATATAATTACATGGGTAAAAAATCAAATCTAATTAGAGGCCGTTTTTAACAGAATCCATTCACTCAACCAGCCAACCCAGGCCGGACCCCAACCCCCCGATTCCAGTGTGCCGTTGGGCCAAAAACCAGTCCAAACCAGCTGGTTCGAGCGAACACCAGCCCGGTCGGGCTCAAAATCACTCAATCCAGCCAACTCGAGCCGAACCTCAGTCCAACCGATCCCAGAATACAGTAGCTCGTGTGTGGACAATCCTTGGAAATTTCGAGTATTACACAGTAATATTGAGTATCAGATTCTTGTACAGATAGATATGTTGTTGATTCGTTGCCCAGACGGTTGTCAGTTTCTCAAGAACTTGGTTTGTAAGGGAAAACAAAGAGTGAACCATGAATTCAAAACCATTCCTATTTTATTAATGAAGTTTCCACCGTTTTTTTTCCCGTTCTTTGATTTAGTCAAAGCGGCTCGTCGGGCTAGTTCGCAAAAATGTTTATTTTGTTTCTAGGTTGCATAGTTAAGACTATTATTTGTCCGCAGTTTGAAAAATAGCGGAAAAGAGAGGTCTTAGTGATGTGATAAATTATATTTGTAATGTGTCAATGGTCTGCTCGGATCAATCGAAAAAAATGACGCTGGTCAGGTGGGGTCTTCAGTTGGAGTCAACCATCGGTAGATAGTGCATTAGCATGGTATGTTTTTTCAAAGTGAGGTCAGAGTGGTAAAGTCAATTCTAGTCATCGCCATTGTTATGACCACCCAATTTGAATTCATGGCTGTTTTTATTTTAACTTGCAACGTGACGTTTGTCATTCATAGACCCGGTCTTCTTTAACCCTTTGAACCCTAGCGGCCGCTACTCCTGCCAGAAACATGATACGTCATAACGTCATTATATAGGGTGGCTGTTCAGTAAATGTGTGGAGTAGACCAATCAATATTTTCAACATTAATAACACTTTGATCGGCCGCTGATTTGTCGCGGTTCTCGTATGAGAAAACCTTGGTTACCCCTGTTCTACCAACTGCCTCCCTATTCCCACGCTTCTTCTCTCCTCCCAACACTCGGGGACGAACTGCTTGATGACACCCCTTGCCCCATTCTTCCCACTCTCTTCGATTAGCATATTAACCCTCTCTTTTGAGTCGCCCCCTAACCACATGTTCTTCATTCTCCCATCCCACTTCCCCATTATACTCCCCGTGAATTCTGTTCTTTTAGACTGCTATTTTGGGCATTCTAGAAGCAAGTGTTCCAGAGTCTCCACCACGCCCAAATTACACATATAGCACTCCTTTTCACTGTTTTTCCCAATTTTCCCATCAGCTCCAGGGACCGCGACCTCAGCTTGAACAACAGTGACCCCCTAAAGGTGCCATCAAGGTACTCTTCAAAAACAGGCTTCTCTTTATCACGCAGGCCACCCAAAGATCTCCTTGATTTGACCCCCTCTCGCCAATTACGGTTACAATCCTCCATGACCCTTTCTCTGACGATCTTTTTACCATGGTTTGCCCCAACGTCAAGTTCCGAGATCTCCAATGAGTAGTTTTCTACTAGCTCCCTCACTTGGACCATCCACCCCGTCTTGATATTTGAGTTGAAAGTTCTCAAGAACATTACTTTACACTATCGGCTATTGTGGAGATTTACCAAATAATTAAGATAACCGAGTTTCAATATCCTGTCCTTGATCCTCATCCACCCAAGCTCACCCCTGATTACTTCTAGCACTGCGGCATCACTCGATCCTGTTATCCATCGGCCTGCATCGTTCTAAAGGATTGCCAAGCTCTTAACAGCCGTCTGGTTTAGGGGTACAACTTCCGTACCGCATGTTATACTTGGCAGACCCACCATTTCCCAAATGGTTTTCCCCACGAAAACCTTATTGAAACTGTTTCTCCCTATAAGTTTCATTTGGTTAAGGATTCGCTTCCCCTTCAGAATCATTTTATTTAGTTTAAATAAATATTTATTCATAAAGCGGTGTCACACGTATACATTACATAATGATAATATCACAGAACGGCAAGCAGTTTTCATGGTTGTACACGGTATAACATCGGGATTGTAAGTAGACGAGGATTCGACAGGAAGCCATAGGCTTATATGAGTCGTCTCCTTTGTTCAAGGGCACTTTTCAAAGGATGATGGCATGAATCAGCAGTGGACTTCGCATATCGCTGCCCAGGGGTATGATCCCCACTGACAATGAATTGCTCCATCAGTGAAAATGTAATCAAATTCTCCTTTAGGGTATTGATGTTAATTTGCCCACATCTACTCAGAGAGGCACCGAAACTTGCGTAAGCAGTTGCAAATAAAGCGGCAAAGGTCCGTCACAAAAACTGATCAAAGAGGAGGTCAGTGTTATTTCGTAAACAGTAGAACTTGATCTACAGGGCACAGCCCCCCGAGCAGCGATCTGCGAGATTGTTTAAACTATAAAACGACAAGAGTAGAAGAAGTTAGACAGAAGAGAGAAAAAATGAATAAGAAGTAGAAGTAGGCCATCCTGAATACATGATACAATAAGAATAAGAATTCAAATGATGCGTTGTCAACAATATGAATTCAAATCCTTGCCTTTGGGCAGCTGAATTAATAACTGCATAAGTAGGTAGTGTTTTATCTTGAAGATGTTAATACTGAGGGCGGGGAAGATGAAGTTTGTGAGAATATGACTTGTTGTCATCGAAACCTGCCACTCGATAAGATAAAGTCATGCACTACATCAAACATTATACTGTTTTCCTTGTTGTTCAAAAATTCAGAACCGAAGAGAAGTGTGGAAATGTCTATAGAAAAAGGGAGTAAGTTGATCGTTTCATTACGTGCGTTAAGAAAGATTGGACAGTGGAGGAGAAAGTGCTCAGGTGTCTCGAGCTCGCCACACTGACAATGTGGACTAGGTGCTAAGTGATTTTCGTATAAATGGACGTTAAGACTACTACAACGTAACCTCAATCTACAGTGGTAAAATTGGGCTGCACGAGATTTGGCCCCGCTATAAAATAACGGTGGTCGTAGGTTGCCAGCTTTTAAGAAGGTCTTAAATTCACTTAATGAGGAATTCTCGCGAACTGGTAGTGGCAAGTTATTCCACTGATCAGTAACATTGGGGATGAACGAGGAATAGTATAGATTTGTTCGACAAAATGGAACTCTGTGGTTTTGCCTAGATCGAAGGTTGAATGATGGATTTGTCGAGGATATGAGAGGTGGAATTTTGATAGCAATATAAGGAGGCGACAAGTCGTGATACATTTTGAAGAACTGAACCAGTTTATGTTTACGACGTCTTTCTTCAAGAGGGTCCGATCGTGTTTCGGTGTATAGCGAGGATTTGCTAGCACTAAGTGTTGCACCTGTAACTATTCTCGCCGCTGTGATCTGAATTTTTTTCTAAATCGGCGACTTGGGTTAACGAACAGTTATCCCAAAGAGTATCGGCGTATTCCAGTAACGGTCTAATAAAGGCAAAGTATACCTTCTCCAAGACATTACTGCCGAGATCAAACTTGTGTTTCCTCAGCAGGTCTAAACGAGATTAGGTTTTGGAACAGATATAGTCAATGTGGTTATTCCAAGTACATGTGGTATTTAATACCACTCCTAAGTGCTTATGAGTATTGACTTCACATATTTGAGTGCCACCTAGAAATAGGGGGTGGATGAACAGTGGGGTTCGTTTTGCGTCTTATAATCATACTCTCGGTTTTTTTAGGATTAAACTCATCTAACCATGTTTCAGCCCAGTGTTCAATTGCGGCTAGATCGTGGTTAATTAGGTTCGAGGCTTGGTTTGGATTTTCCACAATTAGATATAAAGAAGTATCATCAGCAAAAAGGCGTATACTACTAAGTAGATTTTCGGTTATATCGTTTATATAGATCAGAAACAATAAGGGCCCGAGAACAGATCCTTGTGGTACTCCAGCATCTATTGGTCGCCATGAAGATGCCTCTGATGCCACCACCACACACTGAGTTCTATTTCAAAGGTACGATTTTATAAATAACAGTAGATCACCCGAAATACCAATACGCTCCAGCTTGTGAATGAGACCAGCATGCCATACCTTGTCGAAGGCCTTACTGACATCGCAAAAAACGATCCTAACCTCTTTCCCTTCGTCCAACGCTCTGCAGAATTCGTCATATATGTCAGTTAGTTGGAGAACAGTCGAATCACCTGGTCTAAAACCTGACTGGAATTGACTAAGAGCGTTGGTATTGTTCATAATTGCATAGGGAGTACAACCAAATCCGTCTTCTGAAAGTGTGGGGTCTTGGTTTTGGAAACTCGACTTCATTGGTAATTGGACAATGATAGCGGATCATGTCGGGATAATCGGTTCTAAGACCTCACAGGTTTTCACATTCAATGTGTCGCTAACCGCAAGAAGGTCTATCAATGAAGCTGACGTCTCGGTAAAACAGGTTGGCTCACCCACAAGCTGTCTGAGATTAACATAATTCATTATTTCAGAAAATCTGCTTCCTGTGGGGTTTAGCTGGTTATCATTAAAATCACCTGTAACAATTAAGTCATCTACTCGCGTATCTCTTGCTTTTTCGATTGAGGTTGATATTGCATCCCAAGTGTCTTGAGGGATGTTGGGTGGGCGATAGAAAACCCCTAATAAAAGCGACCTATGTCGTTTTGTAAATACCTCAGCCCATAAGCACTACATATTCGGGGTCTCAAGGTCAGGTCTGTGTCGAAAGGAAATACCATCTCTAATGTAAATAGCAACCCCTCCACCTCTAGTCGGACGATTAAATCGCAATGGTTCTTGGTATCCAAGGATTAGGATATCAGTTGTTCGTTCGCTGTTCTGCAACCAAGTCTCAGTGAGAGCCAGAGCGTCAAATGATGAAGATTCACATTGGATAAGATCCAGTTTGGGTTTCAGGCTTTGAATGTTAATGTCTGGAATTTTCAGGGTATTGTGATCATGCTCTGAGTCGACAGAGTTCGGGTCAGAGTTGGTTTCGATATCGCCTGACAATAATATAAGTATAGTAAAGTACGAGAAAGCCAAAACAGTAAAGGAAACTGCAATTCTAACTGAATGAGTCAGTGTTGACTTCGAGACATCCAAATCTTGATAAGGATACGGACTAACGTAAGTGCAGCTTATCAACCGGTTTGTACAATGGAAACGCTCACAGGTTGTGGAGGAGTACTCGGTATATTGACATAGGGATAAAGCAACCATAGCAGCAAAACTTTCATGCAGAGCAATTCCAATGAGACGCATGAAAAGATAGGTTAAACTACAGATAGACTCGTCTTTCAGAAGTCTGTGCTTTAAGCTGCGAATATAGTCTAAAAAGTTAAAGATAACAATTCGAGCACGGTATAGATCAACGCAACACATTATGTGATCTGTGGATGATAATAAAAACTTTGTGCTCGTATATAGGTACCAGTCATGATTACAAGTAAAAAGGCGGTTGTATGTAGGAAGGAAGGTGTATTCAAGATGGCTCTAGGACAGAAGTCATGATGGACTGTGAAGGATGTAGAAAAAGTAGATGTGAAAGAAAAAGATACAACATAAACTAACAAAACATAAATGTGAATGATATGTACAAGATACATAAGTAGTTTCAGAATATATATAGAAGAGGAAAGCTGCTTTGGCCTTGGAAGCGATTTGGTAATAACTTTGGGAGTGAATTTTTTAGGAGGGATATAATATATGATAGATACCCGTATAGTGTCCGTATATATCTATTGCTACAAGTTAGTTTTTCAGAGTCGGAATATGACCTGAATACTGTATATCTGGACATTCCACATATTTCCATACTAAATATGGTGTAGCTGAATCAATTTATTTGTGTGGTTTCGGTAGATGCCTCTTCCTGTGATGTTTATATTTACCCCCAGGTACTCATAGTCACTAGTCTCTCCTACACTAAGAAGTTTGCTGCTACCTTCCGGAATGCAGAACTCCCCCACTCTCCACCTTCGAGTGGGGTCCACTTTGCGGCCCACAGGTATAACTTTGCTCTTGCTTTCATTAAGTTCGAGTCTCCATTTGCTCCCATATTTCCCAACAATTCCCAGCATCTTCGCGCGCCCCTCTTCGCTTTCTGACACTAGCACCATATCGTCTACAAAAATAGCCTGGGATCTTCAAGTCACCAACTGCAATCCCCTCGTCGCTATGCAGGAGTTCATCTCTTAAACCTTTGATGTGCAATGCAAAAAGAATTGGCGTAAGGATACACCCCTATTTTAGGCATGTCTCCATAGGCACACGTTTTGTAGTAATGTTCCCCAGGCTAAGTTCACTCTGTACATCTTTATATAATGCTTTCATAATTCCAACAAACTCACCTCCCAAGCCCAGAGCCTCCAGCTTGCGCCACATACCCTCCCTCCATACTCTATCGTATGCCTTTTTAAAATCCAAAAAGGCCATAAACATCTTTTTCTTTTTTGCTTTCGCGGATTCTATCATTTGGGATAGCGTGAAAAGATGGTCAGTGACTGCCCTCCCCTTCCTGAAGCCATTCTGGATTTCTCCCAAAAACCCTTCTCTTCAATCACCTCCTCTAATCCCCCATACAGGACTTTACAAAAGACTTTTCCAATGTTGCTGCTGACAGAGATCCCTCGATAGTTATTCAAGGCGTCTTTTTCCCCCTGTTGTGAATAAATGTCACTTTACTTTCCCTCCACTCCTTTGGGACCTCTTGTTTTTCTATGGCTTAATTGAATACGGCAGTTAGGCTTTCTAAGAGTTCCTCTCCCCCTTTTTGATAAACTCGTTAGGAATTTCGTCCACCCCTCCCGCTTTTCCATTCCTTAATTTTGAGATCACCCTTCGCACCTCCTCAGTTTTGATTTCGCTGCACAGGAAGTTCGATAGATTTTCCCCGACCTGCCTCGGACACTCTGGTGGGTTCCCATGCCCCATCGCTTATCGTTTACCTTTTCCCAGTGCTTGACTAGCTCTAATGCGATTTGATCTCGCTCTTCTGTAACTCTGTCATCTACATTAATACTCTGTGGGTTACTCCACTCTTACGTTTGTTCACCCATTTCCAAAATACGTTCGAACTCGACCGCCCTGTCGCGTTCTTATCGTCCTAATAAGACTGCTATTTCGCACTCTCCGATTGTCGTCTTTAATCTTATTTACTTTATTTCGTGCTTGTTGGTATTCTTCCTTTACACCCCCCTTAAGTTTTCAACTTCTCCTGTATGCAGCACATTTAGAATTTCTACCCTTTATGGCCCTTTTCAGTTCTTCGTTCACTCTGTACCCAAGTTTCCGTGTTGGCACCCTAATCTTTCCTACACTTTCCTTCCCTGCCTCCACTAGGCTCGCAACTATGGCGTCGGCCATGTTCTGGACACTGCCCCCCCCCCCCCCCCCCCCTTGTGTACGGTTGCAAGCTTTGGTTTCAGTTTTTCTTCGAACTTCGAGGCTGCACTTTGAAAATATTGATTGGTCTATCCCAAATAATGAATATGAACTCTTCTAATTACTGTCATTGAAATGGCATGGAAGATACCACTAGAGTTCAAAGGGTTAAGTTACAAGTCCAGTAACTTCCTTGAGGCTTAATACTCAACAACGTTTGGACACGGGTTTCTAGAGTGTTTTCACTCAGTGATAAAGAGTTTTTATCTCTTGTTTTTCCTGGGCGGCGTATTATGTCGGTGATGGGGGATGTTTTCACACGATACATTTCATGTTTTAGTGTTAATTATGGTTATAATTCAGACCTTTTATGTATCAAACTTCAGTTAATTTATTTAAATAAATATTACCGGGCGGTCTAAGCGGCTCGTCGGGCTAGTTCGCTAAAATGGTTAGTTTAAGCGGCTCGTCGGGCTAGTTTGCTCAAATGTTTAGTTTAAGCGGATCGTCGGGCTAGTTCGCTAAAATGTTATGTTTGTTTCTAGGGAGCATAGTTAAGACCATTCTTTAAAAATCGTCTCACGAGCCCCCAATCAGAATCCTTTGATGTATGGTACACTACCCTTCGGAGAGTCAGATTCAAGATCGCCCAGACACAGTCCCAGGGTTAATATTTCGGCTCTCAATTGGTGCCGGAATTTTAACTTAGGCCAGTATGAAGTATAATTTTTAGTTTAAACAATATTTATTCAATACGTAATCTATATGTTACAATATTGAACACCAAGAAAAGTGACAGTATATATAGAGAACATCAAGAATATAACATATACTAACAAAATGCCTTATTATTATGTAATGGGGGATCTGACAGAAAGCTGGGAGCTTATGTTAGTTATCTCCCGGGGTCCTTCATAAATTTACACAAAAAGGTGGTATAATATAGTAGACGGACTCATATCACCGCCTGGAACCAATGGCCTGTGAGCGATCGCCAGCTGGATCATCAGCCACGTGCCAAGCCGGGGCACCGCATCCATGCACACAGTGAGAGCTGCCTATAGGCCCCAAGAACGTAGACCTGGGAGCAAATACCCGAGAGATCATTCAGATTTGATTTGTCAGCATCGTTGTCGACATTGGCAGGTAACCTCGAGTGCAAAGACACGATACCCCGTCCAGGAACAAAACCGGTGAGAAAGTTGGTGGTAATTCTAGTCGATGAAAGCTAAGCACAGGGAGTCAAACTACCAGGAGACGACACATGATATTGTTTAAACCTCGATTGTGAATGAAGGAAAAGGTGAAAAGAAAGTACAAAGAAAGGGAGCAATAGAACACAGGGGATGCCAGCTTGAAAGCACAATACATTGCAGTCATAGAAACGCCCACTTGACAAAATGAGGTCATGCACCTCTTCAAAAACAAGATGGTTTTCCCGGCTATTCAAAAATTCTGATCCAAAAAGAAGTGTAGATATGTTTACAGTAAATGGCAGAAGGTGATAGTACTATTGAGGTTACTACAATGCAATCGCAACATGCAGTTATATATTTGGACTGCGCGTGATTTCGCGCCACTGTAAAACACAGGTGGTCGCTGATTACCAGCATTTAAGAAAGTCTTGAAATTGATCAGTGATGAGTTCTCGCGGACAGATAAAGGCAGTTTGTTCCATTGATCAGTGACACTCAGGATAAAAGACGACTGATACAATTGAGTCCGACAAAAAGGAACTCTGTGGTTATGACATGACCGGGGGTTAAGCGATAGATTTGACGATGTGACGATTGGGGGAACTTTATTGGCAATATATAAGGGCGACATGCGGTGATACATTTTGAAGTACTGCAACAGCTTATGCTTGCGACGACTGTCTTGTAGAGAGTCCCAACGTGTTTCGGAATAAAGCAGAGACTTGCTACAACTGACAGTTGCCCCAGTAAGGAACCTAGCGGCTTCGATCTGTATTTTCTCCAGCTCGGCGACTTGAGCTGCTGAACAATTATCCCAGACAGCGTCAGCGTATTCTAGTAGAGGCCTAACGAAGGCAAAGTATATTTTTTCAAGGACGCTGCGATCGAGATTGAATTTCTGCTTCCTCAGCTGATCTAAGCCAGACCAGGCTTTAGAGCAGATATGGTCAATGTGGTCGTTCCGTGAACATGTGCTATTTAATATAACTCCAAAATGTTTATGATTATTGACTTTGGATATCCGCGAATCTCCTAAGAAAAGGGGTGGATGGGCAGTAGGGTTGCATTTACGTGATATGAGCATACTCTCTGTTTTACTGGGATTAAACTCAACCAACCACGTCTTAGACTTTGGGCTAAGGTATAATCTTTACAACTCTCTTCTTCTCCAGAACCGCTAGTCAGAATCTTTTAATATATGGTATACATAATTCTTACAGGGTCGGATTAACCCTAACGTAAGGGCCAAAACGGGCCAGCGATATTCACAAAAATCGCCAATTAATTTTCATTATTTTTTTTTCATTTTTTTGTCTCAAAAACATAGGTTATGACCCATATGAGGGCTCATAATCTATGTTTTTGAGACAAAACATGAAAGAAATTAGTTATTCAAGAATTGTTTTTGCAAGTGTCTTCTGCTTTTCATGTTAGGTAAAGGGATAAAGTGTGTTCAAAACAGGCCGTTTGGTTAATAACTGGGCTTTCTATTAGAGCCAGAAGTTTACTTAGTGCAATATAGGGAATAAGCTTTAAAAATCTTCTTCAGATCCACCAGTCGGAATCTTTTGATGTTTGATATACAACATCCTTACGGGGGCCAGATGCAAGGTCGTTCAAATCAAGTCTCTCGATTAATATGGAGCTGGGATTTTAACTTGGTGCAATATTAGGAATATTCTGTAAAAATATTCTTACGAGCTCCCTAATAAGAATCTTTTTTCATATATGGCATACACCATCCTTAGGGGAGTCAGATACAAGTTTGTAACGATCAAGACCCTAGGTTAATATTTGGGCTCTTTAACTTAGTCCTAGGGCCCTGCGAATTCAGGATTTTTGTCGACTCGAATATCGATTCGAATCTTCCAAATTAATTTAGAGTTGATCGAATATCGAATTCGAACCATGTTTGTCGAAACCAGGTAGTCCGAATTCAGGTGGATATCCCCAGTACCTCGGTAAAATAACTATAATTTTCACGGTATAAATGATTTTTGCAACCATTCTTCTCATTAACGATTTTAACAATGAACTATCTAAGTGTTTATAAATAATGAGAAAATGCTAGATACCAGACGACAGTGTCGATAGTATGACAACTTAAATTTTGCTAATGGTTCTATCACCAACGCCCGAATGCGAAACGCATTTATCGGAAGTGGTTGTATAAATAATGCGAAACGGGAACTGGTATGTACGATGTGACCACGCTGCGGAATGCGGAATTAAGTCAATTGGCCACAAACATTCTTATAAAATTCCAGTTAATGTGTCGCAGCTAAAACTGGTGTCAACATCTACAAAATTCATAGAGATGACATAGTCCCATAATTTTGTCCAGTTATAGCATGGCCAAGCCTCACTTCATCTTTTCTGTCTTCCTCTGTGGGAAGGTGAGTTCACTTGTGTGGGGTGAGCGTCACGTTTCAGTAGACCACTTTCTCTATTTGACGTAATCCTATTCGCTCTTTTTCATTGATAGCCTATCTCTTTTTATCATATGACTCGTCCGTTTTGTTCACTTTAAAACATTTGATATTTTGTTTCCATATTAATCAGTGATAAATAAAGCCTTCCGTCAATTTCATTGGTTAATTTCAAAACTAGACAATTTGATTGGCTGAACAAAATACAACTTGGCCACATTTTCATAATTTGCATACTTAGAGTTGTGAGTTTCCATTGGTCAATTTCAAAACTGGACAATTTGATTGGCTAAACAAAATACAACTGGGTCACATTTGCATTATTTCAGTAGGGAGAATTTACGTTGTCTGTCCTATTTAGGGTGGGTTATATTGTATTAATCTTTTACCTATAAGAAAAACGCCATTCATTTTTTTTTTATATTTTCACTTTTTGCTTCCAAAACATAAGTTATGACCCCTCATTGGAACGAGCGTGTCGCTCTCGTTCCAATGAGGAGTCATAACCTATGTTTTGGAAGCAAAAAATGAAAATTTTTAGTTATACGAGGATACTTTTTCCAAGTGCCGTCTGCAACTCAAGTTAGGTGATGGGTTAAAAAAGTCATACTAAGAGGCTAATTTTTGCGTGTGTGTGTCATATGATGAATAGGATATGAAATGAGTGTTTTTCTCATATAATATTTATGAAACTCGTCCGAATTTTCCGTTTGGGCTCGCCAGAGGCTCGCCCAAAAGGAAAATTCTTAGACTCGTTTCATAAATATTATATGAGAAAAACACTCATTCCATATCCTCTATATCTTAACGTTTAACATTACCCCGGCAGAGCACCTTTCCTTTGTTTAACTCATCCTTTCGATTGCAATTTCAATTTTTCGGAGAAAGGTAACGCAAAGATGTATAATTTTATGCTCTGGCTTGGTGTGGTCTTGCTATACAGCTGCTAGACAAACTATGGATTCTCCCCAAAGGTTAGATGGAATATTGCACTAGAACGCTCGTGTAATTTTATTGTGAATGCACCATGGAATTCCACCCCCCCCCCCCCCCCTTAAATATCTAAAGTTAAACACTTGTTTCATTAGCCCCCTGAGCATACATCAATATGACACATATCATGTCATACAATTTTGTACATATTTATTGTTCATTTGTAGTGTTTGATACACAAGACCACAATCCTGTAATTTCTCTAAACCCACCCACTGCCCCATTTGCTCTAAAAGCCTCTTTCAGTATGAATAGTCATGGGGATTGATTTGGAACAATACAGACAAGCAGTGGGTAGCTACAACATTATTCGTTACAGTTCGCACAGTCATTCAATTAATAAAAACACTAGGACAGGAAGTTATATCGCATGGGTATTTGCCCTGTGCATTTCTGGTCATACTTGAGCGGAGCTGCTTTTCGTTACGTTACTTATTTTATGTGGCGATATTGAGACAACTCCTGGGCCAGGTAGTACCGACTCAGATTCACTCTCGACATTACACTATAATATTAATAGTATCAGGTTTAAGGTAGAAAACCTTATGGACGATTTGGAGGATTTTGATATTTTATGCTTCACTGAGACCCACATTGAAGATGATTTTAATTCGGATAGAATTCAGATACCAGGATATTCAACTCCAACTCGGCGAAACCGCGACCAATACGGGGTGGTATTGCCGTTTATTTCTCAAGCCAATTACATTATGTAAGAAAACATAACTTAGAATTTCAAGAGGATATCTTATGGTTTGAGGTTGGAATTTCAAATGAGTTTCTTCTCTGTGTCATGTACAGATCTGAGAGATTTTGTGTGGCCGATTATTGGACAAAACTTGACGACTCATTAGAAACTGCACTAACTATAAATTCATCTATAATACTCCTAGGAGACATGAATTGCGATTTACTTCAAGCAAGTGGCCCCCTTCAATTAACTATAACTAAACATAATCTCCAAAATGTGATAAATGAACCGACTAGGATACGTCAGCTAAGCAGAACCTTGATTGATCCTTTTATAATTAGCGACACGGTCGATGCTGTTCGCTCAGGAACCATGGAACTTGATATGTCAGATCACAAGGCAACATTCATGTATATTCGTTTTCCGCATTTAAGAGCACCAAGTACTACTAGAGTTGTGTGGAATTATATGCGGGCGGATATCGATAAATTAAATTCACCTATCTCGAAGGAGGGATGGGATGAAATCATATTAACTCCAGCTGATATAAAGGTATCTCTATGCCAATTTGTGTCTACGTTTTTGCGATTAGCTGAATCATGTATTCCTCGTTCGGGGGTGACGGTACGTCCACATGATAAACCATGGTTTGACAGTGCAATTAGGAATGAAATGCGCAAGAGGGATCGTTTTCGGCGATATGCATTGAAATTTAATTCCATTGAATCCTGGCAGAAGTATAGGACATCGAGGAATAAAGTAAACAATATGAAAAAACACCCCAAGCAAAAGTATTTTGATAAAATTGATGAATCCCTATCCATTAATCGGGAACCGAAACAATTCTGGCATACTGTAAAGCAGTTTCTGAATAATTTTGCACCCCAGTCGATAATCCCTCCTCTTAAGCGAATTAATGACGAAGGCCAAATGGAGATTGTAGTAAGTGACCCCGAAAAGGTGGATTTATTAAACAGAACATTTCTAGATAATAGCAATATCGATTCATCAGATCATCAACTTCCTGCTTTCAAACGTAAGTGTCAGTCTGAATTGTCCACTATTGATGTTACAGAAAATTAAATCGTTGACATTATACATCAACTTCAAATAAAAAGGCCTGTGGTCATGACGAGGTTAGTCATAAATTATTAAAATTAACATGCACTACTATATGTAAGCCTCTCAAAATGTTGTTTAATAAATCTCTGGAATGTTCTGTTTTTCCTACTGAGTGGAAGCTTGCAAATGTGATACCACTATTTAAGAAAGGTGATAAATCTGATGCCAATAATTACAGACCCGTTTCTCTCTTAAGCTGCCTCGGCAGACTGTTGGAACGAGTGTGTAAAGAATTTATTTATCCTGATATAACCTTTCTCGGATCAGCACTTGACTTTGTTGGGGAGCAACGGCATCTAGGTCAAACTCTTCAGTCAAACCTCGGCTGGGAAAAACAGATAGATACGATTTGCAATCAAACCTACTCAAGGCTATCTCAATTAGGAAAGTTAAAATTTATTCTAAGCCACAAAACTCTGCAGCAAATGTATATTTCATTTATCCTCCCAATTCTTAAATATGGCAGTGAAGTGTGGTCAGGGGCTCCACAGTATCTACTTAAGCGATTGGACGATATCCATTACGATTCTGCCCGTATAGTTACTGGTCTAACGAGATCGGTTTCTAGGGAACAGCTACTTCTTGAACTCGGATGGCAGTCTCTCGAAGACAGAAGAATGGTTAAAAATATGAGCACCTTTTATAAGATTGTTCATGGTCGTGCGCCTAGGTTTTTACAAGAGTTGTTGCCGCCGACAATTGGTGAATCGACCCCCTACAATCTAAGAGGAGCCAGCGAATTTGTGCCATATAATTTAAGAACCGGGTTATTAAAAAGATCCTTTTTTTCCTACGTGTGTACCTATCTGGAATAATTATCCCGATAACATTAAGAATAGCCCGTCAGTCCAATTATTTAGGAGTTCTATCTCAAGAAAAACGTATAAGCCACCACCTTACTATGCTCTTGGGAAAAGAAAAACTAATGTCTTACACTGTATGATCAGAAATGCATGTAGTGATCTGAATTCAGACAGATATGCCAATTATATTTCAGATTCTGCAGAATGCTCTTGTGGGTATGGAATGGAGGATGCAAACCACTTCTTCTTTCCCTGCCCATATTATGCTGATATACGAGCTGTGCTTTGGCAGACCCTGACAAGATTTAGAGTACAGAGAGTTGAACAAATTTTATACGGAGAGGCAAGTTTATCAAATGAAAATAATAAGATTATTTTTTTGGCAGTGCATCGTTTCATATCAGATTCGAAGAGGTTTAATATATAGAATATAGCAAATAAGTTATCACCTTTCCAAAATAAGTTATTTTTTATCCGTACCATTACACTTGTGAAATACAGTTGTGAAAGAGTTCAACGTAAGTTGCAGGACTCAGAGGTATAGAGTTAGTTGCAGACAGCTCACTCGAAAAAGGGCATTATTATTATTATTATTATTATTATTATTATTATTATTATTATTATTATTATTATTATATTATTTTATTATTATATTATTGTTATTATTATTATTGCGTCACTGTGCGTTTAACGTGATGTTGATAACGAGGCAAAGACCTTCCGTCTGCCTCACTACATAAGGTACACGCTAAAAACTAAAGTGTTAAAAACTACACTTGAAGTGCTGTATTTAACACTTACTAAGTGCTGAACTAGCACTTTGTTCAAGTGTAGATATCCCAGAACTTGACAGGTGTTACAATAATACCACTTGACAGGTGTAATGTCGCGATACTTAAGAGGAAACAACGCAGATGACGCGTCATCTGCGTTGTGTCGTTTTAATTATGTACCCACCAAGCGCAAATCAAATTATGGACGATTCTGGAAGAACGACCAATGCAAGACACATGGGAAGTGCCATCCATTCAAGTTTCAGATGTCTGACGATTGTAATGTCTAAGTGCTTAAAGCATTGCACTTTGAGTGTTAAAATCAAACCCTAAGAGTTAGAATGGGTTTAACACCTTGAAAGTGTCAGTTTTAACACTTTAGTTTTTAGTGTGTAGGAGAAAACTGGATTGTGGTAATTTATAACTCTAAGTTTGTTTTTTTTTTCTATATTTTGTTCATTTTTCTTCTTTTTGTTCTTTTCTTGTTTTTTTCTCCTTTATTTTCGAATTGTATTTTATGTTTATAGTACTATGATCTATCGCTATTTGAATGTTATGTTTATGTACAGGGAGAGGAGAGTTGCTAAATGTTATGTTTATGTACTGGGAGAGGAGGGCTGCTAAGTGGTGAGCACTTGTTCTCCAATCCCTTTTGCAAATTAAATGCGAATAACATATGTTTAAACTAAACTAAACTAAAACTAAACATTCTCAAATCCAACTAGAACTGTATGGGATTCTGCCCGAGAGAGCTTATCTTGCAGCCACAGATACCACCGATACAATGCTGTGATCTGCTCGAAAACTCAACATTAACCGTCTAGAATTGACGCTCTCGCAGAAAATCCGGAATCCGATGATTATCTGCACACGCAGTTCGCCGTTCCCGATGAATTTATCGTGCTGTTTCCTTGCAATTTACTCGTTATCAAACGTGTTTACACCGAGTCTGACACATTTATTAGTGAGTTTTATTTTTTTTTATATTCGATTTTGATATTCGTAATTTTATTTTCCACTCGAATTCGCTGCTCGACTCGAACATTCCATGGGCGGATCGTGAAATTAAAATACGGGGGGGGGGGGGTGGGGGGGGGGGGGGCTGATGTGATCCGTCCGACAGAGTCCTAGCATCAGTCTGGGGGGGGGGGGGGAGGGGTCTCCCACCAGAAAATTTTTGATTTTCAGTAGGTGCTCTGAGGTGGCTTCTAAATACATTCTAGCCTCCAATTGAATATGTCCGACGGCGAACGCAATTCGATATTTGTTAGAAAGGCCGGATCACGATGGACATCTGACCGACGCACCGACCCACCCAACGACTGACACATCAACGGACAGATGCAATCCAGTATACCCCACTTTTTCAGAAAGTGGGGGTATAATAAGTTTAAAGATTGTTGTAGGCACTGCGGTGTGCCACAATGAGAACTCGACCGGCCAACTCAACTGGTCATTCGCAGATTCGGGCGAGTAGACCCGGCGAATGCCAGAAGCCCTCAATAAAATTAGAACTGGGAAACATACGCGACTGGAAATATTGGCTCCCCATTAACATTAACTTCAAGTTTGGGGTATGCGATGTAAAAATGATACCAGGAACATACCATTTCTTCGACCTTGTGGCGACAAAATATTCTTTTATACTTCGCTTCATTGAGTCTCGCTTTCGACTATCGATTTTGCAGACAGTGGACACTTACGGACGTGACTGTCGTCAGTTCTATAAATAACCGATATTCTGCGAATTCTAAAAGAGGATCATGTCCCTTTTTTGGCAACGTGATGTCATTAGTTAAGGAGGGGCGTTATAGGACAAGATTGTGTGGAATAAGAGCATGACTTTTTTTAGTGGGCTCGGGGAGGGGGGGGGGCTAGTCCCCCTAGTCCCCTCCGCCCCCCCCCCCTCTGAATCCGCCCTTGCATTCGCAGGGCCCTACTTAGTCCAATGTGAGGAAAAATCTTTGAAAATCTGCCTCTATCAGATCCAATGGTCAGAATCCTGACAGAGGAAGGGCACAAACCAACATTTGAGGACCGACAAACGAACGTACAAACCAGCACTCCTTATACTTGTACTTCTTGAGCTGATTACCTTTCGGTCGCAGTAAAAATAACAAGAACATGTTCATAGATAAATGCACAGTCTATTTGGGTTTGTTTTAGATAACTCGTACAGGCGTAATAAAAACCCGTTCACCCGGATACACCAAAACGCTTTTTTCTTCCGGGTGAAGCCGGTGGGCATACCTTGCAGCACCACCCTATTTTTGTAACTCAATTGTTGTTTCATGTGGATCTAGAGCCGGGGACAGGGTATTATCCGCGATAAATCATGGACATCCAATACTAATTTCTGCGAATGATGCCGTGTACAGATATTCAGATACAGCTCCTTCATGGGTCTACCGTGAGCTCTTATAAATTGACTTCCCTTTTCTAAATATTAATGACTGTATATAAAATTCCGGAAAAATTTTGGCTGGAAAACATTGTGGTCATGGGCTTTCCATTTTCCAAAATCCCCCCTAATGCCTCCGTACTCTGCCAACAATAGTTGGATATTTCCTTTTAGGCTCGCCACAACTCTCCGCAACGTCCATCGGATGATACTTCTCATCATGACCCATGATTTAAATGTGCCCCCCCCCCCCCCCCCCCCCATTTCAGAATCCTGGCTGGATCCGACTGGGCAAAGGAACATGTTCAAATAGTCTATATTACTCACGCAATGCCTCTTTTAGACCGACTTCAGTGTTATACAATCAACCATTCCCCCAGGACTGTTCATTTTTGTGTAAATGAACCTTGAACTCTTTACCACAGTCTTGGTCGTTTGTTATTATCTGGGTTCATAAAAGAAAAGCAAACATTGAGGAGGAGTTTATGTACACGGTAAACCAGATTCAGATCACAGGCTATTCCATTATTCATACAGTCCCCAGCGGAGATATTTATCCACAAATCACATGGTTTGCTTCCTGTTCACAGTTTCTAGCCTATTTAGTTTAGTTGTTCAGAACGAAGTCACCAAATTAGAATCCACACATTTTCGGCCCCATGGCCGTTATCAAATGCAGTAAAGTTTCAAAGGTTACTACTGTATAAAATCCATCTTGCCACAACATACTTTACACTTGAAACTGTTACGGAAATAAACAAAGATAGCGATAGCTAATAGTAAGGGGAATAGATAGAATGCTGTAGCCAGAATAGGGGGCGCAGCCGAGATGTAGCGTAACGTAGTCTAAAAAAACCAACAAAAACAATAGTCGGGAGTCATGACACCGAATAAACAAAAACCTAGGAAGGGAAAATCTAGGATTAACCCTTTACCCAACGCAGACGATATCAAAATTTATTATTTTAAATATAATTTTTTGAAATTTTTCAAAAAAATTCAACAAAACCATATCATGTGACCCCTCGTTGGAACGAGCTCGTCGAGCTCGTTCCAACGAGGGGTCACATGATACGGTTTTGTTGAAATTTTTTGAAAAATAATATTTTTTCAACTGCTGAATTTGCATATTACGAGGGCGGATGCGGCCGATTCATTGGGTAAAGGGTGAGGATGAATCAAATTAGCTCTCTTCCCTTTATCCACCCCCCGCCACCCCACCTCTCCCTCCCCCAACTATACTGCTATGCTATACTTTATTTGCAGCACATGCATATATTTATGTACAAATACATAGGATGCATCATAATTTTACACAGATAGAACATTATATACCAATATAACTATTAATGTAAAATGAAGTACATGTGTCGCAGGGAAAGACATAGCCAGATTGGCTGTCAACCTGCCATTCCCAATATTAATATAAACAGGTTTATAAAAACTATATATGCGGGGCTTTTATGTAATCAGAAGAGGAGATGGCAAAAATCACCATACTAAGTTCAACCCGTAAGTGAGATGTATATAATACCACTAAAAGTGTTAACTTATCCCTTAAGTCCTGATACAACCACAAACTCCCCCCCCCCCCCACGATGCCCCTCCTCCACCCCACTCCCACCCTACCCCCGAAAAAGGTGTGGGGGTTACCCCAAGCCTCTTCTTTAATGAAAACTATACCGATAGGCTGTATCTCGACAATGTTGTTACACCATCGTTGGCTGTCTGTATGGCAGCCATCAATCATGTAGGAACACCGTCAGGTCTTTTGCAGCTGTAGTGGATGTCGTAGAAATTATCTGAGAACTGGAGAGTTAACTAGAACGACACCGAACTCAGTCCTCAGACTCTCAAAAAACAGAATGGATCGGAGTGTGTGCTAAAACGAAACTAATAAAATAAATTGCACGCAGCAGTTACAACAAACGGATGGGATACTGGACTCAAAACAAATCATGCTTGGGCACCCTACATCCCCAATCGGCTACAGACCCCGATCTACTCAGGAGCGACTGTGTCTGACGAATTAAGTCCATATCAAATCCAAGAACCAAATGTAGTCCTGTAGGGAAGAACATGATTACCAGCGAAAAAATACTTGGGAGGTCGTCACGCCCTACAATCTACCCTCGACTATAGTTACAGATTTGGACGGTAGCCCAATGTTTCTGGATGTCAAGACTAATCAGTCCTCTCATGTTTCGGCCCATTTGGGTACAATAATTGAAAATACTTCCACGGATATGTCATTTCCTTGGTTCTCCGTTATTTTATTTGAGAATGCGATAGGGAGTGATAAAAGGTATTTGGGAGGTTGACACCAATAACTGTATGACTATTCCTATGAATATCTGACGACTTTCTTGCTTGTCAAGCTCAACGTATTCATGTGCAGGCTGAATAGTGCTCAAGAAAATGTGCGGATATTCTGCTAATTTCTCAAGTTTGTTGAGCATGCTGCTGTCTGGTCCGGTTTCGGGCCATTTGCTCCAACTCGACCATATCCCAACTCAAAGGCTAGCTTTAGGGTTGGATGGTTGTTTAAGTACAAGGTTTCGCTGGGGCGTTGGATCAAAGGAACGGCCTTTGACGAAGGGCCATTCAAAGTTTTGCAATTCTAGAGAATGGGCCAGAACGCCTTGTAAGGTAACACCATGAATATTCAGGAAATAAAAACGTCGCTTGGGCTCAGAGGCTAGTGTATTCCCCAACGGGGAGGGGGTAACTCTGCCGGGGTGGAGGACTGAAGCCACCCCCGCACCCCCTGGCGTCACCCCTGAGTTTTATACGCCATAGTTCGTGAAGGCGTAGTTCTAATTAGGACACTACGGCCATTACCCACTCCTCCCACTTTCCTGTGAAGTGAGAGGAGCAGGTAAAGATCGAAGTGCCAAGTTAACTCCAAGCTCTCTGGAAGTATTTCAAATTTTTTTGTCACTGACTCCATATTGCCCATGTAGCAAGAAATATTGAAAAAACTATATCTTGTTTGGCAGAGCTCAATGAGCTCTGTCAAACAAGATATAATTTTTTTTAATTCTCAGTTGCATTGTAGGAAACATTTGCTGCTGAAAACTTTGGTATTTTGACATCAGAGTGCAGAGTGTTAAGACTTGTGAAGGCGTGGCTTTGAAAATCCTTGGATTTGGCTATTGCTGATCCTTGAAAAATGCCGAAAAAACGTTTTGGAATGGCCTTGAATGGCCTTAAATTTTATAAGTTCTTGCCTGTAGGAACCATGAGGTGGAAGAAATAGACTGACACGACCGACCGTGGGATTCATTGGCTAAGTACTAGTAAATTTGTTTACGTTTGTAAATAATTTCTTAAAAGAATGCCTATATATTGATACATTCCATTACTCTCAAGCCCCTTTGTGTAATCAAGTAGTATAGATGTGGAATATGGACATAGGTGGGTGCAAAGTATGAGAAATGCCGCTGCCTAGCTTCGCTTCCTCCGAAACGAATCTGTTCCGTAAAAGCTTACGGTGTTTACCCACAAAAGGCACTTGACCTCACTTGCTCTGGCGGGGGCGACAGCACATTGTGTCTTTATCTGGGGCAAAATTTAATCACTTGAAGGGTCCCTAGTTACTCATACTGCTTCACAACTATCTCGCGCATTACTTATCCGAATACCACAATTCGTGAAGAGGAACGCATGGGGCATATAGCCTATCCCACCCCTTGGATGTTTACGGATTTTAGCCCAATGGCGATATGGATGGGGTGCCAACTAGTGAACATACAGATGACATATTACGTCTGACGTTCTTTCTTTCGACCCTCAAAATATCTATTAAAACGCGCCACCTGGGGCATACTTACTCCTAAATACTCGTAGTCACCTGTCTCTCATACATTTGAGAATAGAGAACTTCCCTTCTCTACACCATCGAATAGGCTCCATTTTACGACCCACGGCTATAATCTTGCTCCTGTTTTCATTCAGTTCCAGTCTTCATTTATTCCCATATCTCCCAACAATTGCCAGCAATTGTCTTTGGTCCCTCTTCGCTTTCGGACACTAATACCATATCATCAACAGAAAATAACTCCAACTAGTACCCCTTCATCTGTCCGTAAAACTGAGTTCATCTCACAAATCTTTAATGTGCAGTGCAAAAAGAATCGGTGAAAGGATGCACTCTGCTTGAGGCCTTTGTCCATAGAAGCCATTTTGTTGTAACGTTACCCGGACTGAAGTGACATTGCACATTTTATGCAGTGCTTCATTCGTGTTTTTTAGCACCAGGATGCCATAAACGTCTTTTCTTTTGGCCTCCGTTGATTCTATCAGATCAGATGTCGTAAAAAGGTGATCACTGACTCTCAGTTTTCCTGAAACCATTCTGGGTCTCCCCCTTCACAATAGCCATGAAACTCATGCCATAATACAGAGTAAGGATATTAAAATGCCAACACAGCTTATTATCAAGAAAAAAGGGTCAACAACTTTTCATCAAAATATGGAATTTCAAACAGCAAACCGACTTCTGATTTATATTCACGATCTCATTTCTCACTCACGTATTATTAGTTTCTCTGCTGGTCACCAAGAGCCCCAATTTATCTATTGGCGCATTAGGATCGCAAGAAATGATTGTGGTACTACTACTACCATCGACAGACATTTCCATTTCGGTGATCGATTTGATTTTGGCTTTATTTTTGTCCCATATCGGTTACACCACTTGCTTCCATTTGTAAATTTCACTCGCGTTCGGTCTCTTCTCTTTAGGAACCTTATTCCTTTGCACGACATTCGTCTTGAACAGGAGATCGCTGTTGGTGTTGTAAACGTCCCCATTAATAGAATGCTGTTCAGCCAGCTCGAGCAAATTCCACAGTCAGGAGTACCTTCGAACGTTTTATCGTATACTATAAAATTATCACCTTCTATTTTTACTTCCTTGTCACCTAAATTGAGTTGTCAATCCGTTTCTCGTAGGTCGAGTCGGTACCTGTAGGATTCATCTTATATAATTCCACGTAGTCTTCAGCTTTCGTATCACTGGTATCTATTAGCGTGCTAATACTATAACGCCAGCCCTAGCCGAAACTCCGCGAAAGGTATAAAAGGGGCGCACACGACACCAAATGGTCATTTGTTATCCAACTGTCATTGAGTGAAGACTTTGAACCCGAGCGGTCTCTTTTCAGGCCCAGGAACATGATACTACGTCATAATTTAATTCAGTAGGATAGTTGATAAGTGAATGTGTAGGGTAGACCAGACCGATGGCTGCACGTTGAAAATATCAATTGGTATACACCCAAATGACGAAAACAGACTCTTCCAATTGATGTCATTAAACTGGCATGGACGATTCCACAAGTGTTCAAAGGGAATGATATGATATGACGATATGCTATGTTTATTTACCAGTATACAAAAATACAACATGATAAATATATACGTAATGGTTACATCATAACAGGATTCTCGTTTTCAATAATATTTTTTCAGATACACATAGATAATTGGATATAACAATTTTTTGTATACCGGTAGGGAAAGACATAGCCAGATTGTCTGTCTTCCCGCCTTTCCCTCTGTCAGAAAAGAGAAAACTACAGAATGACGGAAGGAACTCGATGAAGAAAATGACATACAAGGGCAACATTGTTATTTCTGTTTTAGCTCCAACAGACAGAGTTACACCGTGACATTTGCACAAGCGAATGTAAGGTGGTCAGTATCATTTACAGCACGGTACTCTTGAAATGGTCTCTAAAATTATATCGGTTAATTCTTCCGAACCTCGGTTGATTTTTATGAGAGTAACGGCTTTATAGTTTTGGAACAGCTGAGACCAAATCAGGAGACCAGAAAGGACGACAAGAGAATAACAGACAAACGTCCCTATTGAAGACAAGTCATGCACAGATTGAAGACTTTGTGTCACCTTGTATTGTATTTACTTGCAATACTATAATATTCCGTAAAAGTTAATATTATTACTTGTGGGCAGAAACTGAAAAAAAGCAAATAGGTTGCATTCTGGGATTTTTTAAGGTTCGAGGGCATACTAAGTGACACAGTCCAGGCAGTAGGGATTAGAACAGGAAATATTATTTGAATAAGTGGAAAGAATTTTTGTTATAAGGTTAGTCTTCAACTCTTTTCTATTTCTTGTTTTTCGGATGGATATATCTAGTCTATTCCACAGTTTCGGAAAAGCAAAGACAGGCAGGTTGTCTAGAACTTTGGTTCTAGTTCTATGACTACGTATGAGCCATGTTTGGCGTGTATTCATGTAGTCATTATTTGTAGTAGAAAAGAAGCCAGCAAAGGACTTTGGTAGGTGGCCATTTTGTCAATCGAGCACAAATGAGGAAAGATGTAAAGTATACAAATCCTTTATGTTTAGTATTTTATCATTATTAAAAAGAGGGTCAGTGTGAGCATGTACTTCCTGTAGTTTATGATTCGTATTGATTGCTTTTGTAATTTATAAAGACGGTTACAGGCTTTTGGGGCACCCCATAGGGAATTCCATAGATAAAATGACTTTGTATAAGTGTAAAGTATAGGGTTTTCATTACTTTGTGGAGTAGGATTTTTTTCACTCTATTGAGGGCGTAATTCGCAAGAGCATCTTTCGAGGAGATCTGAGATATGTAGGCGTATACGATAATTTTTCATCAATAGTTATGCCAAGAAACTTCATAGATTTTTCCTTGTCGGCACGGTCACCGGTATTAATGATATGATTATTTATTTTAATATTCTGGAGTGTTACATTCTTTTTTGACATGGATTAAGGACAATATAGTTAGTTTTCTTAGGGTTCAGGACTAAGTGATTGGATGCGCACCAGTCAAATATTTTTTGTTGAAGGTCCTCGTTAAATTCTGACACAAGCATGTTTAACTCTGCCGCCGCCTTGTATGTGGAAGTATCATCTGCAAAGTATAAAAGATTTAGTTTTGTTGAATTGCAGGTGTCATTTACGTATACGCGGAAAAGAATAGGTCCTAGTATTGAGCCTTGTGGTACTCCGCATCTTAGTCCAGATAGATCAGATTTACTATCACCAAAAGAGACATACTGATTACTATTTTGTAAGCAACTCTTAAACCTGTTGATCGCATTCCCTCTTATACCATAGTATTCTAATTTTTGAAGTAGTATTTCATGGCTGATAGTGTCGAAGGCTTTCGAAAGATCCAGAAATAAGGCTAGGTACTTTCTTTACCATTTTCATTATTTTCTTCCGCTACATATTGTAATAGATGCATAACAGGGTCAGGGTGCAGTGTGCTATGGTGGTTCCTGAAGCCATATAGGTGGTGATAGAGAATTTCGAATTTATCTAAGACGTTTACAAGTCTTTTGACATTAGCTTTTCTAGAACCTTAGAAAAAACAGGCAAGATACTAATTGGCCTGTAATTTGTAAAATTATTCTCATCACCTGCTTTGAAGACGTTACCTTAGCAATTTTCATCGTGTCTGGAACTATTCCCCGACTGAATGAATTATTCATAATGTGCGCAAGTGAAGAAGCGACTAAATTTATTGAATGTCTCAGAATACTGGTCGTGATATTTTCACAGTCCTGACTTACTTTAGGTTTCATTGTATTTACAATATTTGAGATTTCGGTAGACGATGTAGGGCTTATAAAAATGTTTCCCGTAAAAGAAGAATTCAAGAACTCGGCAAATGATTTACGAGGTTTGGATATTTGTTTTAACGTCTGAATTCCAATGTTGGTGAAAAATTATTGAATTCTTGTGCAATTTGATTTGGTGCATATATCTTTGTATCACCAAGATTAAAAAATGATGGTACGGTTCATTTGTTTTTATTCTTATTCAATGCGTTATTTAGGATTTGCCACATCTTCCGCTTGTTATTCTTATTTTCTAAAAGTACTTTTTCATAAAAAGGGCTTTGCATTGTTTCTTAATTTTGTTAAATATCCGACAGTAATTTTTATAATTTCTGACATTCGCCTCAGTGGGAGCTTTTAATTTTTTGTAAAGAAATTTGTTCTTATTGTTGGCGGAAACTAGAAGACCTTTTGTCACCCAGGGCTGCTGCTTTATATATTTCTTATTTTGTTGATGGCCTTGGAGAGGGAATGCTGTCTCATAGGCATTCAAATAAATATTAAGGAATGTTCCGTAAGCATCATTTGGGCAGTTTGTTTCCAGAACCGGACTAAAATCACATTGGGACTACAACGACTTAAGGCGTTCGATATTATAGGAATTTATTTTTCTGGTCAAGATCTGTTTTGATCTAACAGGTTTGGAATGTGAAATGTCGACAATAAAAAATCCCAAAGTGATCCGAAAAGGGTTAATGTGGAGAGACATAAAGAAAACATCTGCTTCGAGAAGCCCAAAGAAGAAGAAAAACTAAATACTGGACTGAAAGACTGAACAGATATAAAACAAAAACAAGAGCGATTCCTATCTCATGCTGAGCAACGTGAAGTGAAGACCATGATCAAGACGGTTACTGATGATTTTATAGATTGCATATGTGATTGTGCCAGGAACATATTAGATTATAATATGCCAATTATCAACTCCGAGAGAGCATGGCTGATTCCATACAAGCACCAGATCCTAAAGATAGCCTTCCGAGAAGGAAAAACTGTCTGACCGAAAAAGAAGGCGGATCATACAGAAACGAGGGTTCTTTGGGAAGCTACTCAAACCTGTTGCCGCAGTATTGTCAAATATACTCAACCTATAAAAGGGCGTGCTCATAGCAGTTTTGCCGTATGCATTTTGTCCGTCAAAGAGAGCGGACGCAATGCAATCCTGTCGCCATTGTTCAACGAGAAATCTATCACCAATGGAAGATTCGGAAACCAGGCAATCGGAACAAACTGAAAACCAGGAAGAAGATGTGGAATCTGAAGAAGAGGAACAGTGGACGATTCTATTGGCCCAATGGGAAGTATCAATAGGCATACCTGTGATTACCAAGAAGATTTTACAAACCTCATGAACAATTATATTGAAGTTGGAATGGATAAAGAAGATAAAGAAGATGCCGTTGAACAAGCAGCCACGACACTTCAGAGCAGTGTCAGAGAAGCCATCGGTGCGAAATACATTAATGCGCTGGTGTACATTAACAATTTTTAAATGAACCCAGTTCACAAAAAATACAACACACTACTACACGATGATGGGAAGAAGAGGAGTATGGCATTGAAATATCCCAGAATTAATCCTTGGAAAATAGAAAATATATATTCGACGATCTCATGGCCAAATACTCATTCCAAGTGGAAGGTGAATCCGAAGAAGATTATGATGAAGAATAGGAATCAAGGAGAAAATGGATTCGCCGCTAGATGAAAAAGTATAAAAGTATAAAAGTGCCGAAGGAAACTCTCTCGGCGTGGGATCGAACCCCCGCCATGCCAATGTATAAAAGGACAGTTAGGATAAACATATATTCAATTGTGTTCTAAACGCCCAAGAGTCAATTTGTCTGTGTCCGAGACAGTGCTCATGTTAACCCTTTACCCAACGTAGGGCCAAAACCGACCATCGCTATTCTCAAAAATCGCCAATTAATTTTCATTATATTTTCATTTTTTGTTTCAAAGACGTGGGTTATGACCGCTGTTTGGAACGAGCTCGTCGAGATCGTTCCAATGAGGGGTCATAACCTATGTTTTTGAAACAAAAAATGAAAAAATTAGTTATTCAAGAATTTTGTTTGCAAGTGTTTTCATGTTAGGTAAAGGGTTAAAAGATAACTTACACACATATCTTCAAGAATGATGCCGGATTGAAGCTGGCTTCCCGGGAATTGGCACACGTGAATCGTATGGTAGACACAGTCAAGAGAAGAAACCTAGACCAGTGCACAGCTGTTATGGGAAAGAAACAAAGATATGTGGAGACAACTTATGGTACGTGTCGATTGTTAACTAAAGAGGAAACTAAGAATAAAGAGTCGGAGAAGAAGAACGAAGTGGTGGACTTGTCTGCTTTCAGAGCAACAAGAAAAGAAGAGAACGAACGAGATGAAAGAACCGACCAAAACGCATTGATGAAGACTGAAGTTCAGAAGAATGAAGTTAACAACAATCAACTTACCACTTAACCTACGAAGCAGCCTGCAAGCGAGAGAACGAAAGAGAATCAAACGACGGACTCCACCAAGAACAATGATATTCAGAATACTGAAGTTTTTACCCAGCATGCAGACCAGTCCAGGGAGAATAGAAATACGAAATTTACGATAATGAAGTTCAGAAGAATGAAGTTACCTCTTAGAAGAAACATGATAGTACTCAAATTACAGGCCTGCCTGCAAACCAAATCAAGAAGAAAGATTCAAAGATGGACAACCTGTAAACCAAACTAAGCACGAACTGGTGGACTTACCCACTTTCAGAGCACAATAACCAAACCAATCAACTAACCCAAGCAATTAGTGTTCAAAGAGAGAACATACACAATGATTAATCCAGCCAGAGTCAAGCAATAAGAAGAACCTCCTCCTGAGACCAAATAAAACTTTGACCAGGTGATTCTCAATCTTTCTAGGACGAAGAGGGCGGAAGAACTACATACGACTCAGAGACGAATTCGACGGAGAAGGTGATATGGGGAATTCACTATGAACTGAACAAGTACCTGAAAATTGTGATTTGGCCAGAGAATTTTAATAAAAATGGAATACTGAATATTCTTAAGTTGTCTTTTACAACTACCCTTCGAAGTACCCGGATATAGAAGCCATTGGTTTCTACAACTATCCCCCAGATGTATACTACCACACCATAGGCATCTTCCAATACCGAGATGATTCGAAAAGCATTTACTCTCAGAAGTAATTGCTCCCATTGCTCTTTGGCTACTTTGACGTAACCACGAAGAGTCGCAAGAGTATTTATTCCTGAGGCAGTTACCCTCGTGTCTCTTTGGCTCATTTGATGAAATCGCCATCTGCGTTTCTCAGCATCCCACTTACATATTGCCCTTTACCGAATCCCTATTTTCAGAGATGAGCTGAAGAGTGGAAAGAGTATTTACTTCAAGAAGTAATTGCTCTCATTACTCTTTCACTCAGTTGACTAGTTAGAAACCACACGTATCACCAAATGGAAATACTCCAAAGCAGCTAAGTCTAGATAGACTGGTTGGATACCAGAACAGAATACGCAATAGTTATAAAACGAGGATGCTGTAAGAATGCGAACCAGTAAAGATGCAATGGTGGAATCGATCATACCGTATAGCACTATGTGCTACTTTTATAAACAGCATTCTGGTGAAATCCGAACTAAATAAAGTTGTTTTTGGTGATTTGAAGTGATTGCCGGGTCTATTTCAGTGATTAAATTTACACCTATAGAACCGAATCTGCAAAGATAATCCAGTTCACTCGAATACACCTGTTGTGGGCCCCTTGGTACTGTTGGAAGCCTTCCGGGCTGATAGCAACCACGTGCCACCATAGAAAATAAGATGGCGACCACAATCAAACAAAACGGACGACGGAAACACGTGCTGCGCATTCGCATTGACACCATACATCACCATGGTGATGACGTTACAACATGGCCGCACACGCGCTCCACCATGACAACAAACATGCCGCCATTGGGTCACGTGATATGACGTCACTTCTAGGGACTTGGTCATGCAAATGAGGGTAGATTGGCCCCTGACATACTACTGAAGTGCTATAAAGGATGGTCATTAAAGTCATAGTCAAAAGGGGGAAGTCAGTGATGACGAAGATAAATTGGATTCATTTGAGCAGCTGGCAGTGTAGTGTAACACTGACCACCAGGAAGACTACAAAAAGATGAATTAAAAATTTATACAAGATGGGCTAGATGAAAAGGAAGCTTTACAAAAAACCTTAATACCTCATGTGCGGACGACATATCAAAATCATTATCCAGAAACATTGATAGAAATTTTATACAAAATATCCCCTAGAAAGTCAATTTCTAAAAAATCAAAGCGCATATGACAACGGTGCCCTTCTGACATTTTGTTCGATTCTGATTTCAGAAACCATACTGTAGTAAACACGTTCGGCTTTACTGGTAAATAGGACGCGGTAACCAACGTATGGGGTGTAAGCCCTCTGAAGTGGGCAGTATAGGTAAAAACGAATGACAAAATGTCACGCACATGTTGAGGTCATGCATATTTATATTTATTTATTTATTTATTGGTGCTTGAGGTCACATACTTATGCACAATGGCTAATCGTGTGGTCATGATATAGCCATAAAGGATGAAAGTGACATTAAACAACGATAAATAAATAATACGATTTCAGTAACCACACCCATATACAGTACGTGGAGAGTGTATTATCTCTAAATCACCCGCAGAATGGAGATTCCACCCAAGCAGTAATTGCAAATTTGTTGCAAAGCATAACAAGCACAAGCAAAGTTTCAGCCAATGGACCCGGAGGTCCATTGGCTGAAACATTGCTTGTGTTTTTAGTCGATATATACAAAATTTGAAAGTTATAGTTTGGGTGATAACTCCACTCCGCAGGTGATTCAGTTACAATCCACTCTCCACGTACTGTACGTTTACAGAAACATCTGGTGACATTCACTCTTGGTTCCTCCAACTTTTGAAAAACTGAATTCTGTGTCTTCCATTATTTTTCGTGACCTCTTCTACTTGAATTCCATGACACTACAAATGCAAATTCACCTGATTTCCTTAATAATCAACTTAGACGTAAAGGTCGATAGAAGTAAAATTCTCTTCCATTTTAATTCACTGAGACTATACCTCTGTTTCTTTCATACCGCTCTAACTTGTGATGTTTGGGTTTTTGTGTTTAGTTGTGGGAACGGGTAAAGTCTCCCCAGGGAGATGCAACTCCGGGACAGGTCGATCGGGAAAGGTCGACCCGGGACAAGATGCCCTGGAGAATGAAATTCAGCATCCCCGATGGGATAAAGGGAAAGGAAACAAGTCACAATAGAGAATGGACTTCGACACTTGAATGGAACAGAGACATGGAACGCTTGTTAAAACTTTAATTGTTTATTTTAAACTTTAATTATAAATTTATATTATACAATATTTACAGAAATAAATAATAATTTGTAATAATAAAGTAAACAAAATATTTACAGAATTTTGCAGAAATTTACAGTAATCTTATGCATGAATATTTGTAAATGCTTCAATTAAATTAGATTTAAAATGAATAAATACCTGAGCAGCCAATCCGCTGGTCATTGATGTAAAGAACAAACTCCAGGAGTGGTGCCGTGTTTGTCTTCTGTTTCAAAACACTGAAGGTTTCGGGGATGTGTTGACCTTGCTGAAATGGAAAGGCCAAAAGGTGTCTGATATAATGGAAGAGGGGCCATTTTTCTCTGTAAGTGGTGGATAATCAACACACTTATGAAAACAATTAGATGAGTGCAAAATTGTTCATTCACAAACTGTTCACAACACATCTTTCATATCCTCATTGTTGAGGGGTATGTGAGGAACAAAAGACTTTTGATGGGCGGTTTAAATGCAAACTATACAAACTGAAAATGACATCTTGATGAGAAATTTTCCATATTTAACAACACAAGCTGAAAATATGAAGAAAATGATTTCCGATTATTAGGTTTTTGTGTTCTACTAAAAATATTTACACTTGTCACAATTATTCTAGGCTTCGTACTACAAAAAGTAAGTTTACCCATTTTATATATGTTATTATCATTGAATTTATTAGTTCATACCCTTTTTTTAAACCGAGCCAAGTCGTCCCACTTGTCCAGGTTAAAATGTCTGGGGCGACTTGTCCATGGGGCGTCACGTACCCTTTTAAGTTACTTTTCTCAACGTTTTCAAAGAAACTGCTGTTCAAATATTTAAATTAACAAAAGCGTCTATTAACTTGTCCATTTCCAATTTCAAGGATTTAATTTGAAATTCAGTTTTCCAGCTTTCCAGATTTTTCCATCTCCACATTGACCTGTGGGAACCCTGTCACTCACATCTCTTGGACTCTGCAGTTGGGGCACAACTAATTCAATAGCACCTGACGTATCAAAGACTTTCAGCTTCCCTGGTGAAACAAAAAAGCGATTCTCCAGCCCTCAAAATTCTCACTTAGGTTTGACGTATGCCCAAACACCTCAGTGTTGGAAATGAACAAAATTGACGGGCGCATTTTTAAGCTCCCGCGAAATCAAAGTTGGGAGTAAAATGCACCCGTAAAATGTTGGTATAAGAATTTTGAAGGAATATTTTCACCAAACACCAGAAACTTTAACCCTTTACCTAACATGAAATGCAGACGACACTTGCAAACAAAATTCTTGAATAACTAATTTTCTTTTCATTTTTTATCTCAAAAACATAGGTTATGACCCCTCTTTGGAACGAGCTCGACGAGCTCATAACCTATGTTTTTGAGACAAAAATTGAAAAAAAAAATAATGAGAATTAATTGGCGATTTTTGTGAACAGCGCTGGCCGGTTTTGGACGTTACGTTGGGTAAAGGATTAAATGTATAAGGATCTGCTGAACTATGAGAGTAATTTCCCATTGTCCACAGGGTGCAGCTTTCTCAAAACAACACACATTTATATGCCCTCACAGTATATTAGTGCTCCACAACATTTTTCGGCGAGTGCATTTTTTAGCTCCCGTAAAATAGAAAACATGGGTGTTCAGCTGACGGGAGCGATTGCACTCGCACCCGTCTCATTTCCAGGACTGCCACCTGTCCTGTAGGAACGACAGAAGATCAATAATGGACTATATTCTCAGAGATATTAATTTATGGAGGGAGGTGATAGGGATAGAGGTGGACGATGAGGGTAAAATGGAGTTGGATAGTAATCACAACTTGATTACAGTGACGATCAGGACCAAAAACCTAGTAAGAAGCAAGGGAAGCTTTAAGGAGGTTTGGAAACTCAAAAAAGGATGCGGACTGGGGGAAGTTCGAAGAAAAATTGAAACCAAAGCTTGCAACTGTACACAAGGGGGCCAGTGTCCAGAAAATGGCCGGTGTCATAGTTGCGAGCCTTGTGGAGGCAGGAAAGGAAATTGTAGAAAAGATTAGGGTGCCAACACGGGAACATGGGTACAGAGTGAGCGAAGAACTGAAAAGGGCAAAAAAGGGTAGAAAAGTTAAATGTGCTGCATATTGGAGAAGTAGAAAACTCCAGGGGCGGAAGACAACGAGGCCATGGTAGCAAAGGAAGAATGCCAACAAGTACGAAATAAAGTAAATAAGATTAAAGACGATAATCGGCGAGTGCGAAATAGCAGTCTTATTAGGACGATGAGAATGACAGGGGATCGAGTTCGAACACACTTTGGAAATGGGTGAGAAAACGTAACAAAGGAAGTAACCCACAGAGTATTAAAGTAGATGGCAGAGATACAGACGATCCAGACCAAATCGCATCAGAACTAGTCAAGCACTGGGAAAAGGTAAACGATAAGCGATGGGGCATGGGGAACCCACCGGAGTGTCCGAAACAGGTCGATGAAAATCTATCGAACTTCGTGTGCAGCGAAATTAAAACCGAGGAGGTACGAAAGGTGATCTCAAAATTAAGGAATGGAGAAGGGGGAGGGGTGGACGAAATTCCTAACGAGTTTCGCAAGAAAGGGGGTGAGAAATTCTGTGAAAGCCTAACTGCCCTATTAAATTTAGCCATAGAAAAACAAGAGGTCCCAAAAGAGTGGAGAGAAAGCAAAGTGACATTTATTCACAAAAAGGGGGAAAAAGACGTTTTGGATAATTATCGAGGGATCTCTGTCAGTAGCAACATTGGAAACGTTTTCTGTAAAGTCCTGTATGGGAGATTAGAGGAGGTGATTGAGGAGAAGGTTTTTTTGGGAGAGATTCAGAATGGCTTCAGGAAGGGAAGGAGAAAGGGGGTGCGGTGGCGTTGCGGTAATCGGTTCTCGTCAGATCGCCGAAATTAAGCAACGTCGAGCTCGGTTAGTCCTCGGATGGGTGACCATCTCATCAATAGATTCGGACTCTCGCGTTGTGTCCTTGGGCAAGGCACTTAACCCCGATTGTCCACATAGGGGCACGATGACGCCGTGTACTAAGGCGTACTGCTCGTAGATGGTGCGCATGCCTTCAACCAATCTAACCCTGCCTGTGCTGCAATGTTGGGGAGCTGGCAGCCGCTCGTCGTTGCTCGGTGGTTCTCTCCGGGTACTCCGGCTTCGTCCATCCGTAAAACTGTCACGGTCATGATTAGCCATTGTGCATAAGTATGTGACCTTAAACACCAATAAATAATAAATAAATATGAAGGGAAGGAGAGTCACTGACCATCTTTTCACGCTATCCCAAATGATAGAATCCGCGAAAGAAAAAAAGAAAAAGATGTTTAGGGCCTTTTTGGATGTTAAAAAGGCATACGATAAGAGTATGGAGGGAGGGTTTGTGGCGAAAGCTTGGGACTCAGGGCTTGGAAGGCGAGTTTGTTCGAATTCTGAAAGCATTATATAAAGATGTACAGAGTGAACGTAGCCTGGGTAACATAATAACAAAATATGTGCCTATGGTGATAGGCCTAAAACATGGTATATCCTTTCGCCAATTCTTTTTGCATTGTACATCAAAGGTTTAGGAGATGAACTCCTGTGCAGCAACGAGGGGGTAGCAGGTGAGGATTTGAAGATTTCAGGGCTATTTTTTGCAGACGGTATGGTTCTAGTGTCAGAAAGCGAAGAGGGGGTAGCGAAAATGCGGGGAATTGTTGGGAAATATGGGAACAAATGGAGACTCGAACTAAATGAAAGCAAAAGCAATACCCATGGGCCGTAAAGTGGACCCTACGCGAAGGTCGAGAGTTGGGGAGTTCTGTATTCCGGTAGGTAGCAGAAAACTTCTTAGTGTAGGAGAGACGGGTGGTGACTATGAGTATCTGGGGGTAAATATAAACATCACAGAAAGAGGTATCTGCCGAAACCACACAAATAAATTGATTCTGAAGGGGAGGCGAATCCTTAATCAAATGGAACTTATAGGGAGAAACAGTTTCAATAAGGTTTTCATGGAGAAAACCATTTGGGAAAATGGTGTGTCTGCCAAGTATAACATATGGTACGGAAGTGGTACCCCTAAACCAAACGGCTGTAAAGAGCTTGGAGACCCTGCAGAATGACGCAGACCGATGGATAACGGGGTCGAGTAATGCCGCAGCACCAGAAGCAATCAGTGGTGAGCGTGGGTGGAAGAGGATCAAGGGCAGAATAGACGTATTGAAACTCGGTTATCTTAATTATTTGATAAATCTCCCCGACAGCCGATGGTGTAAAGTAATGTTCCAGAGTATTTTCAACTCAAATACCAAGACAGGGTGAATGGTCCAAGTGGGGGAGTTAATAGAGAACTACTCATTGGAGATCTCGTACCTAGACGTAGGGGCAACCCAGGGTAAAAACATCGACAGAGAAAGAGTCACGGAGGATGGTAACCTTAATTGGCGAGAGGAGGTCAAATGAAAGAGGTATTTGGGTGGTCTGCGTGATAAAGAGAAGCCTGGTTTTGAAAAGTACCTTGATGGCACTTTTGGGGGTCACTGTTGTTCCAAACTGAGGTCGCGGTCCCTGGAGCTGAGGGGAAACATTGGGAAAACAGTGAAAAGGAGTGTCAGATGTGTAATTTCGGCGTGGTTGAGATCCTGGAACACTTTCTTCTAGAATGCCCAACATACCAGTCTAAAAGAATAAGATTCACTGGGAGTATAATGGGGAAGTGGGATGGGAGAATGAAGGACATGTGGTTAGTGAGTGACTCAACGGAGAGGGTTAATGTGCTAATTGGAGAGATTGGAAAGAATGGGGCAAGAGATGTCATCAAGCAGTTTGTCTCCGCGTGTTGGGAGGAGAAAAGAAGCGTTGGAATATGGGGGAATGTGGGAGCACATGGTTAATCAAGGTCTTCTCACCCGAGAACCGCGACAAATCAGCGGCCGGCCAAAGTGTTATTATTATTATTGTACTGAAAAAGAAAGTATAATAAACTTTGAGGAGCAATTTTTTTTAGTATTATCGACTTTTATCCCAAACAATTACTGTAAATTCATATTTCGAGTCTCGCTATATGAATTTGAATAATTTCATGTTCTTACTGTTACTAGTGTCACGTCCGGATGTCGCAGTTTAGACATAGGGTGAAATGAAAAGTTCACACATGCAGTCAATAGCGTGTATGTCCACCGTTTGCCTCTCGGATGACAAGACATCAACGGTGCATGGACCTGATAAGTCTCTGGGTGTCACCCTGTGGTATTGCGTTCCACTCCTGCCTTAGAACATTACGTAAATCGCCTAACGTCTGAAGATCATGGAGTCGTACCCGACGGTCCAATTGATCCCAAAGATGCTCGATTGGAGACAAATCTTGCGAAAGTGGGGGTCAGGGAAGAATTTCGATGCTCTGCTCCTCAAGAAAGTCACGACAGATACGCGCCACGTGACATCGGGCATTGTCTTGCTGGAATAACTGCAATCCGAAGCTAGCGTTGAACAACGGGACAACAACAACGTTAAGAATTTCGTCCCCATACTGCTGTCCATTCAGATTACCATCGATGAAGATCAACTGCGTTCGATGGTGCAAGGAGGAAATTCCTGCCCAAACCATTACACTTCCCCCGCCGAAACGGTCGCATTCCCGCACGCAAGCATCAGAAAATCGTTCTCCTCGTCAGCGATACTCTCTTGCCCTACCATCAGCGCGCCGTAGACAAAATTGTGATTCATCACTAAAAAGAACTGTGTTCCAACGCTGCTGAGTCCAGCGAACACCCTGACGTACCCATTCCATTCTGAAGGCACGATAACGTTGGGTAAGGATTGGTCCGTGGTATGGGCGTCTACTTCGGATGCCGTGTTCAGCGAGTCTTTTGCGGACAGTTTGTGCACTGATTCTATTGTTAGTTCTACCAGGAGTAATTGCTGCTGTCCTCTCCCGCAAGAGAGATGTCCTGATGAGTCGGTCTTGTGCAGGGGTCGTAACTCTCGGTCGACCTGAACGCGGTCGGTCGGCAGTAGATCCAGTGGTTCTATACCTTCCAATGACACGGTAAATAGTGGCCACATAGAGCTCATCTGGAGGTATCCTGTCCTCATGCATACCAATGGCACGCAACTTCTGATTTTCGGTTAACTTTGGCATTTTTTAAAATGTCGGAAGACAAAAGCTAGCGTGTTTTCTCAATAACTCAGGCTCTCTAGCACAACATAACACAGAGAAAATCGTCGGTCACCCATTCAATTGGACATTCTCGAGTAGCAAGTGCTATTTTGAAATCCGTAGCAAAATTGTATATGTTTGTGTGGACAACAACAACATGTCATTAAACTCTTTGCACGACTTCTTGTCCACAAACATGCAACATTAGAACTATTATATTTCATCCTTTATGCTATTTTTTCACATTTGTTTCTATTATACTTTCTTTTTTGACTCAGTACATTTTGTGTGGTTGGGATCACTGCCTGAAAGTCTGCTATGGCAATAAGCTACCTTAAAATAACCGAATGGTTGTATTTTACAATCATTTTAGTACAGATTCGGTGAAATCTTTTTGCCATTCATGAGAAGAATTAGCAGTACCACAAATTCCAATCTATGGTATGTACAATTCCCAAATGCTGCCATTTTTGGTTTGTTTTTGTTTTGATGAAGAAAGTTCAGCAGGGGTCAACTCCATATAGTTCAGAGCAACAGGTAAGGAGGCACAAATGACTTCATGAATGAAAAATGAAAACTATGCGATGTGAACATTTTGTAGTAATTATACCTCATAATTCTGTTGAAGATGGTTTAATATTCATATTCACAAAAATGTTTTCATTGATAAGCTAAGGGAAACACTACCCTAATTTATTTAGTTGGTACCATTTGGGTCATTTCTGGTGTTTATTTATGACAACTGCCATTTAAATGCACAAAATGTAAATGTACAAATAAAGTGAACTATGGCAACAAAGATGGGAACAACCATCAATATTAACAGTCCCAAATGAAAAACATTTGTATCGACCAACTGATTTAATTTCGAGTGTGTGTGATTGTTCATTCTAAGCTTTACTTTGCATAATTTGTTTTGAAACTATCGTCAAGCCATTCACTTCGATTGACAGTCCCCTAACGTCACATACATTTGGTCAAAACGTCACATATTAATTATTTCAAAGCTGACAACTTAACAAATATAAGGGACTCAAGCCATTCACTTCGATTGACAGTCCCCTTCAAGGGGGCGCGGTGGCGTTGCGGCAACCGGTTCTCGTCCGATCACCGAAGTTAAGCAACGTTGAGCCCGGTTAATCCTTGGATGGGTGACCGTCTGAGCGATCGATTCGAGCCCCACGTTGTGTCCTTGGGCAAGGCACTTCACCCCAATTGTCCACTAGTTAGGCGTACTGCACGTCGATGGTGCGCATGTCTTCAACCAGTCTAACTCTGCCTGTTCTGCAGTGCGGAGTTACGATGTTGGGGAGCTGGCAGCTGCTCGTCGTTGGCGCCGATTTCATATTACAAGGCTTGAACGATGAAATCGGCGTGGATCGATCTGGCACTGAATACACTTACCTGGCAATGAAAGTTACGATGTTCCCAAATGTCAGTGAAGATGGACAGCTAAAGGCTTGTTGTTCTCTTATTTTGAAATCATTTGGGTAGCAGACACACGAGGAAGTGGAAACAGGAAGTTGTGTAACGGATTTGGTAACAGCACTTGAAATATAATATACAACAAAAATTATAAATTACTCTTATTATTCGTCTGCTTATAACAAAGTTTAATTCTGTTTTTGTTGGCGTCTAGTTATTTCCACGTTTAAAATGAATCAATGTATCGTATTGGTTCACGCCGTAGTACATTGTGCTGTTGTTTCATTCGTCGAGGCGAAAGCCAGGAATCAATCAGATTCCAGTATTTGAAATCTTTCCCCGCGAAATTATCCAATATAAGAGCGGGCTCGCTCATAATTCGTCGTCCACTTCATGTTTGGGTAAAGTTTTGATCTTGCTATCCAAACTTAAACCTATGCACTAACTTAATTATGGGGACACTTTGTAACCTGTAAAAAGGTTAACAGTAACGAATGCCGTCATTTTCGAATCCATTCAACTCGGCCCTGGTGAGAATCAACGTTTCTGACACTGATTCTCTCCATGTCCGAGGTCTATGGGAATCATTCAACTTAATAGACTTGCTGAGTGCAACTTAAACCTCTTTTGGGTAAAAAGTGTAGTGGGCCCGTGGTTTTTGACCCATCATTGACAATCATGTCCATTTCATATTATACTATTTTTTGGCTTCTTAACAAACCTCGTATAAACTGTTTTCCTATTTTATTGTGTATTCATCCAGACCACAACAAATAACTTAATGATTATTCTTCCTCTAGAGTTGAGTTATATTTTGTCCATGGTTTGCAAGTTGGCCCAGATCATCACGACTCTGAAGAACAACAGGGAGATTTCGTCCAGGGTTCTAGCCCCTGGGGCGTCGTTCACCGCACCCCTGTTACAGTTGTGATAAATATAGTCAATTTGGTTTTGAAACATATTTATCCAGTTTAATATTTTACATATCGACGACAAATAAACAAGAGAAATTTTAAAGAAATTTCTTCATATTGCACTAAGTTAAAATTTGGGCTACTATAGCGAGCCAAATATTAACCTATGGATCCGATTTGAACAAACTTGAATCTGACCCCTCTAGAGATGTTGTATACCAAATATGAAAGCATTCTGACCAGTGGATCTGAAGAAGAAGATTTTTGAAGAAATTCCCTCATATTGTATCAAGTTAAATTTCAGGTTGCCATATGGAGCCCAAATATTAACCCAGGCACTCAAATTGAACAAACTTGAATCTGACCCCCCCCCCCCCCCCTCCCCGAGATGTTGCATACCAAATATGAAAGCATTCTGACAGGTGGATCTGAAGAAGAAGATTTTTAAAAATTATCCCCCATATTGAACAAAGTTAAAATAGGGGCTTCCATAGGAAGCCCAAATATTAAGCTAGGGACTTGGTTTGAACAATCTTGAATCTGACCCTCATATCAATGATGTATACCAAACATTAAAAGATTCTGACTGGTGGTTCTGAAGAAGAAGATTTTTAAAGAATATTCCCCATATTACCCTATGTTAAATATTTGTGCTCCTGTATTGAGCCCAAATATGAACCAATGGGCTTTATTTTAACAATCTTGTATCTGACCCCCTATGAATGCTGTATACCGAATATCAAAAGATTCTGATGATTGATTCTGGAGAAAAGATTTTTTAAATTTTGTGCAAATATGCTGACTCAGCATTTTTCGACGCCGATTACAGAACACCCTAACATAACCGATGGCAATTTTTTTTACCATTCAATTTTACGGGTCCTGAGGATACTTCATACCAAATAATAGCTCACTGTCCTGTGTGGTTTGGGAAATATGGGCGTTTTAAAATATTACTATTTTTAGCTCCCAGGGTTCCCATGGGGATGGGGGAATTTTTTTTTCATGAGTCAAGTACTTATGACCCAATAATACCACATACCAAATTTGGTTCAAACTAGACCATCGGTTCAGAAAATAAATGAAAGTGTCAATAACACTGTAGCTCAACTTACATGTATAGTATGTGACACAGCAATGACAAACATCTAGGTAATGACCTGATAACAAAGGTATTGTAACGGTCTGTACATAAATACTGACCGTTGCCTGTAACAAATGTATAGGTAAAGTATTGTAAAGGTGGGCTACAGTCAGATGCTAAACTAGAAAAGAAATCTTTGAGTCCCAGAGTGGGTCTGACTTAACCCCAAAATATTTGTTCTCATAGCGCAGTGATAACAAAGGCACCCCAAAACACACTCGTTCCTGTCCCAAGGTGAAAACAAAGGTACCCAAGAAGTTTTGTGAAGATCAGTTCATAAATACGAGCTGTATAGAACTTGTGACAAAAAACGGATTGGACCAAATTTTGGTACAAAATGGCCACTGGCAGTCATCATGAATTTTGGACCGCACCCAGAAACACTCATTCTCGTCCCAAGGTGATAACAAAGGTACCCAAGAAGTTTTGTGAAGATCGGTTCATAAATACAGCCTCTACCCTGAGCCGTATTGACATGTGTGCTTACATTGTGTAAGTAGCACTGAATAAATCAAAGTTCATCTAATTTGCATAATTTTTGCACGAAAAAAAAACCTTACAATATGTGATGTATTCCATGTTACTAAACATTCATACAAAAATTTATTCAAATCAAAACTTTTATACAGAAGTTCTGTACAAAAGACTGATTGCACTAATTTTGGTACAAAATGGCTGCTGGCGGCCATCTTGAATTTCGGACCACACCCCAAAACACTCGCTCTCATCCCACGGTGATAACAAAGGTACCCAAGAAGTTTCGTAAAGATTGGTTCATAAATATGGCCTCCAGTCTGAGCCGTATAGAAGTTGTGTACAAAAAACTGATTAGACCTAATTTCGGTACAAAATGGCCACTGGCAGCCATCTTGAATTTTAGACCGCACCCAGAAACACTCGTTCTCGTCCCAAGGAGATAACAAAGGTACCCAAGGCATTTCGTGAAGATCAGTTCATAAATACAGACTCTAGCCCGAGCCGTATTGACATGTGTACTTACTGTGTGTAAGTCGCAATGAAAAAATCAAAGTTCAGCTAATTTGCATAATTTCCGCACGAGAAAAAAACCCGTATTATATGTGATGTATCCCATGGTACTAAACATTCACACAAAAAATTATTCAAATCAGCGCTTTCATATGGAAGTTCTGTGCAAAAATCGGATTGCACCTAATTTTGTACAAAATGGCTGCCATCGGCCATCATGAATTTCGGACCGGACCCCAAAACACTCGTTCTCGTCCCACAGTGGTACCAAAGGTACCCAAGAAGTTTCGTAAAGATCGGTTCATAAATATGGCCTCTAGCTCGAGCCGTATTGGCATTTGCACTTACAGTGCTGAAAGTAACACCAAAAAACATCAAAATTAGTCTAATTTGCATAATTTACGCACGAGAAAAAAACCCGTATTACATGTGATGTATCCCATGGTACTAAACATTCATACAAAAAATTATTCAAATCAGAGCTTTCATTTGGACGTTCTGTACAAAAAACAGATTTCTGCATCGTCGGTACAAAATGGCAGCTGGTGGCCATCTTGAATTTTGGACTGCACCCAAAAACACTCGTTCTCGTCCCAGGGTCATAACAAAGGTACCCAAGAAGTTTCGTAAAGATCGGTTCATAAATACGGCCTCTAGCCCGAGCCGTATCCAATTGTTGACGTACGGACAGACGGACAGACGGCCAGACAGACAGACGGACAGACGGACGACGGACGACGGGCCATGACAAAAGCTCAAATTTGGCTTCGCCAAAGTTGAGCTAAAAATTGGGCGGGGCCAAAAATCTTACCCCTCCCATTCCAAAGCCAAATATTGCTTCACGAACTTCGTTTGAACAAACTTGATTTTACATCTCAAAAGGAAGCTCCATAGCAAATATCAAGTCATTGTAGGCACTGGTTCATGAGAAGAAGATTTTAAAAATATTTTGGAGCATTTTCCCCACTCCCTCCTTATGGAGCTGGGCATGTTGAGTTGAACAAAATATGCAATGCCCCTTCAGGACCATCACTCACACAAACTTTCACTTGAATTGGCCCAGTGGCTTTGGAGGAGAAGACCAAAACATGGTGTTGACGGATGACGGAACGGGACGACGGACGAAGAGCGACGAGATTAGCTCAGCTTGACTTTGTCAAGATGAGCTAAAAATATAATTTTATATTTTTAAAGGACACAGCTTGTGACATATTTGAATTTGCATTAACTCACTCAGATGTTTTATTTCCTTTTTTATTGATATGTCATCAGCATCTTTGATAAACTCAGGCCATGCAGTACTGCAAATTATTATGAAAAAAAAAAAAACAAATATGAAAATACATTGACGTGAAGATGTTAGAATGACCGAATGCCTCCATGTTTACAAATAAAATTTACAGACTTGGAAAAACTAAAAAATAACTTTTGTAATTACATCTATATATAAAAGATTATACTTGTACCACCACCTGTGCTTTGTGTGACATTTTTATATGTAAAATTGTAGGGTTTGAGTTTTTGTGTTAAGTTGTGAAATAATGTTATCTAATGTTATTAGAATTAATAATTACCTTAAACCTCTTGTCAATAATATTGTCACTGAAATTGTTGGCTGAATCTTCTTGGGGCCGAAAAATCCAAGGCCGAATCTTCCCGATCCCACAACAATTAGAGGAGTCCATATTCATTATTTGGGGGTAGAACAATCAATATTTTCAACGTGCAGCCTCTGGGTTGCACGTTGTAAATACTGATTGGTCTACCTCACATGTTTACTAAACAACCATCCTATTTAATAACGTTATGGCGTATAATGTTTCTGGCCGGAAAAGCGGCCGCTAGGGTTCAAAGGGTTAAGGTTTAATATCTACAGGTTGAAAAGCACTGAGAATTGATTTGAGATTTGATTTGATATCTTTTGTTTGACACGCGATTTGATTAGACCTGAAATATGAGATTATTACCACTTTATAGGGCGTTCCCTAGTACATTAACAAAGTTTAACAGGGCATTACAAGAACGTAACGCTCAACTTAAAAAGTCACGCGATGTGTCGGGCCGTTAATGAGTTAAACATCTCATTAACAGCCCGACACGTAAAGTGACTTTTGTTCCTCGCTGTCGAACACTCGAAAATGGAAACAGTTTCCAGAAATGGTTTCAATTAGTAAACAATATGATTTTTATTTAAATTATTAAATATTTAAAATGTCCAGCAAAGTTAGTCCCATAAGAACAAGCAGCTGTATAAGTAAGTAAGTATGCAGACATTTTAAGCCTTTATTCCTGACTTAAAAGCAGTAAATATCGGGTTTGTTTTTAAATTTTCTAACTTCGTTGCAATTGAAATGTAACAGGAGGAGAGATAAGTGCGGGAGCCAAGGTTCGAACCGTCGACCTCCAGCACACAAAGCGACCGACTTACCACGAGACTAAGAGATCCGGACCAACCAGGCTGGTTGGTAAATGGCCTTTATACCTCGACCGCTACACTACTCTCCCCTTCTTTTGAGATTCACCACATGTGAATCTCACCCAAGTTCCTCCTCAGAGCGGTCGAAACACCCGTAGTGCCACCTACTGCTGAAGATCGGACGAGCCCCAAATGTAACAGGAGGAGAGATAAGTGCGGGAGCCGGGGTTCGAACCGTCGACCTCCAGCACACAAAGCGACCGATTTACCACGGGACTAAGAGATCCGGACCAACCAGGCTGGTTGGTAAATAATGGCCTTTATACCTCGACCGCCACAGAAAGAATACCGGTGCCGATCATGTGATAATCATGTCACGCCAGTTTGTTTGAGAACAGACGATATCATGTGCCAAAATTGAAAATGTTAACCCTTTACCCAACATAACGGAATTAAACAGCCAGCGCTATTCTCAAAAATCGTCTATTAATTTTCATTATTTTTTTCATTTTTTTTTCTCAAAAACATAGGTTATAACCCCTCATTGGAACGAGCTCGTCGAGATCGTTCCAATGATGGGTCATAACCTATGTTTTTGAGACAAAAAATTAAAGAAATTAGTTATTCAAGAATTTTTTTGCAAGTGTCGTCTGCTTTTCATGTTAGGTAAAGGGTAAAACATGTCTCAATCAAGCGAATTGAATGAAAACCAATTGGCTGTTTGTAGCTGCCATGTAAGGTACAGAGTCAAAACTTTCTCAGAATCGCAGTGTTAATAATAGTAATATGACTTTGTTGGGCCTTGTGGTTTATTAACGGCCCAACAGGTGTGAATAACAGCCCTTCAACTTACTTCGTCTCGGGCCTTTTATAAGCTGTTGGGTTGTTGTTCACACCTGTTGGGTCGTTAATAAACCACAATGCCCCCCAACGTCATGTTATTGTTATATTCACAGGACCCTATGACAAAGCATCTGATTATCTGGATGAAATGTCTGATTGTTTGGTCAAAACACATCTGATGTCATAACTTGCACAAATCTTCTAATGGTTTGGGACAAATCGTCTGATGGTTTTGGATGATTTATTTTGCTGTTTTGATAGGGGAATGGGAAGAGGAGTGAGGGGGAATGGGGAGAGGAGTGAGAGGGGTATGGGAAGAGGTGTGAGAGGGGAATGGGGAGAGGAGTGAGAGGGGAATGGGAAGAGGAGTGCAGAATGCTTGCACATAAATGTCTTCAAATTTCAAGTACATCTAGGGAAAGAGAAAACTACAAAACAAGTGTCTTTCCATCATTTAATCAAGATTATAGTATAAAAGGTCAGCACCTTCAACATAAACACTGGCACAAAAATAGTTACAAATAGAACATACTAAATAACAATTGAATATCACATAACCGATGGATAATTGTATAGTAATTGCATGTAAATATCATATCTTTTTATTATTAATAACACAAGAAGTATCAAAAACATGAATATTTGAAGATCTGTGAAAAATACAGTGTTATTTTTTACCATTGAATATACGGTACCAGGGTTTCTGCTAGGGTAAAAATGTTGGGACTGGTAATTTGGAGAAAATGGGGTAAACAAATGTTGTCGCTACCACAGGCTGACAGTGGTTCGGCCTGTGGCAGGAAAATTTTAAATTCTAGGGTCTCAAAACCCCCTATTTTTGTTGCATCTGAGGGATATTTTGAGGTTTTTCGCAGTGATATTTATGTAGGTTTTCACATTCTGAGAGCCGGTAATTGCAGAAGAATAAGGACGAATGAGGAGAAATTCAGGTGAAAAATCATTCATACAGATTACAGTACTTACCGACAATACTGCTAGTGGCATGGATGATCCAGTTCAACAACGATTGCAGATACGGTGGTGTCAACGATCGCTATATATCGCAACAGTTTACTCAGAAGCGATCACACGGAAATCAAAAAGCATGTAGGTGTGATGTCAGTCACTGATTGACTTGAAGTTCGTCAATGCTCTCTTACACTGTCGCACGACCCACACGTCTGATTCATGTATTATTTTATAATGTGTTTTTCAGAGCTCAGACCACCAATCCTGTAGTCCCCTATTCTCTTTTATACTTCATTGAGTTTTGCACAACCATTTTCAGTACTAGTGAGTTTTTCATTTGAGTCTTTGTTCTGACATGTTATACACAGTTCCATATTTACAGAGGGACGTTTACATTTTTTTTTTGCCTGGCGAGGATGGTTGTAGCATCGCTTTCAAATGGATGTTAGTGATATAAATTTCCTGGACAAAAGGAAAACACTATTTATACATATATGAATAGGAAGGAAAATGCCATCAATCACCTTTTTTTATCTTTGCTACATTAATACATTACTTGAAGTAGCATACCTATCCGGTCAATGCTATTCGCAAATATCATCTTTCAATTAAAAAGCTAACTAAAATCTTTGTCAGGATTCTGTATAGCGAGGCTCCATTGTCGAAATGACATTTTGAAAAAAAAAAACAGGTGGGGGATCCATTTTTGACACTTTGTCGGACAAGTGTCATTTTAGAACCTACTGTTTGAGTTTTTCAGACTTCCCCCTTCCTACTGAAGACATCGGTATACTATTTGAGGGTACTTTGCCCTTAACGAACCTGTCAGAGTAAACAAAAGGTACCCTCAACCCAAAGTATAGTATTTTTTTCGACTTTTTTGGTCATCTCTCACCAAATATGATACATGAAAACCTAACTAGCCAATGAGTGTTCATATTTTGTCAATGCTAATTATATTACTATCCGAATGGTATCTTTTTTTAATTTGGTGTCTATGTGATCCTCTGACATGGAAACGGGAAAAAATGATACTTTTCAGAAACTCAAAATGGCAGCCATCTTGGATTTCAAAATGGCAGGAAAATGACCATGACCGGAATCACCAGGCAAAAAAAAAAATTAAACTCCAACCACCTCCCCACCATCATCTGGAGTCAAAATGAGGGTACATCTCATGCACACAGATCCGGTCCAGGAGCCATGACTATTGTATGTGAAAGAGCATTTTAAAAAAAATGCTATGTTCAAAGCGAAGATATAAATGAATTTGCCTGAGGTCATTGGATGTAAACAGAAAACCATGTTATAATTTCTGATACACCTGGAAATAATTGAATACCTCAGCTGTATTCTGAATATTTGATTGCTACAACCAATAAGGCCACACCAAGTAGATCTTCTGTTTCTCAGGCCTTTATTTGTAAGATTGCATGCGAGCGAGTGGTTTTTCATTTTATTTTTGGTTTCTGTAATTATTTCTTTGTCATCAGAAGTTTATGTTCTTCGTTTATGTTTAGGCCTCATAATCTATGGAATAGCATGGGTGGTGGTGTATTCCATCCCTTGAGAGCAAGAAGGCTTTGCGATGCTAAAGCATTGCAAAGCCTTCTTGCACTCAAGGGACAAATTTATAAATTTTTTTTAACTTGGGTAAAATATCAGACATAAACCATTCAATTTTTATCTTTTTAAGTTTACATTGGTTATAAAAAGAGAGCATGTAGCAGCCAAAAGGACCATGTGGGAGGGCCTGAGAAACAGATTTTAAATTTTTTTACGCCCAACTGTGCATTGTTTTAGCACTAACTGGGAATTATCAGATCAAAAACTTTGTATCATTTTAACCCTTTACCCAACGTACCAAAACCGGCTAGCATTATTCTAAAAAATCGCCAATTAATTTTCATTATTACCCCTCGTTGGAACGAGCTTGTTCCAATGAGGGGTCCTAACCTATGTTTTTGAGACAAAAAATGAAAAAAATGAGTTCAAGAATTTTTTTTGCAAGTGTCTTCTGCTTTTCAAGTTAGGTAAAGGGTTAAATGAAGTGCAGTTATTCTTCCAATAAAACCCACAGAATAAGTATCGACGACAGCAAAACATGATAGTTTTCATGGATGCATAAATAGCAACAATTGTATACAAACTTTACCTTTGTCTTATGTAAGACCTAGTATCAACAAATACAGAAAATTGCCCTCTGCTGGCATTTTCCTGAGTGATCGGGTAACAAAATCAGGATGAGAAACTATAGCATAGTGTTTTGTTAAAGCCATTAAATTCTCACCTTATTTACTCGATATGAGCTCATTCAAATGAATGATATACAGGCCTGGCAATCTAGAAAATCAAGGAGTGCAAAACAGTTGCCCTCCTCAGATTGCTCGGAAGTGCAATAGAACCTGAAATTTTCAATGCAAAAACTTGCATGCTATTTTCGTTATATTCTCTTCAAGGTATTAATATTGTGACTGAAAAATTGTACTACATTCAGCTACACAGTGGAAAAATTGGCACACACATCTCATTATTCAAATGTTACATTCGATTCTAATGTGACTGTCTTCTACACTCAAAATGCGACACAGAATGGGTCATGAATTACTGCAAATCAATGCAACATTGACAAATCATCCCCTGGGTTCTAATGTGTTCTCTGTGCCAGTGGGCACAGAGAACACATTGGACCTCAGGGGACAAAATGATAATAGATTTTAAAGGCAGTCCTAAACAGGTCTGGCATTCCAGAAAATCAAGGGGTGCAAAAAATTGCCCTCCTCAATTTTTTCTAGGCATGCAGTAGGCGTACAGCACTCCTGCACTCCAAAAGAATGCCAGGTCTGAATATTTGAAATATAGGAGTACTTTTGCATGATCAGCATTGTAGTTCTGACAAATGGTCAACTTATTTTTTTCAAATTCGCATTGTATTGTAAGTTAATGGATTGAAGTTTTCTGTGCAGTTTTCGATGTTTATTTCATTATAATAGGTAAACAAGTTTCATAATTTGTAATAACAGTCTCTTAAAAGTTACAAGAATTCACAGTATTGTTTTCAGTAGAAGACCAAATAACACATAACCAAAATGAAAAATATATATTTCAGGTAAGGGACAGTTTTCTGGCTTCTAAAGTTCATCAAAACGATCAGACATTTTGGCAATCAAATGTTTTGATTTATCAAACATTTTGTAAAGTATTTCAATACATTCATCTGACTTATTTTCTCCTGCTGTAAACAACACAAACAGATAGTAAATGTGCTTTTTCCTGATTGATTTTCACCATTTAAAAAATTGAAAAGAAAACCAAACAAACAATTTTTTTTAAAGAAAATCAAAATTAGAAGTGTGACTGTCCCAGATGGGCCTGTCCATACCCCCTGCCACCATGATTATTCTAAGATGAAAAGAGGCATAACTCTGACAAACAAGAGGCTCCAGAGGGCCTGAGGGCACTCACTTGACACAGTAGTCTAAATATCAAACCAGGGACTTGACTTGAATAAGCTGCATATGCCCCTCCTAAGAAAAGCATATACCAACTAGATGAAGCAGTTGTGCCCACACAATACACAGGATTTTCCTTCTATTTTCAGTTTCTGCACTTTTACGTCCCAAAATTGAGATAAATGCATAAAAAACTTCTTTTTTTTTTATTTTTGTTCAGAAATTTTCTAAGTCCCACCCGGCCCCCAAAATTTTCAGTGTAAAAGAAAAAAAAAAAAAAGCAATTTGTCTTAAAACTGACCGAAACGCATAAAAAAACAAAAAAAAAGTTTCCATATTTTGGTCCAAAATTTCTAAGTCCGGAACGGAACCCCAAATTTTCAGCCTAAATATGAACACAGGGACTTGGCTTGAACAAACTTGAATCTCCCCCCCCCCCCCCCCCCCCCCCCCCCGGCAAGGATGCTGCATACCAAATAGATCTGATGAAGAAGATTTTTAAAGAATATTCCTAATACTGCACTAATTTAAGCATTTCAGCTCCCATAGAGAGCCCAAATATGGACCCAGGGAATTGATTTCAATAAACGTGTGAAACAATCTTCCAAAGATGTTATATGTGAAAGCTTTTGGAGCAGTGGTTTGGGAGAAAAGTAGTCTTAAATGTTTTCCCCATTACCCACAGTGTTAAAAAATGCTGACTCAGCACTTTTTCAAAGTCCCAGAAAAGTACCCCATGATAAAACCGATAGCAATTTTTTTTTACCATTCCATTCTGTTGGTCCTAAGGAAGCTTCACACCAAATAAGAATTCTCAGTGCCATGTAGTTTTGGAGATATGGCATTTTAATATTTTTCTATTTTCAGCTCCTGTGGTTCCCATGGGGCGACGGCAAAAAAAATTTGGGCATAAATTAAGTACTTATGACCCAATAAGCCCTCATATCAAATTTGGTCCAAATCTGCCTCTCGGTTTGGAAAATAGAAATTTTGGGAGGGGCAAAAATTCTTGCCCCTCTCATAACGATGGCAAATATAGACCCACAAACTTCTTTTGAACAAATCTGAGTCTACACCTCAAAAGGAAGCTGCACACTACATATCAAGTCTCTGCTACTACTGGTTCATGAGAAGAAGATTTTTTTAAGATTTATGCACACTTTTTGGGCATGGCCCTACCAAGGGGCGAGGCAACTTGATTTGAACAAAATCAAATTACGATGTCATAACAAACTATTATCTCAAATATCAATTAAATTGGTTCAGTGGTTTGGGAGGAGAAGATGCAAACACCATGTTCACGGACGACGGACGGTGAGTGATCACTACAGCTCTCCTGACTGAAAGTCAGGTGAGCTAAAAAAGTCCAGTCAGAACTAATTGCATGTGCACAGGTTCTGATCATAGTGGACATCCATATCAAGTTTCAAAGGAATTGACCCATAAACATCTGAAAAAATCTCTGGGCAAAATTCAGGCATTCTAAGAAGAAAAGGGCTTAACTCTGGCAAAAAAAGTCTGATCGAAAATATAATCGCAAATGCAGAGGTTCTCACGGTTGTAAACATTCATAAAAATTTGAGAGATCCCTGGACAAAATTCAGGCATTCTAAGATGAAAAGGGGGCATAACGCTGACAAAAAAGACCGATCAAAACTATAATCCCAGGCGCACAGGTTCCCATGATAGTGAACATCCATACCAAGTTTCAAGGGAATCAACCCATAAATATCTGAGAAAATCTCCAGACAAATTCCGGCATTCTAAGATGAAAAGGGGCATAACTCTGGCAAAAAAGTCTGAAAGAAAATATAATCGCAGGTGCACAGGTTCCTTTGGTAGTGAACATCTATACCAAGTTTTAAAGGAATCAACCCACAAACATCTAAGAAAATCTCCGGACAAAATTCAGGCATTCTAAGGTGAAAAGGAGTATAACACTGGCAAAAAAAAGCCTGATCAAAACTATACTTGCAGGTGCACAGGTTCCCATGGTAAAGAACATTCGTACCATGTTTCAAAGGAAGCGAACCATAAACAACTGAAAAAATCTCTGGACAAAATTCTAGCATTCTAAGACAATACAAAAAGGGGCATAACTCTGGCAAAAATGGTCTGACCAGAAAAATAATCGCCAGTGCACAGGTTCCTGTGGTGGTGAACATTCAAACCATGTTTTCAGGACAATGGTCCATAAAAATCTGAGAAAATCTTTGGACAAAATTATGTCTATGGACAGATGGACATATGGATGGACAGATGGAAGGATGGATAAGATACTTCCACTATACCCTCCAGGTCCCTCCTCTCATAATTCATTGCATGGAGTATAATAAAGCAACAATTTCAAAACTGCTTAGCTCTATTCTCCATAGGACTTTTATGTGTGGAGGTTTACCTAATCCCATATAACCAAAGATTTGGAAGGAGGAAAACCAATTAATAAAACTAAGAAAACATAAGGGGGGCATTTGTGTACAATGGAGGTGAGTTTTCATCATTTGTCAAATTTAAAATATAAGATTGCACATATATATTGAGGTAATTCATGTCAATTATCATTTCTCGTGACTAAAAATTGATCTTCAGGGTAAACTACTCAGTCATACAACACAGCTGGCATGGACGGTCATTATCCATGCATGGGCAGTAAGGTCCACACATGCATTTACCAGGTAATAAAAATCATCATGAGCAAAATTTTATTTAAAGAAGCACCGGGTTGTATACAGTGTTTCATTAATTAAATTTTTGGTGATTATTCTTATATTAAGTGTTTGAAATCTAATATTATTGCATCCATGGAAATATTGCCACCCGTTAGAAAGTCACCAGTCCACAGTGGCCATACCGTATACATATTTGGCTACAAATGCTATCGTTGTTTCTTCTTTAGTGCATCCAAATACATTCCTATTTGTTTTTGACTGGAGTCAGCTGTAACAAATTTCACAAAGTTTTTGACATCCGCATCCCTGCTGAATATCATTTTATCAATGGTTGCTTTCCGCAAAGACATTTTTGAGTGCTGCCTGGCAGGTGCTGAAATAATTAAAAAGATTACCATGAGCTGTCAACCTGACACAAAAAATATAAACTGGACTACTGTATTCATTCCAAATGTTGACACACTCTAAATTTTGATACACCATAATTATTTGCAAAAAGTAATTTTTAAAACCATCCTAATTTGTGAAACACCTTAAACATTATTTTTCCAGGTCCATTCTAATTGTTGAAACAGAGTGAAGAGGGAAGTTGATGAGTGTTTTTTTTTTCTTTCTTTTCATTTTTCGTACTGTTTTTATATTTCAATTTACGTGAGGTAAGTACATTTCAAATACTCGATGTATTCAATAAAAAATTTACACCTCACTTGCGTTTGTTATTTGTCAATCCAGCTGGCAGCTTCCAGATCAAACTACATTTGGTGTCAAGGTAAGTCCGTAATTGAATGCATTCTCACAGAAAATCCAAACAGAAACTAGAAGTATTTACTTTCTATATTGAAACGCACGTGCGTAAACAACAACAAACCAGGTCATGAACAGAGAATATTCGCCGAATGTCCCTGTGGAAAAAACCGAGACAACTCGGCCCAAATTCAATGCAAAGAGGTGCTGATAACGACACTCGATAATAACACCTTTTTGAAGTGAATTATTTTTCCGATGGATTAGCAAGGGTGGGAAGACTTAATAGTGGACGGGGATTAAAAGAAAAGAAAAAAAAAAAACATATCGTATAATTGTTTTTATTATTTCTTGTGATTTAAAGCAAGTAAATAATAATGAGTCAGATGATTTCACAAAGATAGAACAACAGATGTATATCACTGTTCACAAAATAAAAATATATGCTCTTTTTTAACATCAAGGATTATCCATACAATGAAATCACCATGTAACATCACATAACGTCGCCACACAACACGACCCATTTATACGTCACTGTCGGAAAAGTAAAAATCGCTATTTTTTGACAGAAGTCACACAATTGGTGTGATTACTGATACACTGCGTGCCCATACAAGACAACCCGTTTAAGTCACTATCGGAAAAGTAAAAATCGCTAATTTTTTTGCAGTAACCACACACGTTTGGTGTGATTATTGAAAGAAAATTTAGCGATTCCTACTTTTCAGACAGTTAAAATACTTCGCCCTGTATTGTTACATTCTCTTGATGTCAACCAATTAATTAGAACTCACCATTGAACATTGTCCATGTCGTTTGTGTTTCACATCAAAGGGTCGTGCTGAAGGTGCCGGTAGTCTTATGGAAGTTATCCATTGTCCTGAAAAGCTTGTTGGAGGCGTGTTGCTCTGCGCAAGAACTGTCAATCACAGGTCAGGGTCACATGTACCGGGGTAATCGCTGTTTGTTTATACTGTTGTTTTTCAACACATTCCATTTTTATAAATCCTTTTGAGTGGGTAAACATCGTTTTCAACTGAGAACTTTAATCTGTTCTTAATAAAAACCATGGCTACACACAGATTTACTGTGGAGAGAGGATGTCCCAGTCGATAATAACGAGAGAAGCACAGACAGGTCAGGTTTATTTTCAGTTTCAACATTTATTTATATTTACCGGCGTCACACATGGGAATTTTTTTTTGTTTTCCAAATTTTGAAACACCCCATCCACCGCATTTTCCAAATGTTGATACAGTGAAAAAAATATTTATTTTAAACTGTGTCAACATTTGGAATGAATACGGTATATCTCAAAATTAATATGATTCACATTATTTTTACCCAACATGGATGATATCAAAATTGGCTATTTAAAAAAATACTTTTTGTAATTTTTAAAAAAATTTCAGCAAGACAAGTTCCATATGAGGGGTCACATGATATGGTTTTGTTGAAATTTAAAAAAAAAAATGCTTTTTCATCTACTCATTTTCCAAAAATGTTCACTTTTCTTAACTTTAACCACTTGCATGCTGCTGGAGGATATTCCCGCCAAAGACAGGATTTCTATTGCCAATGAAATAAGGATAATTTGGGCACCTTTAATCAACTTTTCTCCCAGTGAACAGAATGGATTTTTCCCCAATGATTTCTGGAGTCAAATCTAGTAGAATTTGTCATCAAATTTAGTCATGGCTGCTGTTTAGCAGCCATGACTAGATTTGATGAAAAATATCTTGAAAATACACAGCATGTTGTATAAGTTAAAGGCATTAAACGAGACAAATGATATGAGAGAATCTTCAGTCAAGTTTTAAGAGTCAAGAAATCTTTGCACCCACTTCCTGCTAATTCCCAATAAGATTTTACTGTCGGGAAGAAATATAGAAATATAACAGTGCATGTGAGGAGCCCCCCCCCCCCCACCCCCACCCCTCCCCCCAAACAATTTCCAGCTGTGATTCTCTAGAAGTGGTATTATTTTGTAAAAATGTATTGCACAAATATCTATAATAAATTAATGTTTCATATTTCCTTTGATATTTCAAATCCATGACATATTTGGAAGCTTCCTGAGAGATGTCAAGGCCTAGACAGAAGAAATGAACCATGATACTGTGAAAGCTATTCCCATAACAATCTTCATTCCAAATTTCACTGAAAGACACTAAACCCAAAGCAGAGATATGAGGAGAACAGACAAAAAATTGGCTAATTTACCAGGCAAACAGTAAAATTATTGCCTTTTTTTACAGCAAGGTAATTGTGAAGGCCAGAAACATCTGTTACTGAAGTCTAGTGACAATCAGACCATCCATATAAGAGATGTAGAACAAAAACATAATGCCTCATGTGGGAAGGTGATCTGCATGTATTTTCTTTGTTTTACTGCAGGGACATAACTCATTCGAAAGCTTTTCCCACAAACAATCTTCATTCCAAATTTCATTGAAATCTGATAACCCAAACCTTATAGAACAAAGACATAATGCCACATGTGGGGAGGTGATTTGCATGTATTTTCTGTTTTTTAACTGCAGGGGCATGACTCATTCAAAAGCCTTTCCTGTAAACAATCTTGATTCCAAATTTCATTGAAATATGATAGCCCAAACCTGAAAGATGAGGCGAACAGACAAAAAGTTGGCTATTTTACGAGGCAAGCAGCGAATTTTCAAAGTTAAAAAGAGGGATAAGTCTAAAAAGTGAAAAGTAAGACATACTATTAGAGACTCATTTGAAAGCCTTTCTGATAAACAATTTTCATTCCAAATTTCCTTGAGATGCAGAAAACCCAACCCTGAGATACGAGGCGAACAGACAAAAAATAGTCTATTTTTGTATATTCAAAGGGCCATAACTCATAGAAAAGATATTCCAACAGCAAAACGGCTTATGCTGCTTAAAGATTTCATGATAATGAACTTTTGCATCAAATTTCATCGCAATCTGAGCAGTAATGTTGAAGTTATAATGTGAACAGACATCTGAGTTCGGATGGACAGATGTATGTACGGACGCACAGACACACGGATGCACAGACGCATTGACCGGCACAATCCAGTATACCCCATTTTTTGAAAAAAGTGGGGGTATAATTATGAAGTTAACAGAAGTATATGTATTCAATTAACAGGGATTTGGTGAACTTCTTGTCTTCAGGAGATAAACCTAGCATTCACTCTTGTTTGACAGAACTCGGGAAGCTCTGTCAAACAAGATATATTGTCTAAATGCCTGTATCAGATGTATTGAGGCCAAATAGGTCAATAAACCAGGGAAATTTGATGACTGTCATGGTAATTTCTTGAAATATTACAAGACTTTTTATTCAATTAACAAGAGTTTACTCTATAACCTATATACGGCAGGTCAAATTTATAATGAAGGCATGATAAATGATTTTGTGTTTGGAATTTATATTCATTCAACAGGACTATTCAGTTAAAAGATAGCCAATTAAGTGGGTTTCACAGTATTAACTGGAAGAGAACAAAATTACTTTGCAATGGTTATTTGTAATGTGAGTATTTTTTTTTTCAAAGATATCACACTACTGCACTTAAAACTAGAAGTCCTGTCATGAAATGCGCATAAATAGCATGTCGATCTGTGCATTAATCTATGCATTATGACCATAGTGAGGCTATCAAGTTCTGTACATATGGCCTGACTGTGCACAAGCAATATTTCAGCCAATGGACCTCCGGGTAACCCGGAGGTCCATTGGCAGAAATATTGCCTCTGTTTGCTATGAGTAACCAGGAGAACCAGCCGTGCTTTGGATGCCATTTGACATGGCAATTGCACGCAATTAAGCCTAGATAAGCACACAGTTCGTGACAGGACTTCTAGTTTTAACAGTACATAAAGAGCCTTAATGTAGCAAGATGTTGCTCATAAATTATTGTTTTGTTGTAATTTATTGGAGAATGCTTTTGGCATTTTCCAATAAATTATAACCAAAATCATTATGCTTCTTCCAGTGCTGAGCCAACAACAAATTAGTGCAAACAGTGTAAAGCCAAAAAAGTGGCTTTCAGCACTTTTCTAGCACTCAACCAGTTAAAAACAATGGAACCAGTAATAAAATTTCATTGAAACATATTCTAATTAACAGTTCAGAACTCAAATGCCATATTTTGTGATACATATGAAATGTAATCAGATGACAATAGATCGGGGGAAAGCCTGAAAATAAACAGTCTGTCATCTGCAGAATGAACCTCGATCTGAATCAAGATCTCAGGTATAAACAGAAATAGGCACCCAGAGGATAAATTTGGGGATTCTAGCCCCCTGTTTGGATAGCATCCGCAAATTCACCCTCTGGGAATATCATTCGGCAAATGACATTTCTTATTACCAGACTTGGTCAGGGGTCAAGCTTCACACAACAATACATATACGTTTATTACCACCATGTGGGTTTCCAAGATGGTGTATTGAAGTTGAGACCTCGTCTCTGGGGATAATAATAATAATAATATACACATTTATATAGCGCCAAAATTATAGTTCGGAAGATATAGAACCATATTCTAAGGCACTGTACATGTTACTGAGCTCATGCAAATATACAATATGCAAATATACAAACAGAATATATACAGTATCTTACAGTCCAGAACATCACTTATAGGCTTTTTGAAACAGGTATGTTTTGAGGTCTTTCTTGAAAAGGATTCAGTAGGTTAATAGAACTAAGGGGGTAATTCACCAACAGACCATTCATCCTATACTGCAAATCTCAACCACCAAGGACTATCTCGCAATACAGCACTGGGCAACCATGCATTGTCCCCAGCCTCACAATACTGCTTGATCTAGCTAGAGCAGACATAGGATAATATGAAGGCCCAGGGCTAATATTATACCAACATTGATATATACCAGTACTACCAATTCACCCCAAACCCCCTTCCGAGAAGCCCGACACCCCTGACCCGAATAACGTTATATTGGAATATACAGTGGACAACAACAGTGGTCAATGTCTCTATGACATAGCGTGCGTATCATGACATCACAACGTCAATAGCAACATCAACCGTTTCGCGGGGAAAACTCTCAAGAAAATCTCACCTTTACCATCAAGTTTCCATCACATGCCATAATATATACCCTGAGCCCTGTGTTTAACATAAATCACTATACATACCGTAGTATAGTATATATGCACTACGTACACCACTAGTCGGATCTAGATGAATGGTGCCGACATTTTGCACAGGAAAACGTTGCTCCAACAAAAGGCTCCAGTTCCTATGGAAATTTAACACTAGCTGCTCCGGCAAAGCTCCAGGTAATGGGGGCTGATTCATATGTGCTATACAACTCATGATGTCAATCGGTATGGGATTTCTACAATATGTTAACTTATTGTTCCCAAAAATTCTCGAAATGTACTTTAAGAAAATCACATCAATCATCACAAAATCGTTATCCTGAGTTAATTCCATCATTCACATTTACAACATGATGAAACATCGAAAACTGATCATTCTTGCATAAGATCTGATTTAATGTTATGAAGAGTGTGAATTGCTCAAAGTTCTCAGCTTGAGCATTTGTTTAGCACACATTCAATACCAAGAATAATACCAAATAATAATAACCTGATAATTCTATCATAAATGTGCTGGCACTTCAGTTACTAGAATCAATTTTATACCCCCTTTCATGGCTTCATTTTCAAAACCTTTCTCGGTGGAGAATTTCCAACTAGGGGGAGGGACCAGGAGGGGGAGTTTCCCCCTCCTGGTCCCTCCCCCTAGTTGGAAATTCACTAATCTACACCCCCCCCCCCCCCTCCCATGAGTAACCTCTAGCCATGTCCCTGAGTTTATAGCAGTGTTTTATCTTTGTGTTTCTTTGTTTTATTTTTCAGGATTAATGCATGGTTTGCCTATATAAAAATACCATCATGGCAAAAAATGATCTAGTCTAATTTATTTTGTTGAGTTAGTTACTTATTTTTCATTTAATTACTGTTATTAAAAACAATGGCCTCGACATGTATAATTAGTTTTCCATGAGTGCAGGTAAAAAATGTTCTCTCTCTGAACTGAATGATCGTACATGCAGTTGCCACCCTCAATACAGATTTGTATTTTGCCTAGGCCTTTTCACATGTATTGGTGGAAATACGTTCTTGTAAGATAAAACTGCATAAATATGGTGCTACTTCCAGAATGTTACTGAATGATGATTCTTAACAATTTTTAAAAGACGAGGTTAATAGTCAGAAAAAGGTTTAGATCATGTGACAAATACAGTTTCGTGACCACAAAAGTGGACAGAGAATTTTGATTGGATTACGACTGAGTCACGATCCATTCAAAATTATCTTTCCGCTTTTCTCCCCAAAGAACAGCAGAACCTATATGTTGGAAAAGAAACAAAAGAACATTAAATCTAAGATGCATTTTTTGTTTGTTTTTGTGATTCAATCATGATTTTGCAATATCTTATTGATGGAATCTCGACCCACTGGTGTATGATTGTTTTGTGACCCGACCACGATCTGATCGAGAAATTAGGGCCCTGCAAATCTTTGAGATTCACTTCAATTTTGAATCTTAAGTTAGTATTCAATTCAACATGAAATCGGTTGCCCGATTTGTTTTCCTTAGAATCTTTTCACTGGAATTTCGCTTGGTATCAGTCATCTTATCCGTCTCAAAAAACGTGTTCATCTCACAAAACGTGTAGCTAAGATAGAAATTGTACATCAACAAGGGCTAAGCAAAGCATGGGCTACTGCTCCAACCCATAGGTATGTTTGAAGTAGACTTAAAGGTATTGTGGGACTGAAAAAGTTTCTGGACCCCACAAGGGTTTATGAGCATATCAAAGGAGATCCAAATCTGACCGATGGCTTTGAAATTACAATCCAAAACATTTGTACAGACAGACAGATGGGCAGATGGACAGACAGATGACTTCACCAGATACCTCTGACACCCCATCAGAGGTTGGGGCCATAATAACGTTCAAAATAAAAACTAAGTGTAATTTCCGTTATATTAACATAAAAACCATTTGTACCCATGCCACCATCCATGCTGATTCCAGTTTCACTAGTCACTACCACTGCTGAAAACAAATTTAATGTTCTACAAATATCGACAATAAGCCCACCGTTGCTAGCAGCCAGCCCTGTGCAGTGCCCAGTAAAGAATTCTCGGACCTGTTTTTGTTTTTGAACAAAAATCCTTACTGGGTAATATTCCAAATGCATCATCAAAAATCCTTACTGGGTAATATTCCAAAAGCCTTGATGATGTAGTTGGAATTTTTTATCAATCGGGACTTCAAGACACCTGTATTCGATTTGATTTGAAATAACAGACTCAATTCTATTCAAGATTCGATGCGAGTCAAAAATATGTGATTCGCAGGGCCCTACAAGAAATATACCACTTTGACACCTGTATTCGATTTGATTTGAAATAACAGACTCAATTCTATTCAAGATTCGATGCGAGTCAAAAATATGTGATTCGCAGGGCCCTACAAGAAATATACCACTTTTGTACTGTACATATAATAAAGCTTAACATAGAACATAAACACTGAACATATTCCAAACGAAAATATCATTTAACTCTTATCAGGAAGCTGGCAGATTCGCTTGTTCCTGGTCATGGATGAGACAATTCATCGAAACTGATCCATAAATGGGGAAGTAGTTGCACACACAAGAATCTCACAGAGAAATCTTTAATTAAAGTTCAAGGGTGATTTATTTATTTATTTATTGGTATTTAAGGTCACATGCTTATGCACAATGGCTAATCGTGACCATGACAGTTTTATGGGTGGAGGAAGCCAGAGTACCCGAGAGAACCTGAGCATCGACGAGCAACTGTCAGCTGCTCAACATTATAACTCTGTTCAAGCTGCGCTCAAGCAGGTTTACAGCAGCTGAAGACATGTACACCATCAACTTGCAGTACGCCTTAGTACACAGCATCATCATGCCCCCATGTAGGCAACCTCAAGGGGTGATAAGCTGGTTAAAATTTTCATCAAACTTGGTTCATTAACTTTGAAGGAGTCACACACACACAAGAATCTCATCTTGAGATCCATAATAAATATATTCTAATTTGGGAGATAATCCCAATTGCAATCATCGCAGATTGGTCATTTGGAAACATATGCACATTCACTTTTTTCAGTGGTTATATGTTTGAGAAGTTTCATAGAAATTGGTTCATGATGTAAGAGGAGATGCACACAAGAATTTCGGATGCAAGAGGGGGACAAAAATCAACATTAACTGTAGAGCTGGTCCAGCTGGAAGGTTGTGGGATTTACACTGTGGTTGCAGTTTCAGTTTTTTAAATGAAAAAACCTTGGTTGTGGTTGCAGTTGTCCATGAGCATACAGAAACCACACGTATATAGTACTCAAACGATTAGCCGATTAGTCGATGTCGACTCTGGGCAAACCAGTAGTCGACTCTCAATTGTGCAGTCCACTAGTCGGAGGAGTTCAAGCTTTTATGTGCCACTGTCAGACAGTTTGAACAGCAATATTGGGCAATCAATGTATACATCTATTGCCATCTAATAGTAGTGACAGTAGTTTGTTTTAACTGGTACTAGTAGAGTGCTGAATTATTTTGGGCTATTAGGATATGTTATTAATTTGCCTTGTTGCAATTTATGGGAGAGTGCCTCTAGGCACTCTCTCATAAATCGCAACAAGGCAAATTAAATAAGACTATATAATTTCAGTCTTAGCATAATTAGAAGCACATTAACAGAATAATGTTCCAGTAAGCTGCTGTATATGAATGCCCAAGTGAAGCCAAATTTGGACCTTCAGCACTCTACCGAACACCAACACTGTTATAAGGAGACAGGTTATCACCAATGACTAGTTGAAGTCGACTTGACTTTTGGGTATTGACTAGTCGACTTTGGAATTCACTAGTCGTTTGAGCACTAACATATATACATTTCAGATCAGCACCAACTGCTAATAACAAACAAGGCATCTTCTGTTGATTGTATCAAAATAAATATATGAATAAATAATTATAACATATCTATCCCTGTAATGTTGTAAAATGTAAGGCAAAAAAACCCAAGCAAACAAACAAACAAACAAACTGTGTTTAGAGTAACCCAACTGACCCTAAAAGATTATATCGCCTCTAAAAAATGTATCGAGTAAAAATCGCTAATTTAGGTAAACGTAATCCTAAATTTCCATCCGACTTCAATTGTGAATCTGAAACCAATTTTGGAGTTCAAGCTTTCAAAATAACATGTAGAAATAATATATATCAGATAAGATAAATGAAGAGAGCAAGTGGTAAGTTCTGGTTCAGAAAGGCAAAATGAATTTGATAAAATGAACATTTTACAATGCTCCACCGTTGGTGTTGACAGGTCATGGATATTAATGGGATACCTTAAATTACTGAATAGTTATATTCTGCAATCCTTCTAGTACAGACTAAGAGAAATCTTTTTCTCATTCTTGTTAAGGAACGGACAGCAAGACTAATTGTAATTTAGAATGTCTAAATTTCAAAAGGGCTGCCATTTTTCTTGTGTTTGTTTACCTTTTATGAAGTTCACCAAGGTCAAATCCACACAGTTCCCAAGAACAAGATAGGAGTCATGAGAAAGTGCATAAATGTAAAAAGAAGATTGTCCTATGTGGCTTTTGTGAGTCTACCCCCACAATTCTGTGCCATTTTGCATGAGATCTGTCTCAAATTGGTAAAAGAAGATGAGATTGATACACCAAACAAGAGGTCCTAAGGGACCTTAATCGCCCACCTTCCAAAATGATTCAAAGAAGTATTTGAGGTCACATTCAGTTAGACATGGTTCATCAACACTACAAAGGAATGAAGTCATGAAAGGCAAATTTTATGGAAAAATAGTAAGGAATGGATTTGAACAAACCTCAACCCAGCATGTTCTCCCCTGCCACCCTGTCCATAGAGAGCCCAAATATTAAGCCAGGGACTCAAATTGAACAAACTTGCATCTGATTCCCCTTGAGATGTTATATACCAAATATGAAAGAATTCTGACTGGTGAATCTGAAGAAGGTTTTTAATGAAATGCCCTCATATTGCACTTTGGGCTCATATAGGGAGCCAAAATAATAACCCAGTGACCTAATTTGAACAAACTTGAATCTGACCCACCTACAGATGTTGTATACCAAATGTGAAAGGATTCTGATTTGTGGAGATGAAGAAGATTTTATAAGAAATTCCCTCATATTGCACTAAGTTAAAATTCAGGCTCCCATAGGTTGTCCAAATTAATAACCAAGGGGCTCAATTTGAACAAACTGGAATCTGACCCTCCTAGAGATGTTTTATACCAACTATGAAAGGATTATGACTGGTGGATCTGAAGAAGAAGATTTTAAAAGAAATTCCCTCATATTGCACTAAGTTAAAATTCAGGCTCCCATAGGTTGTCCAAATTAATAACCAAGGGGCTCAATTTGAACAAATTGGAATCTGACCCTCCTAGAGATGTTTTATACCAACTATGAAAGGATTATGACTGGTGGATCTGAAGAAGAAGATTTTAAAAGAAATTTCCTCATATTGCACTAAGTTAAAATTTGGGCTCGCATAGGAAGCCCAAATATCAACCCAGGGATCCGATTTCAACAAACTTGAAAATACCAGATATGAAAGGATTCTGACTGGTGGATCTGAAGAAGAAGATTTTTCAAGACTTTTCCTTATATTGCACCAAGTTAAAATTTGGGCTCCCATAGGGAGCCTAAATATCAACCCATGGACTAGGTTTGAAGGAATCTGAATCTGACCCTCCTGGAGATGTTGTATACCAAATATGAAAGCATTCTGACTGGTGGATCTGAAGAAGAAGATTTTTAAAGAAATTTCCTCATATTTCACTAAGTTAAAATTCAGGCTCCTACAGGGAGCACAATTATTAACCCAGGGACCCGATTTGAACAAACTTGAATCAGGCCCCCCTTGAGATGTTATATACCAAATATCAAAAGATTCGAATTTATGGTTCTGGAGAGGAAGATTTTTTTAAATTTTGGAAAACAATATATGTGTGCTATCAGAGTAATGCCCCTTGTGGTGCCCTCTGTGGGTGTGGCAACTTTATTTGAACAAATATGAATTGGCATATGACAAGGAACATGCACAGCAAATTTGGATCAATTCGACCCCGTGGTTTATGAGGAGAAATTGATAATGCAAAGTTCATGCTGGATGGCGACGGGCAAAAAATGATCACTTTAGCTCCCCCTGACTTTCAGTCAGGTGAGCTCAAAAGGGAAAACTGCCAAACTTCCTCATTTGGTATTATCTGTGTTCATTTCCTGGGTTTGTATGAGCAATGGCAGCTGCCAAGAGTGCCATTTGAATAGTCAAGTGTGTCCAAAACAAAAAATACCCTGCCCTGTGTTCAGAATACTTTCATCAATTGGCATGGCATCATTAAATTACAAAACATGGCTTCTACTTTATTTGTGTACATGGTTTGGTATGCTTCATTTGTTTTGAATCTGTCGTCCTTCTGTAGTTGCTGTTTGGGGAGGCTTGACTGTTGCTTACTCATCAGATTTAAGAACATTAATAACTGATCTGCTTACCAATACTAATTTTATAGGCAGTGAATTACATGCCTGAACAATATTGCAATTATGTTGATTATTAAATTCATTTATCTAAAACTTATGAGACGTTATGGTCTCATTTCAGTAATTCATGTGATTTTTGTCCACCAGGCAATTTGGGCTATTTCTGTCAACAGATTGTCAACACGCATAGATTTTTACAACCTTTTGGTGACAATAGCAATAAGAATATGTTGATCTATCTTGCACACAATGCGGGTGTGCAAGGAAGACCTTTCAATTTACGATGGTACTAAATTTCATTATGATTGGTGAAGAGGAAAAAACCTTTCTGAAAATTCTCCTTGACAGTGGTCTTCTTTTTGCCTAGCAGACTTCACCTAGCCTTCTTAACATGACAAATATAGTTCGGCGACAGTCAAATTATTTTTTCGTAAATATACAATTGTGAGGACTGCAATGTATGTTTATGTGAATATATTTTTGCTTTCAAATATAATTTTCCACTTTTATGTTTTGATCATCGACACCAACCAAATAAAAGCAGTTCGAATCAGCAGAATCCTTTGCTGAGACTTGTGTAACATTCTACAGTTTCTGAACTCAACATTGCTACTAAGGACTGTATCTCACAATTACAGTGGAGCCCACTTAATTGGATATCTCTTAATTGTATACCCCTGTTAACTGAATATAATTTCCCAACACAAAGCCATTTATCATTCCTCCAGTACAAATTTGACCTGTTAATTGAATATAGGCTATAGAGTAAACTCCTGTTAATTGAATATAAAAAATCTTGCAACCTGTCGAGAAATTACTGTGATTCTCCCCAATTTTCCTTTCTTTATAGACCTATTTGGCCTCAGTGTAGCCAATACAGGCATTTAATCTATTATATCTTGTTTGACAGAGCTCATGGAGCTCTGTCAAACAAGATATAATAGAATAAATGCCAAGTTTACTTCTAGAATGCAGGAAAGTGACACAATCCCTGTTAATTGAATACTCCTGTTAATTGAATAATTTGCATTGGCAAAGTGGCTATTCAGTTAACAGGGTTCCACTGTATCACATTGTCAGTTAAATATTTTCCTATGAATCTATTGTGTGTTGTACATTTCATCACCTCTCAGATTTGAAAACAGCAGTGAAATGTTTGAAGATTTCACATCTTGGGAAATCAAATCGTTTCCCAACTTTGCCCCAAAACCGCGTGATCATAACAAACATGTCATCTTTGGTCATCCATTTTCCTCTGAGCATTCTCATCATGCTGGTGATGAAATGATAAATGTGCTTTCTCCAAGTATGGAGTGTGGAGTCTTTTATTTACAACTCAGACATTCAAATTACCAATCTATTCCTTGTTATTCCTGTCGGTTACTTATGTGACTGGCAACTTCTTTGTCGTCAAAAGTAAAAACATTTTTAAACTTTCTGAAAAAGTGGATAAATTTAGGTTTTGTGTACTTTTGTCATTATTTTAGTATATAATATGCCATTATTCACCCCTTTAATTCATATTTAGGGCATCGTGGAAATTTTTTTTAAAAATGTCAAAAGTTTTGTTGGACTACCCCTTAATGAAATCATGTTGAGTTTTGTGCATCGTTACTGGAATCTTGGCTTACTGTCTTGAAAATGTCATTGATGCAAGTATAGTGTACAGCAGTTTTGTTTTTTAATTCCATTGAAACGTATACATAGAAATGATTGACAATGGCCAACAAATGTGTAAAAATTGCATTTAAGTGAATTGCGAGGTCATTTTTGTACTTCGATATTTGTTTCATTTCTATCAGAACACGCTGGAATTTTAAACCTGAATTTGCATTTGTGTTTATTGGAGCGCGGTTGCGAGTTTTGGTAGTCTCACATTACCAATCCCGACCTGTGGTTGCGGCTAACCTCCTAGCACTAATTAACTGAAAATTGGGGAAGTGTTAGGCCCCACAAAGCAGATCTTTGTGTTTCAGGCCATTCATTGTGAAATTGCATAAAATATTTTTATTTTATTTTTGTAATTATTCCTCTACCATCAAAAGTTTCTTTTCTGGGTTTGTTTTATGTTTTAGGTCTCATAATCTACAGAGTAGCATGGGTGGAGTGATGTATTTCATCCCTTGAATGCAAAGAGGAATGTTTCCATCTCTTATACCATATTAACTAGTGATACTGACACACGTGATTCTTCACCTAACATGAATAACAGATGGCACTTTCAAAAGAATTCTTAAATAACTCAAAATTTTAATTTTTTAAACCTCAAAAACAAAGCTCATGGCCCATCTTTGAAATGAGCCCATTCCTGCGAGGGGTACTAAGGTATCTTTTTGAGAGGCAAATGTTTTAAAAAATAACATTGAAATGGGACTTTTGGGCTTTACATACAATAAATGGGTTAACTAGTGATATTGACACGAGTGAGTCAGTTGAGGTATGTGCTTGCTCCTCTAAGACTCGGTCAGCATCACATCAGGTCGACTTGGGCTTGGCAGAGACCTGTTTGCCTGAGAAGATGCCGATTCTTGCAGGGAGACAAAGTATGTGCCGTGACATCACATATTATTTATTTATTTATTAGTGTTTAAGGTCACATACTTATGCACAATGGCTAATCATGACCGTGACAGTTTTATGGGTGGTGGAAGCCGGATTACCCGGAGAGAACCACCGAGCACCAACGAGCAGCTGCCAGCCCCCCAACATCGGAACTCTGCACTGCAGCACAGGCAGGGTTACATTGGTTGAAGACATGCGTACCATCGTCGTGCAGTATGCCTTAGTACACAGCGTCATCGTGCCCCCACGTGGACAACCAGGGTTAAGGGCTTTGCCCAAGGACACAGCATGGAAGTCCGAATAGATCGCTCAGACGGTCCCTCATACGATGATTATCTGGGCTCGACGTTGCTTGTGACATCACATACCCTTCTAACTGAATTGTCTGGCTTTTTTTAATTAACATAAACTTACATCCCTGGCTAATATTGGTGGTACAGTGGCCAAGACGGGTCTACAAATGTGAGGAATTTAGTGGAAGGTAGTGTATCTCTTCAAGAAATCACAAAATTATTTTTATTCAAATGCTGGCCTTTTACTTTATGATCTGTGCAATTAAGAGGTAAACTTGAAACTCTGAAGGTATAGTAAATTTTTTAGTTGTATATGCAATTAACTGGTAGAGCACTCAATTATTTTTCAAAGGGCATTTTTAATGCAAGTATTGTTTTCAAAGATACCATTCTCCCAGCAAGGATAGCCTCAGTTTTGCAAGATATGAAATATAAATAATTGCTTTGTTACAATTTATTGGAGAGTGCCCACTGGCACTCTCCACTAAATTGTAACAAAACAATTTATTTTTTACAAATATTTTTTCTCCTACTGCTCCAAAAAATAAGCTAATGCTTTATTACAATTTATTGGAGAGTGCCCATTGGCACTCTCCAATAAATTGTAACAAAACAACTTTTTCATATATGTTTTCTTCTGTTGCTGCAAAAACCAGCTAATGCATTAAGTGTAAAGCCTCTAATGTGGCTTCCAGCACTTTTCAGTGCAGCCATGACAGTGGCTTCTAGCACTCGTTCAGTTAACAGGGTTATTCAATGAAGATATATCCAATCAAGTGGGCTCCACTCTATTACAAAAATATAAAATCAAGCCTTGAGTAAAAAATTTGAGCCTCTGAAAAGCAGCTTTCAAAATTCATCTCTGATGTCCTCTAACTGGAAATTTCTCAGAAAAATAGAATGGTTGTCCAGAAACAAAACAATTCCACAAATGAAAGAATTCCCAGCACTCGGTTTGCCAATTATTTTGTTGTGCTGAATTTAATACAAACTAACCTGGTATTGCTGTCCATTTTTGCAGTTGTGTTTTGGCTGCTGATAAAATGGAGTCTGCACAAGCTACTTCATCAATCAGTCCAACCTTCAAGGCTTCATCTGCTGTGTACAGCAATCCTAACTGCAGTGCTTTCTCGGTCTCTCTGAAGCCAATGGCATTTTTCAAAGTGTCACCAAGCCTGCAAAAAGATTTTGATGTTTCAGTTTCAAACCTTTTGAACCAAACACTTCCATTGGCCTGAACAGACTCCCAATACACACATGGAAGTACATTCCTGCAAGGCTTCCATAGTTTGGGGGAAATTTATTTATTTATTTCATTTATTTATTTATCTCAGGATGCCAGTCTAATTCTGTAAGAAAGTCAATGCTATTATGGCCTGAAATGAGTCTAGGCTTCATGTAGATCATCGCCTATGTTCAGGTTCACTCATCTGGAATATTTCAGTTGGTTGGAAAAGAGAATCTACAGTTTTCTTTTTCGATCAACTGATAAATTCCAGATGACTGAATAGAAAAAGTTTTAGAAGCTTTGTTTTCTGTCAAACAAAGCTATAAATATTATTTATCAATGTTTAATGTCACATTTTGGAGGATATTTAAGACTGGGACCTATTTTACCAGTAAAACGGAATTTATCACCTTAAACAAGTGGTAAACACTGTGGTAAACAAGCACTACTTCACTTCCCTGGATTCCCACAAGGGGGGAGGGGGGTGTAAAAATATTGCTTAATCAAGACTTAACCCTTTACCCAACGAATCGCCCACATCCGCCCGCATAATATGCAAATTCAGTAGTTGAAAAAATATTTTTCAAAAAATTTCAACAAAACCATATCATGTGACCCCTCGTTGGAACGAGCTCATCGAGCTCGTTCCAACGAGGGGTCACATGATATGGTTTTTTTTAATTTTTTTGAAAAATTTTAAAAAATTATATTTAAAATAATAAATTTTAATATCGTCTGCATTGGGTAAAGGGTTAATTTGATTGACATTTTGATGACATTACAATCAGAAACGAAGACTCATCACCGCCATAATATTTATGCTGGGTAGTTCCACAAATTATGTTAAAATCTTGATGTTTTCAAAGGGAATTAAATACTTTTTGATTTGAAAATCCTCAACTGGGGCAGGAAAGAATATCCATACATCAATGTAAGTATAGACACATCACATTACATCAATGGTCCTCTGTACATCAATTTCCACAAAAAGTGTGTGAACAAACACAGCATAACAGCTTCAAATTCCAAACAGAATTAGATGGAATCAGAATTGGTCTAGCTGAGAGCTTGAGATGACATAACAACAAACTATTATGATGGATCAGTAATAATTTAACCCTTTACTCAATGCACGTGATAATAAGAAATTATTTTAATTTTTTTTTTATCTTTTATAGAAAATTCAACAAAACCATTTCATGTGACTCGTCGGTGGAATGAGCTCAATGAGCTCATTCCACTGAGAGGTCAACAGATATGGACTTGTTGAAATTATTTGAAAAACATTTCTTTTAACCCTTTGCCCAATGAATCACCCGCATCCGTCCGCGTAACATGCAAATTCAGCAGTTGAAAAAATATTATTTTTCAAAAAATTTCAACAAAACCATATCATGTGACCCCTCGTTGGAACGAGCTCGTTCCAATGAGGGGTCACATGATATGGTTTTGTGGAAATTTTTTGAAAAATTTGAAATAAAATAAATTTTGATATCGTCTGCGTTGGGTAAAAGGTTAAACTGCTCTATTTGTAAATTATGTGGGTGGATGCAGACAATTGTAAGGTGAAGAGTTACCATCTTGGCCATAACTACCAAGGACTCGTCACTGGTATCTGCATTAAAATTTGATAATTTTTAAAAAAAATTTTGCCACCAAATCAGAGTTTATAACCCCCCACTGGAATGAGGGGTCATAAATTCTGTTTTGATACAAAAAAACCCTAATTTTTTGCACTTAGGCCACACAAAGTAGATCTTCTGTTTCTCAGCCCATTATTTGAGAAATTGCATGCGGGCGAGCGTTTTTTTATTTTATTTTTTATTTCAGTAATTTCTTTTTGCCATCAAAAGTTCATGTTCTTGGTTCAAGTTTTAGGCCTCATAATCTACAGAATAGCATGGGTGGTGGTGTATTTTATCCCTTGAGTGCAAGAAGGCTTTGCAATGCTAAAGCATTGCAAAGCCTTCTTGCACTCAAGGGACAAATTCATCAATATTTTTAACTTGGGTAAAATATCAGACATAAACTATTTAATTTTTATTTTTTTAAAGTTTAAATTGATTATAAAAAGAGAGCATGCAGCAGCCTAAAGGACCATGCGGGAGGGCCTGAGAAACAGATTTTTTATTTTTTTAGGCCTTATTGAAGAAACTTTGTTACATCTGTTGCTCTTGATTACATTTTTGAAGGGTTAGTACTCCACTTAACAGCCTCAGTATTGGGGTTGTAAGATTATTATTATCCCTGATGGGGTGGGTGTGAGATGGGAAAATCTCACCCGAGGGCAAGATATTTGGGCCAGACACTTGGCTTGCTGAGTGTCTGGGCCAAATATCTTGCCCCGAGGGTGAGATTTCCCCATCTCACACCCACCCCCATCAGGGATAAATTTTCTCCCCCACCAAAACACACTGACATCATCAAAAGTAATTCAGGGGCAAATGTAGTTATATCTGACAATTTTCTTGTCCATTTCAGAAAAAAACAGATTTGCTTATCAGAAAGAGCGCACAAAAGTTCTGTATATACCACAGGTATATACCATGAAATTAAATCCCAACGCTGGCAAGATAGGGATTAAAGATTTGTAGTGGAATGAACACTGACACAATCCGATGACATCATATTATGAATTCTGCAATGTATTCTCATAACGTTTCAACGGGAATTTCGTGCAACTCGCTCCACACAAAATGGCATTCATCCAAAAATTCCTATAAAAGAGTCAAGTGTCCTTTGGTTTTGCGGTCTGTGTTTTTATTTCTATTTTCTTCAACAAACGTTCGTCTGCTAATATTTCTGAAATGTGACATGATATTGTTTGTTTACAGAAGAATGTGCGATGATTGAATAGTCCTGCACTCATTAAATATGCTAATGAGCCAATATAGGTTGTCACATGGGTGGGGTGAGATAGCTGTAACATGGGTGGGGTGAGACAAGCTTATCTCTCCCAGCCGTCTGACGCGACTTTATATATGTCTCAATACCTTAGTGGAGGGAGAAAATTTTTCTCCCCATCAAAACACCCTGAGGTCATCAAAAGTAATCCAGGGGCACATGCTGCTGTATCGAACAATTTTGTTGTACATTTCTGAAAAAACTGATTTGCTTATTGGAAAGAGCGAACAAAAGTTCTGTATATACCACAGGTACAGTACATGGAGAGTGTATTATCACTAAATCACCCACAGAGTGGAGATTCCACCCATGCAATAATTGCAAAATTTGTTGCAAAGCATAACAAGCATTGGCAAAGTTTCAACCAATGGACCTCCGGGTTAAACCCGGCGGTCCCTTTGCTGAAACATTGCTTGTGTTTTTTGTCCATATGTATAAAATTTGAAAGTTATAGTTTGGGTGATAACTTCAATCCATGGGTAATTTAGTTGCAATCCACTCTCCATGTACTGTCTATACCACAAAATTGATTCCCTACATCGGCAAAACAGGGGTTAAAGATTTGTAGCAAAATGAACATTGACCCATTTCAATGACGTCATATTATGAATTCTGCAATGTATTCACATAACTTTTTGGTAGGAAATTCATGCAACTCACTCCACTCATAATGGCATTCACACAAAAATTTATATAAAAAAGTCAAGTATCCTTTAGTATTGGAGTCTGTGTTTTTATTTCTATACAATTCTGTTTGCTTTCTGATGCTTTGAACTAAAAACAAACCTCTTAAGTGCCACATAAAAGTGCAATAAAAACAAAATGGGAGATAGTAACAATTAATATACTGACAGTGTTGGTATATTAAACTGAAATGGTTAAACATAATAGTTCTCTGTCACTACTTAAGACCATTCATTGGTTAATCTATCAAGCTGGAGTAATAAAGGAATAACGTGATGTTTTAACACATATTTGTAGTGCCAGTACCACTAACTGATTAGAGTTTAATGTCATTTCCAAGCTTGAAAATAAACAATCTGACATATGCAGAATGAGGTCCCAAGAGGATAAATTTTCTGCTGCTATCCCAAACAGTAGGCCAGTTTACCCTGTGTGTATCTCTTTCTGTTTAAACCTAAGACCTTGATTCAAACTGAGGTTCACAGAGGGTAAATTTAGTGATGCTACCCTGCTGTGCAGGGTAGCATCACTAAATTTACCCTCTGGAAACCTCATTTTGCAGATGATAGTCTGCTTATTTTCTGGCTTAGTCATTTCTCAGATATTACACCCAAACCAGAAATGCAGAACAAGACTTCATTTCTATCAACTATTATTTATTTATTTATTTATTGATTTATTTATTTATTTGTGTTTAGGGGTCACATATTTATGGACAATGGCTAATCATGACCACGACAGTTTTACAGGTGGAGGAAGCCGGAGTACCCGGAGAGAACCACCGAGCAACTGTCAGCTCCCCAACATACTAACTCCACACAAGCAGGGTTAGCATTGGTTCAAGACAAGTGCACCATCGATGTGCCGTTCGCCTTAGTACACCACTCCAGTCGCCCCACGTGGGCAATAGGAGTGAAGTGTCTTGCCCAAGGACACAATGCGGTTGTCGCAGGCGGGATTCAAACCGAGGACCTCTCAGATTGCAGCCAGCACCTCTACCTACTGAGCCACCATGCCATTACTATCAACTACCATGGTGGCCACGAGTTTCCAGTAATTCTTAATAAATGTTGGGTGAAAAAGGCCCCACAAAGTAGATCTTCTGTTTCTCAGGCCATTTTTGGTAAAATTGCATGTGGGTGGGCAGTTTTTTTATTTTATATTTTATTTTTGTAATCAATTCCTTGTCATCAAAAGTTCATATTTTTAGTTTGTTTTATGCTTTAGACCTCATAACGTACAGAATAGCATGGGTGGTGGTGTATTTCGTCCCTCCAGTACAAGAAGGCTTTGCAGTGCTAAAGCATTAGAAAGCTTTGTTGAACTTAAGGGACAAATTAATCAATTTTATTAACTTTGGTAAAATATCAGACATAAACCATTTAATTTTAATTTTTTTAAAGGTTGCATTGGTTATCAAAAGAGTGCATGTGGCAGTGAAAATGCCTATGTGGGTGGGCCAGAGGAACAGATTTTTAACTTTTTTAGGCCAAATCAATGGTGGTTTTTGTAATCCACTCTCTGTAATACTGTCGAAGTATAATGTGAAAATGCTAGAATGTCATGTAAACTATTCATTACTTACCAAGCCGGATGTGCTAAACCCTGAAAAACAAATGTTATTTTCATTCAACAAGCTATTAATTAAAAATAAAAAAATATTTTCATTTTTGGAATTCAATTTAAAAGAACATCAACAATCCAGTACTTCCATTAGGTCCTGGATTCCTGTTCCCTATGAAACATGCAACCAACTAGCTAGTGTTCAACCGATGATTAGAATCGGCCACCCCAATATTGTGGGCAATCGGCTGACAATAGCAACGGCTCCTGGAACATAGGTTCAACCGATTTTTGCCAAGCAATTTCTGTGATGATTCATTAACCATATTTTATTATCTTCTGCAAATGTTTAATTGTTAATGTAAAAAGATGTTAATTCTACCATTCAATAAAGTTGAAAAAACACCACAATGTGTATTCTTAATCTCTCAAGATGCCCCTTTATGGGATATACAAGTTAAAAGTTACAACTGAGCGTACTTGCGGTAATAGCTAGTTCATACCAGAAAAGTGAAGGTTGCACTCCACTGTCTAAGTAAAAATTACCAGTTGCGTGCACTTGGGTGGTAAACATGGCTCTGAGAGCCATGTTTACCGCCCAATTGTGCGTGACTGGTAATTTTACCGGACCCGAGTCAACAGAGTTTAACACTGTGAAATATGTGTGAATTTAATGTAGTTCTTTCGAGTCTTGACTTATCTAGTAGCGAACGGACTGTAAACCCATAAAATAAGTTCAATTTAATGTAGTTCTTTCGAGCCTCAACTTGTCTAGCAGTGCACAATCGGAATCGACATCAGATTGTGGGCTCAAATAACCTGTAATTGGTCAGCAGACATTTTTGGTAATCGGTTGAACACTACAACTAGCCCTATGCATTTTTACATCCTTAGTTAGTGTCTATTTTCATCACCAATTATTTAAGTTTTTATAACCAGAAAGTGTGCCTAACCCATATTATCTCCCATGGTTAAAAGTTATAGCTGATTGAAAAACTTTACTGGAAAACTTAATCCTAAATTCTATTTTAGTTATAGCCACCTGGATCTTGATTTTGATTGTGACATACCAGCTCATGGTGGGGTATAAAGTTCTCAGAAATATCCTAAATGGCTAAAAAGCTACAACTGATAGAAAACCTTCGGATCAGAAAACTTGAATTCTACTTTTCCTAATACAACCATGACATTGAACTTTGTGACATGATTTTGATTGTGACAAATGACCTCATGGTGTTGAAAAAACACATAAAGTTTTACAGAATGATCTTAAATGATTAAAATGTTACAGCTGGAAAATTAAACCAGAAAACTTAACTCTAACATGAAATTTTATTTTTAGTAACAAAAATCTTGACCTTGAAGCTTGGGGCATAGTTTTCATAGTGTTGGCACGTCCATGGCACAGGTGTGTAATATATTTATTTTTATTAGTGTTATGACCAGCACCACTGTAAGTCTGAGATCAATTTTGAATGAAAAAACAGCAAGTACTGTTAACCCTTCACCCTACATAATGGGCGAAACCGGCCAGCTCTGTTCACAAAAATCGACAATTAATTTTCATTATTTTTTTTAATTTTTTGTCTCAAAAACATTGGTTATGACCCTTTTTAGGAACAAGCTCATCGAGCCTCGTTTCAATGAGGGGTCATAACCTATGTTTTGGGGACAAAAAATTAAATAATCCATTATTTTATTCAAGAATTTAGTTTGCAAGTGTCATTGGCTTTTCATGTTAGGTAAAGGGTTAATCATAGATGAATTACTCAGCAGCAGTGCTTTGCTTTTTCACAATATCAACAACACACTACATCATGAAATCTGGAATAAAGCACCATTTATTTCACAAACACATATATATACAGCCATAACAGCTACGCTTCTGGTCTCTATTAGTGTATCAATGGGTTATTCCTATTCACCCAGCCCACCAGTTTTAATTAGCACCTGAATGAAGGTTATAGTCCATACCAAGACAGACAGCTGATGTTTCATTACAGGACTGAGCTGATGTATCAAAACAGGGAGCTGATAGTTCATCATCGGCTGAGTTGATGTTAAATTTGTTGTTGCACAAAACATTTGAAATTTTATTAACTGATATTCATAATATTCAGTAAATTTGGGATACATACAGCTAAATGTCTTAGCATTTGATATTTTACAATGGCAAATGCTCACATAAATGCTTATATTATACAATTATAATACGTAGGCTGGCATTAAAAACTGTCCAATATATTTATCGGCAAACCTCCAGTAGCTGGAAGTTCCAGGAGAGAGAATCAATTCCTCTTTTGGAGTCCCTTGGGTTCTGTTCAGAGAGTTTACCCCATGTGAGTCAGAGAAAAAAGATTTGCAAGTGCTTATATTACACAAGAAGTGGTGTGGCAAGAACAACTGTTCAATATATTGATCGGCAAACTCCCCAGTGCCTAAGCGGACAATGGGGACATTCCAGAAGAGAGACTCGATTCCTCGTTTGGAGTCCCTTAGCTTCTGTTCAGAGAGTTTATGCCCTGAGAGCCGGGGGAAAAGATTTGCAGGACCTTATATTAAACAATAATAATCAAGCCTGAAAATAAACAATCTGTCATGTGCAGAATGAGGTCTCAAGAGGATAAATTTTTGGCTGTTATTCCAAACAGTAGGCCAGTTTACCCTGTGGGTACCTCTTTCTGTTTAAACATGAGACCTTGATTCAAACTGAGGTTCCTAGAGGGTAAATTTAGTGATGCTACCCTGCTGTGTTTTTGATTTACTATGTTCAGGGTCACTGCCATGAGATGGCCAATCCCCTACCATTTAAGTCCCACCAGGGCAATAACTCAAAAAATACTTGAACTCAGCTGGTTCACAAACTCCATCATATTATCACTAAAAAGCTATATATTCTCAATTAGGAAAAAACATCTTGCACAGTTTTCTTTGAATTGTGATGAAGAGAAAAGGCAATGCAATGACAAGAAATTTTAAGTTAAACAACAGCAATAACTCTAAGAAATACCGACACAGTTGGTTTGCAATCCCATTCAAGATATTATCACCAAAAAGCTATGTATTAAGGTTGGAAAATTGTCTTTTGATGGTTTACTTTGAAATGTGATAACAAGAAATGGTGATGTGCAATATGATAACAAGAAATTCGAAATCAACAATAACTCTAAAAGAAATACTTGAACACAGCTGGTTTGCAATCCCATTCATATTAACTGGTAAAGTGCTGAATTATTTTTGGTCATCAAAATTTGTTCATGTGTCTTTGCCCTGTTACAATTTATGGTTGAGTGCCAACAGGCACTCTCCCATAAATTTTAACATTGCAAAGCTATACAAACCAAATAATTTCACTTCAAACACAATGTGAAGTATATCAACAGATTATGAAGCCTTTAACTTGTGGAACCTGCCCTTTAGTGTAAAGCCCAAATATGGGCTGCTAGCACTCTACCAGTTAACAAAATGCTGTTATATGACTATGTAATTAAACCACTAAATATCACTACTGTTTGACAAACTTTTCCTGATCCCCAGAAAATCTGCAGTGTGGAATCTGATTCCGTATCACTGTAGTATGACAGACTATTTACAGGTGTGTTCGAATTTGCAGTAATTGTTTATCAAAATTTGGCAATTGTTCAATGAAGCATTTTCAAACATACCATAGACAGAATGTTTAGGCCTAAAAATAAAAAATCTGTTTCTCAGGCCCTCCCGCATGGTCCTTTTGGCTGCCGCATGCTCTCTTTTTATAACCAATTTAAACTTAAAATGAAAGTGTCAATGACACTGTAGCTCAACTTGTCAAGACAAAGACATGTACATGTATAGTATGTGACACAGCAATGACAAACATCTAGGTAATGACCTGATAACAAAGGTACATATAAAGTATTGTAACGGTCTGTACATAAATATTGACCGTTGCCTGTAACAAATGTATAGGTAAAGTATTGTAAAGGTGGGTGACAGTCAGATGCTGAACTAGAAAAAATCATTGAGTCCCAGAGTGGGTCTGACTGAACCCCAAAATATTTGTTCTCATAGCACAGTGATAACAAAGGCACCCCAAAACACACTCGTTCCTGTCCCAAGGTGAAAACAAAAGTACTCAAGAAGTTTTGTGAAGATCAGTTCATAAATACGAGCTGTATAGAACTTGTGACAAAAAACTGATTGGACCTAATTTCGGAACAAAATGGCCACTGGCAGCCATCTTGAATTTTGGACCGTACCCAGAAACACTCATTCTCATCCCAAGGAGATAACAAAGGTACCCAAGAAGTTTTGTGAAGATCGGTTCATAAATACAGCCTCTACCCTGAGCCGTATTGACATGTGTGCTTACATTGTGTAAGTTGCACTGAATAAATCAAAGTTCATCTAATTTGCATAATTTCTGCACGAAAAAAAACCCCTTACAATATGTGATGTATTCCATGTTACTAAACAATCATACAAAAATTTATTAAAATCAGAACTTTCATACAGAAGTTCTATACAAAAGACTGATTGCACTAATTTTGGTACAAAATGGCTGCTGGTGGCCATCTTGAATTTCGGACCACACCCAAAAACACTCGCTCTCATCCCACGGTGATAACAAAGGTACCCAAGAACTTTCGTAAAGATTGGTTCATAAATATGGCCTCTAGTCTGAGCTGTATAGAAGTTGTGTACAAAAAACTGATTAGACCTAATTTCGGTACAAAATGGCCACTGGCAGCCATCTTGAATTTTAGACCGCACCCAGAAACACTCGTTCTCGTCCCAAGGTGATAACAAAGGTACCCAAGACATTTCGTGAAGATCAGTTCATAAATACAGACTCTAGTCTGAGCCGTATTGACATGTGTACTTACTGTGTGTAAGTCGCACTGAAAAAATCAAAGTTCATCTAATTTGCATAATTTCTGTACGAGAAAAAAACCCGTATTATATGTGATGCAACCCATGGTACTAAACATTCACACAAAAAAATTATTCAAATCAGGGCTTTCATATGGAAGTTCTGTGCAAAAATCTGATTGCACCTAATTTTGTACAAAATGGCTGCCATCGGCCATCTTGAATTTTGGACCGGACCCCAAAACACTCGTTCTCGTCCCACGGTGATACCAAAGGTACCCAAGAAGTTTCGTAAAGATCGGTTCATAAATACGGCCTCTAGCCCGAGCCGTATTGGCATTTGCACTTACAGTGCTGAAAGTAACCCCCAAAAACATCAAAATTAGTCTAATTTGCACAATTTACGTACGAGAAAAAAACCCGTATTATATGTGATGTATCCCATGGTACTAAACATTCATACAAAAAATTATTCAAATCAGAGCTTTCATATGGAAGTTCTGTACAAAAAACAGATTTCTGCATCGTCGGTACAAAATGGCAGCTGGCAGCCATCTTGAATTTCGGACCGCACCCAAAAACACTCGTTCTCGTCCCACGGTCATAACAAAGATACCCAAGAAGTTTCGTAAAGATCGGTTCATAAATACGGCCTCTAGCCCGAGCCATAGCAGCTTGGCACTTACAGCTCTGAAAGTAACACTAAATAAATCAAAGTCAGTCTAATTTGCATAATTTCTGCACGAGAAAAAAACCCGTATTATATGTGATGTATCCCATGGTACTAAACATTTATACAAAACTTTATTCAAATCAGAACTTTCATACAGAAGTTCTGTACAAAAAACTGATTTTTGCATCATCGGTACAAAATGGCCACTGGCAGCCATCTTGAATTTCGGACCACACCTAAAAACACTCGTTCCCGTCCCAGGGTCATAACAAAGGTACACAAGAAGTTTCGTAAAGATCGGTTCATAAATACGACCTCTAGCCCGAGCCATAGCCAATTGTTGACGTACGGACAGACGGACAGACGGCCAGACGGACAGGCGGACAGACGGACGGACGGACAGACGGACGACGGGCCATGACAATAGCTCAAATTTGACTTTGTCAAAGTTGAGCTAAAAAATAAAAATTAAATGGTTTATGTCTGATATTTTACTCAAGTTAAAAAAATTGATGAATTTGTCCCTTGAGTGCAAGAAGGCTTTGCAATGCTTTCGCATTGCAAAGCCTTCTTGCACTCAAGGGATGAAATACACCACCACCCATGCTATGCTGTAGATTATGAGACCTAAAACTTGAACCAAGAACATGAACTTTTGATGGCAAAAAGTAATTACTGAAATAAACAAGAGGCCCCACGTGGCCTTAATCGCTCACCTGACAAAGTGACTCTAAGAAGTATTTTAGGTCACCTTCACCATGTCATGCCTCATCAACATTAACTGGTTGAGTGATAGATTTTGTTTGAAGTTCAACATTTGTTACCTAAAATTAGTTTTATTTAAAATCATTGGTGTGTGGCCAATCTCCAATGATTTTTAATAAAGCAAATTTATCTCTGCAGACAAACTGGTTTAGCATGAAGCACAAACAAGGAATGTGAAGAGATAGCCTTGGACATCTCTCCCCAACTGTGGATATCTTCCATGTGCTACATGTATATATTTGCATGCAAGAAAACAAAAATTTTCACAAATTTTATTTTTTTTTATCATCATTGGAACAAGCTCAAACAGCTTATTCCAATAGGGGTATGGGAAGATCAGGTATATTTTTGAGACAGAAATGTGAATATATAAATAATGGTGTTTTTTTGTGAATGATGCTGGAGAATTTTGTGTAAAGATATGGTAAATGGTTTGTTCTAGATACAGAATGATGCAAAAGTATTTAAATTTGATTAGGCAAGTTGTTCCTATAATGCATTTAAAAATTGAAGTAACTGTTTTTTTGCTGACGAACTTTTAGATGTGTGTGTCTGTGTTTGTGTGTGTGTGTGTGTGTGTGTGTGTGTGTGTGTGTGTGTGTGTTTGTGTGTGTGTGTGGGGGGGGGGGGGGGTAAGAGTGTTCTTGCAAAACAAAATTCCTGAACAAATGGAAAATTTTATTTTTTGTGTGAAAGACATAGTGCGTGAATGTTGATTGGAACAAGCTTAGAGAGCTCATTTTAATGTGAAGTCATAAAGCTGTGTTTTACGTACGAAATTCTGGAATAACTAAAAAAATTGCTTTTTTGACTCAAAAAGCATGGTGTGCGACCTCTCATTGGAATGAGCTCAAAAAGCTCATTCCAATGGGGTATTTACAAGCGATAAGTACATGTATGTTTAAGAGACAAAAATTAAAATTTGAATAGCGATTTTTGCGAAGAATGCTGACAAGTTTTGGCAGTTATGCTGGTAAAAAGGTAAGATATGCAAAGTGGTTGTTTTTTAGAGGCGACATTTAATTAAGGGGAATTAACCCTTGATTACTGAGGTAACTTCTAAAAGTACTGAAATTTCATGAAGCAATGTGAATAACAGACAACAGTTGCCTAAAAATTTCATGAATAACTAAAATTTTTATTCCTTTGTCTCGAAAACATGGCATATGACCTTTGTTGGAATGAGCTGAATGCGTGTGTTCCAATGAGGGGTCATAAAATTTGAACGAAGATTTGTGTGAATAATGCATTAGTACTGCTAGATTTGGGTAAACGGTTCACCCTGGATACCACCCCTTCTATAGTAGATCTTTTCTGCAAATTTTGTCTAAGATTCTATCAACTTTACAAATAAATACGTTCATGAATCACAATCAGATCCACCCTACAATGTTGCATACCAAATATCAAAAGATTCTGCCTGCTGGATCTGGAGAAGAAGATTTTTTAAGAAATATGCCTGAAACGCACTAAGTTAAAATTTGGGCTCCTATACGGAGCCCAAATATAAACCCAGGGGGCCGATTTGAACAAACTTGAATCAGATCCACCCCACAATGTTGCTTACCAAATATGAAAAGATTCTGAAGCTGGATCTGGAGAAGAAGATTTTTTAAGAAATTTGCCTGAAATGCACTAAGTTCGAATTCGAGCTTCTGTAGTGAGCCCAAATATGAAACTAGGAAGCCAATTTGAACAAACTTGAATCAGATCCACCCCACAATGTTGCATACCAAATATCAAAAGATTCTGCCTGCTGGATCTGGAGAAGAAGATTTTTTAATAAATTTGCCCGAAATGCACTAAGTGCGAATTCGGGCTTCTATATTAAGCCCAAATATGAATCCAGGGGGCCGATTTGAACAAACTTGAATCAGATCCACCCCGCAATGTTGCATACCAAATATCAAAAGATTCTGCCTGCTGGATCTGGAGAAGAAGATTTTTGAAGAAATTTGCCTGAAATGCACTAAGTGCGAATTCGGGCTTCTATATTAAGCCCAAATATGAATCCAGGGGGCCGATTTGAACAAACTTGAATCAGATCCACCCCGCAATGTTGCATACCAAATATCAAAAGATTCTGCCTGCTGGATCTGGAGAAGAAGATTTTTGAATAAATTTGACCGAAATGCACTAAGTTTGAATTCGAGCTTCTATAGTGAGCCCAAATATGAATCCAGGGGGCCGATTTGAACAAACTTGAATCAGATCCACCCCGCAATGTTGCATACCAAATATCAAAAGATTCTGCCTGCTGGATCTGGAGAAGATGATTTTTTAAGAAATTTGCCTGAAATGCACTAAGTTCGAATTCGAGCTTCTATAGTGAGCCCAAATATGAATCTAGGAAGCCGATTTGAACAAACTTGAATCAGATCCAACCCACGATGTTGCATACCAAATATCAAAAGATTCTGCCTGCTGGATCTGGAGAAGAAGATTTTTTAATAAATTTGCTTGAAATGCACTAAGTTCAAATTTGGGCTCCTATACTGAGCCCAAATATGAACCCAGGGGGCCGATTTGAACAAACTTGAATCAGATCCATCCCACAATGTTGCTTACCAAATATGAAAAGATTCTGCCTGCTGGATCTGGAGAAGAAGATTTTTTAAGAAATTTGCATGAAATGCACTAAGTTCAAATTCGAGCTTCTATAGTGAGCCCAAATATGAATCTAGAAAGCCGATTTGAACAAACTTGAATCAGATCCACCCCACAATGTTGCATACCAAATATCAAAAGATTCTGCCTTCTGGATCTGGAGAAGAAGATTTTTTAAGAAATTTGCCTAAATGCACTAAGTTCGAAATCGGGCTCCTATACTGAGCCCAAATATGAACCCAGGGGGCCCGATTTGAACAAACTTGAATCAGATCCACCCTACAATGTTGCATACCAAATATCAAAAGATTCTGCCTGCTGGATCTGGAGAAGAAGATTTTTTAAGAAATTTGCCTGAAATGCACTAAGTTCGAAATCGGGCTCCTATACTGAGCCCAAATATTAACCCAGGGGGCCGATTTGAACAATCTTGAATCAGATCCACCCCACAATGTTGCTTACCAAATATGAAAAGATTCTGCCTGCTGGATCTGGAGAAGAAGATTTTTTAAGAAATTTGCCTGAAATGCACTAAGTTCGAATTCGGGCTTCTATAGTAAGCCCAAATATGTATCCAGGGGGCCGATTTGAACAAACTTGAATCAGATCTACCCCGCAACATTGCATACCAAATATCAAAAGATTCTGCCTGCTGGATCTGGAGAAGAAGATTTTTGAAGAAATTTGCCTGAAATGCACTAAATTTGAATTCGAGCTCCTATAGTGAGCCCAAATATGAATCTAGGGAGCCGATTTGAACAAACTTGAATCAGATCCACCCTACAATGTTGCATACCAAATATCAAAAGATTCTGCCTGCTGGATCTGGAGAAGAAGATTTTCAAAGAAATTTGCCTGAAATGCAGTAAGTTCAAATTTGGGCTCCTATACTGAGCCCAAATATAAACCCAGGGGGCCGATTTGAACAAACTTGAATCAGATCCACCCCACAATGTTGCATACTAAATATCAAAAGATTCTGCCTGCTGGATCTGGAGAAGAAGATTTTTTAAGAAATTTGCCTGAAATGCACTAAGTTCGAAATCGGGCTCCTATACTGAGCCCAAATATGAACCCAGGGGGCCGATTTGAACAAACTTGAATCAGATCCACCCTACAATGTTGCATACCAAATATCAAAAGATTCTGCCTGCTGGATCTGGAGAAGAAGATTTTTTAATGTTTTTCCCATTGCCTACAGTGTTAAAAAGTGCTGACTCAGCACTTTTTCAAAGTCCCGAAACTGTACCCTATGATAAAACCGATGGCAATTTTTTTTTACCAATCCTTTCTGTTGGTCCTAAGGAAGCTGCACACCAAATAAAAATTCTCAGTGCCGTGCAGTTTTGGAGATATGGGCATTTTAAATTTTTTCTATTTTTAGCTCCTGCGGTTCCCACGGGGCTGCGGGAAAATTTTTTTTGCATAAATCAAGTACTCATGACCCAATAAGCCCTCACATAAAATTTGGTTCAAATCAGCCTCTCGGTTTGGAAAATAGAAATTTTGGGCGGGGCAAAAAATTTTGCCCCTCTCATAACAACGTCAAGTATAGCCCCACAAACTTCTCTTGAACAAATCTGAGTCTACACCTCAAAAGGAAGCTGCACATCAAATATCAAGTCTCTACTACTGCTGGTTCATGAGAAGAAGATTTACAAAGATTTTGGTGCCCCTTGGGGGTGTGGCACCACCCAGGAGTAGGGGCAACTTCATTTGAACAAATCTGAATTGGCATTAGGTAATAAACATTTAGCCAACATTTGAATAAAATTGGGCTAGTGGTTTAGGAGGAGAAGTCGATAATGTAAAGTTAACGCCGGACGGACGACGACGGACGACGGACGACGGACGCCGGACGACGGACGACGGACAGAAAGTGATTAGTAAAGCTCCCCTTGAGCTTCGCTCAGGTGAGCTAAAAATAAAATAAAAAAATGCTCGCCCGCATGCAATTTCACAAATAATGGCCTGAGAAACAGAAGATCTACTTTGTGTGGCCTTATCTTGTTTGTTCACCTAATTTAATTGAATTTCATGAAGTGTTGAATTGTTGTTTACAACTGCCAGAATTGGATTTTCTATCTGATTCAGAATAGCTGGATTTGGTACTTTCAGAGGAACTGATACAGTTGTTTTGCTCAGAATGTCACATAAGTGTAAACAAAAATAATTCTTTTTTACTTCAATCCAATTTACCACAAAATGGTTAGGGGAACTGTTAATGCTAGCGTTGGCATGCGATGTTGAATTATAAGTCATATAATAAATCTTTTATCGCTATAGTGAAGTGATCTTGGTCATCGCATCACATCTCGTTGAGGAGGTCTCATCGCCAGATGAAATGAGCTGCCATGATTCATTGATCTGACCTCCTCTGCAACTCGACGTGATACTATGACCCAGATCACTTCACTGCAGCTATAATATGTATATATTTATGAACAAATTTTTGAAAAGTGTCCTTTAACCCCTTACCCAACGTAATGGCCAAAACCGGCCAGAGCTGTTCTCAAAAATCGCCAGTTAATTTTCATTATTTTTTTCATTTTTTGTCTCAAAAACATAGGTTATGACCCCTCATTCTCGTTCCAATGAGGGGTCATATACCGTCATAACCTATGTTTTTGAGAGAAAAAATTAAAACAATTAGTTATTCAAGAATTCTTTTTGCAAGTGTCATCTCCTTTTCATGTTAGGTAAAGGGTTAACAGTAGAGTGCTAAAGTATTTTTGGTCATCAAAGTTTGTTTGCAAGTCCTCTTTGTTTCCTTTGCCTTGTTGCAATTTATGAGAGAGTGCCAGCAGGCAGGATGTATGGACAGAAGGATGGATGGAACTCTTCCTATATCCCACTACCATTTCATGGCTAGGGATAATAATAGACATCGAATGGCAATTCCTGTGCTTAGTGCTAGCTGTTTTGGGGCTATTATGTTGGGTAAAGGGTTAACCAAATCAAATCATGGTTGCTATCTATTGAACATTCAGATTTTATTCCTTGAAAAAATTTAAATAGCATATTTAAGCAGACTTAAGTTAAGATTTTGTAACAGAAGATATATTCAATGAGAATGTGATACTCACTAACTTGACTGCTGTTATTCCTATGGTATAATTTGGCATCATAATTCTGTAATCGCAACACAATGCTAACAAACAGCCGCCAGCATGACAGTGTCCCTTATAGTGGAAAGAAAAAATGACATTGTTTTATATTTCTGCTTAACTGTGTTGGTCCTTACTACTATTCACAGAGGAGCATGGTAGCTCAGTAGGTGGATATGCAGGCTGCAAGCCAAAGGTCATCAGTTCAAATCCCACCTACAGCTACCGTTTTGTGTCCTTGGGCACAAAACTTAATCCCAATTGCTCACATGGAAGCACAGTGATGTTATGTACTAAGGTGTACTGCACACTGAGGTGCATTTGTCTTCAACCAATGCTAACCCTGCCTGTGTGGAGTTGGGGAGCCTGGCAGTTGCTCGACATTGCTTGGTGGTTCTCTCTGGGTACTTCCTCCACCTGTAAAACTGTCTGACATGAGGTGACCCTGGTTTTCAAAAGTGTCATTAAACCCTAATAAATAAATAAATAAATAAATAAATTTTTAAAAAAATAAATAAATAAATAAACACTACTATTCACAGTAAGTATAGTATATGCTTGCAAGTTAACTGCATTTGATCCATCAAACTGGCACTATGAAGTCATGCCTTTCCTTGAATTTTCTTCAACAACATTCAGTTTTCTTTTTACTGGGGTATAACTCTTTTGACACTCTGGGTCACCTCGTGTCAGACAATTTACGGGTGGAGAAAGCCAGTGTACCTGGGGAACCAGAGAGCAGTGGCATGCAACTGTCAGACTTCCCAATGTATTAAATCTGCACCAGCATGGTTAGTATTGTTTAAAGACATGTGCACCATTGACGTGCAGTATGCCTTAGTATAGAGTGTTAAAGTGAGCAATAAGGATTTAGTGCTCTGTCCCTGGTGGGGATTAAAGAGTGAACCTTTTGGTTTGAGGTCCATTGTGGTAATCAGAGTCACCACACTGCCTGATCATGCAGTAACCCAACTAAAAATATAATTTGTATTCAAACTCGCAAAAACTTTTGACAGATACCACTGGCATATTCAGGTGGTGGCAGACCTGGCAAATGCTCCCTCTATGTTTCTCCAATTTTCTAATACAAATTTCTACAAAACCATATCATGTGATCCTTCATTGAAATGTGCTTATTGGGCTCATTCCAGTGGGTGGTCACATGATATGGTTTTGTGGAAATTTTGTGAACCATATGCAGAAAAGATAATTAAAACAAGAGGCCTGCATCACCAAGCACTGCTAATCCCTCAACATTCCCCAATTGGGGAGGGGAGCATTGGTGAGTTTTTTCCCCACCTAAAATCACTCTAAATCCCTCCCAATCCATCTTGGAGCACACAAAAAAAAAATGTTGGATAACTGACCAGGCAGGGGAAGTAGTGTGTGTGTGGGGTTGGGGTCATACAAGTCAACTTTCCATTCTGCTCTGCAAGTAATCACTCTAAATCCTTCAAACTACATTTCTGAGTGAAGGAACCTAGATATGTTTGTAAGCACAGCTAACAAAATACCCCCGCAATGTGCAGACCAACCCAAAATAAAAACTGCTATCAAGTCGATTTTTAAAAATATGTTAGCACATTGTATAGGTGCTTCATTTTGATAATCAGAAAAGGAAAGGAAAATAAACAAGAGGCCCCAAGGAGCCTTAATCGCTCACCGGCCAAAGTGGTTCAAAGAAGTATTTGGGGTCACATTCAGTTAGACATGGTTCATCAACACTACAAAGGAATGAAGTTATGAGAGACAAATTTTATGGAACTAGGGACATGGCTTGAACAAACTTGAATCTTACCCCACTAAGGATGCTGCATACCAAATATCAAAAGCATTCATCTGCTGGATCTGAAAAAGAAGATTTTTAAAGAAAATTCCTCATTTTGAACTAAGTTATCATTTGGGCTCCCACAGTGAGCCCAAATATGAACCTAGGGACTTGGCTTGAACAAACTTAAATCTCACCCCCTTAGGATGCTGCATGCCAATTATCAAAACATTCTGACTGTTGAATCTGAAGAAGAAGATGTTTAAAGAAAAATTCATCATATTGACTAAGTTATAATTCGGGCTCCCACAGGGAGCCCAAATTTGGACCCAGGGACATGGCTTTAACAAACTTGAATCTTACCCCCCTAAGGATGCTGCATACCAAATATCAAAACATTCCGACTGCTGGATCTGAAGAAAAAGATTTTTAAGAAAATTCCTCATTTTGAACTAAGTTATAATTTGGGCTCCCACAGTGAGCCCAAATATGAACCCAGGGACTTGGCTTGAACAAGCTTGAATCTCACCCAACTAAGCATGCTGCATAACAAAATATCAAAAGATTCTGCCTTCTGGATTTGGAAAAGAAGATTTTTAAAGAAATTTGCCTGAAATGCACTAAGTTAAAATTTGGGCTCCTATACTGAACCCAAATATGAACCCAAGGGGCCGATTTGAACAAAATTGAATCAGATCCCCCCACAATGTTGCATACCAAATATCAAAAGATTCTGCCTGCTGGATCTGGAGAAGAAGCTTTTTCAAGAAATTTGCCTGAAATGCACTAAGTTGAAATTCGGACTCCTATACTGAGCCCAAATATGAACCCAGGGGGCCGATTTGTACAAACTTGAATCAGATCCAGCCCACAATGTTGCATACCAAATATTAAAAGATTCTGCCTGCTGGATCTGGAGATGAAGATTTTTCAAGAAATTTGCCTGAAATGCACTAAGTTCAAATTCGGGCTTCTATAGTGAGCCCAAATATGAACCCAGGGAGCCAATTTGAACAAACTTGAATCCGACCCCCCTAGAGATGATGTATACCAAATAGGAAAAATTCTGCCTGGTGGATCTGAAGAAGATTTTTTTGAATTTTGGAATGAAATTCATGGGTGCTATCCGAGTTATGCCCCTTGTGGTGCCCCCTGTTTATTTGTACAAGTTTGAATTGACATATGATAGGGAACATGCACACCAAATTTGGTTCAATTTGATCCAGTAGTTTGGGAGGAGTAGTCAATAATGTAAAGTTCACGACGGACGACGATGGACGACGATGGACGGCGATGGATAAGTTAAGCTCCCTTCGGTGAGCTAAAAAAATACCCCCCCCCCCCCCCCCCCAAAAAAAAAATACAAAAAGATACCCCCATGGGGGAGGGGGCCCAGGGGTAATTGGAGTAAAAAAATTCCACATGCATGCACTCTACAACCCTTTAAAATGCATTTTGGAGCCAAGGAAAAAATTGCCTAATTGGCACTGGGGTGGAGGTGAAGGGTGGGGGAAGGGACAAAGGGCAATACGAGTAAAAAAGAAATGTTTGCATGTACACACTATGAATCCTTCAAAATGCATTTTGGAGTGAAGAAAAACAACTTGCCAAACTAGACGAGTGATTCTGTAGAATCATAGGTTTTTCCTGGCATACAAAAAATGAAGCCCTTCGAAGAAATTTAACAAAATTTCAGACCCCATATCTCTGAACATGTTGATGTGCATTTATTTATTTACTGGACACTTTTGACAGCCAGGGTCACCTCATGTCGGGCTGTTTTGAGGAGAGGAAAACCCTGAACACCTGAAGAGAACCACGGTGCAATGGTGAGCAACTCTCTGGCTTCCCAAAATACTAACTCCACACAAGCAGGGTTAGCATTGGCTGAAGACAAGTGCAACATCGACGAGCAGTATGCCCCAGTACACAATGCCACCTTGCCCCCACATGGGCAATGGGGGTGAAGTGTCTTGCCCAAGGACACAACGCGGTTGTCACAGGTGGAATTCAAAGCAAGGACCTCTCGGCTTGCAGCCTGCACCTCTACCTACTGAGCAATCGTGCCTCCATGGGTGTGCATACCGATATTGCCCTGGTTGAAGGGTTAACACAACGTTAAATGAAAAATCCATCCAACCTGTACAGAAAATCACTTGAAATCAGTCAAAACTCATTTTAATGCAGAAAAAAAAAATGCCAACCCTAAAAAGTTTATCAGCAAAAGTGGCTCATTTACATAATTAGTCGATTTCCTACTGAAATTGGTGTTAATGTCCCCCAACAATGTGACAAAATCTTTTGATAAACTTACTCATTCTTACAACTGGTTTTCACAATTATTTCACTATCTTTCTTGGCCCCAAGAGTTGCTGTAGTTGAAGGTTTTACCATTAAGGCAACATCAAATGCAATCGGAACCCACCCCATGTCCCCTTCATGGTAAAATTACCTCAGGTGACAAATTTCAGCTTAATATCTGTGAATGTAGGAGTGCATGCAGCTTGTCCTTGTACAGGGGCTGATGAATAAAGGGTTAAAAACAACTATGTACCTAAATATTCCCCCGTTATGTTAGTCCTAATAAAAAATAACCCCAAAGTACCGAATTTCAATTCCATAACTCTGAACCTATAGGTGTGCATATCGGCGTTGTTCTGGTCCAAGTGTCAACACCACATTGAATGTAAATCACTCAAAATCCTTCAAAACATATTTTAAAGCAGAAAACGTTTCCTTTTTTCGGGAGTGAAAAAATTGAAAATGTGCATTACCGACAACATTGTTATGCTAATTTTCATAACCTTTTATGTTTGTATAACTTTTTGTGTTATGTATATACCTATTTTTTACAGAGTCTTAGATATTTAATTACATGCAAAATAAATAAATAAATATATTAGCCAGTGCTAATGTATATTTTATTTCAGGCCCCCATTCATGGATGTAAGGGTAGGATGCCCTCCCCCACTCCTGAGAAAAGAAAAAAATTGGGTAGAATTCCCGCAGTGTGAATATATGCGTACACCTCACCATAATCCCCCCCCACCACAAAAAAAAGAGAAAGGAATCAAATAGAACAAGGGCAACGCCCCCGGTCCCCCGACCAAGATGGCAAATTCAAGGGAGCTGTTAGGATGCAATTTATTCGCAGAGCATGGCCATTTTTTAACTTGACCTGTATTTACAACCAATTAAACCACATACTTAGTTTCGTTTCAATCAAATGATCCAAAGTAAAGTTATCATCCGGACAACACGAAAACCGTATTTTCTAAGTCGAAAAAGGGGAATAAATCCAGTAAAAATCAGTGGAGTGTGCCCATTTTCGAACTTGACCTGCATTTCCACCCAAATAAGCGACATACTAAATTTCGTTTCAATCAAATGATCCTAACTAAAGTTATCATCCGGACAACACAAAAACTGTATTTTTTAAGTCGAAAAAGGGGAATAAATCCAGTAGAAATCAGTGGAGCGTGCCCATTTTCGAACTTGACCTGCATTTCCACCCAAGTAAGACACATACCAAATTTAGTTTCAGTAAAATCATCCTAACTAAAGTTATCATCCGGACAAGGGTGTGACGGACGGACGGATGCACGCACGGACAGACAGACGGACGGACGGACACTGCTGATTACAATAGTCCCCCAAAGGGTCGGGGGACAATGAAAAATTTGGTGGTCCAGTGAGACCTATTCCAACATTAAGCCTCATGCAGGTTTGGAAGATAATATCAGGCAAAGGGTAAAATAAACTTTGAAAGCTAATGTGAATAGAAATGGGATACGATGTCTACAGAGCAAAAATGTATGGCATCCTTCTCGCCAATGAACCTGAAACAGCTTGGAGTAAATTACAGTGTTGCCTCCCTCCTCCACCCCCCCCCCCCCCCCCAATCTGTTTGGTGCAGTAGATAAAATCTACATCAGTAGATCACCACCCTTTGTGACAAGGGGTGCATTTATTTAAATCAAGGTGTGTGCATGTACTTCCCCAAGGTTTCTCTTGGAGAAATTTAAATTTTATAGTAAATTTTCTTTCTTATTATACCTACCGCAATTGTTTACTACAGGCTTGCACTACAGTTGCTGACCTTAACTCGGAAAATATACTCTCTACTTTGTTATTTTCCAAGAGTTTTGGAAAAGAAAAGTGGTGCAAAAGCACCACGAAAAAGTAAGCCAAAACTGGGTCGAGCGACATTGGCGCACACCCAGTAAGGGACGCTCTTTTCTTAGTACAATTCAACGACTTCCATAAACCAGTGTGCAAGCAGTCACCAATGAATCATTCTTTTGAGTCCGCCAACATAGGAGTTATGTGGTCAGCGGGGAGAAAGGATTCTTACCCGAATAAGAAGACGGGAGGGCCTCCATGTAAACAATTGCAGTAGGTATAATAAGAAAGGAAATGTACTATAGAATTCAAATTTCTTATCAACCTACCTTACAATTGTTTACTACAGGCTGAATAGACAATAGGATGGAGGGAATCACATAACCAACCCACACATAACCCAATTGCACTGGAACTGTGGACAAAAATACGATTGGTAATACAATCTCCAGTCGCTAGACGAGCGGAAGCTGCACGAATAGCAAGACAAATCCTTCAAGAAATGGATTCAGGAGAAATATTCTGTCGACCAGGAATAAGAGACAGAAAATCGTTCCTACCCTTCCTAATGAACAGCATCCAATTGAGAGAAAAATGAATTGCATGAACTGGACAGAGCAAAGGGTGTTTACCCTCAACAGAAGGAAGAGTCCCAACATGGATAGGGGCGGAGTAGTTTCTGGTATCTAATTCTTGGCCAGAAAGGAGCAATCACTGGTAAACATAACACTGGTGGGAGAGCTCAAAAAAAGGCTGGGCAACCAAGAGGGCGTGAAGCTCACTAACCTGTCTGGCTGCGGCAAAAGCCATCAGAAAAGCTGTCATGTATGTGAGAAAACGTATATCCACCTGGGATAAAGGCTCGAACGGCACCCCCCCCCCCCTCCCCTAGCAGAGCAGCACCCAAGAAAGATTCAATCTTGGGGTAAACTGCAAAGTCCTAGGCCTTTTCAAGGAAAAGTGCCAAACAAGCTTGGAGAGGCATGGATTAGTGCCGATACGATGCTGTCCCAGATACGAAAAGGTCTCTGAAGCATGGACCTGTACCCTTTGATGGTAACAGGCTGGAGACCCCCAGAATCAAACATATACCAGAAACTTTGCAATCTGTGTGATCGAAGGAGTGACAGAATCAACAAAGTGATCCACACACCATCGACAGAAGACCTTCCACTTAGCCGCATAGGTTAAACCAGTGGAGTGCCTCCTTGAAGAAGAAAAGCAACTCCACTGCTCCTCTCGAAAAAAACGCTCCAGAGGAGACAGGACCTGACAAAAGATATGCGCGGAGGCACAATGAAGTCGGGTCGACGTGAAACCTCCTCGGGTGACCTCGGCAAAGAAGGTCGCGATGTAGAGGGAAACGTGCCGGAACCGCCGCCAACAGAGAGCGGAGCAGATTGATTCACACCCACTGAGGTGACAGGGGTGCGATTGAAATGATTCAACAACTGCAGGTTCGTATCTGGGCTAGAACCTGAGGCAGAATCGGAACCGGCAGGAAGGCATAGCCGACAAGACCGTTCCAAAGGAGGGACAGAGCATCCTCGGTGAAAGCCACAGCATCTGGACATGGGGACACGAAAGTGTTCACCTGATGGTTCCAACGAGTCACAAAGAGATCGATGTGGGGACAACCCCAAAGATCGCAAAGAGACTGGAACACCGTCATGTGGAGCATCCACTCGGTGGAAAAGAACCTGCCCCGTCGGGACAGGGAGTCGGCTAGGATGTTCAGATGACCTGGAATGTGACAAACCACCACTCTGTCGTTGACATCCTGAGCAAGTAGTAGAAGATCCCGAACCAATTCGTACATGGGAACATAGCCCTGGTTCCAAATGTAAACAACCACTGTCGAATTGTTGGACAACAGAAGGACCTGACAATTCGAAAGGTGGGGGATCCACTGCCAGAAACTCAGAAGAAGAGCAAGCAGCTCCTTCTGGTTGACGTGAAGAGCTGCTGGATCCTGGTCCCATGACCCATGAAGGGAAAGACCTAGAGGATCCAATGTCACACCCCATCCGAGTTCGCTGGCGACTGCTGTCAGAACACGATCGGACGTGGGGAAGTTCAACGGAACTCCCTGCATAATCCACTGAACATCTGTCATGGGAGACGGTGACGATGAAGAGAATCCAGTAACTGAAGCACTAGATGCAGAGGATTGACATTTGGCCTCCAACAACAGCAGAAAGTGTTGGAGAGGTCTGACATGCAGCCGACTTAGAGGAATGAGATCTGTCACCGAACCACAGAGACCAAGCAGCCGGGGAAGACTCCGAGCTGTTGACGATGTGGACTGGGACAGAGGCAGGGCAAAGGCTCGGAAAATCACAGCCCTTGTCCGAGAAACCGCCACCGTATCCAGCTGAGTACAGAAGCCCATCCCAGATGACAAAAAGATGGAGAAGGGACCAGATCCGACTGCTCCTCGTTCACTCCGAACCCTAGTGATGTGAGCAGGCTGAACAGTGTGTCGACATCCGATTCCAGAAAGGCAGCCTTGGAATGCCTCTGGAGGATATCGACTAGATATGCCGAAGAAGACACCCTGGACTGTGTGCGATGTAAGACTAACACATGCGACATCAGACGTGTGAAGGCTCAAGGATCCAGGTCGAGGCCGAAGGGCATGGCCTTGAACTGGAAAACTCCCTGGTGAATGGAGCAGCAAACCGACCTGAAAGCCTCCATGCTGAACTTAGGAGCAATGATAAACTGGGTCAGGATACTCAGATCGATAACCTGTCGGAGTCGGCCATCCTTCTTCGGCACCAAGAACAGGCAGGAATAAAATCCCACTGAAAGAATGTTCTTGATGACCTCGACCGCCCCCTTTGACAGGAGATTGCCTATCACCGTGATCAAAAGTTCCCAACGTGTAACGTTGAAAGGGACTTGTGTTGGAAGAGGCACTCTCGATTGAGTGGAATGCCTCAACCTGGGATGAATCGAGGTGATTACTGCCGACGCCTACCCTTACCCTGTGAGTAAGTAGAAGTGGCACCAGGAGGAACAATCCTTGGCTTGAAGAAGGGTACTTGTTAGGCTTTGGAGGCCCTTGCCTCCAACTGAAGGCTGATCAAGCTGATGAAGCAGCAGCTGATCTATGGAATGACACAGGGAGTCATCCCAGACCGTCGCAATGGAACCATGGAATAGTTGCGGACCCACCGATAGAGGCAGATCGAAGAGCAGCGCGCTGCCCCTCAAGAAGGGAAACAGCTTGTGTCTAGCAATGCGTCCCTGGGAACTAATTCCAAGTTAGCCGTGCTACTGGCATGCATGTGAGAAGATGCATGAGCACCTTGGACAGCACACACAAAAAGCCTGTACATTGTCAAACTTATCTGGTGGGAGCAGATAAGCAGCAAAGCAGAGACGACGTGATCAAAGAGAGAAAGCATTCTGGCATCTCTCTTGATAAGCCCAACACGGACTCCAGAGTCTCCATATGAAAAATGGCCGGTTTGGGAGTTGGAGTCCTGATCCAAGACCGTCAAAGTCTGGCAGACTGATGGATTGGCGGAACCGTAGGAATGATAATGCACCGGAGGCAAAAAAGTGTCTACCCTGATGAAGAACGACTTCTTCATAGCCTTGGAACTCAGCTTAAGAGTCCAAAGCTATAAACGCTTCAACCACCTGTACCGACAGGCATGGTCGAAGGTGCCCAGAAGCAGGTTGCTCCACAGGCTGTAGGCGCGCAACCGATGATCACTGCCGGACTGACACTGTCAGCTGGTTTGACGGTTTGAGATCTGGAAGAAACCCAAACACAAAGTAAAGAGCTGCCCCCAAGTCAGAAGACTGTTGGCTCTCGACGTCAGGTATGTCGGACTCATCCCCTGAGTCGGAAGACACATAGCCCATCATGGCCAAACCAGCCGATGCCTCACATGGTGTAGGCTCGCTGGAAACAACGGAAAAGGCTTTTGGACAGAACCTGAGTGAGCAAGGAGAGGGCCTCCCTAAGCTCTCTGACAGTGTTGGCCGGTTCAACTTGGGAACAAACCGACAAAGTGGCTTCACTCCTGACCCATTTATATTAACCAGTGAAGGGTCACGATTCTCAAAAACACACGACGCGGGGCGACAGGCTGCAGCTGAAACATCTGAAGGCAGATGTGTATTGGGGTATGACATACCCCGAGGATCTACAAAGCAGAAACGCAGGAGAGTCACTGAGGACCTCTGTGGGACAGAAGATCCTGGCGGCACAAAAAGCGTTGGCCCCACAAAACTGGCCATGGGAACCAGACTGCAGGTACGGAAACGCCATGGAGTTCATGGTGACCCCCACCATGAACATCCAAATCCAATGAGAAAAAGTGCGGTACTCCATGGCTGAGAGACCATAGTAGAGGGTTCAGCCGGCAGCTCCTTCCGACTTCGCAAAGTCAGCAAAGGCTGAGGCCAATACCCCGCATCTACACTACCAGACATCTCTGCAGATGCCTTCAGGGATAAAACAGCTGTGCTCAACGGCTGAGAGGACACAGCAGTGGGTTCGGTCGGCAGCCACTTCCGACTTCGCTAAGTTGAAGTCAGGAAGGCTGAGGCCGATACCCCACATCCACACTACAGACATCACTGCAGACTCCTGCAGTGATAAGCCGAGGCCGGCTGAAACGGTGACCAATGACGTTGTAGACGGAACAGCAGTAGCAGCAGATACGACGGAAGCTGTTGAAACTGGAGGAAAAGGGGAGAGAGCCACCGAGCTCAGCCTCCAAAGGAGGAGTCACAACCCTAGTGACAGCCTCAGATGTCGACTGGAGAGGGACCATAGTCCTGGAACCAGACAACTCAACAGCTCCCGCAGTATCCACCATGGTTAAAAAACTGCACATCCCCCACTGAGGGGGTATAACTCTCACCAGATGTGGTCGTGTCAGGAGGCCCTGAAACGACAGCGTTCTCTCCCCCTCCCCCCCCTCACAGGAGCGGGAGGAACAGCACACCTCTCACCCTCACAGAAGGGGTATAACTCTCAGCAGACATGGTCGCATGGGCAGGCCCCAAAACAACAGCGCCCCCCCCCCCCCCCCCATGGGTGTGGGAGGAATGGCCTCGAGAATGCACCAAAGCGAGGGCAAAAAGCATTGCCCTTAATGAACCGTACTGGACATAACGGAGGTGAGAACAGTAGAAGAAAAGCTGAACTCAACAGATATAGACAGTAAAAGAACACCCCCAACTACGAGAGAAAGGTGGCAGAAAAAGTACCGGCGGGAACACAACAGAACCCAGATGGCAGACAGGGACCTAAAAAACAGAAATTCTGCCCTCAACAGAGAGGAGAAATCCTGTCCATACAGTCCCCATTGACACCTAACTCCAATAATAATAAAATTTATCAACCGAAAAATTTTATGCACGAACCACAAGGTAGGCGAAAATCTCGAGCGACACGTAAAATATATAAAATACAATGAAAATGTGGTTGAAAATAATAACGAGAATATATAAAACACAGTCCTATTATTATACGATCCTCAGATCCATAATTCCAGTCACAGGAAACCATTATCAACGAGCTGAATTATCAGTTTCTGAATGCGAAAAATGGCGTCCTGCCACCAGGCTGGAAAAAAAAAAGAATGATTCATTGGTGACTGCATTGCGCACTGGTTTACAGAAGTCGCGGAATTGGACTAAGAGAAGAGCGTCCCCTACAGGGTGTGCTCCGATGGCGCTCGACCCAGTTTTGGCTTATTTTTTCGTAGTGCTCTTCCACCACTTTTCTTTTCCAAATCTCTTGGAAAATATCAAAATAGAGAGTATATTTTCCGAGTTAGAGTCTTTCACTGTAGTGCAAGCCTGTTGAAGAATTAATGATACATTGCACAGAAAACCTGTCCTGTCCATGCTATCTCTGATAAGACATTACCCCTGTGTCATTTGAATGACAATTTTCAACTCAATGTACGCGAAATGTTACAGTGCTTTAGTTAGAGGGCTAAAGAGCCGTGAGATAAGTCGGTGCCCACCTTTGTTGGTCAAATTACCTTTCCTGGTTCATTTCCCTTTGGTAAAAATTTGAAATCTAGATCAGCTGTGGCAGGGTAGCTATAGAGTAAAAAAAAAATGTGTGACGTTGCACGTGTTGACTTTGTACGCATGCCTCTTTCCTGGTCTGTGAAAATTGTAAGAAGGTTGCAGTTAAACAGTTAATGCGCAGCCATTTGCGACCTGAAACTATGTAATGCCCCATTCTTGATCAAGTTACCTTTGATGGTCAAATGACCTGTAGGGTGAGAAATTTGTACTCAGATCAACACAGAACAATGTCTGGCATTGCGTGGTTTGAAGGGTTGTGACAATGTTGATCGCTGTGGAGACACACCCCACATCCCTTCCTTGTCAGATTACCGTAGGCTCTAAATCTGGTGGATTTGCCAAGGCAAAGCCAAGCTGAACTGTTCATGACATTGCACTGGTTAAAGTTGAAATACAACATCGAGCACAATTCGCTTGCCACTTTTTGCCAGGTAAAACGACCTCTAGGTACCATGTGTTGTCAAGACAGTGAAATTGCAAATAAATGTGTAGAAGTAGCTGCATTCATTGTTGAAGGGTTAATGCACAATAAGAATGCATAGCAGAGTCAAACTGCATATGGCATTGCATTGGTTTAAGGGTTAATGTCATGTCGAGTGCAATTGGGGCCAATGTCATGCCACTGTCCTGATGCCACTGTTCTGATGAAATGTTGGGGAGCTGAGAGTTGCATGCCATTATTTTGTGGTTCTCAGTGGGTAATCCAGCTTCCCTACCCATAAAACTGTTGCGGTCATGATTAGCCATTGTGCAGAAATATGTGACATTAAACACCAATAAATACATAAATAAATGGATCGATCTACGAACAGCCCATATTTGGTAATAAGGCCATGTGACGCCACAAGCGTCTCAAACAAATATCAGTACAACAAACACCTGTGCAACAATGGGTTAAAAGATTTTACATCACGGATACAACAATTTGTTTTCTTCCAAGTTCTGAAAACTGTTTTAGACCCAATCGCCTCTAATAGGAATGGTTTTGACTTGAATTTTGATTTGAAAATGCTGCACTCTAATGTAATAAACTGACAGCTGTTAATTGCTGTTAATTGCTGTCTTCAGCGTTTTTGTTCTTTAGGTTCTCTGTATTAACCATCACCCATCTGTAAAAAGTATGGGGTCTTCTTCGATGTGCCTCTGTAATGCATGGCCTGGCTTTGAAGGGCAGATTTATTTGGGTTACAGCTTTAGAGTTACTTCCATTATTGATCATATTTGTTCGTCAACCATTTGTTCAGACTGTTGCTGTTGTTTAAGTATATTTACCATATAACATTCTAACAGTTCCATACATCTGTTGAAGGCAATTTAATGACACAAATGCAACAATTCCTAAGATAAATGAAAAGATTGAGTGGAAGTTGCCCTGAAGATCTTTTTGTCAGCGATCTGACCCATTCTACCACCATTTACAAACCAAACCATTGTGACATGGTTCTACTTTGATGAAAAAGGCATACCAGGGTACGCAGATGTCATGGCTTTGGGGTCGGGGGGTAAATTTACTATCAACGAGAGAGCTCTCTTTGGTGGCTTTATGGAGATCCATTTACATTCTACATTCTTGAAAGAAAAATGTGAAAGAGGGTTAATTTGCTCCCCTGATGCCTCCCAAATGCTCTCTCTCTCTTGATTAAAACTGCCAATCTTTCAAAACCCACTGGCGCTGCCTTCTGAAAATCCCTTAAACCTGAAAATAATTGCTGGGTGGAAAAGACCCTTCCATGGTGGTTTAGTGGTAATCTATGTCTCCCGTAATATGAACTCCAATAGGTAAATTACATTAACATGCAAGGCATGGGCCAATGTTACAAATGTTCTTCCTCTGAGTACAGCTATTGTCTTGGCCAAACTTAATAGGGACCGGGATGTTTTGTTCCAATTTATTTATTTATTGAAGTTTAACAATACTTTCAACAGCCAGGGTCACATTGTGTCAGCCGTTTGACGTGTGCAGAAAGCTGGAGTACTCACAGAGAACCACCGAGCAGTGGCGAGCAACTGTCAGACTCCCCAACAAACTAACTTCACACAATCAGGGAGTGCATTGGTTGAAGAGAGGTGCACCATTGATGTGCAATACGCCTTAGTACTCAACTACACCTTGTCCACATGTAGGCAATTGGAATTGAGTGCCTTGCCCAAGGACATTGTTAACTAGAGGGGGTATCAGTACCCCGTGGCTCACCAGTAGGTGGCCAATGTAAAGGGGTGGCTGGAGTAAAAAAAAAAGTCCAAAACCTACACACAAAAGTCCAAAATTAAAGTAAATAAGCAGCTAAAGGGTTAATTAATATAATAATAGCCCCAAGAAGCATTCTAACATAAAATAGGAACCATGGCAATATGCTACAAGGTAAGTCTCCACTTTGAAGAAAGGAAAGACAAACCTCAAAACCTGCACATAAAAGTAAAAAAAAAAGCATCACATTTGTTTCAATGGATTAACTAGAGGGGGTATCAGTACCCTGTGGCTCACCAACAGGTGGCCAATGTAAACGGGTGGCTGGAGTAAAAAAAACAGTTCAAAACCTGCACACAAAAATCCAAAATTAAAGAAAATAAGCAGCTAAAGGGTTAAATAATACAAGATGCATGTTTAAATACAATACAAAGCATGGCCATATGTAGCAAGGTAAATCTCTACTTGGAAGAAAGGAAAAAAAACATCAAACCCTGCACGCAAACGGCAAAATAAGTCTAAAATTTGATTCAAAGGGTTAAAATTAAGACAAAATACCATGGAAAAGAGTTAAATGTTATCGTGAAGCACCATAGCAATATGCAAAAAAGGAGAAAAATTAAAAAAAACACAAAAATCGAAACCTTTACACAAAAGTCCAAAATTGAAATAATTAAGCAGAAAAAGGGTTAAATAATACAAAACTAGCCCTAAGATGCATGTTCACATACAATAGAAGGCATGGTCATATGCTGCAAGGTACATCTCCACTTGAAAGAAAGGAAAAAAAACATCAAAAGCTGCACACAAACGTCAAAATAAGTCCAAAATTTGATTCAAAGGTTTAAAATTAAGACGAAATACCCTGGAAAAGAGTTAAATGTTATCGTGAACCCCCATAGCAATATGCAAAGAAGAAAATTTTTTTTTAAAAAGCACAAAAATCCAAACCTGTAAATAAAAGAAGTCCAAAATTGAAGTAATTAAGCAGGAAAAGGGTTAAAGAATACAGCGTAGCCCTAAGATGCATGTTTACATACAATAGAAAGCATGGACATATGCTACAAGGTAAATCTACACTTGGAAGAAAGGGAAAAAAAAAAACATGAAAACCTGCACGCAAATGACAAAATAAGTCTAAAAATCTATTCAAAGGGTTCAAATTTTTTTAAAAATGCACTGGAAAGATATCAATGTTATAATAACCACCACTGCAATATGCAGTGAGGTCACCTCACTTGAAATTGTTTTTTTTATCACAACCTGTACATAAAAGTAAGAAGCTGTAAGCCTAAGTCCAAAAGCTGTACATAAAAGTCCAAAATTGAAGTAATTCAGCAGGAAAAGGGTTAAATAATACAAACATAGCCCTAAGATGCATGTTTACATACAATAGAAAGCATGGACATATGCTACAAGGTGAATCTCCACTTGGAAGAAAGGAAAAGAAAAAGCATCAAAACCTGCACGCAAACGTCAAAATATGTCTAATAAAAATCGATTGAAAGGGTTAAAATTTTTTAAAAAATGCACTGGAAAGATATCACTGTAAGAGTAACCACCACTGCAATATGCAGTGAGGTCAACCTCAATTTAAATTTTTTTTTTTTATCACAACCTGCACATAAAAGTAAAAAGCTGTAAGCCTAAGTCCAAAACCTGTACATAAAAGTCCAAAATTGAAGTTATTCAGTGGGAAAAGGGTTAAATAATACAAACTTAGCCCTGAGATGCATGTTTACATACAACAGAAAGCATGGCCATATGCTGCAAGGTAAAACTCCACTTGGAAGAAAGGGAAAAAAAAAACCCATCAAAACCTGCACGCAAACATCAAAATAAGTTTAAAATTTGATTCAAAGGGTTAAAATTAAGACAAAATACCCTGGAAAAGAGTTAAATGTTATAGTGAACCACATAGCAATATGCAGAAACTAAACAAAATTTTAAAAAGCCAAAACATCAAAACCTGTACACAAAAGTTCAAAATATTTGAGAGCGGATGCCGACACCGACGCCGACATGAGGGCTATGGCATAGGCTCACACAACTAACGTTGGTGAGCCAAAAATGAGAAAAATACATGGATAATGTCACAGTAACCACCATCGCAATATGCAGGCCTCAAAATAACAAGATTTTGATAAACCTTCCAGCAGCAACCTGTTGATCGGTTACCTAGATTTTTTTCATAAACCTATTGGTTAACCATTGCATTAAAAGTATTAATACTGACAAAGCTTCTGACATACCCAGCTACAGTTCCTTCCAAATTAGTTTGGCGTTTAGACACAAAGGACCTAAGGCGGGCAAAGTGCAAAACAGGTACATACAGACGTCCCCACCCCCCCCCCCCCCCATACACATTGCACATTCACGTATGCATGCATTAACATTTGTTGTTCTTTGCTTTATATGATTTTTAAGTTTAATGAAAATTGAACAATTTTAATTGTTTATTTTTCTGTGTGGCTTATTATTTCAGAAACCCAAACACATTTGTCTTGAACTGGGAGTGAGTTGTGTGGGGATGGGGTCAAATACCATCGATGGATGTCTGTATTATGAACACATTTAACTTTAGGGCATGGGAGTTGCATTGGCAGTCTCTGATTAACATTGGAAAAGAAATAATTGTAAATCGTATCTACCTTCCCCTACATTTTGGAATCCGGAGAATGTAATCCAAAGTTCCAAACTAAAACTTTATTTGTGCCACAATGTTCAAAATCATTTGGAAAAACCCATGTTCACAACCATGCTGGCTGTTTATTCAAATGGAATAAGCACATAAATAAGAAGTCAGCATTGCTGAATAAAAGACGTTTCCATAATGTGTTCAAAAATTTTTATCATGGATTGGTAGGATAAAAAGGGGTGGAATTCATATATTAACAACAGCTCATTTGATTTTCAATATGTCTCCTTTTTATTGTATCGAAGACTTATTTACAGTTTTGCGCAGTGCGAGAGTTAATACCTCACATGCAGTAAATGTATTACCAAAGCAGTTAGCTCCCTTTAGCTGTAACAGACAATCGTCTTTGTCTGAATCGAAACAAATTGTTTCGAGAGCCAGAGGCCACCACGGGTTGGTACTGCAGATCTTCAGTACTGATAATACTATAGATTTATACCCCCACAAGTACAGTAATGATTGAAACACGCTGTATGATAACCACAAGCATTTTGTTCACTGCAGTGCTTCTTTTAAATCAGTGGGAGGAAACACATTGAAATTTTTTCTCATCCAGTAACTTCGTCGGCCATCGGCACGATCTTTGGTTTACCGATCGAGCGTTCGCCTGAAAACAAATCTGCGTAACCGATAGGTGAACGCTACGAGCGTTCACCTCTTATTTTGAGGCCTGAATATGCCAGTAAGGTGAAACGCTACCTGAAAAATATCCACTTGGAAGAAAAGAAAGAAAAACCTCAAAACCTGCACATAAAAGTCAAAAAAGTATCACATTTGTTTCAAAGGGTTAAAATTAAGAAAAAAATACCCTGAAAATGTTACAGTAACCACCATGGCAATATGCCAGTGAGGTAAAACTCCACTTAAAAAAAAATATCAAAACCTGTATACAAAAGTCAAAAACCTGCACACAAATGTCCAAAATTAAGGTAAATAAGCAGCTAAAGGGTTAAATAATATAATAATAGACCCAAGAAGCATCCTAACATAAAATAGGAACCATGGCAATATGCTACAAGGTAAGTCGTCACTTGGAAGAAAAGAAAGACAAACCTCAAAATCTTCACATAAAAGTCAAAAAAAGTATCACATTTGTTTCAAAGGGTTAAAATTTAGAAAAATACCTTGCAAATGTCACAGCAACCACAATGGCAATATGCCAGTAAGGTGAAACTCTACTTGAAAAATATCCACTTGGAAGAAAAGAAAGACAAACCTCAAAACCTGCACATAAAAGTCCAAAAAGTATCACATTGTTTTAAAGGGTTAAAATTGAGAAAAATACCCTGAAATCTTAAGGTAACCACCATGGCAATATGCCAATATGGTAAAACTCCACTCGAAGACAAAATTTCAAAACCTATACACAAAAGTCAAAAACCTGCACAGAAAAGTCAAAAACCTGTACACAAAAGTCCAAAATTCAACTAACTAAGCATGGAAAGGGTTGAATAAAATATTACTATCCCTAAAAAGCATGCTGATATAAAAAAAAGCAAAATAAAAAAAAAATCACAACCTGCACACAAAAGTTCAAAATGAATGAATGAGCTAAAGGGATAAATGATATAATAATAGCCCCAAGAAGCATGCTAACATAAAATAGGAACCATGGCAATATGCTACAAGGTAAGTCTTCACTTTGAAGAAAAGAAAGACAAACCTCAAAACCTGCACATAAAAGTAAAAAAAAAAAGTATCACATTTGTTTCAATGGGTTACAATTGAGAAAAATACCCAGATAATGTCACAGTAACCACCATGGCAATATTCCAGTAAGGTGAAACTCTACCTGAAAAATATCCACTTGGAAGAAAAGACAGAAAAACCTCAAAACATGCACATAAAAGTTCAAAAAGTATCACATTTGTTTTAAAGGGTTAAAATTTAGAAAAATACCCTGAAAATGTTACAGTAACCACCATGGCAATATGCCTGTGAGGTAAAAGTGCACTTAAAAAAAATATCAAAACCTGTATACAAAAGTCAAAAATCTGCACACAAAAGTCCAAAATTAATGTAAATAACCAGCTAAAGGGTTAAATAATATAATACTAGCTCCAAGAAGCATCCTCACATAAAATAGGAACCATGACAATATGCTACAAAGTAAGTCGCCTCTTGGAAGAAAAGAAAGACAAACCTCAAAACCTGCACATAAAAGTCAAAAAAAGTATCACATTTATTTCAAAGGTTTAAAATTGAGAAAAATACATTGCAAATGTCACAGTAACCACAATGACAATATGCCAGTAAGATGAAACTCTACTTGAAAAATATCCACTTGGAAGAAAAGAAAGACAAAACCTCAAAACCTGCACATAAAAGTCAAAAAAGTATCACATTTGTTTCAAAGGGTTAAAATTGAGAAAAATACCCTGAAATGTTAAGGTAACCACATGGCAATACGCCAGTAAGGTAAAAATCCACTTGAAGACAAAATCTCAAAACCTCTACACAAAAGTCAAAAACCTGCACAGAAAAGTCAAAAACCTGTACACGAAAGTCCAAAATTCAAGTAACTAAGCATGGAAAGGGTTGAATAAAATATTACTATCCCTGAAAAGCATGCCGACATAAAAAAAAAGCAAAAAAAAAAAAAAAATCAAAACCTGTACACAAAAGTTCAAAATGAATTAATCCTGACGCCGCCGACGCCGACATGAGGGCTATGCCATAGGCTCACACAGCTATCGTTGGTGAGCAAAAAAAAAGCCCCCCCCCCCCCCCCCACCCCCAAAATCAAAACCTGCACACAAAAGTTCAAAATGAATGAATCCCGACGCCGATGACGCCGACGCGGACGATGCCGACATGAGGGCTATGCCATAGGCTCACAGAACTATCGTTGGTGAGCCAATGAAAGTGTCAATGACACTGTAGCTTAACTTGTGTGTTGTGTTTGATGAAAAGGATAATGTTCAATGTTTATGAAAGGATTATGAAATAAGACAAGAATTGTGATAATTGGGAATATGTTCATTTCTGATCCCTGTATGCTATGTTTATGATAAAAATAATATGAGGTGTACACTGTACTAAAGAGCTGAGGGGTGGGTTAATATGACCTCACAGTTAATGTATGTGGCCCTCACAGTTAACATATATCAACAAAAGTTACCAAGTTACACTGAAATTATTCCAAAACGAGTCATCCTATCAAGTTACATTGAATCCCTTCATAAATATATATATATATATATATATATATATCAAAATGGGACGTTCTCATCTAGACATTATATGAAGTCAACCTACCAAGTTACAATGAAATCCCTTAATAAATATGACCTGTAGACTGTGCTAAAGGTTTTTGGGCTTTGGGCTCTGGCAGCCATCATGGTTGAATGATCGCAACCAAAAGGGGACATTCTCATCTGGGCATCATCTGGAGTGATCCTACAAAGTTACAATGAAATCCCTTCATAAATATCACGACCAAAAGGGGATGTCATCATCTAGGCATTATATGGAGTCAAACTTACGGGTAACAACGAAGTCCTTCCATAAATATGACCAATAGACTATGCTAAAGGTTTTGGGGTTTTGGGTTCGGGCAGCCATCAAGGCTGAATGATCGCGACCAAAAGGGGACGTTCTCATCTAGACATTATTTGGAGTCATCCTACCAAGTTACAATGAAATCCCTTAATAAATATGACCTGTAGACTGTGCTAAAGGTTTTCGGGCTTTGGGCACCTGAAGCCGTAACAGTTGCCCAATCGTGTCCAAAAGGGGATGTTCTCATCTAGACATTATATGAAGTCAACCTACCAAGTTACAATGAAATCCCTTCATAAATACGATCTGTAGACTGTGCTTAAGGTTTTCGGGCTTTGGGCTCGGGCAGCCATAATGGTTGAATGATCACAACCAAAGAGAACAATCTCATCTGGGCATCATCTGGAGTGATCCTGAGAAGTTACAGTGAAATCCCTTCATAAATATGACCTGTAGACTGTGCTCACGGTTTTCGGGCTTCGGGCACTTGTAGCCATCACAGATGACCAATCACGACCAAAAGGGGATGTCATCATCTAGGTGTTATATGGAGTCAACCTAATAGGTTACAATGAAATCCTTCCATAAATATGACCTTTTACCTATGCTAAAGGTTTTTGGGCTCGGGCACCCATCAAGGCTGAATGATCACGATCAAAATGGGACATTCTCATACAGACATTATATGAAGTCAATCTACCAAGTTACAATGAAATCCCTTCATAAATATGACCTGTAGACTGTGCTAAAGGTTTCTGGGCTTCGGGCTTGGGCAGCCATCATGGTTGAATGATTGCAACCAAAGGGGACAATCTCATCTGGGCATCATCTGGAGTGATCCTGAGAAGTTACAATGAAATCCCTTCATAAATATGACCTGTGGACTGTGCTCAAGGTTTTCGGGCTTCGGGCACCTGTAGCCATCACAGTTGACCAATCACGACCAAAAGGGGATGTCATCATCTAGGCATTATATGGAGTCAACCTAACAGGTTACAATGAAATCCTTCTATAAATATAACCTTTTACCTATGCTAAAGGTTTTTGGGCTCGGGCACTCATCAAGGCTGAGTGATCATGACCAAAATGGGACGTTCTCATCTAGACATTATTTGGAGTCATCCCACCAAGTTACAATGGAATCCCTTCATAAATATGACCTGTAGACTGTGCTAAAGGTTTTTGGGCTTCGGACACCTTTAGCCGTCAAAGTTGCCCAATCATGTGCAAAAGGGGACGTTCACATCTAGACATTATAGGAAGTCAACCTACCAAGTTACAATGAAATCCCTTCATAAATATGACCTGTAGACTGTGCTTTAGGTTTTCAGGCTTCGGGCTCGGGCAGCCATAATGGTTGAATGATCACAACCAAAGGGAACAATCTCATCTGGGCATCATCTGGAGTGATCCTACGAAGTTATAATGAAATACCTTCATAAATATGACCTGTAGACTGTGCTCAAGGTTTTCGGGCTTCGGGCACTTGTAGCCATCACAGCTGACCAATCACGACAAAAAGGGGATGTCATCATCTAGGCATTATATGGAGTCAACCTAATAGGTTACAATGAAATCCTTCAATAAATATGACCTTTTACATATGCTAAAGGTTTTTGGGCTCGGGCACCCATACAGGCTGAATGATCGCGATCAAAATGGGATGTTTTCATCTAGACATCATTTGGAGTCATCCTAACAAGTTATATTGAAATCCCCTCATAAATATGACCTGTAGACTGTGCTAAAGGTTTTCAGGCTTCGGGCACCTTTAGCCGCCACAGTTGCCCAATCATGTCCAAAAGGGGACGTTCTCATCTAGACATTATATGAAGTTAACCTACCAAGTTACAATGAAATCCCTTAATAAATATGACCTGTAGACTGTGCTAAAGGTTTTCGGGCTTCGGGCTCGGGCAGCCATCATGGTTGAATGATCGCAACCATAGGGGACATTTGGGCATCATCTGGAGTGATCCTAAGAAGTTACAATGAAATCCCTTCATAAATATGACCTATAGACTGTGCTAAAGGTTTTCGGGCTTTGGGCTCGGGCAGCCATCATGGTTGAATGATCGCAACCATAGGGGACAATCTCATCTGGGCACCATCTGGAGTGATCCTAAGAAGTTACAATGAAATCCCTTCATAAATATGACCTGTGGACTGTGCTTAAGGTGTTCGGGCTTCGGGCACTTGTAGCCATCACAACTGACCAATCACGACCAAAAGGGGATTTCATCATCTAGGCATTACATGGAGTCAACCTAACAGGTTACAATGAAATCCTTCCATAAATATGACCTTTTGCCTATGCTAAAGGTTTTTGGGCTCGGTCACCCATTAAGGCTGCATGATCACGATCAAAATGGGACGTTCTCATCTAGACATTATTTGGAGTCATCCTACCAAGTTACAATGAAATCCCTTCATAAATATGACCTCTAGACTGTGCTAAAGGTTTTCGGGCTTCGGGCCCTTGTAGCCGTCACAGTTGCCCAATCAAGTCCAAAAGGGGATTTTCTCATCTAGACATTGTATGAAGTCAACCCATCAAGTTACAATGAAATTCATCAATAAATATGACCTGTAGACTGTGCTAAAGGTTTTCGGATTTTGGGCTCGGGCAGTCGTCACGGTTGCCAGATCATGCCCAAATCGGGAAATTCTCTTCTAGACATCATAAGGAGTCATCCTACCAAGTTACAATGAAATCCCTCCACATTAAACATGACCTGCAGTCTGTGCTAAAAGTTTTTGGGTTTTGGGCTTGGGCAGCCATCACGGTTGATAGATCAAGCCCAAAAGGGGACGTTCTCATCTAGGCATTATACAGAGGCATCCTACCAAGTTACAATGAAATCCCTTCATAAATACGACCTGTAGACTGTGCTAATGGTTTTCGGGCTTTGGGCTCGGGCAGCCATACCGGTTGCCCGATTGCGACCAAAAGGGGACGTTCTCATCTAGACATGACCCCAAACCTGCATATGAAATTTCGTGATGATCAGACAAGAACTGCGGGGTGTAGCCCGTGCTAAAGGAAAATGTGAACAGACGTCACAGACTCACAGACTCACAGACTAACAGACTCACAGACTCACAGACTCAAAGACTCACAGACTAACAGACTTCCGCACACGTGATGGCAATAGCTTATCTTGACTATGTCAAGTTAAGCTAAAAATGAGTTTTTCTGAAGGTTGCGTGCCATCTGCACAGCACCCAGCAAAGTACTGGACGTCAAATGTCATAAGTAAAAGTGACCAATACGCATATTGCAGGTCTGGCATGCTCAGGCCTGCTAAATCACTGGTACTGCCGCCCTGTAGGTTAAGATTTTATTTAAGTTTCAGGCTGCCTGGGCCCTGGGAAAAATGGTTGCAGTGACCCTCACTGCCACCTCACCCCGATTCTCACTACTGGGACTTGGTTGGGACAATCATGACCTTAGCTACCCATGACAGACCCCTGAGGTCATCTGCTGGCTGTGGCCATCCTTCTTTTTTCTCCCCTTCCCACTTTGTCTCCTGGGCAGGTGAGTTTCGGTCCATCTGGCTTCTCTCTTTCCGGCAGTTGGTTGCGCTCTCCCTTGGCTTGTTCGACCTGGACCATGGCCTACTAATTCTGTAAATACGACGTAAAGGACAGGGGTAATGGGTTGCATGCCCCAATAAACATGTGCTACAAACATGTGCTACACAGCACGTCCATGGGAAAAGTGTATTGATGGGAAATCTGTGAAAATTTCAGGTCATTAGCCCATTCGGACCAGGAGATATTGGTAAATGAAAATTTGAGCGTTTTTTCCATGTTTGGCGGCCATTTTGGACTCAATGTGGATAAAATGGAAATTTATTTTGCATTTATGATAATGATACATTTCATTCTAACTATTCAATCTATTACTGATGTTCTGCTAATTCAAAGTACCAAGATAGTAGGCCAAAATGTCCATTTTTCAGGCCTAATTTTGATATTTTGGAAAATTTTGGCAGAAAAAATAATTTTGATAAACTTTTTTTACCACTTGGTTACGGAAATGTGTATTTAAGACAAATCTGTGAAAATCTTAGGTCATTAACCCTTTACCCAACACAGACGATATCAAAATTTATTATTTTAAATACTATTTTTTTTAATTTTTCAAAATATTTCAAGAAAACCATATCATGTGACCCCTCGTTGGGACGAGCTCGATGAGCTCGTTCCAACGAGGGGTCACATGATATGGTTTTCTTGAAATTTCTTGAAAAATAATACTTTTTCAACTGCTGAATTTGATTATTATGCAGGCGGATGCGGGCGATTCGTTGGGTAAAGGGTTAACCCATTCAGAGTAGGAGATATTTGTCAATGAAAATTTTTTTTGGGGGGGGGGAGGGGGGTTTCACATTTGGCAGCCATTTTAGACTCATTGTGGATAAAATCAAAAAAATCTTTGCATTTATGATACCGATGCATTACATTCTTGCTATTCAGTCTATTACAGGTGTCCTGCTAATTCTCAGTGCCAAGATTGTAGACCAAAATGTCCGATTTTCAGGTCTTTTTTGGATGTTTTGGAAAATTTTGGCAGAAAAAATATTTTTTGTAAACTTTTGTTACTAGTTCCGTACTCAATGGAACACACGGAATGGGGCCCTCAGATACAAAGCAACTGGTAGAAGGGGCATAAAATTTTTAGCCAAAGTATGTGTAAGCCATTTGCGAACCATTACAACAAACTATGCATTGATCCAAGACTCTGTGAGAAGGCCATAAATGAAACAGACAAATACATTTTTAGGACTACTTTTGTGAAAAAGTCTAATGTAGACAGACACCTCCCATGAAAAGCACACAAATTTGCTGAGGAGATGAAAGGTCGAGGAACCAAAAGTTGTCAAACACCAGGCCAAACAAACCCATGCACACCTGCAAATTCTCAAACTACGTATAATATAAACGACTGTTTGACTGTCATACACACATGAATGACATGATTGAATAGCCAGCCCTCAATAGATCTCCATAGCCCAGTTAAGGTGGGCCAAAAATTGCTCTCCTGGGTCTAATTAAGGAATCCAGTTATGGCCCCCCTTCAGTTTTGAAAATGACAGGCCTAGGCCTGATTCACTTATCAGGAGTTTACTCATATAACCTATACACAATTAACAGGTCAAAGTTGTGATAAATGGTTTGGGGTTCAGAAATTGTATTTTATTAACAGGTATAGTTAGAGAGCCTGACAGTTGCTCACCATTGCTTGGTGGTTCTCTGAATCCAGTTATGGCCCCCCTTCAGTTTTGAAAATGACAGGCCTAGGCCTGATTAACTTATCAGGAGTTTACTCATATAACCTATACACAATTAACAGGTCAAAGTTGTGATAAATGGTTTGGGGTTCAGAAATTGTATTTTATTAACAGGTATAGTTAGGGAGCCTGACAGTTGCTCACCATTGCTTGGTGGTTCTCTGGGTACTCTGGCTTCCTCCACCCATAAAACTGTCTGAAACTAGGTGACCCTGGCTGTCACAACTGTTGTTAAACCCCAATAAATAAACAAACAAATAAATAAATAAATAAGTAACAGGTATAGTATCTTAGAATCAAGAACAAAAAGTGTTCAATCAATAGTTCCTAGTTTTGTACAGGGTTGATGCGGTATGAAAAGAAACGGAGGCCACCTCCATGTGTCAGATTTGATTTTTTAAAATTTTCTTCACTTGTGCCATCATTAACAATACAACGGGGTTATTCAATCAGGATATATCCACTTAAGTGACTCCATAGTAATAAAAAGAAGGATTTTTGCCGATGTTTCTTTAACTCTTTACCTAACATGAAAAGCAGACGACACTTGCAAACAAAATTCTTGAATAACTATTTTTTTTCATTTTTTCTCAAAAACATAGGATTTTTTTTCATTTTTTCTCAAAAACATAGGTTATGACCCTCATTGGAATGAGCTTGACAAAAACCTATGTTTTTTGAGACAAAAAATGAAAATATAATGATAATTAATTGGCGATTTTTGAGAATAGCACTGGCAGGTTTTGCCCATTACGTTCGGTAAAGGGTTAATAAACTGCATTATAACTTTAATATAGTCTTTATATTTATTTTATAAAGTTTCAGTCCTAATACCTCACAATGTCAGAAATCTCTTGTGTTGGGGAATGGCCATGACTGCACTGGAGAGTCTAGTGGCAGTGAGATGGCAGTGGGGGCCATGATCCTAACAAAATAGGGGACCCAATATGCACAAGGCCAACCAAGGTTTGGCCCAGTGCGGCAGAATTTTGAAATTTGTATATGAAAAGGGGTAAAATGCTCAACTCTGAAAATCAATGCACTGAGGTGTCACAAGTAGAAAAATTAGCAATTTGACGTCACTTTCGTGCGACTTCAATTTGAATTCAGACAAATGCGAATTCAAACCAGCCTTTAACAAAGATTTGGAAATCGAATTGATTGACGAAACTTTCATTATGAAAAGGTGGAGAAACATTACATGATGAAGGGAGAAACAGAATGGATATACAGAAATAATATTCATGGCAAATTTAGTGTCAGATGCTGGCAATCAAACTAGGGCTGTCACGATTATTGAATTTAGGAATCGATTAATCGTTGCAAATAATCGACCATAATCGATTAATCGTACTTAGATGGTCCCACTCTCTCTCTCTTTGAAGTCGTTAAAAATGAAGCTCAAGTCAGTTGACCTACCTCAAGTAAACAAGAAAGACGATCCTCTTTTAGGTGCACCCAAAGCTTTGATGTTCTGAACTTTTGAACCATCAGTGTAATAATCAAGACCAGTCGTCAGTTGCCAACTTCACAAGTTTGCAACTGCCGAATGGTCTTGATTATTATACTGACGGTTCAAAAGTTCAGAACATCAAAGCTTTGAATATATCAAAAAGACAAATACAAATGCTTCTAATGGCTTCTTGAGGTTTAATGTCGACGTTCTTGACCTTTTTACTTTTGGAAACAATAGTTTTTTCCTCAAATTATTTTTAATTATTAAAATTATCTGAAACGGGGTAAAATTTACAGATTCTTCGACAACGAACAATACTAATCGATTTCGGCATGATCGATCGACAATCGATTAATCGATTAATCGTGACAGCCCTAAATCGAACTACATGTAAGTTCGCTCATGCAATATATCAAAAGGAAACTTTAGTTGGTGATTTACGTTACACAAATTCAAATTCCTGCATATCTTCTCTCTCTCTCACAGACATATCTCTCTCACAGACATATCTATCTCTCTCTCTCTCTCCATGCTGGCCCATAAGTCGAGCTGTGAATGGGAGAGCCCATGAGGGTGATAATGCTCTGTATTAAAGGAATTTGGAGGGACAATACCTGGGTGTACTAGTTGAGTACCATGCAAGTTTTCCATAACCTAATAACCTCTTTATTTATTAAACCAAAACAAATGATTCCAAAATGTTCTCAGATCAGTTGCAGCTTTTCAGACATGGCAGAGTAATCACCAAAGTAGTATTTTTTCAAGTTATCTAATGGGACACACATATATGCCAATGGATCATGACATGAATAACATCAGGCCTGAAAATAAACTGCAAACAATCATTTAGGTTATGTGTGGGTTATGTCAATTGTGAAATACGTAAATGAACGACAGGTTACAGCAAAATAAAATTTTTTTGAGATAATCTATTTACCATTCATCTGGATATAATAAAGAGGACTGATAACAGTACAACCATCATGGACAGGTGAAAATCTATGGATGGGCATTTTTCCATTTCATCTGCAATGACACCCAGCCAAATTTTCACCAATGAAGCACTGGGGTAATCCCAGTGCTTCATTGGTGGAAATTTTGCTAGGTGTCAAAGTGGATCATCTCTGAATTATATGCGTGGAAAAAATGACAACCCAGGCCCTACTGTATGGCAGTTCACAGATTTTGAGAGAGTCTGTGGCAAGCACAAGGGGACATCAGCAGTCTTAGGGAGTATGAGCATTGAAGAGAGGGGTCTTCCTGCAGGAACATTTTAAAACAGTACTATCAAATAAGGTGATAAGACAACTTTTTGACTAACTGTTTATAGTTACAGATAAACAACTTTTCAGTTATCTGGGTTTTTTTTTTCATTTAGACTACCACCAGAGGAATTATAAAATGTTCCTCACAAATTTTATGGCATGAAACAACATAAATTAAATTCCTAATCCAGCTAGGGCTGCACAGTATTACAGTATACCAGTTGGTACCGGTATTGAAATCGTCACCGATTAAAAACCGTCCATCAAAAATGAATACCGGTATACCGTGAGTAACGGTATACAATTTTTGGGTCCGGTATTATGATTTGAAATTCGCGTTTTCTTGAAATAAAAATATAAATAATGCGCGAAAATAGGGCAAACACATATTAAATGCAAGGGATATCATGAATAAAAAAGATACTTCTGGAGCAATAGACAGAAGTATTACTTACTGCTCTGGGACAATGAGTGATTTGAATGGAGGAACGACAATAATCCATTTCTAAAAAGTTATTGAACCTATTGTTTAATACGAAAATAAGCCATAAAATTATCATTGGGTTTACTGGCTTTCATCTGAATCTCGGATACAAGTAAATTTGTCTTTGTCAATTTAATTCCTGTAAAAACATGGTCAACCTCTCTTGACTGATAAGCATTTAATTACTGAGCCAGTCATTGTGCTAATTGCGTATATTTGGCTTCATGAAAAACAGTGTGAAACAAAACTTTTTTTATCAAAACGTGTGTCCAGTTGATGGAATTCCAAGGGCCTGGTTACACAAACAACCAGTAGTAGCTCCTCCCCTTCTCCTATCTTCCTGCAGTAAACTTCCTCAGATGACAATGTCAAATGTCAGCTGTCATATGTCAGGCCAGTCGGTCTGTTGATATTAAGCACGCCTCCAAGATGTGATCACTCTTCAGTTTCATGACAGTCTGCAGGTGTCAATCACAGCCCACAATATTTTCTCCCAGTGATGGCGTCACACGTCTGTCATATTTGACAAAAATTGTTGCACATTTCGCAATTGTGAATATGTGTGATCTGAAACATTTTTTTGTCAGATTGCCGACAAACAATGAATTAATGAACTCCAAAATTCTGTTACATTCAGAGTAAACTCAGCACTTAGAATGTACCGAATTACATGAGTTGTTTTTCACCTAGGACCTTGTAGTTGTACATCACATTTATCAAGCACTTTCATAAAAGTAAGGTACATGTATTTCAGTTTTATTTTGTTTTCAATCTGAACTGTTTCACGGTATACCGGTATACCGTGGTATTGTTTTCAATACCGTCACCGGTACCAAAATCCGAATACCGTGCAGCCCTAAATCCAGCATGTTTTTCCTGGCAGACCTGACAATCTCTCGGGACTTGCATTGCATCCAAATGAGTATTGATTACTATAATGGCATGCCATTTATGACTTAACAGAATTTCTGCCACAACACAATGAAAAGCAACAACTAACATGTGATCTTCCCAAAGTCAGATCGTGTGTTGGTTGTTGCTATTTGTTTGTGGCATAACTTCTGTTAAAATTGTAAACACTAAACAGCATACAGTTAAAACTAGAATTCCTGTCACGAACTGTGCGCTTATCTAGGCTTAATTGCATGTAGGAATTGCATGCAATTGCCATATCGAATGGCATCCAAAGCACAGCAGGTTCTCCTGGTTACTCATAGCAAACACAGGCAATGTTTCTCCCAATGGACCTCCGGGTTACCCGGAGGTCCATTGGCTGAAAAATTGCTTGTTCACCAGTGACATATGGGAGCAAAATGGAGGCGAGTGGAAAATCGCTCACCTCAAATAAGGTTTGCGAGAGTGAAAACTGTGAGGAGAGTGAATTTGATTGAGTGTTGATTTCAATGTTTAACTTCAAATGACAAGCATCCTTCGAAATGAATGTATGAATACAACAGAACACGGATGGAATTTTGATGGTGAAAATATATGTAACCCACTAAATTAGATCTGGATTTTAAATGGCAGATTATTAAAATCGTGGAAAATGGATGCATAAATTCAAAATCGGGCACATTAATTCCTGTCACTGGTGAATTGGAGCGACAGGTGTCACATGTATAAAAGAAAACAAGAAACGGGGCAACATTCCACATGTGTTTGATAAAAAAAATACTGAAGTATTAAAACATTTCTCAGATCTTGGAATGGGCCACACCATTTTTTTATCTGAACATGTGTGTTGGTTTTGTGGTGGGAGTAAGCTCTGGGCGAGTTGTCAATGTACAACCCTCTTACTGTTAGCGTGTCATGTGTGGATGTATAAGTGAACTACTGTGTGTCATGTTCATAACAACGGAAAGGAAATTGTTTGGAATTGTACTTTAAATGCTTCAAATTGTGAATGATTCTTAAAAATTTCCCAACATCAAAACTTAACTGAATGTTTCTGTTGACGCAACTTAAAAGGATGAAAACACACCTAACAATAGAGGTGAGCAATTATTCGTGCAACTCAGACAATTTTTGCATGAGCGATGGTGTGCGAAAGCGACCACGTGCCTTTCCCATGCATCACTGGTTCACAGGACATATGTACAGAATTTGATAGCCTTACTATGGTCATAACACGTATATTAACGTGCAGATCGACGTGCTATTTGTGCACATTTCATGACAGGACTTCTAGTTTTAATTGTAGCTAATGCAGAAAACAGAGAAGGTGAAAAAGCATTACAACACATTATTTCTATAGGCTACATTTAGTGTAACCTATTAAAAGATTAGGATGTAAGTTCTTTATTTCTAGGCAGGGCTTCCGCTAGATTAAAATTATTGGGTCCATTTTTAGATATTGAGGAATTTTTTGTTAGTGGCATCAGTGCCGAATGCATTTGATGCACTTGCCAAAGGCAGGTTCCCCCATCCCCTAGGGCTGCACGGTATTCGGATTTTGGTACCGGTGTCGGTATTGAAAACAATACCGCGGTATACCGGTATACCGTGAAACAGTTCAGATTGAAAACAAAATAAAACTGAAATACATGTACCTTACTTTTATGAAAGTGCTTGATAAATGTGATGTACAACTACAAGGTCCTAGGTGAAAAACAACTCATGTAATTCGGTACGTTCTAAGTGCTGAGTTTACTCTGAATGTAACAGAATTTTGGAGTTCATTAATTCATTGTTTGTCGGCAATCTGACAAAAAAATGTTTCAGATCACACATATTCACAATTGCGAAATGTGCAACAATATATTTTTGTCAAATATGACAGACGTGTGACGCCATCACTGGGAGAAAATATTGTGGGCTGTGATTGACACCTGCAGACTGTCATGAAACTGAAGAGTGATCACGTCTTGGAGGCGTGCTTAATATCAACAGACCGACTGGCCTGACATATGACAGCTGACATTTGACATTGTCATCTGAGGAAGTTTACTGCAGGAAGATAGGAGAAGGGGAGGAGCTACTACTGGTTGTTTGTGTAACCAGGCCCTTGGAATTCCATCAACTGGACACACGTTTTGATAAAAATAGTTTTGTTTCACACTGTTTTTCATGAAGCCAAATATACGCAATTAGCACAATGACTGGCTCAGTAATTAAACGCTTATCAGTCAAGAGAGGTTGACCATGTTTTTACAGGAATTAAATTGACAAAGACAAATTTACTTGTATCCGAGATTCAGATGAAAGCCAGTAAACCCAATGATAATTTTATGGCTTATTTTCGTATTAAACAATAGGTTCAATAACTTTTTAGAAATGGATTATTGTCGTTCCTCCATTCAAATCACTCATTGTCCCAGAGCAGTAAGTAATACTTCTGTCTATTGCTCCAGAAGTATCTTTTTTATTCATGATATCCCTTGCATTTAATATGTGTTTGCCCTATTTTCGCGCATTATTTATATTTTTATTTCAAGAAAACGCGAATTTCAAATCATAATACCGGACCCAAAAATTGTATACCATTACTCACGGTATACCGGTATTCATTTTTGATGGACGGTTTTTAACCGGTGACGATTTCAATACCGGTACCAACCGGTATACCGTAATACCGTGCAGCCCTACCATCCCCCTCCCCAGTCCCCATCACCTCAGAAAAATTTTGATTTTTAGATGCTCTGAGGTGGCATCTGAAAGCATTCTGATCACAAATATGCTGAAAAAAAGATGAAGAAAATGTGTATTTTTCCCTCGTAAAAACTGATAAATTCATGCCTGGAGATTTTGACATTAAAAGTCAGAGTGTGTGTGATTTATCTAGAAATATTCACTCACATTCTGATTCAAGTGCATAACAATATACATCTGCACTGGGGAAAATTGGTTAGGGGAATGGGTCCATTTCACGGAGCCCAAAACAGGGTCACAGAAGCCTTGCTAGGCCTGTAGCATATTGTGTTATCAGTACTAAATCAAGAAAAAACAAATAAAAATAATATTTCAGATTCAATATTCTTGCATTTCACTCCAACAGTTGTAATTCTACAGTGCTGAGAGTGAGAAAAACAGAAAGATAATTTCAACCATATAACAACCCAGTCACAGTGTGATTGGAATTCTCTTTTCACTTTTGAGATCACAGGACTGTATAATTTATTTCCGTCCTAACTGAAACCATAAGGCCATCACAAAGTAGATCTTTTGTTTCTCAGGCCGTTTTTTGTAAAATTGCATGTGGGCGGGTAGTTTTTTATTTTTTATTTTATTTTTGTAATTATTTCTTGCCATCAAAAGTTCATGTTCTTGGTTTGTTTCATGTTTTAGGCCTCATAATCTACAAAATAGCATGGGTGGTGGTGTATTTCGTCCCTTGAGTGCAAAAAGGCTTTGCAATGCTGAAGCATTGCAAAGTCTTGTTGCACTCAAGGGCCAAATTTATCAATTTTATTAACTTTGGCAAAATAGCAGACATAAACCATTTAATTTTTATTTTTTTTAAGTGTTTGCATTGGTTATAAAAAGCAAGCATGCGGCAGCCAAAAGGGCCATGCAGAAGGGCCCAAGAAAAAGAATTTTAATTTTTTTAGGCCTCATATAATTGCTGTGAATAGTTTCATAAACACTCACTGTTATTGCAGCTACTGTAGCAAGTTTTGAACCATACAATTTCCTCCAGCATTCTTGAAGAGAATGATACAGTAATGCTAATTCTTCTGTTGTACCCTGATATATTAGTTCCTTAATGTCAAGTCCACCACTGAATATATTAGGAATATTCTGTCAGAGAAAAATAACAAAATGATTTTTATGTTAATCGAATAGCCCAGTTAAATATATATAACTTCCAAACTCCGAACAATTTATCATAATTTCATGTCAAATTTACTCAAAAACATAGGTTATGACCTCTCATTGGAATGAGCTCAATGAGCTCGTTTCAAAGTGGGGTCATAACCTATGTTTTTGAGACAAAATGAAAAAAATAATGAAAATTAATTGACGACTTTTGTGAAGAGCACTGGCCGGTTTTGGCCGTTACGTTGGTAAAGGGTTAATGGTGCACACAATACATGGAGAGTGTATCATCACTAAATCACCCCTAGACTCGAGATTTCATCCAAGCAATAATTGAAAATTTGTTGAAAAGCAAAACAAGGACAAAGCAATGTTCCAGCCAACAGACCTCTGGGTTAAGCCCAGAGGTCCATTGGCAGCAACATTGCTTGTGTTTTTTGTCCTTATGTGCAGAATTTGAAATTGATACTTTGGGTGAAAACTCTACTCCATGGGTGATTTAATTACAATCCACTCTCCACGTACTGCAGGTTATAGCATAAATTCCTACCAAATGAATGAAAGAAATTTTATGATCTAATCTGAAGAATTACTCTGGTAACTACAAGATTTTCTATGTCTTTTAACCCTTTACCTAACGTAATGACCAAAACTGGTCAGCGCCATTCTCAACGGATGGACACATTTTTCAATAATAGTCCCCTAAGTTAAACAAGGGCAAATAACGTATGAACAAATGGATGCAGCTCTCTACTTGATACCTCGTCTGACCAGCTCGGTCAGAGGCATAATAACATACTATTGTGAGTTATGGATGCTTTATTAACACGAGACAGTGCATGTTTGTTAATTTTTGGTATTTTATGAGATTAACTGATTTAAAAACGTAATAAATAATTGCCACTTTCATTTTACTCTTCAAGAGGCGATGGGCGGTAAATTTAGACAAGTTTGCATTCAGGTCATGGTCACCAAAGGTCAATTTGGATGTAGTTCCACTGTAGGTGTAAATTTTAACCATTGAAATCCCATTCCTGGCGTGTTCACCACAAATACACATGTTCACCATGGTTGGTGTGTGAAGTTAAAATTTATGTGATAGGCTTCTTATATACTCTCCCAAAAAAGAAAGTGTGCATGCTAAAAAATAACACTAAAAAATGATATATATCATATTCATTCATGGAAATTTTATTCAATCACAGATGAATCAATTGGTGATCAACACGAGAAACTTCATTACGCTACGACGAATACTCTTGGTGCCATGGAGAGTCAAAGACACTAAAGGTCAAACACAAAAGTCACCTCACCTCTACACCTCATGGAAGTGAACAAGTTAGCATGGAAGTGGGTTAGGGTAGGGTAGGGTTAGGGTTAGGTAGGGTTAGGGTTAGGTTAGGTAGGGTTAGGGTAGGGTTAGATTGGGTTAGGGTGAGGTTAGGTTAGGATTAGGGTAGGGTAGGGTTAGGGTTAGGTTAGGCTAACCCTAACCCTAACCCTACTCTACACCACTGCAGTCGAGCACGACGATGACGTAACGTCAAAATTGGACGAATTGCAGGTCTTCGAGGACGTAAGCCGTATTCTCTCAGCCGGTTGATTACTGTTTGAGGATGTATCCGTCTCAGGTTAGGGATGTTCCTGGCTGTTGTCGTTGCCGGTTCTGGAGATGGACGGTACGGATATACCGATCTTGTGCAGGGATGGTAACTTGGGGTCTCCCGGAGCAGGGTCGGTCTCGAACGTCATCATGTTGTGCATGTCGATGGACTAGCCTGTCTACAGTGTTACGGTGGCAGTTCAAATGCTGGGCAACCTCTCTATGTGTTCTGCCAGCTCTAATCATACCCAGGGCAAGGAGACATTGATTCATTGTCAATCTTGGCATGCTAATGTGGAGTCGTTTTAACAGCAGCGCAAGTTTGAATGTGAATGATAGGAAGTTTAGTGTTTAAATACCCAAGGATTCACACTGCTGCATGAATTTTCAGACTCTCCACGTAAAAAACATGCCTTTTCACAAACGTGCAGCACGTCATTTAACGTTAATGCAATTTTAACGGGGAAAGCTGTTTTTGTGTTCAATATAACTATTTCATGAACAGGTTAACACTCTTTACACCTACGAAATTATTTTTTTGGAGTTTGATCAATTTCTGCAATGCACACTTTCTTTTTTGGGCGAGTATATATAGTAGAATAGGTAATCATGGTATAAAAATGGTTAATATGGTTTTATTATGTAGATACTACATTCAATTTGTTTCTTTAATACAAAAGCAAATATGGAAAAGTCATTGGCATTATTGCTCAAATCGTACAATTATGGATTCCATTGGAATAATAAGCTCACCGATATGTAGATTTAGTTTTATATTTTGTTCTATATCAAGTGTTAGTGTATAATGTATATTTTTCCTATTTCCATTCATTAAACTTTCCCTCTGGAAAAGACTATTGTTATTCTACGGATTATTATTATTATTATTTTTTTTTTTTTTTTTTCCACACATTTTGTCTGTACGATTCAGAAGCCATTTTCGAACCGATTTTCACGAAATTTTGCACACGCATAGAGGTGCTCAAAATCTAAAAATGTACCAAAAGCAGAATTTTCGATTTAACGCTTATTTCATCAGAATTGGCAAAAAACTACCAAAATTAGGGTTTATCGACACTTTCTCGAAACACGTCTTGTAGATTTTTTTTTATACATTCGTCATTGCTAAACCTGCCTGTGACACGCCCTTTGATACACACGACATATCAGGCGATGCATATGGTAACCCTCCACAGGCTGCCAAACAACGAAATTTTGATGAAATAGGCCGGTTTCAGGCCCCCACTGCACCCAAACAATACACGAAAGATAAACATAAATTCCTTTATTGGAAGTGGAATTCACCGTGGATCGTTTTTGTCAGTAATAAGGGTGTTCAAAAAACCAAGCGTTAACCCGTTTTGGGCTGGTTAAACAGCAATACCCCCATAAAGCTAAAAAATTTGTGTTTTCCGTGGATTTCTCTAAACGAGTCTTGTAGATTTTCAAGAAATATTTCTCACTCCCAGGCCTTGGTGTGACAACAGAAGTTGCATGGACAAAATACTGCGGTGAGCATTTGTTAACCCTCCACGGGCTGCTAAAAGTCAAAACTGTGATAAAATGGGCTGTTTTTGGATGCCAACAGCACGCCTTCTTTTATCGAGCACACAATCTATAAGGAAACATTTTTGTAAGTAGTAAGGGTATTCAAAAGTCGAAGTCTTAACCCATTTTGGCCAGGCTAAAGAGAGAGACTCCTTAAAATCTTAAAATTCCCGTTTTCTGTGGATTTCTCTAAAAACATCCTGTAGGTTTTCAAGAAAAATTGACTACTCGCAGGTCTTTGTGTGACATTATAAAATGCATGAACAAAATATTCCGGTGAGTGTTTATTAACCCTCTACAGGCTGCCAAGCATCGTAATTTTGTTGACATGGGCTGTTTTCAGACATGCACAGCACCCAACGTGTACCTGAGAAATAAACATAATCTCCTTTGTTGGAAGTGGAATTCACCGAGGACCATTTTTGTAAGTAATAAGGTAATAAGGGTATTCAATAAACCAAGCGTTAACCCGTTTTGTGGTTGTTAATAGTGATACCCATCAAAGGCTTAAAAATTTATGTTTTCCCTGGATTTCTTTACAAATATCTGGTAATACCCCCATAAAGCTAAAAATTCATGTTTTCAGTGGATTTCTCTGAACGAGTCGTGTAGATTTTCAAAAAAAATTTGTCACTCCCAGGACTTGGTGTGACAATAGAAGTTGCATGGACAAAATACTGCGGCGAGCATTTGTTAACCCTCCACGAGCTACTAAAAGTCACAATTGTGAAAAAATGGGCTGTTTTTGGACGCCAACAGCACCCAATGGGTATGCCACAAAGAAAAGTGTCTTCTTTTATCGAGCACACAATCTATACGGAAACATTTTTGTAAGTAGTAAGGGTATTCAAAAGTCGAAGTCTTAACCCATTTTGGGCAGGATAAAGAGAGAGACCCCTTAAAATCTTAAAATTCCCATTTTCTGTGGATTTCTATAAAAACATCCTGTAGGTTTTCAAGAAAAATTGGCTACTGTTAGGTCTTTGTGAGACATTACAAGCTGCATGGACAAAATATTCCGGTGAGCGTTTTTTAACCCTCTACAGGGTGCCAAGCACCGTAACTTTTTTTAAATGGGCAGCTTTCGGACATGCACAGCACCCAACCTGTACCGGAGAAATAAACATAATCTGCTTTGTTGGAAGTGGAATTCACCGAGGACCATTTTTGTAAGTAATAAGGGTATTCAAAAAACCAAGCGTTAACCCCTTTCATGGTTGTTAATAGTGATACCCATCAAAAGCTTAAAAATTGATGTTTTCTCTGGATTTCTTTACAAACATCTGGTAGGGTTTTCAAGAGAAAATGGCCATTGATAGGTCATGGTGTCACATTACCAGTTGATTGGATAAATTATTCCGGTAAGCATTTGTTAACCCTCCATGGGCTTTTAAATGTCAAAATTTTGAAAAAAATAGTCTGTTTTTGAACACCAACAACATCAAATGAGAATGCAACAGAGGATCGTAACTTCTTTTACCGCACGCAAAACTGACATGAAACATTTTTGTAAGTAGTAAATGTATTCAAAAATCGAGGTCTTAACCCATTTTTGACTAGTTAAGGAGATATACCCCTTAAAAGCTTAAAATTCCAGTTTTCTGTGGATTTCTCAAAAAAAAATTTCAAGAGCAATTGACCATTCGTAGGTCTTTGAGTGACATTACAAGCTGCATGAACAAAATGTTTCGGTAAGCATTTGTTAACCCTCCAGAGGCTGCCAAGCATAGACATTTGGTGAAAATGGGCTGTTCTTGGGCAACCATAACACCAAATGTGTACCAATGAGATAAATATAACCTCCTTCATTGGAAGTGGAATTCACCGTCGATCATTTTTGTAAGTATTGAAGGTATTCACAAAACCAAGCATTAACCCTTTAGAGCTGGTTACAGAGAGATACCCCTCAAAAGGTTAAAAATTTGTGTTGTCTTGAGGATTTCTTTAAAAACATCCCACAGAATTTCAAGAAAAAATGGCCATTCTCAGATCTTAGTGTGACATTACAAGTTGCATGTACAAAATATTCCTGTAAGCATTTGTTAACCATATGCAGGTTCTCAAACATCACAATGTTGATAAAATGGGCCGTGTTTTTGCGTACCCACAGCACCCGATGCTGGGAGGAGAGATCAAAATAAGTGGAAGTAGAATTCACTGAGAATTATTTTTAGAAGTAATAAGAGTATTCAGAAAACAACACTTAACCCGTTTTGGGCTGGATAAACAATGATACCCATCAAAAGCTTAAAATTCATGTTCTCCCCTGGATTTCTCTGAAAACATCTTGTAGACTTTAAAGAAAAAATGGACATTCACAGTTCTTGGTGTGACATTACAAGTTGCATGAATAAATATTCCTGTTAGCACTTGTTAACCCTCAACAAATTGCCAGACATCAATATTTTAGATACATTTGAGATAAAATGGACCATTTTTAAATTGACACAGCACTCAGTGGGTATGTGTCAAACAAACATAACTGCTTTTGTCGGTCATTGACTTGTTGGACGACGATATTGACATAAACCCACTCCATCGTTAATGATGGTTTTTACCTAAACAATTTTTTATCAAACTGTGTCATTTGAGACTACTATACTCACCTTTCTCATAACATCAGTGAAGGAACTTCAGTGAGACAGTTAAAAACAATTCATCAGACACTGTGGGGTCATGAAAAATCATGGAATCTCATCAAGAAAAGCCATGATTCTCCAGAATCATAAAGTCTAGTTTTATTTATTTTCTTTGAATATGAGCAAAGATTAATTTTTTTTCCCTTGCCCATACAATTTTTGTTCAGGTTTTTGCCTGTAGGGTTTTTTCCATAGGTTTTTTTTCCTTTGAGCTTGCCCATCATATGCTACAAGTAATATTTTTTTTCCATTTGTTGCTGACAAAATTTACCTGAGCATGTTGAGGTCTGATATTAGATCACATGTTTACGCTTATAAAGAGTGTCTGTCAGAGATTAGAATTTGTCGCTTATTGTCACCATTCACTATACAGCCCCCTTCTTAACATTTAGTTCTACATAACTATAGAGCTAGTGGTTCTTAGTTGAAATGTGTTAATAGTAAGACACACTAATTCTGCTGTGTACAATTAAAATAATAAGGTTACAATGGAACAAACTTTGGAAAGGGCACATGAGTGGCAACTGGTATTCCCATATGACAGGCAACTTGTCCTGCTGGTTGTTGCTTGGGGATTGGGGGGGGGGGGGGGGGGGGGCATTGGCACATGAGTCAGAACTTTGGGCCAGCCTAGGTCTGACCCAAGAATTCTGGGCCATGCCCCCACCCCAAGTACTGGACCTTTGGGTTACTAACCCCCCTCCCCTCCAACCACCACTCCCCCCAATCTCACTTCTCTCCAGCCCTGTTTCCACCTTTATTACTATGTTTTGGAGAAAAAATAATTGTTTTGGAAATTCCATGTACAAAAAGTGTTACTAGTAGGAAAAGGGTTAAAAATCAGTTTGACAGTATTTTGTACAATCTTTTTTTTGGACATGTATTAAAATAGGCATTGTGTTTTGAAATGCACAATCCTGAATTAATTAACCCTTTGAACCCCAGAGGCCATTTTTGCCAGCCGGTGGTCCCACAAGCTACGTCATAATGTCATTAAGTGGGATGGCTACAAGGTAAATGTGTGGTGTAGAACAATCAATATTTTCAACGTGTAGCCCTAAGGCTGCACGTTGAAAACATTAATTGGTCTAAACCCAAATAATAAATGTGGACTCTTCCAATTGCTGTCATTGACCTGACGTGGAATATACCACCAGGGTCCAAAGGGTTAAGTTCTATCAACTACTTAACCTTTTACCTAATGAATCTGCCATATCTGCCCTTGTAATTTTTAAATCTAGCAGTTGAAAAAAATATATTTCTCAAAACATTTCAACAAAATGATATTCTGTGACCCACTCACTGGAACAAGCTTGTTGAGCTCGTTCCAATGAGGGGGTGTTTACCTGATATGGTTTTGTTGAAATTTCTTGAAAAATTAAAAAAAAACAATAATTAAAATAATAAATATAATATCCTGTGCATTGCGTAAAGGGTTAGCCCTTAACTGGTGGAGGGCTAAATTATTTTTGGTCATCCAAATTTGTCCACATCTCTTGGCTTTGTTACAATTTATGAGAGAGTGCCTAGTGGCACTCTCTCATAAACTGTAATGAGGCAAATCCTCACAGACTAAATAATTTCAGTTTAAAAATAATATGAAGCACATCCTCAGAATATGAAGCCATCAAGTTGTGGCACCTGCACTTCAGAATAAAGCCCAAATGTAATAAAGTTATCACTTCAAGAATTGTGTAGTCAAAAGCTGTAACTCAAGGTCACTGGATACTCACTGATAAACTTGTAAAACCAATATGCTGCTAAAAAACATCATTTTGATGGCCAAAGAATATCATGATTTCTCATTCCAAAAGCTGCCAGAAGTCTCTGCTTAATAACTGATTTCACTATAATCATCACTCGTGCTTTTGGCATGTGGGACAGATGCCTTCCAGATCTGCATCAGCATCCTGACACTATTGAAAGGAGGCCCATCACAGAATTAACCCTTGGGCCCGAATATTTCTCTTCCTGGCCCTAGGTTGAAACAATAACCGATTTTTATGGAACACATGCAAACCCAGTCATTTTGTCAATAAGGTGTTAGAAATAGTGCTTGGACAAACATTCAACATTAATTTCAGTGAGTGATAATGAAGTATTCCTTTTTCTTCAATAAAACATTGTAAGTTATCAACTTTACAAACAGCAGCAATTAATTAGATAGATACTTCATAATGTGAACTGCAGGGCTATAGGTTTAAATTATCATATGGATCCTCCTGTCCAGTGAGATGTTTATTGTGTGATCAACTAATATACTGGCAAGGCCTAAAAAAATAAAAAATCTGTTTCTCAGGCCCTCCCGCATGGTCCTTTTGGCTGCTGCATGCTCTCTTTTTATAACCAATTTAAACTTTAAAAAAATAAAAATTAAATGGTTTATGTCTGATATTTTACCAAAGTTAAAAAAATTGAGGAATTTGTCCCTTGAGTGCAAGAAGGCTTTGCAATGCTTTAGCATTGCAAAGCCTTCTTGCACTCAAGGGATGAAATACTCCACCACCCATGCTATTCTGTAGATTATGAGGCCTAAAACTTGAACCAAGAACATGAACTTTTTATGGCAAAGAAGTAATTGCTGAAATAAAAAATAAAATAAAAAACCGCTCGCCTGCATGCAATTTTACAAATAATGGCCTGAGAAACAGAAGATCTACTTTGTGTAGCCCAACTTTTATGCCAAAAAAAATTATGCATGCCAGGTTGAAAGGGTTTGTTTTCTTTATTGGGTTTAACAACCTTTTCAACAGAGTGATGGACGGTATTATGGGTGGAGGAAGCCAAAGTACCTAGAGAACCACTGAGCAGAAGCAAGTGACTGTCAACCCTACAAAATTAGTATTTCTGAATGAGAAGAATTAGCAGTGGTTGAAGGTAAGTGAATCATTTACATGGCTTACACCTAAGTCATGGGCGAACTAGGCCAAGAAAAATTTCTGGGATATGAAACAAAGCAGGCCCCAAACTCAGAGAAAATTTTCGATTTTTTTTAACCCTTTACCCAACGTAACGGCCAAAACCGGCCAGCGCTATTCTCAAAAATTGCCAGTTAATTTTCATTGTTTTTTTCATTTTTTATCTCAAAAACATAGGTTATGACCCCTCATTGGAACGAGCTCGTTCCAATGAGGGGTCATAACCTATGTTTTTGAGACAAAAAATGAAAAAAACAAGTTATTCAAGAATTTTTTTTTCAAGTGTCGTCTGCTTTTCATGTTAGGTAAAGGGTTAACCGAACGAATGCTGGTTCCTTGCATCTGAGTGATAAATGGCAGTTCAAACAGAGGACATTTCAATGGCATTTTTGTATCATCTTCATCACTCATTTGGCAAGAATATCAACAGAGGGAGGGGGTTGCAGACCCATCGCGACAATCACAGTTCAGTCCAACAGAAGAAAATTTTGATTTTTCAAATTAAAAGAATACTGTTTCCTTGCATCTGAGCAATCAGTGGCTGAATAGACTGCTGCTATATCAAAATGTTCTCTATGTGGACTGCCAATATGTCGACCGCAATATATCAGCATTCCAAGCAATCAGATCTATTTCAACTGTTGGGCATTTTTACAAAATATCAGGCACCAACAGGTGTTTGGCTGCAACAACTTTGGGAGCACAGGGGCCACCAAATAGGGGGCCCACTGAGAATTTTCCTGGTGAACCATATGGCCTGTCTGCCTCTGACCTTATTACATAGCACCAGCCATGTTCCCTCATGGCAAATCAGGATTAAGTGTCTTGCGCAAGGACACAATGCAGTTAACACAGGTCAGGATCAACCTTTCAGTTCAAGTCCAATGCTCTGACTATTGAGCTACTACCAGGGCAGGGAGCAGTTAACGTTTCAAACGTTAACGTGTTAAATTATTTTAACAAAGTTAAAAAAAAATTTAACCAAGTTAATAACGTTTAACTTTGAAGATTATAATTGTATAATATGAAGCATTGCGTCATTATCTTGTGTTTACCCAAGCTGGATTGCGTGTGCCGATGAGGTCGAATTTTGCACCATTTGACGAAATTGAAGAACACGAATAATGTAGATGTCCGTAGCCCTCCTACCGATGTTGGTGAATTTGGCTCGCCGATATTTGACTATACAGCAATATCAGCTTCATCTGAACGCCTATTTTCCATGTAAGGACTGCTGGTGTTCGATCAATGGAGGATGTCTCTTTCTAAGAATACGGCTGCAGCGATTGTATTCTTAAATGAAAATATCGCTGAATGTTAGAGTTTACGATAACCTGAGAGAGAGTTATATCTTAACTACTCGCCCCCTGAGTTCCAATGTATTCTATGTGCCAGTAGGCACATAGAACACATTGGAACTCAAGAGACGAACTGTGCGTAAGTTCAATTATATTCAAATTCAAATCAATAAAAATGGCCGAAGTTATTAAAATTTTGTTCATTTTTACATTTAACGTCATTTAACTTGTTTACGCAGAATTATTTAACACGTTAACGTGTTAAAAAAAATTTTAACTCCTCCTTGCCCTGGCCACCACACTCTCCAGTTGAAAGAGTTCAGCTGTAAAAGCTGTTCATGAAATAACAACAAAGTTGTAACTTACTGATGTAATGATAAGTCCCTTGCATAATTCATCTTTCTCTAGTGTATCTATTGTACTATTTACATCACTGAGAAATTTAACATTCATACTGTTCGCTGGTGGCTTTTGTAAAATTAGTGTTGCAATTCCTGTAGAAAAAAATTGAAATTGAAACACATCATAACTGAACATTGCTTTGTGTCACCAACAACTTGTTTAAATTCATATTTATTTATTAAAGTTTAACAACACTTTAACAGTGAAGGTCATATTGTGTCGTTGACAGTTTTACGGGTGCGGGAAGCCGGAGTACCCGGAGAGAACCACTGAGCAGCTGCCAGCTCCCCAACATCGTAAGTCCGCACTGCAGCACAGGCAGAGTTAGAATTGTTGAAGACATGCACACCATTGACCTGCAGTATACCTTAGTACACGGCATCATCATGCCCCCATGTGGACAATCAGGGTTAAGTGCCTTGCCCAAGGACACAATGCGGGAGTCTGAATCGATCGCTCAGATGGTCACTCCATCCAAGGACTAACCGGGTTCGATGTTGCTTAACTTAGGGAACTGGTTACCATAATGCCACTGTTCAAATTCATATTTCTTCAGTTTAATTTAACACCTGAGTGAGATATTTTAGGTATGTCATACAAAAGTAAAGCCTAAAAACTTAAAAGTCTGTTTCTCAGGCCTTCTTGCATACTCACTTTTTATAAACAATGCAAACTTATAAAAAAATTAAATGGTTTAAGTCTAATGTTTTACCTAAGTTAATAAAATTGATAAATTTGTCCATTGAGTGCAACTCATGGGAAAAAATACACCACCACCTATGCTATTCTGTAGATTATGATGCCTAAAACATAAAACAAACCAAGAACATGAACTTTTGATGGCAAAGAAATAATTACAAAAATAAACTAGATGGTGTCACTTGTGTGCAAAGCACACTATAGTGTATCCCCGCATTTGCATCCTTGACTTTGTATGAATGCTTGATACAAAGAAGAAATGTATTATATGACACACTAAAATCATATTGAGTGGCACAGGTGACACAGCTTCGTGTGCACCTACAGACTCCACTGCAACATTTGGGCATGGTTTTAGCGTTTCGAATTACATACATGTACCCTGGGAGCCTTTCGCCGGAAACGGTCTAAGAAAACATGAAAGTGGCAATGGTGGCACCCCAAAAATCCGAAACCTTCGTGTACATCTACAGACCCTACTGCAACTTTTGAGCATAGTTTTAGCATTTCAAATTACATACTCTGGGAGCTTTTCGCCGGAAATGATCTAAGAAAACACGAAAGAAAAACGGTGGCACCACCACGTGGCATCTGAAAAATCTGAAACCTTTGTACGCATCTACAGACCTTACTGCAACATTTGAGCATGTGTTAAGCATTTCGAATTACTTACCCTAGGAGCCTTTCGCTGGAAACGGTCTAAGAAAACACAAAAGTGGCAACGGTGACACAGCCACTTAGCACCCAAAAAATCCAAAACCTTCCTACGCATTTACAGACTCTACTGCAACATCTCAGCATGGTTTTAGCGTTTCGAATTACATACTCTAGGAGACTTTCGCCGGAAACGGTCTAAGAAAACATGAAAGTGGCAATGGTGGCACAGCCACGTGGCACCTGAACAATCCGAAATCTTTGTGTACATCTACAGACCCTACTGCAACATTTGAGCATGGTTTTACCATTTTGAAATACATACTGTAGGAGCCTTTCGCCAGAAATGGTCTAAGAGAACATGAAAGAGGCAACGGTAGCACAGCCACGTGGCACCCCAAAAATCCAAAACCTTCGTGCACATCTACAGACCCTACTGCAACATTTGAGCATGGTTTTAGGATTTCGAATTACATACCCTAGGAGCCTTTCACCGGAAATGGTCTAAGAAAATGTGAAAGTGGCAACAGCACAGCCACTAGGCAGCTGAAAAATCTGAAACCTTCGTGCACATCTACAGACAGACCCCACTGAAACATTTGAGCATGGTTTTAGCGTTTCGAATTACATACCCTAGGAGCCTTTCGCCGGAAACGGTCTAAGAAAACACAAAAGTGGCAATGGTGGCACAGCCACGTGGCACCTGAAAAATCCGAAACCTTCGTGCGCATCTACAGACCCCACTGCAACATTTGAGCATGGTTTTAGCGTTTCGAATTACATACCCTAGGAGCCTTTCGCCGGAAACGGTCTAAGAAAACACGAAAGTGGCTACGGTGGCACAGCCACGTGGCACCCGAAAAATCCGAAACCTTCGTGCGCATCTATAGACCCTACTACAACATCTGAGCATGGATTTAGCATTTCGAATTACATATCCTACAAGCCTTTTGCCGGAAACGGTCTAAGAAAACACAAAAGTGGCTACGGTGGCACAGCCACGTGGCACCCGAAAAATCCGAAACCTTCCTACATATCTACAGATCATTTAGCAACACCCTAGTGTAATTTTAGAACTCCGAATTACATAGGTTGGGACTATTCAGCAAAAAAGTGAAAAAATAACGCATTTTTTAAGTGGCTCCACAGAAGCCACCTGGTGGCACAAAAATTTAAAAGTTGTATTTTGGGGTTGCACAGACCCTATCGAACAACTGTAGAAAGTTACAGCGTTTCGAATTACAAAACCGGACGTACGGAAGTACGGACGTACGTACGTCCGGACGTACGGCCGTACGGACGTACGGCCGTACGGACATACGGACGGAGATCATGACAATATCCCCGCATTTTTTAAAATGCGGGGATAAAAATAAAATTTAAACTGGCCACCCACATGAAATTTTACAAAAATGGCCTGAGAAAAAGATCTACTTGGTGGGGCCTAACACAACAACTTTTATATAACTGACTGATTGGTGGCTTTTGTAAAACTACTGTTGCAATTCTAAAATTTTATTTTAAGGAAATATTTCATTCTTTAATATATAAAAGGCTAAACATTTTTAACCCTTTACTCAAGTTCCCGACGTACAACCACAATTAGGGCATAAGGTATGTTTTTGGAGCAATAATTGAAAAAATGTGTAGTTAATCAAGACTTTTGTTTGCAAGCATTGTCTGCCTTTTATGTTAGGTATAGGGGTAAAAATGTTTCCAGTTGCTCGATCGGTCAAAACTTTTAACTGCCAAACCAAAATTTTGATTTCTGTTGTTATTGATATAAAAAAACTCAGTAGAACTCCATAATTATTTGTATTAGAGGTAGAAAATTCTGGTAACATAGTAACACAATGTAACTAAACATTACTTTGTGTTACCAACAACTGAAGATTGGTATCTCATGCCAGGACCACAGATTTGTTCAGATCCATATTTCTGCAATTCAATTTATCATCGGAGTTAGATATTTTAGGTATGACATGACCCTCCCCACCCCCACCCCCACCCCCCACCCCCACAGGTCCTTTTGGCTGCCACATGCTCTCTTTTTATAACCACTGCAAACTTTAAAAAAACGAAAGTGTCAATGACACTGTAGGTAAACTTGTGTGTTGTGTTTGATGAAAAGGATAATGTTCAATGTTTATGAAAGGATTATGAAATAAGACAAGAATTGTGAGAATTGGGAATATGTTCATTTCTGTTCCCTGTATGTTATGATTGTGATAAAAATAATATAAGGTGTACACTGTACTAAAGAGCTGAGGGGTGGGTTAATATCACCTCACAGTTAAGGTATGTGGCCCTCACAGTTAACGTGTATCAACAAAAGTTACCAAGTTACAGTGAAATTATTCCAAAAGGAGTCATCCTATCAAGTTACATTAAAATCCCTTCATAAATATGGCCTGTAGACTATGCTAAAGGTTTTCGGGCTGCGGGCCCCTGTAGCCATCAGTTTCTCAATTGCGTCCAAAGGGGACGTTCTCATCTAGACATTATATGAAGTCAACCTACCAAGTTACAATGAAATCCCTTAATAAATATGACCTGTAGACTGTGCTAAAGGTTTTTGGGCTTTGGGCTCTGGCAGCCATCATGGTTGAATGATCGCAACCAAAAGGGGACATTCTCATCTGGGCATCATCTGGAGTGATCCTACAGAGTTACAATGAAATCCCATCATAAATATGACCTGTAGACTGTGCTCAAGGTTTTTGGGCTCGGGCCCCTGAAACCGTCACAGTTGTCCAATCATGACCAAAAGGGGATGTCATCATCTAGGCATTATATGGAGTCAAACTTACGGGTTACAATGAAGTCCTTCCATAAATATGACCAATAGACTGTGCTAAAGGTTTTGGGGTTTGGGCAGCCATCAAGGCTGAATGATCGCGACCAAAAGGGGACGTTCTCATCTAGACATTATTTAGAGTCCAACCAAGGTACTATGAAATCCCTTCATAAATATCACCTGTAGACTGTGCTAAAGATTTTTGGGCTTTGGGCCCCTGTAGCCAACACAGTTGCCTAATGGTGTCCAAAAGGGGCTGTTCTCATTTAGACATTACATGAAGTCAACCTACCAAGTTACAATGAAATCCCTTCATAAATATGATCTGAAGACTGTGCTAAAGGTTTTCGGGCTTTAGGCTTGGGCAGCCATCATGGTTGAATGATCGCAACCAAAAGGCGACATTCTCACCTGGACATCATCTGGAGTGATCCTATGAAGTTACAATGAAATCCCTTCATAAATATGACCTGTAGACTGTGCTCAAGATTTTCGGGCTTCAGGCACCTGTAGCCATCACAGTTGACCAACCACGACCAAAAGGGTATGTCATCATCTAGGCATTATATGGAGTCAACCTAACCAGTTACAATGAACTCCTTCCATAAATACGACCTACAGACATGCTAAAGGTTTTTGGGCTCGGGCACCCATCAAGGCTGAATGATCATGACCAAAATGGGACGTTCTCATCTAGACATTATTTGGAATCATCCTACCAAGTTACAATGAAATCCCTTCATAAATATGACCTGTAGACTGTGCTAAAGATTTTCGGGCTTTGGGCCCCTGAAGCCGTCACAGTTGCCCAATCGTGTCCAAAAGGGGACGTTCTCATCTAGACATTATATGAAGTCAACCTACCAAGTTACAATGAAATCCCTTCATAAATATGACCTGTAGACTGTGCTAAAGGTTTTTGGGCTTCAGGCACGGACAGCCATCATGGTTGAATGATCGCAACCAAAGGGGACAATCTCATCTGGGCACCATTTGGAGTGATCCTGCGAAGTTACAATGAAATCCCTTCGTAAATATGACCTGTAGACTCTGCTCAAGGTTTTCGGGCTTCGGGCACCTGTAGCCATCACAGTTGACCAATCATGACCAAAAGTGGATGTCATCATCTAGGCATTATATGGAGTCAACCTAACAGGTTACAATGACATCCTTCTATAAATATAACCTTTTGCCTATGCTAAAGCTTTTTGGGCTCGGGCGCCCATCAAGGCTGAATGATCATGACCAAAATGGGATGTTCTCATCTAGACATTATTTGGAGTCATCCTACCAAGTTACAATGAAATCCCTTCATAAATATGACCTGTAGACAGTGCTAAATGTTTTCGGGCTTCGGGCAGCTTTAGCCATACAAGTTGCCCAATCATGTCCAAAAGGGGACGTTCTCATCTAGACATTATATGAAGTCAAACTACCAAGTTACAATGAAATCCCTTCATAAATATGACCTGTAGACTGTGCTTAAGGTTTTCGGGCTTCGGGCCTGTGCAGCCATCATGGTTGAATGATCACAACCAAAAGGGACAATCTCATCTGGGCATCATCTGGAGTGATCCTACGAAGTTACAATGAAATCCCTTCATAAATATGACCTGTAGACTGTGCTCAAGGTTTTCAGGCTTCGGGCACTTGTAGCCATCACAGCTGACCAATCACGACAAAAGGGGATGTCATCTTCTAGGCATTATATGGAGTCAACCTAGTAGATTACAATGAAATCCTTCCATATATATGACCTTTTACCTATGCTAAAGGTTTTTGGGCTCGAGCACCCATCAAGGCTGAATGATCGTGATCAAAATTCGACATTCTCATCTAGACATTATTTGGAGTCATTCTACCAAGTTACAATGAAATCCCCTCATAAATATGACCTGTAGACTGTCACAGTTGCCCAATCATGTCCAAAAGGGGACGTTCTCATCTAGACATTATATGAAGTTAACCTACCAAGTTACAATGAAATCCCTTCATAAATATGACCTGTAGACTGTGCTAAAGGTTTTCGGGCTTCGGGCTTGGGCAGCCATCATGGCTGAATAATCGCAACTATAGGGGACAATCTCATCTGGGCATCACCTGGAGTGATCCTATGAAGTTACAATGAAATCCCTTCATAAATATGACCTGTAGACTGTGCTCAAGGTTTTCGGGCTTCGGGCACTTGTAGCCATCACAACTGACCAATCACGACCAAAAGGGGATGTCATCATCTAGGCATTATATGGAGTCAACCTAACAGGTTACAATGAAATCCTTCCATAAATATGACCTTTCGCCTATGCTAAATATTTTTGGGCTCGGGCATCCATCAAGGCTGCATGATCACGATTAAAATGGGACGTTCTCATCTAGACATTATTTGGAGTCATCCTACCAAGTTACAATGAAATCCCTTCATAAATATGACCTCTAGACTGTGCTAAAGTTTTTCAGGCTTCGGGCCCCTGTAGCCGTCACAGTTGCCCAATCACGCCCAAAAGGGGACTTTCTCATCTAGACATTGTATGAAGTCAACCCACCAAGCTACAATGAAATTCCTCAATAAATATGACCTGTAGACTGTGCTAAAGGTTTTTGGGTTTTGGGCTCGGGCAGTCGTTACGGTTGGCAGATCATGCCCAAATGGGGAAATTCTCATCTAGACATCATAAGGAGTCATCCTACCAAGTTACAATGAAATCCCTCCACATTAAACATGACCTGCAGATTGTGCTAAAAGTTTTGGGGTTTTGGGCTTGGGCAGCCATCACGGTTGATAGATCATGCCCAAAAGGGGATGTTCTCATCTAGGCATTATACAGAGGCATTCTACCAAGTTACAATGAAATCCCTTCAAAAATACGACATGTAGACTGTGCTAATGGTTTTCGGGGTTTGGGCTCGGGCAGGCATACCAGTTGCCCAATCGTGACCAAAAGGGGACGTTCTCATCTAGATGTGACCCCAAACCTGCATATGAAATTTTGTGACGATCAGACAAGAACTACGGGGTGTAGCCCGTGCTAAAGGAAAATGTGAACAGACGTCACAGACTCGCAGACTAACAGACTCACAGACTAACAGACTTCCGCATGCGTGATGGCAATAGCTTATCTTGACTATGTCAAGTTAAGCTAATAAAAATTAGAAGGTTTATGTCTAACATTTTACTCAAGTTAATAAAATTGATAAATTTGTCCCTTGAGTGGAAAGCCTTCTTGCACTCAAGGGATGAAAAACACTACCACCCATGCTATTCTGTAACTTATGAAACATAAAACATAAAACAAACCAAGAACATGAACTTTTGATGGCAAAGAAATTACACAAATAAAAAATAAAATTAAAAACCACCTGCCTGCATGCAGTTTTACAAAAAATATGGCCGGAAACACAGAAAATCTACAGTGTCGGGCCTAACTCAACAAACTTTTATATAACAGAATAGTGTAAGCCTGATGGTTCATTGGGTAGAGCATTGGACTTGAGATCGAAAGGAAACAGTTAGATCTTGGTCCGTGTCATCTGCATCAAGTCTTTGGGCAAGACAATTGCCGGTTTTGGGGCATGGTGTCTTTGTTTTCAATCAATGCTAATACTGCTCATGCCAGATTAGTAAGTTGGGGAGTCTGACAGTTATACACTATTGCTCAATAGTTCTCTCTGGGTACTCTGGCTTCACAACCCTTAAAACTGCCAGACACAATGTGACCATGGCTACTGAAAGTGTTATTAAACCCCAATAAACAAAGAAACAAACTATAGCTGTTTGGCAATTTGAATGTAGTGACCATCTACAAGTGGATATGCTCACAATATTCATATAGTTAAACAGTTAACCCTTCACCTAACATGAAAAGCAGACGACACTTGTAAACAAATTCTTGAATAACTAATTTTTTACATTTTTGTCTCAAAAACATAGGTTATGACCCTTCATTGGAACGGGCTCTACGAGCTCGTTCCAAAGAGGGGTCATAACCTATGTTTTTGAGACAAATAATGAACAAATAATGAAAATAAATTGGCGATTTTTGTGAATAGCATTGGTTGGTTTCGGCCATTACTTTGGGTAAAGAGTTAAATAAATTATATACTATACATACACACACACATAATTATAGAATGTATTTCCATTTTTAAGTTCACTAAAAAAAATATCTTACCACAATCCATTCCAATTAGTGGCCAGAAGCAGGCTTTCAGATTACCCCAATTTCACACCTTTCACAGGTGTCCCCAAATTAGAGAAGGTGTGAAGGCATCAAGAAAAACAAAACAAATAAATTCTTTGTGCCCATTCTGCATTTTAGAAGAATGGCTTTAGAAATACAAAGAAAGGCATGACAATAAAACATAACAAGATAAAACCGTTACATCTGATTTTAATGTCCCCAAATAAATTAGGGCAAACCAATGTCCCAAAAATAAATGAATTTAACCCCTGATACTCTGGTATTGTAACAGAATTTTCTTTAATCACTCTGTTTTTGGGGGGTTTTTTTGTTTAACTATGAATTTAACCAATTATATCTTGTTTGAGAGAGCAGCTCGCTGAGTTCTGTCAAACAAGGTATATGTTTGGTTAAATATCAAAATGCATTGTGGGAAATATTTGCTGCTGAAAATTTTGCCATTTGACATCAGTGTGCAGAGAGTTAAAGACCTGCAGAAACTGAGTTTAAATGCTTCTTGAGAATGTTACTAATTGGGTTTTGCCATTACATTGTGTAAGAGTTGATATAGATGATTTAGTTACTCAGTTAAAAATGAATTCTTTTTATAACCAGAAAGTGTGACTAACCCTGTGCAGTGCACAGGGTTAGTCCCACTTTCTGGTTATAAAGAACTGGTAACTGCCATATCATACACTTGAACACTTCATGAAAATGTACACTCACTTAGGCTGTAAAGGAGTGTTGGCTCAGTGGTTACGGCATTGGATTTCAAACCGAAAGGTCCACAATTCGATCCCTGCCAGGGGGTAATTGCATTGTGTCCTTGGGCAAGGCACTAAATCCTGATTGCCCACATGGGGGCATGATGGAATGATGGCTTTGTGTTCTAAGGTGGACTACACATCGATGGTGCACCTGTCTTCAACTAATGCTAAACCTGCTTGTGTGGAGTTAGTATGTTGGGGGTCTGATAGTTGCTTGCCAATGCTCAGTGGTTCTCTATGGGAACTCCAGCTTCCTTCACCCCTAAAACTGTCCAACACGAAGAGACCCTGGCAGTCAAAAGTGATGTTAAACCCCAATAAATAAATAAATAAATAAATAAATACTAAGGCTATGCAATGCTCAGGGTTAGTCAGGTAGAGCTGATTTATAACCATAAACACTGGGGGTGACCGGTGTTTACAGAATCAGTTTGTTTCTTGTTTTTACGCTGATTCGTTCTGACAGCATGCAGATTCATTCCCGTTTTCAAAAATTTTGGAAGCTCTCTTTTTTAAAAAAGATGACAGAAATGTGAGAATAACATGGGTAGTTTGTCCAATACTGATTACAGGTGCCATTCGCCTGAAAAAAATGATGGAAATAACTTTATTTTAGGCTAAAAAAAAATAATGTTTTGATTCTCAGGCCCTCCCTCGTTGGATTTGAACCTCCTCATTAGACATTTTTATTACGTCATGTTTTTTTAAGAATTTGTGAAAACTTGGAATGGTCATTTTTCACATTTCTCGAAATATAATTATTTAGCTGTGTTTGCAGTAAATTGGTTTTTCTTGTTGCAGTTTATGGGAGAGTGCCCAGAGGCACTCTCCCATAAACTGTAACAAGGCAAATTCTGATATACTGGATCATGATTTAATTATTTATTTATTTATTTACTGGTTTTTAAGGGTCATATATTTCTGCACAATGGCTAATAATGGCCGCAACACAGATATAAACTCACTCAAGTTTAACCAATCATTTAGAGCCATGTTTCCCATTTTAAAGGACTCCTACGGTACCCCAAGCATTGGTTACTGGGGCCTATTCTAATGGATCATGTTTGACAGATCTATACCATTAAAAAGAATAAAATACAAATCCTTTTATCTGTTGTTACGGCAGTTAGTTATAAAAGGTATACTATAATTACACTAAAATACAACCTTTTCTCTTTTTCAAGTGGAAAGACAGCAAAAAGATTTACTGAGTATACTCAACCCTTTACACGAAAAAAAATAAAAAATAAAAAAATATAAAAATAAAATCCTCCCTCCCTCACTGATTTGAAAAAAAAATTGCCTGAGAATCAATTCATTTTTTTTATTTGGCCTTAGCATTCTAGAATAGGTATGTGGCATATAATACAGCCATGTGCAGAATGTGTGCATTTTCCATTGGGAAACTGTGGAGGTGATTGCTGGAAATTCACGGTACATGCACAGTTCACACAAATTGTATTCTGTCCCATTCAGGCAGATTTGTAAACATTGAAAGAATTGGGACCAAATCAGCAGTATTTTATGAGTACAAAGTGTTATTTATTGATATTTATTTAATGGTGTTTAAGGTCACATACCTATGCACAATGGCTAATCATGACTGTGACAGTTTTACGAGTGGAGGAAGCCGGAGTACCCAGAGAGAACGACCGAGCACCGATGAGCAACTGTCAGCTCCTCAACATTCTAACTCTGTTCAAGCTCCGCTCAAGCAGGGTTACAGCGGTTGAAGACATGTGCACCATCCACGTGCAGTACGCCTTAGTACACGGTATCATCATGCCCCCATGTAGGCAAATGGGATTAAGTGTCTTACCCAAGGACACAACGTAGGCCGTTGCGGACGAGGATCGAACTCGGGACCTCTAACATAGAAGTCCAACAGTCTACCACTGAGCCACCATGCTCCCTAGTACAAAGCATTTAAAATTACATATGATGAACACGCGAATTTGTTTCGATTTTATGGTCGCGATCACGTTCATTCCTCTCTTTCTGAGTGCTGATTTGTAGGCGATTCAACATTGATTTCATTTGGTAATCTATATAGAATTTAATTTAAGGATATGCATAAAAATCCACAATCCTGACATCGATATACGTTTTGCTGTTATTAACTCTTAACCCGCTTTTTCCAGGCATTTTTCATTAAATCTGGTCATAGCTGCTATAAAGCAGTCATGACAAGATTTTATGAAAAATTCATATAAATTTACCTCAAATCATTGGTAAAAAAATCCATTCAATTTACTGGGAGAAATTTTAAGTAAATATGCCCAAATTATACATATTGCAGAGGCAAGAGAAATACTGTCCAGCCAGAAATCTGCCAGCAGCATCATGTAAGAACTTAATACATAATATATGGAAGAGCTGTGTTGATGCCAGTTTACTTGCTGGTGATAAATTTCAACAGTACACTGCAGTACAATACATGGTAGATTGTCGATAAATTGTGGTGATGTCGATTTTCCACTTGTAAAATTTCTATAATTGTGTATCAAAATTCAAGCATACACCCGGTGGTTCATTACATGAAATCTAATCAACCCTCGATTTAGCGACAATCTAACCTTCATGTACCGTACCTGTATAATTATGTTCATTGTTATGCCCCGACCTTTGAAGGAGGATTTGGGGGTATATAGTGAAGACCTCCGTCCATCCATCTGTCTCTCTGTCCGTCCGTACAAAACGATATGGATTGTAATTTCAAAGCCATCAGTCGGATTTGGATATCCTTTGTTCTGCTGACAGACCCGCATGGGGGAACAGACATGCGCAAGGAATGGGTTCTGTCCAATAATTTTTCCCAGAGTTATGGCCCTTTTTTGCTCTTTTGATTTTGAAAATTTTCTTTCTCACAATACCTCTAAGGCTGTCGAACATGCCTATGGATGAGAGACAGTAGCCCATGCTTTGCATAGCCCTTGTTAACCCTTTACCCAATGTAACGGCCAAAACCGGCCAGTGCTATTCTAAAAAATCGCCAATTAATTTTCATTATTTTTTCATTTTTTGTCTCAAAAACATAGGTTATGACCCCTCATTGGAACGAGCTCATCAAGCTCATTCCAATAAGGGGTCATAACCTATGTTTTTGAGACAAAAAATGAAAAAAATTAGTTGTTCAAGAATATTTTTTACAAGTGTCGTCTGCTTTTCATGTTAGGTAAAGGGTTAATATTGTTTTGCTCAACTCCTTGTAGTTTATGCCAATCTGAGCTTCCTCTGCCCTTTAAACCATCTGTGACTTAGCCCAGGTGTTTAAAAGGGTGCGTCAGAGGAAGCTCAGGTTAGATAGTGACACACACTGATTACTTTTATCCTGCGTCATATCTAGCAGCCAAGTATACACAGGTCGATTTTAGTATTAAAGAAAGACCGCATATCGAAATGCCAACAGATGGAAAATAGTGAACAAATGTGGTCTTGCATGAACATATCAGCTGCATCTTTTAAGAAAATGTTATATATATAATCCCACCAACTTACCCCACCCAGCCCATAAAAGTGCAATATTTAGAGTTGGATTGTAAGTATACAATGTCACCTTTTAGACTTTTAAATTCAGCTTTGAACCATGCAAACAAGAATGAACCACTTTGGGGTTCATTTTTTGTTTGTGCTTGTCCCAAAACTACATTTAGAAGTCCAAAAAAGCGAGATTCAATTCTCTTATTTGGACACCCTATGCATCCACACCGATTCGCTGTATGAAAATTACTATAAACGTTCATGACCCAACACACAATGACCATTCCATTCATTACACAATGGCCCACACACCAGGTGGTAATCAATAAATCAGTCAGTAAATTTATAAAGGGTGCAGGTGATAAAATGGAAGAGCTTTGTGAGAATGTTGAATTTCTCATTCGGTCAAAATGCAATGACCACAGTGGAAGCACCAGGATTTTAATTTTTTTTTTATTATTTATTTTTTTTTTGAGGGGGGGGGGGGGGATGAGTAAGATATGGTTGAGCTGCCAAAGGGAACTCCGGAAGGTCACAGACCTGAGCTAGGGGGGTATAAAAGGTGTGCCCCTCCCCCCTAAGTGGGGTGTCTGATTTCTCCCATGAAAACATTTCATATATGGATGCTCTGGGATCAATGTCTGAGCGTTTCTACAACACCCGGCCTGGTCTTCAAAGGCCCCCAGATTGTGTCTAAATTGGGCTCACATCATTATTTGTAAACGCTTCCAAGAAAATCACAGTCAGATAGCAATTTGATTTTTTTTGGGGGGGGGGGGAGGGGGTGGGCCTCCCTATGGCACCGCCACTGAATGAACACAATCGATCTGTCATTCATGTCTTATAACACCTATAGTTTACAGTTAGTTCATTAGGGGTTGGCAGAGCCATGACATGGTGGAATAAGAAAACATTATATGCTTATACGAAACACTTCACCAGGCCTGGCATTCTGAAAAATGCAGGAGGGCAAAAAATCGCTCTCCTCAATCAGCTTAGGAGAGCAATTAGCTTTACACAGCATTTTAAGTATCCAGTTGAACGAACTCATTGAAACTGAAACCAACAGACTACATCAGTGATTTTATTAACTTTACTAAGGTAAAGCAAAATCTCTTAGACATCTAGATGTCTCACTCAACAACCGAACACACACTTGACAAGACCTGTGTGTGTACCCAGACCTGTTGTCCAAGAAAGTCATATGCCTACCACTACCACCTTCAATCCCCCCCCCCCACGGGGGGGGGGGGGGGGGGGGGGGGGGGGGGGGGGGGGGGGGGGTTGAAAGTGGTAGTGGTAGGCATTTGACTTTCTTGGACAACAGATCTGCTTGAATCTACAGTCAGATCCTGGTGCAAGTGCTTCAAGTGACAGGATAGTAGTAATGGTAGTATATTATAGTGTCAATATTCCTTGAATAATTACCCCTCAATCTGTGATGTCAGTTGTTGAACTTGAAAATGACAGAAAAAAAAATATTTCTGTGACCCATTTTGCTTCAAATGATTGCAACTGTGTTTGAGTATGGTTGCAACCATTACCTTTTACCACAAAACCACTTTCAAAATGAAATTACGTGATGTTATGTGACTTCGAAGTTAAATTACATTTTTGCTTTACAACAAAAATTTAATGTGAGCATAATACATGTAATCTCAATCATCCCAGACCAAAATATTTAGGAAGGCAATGTTTTGCTCTCCTTAATTCTTTCAGGAGAACAGTAAGGAGAGCTAAAAAATCGCTCTCCTGAAATTGTCAAGCCTGCTTCACTGGGTGTGTTCGTATTGGATGGGTAATTTCTTGCCTGTGAAACACCTGAAGTTCTCAGCACAGGAAGTTATATGGGTGTCCATTTAATATGTATGTTTAATACAATAATAAATGATAAAATATACTTGTATACAACTCAACCAATAAGCCGATGACTCGAACTGATATACTTCATGAATTGGTCAAAATTATATACTTTATAATACTTCTCTAGATATAGTATTGTCAGGAACAATTATTTCCTGTTCTCGACCAAATTGAGTTACATGTAATACTGATCATTTTTTGAGAACTATTCCAAGAAGTCTCAGTGATTTGCTTTGCAACGAACCTGAGCCCATCAGATGTGCCTGCCTACGAATCTTCATCATTGATGGAAAGAATCAGCACCTTGACATGTCTCAAAAGTTCCTCATTGGCCTCAAAACTACGTAAGATAATATTACTATTTAACTTATGTTATTTAACTTATGCTGAATGTATGAGTTACAGAACTGAAGATTTCGTGAGTAATTGTGTTTCTCTGTTATGTTTTTTATACAACAATCTTGTTCGGAAATCAGGTTTTACGGAAAAGCTTCGAGAACTGGACTGATCATTGCCAAGTTGCACACAAATGGAAACAAAATATGTTCTCATTTTGTAACTGGAGATGCTTGAGGACTCAGTCGGGCCCAGAGCAATTGTAATAATCCCTCTGTGTTCTTTTCTGGTTAAATACTCTCTATATTTATATCATTTGCTGCCGATAAACACAGATCTTCTTGTTAAAATCTAAAGGAATCTGCTCAAAAATCATGAACGAATCCGAGCAGTAGTAATGAACTGATTCTGTAAGCACCAGTCACCCAAGTGATATAAAGAAAAGAGTGACAAACCCTGTGCAATGCACAGAGTTAGTTGGTAAGCTAACATACAGTACATGGAGTGTGTATTATCACTAAATCACCTGCAGAGTGGAGATTCCACCCAAGCAATAATTGCTAATTTGTTGCACAGCATTACAATCACGAGTAAAGTTTCAGCCAATTGACCTCCGGGTTATACCCGGAGGTCCATTGGCTGAAACATTGCTTGCGGTTTTTGTCCACATGTACAGAATTTGAAAGTGATACTTTGGGTGATAACTCCACTCCCCAGGTGATTTAGTTACAATCCACTCTCCACATACTATACACTGACTAACCATAGGCATTGAACAGGCTTAGTTTATAGGCTGCCATATCACACACTACATGAATATATGCACTGACCGAGACCGAAAACACACAGGGTTAGGTTACATGTTAAAATGGGGGGGGGGGGGGGGGGGGGGGGGGGGGGGGGGGGGGGCAGGATTCGAGGAACTAATGGAAATACTTAAAACTGGATTGTGGAAATTTTTTTAATGTAAATTCCAAAAATGAAAATATATTATATTTTCAATTACTGGTAATACAGCTTGTTGTAACTTCTATAAATCAATTTTTGATTGTACATAAGGCTTGGTATAACCAACGTGTGTCTTAAATATTCATTTTTATGCTTCACTGATTGGACTGTTTATTCTAAAGTGCTAGCAATTACATGTAGTTTGTGTACCAGATTTCACGATCATGGTAAGGCATTATTTAGTACCTGTAACTAATTGAGATTTCTACCCGTATTTTGTGGTAAAACTTTTCTTCAGAGACCACTGTCTCTTCTCTCATTCTCTGGGATTCACGAATGGTGGTAGCTGTATTTAGTCAGTTACCTCAGCAGAACCCTGATCCAGATGACCATTCAGAGATGAAGGTGTTACAGAGCCAGTTTTTCTTTCCACCTCATTGTGAATTTGCTATCCTCCAGTTCAACCCCCGAGGAAAGGCTGTGGATAATGATTGCAGTGGCCTTCCTCTCCTCCTTCTTTTCCAGAAACACTTCCATGCATTGGATGTCCTGACACTTGATTGAGCTACTTTTTCTCTCTCTGGATTTGATGGTTGTTGACTAGTTGGTCCAGTCTCCTTCAGGTAGGGTGGCCAGTGTGAGAGTTAACAAAGGTACTAGCTTCCCTGAAGGTGATGGTGTTGGTGTCAAGTAGGCTCAGCATTCTTGTTCTTCACCTGGAGAGTCCAAGTAAGAAAGACAGGCTCCATTTACCCACCTAGGGTTCTCTGTGGGTACTTCCACAGCTGTGGTTTGAGTGTGTTTACACCTTAGAAGTCCAGGGTATGAATGTATGTACAAAACAGAGTCATTTTTTTACAATTCTGTTAATAATTTCAGCAATAATGTGATGAAGACATGAAGTAATGAATGAATGGTGTGGGTGTGGCCAAGGTATGCCAAGGCCAATGTTGGGCAAGTAATTCCCTTTCGACCCTTTTTAATTATGTGATTTTCTGTTATGTCTGATAGCAGCATGGCAGTTGAGTGTGTTGGCAAGGGTGACACTTGACATTCCTAACCTGGTGTTGGGTGCCTACGGCAAGTGGGAGACGGGGTTGCTTTAATGGTCACATAGACCCAAGATTCCACTAGCTATTTACCTACATGTACCCAGAGAGATTCTATAGCAGTTACTTTTGGATTCAGCATAACAAGGGGAAGTTTGGTTGGGGTTAGTCAATAGGCTGATGCCCCCTACATCAAAAGAGATTATGCAAGGGGGTCAGGTTGGCTGCTGCAAGCCATCAAGGGAAATATCCTTCTGCTATTTGATGAGCAAGACAATGGAGATTATCATAGTGGTTATTTTGAGAAAAGATAGGAGACCAAACAGAAAAAATGGTTTAGATGCTTCCATGGTACATGTATCTTTGTCTATCAGGCTTTAAAAGATGGGATATTCTAAAAGATGTGGGAAGAGCAATTGCAGTCCTAGAAATGAGACGGGTGCGAGTGCAATTGCTCCCGCCAGCACCCGTGTTTTCTATTTTATGGGAGCTAAAAAAATGCACTCGTTGAAAAATATTGTGAAGCTCTAATATATTGTGAGGGCATATAAATGTGTGTTGTTTTGAGAAAGCTGCATTCTGCAGCCAGTGGCAAGTTACTGCCATAATCCAGCAATTTCTTATACATTTAGCACCTTGAACCCGATCGGCCGCTTTTCTAGCCAGGAACATGATACGTCATTAAATGGGATGGCTGTTCAGTAAATGTGTGGGGTAGAGCAATCAATATTTGATTGGTTTACCCCAAATAATGAATATGGACTCTTCTAATTACTGCCATTGAACTGGCATGGAAGATACCACTAGAGTTCAAAGGGTTAAGGTTTCTGGTGTTTGGTGACCGTATTCCCTCGAAAATTCATATACTAACATTTTATGGGTGCAATTTATTCCCGTCTCTGAATTCGCTGGAACTTAAAACTGCACCTGTCAATTTTGTTCATTTCCAGCACTGCAGTTGTGTTCAATAGGGGTAATGGCAAATACTGGGGAGTCATACCTCTATGGCTTGAGATTTGGCTAAAAGATAGACTGTGAGGTGTTATTCAAGTTGGGAAGCCTCCTATCAAAAGTCTGCTCAGCCCACCACTAGCCCTCCACTCCTACTTCTATCTATAGTATTTATCATGTTATATTTTACAAAGGAATCTCACTGGAATTCCACTCCTTACTGGTATGATTTGCTGTCAAATCTAATGCAGCCATACCCTTTTTTCAAAGAAAATGGTCTTCTGGATACTATACACTTAACAAATAGGGGGTTCACCTCCCCTGATTTGAATAACAATTGACTTGGACATTAGGTCATTAAATCCACTGTATTTCTCTCAACATCCCCAGAAATAACTATTAACCCTTAGGTCGTCATACAGCCACAAACTGCCCATTTTATATTGCTCGGTAAAAGTTGTTCCATGTGTATTCTTTCTTGAGAACTCAACTGGTAGGATGCATTTATCTTCACAGTGTCTTTACATTATTGTTGGCTGCCTATACAGACAGCCAAAAATCGTAGAATCACTGTTAAGTCATCTGCGGCTATGTACACTTATACACAGTAGCTTTTAACGTAAAATTAATCTGAGGAATACTCTCAAGTGCCTAATAATAGTACAGGCCAAAATAATAGTACAGGGTGCAAAATTTCCTGAAAATTAATAATAGTACAGAGTCGAATAATAGTATAGGGTGGAAAATTCCAAGATGTGAGCCAACCCCTTTGCTCTCAACCGTTTTCAGTCGTCTGGTGCTCTTGAAGTGGTGAAGGGCTACATTACTTTTGGTTATCATAATTTTCACATGGATTTGACTTGTTGCAATTTATGGGAGAGTGCTGTAGGCACTCTCCCATAAATTGCACCAGGGCAAAACCTTATAGACTAATTAATTCTGTTTCAGTGTTTGTATGAAGCACATCCACTGGGTACTAGGTCTTAAAGTTATGGTAACAGTACTTCAGAATAAAGCCCAAATATATGCTTCCAGATCTCTACCAGTTTTAACATTTCCTTTGCATCCTGTGTTTGCTTGTACATGTACCTTACTAGTTTGCTTTGGTGAACTTATTGAAACAAGCGGTGACTCTGCACATTCGATTGCTGAAAATTAATAATCATACAGGGTTAAATAAGGATCATACAGGCGGGAATTTTGTTCGAAAAAGAATAATCATACATGTATGATTATTAGGCAGTCAAGAGTAAGGGTAATAAATAAAATACAATCCAAAACTGAAGTAACCATTGCAATGGGCATGAGATATATTGTGAACAGTTCAAATAAATTTTGTGCAGAGTGAACCAACCGAATGAATTTTAACACTTGCCTGTTTTGGCATCTAAATCGACAGACATGTTGCTACTGTTTTTCTTGCTACAAGAATTGTAAATAAATCGTGTAGATCTCAACAGACGATGTAGTTGATGGAAGACCATTTTGCAGAATCAAAGCTAAAAAGAAAAGAGAATGTAATCAAACAAGTGAATTACAAACCATTCATCATAAAAAAAACTCTGTGTAAAATCCTAAAATCTTGATAGAAAGGATACTTAAAACTTTCTTTGAAGGTTTCTGTTTTATTCAATAACAACCTACATGTATATGCATGTACGTCCTCTCACTGGAACAGAGAATAAATAAATTGTTAAATCCACATATCGGGTATTATCAAGCCAGAAAATAAACAGACTGTCATCTGCAAAATGAGATCCCCAGAGGGTGAATTTGGCATCGCTATATTTACCCTCTGTGAACCTCAATCTGACTGAAGGTCTCAAACCTAAACAGAAAGAGGTACCCAGAGGATACACTGGCTGACTGTATGGGATAGCATCAGCACAATCACCCTCAAGAGACCTCATTCTGCAAATGACAGATTGCTTATTTTCAGGATTGGGTATTATATACTAACAGAATGTGTTCAAATGCAAACAATGATTTTTTTTACATAATTTAATTTTTTTCAGAGCAGGGAGATTTTGATTTTTCAGTTTTCGGTTCGGTTTCAGGAAAAACCTTGCTTTCAGTTCCGTATTCTATGTGTTCAGAGCATTTAGTAGATAATGCTTCAAGCTCAGTAACTTGAAAAAATGCAACAGCTGTTATGGTTATATGGCAAAATCCACCACAAAAAGAACTGTCTGTAAGTATCTCCATTGGGTTCAGCCTACAGTACATTAGTACAAGTCCAAATAAGTTGTAGGATAACCACTATAAACTATGTATCTTTCTCTTCCTACACTGATAAGACCAGAAGCTGACATCATTTTCTGGAAAGCTCTCACTGAGAGCTTTCCAGAAAATGATGTCAGATTCTGATCTTATTAGCACAGGAGCCGTTGTATTCTCAGTCTACTGCGATTATGCTACAACTTATTTTGACGTGTACTGTAACTTCTCTTTGATCATTCTTAGATGTTTTGAGGAAGTGTTTTTAAGTCCACCGAGTTAGAAAAAAACATAAATTACGGTAACAAATGAATAATATCTATGCTGTGGGCCCACAGCATCACATTTTCTCCCTTATTGACTCATCCTGTAGAATGATTTCTGTTTTGGCTCATTGATCAAGTGGTTGGAACTGTATATGCACAGAGATGCATTATTTTTTTGGTATGTGAGCCATCTTTGTGTGAGTGCCTCCAACATTAGAAAGTGACACGAAACTCCAGGTCATAGAATCGAAATAGTTTTCTGTGCAGATTTCATTCAAATTTCATATGAGGTTATATTCGGAAAGTGTCATATTTACATATGGTTCTATTATGTATTAGATCTTTAATAATTAGTGGATTACTCATAATTAGTAATTACAATTAATAAATATGAATCCTCTAATAAGGGTAGTATTTTCTTCACACTGATGAAATGCTAATGTAGAACATATTATATGTGGGTCAATGTGATTCATCAACTGAAGTCATAAAAACATGAGGTTGGATGTGAGATAGGTTTCTTAATATTTTCTCTTTTGTGCAATACAATTTTGAATTTAGATCTCATGTGAACTTACTACAAAGTCAGGTCAAGAGAGAGCCAAGCTCTCTTTGATAATGTAATACCTGATACCTCTCTGGAAATTCCACCTTCAAAAATGCACAGAGTAACGGGAAGGAGAGAGAAGTGTGGGAGACGAGGCTCGAACCCACAATCCCTATCATACAGTGATTGATTTACCATTAGACTAAAAGATCCAGACAGGTTGGTAAGTGGTCTTCATACTCCCACTGGTACACTACTCTCACTTTCTTTTGCGATTTACTGCCTGTGCTTCGCATGATTTGCACCCCAGATTCCTCTGAGGAGTGGCCAATATTATGCCCACATTGCCCCCACCGCAAAAGATCCAGACCAACCACACTGGTTGGTAAATGGCCTTTATACCACAACAGCTACAAAACACTGCTGTCATGGATGTATATACTCTTACCTGCCTAATAATAGTGTCAACACCATTATTAATTTGGGAGAAAAAATCCCAGCAATCACTATTATTTGGTAGTGAGGAATAGCAGGAAAAATCATCTCTATTATTGGGTGGATAATGGTAGATCAGTTTACACTTTGAGTGCTATGAACATATTAAAAACCACCACAGTTAAAAACTTTGTGCAGCATGTATACAACGTAGGTGTGCTCCTTTCATCTTTTTAGAAAGGTGTCTTTAAAAACCAATTAAAATCACTAATCTGTGGGTGTCAGTGTCACCCTATCATTCCAACTTCAATTAAATTTAGATGATCACCTAAAACTATTCGACCATGTTCAAACTTGGACCCTCAAATCGTATTAATATATTTTTGTGTGATTCATCCACAAGAAATATCACGCCAAAAACTGGGGCCTTTGGGACGAAGTTTGGACTGCAGCATAGTCAACAAAAATAGGGTGTGAATGGGGTAAAAAGGGTATGGGGTGGTGTATTATAAGTTTTTAAATAGATTTATGCAGTATGTGCATGGTTTTAATGCCATATTTCATTATTTGAGAATTATTGGCACTACAGTAATAGCTTTAGCTGAAAAATCTTCCCCTCTGTATTTAGTAGGTAGCTTGGTAATTAGTATTTACATAGCTAACAAGAGCACCACGTAGTGGGACAATATACGCCCATTTTGTATTTTTGAAGGGTTGGGGTAAGGATGGAGGTGAGGGTGAAAATTGTTTGGACCAACCCCATATTCGAACTTGACCTGTATTTTGTTGTGATTAAACAACATACCAAGTTTGTAACCAATCGGAAAGCAAATAATAAAAGTTATCATCCGGAAACCAAATATTTGATGCATTCTATGTCCAACAGTTAGGCCATACTAATGTTATAATCCGGAAAACACAAAATGCACAAATTCAAGAGGAATAACTCTGGAAAGGTACATGCGATTTTGGCCGAAAGTGAACCTGAGCTGTGCTTTGTGGTCATAAACAAAATCTGAGAATTTTAAAAACATCGGTCAAGGCAAACTAAAGTTATCATCCGGAAACCACAAAATCCACAAATTTGCAATCATTCAAGGGGAATAACTCTGAAAAGGTATATGCGATTGTGGTCAAAAGTGAACTTGAGCGGTATTTTGTGGTCAAAAACAAAAAACTGAAAATTTGAAATAAATCGTTCAAGGCAAACTAAAGTTATCGTCCGGAAACAAAAAGTTGGGCTAAATTCCCATAAATAAAGGGCCATAACTCTACTGCAAATGGGCCGCTAGAAACGGAAATCGAACCTGTCCTGTATTTTGTCATACTAAATCCACATGCCAAGTTTAACTCAGCTCAATCCATTACAACTAAAGTTATCGTCCGGAAACGAAATGTGTCCATGGACGGACAGACAGACAGACAGACGGGTGGAGAGACCATTCACATAATACCTCCCGTTTTTCAAATGGGTGTATAAAATCAACATCTGAAAAATTTGGTGTAAATCCGTCAAGGCGTTCGGCTTTAAATGAACGGAAACCAATTTTTTTTTTCAAAAATTGTGGTTTCAAAGGGCCATAACTCTGCAGTGGATGGAAACAACATCTGAAAGTTTGATGTCGATCCGTCAAGGCGTTCGACTTTAAATGAAGGGAAACCAATTTTTTTCGAAAGATTGTGTTTTCAAAGAGTCATAACTCTGCAGTGGATGGACTGAGAAACACCAATATCGAACTTGACCTGTATTTCATTGCTAAAAACAACATCTGAAAAATTTGGTGTCAATCTGTCAAAGCGTTCAGCTTCAAATGAACCAAAACCAATTTTTTTAGAAAAATTGTGTTTTCAAAGGGCCATATCTCTGCAGCAGATGGACTGAGAAACACCAATATCGAACTTGACCTGTCTTTTAATGCTAAAAACAACTTCTGAAAGTTTAAATGAATGTGGAAACCAAATTGTTTACAGATGGACAGACTGATAACATATTAAATACGACCGTTTTTTTAAACGGGCGTATAAAAATGTACTGTACATATACATATATACTAAATTCAAGCTGTAGCTTTGGGTGTACCGGACACAGTCGAGTGATACTTATCACAGTATGCCACAAAGGCCTAATAACAGCAGAAAGCCAATAATAGCAAAACAATAAACAAAAAAAATTTAAAATTTAAAAAACTTGAACATCAAAGCTGCCACAATTGAAAAGCCAGGATAAAAGCTGATCGGAGTTTAATTTTTATCAAATATTACAGTGATATGCATTGTGATATCCAATTAGCACTTGAACGTATCATCCACACATCGAGGTAGACTATTAATTACCGAACTACCTAAGTACCAGGGATGGCCTGAACAGCCCATCCCCCTCTCCCTAAATTCCCCAAGCCACAAATTCCATAGTTGATATCAATTGCTAAAAGAAGTTTGACATCAGAGAAAACATGAAATAAAACTCCCTTACTATCAACACAACACATTCGATGGTAATAATCATCACAGGTTACACCAAACAGGAGCATCCAACACATTGTAAAATTAGACACGAATATCAGTCATAGATCAATCTATCAGCAGCAAAGTTTGCAAACATCAAATCAGTCAGTGACTGACATCGCAACTGCATGTTTTTTTATTTCCTCGTGAAAACGTGAAAGCATCAACACAAAGGCTGAAAAGAAACAGGCCGAAAAGTAAAGCGCCATAAAGTGATTGGTGGGAGAAACAATGACTCGGTCTTTCTGTAAAGTTTGTCATGAGTGAAAACTGATAGCAATGTTAGCAAGTAAGGCCTGCAGATCGAATTATTACGAAAGATTTTCCACCTGCATTTCTCCTCATTGAAGCCTATTCTTCTGCAATTATCAGCTCTCTGTAAAAACCTATGTAAAAACCTACATAAATATCTCTGTGAAAAACCTCAAAATATCCCTCAGATGCAACAAAATGGGGGTTTTGGGACCCCAAAATTTAACATTTTCCTTCCACGGGACGAAACATGGTCCGTGGTAGTGACCACTCTTAGTTGCCCCGTCAGAGACTCATTTCTTTTCGCCTTGCAGAAACACTATCAATTTTCCCCATTTCCACAAATTACCGGCACCCAACATTTTTACCCCAGCGAAAACACTGCTTTGCATGTATGTTAGATGTTGCATTTACTCGAATAAATCAACTGTTAGTGTTAGTCTGCTATATCACATATATTGCTTCAAAGGACTATATTATATGTCTGCACATATATTTATGCTTTTTAAATGGCCCTTATTCATTTATTTTCCTTCACCTCGGCATGCCTCATTGTTTAGTAGGACCCCTGCAGCGGAATATTTTATCATGTTTCCGGTAAATCAACGAAATGCTGATACAAACTCGTTTGTGGTCACATCTAAGAAACTGATCCTCCCCAAATGTTCCTCTTGTTATTCGTGCTTTGATTCTTTCTCTTTCAAAAACTAAGATTTTGTTATGTTTTCTAAAGATGTACTTGAAATATCAAATCAAATAGAATCAAACAGCACAGAACGGATTAAAGGTTAACTCCAACTACTACGTGGCGCCACTGTCTGGGAAATGGACTCTTCGCGGGAAGATAACTCCGCCGAAACCATAGAAATCGGAAAAACTTTTTATAATATCCGATTTCTCTGGCCGAAACCACGGAGAATCTATCCCAAACTCACGGACTGTTCGCCAAGAAGAAAAAAACATTTTTGTTAAAAAATGAAGTTTAAAGGCCATTTTGTGAATAAATAATGAAAGAAAATATAATTTGTGTTGAAACTGTTGAAACTAGACAAAACAGAATTTACTGTGATCAGTAAATTCGAATCTGTGAAAATGACGAAAGATTGAGATGGTTGCAAAACACTAAAAAATTTGCTTTGGCGACAGTGTTAACATTTTCCTATCTCCAAAGCTCATCGAGGTCATTTGGGGGAAAACAGTCCTGAATCCGTTTAGTTTATCATCTCATTAGAAAAATGAACAGGAAAAAAATGTATGTCACCGTGTGTTTTCTGTGTTCAAATTGGGACATACTACTTTGAGTAGCCCGAGCCCGAGCTGGGTATTTCGTGTAGCTGAGAAGTAAAAGTTCATTTTCTCTCTTATTTAGTGTTCACTTTCCCCAAATGTTTCTATATATATTTAATATGATAATAAAATATCTATTAAGTTGGATTGAAGGTTTATTGTTACCGGTACTTAATTTATGAAATATTTGATCTTTTATTTTCGGTAACAGGTCACTCCGGCCACTGAGTCAGTCCGGCCACTGTCAGTCCGGCCACTGAGTCAATCCGGCAGTGGCCGCGGTGTCAGGACAACTCGTACCCACGTTCTGCTGAAATAAATGCTGAAAATGGAAAGTCTTTGCCTTTATGCACACTCATTGAAAGCAGACACTCATCTTCTCAAGTCCTTCAGCCAATATTCGCCTTCGCCCATACAATTAAAGACCAGGTACATGTTGACCAACTGTGGATACGAGTTGTCCAACCTTGGGTACGAGTTGTCCAACTGTGGGTACGAGTTGTCCAGCCGAAAATGGGTACGAGTCGTCCAATTTTGGGTACGACTTGACTGGTACGAGTTGCCGTGGGTACGAGTTGTCCTGATACCTGATACATTATCTCTTGGACAAACGATTTTGTGTAGCCGGCTCACAGGTGAACCCGAGCTCGGTGATGTAATTACTGTGTGTCACGCTCACTAACAAGATGTTTTTTATAATTCCCAATTACACTCTTCTCTCTCTTCCTTTCCCAAAAGGCCTCCAGGCGTCAGGTGCTCCTTCGCTTGGTAGACGGGGTCTTCTTTTTCCTCTTCAGTCTCTTTTCAGGGCCTCCAGACTCCTTTAGGTGAGGACCAGTGTGAGAGGGGTTCCTCTCACGAAAGGTACTACCTCTACCTAAAGGAGTAGGTGTTGTATCTTCTACAACGAACTCCAAGTTCAGGTGGACCCTCTTGCCTGTCTCCTGGACAGTCCAGGTGACAGGGCAAGATATGTCCAGAGCTGTGATGGTCACGGTCTTGACAAGTCGTTCTGGTAATTCCAGTGCTTCCATGATTACTAATCAAGGTGACGAGGTGTTCACACATCTTGGAGTCTGTTGGGGGTTTTGTTTTGTAGGTCGTTTAATCGCGTATCAATAGTTTCTATTTTTGCTAGCTCGTGAAGTTCTTTTATTAGTGTCCATTTGGGTTTGCATAGTGCCATTGATTGATTATTGACAATCTATCACACCAACGTAAACCTAGGGGGGTTTGATCATCCCCTACTAGGCGGGTCCTCAGGTGGCGGATAGAGGACGGCCTGCTCAGTTGGGCAGGTTTGCTGGTTTTTTAATTAGCAGGTTTGCCCAATTGAGCTGGTTTGCTGTGGAATATATGAATACGCAGCCCCGGACCAAAATGGTCAATCCTGCTTATGCCATCTTGCAGGCACCTTGTTCTCCCGTGAGGTGCGAACATGACGCTACAGTGGACGGGATCCTGCTGGTTGAGGACTTAGCGCCCCGGTTAGGGCAGCTCTTGGTATTTTCACTGAGGTCATCAGACCTCCGTGCAAGTATTGACGGTATAGTCCAATACACCAGTTCGGCCAATACTTTGTGGCGGGGAATGTTGGTCTTTCCAGCCCGGCTTGATCAATCGGGAGCCCAGTGACGTTACGTGGGTCATTTAGTGATCGCTGAACTAGCCGTTACAATATTTTATTCCCATTTTGTTGTGTAGCAAGCATGGATAAGACTGCCCTAAACAACTCATTTTTCTATTTCACACTATTGCACTGTCTGTATAAAACGCTCGTCTACACTGGCATTTCCTCAGGGTACGGCTAGTTGATCGACCACTCTTGGATAGCGTGGCATAACGGGTCAATCAGTTAGCATATATGATTCGTCATCAATGTTGGCTGAGTATACTATTTGCGTACTGGCGGTGCCGTCGACTGGAGACCCGTCGACTATGCGCATCCCCTTGTTGGGCTCAGGGTAAGGGTGTCAGCCGCGAGTAGTGAATTTTAAAAACAAAATAATATGGAAACAAAAACCAAAAAAATAAAAGACTGCATGTTTCGAATACTAGTTCTGACTCTGATTCAGAAACAACTATTTCAGAACCACAACCAATGAAAACTTGGCCAAAGTTCATTGTAATTGCTTCAAAAGATGAGACAAAAAAGCTACCTCCATCAATCCCTTTGCTTTGGAAAAATCAATTAAAGGGATTGCTGGAACTGTAAAAGGGGTAAAGAAATTAAGATCTGGCAGCCTACTAGTTGAATGTGCTAATCACACTCAGGCCTTCAACTTACTTAAAGTAACCAAACTTATTGACATGGAAGTTAAGGTGAGCTCTCACGCATCCCTCAATAGCAGCCGAGGTGTTGTAAGAACGCTAGAGCTTGCTGATCTTACTGAGGCTGACATATTAACAGAGTTGACACCCCAGGGAGTGACTGGAGTAAGGCGACTTACCATCAGAAAAAATGAAACAACAATAATTACAAATACATATTTCATGAATTTTAATTCTTCTCAACCACCAAAGTCACTCAAAGTAGGCTATTTGAACATCCGAGTGGATCTATACATACCGAATCCACTTAGATGTTTCAAGTGTCAGAAATATGGGCATGGTAAAGATTCTTGCCGTGGTCAAACAACATGCCACAAGTGTAGCCAACAGCACGATGAGCCATGTATAAATGATATAATTAAATGCATAAATTGTCAGGGCAGTCATATGTCCTCTTCCAAGGATTGCCCTGTATGGAAAAAAGAAAAAGAGATACAAAAAATAAAATCTGAAAAACAGATTAACTTTAAGGAAGCCAGAGACATAGTATCCACTATGCCTGGCATGTCAACATCTATCCCATCTTACGCAACAGCCTTGAAGCGGAAAATACCAACAACATCCACAGATTGTCAGACAGACCTTACATGGCTCACTGGCCCAATACCAGCATTTGTTAACCCCTTCACCCTTGGTCATACAGATATTAACATACCAAAGGCTATACAAACGGAAGAACTGATACCAAATACAAAAGAACCAAAGCAAAACCAAACCAAAGTGGAACGGAGAAAGGAACAAACACAGAAAAAGCTAGGTGGTCAAAATACCAATCAAACTCAACGAATTAAACAAAAACAAGAAAACAAACAGGAAGTAAAAACGAATCAGAGTCAGAGAGCCAGAAATAAAGAAAATTCAAACAGAACCCCAAAGAAACTACAAAATGTAGTCACTAGAAATATATTTGAGGGTTTAGAAGCTATGTCAGTTGATGATTGCATCACTGACACATTTGGTGGTCCAAACCGCCGAAGTTCTTCGCTGGGTAGGTCCCCCAGTGACAAATCTCCTCTAAAATCAAATATTATTCCCTTAACACCTGACATTCCACCCCATTATGGATAGTACAAACTACCATAATATATTACAGTGGAACTGCCGAGGTTTTAGAGCTAATTTCAATGAACTCGGACTGCTAAGTCAAAAATATCAACCTGCGGCTTTTTGTCTGCAGGAAACACTCCTAAAGAAACCAGACAATTAAGACTATTGCGCTTTTAAGGGTTATACAACGTATAACACTTGAGCAGACGAAGCTGATCTTCATGTTCGTGGGACATCTGTCTTAGTTAGAAATGATATTATCCACAGTTCTGTAAATTTACATACAAATTTACAGGCTGTGGCGGTACGCCTAACTTTAGACAAAACGATTACTGTGTGCTCTATTTACATATCTCCAAACCAGGTTCTGCCGATGCAAGATCTGGAACGACTTGTTTTTCATCTTCCATCACCCTATATTTTAATGGGTGATTTTAATGCTCATAGTCCTCTTTGGGGTGCTTCATGCAGCAAAGAGGATATAAAGGGTAAAACCGTTGAAGGGTTCATTACTCAACATGACTTGTGTTTGTTTAATGATGGGTCACATACTTACCTGCATCCTGCATCTGGTTCGTACACGTCAATCGATCTCACAATTACAAGCCCTTCACTTTTCCTGGATTTTTCTTGGAAAGTGGAAGATGACTTGTGTGGAAGTGACCACTTCCCAATTGTTTTGGAGGGTGTTGTTTCTGCAGGGGATGAGAGGGTGCCCCGGTGGAACTTGAAAAAAGCAAACTGGGACACTTTCTCATCGTTGTGTTGCGAGCGACTCACTCAAGATACGTTTGACGCCACTTCTGACCCTGTGGAACATTTCACTGCCACATTTCTTGACATTGCAAACACAGTTATCCCTAAAACCTCGGCAAATCCTAAACGTTTCCATAAACCATGGTTTGACATGGATTGTAAACAGGCTATCCATAAACGTAAAAAATTTGAACGCGATTTTAACAAGTCACCAACGACGAATAATTTGGATAAATTACGTATTAATCGGGCTCAAACCCGACGGCTCATTAAACAAAAGAAGAAAACTTCCTGGCAAAATTATGTTTCAAAATTAAATCAAAATACCGCCATCAAAAAAGTCTGGAAAATGGTTCAAATGATTAAAGGTAAAGAAACAAAATCTACTGTACAACACCTTGAACAAAATAATATTAAAATAACATCTAAAAAAGACATTTCGAACACTTTGGCTTCCACCCTTTCTAAGAACTCCTCTTCTAAAAATTGCTCTCCACAGTTTGTCCAGGTTAAAAATCAACAGGAGAAACACAAATTCAAATTTCAATCTGATAATCATGAAAATTATAATGAACCGTTTTCAACTGATGAGCTATCAGCGTCGTTGAGTAAAGCAAAAGATACAGCCACTGGTCCTGATGAAATCCATTACCAAATTTTAAAACATTTGCCGCCTTCATCGCTCCAACTTTTGCTTTCTATATTTAATGATATATGGGTGACTGGCCAGTTTCCATCTTCCTGGCGTAAAGCAACAGCCATTCCTACTCCCAAGCCTGATAAGGACCACAGCAATCCAAGCAACTATAGATCAATAGCACTCACTAGTTGCCTTTGTAAAACCATGGAAAGAATGATCAACGATCGGCTTGTTTGGTTTCTGGAATCGAACAATCTGCTGGCAGATGTTCAATGTGGCTTCAGAAACCAGAGAAGAACGGTTGATCATCTAGTCCGCCTTGAAACGTTTATTAGAAATGCCTTTGCCAGAAGAGAACACGTGGTCGCCGTGTTCTTTGATCTGGAGAAGGCATATGACACTACGTGGACGTATGGGATTTTAAAAGACCTCTTCAACATGGGGTTGAGAGGCAGAATGCCACTTTTTATTGAAAATTTTTTAAAGGACCGCAATTTCCAGGTTCGTCTTGGGTCAACATTATCTGACCCTCACGACCAGGAATTGGGAGTACCTCAGGGTAGTATTCTATCTGTAACTCTTTTTTCAATAAAAATCAACAGCATTGTTACAGCTATTGAAACAAATATTGATTCTTCATTGTATGTAGATGATTTCCTCATCTGCTACAGTGGCAAGAAAATGCCTGCTATTGAGCGCAAACTTCAGCTATCCTTAAACAAGGTTCAGCGCTGGGCTACTGAAAATGGTTTCAAGTTTTCAAAAAGTAAAACAAATTGTGTTCATTTCTGTAAACTCCGGAAACACCACCTGGATCCGGAGTTATTTTTAGATGGAACTCCACTAAAAGTTGTAAAGGAAGTGAAATTCCTTGGCTTGTTGTTTGATGAGAAACTAAGTTTTAGGTCTCACATCAAACAACTAAAAATTAAATGCAAGAAAGCACTTAATCTGCTAAAAGTTGTTGGCAGCACTGATTGGGGTGCCGACCAAAAAACTCTGCTCCATCTGTATAGAGCTCTTGTACGGTCAAAATTGGATTATGGTTGTGTGGTTTACGGTTCGGCTAGGAAATCCTACCTGAAACCTCTTGATGCCATCCATCATAGTGGTATCAGAATTAGCCTTGGTGCGTTTCGTACGTCACCTATAGATTCTCTTCTTATCGAAGCAGGTGAGCCTTCTCTTGAGAAGCGTCGAATTAAACTCTCTTTGCAATATGTCTCAAACTTATCTGCAAATCCTTCAAATCCTGCTTACTGCTATGTTTTTAAACCTCTAAATAAAGTTATTTTTGATAAAAATCCAAAACAGATTCCCCCACTGGGACTCAGAATCAAAACCCACATGGAGGCTACTGGTGTTGCTCCAGATTCTGTGGCAGAAAATCGTAAACCAAATATACCCCCTTGGCGTCTGTCAAAACCCAAGGTTATTTTAGATCTGGCCTCTTCTAAAAAGGCAAACACAAATTCTTTGCAATTTAAGCAAGCGTATGCCGAGATTAAGTTTCACTATAGAGCATACACTATGTTCTATACAGATGGATCCAAGGATAATGATAGAGTATCATCTGCTGTTGTTAGTGGTGATCAGACCACCTCAACCAGGATACCTGATACGAGTTCCATTTTTACAGCTGAGGTAAAAGCTATTGACCTTGCGCTCGATGAGATTGAGGCTGAAGAGGAATGGAAGTCCATTATCTTCTCCGATTCTCTTTCTTGTTTACAGGCTCTTCTCAACCCCAGGTTGAAGAACCCTCTAATCTTGTCACTTAGTGAACGACTTACTGTAATGAAGTCTGACCAATATGATATTGTGTTTTGCTGGTTACCGGGACACGTTGGTATTGTTGGTAACACCAGGGCAGACAGTGCAGCGAAACAGGCCCTGTGTAAGCCAATCACTGATTTTCCAATTCCTTACAGTGATTACAAGCCACTTATTTCTAAATACATCCGGTCTTTGTGGCAGTTGGAATGGGATGGAGCTACCAATAACAAGCTCCACCGATTCCGACCAACTGTGTCTGATTATTATCCTCTTTCTCATCTTTGTCGAAAAGATTACGTTATCCTTACACGATGTCATATTGGTCATACTAGACTCACTCATAGTTTCTTATTAGAGGGCACTCTGCGACCTGAATGTGTCCCTTGTCAGCAGGGGCTGACAGTGGAACACATTCTTTTAGATTGTACAGATTTCGATCACGTTAGGCGGCGGTTTTTCACTGTGGAGTCTCTTAGAGACCTTTTTTACACTACCAGTCCGCGCAAGCTTTTGTCTTTTCTAAAAGAAATCAACCTTTTTAGCAAGTTTTAGAGCCTTGTCTTTTAATCTTCCCATCATGATTTGGTATCAGTAGGTTGATTTGTATTATATTTGTTGTTCTTCTTTCATTATGAATATTCATTTTCACATTTTCATTGTATTATCGTTCATCTATCACAATTTTTTTCTTTTTAAAAGCAGTCCTGACCATTACATTTTTAACTCATTTTCATGACTTTCTCGCCACGATATGGCCTTTGTTGCCGATGTGGCGTAAAGCACTATAAATAAATAAATAACACCAACGTAAACTGCCGGGAATTCTAACCGCGTGCATACCCCCGCAGACCCCATTTGAGGCAATAGGAAAGCTAGGCCTGTGTGATCCAAGTGGAATAAAATAAAGTTAACCGGGTCGCAAGGGATTTGTAAATCTCACATCGTCCCTGCGCGCCTTCGGCACGCTAAAACCTTTCATTCATTCATTCATTCATTCATTCATTCATTCATTCATTCATTCATTCATTCACAAACCAGAAAAATAGATTTTTAAATCCTGGCTACACGATATTCTCGGCTACTCGAAATAGTATGTCTCGAAAATAAAAGATCAAATATTTCATAAATTAAGTGAGGATTGCCTCGCTACTCATTGAGATCTTTAGGATTGAGTCTGTGATGATTGTCTCGCAACTCTGCGTGTGGGGAGTGGGCTCCGAATAAACACACCCCTTACCCCATCCATAGCAACAATCACACAACAGTCACAACCTTCAATAGCGGATATCTATCTTTCTCTCTACCTATAACTTTTCTAATTGAACATTCTCAAATTTTCTTGCAACACTTTTATCAAGAAGACGCATGGAAATGGTAGACAAAGCATAGGAGGAATTGGTGCAACCTACCTTTCTGCAACATACACAAGAAACCACCAAACATCAGGCAAGGATTGAAACAAGCTTGTCTGGCTGGGGACGAGTGTACATTTTATATAAATAAACATTTGAATAAAGATTTAACAGCCCTTTTAAGGGCTTAAGGGTGTGTGTCTGTGAGAGGATGTGATTTTTTTCGGGGGTGGGGGAGGTCATTTGGAATTCCCGAAGGATAACCAGATACCTCATAATCACATACGGCGTCCTATCTCCCAGAAGGCTTGATGGATGACTCCCGGTTTTTCAAAACTAGACTGTTGGAGCTTTCTCTACTCCTTTTTTGTAACCGCTATGGTCATATACCGGGGCCGCTACCAAACCGGCGTTGCTGTTTGGTTTTCTTTTCTCTTCTTCCCTCCATCGCACAACATTATATTCTGGCTCGCCACCATGGTGGGACTCAAACCTCTACCATCGCCGAGCTGGAACCGAATAGAGCCCACTCTCTAATAGTCTTCATGGCGTTGAGGGATTGAGTATTGACAATCTATCACTCCAACGTAAACTGCTGGGAATTCTAACCGCGTGCATACCCCCTCAGACCACATTTGAGGCAATAGGAAAGCTAGGCCTGTGTGATCCAAGTGAAATAAAATAAGGTTAACCGGGTCGCAAGGGATTTGTAAATCCCACATCGTCCCTGCGCGCCTTTCATTTATTCATCACAAACTAGAAAAATAGATTTTTAAATCCCGGCTACACGATATTCTCGGCTGCTCGAAATAGTATGTCTCGAAACACAAACCATCACACAACATTATATTCTGTCTGGCCACCATGGTGGGACTCAAACCTCTACCATCGCCAAGCTAGAACCGGATAGAGCCCACTCTCTAACAGTCTTAATGGCGTTGAGGGCTTGATTATTGACAATCGATCACGCCAACGTAAACTGCCGGGAATTCTAACGGCGTGCATACAACCTCAGACCCCATTTGAGGCAATAGGAAAGCTAGGCCTGTCTGATCCAAGTGAAATAAAATCAGGTTAACCGGGTCGCAAGGGATTTGTAAATGTCTCGAAAATAAAAGATCAAATATTTCATAAATTAAGTAACAATAAACCTCCAATCCAACTTAATAGATATTATATTATCATATTAAATATATATAGAAAAATTTGGGGAATTGAACACTAAATAAGAGAGAAAATGAACTTTTACTTCTCAGCTACACGAAATATCCAGCTCGGGCTCGGTCTCGGGCTACTCAAAGTAGTATGTCCCGTTCAAATTCGACGATTTCCCAATAAGCCCTTTGCCGATAAGCCATCTTTGACGTTAATGATATGCAACGTCAGAGGTAGCTTCGGGTAAACACTGCGATCAGACTCTCTGTCAAGACTGTCATACACGCGATATAACATCTCTGTGTTATGCTTGAAAATATTTGTATGGGTTGGTTGTTTGGATATCCAGGGTTTGCATTTTTATTCACGCAGACATTTTTGTGTCATTTCAGTGATATATATGCAGTTTTGTCACTCGTCAACAAAACAAAACCATTATGCCGAGTCTACCTTCGCTTGTGGAAAGGGGTTCATTGCGGTATTCATTTCACTAAAAAATCAATATTATTTTGCCCTGTCCATTAAATGAAGTGTTGAAAGTGTGTTATTTTTTCTATCTTTATTAGTATTAAATCGGAAATGCACATTTTCTCGTTTCGAGCGAAACATTTTGATTGTTTCTATCGCATGTATGACTGTCTTGACAGATGGTCTGATCGAAGTGTTTACCCGAAGCAACCACTGACCTTGCATATCATTAACGTCAAAGATGGCTAATCGGCAATGGGCTTATTACCGCCCAGTTTCACGCTCAATTGAAAAGGCATCGTTTACTTTCCCCCCTCACCTTATTTTTCTACTCTCACAATCTTGAAAGGACAGCCAGTGCCAATATTTTCAGTCTTTTCTAAAATAGACACTGTGGCGTTTTTATTGAGGGTTTCTAAATCAATAAATATTGCACCAATCAGCTGATCTCCTTCATTTTATGCTTTATTAAATGCGCTTTTGCCTCCATTTAGTGTACTGTAACCAGATACCTGTAATGTTTTATCTGATATCTCTAGTTCTCAGGGCATCTGGACGTTTCGTACCCTAGGAATTTTCAGTTCTGTGCCCAATTTTTGTAAGTTCCGTTACCATGTTTGGGCATTTCGTACTCAGAAATAATGGACACAATAGATCCAAACATAATGACTGAACTTACAAAAATTAGGTACAGAACTGAAGACGATTTGGGCGGGGTGGGTGCCCTAGGAATTCAGTTCTGTACCCCAAATGTGGTAGAAATGATGCCAGATTTTAGTCTTGTCAATTTAGGAAAATGATGCGAAAACTCTATTACGAAATTTAATTTCTATCTCATTTTCCTTTATTGAAAAGATTATTTAAAGCCTGGAAAAAGTTTGTAGCAATAGTGCCAGGTTTTAGAGTCTTAACCTTTTTTGAAAATAACATGAAAACTCTATTATGACATCTCATTTTCCTTTATTGAAAACCTTAAAACCTGGTAGAATATAGAATTGTGGCATTTACTGCTATTTATGGGCTGAAGGCACAAATCGACCGAGGATGGAGCAAACTGACTGAACATGCAGTGCGGTTCAGCCAAAGCTTCCATGCCAATAAACTTTGGATGTTAAAAAGGCATACGATAGAGTATGGAGGGAGAGTATATGGCGAAAGATTGAGGCTTTGGGCTTGGGAGGCAAGTTTGTTGGAATTCTGAAAGCATTATATAAAGATGTATAGAGTGAACTTAGCATGGATAACATAACAACAAAACGTGTGCCTAGGAGATAGGCCTAAAAACAGGGGTGTATCCTTTCGCCAATTATTTTTGCATTGTACATAAAATGTTTAGGAGATGAACTCCTGCGTAGCGACGAGGGGGTAGCAGGTGGGGACTTGAAGATTGCAAGGGCTATTTTTTCAGACGATATTGTGCTAGTGTCAGAAAGCAAAGAGGGGCTAGCGAAAATGCTGAAAATTGTTGGGAAATATGGGAACAAATGGAGACTCGAACTAAATGAAAGGAAAATCAAAGTTATACCTGTGGGCCGTAAAATGGATCATACTCGAAGATGGACAGTGAAGGAGTTCTGTATTCCAGAAGATAGCAATAAACTTCTTAGCGTAGGTGAGGCAGATTACTACGAGTATCTGAGGGTAAACATAAACATCACAGGAAGCGGCATCTACCGAAACCACACGAATAAATTGATTCTGAAGGGGAGGCGAAAATCCTTAACCAAATGAAACTTATAGGGAGAAACAGTTTCAATAAGGTTTTCGTGGGGAAAACCATTTGGGAATTGTTGGGTCTGCCAAGTATAACATATGATACGGAAGTGGTACCCCTAAACCAAACGGCTGTAAATGGCTTAGACACCCTGCAAAACGACGTAATCAGATGGATAACGGACTCGAGTAATGCCGTAGTACTAGAGGCAATCAGCTTTGGTGGATTAGGAGCAAGGACATGATAGATTTATTGAAATTCTGTTATCTTAATTATTTGGTAAATCTCCCCGACAGCCGATGGTGTAAAGTAATGTTCCAGAGTATTTCCAACTCAAATACCAAGACAGGGTGGATGGTCTAAGTTAATAGAGAATTACTCTTTGGAGATCACGAACCTAGACATACGAGCAACCGAGGGTAAAAAATGTCAAAAAGAGTAATTGAGGATGGCAACCTTAATTGGAGAAAGGGGATCAAATCAAAGAGATCTTTGGGTGGCCTGCATGATAAAGAGAAGCCTGGTTTTAAGAGTACCTTGATGGCACCTTTTGGGGGGGGGGGGGTGTCATTGTTGTTCAAGCTGAGGTCACGGTCCCTGGAGCTGATGGAAAATTTGGGGAAAACAGTAAAAAGGAGTGCCAGATGTGTAATGTAGGCGTGGTGGAGACCCTGGAACACTTTCTTCTAGAATGCCCAAAATACCAGTCTAAAAGAACAAGTTTCACTGGAAGCGAAATGGGGAAGTGGGATGGGAGAATGAAGGACATGTGGTTAGTGAGTGATTCAAAGAAGAGGGTTAATATGCTAATCAGAGAGATTGGGAAGAATGGAAGAGGGATGTCATCAAGCAGTTCGTCTCCGAGTGTTGGGAGGAGAGAAGAAGCTTGGGAATGGGGAGGCAGCTGAGAGCACAGGAGTAACTAAGGACTTCTAACCGAGAACAGCGACAAATCAGCGGCCGGCCAAAGTGTTGTTATTATTATTACTACTACTACACAACTATGTTTGTAACTACGAAGAAATTCGCATTTGTTATTTTATTGTGTCATTTTTTCAAATTTTCACCCCAAATGTGTTCCAAAATGTGCTTTGGGCGAAGAAATTGTTTCATAACAGTTTTCAACAACATAATTTGATAAAACTTGCCAAACATCAATGAATGGAAGTGTAATATATGTTGTCCAGCTGTGTTCTTGTGTGGTAATTTGGGAGGTGTTTGGCAGTTTGGAATCCCATTTATACCCCAGGACTATCGGGGGAAATCATGGCTTACATACATCTGTTAATAAGGTATATTTTGTTGTTTTCTGGAATTTCATAATGATTATTGTGTGTTTCTGGAAACTATATGTGGCCAAGATGAATATGGGTATGACAATACGAAATATTTTCCCGTAGGCGACCATTGTAACATTTGTGTGAAACAATGTGATCACATCATTTTAATTTGGGCATTCGAATATCTTTGTCAAGGATAGCCCTTCAGACAACACTTTCAATCCTCTAAATTGGGGCTCATGCAGTAAACAAGAGAGAAAAATTGACAGGATAGAAACTACCAGTCATCGCACGTTTTTTCGGGGAATGTCCAACAAAAACACACCAATAGCCAATTGTATTTTAGGCCCCCAAATTAATCAAATCGCCCCTCTTTTTATCTGCAACATTCTGAAATGACGCAAGATTTCAGTACAATGCTTCAAAGGTTTTTTTTAAATCGATATGTTTTGTCAAGGCTGCTTAGTTTCGGAGATTGCATCATTTCCGAGTACAACTGTTCAAGGTGGACAAGGCTAATTCAAATATTTAGTGGAATGATACCATATAGAAAGAGAATTTATGGAGACTTATTTTGAGAAGTAAAAATGTCTCTAAATAACGGTTGTGCATACCATTTAATATGATAGGCTACTTGTAGACAATTATGAACCAACACAGAAAACAATTCCAACAATTCACTAATTGTCAATTCTCGAATATCGGTCTTGGGGCTAGTTGTAAATGTGAACTAACATACTGACTGAGTCAATTGCAACCTTTCGTGTGGTTGACGTTGTTTCAGTTGGTATGGTGGCAGAGCATTTATGGCCAGGCGATTGAGTGTCGGAGACCGGGGATCGACTCCCGTCGAGGCCACCTTCCAAAAATACTTGACAGTTTTCAATCCAGTGGCGCTGTGTTAGGACTATGCCTGGTGGAATTTCTGCTTGACATAGATGATATATACCATTTAATATGTTCCTATATAGGGATCAGAAATGGATATCGAAGAAATTAGAAATGCATTGTTGTGTATTGTATTTGAAGAGTTTTATGCAAAAAACACAAATGATTTGCAAAAAAACAGAAGTTCAGCAACAAGTTCCCCTCTCCCCATATTTCAACCCTTGTATTGGTCCCAGGTCAATATGTTTGATATATAAGTGTGTCCTGCTTTCACACTTTTGCCTCTACCCCTTTCAAAATGTTTGGGCCCGCCAACTTTAATCACGGTTGAAGATACCAACCCATGAAGCACCTGGCCGATCTTTTAAAGAAACATATTATTTTCTGTTTCCACAGCCCTGCCCAAATTACTTCAGGATAATCATCAAACTAAAAAATCTTTAGAATTCAAATATTACAAACTTTTTTTTAAAGTTCCCGGGGTCATAACCTTTCAAAACACTTTGAGGATGAAATAATTCTAATAATATTATTCCACCCAGTCACAGGACAGTTGTTCTATAAAATAGTTGAAACAAACAGATCAAAATAAGATAAAACAGCCAGAATATATTGATTACTGTTTATTTTTTGTTTCTAAGGACTATTTTACTGATGGTTTAATTCTATGATCAGTACATGGAAATTTGGATGCTTCAGATTTACTGTTACTCACAGGAATTATAAGTGGCTGGTCAATTTCACAAAGAAAATCAGACTGTATTTCAGATTTATCATCGTTCACAATAACCCATTCTAAGTCGCCAATTGGCGTTCCAGCACTTTCATCTGACTCATAACTGGAATCATTTGGTAATGCTAAGGCAGTTCCTTTGAACCAATCCATCACACTAAGGATGACATGCTGTTGAAAAAGATTTTCGATTTCAAACTTTCCTCATAAAGTAGAGATCAATTCTGATGTGAACTCAAATGAATTTGATATAGAACACCAAATCGACATATATATTCTGTTAAAGTCTTATCAGCAACTACTGGATCGGTATGACAAGGTAGTGCAAAAGCCTCCACACATTTGGCAAAGTAGTCACATAAAACTAGAATATACTCATTACCATTATCAGTCATCGGAAGTGGACCCATAACATCTACTGGAGCTCCTACACTAACCTAACTCAATGGTGTTTTACCTCTTCCATTACTGGGCTTCCTTTGGGCACACGCATCGCATTCTTTAAGCCACATTGAAACATCCGACTGTATCACTGGCCTTTTTTAAGACAAGGCAGAGTCTTATTCTTTCCTAAATGCACTGCCGTTCTCTTTTTATGGCGTTCAGAGAACAAGAAGTGAGGTATTTCAGATGGGGCAACCAGTACTAACCTATTTACCAGACTAGAAACAAACTTAAAATAAAGCATCGTATCTTGTGCATACAGCAGTTCCAATTTACGTCAAAGTATTTTTGATTCCCCATGAAAGTTAGCTATTTCAGAATGACCAGGCTTTTTCACTCCCAGCTTCTTCATCTCAAGAAGAGGAGACAGAACTGGACCCCTTTCTTGCATGGCAGATAACTCTGCTAATGACCATGATTGTTCCAATTAACAAAATCTGATGACTGATCAGGTTCTGAAGATGCACCAGCCTGCTGCAAGTAGTCTGAAAAGTAGACAGAATCCCTTCCAAATTCTGAATTTCTCTTTGACCTTGAACAAGAGACAACAGCTTACTTTCAGTCTCAGCATTCAACTTAGATTCAGAAGATCGGTTTTCAGCCCCACCTTTACAACCAAAACCATGAGCTACACACAAATGTGCAGGAGCTAGTGGCAGACTATTACCACATAACAGGTAGCACTCTTAACAATCCAACTTCTTACAAAGCCTATTAGGTTTTCTTGACAATCCATCAGCATTACCATGAAAACTCTTCCCTTTCAATGCTGCATATCATAATCATGAGTTTCAAGTACGGACAACCAACAAGCAACCTTCATGGTTCTTAAATGTTTGAGGCAGTTGTGAGGTGAACGATCAGTTCGAATTAGAAATGGTCCACCCCACAAATAATGGTTGAATAAATGCAAGAAGCTCTTTGCATGTAGCACAAAAATTCCTCTTGTGTATGACTGAATTTATTGCTTCCATAAGCAATAATCCTTTCCTCAATGAACGTGAGAAAGTGCAGCTCTATTGATGCAATTGGTGGCCTAGGTATCAACCGTCATTTCTCGGACTACATTGGCAACATCAATGCGGAATCTTTCTTCATATCGCCCACAAACGTACAGGAAGTAATTCTCTGTGTTAATAGCATTTGCGGAAAGGCAACTAAAGATGGTGATAACTTGTCGACTAAGCTTTTAAAAGAAATCATCTTCGAGGTGGCTAATCCGCTAACTCACATAATTAACCTCTCGTTCTCTACTGGTATAGTGCCAAATAAAATGAAGATAGCCAAAATTATACCTATTTTCAAATCCGGCGACCCCCATATATTCAATAACTACCGACCCATTAGTATTCTTCCGGCATTCTCAAAAGTACTTGAAAAATGTATGTATTCTCGCATATCCAGTTTCTTAGATGACCAAAAGACTGTATACCAGTATCAATTTGGGTTTAGATAGCATCATTCAACCATACATCCTATACTTCACCTAATAAATAATGTTGCTGAAGCAAACGATAAAACAACGAAAGATTGCACTCTTTCGATTTTTCTAGATTTTGCGGAAGCTTTCGATAGCATTGACCATAACATTCTTCTAAAGAAACTGAAATATTATGGCATTAGAGGGTTAGCTAATTCCTGGTTTAAGGATTATCTAACAGAAAGAAGCCAGTCTGTTTCTTTCCATAATGAGGTATCTGACAGTAGAAAGATCACCACAGGTGTACCCCAGGGTTCTATCCTCGGGCCCATTTTATTTGTACTATATATTAACGACATCAGCAAATCGACTTTGTTGAAAGTCTTGTCGTTCGCAGATGACACAACAGCGCATGCAGCTGGCAATAGCGTCGATACTCTTATAGAAAATACAAACTCTGAGTTATATAGCATAAGTGAGTGGTGCTCTGCGAATAAATTGGCTCTAAATGCTTCTAAAACCGAATTCATGATATTCCAGCCCCAAAATGATCCATATAGTGCGATAGGTAAGAGCATATCATTGAATAATACGAATATTACACTAGTGGGTAACCATCAAGAGGAAACGACATTTAAGTTTCTCGGTATTCATATGGATGAAAATCTCAAATTCAAGCAACACATCTCCACCGTATGCTTGAAAATAGCCAGGGCTACTTTTGCCATAAATCGAGCTAAGAAATTCCTTCCCCGAGTAGCTCTACGATTATTGTACTTCTTTCTGATCCAAAGTCATTTAATTTATGGGATACAAGTGTGGGGACACACTGCAGCCACAAATATGATCCTTGGTCTGCAAAAAAAGCTATTCGAGCGATAACGAAATGATCCTATACCTCACACACCGATCCCCTTTTCAAAAGCTGTGGTATACTAAAATTCAGAGACCTTTATACACTACACAGTCTCCTGTTCATGCATGATTGGTTTAATAATAAACTACCCGAGTCCTTCGATAACACATTTGAAATTTATACAAACCCAACTGGCATGAATACTAGACAGTCTGGCAATATACGCACACGAAAACCCAGAACTTGCTTCTTGGCCGAACTCCCGATCCATTCTTTCCCGCGGATTTGGAATGACACTGAACCATCGGTCCAGCGTCTCAATAGATGCCAATTTAAGAAGGCGATAATAGACAAGGCTCTAAATTCATACCATTCAGATGTCTCTTGTAATAACCCTTCCTGCCCAGATTGTACTTCCATTCCGCCTGGATCCCCACACCACATCAGATTTCAACACTCCAGAATCTAGGCTTTGATTAGACCATTAAATTGTTGAGCAATTACTGTAATGCAATTTCACCAATACTTTGTCCCCTTACCTAGCACAATAGTCGTGTCTGGCCTGCACTGTTCGCAAAGATCGCACTGTGTGGGTATTATTCGTTTCTGTTCTTGCCTCCAGAACAGGGCCCATGGTTTATCACTGGAGTAAGCTCATTTAGTCATTACGCAGAGTGCCATGTCGTTGTCCCTGAGGCTAGAATTGAAAGTCAAAGGACTGATAAGAAAATAAATGGAAATCCTATCTAAGAGTGTTTCTTGTGAAAACAGTGTTCTGTTTGCGCTGGGCTAGGGGTTAAATAATTATGTATTAAAAGTTCCCCTCATGAATCCCGTAAGGATGCAAATTGTTTACAATTTTGATGTCAGGACTAATTATCTTTTAATATGGGAATGGCAGGAAGACAGCCCCCAGGGCTATGCTGTTCCCATGCACTTTTACATTTATTTCTGTACATTTCTGCAAGTTGTTTATTATACTTCATGTAAACGTATACTGCAAAATAAACTTCATTTCATTTCATTTCAAAAATAAATTTCTATTCTTGTTTAGGGTATGGAAGAATGGGAGGAGATGCTGAGGTCAATTTTATAGTTTCAAATGATTTTCTGTCTTTTCTGGTCAACTGAATCAGAGGATCAGCAATTTCTCAAAAATGAGAAACAAACTTTTTATAATATCCAGCCAAACCCCAAAATGAATTTACCTCTGTTACAGATCTTGATGTAGGCCAATCACAAACTTTTGCCATCTTTTCTGGATCATACTTAATTCTCTCTGTCCCATAGCTCCAAGACATGGTAGAATAGTTCCAGCCCTATGGGGTTGATCCTGGGTGCTATGGAAGAGGTCACGGGTGGGTCCCAATGTTGAGTACTTTTTTTGATTTAGGGACCGACTTCCAATGTGGTCATCTAGTGGTTAATTTCGATTCTCCAGGTTCTGTCATTTAGACAAGGCCAGATAGGGTTAAAGGATACTTGTGAAATAATAAATAAGCTCCAACACAGTTATACAGTGACCAATAGATATTTATTTAATTAAGTGTGAGAAATGAATGATATGCCATTTAGTAGATTTTATTTGAGGTACTGCCTAACAGCTCTCAATAAGAGATGAAGTTCTTATCTCAACTTAAAACTGATAAGTTGACTTGAACAATTTAACTCCATGAAATTCCTTAGCACTAATTATTTATTAGCACTTACCAAGAGCTCAAAGGTCTTTACAAAGAGCCAAAGCTTTTAAAGTTTAACCAAAGAGAGTACTGAATAGATTAAATAAATATAATAGCCCAAAAGCAGTTATCGCCACTGAACTATGTGATTTTAGACCATTTGTAAAAACTAAAACCAACCTCATAAATTTTTCAAACATAAGATCTAAGAGTTTATTTTAAAAGTTGTTTGCTTCGCCAAGCTATGAGAGTCAGTCCCACCGGACTATTAGAAAGTCAGTTCCACTTAACTGTGATGAGAACAAGTTCTGATTTTACAGTCACAACGGGCTGCTTAAATACAAATCAGAGGCAGCAAAGCACCAATGCCAATGAGAGAGAGTCTCTCATTGATGGTTCTGCTGCCAAGACTAGTATTGCACCAGCCAACTGCTTTAACACATTACATTTAGTAAATAAATGCGGAGATCAAAGATAATTTACATAGTAAAATTTACTAGCTTAAACTCCAGCACATAGACAGATAAAGAGAATTAGTAGTCCACTTAACATACCTATCTCTGATAATGAAACTGGAGTGATGATGGTTGTTTGACAATTTAAGCTAGTTTTAATAAACAATTTATGAGGTGAACTTAGTATTTTGTATAGTAACATTAGAAGTGACCGGGTGTGATGGAATATCTCATTACACCTACAAACTACAAATTATGCTTATCAGTTAAATTCAAGAGCTTCTGTCAAAATAACAAGCTCATAGCGCTTTCTTCATCACAATCGTTCCTAACCCAGCAAGTTTCAACATAGTCGGAACTTGACCGAGAAAGAGGACAAACTAAGGTAATCAGCACAATCAGCTAATGCCAATCCTGTCCCTGTGGTGATACCTGCCCCGCAACCAAAAAAAACAACATTTTTTACTTTGTGAGTCAATGATGGAATGAAAAAAATACAAAACATGAAATACACAATACGTGGTTACAATCCTTCCATGATAACATATTAAAAGGGTATGCATGGGGACAATTCACCCAACATGATAACAATAAAAACCAACTTGTGACAATCCACTCAGTTTACAATAGCACCAGAAAATTAAGTAATAAAAACAGAATCAGTCGAAGCATCATAGCGAACAAAGGGGTATAGCTTTTGAGTAGGTGATGTCGGATAGAAAGAATGTCCATAAGTGAGAGGAGCAGTCTCAGTGACAGCAGGAACAGGGGAAGGAACAGAGTCGAGAGAAACAGGTTTACGGTGCCTACAGCAAATGAAATGAAGGAAAGCATTAAAGAAAGCAATGTGCTGGTGTTTCAAAAAACATTGAACACAACAGTAAATTGCAATTCACAATACCAACACAGAAAAAGCCATCACCCATTTGGGAAGAGAAGTTGATTCAATAGGGTGAAGATTAATAGAATCCAATTCTGCAGTGAGAGAAGTCATATGGATATGTTCTATATGTCATAGGGTAGTAGGTAAAGTAAAATTTTCTCATAAAGATAATTTGTTCAAAACAGGTTGCCATCCCTTGGATCAAGTGACATTAAACCGAGGAAAGATCTCAGAGACAGTAGCATCATAAAGTGTATCATCCAATCCATGGTAATAAGAAACAATATTAAAGCACCACTTGTTGCTATGCAAGACGAATTTAAAAGGAGAACACCAACTGGAGGTCAAATTCTAACAATACAAGGTGATTCACGCCGAGGACATGTCACAGAGAAACGAAGATGGGTGTGGGTACTAATATACCACACTCCATCGCCAACTCTCACGGCATGTGGGAGCACAAGTTTGGTTAAGAACTGTGTTTTACAGAGGGCTTTTACAAGTTGCTTATCCCTCAGGAACACAGCCACCAAACAATTTGGTTTTGCATGAATCATATCAATTTCTCCAGTCAGGGGACAAAATAATTGTGGAATGTCCAAACAGTCTGAATGCTCAGGCAATTGAACTACATGAGTTCGATCTTTATTAATAACTAAAACATTTGATCCAATACATAACGTGCTACGAATTTTTTTTATATAGGCAGAAACATTAGAAAAAAGTTCAAAATGATAATTAATATTTACAAGAGGTACCTTAACCATTACAAACAATGTTTGTTTTCCAAATAAAGCTGTGGTGGTCAGTAAATGATAATACTGCCACAGTTTCTGTTCTGGATCTAAGGGTAACTTGGTATGGTGATCCAATTTACTGGTCAGATCACTTAGAACAGATTTCAACAATGAAGGTTTAACAATATCCAGAGTCAGCTTAAAGCGAGATTTGAAGTTAATTTGACTGCGTAAATGAGTCAAACGCAACTGTGCTTCCTTAACAATGGAAAAACTAGTCGCATTAGCATTTCTAATTCTTGATACAACTGTACATAAGTTTCTAAATAAGTAAGATGTCAGTAGTGTGAAAACGAGATTACGAGCTCACAAAATTTTTTGACCTTGATCGCACCTCACCAAAAATTTAGTTTTTTCGAGCAAATTGCGTTCATCACAATTGAAATGTATGGATTTGTACGATGTGATAAGTACATGATCACATCGTCACTTTTCCTGGTTTTTACAGTGTTTATGGTAGACGAGGCATCGTGGGTTTAACATTCAGTTCTCTAATGGTCAACGTGGGCTGGCGACGGAATTTTAGCAAACTCTATAAAATTTGCACTCTCAAAAATTCAGTTTTGGTGGGCTCATAAAAATCTGACACGACCATTTTGGGAAAACACTCACCTTTTCGCAGAGGTAACACGGAGAGCCATTTTAGGTGAATTTTTCGATAGAATACCATCAAAACGACACAACCAGTGCAAATGGAAGACCAGCAATCCAACATCAACTCCCGTGGAAAAATGGAGTTCGAATCGAGAGGGTGAATTTATTGGTTCACCCAAACTCTCCAACGATGACGTGGTGAGGTTTTTGGCAAGGAGAGAGAGATAGCTCTCATTCAATTATTTTTTGATAATTAAAAGTATTGTATTAACATTATTGAAGGTTGTATTTTAGTGTGTGAAAAGTGTACTCGAAACTGTCTACAACAAGGCAGATTGTGATGTGAATTTATATTGTGAATTAGGATTGTGATGTGAATTTAAAATGTGAATTAGATAAACTAATTTTTTATTCCTTTCTATTCTACTGAAAGGATCATTATAATCTCATGAATGAACTCTTTTATATAAACCATTAGGCAAGTGTTTTTTCTTTGTGAAATGTATAATTATGATTGATATGTGTCGTCCATTATTCTTCAGTGAACTTCACATTCAAAATGAAAAATTTTCCTTACTATTTATCGTTGATGGGAATGAATGGTGACAGAATGTGTGCTGATTTGAAAAACAAGAGATTACGGTTTGAATTTATCCAGTTAAGTGGTCACTACTGTACACTGAATGAAAAAAATTAGTGGGAGACTATAATTTAAGTGCCATATGTTTTTTAACATAAAGAGTTGACAGGGTTTATGATCATTACCTGAAAATACAGTATCTTGGCTCACCATCCATATCTCATGAGAGGTTGTGATCATGGAGGATAAGGAATTTCATTTATTTAAACTTTGTATATTTTCATTTTACAGGGTTTATAGATTTAATTGGTTGTTTTCGACGTAAAAATGAAAGCAGTAAGTTATTATGGGACAGGCATTTTTTATTAACTAAATATTTTCTTTCTATGTTGTGTATTTCAGGTCTTTGGAAATTCCCCGGCAAATGACATGACTGAAAAGTTTGGTGACATCTTACAGTTTTGCAGTCATGTCTCAAAATTGATGGTAACTGAGATACGACGTCTTGCTTCTAATCAGTCAACAGGTTTGTGTCTTGCTCTGATAAAGAGGCCAAAATTACCTGCATAGAGCAACAAAACCAAGCTTGCGAATACAATTTTTTTTTTGTGCTTGTCGTGATGGCAGATGTCAAAAGCTCGGTGCCTACCATCCAAATCTTGGCACCTGTGATTGGGTTTCATCTGGAAAGTGAAGCAGTGCTTGTTTACTGTGGCAAACAAGTTGTGCTTTGCTGATAAAATAGGATCTGGTAACCAACACATGGGGGTAGAAGTCCTCTAAAATGGGCAGGAGTGAGATAAATGATCAGATGAACTTGTCTTTATACTTGTGTTTTATCATGATATATTCAGAGAAGCTGAAAGTGAATTTGAAAATCAATAACAAATAAATGGGTTGAAATTTTCTGGTTAAATGTTTGGCTTAGGCCTATTAACCCTTTACCTAACAAATCGCCCGCATCCACCTGCGTAATATGCAAATTCAGCAGTTGAAAAAAATTAAATATTTCCAAATATTTCAACAAAACCATATCATGTGACCCCTCCTTGGAACGAGCTCATTGAGCTCGTTCCAATGAGGGGGGTCACATGATATGGTTTTGTTGAAACTTTTTGAAAAATTTAAAAAAATGATATTTAAAATAATAAATTTTGATATCGTCTGCGTTGGGTAAAGGGTTAAAAAACAATTTTTGTTTCTCGGGTAACTTTTTCTGTTTTATGATATTGGAGAGTAGCTTTTTTTTAACCAACTACATCTTGTTTGCAGACCTTTAAATTCATTTATTTTGGGGACACCGTTTTGCCCTAATTTGGGCACCTTAAAATCAGAAATAACAGTTTTATCCTGTTCTGTTATTATCATGCCTTTCTGTGTTTCTATGGTTATATTATGATGGAAGTTATTCTAAAATGCAGTATAGGCACAGATGATTTATATATTTATCTTGATGCCTTCACACCTCTAATTTGGGTACACCTGTAAAGGTTACAATACACTGTTTTACTGCACAAAGCGCCACTAGCGGTTTGCACCCCAACCTTTAATGGAGGATAAAAGCTCCCTGATTTATCCAATTGGTGGAAAATGAACTGAGGTTGTAAGTCTGAATAAAATTTTAAAGGCATGTTTTGAAAAAATTATAAAATATTGGTGATAACTGTCTTCTGAAAAATGTGAGAGAAGATAAAAATTGGGTGGGGTAAGTAAAAGTATGTCTATTTTATTCAGTGCAGCACCGGACAGGAGTACAGAAATCACCAAATTTAAAGGCAAAGGTCACGTGGTGACCAACATTTTGTTTCAGTATAATTTTTTCAAGAGGTGATAAACTAAATGGATAGAGAGTTGTTTTTGCCAAAATTAGCTTGATGAGGTTGGGAGAGGGGGGAAGTTTTGTACTGTCACCATTGGAAAAAAACTCCAGTGTATTGTGACCCAAAAGGTGTGAAATTGGGGTAATCTAAAGGCCTGTGTTTGACAGAGCTCACTGAGGTCTGTATAGCAAGATATAAGTGATTTAATGTGCTATTGCACTAGGGTGAAATTTCACTGCTGAAAACATTGTTTTTATCACAAGATAGTGTATGGAGTTAATTCAAATTAGTGAAAAAGGAATAATGGATCAGATTTTCAGTGATGAGGGAGGTGCCAGAGAAACAAAAATTTTTCAGATGCGACAAGCAGCTCCATATGTGGCAATGTCATTCGGTCTGTCTGTTGGTTGGTCTGTGACCAACAATTTTTTAAACTCAATAACTTTTAAAATATTTGGTGAAATTTTCAAATTTGGTATGAAAATGGATCTTATTGATGACTAACCCCATGTTTGATCCAGATGTTATTGAGAGTATTTTTCCCAGAGTTATTGCCCCTTTTTGACTTTGAATCGGTTTCATTTTTAGCTAAACTTGACAAAGTCAACGAGATAAGTTATTGCCATCACTCGTATGGAAGTCTGTGAATCTGTTAGTCTGTGAGTCTGGAGTCTGTTCACATTTTCTTTAGCACAGACTACACCTCATAGTTCTTGTCTGATCATCATGAAATTTCATATGCAGGTTCGAGGTCATATCCAGATGAGAACATCCACTTTTGGTTGTGATCAGTCAACCGTGATGGCTACATGACCCCAAAACCTTTAGCACAGTCTACAGGTCATATTTATGAAGGGATTTCATTGTGTAGGATGGCTCCATATAATGTCTAGATGAGAATATCCTCTTTTGGTCACGATCAGTCAACTGTGATGGCTGTGCAGGCCTGTAACCCAAAAACCTTTAGCACAGTCTACAGGTCGTATTTATGAAGGGATTTCATTGTAACTTGGTAAGATGACTCTGTATAATGTTTAGATGAGAACGTCGTATTTTTGTCGGGTTCAGTCAATCGTGACAGCCACAGGGGCACTGCTGGCATTTATGAAAGGATTTCATTGTAAATCGGTAGGATGACTCGGTATAATGTCTAGATGAGAATGTCTTATTTTGACCATGATCAAACGTGACAGCCACATAGATAGGCATGTGACCTAGATTTGTTTAACACAGTCCACAGTTCATATTTATGAATGGATTTCATTGTAACTTGGAAGGATAACTCGTTATGATGTCTAGATGAGACTATCCTATTTTGGCCACAATCGGTCAGCTGTTACCGCCGCCTGGTTACGTGCCCTCGATTCCTTTAGCACTGTCTACACGTTTTTGTGAAGGGATTTCATTGTGACTTGGTAAGATAACTTGGTATGATATCAAGATGAGACTATCCTATTTTGGTCATGATTGGTCAACCACGACCGCTGGACCATCATGTGACCTAGATTCCTTTAGCAAAGTCTATGAGTTATTTTTATGAAGGGATTTCATTATGTCTCCCCTTCCCAGAAGGGAGACATATTGTTTTAGTGCATATTCTTCTTCTTCTTCTTCTTCTCATACAAACTTTGTCCGGGCCATAACTTCTTTGTCTTTTGACCTAAACCTTAGATACTTGGCACAACCAGTGCAAATGGAAGACCAGCAATCCAACATCAATTCCCGTGGAAAAATGGAGTTCGAATCGAGAGGGTGAATTTATTGGTTCACCCAAACTCTCCAACGATGACGTGGTGAGGTTTTTGGCAAGGAGAGAGAGATAGCTCTCATTCAATTATTTTTTGATAATTAAAAGTATTGTATTAACATTATTGAAGGTTGTATTTTAGTGTGTGAAAAGTGTACTCGAAACTGTCTACAACAAGGCAGATTGTGATGTGAATTTATATTGTGAATTAGGATTGTGATGTGAATTTATAATGTGAATTAGATAAACTAATTTTTTATTCCTTTCTATTCTACTGAAAGGATCATTATAATCTCATGAATGAACTCTTTTATATAAACCATTAGGCAAGTGTTTTTTCTTTGTGAAATGTATAATTATGATTGATATGTGTCGTCCATTATTCTTCAGTGAACTTCACATTCAAAATGAAAAATTTTCCTTATTATTTATCGTTGATGGGAATGAATGGTGACAGAATGTGTGCTGATTTGAAAAACAAGAGATTACGGACTGGAGGAAAACCCATGAAATGCGTGTCAATCTCAAACAAGATATTTCTAACTAGGGGAAAACCCAAGATATTTCTGACTAGGGGAAAACCCATATGTACCTTCGAAAAAGTATAAAAAGGGAAGCAGTCAGCCTCAAGTCAGAAGTAGTTTGACTATCACAAATGCAACATCGAAGAAAGTAGAAAAAAAAAATTACAATTAATTATTCACAAAAAAAAAATTGAACAAAAAACAAAAAAAATATTTTTACATTAACAATTATTGTCATTAAAAAAAATACACTCACAAAATTTTTGTCATTAAAGAAAAAAACTTGTTAAAAAAAAGTTGTTATTTTACATAATATGTATTATATATTATATAATAAGAAGTAGAAAAAAAAATAAAAAAAATATTTTTTTACAATTAATAATTATTATCATAAAAAGTTTAACAATTCACAAAAAATTTTGAAAATGACAAAAAAAATTTTTTTACTATTAACAATTATTATCATAAAAAAAATAATCAGTCATGACATTGTCAGTATCTAAACAATCCGTGTTAAAACTGAAGAGAATCGAGAGGAATTCGAAGTACGGTAGTAAAATTTATAGACTGCAATCGCACGATGCCATCGAATTGAAGGTTGTGGCGATGAGTGGATTGAGAGAGAAATATGACAAATTTTCATTGCCTTTGAAATTGAACGAGACTGTCTTGGATTTAATGTACAAATGTCAAGATGATCTCTTAGCCATTCTCAGGGAAAATATAAAAACATTTGATCCAGACGGTCTGCCGTTCATCTACGGGAATAATATATATCCGATCCTCTCTATAGAAGTAGTCGACAAATTGAATCTGATCGAGGAGGAAGAACGAACATTCGAGAGGGTGAATCTAGTTTTCCAATGGATTTATCAGGAGGGAGACGATAGCTTTAAAGTTAACATGCTCGTCATGGACGCGAAAATAGGATTAAAAAAAATAGAGAGTTAGTTCATTACAGATAGATTTTAATCTCGACTTGAAAGCTTATTAAAGTATTTATCATGAAGTAGTACTCGTTTTTTTCTGGTTTTTTTTCTATTTTTTTTGTGTCATTAAAGAAAAAAAATAAACCAAAAAATATATATATATAATAAGTTTAAAAATTCACAAAAATTTTTGGAAAAATTAAAATAAATATTATATATATATTAATAAAATAAAAAATGCCAAAAACTAAAAAGTATACTGTGGAAAAAAAATTATATTTTTCTACCAAATCCGAGTTGAAAAAGTATTGTAGAAATCTAGGAATTAAAAATTATAACCATTACAAAACTAAAGAACAATTGATCGAAGCCGTGTGCGAGGAGACTTGTGATCTATCACTGGTGAAATTACAAGCCAAAGTGCATCAGTCATTGAAATTAAAAGGTGTTAAATACATGAAAAAAGACGAATGCATAAGTCATTTGCTCGACAGAAAGAGAATAGACAAAAGATCTGCGGTAGTGATAAAAACAACTCAAATCGTGGAAAAAAATGGATGAGAAGATAGCGACAACAAAACAATGTCAACAAATGCTGGCGGAGAAAACTAAGAAGAAGAAGATAGCCATTAAATGAAAAGTGGTGGAGCGACAGAAGGTTTTGAAAGACAATAATAAAAAAATGAAAAGCGATGTGGTTCGAGATGACGATTTGTTAGAAAAAAAAACGATGGATGCAATCAAGAGAGCGGTGAATGAAAATAAGGATCTCATTGGTATAATGGATATCGTGATTGAAGCATCGGAAAAATCATCATCGATTTTGGCAGAACAAGATGAAGCCATCAAAGGATGGTTTAAAACTTTCGTCGTGAAGCCTGGTCTCATGAAAAAAATCGATCCTGAATCGTTCATGGAATGGGTGAAGGATAGAGTGTTGGACATAATTCGAAAACATCTAGGTGCGGGTTTAAAAATAAGAATGATCTTGAATTGTCATATTAAAAAGGTCGACCTGAAAATGGGTAAGATCCTGGAATGAGATGCCTTTTTCCGATCTAAAAACGAGATTGTGTTCAGAGATGACGAATTAGTTGACGTTTATAAAGTAATGAAAGACAAGATGATGAAATCTATGTCTACTTTTCAAAAGAAGGGAAGTAACTGGACGTTCGAGAAGATATTGAATCTTGAGGTTAATGTGGATAGACACGATCCTTTGAAAGCATATTCCTACATAAAATTACCTTATTTCGTATTTAAAAAACAAGCCGTGATCAACGTGAAAAATGAAGATGATAACGAGTGTTTCAAAAAGGCAATCATATCGGCCTTGTATCCCATAGAAAAGCATGTTCAGAGAGTTTTCAAGTACTCAGAGACTTGTAAAAATCTCGATTGGATGGGAATGTCTTTTCCGACGTGGTTGAAAGATATCAGAGATTTCGAAATGTTAAATCACACCGTGGCCATGAACGTCTTGGGATACAAGGGAGATGACAAAAAGGAGTAGTCTATCCTCTCAGACTGACTTCGCACAAAGAGAGAGAAAAGATTGTAAATTTGTTATTAATTTCAGAGGGTGACAATCAAAATTATTGCTGGGTTAAAAATATGAGTTTTTTACTGATGAAGCAGATTAGTAAACATAATGGTGAGAGATTTTTCTGCCTCAGCTGCATGAATTTGTTCTATAGTCAAGAATCGTTGATGCGTCATTGGGAATATAGCAGCAAAAAGCAAGGCGTTGCCATCGAAATGCCTAGACCTAACACTTACATGGATTTTCGCAACTACAAAAAAAGATTAGAACCACCATTTGTCATCTACTCTGATTTTGAATGTTTCACAACGAAAATAAATTCTTGCCAGACTGATGAGCGTAGGAGTTATGCTGAAAAATATTTGAAGCACATACCTTCAGGCTATTGTTATTATGTAAAATGTTCTTTCGACGATCAAGAATTATCGGGTCCTTTCACCTATACTAAACGTTGAGATGATGACGATGTGGCTCAAAGATTTGTAGAAGAGTTAGAATCAAAAATTCAAATATTATATGACAAATTTGAAAAACCTAAAGACATAATCATCACGCCAGAGCAACAGAGAGAATACAATGAAACCATCGAATGTCATATCTGCAGACATTTATTTGATAATCAGTTTAAAAATAAAAAAAAGTTAGAGTTCACGATCACTACACCAGTCTGTTTCGTGGCACTACTCACAACAAATGTAATTTGAGATTTCGAGATGCTGAATTCTATCCGGTGATATTTCACAATCTCCCAGGTTACGACAGTCACTTGTTCGTAAAAAAATATGGGTGTTAGCGAAGGGGAGTTGAATTGCATCACGCAAAACGATGAAAAATACATTTCATTCACTAAATTTAAAGTCATCGATAAAAAGAGAGTCATCCATGGTTTGATTGAGAAAATGAGTCCCATCCATACAGAGATGTGTTTCATGGATAGTTATAAAGTTATGTCAACCAGTCTGGCAAAATTAGTCAACAGTTTGAATAGGGAGAAATTTAAAATTATGAGTAAACATTTTAATGATCGATGGAAATTGGTGGACATTATGTTAAGAAAGGCGTCTATCCTTATGGTTACATGAGTGATCTAAAAAAATTTGATGACATCACTCTACCTCCCAAAGAAGATTTTTATTTGAAATTATACCAGTCTCACATTTCCGATGATGATTACAAACATGCGCAAAAAGTGTGGACATTATTTGACATGAAATCCATAAGAGAATATCATGACCTCTATTTAAAAACTGACGTGCTTCTCTTGGCTGATGTATTTGAAAATTTTCGACGAGTGTGTCGTCGACATTACGAACTAGATCCAGCTTGGTATTTCACTGCACCTAGACTCACTTGGGATGCTCTCTTGAGAATGACCGAGATTCGATTGGAATTATTAATGAATGTAGACATGTTGCTCATGTTCAAAAAAGCTGTGAGGTATGGTGTCTCTATGATTTCTATGCTAAAGCTAATAATTATGACATGGGAAAAGATTTCAATTCGGAAAAAACGGAGTAAATACAGATAGTATTGGGATGCTAATAATTTGTGCGGTTGGGCAATGAGTCATCCTTTACCAATCAGAAATTTCAAATGGGTCGAAACGTTGGAAAAAAAATAAAAATGGAGACATTATCCTTGTATTCTAGAGGTTGATTTGGATTATCCAGAAATGATACACGATCTACACAATGATTATCCACTAGCTCCCGAACGAAAAGAAGTGAACGACGTCGAAAAACTTGTTCCTAATTTAAATCACAAATGCAAGTAAGTGATCTATTGTGAAAATCTGAAACATTACATCGATCGTGGGATGAAATTGATCGACGTGCATCGAATTATTTGATTTGAGGAGGAGCCTTGGATGAAAACATACATCGATCTCCATACGAATTTAAGAATGCAGGCCAAGAGTGACTTCAAAAAAGATTTCTTCAAACTCATGACCAATTGCATATATGGGAAATCTATGGCAAACATTAGGAATAGAACTAACGTTCAACTCGTCACATCTGAAGAGAAGTCTAGAAAATTAATCCCGAAACCCAGTTATCAACATAGAACCATATTCGATGAAAATCTAGTGGCCGTGCACATGCCTCTGTGACCATTTGTCTTCAGTCTCATCTGGATGTGATGGTTCAGATCATCTATGTCATAACTTGCTTTGGGAATTTGTATCTCAAACCAATCCACTCCATTGTAATACTTGAATGTGTTATTCTTTTAGGTGACATTGGGAAACGAAGAGTAAGTCTCCAGATTAACCAACGCCATCTCGTATCTCTTTTCCTTCTTCAATTCAATGGAAGGTTCGAATTTAGTCATGAATCGAGTCGTGTTGTGATTTGCTATGATTTGAACTGATTGTTTTGCAGCCGTATTCTCGACTATCTATTCTAATAGATGATATTCTGACATTTTTATTATTATTATTATTATTATTATTATTATTATTATTATTATTATTATTATTATTATTATTATTATTATATTTTTTTTTATATTTTATCAGTATTGTTTTTTTATTTTCTTCTCTATTATTATTATTAGGCATATAAAAAAATCGTCGAATCCAATTCGATATTTTCCGTTGTTAAATTCGCTAGTCAAATTGATCACAACGAAATTGTGAAGTCCTTTGCCCCACACCTTCTTACAAAATCTCCTGAATTCTTTCCTACTCATGTCATTGGCCATGTGATCTCCATAGATGTGATTGAGATTCTTGAGATCCTGACAAAAGAGACACAGAAAATTAGCATTCTCCCTTATTGTCCTTTGACGTCCTCGAACGTAATACGATTCGAATTGATTCTGTCTCTCCAACAGCATATCGTCGAAGATCATGAGATTCTTATTCTCTGACTTCAACTGTCTAGGATCGAGAACGCCATTGGCATTCTCGTAAAACTAACATTCCACGTTCGAACACTCCAAGTTTCTTTTGGTCAATTCTCTCGCCATTCGTTTCAATATATTCGAAGTCTCATGTCCTTCAAATTTGTCTCGATTGTCAAAGATTCTCAACATAACATCCTTTGGTAATTTTCGCATCACGCACTCTTGAAGCAATCTATATTCTGCTTGAAAGAGACTCTTGCCAAAAACAAATAATCTGTCGTAATACAACCAATCAGGTCGCAACAATAGATTCATCAAGAGATTTGTCTTTCTGCAATTTGATTTTCCCACTATCGGACCTCTTATGCTCTTGGGAAAGAACTCGTCGTTCGACCTCTTGGTTATCACGTCATTCCAAGACATGTCTTTGATATTCATTTTTTTTCTCTAGTTTTTTTTTTTTTTTTACTATGTTTTGAATTGTTTTTTTTTAATTTTTTTTTCTATTTTGATATCTAATTTTTATATATGTATATAATTTTTTTTTTTTCATTATTTATAAATCACTTTCAATCCCGATCCTTTCATCATTTTAGCCAAGTCTGGTATCATTACGACATCATCGTAGAAATCTCTCCAACTTTTTGGTTCGATTCTCGATCGTTTGGCAGGTTGTGGAATTATCAATTTATTAATCAAAGCGTCGGCACCTCTCTTACTGGCTTCTGAAGTTATTCTACTGCTCACTTCGGTCACAGCTTTCTTACCCGCATCGATCACGATTTTCTTTCCGATTTTGAGAGTGCTTGGTGCAATCTGTTTCACGGCATCACCGGTGAATTTACGAGTTATAAATTGCATCATTGAATTGACGATGCCCGAGCTGCCATAGACATAAGATCTAGTGTATCCTCTGTTATTTATCACTAACATTTTTTTTTAATTATTATTATTTATTATTATTTTTTAATATATATTTTTTTTTATTTACTTAATATCTTTTTTTTGTTTTTTTCTTTTCTCTTACTATTTTATTTTTTCAAACGATTCATCATCTTTTGATAATCCTTCTTAGTCAAGACCTTCTGCCTCAACAATTCGTCGCATAAGCTCACTATCTCATTATTCACTCCGGTGTTACCAGCCTCTCTGCTTGCCATCAACAAATTCAATCTCCCCATCAAGGCATTGAGATCGCGCAGAACAAATATTGTGTTGGTCATTCCCTTCCTAGTTGTCGATTTCACGAAATACTCATTCGCCTTCCATATGGGTTCCACCACGTGCTTCCACTTGTAACCTCTCCTATCCTTTGGTCTAGTCTCTTGGGGATCGTCGTTCTTCTTCATGGCATGAGTCTGAACCAGAATGTCTCCATAATTTTTGTAATCCTCCTCGGTGTAATCGCCAGGTCTCTTGTGAGAAAGCAGAGTTTGCAATCCATTGGTCATTTCGTACCTGTTTGGACCGACGATCAAATAGTCGACTTCAAACCATATTTGCATGTCACCAATGAAATAGTTATTACCTTCTTGACGAAATCCATAAATCTCATCTTTTTCTCAACCGTCGTAAGATCTGATGCTACTCGCATTGGTCTTGATCCTCTCTGGAGTGTATTCGGACAAATTTCTCAATGTAACACTACCAACGCTACTTGGATCGGTCTCGAATCAGGGAACGAAATCGGAGAAAGTTCTCGGTGCTAAAGTACTAGGATGCAAACCCATCCTCAGAGAACCTTCTTTTATGGGTCTCAATTCCTCCACCATCTCTTTCCTAGCTCATTCCTGAACCTCGGTGATGGGTTTGAACAACTTGGTAGCCTCTCATCTCAATCCCATCTCTACCAATTGTCTGGCCCTATCCTGCACTTGAATATTCTCCTTGCTCTGTATTAATTCGCAAACCTGCTCGTCCCTTCGCTTTGAATGTCTTCAATGTGTAGAAACATTGCTTTTTATTTATTATTATTTTTTTCTCTCTTTTTTTTTTTTTAAATAAAAAATAGTTATTTTTTTTTGTATTCTTATTATTTTTTGAATGTTGTTTTTTATATATATCTTTTGTATTCCTATTTTTTGAATGTTGTTTATATATATATATTTTAAAAAACAATTTTTTTATCGACAGTTTCGAGTACACTTTTCACACACTAAAATACAACTTGTGAGCTATCTCTCTCTCCTTGCCTCACACATCATCAGCAGAGAGTTCGGATGCACCGATAAATTCACCCTCTCAATTCGAACTCTGTTTTTATGCGCGAATCGACGTTGGATCACTGGTCTTCTATTCACACTGGTCGTGTTGTTTTGATTGTATTCTGTCAAAATATTCACCTAAAATGGCGGGTCTGTGTTGTCTCTGTGAAAAGGTGAGTGTTTTCCCGAGACGGTCGTGTCAGATTTTACGAGCACACAAAATTGAATTTTTGAGAGTGCAAATTTTAAGTTTGGTAAAATTCCATCACTAACCCACGTTGATCATTAGAGAATTGAACATTAAACCCATGATGCCTTGTCTACCGTAAACACTGTAAAACCAGGAAAAGTGACAATGTGATTGTGTACATATCGCATCATACAAATCCATACATTTAAATTGTGATGAACGCGATTTGCTCGAAAAAAACTAAGTTTTTGGTGAGGTGCGATCGAGATAAAAAAATTTAGTGGGCTTGTAATCTCGTTTTCACACTACTGATGTCTCACATGTATATTAAAGATAGCGTTTAACCAAGAAGTAAGGCTCTCCAAATTTCCAATAATCTTGTTTATTTTCTTTTGATTTTCATGAACATGTGAACGATTAACATTAATTAAGGAAAAACTTTCCTTCAATGAATGTGCCATTGATTAGAATATAATCAGTTAATATTGGCATTAATATTGTCCAAATCATTTGAGGAAACCTTGCCGAACAGAAAACTTAAAGCATCACCCATAAATGGTAATAATGCTCTACATCCTCGAACATCATGAAGCTGTTTGTAATCAACATAATCACCCATGATATGTCAGAACTTATCAGAAAGATAATCAACTTCATCAGCTAACTGTTGCATGATTGCAGCAGCATCATGACCGAGAGTACTATTTCTAAACAAGAGTTGTGGAGGTGAGGAGCTCACGTTACCTGTGAAAGAACCATGTAAATTATTAACACTATCCGGTAAATGTCTTAACTGAGTTGATACAAACTTTAAGTAGAACTCAAATGGATCCAATTGGATCACAAAAGTTAATGTCCAGTCACTAGATACCATATATACATTTTTAATCTTGTTTAATATAACATTATCCCTAACTACCACTCTGGCGTGCATTTCGGCACAGAGGTAAAACAATATAAGGTACCAGATAGGTCGAACCATCTTCCTACAAGGGAAAGAAATAAGACTATAAAAGACAGCTGTCAAACCTTAACTATCATGGCCGGATAATGGGAAGAAATCAGGGTAAGAATCCCATGGATCCACAGGAACCCACACACACGTTTTGAACTGCTTGAAAGACCTGCAATTGGGTAGCTACTCCACAACCAGGAAATGTAAAAGGTGACAGTGATCAATGATTTCCATCAAAACCTAGCCAGCCAATAGCTCACAAAATTTATACAAAATGACCTATCCTAAACAATTTAGTTGTCAATTTCAGGACTTCCTTGAACTCAGAAGAATGTAAAATCATTAGAAAATTGTGAACAAAAAATATGACAAATGAATTATTTTTCAATAAACTTCCTGAAGGTTTCTTTGGTGGAATGGTGTGGTGTGAAAGACTTCTTACTGTGTGGTAACCATCTTGGGTCATCCCGAGTCTGGTCTGATGTTGATGTACCATCAATTCGTATCTCAATGTGTTCATCCCGAGGGTTAATGTTAGAGTGGAATGTGATGTGACAATATTGTTGTTGTACCATTTCTCTGCACTGCCTTTGAGCCCCTTCTCATGTCCGAATACGACCATCTGTAGATGCTCTGGTTAGAAATGATACCCCATCACAATTAGCAAAATTCCTATTGGGTACCTGTAGAGTTGTGGCAACATCAGCTGCACCAGCAACTGCTGTGTCATGCTCTTGTCTCAAATGGCATTTCAACATAACATGCTGTCTGTATCTCCTGGCACACAAAGGACATTGGTGTAAGACTATGTGCCTCTCATGCACCCAGTTCCATACATTCAGTAGAAATGATGACCACAAGACTTAACTGGACACACCATCCCATCTTCTTTCCAGATTGATCCAATTCTTCAAGTTCTTTGGTACTCGCCTTCAGAACCAATTCCATTTTCCTGTGAAAGGATATGAGTCAGTAATAAGCAACATTACTATGTGGTTCTATTTCGAGTTTTACCTTGTTAAATAAAATCAATAGTGACCATACAAAAGCAGGAGTATACTGAGCAAATATCTTTATGACCAATCGGGCCAATCATCCGATTCATTCCATTCAGTTTGTTCTGCCAAAAGTTTGGTATACTCATCCTTTTCTTTTGCTAGTTTTAATTTCTTGCTTAATTCCATTAAGGGTATATCCTCCTCTGAAGATGAATTTAACCTTTCCCGTCATTTATTGTTGACTAATCTCTGTAAAGGCCATTCAGCCTCAGATGAGTATTCACTACTATTATCTGATTTAGTAGTTTCCGGTACTGCTAATTTCCGTTGTCTCATATTCCTCATATTTGGACCTTGTGGGATCCCCCACTCCTGTGGCGCTAGCCTACGGTTTTCAGCATGGGTTCTGATTATTCTCCCTGTGAATTGATCCATAATGACATAATTAACCGGAACCATTTTTCTTGAAAACCCTAAAAGGATATTCCCATTTTTGCTCTAATTTTTCCTTCTCTCTTCCATTCTTGTACAAGGCAGAATCTCCTGGTTCATAGTCAATTTCAGTGTTTTTTCTTAGCGGTTAAACATTTTTGTTTTGCTTTAACTTTTTTCTGTTTATTCTGTTAGGCCCTGAAAGCTTTATGCATTTTTCTAGCATAATTTTGTGTGGCTCTTCTCCCACATATTTTCTGTAGGGACGGAGAATGTTACTAAAGATAGCATTACATCTCTACTGCATGGTAAATAAAATGGTGAGAACCCTGTTGATTCACACCCATTGAATCGTATGGCTGCCAAAGCCTGATTGAGATGTAGGTCCCAAGTTTCTGAGTCATCCTTTCATAATTTGGAGATTACATCGTGTAGTGTTCGATCAAATCTTTCCACCTTACCATTGGATTGTGGATGATAGTATGAAGTTGTAACATGATGGATATTAAATTTGTTTACAATTTCTTTCATAACGGAATTAATATTCTCAATCCCATTGTCCATTAGCAATTCTAGGGAACAACCAAATAGTGGAAAAATTTCTTCCAGTAGAAAGTTAGCAATTGTTTCTGACTTTTTGTCAGCCACAGAAAAGCTTCTGGCCAGTCAGAATACATGTCAATAAATGCAATGATTTATTTATTTCCTGACAATGTGGTAGGATATGGCCCACTCAAATTCATAGCTACTTTTGCAAATAGAAATGGAGGCATGTCCATATCTTGCATCAGCATTGTCAATTTCTTCATATTTCTTGCATGACAAACCTCACATTTATTGACATATGAATAGGCATGTTTATATAAATTTGTCCAGTAATATTGTCTACTAATATTGGCATACACTTTGTCAGTCCCTAACTGTCCCAATTTATCATGAAATTGATTAAGAACCTCTGCCTGTAAATGTTCGGGAATATACAACCTTATTCTTGGTTCTCCGTCAATGTTACTAATAAAATAAAGCACTTCATTTATAAGTAAGTATTTGCTACTAGTTTCTGGAGGTGTATTTTCCCTTTTGTACTTAGTAATAATCTCAACAATAGTTGTATCTTTAGTTTGTTCATTAACCATATCATACCCAGGAAGACCAATTTCCTGTATCTCTTCAGAGGTTTCTGGTTCACAATTCACAAATAAAGTAGGTGCAGTTTTTTTACTATTTATCACACTAATTTGAAAAGTCTTGCCAGTAATATCAGTTTCTAATTCATCATTTTCAAAATCACTAGAAGTAGCTGAATGAGGTAATCATGACAATAATCTTCACAGGTGTTGCTAGATCCTGGAAGATATTCTACTTTGCAATTGTAACCTGATATGTTTAATGCCCACCTTTGAATCTTTTTATTCTTCATGGGTGCATCCAGTATGTACTATAAAGGTATATGATCTGTTTTGATTGTAAATTTTGCACCTTGAAGGAAATGAGTTAATTTTTCTAAAGCATAATTAATTGAATATGCTTCTTTTTCTATTACTGACCAACGTGTTTGAGTTTTACTTAATTTATGTGATAGAAAATAAAGAGGTGTTTCATCAGGGATTCCAGGAGTAGATCTTTTACCATCAGTGCAGGGTTGAGTCAGGCAAGTGCCGATGCAGCTGTCACTGGCATCAATATACAGGATATATTTCTTATTTGTGTCTGGGTAAGCCAAATGAGGGACAGATGTTAAACTTTCTTTCAAGAAATCAAAGGCTTTCTGACATACTTCTGACCAAGTGAATTGAGCATATTTTCTAGTCAGTGCTATAATTGGTTCCACTAGTTTGCTAATGTTGGGAATGAACCTACAATAATATGAAATCATCTAGGTAGGATAATGAAAAATCTTCCAGACCGTCCAAGACAAGGGCCATTAATTCCTGGAAAAAAACTTAGCACATTGATGAGACCGAAAGGCATGACATTAAACTCGTATAAGCCCTTATGACAAGTAAATGCAGTCTTTTGTCTATCATTGTCATCCATAACCACTTGCCATTAACCAGACTTAAGATCCAATGTGGTAAAATAGCGGACAACATTCAGAAGTGTTAATATATCATCAATTAAAGGGTGTGGCTAGCAAACACTTTGAGTTATCTGATTAAGCTTTCTAACCACACAAAACCATTTACTGCCATCCTTTTTGGGGGAAGTACCAAGAAGATTGTGTCTTCCAAATAATCCCTGCCTCTAGCATATCATCCATAGCTTTATCCATAATTTCCCTTTTTAACACTGGTACTCAATAACCTTTCATTTTGATGGGATGTGAATCACCTGTGTCAATGTTCATCTTTACTGATTTTGTACAACCTAAATCTTTATCAGATTCAGCAAAATAATATCCTAATTTTTACTCAATAATCTTCAACTGCTTTAATTTTATCCTTAGGTGCATTAATTTCCTCCCTCATAATTTTATTTGGTTTATTCGACTTTTCCAAAATTTTATTATCTTCATTGATTACCTCATTCAAAATTTTAACACAAAGCCACATTTTAAAGTGTAGTGTTTGTTGTCAGTATTATTAATTACCATCACTGGGACAATATCTTCACCATTTCTTACAACAACATTACCTACTAGTAGACCAGGTTGTTCAGCTATGAACCCCTCTACTAGGGCATGATGCTGCAAGAATTTGGTTTTAAACACACCCTTGGACCCAGCTGCCTTAAAATTACAAACAACAGCTGACTGGGGTTTTAACTTAACCTCCTGTACCAACCTCATTATTGAAGAGATATGTAAATCATTTACAATTGGAACCAAGACATTTTGTAGCTGAAGCTTTTGTATATCATAATACAGTCTTACACCATTTTTACTTAACCCTTTATCCAACGTAATGGCCAAAACCGGCCAGTGCTATTCTCAAAAATCGCCAATTAATTTTCATTATTTTTTCATTTTTTGTCTTAAAAACATAGGTTATGACCCCTCATTGGAACGAGCTCATTCCAATGAGGGGTCATAACCTATGTTTTTGAGACCAAAAATGAAAAAAATAAGTTATTCAAGAATTTTTTTTGCAAGTGTCGTCCGCTTTTCATGTTAGGTAAAGGGTTAACCAGTCGATACCCAAAATCATGCACATATGCATGTTATCAACAACATAGAATTCATGTGCAAGACTAATATTTTGAATTTTGAACTGAAGTTTTACTAAACTTCTAACTTTTAATTCATCACCGGTCACACCCTCTAAGCTTCCAAGTTCAGTGCCATCGCCCCTTAATTTGGGTCTGTTGTTTAGATTTTTCCAAAACTTGGTGCCGATACATGAAATTTGTGTTTTTCAGACCTTGCACCAACAGAGTTTTAGACAACAGTATGAGTAACTTTTCCTCCTGGACCTTTATCACCTGACCCAGACTGTTTTTTAGTTTTTCCAGCAGTACCACTTCTTAAATTAGTATGATTTCCAGAGCAATGATATTTATCAACTTTTTTTTTATCTTCCCTGCTCTGCCGAGACTTATGTGTCTTTAAAATTCTCTGCCTATGTCAAAACAAATGTTTTCACCCTAGCTTGACAGTTCCGTGAGGTATGCTTATCATTTCCACATTGAGAACATCGATGTTGAGGAGTCAAGGCATATTCACTTATATCTCGATTTGAGACTCCATTCAACTGAAGCTATTGGAGTTTTAAATTAACTCTGCTATATTTTTGAATATTTCCTTTTTTCCACATCTAAAGCACACCTTACTAGTTTTAGGCATAATTTTTGTGAATTTTGAAAATTTGCTTTTTGATTCAATTGTGGGTTTCTGTCCTGATTACTTGACCCATAGTTATTTATTTGTTTCCTTTGTGAACTCTGATTAAAGTCTACTTCCATAAGATTCTCCAATCTAGTCTCCCTCGAAGAATAACTGGGTCCCTCAAATTGAGAAAGGCTAATTTCATGTCCATACCTCATTTGATATCTGTGTTGAAGCTTTTCATCTAATTGGGCAAAAGTACAGGCCTGATCTAATGTTGTAGGTTTCTTATGCACGAGTCTGAATCTTGCCTGATGATCTGACAACCCATCAATAAAATAATCAACAAGTTGTCATTGAATACCTTTATCCTTCATGCTAGATGCTTTGTATTCATCTTTCGCAAGGTCTAGGAGGCGTTCAGCAAATAGAATCACTTATTCTGTCTTACTCTGGCGAATTTTTCTTAAATGGGCAAAGGGCATCACATGATCAGTTATCTCTGCATATCTATGTTTTAGTTCTGCTTTAAATTGTTCCCAAGTTTGAGAAACCTCATCTATCCTTCTCATAATGTAGTAGGATACAATGGGCTTGGAGGTTAGTGCCGCCATTAAATTTCCTAGCCTTAACACACTCTTGCCCTATTAACTTAGCATATTTATCTAATGCTTTCATCCAATTTTTAAATTCTTTGCCAGTGCCATCAAACAATGGCACGTGCTAGCCAATGCCTGTGACATGGTTGCTGCAGCATTTTGTCTTCCAATAGGATTTTGTTCTTTTTGATATTCACTGAGATTGTCTATAGCTTTCATATGAGTAGCATGAATTTCCTCAAGAACAGACATTTTTGTCATATTTGAATTGGGAGAATAAAAATATTAAATACATCCAAAAGAAAGAGAAGTTTTATAATTTGCAGTTGAAGGTAAGGGTGTGTTGGCACCACTGATACTATTGTAGCCTTTGTTTCAAGTTACAAATTTTTCAAGAAGCAGCAAGAAGAGCTTACAACATCTTAAAAACATTGAAGAAAGTATCCTGTAAAAGTCTAATGGCACCATTAACCCTTTTTGTCCCATAGCCCCAAGACATGGTAGAATACTTCCAGTCCTGTGGGTTGACCCTAGGTGCTATGGAAGAGGTTGTGGGGTGGGTCCAAACATTGCATACTTTTTTGATTTAGGGACCGACTCCCAATGTAGTCATTTAGTGGTTAATTTCGATTCTCCAGGTTCTGTTGTTTAAACTAAGCCAGATAGGGTTAAAGGATACTTGTGAAATAATAAATAAGCTTCAACACAGTTATACAGTGACCAATAGATATTTATTTAATTAAGTGTGAGAAATGAATGATATGACATTAATCAGAGTTTATTTGAGGTACTGCCTAACAGCTCTCAAGAGGAGATGAAGTTCTTATCCCAACTTAAAACTCATAAGTTAACTTGAACAATTCAACTTCATAAACTTCCTTAGCACTAATTATTTACCAGCACTTACCAAGAGCTCAAAGCTCTTTACAAAAAGCCAAAGCTCTTAAAGTTTAACCAAAGAGAGTACTGAATATATTAAATAAATATAATAGCCCAAAATCAGATATCACCACTGAACTATGTGATTTTAGACCATTTGTAAAAATTAAAACAACACTCATAATTTTTTCAAACATAAGATCTAAGAGTTTATTTTAAAAGTTGTTCGCTTTGCCAAGCTATGAGAGTCAGTCCCACTGGACTATTAGAAAGTCAGTTCTGCCAAACTGTGATGAGAACAAGTTTTGATTTTACAGTAACAGTGGGCTGCTTAAATACAAATCAGAGGCAGCAAAGCACCAATGAGAGAGAGTCTCTCATTGATGGTTCTGCTGCCAAGACTAGTATTGCATCAGCCAACTGCTTTAACACATTGCATTTAGTAAATAAATGCAGAGACCAAAGATAATTTACATAGTAAAATTTACTAGCTTAGGTGAACTTAATACTTTGTATAGTAACATTAAAAGTGACCGAGTGTGATGGGATATCTCATTATAACTTCAGACAATCTACAAAATATGCTTACCAGTTAAATTTTATCTGCCAATGGCTTCTGGCAAAAGAAATGATCCAAGCTCATAGAGTTACTTCGTCACACCTCAACATTGACTAAATGACCAAGAACGGAATCTTCCCGGTAGAAAAAGGGGTACACTTTCTGGCTTTTATCTATCACTTGACTCAATTATGTCATTCTTCAACATTTTATTAATTTCCTCACTTTAACTTTCTGAACTTGTGGAACCCTCCTACGAGGAATTTTATTGAGCAGAGCATATGTGATGTTAAACACCAATAAATAAATAATGAGTAGAGCCAGTGTCAATATCATGTTGCACAAGATTTGTCCTACCTAACTGATCACTTGACTCGATAAAGAGATCCGTATTATTGTAAAGGAACATCTTAAGTCTTCAAACTGGATGTGACTAAATTTAGGAGAGGCTCATTGAAGGATATCTTCAGTTTGGGGGGGGGGGGGGTTCCAGAGCAGTCACCATAATATGACTATGATATTCAAACTACCAATAACAAGATTTCTATTCTCTTTGACTGATTTTTCAAATAAATTTATTACTAGAAACATTAACGATCTAGATCTATGATCAACAATGACACTGGTCACTAACAAGCCTTTATTCGGTGCATAATGGATAGATTCAAGAATGGAACAATATCCCAATTCTTTGCTGCTCATTCAACTGTCATGCTTGTACTCCTTTGAACCTTTACTCTCCTATAAACTAAATTACTCTCTTGTCTACACGTAAGTGTCCTGTGATAGACAACTCACTTCTAGAGAAGTTTATAGTCACATTACTTTTCCTAAGAACTCAACACCTAAAATTAGTTCCGGCAAATTTATGAAAATTACAAAAAAACTCTTGTATACAAACAAATCCACCAATGATACATTTCCTGAAAGTTTTACAATAAACCTCAATTGGAGCCCCTTCCACTGCTTCGAGTTTTTCTTCAACTGGAATTAATACCTAACTGTACTAAGTAACTCGACAGACAACACATTAAATTTCGAAACTGTATCCACTAAAAATTCGACCATACTATCACCTAACTTTACATCCAAAAACAGGACTTTTTGATGCTGTGGCATACATTTTCTTGGACTGACTTTTCATCTGTAAACCCAGTCTCTTTCCTTTTTCCTGTTTATTAGGGCAATGAAAGGATTTATGACCTTTACCTACTCAGGTGTAACAAGTCACATGATTTTGAGTTACCCTTTTGAGATAATTCTGCATAATAAGATAAAACATATCCCGACTACTACTTGAAATGGGATTGGCTCCACAACTACAAGCTATATTAGACAACCTTTTCCAGAACTATCTCTACCAATAGGAGAAAACTGAGTTGTATGACAAGTGGCAGATACAGAAGAGTGTCAAGTTTGGTTTCCCGGCCTTTTGAGAACCATCAAAAATCTCCAGCTCAGAAGCTTGTTTCATTGCCTCTCCAGCATTCTTATGATTACTAAAGATAACATGTTTCTGTAACGCACTATCACCTAAAACATGACAAAATTGTTGAAGTACTAGTTCTCTACCATAATTTCCTTAAAGCATAAAGCAAAAGCAAATTCATTCAAAGATTCATTCTATTTCTGAATTTACATCTATTTGCAAATTGTAAATGGGTGGGGTTCAAATCTCATTTCAAACAATTGTTTGTTTGAATGTTGAATAGCCACTCATTTCTAAGTACGAAAGATTTGGAATCATCTCCGTAGCAGCCTTTCTTAAAACTCACAACCAAGTGCCGTCTCCATCCATTAATTATGAATATTTGTTCAAACTGTAATGTTTTCCCTCCACCCACAATATATATCATTAAATTTATTGGGAATAATCTCTTGGTGACTATTAACCCTTAATATGAAGATGCTAGATTATTTGGTAAGTTAAAATACTATGTGTTAGAAAAAGAGTTACAATATATTGGGGTCACAAAGGCCATGTACATGTACATTTTGGGATGTATTGCATACTAAAAGTTCAGGTTCAGATGTGAACAGATCAGGAGAACCTTCATGAAAATACACATTACGCCTGAAGGGATTTTTAACTACTGAATCATTGGTTGATTCACAAAGCAAATCTAAGTCAATTTAGGTACTCATTATACTATAGAGGTTTTGATCAGGTGGCTAAAACAGCCCACTGAAACTATTATGGCCGAAAGGCCGTCATATGGTCAAAACGCAAACTAAACCATTCTAGCATTCAGGCTGGGCAACCAAATCTCCACCGTTTTGGCATCCTCAAATGGATAAGGTATTGAAAATTCATTCTGAAAACGTAATTATGTTTCTGCCCAAGAATCAGTTATTTTCCTTCTATTTTGGAAATATTTACCCTTAAAACTTTCCTAACGGGTATCATTACTAAATTTACCCTCTGTGAACCGCAGTCTCAATCAAGGTCTCAGGTCTAAACAGAAAGAGGTACCCAGAGGATAAATTGGGGGATTCTAGCACACTGTATGGGATAGCATCAGAAAATTCACCTTCTGGAGACCATGTTCTGCAAATGGCAGATTGCTTATTTCCAGGCTTGGGGCATCGCTGTACCAGAGCGACGCCGGGTTGAGGGTCATGGTACACTTGGACTCTTGCCCTTGACAGGGAGGAAGCATGCGTACCCTTTCATGTATCAAAAATGTGCTCCCATTAAGTTAAAATCGCAGTTAATTGGCGGATTTCGCAACGTTCAAAATAGTGCTTATTTTTAACTGGATCCTCAAAGTATCAAGATTACATATAGTACTTTGATTTCTTGATGCAAAATTGATGAAAGACATTTTGTGATACAGTGATTCGTTGAATTAATCCTTGTGGACATAACCTATGGGCCTCAGTACTACATTATCTAATTCGAACATTCAGACATGATGGACTCAGGCTTCACTCCCAAGTTGGCTTGTCCCCTATCCCTTCAAATGTCCCGACCCCCACCCACCCACTCCATCTACGCCACTGAACCGTTCACACTTCAATGCTGTTCAAATCTGCATTTTAATGTGTTTTTTGTGTGTCCGAGCTGAGAAATGAAAGTTTAGGTTAATTGACAAGCACTGACACACTACGTCTATGTCACACTGTGATTCATACACTGAATGATAAAAGTGGTTTGTTTTACCTGAAAGGTCACTGGGTTGATTCGCTTGGAGAGAAACTCCAATAATAAGATGACAATCCTCTAACAATGAAAATACTGATGGTGAGCAATCAGTCGGAAACAAAGGAAAGATTATCGCACCTTGGTTAAGATGATATATTCACACTATTTACCTGGAGTAGCTTTTCTCTTTGAAAGTAAACAGATAAATTGATTAAATTACATGTAACATGATGAATTACTTAATTAACAAAAAAGAAAAGAAAGAATGGTAAGTGTTTTCCGGAAACTTTGGAATATGAAAGCATTATGTTTTAAAAAATGGAATTATTAGGAGTAGTATGTAAGGGATTGGACGACCCCTGTTCCGGATCTCATGCCGTATCTCATATGCGACATCTAGCCATGTGATCCAGTGATGTTATGTTGGTGTTGTCATGGTAGCCCATTTGAGTGGCAAGTTGTGACGCGATTACCAGAGTGATACGTGGTGTTAATGCTCATGTGCAGTGCATTGTTAGAGTGTCACGTGTTTTCGTTGTTCAGTTTGTTTACTGGAGGCTGCCATATTGGGTTCTATGATCTTGCTGGAGAATTCGAGAGTTAAGCAGTATGCTATCTCGGAAACGGTCAGTGTCCTTGCTGTAATATTTGAGGGGAAAGTAGTAAGATATCAGGGGAATGGCCAGTGTTCTTGCTGTAGCATTCAAGGTTTTCACAGTAAGACATCATGGCTCAGTGTCCTTTCTGGTAGATTCAAAAGAGAGATTTTTAATCAGTAAGGTATCGTGGAAACGATCGATGTACTTACTGTAGTCATAAAGAGTAAAGCATTAATGCCTCGTGGGATCGGTTAGTTTCTTGCCGGAGAATTCAAGCAGAAGTAGTTATAGTGCATAAAGGTCGTCATGCAGCGTACTATAACGCCACCAATCCATAGCAACGACCTTGAACTATGGTGGTAACGTCATGGTATGGTTACCTTGACAACATAATATATTCCATTATGCATTGGGGTGTGACGTAACAAAAGATATTACTTCCTGTGTGACTTAACATGGCTACCTGCATTGTTCGCTATGGCGACCAATATGCTGCGATTATGACATCACTTCCCATTGAAGATAACTGTCCTCAGTTAATTACCCTTAGACAGCTATTCTCCATTAGTAATGTTTCAGAGGTCCTATAACACTTCGTACTACTCGTTCTGACTCATATCTGGAAGAATCCGAAATAGGTGAAGCCAGCTCTTCGGTACTTTTAGGTAATTGTTAGGTCTATTTTGGATAATTAGATATACTTCAATACACACCAATAGAATACAGCTCTCTCCTATTATCGGACTTTCAGTTACATAGTCACCACGTGCCAGCGTAGAAACCAAGATGGCGACCTCCAGTATACAAAATGGACGACGGTAAAGCATGTCTCCTTAACAACACGGGCTGTGCATGCGCACTGACCCAACATATTCCCTCGGCAAATAAAATCACAATATGGCCGTTCCTGCTAGCTACAATAAAAATCCCACGTGACGTAAATGGGTCGCGTGACTATGCTGTAACATAAGATCATCCATAAGCTCGTCCAACTATGAAGTGAAACCTGCCTGACATATGACAGGCAGGACGTGAATCTTGGCTTTCTTAAACCTATGGAGAATGACGACGCCCAACAACACTGCCTAAGAAGGAGACACAAATCAAGGTGAATAATTTGTCTAGCAAAACAAATTGAATACAATATCTGAAAACTCAATTACAGGTTGAAGCTTATTGATTTGGGTAAATTAGTCATTTCGTTTTGCACTGTGTACCACGGTTAAACAGATTGAACAAAACTGACGATAAGTTGTTTCATCCCACTTTAACGTTACCCGAAAGAAAAATATACTGAGAAATGTGCCAGATATACAACGCGTGGAATCATACCTACGTGTAGGAACCATCATGTAATGACGCATCCGATTGTTTGTTACACATCTGATTGACGTTATGACGAGAATGAAATGCTTTGACACAAACCAGCGTCATGCAAGAAAGTAAACAGAACGCCGAAGGTGATACTTCAGCTTCATTTTCTCAATTCAAGTTTATTCAGAACAGAACTCAGGTAGAGTACGAGGGACAGGAATCAACGACCCTTGTTGGAGTTTTTACTATCTCTCACGAGCGATCCGATGCCCGTGAAGTGGAGGAAAAACCCCAACCTGGGTCGTTAATTGCAGTCCCCCTTACTCCATCCTCGTCGTGTATTGTCTTATTATGAAACAGTTGTGTAGTCAAAAACGTGATGTCGATTAACAGTAATCTAGAATGGAGTAATAACGCTAAATGAATGGTGCGGGTAAAATATGTTATCCCCACTTCATTAACTTCGTGCTGGTTTAAGAGTATGTATCCCCCATAGGTGAAGGTTCAGGGTCTTTCCGGCGAAATAAATAACCAGGTTTATATTTTCCGCTGCAACCACCCTATTTCTACCAGTGGCGTAACGACCGGGAAGGGGGCTGGGCGGAGGCTTGCGTCCCTTACATTTTCGCCGCGACCCCCCCCCCCCCCAAATGTAACTTTCACACAACATAGAACCATAAAAAGGTCTCCAATATAGGGATATACATCCTACGAATGCCGCAGATTTACTCTCAAAGCACTGAATTTTGTAAAATTGTCTCGGGGGTGGGGGTGCTAGATCTAACTAGGATCCTCCGGTTGTAACCTCTCCTCCAACTCTTCGGTAGTAGTTAGGACTAGGGAAGCCCCTGAAACCTCACATAGCGGCCTTTCAAATATCATCTTTGCCCCCCCCCCCCCCCCCACACCCCACCAAAATGGCGAGAGCACCCCCTATTATAGAATCCTGGCTACGCGCCTGATTTCTACGTTGCTGTAATCTATAAATAACCAGATGTGTTTTCAACAATTTCTCTGTTGCAATTTGCATGCATTTAACAGTGATTATGAAAAGAGTTCGGTGTATCCATATATTGCTGATGAAATGCTGTCACGTTACATACTGTTGTATCGTTTGCCACGAAAAAGCATTTCATCATCAAAAACAAAGAGACTCGCTTGCTTCCAGTATTAAAACTAAAACCTGTCAAAACCTGTACAGTCTGCCCATGAAGATATTTATCTTCCATGTCACTAATCTGATTGAACACAAAACTCGCGTCAATGCTTTCTATAAGATGGGGTCTCGCGAAAAGAGACTCCCAGTGGGGGTGGGGGCAACAACAATAACTTTCCAGTCAGCTCATTTTCGTCTGGATCGGGGTTTTACATATCGATTCTCCCTTGCTGGCAATTATGCACTTTCTCACCACACTAGATTAGATACTTGGACTTATGTCATATTCCGAGTCTCTCATACCAGTAAATGGCTGCCCTATCCAATTCGAGCGGTTTGGAACACAGCATGACCAATTTGGAGTACTGTATATATTACTTCATTAGAAAGCTACCGGTAACGGCTCGTCCTATGGACCAGGGTGGCCGAAAGCCAGGGACCCGCATCTACAGGACCCTATAGGGCATGGGGTTCCAGTGAATCAATGTTTTTTACGATTGTTATTCTATTGACATGCACCAGGTGTATATGTATTGTTTGAGTATTCAATTGTGACACCGTACACCAATTAATTGCCCATTTGACAGTAAATATTATAAGTTAAGGGATGTTTAACTGGTAAATACAGTATCACATGAGGCAACGTGAGAACAATATTAGGCGAGGCTAAATTAGGCTAATATTGTTCTCGCTGTGCCGAATGTATCCACCAACTAAACGTCCCGTAAAGTATTTATTATGCCAGCCTTTTTTCAGCGAAATTTCATCATCAGTTGTGTTTGCAAACCGTTTCATGTTTACATTACATATTCCAATCGGCATTTATCTATTTATGACTCAATCGGCATTCATTTGTTTACAAAGCAGACTAGAAGTGACGCAATAGACGGGGAGTAATCCAATATCTAAGTGATAGTCAAGGAAATTATTGATTTATTACCTCAGACATTTGAGGGACATTTACAATTCTGCCTGTTTTCCAACGCTTTGAACTGAAAACAAACTTTCTAAAGTGCCAATTAGGCCCTAGCCGAATTCATACAGCGATTTTTGCGATAAAAACAAAATGACGGGCAGTGCCAATTAATGTAGCGTCAGTGTCAGGATATTGAATGAATTGATATGGGGTCACTGTTGACCATTAAATTATTATATTGCCTGTGTATTCCCCAGTCCTCGGTCTCTAGTTATGACCGATCTTGATCTTGATTAATCTCTCGTTCTGGCGAAATACATTGGCAGCTGATGCAACGCCAATATGTGGTATTCGTTTCAGCAATATGCACCTCTCGTCGGACTCACGTGGTGAGGGATTTTGCTTCTTTTGGAGCCATTTTTCAAAAAAATGTCTCCCACGTCGTTGATCCATGATTGGCCCGGTCCATTAAGTGCCCCAAACGCTCCTTACATGTTCTAGCCTCTGGTCGACACTTCAAGTTGCGTTACGACCTCTGTATGTGCATTTTATTGATCCACAAATAAATTGCTAAGAAGTTTTGGGGTTTTTAACGTTAATCCTGACTGTCTAATATTTCAACAACATCATCAGTGCATGCCTTCTGTGAAAGCGTGCCTTGATGATGTAGTTAGAAATATTAATCATAGTCGGGAGAAATCAAGTTTACTCCCTCACTTGGGCATCTTCGCGACGCACTCGTCTATAAGTCATGTCGCAGAATTATTGAGTCATAAACAGATACAGAATAATTCCCAACAAAAAAGCAAACACCAGATAGTTTCCTTTATTTAATACTTAAATTAACTTTCTGAGTAGAAAAAGGTTTTCAGTGACATAAAATCATTTCCATAAATAGACAAATATCATATCACAACACAGGCTATTTTTAATAATATCTTTCAAAATTATTCATGAAACCGATTTATCTAGTACAAGTCAAATTTGGTATTAAATGACAATTCTACAAAATACACGGAGGAAAATATATGACATACTGAGATAAAGGTTTTCAGGCGTGTAAATGCAAGATTGCAGTAGCAGTAGAAATAAATTGTAAAACAACCAATCTTTTATTTTTTCTTGACTTATAAAGCCTAATGTCGACATTGATTCTAGCTGAGTTCGCGTATATGTTGGTAGAATCCAGAGAGGCATTTCGAGTTGGGGTGGTGGTGTGGAGTGTGGGGGGGGGGGGGGCACGGCCATACCAGAGCACTCACACACTGTAATATATATCAGTGGTGACCCAGGCGTCTTAGTGGCATGGTTGGAATGTAAAACACATATCTATGTTTGGAACTCACGCACCTCTACATTTAGAAAAAAATGCACTATTTGGCACCATGTTTAACAAATTATCCCATCTGGTCAAAATATTGTTTCAGACCGATGGGAAAATCTGTTAAATATGACCCCCAAAACGTGCATTTTTCTAGACTGTAGTAGAGACAAATCAAACGAGGGAATCTTCGTTATATCTTATGAGTAAAGGGTCGAGGCACCCCTTCCTACTAATTCCCCGTAAGTCAAGATTGCAATGAATGATTCTCTCTGAGCATTTTTTCTAGAAGGAGTGGGGGCACCAGAGGCGTAGCTAGAATTTCCTTTACTTTTTTTGTTTGTTTTTTTTTTTTGGGGGGGGGGGGGGGGGTGCCAGGTCGATATACACCACAGGCATATCCGAAGGCCGTAGTCCTGGGGTTGAGGTGGGTATGGTCCTCTCACTAGTGGGGGTTGGGGGCTCCCCGAACCCCATCAATTGGAGGATCATACCCACCTCCACCTCAGGCCTGCAGTATCCCCCCCCCCCCAAAATTGGGTTTGGGGATGCTCCCCCGAGAAAATTTTGAAAATTCAATCCCCTGAGAGTGAATCTGGAACCCTCTGGCGCTTTAATTTTCACACTTTGAGGGGGGGGGACTGTAATATTTAGGGGGGCATGTCTCCCTAGCCCCCCCCCCCCCCCGCCCCCACCGGTAGCTACGCTAATGGGGGAACGCTCCCCGTGTCCTGCCACTTGTATTATCATTATCAATTATGATAAAATTATGAAAGAATTGTGGTTATGTCAAAATTAATTTTAATGAGTAACGGCAGTGAATAACCTGAATTTTTTCCATTTTACCAGGATTTGTCCTGTATTCATGTTTCAACTGCAGGCAGAGTATTCAATATTTTGTAGAACTGTGACAACTTGACAAAAAATTCTGATCTAGTATTTTCTCTCTTGTTAATTCCACAACTTAATTCAATCACTCAATGACATCCAAGATTTGACATTAGCATGTCAATATTATGGAGAACATAACTCCAATCAACAATTGACATCATTTCTTGGAAAGCTCTGGTTTGTTAGAAATTAAGATTTTCAGTCGTCACAATGTTATTTTTTATTATTCAATGATAGAAATCACTAGTTTTTTACACTTAAACTATTGATGCATTTTGTCCTTTTTTCAGGTTTGTTGATAACTGAGTCCTTTAGAGTGCTAAATTATCTTTACAGTGGTGGACACATGATTCTGGGTTTGAGTGGACGCTACATTTCAACCATGGGTCATGATGCGAAGCACCCCTCGACAATTGTGGTGGCCAGTTTGTGGCGGATGGGGTATCCCACTCTTGTCAGCGGGATCCGGTGGTTCCGTGTGAAAATGTTGGAACATGGAAGGTCAGTGTGGCCCTCTGCAGGCTTCTTTGAACATGAACTGAATGTTTTCGAACTGAAATATCCTAGCATTCATATTTTGAAGAAAAGAAGCCAATTTATATCGGCTCACCTGAAGTCCCGTAGCTTGGCCTTTGGCTGTATGCATGGGGTAAGGTATTATCGAAGATAACAAACTAACCGCCATCGCAGACAATACTTGAACGGAAACTACTGATATTTTTTATTATAAGAAGGTGCAATATTTGCAGCTTGGGACTGGATTCGAGATTCAATTTGATTTTAAATCCCCCCCCCCCCCCCAGGGGGGAGCGGTGGCGTTGCGTTAACCGGTTTTCGTCAGATCACCGAAGTTAAGAAACGTCGAGCCCGGTTAGTTCTTCGATGAGTTACCGTCTGGGCGATCGATTCGGACGTTGTGTCCTTGGGCAAGGCACTTAACTCCGATTGTCCACATGGGGCACGAAGACGCCGTGTACTAAAGCGTACTGCGCGTCGATGGTGCGCATGTCTTCAACCAATCTAACTCAGCCTGAGCTACAGTGCGGAGTTACGATGTTGGGAAGCTGGCAGCTGCTCGTCGTTGCTCGGTGGTTCTCCCCGGGTACTCCGGCTTCCTCCACCCTTAAAACTGTCACCGACACGATAAGACCTTGGCTGTTTAAGTGTCATTAAACCTTAATAAATAAATAAATAAATCAACCTCGGGATTCGATTCGATCCAAAATTTGTTTCGCGGAGCTCTGTTTGAAAGAATTCGATAACCAATGCCTGAAGTGCCGGTACTCTCAGGTTTGTAGCATATTTATAAATGTAGGCTGAACATAACTTCATACTTATTTTGCAGTAATTAATATTAACTGTTAAAAGTGATGCTAAACGTCAATGAAGAAGGAAACGTGTGTATTTATTTATTTATTTATTTTTTTATTTATTTATTTATCTATCGTTGTTTATGGCCACTTTCAGTCTCAATATAATAACCGCAACTCAAGAATGTAATCAAGTTTATCCAGTCCTTTGTTACCTGTACAGTGCATGTACATGGAGACAAGTTTACTACTAAAGCACTGTGTGAGTGGAGTTTCCAACCAGACATTACAATTTTATTCTTGTTGTTATCACGACATCAGAATGATATGCAAAATTTTAGACAATGAACCTCAGGCCCGGAAGAGATGAAACGGTTAACCGATTAATCGATTAACCAATGATCAACGCCTTGGTCTATCAAAAAAGTAATTGATAGATTGATTGATTTGATTTTTGATTGATTTTATTCAAATTAGATTAAAAGTTACTTTTGTATTATATGGGTTAACAAAGGAACAAACAAACATCGCAAAATGCTCAATTTTCTAACACTCAACCTTTGTTGTTTTGGGGGATGAGAACAAACGCAGATTAGGTAAATTGTCCATTTATAAAACGGAGACGAAAATCGAAGCTTTCAATGCCGATCAGCAGTTCAGTACACGTGTGTGCAATGTTGATAAATAAAGCCGCTTTGTGGGGCAGATAGAGTCCCGGATGGAAGATGGCGCTATGTAAAAATGGTCTATTGTGTTCATTTTTTATCAAAAAGAATCATCTTGAATCCTCAGGGCCAGGAAAAATGAAAAACTGGTATGATTTCAGGGCTCAAAATAAGCGGTGTCGCGTCGCTTTTTGCTATGCAAAACTTGCAAAAAGCTACACAATGTTAAATTATGTATAGCATTTTGCGATACAAGATAATCAACTGCAGCCGATTAGGCTGCAGTTGATTATCTTGTATCGCAAAATGTAAATGAAAATTTGCAAACAAATTTGAAAACTAGTTCACTGATGCTTTACTTCTGATTGTGGAACATTCCAGGCATAACTCAGATTAACTCTCCATCAAGCATCATTAGCAACTTCATATGTAAGATGATTTCTGTTTGTTTAAATACTTCCTGTTTTTACAACATTTTGCATAAAATGTCCATTAAAAATAACTACAAGCCTATCAAATTAAAAATCCCAACTTCCATTTTGAGAACTCTATTAAACAACCAAGACGCCTTTATAACAGTATACAAGTCCATGCAACCCTTAAAGGCAGTTCAGTTAAAAAAACATATTAAATGTTTCATGTGTTGTAGATCATTTGGAAATGCCCAGAAATGGATGGAAACTATTCTATCTACTCAGAAGAATTCAATATAAAACAGCATAACATAACTCTGGTATACAAAAATAGCTATTTAATTTTTACAAAATGCTATTCATTTTTTGGAAATGCGTAGCATTTTGCTACGCAAAGAAAAAAAGTTATTTTGAGCACTGTATGGTTTGATTTTTTCATGACTGTAGAAGAGTATCCAATAAATGCCATCTGATTTCAATGGAATTTGATTTTTTCTGGGAGTAAAACTTTACATTGGAGTGATATTAGTTCAAGACTGCGATAATATATAAGTCTATCGAACCTTGACAGGAACTTTCGCACTTTGCAGCAATAAATACATTTTTTTATATAGGCGTGTACAGAGATCGACTGCATCGTTGTGTGTGCTTTGGTCATCTTGACTTCTCAAACCCTGAAGAACATATTGCAGTGTGTCTCTGAAAATAATGTTGCATCTTTCTTCCAATTTCTCTGATAAATTCAGCAAAACTGTTTTTGAAAAGGAGCATTCGAAAAGAAAAACAAGTGCAACATTGTTTTCTTGGCTTCATTACAAAATGTACATAGCTCTGTATCTGATAATTTACATTTGTAAATTTTGGAGTTTGTATATAGAATTCTTTATAAAATGTTGTTCTGTAAACTTTGCGAATATGTATCATCTGAAACCTGGAAAGAGCGTTTGTATATCCACGCCCAGTCTTCATGCTGTACATCGATATCCAAAATATCTTTCCACCTTGTCTGACGTTTTGGGGGATGTTCTGCGGACTGTTCTTGAAAAACCGGGTAAAATGCTTTGCATGTTTTCTGATTCATTTTTAGTTTTTTGATATTATTGTTTGAAATTGATTGAAGTCTTTGGTGTTTTTTCACAATTTTTTTCAATCTCTTGGAAGTGCGTCAAGTACACCCCGATACATTGTGCAGAGAATGCCTCGAAACTCCAGAACGTTCTGCTTTCACTCAATAAATCGTTACCGAAGTAAACTCCCTTTTCGCACCAATTTCTTTCGACAAATAATTTGTTTTGGAATTTTATGTTGTTGTGAAAGAAGAGCGTTTGGGTGAAAACTTGTCGTGGGGTTGTTGCGATCTCATTATCTCAATCTGACCTAGCCCGCAATACGTTTTTGGAAAACGCATTTGTGTGCTTGACTATCACTGTTTGGCCTTCTTTCCGCATGTACCAGATTTTGTAACTATAGAATGCTTCAAAGTCGTCTATGATGAGAGTTTTCCATGGCGCAATAACATTGGGGAAAAAAGTTTTTTGATCCATCCTAGCTTTATGGCATGGCTTTAACTCTTTATGTGAGGGAAATTAATGCCGCCGTCTTCTTTTGTGTTGATTATCACGTTTCGATTATTTTGTAAGTTTTACCGGACCACAGAAATCTAAAAAATAGAAAATGAATTTTATTCAACACCTTCTCATCCGGGTCTGGAAGAATCGACAAACAATGTATTAACTGGGGCAGGGCAAGTGTTTTTATTACAATTGTTTTACCTATTAGAGGTAAATGTCTGGAGGACCAATCGTTCTGCAGATTTTCTATTTTCGTTATTTTATTGAGAAAGTTATTATGACATAGTTCTCACTGAAAAGATTAAATTCATATCCAAGTATTGTAAAAGAGTTTTCGTGATTCCAGTTTAGTCGCCCTTTACAGATTTCTTCGCCACAACCCCTTTTTGATCCAATCCATATCACTTGAGTTTTGTCAAAGTTTAGTCTGAGGCCAAAACTTTTCCTGAATGAGTCGATGCTATTCAGAACTGCATCTCGTGGGAGCTTTCGTCCTCGTTTAGGAAAAGTGATGAGTCGTCTGCGTACTGAGTAATTAAGTATTCAGATTGGTTAACGTTTATCCCTCGAATGCCGGGGCTAAATTTTAACGCAGCGCTTAAAATCTCGACAGTCATTATGAACAGGCAAGACGACAAGGGGTCGCCTTGCCTAACACCGCGCTGCAAGTCAATTTTTTCTCAGTAATGACCATTGTTTAGAATGAAGCCGTGGATGTTTGTGTAAAGGGTTTTGAACCATCTTATAACGGAAGGGCCAAATTTTAAGAAGGATAACATTTTTTCTATAAACGGCCTTTCTAAAGAGTTAAAAGCTTTTTTAAAATCCAATAAAATAAATAAATAAGTCATTCCTGGAATATTTTGTTCTTCACATTTTTTAATTAACTCAAATGTAAGGCAAGTTGATTAACCAATATATCTAGATTTCATAAACCCAAGTTGGGTCTCTGATATAAGTTTTAGCAGCACGGTTTTTATACGATTTGCAATATCACTGGATCCTGTCTTTACGTCAACACTGATCAATGATATTGGCCTTCATTTTTTTTATATGTATATTGGGTTTATTGGGTTTTGGAATACATATAATGATACCTCCTCTGAGTAACTGAAAGATCTTGGGTGTTATAACCGTGGTTCAAGGGTTTAATAAGAAATGTACCTATATCTTTCCAGAAAAAATTGTTAAACACAGCCGTAAAACCGCCTGAACCTGGACTTTTGTTATTTTTCATTGATGTTGGTGCACACAAGCACTCATAACTCGAGACAGGGCCTTCGCGTGTATTGCGTCCTCTTCCTTGAGAAAGTTTAGGAAAGGGTTCTCTGGATTAAAGTAGTGTTGTTCATTTTCATTTATTTCGTCTGCCCGAGGTAATTTTGAGGCGTAAAGTCTTTTATAAAAAGCTCTTTGTTCTGCTATAATTTCGTTCAAATCGGTGGTTTCGGATCCATTGGATTTGATTATATTGGCGATCAACTTTTCCGTAAAATGTCTCTTTTCGAGATTACAAAAATATTTTGCCGATTTTTCGCCCTCGACTATCCATTTGGATTTTGTTCTCAAAATCATATCTTTTATCTTCTGTTCCCTCATGTCTTTTAACTTATTTTCAAGAGTTTCAATATCTTGAGCCATTGTTAAATCGCCATTGTCTAGTTTCATGTTTAGCTCTGCTAATTCTTTTTCAATTTTCTTCTGCTCGAAGGAGATTTGAAAGTTGATACCATGTTACTACTAATTTTCGTACTAGGTAAACATCACGATGTTAAATGAAGGGAAAAACGTCATCAAATGGGGGTGGGGGAGAGTTATAACCAAGCCTGAAAATAAGCAGACTGTCATCTAGAAAAATGAGGTCCCCAGAGGGTGAATTTGGCACAGTAGGGTAGCATCACAAAATTTAACCTCTGTGAACCTCAGTCTGAATCAAGGTCTCAAGCCAAAACAGAAAGATGTACCTAGAGGATAAATTGGCCCACTGTATGGGATAGCATCAACAAATTCACCCTCTGGGGACCCCATTTTGCAAATGACAGGTTGCTTATATTCAGGCTTGGTTATAACGGTGATTGACTTGACGCCTTTTTGGGAGGGGGAGGGGCAGATTGAGTGATGACGTTTTTCGCTGACGTTCCAGCAATCCAGTTGTATAGAGATCAGTGTGTCAGACCACTCCGCATTCAGTATTGCTTCATTCTATACGACCCGAAAAACCACCAATCAAGTGAAAGTTATAATACAATCAGTAATATCATTGATATGATGAAAGATAGGGTGTTGTGACTTTATCAGCACAGAACGCCTCCCCGGATTGTCTAAAGTGGCCGAAACAAATAGCAGTGACGCCGGCGATTCTAAAATATGCAAGAGAGCGGACATGTTGTTACCTGTTTGTTGCATGAGACTCATCAAAGTGCTAAGAATAACCTTTGACTCTGACTAGCTCACTGCGACTGAGGAAACACCATTAGAATTGTTAAGCTATCTCTAACTACTATTCGAATTGCAGTTAATTCTAATAAAAACTTACAAATCCTTGTAAACGCTCGCTTATAGATAGTGCAGAAATTACGCGAAGATGCTTTTCCATGATTTCAGTACACAAACTACCACAACGACACAGAAACATGATCAACATAGCAACTGATAAAAACTTGTCCTAAGTGTTAACTTTATAAATTCTCACTTTCATTAAGTGCGTCCACTTTTTCTAAATTCCACAAGCGAGGCACAATCCATCGGCTTCAAATCCGAGACAAGACTGCAAAATCACTCGAGTGATACACAAATTGTCACAATGTAATATTCGGTTTCGGCTTCCAGCACAGTTTTGAGTTTGAGTTTTCAAATTATAACAATGCTCCCAATGGCATGAATATGACCAGAGGCGCACTGGCCGTATGGTCCACCGGGAATATTCTCGGTGCCCCCCCCCCCCCCCCTATTGGGTTCCCTCTGGTGCTCCCAAAATTGATGCAGCCCAACACCTGTTGGTACGCGAAAGTTCGTGAAAATGAGCATATTTTGCGAAAGATTTGCTTAAGTTACATTCCGAGTTTTTCTTATTGTATGAGTTCATCAATACAAAATACTTCCATCTAGATTTTAGCTACTTTGTCGCAGTTCAACACCTCAGAATATAATATTCGCTGTTCCAAAGTAAGGTGAAGAGGCAGACTGGTCGTATGGTCAACCGGGAAATTTCCCGCTGGTCCCCCTATTGGGAGCCCCCTATGGCCCCCAAAAGTTATGCAGCACAACACCTGTTGGTCCATGAAATTTCGTGAACATGTCTAAAAGGCGAAGTCGATCTGATTGCATACACTGTCGGTTTATCAAAATTCCCTCTATGTGGACTGCCGTTGGCAGTCCACATAGAGGGCATTTCTATATACCCGCAGTTTAGTCTGCCATTGATTGGCCAGATACAAGGAAACGGTACGAAAAAACTAAATTTTATTGCATTGGGCCGAACTATGATAGGCGCAATGAGTCCGGCGCCATCTTCTGTGCAACCATTCTTGCCAAATGAGTCAAATATGATACAAAAATGCATCGAAATGCCATTGATCGCTCAGATGCAAGAAAGCTGCGTTCTCTCAGTTCGAAATATCCAAATTTTGTCCAGGTCAGGGCCCCTTCGATACATTTCTAGGCAACTCTTTTGGCCAAGTCCGCCCCTGGTAAGGTGTGGTAAATCGGAAAAGGGACGGTCATAATGAAACGGTTACATAATTACTTAACTATTTCAGCACTACTCAATGGCGTAGCCACGCTAAATGAAGTGGAAGTACAAAATAAGGTGCAGGAAATCGGAAAAGGGACGACTATAATGAAACGGTTACATAATTATTTAACTATTTCAGCATTACGCAATGGCATAGCCACGCTAAATGAAGTGGAAGTACAAAATATTTGTCTGCAGCAGAAATATATTTTACCCCCTCCCCTCCCCACCCCACCAATTCATTTAACCTTGTGCTGGATTGAGAGTGTACATTCATCAAAAGAGAAGCTCCAGGGCCTTCCACGGCAAAACAATTAAATGCTCGTGCCAAGTGGAGAACCCTGGGTGCTTTTCGAAGGCTTCCTTACCCAGAAAGTGGAGGAATGACCAAACAAAAAACCCTAGATATATCATGAGAGAACGTGAACTAGTTTTAGGGATTTCCGGCATGAATGTTAATAAGGTTGATATTTCTCAGGAAAGAATGAAAAAGACGAACAGATTCAGATAAGACGAGGTTGAAAGTAGAAATGTGGATAATTCATACCAGTGAGCGAAGTCCGAAGACTACGACCTTTGACCAATCGGCACGTGAGAACCATAATGTTCTATCTTCCAGTAGAAGATAGAACCTAATGGTTCTCGGACGACGCAATCTATGGCAAACACCATTCAGTCACATATATTATAATGTGGAAAGATAACCATCAAACACTAAAGCCATTTCATTTCTTCGTCCTGGATGCCTCTAAAAACGCTTCTATTTGCTGCTGAAATGAGTCGGCTATAACACATTTTACAAAGTTCCTTACATCTTCTTCTCTTCGGGGCATTAGTTTATCAATAGTTGCCTTCCGCAATGACATTTTTGTTAGCTGTCTGGCATTTGCTTAAATAGAAGAAAAAATAATACTGTACATGAGTTATTAATTTGCTACGGAAATACACGGAACGACACACGCGTGTGAATGGGTTCATCGATTTGGCACGAGTGCCAGCGCGGAAGGATAAAACGAGAGGTCGTAGGCCTCGAGTTTTACCCTTCCACAATGGCACAAGTGCCACATGGATTAACCTATTCACACACGTGTGCGGTTCTGTGTTTATTACACGCCTTCACGTCTATAAAAACAATTGTTAGAAGGACACTCAGCAATTCATTTGACAAATATCAACAAAAACAAACCATTTGATCGCCAACCAAATTTGCGAGGGGAGCCCGTCTTATTACTTCGCCCCATGCGTTCCATGTGTTATATGTGCCTACTGGCACATAGAACACATTGAAACTCAAAGGGCGGTTTTCAGCCATCGCTAGCAATTCAATTTGTAATTGTGTTGCACGATTTGTAGAAAATTCATGTGAATGTTTGCTTCTATTTAAAAATAGTCCGTCAACGATTTCTGTTCCGCACATATGTGCGGATGTGAGGAACAGATTTTCATTTTCCACATGGTTTAGTGTTGCTGTAAATAGGGATTACACAGAATAGGCGTGTAATAAAACAAAAACTGGATTCTTTTCTCTGACATCTAATGCGACTACAAAGATCCGATGAACTATGCATAGTATGATGAGCATTCATTGGTGAGGGTGTCGCGACATGCCAACCCGACCCTACCCCTGTTACCAAAAGGTGTCGACTAATTGCACCGACATTAATACAAAGATACACGGATTTACAGTGACGGCTCATCTTTTGTGCCACGGTGGCCAAAAATGAGAGGGAATCACCCACAGGAGAGCCATATTGGAAATGGGGTCCTATTGACTCAGTGGGCTTTCCGCCATCGTTATTCTACTGACATGCGGCGACTGTATCTGTCTGTCAATAAATAATTATGAATTGTTTGCTCTTTCATTTATAACGTCGTTCGCCAATTAACTGTCCATTTGCCAGTAAATACACAGGTAACTGGTGTGAAGTCAGTTATCGGAAGGAAAATGTGTGGTATTCGGTTCAATAATATACACCAACCATTATACTTATGCAGTAGTGAGGAATTTTGCTTTCTTTTGGTACCAATTTTCAAAATTGGTCGCATCTTTGCGTAAAGTGTCACACTTCCCCGTGCAAGTTCTGGCAAGGATCGCTCATGCCCTCCGGTCGTCACTGTGAATTTGTGTCTGCCCTCAACAGTCAATAGTCACGTGCTGGTATACGGTATACGAAATGGTTCACTGGCTTGTACAAAGTATTGCTTTTTATTCATTTGAGTTATCATTTTGGCACTGTAATGGGACATTAAAAGCAACCTCAGGGCACTTATTCTATTTTATCTGTTTTCGTTGGTGTTATTATAGATGTAGCCCTGATGGTTCAGTTCACTAATGGACCCGGCATTCTAAACTAAGCTTAAAATCCTCTGTTTATTAGGCCGAATAATTGCATTTGGTTCTCGTGCATTTCATTCCTCAAATCAGTGAGGGAGACTTTTATTTTTATTTTTCATTTTCGAACTTGTTTCTTATCTGCTTGAGGGCTGGGAGCCTCCATTTGTAATCGATTCTTAACTGGCAGAGTGCTGGAAGCCCATATTTGGACTTTACTCTGAAGTGCAGGTACAACAAAGTCAAAGGCTTCATGCCCTATTGGTGTGCTTCTTATTATCTTTGAAGTGAAATTATTTTTGGATTTTCTTTGGTGCAATTTATGGTACTCTCCCATAAATTGCAACACGGCAAAGGCCGGTGAATAAATTTTAATGACCAGACGAATTTAGCACTCTACCAATTAAGTTCAGGCACCACATCTTCAATGTTTCATATTTAATGGATTCCCATCTTTTAGGTGGATTTATTTCATCTGTGTGGATTTGAAAGTTGGACTAGCAAGAAACATTTCGCACTCTATCAGTTAATAAAGAAATATAAAATACATTTCGTCGCCTGAGTGCTAGTATGTTCTATGTCCCATGGGGGACATAGAACATTCTAGCATACAGGCGACGATTTGTGTTCTGTTATATTTATGCACCTTTTAAAACAAAATGAATACTGCCAACATAACATTGACTGTATGTTTACAAAACAGTTGTAATAAACAGGCCTCTTTCTTTGTGAAGCTTTTTTGTAAACATTACCTAAAATTATACATCAATCAAAAAGGTAACATTTTAAAGTCTCACGATTTCAAAAAAAATTGGATGACATTACAAGCCAATAAAAATGTTCAATGAGGGTGTTTAGTTTTACTGAGGCATTGCCTGACAACCAAACCCTCATTTCTTTAACCAAATAAGTAAGTCGAATGGGAGGGATGGGTCGTGCCAGATTGGATGGACCTATCCATGGGCCAAGGACGTGACGTCTTAGTCACGTGATCCAGTGACATCATGTTTGGTTACCATGATAGCCTGAAAGAGTGGCCATCTTTTGCAGCCATCCCCATAGTGAAACGTGGAGTCATTTCGCATGCGCAGAGCATGTTACACGTTTCCGTCGTCCAGTTTGCATACTGGAGGCCCTCATCTTGGTTTCTATGGTGGCACGTGATTGTTGTGTTCGATCGCACTGGAGAAAATGTAATTACCCCAATAGACCCAACAATCACTCCAAATCACCAAAAAGCACGCAGAACCTCCGAAACGGACTCGAATCATCTCTTTGTCCAATAATTTCGGCACATTATCTTGTACAAGGTGAGCATATCAGAAACTTGTCGTGTATTAGATATTTGGACAGTATACATATTTGCACAATTGACCACTCTTTAGTAAGTAATACTCCAACACCGTAAATAAAAAAGAAGCTGTAACGCGGGTGTCGTAAACCTTCTAACACATGAATCCCTGACAACGTTTTGTAGTGCAATCACATTAGACGTCACAGGGAAAAAGTAAGGAAATAAATCGGTAAAAGCTGTGGGTTTTTTAATATTATTTAGGTGACAACATCGCGGATGCGATACGAAAAGTCCCCTTAATCCGAGTCTCAGTGCCTAAATGTCCCAATAGAGTTTGTGAGTGTCGTCGTCGTTGTTGTTATTCGAGGGCGGAAACCTGGGCGCGCCCTTGATAGATACATAAGAATATGTTATCCGTCTTGGTGTGTTGTTTGTATGAGCTTCCCTGACATGATTATTTGGTGTGTGGTTTCAAGTCTTTCGGACATTTGAAGCCATGGTGCCCATTTTAGGGGGTAGTGTTATGGTTTCGGCCATAAAATCATAATAGTGGAGATGTTTCAATATAACTTATCTTTCATTATCTCAATTAACTTCTGTTAGAGTAGAAGGGTTCATATTTCAACTCATTGTCACTCTTTACCCGCTCTCTTCTATTAGTCCGACTGCCAAATGCCATCTTTCAGCCCAACCTCAGAGTCCAGTCCAAATTTTTTTCTCGGCCGTTTCTGATGGAAGGACATCTAGTTCAAACACAAGTTTAATGGCTGACAGTATTGAGCAGTTTGAGATATTCGTCGCAGAAAAGCGGTACCCACTTTTTTTTATAAACAATAGTTTATTTCACTTAAATGAAATAGGCTTCGTCGAACAGGCAAGGCCTGTATCAACGCCTCTGCCTTACAGGTAGTAAACAACAGTCAGGTGCAAGTGCAAATGAACAAATGGAAATTATACAACTTGTGACACAAACATGTTTATAAATTTGACAGTAGAAAACGAAGTATAAGATCCAAGTTTGAGACTGGGTTGTTTTGAGGAAGGAAGAGTCTATTATTATTCTTCATAATAGTAGTCTAGATATCTGATTTGTCAAATAATATTTGAACAAGACACATAATTACACTTTGTGGACCCACCCATCCTTGACAGCGAGTGACAGCAATCGCGAAAGGCAGCCGAAAGCAGAAAAAGCAAAACGTGCCCCAAAAGGCAGATGTTGCTTCCCTCATTCGGCAACCTTCGGAGTTTGCGCTGTGGTACCCAATTTGAATTCGCATAGTTATCCTAGGTGCTGAAATTCTCTAATATAATTATATTCGGCATTTACTAGAAAAATCTTGAAGTTGTCCTCGTATAGACACAATGATATTATTCAAAGCATACATACGTAAGTGCATGTTTGCCAAAAAACTGCTATTTTCGTTTTGAAAACAAGCGGTGTTTGGAAGAGTGGAAAAACTTTCCAATGAATACGAGAGCGATGCGTTTTTTTGCAGGAAAACTTCTTCGTAAATTATTCGCGAAAAACAGCTTTGAATGTCCTGTCCCCTTTATCGGAAGATTTAAGTGATGAAAGTCGGATAACGAAAATGTTGGTGGATACTTTTCTGAAGCCGCTGTCCCTCATAATGTTGCATGTTCGTGCTGAACGGGAAAGTGACTGGCCCCTTCACCTTCATATTGTGCGAAATATGTTGCCCTACTTTTTAGCATCCGTCCATACGAATTACGCGAGATATGGCCTGTACTACCTCCGCCAAATGGAGAATCATGAGCCTAATGTATTAGCCCATTTCAGGAGAGGTAAACATGTCTTGAGACACATTGCGGGTCTTTTGGAACAGGGTATGGAGTGACTTGTTCACAGAGACTACATTTATGAGATATAGCCGAGGTAAGTCGGGTATTATAAGCATTACTCTCGAATCAGAAACCCTTGAGGTATGGGCTCTACGTTTGCATGTCTGTAGATCCTTATCTCATAGCATATCAAAGATACGTGAGGACAAAAACTCAGAAAGATCTCAAAATCTCCTCAAAGAGGAGGGCAAAGAGCGAATTGCACCCTGAAGACAATGTCAATATCGTAACTGGATACCGGGTCTATCAACGTGGAAAGGGTCCTAGAATTATGTTCCGCACTGATGATGAAGTTCGAACAGAACTCCTGGAGGATTCTACGACCCTGTTCCAATGCCGGTTCAAACCATGGCAGTGTCAAGAAAATTTGTCAAGGTTGGTGATGTTAGCGTTTATGATACGAACCTCATATACTCTAAAGTAATTGGGCATCAATCAAGCTTTCACAACTTCGATGTTAAGGGACGTCCTTCTTACCAATTGTCGTCACTGCCTACACCACTCATTGTTGAGACAGGTGACATGTGGATTTCTAAATCAAAGTTGGATTTAAAAAAATAAGACAATGGTTGTTTCGCCCAAAAGAATGGTTGGCAGGGGGCATACAGCAGTAGTGATAGATGGCTGTGCAGTTTTGTGGGTTTAACATTGGCCAGTTTGGGGCAAAACGCACCAAGAGACAGTTATGCACTTTGTAAAAGAGTTTTAAGATCATATAAATCAGCACTTGCGATCGAGTGACGTCTGTTTGATCAAAGCTATTCTCCCACCATAAAACAAATTTTGATGGTCGCTGCAAACCAGGCACGGTTAATAGACATAATATGTGAACAGCTTATCACTGACAAGTTGTTCCGTGTTGAATACAATGAAGCAGAAACCGGTGATAACTGTCAAAAATGAAACCCCCGACGAACTGAGCAAAATACGAGTGATGAAACGATTCGATCTGACAGCGACGCACAAGGAAGCAGACAATATTATCGCTCATCAAGCCGTCTGGGTTGCTTCTGATGAACAGGCGGGTGTAGTTGAAATAAAAACGGCCAAAACCGGCCAGCGCCATTCTCAAAAATCGCCAATTAATTTTCATTATTTTTTCATTTTTTGTCTCAAAAACATAGGTTATAAACCCTCGTTTGAACGAGCTCATTCCAATGAGGGGTCATAACCTATGTTTTTGAGACAAAAAAATTGAAAAAGTTAGTTATTCAAGACTTTTTTGCAAGTGTTGTCTGCATTTCATGTTAGGTAAAGGGTTAAGGCAGTCCGCGAAATGACAATGTCACCTGAAATGTGGATATTTCAAATTGCTCAAGAATGTCAGACATCCAGTAAACTTCTTCGTAGTCAGGAGATGTTACTCTTTCCATAGAGAAAAAAATCTTTGGACGCTACTTTGAGGTTCAGTGGCATGACAGCCGGATTATATGTGAAATATTCTGAATCGTCATTTAATTTCGATGCCTTCTTCGGTAATAATGTCGACTGGTAGTAAGCTCTAACATCAAATGCACACATCTAGCGACACCTGCTCCACGTAGATGGGTAATTGTGAAGACTGAGTACCTAAAGATATCTGCATATTAGTGCATCCGTATTTGGCCCGATGTAATTGCGTTAGAATTTGAACCATTCCGAAATAAAAAGCTCAACTGGTATTATCGGGAATCTTTGATACTCTGTTCATAAACATATTCTTATTAGTCCAAGAAAAAAATTAACTGTTTCCGGTTTTGGTCCCAAGTTAACCCTAATGTGGCTGGACTGTTGACAACATAGTTGAAGAAACATGTGTCTACCACTTCTTAACTAGAGGTCCTGAGTTCGATCCCCGTCCGGGACGACCCGCGTTGTGTCCTTGGGCAAGACACTTTATCCCGGTTGCCTACATGGGGGCATGACGACGCCGTGTACTAAGGTGTACTGCACGTCAATGGTGCACATGTCTTCAACTGCTGTAACCCTGCTTGAGCGGAGCTTAACCAGAGTTAGAATGTTGAGGGGCTGACAGTTGCTCGTCTATGTTCGGTGCTTCTCTCCGGGTACTCCGGCTTTCTCCACCCGTAAAACTGTCACGGTCACGATTAGCCATGTGCATAAGTATGTGACCTTAACCCTTTACCCAACGTAACGGCCAAAACCGGCCAGCGCAATTCACAAAAATCGCCAATTAATTTTCATTATATTTTCATTTTTTGTCTCAAAAACATAAGTTATGTCCCCTCTTTGGAACGAGCTCGTCGAGCTCGTTCCAATGAGGGGGCATAACCTATGTTTTTTCAGACAAAACAAATATAAAAAAAATAGTTATTCAAAAATTTTGTTTGCAAGTGTCGTCTGCTTTTCATGTTAGGTAAAGGGTTAAACAGCAATAAATAAATAATGTGTCTACCAAGCCCAAGCTGCTCACCTTTTCTATTTTATTTCGTTCTAATTTCAATATCGATAACCTAGAAAGCAAACATTTTTTTCAAATATCATGACGGCGATTTATGTTTGATCATTTTAAAACAGTGGCAGCAGCGGTGTCCCACCAGAAGACTTTCTATACACGCTGTAATCCGTTTTTCATCGTTGAAGAGCCCACTGCAACATGTCTGTGATATCGATGGCGACTCTGTGCCCTGTCCGTCCGTACTTTCAGTCCAGCCAGAAATTAGCTTTGCGTTTGTTGGTTCTAAGACTCCGCCATGCCTCGGCCGATCGGGATGAAACTTGACGCCTGTTAGTAATTTCACGAGGAAAGGGGCATGGGATGGGTTTCGATCACCTCCAACGTAGTATTAATGCTTCAACCAGTGAAACGCCATATAAAGTTCGACTCTGACGTGCCACGACTGATTGCACAGAAATCGGGACCTATGGATAATTTGACCAGGAAAGGGATTGTTTCTGACCATGTGCGGCGTCGCATTCTGACGTTAACCCTTCAATCCATGCTCAAATGGTATATTGCATGTACACTATAACGTGCCTCAACCGATCGTAACAAAATTTGGCACTTAGGTGTAATTTGACTGGGAAAGAGACAGAGGGTGGTTCCCGATTGCATCCAACGTCGCGTTTTAACGTTGGTCTTTTAACCTATGAAACGCCGGGGTATACTTCTCTCTGCGTTTCTTCGTTGGCTATAGACTCCACTTTTGGGGGTAGAGCTGTCACCAAATGGGAGGGCGTAACACTTGTCGGTATTTGAAGTCGGATTTTTCATATTTTTCCACTTGGTATTCGGGATGATGTGTACCAAAACTGCACAATCGACGTGCCGTACACCAAAGTACACATCGCCGCCGTACATCCATGTGGGCAATCGGGAGTAAGCGCCGTGCACAAGGACAAAACGCAGTTACCCATGGCTGCGATCGAACCATGGAGTACAAAAAGTTACAAACATTCCAACTTTATGGAGTGCTATTTAATTTTGACCTTTTCCGACCCTCGATTGCCAATAACGTTATAGCGTCATGAATTTTCCGACAGTGTGGATAAAAATGCACAATGATTGATGCTAAGAATTCCTTTGACGCCTATGATATTATTAGAACGACATGTCATGTAGGGTTTGGGATAAGACTGGCACCAAATGGGAAGGGATAAGGGAAAAACATGAAGTGACGTAAACACGTTGGAAATGCCGTTAATCTTAAGACCCAAAAGCATGTATTTTTTTATTTTTGGAGCTCACCAACCTACTAAAATTTCATGACAATCAGACGAAATTTAACGTTTTGTGAGGTTAGTGTGAAAAGGGGCACCCGAAAAATCGGATATTACTGTTGAGAATTTCCCAGGTCCGTACCATATCTTGTCCGTCGTCCTGTCTTAGCAGACCTGCGCTGACATCACTTCGTATTCGCGATCTTAATCCGTAAATTGCGCTTGCATGTTCTCCAACATCTGGGAACTGAGAAGCGACCGTCGCCCATGAGTGCAAGTTCTCTGAGCAGACGATACTAGCGCGAATACTTGTGCAGATACTAGTCGCGTAGACAGGTGTCATTCTTGGGGTGGAGACTAGGGCACAGGGATGTTAGATATATTTTTCTCTTTAGAGAGGCAGCATTATTTTTATGCTGCAGGCATGTGCAGCAAATCGAGAAAGAAGTGTGGGAGATGATCAGTGGCGGCGCCATGGGGGTGTGGGGTATTCGGGATGATGTGTACCAAAACTGCTTCGGGACACCCCTCCCGAAGCCCACCCCGGCTCGGCGCTGTGCGCTGTGCGCCGAGCCCGTCGCTGCGCGGCGGGCAATATCCAACTGTACCCCTCACTTCTGTAACTCTGGCGCCGCCACTGGAGATGATGCTAGAACCGTCGACCTCTAGGATACAAAGTGCTCGAATACCACGAGACTAAGAATTCCGGATCAACCAGGCTGGTTGGTTAATGGCCTTTATACGCTCGCCACTCTCACGTTCTTTTGAGACTCACGGTCCGTGAATCTCATCGCAGATTAATGCTCAGAGCTGTCGAAACACTCGTGTTCCACCACAGCACTCCCAATGCAAACAAATGCTGAGGGTTGGTCAAGAGCATCAGCATTACAGATCGAGAGAGAAGTGCGGGAGGCGAGGATCTAACCGCCCTCAGGGTGACCGATTTAACACGAGACTAAAAAATCCGGAAAAACAGGCTGTTGGTTACTGGCCTTTATACTTCGATCGCTATTTATATATATATATCAAGGACAGAAGTCTTGAGTAGGAGAAAGATGTTGAGGCCCACCCCACCCCACACGCACTCTTCCGTTGGTGGGGCTCGTATGAGGGTATATTTTTCAAAATTTTCTGTGGGTGGGACATAGCATTTAAACATGCTCAGCTGTAAGTAGTGGGTGTACCACTTCCATAAATAATATTTGAACAGTGTTCGTGTACTTAATTCAGTTAAAGCATATCATGTTCTGCTCAGAAGAAACAAACCTGGTATCGCTATCCATTTCTCTAGAACGGTTTTTGCGGTTAACAAAACAGCATCTGCAGGAGCTACTTCATCAATGAGTCCAACCTTCAATGCCTCATCTGTTGTGTACAGCAGGCCTAATTGTAGCGCCCTTTCTGCTTCTCTGAAGCCACATGTGTTTATGACGGTATCTCCAACCCTGCAATGAGATTTAGTGTTTTAATAGTTCTCGCTTTAGCATATGGACCAGATTTTGTTTGTCCATTATTGTCACCTAGAGGTTATTACTTGATAAGTTTCATATCGGCCGAGATATGGGCCTATGGTAACTTTATATTAGCCTGAGACGGAAAGTCAAAAGCTGGTGTGTAGTTACAGAATGCTGATATCTCAGCCGATATGAAACAAACCAAGTTGTAATCTCTAAGGAGGTCCTGCAGACAATAGTCAGATTACCTTGGCAGTGGGTTCCAGTCAAGTCATGGCTACCTCTAAAGGTAGTACCGTCGCCTCGGAGCAGTCGTAATCCATGAGTGAACAGTGACATCCGCGCATTTACCAGGTAATAACAATCATCAGCAGCAAAATTTTAATTAATGAAGCACCGGGTTGAACCCGGTGTTTCATTAATTACATTTTTGATGATTATTTCCATAATCAGTATTTGCAATCTAATATTAATTCGTCCGTGGAAATACTGCCCACCCGTGGAAAGTGACCAGTCCTGGGCGACCTACAGTACGTTGCTGCTAGCTTCACAAGAAATTCTTTCTTTATTTATTAAATCAAAATAAATAATCACAAAATGTTCTTACGGGCTGTTACATTTCACTGGCAGTGTTATTGTTTCTCATTTTTCTCACAAAGTCCGAAGTTTCCTCTACTTCGAGTTCAGCCATCCGAACGTCTCGGCTTCCCCAATGGGGAAGCCGAGACGTTCGGATCGGTGAACTATCGCTTCTCCCACTGGGACAAATCCCCGCTTATGACTCTTAGTTTGTTTTGAATTATCTGCAATCTGTGCAGTTCTCTTTCATCTCTCCGTCTATTTCTGCCATCATAAATTCCACAGCGCTCGCGATCTCGGCTTCCAACCACTCCATTATGCCTGGTACTGCCAATTTTCCCGATTGTGTTAGACGAATAACGGTGACCGATTTCCCACCAAACAAATTAGTTGCGTCTGGAAACGTAAGGGGGATAACTCTAGTCTGTTTCATATCAGCCAGAGCGGTCGAGTTTGAAGTCATATCTTGATAATCGGCAATTCTAGGGAAGAAAATCATATCTAATAAATAAGTAATGATTATCAACCCTACGTGCATATTCAGGGTTTCATTTCAAATTGGGATTCCTAGTCAGAAACAAAATACGCCCCTCTCCAGTCTCCCGTAGGTGTCTCGTTAGTGATACTGCCAAAAAAGTCGAGAAACCGATACAAACCTTCAGATATGCACTTAATGTATACTACTCACATTTTCCTAAGGATCTCTCCTACCCATCTGCATATTTGGCGCTTTCAACAGCTTGGACCATATATCATGCCGGACACTTTTACGGATGGTGGGAGACGGAGTGCCAGGAGGGAATCACAGAGCAAAAGAGAGTACCTTTCGGGTTCTCCAGTTTATCGTCCTGACACAAGCAGTTAGTCCTGGTTGAAGGTAACTGTTACGTCGACATGTTGTATATCTATGGTCGACGCGCGGTATACTATGACAGTGGCAAGTTATTTCTAAATATTTAAGAATTTATATTTAAAATAAGAAGGTAACATAATTATTTTTCCCGAATTATAACGCCTTTAGTTAAAATATGAAAGTCCATGTTTACTTGAGTAGCGACATTTTGTCTACAAGCTATATCTCCATCGGTAATCATTAACACTGTGCAGTGATTGTTCATTGAGTGCTATTGTAGGTATTGTTGCCGCCGAGTGCGGAGTGCTCATCCCTGTCCGTCCACAACAGTCCAAAACAAACTGTTCAGCCTGAAAGAGATACTAAGACTGTGATCAGATATTGTAGGTCCGTGCAAGTTGGCCTTCAGTATCTGGTTAAATGGAGAGACCATCCAGATTCTGATAATCATGGGTTAAAGACCGTGATTTGGACGAAGTAGCTCGAGAGTACATCCGGGACAATCAGAGTAGAATCCAGGGTCTTCGTCCAACATTGTCAAGACCAGGAACTCCGGAACGCAAAAGACGATGGCTGTACAAGCGACAATAAATCCCTATATTTCGGCGTTTTCGTCATTTTAGAACATTACGATTTTCGTGTTTTAATTGTGTTGCTGCGGGTCGCATCAGCTCGTGCGGCGAGGTTATATGGCAGTGGCAAATTATTTTCTTAATATTTAAGAATTTATATTTTAAAATAAGAAGGTAATATACTTATTTTTCCCCAACTATAATGCTTTTAGTTAAATATGAAAGTCCATATTTACTCGAGCAGCGACATTTTGTCTGCAAGCTATATTTCCATCGGAAATGATTAACACACTGCAGTGACTGTCCATTGAGTGCTATTGTTGCTACCCAAGTGTCAGCGACACACGCGGCGTGGATTGAAAGTGGCGAGTCCAATTTTGAATGAGTCAGTTACTTGTATTCAGTATAATTGGCAGTGTTATGAAAATTGTATTGCATATTAAACCTTCTTTGTTACATCATAAATATGTGTATACTTTGAGACTTCACTCTGGAATTCACTCTGGAATTCACTCTGGAATTCCTCAGTCACGGGACACTCTGTCCCTCAGAGCTCGATGTCAACACCAGCTACATTCATTGTCATTTTATTCCGTTATTGAACGTAAATAAATGTTTCTGTTTATGTGAGGCCAAAATATCACTTGGGCATTCTAAGATCCCATATATACTACGACGAACCCTCACGTCGCATTAACTACGATTCACTTATCTTCAACCAATGCTAACCCTGCTGGTGCTAGGCTGATAATTAGGGAGTGCAACATTGCTAAGTGCTTCCCTATGGGTAATCTGGCTTCCTCTACCCGTATATATGTACTACTTGATATGACCCAGACTGTTACAAGTGGCACTGCACCCCAAAAAAATAAACAAATTATTATGATTTGCCGGTGAATAGGGAGAGATCCTTAGCAAATGTGAGTATTATAGATAACACATTTATCAAACAAATGAACGAATGAGATGTTTATAATTTTGTGCAATGAAATAATAGGGTTTAACGGAATTTTGAAAAAAAAAACAATTATTGTGGCGTAGTAATGGTGATTCGTGGTATTAAATGCGGCGCACAATAAACAAACCTAATTACTGGCTTTCACTGCCACTTTGATAATAATTCCGCAATGTTTTATTGTTTTTGTCGTTTATAAAAACTTTCAGAATTTAAGCGATAGCGAAATTACTTCAAAACCTCACACCCTGTAATAAATAGTATGCAGATCATCTACCTTCCGGACACTTTCCGTCTGTTCCCGGTGTTGTATTCAATCGGATACAAACACCATGCAAAAGATCGGCCGATTTGACTGATGGATCGAATTTTTCAGATTTGAGAAATAGTTTTATCAATTAGAATGGAATGTAAACAAATGCCAAATCGAGACTTTCCTGGTTTTCTTTTAACCCTTTACCTGACACGAAAAGCAGACGCGACTTGCAAATAAAATTTTTGAAGCACTAATTTTTTTGGATGTTTTGCCTCAAAAACATAGCTTATGACCCCTTTTTGGAACGAGCTCGTTGAGCTCGTTCCAATGAGGGGTCATAAGCTATTTTTTGTGACAAAAAATGAAAAAATAATAAAAATTGAATGGTGAATTTTGTGAATAGCGCTGGCCGGTTTTGACCGTTACGTTGGGTAAAGGGTTAAAAACAATTTTGTTTCTGAATATTCGAACTCGAATTTGTTTGTCGATTGCGTTGCAGGCCTTTTCCCTTAAATACCGCACTCGAATGTTTCCTGAACAAAACTCATGGAAACCACAAACTTTGATGTTTCTGGTCGCCTGCTGTGCAAATATTTGATAACATTTTGGTCAGAGTTCGACAACGCTGGCGATCGGTGTTCTATTTTTCATTTGAATCAAAAGGGCGTATACCTTCAAAACCAAAGTGTTAAATACCCTAAACAAATGCAAACGAATATATGGATTCGTCCAACTTGTAGCGAAATACCAAGCTGTACCAAGACGAACCTAGTTGAAGGGGGCAAAACATAAAGGCGAATGTATTTACGGTATATCATTATTAATGATGAATTACAGTGGAAGTACGGTGAATTCGTCCGTTTAAAGTATATTTATGCGATAGAAAAAAACGATATATTATCAGATTACTAGTGAAAAACGATATATTCCCAGATTACTCTGGATTACTAGTGAAATTTTACTGAAAATACTTCAGCTCGGTATCTCGTTATTTTGCCGTTGTGATCGGCGTGTGACTGATAGGTGCCAATTCCTTTATCCGGGCTTGGGATCGGCATTATAACACATGTCACCAACTCTCATTCTCAAAGTGCATACAATGAAGTTGAATTATTTACCCATATTCGACAAACATATTTCAAAATTAAAAGAAATACTCAGTCAATCAACAATGATACCTTGACTTTAAATGTGATAGCATGAAGAACATAATAAAATCAGAGAATCAATGGAAAGTTTTGAAATTGACAGATTTGACGGATAGACATATGGACATTGTCCAGGAACAATGCCGGTGTAAAAGGAATGGAAGTCCGTAGGAACGTTAGTCCCTCTGGACTATTATTCCGCGGAATTATAGTCCTAGGTCTAACATTTCTAGGAATAGTAGTCCGGTGGACTACTATTCCTAGAAATGTTAGACCTAGGACTATAATTCCGCGGAATAATAGTCCAGAGGGACTAATTTTCCTACGGACTTCCATTCCTGTTACACCGGGATGCCAAAAGCGCATTATATGGCGCAGACGTATTCAATCTTTCTGAAAATGCGAAACGACTGTATTTGAGACACGAGACATGGATGGGCTTAATAGTAGTCCGGCGGACTACTATTCCTAGAAATGTTAGACCTAGGACTATAATTCCGCGGAATAATAGTCCAGAGGGACTAATTTTCCTACGGACTTCCATTCCTGTTACACCGGGATGCCAAAAGCGCATTATATGGCGCAGACGTATTCAATCTTTCTGAAAATGCGAAACGACTGTATTTGAGACACGAGACATGGATGGGCTTAACTGTTGTTGACCAGCGTGATAGGAAACTAAAACGGTTGCTAAATTTCATCCAAAATAGTGCTTTAACCCTTTACCCAACGAATCGGCCGCATCCGCCCGCGTAATATGCAAATTCTGCTATCGAAAAAATATTATTTTTCAAAACAATATCAACAACACCATATCATGTGACCCCTCGTTGGAACGAGCTCGTCGAGCTCGTTCCAACGAGGGGTCACATGATATGGTTTTGTTGAACATTTTTTAAAAAATTGAAAAAATGTTATTTAAAATAATAAATTTTGATATAGTCTGCGTTGGGTAAAGGGTTAATCCTTTTACTGCCACGCCCACTTTAGCCATATATAGAGGACCTGCTTGAAGCTCTATATCTCTGAGCCCTTTCCAACAATTAATCAGTTAGTAGGTTTGATCTGCGCATGTCAGAATGTTTTGATTGATAACAATCATAAAATAGATGACAATAGTCGCTTTCGGCAGCGAAAGTGTTAACTCAAACTTCAACGGACGGACAATATTATTGACCATCGATAAAACCGCAGGTATAGCTATAAGACCGGGGCAGACACAGAGAGTGAAGAATTGTAAAACCAAAACATTTGGCTACAAATGATAGCGAACATAGTCTAATATTATGTCAAAATATATTTTCATCAGTGTGGCAGTAACTCAGTGGTGCCAGCGTACCGACCACTTGCGGATCATTCGGTACGAAAAACCACTATACATGATAATGGTAGCTTCGAGTGTACTGGGTACCCAAAGTGCTTCTGTTAAACAGAGCACATTTTGAGCGAGAGCTTAGAGTGTACCGGGCATTGCATTCCATGAATAACACGAAAATAAATTTTAAAAAATAGTGCCTCTTTAGCCTCGGCTTTCACTGCAAGAAAACAAATGTCTTAATCCGCCCCATTTATTACTCTTATCACACTCCGAGTTCAGAAAGACGAACGACGAGATACCGAGCTCATGGCTGACAATTTTTGTCATTGGAAGTAATTTACGGGAAAGTTAGTTACCCTTAATATTCTAAAATTGTTGATACATTTAACCTTAATGGTATGGGAATTTCATATAAAAAATGCTAGCGAAGAAATTTCATCGATGTACGCATCATTTCACAAACTTCGGTCATTTCCTTGAAGAGTAGTACAAAAATACAGAAGCTGGCATTTTATAATTTTTTCCCCAATCAGTGTGAATATTTGAGTCTATTTAGTCTCTTTTTAAAACAATTTCATATGTTGATGTTCTGTAACTTTTTTCTATTCCTCAAATCAACAGAATGCTCATTGTGGCATATTATGCAGACACAATCCTTTCCATTAGTATCATAGTCGAGGAGGTAAGATTTGCTATTTTTTTCCTGGAAAGAATAAAAACTTGCAAATATACTTTAACAAGAGCACCGCCAGGCGTGGCTAAATATGCCATTTTGAATTGTGCCAACTTTGGTTGGGATCAAAGGGTCCAAACTGGTGTTATCGATCGGAAAATAAGAATGTTAATAGATGGTCGAATTGTAAGTCGAAAGAGGGTCATAACTCATGTAACAATAATTGAACGGAATCCATATTCGCACTCAGCTGGGTAATACACGTACCAAATTTGGTTGAGATCAAATAATCCATACTGGAGTTATCGGTCGGAAACCAAAAATTGTTAACTGACGGACACGCGGGCAGACGGACGGACGGACGCTCCAACATTTCGGGTTTATGGGCTACCAAAAAAACATTTTGTATGTCCAAAACCTTATTTTACCAGAACCCCACCCCTCCACCCTAGAACTTATATTTAACCCTAACCCCACCCCTCCACCCAAAAAACACACCCTAACCCTACCCCATCCTGACCCTAAACCCTAAAAGCCCACTCCAGACCCTAACCCCCACCTACCCCCGGGACCTAACCCCCAACCTTAAGCCCCACTCTGGGGCTACTCCTACCCCTAACCCCCACCCCACCTCTGACCCAACCTCACCCTAGCCAAACCAATAGGATTAGGGGCTATTTTTCGGTTTAGGGGCTACTAAAACTAAAACCCCACCCCTGACCCCAACCCTACCCACCCCCGGGACCTAACCCTCCCCAACCTTAAGTCCTACTCTGGGGCTATCCCTAACCCTAACCCCACCCCACTCCTAATCCTAACACTACCTTAATTTGGAGGTAGCCCCTAATAATAATATCCCCTGAACCCCCAATGTTGGCCCGGACAGACAGACGGGCGGACATACTGATTACATAATACGACCGTTTTTTTTCTTCAAACGGGCGTATAAAAACACATTCGTTAAACAAGAGTCAAAGTGGGCAGTTACTTAATAGCTTCTAATTAGCTTGCCACAAAAAGAAAAGTTTTCTTTTTATACTTTTAATAAGCGAAAACAACAGACACCCCACAGATCTATCTACTGTTTTCGTTTAATGGAAGTAAAAACAGGACACTTAGCTTTATTTGCTACTGATGTACTCTCTCCCCTGAATGCTGTAGTGTAAAGATAGATTGTAACTATAGTGCAGTACATTTGGACGACTGATTCCACCAAGCTGAAAAGGAAAGACCAATCTGATCGAACGCGATGCAGAAGCTCAGATCAGTGGCACACGGGGTGCAATAACCACACTGTTTTCTTTCGTTCGTGAATTCAATCCGTATCGGCTTCAACTATGTCAGTCGATTTTAACCCCCCCCCCCCCCCCCCCCCACACACACACACACATAGGTGACACAGAGAATTCAATATGAGCTAAATACTGAAACTGAATTTAATGGATGAGATTTAGAAAATATCGAATAACATTGAAATATTGACTTTTAGATCAGCTTTCAGCTGTTTCTGATGATAAGGAAGACCCTTCATGAGTACAAGTGCTTGTGAAAAGCAGACGACACTTGCAAAAAAAAATCTTGAATAACTATTTTTTTTCATTTTTTTTTTTTTTTGTCTCAAAAACATAGGTTATGACCCCTCGTTGGAACGAGCTCGTTCCAATGAGGGGTCATAACCTATGTTTTTGAGACAAAAAATGAAAAAATAATGAAAATTAATTGGCGATTTTTGAGAATAGCGCTGTTCGGTTTTGGCCGTTACGTTGGGTAAGACACACAAAGAACGACGTGACGTCATTGCCTCCAACGATATAACGTGTAAAAATATTCTCTCAAATATAAGATGGGAAATTATGAATTCCCGGTCGAAGAACCAATCCTGGACTACATACCTATGTCTGGGATAAATTAAATACTACTTAGTTCCAGCCTGTGCATGCACAGGTAGACGATGTGAAATGTTGCGACAGACACTTACGCCCAAATTGTTTATATTATATTCGCGATGATGATATATTGAGAGCTATTGTCATTTCGGCGATATATAATCACCAATCACCGGCGTTGCCTAACATCGATCGTCGCGTTGTCAAATTGTTCAATGGAAACAGTAATATTGTATTGTTGGTATACCTTTATGACATTTAACAAATAGTTAGTGTGAAAAATTAGTGGATGCATAACATATATTTCCCTTCACCGTGGAGGGGGTGGGGAGGGGGGGGGGGGGTCAGGAAAAAATGTTAGGACACTAGGCGCGAAAAGTTTTTTCCAACCCTTGGGCACCCACCCACCCCCTTTTTGAAGGAAAACAATTTTTTTCCATTTTGAAATTTGGTACCCACACCCGAAAATTAGAGTAAATTGCACATAAACTGATTTGATTTGCAATTTCAACGGGTATTTCTGCTGGAACGTGGTTTGTATTGTTCCAGTAACCATTCCCGACATTTAATCTACCCACAATCAGCTTATGAAGATTGGTCAGAATTTGGTCCCATTTCTTGGCAAGTTTATGAATTTATTCAAACTTTCTCACAGACACTGACAGTCAGTGTCAATGGGTAATCAGGAGAGCATTTCACCTGTAAAGGCATTCTACCTGAACAGTATTAAGACAGGTGTAGCACGGACAGGTGTGAAATATGTTGAACATTTTGATGTTTTACCTGGTTTCATCACTGTATTTTCCGCTATTATTCATGTAATAAGTAACAATTTTGCTAGAGATATCAGTGGAAATAAAAAAAATGGGTTATGAGATAATACAAATTTAATTCAAAGCCAATTTAATACACAAACGTGAGCTTATTCGCCCTTAGCACCTCTCTCCTCCCTTACCCCCCCCCCCCCCCTTGACTCACCCCTGTACGATTCAACTGCCAAGACCTCATTTCCCCATTGTTTCAACCTCTTTTTCTGTTTTTTTTATCTTTCTTTTTTACTTTAACGTGGGTGACACTAACACACCCAGCTGGCTACGTCACCGCCTTGAAGAAATAAAAATTGAAAGTGTTGAACTCAAGTCAGTGTGAATAATGAATGTATTGATATTTAATATTATCCATCATGTAAAAAAGTTGTTCTATAGTGTTTTTCTGCAAATAAATTCATTCATTCATTGTATTAGTACACGAATAGTGCAAACAAATCTACCACTGTAAACAAACAATGGCTACATGCAAATTTTTCATGTTACAGCTGAGGTGAAAAAAATTCACTGGCTTCCAATATGAAGCAGAGATACCAAAGGTGCAACCAGAAACTACAAAGGTCTGCTAAAAGGTTAAAAAGCAAGCTTGTATCCAAAAATCTGAATCTATATATACTGTTAAACCGTGGATGTCGGGGAAATTTATTACTCACCAAAATGGAGGAACTAAACCCTGAAACAAAGCAACGTTATTTTCTTAATTTTACACACCATTAAAGAAATTAAGACAATATCTATGCTTATTTTTTATTGAACATAAAAAGCAAGCCATGTTTGTTTGAAGAAGATAACAAAACGTTCAGGGGCGACGCGAGGTAGAGTTTTCCAAAACATTTTCGTCTGGACTGGAGCCGTAGATTTCGATTTACTCTGACATACTTTTCTTCAAAACTAGAAATGATACTTGAACTTACAGTTAAAACTAGAAGTCCTGTCACGAACTGTGCGCTTATCTAGGCTTAATTGCGCGTAGGAATTGCGCGCAATTGCCATATCGAATGGCATCCAAAGCACGGCAGGTTCTCCTGGTTACTCATAGCAAACACAGGTAATGTTTCTGCCAATGGACCTCCGGGTTACCCGGAGGTCCATTGGCTGAAACATTGCTTGTGCACATGCCATATGTACAGAATTTGATAGCCTTACCGTGGTCATAACGCGTAGATTAACGCGCAAATCGATGTACGCATTTCATGACAGGACTTCCAGTTTTAACTGTAGTCACACTTGGAACCGATCAGATAAAAATGAGAATGCGTTTCTACTTCTACGTGCATATTTTATTAAACCATAAATAAAGGTCCAAGAAGTCGTTTTTCAGAATAACCCTGGTCGACTAATTTTCCAACTTCATCATCACATCAATGGACAAATATTCCAACTACATGAACAAGGCATGCCCTCGAAGAAGGCATACCTTGATGATGCAGTTGGAATATTTTAACAATGCGGAACTTGAGCCATCATAGTCGGAACAAATCATCCCTACCTCCATCCCACAAATTGGTAATCTTCGCAATGTCCTCGGAAACGATTGATAGCCTGGAGCATCACCACACTGGTGCCCCTTGCTGGAGGTTTCGGGTATGAAAATCCATGAATATGAAAAGAGACAACTCTTAGTACCGTCATATGTAAAGGGGATTGGGTTTCGAGTTTCAAGATCCAATGTAGGTAAGGAAAACAGTTTACTATGAAATTCCGAAGTCTGATATTTTATAAAGTCCAAGTACATACGCACAAATTATACATCACAATGAGTGTTGTGGTGCATAGAACACGCAAATTATATGCTCTCAACTCCTATAGTTGATACCAGGCATAAACGGTTCCCGAAAGTCTGCGACCGTATTCGTCCCAGAACTAATAATAAAATGATATTTCACAAGGACGACTCGTGGTGTAGTATTCTTCAGCTATTCAAGAATTTAGCCTGGTAGGAATACAGTAGCTGACTTCCAGGAACCGTTTATACTCTAGACAGATAAATAGCTTTACTGCGAAATTAGGTGAATTCACGGTTTAAACCACCTTTGCGACGCGCAGATGATACGGTGGAATAAGCTCTTGCGTCAGTGTAATGAACTAATTGATTTGCCCCATATAGACGTAAAATATTTTCTGTTACCGAAGAAGAGTTGCGATATGGAGATTTGAAAATAATGAAAAAATTCACAAAATTTCTATTTCCTTTCACTAACTTAGGGCGAGGTAGGCTACTCAGCCTGAAACTATTTTTCCTGCACGTAGTTGAAAATTACCACTCACTGCGAAGCTGTCTGCAACGTTTCCAGCTCAAATCTCTTCAAAAATGTTCCAGGTGTATTCTTCGTTGTGAACTCTACTGGTAGAACGCATTTATTTTGACAGAGGTTTTACATCATTGATGGCTGCCTGTATGAGCAGCCAACAATCATGTAGGAACACTGTTAGGTCATCTGCAGCTATGTACATTGGATTAACGTAAAATTAATCTGAGGACTGGAGGGTTAATGTTCTGTTTACACGCAGAAACTGTATGTGTATCACACGAACAAGAAAGAAATATTATGGAAGCGAATTAAAGCAAAACCATACTCCTTTACCTAAATACAGATTATCATGATAATGTGCATGTCCTGTGATTTGTATCAGATTCGAGGTGGTGTCCAGAATGGGATCTCAACGAGCTGACTTTGCCGGCGAGTTGTGATCCCATTCTGGACACCACCGAGATAACGGAATCTTCACCTTTGGGTTTAAACAAGAGAATTAATATTTGTTTATTCAAATAAATTTTAATGCATGGGGATGTGTAATAAACACAGAACGCGATGTGTGTTTGAATCAATGGGTGTTTTACATAACTCGTTGGAATGGCGGCTCTCACAAAATTCATTGACAATTCGTCCCCTGACCCAGTAGGCACATAGAACACAATGGAATCGGGGGACGGACTATCAACAAAGAGAACACATTTTATCGCGAACCAAATTTGCGAGGGGGACTCGTGTTACTATTTTTAGCTATCGCTAGCGATTCAAATTGTAATTGCGGTGCACAATTTGCTGAAAACTCACAAAGCTTGACAGAGCCTTCAACTGTTTGATATGTATACTGAATAAATAATAATTTGGAATCACATCACATTAATCTCCGAGGTAGAGGAAGAATTCCAGACATTCTATATCCCATCTGCCCAATCTTTCCGTATTAGCTTGAACAGCAATGGTCATCGTCTTTTTCTCCTGGCTGTAGATTTGTCCCACTAAACAGAATCTTGTCCACGTGAATCTTCTAATCTTACAATAAGACAAAGACCGTTGCTGGTTTGCTGATTGAGATCACTGATTGGACGGAACCTCGTGAAGTTTTTTTCATGTTTACAGCTCCATTAGCATCTGTTGCTGTCCCACGTCACCATGCGAAATATTTGAAATGAGGTTGCCCATTTCTCAATTATTTCATCAACGGAGTAACTTGTTAACTGCTTCATTTTTTCAGATTTTTCACACGTGCAGCAGACGATGTACCGAATGAAGTGTTGTCTAAATTACAAATCAGATTACGAACTAAGATGGAGTGACTTCGACTTATATCTGAATTATTGATTATTTGTCCAGTGACGTCGTGGGGTAAACCAGCGGTTTATTTACTAAACTTGTTATCGTTAAAAGTTGCCTTGTTCATTTCACGATATGGGTTTCGGACCATGGGTAGGGTCTTATTGCAACATATACATTATTGTGATGAGTTGACGGTAACATGGTTTGACGTTTGAGGCTCGGAGCGTCTCGGTTTGAACATAAGCTCAGAGCCGCAAATCTCAGACCATGCTACCATGAATTCATCACAATAACGTGTAAGGTGTATCAATCCTGCCTCTTTCAAGTACTGTATCAGAAAAATAATGGAAACCTCAAGTATGAACCGGATCATTCTAAGTCGGTAGATGACTATTTGGTCGGATCACTGAAGTTCGTCGACGAGGCATAACTCACTACACCCGTTAACCTGCTTGTTGCGCTGAGTCCACATCTTTTTGAACTTGCAAATCAAATCAATCACTACTTGGAGCACAATGAAGTTCTCATGACTGTCTAACTTCTAGAACACTTGACCAACCCTCAGTGTCCGATTGTTAACTTATCTTTGTTAATGAGCATGCTTCGGTCTCATGTATACTTCCCATTCGCTTGTGCCAGATCATTACGTTTCTTGTCAGTCTGTGAAAAAGTGACGAATTGTCTCCAGTGTGTAACGTACAGCTGTTAGTTTAACCTACAGCTGTTTGTTGTTTATACATGAAAGGGATTAACAAGAGAACACAGGTTCTTAATAAATACCATTGCATTGTTTCAGGTATAACTCACACACTTTCGTCAAGCTCCCGCCTCTTCTGCGCAGTTACCTATTGATTTGCTCATTTCCTAATTTTCTTCACACGGGTGAAGTGTTGGGAAGAGAGAAGAGGCGTGGGGATAAGGAGGCAAATGGGAGACGGGGCTAATCAAGGCATTCTCACCAGAGAACCGCGACACATCAGCGACCGGCCAAAGTGTTATTTAATTATTATTATTATTATTATTATTATTATTATTATTATTATTATTATTATTATTATACAATTGATCTTCCATTCTTTTTCAACTGAAATAGTTCCAGCATTTGAAATATTTTCAAAATGTATACCTTTATTCAAGTATCATTTTTGCTAAAACTACACCTTGAATTCAGTTGTTCATCATCATCATCAGTTCATATATTACTTCAATTTATTTTCAGATCTGAAGTTACACTTGTCTGACTTTGGCTTCAATAAAATAGAGACAAAGCAGTTAAATTTCAAACTCAATATTTTGATTTGTAGTTAAGAAAGCACTATCAGTCAGGTTTGTTCACCCAAAAACTTTTATCCCTTTACCCAAAGTAACACAAAATCGACCAGCGCTATTCACAAAATCATCGTTCAATTTTCATTATTTTTTAAATTTTGTCTCAAAAACATAGCTTATGGCACCTCATTGGTGCGAGCTTATTTCAATGAGGGATCATAAACTATATGTTTGACGCGAAAAATGAAAAAGCATAGTTATTTAAGACTTTTGTTTGCAAATGCAAATGCCGTACGTCTTTCGTGTTAGGTAAAATGTTAACACTTCATTTTGCTCTTGGCAAATCGTCCCCCGAGTTCCAATGCGTTCTATGTGCCGGTAGTGTCGAGAATCAAGGAGATGACATTTCGGTGGACCTACTTTTAAATTTCCTCCCACCGGTCCGAACAATGGGGGGGGGGGGGGGGTGCGTCTTATAGACATGGGTGCCCGCTCACTCCAACACCACACACACTTTCATTGAGCTTCCGCATCCTCTGGCTACGGTTGTGTCTGTTCAAGAAGAAATTCAATTCTGGGCCCAAGAATTATCAATAAATTGAGGCAGTATACAAGAGTCCACTAGGCACAGTGGCCCTTATAGGGCTACACAAGTTTACAAACCACGCATTTCTAAACGTTCATAAATACATTTCTCTGTACTAGTTATACAATGTTCAATATTATTGACTCCTGTATTCCTGTATGACTCTTCGCGTCATCTGGCTATTTGTGAACTTTTTGAAGGTGTGTTTTGTGGACCAATGTGGACGTTAGTGCCTTTCTGGACTGTTGTAGACTGCTATGTACTGGCTACAAGCTTCCTATGGCTGTTGATCGTACCGAGATGTGTGATAATGTGTGATAATGCAGAATGTGTACACATCACATACAGCGCATGTTCACATATCACATCCAATTTGAGTCCATGCGCTATATGTGATGTATACCCATTCACACAAACACATCTCGGTGCGACCAAAAGACTGTTCCTTACATGGAAGGCACACTTGCGTTCACTAGTTCAAGCAGCTGTATAAACTGAGCAGGTTTTGATGAATGGAGCCATCTGATTGAACTCAATAAAGACTGAGCCAAGGACAGAGACTGGAGCAGAGTCAGGTATAGGTAGTAAGTCTACAGTAGTACCACAAGTCAGTGGTTCCATGTCTGAAATGGTGGTAGAGGACTATAGTATTGGGTGAATGCAGTGGAAACCGGTCTTAGGCATATGATGTTGCCTCTCGCCACGTCAGCAGTTGTGGTGTTGGAGATATGAAGGTTTTGGGTGGTTGAGGTGAAATGAGTAGACCAAATATCCTCGGATACGTATCCTCCAAAAGGTATCCTCCAAAAGGTATCCTTCAAAAGGTATCCTCCAATAATACATTACCATCTCATAGGTATCCCCCAAATACCCTTATGTGGCTATGTACTGTATATGTTGTGCGCATATTGTGCATTTTCACATAGGCACATATTAGCACACCAAGCATGTGCCCATGTGTTGCATGCGATGTGTACACATTGTTACATATTGTGTTCTATCAGTCATAACATGGGCAAAATAGGGCAAGGAATGGAATGAATACGGACGGGAATAAGATAAGAAGAAACTGGGGATTCTGGAAGAATCCGGGCCAGGAAAGATACTCTTGAACAGAGGAACAGCACATATAACACCACGTGCTACTATAATAAGGGGGGCTCTGGAAAAATCCGAACCCGCAAAAGTACTATCGAGTCGAACGCATTCATAGAACACACATCCGCACTATTTAGTGTCCTATATAACTACGTGATACTCTGATAATGACGATTCTGGAGGAATTGTGATTTCTGGTCGTTGTCGGGCTGTTTGTGGTAATTACATATACTTCCATTCCTCCGAACACAACTCCCGAACACACCCCGTACTATTAGAGGTTTCGGGGTCATATAGCAACCACTTGCTACCTTAAAAACAAAGATGGTGACCTCCAATACACAGGATGGACGACGGAAACATGTGTCACCTAACAACACGCGATTCGTATGCGCAATGAGACCACGTATCACTATGATAATGATGTCACAACATGGCCGCTCTATGGCGTAACTTCCGAGGTCCAGGTGACGAGGCACGAAAACCACATGACATACTACTATGCACCTTGAACTTAATTTAGCACCCGCTGAAATGTTTCATAACAGTGAAGTTGCTGTTACTGATTATTATCTTTTAATAATTGCTATATCTTGCAGTACATTTCATCTAGTGAAACATGATGTTTCTGGTTGATAGCGTACCCCAAACACACCCCATCGTCCACGTGAAACATGCTTCCCACGAATGTCACAAAAACACTATCATCAACATGCAATATCTGGGTATAAAACAAAAACAATTGTCACTTCTTTTATCAATAAATGTTGTCGTGGCAAGGAGGAGACTGTGAGAGGCACTAAAATGGCAAATCGTTGGCATGCATGCAACAGGCATGTCATTCAAAGCAATTGAAAAGCAACTTGGCTATATTTATTTATTTATTATTTATTTATTTATTGGTGTTTAATGTCACATATTTCTGCACAATGACTAATCATGACCACGACAGTTTTACGGGTAGAGGGAGCCGGAGTGCCCGGAGAGAACCACCGAGCAACGGCGAGCAGCTGTCAGCTCCCCAACATACTAACTCCACACAAGCAGGGTTAGTATTAGTTAAAGACAAGTACACCATCGACGTGCAGTACGCCTTAGAACACAACGCCACCTGGGACTTCCTTGGATGCAAGAAAGGGATCCGCCTATACAGAACTTGGCCGATTTGGAAGCTGCATTGCATGAGGAGTGGCAGCAGTTGCCTCTGGGCCGTATCAGAAAGCTCACTGGTAGCATTAGGAGGAGGGTTCAGGCTGTCATCCGAGCACGTGGTGGATACACTCGCTACTGACGTCAGACACTGCTATTGTGTTCAGGAGGTCACAAGTTACATTTTTTGTCAGTAATTACCGGCATTGTTTCATCATGGACCGTTCCAGCACCATACTTATCGAGAAAACATTTTTCAATCAAAAACATTAGTGACAGATATGTATAATTAGTGCCATTAAAATACTGCATATATTCATCATCGTATTGTCTTTGATTTGTCAATAGACCATTCTTTCCGCAAACAATCACTTTTGGCCATCTGAAAGATAGCATGAAAGTAATGACAGTTTCTATTAACACCGCTGCGGAAAAAAACAGGGATGTTTAATTAAGTTCCAGGTGTATATAATGCTAGAGGCTGGTAGAACATGGTCAAGGGAGATGAAATACTCTGGGCAGTGATTAGACTTAGTTGTGGTTACCATTGGAATTATAGAGAGAGAGAGAGATGGGGATGCAGTGGTGAGACGAGGCATCAGTAACTGAAGCCGGTTAAAGAACAGGAAAGCACTGGTACATCGACTGACTAAAGCAACACAGGGAGAAGACGTGGCGAAAAGGCAATAATTATCAATAAAGTGTTCAGAAGCTAAAAACAACGTGGTCTAGTGTCAGACTATAGTATGGACTGCGAGTACCCTGTTGGTCTTTCTTCCACTTTCTCGAATCGCTGCTCTGCCTGAACCTAAGTGCTATACCAACCTAAAGTGTATATATAGAAGGTAATTCTATATCATATGGTGGGTGTACTTAGTTGTTGTCCATGGAAGTATACTATGTTGTTGTTTCTCACCTCTGGGTTGTTTCCTATCACTGAATGTTGTTCGAACGTACCGAAATACACCTATGTAATGAAGGCACATCACATGTGGCACATATGCAAATGACTGATACGTGCTCATATGCAATGTTCGATACAACTGGCTACTCGTACGACTCTTCTCTTCACCTTTCTATCTGAAACCTTTTATAAATGTGGGGTTTGTGACTAATGTGGACCTCTTTAACTTTGTGGACTGCTGTTGACTTCTACTATGTCCATTAGTACTGCTGCCAGGTCATCACTACTATTGAGTTCTACCACCATTGTAACTAACTTGGATCATGGTGGACCTAATATATCCCACGATCAGCTACCACTGTTCCAGCATATCCTACAGTCACCCATTAGTACTCCTACTACTACTTCTACCAACGTCACCCTGTTCTTTGTTCATCTTCAGCTACTGTTGTCTCTTTTCAAGACAGCTTTTGCGATCTTTTTCCCGATATAACCCGGATGGCCTTAACCACTACTAAGTCTAATGACCACAACTAGTACTTAATCTCCCTTGACCAATGCTCTGCTAGCATCTGCACCTATTAGTCCATAAGGTATCTAAACACGTTTGCCTTTCATCATTATAAACTATGAGGTATCCCTCGGTGAGGTTAAGTATGAAATTCCTCAGATCTGTGCATTGAACAATCACGTTCTCTGGAATCTCACTAACGACCCCTTTTAAGATCCATCTATGGTTGTAGGATCCCTTTCAAGGTATGAGGCCAGGGGCACAGTGAGGCATCCCCAGTCAAGTAGAGATCCAGACCCCTTTTATACTCGGGAATAATTTGGTATAAGTTAACAGTGTCATGATCAGGGGAGATGTTGCACTAGCAGAAAAGATTAAAGTTTTTAGTGGCTCGAGGCATCGGAAATATACGAAAGGAATGCAAGGCAGAAAGGAACAGTAGTAGTTGAAGCGGGTCACTTGATAGCATGGGGTTGGTAAAAGCCATTAGTGGGAGTAGTGAGAGAAGAGTCTTGCATAAGCGAGATATATTGTAAGCTGAACACAGGATGAATAAAGGTAACTGCGGTAGAAATCAATTTCCACGGCTATAGTGTTGGAATACAGCTAAGATACGGGGCAAAAGTTATTGATATTCCCTCTCTATTAGTGGTTGGTTCCGGAAACAGTACTAATGGACATAGCAAAACGTATGACATAAGCCTGTGGTAGTCTTGAGGTAAATCGCTGTAATGATAATCCGTAGTAGAGGCCATAGTCTGGAAGCTAGGAGTCAGTACACTGCAGTCCACAGCAATCCGTCCCGAAGGGCACAAATGTCCACACTGTGTTTAACCTCTTAACCCTTTACCCAACGCAGACGATATCAAAATTTATTATTTTAAATATCATTTTTTAAATTGTTTCAAAAAATTTCAACAAAACCATATCATGTGACCCCTCTTTGGAACGAGCTCGACGAGCTCGTTCCAAAGAGGGGTCACATGATATGGTTTTGTTGAAATTTTTCGAAAAATAATATTTTTTCAGCTGCTGAATTTGCATATTACGCCGGCGGATGTGGCGATTCGTTGGGTAAAAGGTTAAAAACGAAAGAGACAAATGCGATAAGCGTATTTGCAAAACTCACCATTCAAATTTTATTATTGTTTCCTTTTTTTTACTCCCGAACATAGCTTGTGACCCTTCATTGGAAAGAACTCGCACGAGCGATCACAAGTTATGTTTGGGCGACAAAAATGAAAACCGTTAGTCATTTTTTATTTATTTTTTTTACGAGCTCATCTCAAGTCGAGGTAGGAGAAGGGTTCATGATCGCGAAATACGTACCAGTCTTGAAGCTGTTATTCCTAAGGTATAATTGGGTACCATTATTCTGTAATCACAACACAATGCTATCAAACATCCTCCAGCATGCCCGTGTCCCTGATGAAACAAAAACAAAATACTGGAATTACGTCAATCAATCAGACATTTCCTGACGAACCTTTCATCTCAAAAAAGTTTTTCATTATCGTTTTCTTTGATTATCCATAACATAATACTTTCACAATGCTCTTCTACAATCAGGTGCAGCTGCTGGAGAGTTTCGAGATGCATGCAGAGGAATGAATGGATAAAGACCTCTTGCAAAAGGTCATCCTATAACTGGGTGGAAGAACTTGGAGAGTTTAGAAGTGTATGCAACGGATAATGAGAGTAGTTTAGGGGGTTGGGCTCCTGTTCAATAGAGACAAAAATACTTTTAGGGTTTACATACGGAAGTGAGCTCATATTTCAAATGAACCTGTTATGGGCAAGTGTGAAAAAGAACTTTTTAAAACATTTCCAAACATTTATGTATCTCTTTATTTATTTATTGGGGTTTTAACGACACTTTCAACAGCCAGGGACTCCTTGTGTCGGAGAGTTTTAGGAAGCCGGAGTACCCGAGCGAACCACCGAGCAACGGCGAGCAACTGTCAGACTCCCCAACGTACTAACTCCTCACAAGCAGAGTTAGCATCGGTTGAAGACATGTGCACAATCTACGTGCAGAACGCCTTATTACACAACGCCACCGTGTCCCTACGTGGGCAATTGGGATTAGGTGTCTTTATACAGTACGTGGAGAGTGGATTGTAACTAAATCACCCGTAGAGTGGAGTTATCACCCAAGCAATAACTTTCAAATTTTGTACATATTGACAAAAAGACAAGCAATGTTTCATCCAATGGACCTCCGGGTTTAACCCGGAGATCCATTGGCTGAAACTTTGCTTGTACTGGTTATGATTTGCAACAAATTTGAAATTATTGCTTGGGTGGAATCTCCACCCTGCGGGTGATTTGGTGATAATACACTCTCCACGTACTGTATGTATCAGTGTTTCGATTTGAAAATAGGAGGCGCGTTGCATACTGCTCCCTACCACTTGAAGTGAAGCGCTCTATTGTTGAATCCTTGCATCGGGAAAATGTATTCAAGAGAAACATCAACAAATATCTATACAGCGTCCACTCCACCGGTGCACAGTAAGTAGATTTTCCAAAAGTATCACCCGATTTTTCCAAAGAGTTTTTCGCGGCAATAATCAAATTTATTTGAATTCGGTACATACCCAGCACGACACGAGCGTGTGAATGGGTTAAGCGATATGGCACGAGTGCCAGCGCGGTAGGATAAAACGAGAGGCCACAGGCGTTCTGTGTGTGTACCGTTTTTTACACGCCTTCACGTTTATAAAAAACAATTACCAGAAGGAGACGCGGCAATTTATTTGACAACTATCAACAAAAAGAACACAGTTTATCGCCAACCAAATTTGCGAGGGGATCCCTACTGGCACATAGAACACATTGTTTCTCAGGGGACGATTTTTAGTTATCGTTAGCTATTCAAATTGTAATTGCTGTGCAAGATTTGTAGAAAATTCCAGCCAAATGTCGCTTCTTTATAAAAAATAGACCGTCAACGATTCCCGTTCCTTCACATATGTGGGGAACAGATATTTATTTTCCGCATGGTTTAGTGTTGCTATAGATGAGGATTTCATAGAACAGGCGTGTACTAATCAAATTTATTTGAGTTCGGTACAATGCATGAAATGCAACTTCAATGGAACAACCGTAAGTCAACTAGCCCTAAGGGGTGTCTGGGTTTGTATTTGCGGATGAAAGGGAATTAGTGGGTGAGTGAGTGGATTTAGCCTGTGTTTCTCAGAGAGTGCACACTTCGAGATTTCAGACATAGAAAAGCGAGTGGCACACAGAATGCAATGCATAAAGGGGCAGAAATACTTCAGAATAGCATCTACTGTTTTTCTGGTATAACATTTATATTTTATACAGTATTGTAACTAATGTAACTGATTCCTTAGCTACTGTTGCAAGTTTAGAACCATACAACTTTATCCATAATTCTTGCATTGCATGAGAAAGATGTGTCACTTTTTCTTGTTCACACCGATAAATATTCTTGAGATCCAGTCCAGCGGAAAATATTTGTGGAACATTCTGTTCAAATGTAATATATACAATATCATTAGAGAGTCAACATAAACGGTTTTGAATACATGTCATTGAAGGAAGTACAAAAATGTGGAATGTAATAATGATAAATATACCACAAAGTTCTCCCCACAACAGAGATGGACAAGTTACCGAAAAACTGAACCGATATCATGGGGAGACCAACAACCCGAACTGAAACAATAGTGGAATACCGAAACCGTCTGAATTTTCTAATTTTCCGACATTCTCTATTTATAAAGCCCCGTTGAGGTTTGATAACAGTTGAAAGGTTCATTTTCATGAAAGAAGTGACTGGCTTTCTTTTCAGTGTTGTTAACCCACGATGGACTAGGCAACTGTCCTGAATTCCCACTAGACTACAACCTGTACCTGTACATGACCAATTGCTTAGCAGTGATCTCTAAGACCTGACCAGAAATCACTGTCGAGTTGTTCTGTCTATTGTCAGCAGGACCTCCTAAAGCTGGCATGGTCAGGGCACATGCTCCGAGATCGCAAAAGCCTGAAATAGGTCTTTAAACATTAAGGTACGTTTAGTTACAAAATTACTCTAGATATGATTTGTGGTCATAAAAGAATACCACTGTTGAGCTCATTGGTAGTGTCATTTATAGCGTTGTGATGGAATGATACTACAACAACTTATTCTGTTTTTCCTGATGTAAATTCTTCTTTGGTACTATCAGCAAATCTCAGTCAAGTCAGATACTGAATACCCAACCGGTACCGAGGTATATCCCCTAAAATATCGAAACCGATACCGAACTCAAAATTCCAATACCGCCGATCCCTACTCCACAGTCAGGATGAAAAACAATAACCACCAGTCAACAAATGTGAGTCTACCCGCCCGACGTCACAAGAACGTGATAACAGTGAGTGGTCGCGATTTGTTAACTGTAATCATGCTCTATTATTTATAGTCATCAAAATTTGTTCACATGCCGTTGCCTCGTTATAATGTATGGGAGAGTCCCTTTGGCACTCTCCCATACATTGCAACAAGGCAACACCATGCAAACTAAATAATTTTACTTCAAAGATAATATATAGAGCTCGTCACAATTCACAATGAATCATTCGGGTTTTGGCAACTGCACTTCAGAATGAAACCCCAATATTGGCTTCCATCACTCAACCAGTTAATTGTTATAAGTTTGTTAGAATCAATGAATTATTGACAATATAATGTATGTGGCATGTTCCAGCTGTTTGCCTAGTGCAATGTATACCACATCGCTGGTTTTCCGTTATAATAAAACAGCTGTTCCCATTTCACGCATGAGACATGATGATATTTCGTCGCCTGAGTGCTAGAATGTTCTATGTCCCAAAAGGGACAGAGAACATTCTAGCACTGAGACGACGATTTGTTCCACGCTAAAACCCTCGCGGAACAAGACAAGTCACGAGTGTGAGACAAATCTCCATGTCTGTTCTATGGGATAGAATAAAATGTTTGCATACTAATATAATTTACTTTTTAATGATATCCAGTTTGCTTGCTTGTCATTGATTGAAGTGATTTTGTCATAACTCGATGAATAATTTTCCTATCGTATGAATATTTTTTGCCTTTTCCTGTTTATTTCTCAAATAAAAATATTACGGGCGTGTCCAGTGGGGAAATTAAACTGAAAGTGTTGCAGCTGGACTGTTAGTTGCTATTCACGTGGATTGTTTACATTTTTTCTCTTCAGCATTCGAGACCGCGTGCATTACTTTATGTCGAAAAGGAGAAGATTTATGCCTAACGCGAAAATGTATTTATGTCGGAATGCATCAATAGCTTGTGGGTGGGAGCGCGGTGGCTCAGTAGGTAGAGGTGCAGGCTGCAAGCCGAGAGGTCCTCGGTTCGAATCCCACCTGCGGCAACCGCGTTGTGTCCTTCGGCAAGACACTTCATCTCCATTGCCCGCGTGGGGGCACGATGACGCCGTGTACTAAGGCGTACTGCACATTGATGTTATGCATGTCTTCAACCAATCTAACCTTGCCTGTTCTGCAGTGCGGAGTTACGATGTTGGGGAGCTGGCAGCTGCTCGTCGTTGCTCGGTGGTTCTCTCCGGGTACTCCGGCTTCCTCCACCCGTAAAACTGTCACGGTCATGATTAGCCATTGTGCATAGTTATGTGACCTTAAACATCAATAAATAAATAAATATATAGCTTGTGGGTACTGTTGAAGAAAAGAGTTCTCTCCCCTGCATCAACCAACCATTGCGAGAGCGTCTATTTATAGCCGTTCGTGAAATCAGTCAACTCGCGCACTGTTTGCTCAGCATCGTGGTCAGTTCGGAAATTCTTATTCTTTCACAAAAGTTTGTCTGAATGAAACAATCATCCTTTTTGTGTTATGACTCCACGAAGGAAACGGTTGCGAAGAATAAAAAACTTGCAAATTATTACAAAAACACATTTGCCAAACAAAGAGCCAAAGAGGACGGTTACTTAGTTGCTTCTAATTAGCTTGCCATAAAAAGCAAAGATTCCTCCGAGAGCTGTCTGTTCTTTTCGTTTATTAAAAGTAACAAAACGAAACTTGGCTTTATTTTCTACTGATGTCATAAGTGTTTTTTCTCAATAATTACGAGCTTCTTAATTGGAGCTTCTTCGTTCGTCTAATTATTTCAGGGGAGATAGCTTTACCGAGACTCGATTTTTATGACGAGATAAGTCCGGAATGTAGGAATCGTTCTTTAGTGTTGTCATGTCAGGTATAGTAATGGCAAGGGCACTATGCCTGACCGGACAGTAATGTGGAATAACAGATTTAGAGGGAAGGGTGAACAACAGATTGCGTACATATCACACCATGTTTCTACTTTTTCAACAAATTACAGAGAATAAACTTGTTGTAATATACCATTTTTGTTTGGCGTTAATAGGCTCATCGCCCATATTTGAAAAGTAATACACGTCATTGAAGGGTTACGGACATAGTCCCAGCTAAACATAGTCATATCGGTGTTGTCCCGTTGTGATGTATAGTGTTCCCGTATCTTCGGATGGAGGAATACTATCAAGGTTTGGGGTTATAGGGGGACAGGTAGGGGACACATTCTCAATTGGATGGGGGACAGATTTGTGATTTATTTTATCCCTTTACCCAACACGAATAGAAACGAGTTGCAAAGCAGCCGTAATAAATATAAAATGTTTGGTTTGTACATCAAAATCATGGCTTAATGCGCCTCATTGGAGCGAGATCAAACCTCACTTGGAGTACACAATTTTAGTGTCAGTCAACGTTATAGCCAATACTTTAACATTAAAAACGCAATGTTTCCACAACGTTGTTACAACCACAATGTGCTCGCTTAGTGGGCCAAACAACAAGGTTTGCTATGATTTTTCATTTTTACATACAATATATGGAGAGTGGATTGTAACTAAATCACCCGTAGATTGAAGTTATTACCCAAAATATCATTTTCAAATTTTGTACATATGGACAAAAAACACAAGCAATGTTTCAACCAATGGACCTCCGGGTTTGTGATTGTTATGCTTTGCGACAAATTTGCAATTATTACTTGGGTGGAATCTCCATTCTACGGATGATTTATTGATACACTCTGCACGTACTGTAGACAGTCACACTCGAAGTATATGAAGTTGATTGTGTAAAATAACAGATCGATTTATATTTTCAGCTTTAAAGTTACTCCCTTAGCACCAACTTATAAACCAACAAGAACCGTAGCATATTCAATAGTTGCTGGTATATCGAACAAAACTACTCATATTCAAAGGGCAACAAAAAGACGAGCAGACAGACAGAGAGTAGTGATGACTATTCTTCGCCAATTGATGTTGATATTGAGAGTTTTAGCCTCTATTTAAAATATTGAAGGTATTTGTGAGAACACGGCTGTAAATTGAATAAAGGTAAGAGTTGAACGTTTTAACTCTGTGCCCTTGACCTTTAACTCATTCATCTGTTAATGCCAACTTTATCAGAACACCAAAAACCTAGCTTGAAACCCAAGAATGGCAATTGTAGCTTTAACCGTTGTTGTGATAGCGTGCAAACATACACGTATACCGACAAAGTGTTGCGAACAAATTAACAGACAGGCAGACTAAAACGATTGCTGTTCCGTCGCCCAACTCGCAGTGGTGTGGATTATTTGATTGGAGTTTCTCGACAATTTTAAGTATTGAAATCTCAGTCGTGTATGACATAAATACCACCACACATGTTATTAATCCTGCGACTTTGACCTGTGATCTATTGATACATATATTCGAAAATGCCTTAAAGCAGCACAGGCCAGAGCCAACCTGTGCACGAAGTATGACCACTGTTGTTTTAAAGGTTGCTAACAAATTGTGCGGACAAACATAGACGTGGACAAACGTAGACACAAAACAATATTGTGTGAATGGGGCATTGGTGATCTGTCTATCTTGTCCTTTGACCTATAAACAGGTTTTCAGACATTACTAAAAATAGCACGCCATACATTCTCTTAAAATGCGAATATTTTCAAACGGAGTTGTCTAACCCATGACACGTATTACATTCTTTAAATCTACTAAAGCAGACAACGCTTCCTGACAAAGTAGAAATAAATAAACTAAGTGGGGGTGAACAATTCATTGTTAAATGAAAGACCTCAACTTGGAAAGTGGCATGAACAAACGCTCAAGCCAGAAATTTTCAGTCACTCAGTAGCCTCAGAAATAGTAGTTTGCCACTTCACCCAGCTACCTATTCTTGGAACAAACCAGGGGACAGGTTTGTGATTTATTACTCTACAGGCCGCAACTTAGTTCCGTGTAAAAGACATTTAAAGCAATTGTCAGTTTTTCGAAGCTGCTTTTTCTATGCAACAAGCTCCAGCTACATGATCTTTTTCTAATTCTGTTGTCCAACAAATAGCCCTATGCTATCGTAAACCTGATACTAAAAATACATCTCCAATTTGCATGGTGTTAGTTTCAACACATGCCTTATATTTACTAATTTACCTCTGTGCAAAATCTGGAGCGGTACCTAAGAAGGGGAGCTGATGACCAAACCGGCGAAACCGCGTGAGTAGTAGAAGAAATGGTTTTCGACCCTATTCGTCTGGAGGGCAGGGCCGGAGATCTGGGCCCGGAGTCCTGGGTCGATGACGTCATCTTAATTAAAAAGTTACATAAGGTAATTAACGTCACTTAATTAATATTTTTTTAATCACTTTAATGACTGTTGCATAATTAATGTAATTAATGAGTGTAATTAGGGTTGATTATAATAATTAGTATATTAATAAATGAATTAATATTGACGTACTGGACATATATATGAATGCTATCGACTGACTGACCCGCAAAGGTGAACAGTTCATTGCGTGTGTAGGTGTCATCAAATCGATTTTTCTTTTCAAACGCCAACTACTGACAGATGTTGAAGCAATTAAATATATTGTCACACTTTAATGACCGGTCATAAATATCGTTAGACTGGACATGCTATCATGTATTTAAAAATCAATGATGATCTCACGTGACAAGATGTCTCTTGCTTTTACCTGAAGACTGTGAATGACTCCATTGTGGCTATTTTTATAGGTATAATTTGATTTAATAACTTGGCGTGATTCTTACATATTAATAATGCAAGTTTATTCTTCTCGTTTTTATGGCGTTCGAAAAACTCTCATAGACCAAAATATTCCGATTTTACGCCTCACGCGATAAAGTAATTTTTTAACGGTCCGATTTCTACGTTTTGACTGATTCTCAAAAAAAAAATCACAAGAGAAATCGCCATGAGACTACTGTACACGGGGGAGAGGCTATACATGGCTGTACTTTATGCCCCAATACTTTGATGAATTAACGGATCATCTGAAAACCCACCAAGAAGGTGCTCTGAACTGTCAATTTTGTGTTTCAATAGCAAATTCAACAAAAGAGAGAGGCAGTGTACATCGAACAGACGTCGATGTCAAGATATTCCAGTGGACATTTTGTCTGAAATCATATAATAGGAAAGATACATTAGAAAAAAACATGGAGAAATGTCAAAACTCGACATTTAACTGCACGATTTGCGGGTTTCAGCTGATTCAACTTAACCGTCATCGCGCCACAAGTAGCAGAAATGCACAACTCGATTGACCGGTGGAGACGTTCCTCATCAAATAAGGGGGATTAAATGAGGTTATGAGGAGGGGTGAAGGAGACAAGTGTGCGGTCATAAGTTTAAAATTTTAATAACCTTAATTGCTATGACGTAATCCCCTTAATAAATAGCGTATATTCATTTAATATAATATATTAATAATTTTCGTTAAATAATTCATTTTTTACTCCGCACCCCTGTATCCCCTCACAGTACCTAAAACTTTCATGAACTCCCCTCCTCCAGGTCATCTAATACTAAAAAACTTTTGGAAATCGCTCTCCCCCACCCCACCATAATCTTAAAAAGAGTTGCTTTGTCACAAACACACACTTTTTTAACCAATCAGACACCTCCATTATCCCACACCCTCACCGTCACACCCCTGTATCCCCTCACAGTACCTAAAACTTTCCTGAACTCCCCTCCTCCAAGTCATCCAATACTAAAAAACTTTTGGAAACCTCTCTCCCCCTCCCCCAACCCTCACAATAGCTAAATTATCTCGAACCCCAGTTCAGTTCTCTAAATGTAATGGACATGTCAGGCCCCCCGAATATGCCTTGTTACAACCGATAATGTTACAACGCCGCATAATGTTACACCAACGCATAATGTTGTAAAGTAAACAACCGATAAAGTTATAAACTCCGCATAATGTTATAACTTTTTTCAACCCATTATGTTATAAAAATCGACGCATAATGTTATAACTTTTTTCAACCCGTTATGTTACAACAAATTAACCGATAATGTTATAACTTCTGTATACTAATTCCAGTTACAGCTATTGCAGATGGACTTTACCACTTACCATTTATTGCCGCATAAAGGTATGTAATATTTATACTAAAGGTTTCTGCTCTGGTTAAGACGAGGAGACAGCCCCCCCCCCCCCCAACTCCCGGGGATTTATCATAGTCACATAGACCTAGTCACATTACATAGACGTGGATTATCCTGGTAATTCAATCGTGTGACGTCATTACCATGATCACCCAGTGCACAACATGGTGAAGGCGGGGGTGGTGGAGGAGGGGTACTATTTTATCCGGTTGGTACGTTTACCAACATACGTAACCTCCGCTTCCAGAAATGTAGTGTACCATAGTCCCCTGACGCCTTTGGGGATTGGCAAATGCCTCTGTTTCTGCATGTTTTGGGCATCTAAACCTCATTTGTCGCATATTTCTTAGTCATAAGAATATCTTATTGTTCATTAATTTGACATTTTAACAACCAACAGTGAACAAAAATGAGGTGGAGTTAAAAGAGGTCAAAAAGTTGGATGGAGCGAGGTACATATGGTGGATATGGCGGGTTGGTAGTGTCGCACGGAAGCCGAAGAATAAGATGCGAGACTGGGTAGGAAGAGGAATGGGGTTTAGGAGGATTGAAAGGGGTGGGCAGGGATTAGGCTGAGAAAGAGAGGAGGTCATGGATTAGCACATCAGGGTGATTGTGCAGAGAAAGCTATCTGAGAATACTATAAGAGAGTAGTGCTAGACGGTATGATAATGTAGATGGTGGAGTTGTTGGAAGAAGTGGAAGTGATGAATTTGGGAACAGTTTCTGGAAAAGGCGGAATCACTAGAACAGGCAGTATAGGGAGAAGAAGGAGATTGTGGAGGAGGAGTTGTGTTGATGTTGGTGTTGTGGCGGTGTTGGTGTTGGTGATGGTGTTGAGTAGTTATGTATGTTGAAAATGAGCCATTTTGTAGGACACCGGGGCAGGACCCCGAGGCAGAACCCCGGAAATGACGTCATGTCACGTGACTGGGCGGTCATGTTGGGTTGTCATGATAGTGCACGTGGGTGGCCATGTTGTGATGTCATTATCATGAAAAAAGGTGGTAGGAGTGCGTATGCACAGCGCGTGTTGTTATAGGGGCACGTGCTCCTTCTCACCCTTAGCAACCCGACAATAGATATCAAATTAATCCAAACAACCCGACAGTCTTCAGGAAACTGTCCAAAACATTCCAGAAAACACCCCGAATCCTGCCAGTACCAATTTAGTAACTCGCCAGAAACTCGAGGGACCGGGACTTCAGGAGCTCTAGGGGCAAGGGGCAGTAGGGCTCCGGGGACAGGGACGGCCCCCCCCCTTCCAGTTTATCTCTCACTTAAAAAAACACTATTGTAATAAACCAACCATTATTGTAATAAACCCATTTCTGTGATACATTACACATCCATTATATGGTCGGATGGTAGGTAACGATACTATCCTATATTTTAAGGATACTAAACCCACGGAATCCCCCTTTTCGTCATATCAAGCAATGAAAGCTATGAAAATGAGCACGACGCGCGCAAAATCTTACGTCTCAAAATGAAAGCTGTGAAAATGAGCGCAATGAGTACCTCTTCATACGTCTCATACCCTCATTAAGGAAACTATCCTACCTTTATTTGGGAGTGTTTTCGGGAGTGTTTGGTCAGTTTTCTGAAGATTGTCGGGTTGTTTGGATTAATTCGATATCTATTGTCGGGTTGTTAGGGGTGAGACAGAGCACGTGTCCCCATAACAACACGCGCTGCGCATACGCACTCCTACCACCTATTATCATGATAATGACATCACAACATGGCCACCCACATGCACTATCATGACAACCCAACATGACCGCCCAATCACGTGACATGACGTCACTTCCAGGGTCCTGCCCCGGGGTCCTACAAAACGGCTCATTTTCAACATACATAACTACACAACACCATCACCAACACCGCCACAACATCAACACAACTCCTCCTCCACAATCTCCTCCTTCTCCCTATACTGCCTGTTCTAGTGATTCCGCCTTTTCCAAAACCTGTAATCCCAAATTTATCACTTCCACTTCTTCCAACATCTCCACTATCTATATTATCATACCGTCTAGCACTACTCTCTTATAGTATTCTCAGATAGCTTTCTCTGCACAATCACCCTGATGTACTAATCCATGACCTCCTCTCTTTCTCAGCCTAATCCCTGCCCACCCCTTTCAATCCTCCTAAACCCCATTCCTCTTCCTACACAGTCTCGCATCTTATTCTTCGGCTTCCGTGCGACACTACCAACCTACCACATCCACCATATGTACCTCGCTCCATCCAACTTTTTGACCTCTTTTAACTCCACCTCATTTTTGTTCACTGTTAGTTGTTAAAATGTCAAATTAATGAACAATAAGATATTCTTATGACTAAGAAATATGCGACAAATGAGTTTTAGATGCCCAAAACAAGCAGAAACAGAGGCATTTGCCAATCCCAAAAGGCGTCAGGGGACTATGGTACACTACATTTCTGGAAGCGGAGACTGCGCATGTTGGTAAACGTTCCAACAGGATAAAATAACACCCCTCCCCACCACCCCCGCCTTCACCATGTTGGGCGCAGCATGCTCATGGTAATGACGTCACACGATTGAGTTACCAGGATAATCCGCGTCTATGTAACATGACTATGTTTTTCTATGATAAATCCCCGGGAGTTGGGGGGGGGGTGTCTCCTCGCCTTAAGCAGAGCAGAAACCTTTAGTATAAATATTACATACCTTTATGCGGCAATAAATGGTAAGTGGTAAAGTCCATCTACAATAGCTGTCACTGGAATTAGTATACAGAAGTTATAACATTATCGGTTAATTTGTTGTAACATAACGGGTTGAAAAAAGTTATAACATTATGCGTCGATTTTTATAACATAACTGGTTGAAAAAAGTTATAACATTATGCGGAGTTTATAACATTATCGGTTGTTTACTACATTTTTTGTAACATTATGCGTTGGTGTAACATTATGCGGCGTTGTAACATTATCGGTTGTAACACGCCTTCCCCACAATTTTGAGCGATCAAATTACCCCGATTAGTCTCCTCTCATAACTTACCACACTCTTAACCCATATTTACTATGAGATTGTCCCCCTAATAAATAGCATATGTTCATTTAATATAATATATTAATAATTTTCGTTAAATAATTCATTCCACAAGACACTTGTCGAAAAAACAAAATGGCGGATTAGTTTGACAGAAATACGCGTATCGATTTATTCAGGAATGTCTGTCGGTTGTGTCCTTGGGCAAGACACTTCATCCCCATTGACCATGTGGGGACATGATGACGCTGTGCACTAAGGCGTACTGCACGTCGATGGAGCACCTGTCTTCAACCAATGCAGACCCTGTGTAGAATCTTGACAGTTGCTTGCTGTTGCTCGGTGCCTCTCTCCGGCTTCCTCCACCCGTAAAACTGTCGTGGTCATGATTAGTCATTGTACAGACCTTAAACACCAATAAATAAATATAAATAAATAGTCGGTTATCAAAACAGCCCTTAAGTGTTTAACAGTTAATTGTGGACCAGTGCGTTTAAAAATGAAAAAATTTGGGTGATAGCACTACGGACTGTGTTTAATCATAGAAAAATCACATCCGCGCTATTACTAACCCGTATGATTTATTTTTGAACGTTCACTGAAGAATAACCCACCCATCTAAGTAGAAGCATGAAAGAGCTAATATTATCTAATTACCTATGTGGGGGTGGGGTGGTCGGTAACGTTGTGAACTAGGGCGTACTACATTCTGCCAATAATAACCCTGTGTAGAACTTTGACAGTTGTTTGCGTCTGCACGATGGTTCTTTCCGGATTGCTCCAACTGTCGTTAAATAAATGAAAAAAACTACAATTCTATAATAACAGGCCAAGCCCCCGTTATCAACAACAGTACTTTCACCCCCCTCATTTTAATAGTTGAAAAGTGCTGTTACTCGATCAAAAAAAAAATGGTAAAAGGATATGCGACTCTGTATTAGCCACCCAAATTTGCGAGACTTGGGAAAATATAACCCACCTAGAGCTGCACCAAAGCTACGTACACTATTCGAACTCCCGCATTGTGTCCTTGGGCAAGTTAATTTACCCCGATTATCCACATGGGAGCATGATGATGGCGTGTAATAAGGTGTACTGCACGTCGGTGATACGCATATTTTAGAGCAATCTAACCCTGCTTGTGCGGATTTCCGACGTTGGTGAGATGACAGTTACTCATTGTTGCTCTGTGGTTCTTTTTGGATATTCCAGAGTCTACCCGTAAAATTGTCGCGTTTAATTATAACTTGAACTTGATGTCCGGGTGTAATGAAATAGCGTATTTTCTGCAGACATTCTAAATAAACGCAGCTGGTTTACAGACCTGAACATATTTTTTTTTCAATTGAGTAAAAATATAGAATAGTTACTGATGTAACATGCCGATTAGTATGTTTAATGAATCTAACTACGCCAGTCCGACCGACCCTTTGCCCACCATGATCACAACAAACGTGTCAATTCTCTCTCTCTCTCTCTCTCTCTCTCTCTCTCTCTCTGTCACCGATACAGTATGGGTGGAAACTAATTGCATTCAATCTGTTGTTTTTTTCTAGGTTTTACCACCCCCCTTACAGCGCAAATCGAAATGAAATCTGATTCATTGAACCATACTACAGTGCATGTCAAAATTAATTTTTGAACGCCATTTTTTCTATGTGCCACTATCAGCAGCTATGACCATAGAGTAACTTTGTGGTAAAATGCTTATTTTTGTACAAAACACCAGACCTTTCTCTGACAAATGCCTATATAAAAACAAGATAATACGCGAGAATGACTTGTGTTTCTGCTTTTTGTTGATAAAATATGGCCTTATTAGACTACATTCCCGAATATTAATAATGTACCCACTTAATAACAGCCGAATTTTTATCAGATCACAGTTTTTGATTTGAATAATTGCCGAATTTTTTATTAAATCACATTCAGTAATTTATGTAGATTTCCTGAACTGTGCAAAGGTCAAGAAAGGCACTCTGTAGTTTAGGAGACTCCACAAATAAAAACAAAATAAAAACTCTTAGATATATTGCATTTTTTAATTATCCATATTAACCAGAAATCAAAACTAGTCAAATTGATTAGAATTAAATTACAAATGGATATGAAATTTGCAGTAAAATGAACACTGGTATATGCTGCTGGCCACATTTTTAGTTGTCTGTAATGGCTGTTGTTCAGAATGTCACCCTATTGGGGTGAGTTTTCACTTTTTCGTCCAGTTTTATGAGAGCTTCCACGAAGTCTGTTCCACATTCGCAATCTTTTCCAGGGGCCATTCTTCAAGGGCTGGGCCATCACAGCTTTGCAGAGATATTGTTTTCTGGACGACAAAAATCAATATGATCTTGATTTCCGATCAGACCCCTTGGGATATTTTGATCTTTAAGGATGTTTGCCAAAATTTTCCACCCTGTCGGTTGAAAATCTTTTCTTTTTCGCAGCAGATCATTTATTAGATCACACATATTGGAGCCCGAAATTGTAATGCCATTATACACGAGTCGATCTTTCTCATCCCAGGATAAATTGGGTATATTCTTTATTATCTAGAGTAACAAAAGCGCCTTCTGCTGCATGGAACCTAGTATAATGGCTAACCAGTCCGGATGATTTTCCACTGAAAAACTAGTCGTTAAGGAGTGTGGTTTGGTGGTTTCTTTGCATAAATTTGATTGGCGCTGAAAGATTGTCTGGTTCAGCAGCCCTTTCTCTTCAGAACCCGATGTTGAAGATTCAGTAATTGGTCTCATACCCTGATCTATGGGCGGGACAGCTACAGCATTCAGGGGTGTGCGTATTTCCTGCAACTGTTCACTCCCCCATGGTTCAATACACTGAATTCTGCTTGACGGTAGGTTGGTTGAGTCATCTATAGGTTTTTCCCTCAGTGATTTCCCCATCACTAACGATTTTACTGGCTCTAGCTTATTTGCAAGCCCCAAAATATTTCCACTTGTTAATACATTGTTCCAACTAAAGGCTGATTTCATATGCACTGGAGGATAGGGTGGCTGGTTACAGACAGATCAGGTTGTTAACTCGGCTGTATTTGGGTTCGCTCCCCCTATAGTGTGTTTAAAATTTACATTTTTGTGTAATTTTTGTCTGTGTCGATAATAATTAGTTTTATGAGAGTAAGATTTTTGACACAATTCACAGACGTAGCGTGAATTCATCATTTTCAGAAGCGAGTTAATAGAGTGGCAATACAGTTCCAACACTCTGCCATTTATATGTATGAATAGGATGGGTTCCACCCCAACCTGTCAATCGCTGATTGGCTAATTATATATCAAGATAAGGTGGGTTCTACCCCAACCTGTTGATCATTGGTTACTTCAAATTCTCACACAGTGCATTGTGGGAAATTACAGTGGTAGAGCTCTGAGGTAAAATAAGTTTTTTGCTCAACTTCACACAAATTGATATAGTTTACTTCAAAAAAAAGAAACATCAAAGTCATATTCATGACAAGCCGAGGTAGCACATCTGAACCACCAACTCTACACTGTTTAATCAGATAATCCCTTTAATCAGATAATTACATGTGCATAGCAGTTTTTCATTGGTTTTTCATCAGTTTCCATTGGTTTTTCATTGGTTTTTATCAGTTTTCATTGGTTTTTATCGGTTTTACAATTCGATAAAATGGTTTTTAGTGATTTTACAATTCGATACAACGGTTTTTAGTGATTTAAATCACGTAAAATGATCACTAATTACCACTAATTGGTCACTAATGGTCACTAATTGCCACTAATTAGTGACCAATTGGTCACTAATTACCACTAATTGGTCACTAATGGTCACTAATTAGTGACCAATTTGTCACTAATTACCACTAATTGGTCACTAATGGTCACTGTAGCTGTAGCTGTCCCGCCCATAGATCAGGGTATGAGACCAATTACTGAATCTTCAACATCGGGTTCTGAAGAGAAAGGGCTGCTGAACCAGACAATCTTTCAGCGCCAATCAAATTTATGCAAAGAAACCACCAAACCACACTCCTTAATGACTAGTTTTTCAGTGGAAAATCATCCGGACTGGTTAGCCGTTATACCAGATTCCATGCAGCAAAAGGCGCTTTTGTTACTCCAGATAATAAAGAATATACCCAATTTATCCTGGGATGAGAAAGATCGACTCGTGTATAATGGCATTACAATTTCAGGCTCCAATATGTGTGATCTAATAAATGATCTGCTGCGAAAAAGAAAAGATTTTCAACCGACAGGGTGGAAAATTTTGGCAAACATCCTTAAAGATCAAAATATCCCAAGGGGTCTGATCGGAAATCAAGATCATATTGATTTTTGTCATCCAGAATACAATATCTCTGCAAAGCTGTGATGGTCCAGCCTTTGAAGAATGGCCCCTGGGAAAGATTGCGAATGTGGAACGGACTTCGTGGAAGCTCTCATGAAACTGGACGAAAAAGCGAAAACTCACCCCAATAGGGTGACATTCTGAACAACAGCCATTACAGACAACTAAAAATGCGGCCAGCAGCATATACCAGTGTTCATTTTACTGCAAATTTCATATCCATTTGTAATTTAATTCTAATCAATTTGACTAGTTTTGATTTCTGGTTAATATGGATAATTAAAAAATGCAATATATTTAAGAGTTTTTATTTTGTTTTTATTTGTGGAGTCTCCTAAACTACAGAGTGCCTTTCTTGACCTTTGCACAGTTCAGGAAATCTACATAAATTACTGAATGTGATTTAATAAAAAATTCGGCAATTATTCAAATCAAAAACTGTGATCCGATAAAAATTCGGCTGTTATTAAGTGGGTACATTATTAATATTCGGGAATGTAGTCTAATAAGGCCATATTTTATCAACAAAAAGCAGGCACACAAGTCATTCTCGCGTATTATCTTGTTTTCATATAGGCATTTGTCAGAGAAAGGTCTGGAGTTTTGTACAAAAATAAGCATTTTACCACAAAGTTATGCTATGGTCATAGCTGCTGATAGTGGCACATAGAAAAATGGCATTCAAAAATTAATTTTGACATGCACTGTAGTATGGTTCAATGAATCAGATTTCATTTCGATTTGCACTGTAAGGGGGGTGGTAAAACCTAGAAAAAAACAACAGCTTGAACGCAATTAGTTTCCACCCGTACTGTATCGGTGAGAGAGAGAGAGAATTGACATGTTTGTTGTGATCATGGTGGGCAAAGGGTCGGTCGGACTGGCGTAGTTAGATTCATTAAACATACTAATCGGCGTGTTACATCAGTAACTATCCTATATTTTTACTCAATTGAAAAAAAAATATGTACAGGTCTGTAAACCAGCTGCGTTTATTTAGAATGTCTGCAGAAAATACGCTATTTCATTACACCCAGACATCAAGTTCAAGTTATAATTAAACGCGACAATTTTACGGGTAGACTTCGGAATATCCAAAGAGAACCACAGAGCAACTACGAGTAACTGTCATCTCACCAACGTCGGAAGCAGGGTTAGATTGTTCTAAAATATGCGTATCACCGACGTGCAGTACACCTTATTACATGCCGTCATCGCGCTCCCATGTGGATAATCGGGGTAAATTAACTTGCCCAAGGACACAATGTGGGAGTTCGAATAGTGTACGTAGCTTTGGTGCAGCTCTAGGTGAGTTATATTTTCCTAAGTCTCACAAATTTGGGTGGCTAATACAGAGTCGCATATCCTTTTACCATTTTTTTTTGATCGAGTAACAGCGCTTTTCAACTATTAAAATGAGGGGGGTGAAAGTACTGTTGTTGATAACGGGGGCTTGGCCTGTTATTATAGAATTGTAGTTTTTTTCATTTATTTAACGACAGTTGGAGCAATCCGGAAAGAACCATCGTGCAGAGGCAAACAACTGTCAAAGTTCTACATAGGGTTATCATTGGCAGAATGTAGTATGCCCTAGTTCACAGCTTTACCGACCACCCCACCCCCACATAGGTAATTAGATAATATTAGCTCTTTCATGCTTTTACTTAGATGGGTGGGTTATTCTTCAGTGAACGTTCAAAAATAAATCATACGGGTTAGTAATAGCGCGGATGTGATTTTTCTATGATTAAACACAGTCCGTAGTGCTATCACCCAAATTTTTTCATTTTTAAACGCACTGGTCCACAATTAACTGTTAAACACTTAAGGGCTGTTTTGATAACTGACTATTTATTTATATTTATTTATTGGTGTTTAAGGTCTGTACAATGACTAATCATGACCACGACAGTTTTACGGGTGGAGGAAGCCGGAGAGAGCCACCGAGCAACAGCAAGCAACTGTCAAGATTCTACACAGGGTCTGCATTGGTTGAAGACAGGTGCTCCATCGACGTGCAGTACGCCTTAGTCCACAGCATCATCATGTCCCCACATGGTCAATGGGGATGAAGTGTCTTGCCCAAGGACACAACCGACAGACATTCCTGAATAAATCGATATGCGTATTTCTGTCAAACTAATCCGCCATTTTGTTTTTTCGACAAGCGTCTTGTGGAATGAATTATTTAACGAAAATTATTAATATATTATATTAAATGAACATACGCTATTTATTAGGGGGACAATCTCATAGTAAATACGGGTTAAGAGTGTGGTAAGTTATGAGAGGAGACTAATCGGGGTAATTTGATCGCTCAAAATTGTGGGGAAGGCGTATTCGGGGGGCCTGACATGTCCATTACATTTAGAGAACTGAACTGGGGTTCGAGATAATTTAGCTATTGTGAGGGTTGGGGGAGGGGGAGAGAGGTTTCCAAAAGTTTTTTTAGTATTGGATGACCTGGAGGAGGGGAGTTCAGGAAAGTTTTAGGTACTGTGAGGGGATACAGGGGTGTGACGGTGAGGGTGTGGGATAATGGAGGTGTCTGATTGGTTAAAAAAGTGTGTGTTTGTGACAAAGCAACTCTTTTTAAGATTATGGTGGGGTGGGGGAGAGCGGTTTCCAAAAGTTTTTTAGTATTAGATGACCTGGAGGAGGGGAGTTCATGAAAGTTTTAGGTACTGTGAGGGGATACAGGGGTGTGGAATAAAAAATGAATTATTTAACGAAAATTATTAATATATTATATTAAATGAATATACGCTATTTATTAAGGGGATTACATCATAGCAATTAAGGTTATTAAAATTTTAAACATATGACCGCACACTTGTCTCCTTCACCCCTCCTCATAACCTCGTTTAACCCCCCTTATTTGATGAGGAACGTCTCCACCGGCCAATCGAGTTGTGCATCTCTGCTACTTGTGGCGCGATGACGGTTAAGTTGAATCAGCTGAAACCCGCAAATCGCGCAGTTAAATGTCGAGTTTTGACATTTCTCCATGTTTTTTTTCTAATGTATCTTTCCTATTATATGATTTCAGACAAAACGTCAACTGGAACATCTTGACATCGACGTCTGTTCGATGTACACTGCCTCTCTCTTTTGTTGAATTTGCTATTGAAACACAAAATTGACAGTTCAAAGCACCTTCTTGGTGGGTTTCAGATGATCCGTTAATTCATCAAAGTATTGGGGCATAAAGTACAGCCATGTATAGCCTCTCCCCCGTGTACAGTAGTCTCATGGCGATTTCTCTTGTGATTTTTTTTTGAGAATCAGTCAAAACGTAGAAATCGGACCGTTAAAAAATTACTTTATCGCGTGAGGCGTAAAATCAAAATACTTTGGTCTATGAGAGTTTTTCGACAGCCATAAAAACGAGAAGAATAAACTTGCATTATTAATATGTAAGAATCACGCCAAGTTATTAAATCAAATTATACCTATAAAAATAGCCACAATGGAGTCGTTCACAGTCTTCAGGTACAACCAGGACACATCTTGTCACGTAAGATCATCATTGATTTTTAAATACATGATAGCATGTCCAGTCTAACGATATTTATGACCGGTCGTTAAAGTGTGACAATAGATTTAATTGCTTCAACATCTGTCAGTAGTTGGCATTTGAAAAGAAAAATCGATTTAATGACACCTACACACGCACTGAACTGTTCACCTTTGCAAGTCAGTCAGTCGATAGCATTCATATATATGTCCAGTACGTCAATATTAATTCATTTATTAATATACTAATTATTATAATCAACCCTAATTACACTCATTAATTACATTAATTACATTAATTATGCAACAGTCATTAAAGTGATTAAAAAAATATTAATTAAGTGACGTTAATTACCTTACATAACTTTTTAATTAAGATGACATCATCGACCCAGAACTCCGGGCCCAGATCTCCGGCCCAGCCCTCCGGACGAATAGGGTCGAAAACCATTTCTTCTACTACTCGCGTGCCAAATTCAATGACTGTGGATTGAGGTGTTCCGAGATATCACTCAGAGAAACAAACAGATAGGCACCACGACAAACAAACACATTCATCACCGTACATGCGCTCTGGTGCAGGTAATCATCGTGGCTAACAATTTTCGTCATTGGAAGAGATTTACGGGAAAGTTAGCTTCCTTTAATTTCCTAAATTGTCCTAGAATAGCCGGATACCTCAATCACATGAAAGTATGACCCTGCTCCAAAGCTTTTCACACAAAGTCATTTTCACAAAATGACAAATGTATATATGTTTTTGTTTATGTTTTTGTATTCGAACTGTTCAATAGACCTTACAATTCCGACAATGCACATGACTCTGACTGACCCTTTTATAATCCTATTGTAGTTTGAATATCATGAACTTTCAAACCCAGTTGCCTGAGAAGGTGGACACATGTTATTATGAACAATTTGGACCTGGTGACGCCTCTCGCAATATTGTCGTTAGATAAAATCTGGTTGGGCGAGATCCAGAATAACTTGTCTTTTAATCTTCTTAAAAATGATTGTAAATATTATTTACCCGAAGAAATGCCCTCTAAATTTAAAGATCAGCAGGAATAGTTCTCGATTTTTCATCTAAATTATCAAAGTCTAAAGGGCTATTGGGATTATTTTACCTAGTTACTACTTAAAACACAAGACTCTCACAACCATTTTGATATCATGGGCCTGGCTAAAATAGTTCAAGTACCTCAAATTGTCCCCATACATTGCATGGCTGCCATCCTCTCATCAGCATTACAAGACCAGATGGCGACGACAGACGTGGTGGTATTGGAATGTACATCAAGGGTGACATATCTTTTAAGGTCTGTCCAGATCTCGCGGTATTTATTCCACTCGTTATCGAATCCCTCTCCGTTGAACTTAATTGCAACAAGTCTATCAAACTGATAGGGGTAATATGTAGATCAAATACGCAACCCAAGGAGATATTGATTTATTTTTGGACAGGTTAAATAAAATAAGTGATAAAATGAATCATGAGAAACAACAAATCATACATAATGGGTTACCTTAATATGGATCTTTTGAAAATGGGAATCCACACAAAGATGACGGACATTTATCTAGATACTATGATTAGCCAAGGCTTCCATCCACATATCAATAAACCGACTAGAATAACTTATCACTCGGCAACCATGATTGACCACATATTTACAAACAATATTCTTTCCACTTCCCTTTCGGGAATTATAATCACAGATGTCTCAGATCATTTTGCTATCTTCCATATTGAAACATACTTGAAAACCAATGATACCTACCCAAAAATCTTAAAGCGGCAAATTAACCAAGATAGTTTTGCTAACTTTAAAACGCACTTGTCCCAAAGCGATTTCTCCCCTATGTATGAATCTAATTGTCCGAATCTTGCATATAACACCTTCATGGATATCTATCAATCCGCTTACCAAAAGGCCTTTCCTCTGAAGAAAACCCCATTAAAAAAACTTGTAAGACAAAATCCATTGATGACGAAGGGTCTCCTAATCTCATCAAATAAAAAGTAAAATTTTATAATTACAAATTGAGACACCCAACTGGGACGAACATTAAAAACTATAAAAACTACTGTAAGATATTTAACAAAATAAAAAAAACAAAGTAACGTAATGTAATATTCAAACATACTATTAGAAAACAAAGACAATTTACGCAGAACGTGGCAATCATTAGTGATGCCCTGCACAGGACAAAACACAGATTTAACAACTTTTTTGCGAACAAAGGAAAACGCACCAGCGAACAAATAAATAAACCACAGAAAACTAAGGAAAAGACACTGACGAAGAAATAAATAAAACACAGAAAAACATTTTAGATTTTATGGATAGTAGTCTACCAAACAGTTCCTACATAAATCCAACAACTGAATACGAGATATTTTCTGTTATGAATTCATTTAAGAAAAAAACTAGTGAAGATTGTGATGGTATCACCACAACCCTCCTCAAACAATCAATAAATATTAATGCACCCACATTAACCAATATATAAATATGTTCTTCAGCAACGGCACCGTTCCCGATAGAATGAAGATAGCAAGAGTTATTCCAATTTTTAAAACTTGTTATGAGCACGTCTTTACCCAACGCAACGGCCAAAACCTGCCAGCTCTATTCACAAAAATCGCCAATTAATTTTCATTATTTTTTCATTTTTTGTCTCAAAAACATACGTTATGACCCCTCATTGGAACGAGCTCTATAAAAAATGAAAAAAAATAGTTATTCAAGAATTTTGTTTGCAGGTGTCGTCTGCTTTTCAGGTTAGGTAAAGTGTTAATAACTATAGGTCGATAAGTAGTTTACCAGTCATTTCCAAAGTAATAGAAACTTATGAGTATAAGAAAGATAAAATATATTGAAACTTTTGACATTTTATATCAACATCAATACGGTTTCAGGAAAGGACATTCACCCAAGCGTCTAGTAATACAATTATTGAAAACTATAGACTCAGAAAATAACAAGGAAAGTAAAAACAATACATTAGCCGCTTTTATTGACCTCTCCAAGGCGTTCGATACTATAACCCACAGCATATTGTTAACAAAATGAAGAAATATGGATTTAGAGGCTTTAGTAATAGCTGGTGTAAAAGTTATCTTTCTAATAGAGTGCAATATGTTCAATATGGCCAAGAAAAATCCAGCTTATCAGATCTAACATGTGGGGCTCCACAAGGCTCAGTTCTGAGTCCCATTCTATTCTTATTATATATGAATCATATGAGTCGTCCAACATCTCTCGGGCTTCTGTCATTTACTGATGACACGACTACTTACGATTCGGTCCAAAATCTGACTTCCATAGATACACATTTTAACTATGAACTCAATAAGTTATACGAGTGGGGTTCAGCGAATCAACTTATGCTAGACGCAAAAAAGCAAATACTTTATCATTAACCCGAATCATAAAATAAACAGTCCACGTGAATAATAAAAAATTAAAAAGGGAGGGTTCTAATGAGGAAGAAAAATCCCTGAGTTTTTTTATGTATACACATCAATGAACACCTATCCTATCGAGCTCACATATCAAACATATGTTCTAAGATTGGATGGGCAAACTATACATTGAAAAAGCTATAAAAAAGGACACCGCAAAAGGTTATGAAAATGCTCTATTATTCACTTGTGCACAGTCATTTGGCGTACGGTATCCAAACATGGGAAGCTCCAGGGGAATTAACAAACTAAAAGTATAAAAGCGTTCACTACGTATAATAAATAATAAAAGATTAACTCTCATACAGACCCATTAGTTGTAAAAGATAACATACGAAAATTTAGTGATCTATAGACACTTGCACCGTATGTTCGACCAAACATGAATTCACGTCAGTCCGGACTGGTGCGCATAACTAAAGCCTAAACAAAAGCATTAGATAGGCCACCTGTATATGCTTTCCCCAAAATATGGAATGAACTGGACCCCGATTTGTGAGAAATAAACAATAGAAACGAATTTAAAAAGAAATTAAAATAAAAACTAATATCTTCATATCAAGAAAGATATGAAAGCAACAACCCATATTGTCCTGACTGCTACACTGCATAGTAGCAGTTATCAAACACAGGGGGATCGCTACGCCTGTATTCCAATCTCTTGAATAGTAGTTAAAATATGTTTTATATTTTGACGCGGCAAATAGCGACCGGCCTAAGTATTTACCACTGCCGACTTTGGTTGCAATAGTAATTCTCGACTATTTGAATGATGCATACGACTTGCACTGTGTTTCAGTCCGCATTTCTTTCTTTTCTCTTTTGCTTGGAGATTTAACTATTAACATTAAACAATTATGTCACTGAATCTGGATTTTCTCGTCCCTTCGAAATTCGGTGGATTAAATCGCCAGGTCTAAAAAAATTCAAAAATTTCAAAACCAAAAGGTAAAATTATGGAACTTTATGTTACCTCCAACAGGTATCTTCCATCAGAGTCAGAGGCAGTGATACAGTCAAAGTTTTTTTAACGGGAGTGACAGGTACACAACAATCTGGCTACCACAACTCCCTACGGTATAGATCAATTGTAGATCTTCTGAATATGTATAATACAGATATGTGATTGTATATAAAACTATACCGTTAAATAAACTTCAATATCAATATTCTAAATCTGTAAGTAAATTTAACCTAAAATTGAAATTTCAAACCGTCAGCGAATTTATATAATCGATGTGCGCATTATTTCATAAACTTCTGGTATTTTTTCTGTAAAGTAGTATAAAAATACAGAAGTTCGCACTTTACAATTATTTCCCAGCCCGTATCAATGTTTGACTTTTATTCTCCGTTTAACCTTAAGCAAATTTAAAAATAAGAAAACGGCGTTTTCACATCATTTGTGACCTTTTAAATATATCAACAGTATATATTTTATATATATCAACAGTGTGCGCATCGTGAATATAATACATACACTGTCTATTCAATCAATATAAAAGTCTCGGCGGTGAGATTTGCTATTTTTATCCCCGGGAAGAATAACAACTTGCAAATTACTGTAAAAACACATTCGCTGAACAAAGGACCAAAGTGGGCACTTAATGTTGGTATACTGGGTGATACTGATAGATATTCTTAATGACGGATTATTCGGGAACTAATTCTTCTAAATGGCTTGTGATAAAAAAAGTTTCCTTTTGTTACTTTTCATAAACAAAAACAACAGATAGCTCCGATAGCTCCGATAGCTCCGATAGCTGGCTGTTGTTTTCGTGTGTCAGAAGTAACAAAAAGGAAACTCGCTCATCCAATAATTTCAAGGGAGATAACAATCGAAAGTCGATTTTCTTGACGAGAAAAGTCAGAGATGGATGAATGTATATTCAAAAGCGTGAGAAAATACAACAGAATGCTCCAGGTATGTATGCTGAAACACGTGCACCCCCTCGAGTATCGAGTGAAATAAAAGTAGCGATATCAGGAAAGCACTGTCATTTAATTAAGTAACAAATTTCAATTCAGTCTGTAATTAGAAAATTGCAAACGACTCTGTAATTACTGGATCAGATTGACACGTGTTGATGTTTTTCTTTCTTGGTTTCGGTCTCGTTAAAAGCTGCATCGATTCATTTTGGTGAATATCGATTTTTGTGTGTGTCTGTTTACAAATTTGCGGACTTCATTTTCTAATTGTGAAGAAAGTGGCAGTGGTTGTTATTTATTTGAATTTGGAATCAAATGTTGTGTTGAAGGAGAACCAAATTTCACAAAATTTACGGTCGAAAAAGATGAGGCGGAACCGAGAGTCATAGTGGCCAAGTGCCCCTCCGCTTTCTTTTACTGGCATGCTGCACGATCACATAGTGGGTTTAGAAGATTGAAAGCATGTAAATATACAGGCATTCCTGAAATATATTATTTGAAAATGTAACCCGTGTTATCCGGATGTCCATTGACTGAAACATTGCTTGTGCACAGGCCGTATGTACAGGATTTGATAGCCTTACTATGGTCATGACGCGTAGATTAACACGCAGATCGGTGTGCTATTTGTGCGCATTTCATGACAGGACATCTAGTTTTAATTGTATTGATCATCTCCAGTTGAAATGGGAAGATAATGAGGTCGAACCTTGGCCAGGCTTTGACACGTACACCTGCAAAATGATTTGTGGACATTTTGATATTTACTTAGAAACGATAAAAGTACGTGACACAGGCCTTACAATTTGTCCAGATGTACGAGAATCGTTTGGAGAATACAATTTGCCCCGATTCACGAGAATCGACTTTAGATTCTAGCGAGCTCGGGTTGCGAGAAACATTTTTTTTCAATTCTTGAATAGTTTAGAATTTGTGAGTACTCTTATTCCCCTGTGGATTTGTGTGTTTGACCACTATGGTTCAACAACACTTTCAACAACAAGAGTCACATCGTGTCGGGCAGCTATGGCTGGAGAGAATTGGAGTACTCGAAGAGAACCACCGAGCAACGGCGAGCGACTATTAGACTCTTACTTGTTAATGCAAGTAGTACACATTCCATTGTTGAAAACAAACTTTATATTCACATATTTTCTTGAATTTAACTCTCAATGGTTAGTTTCAATAACGGCGAGTTTCTTGTTACATGTACGCGTAAAACACATATTCCATGACACGCAGGCTTTTGGTGTCCTGCCGATAGGAGTTACAGTAACTTGGCAGTTATTTCTAGTAAAGTCCGGGCTATTTGTATAGCCGGCCAAGACTCCACAAACACAACTGCTAAGCCAGAGTGTTACTTTATTATGAGGCAGCAAATAAACAAGTACAATTATCCAGACCTTTAAGAACACTTTCAGAATCTATGACAAAACATATATATACGGTGTGCGGTCCCAGCATCAGGGGTTACCGTTAGATCAGTTGGTATTGTGGTAGAGAATTTAAAGGTAGCATGGGTGCCATAGATGAGGAATCGACTCCCGAAATTCTTTAGAGTTTTCAGTTCAGTGGTTAGGTCTCGGGGCAATCCCTGGTGGATTCCGGAGCTTATATATATACCGGTGTCCTTATGCCGACATACCCACTTTTAACACATAACGCTGCTTTCGCCAAGATTAATGAAAATCAACGAAATGACATTTCTGCGACTCTGTTTCTAAATTGTTCTCCATCGGGCCGAATCGGGGTAAGTCCGATTCATCGTGAGAATGTGTGCCTCTCCACTTTTATTCCGTTTGCGCCGTCTTTAGGAGAACATTAGTAGTTTCAGACCACGGGAGCTTGGAACTGTGTTCTGGAAGACTATAAATCTCACACCATGTTTATCCTTCTCTCATATATAAACGTGTATGTGTACTTTATATACTGAGTCAAAAAAGGAAATATAATAAACTTTGAGGAGCTATTTTTGTAGTATTATCGATTGTATTCCCGAACAAATTATTGTAAATTCTTATTTAGAGTCTAGCTGTATGAATTTGCATAATTTTGTGTTGTTACTGTTGCCAGCGTCACGTCAGGACGTCGCAATTCAGACATGGGGTGAAATGAAAAGTTCACACATGCAGTCAATAGCGTTTTTGTTCACCGTTTGCCTCTTGAATGGCAAGATATCGACGGCGCATGGACCTGATAAGTCTTTGGATGTCACCCTGTTGTATTGCGTTCCACTCCTGCCTAAGGACATTACGTACATCGCCTAATATCTGAAGATCATGAAGTTGTACCCGACGGTCTAATTGATCCCAAAGATGCTCGACTGGCGACCAAACTGGCGAAAGTGGAGGCTTTGGAAGAAGTTCGATGCTCTGCTCCTCAAGAAAGTCACGACAGATTCGCGCCACGTGACATCGGGCATTGTCTTGCTGGAATAACTGCAATCCGACGTTAGCGTTGAACAACGGGGCAACAACAGCGTTAAGAATTTCGTCCCTATATCGCTATCCATTCAGATTGCCATCGATGAAGATCAACTGCGTTCGATGGTGCAAGGAAATTCCTGCCCAAACCATTACACTACCCCCGCCGAAACGGTCGCATTCCCGCACGCAAGAAATCAGAAAACCGATACTCTCTTGCCCTACCATCAGCGCGTCGTAGACAAAATCGTAATTCATCACTAACAAGAACTGTGCTCCAACGCTGCTGAGACCAGCGAACACCCTAACGTACCCATCCATTCTGAAGGCACGATGACGTTGGGTAAGGATTGGTCCATGGTATGGGCGCCTACTTCGGATGCCGTGTTTAGCGAGTCTTTTGCGGACAGTTTGTACCCTGATTCTATTGTTAGTTCTACCAGGAGTAATTGCTGCTGTCCTTGTCGCCGGAAGGAAGCGATCCCGCAAGTGAGACGTCCTGATGTGTCGTCTTGTGCAGGGGTCGTAACTCTTGGTCGACCTGAACGCGGTCGGTCGGCAGTAGATCCAGTGGTTCTATACCTTCTAATGAGACGATAAATAGTGGCCACACTGACTCCGAACTCAGCAGCAAGCTCATCTGGAGGTATCACAGCCTCAGGCATACCAATGGCACGCAACCTCTTATTTTCGGTTAACCTTGGCATTTTTTATAATATCTGAAGACAAAAACTAGCGTGTTTTCTCAATAATCCAGGCTCTCTAGCAAATCGTCCGTCACCCATTCAATTTGACCTTCTCGGGTAGCACGTGCTATTTTGAAATCCGTAGCAAAATTGTTTATGGTTGGGTGGACAACCACAACATGTCATTAAACTCTTTGCACGACTTCTTGTCTACAAACAATCAACATCAGAACTATTATATTTCATCCTTTATGCTATTTTTCACATTTGTTTCTACTATACTTTCTTTTTTGACTCGGTATATAATAAGAGAGAAGGGGTAGGCACGAGTTTAGTTGTAGAGTATTCTAGGCCATAGTTCCAAGCTCCTGGACTTCGGAAAAGTCTGTCATACAGTGTTGTTTAATAAAAAATGGATATTTATTGTCCATGAGTTTTTTTCACAAGAAAAAAACTCTGAACATTGAAATTTATAAGCTTTCAACCATGTCTATTATTTATTTTTTGGTAACGGGAGTGGCTTATTCTTTTATTCTGAGTAAAACGTGGAACTATTCCGTTCTGTCCATAGGGACATGTGTCTACATGAAATGCTTGACACCTCTACTATTTTTTGTACAAACTATGCTTTGTGTCTCTCGCCGTTGCTCGATGGTTCACTCCGGGTACTCCAGCTTCCTCCACCCGTAAACCTGTCCGACACGAGGTGACCCTGGCTGTCGAAAGTGTCTTTAATCTACAATAAATAAATAATTAATGCATTGTGTCCAGGAAGAATACGCTTTTATTGAGAGAGAAACTCCACTGGGATGTCCCAAATGTTACCATCCACTTTCTGTCCTGTCATAAATAATTTCAGTTGGAGTCTCTCAACGCTGATGTGATTCTGAGGCAATCGCCAAGTCATTTAACATACTTACATTAAGGTTCAATAGGAAGTATGAATTAATTTTCCTGGGCTAAGAAAACCAAATCAGAGACCCTCGCACAATTCACTATTTCCGTGCCAATATTGGATAAATTTCCACTTGCTGTAATGGTGGGGGTGGATTTGTTCTGTCAATATCAGTTCAAACCTAGAAATCGTGAAATTGTGCACTAACAGGAGCGACACCCAAGACGGGTACGCCAGCCTAGGTACTGTTTTGGTGAGATCTGTGCGAGACTAAGGTGGAATTGTAGTCTAGCACCCTCACTTTAGAACAATGACCGTACAAAAAACGCTATTGACAATTATTTTGACGATTTTTGAGCACTCAAATATTCACTTCTTTTAAACAAAATACCATATTCTGCGAACTAGAAGCAACTCACAGATGTTAAAACAAGACCCTGACACTTCTCGTCATTTTCCAATTTCTCTAAAGTATTGACCAGTTCAGTGAGGAGTTCCACATTCATGCTATTCGCCGGCTTCTTTTGTAACGTGACTGTTGCTATCCCTGCATAAAGAAAAAACAATAACTATATATTTTGCAAACTTCTTTATCCTCAAATACATGACGTGTACCCGTAACAACAATTTATTTATTTATTTATTTATTTATTTATTTATTTATTTATTTATTTATTTATTTATAAAACGAACCTTTTGCGAAAATCAAATTTGGATGCCATTGCTTTCCTTGCGAGAATCATTTGTGAAAGTCATTTATGAGAATCTATTCGGATTCTTCCATGAATTTTAAGCCTTGAAGGCCTTGCTGTTCTTATTGACCAACTTCAGTCTTTGTCTGAATACTGTAGCAAACATGCATGCTATCACTAATGTTTGGCATATTTTGTAGTTTCCAATGATTTAGAATATATAATCTGAAAGTGGGTGTCTTACCCCATCATCAACACAGGAGTCATATTCTAAAAAACTGCGTTGGGTCATTGGTAAAGACACTTCAACTCCGTTACCTATGTTGTCGCACGGTCAAGATGTGCACTAAGGCATATGACACGACGGGGTACACTTGAATTCAATCGATGCTAACCCTGCTTGTGCTGGGCTAAAAAGTCGAAGGTCCTGGGGTATTCCTGCTCTCACCACCCCTAAAACTGTCCTGACCCTAGCTGTTGGCATATTACACAATGGGTTAAAAAGGGTGTATGCAAATGTGTCAATATACAGGCATTTCCTGTAATATATAATTTGCAAATCTAAACAAAATTTGTCCAAAGAATCTCATCTTCGTTCGCTTCGAGCCGTTTCTTCTACTTCAACCATCTTCCAACCCGAAGGCTAGGCTTCGGCTTGGAATATGATTGAAGAAGAAGAAGAAATGGACCGGGCAGTGAGCACACTGCGGCATGCTCGTTTAAACGAGAGACTATAGTGTCTCGTGGTACAATTACCGATATACGAATATACGATTGTCAATTTTTTCGCTCTGGGTCGAACCATAATAGCCTTGAAAATGTGTACCCCTCCACTTTTATCGAGACCGCGGCGCTTCTGTTAAACGCCAAATGAACAAACAAACAATTTTTTGTGAAGGCTTAATAAACTTACGTATTTTTCGAACTTTAATCGACTGACGTTTTATCGATTTATGGGCCCCTGTTCTTCTTGAAATTGCGACAGGGCTGACCAAACGTTATTTTCTCCTGTAACAACGCTCTGATAAAAATCCTTGAAAACGCTAAATAAAACTGTAGCCGGCTCTCCAGTAATGTCCCTTCCGAAAGTCAAAGGGTTATTAAAGTTACCCATTCATCGGCGATATATAAACTGATCATTTGTGCAACTGTTAATCCTTCACCTAACAGTAACACTTGCAATAAAGTTTCTTGAATAACTAAATATAATATTTTTTTTATCTAAAAAATACCCTAAATATGGCATAAGTATATTACATGAAACTAATGTTATTTAAAATATTGTTGGACCAATGCCTGGTGCGCTAACCACTAACTGCTACAAAAATGTTTCTGACAAAAGAGCTTCTGTATCTTATTTCGAGATTATATTATGGAAATAATTTAAATACTCACCTTTGTTAGGATCTAAGTCGATATTTATATTGCTGCTATTCCTTTTAGTGCGTGAATAATTAGTCGTTTGCGCAGTCCTGAACAGACAATTAAGTCGACGGAGGATCATATCGAAGAACCAATTCTAAAGAGCAAAAAGTGGATAAATTAACTACAATTAAAAAGTAACTGGTTTACCTGATTGATTGCTCTCTCTCTCTCTCTCTCTCTCTCTCTCTCTCTCTCTCTCTCTCTCTCTCTCTCTCCCTATCTCTCTCTCTCTCTCTCTGTATGTCTCTCTCTCTTCTGTGTGTGTATGTGTGTGTGTGTTGTATCCCTACCATGGCACTAAGACTCATGGGCAGTACTGATGTATATCAACATGTTCATGTGGTAACCCTGGTACGTAGCAGAAGAGGGAAAGAATGGGTCATATTGGGAGGACCCCGTCATGACACGTTACCCAAATACGTAATGTTTGGTTGTCATGGTAGCCCCGCGTGAGTGGCTATCTTGTGACGTCATCCCCACGTTCAGCGGTGATACTGAATCCAACCCTGACCCACTAAATGGTGCCAACGAAAAGAAGTCAAGTGCTTGTTTATCAATAATGAACTACAATATTCAACGCTTTCGAAACAAAATTACGTCCGTCATAGATGAAGTAAATGATTATGATATTATCCGCTTTACTGAAACACATTCTTGATGAAAATATTGATACTAATCACATACTAATACACAATTTTTCATCACCAAGTGTCCACAATAGAAATTAGTTTGGAGGTGGCATCGCAGTGTATTTTGCTGAAAATATGTATTACAAAAAAATAGAGAATTTGTCATATGATGACGGCATCCTTTGGATTGAAGTAGGTAGCCATACCAAATTCATCCTGTGTGTAACTTATAGATCAGAGAGGGGATGCTCTCAAGATTACTAGTCCACCTTGGAAGAAAAATTAGACTTAGTTTTGTCCAGAAATCCGTCAGTTATCCCCATAGGTGACCTCAACTGCACGCTGTTGAAGTCTAAAGGCAAACTACAAACGCTCAGGAGTAGTTTGAATTTGATAAATGTTATCTCTGAAGCAAATCGAATAACCCCCACCTGCCGTTCTCAGATAGACCCTCTAACAGTGATTTACACACTTAGAGTATTGAACTCGGGAACATCTGATCTGGCACTGTTTGATCATCGAGCCTCGTATGCCCATATCTAATAATCTACAATAGATTGAACTCCCCACCTACAGAAAGAACGGTCTGGAATTTTAAAAATGCTGATTTTATAACAATGAACCGCGTTCTGAGTGAAACACGCTGATAGAATCTTATATGCTCTCCGCATGATATTGATGAACTAGTTCATAACTTTACTACACGATTTCTTGAAATCGCCAAAGAATGCGCCCTTCCTGTAATGTTACCATCAGAAATAACGACAAGCCATGGTTTGATAATAACATCCGGAGGGAGATTCGCAATAGAGACAGACTTCGAAAACACGCCATGGAAAATAACTTTTCCTCCACATGGGAAAAATACAAACCTCCCTGAAATAAAGTTAATAACATGAAAAAGTACGCTAAAGAAAATACTTGGAAAAGATTGACGTGTCCTTGTCTGCTGATATACAACCAAAACAATTCTGTCATGTGGGGAAACAGTTCTTGGGCAATTTTGTCAATACCCACGGGATCCCCCCCCCCCCCCCCTCTCTTCTCGAACTGATGATGATGAAATTGTGAAACTATAGATGATGATACCGAGAAGGCTAATTTACTGAGCGACATCTTCGTTCAGAATAGTAAACTCGACTCCACCGACCATGTTTTGCCTTCCTTTTGCCCTTTACCTAACATGAAAAGCAGACGACACTTGCAACAAAAATTCTTAAATAACTAATTTTTTTCATTTTGTGTCTCAAAAACATAGGTTATGACCCCTCGTTGGAACGAGCTCGACGAGCTAGTTCCAACGAGGGGTCATAACCTATGTTTTTGAGACAAATAAGCGTTGGCTGGTTTTGGCCGTTACGTTGGGTAAAGGGTTAAACGAAAATGTACTGACACCATAAATAGTATATCCTTCACCAAAAATGATATTATTGACATTTTAAAGAATCTACCATTTAAAAAGCTAGTGGCCACGACGGTACTGAACACAAGTTTCTAAAAGAAACCAAATTCTCAGTCTGCAAACCGTTATATTTTCTTTTCAAAAAGTCCCTAAACGTGAATGTGTTTCCTAGGGAGTGGTAATATGCGGATATAAATCCTTTATATAACAAGGGTGACCGGTTTGACGCACAGAATTATCGTCCTATCTCTCTATTAAGTTGTGTTGGTGAGGTTATAGAAAGGGTCGTGATTAAGGACATTCGCGCCTATTTTAAGGACAAAAATCTATTCTATGAGTATCAATCAGGTCTTCTAACAAACAATAGCACTGCCTTTCAGGTAACTGAAATATACCACAACCTATGTAAATCTATTTATATAAAAAAAAAACACACCAATGGAGTTTTCTTTGAAATATCAAAGGCCTTTGACAAGGTCTGGCATTCTGGATTAATTTTCAAACTCAAACAATACGGCCCATCTGGATCTCTTCGCTGGTGGTTAAAAAGCAATTTGACTGATCGAAAGCAGAGAAGAATTGTAAATGGCCACTCCTCCGAATACAGAAACATTAATGCTGGGAGTCCCCAGGGTTCAGTACCTGGATCTTTTCATTTTCCGGTTTACATTAACAGCATAGCCGATGGAATAAATTCTATTCCCAGGTTATTTGCGGATGACACATGTTTAACTGAAAGTGCCCAGTAAACCTGCACAATAATTAACAATTTAAACTTACAGCTTGAGAAAGTGTATGATTGGTCAAAATTATGTTTAGTACAGTTCAACCCCAAAAAGACTCATCTCATGTTTTTCACACTGAGTTTCAGATATCCGGCATCTCAGCATGCATTTTGATAATCAAGTCTTGGATTACGTTTCCTCCCACGGACAACTTGGTTTAATTTTAGAATTCTGTTTATCCTGGGAAGCGCACATTAATCATACAAAAATCCAAGTTTACGTACACAGTAGTAAATACCGCACACAGCAGTACAAAATATCAAGATACACCGTCAACAAAATAGGTGTTAACAGCTAAACATTCACATTACTATCTGACCAGGTATGAAACTTGCGCATCAGTCAGTCAAAAGGCGATCGAGTGTCATAGTGAATACAGCTCACCGTCTGAAAGTTTCTCTCACCTGGAACGATTCTACAACATTCACCCCGATATTATTTGAGAACTGAATCTTATTTTGAAAAGAATTATATACATTTCAGATGCTGCTAGAAAAGTAAGGAACTGGTGATGAAGCAAATAACCTCATCATTTTCAAGACAAAGGGGCATTAGGCATAATTTGTATGTAAATCTAATTACAAACTACAGCATTCGATGAAACAAATACGTCGTTGCTCGGTGGTTCTCTACGGGTACTCCGGCTTCCTCCACCCGTAAAACTGTCACGGTCATGATTAGCCATTGTGCATAAGTATGTGACCTTAAACACCAATAAATAATAATAATAAATATTATGATGAAGCAAATAACCTCATCAAATACACAAAACCACAAGCGTGTGAACCCCAACATACACAATAAATGTTCACCAACCAAAAAGTTAATGGCTAGCTGCTTCTGTATTCAAACTTTATATATACAAAGAATACAGAAATTATATAAGGAAAACTGAAGTGGTAATCAGCTCAAAAGTTCTAAGCAGTGTAACAAAACGATTCACGCAATGTCCACATGTTTGACCAAGAAATATCTTTAAAAATATTCGTTGTCAGCGACTCACTTTAATGCAATGACAGATAAAGATATTTGTGAAGAGAATAGCCAAGATGGAGTTTCACTCATAAAATGATTAGATGATGCATTTTTGTTATACCTCAACAAATCAAACAAACATTTTTAAATTGTAAACAGAGTAACGGGTGTTTTGTTTTTAAACATTCTTGCCACAAAAAGAAGGACAATTTTTTAGTTTTAGTTTAAACATTATTTTATTTCAATACTGCATATAAATATACAAGGTATAGAACAGCATGCTGAGATACAGTATTAGAAAGTGGATTCAGCAGCAAGCCGAAGCTTATGTAAGCTGTCTCCTGCAATCAACAAATACATCAGACTTTCATGGCATGGAAGAGACTATGATTGAAACAAAATAATATGAAAGAGGAAAGAAGAGGAAAGGTGGAGGGGTGGGGGTGTCTGGGGCAAAGGCAGCTGCTTCCTTTAATAAAGGGAGAGCACAAGAGGGGCGAGCACTGCAGGTGTGTTCAGTAAAATCTCTTGGAAGCAGTAATATAACTCTGTACTTTTTCAAAAATTAGGCTGTTTGCTTCCGCTGTGAATTCAGCATTTCCATTCAAGAGAATATCCGTTGAAATTGTGAATGGCAGTGTTGCTAGTGTGCGCTGTATGCTCTCTGCATAGAACGGACAATGCAACAAATAGTGAGCACTCGTTTCACGGGCTCCACATGAACAGTATGGGGAGTTTGATAAATGGTTTCTAAACAGATGATCGTTAAGATTGCTACAACACAAGCGAAGTCTACAATGGTGGACTTTTTTAGACTCCTTGTTCTGAGATGTTTCCATTTCAGGTTTCTTCCAACATTAGCTCATAATTTGGAAACGCAGCAGCGGCAGAGAAAGCCTGGACAGAAACACTATTAATACAATTTTTTACTGTGTTGTGATTTCGTGAGAGTTAACTCGACAAGCAGTTTTGTGGAAGTACTCGAGGTGAGACCGAATTTGAGAAGTGAAATGTCCTGAAAAACTGAACTGCATATAATTTTGCAGAAATGAAAATTACCAGTTACCAATTTGTCGTAAACATTGAATCAATATCGGAGAGAACTTGTGGAAAATAAGAAACTGAGATCTATGTTTTAATAGACTGAAAGTTACATTGCTGAAGCAATCAGAAGAATAATTAGAATAATTATTGCGATATTTTAATAAACTGAGCTATAATTTCTAACCTGTATTATAATTCACAAAATAGTTTTCGATACATTTAGTTTTTCAACAAATAATAGAAAGACTTTTAAGTCTCACGTATATCTCAGATTTATTACATAGCTCTCAGATTTATCTGTTTGTCACAAAACGTTAGTCGCATGGTACAGAGGGCGGACAACATACAAAGATACCAGTATTACGGTGGTTGAGTGGTTTGGTAATAAACGTTGACAATCAACTTCAAGCAATGTTTGGAAAATTGAAGTACGATGAACTTGAAGCTGTGCTTCAAATGGAGTGCAAAACTGTGCAATATCTAACAAATGGAATGTTAATCTAAAGTGCTGAAGAACACATTCATACAAACAACTGACAACTCGGATGTTCTAACAAAACAGACTGTATGGAATGCGTAGACCCAAAAAGATAAAACAATTTCACAATGAAGCAAATAACCTCATTGTTCAGTTCAAAATAACATCTGAAAAAAATATCTTGGCAATTCCATCCATTAGAAAGGTGAAAAACCCAATGTCAGTAATGAAGCTAATAACCTCATTATTTTTTTTACTTGCCAGGAATATTTTCAACAAATGGTTCTACACATTAATTTATAGTTTCGTACTCCTTGTATAGGCAGCAAAAGCTTTATCTGTATTTATTCCGAGTAGATTGGGTGATGTTCATCTTTGTGCTCAGCTTTAGGACAGTAGCCCCATCATTGTTTCCTTTTCAAACTGTGTGGAGCATTGGTATAACTTCAATGCTATTCAGAATGATCCCAGCAAGGAAAATCTCAGTTTGGGCACTGTTGCAAGACGTAACTCTCCTCTCTGCATTGTTTTCATTACAGCTGGTGCTAATGTCTGAGGGTTTTGACGAAGGCAACGTTATACTAGCTGAGACAGCAGAACCATCATTTTTCTGTTCACTCAACTTTTTTATTTTCTCTCTGTTATTTGAGTATTTTCATAATTGATTGATCTGATTTCAAAGTGTGGTCGCTTTACTTCATTTCCAGTTGATAACTCTGAATTTCCAACGTCATATCCAACAGAGATACCCACAGACGGAATTGGGTTGGAATACATTTTTACTAAATTTCGAGAAGAAACTATTGCTGGTTTTTCGATCAATTCTGCGTCATTCAACGGCTTCCCATGCCCTGCCCTGGGTATGATTTTGGACCGGACCAATTGAAGCCAACAGGTGTATCAGGTTTGACTGCAGACTAACAAATATTCTTCGGCCATCCATGGTTTTGTGATGATTTTTCCTGAACTAAGCTGTTTTCTCTTGTGGAATGAGATTGAAAACGTAGTGCTTCCTCAGAGATCGGATTCGTATCACAGCTTCTATTGCCGGGATATGAGCCATCATAACAGGGGTTGAAATAGACTTCAGGTTTATGCACATATTTGGACCCTCTCTCACCCAAAACCGATGCAGCAGGTGTCCGCATTCTTGCTGAAGGTGGAGTGAGCTGTAGTTGCTGACTTTCATGACAAGGTGTTCTCATAAGATAGATAAATGTAGATGAATATGGGAAAGATTCACACAACGAAGAAACTGGTGCTTGTTGTTGCTGAAAAGGCTGTATACCAGTTTTTACTGACGAACTCCTTGCGCACGTTGATGTCTGTGCTGGCAGTGGCTTACGAGTGTTACTTGATGGAACTTGGGACGTCACTACATCCGATACTTTATCATCAAACAATTGAGGAGGTGAGCTAACAGAACATGCATTATTTTGTGACATCATGAGACGGTTCAATTTTTCGTTTACTTCTTCGAGTTGGAATTGCATCATTCTCAGCTCCATGTCAGTTCTCACACTTGTAAGGCTGGTCATATACCCATCAATATCTCCAAATTTGGGTTTCACCAGTTCCATCCCCAGTTCTTCTATCTCTCGCCCTTTTGCCATAATCTCCATATTATTATTATACGATCTTGGCTTTGGGCTATTTTCTTCAATTCTTGTTGTACGTTGGCTGCCTCAAGCTGTTTGGATCTGCTGGTTGAGGTTGATGGAAGGCTTTGAGTGTAGTTTTTTTCGGCGTCGCCATTGTGGAATTTTCAAGATATTCCAAATCAGAAAAATGGTATGAAGTAAATGACATTTTAAATATGAAAATCTCTTACAAAACTATACGACAAAGATCCAAGTTTACCGCACACAGCAGTAAATACCGCACTCAGTAGTACAAATATCTAGAGACAACAAAATAGGTACAAAAAGCTAAACATTCACATTACTGACTGGCCAGGTGTTAAACTTGCGCATCAATCAGTCATAGCGAATACAGCTCACCGACTGAAGCTTCTCTCAGCGGGAGCGATTCTTCAACAATATCTGCAAAAAAGACAGTTCTGGGCTACCGCAGCTGGGAAACCTAATATTTTTACTCGGTCGCAAAACTTGGAAAAAATTTATTTGGCCTCCATACTACCAATTATGGAATATGCAAGTCCTGTGTGGCCAGGTGCGCTAGCATACCTGCTGAAGCGTCTTGGCGATATACACTGCGATGCCGCCTGAATAGTTACTGGTGTTAGCAGATCTGTACCTCGTGAACGCTTACTTATTGAAGATGGGTGCCAATGTCTAGAAGATAGGCGATTTATCCAAAAGATGTGTGTCTTCTACAAAATTGTTCACAAGAATTCGCCTGCATTCCTATGCGAGCTGCTACCTCCTTTAATAAGTGATCTTTCATCACATTTCCTTCGAAATTCGCATACACGGTGGATAAGCTGACGAATCGCCTTTTTGCAAGTGCCGGAGCGCGAAGCGACGCATTTCTAATTTTAGACGCCGGTTGTCGAAAGTTAAATTTGTTTGAGCTTTTTGTACTTTAAACCTTTATAAGAACACAAAATACAGACAACACCGTACATTTGACGAAAGTAAATATGCTAAAGATTTCATTTCCAGTCCCAGCAAGGTAGCATTATGTCCTTTGTTGGTTTCGGATACATAAAACGACGTCCCGATCCGCCCTAGAAACCGCTTTTTGCCCAGAAAATTCGGCTTCAAATGTCGCGTATGTACATTTCCGAACAGTTTTAAGTTCAATCGACATGCGTATTTGATTAATCGATTGTGATTAACTCACCATAATTAGTTTGAACGAATCGTCGCCTGAGTACTAGAATGTTCCATGTCCCATAGGGGGCATAGAACATTCTAGCACTCAGGTGACGGAATGTTATTAACTCCCTCGGAGTGAAATAATACGCCCGTTTGAGAAGACACTATATGATCTCTCACCGACCGGTCAGTTGTGACCGCCCATAATCATCAGTTGCTCGACCGGTCAGAGTCAGGAGAGTGTATTACGCCATGATTTTCGAACCCACTTTTCACATGGACTGTCGTCAAGGTCTGTATGAAGGAGTATCATCAGCTCAAATTAAGCCTAAACAAGACTGCTAGAAGCCACATCTTCATTGAAATATGTCTAGTAATAAGTAAATGCTATTTAATATCTTCTCCCCATTTCTCAAATATTTTCACTTGTCTGGCGTCATGAGGCTACTAAAAAGCTAAATCTACCATTTGTAAAAGCCTCCAGACAGTAATAAATATGAAAGATATTTGTATCCTCCAGTTATGGATTACTATATTGGAACTATGCACATTACATTCTAAAGCAGTTTTCTTCCGATAGTTTAGGTAACATTTATCATACAAATTTGTCACATGATATGACTCTGAAAAGTACATACCAGACACCAATTAATATTTCAATGCGTTGTTAACTTTTAGTTGTATCACTGCGTGTCAGTCCTATACACAAATCATAGAAATTATACTGGAACGCCAGTTATTTTTGTAGATGTTCCACGTGATAAATACTGACTCAATAATTGGAAACTTAAATGAAAACCCACATTTAGCTACCATGCACGGCTAGTATTAGACTGTTGGAACTATGTTGTTGTATGGCGGTTAAACCACTCCACAGCTTCATTGATTGATGAATTTTGGGGGCGCGGTGGCTCAGTAGGTAGAGGTACAGGCTGCAAGCCGAGAGGGCCTTGGTTCGAATCACACCTGCGGCAACCGCGTTGTGTCCTTGGGCAAGACAATTCACCCCCATTGCCCACGTGGGGGCACGGTGGCGTTGTGTACTAAGGCGTACTGTACGTCGATTGTGCACCTGTCTATACCCAATGCCCACCCTGCTTGTGTGGAGTTAGTATGTTGGGGAGTTGATAGTTGCTCGCCGTTGCTCGGTGGTTCTCTCCGGGTACTCCGAAAACCTCCGCCCGTAAAACTGTCGTGGTCCTGCTTAGCCACTGTGCAAAAATATGTGACCTTAAACACCAATAAATAAATAATAAATGAACATATGATTGATGAATTTCTTTCATGTCCTGAATTTTCCACTTTGCCTCATTTGGGCTCAGCAATATGGAACATCCTCAGACTCGTTTTTTTCAAATACCATTTGAGATCAACACTCTTAAAATATCCTATATATATTTATTAACATAAAATTCCTAAATATAGTCGATTACCTTTAAATTTTAGCCGGGGCTATATGTACTGGACTAGCACACGAGCATGTACCGGCACATTCAGCATGTGCCTATGTGCTACATGTGATGTGTACACATTGTGCACCAGCACACAAATACATCTAGAGAAGTCAGAATACTTTATTGGAAAGCCAGGGAAGCCGTAACATAGGATAGGTTTAGGAATGTTGGGTTAGAGTAGCCAGAATAGTTAGAACCCAACACTTTAGTGAGAAATTGGCGCAAAAACATAGTTGTCGGTTTCATTGTGGTATTTCTGCGGAGTATCTGAGGATAAAGGGTAATTAGATTCACTCTTATACAAAGGAACTCGCCTATTATTGGAAGAAAAAGAGGATTCGCTGAATACGAACAACGTGAAGTAAATTTTTTTGTGATTTGGGGGTCGGTATCGGATCTATTTGGATAATTCTACGAAGTAAACGAGGAATCTGAACTAGAAAACCACTCCTATTTAATCGAACACACCATCAGAACATATCCACATCCTGTTGTAAGCCACTGGGTAACATAGCAACCACGTACTACCATAGAAACCAAAATGGCGGACTCCAGTATACAAAATGAACGACGGAAACACGTGTCACCCCAACAACACGCGCTGCACATGCGCACCAAGACCACGTATCACTATGGGGATGATGTTACAAGATGGCCGCTCACGCGGGCTACCATGACAATAAAAATGACGACGTCACTTCCTCTCCCACATTCCCTCATCCAACCGGACACGATCTCCACATCAACTACTGGCATAGCACAAAAATAATATTTACGGCTCTGACGTTATATACAGTACAGGTTTCAGTGACGTCAACTTTGACGACCGGTTTGACATTTGGCCGGTTTGACATTTTACATCTCAGTGTACCGTTTGCTTACAGAATATTGCAAAACATCCTTCAAATTTGTTTTTGGGCGCTCTAATTTTGTTTACCTAGGGTGATTGGCTGCTTCGTATGTTGAGGTTGCAGCACTTTTAACCTCATATTGGTGCACAGCGACGGGGCAGTTGTTGATAAATACCTTATTGCATCAAACGTTACTCTTAGCCACTTTGTCCAATGTTTTGACCTCCGACACCATGATGACGCAAAAATGAAAACAAATCAATGATGTCACGTAAACTAGAGCTTACACGTCAGCGCCGAAAATATTATTTTCGAGCGATGTTCCACACTAAATTTACAGCCCCGTATAGTCAGTTCGTTAAATTTTATAATTTACCCATTAATTTCACAGTCTCTTTGTCCATCTATGACATTGACTTTAAAAGACAGTAACTTCCTATTTGCCTACCTACGTACTCTAAACATCTGTATATATGTGGTGCGCGTACAGTATCCCACGGGAGAGTACCCCCCCCCCTCGCCCCACGACTGTACCCCAGAAAGTGTTTCCCCCGGAAAGACCACCCTCCGCGAGACATCTCCCGGTGTATTATAACCCCGGAGATTCCCCCGGGCCCCCTCTCCCGCGACAATACTGATGGGATCCTCCCACCCCCTCCAGCGAGAGAGTACCCTCGCGGATATTATCCCCCATTGGAGTCCCTCCTCTTCTAACACTGATTGATACTGATCCATTAATATGGATATATATATGACCCGTACCTAGCACGTATAATTAGATGTTAATTCTTTTCATTAATCACAACTAATGTCAGATCGATACTATATGTAGCTAATTACAGCCAAAAGCGGGTTCGGGCGGTGCCATACACAACCGATAGCGGATGACGTCACTCATTATGGATACCTTATTGGAATGTTTAAGCTGCAGTTGCGGTAATGTTGTATTCCAATGTCCAAATGGCTAATTATCCATGTACAGTTTTGGCTTCTTTGCTTGGCACACATCGAGTCTGGAATATGACCAGTATGAGTCAGTGCCAGGGGAAGGTGAGTCTCCGGTGAAATTCTACTTGGATGGGAAGGGGTAATACACTGGGAAAGGGGGGTACTATCACGGGGGATCCCGGTGGGAATTATCTTAGCTAATGGCGGAAGTCTCCGGGGGTACGTAGTATCCCGAGGGTTCTCTTCGGGAAAACTCTCGCTTTGGACTATCAGTATCTCAGATCATTTGGAGTTTCAATGCTATTTTACATTATTGGTATTTTGTTATAATAATAATAATAATACATTTTTATTTCAGACTCTACATGCTAGTCCATAGAAAGAGTGAACAAAAATATAGAAATATTAACATAAACTATATATAAACCATATGTAAAGTATGCGTCGACTTTTATAAATTATGCAAGGCTTCTAGGCTATTTATCAAGTATTGCATATACAAATAATACAAGATAGAGAAACCGAAGCAATCATAGATGTACATATACTGGAATTTCAGGGGATATGTAGGTACAGGATTTCTTTCCAATGTTTAAACGTTTGAGACTTAAACCCCTTAAGTCCGAAGAACAAATGGTGTAAGCGTTCTCGAGTTGGTTGACATTTTCTCGAAATCGGTACATTGCTTTGCGTCTAAGCATCGGGAAAGTAGGGACAGAGTTGTAGACGAACATTGTGCTAGCACTGCAGAACCGATCATGTTTCAAAAGTAAACGATAGGCATTGTTATAAGAAACAGTTTTGCGGCGCATATTGTGCTTAACAAATTTCACCCATAAGTGAGTGCAATATAACGGGGAGATGAATTTTTCAAATTGAAAAGATTTTATATCTGGACTGCATTTTCCGGGGGGGGGGGGGGGGGTGAATCAGGAAGACAGCCAATATGGCTATGACTTTCCCTAGCAATATACTCCTATATGCTATGTAATGATCTTTGTGACTTGTTTGATATTCTTGTGTTACTTTGTTGTTGTAAAGATATGTATGTAATTATGTATATTGCTGAATAAAATCAATCAAATCAATCAATCCGAACTTCCTAATTAACATATTGGACTTCATGCACAAGGCGCGATACTGCCTTTCAATATCAGAATCGTCGCTTAGATCATTTTGTATAATTTGGCCGAGATACTGGAAACGGGTAACAAATGTTAGAGGTTCATTATTCAAAAAGACGGGTGGGGTTACACAGACGGGAAATGTTTTGGGAATAAAAGCCATGGAAACCGTTTTTTTTTTTTTTTTTTTTTTGGTGCTGTACAACATGTCGATCTGCCCAGCTTTCCGCTCACAGATTGGTAGAAGCATACGCAGACCTCGAATACTGGGGCATAGTAACACATATCGTCGGCATAGCAAAGATGGTTGACTAATACTTTGCCTACATAGCAGCCAACAGGGGATGTGTTGAGCGATTCACTCATATGTTTTGTGTATGCGTTAAACAGAAACGGTGAGAGAATGCCCCCTTGTCTCACGCCATTACTGACATGGAACATAGGGGAGAATGGCTTTCCCTAACGTATAGAGAAGAACTGACTGGTTTATGAACCAAATATTAAGAAGTCGAGCGATCATAACAGGTACGTTGAGCTCTAACAATTTGCCAAGTAATACAGAATGGTTAACACGATCAAATGCCTTTTTAGCATCAAGAAAACAGACATACACTGGGGAACTGTTGCTCATGTATGACCTAATAACTTCTTTCAAGACAAAAATACAACTGTCAGTTGAGTGGTTGCGTCTAAAACCAAACTGGTTATCGGTGGTCTTCAGATAATCTGAACAACGATTGAGGATAATTTTCTCGATAAGTTTTGAAATTATTGTTGCTAGAGCGATAGGTCGGTAGTTGTCCTTATCTGTGACGCTCCCTGCTTTGTTCTTAACGATAGGTACAATGATAACTTCTATTATCTTAGATGGGATATAACAATGTGAGATAAAAGATTTTACCAGCACCTGAAATAAGTAATGAATGTAAGGGTCACTAAATTTCAGGTGCTCTGCAGTTAAGTGGTCTGGGCCGCCGGATTTCCATGAATCAAAGCTTAATATAATATCTTCTATCTCAGTTAGCGATATCGGGACTAAAGTCTTAAAGTTTTCAATGGGGGGCATTTCAAATTTACGTTCATTCGGAAAAGAATTCAGGATTGTCTTAAAGTGATCACCCCACATATTAGCGATATTATCCTCACTAGAAACACCATCAATGGAGTCGGCTATTTTGTACTTACTTCCACCGGAGATTGATTTCCAAAAGTTTCGAAAATCTTTTTCATGAAATCTTTGTGCAAGGGCGTCGGCTGTGTGATTATCTTTGTTCGACCTACATATCCTAAGGGCATATTTAAACTTGGTTCTGCTATCATGCATAAGGTCGTAAACAGGACCAGTGCGCGGCCTATTGTGTTTTACCCACATAGCATGAACGTGCTGAGGCATGAAATCCTTTCAGCACAGTCGACCAGCCTGGGACGACTTTTAAAGGTTTGGCCTTACGTCCATTTAAGGCATAATCGGCACTGGCATTAAGGGCTGAGACTATGTGTTCATACTCGTTAGAACAATCACAATCAGGGCAGTTAATTGGAAAATGTGTTAAATCAATGAAGAACAAACGCTCGCCCGTTTCCCTGCGGTATGTAAGAAGTTGGTCTGCAGTGGCTCCACCCCAGTTCCCGGACATTTGGGGCTGGAATGAGTAATTGGGCTTCAGGTGGGGTAGAGACTGGCATATTTCATGAAAAATGAACGGAAAGTAGTCGGACGTCATGAAGGAGTGGTCGACTAACATGTCGGATATGGACACATGAACTGACTGAGTGGTGGCGCATTGATCAAGCCAAGACACCGAAGAACGAGCGACGCTGAAATACGTATGAGTATCTGACTCCTTGCCAAAATACTCAACATCGGATATGTGAAGAATACAAGAACGTTGCAGAACCGTGCTATCTGAGTACACAATCTCTTCCCCATGTAGGAAATGATGGAAAAAAGTTTTTTGAGAACGAGGAAAACTGGGTACCAACACGCGTACAAAACAATTGGCGTTCGGACTGTACAAAACAATGGACGTCTGTGTAAATCCTCGGATAATGTATAAATGTGGCATCAGCCTTTTTAATGTGAATGTGTATTTCCCTTTATTTAACATATCGAAATAGATGAACTTTGAAGTCAAGAAATATAAAAAATCGGAGTGCCCCTTTAAGATCCATTACTCGGGTAAAAAATAGAACAAACGTGTTTTCAAACACGATCGACATTATTGTAGCAGCCAAAATGTACTTAAAATTGTTTTCAAATGGGTGACAATCGAACAATCAAATAATCTTTGGAAAAACAAAATTAGGTATGTTTGTAAACAGTTGTTTGCAGTGTGATTAAAAATGTTGAATGGTAAAAGTTCAATTTTATTATTAGCAATTAATATGAAATTACACGCTTAACCAGGACCGGGGATAGGATGGGACGGGGGTGGGGACAAGGTTGTAACCCCGGGCCCGAAACTTTGGAGGGCCGGGTTTGGCCCGGGAGTCCAGGATTCATGGTTCAGGCCTGCCCTTACCCTCAAGTTCTGACTCCTGTTCCAACAGTTAATGGGGGTGGACTGTATTGAGAATGGTGCTCCGCGCTTGACTAACGGTTGTAACTTTCGATTGCGCGGGTCCTGAAGTGATAACTCTATAGGTCACTAGATACTCACTGATGAACTTGCAAATTTGAAGCATGCTGCCGAAAAACGTCATTTTGACGGCCAAAAATAACGTGATTTTCATCCCAAAAGCCGTCAGAAGTCTCCATTTAATAACTGATTTTAACAATTTCTGGGTGGGAGTGGGTAACCCTTCAAAGCCCCCTAACACCCCTCGCGCCTTGGTCTGCCTTCAGCATCTGCATCGGTATCTCGACACATTGGAAATGGGGCCGTCACAGAATTTACCCTGGAGACCGAATCCCCCCCCCCCCCCGGCCCTGCGCTTAACCTATTTTGTTCTATAAGTTGCGTCAAATGTGCGACAGTCTATACTTTACATCAGAAACAAGAAATATTTTGCCCCCCCCCCCCCCCCCCCCCCCGATTTCATTTCCCGGGCTTAAATTGCCGCTTAATGTGTTGTTTTTGGGGTTTTTTTTGTTTTTTTTGTTTTTTTTTTTTTTTGGGGGGGGGGGGGTTGTAGTATGGGCAGGGCATTTCACCTGAGCCGATCATATTTGTTCCATTCATCATATATTGTTCCATATTCGATCGAATTTCATAATGAAGTCAAGCGCGGGAGATTATAATTTGCATTCCGAAATAAAAATTAAAGATAAAGATGTCACTGCTCGAACGACTCTAAGCCCGTCGAGTAAAATGAGCTTTAGAGCAATTGCTCGATCGAGTGACTTTTCAGTTACTGCTTGATAGCTTTTAAGGGGAATTTGGGATAGGTATGTCCGGGGGCGGCCTAGAAGTCTGGGCCAAACAGGTAATAGAATCCTTAGATAAGTATCCGATAAAAGGTATCCTAGAAAGGTATCCTCAAACAATACAACACCAGGCCATAGGTATCCTCAAATACTGAAATGAGGCTAAGAGTCGTATGTGCGAGTCACTCGAACGAGCAATTGCTCTATAGCTCATTTACTCGATGGGATTCGAGTCGTTCGAGCAATATGTCGAGTCACTCGATCGAGCAGTTGCTCTAAAGCTCATTTTGCTCGATGGCTTCGAGTCGTTCGAGCAGTGACTTTTCAGTAACTGCTCGATAGCTTATAAGGGCAATTTGGGATAGGTATGCCCTGGGGTGGCCTAGAAGGCTGGGTCAAACGAGTAATAGTATTCTTAGATAAGTATCCTATAAAAGTATCCTAGAAATGTATCTTCAAATAATACAACACCAGGCCATAGGTATCCTCAAATACTGAAATGAGGCTAAGAGTCGTATGTGCGAGTCACTCGAACGATCAATTGCTCTATAGCCCATTTGCTCGATAGGATTCGAGTCGTTCGAGCAATATGTCGAGTCACTCGATCGAGCAATTGCTCCAAAGCTCATTTGCTCGATGGGCTTCGAGTCGGTCAAGCAGTGACTTCAGTAACTTATTGGCTTTTGGAATGACGTAGGCTTTTGTTATAAACAAGGGAGATAACTCTGCATACAGATTATGGGAAGTCAAGCAATCTGATTGATTAGTTACCTGCAGTAAAGTGAACTGATTGGATTATCTGGGAAACAAGAACAAGAGTACTTTGGATGGGTTAAGAATTAGCCTGAACAGACCAGAAAATCTAAACGTAGTAACAATAAGCAAAGCTGTTCCAATCGATAGGTTCTTGTAGTCTTCTGGAGTATACTTCGATTCAATCGAACGTGCCCTATAGCAATACCGAAACGCAGGGGATTCTGGGCAATAGCAATACAAAGGGGCGCTCTAATTATTGAAAACATGTAGACTTCGTGGGGTAATCTGAGTCAAATAAACAGTTATCGGGTTGTTTGTGGTAATTCCACGAAGTATCCGAGAGTATGGGGGAAAATCCAAGCCAGAAAATTACTCTAGTTCAATCAAACTTACCCCCGGTGTCCCCCTCGGCACTATAGCACTGCGTGTTACTATTACAATCTACGGTATGGCGGTCCTAAAAAGGATTCTGAAAGAATTCGAAATAGTTCAAATTTTCGGGTTGTTTGTGGTAACTCTACGAAGTATTCAAGCCAGAAAATTACTCTAGTTCAATCGAACTCACCCCCTGTGCCCTCGGTACTATAGCATTACATGCTAAGCTGATAAAATGGGGAATCTGTAGAAAATAAAGTCGTTTTGAGTGATTTGGGGGGTTGTCGGGTTTATTTGGGTAATTCTGCGAATCGGGAAATTACTCTTGCACAAAGGAACATACCCTCCGAACACACCCCTGTCCTATTATAAGCCATTGGATAACATAGCAACCACGTGCTACCATAGACACCAAGATGGCGGCCTCCAGTATACAAAATTGCCGACGGAAACACTATAACCCTAACAAGACGCGCTGCGCTTGCACACTAACAACACGTATCACTATGGGAATGACGTCACAATATGGCCGCTCACACGGGTTACCATGACAACACAACATGGTGCCACTGGGTCACGCGATTATGACGTCACTTCCGGGGTTCTACTCGGGGTCCTGCCAATCGGCCCCGTTTACCTCATCTCCTACTACTCACAGCGCCACCGTGCTCTCGCGTGGGAGGCCGGGCCATAGATGGCAGTTGCTAAATGACAGACCAGTTACCTTGGTCACAAATGCCTTCCCCTGCTGAATTCTGGCATATAGAAAATTCGCAAGACACCAAGTTGGCTGCCAATACAAGTGAAGCTACCTCGGGCATGGCTTGTCAACAACTAGTTCATCAAGACCGTCGGAGTTGATTAGGTTTTACTGCGTCAATCCCAGTGACCAACGCCTAGCACCTTCCTGTCAATCCATACCCGAATCACAAGTTACCAATCTTATCCTCAAAACTTCACTTGGGCCTTAGAAGGATCTTATTTGGATCTACGCCTTGGGTTCTTCCGTGCAATCCAGCGGACACCAGCTCATCCGCATGGAGTTAAGCTCACAAACGTGTGGCTCTGCATGATTTATGTACACCCTACATGTGAGAGACATCCTCAACAGCTGGGTTATGCCACTCCAATAGAAACAATAACACCGGCTTGGCCGACCAAATCCTAACTGTGACACAAAACCGCCCACGGCTGTACGAGCATGAAATCATCTCCGACGTACAAAAAAATTGGCCGATACGGCTGGAAAATTTCCAATCCTTCTTCTCATTCATCCAGTAACCATGAGCATATTGTTCGAGGTGAACTATTAAAATTTATACCCACATCTGCGAAATGTAGCATTATTATTTATTTATTTATTGGTGTTTAAGGTCACATATTTATGCACCATGGCTAATCATGACCGCGACGTTTTTACGGGTGGAGGAAGCTGGAGTACCCGGAGAGAACCACCGAGCAACGGCGAGGAACTGTCAGCTCCCCAACGTACGAACTCCACACAAGCGGGGTTAGCATTGGTTGAAGACAAGTGCACCATCCACGTGCAGTACGCCTTAGTACACAACGCCACCGTGCTCCCACACGGGCAATGGTTGCCGCAGGTGGGATTCGAAGCGAAATGTAGCAACTTCCTTCTTTATGAAGATATTCTATCTTATTACTTCGTTAGATAAAGTTAGAGTACAGACCGTAGTTTTGACCCAAAACCGGAAGTTCTATGACGGCCATTTCTATTGTTCGTTAAACTATTTTTTCTCCTCTTATTGTATGTCTTTTGTTTTGGATTTGTTAGTGCTTTGACACCATTGATTAGAGCTATGACACATAGCGTCCCCACGCGTTTCAGGCCACATCGTCGGCCTATCCATTGTTTAGGGCCTTTGTTTTCTGATTGTATAGGCCGTATTGTTTGTATTTTGTTTGTATTTTGTTTACTAGACATGACATGTTGTGTGCCCCCGCGCTTCAGGCCACATCATCTGCCCCTCTATTATGTCTCGGTTTTGTCAGTTGTTTACGTGGCTTGACATATAGCGTCCCCACGCGTTTTAGGTCATGTCATAGTAAGCTTCGGGCTTGCCTGTTGTCTAGCAGGCATCGCGTACCAAGTGGTCTTGCTTATTGTTTAAGGTACAGAGCTCATCTATTGTTGCGGCTCAGGTGCATCGGAATTTCCTCTATTATCGAACGAGCTTGTGCTTGCGCATATGTGTGTGTGTGTGTGGGGGGGGGGGGGGGGTCGTTGAATCAGCTGTAAATTTCCCACGGATGGTAGCCGTAGCCATATTGGTCAAACATTACGCGGAACGGGCGCAGGTGGATCGCTGAGCAACGTGGGTGGGTTTATTGTAACACATCGGAAATTTCTTAGTATGAATGCCACATAAAAGGTTAGTATCCTACTACCCCGCAAGGAATAAGTAAAGGTATCGCTCCCAAGTTCAGGCATGCATGGGGACATTTTTTGTAAACATCGGAAATATCCTAGTATGAATGCCACATCTAAAAGGCAATAAATAAGTCCTATTCACGAGTAGCCATGTGGACATGCGTGCGGCCAAGCTGACAATAACACTTCTGTTGTAAGTCCTATTTATAAGTAGAGATTTTATTATTAAAAGATTATTTATTACCCCTGGAATTCCCTCACTACCCAACGCTGAATAAAATATTACTTTCATTATTTATCACGAGTAACATTTTTGTTGTACATACAAACATGTACCCGTCGAGTTTCTAAACGTTGAAACATTGAAACCCCTACAATGCACTGTTACAAAAATAAAGTCCACCCTAATAAGAAGACAGTGTCTACTCAAACAGGTCTCGCGGTCAATTGAATGCGCCCCAGAACGGGAAGAAACGCAGCGTCTTTTCAGTCGATGTCCAATGCGCTAATCATGCGGCTCCGCGCTCCCACTTGAATTGAGAGCGTTTTCAGGTTTGAGCCCTTATTAGCGTATGCATTATAATTCGACAACTCATTCCATTTCACACACGACGCTTTTAGCACCCTTTTCTCCAAACCAAAGACACAAATTTTTTCAACCCTAGACTTTTTCAGCGTGACCACATATATTGAACACACCATCGCAGGGAAATGTATAATCTGTAAAATCCAGGAAGGCCCACTCCTTAATTTACTTTATTTTAATCGATCTGAGCGCTCCTTGTATCAAAAGTACCGACAGGAAGACGTTTGTAAATAGCTCTTCTTATTTTGTGAGGACCGTAGTGAACAAAGAAAGAGAGACTAGTAGAGTGGAATGGCCGATCCGAGCGCACGACATTTTTTGGCACAGATCACACGTCACCAAAACTTAGTTTTCAGTTTTCGAGCAAATCGCGTTCATCACGATCGATCGAAATCCATCGATTTGTACGATGCGACACGTTCACGTTCACATCGTCACTGTTTCCCGGTTTTTACAGCGGTGGACGTAGACGAGGTGTCGTGTTTTCAACGTTCAATTTCTCTAACGATCAACGTGGATCCGACTAAAATTTCGACGGAATTTCAACAAACTCTATAAAATTCCCTCTCTTAAAAATTCACTTTTAGGAGCGCTCGTAACTTTTGACGACGATCGTTCTCGGGAAAACACTCACCTTTCGCAGAGGTAACACGGACCCGTCATTTAGGTGAATTTTTTCGACAGAATACCGCCAAAAAAACACAATCGGTGCGGATGAAATAGTAGCGATCCCACGTCGATTCCCGTGGAAAAACGCAGTCCAAATCGAGCGGCGAATTTATCGGTGCGCTCGAACTGGTCGTCGATGACGTAGTGAGGTTTTTGGCAAGGAGAGAGAGAGATAGATCGCGGAGTCTAAAACGCGTGAGGGGCGCCCGCTGCGGTCTGCGATTATGTAGATATTACGAGTTGTGAGACGGAAGATAAAAAATTGTTTTTTTGAAATATACATATAAACAACATTCAAAAAATAAGAATACAAAAGATATATATAAAACAACATTCAAAAAAATAAATAAGAATACCAAAAAAATAGCAATTTTTTATTAAAGAAAAAAATACTAAAAAATAAAAACATTGTTTCTACACATCGGAGATTCGAAGCGAAGGGACGAGCAGGTTCGCGAATTAATACGAAGTAAGGAAAATATTCGCACAAGCGCAGGATAGGGCCAGATGATTGGGAGAGATGGGATTGAGACGAGAGGCGACCAAGTTATTCAGACCCGTCACCGAGGTTCAGGAACGAGCTATGAAAGTGATTGTGGAAGAATTGAGACCCATAAAAGAAGGTTCTCAGAGGATGACCGCTTCGATTCCCGGTACTTTAGCACCGAGAACTTTCTCCGATTTCATTCCGACGGGAATCAAGACCGATTTTCGTCGGAGTAGCGTCTGTAGCGAAGCTACAGACACTACACCGATGGGAATAGAGACCGATTCAAGTACCGCCGATAGTAGCGACGCTTCGAGCATTTTTAGCAGATCTGACAATGGTAGTAGAATCGTGAAAGATTCGATGTACGGATTTCGTGACGAAAAGTTGATGAATCGTTTGAAATAATAAAATAGTGAGAGAAAAGAAAAAAAAATTAAGTAAATAAAAAATATATATTAAAGAAATAATAATAATTAAAAAATTGTTAGTGATAAATAACAGGGGATACGCTAGATCTTACGTCTACGGCGGATCGGGCATCGTGGATTCAATGATGCGATTTTTAACTCATAAATTCACCGGCGATGCCGCGAAACAGATCACGTCGAGTACTCTCAAAATCGGGAAGAAAACGCCGTAAGAAAGCTGCGAATGAAGCAAGCGGTAGAATAGCTTCGGAAGCCGGTAAGAGAGGTGCCGACGATTTGATTAATACAGTAATAACTCCACAACCTGCCAAACGATCGAGAATCGAACCGAAAAGTTGGAGAGATTTCTATGATGATGTCATACCGATACAAGACTTGGCTAAAATGACGAAAGGATCAGGATTGAAAGTGATTTATAAATAATAAAAAAAACTTATATATATATATAAAAATAGAAATTAAAATAGAAATAAAATTAGAAAAAAAACATAATTCAAAACATAGTAAAAAAACAAACTAGAGAAAAAAAATGAATATCAAAGACATGTCTTGGAATGACGTGATGACCAAGAGGTCGAACAGCGAGTTCTTTCCCAAGAGCATAAGAGGTCTGATAGTGGGAAAATCGAATTGCAGAAAGCCCAATCTCTTGATGAATCTATTGTTGCGACCTGGTTGGTTGGATTATGACAGATTATTCGTTTTCGGCAAGAGTCTCTTTCAACCGGAATACAGATTGCTTCGAGAGTGCATGATGTGTAAATTACCCAAGGATGTTATGTCGAGAATCTTTGACAATCGAGACGAATTCGAAGGACACGAGACTTCGAATATATTGGAAGCCACGGCGAGAGAATTGACCAAGAGAAACTTGGAGTGTTCGAACGTAGAATGTCAGTTTTACGAGAATGCCGACGACGTTCCCGATTCTAGACAGTTGAAGTCGGAGAATAAGAATCTCATGATCTTTGATGGTCTACTGTTGGATAGACAGAATCGATGCTAATCGTATTACGTTCGAGGACGTCACAGCAACGTGAATTGTTTCTATTTTGTCTCAGAATTATTTTCGACTGCCCAGACAGACGATAAGGGAGAATGCTAATTTTCTGTGTCTCTTTCGTCAGGATCTCAAGAATCTCAATCACATCTATGGAGATCACGTGGCCAATGACATGAGTAGGAATGAATTCAGGAGATTTTGTAAGAAGGTGTGGGACAAAGGACTTCACAATTTCGATGTGATCGATTTGACTAGCAAATTTAACAACGGAAAATATCGAAGTCGATTTGACGATTTTTTTTATATTCCTAATAATAATAGAGAAGAGAATAAAAAAACAATATTGATAAAACATAAAAAAATATATAAATAATAATAATAAAAATGTCAGAACATCAGCTATTAGAACAGATAGTTGAGAATATGGCTGCAAAACAATTCTTTCAAATCGTAGTGAGTCATGACACGACTCGATTCACGACTAAATTCAAACCTTCCATCGAACTGAAGAAGGAAAAGAGATACGAGATGGCGTTGGTTAATCTCGAGACTTACTCTTCGTTTCCCAACGCCACCGAAAAGAAAAACGTGTTCAAGTATTCCAACAGAGTGGATTGGTTCGAGATACGAATTCCCAAAGGAAGTTATGACATAGACGATCTGAACCATCACATCCAGACGAGACTGAAGACTGATGGTCAGGGAAGCAAGATGATAAAAATTGCTCCCAATACGAGTACTTTACAGACGATATTAAACTTGGGAGATAATTTTCGAGTGGATTTTAGTGTGGAAGATTTGATCGGTAAGGTGATGGGATTTGATCGAAAGATGTATCGAGGTCATGCCGTGTCGGAAAATATGGTCAACATTCTCGTGGTCAATAGCATTTTAGTGAATGTCATTGTGATCTCAGAAAGTTACGTCAATGGTAGTGCTCAGCCTATGATCTACTTGTTTTTCTCTTGGTTACAAGATCATAGAGTGACCTCAAAATCTCGTCTATCTACCCGTGATATTGGACACGTTGTATAGCATCAAAACCACGTTGACGGATCAGAATGGAGATCTGTTAGATCTTCACGGAGAGAGAGTGACTATACAATTTCACATCAGAGAGATATCAAAAAAAAAAATAAGTAAATAAAAAAATAATAATAATATAACTTGAAAAAAAAAATATTATAATTTGAAACTGATTGGTAAAGGTTTATTCTTCGGTCAGAATTTGCCGTTTAAGAATATACCCATTTTGGGTATGTTATTAAAGAAACAAAAATAAAAAAAAATGAAACAAAATGAGAGAAAACGACTTCCAACAGACGTGTTCACAAGACGTTCGTATTATGAAAAGCTTTAAGATTTTTCACAATCTTTACACGAATATGCATTAGAAACAATTCAATCAGAACAAATCATACATGATGCATGTTTAAACTGGCATGGAACGTTGTTTTCTTTAATATTGTTATTCATATTCCTAAATCAAAGCTATTTCAAAAATATCGAAACAATGAAGTGTGAAGAAAATGTGTCTTACCAAGATTATGACATGATTATAGATGTTCTAGATCGTTTAAAATATGATGTGACATTTGTAGAACGTTATAATTATGGGAAATATTGTTATATAATTTTTTGCGTGAAAAACGTAGTTAACGTATTTGATCGTGGTGGTCAAAATATTGAGAAATCTATTTGCGAATGTGTCAAATTTATTCACAGATTACACTTGTTTGCATTAAATAGATCGTGGACCGAATTTGTTGAAAGGTTAAAAATCATTATCAATTATTTCCCGTATCAATCTAATGATGATGATGAAAAAATGATGGTTTTATCGAAATACGAGAGCCATAAACTCCAACTTTCGAAAAAAAAGTCATCTCTTTCCAATAATAATAAGCACGATCATAATAGACAAGAAGTATTCATTCATTTGTTTGATGATGAGAAGAATAGATGTGTTATTATTAAAAAAGGGGTAATAGATATAAAAGAGAAAAAAAATATTAAAAAAATAATACTAAAAACAAAATAATAGAAAAAAATAAATAATAAGAATTGAAAAAAAAAATTTTATAAAAAAATTATGATGAACGATTCTATTGAATTGAGAGCACTCGGTTGTCAAGAGGACAAAGAATTTAATCACATTGATCATTTGTGACTTCTGATGGAATGGGAAGACACCATCACCATGTATTTCATGCCTGGATTGGAATATGCCCGACGTGATGACGTGATCAAATGTTGGAGACAATTTGTGTCTTGCGTTGGAGAACCCAAGCCTAAAAAATCAGAAGAATTGAAGTTAGCGCATCAAGGTCTCACCACCGAAGACAGGGGACGTGTTTTGGAATATTTGTTGGAAAAGGGGAGACCGCTAAAAAAATTCCGTTAAATAATAATTGGGTTTTTTTTCTTCTAACAAAAAAAACTTCTTTTTTTATATATTTGTATAAGAAATAAAAAAAAAACTAAAAATAAAACCAATAATATTCATAATAATAGAAAAAAAATGAATAGTAAGAATAGAAAATGTTTTTTTATAAAATAATTATGAGTAAAACAAATGATTCCATGAAATCGAGAGCTCAGTTTCTCCGAATGACACTGTGCAGAGCTTACATGGTCTGCATGAATGAACAATTTCCTCGCATCATGAATGATATCACCTCCCACAGGCATGGGATATCCTATCAGACCGTGCAATGGTCCGTTACCTCCGTTTCCGTAGGACCATTCAGCTTTTTCTGCATCTAACACTCTGCTCTCCTCGGTCCAGATGGGGATCAATTGTCTGGCATATTTTATCTTTTCCACGACGGAGATCAGATTGCAGGCATCCGTCATGTGAGTGGGATCTGGTAGATTCGTGAGTGCGTACCCTCCCATTTCCAGTTTACCATCTTTTCTCCAGACTGTATTTTCGTCCAAGTACTTTCTGTTGACTGTGCTGAAATCGTATTCCAGGTCGTCATTGAGACCGAATAGATTGTGACCAGCCATGTTGATACCGTCTTCCATGGTTCCTCCAGATTTTTTGTTCAGATACAATTCGTCGACTTGAGATTCCAGATAGGATTGAGAATCCAGTAGGGCAGAATCCACATAACCTTTGTTGACCGCCATCAAGTCTTTGTCCACATCAGTGATCTGGGATAGATTCAATAACTTGTTGAATCCCGCATCCAGATCCGATTTCATTTCCATCTCGTGGACATTATTCTTTCTCACTTCCAAATCTATGTATTGTTTAGTTGCCGCATCGTTGGGATTCGTGGGAACAGACACATTGATTATTTTGTTACAATTCATGTCCAATTCAGACTGCATCACTTTAGGAATGTGGCGATCTCTCAGATGTTTACTGAATCTCGCATGAGAGTTGTCTGCATATCTTTTAGTGGCGGCATCACTCGAATCTCTAGGATCCGCTACGTTCACCACTCATTTAGATTTCAAGTCGAGATCATCCGTCATGGCTTTATTCACGCAATTATCTCTCATCATTTGCCGAAACTTTTCATCTCCTCTATCGACATATTGTTTAGTTGAGGCAACCGACTGATCGATCGGTTTGGGAAGATTGTAGATTTTCTTATTGTTTAAATTTAAAGGTTCTTGTCGAGGATCGTATCTCCGAACGAATCATTTGTCTAAGTTGGCAATGTCACCAACAATTTTGACTGTGGTTCTTCTTTTCTTTCTAGAGGAACCATCATTATCGTCAGCGCGACTGAATTTATCAACTGTCATGTTTTGTTTTGTTTTTTTTTATTATTTAAAAATATATATATTTTTATTGTTTTAATTAATGCAACCAAAAATTTTTTTTTTATATATCTCTCTCTATATATATATATCCAAAAAAAAAATTTCTTTAATATAAATCATTGAGAATATCTTGAAAGTGATCTCCTTCTGACCACCTCTTGAGTATGTTGAGGCATAGATGACCGCAAAACACTCGATCCGGTGCTTGCACTCATTTGGTATTGTAAATAACTGACGTCAAATAGTTCCTTATTTCTATCAGCGGTGAGATTCCATAGCTATCAAAATAATAATTTTTATTCTGCTTCGAAACCCATGTGACCCAATGTGGGCCCTCTCCTCTGATATTGTCCAGATTTAAAATTCCACATTCTGAATTGTCATCTTTTTTTTTTCTCTGCAAGGCATCTCTAGAAAACACATCTCGAAAATGTTTGATTTTTAAATCTTTTGCCACTTTCGTCAGATCAATGTTGGATAGGGATTCATTGGGTAAGACGACACCTTCTACGGATATGTGTTTTATTTTCTTATTATTCATAATATGTTTTGTTTTTATTTATTTTATTTTTTTCTATTCTTTTTTTTAATTTATAAACTCGCGAGTTTTTTTAAACTTATGACATTTCGTTGTCTTCAGTCGTACTCCATTCATCATCCTCTTGATTTTGTTGAAATATCACAGAATAATGTCCGAGTTCGAAAGTGTGTATTTTATCCTCACATATAATTCTCTTATCGTCATCAGCCACCAACGCAATCTTATTGATTTCTTTGGTGTATATCTCATGTATTTCACTTTGAATCAAGGCCATCTTTTTATACACCGTCAAATTTTCGAAAAGACAGTCTTTATACTCTTCGAAAGCAATGCTTTTATTCATCACACATGCTTGAATGCCTTTACATCTGTTGTGATCTCTTCACCATCGATGAGATAAGCATACAATTTAGGTCTCAAACCCACGCATTTGGTGATTTGTCTTCCACCGCTCTCGTCTTTAAATTTACCCAACACCTTTTTATTGGCACCCTTTGGAATCTTAGACGGGTGATCGTCGGGATAATTATTCACATCGAACCATTCATTCATGTCTGACGCTATGTCCTCTTAGATGTCCCTAGTCTCTATTTCGTAAGCTAGACTGTCTGTGTCGGCAAACAATAGTTTAGCTTTCAAATCGAATTTCGCTTTGACGTAATCGTAGTGAAACTCATACATCAACTGCTTGCTAATGTCTAAGATGATCGCTCTGAGATAACAGGGTTTATCAAACCTTAGATGCGTCTTTTGCATCGAATATGGTTCTATGTTGATAACTGGGTTTCGCAATTAATTTTCTAGACTTTTCTTCAGATGTGACGAGTTGAACATTAGTTCTATTCCTAATGTTTTCCATAGATTCCCCATACACGCAATTGTTCATGAGTTTGAAGAAATCTTTTTCGAAGTCGCTCTCAGCCTGCATTCTTAAATTCGTGTTGAGATTGATGTATTTTTTCATCCAAGGGTCCTCGTCGAATCGAATGATTCGATCCACGTCGATCAATTTCATCCCACGATCGATGTAATGTTTCAGATTTTCGCAGTAGACCACATACTTGCGTTTGTGAGTTAAATAGGAATGAGTTTTTCGATGCCATTCACTTCTATTCGTTCATGAGCTAGTGGATAATCATTGTATAAATCATGTAACGTTTCCGGATAGTCCAAATCAACCTCTAGAATACAAGGATAATGTCTCCATTTTTATTTTTCTTCCAACGTTTCGACCCATTTGAAATTTCTGATTGGTAAAGGATGACTCATAGCCCAACCGTACACATTATTAGCATCCCAATATCGTATGTATTTACTCGGTTTTTCCAAATCGAAATCTTTCCCCATGTGATAATTATTAGCTTTGGCATATCTGGTGGAAATAATAGAGACACCACCCCTCATGGCCTTTTCAAACATGAGCAACATGTCTACGTCCATTAATAATTCCAATCGAACCTCAGTTGTTTTCAAGAGAGCATCCCAAGTGAGTCCAGGTGCAGTGAAATACCAAGCTGGATCTAGTTCGTAATGTCGATGAAACACCGATCGAAAATTTTCCAACACGTCGGCCAAGAGAAGCACGTCAATTTTCAAATAGAGATCGTGATATTCTCTCGTGGATTTCATATCGAATAATCTCCACACTTTTTGCACTTGTTCATAATCATCGTCAGAAATGTGAGACTGGTATAATTTGAAATAAAAATCTGCTTTAGAAGGTAGAGCGACGTCGTCGAATTTCTTGAGATTGTTCATGTAATCGTAAGGATAAACAACGCCTTTCCTCAACATAATGTCCACCAATTCTCATTGATCTTTAAAATATTTACTCATGATTTTAAATTTCTCCCTATTCAAACTGTTGACTAATTTTTCCAGACTGGTTGACATAAATTTATAAGTATCGATGAAACGTATCTCTCTATGGATGGGACTCATTTTCTCAGTCAAACCATCGATGACTCTCTTTTTATCGACAACTTTACATTTAGTGAATGAAATGTATTTTTTATCGTTTTGCGCGATGCAGCTCAACTCCCCCTCGCTAACACCCATATTTTTCACGAACAAGTGACTGTTGTAACCCGAGAGATTGTGAAATATCATCGGATAGAATTGAGCATCTCGAAATCTCAAATTACATTTGTTGTGAGCAGCACCATGAAACAGACCTGTGTAGTGATTGTGATCTCTAACTTTTTTAGTATCTTCAGACTGATTATCGCATAATTGTCTACAGATGTGACATTCGGCGGTTTCGTTGAATTCTTGCTGTTGCTCTGGCGTGATGATCATGTCTTTAGGTTTTTTAAATTTGTCATATAATATTTGAATTTTCCATTCCAACTCTTCTACGAATCTTTGAGCCACGTCATCATCATCTGAACGCTTGGTGTAGACGAATGGACCTGACGATTCTCGATCGTCGAAAGAACATTTCACATAATAACAATAGCCTGAAGGTATGTGCTTCTGATATTTTTTAACGTAACTCCTACACTCGTCAGGCTGGCAAGAATTTATTTTCATGGTGAAACATTGGAAATCGGCGTAGATGATGAATGGTGGTTCTAATCTTCTATTGTAATGGTGAAAGTCCATGTAAGTGTTAAGTTTATGCATTCGATGGCAATGCCTTGCTTTTTGCAGCAATATTCCCGATGACGCATCAACGATTCTTGACAATGGAACGAATTCATGCAGAGGAGACAGAAAAATTTCTTGTGCTCACGTTTAGAAATCTGCTTCGATAACAATTGACTCATTTCTTTAATCCAGCAATAATGTTGATTGTCACCCTCTGAAATTAATAACAAATTAACAATCTTTTCTCTCTCTTTGTGCGAAGTCAGTCTGAGAGGACAGACTATTCCTTTTTTTTCATTTCTCTCGTATCCCAAGACGTTCACAGCCACTGTGGAATTTAGCTTTTCTAAATCTCTGATGTCTTTCAACCGTGTTGGGAAAGACCCTCCCGTCCAATCGAAATTTTTACAAGTCTCTGAATACTTGGAAACTCTCTGAGCGTCCTTTTCTATGGGATTCAAGGCTGATGTGATCGCCCATTTGAAACACTCGTTATCATCTTTATTTTTCACCTTGATCACAGCTTGTTTTTTAAATATGAAATAAGGTAATTTTATGTAGAAAGATGCTTTCAAAGGATCATGTCTATCCACGTGAATCTCGAGATTCAATATCTTCTCGCACGTCCAATTACTTCCCTTATTTTGAAAAGTAGCCATAGATTCCATCATCTTGTCTTTCATCACTTTATAAACGTCGACTAATTCGTCATCTCTAAACACAAGCTCGTTTTTAGATCGGAAAAAGGCATCTCGTTCCAGGATCTTACCCGTTTTCGCGTCGACCTTTTTCATCAGACAATACAAGATCATTCTTATTTTTAAACCCTTACCTAGATGTTTTTGAATTATGTCCAACACTCTACCCTTCACCCATTCCATGAACGATTCAGGATCAAGTTTTTTTTTACGAGACCGGGCTTAACGTCAAAAGTTTTAAATCATTCTTTGATGGCTTTGTCTTGTTCTATCAAAATCAATGGTGACTTCAATGCTTCGATCACGATATCTGTTATAACATCAAGACCCTTATTTCATTCACCGCTCTCTCGATTGCATCCATCATTTTGTTTTTTTTCTAACAAATCATCAACTCGAACCGCGTCGTTTTTCATTTTTATATTATTCTCTTTCAAAAATCTTCTGGCACTCTACCACTTTTCGTTTAATGGCTATCTTCTTCTTCTTCTTCTTAGTTTTCTCCATGGTCGTTTGTTGATGTTGTTTTGTCGTCGCTATCTTCTCCTCTTTTTTTGCAATTTCAGTTGTTTTTGTCACTACCGCAGATCTTTCGTCCATTCCCTTTCCATCGAGCAAATGACTTATGCATTCGGTTTTTTTCATGTATTTGGCACCTTTCAATTTCAACGACTGACACACTTTGGCTTGTAATTTCACCAGTGATAGATCACAAGTATCCTCACGCATGGCTTCAATCAATCATTCTTTGGTTTTGTAATGGTTATAATTTTTAATTCCTAGATTTCTACAGTACTTTTTCAACTAGGATTTGGTAGAAAAATATAAAAAAATTTCCACGATATACTTTTTTGTTTTTGGCATTTTTTTTTATTTAATATGTATATATAACATTTAATTTAATTTTTCAAAAAAATGTTTGTGAATTGTTAAACTTCTTATTATAAAAAATAGAAAAAAACAGAAAAAAACGAGTACTTCTTCATGATAAATACTTTAATATGCTTTTTGAATTGAAATTTAAAATCTATCTTTTATGAACTAACTCTCTCTTTTTTATCATATTTTCGCGTTCGTTATAAGCATGTTAACTTTAAAGCTATCCTTTTCCCGAGAGCTATCCTTTCCCCGCTGAAAAATCCATTGGAAAAGCAGATTCACATTTTCCTTGTGAATTGTTAATAGATCGTCTTGACTTTCGTACATTAAATCCAGGGTGGTCTCATTCAATTTCAAAGGCAATGTATATTTCTCGTATTCATCTCTCAATCCACGTCCTTCAAATCAATGGCGTTTTGCAATTGTAGTCTATAAATTTTATTACTGTATTTCGAAAATCTCTCGACTCTCTTCAATTTTAATATGGATTGTTTAGGTACTGACTATGTCATGACTGATTATTTTTTTTTATGATAATAATTATTTATTATAAAAAATATTTTTTAATTTTTTTTTCTACTTCTTATTATATATGTAAAAATAACAACTTTTTTTTAACAAGTTTTTTTTCTTTAATGACAAAAACGGTTATTAAATTTTGTGAGTGTATTTTTTTTTAATGATAATAATTGTTAATTGTAAAAATATTTTTTTGTTTTTTTTCTACTTTTTATTATTAAAATATATTTTGTCAAAATTTTTTTTTGTGATTTTCAAAAAAAAATTTGTGAATTGTCAAACTTTTTATGATAATAATTATTAATTGTAAAAATATTTTATTTTTTTTTTCTACTTCTTATTATGTATGTAAAAAATAACTTTTTTCAGTTTTTTTTCTTTAATGACAAAAACGGTTATTAAATTTTATGATGAAAATAGAATGAAGCTGATGCTGATTGATCGATAATTCTGTTATATCATTGGTCAAAACAATTTTTTATCATCCGTCTCACAACTTGTAATATCTACATAATCGCAGACCGGAGCGGGCGCACCTCACGTGTTTTAGACTCCGAAAGCTATCTCTCTCTCCTTGCCAAAAACCTCACTACGTTATCAACGACCGGTTCGGGCGCACCGATAAATTCGCTGCTCGATTTGGGCTGCGTTTTCCGCGGGAATCGACGTTGGATCGCTAGTATTTCATCCACACCAGTGATGTTTTTTAGGCGGTATTCTGTCGAAAAAATTTACCTAAATGACGGGTCCGTGTTACCTCTGCGAAAGGTGAGTGTTTTCCCGAGAACGATCGTCGTCAAAAGTTACGAGCGCACTTAAAAGTGAATTTTTAAGAGAGGGAATTTTATAGAGTTTGTTAAAATTCTGTCGAAATTTTAGTTGGATCCACATTGATCGTTAGAGAAATTGAACGTTGAACACACGACACATCGTCTACGTCCACCGCTGTAATACCTGGAAACAGTGACGATGTGAACGTGAACGTGTCGCATCGTACAAATCGATGGATTTCGATCGTGATGAACGCGATTTGCTCAAATAAAATTAAGTTTTGGTGAGGTGCGATCTGTGCCAAAAAATGTGGTGTGCTCGGACCGGTCATTCCACTCTACTGAGACTAAACATGGATACTAGGCTATTATTAGATCAAAATATGAATAGATTCTGCATTACAAATTTGGTATTTTTATCCACCAAGTAACGTTTTTTTCTGTTAAGCCACCCTTCTTTTATAAGCAACCTCAAAATGGTTTCGTATTTTCTCGGTATGGTTACGTTTACTAGTTGTTTCAGAAAAAAATGAAGAAAAGCATCCACAGAAAGTCGTGAAATATTTTCGTCGAATCATGTTGCATCATTTCGAGTAGCATTATGGTGCAACGCGTGGCTTCCAGTTAGACTTACTGTGGTCCTCCGTGGTTGCCATCATCTTTAAGAAACTATAGTCAAACCTTTCTGCCAATCCAATTGCCATTGATTGATAGGGTGCCATACGTGTTTGATGAGCCTAAGTAATCTTACAGAGTTCCTTATAGATTTTCCAACCCCAATCACTATGAAGCTTCCCAGTAAAACTGTAAAATGCAATGAAATTCTTAATAGAGCCTTGGTCGAGATAAAAGCGGTCTGGTAACTACACGGAATCTACTGTGTGTATCGCCTGGAACGATCTGTGATCACCAGAATTCATAACCACTTGTTGACTGCTCCAGGCTAAGGAACTCGATACACACTAACTCCATTGTTCTACTAGTTCCAATTGGAATTGGAGTTTCCGTCCAAAACATCTTCCACAGTGGCCTACTTCGCGCTAATCATCTCTCTCCATACTAGGCGCAAAAAACATCCCTTTGACAGTTAAAGAGTGTTCTCCTTCCTTCGTGACCAACGTGGCCATGCACTTCAATGCTAGTTGATGGAGCGATTCTTGTAACACAGGGTGTTGTATATTTTTCATTCAGAAAAGTAGTCCAAATAGAGAATACCAGATTCCAGTTTTAATTTTTATAATCTCTCGAGTATTTCTCTACCTCCAGTGATTCCCTGCTTCTTCAGCTCGTATGAACAGAACTGCTTTTAATGATGTGAGCAACTCTGGACAACGTAGAAACTCAGTCCTCTCTGACCCATGCATCGAGGGTGACATAGACCACGCAAAGTGAACGGGGGGTGTGTTCTGGGATAAACTGTCTACAAACGGTACTGAAGTAGTCGCCTCTTCACAAAGAGCGTTCATAATGCCAGCAAACATTTGTGGTCTTCTTGGTAAACCATCAGCACCACAATCTTGATCTTGTTTCTTTGGTGAAAATCGGTTGATAAATGCCATTTCACTCAACTCAGCATTTTTGGATCTCCCTGGTCCCCAATATTAGATATGTCACGTAATCTGCATGGATCTATTTGTCACACCCCACAATTCAGTTTATTTGGAGAAAAGCGGTTGGTAAATGCGATTTTTATCAACTCAGAACTTTGGGATCCCCTGGTCCCAAATCTTTGGAAGGTTGGTCCTCAATTTTGGTGGCAATATTCGTGAATCTATTTGTGCCACCCCACATGCAGTTTATTTGGCAAAAATGAGTTGATAAATGCGATTTGGCGCAACTCAGCACTTCTGGGTCCCCCTGGTCCCCAATTTTGGGAAGGCTGTGTCCCCAGTTATGAGGCTAATTTTCATGAATATATTTGCGCCACCCTACAATACAGGTCCGGTTCCCACTTTTGGTGGAAATCTGCATGAGTCTATTTGTGCCACGACACAATGCAGTTTATTTGGCGAAAATCAGTAGATAACGAAATGAAATGAAATGAAGTTTATTCAACAAAATACCAAATTTACAAGTAAGATTTGTACAAAGAGTTTTACATATATGGAGTACGCTGGTAAATTGTTGGGAGACAACATAGCCACATTGGCTACCTTCCTGTTGCCCCCAGGAAGTGAAAAAGACTATACAGAAATGAATACACAGAAATGGAGTAGACTGGATATTTATGTTCATAAGTACCACTGCCCATGGCCCAGCTATTGAGTGAATGATCAGGAGAAGGAAGACCTCGAATCTACATGCTGGCCCCTTCCCAGTCCACGCGAAAGACTGCACCCGATATGCGCGAGTGCAATCTGACGGTAGACTACAAATTTGGATAAATAAGATTAAACTAGAGATGATGGTTCAAGACATGACTGGGAGATTAATTCGAGGTCGGACGGGATGAGGTAACTGGAGAAGTCACCGTCATAAGCTGGCAATGGCGTCCTACTATTAAGAATATTTTTTTCTTGGCAGGTAAAACTCGAACATTCTTCGCCTTGAGTACAAGTGTTTAAAATATGGCTCGTTTGTAACTATGAGGTGGGAATGTTAATGGCAAATAGGACGATTTCTGCCTTCATTGACGTCATATATAAGGTCGCCATAGTGCCAGAATGCCCTATGTCCCACTGGCACATAGAGCACTCTGGCATCCAGGCGACGACTTTTTTCTCTCATATCAAGGGTCCCACATGGGAATGTGGCGACGTGCATGTGTTATTGGGCGTTAGGTCTACAGTCTGGACACATTCGATACGAACAGGTAACATGTGAGGAGTAGCTTGCTAAGCATTCATTAGTAAGTTGTTTCCTGAAAACATGTCGAGAAGGTAGGGCCCGTAAGTTAGCATCAATTCCATTCCAAATCTTTGGGAAGCTATGTTTGGCAGTTTGGCAGAGAATTGGGTTCCAGCTTTCTGCGACTGTATCATGCCAACTTGTCTTGTTTGAAGTCCGGATAAAGAGTGTACACTAAAACATGTTTTGAATGAGTTGGGCAAACTATCGTTTTTCCAGTCGTGCATGAATAGAGAGACATTCACTTTGTAAAGATCGTTAAATTTTAGTATGTTATTATCCTTGAATAGGGGATCAGTATGGCTATTAAACTTTTTACAACTAATTACTCGCATCGCACGTTTCTTTAAAGAGAGTATATTTTACTGCTGGATGGCCCATGCCCCCAAATTTGGATTGCATACAGTAAGTGACTATGAACTAATGTATAATACAGTAATTTCAGTGATTTCTTAGGGATAACGTTTTTCACTTTATTCAAACAATAGATTGCACTTGACATCTTGGAACATACTGTGGATATGTGGTACTTAAAATTGAGGTTTGGGGTTTTCGTCAAGGTATACGCCTAGGAACTTAGCGACTTTTTCTTGTTGGGAGTTACCTATGGGTGAAAGCTTGGTATTGTTAAGAAAAATATTTAGTAAGTCGGATTTGTTCGGACTGTTCGGTGGGTGTAGCATAATATATTTACACTTACTGGCGTTCACTTGGAGTTTGTTGCAACAGCACCAGTCGAATATTTTAATCAGCTCAGTATTAACTGTAGTCTCCAGAGTATTCAGGTCATGTCCAGCTGTAAACGGCGTTGTGTCGTCGGCAAATGATAACAGGTTAAGAATAGTGGAGTATCTCATATCATTCACGTAAATTAAATTAAGAAGAGGATAGGCCCCAACACAGACTCCTGGGGGGACCCCGCAAGTGACATGTCGATTTGGGGATCGATTCGTGTTATATTCCACACCCTGTTCTCTGCCTGATAAATAGCTTTGGAACCAAAGTTTACTTATCCCTCTTATTCCGTAGAATTCCATTTTGCTAAGTAAAATTTCGTGACTGATAGAGTCAAATGCCTTAGACAAATCAAGGAAGACGGCTAGTGTAGAGTCTTTTGTAGGCTTGTAGTTGCATTCAGCGACATACTGCAAAAGGTGAATGATGGGGTGAAAAGTGAAATGATTTTTGCGAAAGCCGTACTGATGTTCGTACAGTATATTAAAGTCGTTGAGAAAATTAGAGAGTCTCCGGTTCATTATTTTCTCCAGAAGTTTCGAAAATGCCGGTAATAAACTAATTGGTCTGTAGTTACTCAGCTCACGAGAATTACCCCCTTTGAAAATTGGTATCACCTTTGCTATTTTCATTTTATCGGGGACTTTACCTTGTATAAATGACTGATTGAATATATAGGCCAGGGGTTTTGCGATCTCACAAATTGCCTCTTTCATTATTTTTGTAGATAAATTGTAAGCGTCGGTACTCATTTTCCCTTTCAATTGTCCGGCTGTCAGTATGATTTCTTGCTCGTTTGTTGGGGTAATAAAAAGGAGTCCGGGTAATTTCCGTTCATGAAGTCACCGAAGTTGTTATCGGAGGTGGAGACGTTATCGTTAATAGTCTGACCAATTTCTGAGAAGTAACCATTAAAACTGGAGGCGATTTTTTCGGGGTCGGATATTTCAACGTTATTATGAGATATGCTAACGTCGAATAAGGAACCAGGAACAAGTAGCGGTTGTCATGTCGCCCGATAATGTGATAATTAACAGTTTATCTTCTCAGTTGACATCTTGTGCCCGGACAAGCGCAGCAGTACTATAGGTGACTGGCTTGCTAACTGTGAATTTATATTTATCTTTCGGCGGCAGTGTGGTCACACATGCAGTAAGTGACCTTAAACACCGGTATATGCGCACATAAAAACCACGAAAACACGTTCCATCACAGTATTGAACCAAACAAAATATATTTAACCTCGAAAAATTCTTTAGACTTATGACCAAATGATTGAAGATCGGCAAATATATACGAAAACCATAATTTGAGTCTCCCGCAAACATTTTTTTAAAATTTTGTGGAAATTTTGTGGAAAAATTGTTTATTTTCATGGTTTATTACATTATTGGTTGTTACACTACTGCTTGATTTCTATGACATCACTGGTTGATTATTACACTACTGGTTCTAACGGGGAGGAGGTAGATAACTCCTTGATACTTTTTCCCAGGTGAGATAATTATTATCCCTGGTGGGTGAGGGTATGAGATGGGGAAATCTCACCGAGGGCACGATATTTGGGCCAGATACGAGACTTGCCGAGTGTCTGGACCAAATATCTTGTCCCGAGGGTGAGATATCCCCATCTCACACCCACCCCAACAGGGATAATTTTCCTCTCCTCACCAAACACTCTGACGTCATCAAAAGTAATCCAGGGGCACGTGCAGCAATATCGACCAATTTTGTTGTCCATTTTCAGAAAAAAACTGATTGCTTATCGGAAAGAGCGCACAAAAATACTGTATATATATCAGGTACATACCACGAAATTAAATAAAAACGCCGGCAAGACAGGGGTTAAAGATTTGTAACGAAATGAACATTGACACATTCCGATGTGCAACTCTCTCCACTCATAATGGCGTTCACCCAAACATTCATATAAAAGTATCAAGTGTCCTTTGCTTTTGCGGTCTGTGTTTTTATTTCTATTTCTTCGACAAACGTTCGTCTGCTAATGTTTCCGAAACGTGATGCCATGTTATTTGTTTACGGAAGAACGTGCGATGATTAAATAATCCGTGCCTTCATTAAATATGCTAATAAGCCGGTCACGTGGGTGACGTGTGATAGATAGATGTCTCACATGGCCTTCTCACATGAGACACGCATATCTTGCATAGGAAGTGTGGGGTGGTGGGGGGGGGGGGGACTCCTCGATACTTTTTCCATGTGAGACATTTTCGTCAGGATTGGAGCCCAAGCTATCAATTATTTCTTGCTAGTAATCATGTACTTTCTTAAAAGTACTACCCGATATGGGCTACTGGGGTCAAACTGGAGTACCTGTACCTTACGTGTTAATTAAATAATATGTGTTGTCACGACCCCTACGTGTATATTTTGTCTATTCACTAATAAATTGCCAAGAGGACTGTAATCCCAACTGACTAATATCCCTACTGCATCATCAAAGCATGCCTTCGGTGAAGGCATGCCTTGATGATATAGTTGGATTATTAGTCAGTCGGGACTTGGGCTATCACAGTTGGAACAAATCAGGTTTACGCCCACAATCGGTCATCTTCACGACACCCCTAGTTGAGGACTAGTGTAGCCGTAAACGTATAGGCAAAGCTACTAAAGCAGTGATGTGGGAATTCTGTTGGAAAATTTTGCAGTCGACTAAATTTTGCAGTCGACTGCAAAATTTATTATAGGAATTTTCATATCGGTAAACTTGTATACCGGAAAATCGTCACGTCTTTAAAAACGCCAATGATTCATGTGAATCACTTCAGGGTCGAAGGCATGAGCTGCAATTTTGGAAAATATTGTTGTAAACGTGTTAATAGTATTAGCCACAGGTGACCAAAAGCTATTAGATGAACGATCTTGCTGTACCAATAGTTATTACATATATTTTGTTTCATAAAAATGATTTTCCACCTAACAGTGCATAAATACATATTGGCGTGTCTTTAAACGTTCAAACGGGGCAAACGCATGCCATTATAGTTCAAGGCATGTTTGCTACTGCTGTCTTTGTACAATGAGCCACCTTTTACCTCCCGAAATCCAACTGAGATGAATGAACAAAGCCTTTTATCTGAAAAACACAAATCGTCTTATCACGTCCAGTATTCCGAAGAGTGAAAAAATGTGTCTGCACTAACTTTGGCACATAGTAAGCGATTGTGAAGAGTAGCGTGGCAGGAGCATGGGGTTTCTTGTCTATATCTTAAGTTATTTGAAGATATCCCTGCCTCAACATTGTCAACAAAAGTCGGTTCAGTGAACAACCATTAGCTGTGGTATTTATTATTTCAACTCTCCAGGATCACGTTATCTGTCACGGTAGTTGCAACCGCGTCGGAAGCATCCCATGGCGAGGGGGGGGGGGGGGGGGGGGGGATAATTAAAAAAAAATAAAAAATGGCACTGTATGAATTAAGACCGTGAGTTTACAACCTATCATAAATTTCAAATTGAAATAGTATTGACCTCATATATATCGTCCCTTGAGAGGAACATGGTGCAGGTACAATGTTCAAACATTTCAGATGGCACCTTACTCAACTCAGTGGACGATATATACACAGAACGACACGCGTGTGTGATTGGGTTAATCGATATGGCACGAGTGCCAGCGCGGAAGGATAGAACGAGAGGGCGCCGGCCTCGAGTTTTATCCTTCCGCGATGGCACAAGTGGCATCTCGATAAGCCCATTCACACACAAGTGTCGTTCTGTGTTTATTACACGCCTTCACGTCTATAAAAACAATTATTAGAAGAACACTCGGAAATTCATTTGACAACAGTTACTATCAACAAAAAGAACAGATTTTATTGTCAACCAGATTAGCGAGGGGAACCCGTGCTATTATTTCGTTCCTTGAGTTCCAGTGTGTTATATGTGCCTACTGGCACATAGAACACATTGGAACTCAGGGGACGATTTCCAGCTATCGTTAGAGATTCACATTTTAATTGCGGTGCACGATTTGAAGAAAAGTCCAGTGAAATTTCGCTTCTTTACAAAAATAGTGCGTCAATGATTTCCGTTCAGCACATATGTGTGGAACAGATTTTTAAGTTCCGCATGGTTTAGCGTTGCTGTAGATGGGGATTTCATAGAACAGGCGTGTAATAAAAAGCTTTAGAAACCAATCCGCCGATTGTATAGCTTCTTTGTTTTGCGATTGTCAACAAAATCCCGTGATTATGTCTGATAATCCCCCACACACCATAGGCACTGGCACACGTAAAATACGTTAGAATTGAATATTCAAGAGTTTCGCCGTTACAGTTCTCGGAAAGTAAAGTATTTACAAATAGTGCACTTCTGACGAAAAGAAGCACGTGCTGCGTCCCTTGCCCCTAGCCTCGGGGCAATGGGAAAGTTGCCCCTCCCCCTGTCGCCCTGCTTCCAGCTCCCTTGGGCAGTTGTCTAGCTTAGGCCATTCCAGCTTGGTGTTATCCTATCTCTGTTGAACGTGGTCCTATAATCCCATCGATTCGTGGATGCCAGTACCCAATATCGCCGAGTCGCGTTTGAAGCAAGTAATCGGGCTATTGGTTTGAAAGAGTCCGCTGTACCAATGAATAAATATCCGAATGTTCAATGTACATAGAACGGCATACGCCTGTGAATGGGTTATTCGATATGGCACGAGTGCCAGCGCGGAAGGATAAAACGAGAAGCCATATCGATTAACTCATTCACACGCATGTGTCGTTCTGTGTTTATTACACACCTTCACGTCTATAAAACAAAAACTATTAGAAGGGCACTCAGCAATTCATTTGACAACTATCAACAAAAACATATTTAATCGCCAACCAAATTTGCGAGGGGAACCCGTGTTACTATTTCGTCCCCTGAGTTCCAATGAGTTCTATGTGCCTACTGCCTACTGGTACACAGAACATATTGGAACTCAGGGGACGATTTTTTCTATCGCTAGCGATTCAAAATGTAATTGCGGTGCACGATTAGTAGAAAATTCCAGTGAAATTTCGCTTTTATTTAAAATAGTCCGACATTGATTTCCATTCCGCATGGTTTAGTGTTCCTGAAGGTAGGGATTTCAAAGAACAGGCTTGTAATAAAACACTTCATGTAAATACGTAATTTACTTACCTTGTTCTACGCACTCTGAACCGAACTGATGAAACGAGAAAGGTATGGGGAATATATACAAACGTGTCAGGGGTCTGATATTTTCTTTTTATTCATATCACACTAGTTCAAGTTAGAATGAATCGTCTTCTACTTTATCGCGTGATAAGAATAACTTTTAAGTCATCTTTATTCACTGCGATGCGTGACACAAACTCCGTTCACATGCGCCGATTTGCATACTTGAGTATTTATTTGCATATACGCATATTTGCTTACGTATGCAAATCAGAGAATGTGAACTCATTTACTCATGTGAGTAAAATTTACACAATATGCATTTTTTTTATTTTTGCATCTAGTTGGGACCAAGTGCAAATTTTCGTTTGCACATTTGCAAAATTTGCCCATGAGTATTTTTTTGTTTGCTTCATGCACTCTAGCCGTCCATCCAATATTTATGTCACGGAATATACATTTATGGTCACAAACACTTTGCATGATGAGAGAATAGTATCCTTTGCGGTCCATCGTGAGATCCCACCAATGCAACTATAGATATGTCGGTGCCATCAATGGCCCCACCACAGTTTGGGAAGCCCCAAGAGTCCTGGTATTCTTTAATTTCTTTAAATCATCACTTGGGAATGATACATACTCTTCGAGGTGATTCTCAACTAAAGCTTCACAAACCCTGTAAATGCATTTAAATACTGCAGACTTTCCAACACCGAATAGATTGTCAACATTTCTGAACTCAGCAGGGGTAGCGAGCCAGTAAAGGGTTATCGCAACTTGTTTTGACACATCAGTGGATTCTCGTAGAACCGCATCATCTGGAGAAAGATCAGGTTCCAGAGTCCTACATATTTCATCAAAATTCTGTCTCCTCATTCTGAAGTTTCCCACAACCAATGTTCCTCGTCAAATGTCCTCGACACAACCCGGCTGTATCTACGCCATATCCTCTTCTCATGTCCGGACCCCAAAGCAAACCCTTATCCCAAGCAATCTGGCAGCATTCAACTTCTGCTAAACCTGAACAGTCCATCCATTTTCACTGAAATGATTGAAATAATTAAGAATCCCAAACGCACGTCAAGGCATCGCAAAAATACTTCTGCACATGTTAGCAAAATTTGCGTATATGCAAATTTACTCACGTATGCAAATCGGCGCATCGGAACGGGGCTTATAGCCCCGTTCAGATGCGCCGATTTGCATACGTGAGTAAATTTGCATATAATGTGCGGAATTTCAGTCTCACGGGGGACAATTGTTTTCTACCTTTGCTTCTTATATATCAAGACTAGGCCGCAGATGTTTATGAGCAAGTCAGCACAGTTTCATTAGGAATGGAGATATGAGGCTGAAAAAGGTAACCAGGTACCGACTGTTCAAGAGAAGTTTGTGACCTGCGAATGTTAAATTAAACCTTTGATAGCTAGCCTCTGTTCACGCGGACTTTGCAGAAAATACCCTGAACACGGCGGAGTTCACGCAACGATATATCTTTACTAAGAGCCCAGAAACGAAAGCAAAAAGTGTTGACGGGAAGCAACTAAGTCATTTCATACTAAATCACAGAGTTCTAAGTACAGTGAGACCAATGTGTAGATTGCAATATGAAATCACTACATCCAGTTTTAACCTAAATAATCATTGCGTCAGAATTCAACTTGATTTTTTATTCCATATCTGGCATTCGACTGTGTTCAAGTGATTATTGCGTCTGTTTTATGGCAAACAACAAGTGAGCCAAAACAGAGTGCCGAAATTCCAAAAAAAGAATGCAATAGTGACTGGGTATTTTGTTTCTTGATCGTAATGCCCACGCCGCATTTGTTTTGTGATGGCCCAACACGACCCAATTCGAGCACCTGTATCTTATGTGTTCATTAAATAAGAAGTTGTATCAAAACAATTACATGTATCTTATATCTATTCACTTATAAATTTCCAAGAAGTCTTAAGTTTTTAACTATAATTCCGACTGACCAATATTCCAACTACATCATCAGCACCGTGGATCATCGTACAGCTAAAAACCGCAAGTAGTTGATTCCGAGGCGATGTATTCTATTTTTAGATTGAAGTTTAATGAGCATTTACAAATAAAATTCATGGTTCAATAAAATTCAAAACAGACAGCACGATTGTTCTCGTCAGTTCAATGTACTTGTGCATATTTTATATTCAATTCTCAATACTATTCGAATGCCTATTCGTGATTAATCGAGTTTTGTTACAAAAATATTCATTCAAATCATCGTCGCTGAACAATTTCTCACAGCAAAATCTGCGCAAAATGTGACTTTGTACTCACTTACTTGTCAAAGCCCTTGAGTGTTATGCAATATATCGATCTACAATTGGCTTGTGTCGTACAATTTGCATCATAGATGGCCCCAGATCCCCAGTCGAAAGCATTTCATTCATGCACCAACTGCAAACACGCTGTAAGGTTAGTTGTAAAGTCATGTAATCATTAGTTGCTGGAAATATGTTCGGTTAGTTATGATTGCCCGAACACAAGCATTGTCGGTTTAGAATAACATGTCGTTAAATGTCGTGTGTTTTCTCGAAAATATTTAGTATTCGAATGATACGAAGGTAATGAATGTGTTTTGGATTAGATTATCTAGATATCAGTAGATTATCTTCTTATTAGTTGCATTCAGTTACTGGAACCCATTATATTCTGCTCATAGACCAAATATTTATGGAAATGGACGTAGCTCCCAACAGATATTAGTATGATATCATGGTTGGAAAATGCAAAATACGATGTTAATTGTTTAGTCAATTTGTTAACAACTGCAAAATGCAACAGTTAAAATAATAATGCAGTTCACAAAAGATGCTGTTCAAATCTTATTATTTGTTCATGTTTTTGCTTAAAAAAATAACCTATGGCCCTCTAATTTGATAGGCTCATCCCAATGAGAGGTCATAAGCTATCGTGTTAGAACAAAAAATTGAGAATTTTTAGAAATTCTAGGTTTTGCAGGTGTATTAACCCTATACCTGCTGCCAGACGACAGTTTCGATAATATTTCTGGAAAATAAAAAAAAAACGTTTTTTCTTCTTCCATATAATAGATTATGTCAATCACCCTCAGTGGAACGAGTCCATTGTGCTCATTCCAATGAGGAGTCATAAGCAATGTATTTTTTTTTAAACTGCAGGCCAGCATAGCACCACCTCCCTTCCCATCCATATGATGGCAATGTGAGCTGGCTCTCCAAACTCTCCTACCACAAGGTTGGGGGCGGTGGCTCAAGTATCAAATGACATCATTCATCATGTTTTGTTCTTCATCCTAACTATGGCTGAGATGACAGGTTAAGTTGAAAAATATTCTTGTAATTAATTCATTGGCATGGGATTATTACATGGTATCTTGGATAAGTTCAGGGGAGGCGGTCAGTTTAGTATTTCCCGATAATTAACGGGATCGTTTTTATACAAACTGGAAATATTATAATACTTAGTCATTCTGGAGAAACGGTTTATGAACTCCAGTCTCTAACGCGTGGAAAGTGTCAGTTTATCGACATATATTTATTTTACAGTTACTTTTTCAACAACGTTCCCACCGAAAGTTGTCGAAACAGTGTCCACGGCCACCGAGTCATGGCACAGCGTGCATTCAAATATCATTTAAGTCGATAGAAACTCATTTCGAAATAATAACAGTTGTCACACAATATTGCCATTGACTTAAACAAATAGTTACACTGGCTAAATGTTTTTGGAATTCGCACTAATAAACGTAATGGGGCCCGAAACGCTTCACTCGCTCTCTTCTCCCATTGCTACAACGTGCTTTCTTAAAATGTTTACACCCCGTGACTTTACATAGATTCAAATCCAAGATGACAGTTTCTAAATGGGCTTATTCCTCCGTCGGTCGACGAGTAACGCGGACTCGGGTGTCAAAAATCACGATTTTCTGTTTTGGTGTCCCAGCCGACTCCCAATTTTCATAATGTTTCACGTCAACAAATCACCACCTCGTATCGCCTCGCCTCGCCTGACCCGACCCCCCACCCCCCCCCCATCCCCCCCCCCCCCCCCCCCCCCCATCGGAAAGGGACATATCACTGCCTACAGGTTTGGGAGCACACGTGTCTAAAATCGATGCGGTGCGAATATCTGATGTTTGAGTTAAATATTTGTGAGGGTGACAGGCCTCCGAATTTCAAAATAGAAAAACGCACAAGTGTTAGTTTATGTGGTCATTGTTACCGCAAAGCTATCAATGGGAGTGAAGTTTCGCGGAGTGTGATGAAATATCCCAATAATCCTTTATTTAAAATGAGGTTTAGTCAAGGATGAAATGTGCGGCGCCAAAATTTCATCCATAAGGCCTAAATAAATGGTTCAAAATAAGCTTTCGCGTGGATCATAATAATAATAACTTTATTTTTTACTACCCGAAGATTAATCCACAGCTACCTAATATTTCTTTTGCTCTCTGTCATGAAAACAAGCCCTATAAAATCACACCAAGTACGGTTTTGATGAGAACAGCTCAGTAAAACAGTACCAATATCTGGATATTGGGACGGTTTTGAAACAGTCCCAATAACCAGATATTTGTACGATTGTCACGGTACTGTAATCATAACCATTCAAAAATAAACATGCTGTAAAGGAGGTGTGAAAAACTTTCTAACACATGAATTATCGACAAGCAACTGAATTGAGTGTGCATCGTGTCCAAATTATAATGTACTTGGGCTTTCCTTGAGCGCCTCCCGAAGTCTCCTTGGTTACGAATCGAAATTAAGTATTTTTATTGTTTACTAATCATATATATTTCATTTTCAGCTTATTTTATTCAACTTTGTGGGGAGTTAGTTTAGTATAGTAACTGGGACAAAGTTAGGAGGCCTTAAATAAAACTGTGAGCGCTAAGTTGTCGAACGGTTCGTCGTGTTGCCTTTTGTCGCGTGTTTACAATTTTCCCTTCCGATCGCGTAATTTTGTCTTGATGATGGCGAGCAAGTCTGTTCAGACGGAGGTAAGTATGGAGGTAAATACGTGTAATATCGCGGTCCAGGTCAACGGTGCCAACGGAGTAAGTATTGGTGTGCAGACAGAGGTCACTGGGGGTGTCGGTCAGAGCCGGGTTGGTGGGGCCACCGATGGCGATATTGGGCTTGAAGTTTGTAAACAGTGTTCTATGATGTATGGGGACTGTCGCTCGATGGGATATGGAGAGGTATGTGCAAACTGTCAGGAAATCCTCCGCCTACTTGAGACAATTGTTAAGTTTGAGGGGGAGATTGCTGAGCTGAAGGGAAAACTTGGTAGGGCGGGGCTGTCTGGAGTTACGCCTGTGAAAGTGGCTTTCCGAGAAGGATGGAAGGTTGTCGGTGGTTCCAAGAGGAAAGATGGGGGTAGAACCTTTGATGTGAATGAGGTAGGTGATGAGGTGGGGGCTGCTAGAAAAGTACGTAGGACAGATGAGGGGGGCCCAGGCCGGAGCAATGCTGTAAAGCGTTTGGCGTGGACTACCAAAAGTGGTAGGAAAGGGGGGCCAGAGAAGCAGGTAGATAGGGGTGTAAAGTCCAAAGGCAGTGGGGAGTGCAGCACCAGAAACAGATTTGATGTGCTCGATTCGGAAGAGACAGAGGAGGAGATGGAGGTAGTTGCAACAGATAGTAGCTTGGGGTCTAGGCCAGGAAAAAGGAGGAGGGATCCGGGGGAAGACCAGGGGAGTAGTCCAGGTAGCTCAGGGCCTGGAAAGAGACGGAGGGACAAGGATAGGAGTAATCCTAGGTCAAAGATACCGATACCGATATTGATTCCGAGTGGGGCTGTTGGAGAGGAAGAGGACGCTGTAAACAATAGGAGACTAGAGGAGATAAATAGGGCGAGGTCCAAAAGTAAGTTGGTGGTTGCGGGAAGTAGCATAGTTCGGGGGATCGACAAGGTTGTCTGTGGTCCGGACAGTAAAAATAGAACAGTTCTGTGCTTTCCGGGGGCTAAAGTGGAGGACCTGAGGGATAGAGTGGACGGTATTGTAGCTGGGTCGGGGCCTGATCCGGTAGTGGTATTACATGTGGGGTCCAATAACATCAGGGAGAGGAAATCAGTTCGTTTGGTGGACACATACAAGGACCTAATTAGTAAGCTACTTAGCAGGAATGCTCGGATCATCGTTTCAGGGGTGCTCCCCGTTATGGGTGGTGGGAATGAGAGGAACTCGCGGATTATGGCACTAAACGAGGAGCTGGGAGAGCACTGCAAAGACTTGGGAGTACATTTCATTGACCACTGGGATTCATTCTGGGGACAAGGAGAGTTGTATGGGCGAGACGGATTGCATTTAAGTAGGATGGGTACAGACCTGTTGGGCCAAAAAATCTTACAGGTGGCTGGGCCTTTTTTGGAGAAAAGGGGGGTAGGGGACCACAGCCGGTAACCCAGAGTGGCACAAATGCTGGGAACATAGGAAGAACAACAAACATGCACAATACAGGGACATACCAGGGTTATAATAATGTGCCAGTGATGACAAAAAAACAAAGATTCATTAAGTTTGGGTACTGTAACATCCAGGGTCTGCACAAGAAAGTAAGCGAAATATCAACAATGATGGACGAAGGAGACTTCGATATAATGGGTCTAAGTGAGACGTGGATACGACGGGATGAGCGGGTTGATCAGATGAAGGGTTGCGTGTGGATAGGAGCTGGGCGAACTGAGGGTCAGAAACGGGGTGGGGGTGTTGGCATCTACGCTAAAGAGGAATTACAGCCCTCATTGATTACAGATCTCACAGAAGCAAGGACTCAGATTCCAGTATCCAACGAAATAGTCTGGGCAAAAATCAAGTTAGGAAGCAGGAGTGTTGCCGTTGGTGTTGTATACTTAGCAGTGGAGGGAAGTAAGCCCGAGTGGAATGATTCAATATATACAACTCTTAGATCGAATATCACAGAGCTTGGGAGCAGAGGGTTCAGTATTGTCCTAATGGGGGACTTCAATGGGCACATCGGGGATAAGGAGGAGGGCATACAGGGAGGTGATAGGAAAATTAACACGAATGGGAGGAAGATGTTGGACCTATCAAAAGAGCTTGGTTTAAAGATCCTGAACAGGGATGCGAAATGTAAGGGTAAGTGGACCTGGGAGAGGAACGATAAGAAAACAATAATACTCACTGACATTAGCGTATGGAGGGAGGTTATAGATGTAGAAATAGATGACGAGGGAAAAAATGACTTGGGTAGTGATCACAACCTGATAACAGTTAAGATTATGGGCAAAAAGACTAATAGAGACAGAAATACCTTCAAGGAAGTTTGGGGACTAAAACAAGGAGCCGACTGGAAGCAGTTTTGGGAAAAACTAAAACCAAATCTTGAATGTATACCTAGGGATGCAAATGTCCAGAGTATTTCAGATGGCATAGTAAATAGCCTAACAGAGGCAGGGAAGGAGTGTATAGGAAGGGTGAGGGTCCCAACGAGAGAGCTTGGATACAGGGTTAACGAGGGACTGAAAAAGGCTATAAAAGAACGGAAGGTAAAATGCGCTGCTTACAGAAGAAGTAGGAAGCTTAAAGGGGTGGATAACAATGACACGAGACTAATGAAAGGAGAATATGAACTGGCACGGAAAAAGGTGAATGAGATAAAGGATAATAATAGGAAGGAGCGCAATTGCAGTCTTGGCAGAACAATAAAGAAAACGGGGGGTTCGAGCTCAAACGTATTTTGGAACTGGGTAAATAAACGGGGGAAAAGTAGTGTGCAGAGTATCAAAGTGGATGGGGAAAGTACAGAAGATAAAGGCCGTATCGCTTCAGAGTTAGTCAAGCACTGGGAAAAGATAAACGATAGGCGATGGGGCAGTGGGTCCCCACCAAAAAGAAATACACTGGTGGAGGAGAACCTATCCAATCGTGTATGTAGCGAAATAACGGCAGAAGAAGTGCGGAACGTGGTCTCGAAATTAAAAAATGGTAAAGCGGGAGGGACTGATGAAATTCCGAACGAATTCCTCAAAAATGGAGGGGAGGCACTTATTGAAGTCCTGACAAACCTTTTCAACCTGGCTCTGCGAAAGCAAGAGGTCCCCAGAGAGTGGAGGGAAAGTAAGGTGTCGTTCATACACAAAAAGGGGGATAAGGAAGTTCTAGATAACTATAGGGGGATATCAGTTAGTAGTAACATCGGAAAAGTATTCTGTAAGGTCATATACGGTAGACTAGAGGAAGTTATAGAAGAGAAAGGTTTTTTAGGAGAAATTCAAAATGGTTTCAGGAAAGGACGAAGAGTCACTGATCACCTATTTACACTCACCCAACTGATAGAATCAACAAAGGCTGAAAAGAAAAAGATGTTTCTGGCATTTCTAGATGTGAAAAAAGCGTACGACCGAGTGTGGAGGGAAGGTATGTGGCGGAAGCTCAAGGGCATCGGACTGGGGGGTGACTTTGTGGGAATCATGAAAGCACTGTATACAGATGTGCAAAGCCAACTCAGTCTAGGGAGTATCACTACAAAACGAGTCCCTATGGATATAGGCCTCAAGCAGGGGTGTATCTTTTCACCGATTTTGTTTTCATTGTATGTTAAAGATTTAGGGGACGAACTAATTCAGAGTGCGGAGGGGGTAAATGTTGGAGACATAAAGATACCAGGCTTATTCTTTGCGGACGACATGGTGTTAATGTCTAGAACTGAACAGGGGCTAGAGAAACTGCTGGAAATTGTTGGTAGATATGGGAACACTTGGCGGCTCGAACTAAATGAAAATAAAAGCAAGGTAATACCCGTTGGACGCAAGGTAGATATGACGAAGAGATGGAGAGTGGGGGAGTTCTCGATCCCCGAAGGGGAAAGCAAACAAATCACTGTAGGAGAAACGGGAGAGTATGAGTATCTAGGGGTAAGCATAAATATAACGGGAAGAGGGGTGTACAGAAATTACTCAGCCAAACTGATTCTGAAGGGGAAAAGAATTCTGAACCAACTAAAACTTTTATTGAAAAATAGTTTCAACAAGGTCTTTGTGGGGAAAACACTGTGGGAGAGGGTGGGTTTACCAAGTATAACGTATGGCACGGACGTGATTCCATTAAACCAAACCGTTACTAAGAAGTTGGAAAATACTCAAAATGATGCCGGCAGATGGATAACAGGGTCGAGTAATGCTGCAGCTTTGGAAGCAGTAAGGGGGGAGCTTGGGTGGATGAAAATCAAGGACAGGGTAGATTTGGGAAAACTGTGTTACTTTAACTACTTGAGAAACCTGCCTGACAACCGGTGGTGCAAATTGATGCTCGATACCATTTGGAATTCTAATATAGAAACGGGGTGGTCAAAACATGTGAGGGAACTAATGGACAATTTCTCTATAGAGGTCACAAACATAGAAGTAGGAATGAAAGAAGGCAAAAGGTTTGTCAAAGAGAGAGTCATGGAAGATTGCAATCGAAACTGGCGAGCAGGGGTTAGCGTGAAAAGATCACTGCAGGGGTTACAATATAAAGAAAAGCCAGCTTTTGAGAAGTACCTAGATGGCACCTTTGGAGGGTCACTGCTGTTCAAACTGAGATCAAGATCACTGGAGCTTCGGGGAAAAATTGGGAGAGATGGGGAAAAGGGATGCCAAATGTGCCACTCTGGAGTAGTGGAGACCCTGGAACATTTTCTCTTGGAATGCCCACAGTATATACCTCATAGAATAAAATTTACTGGAAGAATAATGCAGAACTGGGGTGAAGAAACAAAGGATAGATGGCTGAAGGGGGACACGAGGGAGAGGGTAGGAATGCTTATTGAAGAAATTGAAAAAGAGGAAGTGAGGGACACTATTAAGCAGTTTATATCTGAATGCTGGGAGGAGAGGAGGGGAAGAGGGGGTGGGGTGCAGGGGGAATGATGGCCTTCTCTTATGAGGACCGCGACAAATCAGCGGCTGGCCAAAGAGTTATTATTATTTAATTTATTGTTGCTTTTAATAACCAACAGCCCTGGTAACCTAAAACGGACTCCTGTGGAAACCTCGGAAGTGAAGCAGTGCTTGTTTGCTCCGGTAAACTTCTTCTTCAGATAAAAAAGAATTATTCTTCCAAATGCTTTAAAAATGAACGATTATTAAATGTATCTGCCGCACTTTCGATGAGGGATTGAATAAGTGTTCCACCTTTGAGCTGAGACATAATATTAGCGGGAGAACAAATTACGTCATGATGTGAGTTCAATTCGAAGCAACAGATCTGTTCACAATATCTGAACTCCTGATGCGTGTCATAACTTCAATAGACTTTCTATCAAGCAAACAATGGGTTATGCCCATTTTGTTTTTCGGGGGGTAGAGCAAGCAAAAAGTGTTTAAAATGTGGTTTTACTCGAATCAAACTTTCTAAAATATAATTTTTTTGACTTTTGTTAACACATTGAGGGGCTATGGATTAAATCATACTTATATGGGTAAATAATTGTACAGTTGTGCTGATGTCCTCCAGTAATTGGACTCGGCTTCGCCTCGTCCAAAATATATCCGGACACCTGCACAACTGTACAATTATTTACCCATATAGTACACAGAATAGTGATATATCTATTACATACAAGGATTTGATAATATAATAAGAAAACCATATACAACAGATGTAGCATATGTCCGATATATACATTCCGGGAACCCGGTACATCATATCACATGGTAACCTCACGTATATAGATGCAACCAAGAATTATAGACGAATTGTATTGTTGCGATATTGTAACGAGCAGTTATCAAAATTATTTGTAAACATATGCACACTGAATCAGCCAAGTTCCATAACCAATAACACGGGCGTAAATAGAAGCACGTTTGTCCTACTTATAAACTTAATCAGAGCTAGCAGAAAGTCGTGGTGCGGGCATGGGAGAAAACACGCTTGCACCTGCATCTTGATCCCTGTAGCATTTTATCGAATTAAAATGCTATTATATCATTTCGTCGTCAGTTTTAAGTGTTTATCATAAGATATACATGTTTTCAATGATTCAGGAATCAGTACCATACAAATGAGTCAGCTCGAACCGCCGAAATGTCACTAAAGATCTTTCTGACAAATGAGCTCAATTTCCTCAAAGATGTGTGGCTTTTACGTTCAATAATTCGCTCATGATTATTGTGTTCCCCTTTCCTCTACATTCCGTTAGAATATTTTTTGTGAGCTCAGTTTTTCCTCACATTCCAATAATGAAACTCATCACCTATTTTGCCACCGTTTCTCACTCGCAGGCTCGATGAGGAATTCCCCATAGCGAAGGGAGGTCAACTAGTCGTAAGACTGAGGAGACGTAAATAGACAGAACGCGATGTGTGTTTGAATCGGTGGGTGTTTTACATAACGAGTTGAATGGCGTAGTCATATTTCACGAGAGCCGTAGGCTCGAGCGAAATATGATTATGCCATTCCAACGAGTTGTGTAAAGCACCCACCGATTCAAACACACATCGCGTTCTGTGTTTATTACACAACCCATGCATTAAAATTCATTTAAATAAACAAATTTTAATTCCGATGTTTAAACCCAAAGGTGAAGAGTTTGTTTTGACTGAAGCTGTACTGATCAAATGGAGCGATAAAAAATCAAAACAACCTTTTCGGAACCAGTGTTTGTTGAAATTCGTATCGCTGTTTCTCTTCGGCTGGTGCCCATTCACGCCTAACCATTTGGTGACTATTACTGGTAGTAAAATTATAAGTTCAAATTTGTGCAGATTTGCAAAACAGCTGGGAGAAACCTTTTTAAAAGAAGTTCGAAACCTCTCAAGATGTACGAAGATTTACCAAAATAAAGTTGACCAATTTAGATATAATGGGATCCACAAAACGAGACGGTCACGGGACTGGGTTAATGTTCTGGTTGGAAATGACTGGGTTTTTTTTTTTAAATATTATCTCATTTTTGGCTAAATAATTTTTTGTTGACCGACTTTATTTTGCTTTGGACGTTTTCATTTTCACACTATGCGACAGACGGTCGATGATTGTATAACGAAATTTGGAAACTTTTCGAAGCGTAACTAAACGGCGCGGTAAAAAAAGTTCCGGCTTGTATATCACCCGTTGAATACAGAATCATTTATATCACAGCGGAGATTCCGTTGAATACAAGGGTTTAAAGTTTAATGGATGTCAAATAAAATGAACGCCAAACTATACCTATATGCACATTATTTCACCAGTATTGTGTACATTAAGAAGTCGAATTCAGCTCTTCGGAATCTCTCTTGGAGGTCTACGGAAAGTGCAACTAATGCTCGTGGGTGTACACGACTAACTGTACAGTATGTTTGCCATTGGTGCATGAATAAAATACAGCAGACTGGGAATTTGAGTCCATCTATGATGACAGGAAGTGTTCCAAATTGTAGGACATAAGCCTATTGTATATCGATATATTGCATAACACCCAAAGACGTTGACAAGTGAGTGAAAAATCAGAATTTGAGTACATTTTGCGGTGAGAAATTGTTCAGCGACGATGATTTGAAAGAATATTTTTGCAACAAAACTCGATTATTCACGAATAGGCATTCGCATAGCACAGGGAATTGAATATAAAATATGCACTCACCTTGAATTAACGAGAACAATCGTGCTATCTGTTTTGAATTTTATTGAACCATGAATTTTATTTGTAAATGCTCATTACATCTAAAAATAGAATACCTCCCCTCAGACTCAACGACTTCCGGTTTTTTTAGTTGTACGATAATCCACTGTGATCGGGGCATGTCTTTCGTGAAGGCATGCCTTGATGATAGAGCTGGAATATTATTCAGTCGGGACTTGAGCCATCACAGTTGGAACAAATCAGGTTTACACACCCAATCGATCGTCTTCGCGGCGCACCTACATGAGGACCAGTTAAACATTAGACTAATTCGAATGATCATTGCCTCTGTTCATAACAAAACAAAGATTGGAACCAAATCTGTATGCCGAAATTTCAAAATAATAAAAATAAACGTTACGAGGTATGTTACTTGATCGGAACGTTCGCGCTGTACCAACCTCTTTTGCGATACATCCCCTATTGCAATAAATTATTACTGGAGGAGTTGATGCACACTTGTTATGTGGAAGTGTCTATTTGCCACCCGGGTGGCAAATAACTATTCCTTATTATTTTAACTATTTGCCATCCGGGTGGCAAATAGCGATTTCAGTAACAGGTGAGATTTAGTTTTGGGTTGCATAAACACAACATTTCAGGGCACATTCATCTAGTTTGGTCTTTAACAAAATGGGTGGAGTGGGGGTGGGGCTATAGGGTGGTAAATAGCGATTTTATGGAATATTGTAGAATTCGCCCTAGTACGGAACACTGAAGGTGTGTGTTTGGGTTACCACGAATGTCAAAAGGGGATGGGAAATAATGATAAAAATCAAAAGGGGATGGGAAATAAAAATAATACTGAAAGTGGGTGGCAAATAACTATACAAATTAATAATAAAAAAGGGGTAGCCAATAATGATAACAACCAAAAGGAAGTGGCAAATAAAGATTCTAATCAAAAGGGGATGGCAAATAATGATAACAATGAAAATGGGGGTGGCAAAAAAGATAATACTGAAAGGGGTGTGGCAAATAACTATAATAGTCAAAAGGGGTACCAAATAATGGTAACAATCATAAGCATGTGGCAAATAAAGATTATAGTCAAAGGGGTTGGCAAATTGAAAAGGGGTGGTAAATACCATTAATAATCAAAAAGAGTGGTAAGTAACAATAATAATAAAAAATGGGTGGGGAATAATGTTAATAATCAAAGGGGATGGCAAAATAAAGATAATACCGAAAAGGGGGTGGCAAATAACTATAATAATCAAAAGGACAAATAATGGTAATGATCTAAAGGAGATGACAAATAAAGATTATAGTCAAAGGGGGATGTCAAATAATGATAACCATGAAAAGGGGGTTGCAAATAAAGATAACACTGAAAAAGGGGTGGCAAATAACTATAATAACAAAAAGGGGTGTCAAATAATGGTAACAATCAAAAGGAGGTGGCAAATAAAGATTATAGTCAAAGGGGGTGGCAAATAATGATAACAATGAAATGGGGGTGGCAAATAAAGATAATACTGAAAAGGGGATGGCAAATAACTATAATAATCAAAAGGGGTGCCAAATAATGGTAACAATCAAATGGAGGTGGCAAATAAAGATTATAGTCAAAGGGTGGGGTTCGCAAATAAAGATAATAATGAAAAGGGGTGGCAAATACCATTAATAATTAAAAATGGGTGGCAAGTAACAATAATCAGAAATGGGTGGGGAATAATAATAATCAAAGGGGGTGGCAAATAATAACAATGAAAAGGGGTTGGCAAATAAAGATAATACCAAAAAGGGGGTGGCAAATAACTATAATAATCAAGTGGGGTGCCAAATAATGGTAATAATCAAAAGGAGATGACAAATAAAGATTATAGTCAAACGGGGGGAGTAAATAAAGATAACCACAAAAATGGGATGGCAAATAAAGAAGATACTGATAATACCTCCTTTTCATTGTTATCCTTATTTGCCACCACCTTTGATTATTATCATTCCCAACCACTTTTGATTATTATTATTATTTGCCACCCCCTTTTGATTATTAACAGTAGTTTCCACCATTTTCATCATCTTTCTTTGCCATTCCCTTTTCACAACTATCCTGATTTGTCACCACCACCCTCTTTTGATTTTGATCATTATTTGCCACCCCCTTCGATTATTATCATTATTCTCCAACCACTTTTGATTATTACCATTATTTGCCACCCTCTTTCGATTATTAACCATAGTTCCTACCCCTTTTCTTCCTCTTGTGATCAGTATCTTTAATTGCGACCCTTTTTGATTTTGATCATTATTTGCCATCCCTTTGATTATCATTGTTACCCACCCATTTTGATTATCGTTATCTGTCGCCTCTTTGATTATTAACAGTAGTTTCCACCCCTTTTATTATTATCCTCTGTCACCTTTTGATCATTAGCCTTATTTGCCAACCCTTTTGATGCTGATCATTCTTTGCCACCCCTTTTGATTGTTATAGTTATTTTCCATCCCCGTCTTCGCATTATCTTTATATGCCAACCCTTTTTGTAATTATTATTGCCACCCCATTTGATTATTATAATTACTTTCCACCACCTTTCAGTATTGTCTTTATTTGCCACCCCTTTTTGGTTGTTATCATTATTTGCAATCCCCTTTCATTGTTATTATTATTCCCACCCACTTTTGATTATTATTATATCACACACCCTTTTATTATTTTGCCACCCTTTCTTATTATCTTTCTTTGTCATTCCCTTTTGACTATAATCTTTATCTGCCACCCCTTTTGATTTTGATCATTATTTGCCACCCTTCAGATGATTATAGTTATTTGCCATCTCTTTCAGTATTATCTTTATTTGCCATCCCCTTTTCATGATTATTATCATTTGCCATCCCCTTTTGATGTTGATCATTATTATTTGCACCCCTTTTGATTATTATAGTTATGCCATTTCTTTCAGTATTATCTTTATTTGCCATACCCTTTTCACGATTATTATCATTTGCCATCCCCTTTTGATGTTGATCATTATTATTTGCCACCCCTTTTGATTATTATAGTTACTTGCCACCCCCTTTCAGTATTATCTTCATTTGCCAGCCCCTTTTGATTGTTATCAGTTTTTGCCACCCCCTTTGATTTTTAGCATTATTCCTACCCACTTTGATTATTATCATTATTTGCCACTCCTTTTGATTATTAACAGCAGTTCCCATCCCATATTAGCTTTTTTACCATACCCTTTGGCCGTTATCCTTATTTGCCACCCCCTTTTGATTATAATTATTTGCCAACTTCTTTTCAGTATTACCTTTATTTGCTACCCCTTTCGATCAGTATCCTTATTTGCCATTCCCTTTTGCTTATTATAATTATTTGCCAACCCCTTTTCAGTATTATCTTTATTTGGCACCCTTTTTTAAATGTTATTATTATTTGCCACCCTCTTTGATTATACCTTTGATTATTATTATATTGCACACTCTTTTTATTATTAACGGGGTATTTGCCACCCTTTTTCTTATTATCTGTCTTTTCCATCTCCTCTTGACTATAATCTTTATTTGCCACCCCCTTTTGATTTTGGTCATTATTTGTACCCTTTTGATTTGCCAATAATTTTCAGTATTATCTTTATTTGCCATCCCCTTTTGATTGTTATCATTATTTTCCACCCCTTTGATATTCATTGTTGCCCACCCATTCTTTTATTATTTGCCAGCCCCCTTTCTTTATTAACAGTTGTTTCCACCCTTTTCATTATTATCTTTCATTGCCATCCCTTTTTTATCATAATCCTTATTTGTCACCCTCTTTTGATTTTGATCATTATTTGCCACCCTCTTTGCTTATTATCATTATACTTCACCCACTTTTGATTATCATTATTTGCCACCCGCTTTTGATTATAAGCAGCAGTTTCCACCCCTATCATTATCTTTCTTTGTCATCCTCTTTTGATCAGTAGTCTTATGTGCCACACACCTTTTGATTTTGACCATTATTTCTCCCCCTATGATTATTGTCATTATTCCTCACACACTTTGATTACTATCAGTCTTTCGATTTTGAGGTGCGTCATTGCGCTGGCGCGCCATCGCGCATGCAAATTTGAAAAGCTCCGCGCCACTAATGCCGCACCTTGGCTTTATCTTAACACAAGTGGGGTTAATGCTCATCAAGCATCGATAGCACGTGCGCATGGCCTTATACAGTAATATACAACTACATTGTACAGTCAGACGTCCTACTGAAAACCTGAAAACCAATTAAGAAAGCCTGAGGCGCACTATACTTGTTAATGATGGCCCGCCACCGCTATCATCTCTGAAGTGGCAGACTAAACTTGCCCGAAAATATAACACCACAGCACCCTCGGGGGGAGGTAGTACCTTTGTGAGAGGACCCAACCTCTCACACTGGTCCTCACCCGACGGATCAGTCAACATCAGTCAACGAAATCAACCCAACACCCGCGACACCCTATCCAGGGACAAATGTCGAGTACCCGAACCTTTTCCTCCTTCAACACGCCTAACACAGTGTCAGATCATAAACGATCACTGAGGGTCGAAAGGGGCTTGCCCCACAGTATCCCTGCGCGCCTTCGGTGCGCTAAAACCATCCCGTCCAGTACAGTCGCGGTGTAGGTTTCACTTTCAAAAGAAGTCCGGAAACTGTCGCAACTTCAATGAAGCCGACACATCAACAGTTGATGCCGCAGAGCGTCCCAATGTACACATGATGAAATCGGTTCTTCAGAAAAATTGTACTACTTTCGATTCAGTGCATGCATTTCAGTTTAGTTTACAGATTTATTTTTTGAAAAAGAATGTTCGAAATAATGAACATGTATTGTGAGTGTGTGATCTTTATTTTATTCTTATGACCCAATAAACGTCACTATCAAAACGGGGGTGTTTTTTTTATAGAATACACCGTGTATATGATAGACTATTAAGACATCGTCGTTTCCGTAACTTTTTCACAATAACTGAGCATTTCGTTAGTCGGGAAAATGACGCTTGCGAATTAGAAATGGCGCACATGCATTTTACAAAATCGAGACAGATTAGTATTATTATTTGCCACCCCTTTTTAATTATTAACAGTAGTAGTTTTTATTCTTTTTATTATCTTCCTTTGCCATACCCTTTTGATCATTAACCTTATTTGCCACCCCCTTTTTTGATGATTATTTTCCACCCCTTTTGATTGTCATCATTATTCCCCACCCACGTTTGATTATTATTATTTGCCACCTCTTTTGATTATTAACAAGAGTGTCAATCCCTTTTCATTATTATGTTCCTTTGCCATCCACTTTTGATCATCTAATCCTTATTTGCCACTGCCTTTTATCATTAGTTGCCACCTTATTTGATTGTTATAATTATTTGCCACCCCTTTTCAGTAATATCTTTTTTTGTCACCCCCTTTTGATTACTATCATCATTTGCCACCTATTTTGATTATCATCTTTTTTACCAACCCCTTTTGATTGTTATTATTATTTACTATTCTTGTTTATTCTTAATGTTAGTTACCACCCCCTTTTGATTAACATTCTTTGCCACCCGCTTTTGACTTTTATTGTAGTTTGCTACCCCCTTTGATTAATACCATTATTTGCCCTCATTGATTACGATTATTGTTTGCCATCTGTTGTGATCATTGTCACTTTGCCACCCCTTTTAATATTTAATTGCATTTGCTAACCCCTTTTGGTTTTATCGTAGTTTACCACCCCTTTTTATTACTATTGTTTTTAACGACCCCCTGTCTTCATTATTGTAATTTCTGCCTTCTTTTGATTGAAATCACTATTTGCCACCCAGGTGGTAAATAGCTTAAATAATGAAAAATAGCTATTAGCCACCCGGGTGACAAATAGCTTATATAATGAGAAATAGCTATTTGCCACCCGGGTGGTAAACAGCTTAAATAATGAGAAATAACTATTTACCACCCGGATGGTAAATAGCTTAAATGATGAGAAATAACTATTTTCCACCCGGGTGGTAAATAGCTTAAATGGTGAGAAAAAACTATTTGCCACCCGGGTGGTAAATATCTGAAATAATGCGAATTAACTATTTGCCACCCGGGTGGCAAATAGCTCCTGCCTTGTTATGTCAGCCCTCATTCCAATAAATTATCGCAGCAGGGGTTGAAGCGCATTGGTCTCGTCAACCCTTATACCAGTAAATTATTGCAACTAGGATGACACACAATTGTCTTTTTAACCCTATTGCAATGAATTTTTGTATCAGGGGTTAAATCATACTTATCACTTCAACCGCAGTTATAATAAATTATTGTAATGGGGGTTGAACACACTTCGTCGCCTGAGTGCTAGAATGTCCTATGTCCCTTATGGGACATAGGACATTCTAGCACTCGGGTGACGATTTGTTTTTCCAACCTCTAATGAAAAAAATCTAATAGTGTTAGTGGTGTGAAAATACCTGTCGTTTTAGAATAAAATATTTTAAATTTATCAGCCTCGTTCTTTCTATAGAAGGGCGCTCATCAGTCTGTTTAAGGTAATGACTACAATATGGGGGTAATTTAAATATGGGAAGGGGCATGTCATCGGGCGAGCCAACTATTGCGCTCTATATATACTATATTCAGTCTGCATCCAGGTCAAATTTAACTGTTCGGGTGTTTTGTTCTTACAGGCAAGATGTACTTTTAGTTTGTAAAGAAGCATTTCTTTCACATGCGTAGGGAGGAAGGTCTCCAAAGTACCAGCTAGCCACATCCCGCAGCCAGGAAGCGGGTGTTGTTCGTATTTCAATTGAATTTAACTCTAGACGTGTTTAGCCTTTTAAACAAGGTACGTTTCCATTTTCTTACGAGTGGCAGCTAGTTAGGTGACAAGCTCCCTTACATATAAATAAAATGCCTCCATATAAGACTGGTAAATGTACCTCTGATAGAAGGGAAAACATTTACACTTGTCACGTCACCCCCTATTGCAATCAATTATTGTAATAGGGGTTTAAGCACATCTGTCATCTCAACCCCTATTGCGATAAATTATTGTATATGGCAATAATGTCGGAACACAAATATCAGATCAACCCAGTGCAGTGAATTTACTTTGCACTCATGGGACGATAAATATATAATGTGAACAATATTGAGTGCCACATTACAATTTATAGTACGTTGTAAACTTCCGGTCTTAAATCATATACCCAAAGTCGACACTTCCCATTTTGATGAACCCCACCCGGCCTCGGATGCTTCTGGCGAATTGAGTACAATCGCATGCGATTAATTCTTAATTCATTCAGGCATTTTTCTGAAAGAGAGTGCAAAAGAGCGAGAGAAGTGTGGCAGCCGAGGCTCGAACCATGGAAACTATAACACACGAAGCGATGGATTTACCACGAGGCTAAGAGATTCGGACCAATCAAGATTGGTCAAGGTATAATATAGGGGACGTTGATGAATCGGCCCTTATATTATTCCTAGACCGTCACTCTTCTTTTACGTTCTTTTACCATTCATCTCGGATGAATCGCACTCCAGATTCCACCGCAAGACGATCGAAACTTTCACCACAGTGTTGAGGGCAGGTCCACGGCGCCAATGCAACGCTAGACAGAAGTGCGGGAGCTGAGGCTCGAACCATTGACCTCTGGCACACAGTGCGACCAATTTATCACGAGACTAAAAGAAACGGACCATCTGGGCTGGTAAGTACATGGTACTTATACCTAGACTGCTAGAAAAGAAAGTCCATCCCTGGTGTTAGAAAGTAAAATTGAAAATAATGTTAATAAAAGGATTGAATATATATGTTTTATTGACCACAACATGGAGATGAAGCGAAGTTTCGTCAATCGTTTATACCCATGTTGCCCATTTTAGAGGACTCCCCCCCCCCCCCCCCAAGCATTGGTGAATGGGTCCTATTTTACCAGTAAAACAGAGCTTATTTACCACTGTAAACAAGCGCAGCTTCACTTCTCGGGGTTTCCATGGGGAATATATGTATTAACCCTTTACCCAACGAATCGAACACATCCGCCCGCGTAATGTGCAAATTCAGCAGTTGAAAAAATATTATTTTTCAAAATATTTCAACAAAACCATATCATGTGACCCCTCGTTGGAACGAGCTCGTCGAGCTCGTTTCAACGAGGGATCACATGATATGGTTTTGTTGAATTTTTTTGATAAATTTAAAAAAAATGATATATAAAATAGTAAATTTTGATATCGTCTGCGTTGGGTAAAGAGTTAAGTAAGTTTATATTGTAGTTTGTGAATACAATTATACAAAAATAATATAAATTAAATGCTGCTAACAATTACCCTACAAGGAAGTTCTATAGCCTAAAGGTCTTTCTTCCAGCCTCTGACTTAATAGATTTCACGGCAGCAGAGATTTGTCTGTTCATATCAAATTGCAACCCTTTAATGAGTGGTACTCTTTCAACAGTTGTGGGGCCAGGATTCCCCCGACGCGGGGTGCTATGGTCTCCGGCTGGGGCTAAAAACATCCCGCGACCACCGGGTCGATTATGGTCACGAAACTTCGAAAATATAAGAAATTTGTAATTAAACCAGCCGATAAAGGTGGGTCGGTAGTTGTCCTATCTCGGGATAATTATATAAAGAAAGCCATGAAACAACTCAGCAATACTAAACATTATAAGAAAATAGATCCACTTATTTGGCCTAGTAATGTCGAAAAATTCAATAAGATCTTAAAATTTCTCCTCGACGAAGGTCACATAACCAAAAAACAATTGAAATATTTAAATATTTAACAGCTAAGCTCGGTGCTCAAACAAGACAATTTTACATCCTACCAAAGATCCACAAGGACCGTTCTTCATGGACGGATGACGTAACTCCACCCGGGAGGCCAATTGAATCGGATTGTAATTCGGAATCTTATGCGAGGAACTAATTGATTATCATCTGAAACCTATAGCAAATAGACATCCGAGCAATCTAAAAAATACAGAGGATTTTCTGTCAAAAATTTCGAAATTGAAAATATCGAAAAATGCAATTCTGGCTACTTTGGATATCGAAAGTATGTATACGAACATTGATATTGATAAAGATGTTAAATCGGTTAAAAATGCATTTGCAAAATATCCGGATGCAAAACACCCGGATGAACAAATAAATTTTGGATCTTTTAGAGCTGAGCTTAAAAGGTAATGACTTTCAATTCAATGGAGAATATTTTCTACAAATAATCGGTTGTCCTATGGGCAAAAGATTCACTCCTAATTTTGCAAGCATTTATGTTGCAGAATGGGAGGAAAATGCCTTAAGCAAACGTGCAAAGCATCCTCTCGTATATCTCAGATATTTAGATGACATTTTTATTATTTGGGAACATTCAAAAGAAGATTTTGATAAATTTTTAGAAATTTTGAACAATCATGATCCAAACATTAAATTAAAAGCTACTATCAGTGAAAGTTCTGTTGACTTTCTCGACGATGACCGTGTATAAAGGAAAGCAATTTCAGGCGTCCGGTCGTTTAGATTATAAAGTATATTTTAAACCAACTGATTCACATCAATTGTTGCACACAAAATCATTTCATCCTCAACATACATTTAAAGGTATCATCAAATCACAGCTCATTCGTTTCTACCGCAATTCAAGTGGTAAGGTAAATTTCAATGAGGCTTGTTCTATTCTATTTGGCGCTCTCAGATCGAGGGGGTACTCACTGCGCTTTTTGTGTAGCCTGAAATCTCAAACTCTGAAAAAGCTCGAAAGTCCATCTGGAACTACTGATTTCGAACCACTGAAAATTGAACACAACAGACCGTTGCAGAATGGTAGTGGCGCGGTATTTAATTGCAAAAAGCCTCGTTGTAGATTGCATACTTTTATGCCGGATCAGAAATAGGAATTTTCCTCCGAACAAACGAAAAATCATTATCAGATCCGTAACCCCCTCCATTGTGATTCGCCAAACATTATTTACCTTATCACTTGTAAACGCTGTCGGAAGCAGTATGTTGGTCAAAGTCAAAATCCTTTCCGAGAACGTGCTACTAGGCACAAACAGGATATAAAACATAATGCTGATGCCCCAGTAGCACAACATTTTAACCTTCCTGACCATTCTTTGGACGATTTCGAAATCCATCCTTTTGAAGAACCACCAATTAAAGACACATTAGAAGAAATGGATGAATTTAAAAAAAAAACGTGAAGCTTTTTGGATCAATACGCTTCAAACCCTCTGGCCATTTGGTATGAACATATCAGAAGGAGAATGCGAAAGGAGGTCCATCATTCCTTTCACTTTAACATACAACAGAACGAATATCGAAATAGCAAAAATGTTAAAAGATGAATTCAATTTAACCAATGCTAAATTAAATGAACTTTTGAATCTTCGACCTGTCATCGTCTATAATAAAAACAAAAGCTTGCGTAACACCCTTGTAAGGACTAAATTAGAGCCCATCAATGAATAACATCAATTATTGCCAGTCAGTTTAACCAGTTCCTAAGCTCATCTATTAGTTTAAATCAATTTTATGTACTTTTTGTCATGTTTGAAAATTTTTCGGCGGCATATTAAAAGAAAAAAACGTTTCAGTAGGAAATGTCTGTGCCAGTGGGATTTTTTAACCCCAAACACACACACACACACACACACACACACACACACATACACACACTCACACACACACACAGTGGTCGTAAATGCCAAAAACCAAGACCGAAATGATCACAGAGAGAGCCAAATTATTAGGATGTCTTGAGGACAAATCAAATTTGTGGTGTAGGGCAAATGGATATGTGAGTAGGCTTTGAACAGAATTATGATCAGCAAGTATTAATTTAGTCCTTTTCCAGACACGAAACTCATCTACATGTTAGGCTGATGCGGTTCTCCTAAATACCAGAACCACCCAGAACCTCCAAGAACCCCCCAGAACCTCACAGAACCCCCTCTAAATTACACTTGTGTGGTGTTTTTATAGAAAGTATTTCATTTTGTGTGGTAAGCATTCGCAAGCAGTGTAGAAGTGAATTTAAGCTCGACTTCGCCTTCGTCTGAGAAGTTCTGGGGGCTTCTGGTTTTCATTATTTTTCTCCTAAATACCAGAACCTCTCAGATTTTCCCTAGAACCTCCTTTAAATTACATTTTTACACTGGTGTACAGATGAAATAGTCCATTTCCATGTTGTTTTAGCGTTCAACAGAGAACTTAAACTTAATTTATTCTCAAATTCGCTCTCATTTTAGCTCAACAACGAAAATTAAGATTTAGTCAAGGGAGTTAACTCAACGTTTTACTCATAATTTTGCATTCATTAAATGATTTGGCTAATCAGACTCGAGCCTCCATCATTTCTTGAACTAAACTCGCGGAAAGATGTCATAAAATAATATTATTACATTTCAACGTGTGATTTACTGGGACTTCCGGGTTTGATTATAAACGATAACTTCACAAGTGAATATATTATGCAGTCAACAACTGGGCCATGTATCCGAGCGCGCAAACGAAGACGCTTTGTCGTGGGTGTAATGGAGACTTCATTGTTTTTTTTGTTTTTTTTTTAACCCTTTACCTAACATGAAAAGCAGACGACACTTGCAAAAAAAATTCTTGAATAACTATTATTTTCATTTTTTGTGTCAAAAACATCTCGAACGAGCTGGCCGGTTTTTCCCGTTACGTTAGGTAAAGGGTTAAATACTATAATTATCGTTAATAATGAAAAGTAATAAACAGAGTAATCGCTTGGCTGGACTGGTTACGTGAAATAATTCATTCGAGGCGAGGGACTATATTGTAAAACACTCGTGCGCATTCGCGCACTCGTGTTTGTACAAACGTCTCTTTATCTCTCATGAATTATTTCGCGTAACCAGTCCAATCAAGCGATTACTCTCTATGCATTTGAATGAATAATAATATAAACATTTCAAAAGGTTGATTTGTTTTACAGACAATACGTTTTTTTAGTTTAAATAGTATATACGTACACTGCAATCAATATTTTGAGACCACATTATTATCTATTTTCCTCGTATTACCTATTTTTTTGTCAACTAAATGTACTCTGCCGATTTGTTACTTTATTTGTTACTTGATTCATCTCTAGTTGAAATATCGAATGACAGTGCCCGTATTCACTCAACACCCGCCAAACACAATTACAGTTTGTTTTTATATATATGCAGATATATATATATATATGGAGATAGGCCTAAAACGGGGGTTATCCTTTGGCCAATTCTTTTTGCATCGTACATCAAAGGTTTGGGAGATGAACTCCTGCGTAATGACGAGGAGGTAGCAGTTGGGGAGTTGAAGATCCAAGGGCTATTTTTGGCAGACGATATGGTGCTAGTGTCAGAAAGCGAAGAGGAGCTAGCGAGAATGCTGAAAATTGTTGGGAAGTATGGGGCAAATGGAGACTCGAACTAAATGAAAGCAAAAAAGCAAAGTGATACCTGTGGGCCGTAAAGTGGACCCTACTCGAAGGTGTACAGTGGGGGAGTTTTGTATTAGAGAAGGTAGAAGCAAACTTCTTAGTGTATGGGAGACAGGTGACTACGAGTATCTGGGGGTAAAAATAAACATCACAGGGAGAGGCGTCTACCGACACCACACGAATAAATTGATTCTGAAGGGGCGGCGAATCCTTAATCAAATGAAACCTATAGGGAGAAACAGTTTCAAAAAGGCTTTCGTGGGGAAAACCATTTGGGAAATGGTGGTCTGCCAAGTATAACATATGGTACGGAAGTGGTAGCCCAAATCCAAACGGCTGTAAATAGCTTGGAAACCCTGCAGAACGACGCAGACCGGTGGATAACGGGTAGAGTAATGCCACAGCACTAAAAGCAATCAGGAGAGAGTTTGGGTGGATGAGAATCAAGGACAGGATAGTATCGTAGCGATGATTTTCATACGATTTCAGTTTCGATGAATTATTTAATGTTATTAGATTCATTTCAAAGACTATTTCCTCCATTTCTGTATTTCATTATGTTCTAATTCTTTCAAATGTCACATTACAAAGAGTTAAGTTAATTCAAAAGAACATTATTTATGACAAGTCTGACCAACTCACGGTAGCTTTTCGCCACGAGTCCCTTAATCAGCCATTGTGTAAGCTAAGCTAATTGTTCGTATTATTTTGTCGGGGTAGCGATCATCGCGGCTTTTGTTAATATATTGTGTGATTTATATGTATATAAACGCAGTTCTTGTATTATTTGGTAACTATTCTGTTAGGGAGACGCCTCAGAAGGTTCATTCTTCACGTTCGTGAACCTTTGTTACTGCTGTATCTGGAGTTCCAGTACTGTCGCTGTAAATAAACGCTAATTCTTTTTCTTTTTTTTTATTAAAAACATTTGGCGAATATACATGTCGCATAGAAATAGTTAAAATACACAGAACAATGGAATATTAGAAAGTAAAAGTACTACATTTCAATTATTCAAAAAGTTGTTGATGCAATCCCATTTCTCCTTTATAAGAACTACCTTGTCGATTAGGTAGATATATGTTGAGTACAGTTCAATATTTCTGTAAAGTTTCATAACGCTTAGAAAACCAGAGAAGTCGGGAGGTGTATTTTTACGGCTACAGCTGTAGATGTACTTTTTGTATATAAGGAGGCATGTGCTCCAAACTATGGGTCGGTCAACTTGGGAGGAGGGGCCTAAAATCATTTCACGTTCAGTTACGGCTAAATGTGAATTCAAGGGTAGGCTGTCTGTCGTTAATACGTTCTACTAATCTCACTAAAACTGTTTTCGAAAAACAACACTCGTAAAATAAGGGAGCAATAGTCTCCTTCACGTTTCCACAGAAGGAGCAGAGTTCTGTTCCCGATAAACCGCATTTATAGGGACGAGAGTGTGTAAACGAAATTCTATGATTGATTTTGAATTGCATGGACTGTAAATATGTATCGTCAGTTGCTTTAAATGTTTGTCTATAAATGTGTTGCCAATCGCTGTGAGATATATTTTCCTTCAGAATTGTAGTCCATTTTTCCTGAGTGTGAATAGGTTCTTCCGATACTTTTTCCAGAAATACTGGGTAAAAATGCCGATTTGCTTTTGTGCAGGATTTAATGTCATCGACATTTGGGTCAGTGACATTATCAAGTCTCATGTTGTTGTGCAAAATTCTTTTCCATAATCTCGGTATAGCACTGACCACCCCTAAATAGGTGGTGAATGGTATATCGAGGTCATACTTCCTCTGAAATTCATCAAAATCAATAGTGTGTCCTTCATTGTTGACTATATCGTTTATAAAGAAGACCCCCCATCCTAACCCACTCCCCATAAAAAAGGGATTTGCTTTCTATTTTTATAAAATCATTATAGAAGAGAGGCTGCGATAGGACCTCGCTCGGGATTGTGGGTTCACCCTTTTTAAGAAGCGACCATGAGAAAAGTACATTTTTCCAGAAAGAGTCCATACTTTGTGCAATTTTCTGGATCCCTCTTTTCGTCAGAAACCACATCTTGTCTCCCCCATATTCTTCAAAATAGTCCAGAATTAGTGTTTTCCATTGGGCAATGACTTCGGGATCTATTAATTTCTTAACCCAAACCATTTTTAAGGAGTGGCAAAACGTTTTTACGTGAGGAAACTTGAGACCCCCATTCTCAACTAAACTGATCAACACGTTACGCTTAATTTTATCGTTTTTTTGGACCAAAGAAAGTTAAAAAATATATTTTGAATTTCGTCCAGTAGACAGTCTGATGGGTTCGGGAGGACAGTGAGGGAATGTATTAAAATGGGGAATGCCAATGTTTTTATTACTGCAACTTTTCCGAGTAAGGTTAAGTTTCTTAATGACCAATCATTCAGAAGTTTCCGAACACTTTTAATTTTTTCTGTAAAATGTGTTTTGAAGCAGTTATCACTGTTTAATTCAAATCTTATTCCAAGAATTCTGAATGACCCCCTGTGATTCCATTTTATAGGTTTTATGGTTTCTAATTCTTGCCCACAACCCCGCCGAGATCCAGTCCACACAATCTGCGTTTTTTCGAAATTAACACCCAGACCAGACATGGAAGCGAATTTTTCGAGTGTGTCTTTAACCGTATTTAGGGACTGCTGATCGTCATCTAGGAAGAGTGTGCTGTCGTCAGCATACTGACTGATGATATATTCGGAATCATTTATTTTAATTCATTTTATGTCCGGATTAAATTTTAAAGCGACACCAAGTATTTCGGCACACAATATAAATAAATACGGCGACAACGGGTCTCCTTGGCGCACGCCCCGTTGAATATTAAAAAAATCTGAACAGTGGCCGTTGTTTATGATGCAGCTGGAAACTCCGTTATATAAAGTGTTGAACCATTGGATTACAGAATTTCTAGAATTGAAAAACTGTAACGTTTTTCTGATGAAGACCCATTCTAGGGAATCGAAAGCTTTTTCAAAATCAACCATGACTAACATTTCCGGGACATTCATAGAATCGGTTTTTGTTATCAACTCAGAGATAAGTCGGGTTGATTCACCTATAAATTTCCCGGCCATAAATCCCAGCTGACTTTCCGAAATTAGCTTTGGAAGAACATTCTTAAGCCTATTTGCAATTACCGAGGATCCTATTTTTCGATCAACATTTCAGAAGGTTCATTCTTCACGTTCGTGAACCTTTGTTACTGCTGTATCTGGAGTTCCAGTACTGTCGCTGTAAATAAACGCTAATTCCCCAAGAACTTGTCTTCGTTTTCTATTTCAACAATCCAGCTCTACCATCCCACTAGTTCATAATTTTCACGTTACGAAATTGGTGTTAGAATCCGAGGCAACAATCCGGGTGGAGAAAAGAAACAATGGCCGTCACTATACCAGAAAATATCCAGGCTCTCCTCTCCACTATCGACGTCGGCCATCACCGTTTGAACTGGAACGACAACATAGAGAATGGAGACGTCAGTTTAACGCTGAAATGGCAAAAACAAACAACGAAAAACAAATCTTTTTCTGATCGCCTCAGAGACGAGATTCGAAAACAAGAATTCTTCGAGAGAAAGGAGCAGGCAAAGAAATTTGTAATCGCCATTGTCTCCAGAACCAGAGGAGTTACATGTAGAAACTGTGAGTACCGCTGTATAAGTCTCAGCTCAGCCGCCATTTTCCATTGACGCCTGCGTTGCAGCAACACCCTCAACCACTCATTCATCTATTCAAACGACTCCTGTTTCCAAAAACTACACAGGACCAAGCTGTGCAAGTGATGGACTCCATGCCAGTGTATTTTAAATTCAAGAAAACGGAAAAAAAAATTCTACCACTCATGCACAAGAAAGACCTGCAAGAGATGTTTGCGCGAATCTTCCAGTTGCAGAGAAAATCGTACGACAACGTATGGGTCGCTCAGGCAAACCACAATACTTGATCAAATGGGTTGGGCGACCCGCTACACGAAATACATGGGTTGGCGAAGCTGACCTCAGCTCCCAAGCTCGGCAACTCATCTTTGAACAGATAAACATTCGAGGGAACGTCAACACAGTTTCCGTTAAAAGTATATCGGAAAGTGTTGACAACGAGAAATATACAGTTGTGGCACAAAGATTACCACAGATGGAACCACCAGAGACAATTACTGTTGTGAAGCAGTATCCACGTTCATTCATGGAATTTAACGGCATGTGGGAAATTTATCTGGACACCAAAAGTGAAAAACTTTTCATCGAAGAACACACAATGGATTATTCGAAACCCATAGTCTTTGAGGTACCACCTGAAAAGATGGACGATGTCTCTCGCCTCGTCAGTACTCTTCTAGTGGAACATAAAAAAATTTTCAAAATGGCATCCAGAGACGCGGCTTTGCGAAATTCTCACTTCTTGACTGTTTCAAATTGTTTCATTCTGGAATTTTTATTTTAGTTTGTGATTAGTGCTTATTCATTTGCTTTGTTTTAGAACGATTTTTTTCTCATTCACTGACTATAACAATAGCTGTATTTAAAAATTATTCCACCGGCACATATTGTAATATTATGGCACTGCAAACTTGAAGAGTGCCATTGAATGGACCGAATTAGTCATTTGTCCCAGCATGCATTATATTCTACTGAAATGTGCTATAAACTGTTAAGATTAAAGTTAATCTCTAAACTATCTGGCAGATTCGAAAACAATCAAACTCGCTGCTCGACTTTTCACAGCTCCATTTAATTCACTGGTTATTACTTGTATTGTTTGTGAAGCTTTTTCAACTGTTCTTGCATGCCACGTCAAATGTTTTATTGTCTCATTTTTGTATATATATTGCTGCTTTTACATTGTTAATTCACGATAACGTTCTGGTTGATCACATGATTCGCACCTCTGACTTCAGAGTGTGAACACCATCTGGACAATCACAAACGCAACCACGGTGGCTAATTTGGACATTCCTATTAACCTACAGAAAGCTTTGACAGCTCTGGGTGTCTCTTGCCCTCTCAAATGGGCTCTCCAGACGAGAGGCGAGAACGTCCATCTGACGCTGGAGTTTGACACAGAGGAGAACACCACTACACCTTCTTCGATGGGAGGTAGCACCTTTTGTGAGAGGAACCCCTCTCACACTGGTCCTCACTCGAAGAAGCCTGGACCTGGCCCTGAAAAGAAGAGCAAGAAGAAGAGTTCATCCACCAGGCGTCGCGATGCCCGGCGGTTGGAAACGTTCCTGAAAAGGAAGAAGGAAGGGAAGGCGGAAGAGAAGACAGAGGAGGCCACTACCATTTCCCCTCCTCCAACTCCTGTGACTCCCATCCACTCCCCAGCTGCCTCTCCTGTGTGGGGCAACCTGGAGGATGGCCACGTCATCAGTGAGGCGGAGACGGAAATGGAAAGTGGCTCTCTGAAGTCTCCTACTCCAATCTCTCCCCTCCAGCCGGATCAGGAGCAGGAACTGAAACGAGATCTACTTGATATGATGGCCAAAATAAGAAGCATGCAGGAAGACGTCAATAATACCATAAAGGAGTCAGCTGACAACGACAACAAAATGGTGGCACTCCTGGGATAGAACACCAGCTACAGCACTCCTGAAGCAGCCAGGATTCGACCATTCCATCCTAGTCAGTCCGCCAAAAACATCAACAGCCCGACTACACCAACAACCACTACAGTCTCTCCATCACAGCCACCTCCACCAAAAAGAAAAACAAGCGGCATAAACGCCGCTAAAACTGTCAGAGCGGGTCGAAAGGGGCTTGCCTCACACCGTCCCTGCGCGCCTTCGGCGCGCTAAAACCATTTCATTATTGTTAATTCACTTTGTGTTGGGAGTCTCCGCGAAAATCACCATTCTACGTTCCAGTCAGAGGCTCGATTGCTCGTAGTTTATTCCAAAGTATATCGATGTTCATTTTTGTCATAAATTTGAAAATAAACCGCTAATTCTCCAAGGGGTATTTATTTGAACAGTTAAACCCAGAAACAGCTCTACTTTACTGGTGGGGAATCCGGGCACAGTGACTATCTAGCACACTCTGTAAAGTTTTTGTGAAAAGACGCAGCGATCCCGACGACAAATATGACTAATTGTATACCCGAGAACATCGGGAACCTGCTATCAAGTTTTGATTTATTCGGATATCACTTGGAATGGAGTTTCAAAGTACACCAAGGAGATGTGGACTTGGCTTTGAGTTGGAAGAAACCAAAAGAAAAACACAAATCTGTTTCACATCGCTTGAGGTATGAGATTCGTCTAAAGGAATTCAAACAGAGAAATGAAAGGGAGAGAGACTGGTGGGATCTATGTCTGTTCAGTCGGAGAAAGAATGTTCGTCAGCAGTAAGTACAATTACGCAATCATCCATTGCAAACAAAGTGCACTCGTGTTTGTGTGGACGCCGTAGCAAGCGTTGTCGACTCTTCTACTCAAACTCTCAGAGTATGTTCTGAAAGCATCGGTCTGATGACGAACATCTCCGCTGAAAATGCCGGTGTTCAAACTTCCCCGATTGTCCAGACATCGCCCATCTCAGAGACGAAGAACATCAAAGCTACCTCTCAGTTGCCTAGCACCATTAAGAACAATCGGCAACAATTCTTATCAAGTTCAAAAGTTGACTGTAAATTTACCGAAAAGATAGTACGCCGCCGCATTAACCCCAAAACAAAGGTTCCACAATACCTTATAAAGTGGCAATACAGACTAGCGACGGAAAGCACGTGGATAGATGAATGCGATTTGGACAGTATCGCTCTAAAATTATTGAATGAACTGAAAGACAAAATTCGAGGTAATATATCTGCAAAAACAGCAGAAAGTTTCGTTAGAAGTATAAGGACCATTCTTCACCCAGACCCTCCGCACCCCACAAACATTCATCATTTAGTTTCATGCCATAGTCGTTTTAGTGACATTTTATATACAGTCAAGTATAACGACGGGGGCATCGGCATAGGTATAAAGGAGGAACATCTTCCAGGCGACGTCTGGGAACGATTGTGTAGACAAGAAAATGAGAGAATAGCTGAGAGACACCAAAACAAAAAGTGATTCCCGAGATGCGAGGACGCATCTCATTGAAGGCGGGGAGTACTGTGACAGTGTTAAAATGACAGGTGACATTTAGTTCCAACATCAGCCAATCTTTGTTTTCGTAAATATAATAAACTATTATTTCAGCATTTATGCACCAAAAAAATGTTAGATTAATTACAATTATTCACTGCAAACTTAAAGGATGCCATTGAATGTACCGAATTAGTCATTTGTCCCAGCATGCATTATATTCTACTGAAAAGTTCTAGAAACTGTAAAGATTAAAGCTAGTCTTTAAGCTATCTGGCAGATTCGAAAACAATCAAACTCGCTACCCGGCTTTTCACAGCTCCGTTTAATTCCCTGGTTGTTACTTGTATTGTTTGCAAAGCTGTTTCAGCTGTTCTTGCATGCCATGTCAAATGTTCTACTGTCTCGTTTTTGTATATAGATATTGCTGCTTTTACATTGTTAATTCACTTTGTATTGCGAGTCTCCGCGAAAGTCACCATTCTACGTTCCAGTCGGAGGCTCGCGAAAGTCACCATTATACGTTCCAGTCGGAGGCTCGCGAAAGTCACCATTCTACGTTCCAGTCGGAGGCTCGATTGTTCGTAGTTCATTCCAAAATATATTGATGTTCATTTTTGTCATAAATTTGAAAATAAACCGCTAATTCTCCAAGAGGTATCTATTTGAACATTTAAACCCAGAAACCGCTGTACTGTAACAGACTTATTGAAACTATATTGTCTTAATTATTTATGAAAATCTCTCCGACAGCCGATGGTGTAAAGTAATGTTCCAGAGTATTTTCAACTCAAATACCAAGACAGGGTGGATGGTCCAAGTGAGGGAGTAAATAGAGAACTACTCGTTGGAGATCTCAGACCTAGACGTAGGGGCAATCGAGAGTAAAAAGAATCGTCAGAGAAAAAGTCATGGAGGATGGTAACCTTAATTGTCGAGAGGGTGTCAAATCAAAACGATCTTTGGGTGGCCTGCGTAATAAAGAGAAGCCTGGTTTTGAAGAGTACCTTGATGGCACCTTTGGGGGTCACTGTTGTTCAAGCTGAGGTCGCGGTCGCTGGAGCTGAGGGGAAAATTGGGAAAACAGTGAAAAGGAGTGCCAGATGTGTAATTTAGACGTAGTGGAGACCCTGGAACACTTTCTACTAGATTGCCCAAAATACCAGTCTGAAAGAACAAGATTCACTGGGAGTGTAATTGGGAAGTAGGATGGACTATCATGGGAGAATGAAGGACATGTGGTTAGTGAGTGATTCAAAGGAGAGGGTTAATATGCTAATCGGAGAGATTGGGAAGAATGGGTCAAGGGATGTCATCAAGCAGTTCATCTCCGAGTATTTATTTATTTATTTATTGATGTTTAAGGTCACATATTTATGCACAATGGCTAATCATGACCATGACAGTTTTACGGGTAGAGGAAGCCGGAGTACCCGGAGAGAACCACCGAGCAACGACGAGCAGCTGCCAGCTCCCCAACATCGTAAGTCCGCACTGCAGCACTCCCAGTACTGAGAGCAGAGAAGAAGCGTGGGAATAGGGAGGCAGTTGGGAGCGGCCGGCAAAAGTGTTATTATATTATTAGATGGATGAGAGTCGGATCTCTGACAGAGTTAATTGTAATGTTGATAAATGGATCAATGGTGACAGCCCACCAAACACACAAGATAATGATGTATCTAACCCCGCTCCAAAGCATGGCAGTAGTCACAGATTGCAGTGTGCAGAGGGTTAATCCAAGCCAGGCGGCCCGCATTCTACCAAACACACCTACCCTACTAAAAGACCGTAATCTACATACCCTATTCACTATTGGGCTTCACGCTAGTCCCAAGACTCCCACCCCAAAGCCCAAGGGATCTCAATACTTCTAATTCCGATTGCCCACCTCCTCCCTCAAGCAATGCTTGCCCTACCCATATAACACAACTCATACCATGACGAGCTGTAGTTTTTCTGCTCCCTACATCTCATTTTTGCTTTGCAATTTTATCTTGTACCAGTATTCATATACGCTATACCCAGTACTATAGGGATTCGGACCGGACCGTCAAAACCGGTACGGTCCGTGGCCCAGAGCCGGACCGCCCCCGGTCCGGATCGGGCCGGGCCGGACCGGGCCGCCGTCATTGGATCGGTCCACACATGACGGTTCGGTACTATATCGGTTCGCAGACTTAAATACATAGATGTATGTCTAGCTTTAGCACTGGGGTTATCTGGTACGGAAATCCGAAGCTCCAGTCACCAGTCAATAGACTCAATATACGATGCAGGCTCGCATCCACTGGGGGTGGGGTTGTGGGCGTCACCCCCCCCCCCCCGCCGAACCCCCCCCCCCCCACCTAGAAAAATTTCAGACACTGTTTTTCAAGATTCACCATTTTGATCCATTTTATCTACCAGTGAATTAACTCAGAGTTGTCAATTTACACCTGTAATTACATTGAATATAATCCCATGACTGAGTCTCTTTTGTTATATTTGAGGTGTTTATTCAACACACAGATTATACACAACTATGACAATACGAAACATTAACTAATTAACAGAAGAGATTATCTGTCTTCAATAGCAGGTCAAATTTCAAGTGATGAGTGGTTACTGGTAATTGAAAGTAGGAGAAATGCTCTCGCAAACAGAGACTTTCCATGGGACAAAGACAGGAAATTGCTCCTTTTAATGCCAAATTTTAAAATGTTTACACGTCGGGTGGAACATGGTCGATCCGGGGCACATGTGCTCGACAAAGAGTATCCAAATTAGTGGAATTTAGTCACTTTGAGGAGGTGGGGGCGGTGGGGGGGGGGGGGGGATAAAATGATTCTGAATGGTCCTTCAAAAGTTAGTGGACAGAAATAAAAAATTGCAAATAATGAATCTTGTTATTTGAGCAGAAAAAATAAAACTTTTTTGGGGTATGTTGAAGCAGGAATTGATCCTTCAGAAGACAGGAAATTGCTCCTTTTAATGCCAAATTTTAAATTTTTTCCATGCCGGGTTGAACCATGGTCGCCCGGCACACATGTGCTTGGCACGGTGTGTCCAAAATAGTGGAATTTAGTCACTATGGGGGTGGGGGGGGGGGGGGGGGAGGTGAAATGATTCAGGATGGTCAATTCAAACGTTAGTGGACAGGAATAAAAAAAAATTCTAATAATGAATCTTGTTATTTGAGCAGAAAAAATAAAACTTTCAGGAGCATGTTGAAGTAGGAATTTATACTTCAGAATACAAGAAATTGCTCCTTTTAATGCCAAATTTTAAAAAAGTTTCCATGCCGGGCCGAACCACATGTACTTGGAAAGATGTATCCAAATTAGTGAACTTTAGTCACTTGGGGGGGGGGGGGGTAAATGATTCTGGATGGAAAAATGATGGGATTATGTCCAGGTTGGGAGGTCCCTCCCCCACATCCCCCCCCCCCCCGATGCCCGACCCTGGTTGCAGGCCTGACACGATGTAGCAAATGTCTGGTCATCTGGTGTGAGATCTCATAACAGCTCGTCAGATACATTCTTTGATATCAGTGACATCAAAGTCCGGCCTATATCTGACACATTGGGTAATTTGGGTAAAACCCAATGTGTCAGATATAGGCCAAAATGTCGAGAACATGGTAGTTGTATAAGTGGTTTCGTAATTCCAATGGGTAATGGTATGCATATTTCTAGTGACAATAACTGATGTCAGACGAGATAGCGAATTAGGAATTACCATGTCAAGTTGACAACTAACCATCGTAGTCTTATATACATTTCAATGTACTGAAGGTCGGTTGCAAATCGCGATGATCCTATAGTTGGCAATATCTAACTCCAAGTCACAACATCCAATACCGAAAACCGGTACGCATATCTGCATGTCGGATATTGACCGATCTGGCGGTGTTTCTGGGACAGCTGAATGCGAATACATGGTCTTCTCGATCGGAGACCACCTTCTTGCAACCTTGCCCGGATAGTCTGCGTTGAAACATTTACCCCGGATGCATTTTTTGAAGGTCACTGCGAAGCTGGATTGCTGTGGCAAAGCGGTTCCTACGGCCTGAATGATCAAAAACCGGTCTTCAGCTGCAGATGTTGCCCTGTCTCTGCCACCACCATGACGTCTTACTGGTGTGCCATGCTGCTGAAATCTTGCCCAGGCTCTGGTGATCACCGTATGGTGCACACCAAGGGCTTCACCAACCTGACGATGGTTAGCCCTTTGCTCCACCATCCCTACAGCACGCCACATTTCTGCTTCAGACAAATGTCTTGTTACATTTGCATTTGCCATATTCTATCATTAAATCACAAGGGTTTGTGTTGAAATGAAGACTGAATACCCTACACATGTCATGTACATGTAGACAGTACACGAAAACATCATGAAAATCAAGGGGTACATGCTTTCCATGCCTGCCACGAAAAGTCTGCCCGTCAAGAGAGCTAATGTAAAGACTGGGGACCATCTCAATACATTCCTCAGTCATATCCACCAAAAATATCGCAAATATATCACAAGCAAATTTCAGAATGAGGTGTCAAATATTTGATGCTTGGCAAACTTTGAGTAGTATAGTTAAAATAAACAACTTCTAAAGGTTCGTTTTTCATAAATATGAGGCAGTCAAGGGAAAGAAAGCACAGAAAATTAAAATTATGCAATAGAATTAAATTCTATTGTCAGTGAGAACTGCCTCGTTACTCATTGAGAACTTTAGGATTGAGTTTGTCAGGACTGCCTCGCAAATCTGAGTGTGGGGAGTGGGCTATGAAGAAACCCGCCTCTCACCCATCGATAGCAACAATCGCACAAGAGTCACAATATACAACAGCGGAGTTCTATCTGTCAAATATAGATTTGGATGAATTGAGTCAGTGAGGACTGTCTCGCTATTCATTAAGAAATCTAATAAACACTTTGGTCGGCCGCCGATTTGTTGAGGTTCTCAGGTGAGAAGGCCTTGGTTACTCCTATGCTCCCGACTGCCTCCCTTTTCCCACGCTTCTTCTCTCCTCTCAACACTCGTAGACGAACTATTTGATGACATCCCTTGCATCCCAAGCTTCTAGTGTTGCGGCAATACTCGACCCCGTTACCCAGTAAATATCATAAATAAAACACAGAGCAGAATTCGTGTTATGCACAATCCCAAGTCACCTTCCATTTGGAGGTTCTCGGGGATCTGACCCCAGTACCCAACTGCCAATGCGCACACCCAAACCAAATAAGATTATTGGCCCTCACTTCTGACTCTCGTGGGTTCAAAAGCAAAATTAAACAAGTTATTCGGTTCGCAAAGGATTTCAAAGTCCACATCGTCCCTGTGCGCCTTCGGCGTGCTGAAGCTTTCCATTCATTCATCAAGAAAGCAAGTAGAGGTGTTGCAAAAAAAAAAAAAAATAAATAAAAAAATAAGCAGTCGTCACAATAAAGCAACAAAAGAAATAAAACATATGAGCAGTAGTCACGGACACTGCAAGAAAGCAACCAAAAATGTTGCACAAAAAACATGGTTGCAACAAAAAACTCTAATGCTGCCAGACATTGTCTGTTGGTCTCAAGCCCGGATAAAAGCAGAGGCAGTTAGAAATCTAATGTTGCCAGACATTGTCTGCCAGTCCCAAGCCCGGATAAAAGCAGAGAGGAGTTAGATCTCTAACGGTGCGAGACATTGTCTGCCGGTCCCAAGCTCGGATCAGAGCAGAGGGGAATTTTTACTTTAAAAAACTCTTAATCTCTGTCGGTACCCAGCCCAGTTGAAAACAGAGGGAAATTTCTATTGACAGCCAGGTAAGACACCAAGCTGCTCAATTGTTTTCGAGTCTGGCCCCAAACCGTCATTCACACCTTGGACTCCGAGGTGCTAACTTCTGAACAATGGAGCTCCCACTTGTTATTCAAGAAACACTTGTCAGAGTGAAGGGTATCTTGCTACCACCTGGAGTACCCAGCTGCTCAAGGGTAAAATTCACCTGACAGTGGATTTTGATAAAGAAGCCGAACCGACGTCCTCGGAGAGGTGTAATAACTTTCGCGAGGGGATTTTCCCCCGCACTGGTCACCCTCCAAGTGACACGGATTTGCTGGATGATGCCAAGAAGACAGAAACCGCCGATGTCAGGAAGAAAAGAAGGAGAAAGAAGGGACCTTCCGCCAGACGACGCGATGCCCGCCGACTGACGGAGTTCATGGAAAAGAACAGGACGGAAAAGGAAGAGAGGGAGGCTACCCATGGTGTTGAAATCTCAATTCCTGCTACCCCTGACCGTTCCACGTTCAGCTCGGTTCCTTCCACTCCGGAGGACGCTGGTTCACCAGGTAACACTCCAATCTCCAGCCCATCACACTCTTCCTCGGAGATGGAGGAGGAAGGTCTGTTTGTGGAGCAGGACGTTGAGTCGGACATCGCACATGTCGCTAAACCCGCTCTTGCTCTTCCAGCCTTTTCCGACCAGGACACCCCCAGGAAGCATACACCGCGGAGTCCGTGGAGAGCATCCTAGGAGAAAAGGTCAGAGATGACGACCACCGAGCATTTCTTCTAGACACGATCAAAACCTTGGAAAACCGCAGGCTAAATAAAAACATGTTCAGAATAGCAGTGGAGAGTGATATCAGCCACTACCTACGCACGACACCAAGGAGCTCTCCACCACCAGCAGCTGTAAGGGCTAGACCCTACCAACCAAGTCAGCCCTCCATCACTCCTCCTTCAACACCACCAAAGGAGGTATCACCATCGCAGCCACCTCCTCCAAAAAGAACAGACAAAAACATAGACGCCGCTGAGTACCTCAATCACTTTCCTCCTTTGCCACGGCCAGACAAGTCAAAATCACATACAGTTAAAGAGGGTCGAAAGGGGCTTGTCCCGCGCCGTCCCTGCGCGCCTACGGCGCGCGAAACCATTTGATCCGGGTCCCAAGAACGATCCGTCCCCAGATGATCCGTCCAGGGTCATAGCGTCCCCTAGTCGATCTGTCCCCATTTACCGTAGTCGGTCCGGCCCCAGTTATTCAAATTAATGGTAGTTATTTTTTAGCTTAACTTGACAAAGTCAAGATAAGCTGTTGCCATCACGCGTGCGGAAGTCTGTTAGTCTGTGAGTATGTGAGTCTGTTCACATTTTCCTTTTGCACAGGCTACACCCCGTAGTTCTCGTCTGATCGTTACGAAATTTCATATACAGGTTTGAGGTCATGTCTAGATGAGAACGTCCCCTTTTGGTCGCGATCCGAAAGCCTTCAGCACAGACTACAGGTCGTATTTATGAAGGGATTATTGTAACTTTGTAGAATGACTCATGATGATGTAAATATGAGGACGTCCGCTTTTGGTTGCGATGGGTCAACCGTGATGGCAACACAGGCCCGAAGCCCGAAAACCTTCAGCACAGTCTACAGGTCGCATTTATGAAGGTATTTCATTGTAACTCGATAGGATGACTCGTTTTGGAATAATTTCTCTGTAACTTGGTAACTCAGTTGGCATACATTAACTGTGAGGACAACATTAACCCACACCTCAGTTCTTTAGTACAGTCTACAGCTCAAATTATTTTTATTGAAAACATAGCATACAGGGAACAGACATTAACATATTCTCAATTATCAAAATTCTTGTCGTATTTGATAATCCTTTCATAAACATTGAATATTGTCCTTTTCATCAAAAACACACACACAGTCAAGGTAAGCGAGAGTGTCATTGACACTTCCATTATTGTTAGTCATTAATATTATTATCATTCTTAATGATAGAAGTAGTGTTAGAAATAGAAAATAGTGTATTGAGTGGAGCCCACGGGTTGTTTTATACCACGCATTGGCTGAAAAAGAGCTGCAGCATTAACCAGATTAGTGTGAACATTTTGACAAAATGTTACATGTACTGATGATTAATACTTCTTGTTTTATTCACTCGTCTGGTTGGAATGAATGAATGAAAAGTTTCAGCGCACCAAAGGCGCACAGGTACGATGTGGATTTGAAATCCCTTGTGACTCCCAATAAATTTATTTGCTTATGAATTGACGAGAGTCGGAAGCGAGGGGCAATAATCTTATCTGGTTTGAGTGTGCGCGCTGGCAGTAGGGTACTGGAGTCAGACCCCCGAGAACCTCAAACTAGAAGGTGACTAGGCTAACTACACGAATTGTGCTCTGTGTTTTACTTAGAAACGTGGGGATATTTATGGTAATACTGAAACCGCAGTTTGATGGTTGTTTAGAAAAAAGAAAAAAAAAAAAAACACTCCAAACACTCGCTGGTTTGGGAGCAGCATATTATCCACAACGGTTATAAAAAGGAAAACATTCACCAATATGTGTTTTTTGATAGCTGGGAATAATCCATCAACCTATACGGGGAGAGTGGATGCTAAATCTTGGCCATCTGGTCTGCCTTCCAGGGGAAAAGATGACGGGTGGTGGGAGGAGAAAAAAAGAAAAACAAAAACACACTCACAGGCACACACCCGAAAGTCCTTTAAAGGGGCTGTTATTTCTGGTTGGAAATATGAAATAGAAAAATGAAATAGAAACACGAAATGAACTTTGACGACTTTGTTACTTAACACCTATTACAATACACGTCACAACTAATGAATTCTACCTGGGGCCGGATCATCCGGGGACGGATTGACTTGTGCGTGCCACGGCTGAGGCCGGATCTTCTGGAGACGGATCCTCTTTGGGGGCGGATCGACCTGTTATCGCTTAATTAACCAACTTTACACCAAGAAGTTAACCAAGCTGCGGCGCTAACCTACTGAAGACCAAGAAGAATATAACTTTCTGGATCATACACATTACATCTTAGGCGGTATTTCGGAGCTTTTATACATCAAATGTCGTTAAGTGTGGATTATATAGTTCATTACGGGAGTTGGACAACTCGTGCCCCGGACGATTCGTGGTTTGGACAATTCGTCCCTTTTGCTGGACGATTCGTACCCCGATGTCTGGACAATTCTTACCTTTCCCTGGACAATTCGTGCCTTCTGTCTGTACGATTCGTACCCCCTCCTCCGGGCAGTATCCGACAATCGTAGCCCCTTTGGACAATCCGTGCCCTCTTATGCAAATTCATACCCTGCTTAATTAGGGTAAAGTGATCGAGAGTCGGACACCTGACAGGAACACCACGTCATAACACTTTCGGAACAGACTTGGGGTAATCCAAGTGTGTTCGATTTGTTTGAATGAGAACTTCAGGATGTATTTGCTATGCGCAAAACGTCGTTTATCCACCAGTTCGTGTGGTTAGGGTAAACATGTCACATTACGCCAATTCGCTCGTGATTCGGACACATTCGATCGTGTCTCGGACAAAGTGCTTTTAAGTCGGACATCCGACCGTCTCCTACACGGAATCAAATTGGAGTTGACAGCGGATTTGTGTGCGTGTGAAGGGGGTAGGGGGGGGGGGGGGGGGTTGGCGTCGAGGGTCTGTAGTGGTTAAAATCGAAAACATTCAGTTATTGGTCGAAACTATGGTTACCCAGTGGAACGGCATTGGTCAGTCTGACTCTCCAACAATGGTTTCGCTCAGTGATAAAAAAAAGTTCTAAAACCACCCAAAATTTTGACACTTGACTGCGACTGAACTTACGTTACCAACCAGTCCTCCCCCCTCCTCCCCCCCCCCCCCCCCCCCCCCCCCCACACACACACTTCCCACTCTATACAACCCGAAATCAGTTGGTTTGAAGATCAACCCAAATCAACTGGGTAGACTATAAATATAAACCCAATCGGGTTCATATTCACTCAACCAGTCGATTTGGGTTGATTTCAACCCAACTGAGTTTTGATTGTATTTTCTTTAAAATAGCAGTTTAAATTAAGCGATCTGAAGCATCTTTTGCGGTAAAATAAATTCTCCAACAAAATGGATTGGGAACGTACAATGAAAACCTTCAGTCCTAAGAAAATCTAGGGTGTGCAACTAGGGAAGGCTCGGGGATTTGACGCCCACATTCAACCCACGGCGCTGAATCGAACACCTTTCTTCCGAATCGTGCGCTTGTCTGCATTCAAACAAAGCTTACTTTCCGACCTTCGCCAGGTTGGTAACTTGGATAATGTAATGGTTACTTTCCGCTGGTCGGCGATTGTCCCCAGTAACTCCTGTATCCTCAACCCATAAAACTGCCCGACACGGAATGGCGTTAGCTGGTGGACGTGGTATTATAGGCCAACGCCAAATATAAAAAAAATAATAGAGTAGCCGATGTGGCTGACGGTTATTTCCTCACATAACTCAAAGCCAGTCTTGATGAATGATTCATCAAGACTGGATGATGAATGATTCATCAAGACTGGGTTTGAGTTGTGTGAGGAAATAATCGTTAGCCACATCAGCTACACTATTATTTTTTTATATTTGGCGTATAATACCACGTCCAGCAGCTAACGCCACCGATTAGTCTGTATTGTCGTAGTTTCAATGTGATAGGCCTACACATAAATGAAGCTGTTATAATAATGCGCCATTATGAAAGTGACCTTCGTGATTGGAAGGGGGCTTCAATGGACTCAAAGAAAATAAGAAAATAGTGCCCACCGCAACGTATCCTGCGGGGTGTGCTGTATCTTACCAAATAATAGCGATGACCAGGGGCGTAGCCACGAGTGGTGGGGATGGGGTGGGGCATTTTCGAAGCCCAGGCCGCCAAAGGTTCAGCAAATTATAACCCCCGCCCTCCAAAAAAAAACAAAAAAAACAACATTGACCCAGTCACGTTTCATGCAACTGAAAAGTCCAAAAATGCTTTCCGATGTAGGGCTACACATGCTGCAGTTGCCTCGGATTTCACGAAGTTTTGCAAAATATTCTTGAGGAGGCCCTGTCCTAACTAGGACCCGAAGTTCCGGTCGTTACCCCTCGTCCCACTTTCCTGACCTGAGTAGGAGCCTCCCGTCGTTAAACCCTCCAACCACTTCCCCGAAGTGGTGGGGGAGTAACGACGGGAAGGTCCTAGTTAGGAGCTAGGGCAAAACCCCCAAAATTCCAAATATCATGGAGAGCTCTCCGGCCCCTAAAATTATTATTCCCCTCCCATATGCCATTATAAAATATTGGCTATACGCTCCTGGCGATGACAAAGTTCTACTGATCGAACACAGTTCAAAAGTCACCTTATAAAAGTGTAGCAACTTTTCGCACTATACTATACTATGTCTCATTGAAGATGGATAGAAATGAGGAATATGTTTCTTCAAAACTAATGATAGTGACATATTGGGTCCGTAAAGTTAGCTGACATATTTCTATTATCGGACAGGTGAGATTACTTAGCCAGTCAGCCTGTGAAATGTCGACAAAAAATAACGACACAATCATGACAATGCGACCCTGCGTGTCACTCCTGTCACGTTGAAACGCTATATGTTGCAATATTTTGTTCGACATTTTAGACATTGCTCCCTACCATGGATGTTGAAACTGCGTGGACATGCAAGGACAGGTGATCCCACTTATTTTTGTGGACGTGTGGTTACACTTACCAGGTTAATTTACTCTTTTTTCTGAGGATGTTGCTTTGGGGGAATTGTTTGACATTCAAAGTGGACGAATTTTCGTTTTTTCATTATCACAGTATAATCTTATTGCGAGACTCATCATCTCGGATCTTCAATTCAAGCAAGGTCACAGGTCCATGCGGGGTAAACAGGGCGTGCATTGGATTTTGGTGCCCCACTGGCTGCTCCGCGTATTGTGACGCTCTCGTTTATAAACCAAGTGACTATGCGTTTATATAATCTTCTATCTTTTATAGGAGAATGCCATACAGTTATAACAAACAATCCATCCCAAATTCCCACCTCTCCGCAACACGTTTCGTCAATAGATAAGAGTAATTACACGCCTCTACAAAAGACGACTATATATACACCATATAGTACTCACTAATAACTTCATCTGCGTCGGCTATAATAATGCTAAACAATGATAGGAAGATCGAGAAAGGATCTTTCCGACAATGTGTAACATTATTAAATCCAACTGAAGCTGCAGGTGAGGCAATTACTTAGTACCATCTACTGTTCATCAAAAATTCTACAATATGTGCCCTTATTTATTTTAATTGTATTGAAGAGTGGTTGAAAACTTTAATTTTGAATATCAGTTATCCTTTGTTTTCTTTTTCTTAGCATTTCTGTTTTCTTTCTCTATTTTTTTCAGTAGACGTTTTGCTTGCAATTTGTTTTTCTCTCTCCTCTTTCTCTTTGGCTAGTCTTAATTTACTTTCCGCAGCAGCTTTCTTTTGCAAATACGCATACTCAGCCGATATTACGAAGTAATTATTTGCTGTCTTTTGTTTTGTCTTTCGAGCTGGTATTTGTGGTATGGGGTATATTTCATTACAAACTGATTCAGCCGAGGTTTGGGGATATGGACTCGTAGGTATTTGATTCACCTTTACCTTATATACCTTCCATGTGCTGAACAGTGGGGTCGTCATTCAAATCGCGCCCAGTAATCAGGGCTTTATTGTATGTATTTATCTTTGGCTGTGTCAAAGTAGATTCGGTAATTGCCAAACGCCTTTTCTGTAGTACATGATTCTGTTTTATTACATGCGATAAAATCTGTTGTACTTGTGTCTACCGATTGTTCACCTATCGGCCCCAACATCATCACAAATAGTGTTGTCAATTATCCAGTTTAAGTTCCCCGTTGGGATCCACTGACAAAGGGATGTCGAAACTTTCTTCGTCGGATAATGGCACAGACAATGTAATGGAAGAAACAACATCTGAAGCCACATTTTTGCATAGTAATTCGTTTCGGAAATGGCATCAATTGGCGCTGACGTTGCAAGATTCTCAAGAGAAGACTGAATTTCAGCGGGGTGGAACTATATCATTTACAGTGGTGGGGTTCTGTGACAGAGATGGCGCATATGCTTCATTTGGAATCTTAGTTGGATCAAAGGGAAATATCCCAGTTGCCGGAAAACCACTCTTTATATTTGATTCAGTCATCGATACTCCCCATGCTTTTCCAAATAATCTTAAAAACTGTAAATGGCCAACAGCTATTCCGGTATGCTTTGCGAAAGAATCCATTTCAATATTGAAATTAGATTTTAAAGACTTAAAGACGCTCCTATCAAACGGCTGTGTCCCAATTACTCGTGTGGCTTGGTAATTCTACTAAAATGATATCCTCTTTTCTAGCTAACTCAATAATTCAAGATTGTTATGTGAAGAGTGGCCATCAAAAATTAGAATCTAGGGTCGCTCTGGACCGATAGCTTTAATAAATGTTTCCGAAACCACAAACGGCCGATCCCCTCTTTTGTCCACCCACTATCTGAAACGGAGAAGTTTGCCCTGTATATTGGTGAATCTTTAGAAATAGATTCCAAATCGTAGCCTTCAATTTTCTTTTTTGTTTTACCCTGGATTATAAAATGTGGCGGAATATAAGTTCCTGCTGCACTACCACAAGCAATTACAGTTACAGTTTCTCGCGCACCAGATACTTTTCCATGAACTGTTTTGGACCCCTTTTTGGCAAGAATGCGTCCCGGTTTGTGCTGCATACTTACACCTGTTTCATCCATATTCCAAATTTTGTCGGGACATTTACCCAGCTCATTTTTATCGAGCACTTCCTTCAGAGCCGCAAAATATTTCATTATTTTAGGACGTGACATCGCATCATGTCGCACTGTTGCTGTTGCTTCTGGGCGTCGTAAGGAGAAATTTGGGTGACGTTTTTCAGCCTTCTCCACCACATATCAGAAGGTCTATCCCGCTTAAACGCCATTCCTTTTCGATTAGCAAAGACACTGGCAAATCGCAAAAAAAAAATACTTTTTGTAAATCCTACTCCCATCTCAGCTTTTTGTGTAGCAACATCAATCATTTCTGCCTCCTCCGCTTCACTAATCAAACTTTGTTTTCCCCATTTTGCCCCCTCCGTTATTTTTTCTCTAGCGCGATCATGCAGAGAGGATTTGGGGACACCATATGTCTTTGCTGCTAGCCTTATTGACGTGCCATTTTTTACCGCTGCGACTGCACTTGACATCGCTTCGTTTGTCCACTTCTTGAATTTAGAACTTTTCTCGGACATCGCTGAAAGAAAACAAAATTTAAATTTGTATTCTTATTTATTCAAAAGATTATTGATTTTACATAATTTCAAACAATGTTGACAAACATTAGTTATTTAAATGTCCGCATCGACTGTGGTGACGTCCAGACCAAAAAGAATGTCATTCACATCGGACGCACTTTGATTTGAACAGAGAAACCCAATACTGCAGTTCTGCATTTTACAGCTACGTCTTGAAAACTTCCCGGTTTCGGGCTTCGCACGTAGGTAGCAATGTCCTTGCACGAGTTTGTTTTTGAAAATGTATGAAATTTTTGTTGCATCTTCACGTCTGAGGTATGCAACACGGTTCTGCCGTTGCTTGTCGCTATATATCGCAACAGCCTGTTTGTCTACCGGGTTGTCCTCCTCTATCCAACAATAAAACATTGGACCCACTGCTAATGCACTAGCCCCCCAGTGATGCATTCCAACTGCATATACATTCTAAACTGTGAATTTCTTCATACCTTAAGGCTCAACTGAAATAAGAAGGAAATAAATATAAACTATTGGCACCTTAACTTTGACGAAAGACAATAACACAATAAACTTCCTAGACAGGTCGGGACAAGGTGACATAGGAGCAATACCCCCCCCCCCCAATCCCTCACACACACACACACAAACAGAGAATAAATCTTCATGAAAAGTACTATGGTACACCACGGTATGTATCATGGTATTGTCCCAAAACACCATGGTAAACTATTCTGGACAATACCATGGTGAACGTCCGTGTACCATGGTGTCATTTAAAAGGCAACATATACCAGGAGTCATAGTCTGAGAATAAAAACAGAAAGGAGGGAAAATGAGCACAAAAAGATTCATAAAGAATACTAAGGTTCAGTGGCGTAGCCAGCCCAAAGCAAGTGTGGGGGGGGGGGGGGAGGACAAACGCACATAGCCTGGCTTCGAGTCGTTTTAAACCCTTTACCTAACGTAACAGCCCAAATCGGCAAGCGCAAAACACAAAAATTGCTATTCCTTTTTTTTATATTTTCACTTTTTGCTTCCAAAACATAGGTTATAATCCCTCATTGGAACGACCGCGTCCCGCTCGTTCCAACGAGGGGTCATAACCTATGTTTGGAAGCCAAAAAATAAATTGAGTTAGACGAGGATGTTTTTTCCAAGTGTCGCCAGCAACTCATGTAAGGTAAAGGGTTAATGGCGGGTGAGCCCCCTTGATTGTCTAACTAGCGGGGGGGGGGGGGGGGGGGGGGGAGCTTTCCTGGCCTTCACTTTTTCCATTTTCCGGATTCTGCGCCACTAAAATTCGAGCTAGGTAGCCAAGTTAACATAGCAATCTTGAGCTTCTGCTGGAGGGAAATAAATGTGTCAGATATGGGGCGGCGAAGGGTCGTCGCTACCACTGGCCGACCATGGTTCGGGCCGTGATAGAACATTTTTTTTTAATTCCAGGGTTCCCAAACCCCCATTTCCTTGCATCTGAGCGGATATTTTGAGGTTTTTTATATACTGATGACTGTCTTCCTTTTCAACGATACAGATATTAGGAAAAGCAATCTACAAATCTATTGCCTAACCCCCATGGACCTACCCCCCCCCCCCCCCCCACGAGTTTTATGTCGTTTTTGGACATATTTCGAGGACCAACTTTGAGGAAAAGTGAGGGGGACGTGTCCCCCAACACCCCTCCCCCGACCACGCCACTGCTAAGGTTCAAAACGTTAAAAGATTAATACCCTTTTCTTGGGGATTGAGTAGGCTATGTAGGTGGGGTGGGGGTTTTGTGGGGTCCTATATCATGTGTATAAAGTGGATAACTAAGTTAAGTGGATAACTAAGTTGTGTTTGATTATTTGGATACAAACGTTTGTTCTGTCAGTAATTGTTTGTACTGGCGACGCAGGTGCGGTGCCGATATATAGGAGATATTTGCGACAGTAAAATCTTCGTTTTTAACCTCATCTTGTTCAACACAAGGCGGTTAACCATTTCCATTCTAAAACAATTCGATTGTAAACATTGGATGTTGGTATATTTCCAATCTAAGAGAAAACATTGCTAGAATCTGAATACTCATTATTTATTGCCAACTCTCATGCGTGAACAGCTCATTAATTGCTGACAGTGAAACTACAGAGAAAGCAGAGGTATCCAATCATGATAATACAGAGACTGATATTGACTCGGACAGCGTCCGATATCAGATCAAATACACATTTCCATCTGTCCGACTTACGATCATTGTTGTGTACTTGAAAAAATCACATGTAGTAACATTTTCATTCGGTTTACTTATAATAATAAACCTATTTCACCTTCAGTAAAAATTCATCTTTCTGAAAAAAGGCGTTATTTTACTTCTTACAAACTGAAAAGTTGTTTTTCATTGTAGAAAAACATTAAGAAATTCAAAAATCTCACCTTTCTTCTTTTTGAAAATAGCGCTGTGGAGGCTTCTGGAGATCAATGTCAAAACAGAACGAGGTCAAATTACCGGGAGAAGAGAGATAACTCTAACTGTACGAAAAACAAAATTCACGCGAGACGCCAATTGTTCAGAAGAAATCGAAGTGCACAGTTATCGTTTCTCGATTCAAACTTGTCCGACACAAGATCGTGTCCGTCTTAATATCACTTTACCCTAACACCCTGTGAAAAAAACATACATGGAGATGGGGGTTGGGAGGGGAATATAACTTTGAAGAAAGAATAAAAAGATGATATCATTTCTAGTATATTTTAAAGACGCAAAATATGAGATTTCATGGCTAAAAGTAAAAAGCAAGTGCAGACACATAAAAAGATTCAACTTAGCACGGCAAAAAGAAAATGCTCTACCGAGGGAGACTTAAATTAAAATTATTAAGGCAGCACGCTCTATTACTTATTATCTGGTGCGACATAAAATCATTTAACAGTAAAAGTACATCCATTATTATCTACTAATTTTCTTTTACTACGTTCACTTGTGCTATTAAGCAATGATTCGTCCAATGAATTTCAGTTTGATGCATAAATCATTTCTGATTGGTTGTTTCCTGGATATTTTTATATTTGTATTACTATCACTATCACTCAGTCCACCTCAGGCCCATAACTGCCGAAAAATATGAGGGTGGGGGGGGGGGGGGTATCATCATTCTGCCCCACTGTCAGCGCTTATTGCCCTGCATATATATATCACCTTTTCAAGTGTTTTCAATGGAACATAGCATATGACATCAGGTGCTCTGTAGGGCAGTGCACGCCACACAGGAAGATAAATGAATATATTCTAAATAGAATTATTGAATTTACAAGGACACCCTGGCCTCCTTTTGCATGGCCTCCTTTTGCATGGGCAGCAAGGCATATGAACTGAGATGGAAGTTGTACAAGACCATAATAAATCAGGTGCTTAGTTTGCCCTAGCTGTTCGTCGGCTCTATTCTGTTAGGCAGGGCAACATTCTGGCAAATAATTTCCTGGCAGGGCAGTGATTGCGTGGGCCGCGGACCGTGGTAATCGGGTAACCTGCTCTACTAGCTGCCCTGCGAACAAAAGATCTGAATATGGGGGGGGGGGGGGGGGGGTCCCCCCCCCCCCCGATGATTTACGCCCCTGGTCGACTTCTCATTTTCATTTCACTCAGTCGACGATTGGTAATTTTTAAGTTTTTTGACAAACAAATTTGAAAATTGTATGTGCAGTTTCTTATTCACAATCCGGTCTTAAGCTTTAGGCAAAACGTGAGTGAATAACATTTAAATGGTAAATTCATGAGACAGTTAGTACGCTTTTTGGAGACAATTTATACCTTCAAAGGAGACAACTCGTACCTTTTACTGAGGCAATTCGTACCTTTTTTCGAGACAATTCGTACTTTATTCAACACCAATAAATTACTAAATTTTATCTTATACCTGTTGAAGATATAGCCCATGTGTTATAGATTATCTATAACACATACCCCTATGTCATATAGATTGGAGAACGATTGGAGACACGAAATCATCCCCAAAACCCTTTTAAAAATGCAGAAAAGAACAAAAGTGGTCGGTATAAGATAAATACAACAATATCATAGTGTGTTTTGATATGTTTGATATCTCAACTCGTTGAAAGTGAGTTTTTTTCGCTCGGCAAGCCTCGCGAAAAAAAACTCACTTTCAACTCGTTGAGATATCAAACATATCAAAACACACTATGGTATTATCGTATATATAAGTAAATGCATGATGCACACACGGAAGGAATTGTTTGTTATCCTTTCTTTATTAGGTTTTGCTCTGCACAATAATTTTCTAGTTCAGTTTCATTGTAGAGTACACTGAATACTCTCAATTCTGAAGGAAATGGTTGCTTTCGTGGTGATCCGGATACGAAACTTGCATGAGTGCGCAGACAGGGGAAGTGATAAATAGAAAACATCACGAAATGGAAATATCCTGATTTTTCCGCAGAAAATGACATAAAATTCTACCCCCGTTTCTAAAGATTCCAATTTCTTCCAGGGACAATGTAATCCATATGACATCACCAACTTTGCCTTCAAGAGCAAATGAACAGTGAATAGTTGTTCTGGAGGCGGACATTCAAGCAGGTCAATTTATTCACAAAATTGAAATTTATTACCGAAAAATTATCATTTCATTTCAATTATTTCCAGCAGAACACGCACGCACTGGGATACTTCCTGGACTGTCATAAAACGACATTTGTTGTAAATTACTTTCTGTTCAGAATGCTTCATAGGTTCAGGATTATTTTTGAAATATCGACACGTTCAAAATATGATGTGTTATTGTGATTTTCTGGGTTGTCATTCCTTTTACAAATTCGTTTTTGCCAGTGTTTGGGAACATGTCATAAGTGAGTGGTCAATACGGGTTATACCTCAATGCTCTGTCACTAAAATAGCAAACTGTAAGAAAATCATTTTAGGACACAATGAAAATGTATTCAATAAAGTCTGAACATTAAAATTCTCAAAAGTAGGGCGGCTATAAAACACAGGTGTTTGACGTATGCCAATGTAGCAAAGATGAAAAATGGTGTACAGTCAAGGTGCCAATAGCGGATCCACCCCATTAGCGGATCACTCAGTCATGAATGATCACATTGAATTAAAAGTGATTGTTTGATTTATGAACCGAGTCCACTGTCATGTAGGTATGGGCAATGTTTAGCAACCGGAAGAATATCACCTGTGAAGTCTGCTGTTTAATACAGAAAATGAAAGTGGGAAGTACAAACCCCCTCAGATTTGGGGAAGTTTTTCCAAGAACTGAAACGAAAACAAAAACCAAACCTGAAGTTCACCAGCTGAACAAAAGTTAAAGTTTATGGTGTTTGGTGTCATTTTGAAGGTTAGAATATAGGCAATCTAATTTTAAAAAAGTCCAGACCAATCAGACACGAAAAGATGAAATAAACTTCGATACGCATGCCTCGGTCAACTACCCATTAGCGGATCACGCACTGCAAAAAACGAGGAAACGCGGCAAACTCAATTTTGTTTACCGTGATGACATATGAAACAAATTATTTGCATGTGTTGTTTCGGATAGTGCAAATATGACAACCACAGGATCATTTCCACATTCTCATCGAAATTTGCTAATCATTTTTTTTTTCAAATGTAGTGTTCTGAGATATAAGAAAGTTAAGAAAAACAAAAACAAATAAAATACATGTAACTGATCGAATTCACTTGGCGACCATACAAATTCTTGAGCAACTTGCAGTGAAAGTCTAGGCCTACCACTCGGTATTTTGTGTTTTAAAAGTAATTAGCGTTCCAAATGCTAGCCGACAAACTTCGAGTGCTGTGTTCCGATTTCAGTTTGTGCAGAAAAACTAAAATATATCCCCCCACGACTCACTAGCAGTTACAATAATATAAGGGCTTGCCACCGATTCCCTGCGATTATCGGAAGAGAACGCACATTGATCCTTTATCCAATAAAGCGGCAGAAAACGCCCAGAAAGTTCACACAAATTGGGCTCCTAAAATCTGAAATATATTGAATGTTGCATATTACAACCATGGAAATATGGATATCATTGAAGCTCACCGAGTCGGTCCAATGATATCCACATTTGCATGATTTCATTGAGAGATACCATCAAATCTCCAAAGATCAGTAGGGGAATTAAAGAGATGGGGGGGGGGGAGGGTTAAGGGGGTTCTCATCCCAATAAAATCTGAAAATCTACGTCTCAAATGGTGCATTCTGGTAGGTTTTTGAGTGAAAATTGTCTTCTTTTTTACAGTAGCAAAACTTGATATTTTTAACCAGGATGCTGCGACTTTCAAGTTTAAAGACCAATGGCGGCTCACCCATTGGGAGTACCCTGGACAGGTCCGGGGGGGGGGGGGGGGGGGGTGCAAAATTTGAGAAGCGAGAAGCTACATGCTGCCAACCGACCCCCGGAGCCTGCTGCCTTTTAATTTAGGGGCCTACCTGGTCACTGATTAGGCTAGCCAGAGCAGATCTTGCCAGGAATCCTGGCAAGATCCACTCTGGTTAGCCTAATCAGTGACCAGGTATATGGCAGCCCTATTGAAAATGCGACATCGCTTCGGCAGCGTGGTCTCTCTTTGAATTTTATATACTTCTATTATCACATTTCATCTCTTTCCCCTCCCGCCCTCTCCCTCTTTCTCTCTCTCTTTTAGGGGGGGGCACAACTCAATTCCCATGTGGCTACGCGCCTGGAACGCATACTATAAAAATTTATTAGCTTGAGAACTTCAAAAATGGTCAGAGAAGCTGAAAGGGGTTTGCAGATTGTAGAACGTTTAATTACGAAAATGCTGCTGTCACTTAATTTTTATCTATTTGGAAATTAGTCAACCTGCTCCTGTGTCCCTGGGCAATGCAATTTACCCCGATATTGCCCATGTATGTGTGTGTGTTGGGGGTGGGGGTGGGGGGTGCACGCTGGGGTGCACGTGTCTCCAACCTATCTAACCCGGCCTGTGCTCCGCAATGCATGGTACTGTCATGCAGTGCTTAGTAGAGTCTGGAGTGATGACGTTGGAAAGCTTGCGTGCATTTGTTGTTGCTCAGTTGTTTCCTTTGGCTGTCTTGGCTTCCGTCGTATGTAAGCCTGTTACCGACACAATGTGCCCTAGCTGTTAAAGTGTCGTTAAACACCAATCAAAATAAATAAATCCGACATATGGTTCTTGCTTTTTATAAACCGGATAGACAATCCATTGTCTGCTCGACAAGTTTGTCAAACATGAATTTGCTGAAAACTCGAACTTGCGACACATTGTTGGGTAGCCCCAAGGCTGTTGCGATGACCAGCTATTGAACTCCCTAACTGACCTAAAAACACAAAGAACCTCACCTCCATCACCATCAGCATGAGGAAAACGATTTGACAAAGAGAGTGAGTGCGCAGTAATTGGGGGCTTGCTGTAAATGATGTTCCATGTGTGATCGGGAGGATGGGGCTACAACCCCCTCATTGAAAGGCTCTGACTCCGTAGGAAAACACGAGCATTTCTGACTGGTCAGGTCCGACCAATGAGGTGGTGTAGCCCCTCTTCAGTTGTGTCCGACAGCGTTTAAAAATATGACCAGTTTCATCAGATGAAGTCTCTGATGGACATCGCCGGTATTTGTCGATAGATTGATGATATGTCACAGATCACCATCCTGTTGCAATCAAAAGTTTTGGATATGACATTCATTAAGTTCTGGCATTTTCGGTTAATCCTCGCAGAACAGGGGTGGTGCCGAAACATTTTTAACACAGGGACAGGAAAGGGAATCTGCGTTAGTACCAGTGGTGAGAGCACACCCCCCACCCCCGTTGTTGGTGCCACCAGCCTCCATTTAGGATTTTCAGGCTCTCGCGACTAGTGAGTTGTACGCCTCAAATTGTTGAATTGCACAGGATACATATCTGATCAAACATGACGACGCACAACACTTTGCGCCATCGTCCTGCCCCCCTTCCCTCCCTCAATCGTTAGCGCCACCAGTCTATACTGCAATTTTGTTTGCTACCAGCCTGTCTGAAAACATTCTGAAATATGTTTTGCGATTCAAAACCAGTAAATAATAGGGAGAAAGTGTCCATCCTAACAGGTAGAATCAAATTGAATCACGTGATCTGCTATTGGCGGAAGTGATCCGCTATTGGCACCCGACAGTGGTACACAAGACTAATCAATTAAGTCTTCCATCCATTATAGTTTTAAAAAAGGTTGGTGCCAGTCATGTAGAGGAAGAATTGTTCTTACCACAGAATACGCTTGAAATTTAAAAAAAAATAACAGAAGCAAAATAACACGAAAAAGGAAAAAAGTGATCCGCTATTGGCACCTTGACTGTATTTGACGATTTTTTGACAAATTATGTATTTTCCCATGATCAAGTATATGAAAATAGGTACAACCTACAAGCGAATGCAGTTTTGGAGTACACTGTACCATACAACTACATGTACAGTACAGTCACCGTGGAATGGCACTTTTCTGAGTTCCCATGGTACGGTGGGCGAGAACAAGTGAAAAGACAACAAAATTTGTCCACAGTAACTTAAGTGACAGCGGACAGAGAAAAATGTATGGTGTGGGCATCTTGCACAACTGCCCACAGCGTAATTAATACGTTCCACAGACATTGCCGTGTTGGGGATTAAAAGCCAAGCCGATAGATTATTGATGATCTTTATGAAGTTGAGCAATTTTTTTTTAGATTGTCCTTATGGCACGATAACATTTATTGTTCCAGAGTATTTTCAACTCAAATACCAAGACAAAATGCATGGTCCAAGAGAGGGAGTTAATAGTGAACTACTCATTGGAGATCACAGACCTAGACGTAGGGGCAACCTAGGTGTGGCATGCATGATAAAGAGAAGCCTGGTTTTGAAGAGTACCTTGATGACGCCTTTGGGGGAGTCACTGTTGTTCAAGCTGAGGTCGCGGTCCCAGGAGCTGAGGGGAAAAATTGGACACAAAAAGAACAAGATTCATTTGCAGTGTAATTGGGAAGTGGGATGGGAGAATGAAGGGTATGTGGTTAGTGAGTGATTCAAAGGAGAGGGTTAATATGCTAATCGGAGAGATTGAAAAGAATGGGGCAAGGGATGTCATCAAGCAGTTTGTCAATGAGTGTTTGGAGAAGAGAAGATGCGTGGGGATAGGGAGGCAGTTGGGAGCACAAAATAAACGTTAGAACTACTCCAATAAAGGAACTTATTACCTAAAAGCTAGTGATGAACTGATTATCAAAACTTGCTATCAACTGATTACCGGTTATTTCTTTGCCAATTATGCCGATCCTGATGGTTGAAGTAGGACACTGAAGAAAATCTTTTGGTGCCTGTTATACTACAGAATTTCATTGATAAATCATCAATTACAAAAGCTTAATACCACATAAGTTCTCAGATTTAGTGCTGGGCAATATTTGCATTTTGGTTGGGGTGTGAGGGAAAAGATCATTATTAACAATAGAATCACACAGTATTGTTCTTGTGAAGATTGTGTTTTATTCCAGTAAATAGTGTTAATACAGTTTTGAGTAAGGATACAACACACTTGGCTGTATTAACCAGGAATATACATGTACTAAGCACACATACTTTGAGTCTTAAATGAATAATAGTTTTGATGTTAATGTGTGTTGTGAAGTCGTATGACGCATGGTTTACACGTATGTCAGTACGTATTATTCAGTGTTCTTTTTTCAACTTTTTACCTCCGCTGATGTGTTTCTCTTATGTTTACATGAACTCTACAATCTTCAGAAAATGGTGGCGATCTCGTACCAATTGCAGTTGGTAAATTCCGTAATATCTCTGCTCTGCAAATCTCTAAATTTTCTGCTGTGCACTACACACGTTTTTAATGGAGAAACTGGGAGGGGGGGGGGGGCGCAGTGACTCAGTTGGTAGAGGTGCAGGCTGCAAGCTGAGAGGTCCTCGGTTCGAATCCCACCTGCGGCAACCGCATTGTGTCCTTGGGCAAGACACTTCACCCCCATTGCCCATGTGGGGGCACGGTGACGTGGTGTACTACAGTTAAAAGTAGAAATCCTGTCACAAACTGTTCACTTATCTAGGCTTAATTACGCGTAGGAATTGCACCCAATTGCCATATTGAATGGCATCCAAAGCATGGCAGGTTCACCTGGTTACTCAGAGCAAACACAGGCAATGTTTCTGCCAATGGACCTCCGGGTAACCCGGAGGTCCATTCCTCTGGGTAACCCGGAGATCCATTGGCTGCTTGTGCACAGGCCATATGCACAAAATTTGATAGCCTTACTATGGTCATAACACGCAGATTAACGTGCAGATCAACATGCTATTTGTTCCCATTTCATGACAGGACTTCTAGTTTTAACTGTAAGGCATACTGCACGTCGATGGTGCACCTGTCTTCAACGAATGCTGACCCTGCTTGTGTGGAGTCAGTATGTTGGGGAGCTGACAGATGCTCGCCGTTGCTCGGTGGTTCTCTCCGGGGTACTCCGGCTTCCTCCACCCATAAAACTGTCGTGGTCATGATTAGCCATTGTGCAGAAGTATGGGACCTTAAAAAAAAACACCAATAAATGGAGAAACTTTATTGAAATGGCCAGATATCAAAGGGATTTTTAACAGTCAGTGTTGAATATAGAATAACAGGAAACTGCCGGTTGTCATAATCCAGGCCTGGCATTCTGAAAAATGCTGGAGGGCAAAAAATCGCTCTCCTCAATCAGCTTAGGAGAGCAATTAGCTTTACACAGCATTTTTAGTATCCAGTTGAACGAACTCATTGAAACTGAAACCAACAGACTATTACATCAGTGATTTTATTAACTTTACTAAGGCAAAGCGAAATCTCTTAGACATCTAGATGTCTCACTCAACAACCGAACACACACTTGACAAGACCTGTGTGTGTACCCAGACCTGTTGTCCAAGAAAGTCATACGCCTACCACTACCTTAGGGGGTTGAAGGTGGTAGTGGTAGGTATATGACTTTCTTGGACAACAGGTCTGTTTGAATCTACAGTCACATCCTGGTGCAAGTGCTACAAGTGACAGGATAGTAGTAATGGTAGTATATTATAGTGTCAATATTCCTTGAATAATTATCCCTCAAACTGTGATGTCAGTTGTTGAACTTGAAACTGACAGAAAAAAAAATATTGCTGTGACCCATTTTGCTTCAAATGATTGCAGCTGTGTTTGGGTATGGTTGCAGCCATTACCTTTTACCACTAAACCACTTTCAAAATGAAATTACGTGATGTTATGTGACTTCGAAGTTAAATTACATTTTTGCTTTACAACAAACATTTAATGTGAGCATAATACATGTAATCTCAAACATCCCAGACCAAAATATTTAGGAGGGCAGTTTTTCGCTCTCCTTAATTCTTTCAGGAGGGCAGTAAGGAGAGCTAAAAAATCGCTCTCCTGAAATTGCCAAGCCTGATAATCGGCCCTTGCCCCATAACCGGGTGGTGCCGATTCCAATTATCGGTTCATCACTACTAAAAACAAATATTTACCGGAACTTTTTCATTTTTTTTTTTTCATTTAAAATATTTTTTATCATTAGTGAACATCCATAATATCAAGAAATTAAGTGAGAAATATATATAATTATATTTTAGAGAGTCAGATTCGGTATTTCAAGTCAGATTCGGTCAGATTCTTTATTTAGTGGGACCCCTTAATATCATCACAGTTAATTGATGTATCGATTATTTTAAGTAATATTTTGTGCCATAAAATAAAATTAAACTGAATGTGACAGAGGTTTCAATGAATACATTTAAACTAAAGTCTTCATTGCGTATAGGTTTTCAGTTCTAAGTTGCATTCGTCCTTGCAATATACTTGCGCAGAAAATGTCAGAATTCAAACAAAAGTAATTGATGTGCGGGACGCGTTGAGTCTTGTTTCCAAAGAGGGGTAACATGATATGGTTTTGTTAAAATTTTTCGAAAAATAATATTTTTTCAGCTGCTGAATTTGCATATTATGTGGATGGATCTGGCAGATTTGCTGGGTAAAGGGTTAAAACTGAATGTGAAGCTAATATTCAAGCTTTAAACATTGTTGATTTTTTGCAGTGATACAGACGTAGTCGCATTTGTTGTAAGACCTCCAAACATGCTCATATTTCTCTTCTACAACCATGCACCTGAATGCTAATCAGTAAAACATCAAAAGACTTGCGAATTTGTACTGTCTGTTTATTGTCTCCAGAACATAGTAGTGTACATTTTTGACCCCCCGAATATCTATAATTTTCTATAAAAGGCTACTAAAAGCACACCAAGAACTTTGAAACTTTCATCTCTTGAGCTGCTTGATTTGTGCCCTGTGATCCATGACATGAAAGTTTGCAAGTACTTCTTGTTCTTAGAATTACCAAGTGGAAAATATATCCCACCGTAATATAATAGGAATGCAGTTAATCCACCCACCATATATTGTGGTTACTCTGGCACAAAGCACTTCAACTGTCTCAGCTATAGAATTAGAGTGTTTTGTTTTCATTCTTTCATTTGTACATGTATTATAATTATTTCTTTTATTATCTGAAAAGATTTTGTTTTCCTGCAATACAATTATGAGCCGATTAAGTTTTAACTGATGCCCTGATTAATTGACCAATAATTGCTCACTGACTAACACAACAAAACACTGAAAACTGATCTCAGACATACCAGGGAAGTAACATTTGAAGTAGATTACTTTCATAGTTACCCGACTTATTTAAATGGGTTGGAAATCCCAACAAGGTCAAGGTCTGTCTGTGGCTTAATCCTCTCTAAATGTTTTGTTTTACTTTTATTTGGCACCTTTTGTGAGTGCGGTGGCTCAGTAGGTAGAGATGCAGGCTGCAAGCCAAGAGTTCCTTGGTTCGAATCCAACCTATGGCAATCACATTGTGTCCTTGGGCAAGACATGAACACCCAATTGCCCAAGTCTTGGTACAGTGGCGTTGTGTGCTAAAGCGTACTGAATGTCGATGGTGCACTTGTCTTCAAACCAGGATAACCCTGCTTGTGTGGAGTTAGTACTTTCGAGAGTCTGACAGTTGTTTGCCATTGCTCGGTGGTTCTCTCCAGATACTCCGACTTCCTCCACCTGTAAAACTGTCCGACACAAGGTGATGCTGGCTGTCGAAAGTGTCATTAAACCCCAATAGGTAACTAAATCTGGAACCTTTTGCACCTACCTACGGGAGTACAGGTATGTTTGAAGTTTGCACATCGGTCTGTACCATTAGCATGGTTAAATTTCTTTAAATCAGAATATTCTGTCCTGAATCAAATTGTTGTTGACTAATGCTGTCTTCAGCGATTTTGTTCAGGGCAGAATAGTTTGCGAACACATTTCCCTTTTTGTGAGATATCCGATCCAAAATGCTTACTATATGCAGATACTTGCTAACCCGGTGATGTCTCTCTATTATAAACCTCAGTGAAGTCTGCAGTTAAAATTGGTGGATAACCATATAATATCTGGTTGGAGCTCACAGTGATCCGGTTGAGAAAAATGGTTAACCATTTCAGCACTACTAATTTGCATGAATGGAAACACCCCTCCTTTAATGTTTTTTCAGAAATTTCTCTGTATTTGGAAATAGGGATGTTAACTCATGCCCCTTTCTCAACTGCGTCCAAAGATTACATAAGTAAATTATCCTTTCACTAAACGTGACTTTTGAAGTGTATAGCTAGTTAGTTAATCCTTTACCCAACATAACAGCCAAAACCGGCCAGCGCTATTCACAAAAATTGCCAATTAGTTTTTAACTGGTTGAGTGCTGGAAGCCACTATCATGGCTCTACTGAAAAGTGCTGAAAGCCACTTTAGTGGCTTTACACTGTGCACATTAGCTTGTCGTTTGTGCAGCAGTAGAATAAAGAATGTTAATTATTCTCTGTCAAAATGAAGTTTGCATGGGGTACAGAGATGGGGTCCATCATATAAAACTGGCACTCTCCAATAAATTGTAACAAAACAATTATTGATGAACAAAATCTTGCTAAACTAAGGCTCCTCTTGCTGGGAGTATTGTATCTTTGAAAAAAATACTCATGTTACAAATCACCTTTGAAAAATAATTTAGCACTCTACCAGTTAATCTTTTTTTCATTTTTTGTCTCAAAAACATAGGTTATGACCCCTCTTTGGAACGAGCTCATCGAGCTCGTTTCAATGAAGGGTCATAACCTATGTTTTTGAGACAAAAAATGAAAAAAAATTAGTTATTCAATAATTTTGTTTTCAAGTGTCGTTTGCTTTTCACTTTAGGTAAAGGGTTAGAGAAAAAATGAATTTTTTTTTTTTTTCCTCTCTTTTTTGTTTACTTCACCTTTTGATTGACTCACTGCTTATGTATGCTGGTCATAACTCATAAAGTTCCTCCCAATGTGCTGTTGGTGAAAAAAACCCCAGAGGGTGTAGAGGGAGGGGGGTATTTGAATAGTCAGGGTTTCCGCTAGGGGAAAATTTGTGGGTCCGGTAGTTTAAAGAAAGTGAAACTCAAACACCGAAGGCGTCTGCCGCATGTGCCGAAGGCACGTGCACATAGAGGGGGATCTGGGGTGGTTCTCCCCCCAGGAAAATTTTTATTTTTAGGTGCTCTCTGGTGGCCTCTGGGGGCATTCTTGTCGCTAAAATGCTGAATAATTGAAGTGGAAAATATGTATTTTTTCCTCCTACAATTCTCTAAATTACCACGGGACACACAATACTACATCTGGTTGGAGGTTTCATAAAAATACAAACCCAAAACAACACAAAATCCACGAATCCTGACAGTGACTGCGACGCTTGACCAAAATTTTTTTTATACAACCCGATACATGCCAACGTAAATAATTGGGAAATGCAGAGAGAATGAAATGAAATTGGTTTTAGCATTTGAAAAGTGTGCTTGAGCTTTGTTTACAACCACTCGCGGTAATATTCGAAAAGAACCATGATACGGACGTGTGATGTCATGCACATGCAATTGCATCATTTATCGCTCGAAATAAAAGCCAGTGATTTCGGACCAAACACGACAATTTGAGTCCGAAATTTTATAGGTGACGTTTAGGATTTGAACTTTGTTTCCCCTCTTGTCTGGGGGTTATAAAGTATCAGGTTGTCACCAGAAATAGTAGGCATAGTATACAACATAATTATGCCTATATAACGTGGAAACAAAGGATCCTGAGTGTCGTTACAACACAGCATTGTACTTGACATTTTAACCACCAGCTTTTCTGACTGATCATAGTATGATTGGCGGGGGAATGGGTCCGGTCGACGGACACGCAGCCGGTCTAGCGGAAACCCTGGAATAGTATTGCGGCATCAGATTTCTTTTTTGAGAAGGTTGGTATACAGGTTTGTTGGGGAAGGGAAGTGGGATAAATGTATGTTTTTATTAGGGTCCCCCCCCCCCCACACACACACACACATGAGGTGCCACTCTAGCTCATGAGCCCAACTCTTAAAATTTATGTGAAGCCAATAGAGCATCTGTTTAAGTTACTTTCAATAGCTATGTACTGGGTGTTTTTTCCCAGTTTGGAATATAAATGGGTAGCTGTAAGTGGGTATCTGATACACCTCCCCCACCCCCACCCCCACCCCCAAAAAACTCAAATAACCCCCCTCCCCCAATTATCTCTGCAAGTTGCAACCCCTTTTTCTGTGTTGGTTGTCACTGCACAAAGATGATGTCATGTTTACCCCCCCCCCCCCAGTTGCCCCCCACCACCCTCCAAAAATAAAATAAAATAGATAAATAAATAAATAAAATAGAAATAAAAAAGTAATAACAATAAATTAAAGTAAAAAATATGATAAATAAAATTAAAACGACATTCATCCCAAGAGTGATTGATCATTTTCTTGATTGACTTTGTTTCTTTAAAAAGTGACTAAAATTCCTTTCTGCTTAAGCTGAGTGGTATGAGCATTTTGAGTGCGTGTATCCATTTTATTTCATGTTTATATCTTTGTTTCACAAAGTTAGGAGCTTCCGATTCGGAGTTAAGTATGTGTATACCGGTATATCCACAGTGGTGTGGTCATGTTGATTGAAGTGTAATGCTATTGGTGTTTTGCGGCTTTGTTTTCTGTTTTGTTATGGAGCTTAATGATCATCAGTGTTTACCTTCTATGTGTTTGTTAACAGAAGTAGGTCTGAAATAGCTTATCAAAACATCGCTGTTAATATTCAGACTCCTGTGCATGACCATGTGCTTTTTCCAATAAAACATAATCAAAAGGTTTTTAAGGTGTTAAATTTGTATTCATTGAAAGTCTCATGCTTACTTATACAATAAAGATATGTAAAAATGCAAACAAACAAAAATTTGGTTTCGTATCAAAAATCAAAGAAACCACCAAATAGGCAATTGATGAAAATCCTCCAGCTTAAATGTACATGACCGATCTTTTTCACGATGTTCTGAATCCATATAGCAACCTGTTTTAACTCCATTTTCTGTACACATCTTTGCATGTATTTTATTGTTAAGACCTCACTAAAAAGTTTGCACACAGCCAGTCTGAAACTGAGTTGTTGGGTGTGAACATAAAATAAAATTCTACTTTTCGCAGGGCTTGACAATTGGGGCAACCTATAGGATGGGTTGCCTATAGGTTATGCAAAAAGATTTTTGGGAGACCTCTTTATAGGTTAATCAAAAAATAGTTTCATAATTGGAGATTTGATTGAAAGGTAATGTCATAAGAAGACATGTAACAATGATAAAAGATAAATTATTATAAATCATAATGACTTTTATTTCTCAACAAAATTCACATCCCCAAATCTGCCAATTATAATGGTTAACCAAGAGGTTAAGCCTTTACCTAACAAAATGGCAAAAAATGCCCAGAAAATTAGCCTAAGTGTGGCTTACACAACCTCACACATCATGGCAATTTCTCAATAAATCCATACCAATATGGATATCATTGGAACCATCTGAATCCGTTGGTTCCAATGATATCCATATTTGTATGCTTCTGTTGAAAATTTGAGACAAAGGTTGTAATCATGACGTTCAGGATATTTGGGGGAAAGCTACAGTTAAAACTAGAAGTCCTGTCATGAATGCGCACAAATAGCGCGTCGATCTGCGCGTTAATCTGTTATGACCATAGTAAGGCTATCAAATTATGCACATATGGCCTGTGCACAAGCAATGTTTCAGTCAATGGACCTCCGGGTAACTCGGAGGTCCATTTGTAGAAACATTGCCTGTGTTTGCTATGAGTAACCAGGAGAACCTGCTGTGCTTTGGATGCCATTCGATATAGCAATTGCGCGCAATTCCTACGCCCAATTAAGCCCAGATAAGCGCACTGTTCGTGACTGGACTTCTAGTTTTAACTGTAGGTTTTGGCATGTTTTCTCGAATGCCTTGTTAACTAAGCTTGAAAGCTTCCTTATTAAATTTATTTGTCTGCATCATATCTGCTAATCAAATGTTTGTTTTTGATGCAAAAGAGATCATGATGTAGTTATCAAGAAGCTTGTCTCTCTGGTTACTCTCCAGTCCATTTCCCTTTTAGAAGGTTATGAGATCTGTTCATGTTACCATGTTCATAAGAAGTAAAATTTTATAAAAATTTTTTTTGTAATTTTTTGGGGAAATTGAATGAATTTCAAGGAAAAAGATTGTGTGAGAACATTACAATAGAAAACCTAGCAAATTTTCAACTCTTGGACCACTACTGGCATGTACCAATTTGTTCATGAGTTAAAAGTTTGATGATGCTTTTTATGCCTTTTTTCTTTGCAACACTCATATATTCGACAACAAAGCACAGATTGAATGGAATAAAACCAAAAAAATGGACATGCTGGGCTTGCGTTTTAGAATGTTGACCAGGCTGATCGATAGGCCTGGTGAAGTGGTCAACCAGGCTTAGTGTTGAAACAACTAATCGATGCAGATGTGATTTTTGTCAAAAGTTAATGATAAAATCTGTAGTCAACTAATCGGTACATTTTTTAGGCAGGGGGTGTGTTAATACAGATAACCTAAAATATGGAAACAATGTAACTACACTGCATTGGTTTTACGTTTGTCTTTTAAACAAGAGTGTCAGCTATTCTATGAGACAATTCCGCATGCACAGTTCACTGTAGGCCTTGTGCTGCACTCATGATCAATGTGTTGGGGATGTCTTTGATCTGTCAACTTCACAGCAAAATATCCGGTTCAAAGCCCAGAGAAGTGAGGTATATGCTACACTGAGTATGACCTACCCAATAGTGAAAGGCCTCCTGGAAAACCGTTTAAAGGTGAATGATTTAGATTCATGTCTTGTCAAGACATTCAAACAGTCAGTCTCTTCTGACCTTGAAAAACGTTATGATGATGTTGATGTACATGTAAGTCGTCCTGCAGCAGAAACAAACTTTGCTAAATCTGCTTTTGTTTTGTCGAGTGCTCTCGATATGCGCTATAAAATTATGAGATTCCTGTCCCCTGAGCAGCAGGAAGTTGCTTGGGAGGAAGTATTGGAACGCAATGAAAGACAATGTTTCGAAGAGTAGCCGTAAACGGCCATTGGATAATACAAGTGGTGGCAGCAATATTTCCGATGCACCTTAAAGTTCATCTCAACAGGCCCAAGATGCCAAAGACCTAAGTTTCACGAGTATTACAGGAAAGAGTTACGTTCCGAAGTGCAAATGCTCAAAGACAGATCAAGCTGCCAAAACTATGAAATTTATCATGGGTGATTATTTCGAAGCGGAGAAGGAACCAGATGTTTCCTCCCCGGAATATGAACTTCAGTGTTACAAAACAATAAACTTCACTAACGTGTGTTCCAATTCTGTATCATATAGACGACTCATTCTGATTGGGTGTCATATAGACGACTCATTCTGATTCCGTATCATATAGACTCGTTTCTGGTAACACGATGGGCTATCATAACAGGTGCTTGAATACATTCCATGTGCGTTTCAGTGATCGACCGAACATTATGCCCCAAAAGTGTTTTAATAATTTAAGATTTAATCTATTTATGTGACAGAATTGTCAGATAAATGAATTATCGTGATAATGTACATGTCCTGTTATTTGCATCAGATTCTTTGTGGTGTCCAAAAATGGGATCACAACTCGCTGGCAAAGCCGGCTCATTGAGATCCCATTCTGGACACCACCTTGAATCTGATGCAAATCACAGGACATGCACATAATCATGATGATCTGTATTTATCAAGAAAAATTGCATTGCTTTTCTACAAATCAATGAAGGTTAATGTATCACAGTAATGGGATTTTGTATCACAAATTGTGATGCAAACCTGAACAAATTGCTTCCTGAGCCTCCAAGCTGAGCAAAATATTTGAGCTTGAGGTACAAGATGGTTGTTGAAAGTGATAATATATCAAATTTTCACCTTTGTGTGATATATATGTAATATTAAACAGCAGTATTTGATAAATCATGGATTATTTATTATCTGCAGTCAGAGTGTAGAAAAATGCAAACGTGTTGATGTGTTTTTATTCTTTATATTTTTCTCCGATGTTTATAGGCCAATCCCTTTGAACCTTGGTATGCATATTCACCACCAAGGAAACCTGTGCATCGATGATTATCGTTCTAGTCGGGCTGTTTTTGCCATAGTTATGCCCCCTTCTGAATTAGAATAATTTGCTTCAAGGCCTAAATTTTGTTCAGAGATTTTCTCTGATGCTTATAGGCCAGTCTCATCAAAAATTGGTATGCATGTTTACTAGTACTGAAATGGTTAACCGGATAATCGGTTTGAAACCAGTTAGCTACCTAACCGATTAGAAAAAACGTCAACCGGTTATCCGAAATATCGATAGTGATTGTCATTCCACGTTTGAAACGTAGTAAATTTGCTGCTTCTCCTTTGTGAAAGTTTACACATCAAAGCTGCGTTGTGTATATTGAGAAATAAATGACTTTGGCATCCAAGACATTGTTAATGATTGGCAGTTTCTGCGAGTTAGCTACCTAACCAATTAGAAAAACCGTCAACCGGTTATCCGAAATATCAATAGTGATTGTCATTCCACATTTGAAACGTAGTAAATTTGCTGCTTCTCCTTTGTGAAAGTTTACACATCAAAGCTGCGTTGTGTATATTGAGAAATAAATGACTTTGGCATCCAAGACATTGTTAATGATTGGCAGTTTCTGCGAGTTAGCTACCTAACCAATTAGAAAAACCGTCAACCGGTTATCCGAAATATCAATAGTGATTGTCATTCCACGTTTGAAACGTAGTAAATCTGCTGCTTCTCCTTTGTGAAAGTTTACACATCAAAGCCGCGTTGTGTATATTGAGAAATAATCAACTTTGGCATCCAAGACTTCGTTAATGATTGGCAGTTTCCGCGAGTAATGAGTAATCACAGAAACTATTCCGTAGTGTGTACCCAAACGAACGTTGTTGAGTCCTCGACAATGTTCATTTGTATACACACTACGGAATAGTTGAGAATACTGCTTTCCAATTCCTATAGTTTTGATCCCACATTCAGTGAAATAATGGCCACGGATAACCGGATATTATCCGGTTATAGCTCTCGGTTAGTCGGTTACGAAAATGAGCCAACCGTTTCAGCCCTAATGTTTACCACCATAGGAATCTGTAATTTGGTCTAAATTTTGTCTGATATTTATATGCCGATCCTGTAGAAACTTGTATGCATCACCACCATGGGAACCTGGGCACCTGCGATTTCAGTTACATGGTGCACATTTTATAACTATTGCTTTTTGTATGTCAATCATTGCAATGAGGGCTATTGATAGGTTTATCCAGGTACAGTCACACCTCTAGTTTTTTATTTTATTGTGCAAAATAGTATTTGTAGATAAATTACAGTTTCAAACAAGCTTTGGTAATTTGTTATAAAGTATGAGTTAAAACTAGAAGTCCTGTCACGACCTGTGCACTTATCTAGGCTTAATTGCGGGTAGGAATTGTGCGCAATTGCCATATCGAATGGCATCCAAAGCACTACAGGTTCTTCTGGTTACTCATCGCAAACACAGGCAATGTTTCTGCCAATGGACCTCCGGGTTACCCGGAGGTCCATTGGCTGAAACATTGCTTGTGCACAGGCCATATCTACAAAATTTGATAGCCTTACTATGGTCATAACGCACAGATTAACGCGCAGATCGACATGCTATTTGTGCGCATTTCATGAAAGGACTTCTAGTTTTAACTTTAGCGAAAAGGAATTGCATTTTTGGTGAAATAAATCTTTGAACATTGTAATTTAAGGTGCTATATAAGTAATAAAAAACAGTTTACCATGTTTTTCCATGTCTGAAATTTTATAATTTTCAAATGAACATGCAGAAATTATCCCAAAGAAATTTGGACAAAATCTATTTGGTTGTTTCCATTTTTTCACAGATCAAAATGAGTACTCTAATGAGAAAGCTTGTTGGGCGTAGTAGTGTCTCAAGTGAGGCAGATTGTGATACAAAATCAGATAACACACTTGGATTAATGCATCTGAGAAAGCTGTTTGCAGATTTTCGACATCCTTCATCCAGGGTAACGCAGAAAGAACAGGAAGATAAACTCTACAATATGCTGCCTCTGTTTTGCAAGGTATATCAGTAAATATGTTTTTTTTAAATTGTTTTTTTTTTATGGGGGTTAATTCGTCAGCTAATTTGTGCAGGCCTCTCCATGAGAGCCAAATAAATCTTGCATGCACCTCCTCCTTGCCTGAAAAGTAATTCACTTTTATGGCAAGTTATATGTTGCCAGACTTCTGAAAATTTAGCAATGCAAAACCTACTTTCAGAAAGATAAACACAAAGACAAGTAACTAATGCCATATATGGTCATTTCATGAATAAAATTGAAGGCAGAAACATGTTGAGCAGGCCTGGCATTTTCAGGAGAGTGATTTATTCGCTCGCATACTGCTCACTTTAAAGAAACTAAGGATGGCGAAAACTAGCCCTCCTGTCCTTAGAAAATAATGATTACAATAATAACTTATTCCTAAAACCCATATCTTTTCAGATCTATGCTATGTCAGTGGTCATTGTAAGATGGCTGCACAGCCCCTTTCACACCTCCGGGCCTTACCGAGGCCTGAAGGTGTGGGAGGGGCAGTGTAGCCGTCTCACAGAGACTACCTTGTTAGCAGCACCACATAAAATGTGCAAAGCCCATTAATAGTAAATCGACATTTTGCCACTTTTAGCTTGAGGAGAGCTAATCGCTCTCCTAGGCCATGCGAAGGGAGCGATTTTTATACCCCCACTTTCGAAGAAAATGGGGGTATACTGGATTACATTCATCCGTCCGTCTGTCCATCCGTCTGTCTGTGTTGCAGTATCAGGGCATTTTTGTAGGGAAAAAGCAACCTCTTGTTCCAATCACAAATTAATATTTACTTTAAAATTATCTCCAAGCTGATGAGATTCTAATATCCGTGTTCGCAACATGAATCAGATAGAAACATTCCGAGTCTCTTTTAATTCTTTAGGGTTTGGATAATTTCCCAGACTTTCAAATACACCTTGTGGGTGTAGCATGTTCACGCCGATTTTCTAGTCTTGTCTTAGTTGCCTCAAGAGACATCCATGACATCTCTAGAAACCAATGACAGGGTAATTTGATTCTTGTCAACATAACCTCTTGTTGTGTATATGCAAAAGTATCTGTTCTCAGACTAAAATTTGTCAAAGCAGATAAAGATACTTGATAGGTAACAGAGGTAACAGCTGTCAAAGGATTGTGTTCAAGAAAATCCTATGGTACAGGGTTTCTTATCATGATGGAACGACTATTATGCTATGAGGACAGTCATGCTTCTGCTCCTTTTCCTAGTAGGGCATTGGTGCTCTCCTTTGATTCTCAAATGACATATCTGATCTACCTTGAAGCTTCTTGTATCATTCAGCAATGATAATATGATACTGGATCTGGGCTGTTTGTCCTGCTATCCATCCATCCTCTACTTTCATCAATAATGAAAGGTGAGTTAAAGCCAGTGACTTTAATCTCTAATGAAAACAGACCCGCTTAGAAAAGTGTTGACAACACAATCTCTCTCCAGCTGTATTATAACGCCACCAAGGACCACGATTTGTAAACTGCATAACTTGGAACTGCATTTACCTAACTACAGGCCTCGACAATTCAGGCAAACGATCATTACGCTCCCCTAGAGGTTTTGCCAGAAAAAATTGAGGCAAACAGACTATAGGTTAACCAAAAGGATGCATCGGTTAACCAACTTTTTTTTACGATCAGCATATTAGATGCCTGAACAGATAGTACACATAGAAATATTAAATTTGTGCTTATTCAGCTGTAAGCATATTCTGAACATGGCCTGAAAGTCTGTAATATAATTTTTTGGCTTGGTACGTCCTTTCAAGGACGTACCAAACCCCAAAATTATATTACAGACTTTCAGGCCATGTTTAGACTACTGTAAGCGTAATTTGGATTTTCCTAAAGGGAAAATCTATTTGTTATTGCATTGATTATTTTTTTTTTTTTTTTTTTATTATTCTTCCACACTTTTATTTTCACTATTTCTCGAAAACGCTCTTGACGATGTTTTTTAAAGTTTCTGTACTCATAATGGGTCATAAGTTGTAAGCCCTCGTCATATTCTCATTCTTCTGAAAATGTTTTTGTTAACCCTTTAACAAAAATAGTCGGCAGCTCATATCTTTGGACTGGAAAGGGCGATTGACTTGAAATTTTCGCAGACTTGTCAGCAATACACCCCTCTATCAGCGTATGGTACAAAAATGTATGTAGTTAACACCTTTCTGCCAAAACATTTTTCGAAACGAAAAGAAATTTCAAAATTTGACCATTTTTGAACTCAATCTCGGGACATGGATATGCTGAACCATCCAAAATGGCTTAGAAATGAGGACTGTATCACCGAATTGTAAAAACCATCGAAAAAATTTCGATTCAAATTTCTGACAATCCAAAATGGTGGCCGAAAAATCGTATTTTTATTTTCGGTTATTTATGCGTTTCAGGCCATTTGGAGACACAAAAAAAAAAATTTTTGCACCAGAAAAATTTTCGGTTTGGACTTCGAAATTTTCGACCAAAAGTCGGAAATTTTTGTTACGGTCGGGCTACTTTGCCGTTGCAGTATTCAACAACGGGGATGATTTGAAAGCTTCTAAGGGTAGAAATGTTGAACTCACAGTGTACATGAATAGTTATCGTCTTTTGGAATTGATGTTGTTCTTCGTTTGGCTTCTGCTAGCTGTCAAACATGGCCTTGGGACACTGTGACCAAAAATTGAAAAAAATGTTCTTGTGTTTTTTTTTAACTTTATTATGTCTAGATTCATTAGTTCTGATAAATAAAAGTATCCGCATATTGCGGGAAATGTTTTTCCAGCCAAAAACACCCAAATATGCAGGAGCCGATATCTTTGGACTGGAAGGGGCGATTGACTTGAACTTTTCACAGGAATGACTGTAATACACTTCTCTATTAATCAAGGGCACAAAATGGTAGTTGGTTATCACCTTTCTGCCAAACCATTTCACGAAACCGAAAAAAATTCAAATTTTTATTTGGTATCGAGCTCCCTCAGGTCTTGCTGAGTAGAACAGTGAGTAAAACCACTAAGGAAAATCCTGTGTATTGTTCCGAAGGTACAATCTCTTCCTCTAGTTAGAAACATGATATTACAGTTTATGGAAATTGAAATGCACTGCAGCCTGATGTATGATGGGGCCACAGCCAAATCAATTCTGGACCTGTTCACCGCTATATGCAATGCTGCCAATAGAGGATGCACAACTCTAGTATGCAATGCTGCCAACAGAAGAGGCACAACTATTTCTAGTGATTGCATATTTCTGTTTCGTTGATATTTTTATCATCGGAAGCAGGCCTGGTATTCTTAAAAATGCAGGAGGCTAAAAATCGCTCTCCTCACATGGCCTAGGGTAGAGATTAGCTCTCCTCAAGCTAACAAAAACTAAAAGTGGCAAAATGAAGTTGTACTATTCATGAATTCAGCCTAGTGGACTTTGTACATTCATTTAATGCTGCTAATCAGGTAGTCTCTATGAGACGGCTACACTGCCCCTCCCACACCTCTGGGCCTTGGTAAGGCCTGGAGCTGTGGGAGGGGCAGTGTCGCCATATTGCAGAGACCACTAACATAGCAGAGATCTGAAAACCTGTGTGTTTTAGGAATAGGCTGTTGTGGTAATCATTATTTTCTAAGGCCTCTTACACCACATCATTCAATTGCTATATAGTGATAAAGATGGACCTAATTCCACTGCCACCAATCAGTGCTGCCAAAGTAAAATACAATGGATACTTCCCACAGTATTGTTGCCATTGAGTTATAACATTATAAGTTATTATGGTGAATAAACGGTAACATGGTCTGGGGTTTGCAGCTTACAGCTTATGTTCAACCAAGATGTGAAGTTGAAGATACGCACTGAGCTGCATTCTTTGGACCATATTGCTGTCAATTCATCACAGTAATGTATATCTTCCAATCAAACCCAAATAGTGAAATGAACAAGACAACTTTTTACAGTAACAAGTTTAGTATAAAAAACCTCTCTTGTATACTCCATGCTGCCACTGGAAGATAATCAAGAAATCGGGTAAAGGTTGAGGTCACTCCATCTTAGCTCAAACTGAAAACTGATTTGTAATTTAGTCGGCACTTCATTCTGAGCATTATCTGCTGTTTTCGTGAAAAATCTACAAAATGCAAGTTACTCCATTGATAGAATAATTGATGGAATAATTGCAAAATGAGCATTCTCTTCTCAAATATTTCTTGTGGCAACGGCAAATGGTAACTTATTCTACTTGAGTCATAAACACAGAAAAAAATAAGCGAGCTCTTGTCCAATCAGGGGGGTGAGGATTTTAGTCTTACTGGAACATGTTAGCTACAATCTTGACTTTATATAAGCACTACCTGTATTGTGTAAAGAAACTTTGTTTATCAAACGTTTTATCTTGTTAAACTTGTTTACCCTTTACCAACGTAATGGCCAAACCCGGCCAGCGCTGTTCACAAAAAATCACCAACCAATTTTCCTTATTATTTCATTTTTTATCTCAAAAACATAGCTTATGATCCCTCTTTGGAAGGAGCTCGTTCCAATGAGCGGTCATAGGTTATGTTTTTGACACAAAAAATTAAAAGATATAGGTATTTTGGAATTTTGTTTGCAGGTGTCGTCTGCTTTTCATGTTAGGTAAAGAGTTAATACCCATCTGGGGAGCATGGTCGCTCGTTGGTTACAGCATTAACTGCAAACCAAGAGGTCCCTGCCAGGGATAACTGCATAATGTCCCTGGGTAAGACACTTAATCTCAATTGTAGTCTGACAGTTGCTTGCCATTTCTCAGTGGTTCTTTCGAGGTACTCCTGCTTCCTCCACCCTTTAAACTGTCCGACATGAGGTGACCCAGGCTGTCAAAAGTGTTGTTAAACCCAATAAATAAATAAATAATACCCATCTTGTTCTTTCACCATAGTCTTCATCTGTACCCCAAAACATAAAAGTCTGTGTGTGTGTGTGTGTGTGTGTGTGTGTGTGTGTGTGTGTGTGTGTGTGTGTGTGTGTGTGTGTGTGTGTGTGTGTGTGTGCACGACTGCCATCTATGTGATAAAACTGAATGTCATTATACTTTGGTACAAATATGGCTGTTATAGAGTCACTGCAAATGTATAGCTATGTGAGCTGTGTCATAGAAGTTTTTTCATTTTACAATGCCAAGACCAAACATTTAGGGTTACAGGGAACCAGAAATGATGGTGTTTGAAAAATGAGTTAGTTTTTACAAAAAAATTGGCATCTTAACCTTCAATGAATTTGGGGAATGAGTCATTTGATTTATTTGTATCTGTTTCTCAGGTGTTATCAGTGTTCACGCTGGACCGAAATTTTCGGATGCTATATTTTTAGCCATTCTGCATATTTTGGTGCCAAACAAAGTGCTTTGGTGTCAAAGGAGGTGTTTCATCACTGTCTAATCCAATAAGTTGATCGATTTTTGAAACAGGAACTGACAATTACTTTAAGGGTGAATAGATAGTTAGTCATGGAAAAAAATCCCACAGAACACAAAATTGTCGACAAAATCCTCAGCAGCCGAAAAGAGCGGTCACCTAAGTTACATCTATGCTGCTGATACAATTGATGATCAGGCTAAATGATGTCAGTACCTACACCTGTTGTTGCGCTTAGGTAATAAGAGATTAATCGACTAATTACTGTTAACCCTTTACCCAACGCAGACGATATCAAAATTTATTATTTTAAATATTTTTTTCTTCAAATTTTTCAAAACATTTCAACAAAACCATATCATGTGACCCCTCAAACGAGGGGTCACATGATATGGTTTTGTTGAAATTTTATGAAAAATAATATTTTTTCAACTGCTGAATTTGCATATTACGCGGGTGGATGCGGGCGATTCGTTGGGTAAAGGGTTAATCTACTTGGCTTAGTGGGTCGCAAGTCTTTACCATAGGCAGCATTCAATTAGGTAAATACATCATAGCATTGCGAGTCACTTGTGACGGTATGAAGTATTTATCTGATTTTGTCAATGCCCTGTACATCTGTATGTCCGTCCCCTCCATCCGTCTGTCCATCCAAACTTGTGTGTGCAACTCCTCCTACATTATTGAAATGATTTTGATGGAACTTCTGAAGCATTATGACAAGCAATTAAACATGTGCACATTTTTAGCTCAACTTTGACGAAGTCCGTCTGTCCGTACGTCAACAATTGGCTATGGCTCGGGCTAGAGGTCGTATTTATGAACCGATCTTTACGAAACTTCTTGTGTACCTATGTTATGACCCTGGGACGGGAACGAGTGTTTTTGGGTGTGGTCCGAAATTCAAGATGGCTGCCAGCCGCCATTTTGTACCGATGATGCAGAAATCTGTTTTTTGTACAGAACTTCCATATGAAAGCTCTGATTTGAATAATTTTTTGTATGAATGTTTATTACCATGGGATACATCACATATAATACGGGTTTTTTTCTCGTGCGTAAATTGTGCAAATTAGACTAATTTTGATGTTTTTGGTGTTACTTTCAGCACTGTAAGTGCAAATGCCAATACGGCTCGGGCTAGAGGCCGTATTTATGAACCAATCTTTACGAAACTTCTTGGGTACCTTTGGTATCTCCGTGCGACGAGAACGAGTGTTTTTGGGTCCGGTCCGAAATTCAAGATGGCCGATGGCAGCCATTTTGTACAAAATTAGGTGCAATCAGATTTTTGCACAGAACTTCCATATGAAAGTGCTGATTTGAATAATTTTTTGTGTGAATGTTTAATACCATGGGATACATCACATATAATACGGGTTTTTTTCTCATGCAGAAATTATGCAAATTAGATGAACTTTGATTTTTTCAGTGCGACTTACACACAGTAAGTACACATGTCAATATGGCTCAGACTAGAGTCTGTATTTATGAACTCATCTTCACGAAATGTCTTGGGTACCTTTGTTATCACCTTGGGACGAGAATGAGTGTTTCTGGTTACGGTCTAAAATTCAAGATGGCTGCTAGTGGCCATTTTGTACCGAAATTAGGTCTGATCAGTTTTTTGTACACAACTTCTATACAGCTCAGACTAGAGGCCATATTTATGAACCAATCTTTACGAAACTTCTTGGGTACCTTTGTTATCACCGTGGGATGAGAGCGAGTGTTATTGGGTGTGGTCCGAAATTCAAGATGGCCACCAGCAGCCATTTTGTACCAAAATTAGTGCAATCAGTCTTTTGTACAGAACTTCTGTATGAAAGTTCTGATTTGAATAAATTTTTGTATGAATGTTTAGTAACATGGAATACATCACATATTGTAAGGGTTTTTTTTTTCATGCAGAAATTATGCAAATTAGATGAACTTTGATTTATTCAGTGCTACTTACACAATGTGAGCACACATGTCAATACGGCTCAGGGTAGAGGCTGTATTTATGAACCGATCTTCACAAAACTTCTTGGGTACCTTTGTTATCACCTTGGGACGAGAATGAGTGTTTCTGGGTACTGTCCAAAATTCAAGATGGCTACCAGTGGCCATTTTGTACCAAAATTAGGTCCAATCAGTTTTTTGTCACAAGTTCTATACAGCTCGTATTTATGAATTGATCTTCACAAAACTTCTTGGGTGCCTTTGTTTTCACCTTGGGACAGGAACAAGTGTGTTTTGGGATGCCTTTGTTATCACTGTGCTATGAGAACAAATATTTTGGGGTTCAGTCAGACCCACTCTGGGACTCAAAGTTTTCTTTTCTAGTTTAGCATCTGACTGTTACCCACCTTTACAATACTTTACCTTTTCCATTTGTTACAGGCAATGGTCAGTATTTATGTACAGACCGTTACAATACTTTATATGTACCTTTGTTATCAGGTCATTACCTAGATGTTTGTCATTGCTGTGTCACATACTACACGTGCATGTCTTTGTCTTGACAAGTTGAGCTACAGTGTCATTGACACTTTCATTTAATTTTGTATCTGCGACAGGTTTGACCAATTTATCTCCCCTGAACTTAGATTCATTATGTATTTTTAAATGAGATTCTTGTGTGTGCAATTCCTTCTACATTATGGAACCGATTTCGATGAAACTTCTGAAACATTATGACTAGCCAGTGAACATGAGAATATTCTAAAAAAAAATTTATCTGTATCAATTTTAACCAGTTTATCTCACCTGAACTTAGATTTATTATGGATTTTCAAAGAGATTCTTGTGTGCACAATTCCTCCTACATCATTGAATCGATTTCGATGAAATTTCTGAAACATTATGTCTAGCCAGTGAACAATCGCAGATTCTAAAAATTTTTATCTGCAACAATTTTAACCAGGTTATCTCACCTGAACTTAGAATTTATTATGGATTTTCAAATGAGATTCTTGTGTGCGCAACTCCTTCTACATTATTGAACCAATTTTGATGAAACTTCTTAAACATGGTGACTAATGAGTGAACATGCACATATTTCCAAATTTTCCATCTGTGATTATTTTTACCAGGTTATCTCCCCTTCAACATAGAAGATTTAATATAGATTTGTCTATGGGATTTTTATGCATGCAACTTCTACATTTTTAACCGATTTTGATGAAATGTTTCAAATATTATGACTAGCAAGTGAACATACGCATATTGTAAAAATTTTCATCTGCAACAATTTTAACCAGCTTTGCTCCCATGAACTTGGATTTATTATGGATTTTCAGTTTTGATTCTTGTGTGTGCAACTCTTCCTGCATTATTGAACTGATTTCGATGAAACTTCTTATAATGGCCACTAATGAGTGAACATGCGCATATTTCAAATTTCCAAATTTTCCATCTGTCGTGATTTTATGAGGTTATCTCCTCTTCAACTTAAAAGATTTAATATAGATTTGGACATGAGATTTTTGTGTGTAGAACACCTCCTTCATTAATGAGCCAATTTTGACCAAACTTCTCAAACATTATGACCAACAAGTGGACTTATGTATATTCCAAAATTTTTGATCTGTGACAATTTTAACCAAGTTATCTCCCATGAACTTGGATTTATTATCCATTGGAGGTGCATTCTAGTAATCCGGAAGTGGGGTATTAATTACCTTCAGTGATAGTTCTAGTTTTATTCAGCCATAACTACACAAAAGAACTGAATGTACATGTTTTATTATTCATTCCTCCCATCTGAAAAAGATGAAAACAAAACCAAAACAGTGGATTCAGAAACCTGTTGAATGAATAGCCACCTTGTCAATTAAAATTAGTTAATTAACCATTTACTTAATAAATTGGATGCATCTACCCATGTAATTTACAAAGAAAACTGTTGAAAAAACATTATTTTTCAACAGATTTCAACAGAACCATATCATGTGAGCCCCTCATTTGAAGGATCTCATTAAGCTAATTTCAATAAGGGGTCACATGATACTGTTTTCTTAAAAGTTTTTGAAAAATTTGAGAAATTCAAAATAATAAAATAATTAGTTTTGATATCGTTCGGATCGGGAAAGTGTTTACAAGAGCATTCAGAGAGTGGGGATCTGGTCATTTTTTTGTACTTTAGTGAAAAACGGAGTATTTATTTTATGTTATCTGAAAAAAGGAATATTTTATATTATGCTATCCAAAAAACAGAATATACATTTTGTGTTATCTTTTATATCAAGATAAAATAGGTCAAATGCTTGTATTAGAAGAACTGAGGACAGATAGATCTATACATGGGGAGAATTCATTGAATGTCAAACTAATTTTATGATTGATCACAATACTTTTTATTCTTTTAACATGGGTTTACTTTTTAACCTTTATACAGTTAAAAAATCTGTTTTGAGGGTTTTGTAAATGGTCTGGTGCTTGGAAGTTGCATGCAATTTACAGTTTACTTGGTTTGAATTTATCCAGTTAAGTGGTCACTACTGTACACTGAATGAAAAAAATTAGTGGGAGACTATAATTTTAAGTGCCATATGTTTTTTAACATAAAGAGTTGACAGGGTTTATGATCATTACCTGAAAATACAGTATCTTGGCTCACCATCCATATCTCATGGGAGGTTGTGATCATGGAGGATAAGGAATTTCATTTATTTAAACTTTGTATATTTTCATTTTACAGGATTTATAGATTTAATTGGTTGCTTTAGACGTAAAAATGAAAGCAGTAAGTTATTATGGGACAGGCATTTTTTATTAACTAAATATTTTCTTTCTATGTTGTGTATTTCAGGTCTTTGGAAATTCCCCGGCAAATGACATGACTGAAAAGTTTGGTGACATCTTACAGTTTTGCAGTCATGTCTCAAAATTGATGGTAACTGAGATACGACGTCTTGCTTCTAATCAGTCAACAGGTTTGTGTCTTGCTCTGATAAAGAGGCCAAAATTACCTGCATAGAGCAACAAAACCAAGCTTGCGAATACAAATTTTTTTTTTGTGCTTGTCGTGATGGCGGATGTCAAAAGCTTGGTGCTTACCATCCAAATCTTGGCACCTGTGATTGGGTTTCATCTGGAAAGTGAAGCAGTGCTTGTTTACTGTGGCAAACAAGTTGTGCTTTGCTGATAAAATAGGATCTGGTAACCAACACATGGGGGTAGAAGTCCTCTAAAATGGGCAGGAGTGAGATAAATGATCAGATGAACTTGTCTTTAGGCCACACAAACTAGATCTTCTGTTTCTCAGGCCATTATTTCTGAAATTGCATGCGGGCAAGCGGTTTTTTATTTTATTTTTTATTTCAGTAATTACTTTTTTGCCATCAAAAGTTCATGTTCTTGGTTCAAGTTTTAGGCCTCAATCTACAGAATAGCATGGGTGATGGTGTATTTCATCCCTTGAGTGCAAGAAGGCTTTGCAATGCTAAAGCATTGCAAAGCCTTCTTGCACTCAAGGGACAAATTCATCAATTTTTATAACTTGGGTAAAATATCAGACATAGACAATTTAATTTTTATTTTTTTTAAGTTTAAATTGGTTATTAAAAGAGAGCATGCGGTAGCCAAAAGGACCATGTGGGAGGGCCTGAGAAACAGATTTTTTATTTTTTTAGGCGTTATACTTGTGTTTTATCATGATATATTCAGAGAAGCTGAAAGTGAATTTGAAAATCAATAACAAAGAAATGGGTTGAAATTTTCTGGTTAAAAGTTTGGCTTAGGCCTATTAACCTTTTACCTAACAAATCGCCCGCATCCGCCTGCGTAATATGCAAATTGAGCAGTTGAAAAAAATTAAATATTTCCAAATATTTCAACAAAACCATATCGTGTGACCCCTCCTTGAGCTCGTTCCAATGAGAGGTCACATGATATGGTTTTGTTGAAACTTTTTGAAAAATTTTAAAAAATGATATTTAAAATAATAAATTTTGATATCGTCTGCGTTGGGTAAAGGGTTAAAAAACAATTTTTGTTTCTCGGGTAACTTTTTCTGTTTTATGATATTGGAGAGCAGCTTTTTTTTTACCAACTACATCTTGTTTGCAGACCTTTAAATTCATTTATTTTGGGGACACCGTTTTGCCCTAATTTGGGCACCTGAAAATCAGAAATAACAGTTTTATCCTGTTGTGTTATTGTCATGCCTTTCTGTGTTTCTATGGTTATATTATGATGGAAGTTATTCTAAAATGCAGTATAGGCACAGATGATTTATATATTTATCTTGATGCCTTCACACCTCTAATTTGGGTACATCTGTAAAGGTTACAATACACTGTTTTACTGCACAAAGCGCCACTAGCGGTTTGCACCCCAACCTTTAATGGAGGATAAAAGCTCCCTGATTTATCCAATTGGTGGAAAATGAACTGAGGTTGTAAGTCTGAATAAAATTTTAAAGGCATGTTTTGAAAAAATTATAAAATATTGGTGATAACTGTCTTCTGAAAAATGTGAGAGAAGATAAAAATTGGGTGGGGTAAGTAAAAGTATGTCTATTTTATTCAGTGCAGCACTGGACAGGAGTACAGAAATCACCAAATTTGAAGGCAAAGGTCACGTGGTGACCAACATTTTGTTTCAGTATAATTTTTTCAAGAGGTGATAAACTAAATGGATAGAGAGTTGTTTTTGCCAAAATTAGCTTGATGAGGTTGGGAGAGGGGGAAAGTTTTGTACTGTCACCATTGGAAAAAAACTCCAGTGTATTGTGACCCAAAAGGTGTGAAATTGGGGTAATCTAAAGGCCTGTGTTTGACAGAGCTCACTGAGGTCTGTATAGCAAGATATAAGTGATTTAATGTGCTATTGCACTAGGGTGAAATTTCACTGCTGAAAACATTGTTTTTATCACAAGATAGTGTATGGAGTTAATTTAAATTAGTGAAAAAGGAATAATGGATCAGATTTTCAGTGATGAGGGAGGTGCCAGAGAAACAAAAATTTTTCAGATGCGACAAGCAGCTCCATATGTGGCAATGTCATTCGGTCTGTCTGTTGGTTGGTCTGTGACCAACAATTTTTTAAACTCAATAACTTTTAAAATATTTGGTGAAATTTTCAAATTTGGTATGAAAATGGATCTTATTGATGACTAACCCCATGTTTGATCCAGATGTTATTGAGAGTATTTTTCCCAGAGTTATTGCCCCTTTTTGACTTTGAATCGGTTTCATTTTTAGCTAAAAAAGTCAACGAGATAAGTTATTGCCATCACTCGTATGGAAGTCTGTGAATCTGTTAGTCTGTGAGTCTGGAGTCTGTTCACATTTTCTTTAGCACAGACTACACCTCATAGTTCTTGTCTGATCATCATGAAATTTCATATGCAGGTTCGAGGTCATATCCAGATGAGAACATCCACTTTTGGTTGTGATCAGTCAACCGTGATAGCTACATGACCCCAAAACCTTTAGCACAGTCTACAGGTCATATTTATGAAGGGATTTCATTGTGTAGGATGGCTCCATATAATGTCTAGATGAGAATATCCTCTTTTGGTCACGATCAGTCAACTGTGATGGCTGTGCAGGCCTGTAACCCAAAAACCTTTAGCACAGTCTACAGGTCGTATTTATGAAGGGATTTCATTGTAACTTGGTAAGATGACTCTGTATAATGTTTAGATGAGAACGTCGTATTTTTGTCGGGTTTAGTCAATCGTGACAGCCACAGGGGCACTGCTGGCATTTATGAAAGGATTTCATTGTAAATCGGTAGGATGACTCGGTATAATGTCTAGATGATAATGTCTTATTTTGACCATGATCAAACGTGACAGCCACATAGATAGGCATGTGACCTAGATTTGTTTAGCACAGTCCACAGTTCATATTTATGAATGGATTTCATTGTAACTTGGAAGGATAACTCGTTATGATGTCTAGATGAGACTATCCTGTTTTGGCCACAATCGGTCAGCTGTTACCGCCGCCTGGTTACGTGCCCTCGATTCCTTCAGCACTGTCTACACGTTTTTGTGAAGGGATTTCATTGTGACTTGGTAAGATAACTTGGTATGATATCAAGATGAGACTATCGTATTTTGGTCATGATTGGTCAACCACGACCGCTGGACCATCATGTGACCTAGATTCCTTTAGCAAAGTCTATGAGTTATTTTTATGAAGGGATTTCATTATGTCTCCCATTCCCAGAAGGGAGACATATTGTTTTAGTGCATATTCTTCTTCTTCTTCTTCTTCTTCTTCTTCTTCTTCTTCTTCTTCTTCTTCTTCTTCTTCTCATACAAACTTTGTCTGGGCCATAACTTCTTTGTCTTTTGACCTAAACCTTAGATACTTGGCACTTTTTATGTATCACCATGAGCCGGTGTGCGGGGTACCATAGTGACCTTCATGTGACCTTGACCTTTGACCTGAAGGTCAGATTTATGTGTTTTTAGCTCAACTTGACAAAGTCAAACTGAGCTATTGCCATCACTTCTCGTCCGTCGGCGTACGTAAGTACATACGTACGTACGTACGTACGTATGTTAGTACATTAGTACGTACGTATATCCACAATTGCCTTTGGCACACCTCACAGGTCGCATTCATGATCAGATTACTTTCAAACTTGGTATGCTTGTTTGGGGTGACCTCTAGATGGGAGCTATCGATTTTCTTCAATTTCTGTCAAAAAATGTTGCCGTGGCCAATGTTCTTAGAACTTAGTTTAGTCAAACCACAATATTTCCCTTTGGCACACCCTACAGGGCACATTTATGATTTGATTGCTTTGAAACCTGGTAGGCTTATTTAGAGTGACCTCTAGATGGGAGCTATCGATTTTCTTCAATTTCTGGCAAAAAATGTTGCCACGGCCAACGTTCGTAGAACTTAGTTTAGTCAGACCTCAATATTTCCCTTTGGCACACCCTACAGGGCACATTTATGATCAGATTGCTTTGAAACCTGGTATGCTTGTTTGGGGAGACCTCTAGATGGGAGCTATCGATTTTCTTCAATTTCTGTCAAAAAATGTTGCCGCGGCCAACGTTCTTAGAACTTAGTTTAGTCAAACCACAATATTTCCCTTTGGCACACCCTACAGGGCACATTTATGATCAGATTGCTTTGAAACCTGGTATGTTTGTTTGGGGAGACCTCTAGATGGGAGCTATTGATTTTCTGCTATTTCTGTCAAAAAATGTTGCCGCGGCCAACGTTCTTAGAACATAGTTTAGTCAGAAGACTCAATATTTCTGTTTGGCACATCCTACAGGGTACATTTATGATTGGATTGCTTTGAAACCTAGCATGCTTGTCTGAGGTGACCTCTAGATGGGAGCTATCGATTTTCTTCATTTTCCGTCAAAAAATGTTGCCGCGGCCAACATTTTTAGAACTCAGTTTAGTCAGACCACAATATTTCTCTTTGGCACACCCTACAGGGCACATTTATGATTTGATTGCTTTGAAACCTGATATGCTTGTTTGGGGTGACCTCTAGATGGGAGCTATCGATTTTCTTCATTTTCCGTCAAAAAATGTTGCCGCGGCCAACATTTTTAGAACTCAGTTTAGTCAGACCACAATATTTCTCTTTGGCACACCCTACAGGGCACATTTATGATTTGATTGCTTTGAAACCTGATATGCTTGTTTGGGGTGACCTCTAGATGGGAGCTATCGATTTTCTTCAATTTCTGGCAAAAAATGTTGCCGCGGCCAACGTTCTTAGAACATAGTTTAGTCAGAAGACTCAATATTTCTGTTTGGCACATCCTACAGGGTACATTTATGATTGGATTGCTTTGAAACCTAGCATGCTTGTCTGAGGTGACCTCTAGATGGGAGCTATCGATTTTCTTCATTTTCCGTCAAAAAATGTTGCCGCGGCCAACATTTTTAGAACTCAGTTTAGTCAGACCACAATATTTCTCTTTGGCACACCCTACAGGGCACATTTATGATTTGATTGCTTTGAAACCTGATATGCTTGTTTGGGGTGACCTCTAGATGGGAGCTATCGATTTTCTTCAATTTCCGTCAAAAAATGTTGCCGCGGCCAACGTCCTTAGAACTTAGTTTAGTCAGAAGACTCAATATTTCCCTTTGGCACACCCTACAGGGCACATTTATGATCGGATTGCTTTGAAACCTGGCATGCTTTTTTGGGGTGACCTCTAGATGGGAGCTTTCGATTTTCTGCAATTTCTATCAAAAAATGTTGCCGCAGCCAACATTCTTAGAACTTAGTTTAGTCAGACCACAATATTTCCCTTTGGTTCACCCTACAGGGCACATTTATGACTAGATTGCTTTGAAACATGGTATGCTTATTTACGGTGACCTCTAGATGGGAGCTATTGATTTTCTTCCATTTCCGTCAAAAAATGTTGCCACGGCCAACTTTCTTAGAATTTAGTCTAGTCAGACCACAATATTTCCCTTTTGTACACCCTACAGGGCTTTGAAACCTGGCATGCTTGTTTGGGGAGGCCTCTAGATGGGAGCTATTGATTTTCTTTGGTTTCTGTCAAAAAATGTTGCCAATGGCAAAAAAAAATTACATTGGTACCAATGATCTTCAATTTTGCCATTTCATTTATAACTTACCAAGTTCAAGTTTGTCAAGTTGAGCTACAGTGTCATTGACACTTTCATAAGGGAAACATCACACAAACATTGTCCAGGCCATAACTTTTTTGTCTTTTGACCTACACCTTAGATACTTGGCATGTGGATGTATCACCATGAGCAGGTGTGCAGTGTACCATAGTGACCTTCATGTGACCTTGACCTTTGAACTGAAGGTCAGATTTATGTGTTTTTTTAAGGGAAACATCACAAACTTTGTCTGGGCCATAACTTTTTTGTCTTTTGACCTACACCCTAAATACTTGGAATGTGGATGTATCACCATGAACCGGTGTGCAGTGTACCATAGTGACCTTTATGTGACCTTGACTTTTGCCCTGAAGGTCAGATTTATGTGCTTTTTTTTAAGGGAAACTGTCTGGACCAGAACTTTTTTTGTCTTTCGAGTCAGGCTTTTAGATATTTGGTATGTGGTTGTATCCCCATGAGCCGGCGTGTAGCGTGCAATTGTGACCTGCATGTGACCTTGACCTTTGATCTGAAGGTCAGATTTGTGCTTTTTTCAAGGAAACTTTCTCCAGACCAAAACTTGTTTGTCTTTTGAGCCAGGCCTTAGATATTTGGCACGTGGATGTAACACCATGAGCCAGTGTGTCGCATACCATTGTGACCTTCATGTGATCTTGACCTCAAGGTCAAATTTATGTACTTCAAATAGGGGGTAATTGTCCAGACCAGAATTTTTTTGTTTTTTAACCTAGGACTTGGTTATGTGACATGTGGATGTGTCACCATGAGACCGCATGTCGTGACCTTCATGTGACCTTGACCTCAAGGTCAAATTTATGTACTTCAAATAGGGAGTAATTGTCCAGACCAGAATTTTTTTGTTTTTTGACCTAGGACTTGGTTATTTGACATGTGGATGTGTCACCATGAGACCGCATGTCGTCTACATGTGACCTTGACCTCTGATCTTAAGGTCAAATTTATGTACTTCAAATAGGGAATAATTATCCAGACCAGATCTTTTTTGTTTTTTGACCTGGGACTTAGATATTTGACATGTGGATGTATTGCAATTAGACCGCATGTCACATGTAATCATGACCTTCATGTGACCTTGACCTCAAGGTCAATTTTATGTACTTTAAATAGGGAGTAATTGTCCAGACCAGATTTTTTTTTTTTGGACATGTGGATGTGTCACCATGAAACCGCATGTCCGCTACCTTGATGAACTGCGTGTGACCTTGACCTCTGTCCTCAAAGTAAAATTTATGTACTTCAAATAGGGAATAATTGTCCAGATCAGAACTTTTTTGTTTTTTGACCTAGGACTTAGATGATTGACATGTGGATGTATCACAGTGAGACCACATGTCATCATGACCTTCATGTGACCTTGACCTCAAGGTCAAATTTATGTATTTTAAATAGGGAGTAATTGTCCAGACCAGAATTTTTTTTTTTTGACATGTGGATGTGTCACCATGAAACCGCATGTCCGCTATCTTGATGAACTGCATGCGACCTTGACCTCTGACCTCAAAAGGAAGGGGAGACATATGTTTTAGTGTGCTAAAACACTTTCTAGTTGTATCTTGGTAGGATGGCTCGTTTTGGAATAATTTTACTGTAACTTGGTAACTTTGGCTGACCTGACATTAACTGTGAGGGCCACATTAACCCAGGTCTCAATTCTTTAGTACAGTCTACACCTCAAATTATTCTTATTGAAAACATAGCATGTTGGGAATAGAAATTAACATATTCTCAATTATCACAATTCTTGTCTTATTTCATAATTCTTTCTTAAACATTGAACATTATCCTTTTCATCAAACACTTCACACAGCCACAGTGTTATTGACACTTTCATTACCATCCGTTGCAGCTTCGATGTGAACTTGCATTTTTTGTTAACTAACCTGACTGAAAGGCAGGGGGAGCTTAAGTGATCACTTTCTGTCCGTCGTCCATCTGTCCATCATCCTTTCGTCTGTCGGTCGTCAACTTTATATTATCGGCTTCTTCTCAAAACCACCTGACCAAATTTGATGCGCATGTTCCTCATCATATGTCGATTCAAGTTTGTTCAAATTAAGTTGCCATGCCCACAGGCACCACAAGGGTCATTACTCTGATAGCACCCATAAATTGTTTTCCAAAATTAAAAAAAATCTTCTCCAGAACCATCAGTTAGAATCTTCTGATATTTGGTATATACCATCTCAGGAGGGGGGGGGGGGGGGGGGGTGGTCCTGGGTAAATATTTGGGCTTTTTTTTAACTTAGTGCAATATGAGGAGATTTCTTTAAAAATCTCTTTCTTCAGATCCCCCAGTCAAAATGCTTTCATATTTGGTATACAACATCTCTTGGAGGGTAAGATTCAAGTTTATTCAAGTCGGGTCTTTGGGTTAATATTTGGTCTCTCAATTGGAGCTCAAAGTTTAACTTAGTGCAATATGAGAAAATTTCTTCAGATCCACCAGTCAGAATCCTTTCATATTTGGTATACAACATCTCTAGGGGTTCAGATTCAAGTTTGTTCAATTCAAGTCGCTGGGTTCATATTTGGGCTCCCTATGGGGGCCTGAATTTTAACTTGGTGCAATATGAGGAAATTTCTTTAAAAATCTTCTTCAGGTTCAAGTTTGTTCCGAGCCTGGTTAATAGTTGGATGGGTGACCGTCTGAGCAATTGATTCGGACTCCCACATTGTGTCCATGGGCAAGGCACTTCACCCCGCTTGTCCACGTAGGGGCACGATGGTACTGTTTACTAAGGCATACTGCACATCGATGATGTGCTTGTCTTCAACCAATCTGACCCTGCCTGTGCTGCAGTGCAGAGTTACGATGTTGGGGAGCTGGCAGCTGCTCGTCGTTGCTCAGTGGTTCTCTCTGGGTATGCTGGCTTCCTCCACCTGTAAAACTGTCACTGACGCGATATGATACTGGTTGTTAAAGTGTCGTTAAACCCTAATAAATATATAAATAAACCAAGTTTGTTCAAATCCATTGTTTCTCCTTAAATTTGGTATACCAGTCAGAATGTTTTCATATTTGGACTTTGACATCTCTAGGGGGTCAGATTCAAGTTTGTTCAAATTGAGTCCCAGGGTTAATATTTGGTCTCTCAAAGTTTAACTTAACTTAGTGCAATATGAGGAAATTTCTTTAAAATCTTCTTCTTCAGATCCACTGATCAGAATACTTTCATATTTGTATACAACATCTTGAGGTGGGTCAGTTTCAGGTTTGTTCAAATTGGTTACCTGGGTAAATATTTGGGCTCCCTATGGAACCCCGAATATCAACTTAGTGCAGTATGAGGAAGTTTTTTAAAAATCTTCTTCTTCAGATCCACCAGTCAGAATGCTTTCATATTTGGTATACGAAATCTCTTGTAGGGTCAGATTCAAGTTTGTTCAAATCGGGTCCCCAGGTTAATATTTGGGCCCTCTATTGGAGCGAAAAGTTCTTTTAAAAATCTTCTTCAGATCCACAATTCAGAATTCTTTCATATTTGGTATTTAACATTTCAAGGGGGATCAGATTCAAGTTTTTTCAATTTGAGACCCTGACTTAATATTTGGGATCTCTATGGGGGGGGGGGGGGGGGGGGGGGGGCATGGGGAAGGGAGCTGGTTGGGTTCATGTTTGTTCAAATCCATTCCTTAGTGTTTTTCCATAAATTTGCCTTTCATGACTTCATTCCTATGTTGTGTTAATGAACCATGTCTAACTGAATGTGACCCCAAATACTTCTTTGAACGACTTTGTCAGGTGAACGATTAAGGCCCCCTTCGAACCTCTTGTTTTAATAGCCCTATGTACATTTTTTTCAGAAGCTGCAAGTACTGCTATTGTTGAGTTTTTACAAATAGAATCAACTGAGGAAACAAGTAATGGTTGGATGCTTCTGAGTACACTGAACTTGTTATCACTAGGAAACCCAGCATTAATTGATTGCATGACAGCAGCCTCCCTACCATCCACCCTCGTCAAATGTCTTTACTTATTCTTTGATTTACCAGAAATTCAGAATGTTGATGTTTTGGAAAAAGGATGTCAGTTCACACCTCGAGAAAGGCGCATCCTGCTTCAGAAAGTTTTTGTACAGGTGAGTAATATGTGTGGTCATACTTATCAACATTCTGGTTTTTCAAAAATCCTAACTAATATAATGGTCAAACATTGTACAGTGGAACCCTGTTTATTGAATAGCCAAATTGCCTATTTACAGAGATCCGCAGGGTCTTGGATTCAAGGAACTGTCTTGAATTTCACTAAAGGTCATTCTAAGCTTTGGAATCCTGAAAAATGTGTCAGGAGGCCTTGAATATTTATGAAAATGCTGCCGAAGCACGTAATCATAACTATATAGTGTTATATATATGCCAGAGTTGGGAAAGTGGGAGGAGGGTGTAATGTCTGGAGGTCCTACTTAGGAATATTATATCTCATGTGACCTTCTAGGCTCCTGATTGAACGAATGCTACACCCCTATTCCGTGTAGTTTGCATCCACAGAACTGACCAGGCACTACACCCAGGCACTACACTTTTTCTATTTTTAGCACACTATTATATCAGTTTTCTTTTCATACTGGGCGAATAAAACTAATCAGGCTAAATTTAAATATCGATTCACAGAGGCACAACATCCACAAAACGACCCGGAAAGAAATCATTGTGGAAAAATATATCGCTTTTCCATTGTTGAGGTCACATTTTCCAAGGCGTTCATTTTATTCCTTGAGATGATCCATATTTTGTTTCAAAGAGAATGATCCATACCTGGGTACAACTTTCATGAGAACGTGTCCGCATATGAAAAATCGTTTGTTGTGCTGCACATATTATTTCGCTATTTAATTGTATGTTTTGGGCAGTAAACGAATAAATAATGAAATTCATTTGAATCTTCGGAATTTTGTATCCCGTACTGACCCATTCGGTAATGTAAATGTGTGACAAATGTGTGGAAATTAACTGCGTTGTCAAATTTAAAAAATTTTAGCTTTCATTCGCGAGTTGCATGTTTCTAGAATACACAGTTCCGTTTGGGGGAAATGTTTTGTTTACCCTTGCCGATCGATTCAAAATTGGCTTATACTCCCTCATTGCAATGAGTGTGTTATTCCCCTTCAAATGAGGGGTCATAAGCCGTGTTTTGGAAGAAGAAAATGTTTTTTGAAAACTACATGGTATTTTTTTCTATATAACACTGGTTGGTAGGGCTGCTACCTTGGTAACAGATTAACAAATCAGACAGATGTTTTTCTTGATGGGTGTTCGATATAATATATGGATTAGTGCATGTCTTGTCATTGACTACGCCCATAGAGTGCCCAGTGAGGTGGTGTAGTTCCCTCCACTTCACGTCGGGAACTACACTACGTCACTGGGCACTATACGGGCATAGTCAACTCCAAGCCATGCACTATTCCTTAACTTGTGAATGCAGGGCCTTGAAACTCATTGAATTTGGCTATTGTTGGGCCTTGAAAAATGCTGAAATGTATTGAGAAATGTCTTTGAATAACCTTGAATTTTATTAGTCCTTCCCTGCAAGAACCCTGTGTGGAAAATGTTAAATTGACAGGAGTAGAGTTGTAGGTTAACCGAAACCGAACCGAGGTTTTTAGTTTAAAAAAACGAAACCGTCGACATCCCGTAATCTAAGGTTTTTCGGTTTTTTTATTAAATACTCTCTTGCTGCAGAAATTTACAGAATGTAGCCATCCCAGAGTAGTGAGAGTACCCAGACACTGCCAATGGCTAGTGTTGGGAGGTTAACCGAGAATACAACTCGGTGTCGGTTATTAAAAAACACCGACCGACGTGATCACAAAAAACCTTCGTCCCGGTTACATGCGCGGTTAATTTATTTATGGCATGTGATGACGCAATCTCGCAACCTCGTGGTACGTTTTGTTGTAAAAATGGCTCAAACAACCTAGCCCAGTGTGGCAGTACTCCTGAGAACAGGTCAGCAGGGCTTGCCTTGAGTCGGGGCCCATCGGCTCCGGCCCGAGAGGCCCCTTCTCGGGGCTTCTTTTTCGGCCCCGACTTTTTTTTTTCAGTCTTGGCTCCCGAAATCTCAGTGTTGGTAGGTTTGGGCTACGAAATTTTGCGAGATTAATTTTTCCATTCACGTCTCATTCACGCAAGTCTGATTACAATGAAAGAAGCAGCAAATAACAGATAAAATAATAATACAAACTGTTTTTGTCTGATTCGAATTAACATCCACCTAAATCTGCATGAAAACTGAGAAAATCCCAAGATTAAACAAAAAAAACCAAACACATTTACGAGACTTCGAAAGCACACTTGTCAACTAATGGGGGAATTCCCTTCAATCCCACAATACTATGCATGGGTACATTCGATCCTAACATCTGAATAAATGCAACACCAGACACAGAAACTGCTGTCAAAATAAATGTACGAAATAAAATAAAATGTGTACCTGTGTCTTTACGTGGAGAGGTGGGGCGCATTCCATTTCTGAAATATCCAAAGGTGTGGGGAATTTTCATGGAATGAAATTATTTAAACGGTAAACTGAAATGTTTTTCAATTTTTTTCTTTGAGACAACCCTTGCATCGAAAATACATGCCACAATATGTACGAAACGTCCTAAAATTTTATCAACAAAAAATCCAAAATGTCTATGTACGAAACGTCCAGCACCCACATGATGGGTCCAAGTCGTTTCGTCCCCGGGATTTTTTTTTTAATCAACAAACATTCCACGATGCAGGGAATTGCACAATCCACCATGCAAAACATCAAAACAAACCAGAGGCTCAAGTGAGCCTAAAACACTCACCTGGCTCAGGTTGTCAAAGGAGATGAGTGTATCTGGAAAGGGACTTTTGAGGTAGAGACCATGAAAAGTGGAGAAAACTAAAAGATTTGGGCTTGTATTTTTGATATTTATTTCAACAAGACTAGTAATGGGGATAACATACATGATCCATGGCACTGACGGCAAATTAGTGCTACAAACTGATAGATACCTCAGTAAATTATGTTTTTCAGAACAAATAACCGAAACCTTGAAACCGGAGTCAGTTCTTTTTGTAAAAAACCGAGTAGATACCGACACCGAGTAAAAATTTACTAACCTCCCAACACTACCAATGGCAGTGTCTGGGTACTCTCACTACTCTGGGAAGGCTACATTCTGTGAATTTCCGACATTTCAGTTTAGCTGTGTTTGCAGCTTTCCTCAAGTTGCGTGTAGGTGTCAGACCTCGAAAAATGGCCAAGCACAATAAAAGTTCTGAAAATTTAGGTAATTATTATATTGGCCTTCCTGATTCTTCATGCATTATAGCTTATTTCAGGCATTCATTGAGTTTCACTCAGTTTCACTACCATTCAGTTATGACTCCGGACATAAGAATGAGTTTTATTGAATTTTACTTGGCCTCATGAACAAACCGAAAACCGAACCGAACCGAGGTTTTACTCCACCTGAAAAACCAAAACCGAAACCGAACAAGAAATTTAAAAACCTACAGCTCTAGACAGGAGTATTCAGTTTATAGGAATTTGTTATTTTCATCCATTATAGTATTAAAATGAGTATATATTCTTTTAAATCTTGTTTGATAGAGCTCGTAGTTACATTCCTGTGAAGGTGATAGTGAAGTCTCCAAAAATAGCTGAAAATGTTATTTGGCATTTTGAGACATCTTGTGTGACCCCATTATAATAGTATATTTTCTTGGACATCTTCTTCGATACTTTTGGGAAGCATTTAGGCATTTTATTACCTTCTGCAGAGATAGTTGAATGGAAATAAAAAAAACACAATTTTAATGAATTTTACTTGTTCATTTAATTTCTTTCATTATATAAATATTTAATTATTATCTATAATTGTCACATGACTCATCACTTGAAAATAAAATAAGTTTAATTCCTGGATAAGTGCCTATGTATCATGATTCTCATTCATTTTGAGTCTCCTCAACATCACCTTAACTGAATAAAAAATGTTTGGAGTCCAGAAAAAAATACACTGGTGGCAGCAAATTTCCATTCTTTACAGATCTTCTATTTTTATACTGTACCAATGACCCAGACATAGCTGGTGCTAACTCTTAAAATACAGGGCCAAACACAAATTTTGCCCCCCAATCCCCAAAATTTGCATCTAAAACCAAAGAAAACATGTCCTGAATGGCCCTCCACACTTCACCTCTACTGCGCATGCGCAGTGTCAAGGACGTTCCGAAATTGGCGCCATTAATCATTCTTAGTTTGGCCCTTCATCAGTTAACATCTGACTGATCTTTGTGCTTGTAAATCTCAGTTTAAATGATGCCAGACACATAAATATTAGTGAAATGGTGATTCTAAGGAGGATATAGAAGGAGGAGAGGAAAAATGCGTGACAGAATATTATCAGGGCTGTAACTTAAATTTTTTTAATGAAATTATGTTAAGTTACCTATTTTCGAGGCAGCAGCCATTTTGTTGTCATTCTTGTTATTTAGTTACACTGATTTTTCAGTGTTTCCCTCTCTCCCTTTCCTTTAAGTCACCTCTTGCTATTCTCCCATGCTTTTGGCATAGTTTCTGTAATTATTATTACTAAAATTTCTTGGGAGTTTTAGCTGAATAACAGAATGAATTCTGTTCTTTTCCCCATGTTTACGTCTTCACCTATGGGTGGTTAGGCGTTGTGTTCTGCATCTACCATCTGATGTTCTGCAGTTTCTTCCCTGGAAGTCTCTGTTTTGCATCAGCTAGTGTATTTTTGGTAACTGATTTCGGGCCTGGGTGCCTGGAGTCTTATTTTAGTGTTTTTACACTCATTGTTTACATTTACAACAGCCCTCTGTGTGAGGGGGGGATTTCTTGAAAATAATATCTTGATGTTAATTTAATCATAACTAGATACATTATTATTGTTTGTAAGTGTTGCATAAATTGTTTAAAATATTTTAAAATTTTTTGTCCACACTTAGGCTTGGGATCCATTGGGGCTCAACGTTACTTTTCAGAAACTTGGGCTGTTCTGAAAAAATATTTTTTCAAAATATTTTGATTTCAATTATTTTTTCTATGTTAATGGATCATATTATTGTTATGTATTTTGATTGTCAGGGGTTGGTGCGAATACCAGGACTTTGTTTTCTTTTCACATTGAAAGGATTTTGATCAATTGTAATAAGAGGAAGTCTTCCTCTGACTTTTATAATCATTCTATATGTAGTCAGTGTACTCGCATTAACTCCTGTTCTGTATCTGATGATTTCGATGACAACATGGGAAGCGTATGTCACGGTATGTTAGTGGGGAATTGGACATTCCGGTCCTTTCCCCGCAGGGTCACTCTACTTTATCAATTTCTATTTCAGACGATCAAGATTAGGGTGATGTATCCGTGATGTCTTCCAACAGTGTGCCTCCGTCGTCACAATTAATGAAGGGCTAGCGGAAAAGTGCTCATGTAAATACGCCAATTGCCTAAGAGGACCCTAGTAGGTTCAACGGCCTTTGACGTCCGCTAGCTCGCCCGGTGTAGCGTCCATTCATCGAATGGTTCGGCAGCCGGGTTCGTCCGTTGCGGTCTAGAAGGAGTTTTGGGGTGATGCGAGCACTATAAATCAACCAAATGCACACCCAGTGACGGCGGATTAGAGGGAGAACAGAGGAAGCCTTTTAGTCCAGTTCATAGCTCGTTCTGGTCCATCCGGACGGCGAGCGAGAGAGGCCCCTCTCTCGTACAACAACATCTGGCCCCAGATGTTGTGGTACAAAATGTTACGCATTCGGAGCATACGTCCGCCGCTCGGGACGCTCCGACATATAGTCAGTCCAGAGAGACTGTCAATAAGGCTTCCTCATTCTCATGGTAGTGCACACGATCGCTCTTGGCTACGTGACCTCGGATGTCCGGTCAGCTTCGCCAGTCAGAGAATCATCGGCGACCAGGTCACACCATCCGGTAGCCAGGGACACGAGGCCTGCAGACTCCGGACGTTTGCATAGGAAAGTGTGCAGGAGTCAACGTACACGGAGCTTCCGACGGCAATGCATCGTAAGACCGCTACTGCACAGGCCTCAGGGACGGACGTGCTATCCTAAATAGCACAGCTTATCGCAGCATCCCAGCAACAACTGAATCTGTCGCATAATGTTTTATCCGACGATGCTGGGTCGGGACGCTCTGCGGAAGCGGGTACAGACGTCCGAAAATTTCATCCTGTCCGACGGGATACCGAAAGGGATGCGGAGGATTTCGAGCTTTCCCTTTCGGAACAACATATGCTGTTGTATATGTCATCTGACTTGATCTTCTACAGGTTCTTTCGTCGGACCAGAATGCTGCGATGCCGGATAAGAAACTGATAGCGTCGGTGGACTTAGAAATTTTTGGTTCGGTTCAGGGACATCGTCCCTCAGTTCCGACATAGTCCAATAATGTCACACAAACTTTCGAATTATTGTACGACGCTATATATTTATTATTATATGCTTGCTATTACCAAGCATTTCGGGTTTCTTGTTCGCAAAGTTATGGAGATGTCTTTCAAAAATGTGCCTCTGTCGTCATAGTTAATGAAGAGCTAGCGGCAATAAGTGCTCATGGAATATGTCTATCACCTAAGAAGTCCCTTGTAGGATCGACGGAGTGACATTCGCTAGCTCACCCGGTGTAGCGTACATTCATCGAATGGTTCGGCTGCCGGGTTCGTCCGTTGCGGTCTAGGAAGGAGATTTGGGTGATGCAAGCACTATAATTACTTTAGTACTCACCCAGTGACGGCGGATTGAGGACAGATCGGAGGAAGCCTGTTAGTCCGGTTCCTGGCTTGTCCAGGTCCGTCCGGGCTGTGAGCGAGAGAGGTCCCTCTCTCATCCAACAACATAGGGGACCGCATGTTGTGGTTCAGATATTTTACATTCGGAGCATATGTCCGTCGCTCGGGACGCTCCGTTGTATTGACAGTCCGAGAGACTGTCGATAATGCTTCTTCATCCTCACAGCAGTGCACATGACCGCACATTGGCTACGTGACCTCGAGTATCCGATCAGTTTCGTCATTCAGTGATTCCATGGCGAACAGGTCACGCCATCCGGTAGCCAAGGGACACGAGGCCTATACACTCCGTTCACTTGCATAATAGTAGTATGCACGGGGTAACGATTACGGAGCTTCCAGTGGCAATGCATCGTAGGACCGCTTCTCCACAGGCCCCAGTGATGGACGTGCTATCCGAGTTGGCACAGTTTTTTCGCAGCATCCCAGCAATCGACAGTTTCTCGGTCGAATCAGGAATTATCCGACGGCGCTGGGTCGGTGCGGTCCGCGGTTGCATCAGGTACGGACGACCGAACGCTTTATAGGGTCCGACAGGATGGCGAAAGGGATTCGAAAGATTTTGAGTTTTCCCTTTCGCAGCATCGGAAGCTGCCATACATATCTTCCGGCATTATCTTCCAGTGATTGTTATTTCGGACTACATTGCTGCGATGTTGGATAAGAGACTTATAGCGTCATTGGACACGGAATTTTGGATCGGTTCAGGGACATTGTCCCTGACTTACCGACACAGTCTAATAATGTCATTAGAACATGTGTATTATTTATCGACGCTATATATATATAAGCCTGCTACCAAGCATGATAGTTTAGTTTCTTGTCCGCAATGCTCATTTCTGCCTTTTATCATTTATACGAATAATTTATTTTGGCAGAACAGGGCATACCGAGAGTTCATATGCATCTAGACGGCGTGGTTAAAGACTGGAAATAATCTTTTTCGCCGTCTTTGTCTTTTCCAACCACAAGGTTGGAAACGACAATGATGTCTATTAGACTTAACTTAGACGCTTTATCATACGTAATCCACCTTACTGAGGCATTATCATTACGTCTTCAAGAGAAAGAATTCCGGGATATGATCCTCAATGTGATTTCTTTTGAGGGCAGTAGTTTGTTCACGTATAACTCCGCCCTTCAGTGGCTGCTTGGAGTTGGTTAGACGTGACGCAGTCCTAGCTACATCCACACGCGTGGATAGTAAGGTGAAGAACTCTCTGAGAGTCGCTTCGTTCTCGGAGAAGCTTCTCTTCGACGGCAACTTTTCAGCAATCCATGAATTGCTCGATTTACACGTTCTCTTGTCTATCTAGTGTAGCAAGAGATTCAGACTGGGGCAAACATTCGGTGGTTGACTCAGAGAGTGCCACTGCAGTTGCCGGATCCGAGTTTTATAATTATGACGGTTGCCAGTCAAACAGGTTGGGATATAATATTGATCCCAATGGATTCGAAGTGCCAGGGTCTTTGGGTTCCGCAGTCTCTAAGCAAGCACTTATCTTCCACGGAATAATGTTTTTTTAGGCTTGCTTTATGTCATTGGATGAGCATTATTCAGAAACGCATGTCCAAATCCTGTCCGTTAATTCAACAGTAGTGGCGTATCTCCGGAACCAGGGAGGCACTCGTTCGTTTCCGTTATTCAATTTAATGGAAAGAATCCTTCTGTTTGTTATAGTACACCAAGTTCTGCTTCGGTCCGTCATATTCCGGGTCGTCTGGTTGTATTACCGGACTCCCTTTCACTTATGGGTCGCTTGTTGCCGTCAGAATGGACTCTCAACAAACAAGTATTCAATCAGATTTGCTATCAATGGGAGCGCCCAATGATAATTTATTTACGACACAACTTGCTAATCAATTGCAGACGTATGTGTTGGCTTGTCCGGATCTCTGAGCTTATGTTGTTAATGCTCTATTGATCTAAAAGGACGGAATGATAGGATATCCGTATCCTCCTACACTGTTGTTTCAGCAAGTATTGCTAAGATAAACAACCGCAATACATTTCTGTTGATAGCATCTCTGTCTTCACAGAGACCGTGGGTAAATTTACTCTGATGTCTACTGTGGGACTTAACGCGAAATCTTCCTCCATGAGAGGATCTTTTTTCGCTGGGTAAAATCGTGTCATCTTTATCACAACCCGCAAGGTCTCAACCTTCACGTATTCCGTTGTGTGGTCCTTATTGCATTGTAAGCATTGTATTGGACGAGCTTTGGACGCGATTTCTTACTATAGGAGAACCTCTTCTTCGCTATACTATGCGGCTAAAGTAGAGGCTCTCCCGTCGTTGGTGTAGGGGTCACTATGTTGATATTGTTGATCCCTCCATACTAGTCATTGCAACTTTTTAGTATACTTGTTTGACAAGATCTACTGCAGCCTGTTATTATTAAGGTTATAAGATTATGTTACCTCATACCTATGCACTCTATGATAGTTTACAATTGAGTCTTATGTTTCTTTATCTAAGTCAGTTAGTAACTTTTCGATAAATAGACTTAGAATCATTAGATTAAATTTCTATACGGAATTTAACTTCGGTTCTTATTTAGCTAAGTAATCATTTGAGCCTCTGGAAACAGTAGTTTTCAAATTCTGACCTTTTAGACAGTAATTCTGTTGGCTTCTCTTTTACTGAAGAGTCAGTGAGTTTCATGCACTATCGGTGGATGATTTTCACTTTCGTAGTTTCGGAATCACTACTTCCTTTACTATTTAGGTTGGATTTTTGCATAAGAGTCAGGCTCCTAATTAATATCCGGAACCTATTGTTATTAAGGTCCTTCCGTCTTCGTACGGGCATAGGCCTTTACTCTCTCTGGTTAGAGTTTATGTATTTATAAACAGATATCTGTTCATTACTACGGGCGTAAGCTTCTTCTGTCTTTGATGCCTAATGGAAGGACGTTACACTCCATTCTATTGCTAATGGATTCAATTAACTATCGATACTGCTTATGGTATTTCATTGACTCAGCAATTGTGTTTGAGATTTCGGCTCATGAAGTAAGAATTCTTCTACATCTTGGGCTTACATTAATAGTGTCGCTATTATAGATTTTTGAAGGCTGCTCATTGCGCTCAGCCATCACATTCATGAATTTTTATCTCAGAAATATCGAGTCCATTTCCGGAGGCCTCTATTGTTAGGTCTATTATCTACTGCTCAGAATGTCATTCACTTAACAGTTGCTACTATAGCTAGGTAGGCTGTCTGTTTCTGCAGTGACTCTGTTCTGCTGCCCTCTTCGCTCTGGGCTATTTGACCCAGGGCAAGAAAAAGGGGGGGGGGGGGGGGGAGGTTGTTCCCTTGGGTCACCTGTTTTACTATGAAAACAAGGGGATACCTCCTCCGGAGTTAGTAATTCTGAGCTGTTATTGGGATGGTTGTTTAGTGAGAAATTTATGTTTTAAAAATTCATTCAGGTCTTAGTTTTTAAAGTACAGCTTTTGAATATATCACGTGTCAATGGACATTATTATTCAATCCTCAGACACTTTTAAGGAGTATAAAGAGTCTCTATTCTCTAGACTTACTTTATTTATTGGCTTACTTTAAAAATTATTAGTATAAGGATTATACTAGATATTAATAGAGTACATGGATGTATGATGCTCAATTTTGGAAGGTGTTGTATCTTTCTAATTTATCATAAATAAGAAAGATACATGTAAGGCCTAATACTTCTTTTTCCCTAGATGGGATGACTCTATTTTATATAATTGAGCGTATTCCATCTTGCTCTATGTCCTTGGCCCTCCAGCCTTTTTACTATTCAGCTATGTCTGGGTCATTGGTACAGTATAAAAATGTTAAAAAATTTATAGGAATTTATATATTTTTTATACTTACCAATGACCCAGACGGGGATGGCCCTCCCAGGAGTTGGGAACTCTTACCTCCCCGCTGAGTACATAGCGCTTACCAGACACTGGTTATAAGAATGATTAATGGCGCCAATTTCGGAACGTCCTTGACACTGCGCATGCGCAGTAGAGGTGAAGTGTGGAGGGCCATTCAGGACATGTTTTCTTTGGTTTTAGATGCAAATTTTGGGGATTGGGGGGCAAAATTTGTGTTTGGCCCTGTATTTTAAGAGTTAGCACCATCTATGTCTGGGTCATTGGTAAGTATAAAAAATATATAAATTACTATAAATTTTTTAACTTTTTTTTGGGGGGGGGGGGGGAGGGATGGGGTGAGGGGGGGGGGGTTCTTAAGTAATGATTTAATCTATTATATCTTGTTCAGGCTTCCCGCTTCCTCCACCTGTAACACTGTCCGACATGAGGTGACCCTGGCTGTTGAAGGTGTAATTAAAACCCAGTCAATAATAGATAAAACAACTTATTGCCAGAATTTACAACTTGAGTATTATGTTTATTACTCATGTTAATTGCATCTTTTAATGTAAAGGTTGATATGCAATTAACTGAGCTCTACTGAAGATCATTTCAGGATAAATATCTATCACATGTTCAGCATCAATAGCTGCCCTATGTCCAAGCATTGAAAAGTAGTCTATTGCAAGTTAACGGAGCTAATCAAACCTTGTAGACATGGAATTTATAGTGGAATTTATTTATTAATTTATTTATAGGGGTTTAATGCATCTTTCGACTGCCAGGGTCACCTCGTTTCAGACAATTTTAATGGTGGAGCAAGTTGGAGTACCCAGAGAAAATCGCCAAGTAGTGGTGAGCAGCCATCAGACTCCTCAGCGTACCAACTCTGTACGTGCAGCTCGGCACATGCAGGGTGAGCATAGGTTGAAGGCTACACACCATCACCATGCCTCAACGTGGGTAATCAGGATTAACTCTCCCCAAGCCCAAAGATAGCTGAACCACCACAGCCAGATTACTTGCTGTATTACATCACAGGCGTCTAAGAGTTAAGTGCCTTGCCCAAGGACACGATGCATTTATTGTCAGGATTGAACTGAAGACCTTTCAGTTTGAAGTTCAATGCTCTAACCACTGAGCTTCCGTCCTCCAACTGAGTGGAATTGACTTCTAGACTCTTCACTGTGTTTTATGTATGACTTTGTGTTGTTTTCAGGTTTTAGTGAGGTTAGTGAACAACATGTCTCCAGCAGAAGAGTTAGCCAGGAAGGATGACCTGTCATTGTTGTTTAGTGCTATTACAAGTTGGTGTCCACCACACAATGTTGCATGGAGGAAAAGTGCTGGGGATGTCCTTGTCACTTTATCAAGACATGGACTCTCCAATAATGTTGTTAAATATGTACATGGTATGTTTATTTTCAACAATTTGCTTCCCACTCTGTTCCACTTGTGTTTTTTTTTAAACTTTTTCAGTTTAACTTTTAGATTACTTGAAAATAGTGAGAGAATTCTACAGAAAATAGTTTTGTATGAGATCTTTTTAGCACATTGTTTTATTTCATTAACATATCCAAAAGCAGAGTACATGTGTTCATTGATATAACCATCCAATGTTAAATTGTGGATAGCTCTATTAGCTTTCCAAAATTGTGTCAAGTGGGTCCCTGCAAATATTCGAATACGACCAAATTGAATACCGAATCATGTACTGCCCACTATTTGCAAATCATATCGAATTGAATAAAATAACAATTGTTATCATTAGCACTTCGATGGAAAAGAAATCACATTTAAATCCAGTCCATAAGTTAAGTTAACCTTTCTCAAGCGACATACTGTTAAGTTGTTTTTCTGTGTAGCAGACTAGAATTTGATAATGCAAGTTCTCCAAATTCTTTCTGCATCTCAGGATGTCTGAAACGAAACTGAAATTTATTCTCTTTGCTGTTGCTGAGATATGCCACGTATATGCATCAACACTGGTGAACTATCAACATATTACACATAGCTTTCAGCGGTAATCGATTCAATAATTGTAACTGAATGATGCCCCCCCCCCCCCCCCCCCCCCCCCAATTCCTTTTGTTATGAACACAGTCTCTAAAACACAGTTTGTAGACTATTTCAGCATACCCAGTTTCTAGACTATTTCAACATATATTTATTTCGTTCGCATTGATATCCATTGTATTTCAATGACAAAAACATTGAAGATATTCATTTGATATTTGCAGCTGATTGTCAAATAAAGTTTATTTGAATATTGTGTTCGAATTGAATATCATTTCGAATACTGAATATTCGCAGGGGCCTAATGTCAAGGATAGCTGTTCCCTTGAGTGGAACAAGGCTCCAACTGCATTGCTAAAGCAATGCAGATGGTGCATTGTTCCACTCAAGGTAAGTTTTTATTATGTCTGCTTCAGATTTTATGCACATTGAAATGGCACCCAGTTTTCTTTCTCATTCCACTACCTATGTTATACACATCCTGTATTTTTAGTTCTCCCCAAGAAAACTGAATGCTGCTTTTGATTTTGACGAAAAAATTCTGAATGAGGCCATGTAAAAATACTTTATTTCTTTCTAAAGAAGCTAGCCGATTGAAAACTCATGCAGGAGGCCGATTATTATTTTTTCCCCTGTTACCAGATGTTTTTCCATGAACATTTAAAAAAAAAACCCAACATATAATTCTTCCTCAGTTTAGTCTTATTTATCAGAGAAACAAGAATACCCAGCAAAATTAATTGCTTTTCTGCTGCCAGTCATGCTAGACATCTAGGTAATATCTGCTCTGGACAGAGTCCTTGTATGGAAGCAGAAAATTGGCATAGCTCCAGGTTTTTCTTACCTCAAAATCCATATGTAAGATGATGGTCACACTATTACTGAAATGGTTAACCGGATAACCGATTTGAAACCGCTTACCTACCTAACCGATTTGGAAAAGAAGTCAACCGGTTAACCGAAGTATCGATAGTGATCGCCATTCCATCGTTAAAATGTAGTAAATCTGCAGCTTCTCCTTTGGGATAGATTACACCTAGAAGCAGCGCTGTGTATATTGAGAAATAATCAACTTTGGCGTTCAAGACTTCGTTAATGATCGGCAATTTCCGTGAGTACTGAGTACCCGCAGAAACTACTCTGTAGTATGTATACAAATGAACATTGTCGAGTACTCAACAACGTTCATTTGTATACACACTATGGAATAGTTTCTGGGAATACAGCTTTCCAATTTCTATAGTTTTAACCCAGATTCGGTGAAATAATGGCTACTGATAACCGGATGTTATCCGGTTATAGCTCGCGGTTAGTCGGTAGTTAAAATGAGCCAGCTGTTTCAGCCCAAGTTCACACTCCCATCGTTTACCATCACCATCTTCGCAAATGAATGGGTTATCCATGAAAACAAACAATCATACGTTTGGAATATAAAGGAGTGCGAGTCAACCAAACCTGATCAAACCATTCCCTGGCATTTTATAAAGACATCTTTCTTCAACGGTGAGTTTAAAAACTGGAAATTCCCCCTTCATCTGACTGAAAATCTAGGTGAGCTACAATAGTGGTCACTCTTTGTCTATTGTTCGGCCACCCAACTCTCATCCACCACAACTCTTGAACTGATTTCAATGAAGTTTGAGGTGATTAGTTGTCGTGACATTGCATTTTGTTCAAATCAAGTTGCCCTGCCCCATACAGAAGGGTGATTAAAAAAGTCTTCTCATGAACCGATAGAAACTATGACTTGATATTTGATAGAAGTCTTCGTTTGTAGGTGTATAATAAAATTTGTTCACACAAAGTTTGTAGGGCAATAGTTGCCACTGCAATGGGAGGTGAAACATTTTTTGCCCTGCCCAGAATTTCTATTTTCAGAACCAGCTGGCAAATTTGATGCAAATTTGGTTTGCGATACAATAAGGTCTTAACTACTTTATTTATACAAGAAAAAAAAACAAAACTTGTGAATCACAGGAACTAAGCATAGAAAAGGTTTCAAATGCCTATGAACAGAGCATTGTTTTTTGGTATGAAGCATCCTTTGGACAAATGAACTTGACCCTTGGCACTCTGATGTCAGGAGACAAAAATTTCAACCTTCAAGTTTTCCCCATAATGCATCTAGGAATTTAAGCAATTCAATCTTGATTGACAGAGCTCACTGGGCTCTGTTAAACAAGATTGAATTAGTTAAATTTCTAGTTGCATCATGGGACAGATTTGTTGCTCGAAATTTTGGTATTTTGCTATCAGAGTGCAGAGGGTTAAATGTGCCAAAACATTACAGTCAGTTGTGTTGTAGGGTACCATATTGGGAATTAAAAAAATATGGAGTCGATTAGCATATCTAAGAATCTTTTGATACTTGGTATACACAATCCCTAAGGGGGATTAAGTATCTTTAAGTCATGTCCCTGGGTTCATATTTGGGATGGATGGAACCTTAACTTCCCATATGCTGACTCATCAGCATGTTTTAAAAATGTTTAAAAACATCTGTAGAACTACCAATCAGAATTTTGTGATATTTGTATACAGCATCCTTAGGGTGATCAGATTCAAGTTTGTTCAAATCAAGTCCCTGGGTTCATATTTGGGCTCCCTGCATGTGCCTAAATTTTAAGCGCAATATAAGACTAAATTTAAAAAAAAATTCTTCTTCAGATCCACCAGGCAGAATTTTTTTTGATATTTGTTATACAGCAATCTTGGGAAGGCCAGACTAAAGTTTGTTCCACTCAAGTCCCTTGGTTTATATTTGGGCTCCCTATGGGAATGGTGGTCTGGCGCCCATGCCTATGGCTATATTGTGACTACAACACAATCCATGTTTACTAATCATTTATACTTATGTTGAGCTCTTGAGAGGATTCAAACCCCATATGTTGGTTACCGGTGCTCCTTGTGCCCAATGGAGTATACACAGAGCAAGGTTGTTTTTTCCAGGTCAGCCAGACACTCTAAAAAATTTTATGTTGTAAAATTAGCAATTTTTTGCTTTGTAAAATTAGCAATTTTTTGCTACCGTTGCTATTGCTTTGATAAATTAGATGGCGGAATGATTTGCTGCCATTCATCTAAAATTGCAGGCTTCGAAAATTGGTGATATGTTTTGATTATCACCCTAAGTGGAATATTTTACAATAACCGAGTAACTATAGATTTGAAAATGAAGTTAAAATTTATTTTTCTCTCATAAGATAAACCCCAGCAGCATAAAAAGCCTTTTTTGCATTTTAAACAGAACAAAATATACAGCCAAAACAATATTTGCATCTACTCGATCATCATGTTGCACAGATTTCTCATTCATCAACCGGTGAATTTCAGTGGCATACGCTGGTGTTCTATATCAGTTTTGGATCGAGGATAGTGCTGGTGATGCATCCAATTGAGTGCTATCAATACATGATTATGGATTAATGTGTATGAAGCGTTTTCAAGCTGGTACACAGTCAGTTTTTCTGAAATTGATTGAGTTTCTTTTCAATGTATTACAGACAATCACTATCATAGTTTCTCGTTTGGGCTCATATTTGATGATTATTCATCAGCTCAGTAACTGAATAATTGTCACATGAAAAACACTATGCCTCAAATGTTTGGATCCCATATTGTGGTGAACTAATTTTGCTCATCTAATAGCACTTCTGTCAGCCGCAGATTTGTTGTGGCTCTCTGACGAGATCAATGAGTTAGACAGTACCATTATTTGTCATCTGTAATCTTTGGATCCTGACATGATGCTCTTTTTGATACATTAAGTCCAAGTTAATTGAAGTCAGTTTTTCAGTGATAAAGCAATCCAGAATTATCCCCCTTGAAGCATTACTAGGCACAACCAATTTGTTTGTAAACATAGAAATCGTTCATTTATTCATCGAATGGGATCTGGAAATTTGGCATTACCAGGCTTAACCCTTTACCCAGTGTAACGGCCAAAAACGGCCAGCACTATTGACACAAGTCGCCAAATGAATTTTCATTATTTTTTCTTTTTTGTCGCAAAAACAGGTTATGACCCCTCTTTGGAACGAGCTCGATGAGCTCGTTCCAAAGAGGGGTCATAACCTATGTTTTTGAGACAAAAAATGAGTTATTCAAGAATTTTGTTTGCAAGTGTCATCTGCTTTTCATGTTAGGTAAAGGGTTAATGGAGTGGTTTGAAGCGGTGCTACTAGAAACCGGAATCACCCGGAATCCCCTTTAAAGACCAGAATCACCCAGAATCCCCTCATATTTTACAATATTTTCGCCATATTTAGCACTTTTAGTAATAAAAAATCATCCTCGGGGGTTTCCAATCATAGTTTTTTTTCAAATATAGATTTTGACGTGTCTTAGTGTACAAGAAGAGATTATCAATGATTATTATCATTCATTACCTTTCATCAATCAAACTTTTTCAGGGAAAGTAACTCGTGGTACCATTATAGTGTACGTTTTTATCTCGTGCTGTATCACCGCAGCCCTGACTGGGAATTGAGCTGTATCAACGCAGCCCTGACCAGGAATTGAGTTGCTTCAGTGAATTTTGTTATTATTTACTTGAACGTTCCGGTCAAATTTAGAAGCGACACTGAAAAGCTAACAAATTTAGAAGCGGCACTGAGAAGCTAACATCATCCTGCGATAGGAAAGAACTTTAAGAAATAAAAAAAATATGTGTGTAATTTCCATCATCTCCTGGCCCCTTTTTTCCAGTGAATAGGCCCTAACCGACCGCCGCAATTTGACACAAACTACCTTGTGACCCAACTGGCCGCCCGAACCAGTCGCTAAAAGAGAATCAAACAAGCCACGACATTTTGACCGTTTGGTGGAAATATTCAAGGAATGATGCCGAGCTCCTAACTTTCCATTCATTTTTCCAATATTAATAATAAAGGCGGGCCCGTGATATAGCCACTGCTTATACTTTAACGAACGAACGAACGAACGAACGAACGAATAAACGAACGAGCGAATGAACGAACGAACAAACAAACAAACAAATGAACGAATATGTTATCCATACCCGGTTATAATTGTTAAATGTTTTGATCGAAAAAAAGCTTCCAAACGAGGAAGACTCTTCGCTAACTGCTTCCTGTACCCTGAAATCCTTTGAAATTTACTAAATCTTGAACGTGGAAACTTATCAGATAGGATTCCATTCCTAAAAGTGCTATATATGGCGAAAATGTAGTAAAATATGAGGGGATCCCAGGTGATTCTGGTTTCTGGTTGGACCCGTTTGAAGCTGTGTTTTTTGTATGGTGGGGAATTAATGTTTACTAGTAAGGATTAGGTGGATGAAGGGAAGAAGAGAGTTGTACAGCAAATTCATCACAAACTAAGAGTCAGAGTCCTAAGCAGATATTCGAGATGTTCAGACAGCTGATCTAAGAGAAGAGGAAACTTTGTACTTTGTGAAAAGAATGAGAAACAATTACACTGTCAGAAATTGTTAAAGATCTGAGAACATTTCATACTTACTTGTTTTGCTTCAGTAAATAAAGAGATCATCACTAGGTTAGTTTCATATCGACTGAGATATGAGCCCAAGTTAACTCCACATCAGGCTGATGTCTCGGCAGATATGAAACTAACCAAGTGATAACCTCAAAATATCTTGTTTGACAGACCCCATGGAGTTCTATCAAATAAAATATAGTAGATTATAGTATGTTAAATGATTATACTAGAAGTATTATTGAGGACAAAAATTGTGGGGAATTCAGCTATTGGCATTGTAATTCTTTGGAAGAATACCAAATTTTTATTCAATTAACACCCCCGTGGGAACCACAGAAATTCAGTGCTTGTTTACTGTGCTCCATTGCATTATATTTGCCATGAATGTTATAACTGTTATTAACCCCTTTTGCCCTGACACCCTGAATGGTATCATCTTGTACTCTACTGTGTAGAAATGGGTGAATGTGTCTTGTATTTGTTGGGTGTTTCAGCAATAAGTTAACCCTACATCCCTTTAGAGCTGTACAGTTAAATTATCACCAATCTTTCTGTCTGGTTAAGTGTTTATTGTATTGTCTACTCACAAACTGCCAAGCTACACTTTAGCCTTAAAAAAGTTAAAAACCTGTTTGTCTGGCCCTCCTGCATGGTCATTTTGACTGCTGCTTGCTCTCTTTTTATAACCATTGCAAACATTAAACATATAAATCAAATAGATTAGTCCCCACAAAGTAGATCTTCTATTTCTCAAGCCTTTTTTTGTAAAATTGCATGAGGGTGGGCTAGTGTTGAAACGATTTATTGACTAGTCGACGCTGATGCAATTAGTACTAAACAAATCCATTAACCGATTAATGAATCACTTGTCAGTTTGTCGGGTGAGTGTATTCTCTAAAGCCTTAAGTTTCCACTTTGTTTTCCTTTAAGAAACCCCCCCCCCCCAAATATAATCAACTTAATTAAAAGTCCTTTCTGTTGAGGCCAAATGGTTGTTGCGTTTTGAGGGTGAAGATCCAATGGACTTCACTGATGCGGTGATGTTTCGTAGTGGTAGGTAGTTCTGTATCAGCTTCTGTAATGTCATGCAGTTAGACCTGTTAATTGTATCATAATTTGGAAGCCACTCCAGCCGATGAATTTAGTTAGTTAAAACCAGTTTTGTAGAATTTATTGTTTAGTTTTGCATCTGACATTGCTTAACTGATTAGTGAGTCATCGACTACTATCCGGTGATTAGTCAATTAGTAAGAATCCAAATGGCATTAATCGTTTCAACACTAGGGGGGCAGTTTTTTATTTTATTAGTCGAGTTGTGACAAAATCAAACTCGACTTATAGTTTGATGAATGGCTGGCGGGCATAAACAATTGGTTTCCGGATGATAACTTGATAATGATTCAACCCATGTTCATGAAACTTCATAGGTAGGTTGGTATCGGTGAGAGGAAGAACTCTATTAATTTTGGACTTGCTTGGTCAATGGTCAAGGTCACAGTGACCTTGAACATAGTAAATTGTAAACAATTGGTTTCCGGATGATAACTTGACTACGGTTCAACTATTTATTTATTTATTGGTGTTTAAGGTCACATATTTCTGCACAATGGCTAACTATGACCATGACATTTTTACGGGTGGAGGAAGCCGGAGTACCCGGAGAGAACCACCGAGCAATGGCGAGCAACTGTCAGCTCCCCAACATACCAACTCCACACAAGCAGGGTTAGCTTTGGCTGAAGACAGGTGCACCATTGACGTGCAGTACGCCCTAGTACACAGCGTCACCATGCCCCCATGTGGGCAATGGGGATGAAGTGTCTTGCCCAAGGACACTACGTGGTTGCCGTGGGTGGGATTCGAACCGAGGACCTCTCGGCTTGCCGCCTGCACCTCTACCAACTGACCTACTGCGCCCCCGACTACGTTTCAACCCACATTCATGAAACTTCATATGTAGGTTGGCCTTCGTGAGAGGGAGAACCCTATTTATTTTGGAATCACTAGGTCAAAGGTCAAGGTCACAGTGACCTTCAACATAGTAAATTGTAAACAATTGGTTTCTGGATGATAACTTGATAATGGTTTGACCCACATTCATGCAACTTCATAGGTGGGTTGGCCTACGTGAGTGGAAGACCCCTATTTATTTTGGACTCACTAGGTCAAAGGCCAAGGTCACAGTGACCTTGAACATAATAAATCGTAAACAATTGGTTTCCAGATGATAATTTGACAATAGTTCCACCTACGTTCATGAAACTTCATAGGTAGGTTGGCATTGGTGCAAGAAAGAGCCCTATTTATTTTGGAATCACTATGTCAAAGGTCAAGGTCACAGTGACCCTTCACATAGTAAATTGTAAACAATTGGTTTCCGGACGATAAGTTGATAATGATTAAACCCACTTTTGTACTGTCACAACTTGACATTGGATCGGTGATCCTATCGGCATTTTTTTTTTCATTTTTGTAATTATTTCTTTGCTTGTTAGCTCACCTTGACAAAGTTAAGCTGAGCTAATCTAATCGCTCTCTCTCCATCATCCATCCATCGTCCGTCAACACCATGTTTTGGTCTTCTCCAAAACCACTGGTCCAATTCAAGTGAAAGTTTGTGTGAGTGATGGTCCTGAAAGGGCATTGTGTTTTTGTTCAACTCAACATGCCCAGCCCCATAGGAAGTGGGTGGGGGAAAATGTTCCAAATTATTTTTAAAATCTTCTTCTCATGAACCAGTGGGTGCAATGACTTGATATTTGTTTTGGAGCTTCCTTTTGAGGTCAAGAATCAAGTTTGTTCAAACGATGATCGTGAAGCAATATTTGGCTTTGTAATGGGAGAGGTAAGACTTTTGGCCCCGCCCAAAATTTCTATTTTCAGAACTGATGGTCCGATTTGAACAAAATTTGGTTTGTGGTATTATTGGGTCATAAGTACTTGATTCATGCAAAAAAAAAAAAAAAGTGTTGCATCCCCATGGGAACCCCAGGAGCTAAAAATAGAAATATTTTCATATGCCCATATTTCCCAAACCACATGGATCAGAGAACTGTTATTTGGTATGAAGCATCCTTAGGACAAGTAGAATTGAATGGTAAAAAAAATTGCCATTGGTTATGTTAGGATGTGCTGTAGAGGGCATCGAAAAAATGCTGAGTCAGCATATTTGGAAAACTTTAAAAAAAATCTTTTCTCCAGAACCAATGGTCAGAATCTTTTGATATTTGGTATACAGCATCCGGAGTGGGGGGTGGGGGTGGAGTTCAGATACAAGTGTATTAAAATGAAGCGCCTGGTTCATATTTGGGCTCAATACAGGAGCCCAAATTTTTAACTTAGGGCAATATGAAGAATATTCTTTAAAAATCTTCTTCAGAACCACCAATCAGAATCTTTTAATGTTTGATCTACATCATTGTTGTGAGGATCAGATTCAAGATTGTTCAAACTAAGTCCCTAAGTTAATATTTGGGCTTCCTACACTTGAGGTCAGATACAAGTGTATTAAAATGAAGCCCCTGGTTCATATTTGGGCTCAATACAGGAGCCCAAATTTTTAACTCAGGGCAATATGAAGAATATTCTTTAAAAATCTTCTTCAGAACCACCAGTCAGAATCTTTTAATGTTTGATATACATCATTGTTGTGAGGATCAGATTCAAGATTGTTCAAACCAAGTCCCTAGGTTAATATTTGGGCTTCCTATGGAAGCCCAAATTTGAACTTTGTGCAATATGGGGATAATTTTTAAAAATCTTCTTCCTGAGATCCACCAGTCAGAATGCCTTTATATTTGGTATACAACATCTCTAGGGGTGGGGATTAGATTCAAGTTTGTTCAAATCGGGTCCCAAGGTATATATTTGGGCTTGCTATGGTAGCCCAAGTTTTAACTTTGTGCAAATTTCTAAGGAAATTTCTTTAAAAATCATCTTCTTCAGATTCACCAGGCAGAATGCTTTCATGTTTGGTATACAACGTCTCCAGGGGGGTCAGATTCAAGTTTGTTCAATTTGAGTGCCTGGGTTAATATTTGGGCTCCATATGGGAATCTGAAATTTGTCTTCGTACAATATGAGGGAATTTCTTCAAAAATCTTATTCAGATTCACCTATCAGAATCTTTTCATATTTGGTTTACATCATCTCTAGGGGAGTCAGATTCAAGTTTGTTCAAATTGGTTCCATGGATTAATATTTGGGCTCCCAGTGGTAGCCCAAATTTTAGCTTAGTGCAATATGAAGTTTGTTCAAATTGGTTCCCTGGGTTATTATTTGGGCTCCCATTGGTAGCCCAAATTTGAACTTAGTGCCATATGAGAAAATTTCTTTAAAAAATTTCTTCTTCAGATCCAACAGTCATTTATATGGAATGATTTCATATTTGGTATACAACATGTCTAGGGAGGTCAGATTCAACTTTGTTCAAATCGAGTGCCTGGGTTAATATTTGGGCTCCCTATGGGAGCCGGAATTGGATGTGTAGCTGAAGAATTAGAATTTTGTATTCAGTACCCTCTAGATTAATCCATATAGGTTGTATCAAGGGCATTCATAGGGGATCTCTATATTTTACATTATGATCAACTGACTAAAAGGCATAATGCTTGGACTATTTTTGCCACTCCTGAGGGGCTCAAGGATTGACGATATATCCTATGGAGATGGATTGCTTAATGTAGATTCATTCTTGGACTCTGTTTATATCGTGTTCTGTTCAAGGTGAGCGCTTCAGGCCCTGTGGGGCCTCTTGTTTTTTATTATTTAGGCCTTGTAATCTACAAAGTAGCATGTGTGGTGGTGTATTTCATCCCTTGAGTGCATGAAAGCTTTGCAATGCTAAAACATTGCAATGCTTTCTTGCACTCAAGCATCAGATTTATCAATTTTTATTAACTTATAAATAAATAAAAAATAAATGTAAAATATCAGACATAAACCATTTAATTATTATTTTTTAGCTCGGCTGACTTTCAGTTAGGTGAGCTATAGTGATCACTCACCGTCCGTCATCCGTCCGTCTGAACATGGTGTTTGCATCGTCTTCTCCAAATCCACTGAACTGGTTTAAGTGAAATTTAAGATAATTGTTTGTTATGACATCACATTTTAATTTTGTTAAATCAAGTTCCCCTGCCCCTCAGTAGGGTCACGTCCAAAAAGTGTGCTTAAATCTTAAAAAAATCTTCTCATGAATCAGCAGTAGCAGAGACTTGATATTTGGTGTGCAGCTTTCTTTTGAGGTATAAACTCAGATTTGTTCAAGAGAAGTTCGAGGAATTGTATTTTTTTTGTTATGGGAGGAGCAAGAATTTTCACCCTGCCCAAAATTTGTATTTTCCTAAATGTTCAGATTAGTGCAATATGAGGAGTATTCTTTCAAAATCTTCTTCTTCCGATCCACTGATGAGAATCTTTTGATATTTGGTATGCAGCATCCTTAGGAGGGTGAGATTCATGTTTGTTCAAGCCAATCCCTGGTTTCATATTTGGGCTCTCTGTGTGAGCCCAAGAGATAACTTAGTATGAGGAATATTCTTTAAATGTCTTTTTTTTAGATCCACCGGTCAAAATCTTTGAATATTTGGTATAAGCTTTTCTCCCGGAGGGACATATGCAGCATGTTCAAATCAGTTTCTTTGGGTTGATATTTAGACTACCATGTCAGGTGAGTTCCCTCAGGCCCTCTGGGACCTCTTGTTTAAGTTTGCATTGTTATAAAAAGAGAGCCTGTGGCAGTCAATTGGACCATGCGAGAGGGCCTGAGAATCGGATTTTTAACTTTTTAAGGCCTTATGTCTGATATTTTACCTAAGTTAATAAAATTGATAAATTTGTTCCTTGAGCACAACAAGGCTTTGCAATGCTTTAGCATTGCAAAACCTTCTTGCACTGAAGGGACGAAATATACCACCATCCATGCTATTCTGTAGACTATGAGGCCTAAAGCATAAAACAAACCAAGAACATGAACTTTTGATGGCAAAGAAGTAATTACAAAAAAAAAAAAATTAAAAACTCTGATCACATGCAATTTTACAAAAAAATGCCTGAGAAACAGAAGATCTACTTTGTGGGCCTTATGTAAAAGTTTATACTGAGTTGAAAAGGTAAATCTTGCCAGCCTTCTGGTTGAGGTCTATTCATTTATATCTTAATCTAAATCCACTATTTTCTTCTTTCAGAGAAAGGCTGTGTGAGACACTGTGTGGAGAACATGCAGAGAGTGCAGGCATTATCTCCTCTTGAACTTGTGGACATGTTTGTTACTGTGTTTTGTTTTCTTAAAGATTCCAGTGAAGTTTCACAAATTCTCATAGATGATTTTAAATCATGCCAAGGATATGTTTATTTGTCAGATTTTGTACTGAGGTAAGTTCAGCTTAAGGATGGCATAGCCATTTCTGGGATTTATTATTCTTGCTTTTTCATGTTTTTGTATTTTCACTACAGATATGCAGATATTTGACTAAATGGAAGTGTTCACTGTAGCCCCGAAATTAACAAAAAAGTGAGCGCTGTCAAATAAGATATAATTGAATAAATGCTCAGTTTATAATTAGAAGATATGAATCCCCATGGGAACCCTGGGAAATCAGGTAGTGCATGCTTACTGTGGTAAACAAGCTCTGTTTTACTGGTAAAATAGGGCCCGAATACCCAATGCCTGGGGTAGATGTTCTCTGAATGAGCGACATGGGTACCCAAGCAAACCATGGATAATTTATTATTCCGTCAACTTCCAGGACATGTTGCTTCTCAGTTGCAGTCTTGGTATAAGTGAAAAGAGAAGAACTATTCTAGATCTTCATGTAGCATTCACAATCTAATACTTTATGTAACTACCAGTCACCTAAACAATATCAGAAATCGTATCGGAGAGCTCCCTTCACAAGTCAAACAGAGGGAAACAGAGTTTCTCCAATCACAAGGCTCGAGAAGCCATTGGGGTTCATCAGTCTACACAGAAGTCAGAGCTAACACAGCAACCGCTTTTCTACACCTCGATATGGAATTTCGGACTGATCAGAATCTTCTTTTTCTTCATCTAGCTAGAGCTCAGTTAATCAGAGTATTCTCCTTCTATGTTATTACATGGACTCAGTGACTGCAAGTGAGTTCATGAGACTTCTAGGTGTGCTCAGCAGCAACAGACCATATTCCACTCAGTTCCCTGTTCACTCGCCCTCTCCAGTTTTACTTCCTCAACAACTGGTCAGCCATTGTCAACCCATTAGATATATATAGATTTGTCTTTCCCCTTCAAAAGGAAATTCAAAAGTGGACAGTCATCGAGTGGATGGCACATGTAATTGCATTGGAAACTCTTCCTACAACTTTCATGTTAATGTCAGATGCCAGTGGTTGGTTGGGGAACCTCCTTGATTCTGGATAATCTTTACTGCCATGGTCAGTTGAACGACTCAAGTCATGCCTTCACATCAGGCAGAAGGAAATGTTACCAATTATGCTCAGTTTAAAACACTAGAAAGCTATTGGGTTTCCTAATTCAGATTCACTTGGGCAATTCCACATTAGTTGCTCATCACTACAATCAAATTCTTCTGTTGACTCAGGAGCAGGACATATCGCTATCAATTCACTACATTCCAGGTCGACTCAATGTGATAGTGGGTGCTCTCTCCAGAATGGAAAGATCCTTCCAACAGAATGGACACTCAACTGAAGAGTCTTTTTTAGCTCTTAGCAGCCTTTGGAAATGTTGAATGATAGATCTGCTTGCCACAAGATGGAACAAACAACTTCTGACATTTGTATCTCGTTGCCCGGATCTGTAAGCATTTGCCGTGGATGCCCTGTCCATGTCTTGGAATGGTATAGTTGGCCATGCAGGATCTTTCCAGTTAACTCTCCATCCCCTCAGAGAACATGGATGGGTCCACCTTCTGAGACCTCTTCTAATAGGTTCTCAGCATTGTCTATCATTGTGGGAAGACCTCATGTTTTGAGGCAACAAACACTGACTTCATGGCAATCACAGTCTCAAAATTCACGCCTTTCCATTGTCACGTCTTTCCTTTGGCATAAACATTTTTCCACAAGAGCAATGGACTGCTTTCCTGCTCCAAGGAGGGCCTTCCCTAAATTGTGCAATGAAGTGAAGAGTCTTCTATTCCTGGTGTCATGAAAATTCAGTTGGTAACATGCATCCTTCTATTTTAAGCTCAACTTGACAAAGTCAAGATAAGCTATTGCCATCACGCGTGCGGAAGTCTGTTAGTCTGTGAGTCTGTTCACATTTTCCTTTAGCACAGGCCACACCCCGTAGTTCTTATCAGATCGTCACAGGGTTTGGGGTCATGTCTAGATGAGAACGTCCCCTTTTGGTCGTGATTGGTCAACTGTGATGGCTGCCCGAGCCCAAAACCCGAAAACCTTTAGCACAGTCTACAGGTCGTATTTATGAAAGGATTTCATTGTAACTTGGCAGGATGCCTCTGTATAATATCTAGTTGAGAACTTCCCCATTTGGTCGCGATCTGTCAACCGTGATGACTGCCCGAGCCCAAAATCTTTAGCACAGTCTACAGGTCATATTTATAGAGGGATTTCATTGTAACTTGGTAGGTTGACTCCCTGTAATGTCTAGATGAGAACGTCCCCTTTTGGTCGTGATTGGTCAACTGTGACGGCTACAGTAGCCCGAAGCCCGAAAACCTTTAGCACAGTCTATAGGTCATATTTATAAAGGGATTTCATTGTAACTTGGTAGGATGTTAATGTCTAGATGAGAACGTCCCCTTTTGGTCACGATCATTCATCTGTGACAGCTGCCCAAGCCCAACACCCGAAAACTCTTAGCACATTCCACAGATCGTATTTATGGAGGGATTTCATTGTAACTTGGTAGGTTGATTCCATATAATGTCTAGATGATAACATCCCCTTTTGGTCACGATTGGTCAACTGTGATGGCTACGGGGGCCTGAAGCCCAAAAACCTTTAAAACAGTCCACAGGTCATATTTTTGAAGATTTCATTGTAACTTGGTAAGATGACTCCAGATAATGCCTAGATGAGAACATCCCCATTTGGTCATGATCATTCAACCTTGACGGCTGCCCGAGCCCAAAACTCGGAAAAAGCTTTAGTGCAGACTACAAATCATTGTAACTTGGTAGGATGACTTAGTATAATGTCTAGATGAGGACGTCTCCTCCTTTTGATTGCGATCGGTCAGCCGTGACGGCTACATAGGCCCGAAGCCCCAAAATCTTTAGCACAGTCTGCAGGCCGTACTTATGAAGGGATTTCATTGTAACTTGATAGGATGACTCATTTTGGAATAATTTCACTCTGAATTGGTAACTTTTGTTGATATACATTAACTGTGAGGGCCACATACATTAACTGTGAGGGCCACATTAATCCACCCCTCAGTTCTTTAGTACAGTCTACACCTCATATTATTTTTATTGAATACATAGCATGCAGGGAACAGAAATTAACATATTCCCAATTATCACAATTCTTGATTTACTTCATGATCCTTTCATAAACATTGAACATTATCCTTTTCATCAAACATAACATACAGACAAGTTAAGCTACAGTGTCATTGACACTTTCAGTAATATTGAATATTTCCTTGTCTTTCTTTTTGAGGTTAGAAATCAGTCACCATCAAGGCATACTGTTCTGTGCTGTCTGATATCTATTCTCAGAATGGCCATATAAGTAAGGGCTTAGATCAGTTACTAGCTAAAGGTTTAAAACATTTTTCCATTAAAAAACTTGGATCCTTATGGCTTATTCCAAAGTAGAACCTAGCCCGGGTTCTGTTAAAACTTTAAGAAGCTCCATTTGAACTTTTGGATACAGTAGAGTTTAGATATCGAGATGCAAAAATTTTTACGCGAATCAGTTCACGTAAATAATCGCCCAAAATCTCCAAATACATGAATCTTTGTATATTCGTGCAAACATGCAAAAAAATACAATTTTGATTGACAGTTTTATTCTGAAACACGTTATTTTCTGCATTATGGCTATATCATCATTGCAGTTTGTGTAAAAGGTCAAGTTGATCCAATCTCACATATTGTTCTTTAATAATTGTCTTCTTCAAATCCAACATTCAGAATCTTTGGATATTTCGTATGTAGCATTCTCAGTGGGGGGGGTTGGGTTGGGTTGGGTTCAAGTTTGTTGAAATAAAGTCCCCAGGTTCATATTTGGGCTCCTTATGGGAACCCAAATTTTTACTCAGTCTAATGTGACAGGTTTTTTTTTAAAGTTTTCTTCAGATCCATTAGTCATAATCTTTTGATCATTGATTTTTGAGAATCCATAAGGGGCCAGATTCTAGTTTGTTCAAATCTAGTCTCTGGAGTCATATTTGGGCTCCCTGTGGAAACTCAAACTTTAATGTAGTGCAATATGAGGAATATTATTTTAAAATCTTCTTCTTGTGATCTACTAGTCAGAATCTTTTGACATATGATATGCAGCATCCTTAGAAGGTTCAGATTCAAGTTTGTTCAAATCACGGTCCCGGGCTCATTATTTTGGCTCCCTATGGCAACCGAACGTTTAACTTCGTGCCATATTGTAAAGTTCCGTTAAAAATTTTCTTCAGATCCACCATTCTGAATCTTTTGATATTTGATATGTAGCAACCTTAGGAGGTTCAAATTTCAGTTTGTTCAAATCAAGTCCCTCGGGTCATATTTGGGCTCCCTGTGGGATCCAACCTTTTAACTTAGTGCATATAAGGACTATTCTTTAAAAAATCTTCCTCATGTTCACTAGTCAACTTCTTTTGTTACATAGTATGGTCATTCTTAGTGTTATGAAATTCATGATTGTTCAAATCAAATCCCTGGGCTCATATTTGGGACCCGAATTTTATAAGATTAACATTTGTTCAAATAGGGCTACACAAGTCTTTTTGGCTCACCATCGATAGTTGTGTGAGCCTATGGCATAGCCCTCATGTCGGCGTCATTGGCGTCCGGATTCATTCATTTTGAACTTTTGTGTACAGGTTTTGGTTTTTAGCTCACCAAAGGGGGCTCATCTTATCACTTGTCGTCGTCGTCCGGTGTCTGTCGTCGTGAACATTTTTCAAGCGACTTCTCCTCTGAAACCACTGGTCCGATTTTCACGAAACTTCATGTGGATGTTTATTACTATATGGCAATTCATGTTTGTTCAAATGAAATGGCCATGTCCCTTGGGGGCTCTGTATGGGGCATAACTCTGATAGCACCGTATGAATTATAGAAAAATTATTAAAAAATCTTCTTCTCCAGAACCAGTGGGCAGAATCTTTTGATACTTGGTATGCAGCATCTTGGTATGGATCTGATTCAAGTTTGTTCAAATCGGCCCCCTGGATTCACATTTGGGCTCAGTATAGAAGCCCGAATTCAAACTTAGTGCATTTCAGGCAAATTTCTTAAAAAATCTTCTTCTCCAGATCCATTAGGCAGAATCTTTTGATATTTGGTATGCAACATTGTGGGGTGGATCTGATTCAAGTTTGTTCAAATCGGCCCCCTGGGTTTATATTTGGTCTCAGTATAGAAGCCTGAATTCAAACTTAGTGCATTTCAGGCAAATTTCTTAAAAAATCTTCTTCTCAAGATCCAGCAGGCAGAATCTTTTAATATTTGGTATGCAACATTGTGGGGTGGATCTGATTCAACTTTGTTCAAATCGGCCCCCTGGGATCATATTTGGTCTCAGTATAGGAGCCCAATTTGAACTTGGTGCATTTCATGCAAATTTCTTTAAAAATCCTCTCAAGATCCAGCAGGCAGAATCTTTTGATATTGGGTATGCAGCATGCTTAAGGGGGGGGGGGGGGGGGGGGGGGGGTGAAATTCAAGTTTGTTCAAGCCAAGTCCCAGGGTTCATATTTGGGGCTCACTGTGGGAGCCTGAATGATAACTTAGTTCAAAATGAGGAATTTTCTTTAAAAATCTTCTTCTTCAGATCCAGCAGTCAGAATGTTTTGATATTTGGTATGCAGCATCCTTAGGGCGTGAGAGTCAAGTTTGTTCAAGCCATGTCCCTAGGTCCATATTTGGGGCTCACTGTGGGAGCCCGAATGATAACTTAGTTCAAAATGAGGAATTTTCTTTAAAAATCTTCTTCTTCAGATCCAGCAGTCGGAATGTTTTGATATTTGGTACAGCATCCTTAGGGGGGTGAGATTCAAATTTGTTCAAACCATGTCCCTAGGTGAATATTTGGGCTCACTGTGGTAGCCCGAATTATAACTTAGTTCAAAATGAGGAATTTTCTTTAAAAATCTTCTTCTTGAGATCCAGCAGTCAGAATGTTTTGATATTTGGTATGCAGCATTCTTAGGGGGGTGAGATTAAAGTTTGTTCAAGCCATGTCCCTAGGTGCATATTTGGGCTCACTGTGGGAGCTTGAATTGTAACTTGGTTCGAAATGAGGAATTTTCTTAAAAAACTTCAATTTCAGATCCAGCAGTCGAAATGTTTTGATATGTGGTGTGTAGCATCCTTAGGGGGGTGTGATTCAAGTTTGTTAAAGCCAAGACTTTGGGTCCATATTTGGGCTCCCTGTGGGAGCCCGAATTATAACTTAGTCAATATGAGGAATTTGTCTTTAAAAATCTTCTTCTTCAGATTCAGCAGTCAGAATGTTTTGATATTTGGCATGCAGCATCCTTAGGGGGTGAGATTCAAGTTTGTTCAATCCTTGTCCCTGGGTTCATATTTGCGCTCACTGTGGGAGCCCAAATGATAACTTAGTTCAAAATGAGGAATTTTCTTTAAAAATCATCTTCTTCAGATCCAGCAGATGAATGCTTTTGATATTTGGTATGCAGCATCCTTAGGGGTGTAAGATTCAAGTTTGTTCAAGACATGGCCCCACTTCCATAAAATTTGTCTCTCATGACTTCATTCCTTTGTAGTGTTGATGAACCATGTCTAACTGAATGTGACCCCCGAATACTTCTTTGAACCACTTTGGCAGGTGAGCGATTAAGGCTCCTTGGGGCCTCTTGTTTTTTTTTTTTTTGCTTTTTTTTTTATGTCACCATGCTTTTCAGGGATAGTAATATTTTATTCAACCCTTTCCATGCTTAGTTACTTGAATTTTGGACTTGATAAAGTGCACAGTTTTTGACTTTTCTGTGCAGGTTTTTGACTTTTGTGTACAGGTTTTGAAATTTTGTCTTCAAGTGGAGTTTTACCTTATTGGCATATTGCCATGGCGGTTACCTTAACATTTGAGGGTATTTTTCTCAATTTTAACCCTTTGAAACAAATGTGATACTTTTTTGACTTTTATGTGCAGGTTTTGAGGTTTGTCTTTCTTTTCTTCCAAGTGGATATTTTTCAAGTAGAGTTTCTCCTTACTGGCATATTGCCATTGTGGTTACTGTGACATTTGCAGGGTATTTTTCTCAATTTTAACCCTTTGAAACAAATGTGATACTTTTTTTTCTTTTATGTGCAGGTTTAGAGGTTTGTCTTTCTTTTCTTCCAAGAGGCGACTTACCTTGTAGCATATTGCCATGGTTCCTATTTTATGTTAGGATGCTTCTTGGAGCTAGTATTATATTATTTAACCCCTTAGCTGCTTATTTACCTTAATTTTGGACTTTTGTGTGCAGGTTTTTGACTTTTGAGTACAGGTTTTGATATTTTTTTTAAGTGGAGTTTTACCTCACTGGCATATTGCCATGGTGGTTACTGTAACATTTTCAGGGTATTTTTCTAAATTTTAACCCTTTGAAACAAATGTGATACTTTTTGGACTTTTATGTGCAGGTTTTGAGGTTTTTCTTTCTTTTCTTCCAAGTGGATATTTTTCAGGTAGAGTTTCACCTTACTGGCATATTGCCATTGTGGTTACTGTGACATTATCTGGGTATTTTTCTCAATTTTAACCCATTGAAACAAATGTGATGCTTTTTTTTTTCACTTTTATGTGCAGGTTTTGAGGCTTGTCTTTCTTTTCTTCAAAGTGGAGACTTACCTTGTAGCATATTGCCATGATTCCTATTTTATGTTAGCATGTTTCTTGGGGCTATTATTATATTATTTAACCCTTTAGCTCATTATTTTATTCATTCATTTTGAACTTTTGTGTGCATGTTTTGATTTTTTTTATGTCAGCATGCTTTTTAGGGATAGTAATATTTTATTCAACCCTTTCCATGCTTAATTACTTGAATTTTGGACTTTTCTGCACAGGTTTTTGACTTTTGTGTACAGGTTTTGAAATTTTGTCTTCAAGTGGAGTTTTACCTTACTGGCATATTGCCATGGTGGTTACCTTAACATTTGAGAGTATTTTTCTCAATTTTAACCATTTGAAACAAATGTGATACTTTTTTGACTTTTATGTGCAGGTTTTGAGGTTTGTCTTTCTTTTCTTCCACGTGGATATTTTTCAAGTGGAGTTTCACCTTACTAGCATATTGCCTTTGTGGTTACTGTGACATTTGCAGGGTATTTTTCTCAATTTTAACCCTTTGAAACAAATATACTTTCTTTTACTTTTATGTGCAGGTTTTGAAGTTTGTCTTTCTTTTCTTCCAAATGGCGACTTACCTTGTGGCATATTGCCATGATTCCTATTTTATGTTAGCATGCTTCTTGGGGCTATTATATTATTTAACCCTTTAGCTGCTTATTTACCTTAATTTTGGTCTTTTGTGTGCAGGTTTTTGACTTTTGTGTACAGGTTTTGATATTTTTTTAAGTGGAGTTTTACCTCACTGGCATATTGTCATGGTGGTTACTGTAACATTTTCAGGGTATTTTTCTAAATTTTAACCCTTTGAAACAAATGTGATACTTTTTGGACTTTTATGTGCAGGTTTTGAGGTTTTTCTTTCTTTTCTTCCAAGTGGATATTTTTCAGGTAGAGTTTCACCTTACTGGCATATTGCAATGGTGGTTACTGTGACATTATCTGGGTATTTTTCTCAATTTTAACCCATTGAAACAAATGTGATGCTTTTTTTTTTTTCACTTTTATGTGCAGGTTTTGAGGCTTGTCTTTCTTTTCTTCAAAGTGGAGACTTACCTTGTGGCATATTGCCATGATTCCTATTTTATGTTAGCATGCTTCTTGGGGCTATTATATTATTTAACCCTTTAGCTGCTTATTTACCTTAATTTTGGTCTTTTGTGTGCAGGTTTTTGACTTTTGTGTACAGGTTTTGATATTTTTTTAAGTGGAGTTTTACCTCACTGGCATATTGTCATGGTGGTTACTGTAACATTTTCAGGGTATTTTTCTAAATTTTAACCCTTTGAAACAAATGTGATACTTTTTGGACTTTTATGTGCAGGTTTTGAGGTTTTTCTTTCTTTTCTTCCAAGTGGATATTTTTCAGGTAGAGTTTCACCTTACTGCCATATTGCGATGGTGGTTACTGTGACATTATATGGGTATTTTTCTCAATTTTAACCCATTGAAACAAATGTGATGCTTTTTTTTTTTACTTTTATGTGTAGGTTTTGAGGTTTGTCTTTCTTTTCTTCAAAGTGGAGACTTTCCTTGTAGCATATTGCCATGGTTCCTATTTTATGTTAGCATGTTTCTTGGGGCTATTATTATATTATTTAACCCTTTAGCTGCTTATTTACTTTAATTTTGGACTTTTGTGTGCAGGTTTTGGACTTTTTTTTTACTCCAGCCACCCCTTTACATTGGCCACCTGATGGTGAGCCACGGGGTACTGATACCCCCTCTAGTTGAGGCCTGAGGGATGTGGAGGAGGATCTGTTGGTTAAAATGTTTTATTTTTTTTTCTTGAGAACAAGATTTGGAGGATTTTTTGAGTGATTTATGCAAAAAACCTTTAACCCTGTTGGTGTGGGGGAATGGATGGGATCAACTGGGTGATTTTTTTCTTCTTTTTGTTTCAAAATGAGTTTTGAAGGAGTTTGAGTGATTTCACACACTCAGAGAAAAATCACCCAACAGGCCCTTCTTCCCCACCCCCATTCCCCTAGCTAAATTAGATTAATAGTGAGTAATCGCTTGACTGGACTGATTACGTGAAATAATTCATGAGAAGTGAGGGACGTTGTACAAACACGAGTGCACGAATGCGCACAAGTGTTTTGCAATATAGTCCCTCGCATCAAATTAATTATTTCATGTAACCGGTCCAGTCAAGCAATTACTCTGTTTATATTTCTTTTCATTATTAATGATAATTATTTTCTTTAACCCTTTACCTAACGTAACGGTCAAACCCGGCCAGGGCTATTCTATAAAATCACCAATTAATTTTCAGTTTTTGTCTCAAAAACAAAGGTTATGACCCCTCATTGGAACAAGCTTTGTTTTTGAGGCAAAAAATTAAAATAATAGTTATTCAAGAATTTATTTTTGCAAGTGTCGTCTGCTTTGCATGTTAGATAAAGGGTTAAAAAAACAATGAAGTCCCCATTACACCCACTGCAAAGCGTCTTCATTTGCGTGCATGGATACATGGCCCAATTGTTGATTGCATAATTCACTTGTGAAGTTATCGTATATAATCAAACCTGGAAAACCCAGTAAATCACATTTTGGAAAGTAATAAACTACATTAACATGTGCAGTACGTTCAACATGGATTGTAACAAAAATGCTGATGCAGTGTGTTCTCCACCGCAAAGTTCCAGTTACAAAATAAAATGCTAACCAAGCACATAATCATAACTACATAGTTTTAGGCATAGTCCTAACTAGGACTCTCCGGTCATTACCTCCTCCTCTCACTTCCCCAGTGGGAGGCGGGTGTAATGAATGGGGAGGGTGGGGGGGGGGGGCACTAGTGAAGATAGTTCTTGGAAATCTTTGAATTTGGCTATTGTAGGGCTTTGAAAAATGTCAAAATATGTCAACAAATGGCCTTGAATTGCCTTGAATTTTATAAGTCCTTGCCTACAGGAACCCTGAAAATTGTGCTAAACCACATGAAGGTTTTAATGAAATAGGTGAGTGCAAACACCACTGGGTAGCTCAGAGTAACCATGGAAGCTATTTTGGAATGAGCGCAGTTAATTTTATCGAAGTATTCCTGTACTTACAGAAATGTGCTGTTGATAAATTTTATTAAAACTTCCACCTAATATCATTAGGATTTTATGATAAATAATTTTTGTAGTTTTTTTTTTTGGTAGACTAGAGAGTGATTCAGCTGAGGAATCCGTACAGGCTTTGAGAAATTTGGTTCTGTTGGTAGGTTCATTAACAACCTGTGGTTTCAGCGAGATAAAGCCAAACTCTGTAGCAGCTGTTGGTAGCCTGTTTCATATGCCAGGTTTCACATTACCTCACCCAACTGGAAAAGGTATGCATATTTTTGTACTAAAAATGTTGATTAACTGAAAAAGTGTACAGGTTTTTCCCAGAAAGCAAGATTTAAAGAGCTAAGAAGAGTTCTGTAGACATTGGCCAGTTAGGAATATATCATTTTATTCATTGTTGTTACTTCTTGATTGGAACAGATAAAAAGAATTCAACAAATTTATAATCATGTGATATTATCATGTTCTTGATTTATTATGAACATTTTATCAGTAAAACTTGAAAGATGTTAGTAATCCTTTCACCCTTTACTTAATAAATTGCCTTCATCCACTGATCTAACATACAAATGAGCAGTTATAAAATAGGATTTTCAAAATATTTCAACAAAACCATGCCTTTTGACCCCTCGTTGGATTGAGCTCATTCGAAGGGGGGGGGGGGGGGGAGGGGGGAGGCGCATTAAATTGTTTTATTGAAAATCTTTTGAAAAAATATTTTTCGAAAAAAAATATTTGAAAAATTTTGATATTGTATGTGTTGTGTAAAAGTTTGATCCAGATGAATTAATTCCAGAAATCGCCATTCAGCTATCATTATTTTTTCAAATTTTGCCTCCAGAACAAAGCTGATGATCCATCGTTGACATGAACTTGGTATCTTAAGTTTTATTTTGGAAGCAAAGTTTTTTTGGAGAAATTTAAATGATTCTTTTTGTGCATAGCACTGGACATATTCATGGAATTTGTTAAGTAATGCATTAAACTAATAGCATTGTCAACTTTTATTTAAACACTGCATTCTTATCATGCTTATACTTCTCTGAATATTAACATCACTAAGATACCAGGTCTTTCCATTAATAAATGAAGACCTGTTTCTACATATATATATGTTCCAATAAGAGTAAAATCTTCACTCTCTGATTCGATAAGAGCTAGTATAGTTTTTTTATGTTTACAGCTCAATGGAGTTACTAGCAAACTGCTTCATTTTTCTGTATTTTTCACACGTGCAGCAGACTGTGTTCCAGATGAAGTGTTGTTTAAATTACAAACCTTTTTACGATTTGAAGTGAGATGGAATGAGTTTACCTGGTTTATTGATTATTTATCCAGTGCCATTGTCTGGTACACGAGAAGTTTATTTATTTTTTACTAAACCTGTAATCGTTAAAAGTTGCCTTGAACAAGGCAGTTTTTAAACAATCACAAATTTAGTAAATAAGCCTCTCATGTTTCATGATTTAGGTTTTGGGCTATGAGTAGTGTCTTATTGGAACATAAAGGTTATTGTGATGAGTTGACATTAACATGGTCTGAGGTTTGCGGCTCATCACAATAATTCATAATGTAAGGTTAGTAAGCCTTTAAATCCCACTGAACTCATAACAATAACTGATGTCATTTAATTACAGGAATGTTCCCAAATTAGAGGACATAACAGATAGTTTGGGCATTTTTTATACCCGCACAAACGAAGTTTAGGGGGGGTATATAGGAGTCAACTTGTCCATCGGTTGGTCTGTCGTCGTTGTTGGTCCGTTGCACATGTAAACTTGTGGAGCGAACTACTTCCACAGTTTTAGCCGCATTTTCATGAAACTTCACAAAAATGATCAACATGATGAGGGGAAGTGCGTGACATAATTTTTTTCCTTCTCTGTTTCAAAATGGCTACCTGGTGGCCATATTGGATTTTTTTTATGTAAACTTGTGGAGCAAACTACTTCCACAGTTTTAGACGCATTTTCATGAAACTTCACAAAAATGATCAACATGATGAGGGGAAGTGCGTGACATAATTTTTTTCTCGCTCGGTTTCAAGATTGCTGACTGGTGGCCATATTGGATTTTTTTTTTGCTTAGAAAAATTGAATGCTCCTTTTCAGTCGCCCACACTAGGCGGTATGCCTTGGTGGGGGTATACCAGGTGACAGACCATCTCTAGTTATGCTCATTTTGTTCAATTACATAAGTGATATAACACTAAAAGGCCTGGAGATTTTTGATACTTTTTTGCAACACATTAACAGTCTGTATCCTGCAGCTTACAATTAAAAGAAGTCTAAAAATCAAAAGCTGTTCAAACCATAAGGATATATGGTCTGGAGGATAAAAATGCAATGTAGTTCTCCCACTCCTGATCTGTTTTAGTCAACGTCAGAGTCACTCTGAAGTACGTCAATAATACGAAACTCCATATTATCGGACAAATGGTCTGGTTCATTAAGGTTTTTGGTGAAGGGTTCATCATTATCGTTACTGATTTCCCTAAAGTGTTCCAAGATTTGAACGTGTAATGTGTGTTTTGTTTCACAGACATATCGTATTTTGCGTTTATTGCTGGTCAAGAGGTAAATCACATTAAATTACATTTCAGCTTTGATAATTGTATTTACCTTTTGATTTAAACTTACACTGGATATTGCGTACTTTCTAATGAATCTCGTGGTGTAAGAGATTCTGGTTTTAACAAATTGATCTCATGTCGAGGTCTTGCCAGGATCAATTTTCCTCTTTCCTTGGCCTGATGGCTATTACTAGAAGGGCCTGATGATGAGTTGTAAAATGAGGCTACACTACCATCTAACAACCATACATAATGGACTAACTCATTGGTATTACGTTGGCCATAACCTTTGAAAATGCTGTACTAACATGTTAAATAAAATATAATATATAATGCAGGTGAGCCTAAGTTCAAAGGTTATGTGTGGCTAAGTCGAGCTTTGCTGAGCCAAATTAGTTTTGAACTGTTGTGTTCTTCTTCAGTGGCATGAAAGCCAGAGGTCACTGTTGTGCACTCCCTTTTATACCACACGAGAGGGGTGTCATGTCCCGGTCAGCTAAGGGCATGACCAGGTCATCCTGAGGTCACGTGATGGGTGCAACCATCTCTGTGGTGGCTGCACACCCTCTGGGTCAAAAGGGTAAATAACCCAAGGGGAGAGGGTGCTGTAACTTTTGACCTTTGACCTCTTTGTCGGAGATTATGGGAGGGGTGTGACCCTGTTAGACAAAAAATGAAAATATTTAGTTAACTCTTTGCCCAATGCAGACGATTTCAAAATTTATTATTTTAAATCTCATTTTTTAAATTTTTTCAAAAACTTTCAACAAAACCATATCATATGACCCCTCTTTGGAACTAACTTGACGAGCTCGTTCCAAAGAGGGGTCACATGATATGGTTTTGTTGAAATTTCTCGAAAAATAATATTTTTTCAGCTACTGAATTTGCATATTACGCGGGCGGATGTGGGCGATTTGTTGGGTAAAGGGTTAATCAAGAAAATAATTGTTGTCACCTCTTAGTCCAGTTTGATAAATAGTTAATTGAGTTTTCGCTGCCTTTGCATGAAATGAAGACTTCACTTGAAATCACTACGAAACCACAACACTTACAAGTCATAGGGTAGAGATATTCAAGCCTTTGAGAAATCAAAATGGTTTATTCTACGTATCACTTTGTGAGACTGTTTTCTTTATAAGTAACAAGTTGTTTGTGTTGTGATTTGTACTACTGATTTGCTACATTGATAGTTGGAATATACAGTGAAACCTCTCTATTATGGATACTTCATAATTCAGAATTCTCCACAAACTGGAAAAAATAATTGTTCAGGAATGCAAAGTCTTCAATTGAGGCTATTCCAGAAAAACATTGATGTTTCTTGGGCACCTCCCGCATCATTGAAAATCAGCCTCATTAGTCTTCTTTTAATCTGGAGATCTCTTTGATAATACTATTTTGAACATGTGGGACAAATTTAACCAAATATATCTAGTTTGACAGAGCAATGTCAAACAAGATACGGTTGGTTAAATTTGCAATTGAGTTGTGGGAAATTTTCACTGCTGAAAAAAATTGTTTTTCAACATTGCAGTGCAGTGAGTTAAATTTCTAACTTGGACTATTTTTAGGACAGTTTTGTGGATTAACACAAAAAAAAGAAAGAACACCCCTCTCCCCCCAACCGTGACACCCCCACCCCCCTCACCCCCACCCCCACCCCCATGAAATCGAGGAAAAATTGCTTGAGAAATATTTCTTTTTTAAAAACCTCATTGTTCTTTAATCTTGATCCTCATAATCCAGACACAAATATCCTGAATTTTGTTCTGACCAAACCCATGATCTACTGGGAACAGTATTTGGCCTCAATAGAATACTGAGAGATCACCTAGAAAAAGGAAAACAAAAGCGAATTTATTGAATGTAAACACTTATCAACACTTAATTCCCAGCAGTTGTATGTCAAGTCCAGGTATTTAACTTGAAATAACTGCTCAAGAAATAAACCTCTATCAATAACTCGGCATATCACACTGAAAGTGAGTGGACTTGATATTAGACACTTTTCATGATTCTTGATCCCAACCTCTATTCTGGATGCCTCCCTAATCTAGACAAAATACACAGGCTAATGCCTCTCCTGATTAGAGGAGTTTCACTAATATTTTCAGAATTCTGTAACAATACATCCGGAATGTTTGTTTTTTTTACTAAATGTGAATAACTAACCCATCTCATTCTTAACTCTTCATGGGAGCACCCAAATGTCTTCACAGTTTACAATAGGGTTAGAAACCTGCTATACCGTAAAGGTCCAAAGTAAATGTTCATATTTGCAGTGCCAAGTTGTAGAGTGGTGTGATAACAGGACCTGAGAAAGTACACCAGACTTTGCCCAGGTCGCACTGTGGTTGAAATTTTCTGTTGTCCTTCCTCCCCTGGCCTACCATTAAGGCAAAATAATGCAAGAAGATTGAATCTCTGATCCTATTTTATTCGTTCTTTATTTGGGCTTGATTACACAAAATATTTTATAGCTCATTCTGACTTTCAGAGATCACTCTTCATCCATCGTCTTTTTGTCCATCATCTATCGTAAGGTGGTGTTTGATTCTTCTCCTCCCCAACTTCCAGACCATTTCCAAAAAATCTTCTCCAGGATCACTAATCAGAATATTCTAAATTTTGGTACGCAACACACTAAGGAGGATCTGATTCAGGTTAGCTCTCTTCAAGTCTCTGGGTTCATATTTTGTTCCACTATGAGGAATGTTGTTTGAAAATCTTCCAATCCACCATTTAGAATCTTTTGATATTTGGAATACAGCTTCTTTATGGGGGTCAGATGCAAGTTTGTTCAAATCGCATCCCTGAATTCATATTTGGACTCCTCATCTGAGGCCAAATTTTAACTTAATGTAATATGAGGCATATTCTTTAACCCTTTACCTAACATAAACCGGCCAGTGCTATTCTAAAAAATCGCCCATTAATTTTTATTATTTTAAAAAAAATTTGTCTCTGAAACATAGGTTATGACCCCTCATTGGAACGAGCTCGTCAAGCTCGTTCCAATGAGGGGTCATAACCTATGTTTTTGAGACAAAAAATGAAAATAATAGTTATTCAAGAATGTTTTTTGCAAGTGTTGTCTGCTTTTCATGTTAGGCAAAAGGTTAAACATTTTCTTCTGATCCACCAGTCAGAATCTTTTGATATTTATTACACAGCAGCCTTAGCAGGGTCAGATTTAAATTTCTTCAAATGAAGTCCCAATGTTCATACTTGGGCTCCCTATGGAAGCCCAAATTTTAACTTGGTACAGTATGATGAATATTCTTTGAAAATCGCCTCCAGCAGATCCAACAGTTACAATCTTTTGATATTTAGAATACAGCATCCTTGTGAGGATGTGATTCAAATTTTTTCAAAACAAGTTCCTGGGTTTTAACATTGGCTGTAGGTGTGTTCAGATCAAGTCCCTGGGCTTGTATTTGGGCTCCCAGTTGGACCCCAAAGTTTAACTCTGCAACATGAGGAAAATGCTTTACAAATCATCTGATCCACGGGTAAGAATCATTTGATATCTGGCATGCAACACCTTTGTAGGATACAGATTCAGTTTTGTTCAAATGAAGTGCCAGAGTTCATATTTGGTCTCCATCTGGGAGCCTGAATTTTTAATTTTTTTAAAATGATCTTATTCAAAACCACCAGTCAGAATCTGTTGATATTTGGTATATAATATCCTTAGTGAAATCAGATTCAAGTTTGTCCAAACCAAGCTAACTCAACAGGCCCTCTGTTATTTTAAACTTTCTTCTTTATTACTCTATATTCTGGTGAAATTGGTAATTTTCTGTTTCTGTTTACAAAGTATTTGTTATAATCCAATCTTCTTGTGGGAACTCAAATGCTTGGCAGTGCTTGTTCTCTCAAACCGCTGCCCCAATCATTGGGAAAAAATGAAAGTAAATAATAAGTGATGAATTATTGTTGAAAGAATACTTAATTCACTTTGTGAAGAATCAGTGAGCCTCAGTTAGATGGGCACTTCAATTCCCCCCTCCAAGGGCCTCTTGTTTTACTAAATCCTGTTCCACTGACATAATTCTGTCACAACCAGATAGTGGTGTGATCTAGAAGATCTTCCTCCAATATCATAGTTGTGTATGAGAGTTGTGCGCAGAAAATTCAACACAAACTAAGATTCAGGGTCATAAGCGAAGATTCGTTGAATTGGAAGAAGAGGTAGTACCACTGTCCGAACATCATGCTTTCCGAGTGGGGAAGCTAATGCATTTGAATACCTGAGGCTGCAAGCCGAGGGGCCCTCGGTTCGAATCCTACCTGCGGCAACCGCGTTGTGTCCTTGGGCAAGACACTTCACCCCCATTGCCCACGTGGGGGCATGGTGACGTGTACTAAGGCGTACTGCACGTCGATGGTGCACCTGTCTTCAACCAATGCTAACCCTGCTTGTGTGGAGTTGGTATGTTGGGGAGCTGACAGTTGCTCGCCGTTGCTCGGTGGTTCTCTCCGGGTACTCCGGCTTCCTCCACCTGTAAAACTGTCACGGTCATTGTGCAGAAATATGTGACCTTAAACACCAATAAATACATAAATTTGAATACCTGAACTAGAAGAAGAGGAAATTATAAACTTTGTGAACATTTTATAATTATTTGATTTGTTTTAATAAATAAAGAGGTTATTACTTGGTTAGTTTCATACGCTTCGACATATCAGCCCTCAGTAATTTCACATATGAAGTTACTTTTGGCTGATATCTTGGCCATTACAAAACTAATAAAGTAATAACCTCTAAATATAATTGGAGGCTACTAGACACTCAATCCAGACCTCCAAGGGGTTCCTATTGGGTGAATTAATAATGAGATGTGTTCTGTGTTGTATAATTAAGTTTCCATTGATTATTGCTGATTTTTTGTTGTTCCTTGATTTTTTTTCAACAGATGTTGAAGATGAATGTTTCTATTTGAATGCTGAACCCAGCTGAGTAGCATTTTGTACTCTTTATTTATTATTAGTTTTCTTGGGAGAGTGTATTTTTTCATCTTTTGTAGAGCTTTGGTGTTATTAAAGCTAATATCTTATTGCTTCATGTTTTAAGTGTTTTTAACTTATTACCCATAAACAATTACTCGCTGCTGCTTTATAATTTTATTTTCAGATGCTTTTGAGTTTTTCAAATACAGTGGAACCCTGTTAATTGAATAGCCAATTTGCCAATGAAAATTATTTATTACTTTCCAAAGTATGATTTACTGGGATTTCCGGGTTTGATTATAAACGATAACTTCACTAGTGAATTATGCAATCAACAGTTGTGTCATGTATCCGTGTGCGCAAACGACGTTTTGCCGTGGATGTAATGGGGACTTCATTGTTTTTTGTAACCCTTTACCTAATATGAAAAGCAGATGATACTTGCAAAAAAATTCTTGAATAGCTATTATTGTCATTTTTTGTCTCAAAAACATAGGTTATGACCCTCATTGGAACGAGCTCGACGAGCACGTTCCAATGAGGGGTCATAACCTATGTTTTAAAGATGAAAAAATAATGAAAATTAATTGGCGATTTTTGAGAATAGCGCTGGCTGTTACGTTAGGTAAAGGGTTAAATAATATAATTATCGTTAATAATGAAAACTAATAAACAGAGTAATCGCTTGACTGGACTGGTTACATGAAATAATTAATTCGAGGCGAGGGACTACATTGTAAAACACACGCATGCATTCGCGCTCTCGTGTTTGTACAACATCCCTCACCTCTTATGAATTATTTCATGTAACAAGTCCAGTCAAGCGATTACTCTCTATTTAATTAAAAGGAGTATTCAATTAATTGTGTCACTTTCTTGTATTCTAGAGATAAACCTACCATTTATTATTCCCGAATTTTCAAAAATGCATGGATGTAGTGAAGATCTCTGTCCGTACCTCTCTTTTTTTAAGTATGGTACATTAGATAACGAAAATAGGTTTAGTTGAATTATTGTCACCAGGTGGCACCAGTGGCACCACTTAAAAAGACTGAGCTAAAATACTGCTTTTCGATGATAGGCTTCTAGAATATGTAATTTTGGTTCTTTAAAGTGTGTTTATAATGTTCTGGTAGGGTGTCCAGATGAACTTTTGGATTTTTGATTCGGCCCCATGTGGTGCCCGTAGCGTCACTTTGGTCATTAGAAAATTGGTTTCCAACAAGAGGATCCTAGGGGTTTTAATTCAAAATGCTGAAAGTGTGTTCATATGTTCCGGTAGGGTCTCTAGATGTGCATAAAGGTTTCAGATTTTTTTTCAGCTCCCAGGTGGTGCCATAGCGGCACGTTTGCCGTTAGAGAATCGGTTTCCAGCAAAAGGTTCCCAGGAGTTTTAATTTGAAATGTTGAATGTGTGTTCATGTATTTTGGTAGGGTCTCTAGATGTTCATAAATCTTTGGATTTTTTTATTTGGCCCCAGGTGGCACCCTTAGTGTCACTTTTGTCATTAGAGAATCGGTTTCCTGTGAAAGGCTTCTAGAGTTTTAAATCGAAATGTTGAAAGTGTGTTCATATATTCCAGTAGAGTGTCTAGTTATGATAAAAGGTTTCAGATTTTTTATTCGGCACCATGTGGTCCTTGTAGTACCACTTTTGTAGTTAGACAATCGGTTTCCGCCAAAAGGCTCCCAAGTGTTTTAGTTCGAAATGTTGAAAGTATGTTCATATGTTCAGGTAGGGTCTCTATATGTGCATAAACATTTTAGATTTTTGATGTGGCACCATTTTGTGCCGGTAGTGCCACTTTCGTCATTAAAGAATGTGAATTGGTTTGTGACCATCATGGCATACTGAAAAAGCAGCGATACTCCTTAGTGTGCTTTGCACACAAATTACAACATTCTAGTTCTATTATATCTTGTTTGACAGAGCTCCATGGGCTCTGTCAAACAAGATATAATAGATTAAATGTATGTACTGAGGCCAAATAGGTTTATAAACAAAGGAAAACTGAGGGGAGTGGGTAATTTTTCTACAGGGTTGCAAGACTTTTTATTCAATTAATATCAGTTTACTCTATAACTTATATTCAATTAACAGATCAAATTTGTACTGGAGGTATGGTAAATGGATTTGTGTTGGGAACTTATATTCAATTAACAGGGTTATTCAGTTAAGAGATATCCAGTTAAGTGGGCTCCACTGTATAGGTTTCTCAATTGAATTAACATTGAAGCATGTATTCTCAACATATAATTGTGTTTTTGATAAACCCTTTACCTAATGTAAATGCAGTATCTGGCCAGCACTATACTTGAAAATTCAGCATTAAATTCTTTTTCAAATCTTGCCTCCTAAGCATAACTAATGACCCCTCATTAGAATGACCATGTTGAACTCATTCTACAGAGTTAACAGATCTCCGCTCTTTTTTTTCACTGGCAGAGAATAAGGAGACCATTTTATTTATTTGTCAGCTCTTTTACACCTCAACCCTTTACCCAATGTACACAATATCAAAAGTTTTTGTTTAAATTATTGAGTTTTTTTTTCAAAATATTTCAACAACACCAAATCATGTGTACCCTCATTGGAATGAGGGGTCACACAATATGGTTTTGTTGAAATTTCTTGAAAATAATATATTTTAAAATGCTTAATTTGTAAATCATGCAGGGAGATACGTTCGATTTGTTAGATAAAGGGTTATTTGACAAACAAAATATAAGTGAGCAGAAGGTCCTCTGCAAATTCAGGTCATTTAGAACTACACAATTTTATGTAAATGTTATAAAGTGTCCTATGCACTGTAGTGCTTCTGTTAATGAACGCAAGCTATTATTAAATTTCTCACAAAATTAGATGAAATAAGATTACAAAAATACTGAATTGAATATTATGAAATATTAATAATTAAAAACTGGTTCAGTAATCTGAGGGTAAATTTCCACTATACAATTAAGGATGGGGAAATGTCTGTTAGGTGAAGTTTCTCAAACAGGAACCAACCTCAGTAAATGTCGATGGGGGAAATACCTGGACTCTGTGGTATTGATACTTTGGTTGACCTAAATTTAAGATCAGGCCCAGCGAATCTCAAAATTTGGGGTCTAATCGAATCCAGAATCAAATCAGGCAGAAGATTTCAAATCACACCAGATCTTGTGGCTCATGAGGTTTTAACTAGAGCACCTTCTTACAGTTAAAACTAGAAGTCCTGTCACGAACTGTGTGCTTATCTAGGCTAAATTGCGCGTAGGGATTGCGCACAATTGCCATATGGAATGACACCCAAAGCACGACAGGTTCACCAGGTTAACAATAGCAAACACACGCAATATTTCTGCCAATGGACCTCCGGGTTACCCGGAGGTCCATTGGCTGAAACATTGCTTGTGCACAGGCCATATGCACAGAATTTGATGGCCTTACTATGGTCATAACGCGTAGATTAACTTGCAGATCGACATGCTATTTGTGCACATTTCATGACAAGACTTCTAGTTCTAAGTGTACTGCCATAAATATTGCTAATCTTCACTCAAGTATTATATTCAATGGCAACACACTTGTGCAAGTCACCAAAAATGTGGAGCATTCTTGTGCAGAAAACCTGTTGATAGAAGAAGAGTTCAAGAGGAGGCACTCGGTAGGATTTTGAGAACATAATTACAATTCAAAGATTTCTGAGTTCTCTTGATGCAAACGAGTCAAATTATCTGGACGATTCCGAAACAAATTTTGAAGTTTTGCAATGCCCGGATCCAAGGATCTGCACAAGACCTTTGAGTGGAAGCTGTCAGGCCACCAGTCTGACGAATTCTATTCATTTATTTACCCACTATCTGTGAAAATTTGCATGCAGACAACCTTTGATGTAACATGATGTGTCTTTACTTACAGTGATATGCAGGTATCCTTTCATGCCCCAGTTATATATATTCCAAATCAATAAGTATTCAATTCCCCTTGAAAACATCAAGGTATTAACATAATTTGTGAAACTACCCAACATAATCATAAAATTACAGCTGTGATGAGTCTTCTGATTGTAATGTCATCACAATGTCAGTCAAATCAAGTCTCACTTGAGCAACATTTATTTATAGCTTTGATTCACAAAAAATTAATCTTTGAGAAATTTTTCAGATTCAGTCGTCTTGAATATATCAGTTGGTCGAAAAGTGAACCATTGATTCGTTTTTCCAACCAATTGAAATATCCAGGCAAGTGCATCTAAACATAGGCAACAACATATTTGACTGCTTCCAGGCCATAACAGTGACAAATTTCTCACAGAATAAGATTGGTGCCTGAAAGCTTTGAGTTATGTAACCTTTAAAGGGTTAGATTAGGGTTCAATTTACCAAACAAGTACAAACAATATGGTGTTAACCCTTTACCCAATGCAGACGATATCAAAATTTATTATTTTAAATATCATTTTTTGAAATTTTTCAAAAAATTTCAACAAAACCATATCATGTGACCCCTCATTGGAACGAGCTCATTGAGCTCGTTCCAATGAGGGGTCACATGATATGGTTTTGTTGAAATATTTTGAAAATTTAATTTTTTCAACTGCTAAATTTGCATATTACGTGGGCAGATGCGGGCGATTCATTAGGTAAAGGGTTAATTTATGATAGAATTCAACATTTCCTGGTTCATTCATTTCACTAATTAGGACCCAGTAACCAACATCCAGGGTGGAATTTCTCTATAGTGGACAGCATCGATACAAAAGATTCACTAAACTTGACCTTCATACCTATGTTGCGATCATTGATAGTAATAGATGCATTCAGTGATCTTAAAAACCAATAATAAAAAAAAATTAATTTCACCCTCCACTTACATTTTTTTCCTGATTCGGAAAGGTATTTTAATACACTGGAACTGAACTGTGTTAATTGAATAGCCAATTTGCCAATGAAAATTATTCAGTTAACAGGAGTGTTCAATTAACAGGGATTGTGTCACTTTCCTGTATTCTTGAGATAAACTTAACATTTATTTTATTATATCTTGTTTGACAGAGCTCCATGAGCTCTGTCAAATGAGATATAATAGATTAAATGCCAGTATTTGATGTACTGAGGCCAAATAGGTCTATAAACAAAGGAAAACTGGGGAGTGTCTAGGTAATTTCTCAACAGGTTACAGGATTTTTTAATTCAGTTAACAGGAGTTTACTCTTTAAATTATATGCAATTAACAGGTCAAATTTATACTGGAGGTATGGTAAATTGTTTTGTGTTTGGAAATTATATTCAATTAACAGGATTATTCAGTTAAGAGATATCCAATTAAGGGGCCCCACTGTATTCAAAAGTTTAAAAATCGTTTTTGATACTTAAAAAGATTTTAACTTGAAAAAATGTCAGGCCACTTTGATACCTTGCTTAGAGTTAAGAGACAAAAATTTGATACAGCAGATTGAGTTTTATGGAATTTCAGTGAATTTTTAGCACTCTTTCCAGTGACACAGTATTTGGGAATTCTTTGTCCAACATGAGCCTGAATTATTAAACGGTGAACTGAAAAATGTAATAGAAAATGCCTGATTAACATGCCACCATTTTTGTAAGCAGCAGTGCCAGTACTTTGTTAAATAAGTTAATTAACAAGATTTTTATTTCCAGTATCTTTCTAATTATTGGTGATTTGAACATAATTTTTATTTTGGTGGATTCGGTAATTTAAAATATAAGGTGTGTTTTGAAATAATATGCTGTTAACCTCCTTCACACTGATGTCGAAATATCTAAAGTTCAGTGTGCAAATATTTCCCATAATGCAACTAGAAATTTAACCAATTCAGTCTTGTTTGACAGAGCTCAATGAGCTCTGTCAAACAAGATTGACTTGATTAAATTCCCAGTTGCATTATGGGAAAAATGTCTACTTCAAATCTGGATATTTTGACATCAGTGTGCAGGGGGTTAACAGGGATAGTTGTTATTTTTATTCACTTGATTTGTTTTATGACAGCTTGTTAGGGTATGCCTATCAGAAACAAAATATGATTTGTTTTAAGACAATTTGTTTAGGTATGCCAAACAGAAACAAAGTGTGTGTCTAACAGTGGAACTCTGTGAATTGAATAATCACTTTGCTGCTGACAAATATTCAGTTAATGGGAGAAAACAATTAAGACGTATCATATCTTCAAGTGATAAACTGAGAATGTATTCTCTTGTATATTGTTTCACAGAGCTCATTGATCTCTGTCAAACAAGATATAATAGATAAAATCCTCATATTGGATGTATTGAGGCCCAAAATGTTTATAACTGACATTGAAAGAAATTCTTTTAACCAATTACAAGGTTTTCTATTCAATTAACTGGTTGAGAGCTAGAAGCCACTATCAGGGCTTTCGAAAAATGAGGATAACAGAGCAGAATCCAACACTTTCCTTGCCTATATTTCATATTCAGTCAAACACAAATAATATTCTGTTTATATAAATTTGTTTTATTACAAATTATTGGAGAGTGCCTGTAGGCACTCTCCAATAATTTGTAATAAAACAAGTTTTGAATAACAATATCAGACCAAAAATAATCTAGCCCTCAACCAGTTAACAGTAGTTTACTCTAGATCAGGGACCAGCCTACAAGGCGAAGTAGGCGATATCTTCACCCTTAACACCAGGTCTTTGCCCAATTTCTTTCTCTGGGCGAAGTTGAAGTCGCCTTGCAGTTTTGAAAAGTCGCTGAGAAAAGTTATTTCCGGCGATTCCGTTGCTAACTTCGCTTGGAAAAAATAGAAAAAAAATAAGTGCAGTGAAAGCAAATAATTGGGCAGGTTAAAGAATTACTCAATATATTGATTTTACTTCCCATAAAACCCCCAAATAATACCAACCACGGCACGATTTCGTCATGACAATTCAAGTTTTCACTAGAGTGAAGTTAGATGTCAAGACGAAAATTGCTCAAGTTCTTTTTTAATGTTTCATTTCAAAAGTGATTTCCACCATCAAACTTCGCTGTACAGGGTATTTATTTAAAAAAAACATTTTTGGTAATGATAAAAATGTTTCTTTTTTAGTTTGCACTTGTGGGTTTGAAGCATGTGATTTTTAAAAATTATTGTTGGGTGTGTTCCTTTGTGGCAGTCACAATAAGGGTCCTACTAAATTACCAAAAAGTAGTAAGTTACAGAAATAAATGGTGTGAAAAGCAAACTGACAAATTCAATTATCTTCCTTGATAACAGAACATTTGCCTGGAAGAAATGATTCTCTGAACTGAATTGAAATAATATTTGGTTGGCAAAAATAATTCACAAAACTGAATTTAACTCCCCCCACTTATAGCTTTTAAACTGAATTGAACCCTTACCTAAACAGCTTTTTGTGAAATAATATTTGGTTAGCAAAAACAATTTGCTAAACTGAATGTAACCCTTTACCTACACAGCTTTTTGAGAAAAATTTGGTTGGCAAATATAATTTGCTAAATTGAATTTAACCCTTTACCTAACACAGTTTTTTTTAGAATAATATTTGGTTGACAAAAAAAATAATTTGCTAAATGGAATTTAACCCTTTACCTAAAGCAGCTTTCTGAGAAATAACATTTGGTTGGTAAAAGTAAATTTGATAAACTGAATTTAACTCTTTACCTAACACAGGTTCTTGAGAATATTTGGTTGTCAAAAGTAATTTGATAAACAGAATTTAACCCTTTACTTGACATAGCTTTTTGAGAAATAATATTTTTTGCTCACTTCTTCCTATTTTCACCTCACTTCTCCTTAAAACCTTGGGAGGGAGAAGTGACTTCTCCCTAAATTTAGCCTCCAGGCTGGTCTCTGCTCTAGATCCTATCTGCAATTAACAGAAAAAATTTGTATTGAAGGTATGGCATATGGTTTGTTGTTTGGATGTCATATACAATTAATAGGGATATTCAATGAGAGAAAAACAATAATTTTAAGTAGACTCGACTGTATTGTTAACAAATCATTCGTCATAAAATGGTGTGTACTTCTGACTGTATATGATGCACATGGGAGTGCAGTGGTTCAATTGTTATGGCATTGGATTTCAAACTGAAATGTCCATCGTTTGATCCACGCCAGGGCTAACTGCATTGTGTCCCTGGGCATGGGACTTCTTAATCACAATTGCTAACGTGGGATAGGGGGGGTGGGGGGGGGGGGGGGTACAGTGCTGCTGTGTACTAATGCGTACTGTGCATCGATGGTGCACTTGTCTTCAACCAATGCTAACCCTGCTTGTGTGGAGTTAGTATGTTGGGGAGTCTGAAAGTTGCTCACAACTGCTCAGTGGTTCTCTCCAGGTATTCTGGCTTCCTCCACCCATGAAAATGTCTGATATGAGGAGGCCCTGGCTGTCAAAAGTGTCATTAAACCCCAATAAAAAAAAAATATGAAGCACACAAAAAAGTGGCTTTCAGCTCTTTTCAGAAGAGCCATGATATCCAGATAGCAGCACATATTACCGAGACAGAAGAATTGTCAATGCAGCAATCATATAAATGAACAATTGGTCACTTTTAATTCAGTTGATCTCCTTTAACTTAATCCTTTAGGGCCTAATTCCAACTTTGTTCACTTTTTACTGCAATGGATCTGGTGTTCCAACATGCATTCCGGGGAAACTTGCAAGTTGCATTCCAAGTGCCTCGGCAGTTGTACCTAGGCAAGACTTTGATGCCTATATTGGCAACCAAGACTTGCCTAGAAACAGTTTGAAAGCCACAGGATGCTGATGAAGTGTAGAAAAGATATATAATCTTCAGGCCTATATGTGTTAACCTGTTACCTAACATCGGTAGAAGACAACACTTACAAATAGTGTCAGGGAGAGAATTCTTTTTGTCAAATTGTGTCCAACAATTCGACCTATGTTTTCATGAAGGTCAGTGGGTTTCCATCTGTTCATCTGACCATGCCACAGTGTTAGCTAGTTAACTTGAACAGACATTCGATTTTTACAAAATTTGTTTTGTGCGTTCCACTCATGAAAGTATTGAATGAGCCCGAAAACCATTCCTGCCCCAATTATTTTTTCAGGGCTTACGCCCCTTAGATTGTTTTTGACTTTGAATTGCCGACTTACCGGCAGTATCTTCAGAAAGTTAACAATAAGGAATTGTATGAAATTCAGGAGTTGATTTTTAGCTCACCTGACTGAAAGTCAGTGTGAGCTTTTGCCATCACTTGTCCGTTGTCCGTTAACTTTCACAACTCGGTCTTCTCCTTCAAAACCACTATCCCAAACCTAAACAAATTTGACATACAGTATATTGGAGGTATCCTCTTTATAGTTTGTTAAAATGAACTCGGTGCCCCCACTGGGGTGGGAGTGATGCCCCAAAAGCATCAATTTCTCCTGAAATCTTCTTCTTATGAACCACCAGTCAGAATGCTGTGATATTTGGTATGTAAGCTCCTTTGGTACTCAAGATTCAGGTTTGTTCAAAGAAATTTTCTCTGTCAATATTTGGGCTCGCTACGGGAGGATCCCTATTTTGTGCCCCGCCCAAAATTCTATTTTCCGAACCGAGAGGCCGATTTGAACCAAATTTGCTATGAGGTATTATTGGGTCCTAAGTACTTGACTCATGCCAAAAAAAAATTTTTCCGCTGCCCCGTGGGAACCTCAGGAGCTAAAAGTAGAAAAAAATTCAAACGCCCATATCTCCAAAACTGCACGGCACTGAAACTTTGTATTTGGTGTGAAGCTTCCTTAGGACCAATAGAAAGGAATGATAAAAAAAATCGCTATCGGTTTTGTCCTAAGGTACAGTTTCGTGACTTTGAAAACATACTGAGTCAGCATTATTTAACACTGAAGGTAATGGGGAAAAATATAAAATAATCTTTTTCTCTCCAACCACTGCTCCAAAAGCTTTCATATTTCACATATAACATCTATGGAAGATTGATTCACATGGTTGTTGAAATTTAACCCCTGGGTCCATATTTGGGCACTCCACAGGAGCCCAAATGTTCAAATTAGTGCAATATGAGGGATATTCTTTAAAAATCTTCTTCTCCAGATCCAGCAATTGTGAGTTTGCTCACAGTACCTCTAGTTTTTTTATGCACCCCGCCAATTTGGCAAAGGGGAAGTAAATATTGCCCTTGTCCATACATCAATCCATAGGTATGTCTGTACATCCATCCTGAATATGGTTTCCAGACAATGTAATTTGACTGAATGAAATAAAGTTAAATTTTATACATAGGTTTATAACCACATAATAAAGGTTGGGATTGATACTGAGCTTGGTCCGATATTTTTTGCAGAGTTATGCCCTTTTCTGACTTAGATCATAAAACATGGAGATTAGTGCCCCACGGACACATTTGATGGCCTTCTGTATTGGTGCTGTAGTTTAATGGAGATAAGATATTTATTAATTCAATATCAACAAAGATAAATGACCAGAAACTCATGCTCGTTAGTGGGGGGCAGGGGCATAGCCACCCTTGGCATTGCACTTGTTTTCTTTGTAACTTAAACTAAATAATTTTGTTTATTTCTTTTGAACCATAACTTATTCCCCACCCCACTCCCTTCACCATCCCTACCCCATTAGAATGAGATCAGAGAGGTCATTCCAATGTGAAATTCATACAATGGTGATTTTTATCTTCAGCTATTCACTAATTTGACTAAAGTATGAAGGAATAATAAAACACTTGATGAATAAACCAGCACAGAATCCTCTTTTATCATATGACTCGTCCGTTTTGTTCACTTTAAAACATTTGATATTTTGTTTTCATATTGATCAGTGATAAATAAAGCCTTCCGTCAATTTCATTGGTCAATTTCAAAACTAGACAATTTGATTGGCTGAACAAAATAAAACTGGGCCACATTTTCATAATTCGCATAATTAGAGTTGGGAGCTTTCATTGGTCAATTTCAAAACTGGACAATTTGATTGGCTAAGCAAAATACAACTGGGTGATATTTGCATGATTTCAGTAGGGAGAATTTACGTTATCTGTCCTGTTTAGGGTGGGTTCTATTGTATTAATCTTTTACCTAAAAGAAAAAACACCATTCATTTTTTTATATTTTCACTTTTTGCTTCTAAAACATAGGTTATGACCCCTCATTGGAACGAGCTCGACGAGCTCGTTCCAATGAGGTGTCATAACCTATGTTTTGGAAGCAAAAAATGAAAATTTTTAGTTATACGAGGATGTTTTTTCCAAGTGTCGTCTGCAACTCAACTTAGGTGATGGGTTAAAAAGTCATAATAAGTGGCTAATTTGTGAGTGTGTGTGTCATATGATAAATAGAATATGAAATGAGTATTTTTCTCATATAATATTTATGAAACTCGTCCGAATTTTCCATTTGGGCTCGCCAGAGGCTCGCCAAAACGGAAAATTCTAAGACTCGTTTCATAAATATTATATGAGAAAAACACTCATTCCATATGCTCTATTTATTGAATCTTACCTCTGACTTGACATACATATTCATGCAGCTGTTTATGTTTTTGTGCATGCATTTGTTTCTTCCAGCAATAGATTTTTTCAAACTTTTTATCAATTATTTTTTTGTTATCAAGATTCACCTCAAAAGTTTTCCCCCATGGCTCTGATTAGTTTGTAATTTTTTCTTGAATTCTTTCAGCACTTTCAGCACTTTCAGCATTAATTAACCATTTACCTACAAACCAGGGGCACGGTGGCTCAGTTGGTAGAGGTGCAGGCTGCAAGCCGAGAGGTCCTCGGTTCGAATCCCACCTGCGGCAACTGTGTTGTGTCCTTGGGCAAGACACTTCACCCCGATTGCCTACATGGGGGCACGATGACGCTGTGTACTGAGGCATACTGCACGTCGATGGTGCGCATGTCCCTGCCTGTGCTGCGGTGCAGAGTTCAGAGTTCCGATGTTGGAGAGCTGACAGCTACTCGTCGTTGCTCGGTGGTTCTCTCCGGGTACTCCGGCTTCCTCCACCCGTAAAACTGTCACGGTCATGATTAGCCATTGTGCATAAGTATGTGACCTTAAACACCAATAAATAAATAAATAACCTACAAACCAATCTAATTTGCATTAACATATTTGTAAAATTTAACCATTAACAGTACAAATTTCGAAACCATATATCCCATCGTGTTCATGTGGACATCCCTTTGAGGATACATACCACTTTTTCTTTGCCTTCCCCCATTATACCGGTCTGAGTCTAACGTTTCTAAACAGTCTGCACACGCTGGAGATTGGTCCTATAGAAGATCTCCTATATGGAAAACCAGAGCTCACCGAGCAACAAAACAAATTAATTTTTATGAAAACCCAGTTATTTGTGACATCCAGTGGGAGGTTTGCATAAAATTCTGACCAATGTTCGCATAACCATTCTGTCCAATGTTACTCGTTGTCGGTCTCCTTTTAGTCAGTAGCTTTGATGAAGGCAACCTCGGTGAATTTTAACCCCTGATTTTCTAGGTTCTTTTGGGGTTTTTTTTCTCTCTTTTTTTTCTTATTTTGTTTTTGTTTTTTTCTTCTTTTTCTTTCACACAATTATCTTGTTTCCAACATTGTTTTATAATTATATTCACTTGTTCGGAGAGGAGTTGATAATGTGTTGAATAACTTGCACTCCAAACCAATTCTGCTTTATTTATGGATAATAAAATATGTTTAAACTTAACTAACCATTAATTTGGCTGATTCTTCATTTTTTTCTTCCAAAAATAGCTTGTGGCCATATTGACGGTCATAATCTTTAGAGGTCAGGAGTTGAAAAAAAATTAAATGTCAAATTTATTCAGAAATGCATATTATAGTACAGAAAATCTGAGCTTATTTCTTATCAATAATACTTGTACAGTGGAGCCCACTTAATTGGATATCTCTTAACTGACAAACCTTGTTAATTGAATATATTTTCCCAAAACAAAACCATTTACCATACCTCCAGTACAAATTTGACCTGTTAATTGAATATAGGTGAAAGAGTAAACTCCTGTTAATTGAATACAAAATCTTATAACCTGTCGAGAAATTACCCAGACTCTCCACAGTTTTCTTTTGTTTATAGACCTATTTGGCCTCCGTACATCCAATACAGACGTTTAATCTATTATATCTTGTTCGACAGAGCTCATGGAGCTCTGTCAAACAAGATATAATAGAATAAATGCTAAGTTTATCTCTAGAATACAGGAAAGTGATACAATCCCTGTTAATTGAATACTCCTGTTAATTGAATAATTTTCATTGGCAAAGTGGCTATTCAATTAACAGGGTTCCACTGTACTACCAATGTCTCACATTCTTGGTTTGAAAGTTCTTGATATATTTTAGAAATTATTTCAAAATCCTGAATGGTTTTCTGCACAGTTTGTGTAATCTAGCCTTGTTTAACCCATTATTTAACCTGAAAGGCAGACGACACTTGCAAACAAAAATCTTGAATAACTAATTTTATTAATTTTTTTGTGTCAAAAGCATAGCTTATGACCACTCATTGGAACGAGCTCAGTGAGCTCATTCCAATGAGTGGTCATAAGCTGCGTATGTGCCACTTATCAATATTTATTTATAAGTAATTATTTTATCAAAATTTATTTGAGAGTGCCCGCTGCTTCTCATTTTGACAGAACTCAAGGAGCTTTAACACATTAAAAGTAGAACATGTCATTTTAAAGGTCCCTAAGTGTCATGCAAATAGATTTGAAAATTTGGTATTTATGTTAAGTTTACAGGAATTTCACTAATTAAAATTTGATTAGCATCATGGTACTTTTTAATTCATTCGTTTGTAAGGTAAAAAGTATATTGAACATGTGGTAAATGGTTTGGTGTTGGAATAATATATGTGAGCAACAGGAGTACTGTTTAAAAGGTAACAAGTTGCATGGGAAATATTGTAATGACACAGCTTAGTGGAATTCTCAGCAATTCACATTGAGGATGGGCTATGGTCTGTACCCTAAGTTGAATTTTGTTTGTCCGATGGCTTGTAGGATACAGTACTGCATTCACAAAATTAGGCTCAGCATTTTGATTGTATCATGTCTGGGTAGCAATCTGGTTGAAAATTATTTCTCGGCTATTCTCCCAACAAAATTTTAGAATCTCGCTCGTTGGAAAAGAAATGCAAGAACAGTGCATCTAAGATGCTATTTTCATTTTTTTTCCCATGATTTAGTCTTGATTTCTCGGTGCATATATATGAAATCTCTACTTATTGATGAAAAAGTGTGTTGCGAACCGATCGCGGTCTGATTGATAAATATATCACATCCCCTGTGGGAACCCCAGGAAGTGAAGTAGTGCTTGTTTATTGTGGTAAACAATCTTTGTTTTACTAGTTAAATAGGACCCAGCCCCCAATGTTTGGGGTAGAAGTTCTCCAAAATGTGCAACATGAGTATGAAGATTGACGAAACTTGGCTTCATCTGCATGTTGTGGTCACGATTAGTCATTGTGCAAAAATATGTGACCTTAAACACCTACAAATGAAGAATATGATTCAAATTTCAAGACCTGCACTTCATGGTGATAATCATGCAAGCAGCAAATGTGACATATACACCTAATCACTTACTATCACAGTTAATAATTAGTCAGTGATATTTTTGTCTTTTATGAAAAATTTCTTGACACGAAAACAAAATTATTTGGGCCCCACCAATTGGCAGAGCCCTATAATGAACACTCTGGCCATCTGATTTGGTTTCTGGACCCCATCCTGACAATACTGTGACCTAAGATCATAAAACATCATAGGTAAACTGCCTAGGGGAAAGAGATAATCCCTATCAATTTGGAGATCAGAAGGTCAAGTTAACGGCGCTCTAACCTCAAACAGTTACCAACACCTTGACAACAGTTTGGGTTTTGATCATGTAAGTAAACAGGTATGTTGTTCATCAGGGGACATTGATGAACCCAAGCACTCAAGCCACCAGTCAAATTATGTAAGGAATTGGATGCTGTTATGTACTGGAACCATTCTAAACTTTAAAAAGCCCATCCCAAATATTATTTCAACTGAAATATTGCAGACAATTGAATCTAAAAGTACCATAAGCATTCATTTTCTTTGAATCAATGTAAAAAATGTTTCTCAAGGAAGAATTAATATTGATTTGACCAAATCTTGAATGATATTACAATACTGTTCAATCAATATGTGTTAAACTAAATACTTAGTAAAGAAGAATCACTATGGCTGTAGTTTTAGAATAATGCCATGTAGTCCCACTAATTATGCCCCCACCTCCGAAGGAGGATTCCTGGGTATCTCGTGGAGACCTCCGTCTGTCCGTCTGTCCATCCATTTGTCTGTACAAATGTTTTGGATTGTAATTTCAAAACCATCAGTGAGATTTGGATCTCCTTTGGTATGCTGATAGATCGCATGGCAGAACGGATATGCACAAGCAGTGGGTTCTGTCCGATAATGTTTTCAAGAGTTATGACACTTTTATACTCTATCGAATTTTTCACCATGGCATTATGACACAGTCATGGACATATGCCATGATTCGCATTGCTTAATATCTTGGATGTTTACAAGGCGAAATAAATCTTTATTGATTGGAGTATCTCTAAAGTAGAGCATGGGAAAATTTCCGTACACCTTATTGAATAAAGGGATATCACAATCACAATAAATCAATGGTAGTTTGCACACAAACTCCTCGAAAAGTGGGTAAACAAGCAGGCCATAATAGCATTGGATTCCTCACAGAATTAGACTAGTGGCCTAAATGCTTGGAATGAACCCCAGAGATTTTGGAGATCAAATGGCTAAAATTACAGGGTGCTCAAACCCCAAAATAGTTCCTGGACTCAGCTTGACAATGTTTGGGCTTAGTATGATAAAACTTCACAGGGCACACTGCTTATAGAACGAATGACTTCTTTCAATTTGAGAGTCAGTGGTCAAGGTCACAGGGCATCCAGCCTGCTCTGACCTTCTGATTTGGTTTCTGGGCTCAAACTTGATAGTGCTTTGGCCTAAGATCCTGAAACAGCTTAGGAACCCTGCCTGAGAGAATAGGGTGAACCGCATTGATTTTGGGGTAAAAAATCTCAGTCTGCTTTTGTGATCACAGTACTGTGTAATCCACCTCATTTATTTCATTTTTGTTGTCACATTGGGAGCTGCATGTTAAATAGGACTCCAGTAAAACACATCAACTGCATCAATGGCTTTAGCCCTCTTCACTCTGATGTCAGAAGACCATAATTTCAACCTTCAAGTTTTCCCCATAATGCATCTTAGAATTTTAAGCCATTCAATCTTGTTTGACAGAGCTCAAACAAGATTGAATTGGTTAAATCCACAGTTGCATAATGGGAAAGAATTGAAAATATCCTTCAGTGTGAGTAATGGTACTTCCAAAATGAATTGACTGTTTAGTACTTGACCATCTGTTTTCAGAAAAACCATGTTTTGATTTTATTGAACTGTTTAAAAGTATGAACGTATGTCATCAAATATGTTAAAAAAACTTTTAAAATCTTACATTTTAAAATTCGTTTTTCAGTGGTCTGTGTCAGACAATGAGGGGCTCTTAGTCAGTGATGCATACAATAATTTCTTACCACACCCTTTTCATGACTCACAAAATATTCCCGCCAGAAATTTCATTGTGATGAATAGGTAAATGTAAACATGGAACTATTTGTGACATTTGTCTTAGCAGTGAGCAGAAAAAATACTAAAAAAATTAGGAGTACATGTTCACCCTATGACGATATGATCACATCAAATTCAAGCTACACAAGGTAAGAGGCTCTTTGCCAATACAGTTAATTATGCCAACCTGCAATCTACAGACTGGTTGGAAAAGTCTTAAGTTACATCAATGACAATCAACCCTCACTTCAAATGCACATACGCAGGAACAAATCGCACACGTAAACATTGTTTCAGGTGTGCGGCATGTCGTGTGCCTGTGACTTTTAAATGTCAAGGTCTGGTTTTGTGACTGGGCAAGCAGGATGTCAACAGTTACAATATGTTAACTATCGTTTGCACATCGACAATTACCGTTGGCACTTGATAGTTTTCCTTTGTTTTTGTTTACGTTTTGTGGAAATCAGGTGGCAGTGTTTTGAACTGTTTTCTTGCCACTCCTTACTGATTTTGCATCATAGACAATACAATAATACCATCGTTGAAATTAACGGACATCCGGTTGAAATTCGGTTATGCCCGTGGTTATCGGGTTACAAAAATGGGCCAACCATTTCGGCACTAGATTACGTCATCCTGAGCACAAAAGTGCAACATCATGACATCATGATCTTCATTCATAAAAAATCATTTCATAGATGCTGATTGATTGTTAAAATATATGCCAACAAGTCAGAGGAAAATTGTAAATTGGTCATTACCACCAAATGGATTTCCGATATGGTCTCAACCTCTCCGCCTGGTCATATATTGACTTGTACTAACAGACTCGTTGATACATGTGCACTGACAAGGCCCTGGCTTCAATACACCATCTCAAAAACCCACATGTGGTAATAACCTCTATGCATCTATTTCTTGACAAGACTGTTGGACTTCTATGCAAGAGGTCCCGAGTTCGATCCCCGACTGGGACGACCTGCATTGTGTCCTTGGGCAAGGCACTTTATCCCGGTTGCCTACATGGGGGCATGATGACGCCATGTGCTAAGGCGTACTGCACGTCGATGGTGCACATGTCTTCAACCACTGTAACCCTGCTTGAGCGGAGCTTCAACAGAGTTAGAATGACACAACGCAGGTCGTCCCGGACAAGGATCGAACTTGGGACTTCTAGCATAGAAGTTCAGCAGTCTACCACTGAGTCACCGCGCTCCCAAATAACATCATAACGAAGTTCCAGAGTTGATCTAGAATATTGTTGGCTGATCTGTTGAGCCTTTGCACTGAAATAGGGCATAGCAATGAAAATGTCAAGTCTAAATATTTAACATTCTATTTTTATTTGACAGGTGTAAGTGTTAGAAATCTTCAAGCTTTCCAAGTTTTACAGAATGTGTTTCTCAAGGTGTGTAGCTTTATGTTGCTTAATCTGTTTTGATATGTTAGTTTTAGCATCAAGTTTTTTCTAAGATGATAAACTCTGGATATGAAAGCATTTTCAATGAGTGTTCATCTCAAATGATATTTATGAGACTGTTAGTATACTCAAGTGTGTGTGGGTGGAATGGGGAAATCTCATGCGAGTAGAAGATACTTGACCCAGACTCTTGGCAAGGCTTGTGTTTGGGTCAAATATCTTACCCCAAGAGTGAGATTTGCCCATCCTATCCCCACACCACACAAGGATATTTGTCTGCCCATCCAAACGTTTTCCTTTGTTATTCCATAACAGTCACATCTGAATATACTTTGGTATGGTATTGAAGCAGCTTCGGGAGAAAAATATGTACTTGCAACTGCTTTCATCCTCTCTTTTTATTCCCCTGAAAAAAATTCGGGGGAATCTAGCCGTGACGTCGTCCGTCTGTCCGTCTGTCTGTCTGTCCGTCTGTCCATCCGGGCGTAGACGGAATTCGTCTCCGCTCCATAACTTCTTACAGCCTTCAAGGATATTAATGATACTTGGTATTATTATTGCCCACAACCAGAGGGTGTGTCGCGAATAAGGTTGGAATGGCTATCCTCAATTTTTCGGGGGAATCAGCCACCCTTTGGTGTCCATCCTCTAGTTTACAAGAGGCCCTTGATTATTCATTCAGTTCAACTGTCTGGATAGGCCTCAGTCAGCCTGTCCCTCTTGTTGTACATCTGTTCAAACATACAAACAGCCTTTTGCTTTGTTATTCCAATACGATCACTGATGTATGAAACTCATTTAGTATGGTTATACAGCAGCATGGTAGGGTCCACTGGATTAGAGATATTGTCAGTCCAGACACAGACCCATCCCTCAATTTGGCCCCAGTGGGAGTATGTCAGCACCTCTGGTGCAATCTCTTGTATTTTCTGTATGTTTTTTTCTTTATCTTTTCCATATACCAGGCTCATACCAGTCACCTGTGTGGAACAATACTAGATGTTATTAGCAGTATATATCATCAGGACAATGCAAACTACTTCATTTTGGAACCACAGCATACTCTGTCTCAGTTTGCCGAGAAAATTTACTTGAAACCTGTTGACATTCAGGTATATACAACATTTAATCCCAAGTTAATAGTTATATTATTTATTTCATAATTGTAATGCTTTGCGTAATGAATCGACCACCTTTGACTGTGTAATAGATAAATTCAGCAGTAGAAAAAAAAATGATTTCTAAAAAAATATCAACAAAACTATATCATGTGACTCCTCATTGGAGTTCATTGAGCTCGTTCCAATGAGGGGTCACTTGATATGGTTTCATTGAAATTATTTGAAAAATTTGAAAAAAAATATTTAAAATAATATATTTTGATATCGTCTGCATTGGGTAAAGGGTTTATCAAATATTTTGACACTTACATATAGTGGAGTTTGAGCGAATGAGATGGAAATCATTAGTCAGCTTGTAATAGCTATGTGAGTTGAAGCGTACAGGTTATTTATATGAGATCAACCTATACCTATTGGTTAGGTTTTTTTTTGTTGAATAAAGTTCTTTCGCCAAGTATAGAATTAACTATGGGGCTGACCCATCCCAGAAAGATAGCCCGGCCCATCCAACATAAAATTTTTGTTGCATTGCATATCAAGGGAGATAATCAGAGTTTGAATTTCTAACTGGACATGGGAGGAATCACACACTATCCAATCAAGCCAGAAAATAAGCAGACTGTCATCTGCAAAATGAGGTCCCCAGATGGTGAATTTAGTGATTCTACCCTGCACAGCAGGGTAGCATCACTAAATTTACCCTCTGTGAACCTCAATCTGAATCAGGGTCTCAAAACTAAACAGAAAGAGGTACCCAGAGGATAAATTGGCCCACTGTATGGGATAGCATCATCATCATATTCACCCTCTGGGGGACCTCATTCTGCGAATGTCAGACTGCTTATTTTTAGGCCTGTCCCCATTTTCAGAAAATAACAATGGTTATTGTTTTTTGTTGATACAGGATCTACTTAGAAAAAATTGCCTTCTGTTGCAATGAAGTCAATTATGAATTTGGCATTTTGGAGGTTTGCTGATGCTAATATGTACCGGACAGAGGACTCAGACTCAAACAATAATAATAGTACCGGGGGGATACAGGAATGAATTCTGCACATCTGGCAGTCCTGTCCATCCAATCGTGCATACATTTCAGATATTGTTCTCAAATTTGAAATATATTTTTTTTAGTTATAATATCATGAATGGGATTGCAACCATCTGTATCAAAGTATTTCATCAAGAGTTATTACCCTTGTTGTACTTAGACTCTCTTGTCATCTCATTAACATTTCTTATCACATTTCAAAAGATTTTTTTTCCAAATTTAATATACAGCTTTTTGGTGATAGTATCATGAATGGGATTGCAAACTAGCCATGTTCAAGTTTTTTATCTTTAAGAGTTATTGCCCTTGTTGAATTTAGAAGTTGTGGTCTTCACATTTCCTTTTATTACCACCTTTCAAAGAAAACCGTTCAAGCTTTTTTTTTCCAAATTTAATCCATAGCTTTTTTGTGACAATATCATGAATGTGATTGCAAACTGTCCATGTCCAAGTACTTATTTGTGAGTTATTGCCCTAGTTGGACTTCTTGGCTATCCCATGGTATTGCTAGTGTTATTGTGTGTTTGAGTCTGTTGTGTACAAGCCTGTAAATCATTTTCTTTGGGATACCTGTCAGTGTGACAGGAACAAACAAGTTTGTGTCTGTCATCTCAAACTTGGCACCCGTCATAAGGATTAAGTCCCAATAGTGTGTTTTGGCATCACTGTGTCAGACAAAAGTATTTCTGTGTGTGTGAAAGCATTGCTCTATTGGGTAGTACATGCACACTCTATAGAAGGGATTGATTCATTGAAATATTTTTCATTGGTCTGGTACAGAATAGTTCAAATTCAGCATTTCAGTCTCTCTTCCTAAATTCCAAGTTGAATTTTGTTGCATTGTTAAATTTATAAAATGCATATGTATATTAACTTAGACCACTGAGTATTTTCAAAATATTTTTCATCAAATCTAGTGATGGCTGCTGTGAAGCTGCCATGACTAGATTTGATGAAAAATGAAAAATTTATCCATATTTAACTCTATATATCATTGGTGAAAAAGTCCATTCAATTTACAGAGAAGAAATTTGATTAATTGTACCCAAATTATACTTATTTCAATGTCGGTTGAAATCCTGTTCTGGGCAGGAATATCTGCCAGCAGCATGAAAGGAGTTAAATCTGTATACAGATCTGACAATGCTCATGTATTGTTATCATTCATTGGAAAGCTGTAAAGGGTTAATTTCTCGCTAAATGGAACAGAGGCATGCAGTTATCTAGTTGCAAAAATTGTAGTTGCGATGGCATGCAAGAGCCATAGCTCACCTCAAAAATGAGAGACTGTTTTTTGTAGCTGACAGCATTCATTAATGGAGAATTGTTTGTAGTACTGGTTTTTGTTGCTACTGTTTAACCCTTTACCCAACGAATCGTCCACATCCGTCCACGTAATATGAAATTCAGCAGCTGAAAAAATATTATTTTAAAAAAAATTTCAACAAAACCATATCATGTGACCCCTCTTTGGAACGAGCTCGTTGAGCTCGTTCCAGTGAGGGCTCACATGATGTAGGTTTGTTGAAATTTTTTGAAAAATTTTAAAAAAATGATATTTAAAATAATAAATTTTGATATCGTCTGCTTTGGGTAAAGGGTTAAATCAAATCTGTTACTGGCAGAATGTTCTTTCAAATATTTACTCCAAATTCACTCCAGAGACATAAGCTGTATATTTTTACACTGTAAACCAATGGCCCAGACTAGCTGGTGCTTAACTCGAAGTTATCAAGGGCCAAACACAAATTTTGAACCCCCAATCCCCAATATTTGCATGCAAAACCAAAAATTAAAAGTCCTATCTGGCCCTCCATACATTTACTCACCGTGCATGCGCAGATGTCAGGAAGTGACTGGAATTGGTGCCAACATCATTCTTTGTTTGGCCCTAAAGTCTTCAACAATGAAATGACATCTGTGGTTTAAATCTCCTTTTATGAGGATGCCAGACACAAATCAATGCAAGAATTGGTGGATACAAGGCTGTTATTGAATGAAGGAAGTGTTCAATGGTGGTTTTGGATAGTGTTGAAAAGACTAGTCAAAGTCGATTCGATTTTCGGAAAAATCAACTCTGAAATCCAGTCGACTAGTCTGGAAACTCAAAGATGATGTCGTAAAATGCCTATAGTGGGGGTTAATGATTACAAACCTCAGATGTTTCTGCTTCGTGATGGACCTATTTTAAATTGTATTGAGAAGTGGATATCTATGCAATCATTGTTGTTTGTTGATGCCGATAATGTTACATCTTAGATTTCAGCAGCATTACGAGCACTGATTTCACCTAACCTGATCACTGGCATGCGTTGAAGAAAAATTCTTTGGTGTACAACTTCAAAGATGCCGTTAATTCATGCAAGCGTTCTGTCCCTCACCCAAGTCGCCCACACTTTTTAATTGCAGTTTCTGCAGAGTTCCCGTGCTTAAACTGACTGTTGTACATGTATATAAGTGAATCTTCTTTGAGCCAATTGCCCTGTCTTTCTCAAAGGTAAATCAATGCCATAGCTCCATATTCTATGATATTACTGTACTGGTTTGGGTGCTAGCTGGCTAAGACCGGATAGATATGAAGGTGAGGAAACTGTCCGTCACAAAATTTGACCCGGGAGTTTTTAATTAATTGCACCGGGCGAATGGCGGCACACTTCAAACATTTTATAATTCTTGAAACTTCTGTTTTAACAATATTGGGTACTTTCTCCACTGTATGGACAGAGGACGAGGAGGCATGCACTTCCCAGCTATGACGGAAATAGGGAGGAAGTCAGCAAGTTCTTTTACTCAGCGAGGTCTGATAGACCGCGGGCGGGAGAGATCTCTACTAATCTAGCAATGTCTGGGGTCAGACGTTGTTAAGAGAAACTTGCACAAGCCGGAGCATATGTCCACCCTCCGCTCGGGACAGTCTGGAGCCGGGGTCAGCTGCAGTCAAGGCTTCCTCCGCTACATTTCACAAGGCCGAAATAAAGTTTTCTGGTTGGAAACTTGCACGAGACGGAGCATATGTCTTCCTCCGCTACGTTATTTAAGCATACACGACTGTATCCTAGCTAACCGACTTCGGATATCCAGCCTGCTGCACGAAGAAGGAACCACTCTTCGCCCGTGAAGTTGGACCATCCGGTAGCTAGGGAGATGAGGCCATGATCATTGGGACGTTCGGAGAAAGTATCCGTTTCCGACACACTGTCCCAGGAGCAGCATGCGGCTAAGGAGCTGAAAACCACTGCTCAGGCCTCGATGACGGACTTGCTGTTGCAGATTGCGCAGCTGATCGCAGCATCCTAGCACGTGCAGACACAGCCTCCCTCAGACTCAGAATCTTAGCTGTTGGACGGTGCTGGGTCGGTCTTGTTGTCTGTTTACGCAGATGCAATGGACCGAGATTCGCAACTGATTTCTCGGATGGTGAAAGGGATAAGGAAGAGGATTACCCTTCCCTTTTGGAACAATACATGGTTGCGATGGCTTTCATCCATCAATACTACCCTGATTTTGTTCTACCAAATCAGAATGCTGCGAAGACAGAGAGAAACCGTTGGCGTCGTTAGGCGCAGACTTTATCCGGACAAAGGAGGAAGTTCTTTCTTTTCCGGTTCAGTTTATGCAGATGTCTCAGGCCTTTGGCCATATAGACGACGCTGTATTTATCCTCCTCTTGAGTGCGAGGAAGAAGGCGGTTTCTTATCTTCATCTTCCGTATACATACCGTCTTTTCGACTACGTTCATTTAAAAACGGTCACGGAAGATGTTCAGAGAGTTCTTCTGCGTTTGTATGAGAGCAGGCCGGGGATCTAGAGGAATCCTTACCTGTATCATTCACTATTCGCGCAAACAATTGAGATGGCAATTTCTTCAAATAGAGCGAATTTGGATGTTATGTCTTAAGCAGATCACCTTACAAGAGCTATGGCGCAGCATCTTATGGGAAAGGAATTTGAAGACATTCATACCTCTCTTAGAGTTTTTTCCAGGGCTATTATGTATACCACGTATAACTCCGCCCTAATAGTGACTAATCTGGAGTTAATCAGACATGATGCTGCCCTTGCACCATCATCACTGATAAGATGACAAGGTAAAAAGCGCTCTCCGAGTCGCTCCACATTTTATTTTCGACGACTGGCTTTTGTTATTCTATGAACAGGCTACTAAGAAAGCGTCTAGTGATCTGCTTTTGAAGTTGGCATATCAACGACCCACTTCAGCACACAAGAGTAAAGGAGGGTGTTCCAGACAAAATCGTCAAAAGGAAACTCCTCACGAGGGTACAAGTAACCCTCTTATAATTACTCTGGAGGTCAGCATTATAGTGACTCGGGAAAGGGGTGTAGATCTGATCAGGACAAAAAGTCAAGACGCCCCTAGGCCAAAGGTTTTTTGTGGGGAGGATGTGGTTCCTCCTCCCGTAAGCCTCGCAGGTCATACAGGTGATGGTTTAGACCTCTATTCAAGATCTGCAAAAAACTGGATAATAATCATGGAAGATCAGTGGGTGAGAAGTGTAGTCTCGGACGACTTACAGCTATCATTCCAAGCAAAAACCCCACTAACAAGTTGTCCACTTTGGACAAATCTTCCATCAAATTCTTGCATAGGAGAGTTTCTCCTACCGGAGATATTAGCTCTCTTATCAAAGGAAGCAATACAGGTTGTCGAGAATCGGGATTCTCAAAATTTTTACAGTCACCTGTTACTCATACTGAAGCCAGATGGCTCATTCTGACCGGTAATAGACTTGAGCTGGATAACAAGCTTATCATGGCTCCAAAAGTTTATTTATGGAAATCATTCAGTCTGTAAAAGCGAGCATTCGAGCAATCGACTATGCGGCAAGCATAGATCTAAGGATGCGTACTTTCATGTCCTGGTACACCGGCATTCTAAAAGCATTCCAAAAGTACCTGCGGTTCGCTGTACAAGGGAAGGTGTATTCAGTTCAGATCAATATGCTTTGGTCTGAATCTGGCCCCCTGGGCATTTCACTTGAATAATGGTCTTGGTAATGTCTTACTTATGAGCTCATTCATCTGCGGTAATGCCGGCTTACTTGGACTACCTTCTGCAGGATTACGGCAACAGAATTATTCTTCAGAATGATGTTCAGAGTCTGCTTCTATTACTCTGCCATCTCGGTTTCATTGTAAACAAGAAAAAGTCGGATCTAGCTCCGTACAAGTCGTCTATTCACTTGGGAATGAGCTTTGAGACTCACAACAATCTGGTTCATATGCCGTTACTCAGAGTGAAATTAGTCAGTTGTTATGCTCGCTTTTGTCTACACTCAGACGCATTAATAGTGAGGGAATTCATGCGACTGTTGGAGCTGTGCAGAGTGGTATGTGGATCTCATTCCGATGGACCACCTGCACGCACGTCCCCTCCAGATATTCTTTACTCAGAACTGGAGTGTGAAGACGTTTTTGCTTGAACCAGTATTGCTTTAACGGACCTAGTAAAAGAAGGGTTCAGATTTGGGCAGATATTCAGTGGTTAACTCAGGGAGTTTCGCTGCAACTGCCGGATCTGGCTTTCACGATTATGACGGATGTGAGTCAGACTGGTTGAGGCGCGACTCTAAGTCCCACAGTCTTGAAGTGTCAGGGTCTTTGGTACCCTCGGTTCCAGGAGGATCACATAAACATCGAGAGATGATGTCAATATAGCTAGCGCTACAACATTGGATTCACATAATAACGGATGTCTATGTTCAATTTGGTCAGACAACTCGACAGTAGTAGCATACATCGGGAATCAGGCCGGCAACCATTCATTTCCGTTATGCCAACTAATGGAGAAGATTTTCCTATACGTCATGTTCATCTTTCTATCCGTCATATACCGGGTTGTCTGTACGTACTAGCAGAAAGTTTGTGTGAGTGATGGTCCCAAAGGGGCATTTCATTTTTGTTCAACTCAGCATGCCCAGCCCCATAGGGAGGGAGTGGGGGAAAATGCTCCAAAATATTTTAAAAATCTTCTTCTCAAGAACCAGTGTGTACAAAGTTCGTGAAGTAATATTTGGCTTTGTAATAGGAGGGGTAAGATTTTTGGCCCCGCCCAAAATTTCTATTTTCTGAACCGATGGTCCAGTATGAACCAAATTTGGTTTGTGGTAGTATTGGGTCATAAGTACTTGACCCATGCAAAAAAAAAAATTCCCGCATCCCCATGGGAACCCTGGGAGCTAAAAATAGAAATATTTTCAAACGCCCATATTTCCCAAACCCCATGGAACAGAGAGCTTTTATTTGGTATGAAGTATTCTTATGACCAGTAGAATTGAATGGTAAAAAAAAAATTTCCATTGGTTATGTTAGGGTGTTCTGTAATGGGCATCGAAAAAATGCTGAGTCAGCATATTTGCAAAAATTTTTAAAAATATTTTCTCCAGAACCAATCATCAGAATCTTTTGATATTTGGTATACAGCATTCATAGGGGGGGGGGGGGGGGGGGGGGGGGGGTCAGATAAAAGTTTGTTGAAATAAAGCTCATTGGTTCATATTTGGGCTCTCTACAGGAGCCCGAAGTTTTAACATAGGGTAATATGGGGAATATTCTTTAAAAATCTTCTTCTTCAGAACCACCAGTCAGAATCTTTTAATATTTGGTATATATCATTGTTATGAGGGTCAGATTCTAGATTGTTCAAACCAAGTCCCTAGGTTAATATTTGGGCTTCCTATGGAAGCCCAAATTTTATCTTTGTTCAATATGGAGGGTAATTTAAAAAAATCTTCTTCTTCAGATCCATCAGTCAGAATGCTTTGATATTTGGTATGCAACATCTCTATGGGGGTCAGATTCAAGTTTGTTCAAATCAGATCCCTAGGTATATATTTGGGCTCACTATGGTAGCCCAAATGTTTACTTAGTGCAATATGAGAAAATTTCTTTAAAAATCTTCTTCTTCCGATCCACCAGTCGGAATGTTTTTATATTTGGTATACAACATCTCTAGGGGGGTCAGATTCCAGGTTGTTCAATTTGAGTGCCTAGGTTAATATTTGGGCTCCATTGCGAACATGAAATTTAACTTAGTACAATATGAGGGAATTTCTTCAAAAATCTTCTTCTTCAGATTCACTTCTCAGAATGCTTTCACATTTGGTATACAACATCTCTAGTGGGGTCAGATTCAAGTTTGTTCAAATCAGATCCATAGGTCGATATTTGGGCTCGCTATGGTAGCCCAAATTTGAACTTAGTGCAATTCGAAGAAAATTTCTTTACAATTTCTTTTCTTCAGATCCAACGGTCAGAATGCTTTCATATTCGGTACACAACATCTCTAGGGAAGTCAGATTTAACTGTGTTCAAATCAAGAGCCTGGGTTAATATTTGAGCTCTCTATGGGAGCCGGAATTGGCCATTTTGCTGAAGAATTAAAAATTTTGTATTCAGTACCCTCTAGAGGTACTAAGATTAATCCACATAGGTTGTATCAAGGGGCTTCATAAGGGAGCTCTACATTTTACTTATGATCAACTGAAGAAAAGGCATGATGCCTAGATTATTTTTGTCACTCCTGAGGGACTCAAGGATTGACAGTGTAGCCTATGGAGATGGCTTGCTTAATGTGGACTCATTCTTAGACTCTGTTTCAATTGTGTTCTGTACAAGATGAGTGCTTCAGGCCCTGTGGGGCCTCTTGTGTTGAAACAGAATTCATTTAAATGTGTGCATTTTCAAGAAAATCCTCTTTGAAACTACAAGGCCAAATGGTTTGAAAAACTTAATGTGACTGAGACTGTAACCCCCCTCTACCAATGATCCTCATTTGATCTTCATCAGGTTGCAGTTATGGCTGCATTTGTGGCTTACAGTTACTATAGAAACCCTACAGGAAAATCACATTTTCATCATCTTCACTGAAAGTACTGAGCCAATGTGAACCAGACTAGGCAGGTATGGTCTATGAGAGGTTCTCTACAACTGTTACTCATTTTATTCCTGTTGGGTGAAAAACGTGGCCGCCAGCAGCATTCTTTGATTCTGATTGGTCAATTTTGAAAACTCTTCTTCTCTGAAACCACAGGGCCAAATGTTTTGAAATTTTGCATGGTTGATGGCTGGGACACCCTCTACCAACAATCCTCATTTAATGTTGTTCGTTTTGCAAACATGGCCGCAATTGCGGTTTATAGTTAAAATAGAAAACCCCTATGGGAAATCACATTTTCATCTTCTCTCTGGAACTACTGAGCCGACGTGAACCCAAAACTTGGCAGCAAAATACTTGGGTTTTTTGAGAATCTGGTAAGGGTTGGGCTCCAATGGGAAAATGAAATTTAACTTAGTACAATATGAGGGAATTTCTTCAAAAATCTTCTTCTTCAGATTCACTTGTCTATACGAGGCTTCTACAAATGATCCTCTTTTTGTTCCTGTTGGTTGGAAAATATGGCCAACAAAGATATTCTATGATTCTGTTTGGTGGATTCAAATGTTTTGAAACTTCACGTCATTGAAGAAGTCTTCTACCAATGATCAACATGTAATGTTGATGTAATGTTGCAAACATGGCCACAGTTGCAGCTCACAGTTACCATGGAAATCCTATGGTAAATCACATTTTTATATGTAGTTCCAGATGAGCGATTACAGGCTCTGTAGAGCCTCTAGTTTATGAAACGTCTTCTCTATTACTGTATAGAGAGACATACATGTAATTCCTGATAATTTTAATTTCCTTTCACCTTGGATTACAGGATTGGAACTATGTTGATCTACTAATTCTGAAGATCTAGGCCCTCCACCTTTTTACGATTCAACTAGTCTGGGCCATTGGTTTACAGTGTACAAATATTATAAATTTAAAGTAATTTGTATATTTTTATACTTAACCAATGACCCAGACGGAGATGGCCCTCCCATGAGTGGGCACTCATACCTCCCCGCTGAATTTTTATGTAGTACTCTCTTCCACAAAGAATGATGTTGGCGCCAATTCCGGTCACTTCCTGACGTCTGCACATGCAAAGAGAGTAAATGTATGGAGGGCCAGATAGGACTTTTAATTTTCGGTTTTGCATGCAAATTTGGGGGATTTGGGGAGGGGGGGAGGGCAAAATTTGTGTTTGGCCCTTGATAACTTTGAGTTAAGCACCAGCTAGTCTGGGCCATTGCCATTGGTAAGTATAAAAATATACAAATTACTTTAAATTAACATTTTGGAAGAATTATCATATTTTACACCTATTCCTTGAAATTGTGCAAATTTTTTTAAATGAATTTTGTTATTTTCAGGAGAAATTTTTTGATCTGTTAGAGTTTATTGTGTTTGAGCTGAACTTTGTTCCATGCAAAGAACTGATAAGCTTGAGTATACTTATAAAGTCACAACAGTAAGTATGAATATGAGTAACAAAACTGAAATTATTGGAACTATACCATCCCTGAATTGCAGACGAGACGTATTGTATTTCTTTGTAAATAATTAGGACTTTTTCACTGACCTGACTAAAAGTCATGGTGAGTTATAGTGATCACTCTTCCTTCCACCTTCTATTGTAAAGGTGGTGTTTGTTTCCTCTCCTCCCTGGACTGCTTCCAATAAAATTTCATGTAATGATGACTGGAGAGGAGCAATTAAAATTGCTATGTTGCCCCCACCCTCATGGGGAGGGGGTGAGGAAAATTGTCTCAAATATTTTTAAAATCTCGTCATTATCCAATGGTTGGAATACCATGATATATGGCATTCAGCTTCTTTTTGAGGTGTGCACTAAAGTTTGATTGAGAATTTTGAGGGGCAATATTCCAGTTGTTCTAGGAGGGGAAAAAGTTTTGGTCTTGCCCAAATGTTCTAATTATGGCATTATTGGGGCGTAAGTGCTTGATTCATGCCCCCCCCCCCCCCCCCCCCCCTTCAAAAAAAAAAAATTCATGCATCCCCATGGGAACCCCAGGACCTAAAAATAGAAATGTTTTCAAATGTCCATATATCCAAAACCACATGAACAGAGAAGTGTTGTTTTGGTATGAAACATCCTTAGGACCAGTAGAATTGAATAAGCAAAAAAAATTGCAATTGATTGTGCCATCATAGTGTACCGTGGGGAGTTGGGGGGGTGGGAGGGGGGAATTGCTGAGTCGGCATATTTTCAAAAATTTAATTAAAAAAAAATCTAACCAAAACCACTGATCAGAATCTTTTGATATTTGATATGTAGCATTCTTAGGAGAGTCAGATACAAGATGGTTCAAATCAAGTCTCTGGATTCAAATTTCGGGCTCTCTATACAAGCCTGATTTTTAATATAATGCAGTGTGAAAGATATTCTTTAAAAATGTTCTCCAGAACCACCAGTCACAATCTTTTAATTCAAATTGTTCAAGTCATGTCCCTGGGTGGAGATTTGGGTTTCCTATGGAAGCCCAAATTTTAACTTATTCCAGTATGAGGAATAATCTTTAAAAATATTCTTTTGATCCCCAAGACAGAATCATTTGATATTTAGTATACACATTCTTTATGAGGGACAGATTCATGTTTGTTCAAATGAAGCTCCCAAGTTCATGTTTAGACTCATACGGGAGCCTGAATTTTTAACTTTGTGCAATATGAGTATCATTCTTTAAAAATCTTTAGTTTATTCTGGGTGAGGTCAGATTAAAGTTTGTTCAAATCAAGTGCTTACGAATCAGGCCCGCAATCATTTTAACCCCTTCAACTTTCTTACTCAGTATACTGTGGAAACTCATAATTTTAAGTTTCTGCAAAGTATTTATAATAATGCAATTCCCTTGTGGGAACTCTGAGATGTTTGGCAGTGCTTGTTCTTTCAAACTACTACCCCAGTCAGTGAAAAAGAATGAAGCTAAATAATAAGTGATGGATAATTGTTAAAAAAAATCTTCTGCTCACTTTGTGAAGAATTAATGACCTCTAATTTCATTTTTCCTTTGCCATATTTGGAAAATCAAAGACTGAAAATAACAAACTTGAAAAGTGTTTTCACATAAAGCACTGCATGGATGTAGCCAACCCATAATGTAAAGGATTAATTCAATAATGCAGTAAATTATAATTGTTTCTTCACAAGGTTGAACTATTGGTATCACAAATAAATCATCTCACATGTAGGTAAAACCAACGAAGATTGCCGGAACTTTATTTTCTTTCCAGACTGACATATTTCCTGCATCGTGAATTATAATTTTCTGTGTTCTAATATCTATCAGCCTTTTGCATTCTGAATGTTGTGTGATTTTTCCTCATCTCAGTGAAAATATTTGGCATTTTCATATAAGTAAAACATCCTTTGCATTACTTGTGATCTAAAATTTATTGGTCTAAGTATGTGAACAATTTCAAAGGATTGTCATAAACTCAACTTAAGTGGTCTTACAGTAATGTTATCATAAAAGCAGACTGAGAAGTTTGACCTCTATCTCAGCTGGGTCGCAATCTGATTAATGTTTCCTTTCTTGTCACTTTCTAAAATCTCACTGGTCATAAATGAAACAAGAGAAGATTGAAACTAAATACACAGAATATCACAATGTGTGAATGTGTTCATCAAAACGGTAAGTGTGCCAGCGCGGAAGGATAGAACAAGAGACACAGGCTCGAGTTCTATCCATATGCGATGGCAGGAGTGCCATATTGACGAACACTTTCTCACATTGTAGTGTTCTGTGTTTAGCACATGCCTCTATGACATAAAATCCAGTATTTAAAAATTCAAACATTCAGTCTTATTTATAGAATTAGATAGTTTTGATGTCTGCTTGATATAAAAACAAAAATCAGGTGTGATGGGCAAACACGTGTGACAGATCGATACTTAAAAAAAAAATTATAAATGAAAATTGTGTCTAGAAAGGTTATTTATTCATACTTGTAAGAAATAAGGTGCCATTATCTGATAGATATTTGCTTCAAAGTCAAAACTTGAGTGTTATAAAACCACTCCCCATTTATAGAATAAGTTTAATTTCGTTAGTTTTGGTGAATTTGAACAACATTTTCCAATTGACATTTGATTTATTGGCTGTCACTGCTGCTTCCAAATTGATCTGGGTCAGAATGTGACATTTCAATGGGCCGATTACAAATATGGGTGGCGTTTACTTCTTTCTATGGATCCATGATGTCGTGTGGAAAATATTCTGTCAACGAAATCCATATGGAACCTGTGTTCTGTACGATTTTGTAATTATGGAACTCAAGGAAAGGGGAAAAGTAATACAGGATGTGCACATCCTTGAAAAGTCCTTGAATTTCAATCTTACTCCTTGAATTTTGAAAATTCAGAAAATGTACTTGAAAAGTACATGAAAATCCATCAGACTCCTTGAAAGTCCTTGAATTTTGCCCTATACCTGTGTAATAGTGGACAATTGAAACATCTCTTTTGCACTTGTTTTAGTTGAAAAACAGAAAAAACGAACATAAATAATGGATAATCGATAAATGAGGAATTAAAGTTGAGGCATTATTTAACTGGGTGCCATTCTGTAAGTACCATAATTTTGTTGCAGAGCATTTTAGAAGCACGGTTTCCTGAAATTTAGAAGGATGAGGTAGAAGACATTTTTAACCCTTTAGGCTTTACCCATTGTAACGGCAAAACTGGCCACCGCTATTCTCAAAAATGGCCAATTAATTTCAATTATTTTTTTAATTTTTGTCTCAAAAACATTGGTTATGACCCCTCATTGGAACGAGCTCATTGAGCTCGTTCCAATGAGGGGTCATAACCTATGTTTTTGAGACAAAAAATTAGTTATTCAAGAATTATTTTGCAAGTGTCTGCTTTTCATGTAAGGTAAAGGGTTAAAGTAGGTAAGGCTTCTAAAAATGGTTATATTCCAAATATACATTTTAAAAAGACATCCTCAGAAAATGCTGATATGTCCTTGAAAAGTCCTTGAAAAGTCCCTGAATTTTTTTGGTCCTTGACTGTAAGAACCCTGTAATAGGTGTGTAATAAATGCTGTTTTCATTTATTTTGCTTGATACAGTCTTGATTTCACAGCATTTTATTTACAAAATTGTGAACCACCAGTGTACATGTGTCACAATCAGATCAAGAAAGAGACCACTTATATAATTACAGTACTGTACCTAACTCAATATTGATGCCATATACCAAATGTTATATTTGTAGTGACAGATGCAATTTGATTTTGACCTGTTAATTTAATTTCTTTTTTTATATTTGTGAAAAGTAACTGGCTCCAGTCATCAGCTGCAAAAATATAGGTGTTGGCTTGAGTTCATCAGTTGACCAGAACTTGTGGATACATGGTTTATAAACCACTCCCATCAAAATTAGAATGGCATCAAAATTAGAATGGCTAAGAAAGATGTCATTTCATTGTATTCAGTCGACTCACACTTTCTCGCCACGGCATGCCATTTCATAGTTTCCCCTGTTCTCCTCCATGAATTGATCCACATAATGATTAGTTTCCATTACCATGAGATTTATCATGTTGTCCATTAGATAAAGGTGTAAAAAGTCCCATTCATTTGGATTGTCGGGTAAATCACGATTTGTCTTCCCCGCTTCAGAACATGGGATATCTAGTAGAAAAAAATCTGTGCGTTTTTCCCATTGAAAATTCCGCGACCACGCCCACTTCCCTCGTATTCTGCCATGTCCCTGACAAGCACATCTTTTTCTGCCATGTTCCTTCCCACTGGCAAGTCCTATTCCAGACGTTTAAGGACTCTCTCCGTCATCTGGATTATTACTGGCAACATCATCTGAACGTCCAGCACTCACAGTAGAGTCATGTGTGTTAGCTTGATTTGAGCCAGACTGTAATGTAGAATCCTGTTCCACGTCGCTATCGTTAGAGTCATATTCGTCCGTGGAATCACTATGACAGCTATCCTTGTCCACATCGTAATCTATATCAGACTCATTTTCATCCATTTCGGCCCCTTTCCCTGTCTGAATCAGCCATAGTCATGTCCAAAAACAATCGAGATATCTCTGGTTCTCCAGTTACAATTTCTTGTAGAAGACATGTTCATAGTTTTGATTCTGGTGCAATTAGCGCTAAAACTGTAGCCGAGCTACTAAAGGGAAATAACTCTAAATTCATTCGGGCATGACAATTACTTCTGTGGACTGATACAGATAGCACACGTGGACTGAGGTAAGAGTAGACGCATTACTATGCCATCGGTGCGCAACACGCCTAGAGGTTTGTAGTGTCAGTTTACCATCGGCATGCCACATGCCGACGAGGCGCGAAAGGGTTAACAAGATTCTACTTTTGTTATTTTGTGCTTTCAGGTCGATTGAATGTAGCATATTATGTATAAAAGCCTTGTTGAAGATTTTACAGTCATACAATGTATATAAAGATGTGTATAGGGAGGTGGGATTGTTAGAGGTTCTTGTCACATGTTTACATAGATATGCAGCCATTTTGAAAGAAGAACCAGGTATGATTTATGTTGGTTTTGATTTCTTTTTATGTTGTTTAATTTTCCTTTTATTCTTCCAAAATTTAGCAGGATTGTGGTGGTAAAACGGTTTTACTTTATGTATATGTGCATCTGTCCACCATTAAGTTCGCATATTTTGAAAATTTAAAAAAATCCTCTTAAAGACCACCAATCAAAATCTTTTGATATTTGGTATACAGCCTCTTTAGGGGAGGTCGGATGCATGTTTGTTCAACTCAAGTCCTTAGATTCATAGTTGGAATCCCTGAGGAGGTCAGATTCGAGATTGTTCAAATCAAGACCCTGGATTCACTAAATTTTAATTTAGTCCAATATAAGAAATAATCTTTTAAAATTTTCTTCTCCAGAACTACTGATCAGAATGTTTTGACATTTGGAATATAACATCCTTAGCGATGTTAGATTTGGGTTTGTTCAAATCAGTTCCTCGGGTTTGTTTTCGGGCTTTTATATGAGCCTTTTTAACCCCTAACACTTAGTAGTGCAACAGAATTTTCACCAATGACTCTGTTTTTCTCTTGTTTAACTATGAATTTAACCAATTATATCTTGTTTGACAGAGCTCACTGAGCTCTGTCAAAAAAGGTATATTTGGTTAAATATCAGACTGCATCATGGGAAATATTTGTGGCTGAAAACTTGTCCATTTTGACATCAGAGTGCAGAGCATTAACTTGTTGCATTATGAGAAATAATCTTGAATAGATACTTATTTAAACATCGTTTGTCGGGGAGCGCCTCTGGCACCATGCGACCTCTTATACTTGATATATGACATCATTGTAAGGATGATTTCATAGTTTGTTCAAGTCCATGGAGGTAGGGTATATTTAAGGGTTTTAAGTGTTCTCAGATTTTAACAAATTGAGTAATACAGGAAAAAACGTGAAAAATATTCTCCCAAAAATGTAACATAACATAATTTCAAAAGTCTTTCGTTTCCTGAACCGTTTGTTACAAAAAATCAATATTTGTCATTTCAGTTATTTTTTTTTTTTCAAATTTTTCCATATCATGTGCCCTCCCCCCACCCACCCCCACATGTTAGGATTTTGTTGACACATTTTGCAATATTATACGTTTTCAACTACTCAATTTGTAAATTACATTGGTGGATGTTGCCATTTCTTTCAGTAAAGGGTTAATATATAAGATCTGTGTAAGAATGTTTTATAAGGTTGTTCAAATCAAGCCTCTGGGGCTACTTTAGGGGTACCGCAAGGGCCCTCTTATTTTAATGCTTTGGGTGAAATTGATATGGAAATCTCATCAATGCCCCCCCCCCCCCCCCCCTCCTCCACCCCTGACTTCCTTCTAATTCTAACTTGTTTTACAATGGGATAATATTTTTCCCCATCTCCTTACAGTTTGATGTTTTATCTGGTAAATAGCAACTGATTATTTTCTGAAAATGTTTTAATTTATTTGTTGAGAATCAAAGGACTTTCATCAGGTGAACACTGTAGTCCCCTTGGGGACACTTTACATTTTATTTTTGTCTGATTTCAGATGGAAACAACATTCCAGAACTGCAGAGAGACCTTGGCTTTCTGGTCATGGATGGTCTGTCATTGTTATTGAATGGAAACAGTAGTAATGCAAGTAAGTTAAGCATAATTGTTGAATTTCTGTCATACCTTGATTTTCATACTATTCCTTTGAATCAGTTCCACATCTACACCATTGATTGTATGTAGGTTTACTAAAAGAAAGAAAACCCAATTCATCTTTGGAAATATATGGCAAAAGTCAATGTTTCTTCTAGAAATAGTATTTTAGTCACATCGGTTTTGCAAACTGATTTTAGTTCGATTCATGTTCAGATATGTATATAGATCGTCCCTTGCTTTAGCATTGCAGATGGCACCCTGTTGCATTCTGGAAAGTGCAAAGTGATGGTATTAATCACCTCCAGTGAGAGTTCTAGTTGGAAATATGCTTGTAATTGGGAAGTGGCTATTCAATTTACAGGGTATAAAATATGGTGCAAGGAATTTTTAAAATTTTTCAACCTTATGAATATTAACAATACTCAGAACGAAGCACAAAAAATACCAGCAAACTTTCAGCTCATGGATCACCTTCTGGTTCTTGGGTTAAAGTTTGTTCGTGTCTGTTATGCTTTTTAGACATGGTATATTACTGCCGAGTCTTTAGGTGTAATTTCCATTCCTTGTTCTTTGATTTATCTTGAACACTTAACATTTTCATTTCAGATGTTTTTAGAGAATATGGTAATGCGAGTGTTTTAAGTGTAATTTCCTTTCCTTGTTCTCTGATTTATCTTGGAATACTTCACATTTTCATTTCAGATGTTTTTAGAGAATGTGGTGGTGCGAGATGTGTGCATAATATGGTGCCCTACAGCCAGTGTCGGTCACATGCATTGAATATAATTCAACAGTTAATACTGGCTCCAGGGGGAGATGATGATATGGGAACACTACTGGGTCTGATGTATACAGTACCTATGACAGCCTTACAGATTAAAGCACAAGTTCTCAAGGTTAGTTTGATTGATATGGTCAGTACATTTTAGCTCACCTAACTGAAATTCCACTTGAGCTATTGCCATCACTTGATGTCCAGCATTCATCTATCATGCATCGTCTGTCAGCCATTGTCAGTCAGCATTGCATATCAGTCTTCTTCTTCAGAACCACTCAGCCAAACTCACCCAACTTGGCTCAGATTTTCTTTGGGGATACCTCTTCAAGTTTGCTTGATAGAAATTTGTAGGGGGTGCCATGGCTCACTGGTTAGAGCATTATACTTGAAACCAACAGGTCGACAGTTCGATCCTGACTAGCAATCCTTGTGCTAGACGCATGATCATGATTGCCCAGGTGGGCACATGGCTCTATGTACTAAGGCATACTTGCCATCAATGGTGCTCTTGCCTTCAGCTGATACAAACCTGCTTGCGCCGAGTTAAAAAGAGTCTGACAATTGCACACCACTGCTTGGTGGTTCTCTCCTGGACGACTACCTTTCTCCACCCATAAAACTGTCCAACACAATGTGACTCATGCAGTTTAAAGTGATGCTAACTCCAGTAAACAAACAAACAGTAGAAGTTGCTAAGCCAGATGGGCTGGGGGCAGAACCACAAATGTCTGGAATTCTTTAAAGTCATCTTGTAAACCACCAGTCACAATGCTGTGAAATTTGGTAAGGAACATCCTTAACTCCTTTATGCTGCTGGTGGATAGAATTTCTCTTGCCAGTGAAATAAGGATAATTTGGGCTCATTTAATCAAATTTTCCTCTGGTAAAATGAATGGATTTTTTCACCAATGATTTCTCGTGTTAAATTTGGATGAATTTTTCATGAAATCTCTTCATGGCTGCTTTACAGCAACCATGACGAGATTTGGTGAAAAATATTTTAAAATACTCAGCAGGTTAAGAGGTAAATGCACATGATTCAGGCTTATTCAAAGAAAGTTTCTCAGGCATATTTGGACTCATGATGCTGCCCAAAATTTAGACTTTTTCTGAACTGGCTGACCAATTTGAACCAAATTTGGTATGCAGTAGTAATAGGGGACATGTACTTGATTTATATAGTGAAAATCTTTTTTCAAGTGCCCACAGGAACACCAGAACCTTAAAAAAAGAAAAACATACAAATGCCCATATTTCCCAAACAGCAAGGAATGGAAATTTTTTATTTTGGTAATGGGACATCTTTAAGACTAGTAGAATCGATGGGCAAACAAAATTGGTATCGATTGTGTCATGGGTATATTTGGTATTTTAAAAAAAAAGGAATTTGTCAGAAATGTGTAACAATACTACCCATGAGAACAAATCAGAAGTATCTTGATGTAGGACTAGAGCTCTGAAGAGTTTCGAGATGCAATTCAAAATATCTTCGAGACTGGCTGAGTCCAAAAAAATTTAATCATTGAAATGTTCTCAAAATCCTTTTATCACCAGGTCACCTTTCTAGGAAACCTGAGAGTTCAAGGAGGTTCTGTCTCAAGACTGCTTAGATGCCATTTCTGTAATATTCCACTTTTTCGATTGGCGTACCTAAACCGATAAGTCATTGAATACAATACTTGGGTGGAGGCTGACAGTATTTGCTATATTCCATGGTTGTAAGAAGGTGCAATATCTATAACTTGAAAAGCCATGAGATTTGATTCAAAATTCACTTAGATTCGAAGTCCACTGCAAGATTTGATTCGATTAAAGATTTGATTAAAACTCAAAATTTAAGATTTGCAGGGCACTATGAAGGACACAATGTATGTGACATGGTCAGGGATGGTTGTCTTCCAGTTTTTGCTAAAATTCTGGCTTTCAAAAGATCTTCATTTCTTTTGAAGATTTCTACTTTTACATTCCTGATTTCTGTCATTTAACCTTGCCCTAGCATTTTTACTCTCTAATGGGGAACTTTAGTGATCAGTTTCTGTCTTGTCATCCACCCTCTTGGCATAAACTTTACGTTATTAACTTTTCATAAACTACTGGGCCTAATTGAACCAACTTTGATATGCATGTTCCTTTTATGTCAATTTAAGTTTGTTCAAGTAAACTGTGGGCACCACAAGGGGCATAAATCTGTTAGTACCTATTACTTATTTATTAGTGTTTAAGGTCACATATTTCTGCACAATGGCTAATCAGGACCATGGCAGTTTTACGGGTGGAGGAACCCACAGCACCCAGAGAGAACCACCAAGCAATGGCAAGCAACTATCAGCTCCCCAACATATTAACTCTACACAAGCAGAGTTATATTGGTTGAAGACAGGTACGCCATCAACATGCGGTACACCTTAGTACACAACGCCACTGTGGCCCCACATGGGCAATGGGGGTGAAGTGTCTTGCCCAAGGACACAACACGGTTGCCGCATGTGGGATTCGAACCGAGGACCTCTCTGCTTGCAGTCTGCACCTCTACTGACTGAGCCACCATGCACCCTGTTGGTACCAACAAAATATTTTTTAAAAAATTGAAAAATTTTCTCCAGATCTTTTAATACTTAGAATACTACATCCTTAGAGGGGTCAAATTCAAGTCCTGGGTTAATATTTGGGCTCCCTATGGAGTTTTAACTTTGTGCAATATGAGGAAATGCATTTAAAAATCTTCTTCAGATCTACCTGTCAATGTCTCATACAATCTGGAATACCGCTTCTTTGTTTTTGGGAGAGGGGGGGGGGGGGGGGGTGGGGGTGAGGGCAGCTTGAAATTTGTCCAAATCAAGTTCCTGGAGTAATACTTGTGCTTCCTGTGGAATCCCAAATTTGAACTTGATGCAATATAAAGACATTCTTTAAAAAATCTTCTTCAAATCCATGATTCAGATTATTGGCTCAACTTGACAAGCCACATCTCTCACTCGATCTTTTTCAAATTTCATATGTAGCTTTGGTGTGATGTCTAGATGGGAGTAAGCAAATATTTTTATACTGTACCAATGACCCAGACTTAGCTGGTGCTAACTCTAACAAAACCAGGGCCAAACACAAATTTTGCCCCCCAATCCCCAAAATTTGCATCCAAAACAAAAAGAAATCATGTCCTAAAGGACCTCCATACTACGCCTCTACTGCTCATGCGCAGTGACGCAGACGTCCCGAAATTGGCGCCAATTATCATTCTCTGTTTGGCCCTTCATCAGTCAACATCTCACTTATCTTTGTGCTTGTAAATCTCAGTTTAAAGGATGCCAGACACGTAATTCTTGGAGAAAATGTGATTCTAAGGAGGATAGAAGGAGGAGAGGAAAAAGAAGTGACAAAAAATAATCAGGGCTGTACTTAAAATTTTTTGATAAAATTATGTTAAGTTGCCTATTTTCGAGGCATGGGCCTCTTGTTGTCATTCTTGCTAATTGTTGCACTGCTTATTCAGTGTTTCCTCTCCCCTAGCCTTCTAAAGTCCCCCCTTGCAATTCTCCCATGCTTTTGGCATATTTTTGAGAAATTTCATTTCTAAAATTTCCTGGTAGAGTTGCTTGGTTACAGAATGTTTTCTGTTATTTTCCTCATAGTTACGTTTTCACCCATGGGTGTATAACGTTTGTGTTCTGCATTTTCCATCTGATGTTCTACAGATTCTCCCCTGGGAGTCTCTGTTTTGCATCAGATAGAGTGTAATTGATGACTGATTCCGGGCCAGTTTTTTCAGTGCCTGGAGTCATGTTTTCTGGTGTTTTTACACTGTTTGTTTTCATTGGCAACAGCCTTTTTTGAGGGGGGCTGTTTGCCTTTGCTGTAGTTTATCTCACTATAAGATACATTTGTATTATCCGAAAGTGTCTCATTAATTATTTAATATAAATTTAAAATTTTTGACCACACTTTGCCATCGGATCCATCGGGGCTCAACGTTACTTTTCAGCAACTTGGGCTTCGCTGAAAAAATATTTTTTCAAAATTATTTTGTTTTGCAATTGTTTTTTCATTTATTAATGGATCATGTTATTATGTATCTTTGTGTCAGGGGTTTTTGCGAGTAACTAGGACTTATTGTTGTTCTTTCACAATGAAGGGACGTTGTTCAAATTGTAATAGGAAGAAATCTTCCTCTGACTTTCATGATCATTGTATTAATTGTAGTCAGTGTTCTCGCATTAATCCCTGTCCTATATGTGAACATTGGGATGAGAAACATTGGAAACGTGTGTCACGATATGTTGTTTCTGGAGAAAGAGCGATTCCGGCTCTTTCTCTGCAAGGTCACTCTACTCTCTCAGTTTCTATTTCAGAGGAACCAGAACAGGGTGATGTTTCCATGTTATCTTCTTCAAGTGTGCGTCCGTCGTCACAAATGAATTCAGAGCTAGCGGCAAAAGTGCTCATGGAGATTAGACAAATGCCGTCCGCTAGCTCGCCCGGTGTAGCGTCCATTCACCGAATGGTTCGGCAGCCGGGTTCGTCCGATGCGGTCCAAAAGGAAATGTTGGGTGATGCGAGCACTATAAACATAATAGATGCACACCCAGTGACGGCGGATAGTAAGCGAGAACGGAGGAAGCCTTTTAGTCCGGTTCCTAGCTCGTCCAGGTCCAGCCGGGCCGCGAGCGAGAGAGGCCCCTCTCTCGTACAACAACATCTGGGACCAGATGTTGTGGTACAAAATGTGTCTTTAGCGGAGCATACGTCCGTCGCTCGGGCCGCTCCGTTGTATAAGCAGTCCGCAGAGACTGTTAAGGCTTCCTCTTCTCGTCAGCGCACACGACCGCACCTTGGCTGCGTGACCGCCGATATATTACCAGCTTCGCCGATCAAGGATTCTTCGGCGACCAGGTCACACCATCCGGCAGCCAGGGATTCGAGACCGATGGACTCCGGACGTTCGCATAGGAAAAGTATGCGGGAGCCATCTGATGCGGAGCTGCCCTCGGCGAAGCAGCGAAAGACTGCGCCTCCGCAGGTCTCGACGCCGGACATTCTTGTGCAGATAGCACAGCTTATCGCAGCATCCCAGCAACCGACAGAAACGGTGTCGGATCGAGAATTATCCGACGGCGCTGGGTCGGTACGCTCCGCCGAAGCATCGGGGGCGGACGACCGGTAACATCATGAGGTCCGACCGGATGGTGAAAGGGATTCGGATGACTTGGAGCTATCCCTTTCGGAACAACATAAAGCTGCCGTGGACTTCATCCGGCACTTTCTCCCTCAAGTTGTTCCGTCGGGCCAGACTGCTGCGCTTCCGGACAAGAGAATTATAGCGTCGTTGGATTCTGAATTTTTTGAGCGGTTCAGGGACATCGCTCCCGAGTTTCCGTCGCAGTCCAATAATGTTGCAAGAACATTTGAATTATTGAACGACGCTATATTTAAACTTGCTTCCAGGACGGGGAAAGCAGGTTTCTTGTCCGCTAATACTCTCAACCTGCCTTTCATTAATGCAAGGAATAAATTCGATACGGCAGGACAGGGTATACCGAGAGTTCCTCTGCGTATGGACGACGAGGCGGAAGACTTAGAGCTATCATTACCGTCGTCAGCTTCTATTCCAACCGCGGTGTTGGAAACAGCTATTGCGTCTAACAGAGCCAATTTAGATGCCTTATCTTACACAGATCACCTTACTAAGGCGTTATCACTGCGCCTTCAGGGGAAAGAGTTTCAGGATATACAATCCTCTTTAAGACTTCTTTCAAGGGCAGTAGCTTATTCACGTGTAACTCCGCCCTTTCAGTGGCAAATCTGGAGTTGGTTAGACGTGATGCAGCCCTAGCTACATCCACATTAGTGGATTCTAAGGTGAAGAACTCTCTTAGAGTCGCTTCGGTCTCAGGAGAACTTCTCTTTGACGGCAAGCTTTCCGCTATTTATGATATAATTACAAAGAAAGCTAAGGATTCTCTGTTGTTCAAATCTGCTCCTAAGAAGTCGGATACAGCAGACACGAATAAGACAGGCACTTCTGGGTCTAATGCGCCCAAGAGAGGTTCCTATAGAGGTTCCGGTGCGTCCTCTTGGTCTTATTCGAGAGACCGTCAGGATAGCGACTCTCGTTCGGGACGTCCTTCAGGCCGGGACAATCGGTCGGACGCCCCGAGGTCGAAGGGGCGAGGTGCGGGTCGTGGAAGACGTGGTTTTATAGTGATGGCTTAAACCTCTATCGCGTTCCGGTTGGCGGAAGGTTGTCGAGCTTTTCACAAGAATGGGCATCGATTACGGACGACCCTTGGGTGAGAGGAGTGACTTCGGAAGGTCTAAAGATATCCTTCAAACGAAAGCCTCCATTAACTCGAAGTCCAAAGTGGACTCATCTTCCGTCAAATCCGCAGAAAAGAGACGCTCTGTTATCAGAGGTGCAGTCTCTTTTAATGAAGAACGCGGTAGAGGTCGTAGAAAACCAGGAATCTCCGGGATTCTACAGCCATCTGTTTCTGGTTCCGAAACCAGACGGCTCATTCCGTCCAGTCATAGATTTGAGCTGGATAAACAAGCTGATCGTCGCTCCGAAGTTTTATATGGAGATGATTCGATCGGTCAGAGCGAGTATTCGGGTGAACGATTATGCAACGAGCATAGATCTCAAAGATGCGTACTTTCACGTCATGGTACATCCGACATTCCGAAAGTATCTACGCTTCGCAGTCCTAGGAGTGGTGTATCAATCCGGGCGATGTGCTTCGGATTGAATCTAGCACCCTGGGCTTTCACTCGGGTAATGAACTCGGTAATGATCTACTTCCGAGCTCATTCGTCTGCGGTAACGTCGGCCTACCTGGACGACATTCTTCAGAGGTACGGCAACGAGTTAACGCTTCAGAACGATGTTCAGAATCTTCTTCTATTGCTCCGACGTCTCGGTTTTATAGTAAACGAGGAGAAATCGGATCTGGTGCCGTCCAAGTCATTCACTCATCTGGGAATGAGCTTCGAGACGCACAACAATCTCGTTCGTCTGCCGTTAACCAGAGCGAAATCAGTCAGTTGTTACGCTCGCTATTGTCTGCACGCAGACAAAGTCACGGCGAGAGAATTTATGAGACTGATAGGTCTGTGCGGAGCCGCCGCGGATCTCATTCCGATGGGGCGGTTACGCACACGTCCTTTTCAAATTTTCCTGACTCAGAATTGGAGTGTGAAAATTCACTCGCTCGATGTAGACGTTCTCTTGTCAGATCAAGTGAAACAAGAGATTCAGACTTGGGCAAACATTCAGTGGTTAACTCAGGGAGTTCCGCTGCAGTTGCCGGATCCGAGTTTTACCGTTATGACGGATGCCAGTCAAACAGGTTGGGGTGCATCATTAATCCCAACGGATTCGAGATGCCAGGGTCTTTGGGATCCGCAATTCCTGTGCAAGCACATAAACATCAAGGAAATGATGTCAATTTGGCTTGCGTTACGTCACTGGATGGACATTATTCACGATGCTCATGTCCAAATCCTATCCGACAATACGACAGTAGTGGCGTATATACGGAATCAGGGAGGCACTCATTCAGTTCCGTTGTTCAATCTAACGGAAAGAATCCTTCTGTTTGCGTTAGAACATCACGTTCTTCTTTCGGTCCGTCACATACCGGGTCGTCTGAATGTGCTAGCAGACTCCCTTTCACGAAAGGGTCGCTTGTTGCCGTCGGAGTGGACTCTCAACAAACAAGTATTCAATCAGATTTGCTACCAATGGGAACTGCCAATGATAGACTTATTTGCGACACATCTCAACAATCAGTTGCAGACGTATGTGTCTCCGTGTCCGGATCCAAGAGCATTTGCAGTAGACGCTCTGTCGATCCCTTGGGACGGAATGATAGGATATGCATATCCTCCAGCGCCGTTAATTCAACAAGTATTGCTAAAGATAAAACAATCTCAGTGCAAGATTCTGTTGGTAGCATCTCTGTCGCCACAGAGACCGTGGATAAATCTACTCAGGTGTCTGTTGTGGGACCTACCGCGGAAGCTTCCTCCACGGGAGGATCTTCTTTCGCAGGGGAAATCGCGCCAACTCCATCACAACCCGCAAGGTCTCAACCTTCACGTTTTTCCGTTGTGCGGTCCTTCTTGCATGGCAAGCACTTTACAGGACGAGCAGTGGACGCGATTTCTAACTGTAGGAGGACCTCCTCTTCGCTAAACTATGCGGCTAAGTGGAAGGTTTTTCGTCGTTGGTGTAGGGATCATTCTGTAGATATATTCGATCCCTCTATACCAGACATTGCAAACTTTCTAGTATACTTGTTTGACGAAATCAAACTGCAGCCTGTTACTATAAAGGGTTATAGATCTATGTTATCTGATACCTATGCACATCATGATAGTTTACAAATTGGATCTAATGTCTCTTTATCGAAGTTGGTTAGAAACTTTTCGATAAATAGACCCAGAACTCTTAGATTAATTCCTAAGTGGAATTTAGCTTGGGTTCTTCTTAAATTGAAGGAAAAGCCTTTTGAACCTCTTGGGACAGTAGATTTCAAATTCTTATCTTATAAGACAGCTTTTCTCTTAGCTTTCTCTTCTGCTAGAAGAGTCAGTGAGCTTCATGCACTATCGGTGGATGATTCTCATTATCGTAGTGTTGGGAATACTATCACCTTCACTACTAACGTGGGTTTTTTAGCTAAGAATCAGGCTCCTAATAAATATCCGGAACCTATTGTTATTAAGGCTCTTCCGTCTTCAGACGGGTGTAGGCCTTTACTCTGTCCTGTTAGAGCATTACGTATCTATAAACAGAGATCTCAGTTTATCAGAAAGGGACGGAAACGTTTCTTTCTGTCTTTGATGCCTAATAGAAAGGATATTTCAGTCCATTCTATTGCTAGATGGATTCAGTTAACTATCCGTACTGCTTATGAAGATTTATCTTCTTCTCAGCAGTCTGTGCTTAAGATTTCTGCTAATGAAGTAAGAGCTCTTTCTACTTCCTGGGCTTATGCTAATAGTGTTGCTATTACAGATTTACTGAAGGCTGCTTATTGGTCTCAGCCATCCACATTTACGAATTTTTATCTCAGAAATATTGAGTCCATTTCTGGAGACCTGCATTGTTTAGGTCCGTTATCTGTTGCTCAGAATGTCGTCCACTAAACAGTTGCAACTATAGTTATGCAGGCTTTCTGTTCCGGCAGTGACTCCGTCCGGCTGCCCTCTTCGCTCTGGGCTATTTGACCCAGGGCAAGGGGAAGGGGGGGGGGGGGGGTGTTCCCTTAGGTCACCTGCTTTATAGTGAAAAGCAAGGGAATGCCTCCTCCAAGTCAGTATTTCTGAGTCGCTTCCGGGATGGTTTTAAAGTGTAATATTAATGTTTAAATTCATTCATGTCTTATTTTTAAAGTGTAGCTCGGTGTGAAGCATTTGTATATGTCAAGTGTCAAACGGGCTTTAATATACAATACTCGGACACTTTTAAATGACTATAAAGAGTCTCAGTTCTCTGGACTACTTTATTTATTGGCTTGCTTTAAAAATAATTAGTATAAGGGTTATACTGGATGTTAATAGAGAACATGAATGTTATTGTGCTCAATTATTAAGGGTAGTGTATCTTTCTAATTTAATATTAAATAAGAAAGATACATGTAAAGCCTAATACTCCTTTTCTCCTTAAGGGGTTACCTCTTTACTATATAGTTGAGCTTATTGGATTTTCCTCTATGTCCTAGGCCCTCCAGCCTGTTTACTATTCAGCTAAGTCTGGGTCATTGGTACAGTATAAAAATGTTAAAAAATTTATAGTAATTTATATATTTTTTATACTTACCAATGACCCAGACGGGGATGGCCCTCCCTGGAGTTGGGAACTCTTGCCTCCCCGCTGAGTACATAGCGCTGACCAGGCACTGCCAGTAAGAATGATAATTGGCGCCAATTTCGGGACGTCTGCGTCACTGCGCATGCGCAGTAGAGGCGTAGTATGGAGGTCCTTTAGGACATGATTTCTTTTTGTTTTGGATGCAAATTTTGGGGATTGGGGGCAAAATTTGTGTTTGGCCCTGGTTTTGTTAGAGTTAGCACCAGCTAAGTCTGGGTCATTGGTAAGTATAAAAAATATATAAATTACTATAAATTTTTTAACTTTTGTGAATTTTGTTGAAAAAAAAGCTGTCTTGGATTTGGATATAAATTGTCCAACAATTCCTTTAGCACACCGTACAGGCCGCAGCTCTCACCTGATCAGTCCCAAATTTCATATGTGGCTTTGGGGCAATGTCTTGATGGGAGCTATCATATTTTTTTAATTTTGTTGAAAAACATTCCCACTATCGGCGATCTTAGATTTGGCATATAAATTGTCAACAATTCCATTAGCACACCCTACAGGTTGCATTTCTCACCCAATCTTTTTCAAATTTCATATGTAGCTTTGGTGTAATGTCTAGATGGAAGCTATAAAATATTTCTGAATTTTGTTGACAAACATTGCCACCAGCACCCATATTGGATTTGGATAAAAATTGACAACAATTCCATTAGCACACCATACAGATCTTTTTTTAATTTCCTATATAGCTTTGGTGTGATGTCCAGATGTGAGCTATCAAATTTTTCTGAATTTTCGTTAAAAAATATGGTCACCAGCAGCCATCTTGGATTTGTCAAATGAATTGTCACCAATTCCATTCGTACACCCTGCGGGCCGCATCTCTTACCCACTCTATTCCAGTTTTTGATACTGAGTTTCAGTATTTTAAAAATACCGCAGTATGACTGATTACAGAATATCGCCGGAACATACAAATAATTGACCATTTTTCTTAAAAAAAACTTTTGCATGTCTTAAACAAGGTGCCCTCTACGTGTTCAAGCCCACTCTCCAAATTTCTAAAACCTTAAAAGTCTGCCAGTTCGCAGGTGAATTTGAAACAAAATTAGGTAAGTAGCAATGTATTGTCATTACCTGGAAGATGGTGCCAATTTTCTTTTCCATCTAACGTTCAAGAAATTGGTTGTTGTTGCATGTCTTGATATGTCAAAATGAGGTAAGTGGTTTTATTTTATTAAAATAAAATTCATTCTGAAGCATAAAATGGTGTTGTTTTTATTTTCACAAATTCACTTTGCAGAAGATCGACAAACTTGGCAACATGCACTCTCACATGTCAATTATTCCCCAGGAGGGAGAGGATCCCTTTGACAAATTATATTTGCTTGAGAACAAGAATGTGAATGATCTTATACAAAAAAACCCTTTCACCTTGCTGGTGGGTGAGTGGGTGAGTGGGAGAGTGGCAAGGAAGTGGGTTCACAGAGTGGGTTTTTTTGAAGGGGTTTGAGTGATTTTACACACACAAAAATTAATTCAAACAACAGACCCTTCTTCCTCCATTCCCACTCCCCTAGCTAAATTAGACTAACTATATTGACATGTAGATGCTGAATGTGACCTTACATCCTTCTTTAAACAATTATTATCAGATGAACGTTTAAGGCCCCTTGACACCTCTTGTTTTTTTAATCCTCGGCAGCATTTGCAGTGTAACTTACATTTTTGACAATGAGTATAATACAACTGCTATTGGATGACGCCCCATCTAGCATTTGAGTTTGATCAGTCATAGAGTAAAAAACATGTAAAGCCAGTTTCTTGCAAAGGAACATGTGCAACATCATTTTCAAACCAAAAATACATAGATTGTTCCTATGGATTATAATGTCATTTTTAACCTGAGCTGACTCAGTGCTGTATATTGTAAATTGTATCATTGAAAAATTCACAAAATCAAATGGCAATGTTTTGGCCAAAGAAAGTTAAGAATCTGTTTCTCAGGCCCTCCCACATGGTCATTTTAGCTGCCACATGCTCTCTTTTTATAACCAAAGCAAACTTAGAAAAATATAAATTAAATGATTTATATCTGATATTTTACCCAAGTTAATAAAATTGATAAATTAGTCCCTTGAATGTAACAAGGCTTTGCAGTGCTTTTGCACTGCAAAGCCTTTTTGCACTCAAGGGACGAAATACACCACCACCCATGCTATTCTGTTGATTATGAGGCCTAAAACAAAAAACAAACCAGAATATAAACTTTCGATGGAAAAGAAATAATTACAAAAATAAAAAGCTGCTCACCCGCATGCAATTTTACCAAAAAAGGCCTGAGAAACAAGATCTACTTTGTGGCACCTTAGAAAAAATGTTCAGAATGATGTTTTTCGAAGGCATATTCTAGTAAGTCTTATTTTATTGTCTGGCTTTTTCACATTCCCTTACAAGTATCCATGTGTAGGACAATGATAGAAAATTCTTTGAGTACTAATTTGAGAATTCACAATTTTTTTCCCCACATAAATGTTGGGATATTTTATGCATATGGTATTCATGTATAAAACATTGTGAGACTAAGAGTTTTGGATAGTAAATTTTGTATTGGTCTTTGTTTCAGTCACTGCTTCATGTTCTAAGAGAAAGCCACAGGAGTCGGACAGTTTTCCGGAAAGTTGGTGGATTTGTATATATTATGTCAGTTTTGGTTTCTATGGAAGGATGTTTAGCAGATCCTCCCAAATCACCATGGGATACTGGTAAATGAACTTTTTTTTATCATTTGATAAGTAAATAGAGGATATTAAGTGTTTTTGAGTGGATACCGAAAATTATCTCATGAAGGACTGAGACAAATGTTTATTTTGCACAAGTGAAAATAACCATTTGTCTCGGTCACTAGTGAGATAATTTTCGGTATCCACTCAAAAACACTAGATTTTCTTTTTATTTTACGCTTTTTATAAGACTGATAATTCCACTTGTTTCAACTTTGAATTGATGCATAAAAGTAAACAGTGCATTGAATCATTGAAACGCGAAAGTGATTTGATTGATACTCGGAACAGATAGCGTCTTGCAATCTGATTCAGCTGGCTGATTTCTAGTCCAAACATGGCCTGAAAGGACGTACCAAACCAAAAACCTATATTACAGATTTTCAGGCCATGTTTGGACTAGCGGGTTTCATGAATCAATTCAAGGTGAATATGTATTGAATTATTGCTGGAAATGATCGGTATCCACTCAAAAATTCTAGATTTGCTTTTCATTATACATTTTTAGAACAAACTGATTATTTTCAGTGATAATTTGTCTCATATTCACCTTGAAGTGATGCTTTGAAAGCCACCATTTTGATTGAGACTGTGAAAGTGAAAATTTCTATATATTCACAGTGGGGGATACGATTTCTATCTTTCCGCAATTTCTTCGATAATCTATCGTTTAGCATATAATGGTAGGCTTGCACAGGCATTATTTGATACTAACTATTTTGTGTGGTTATCTTTTTTTAACTTTTTGCATTCCGTTAATTAACTAAAGTTCTACTAACTAGATCTTTACCGAACTTCATATGTGTGTTAGGTATGAGTGGAAGAAGCCTATTTAATTTGACCATGATGTGCCAAAGGTCAAGGTCACAGTGACCTTCAATGTTAAATACACTTGAAATTGGTTTCCGCTCTGTAACTAAAGTTCTACCAACTGGATCTTAACCAAACTTCATATGTTGGTTAGGTATGATGAGTGGAAGAAGCCTGTTTATTTTGACCATGATGTGCCAAAGGTCAAGGTCATAGTGACCTCCAATGTTAAATACACTTGAAATTGGTTTCCACTCAATAACTAATGTTCTACCAACTGGATCTTTACCAAACTTCTTATGTGGGTTAGGTATGATGAGTGGAAGAAGCCTATTTATTATACCCCCACTTTCGAAAGAAAATGGGGGTATACTGGATTACATGCATCTGTCTGTGCATCCGTGTGTGAGTCCGTCCGAGGATATTCATAACTTTCATAACTCAAGTAAATTATTATTTTCTATAATATTTGTTGGTCATAGGTATGCCCACACTAGTTATTTTTTTTTTTTTTTATTACTTGTTCACTTAGAAACATTATTTGTCTGTTCAGCCTATATCTCAGGTATGGGTTATCGGATTTCAGTGAAATATGGCTTACGGTTTGCCTATGACAAAGGCTTCTGCCTCATTGCATAAAACTTCCAAACACCAAACAATTTACAATACCTTTTGACTTAGAAATTGTTGGAAATTGTTGAAAACTTTCGAAGAAAATGGGGGTGGTGGGTATACTGGATTGCATCCGTCCGTCTGTGCATCCGTCCATCAGTCAGTACGAGAATATTCATAAATAATATTTGTTGGTCACATGTATGCCCACACTAGGCATACACCATGTCGGGGTATGCACCGGACGACAGTCCAGCTCTTGTTTTGACCATGATGGGCTACACTTTAAATTGGTTTCCACTCTGTAAAGTTCTGCAAGACTGATCTTGTTTTTTTTTTGTAATTCTGTCCATGATATTGCAGGAGGGGCATATACCATGCTTTGCGTTGCTCTTGTTTATTTTTTGTAATTATTTCTTTGCCATCAAAAGTTCATGTTCTTGGTTGTTTTATGTCTTCGGCCTCATAATCTACAGTCCAGAACATCATTGGTGGTGGTGTATTCCGGCCCTTGAGTGCAAGAAGGCTTTGCAATGCTAAAGCATTGCAAAGCCTTGTTGCACTCAAGGGACAAATTTATCAGTTTTATTAACTTGGATAAAATATCAGTCATACACCATTTAATTTTTATACGCCGTTTATAAAAACAGGATGTATTATGTTATCAGTCTGTCTGTCCGTCTGTCCCTCTGTCTGTCCATAAACAATTTGGTTTCCGTTCATTTGAAGTCGAACGCCCTGACTGATCAACATCAAACTTTCAAAAGTTGTTTTTAGCAATAAAATACAGGTCAAGTTTGTTATTGGTGTTTCTCAGTCCATCCGCTGCAGAGTTATGGCCCTTTGAAAACACAATTTTTCTAAAAAAATTGGTTTGCGTTCATTTAAAGCTGAACGCCTTGACGGATTGACACCAAATTTTTCAGATGTTGTTTTTAGCAATGAAATGCAGGTCATGTTCAATATTGGTGTTTCTCAGTCCATCTGCTGCAGAGTTATGGCCCTTTGAAAACACAGTTTTGGAAAAAAAATTGGTTTCCATTCATTTAAAGCCGAACACCTTGACGGATTGACACCAAATTATTCAGATGTTGTTTTTATACACCCGTTTGAAACAAATTAGTCAAGGCAAACTATTCCCGTTTGAGCTGAGTTAAATTTGGCATGTGGATTTAGTATAACAAAATACAGAATGGGTTTGATTTCCGTTTCTAGCGGCCCATTTGCAGTAGAGTTATGGCCCTTTATTTATGGGAATTTAGCTCAACTTCTCGTTTCCAGACGATAACTGTAGTTTGCCTTGACCGATTTATTTCAAATTTTCAGTTTTTTATTTTTGACCACAAAATACAGCTCAAGTTCACTTTTGACCACAATCGCATATACCTTTCCAGAGTTATTCCCCTTGAATGATTGCAAATTTGTGGATTTTGTGGTTTCCGGATGATAACTTTAGTTTGCCTTGACCGATTTTTTTCAAATTCTCAGATTTTGTTTTTGACCACAAAGCACAGCTCAAGTTCATCTTTGGCCATAATCGCATGTACCGTTTCATAGTTATTCCCTTAGAATGATTGCAAATTTGTGAATTATGTGGTTTCCGGATGATAACTTTAGTTTGCCTTGACTAATTTGTTTTAAATTCTCAGATTTTGTTTATGAGCACAAAGCACAGCTCAAGTTCACTTTCTGCCAAAATCGCTTGTACATTTCCAGAGTTTTTCCTCTTGAATTTGTGCATTTTGTGTTTTAAGGCTTATAACTTTAGTATGGCCTAACTGATTTTTTATACGCCTGTTGAAAAACTGTCGAATTATGAAATCAGTCTGTCTGTCCATTTGTCCATCCGTCGGTCTGTCCGTTCGTCAACATTTGGTTTCCAGATGATAACTTTAGTATTTTTTTTCGATTGACTCCTAAACTTGGTATGTGGTTTAATCAACAAAAGACAGGTGAAGTTCGAATATGGGGTCAGTTCGAACTTCGAAGTTCCCCTGAATTATGGCCCTTGTTGGACATAGAATGCATCAAATATTTGGTTTCCGGATGATAACTTTTAATATTTGTTTTCCGATTGGTTCCAAACTTGGTATGTTGTTTAATCACAACAAAATACAGGTCAAGTTCGAATATGGGGTTGGTCCGAACAATTTTCACCCTCACCCCCATCCTTACCCCAACCCTTCAAAAATACAAAACGGGCGTATAATGTCCCACTAGGCGGTGCTCTTGTTTGAAGGTTGCATTGGTTATAAAAAAAGAGCATGCGGTAGCGAAAAGGACCATGTGGGAGAGCCTGACAAACAGTTTTGTTTAACTTTTTTAGGCCGTAGGCACATTTAATAAAATTTTCACCCTGTAATCTGAATAGAGTCTTTCACCAATGATTTCTTACATTTCATTTAGATTAATTTTTCATCAAATCTAGTCATGGCGGCTCCCCACCAGCCATGACTATATTTGATGAAAAACAACTTGAAAATACTCAGTGGGTTAAGAGCTAACCACCAAACTTCATGAAAGGCATATATTGTGAAAGGGCTTGAAAGAAGATGCACTCATTTCACTCAAAAAAGGCAGATTTCAAAGTTCTTTGTATTGATTACCTTTGGAGTGCTACCTTAATTTCTATCATATTCATGCTCCAGTTTCAAATTTTTTTTTATACATAGGTCAGAAAAACTCAAAAATATGTAAAGCAAGTGATTAATATGGGAGAAAATAAGTATTTTGAAACCCAATTTTTAGGCTTTATTCTGTGTCACTTAATTTAAAGGCAAACAAATTAAGTTGAATTGATTCTGTAAAAACATTCTCAAAACCCCTTATTTTGTCATTCATCTTTGTCTTCATTGTCATTTGTTGATCTGATGACACAGAAAATAAATCGACTTTTGTGATGCTAAATTCTCAGTCAATGTTTGTTAGCTCATCTTGACAAAGTCAAGCTGAGCTAATCTCATCGCTCTCCGTCTGTCGTCTGTCTGTCCGTCTGTCATCTGTCAACACCATGTTTTGGTCTTCTCCTTCCTAGCCTCTGGTCCAATTCAAGTGAAAGTTTGTGTGAGTGATGGTCCCAAAGGGGCATTGCATTTTTATTCAACTCAACATGCCCATCCCCATAGGGAGGGAGTGGGGGAAAATGCTCCAAATTATTTTAAAATCTTCTCAAGAACCAGTGTATACAATGACTTGATATTTGCTATGGATCTTCTTTTTGAGGTGTAGAATCAAGTTTGTTCAAACGAAGTTCGTAAAGCAATATTTGACTTTGTAATGGGAGGGGCCAGATTTTTGGCCCTGCCCAAAATTTCTAATTTTCTGAACCGATGGTCCGGTATGAACCAAATTTGGTATGTGGTATTATTGGGTCATAAGTACTTGACCTATGCAAAAAAAAAAAAATTCTAGCATTCCCATGGGAACCCTGGGAGCTAAAAATAGAAATATTTTCAAACGCCCATATTTCCCAAACCACAGAGAACAGAGAGCTGTTATTTGGTATGAAGTATCCTTAGCACCAGTAGAATTGAATGGTAAAAAAAATTGCCATCGGTTATGTTAGGGTGTTCTGTAATGGGCATCGAAAAAATGCTGAGTCAGCATATTTGCAAATTTTTTTAAAAATCTTTTCTCCAGAACCAATCATCAGAATCTTTTGATATTCGGTATACAGCATTCATGGGGGGGGGGGGGGGGGGGGGGGGGGGGGGGGGTAAAGTTTGTTAAAATAAATCTCATTGGTTCATATTTGGGCTCACTACAGGAGCCCAAATTTTTAAGATAGGGTAATATGGGGAATATTCTTTTAAAATCTTCTTCTTCAGAACCACCAGTCAGAATGCTTTCATATTTGGTATACAGCATCTCTACTGGGGTCAGATTCCAGTTTGTTCAATTCAAGTGCCTGGGTTTATATTTGGGCTCGATATGAGAACCTGAAATTTAACTTAGTACAATATGAGGGAAATTCTTCAAAATTCTTCTTCAGATCCACTAGTCAGAATGCTTTCATATTTGGTATACAACATCTCTTTGGAAGGGGGGGGGGGGGGGGGGGTCAGATTCAAGTTTGTTCAAATCGGATCCATAGGTTAATATTTGGGCTCGCTATGGTAGCCCAAATTTTAACTTAATGCAATATGAAGAAATTTCTTTAAAATTTCTCTTCTTCAGATCCAACAGTCAGAATGCTTTCATATTTGGTACACAACATCTCTAGGGAGGTCAGATTCAACTGTGTTCAAATTGAGAGCTTGGGTTAATATTTGGGCTCCCTATGGGAGCCGGAATTGGCCATTTTGCTGAAGAATTAAAAATGTTGCATTCGGTACCCTCTAGAGGTGTGTAACTAAAATTAATCCACATAGGTTGTATCAAGGGGCTTCATAGGGAAACTCTACATTTTACTTATGATCAACTGAAGAAAAGGCTTGGAACTGGTACAGTTAAAATATAATTGCTGCAAAATGGGTGTACTATTTTTGTTATAGTGCCACAATATAATCTAGCATGGGAGAAGGTATGGCTTATGTTTTGAGTCAGTTTTAACTGATGAAATGCTGTTTGTAACACACTGTTCTTAGCTCTTTTCAGCAGTGTGACATACAACAAAATTTCATGAGCTAAAACTTCAAGCTGCAATTTTTCCGCAAATTAAATATTTCAATCTTGTTTGATAGGCTCAATGAGCTCTGTCAAAGAAGATTGTTTTGGTTAAATTCCTAGTTCTTATGGAAATAAATATCAACTTGAAATTTCAGTATTTTGACATCAGTGAGCAGGGAGTCGATGGAAGAAACTCTAGTAATGAACGAGGAAAAAACTGAGCTGATCATATTATCCTTAGCACAGAAACAGTAATAGTAAATTGGTAAATACTCTCTTGCTGTATAACAGCAACCTGCCGATGGATATTTTTGGAAGTGGAGCAGTCCTTTTTACTGTAGCATAAAGGATGATGCTAATGCCTCCTTGTCCTTATATCGATCACTCATCTGTGAACCCAACTACTATTTTATAAAATAAATTTTATGCAGAAACTGCACTAAGTTTATATAAGCTTCACTCACAGGCATAAACATTGTTCACCATGTTCTTATGGAATTACAACCATTCATATTTGAATTTTTGTATTAATATCAGGAAGACAATTGTTAGATTTTTATCAAGCGCAATCACTGTTCTCATTAGTTTTTTTTACATATTGATAGCCCATGACCTTCCATGCCTGCTCTTTCATCAGTAGGAATCGCATAAACTCCTTTCTTGATTTCCATAGGATTTCCCTAGAATTTGATGCATGATGAAGTTGAATTCCTATGTTTTACCACTTAACTGGTTGAGAAGAACAAGCCCATATGTGGCTGAAAAGTGCCTGTACTTCAGTTATGGCCTTCATGTACTGTGATTTTGCTTCAGATTCTCTGAGAAGCAAAAATCAGGCCTGTCATTTTCAAAATTGAAGGAGGGCCATAAGTGCCCTCCTTAATTAGGCCCAGGAGGGCTATTTGTGACCTTCTTTAACTGAGCTAAGGAGGGCTATTGAGGGCTATTGTAATATTAATAGTAATAGTAATACCAATAGTATCATATTCACGTGTGTAGAACTTCCATCATGGATCATATAATACTGTTATATCGATAGACTGTATTCAGACTGGCATCATGACATATTCAGAAACAATTTTAAATGTGGGATTATACATTAAAATATTAGCAACGTTAAATTTCAAAGAAACATTGAGTATTTAACTTGATTTCCCTTTATAGCAATGACAGCCATTGTTTACGTTATACACATGTCGTCTGCACGCACACAGAAATCAGATGACAAAATTGAGTAAAATTGGGAATGTGTTGTAGTCTGAATCAAATAAGCATGCATTTACTCCAGTGTACAGTACTATATGTTCGCATATTATAACCACGTTTTCTCTCTGCTGAAACAATAGCACAACCCCATTCTGTTGCCTGTTCAATATATGATAAAGTGGGTGATAACTGCCCACAGCATTTTTCCATTCAGGAAGGTGATAGTTGGCGAGGGCAAATCCCTCCTCACAATGACAGACCTGAAAAATATTTTGTTCATGTCGATTTGTTTGTGATAATTTATTGGAGAGTGCAGGCACTCCTCAATAAATTATCACCTACAAATCCACATGTACCTATTCTAACAACCAAAGTTAATTTAGTACTCTGCCAGTTGATCTACTTCAGCAGTGACAACTTCAATAACACAACTTACTGCAGGTCTTTTGTGATAACTTGTTTGGAAGAAAAGTGAATACAAATAGGCTTGGTAATAACCCATGACTGATTATTTAGGTTACACGGAAGTTACTTCAGTTGCGAAATATGAGGACAAACTATAGCTTACAACAAAAATAGTAAATTAAATTCCTAATTAATCATGTGAAGGTGGAAAAGCACCACAACAGTAGCTTTTTTATGTAAGTTACCACCATGCTTTACAGCTAATGGTTTATGATGTAAGGCCTTTATTACCTGGCCTGACATGGAGATGTGCATGAAATTCTTTTATAATATCCCATGACACTTTAGATATCTTCCTTAATGCAAATCCAGTGAACATTTGAATTGAATCTTTTACAAATTGCTTTGAATCAGGCACAACATGTGAAAGTAAGCATTTAGTGTATTTCTTTGTTTCAGTCCTTTTGCATAATTATAACATCTATTACTCTAAATATTAATTTCCATCAAGTCCTGCCTTCCATATGATCGTACCAGCTCTTATTATTTTCTGAGGTTTTAACGAAATATGTACAGAAGCAAAATTAGTGTGTGAAGATTGGCTTGAAATATATTCTGTTGTTTCATAAGTTCCTTTCTTAAACAAATATACATTTTCGTCTCTTGTTACTCCAGTGGATTTCATTTAACTGAGTAGCACAGTTTCATTGAATAACACTTGTCAGTCATTTATAACTTTTAAACACCAAACCATTTACCAAACCTTGAGTACAAATTTTTCCTTTTCCCTATTTCATCTAAATTTTCGAACGCCAGAAAATAATTAAATTTTCCAGCATCCGAAAACTTCGAAAATGGCCAAAATATATGTGGACAACAAATATGGATGGAAATTTTGAACAGTTTTGAAAAACACACTGCTCCGGTTAATAAATTTATTTTACATGCACTACTGGGGGGTACCTCAGAAATGGGAAAGATAAAATAGCTGTTCAGTATGGTGACTTTATTTGCTACATTGATCGAGGCAGAGGAGTTTGATGTCATGGGCTCAAGCGAGCCATGGGTAAGACACAAGGAATGGGTAGACCAAGTAAGCGTGTGTGTGTGGATAGGTGTAGGGCGAACGGAAGGCCAGGAAAAGGGGGGAGGGGTAGGCATGTACATTAAAGAGGATTTAAAACCGTTGCTGATCACAAATCTGGAAGATATCATCACCTCGGCTGAGGTGTCAAAAGAAATTGGATGAGTAAAGATCAGTCTGAGAAACAAAAGTATTGCCCTTGGGATTGTGTACTGTGTGGTGGAGGGAAGTAAACCTGAGTGGAATGACTCGATATACTCAACACTAAGGTCCAATATCACTGAACTAGAAAACATGGGGCTCGGTATAATTCTGATGGGCAACTTTAATGGACACTTAGGTGATAAGGAAGAAGGCATAGAGGGTGGGGACAAGAAAGTCAACAGGAATGGAAGGAAGCTGTTGAACTTCACAAATGAGCTCGGTCTGAAGATTCTGAACAGGGACGCTAGATGTAAGGGGAAATGGACCTGGGAGAGAAACGACAGAAAATCAATAATTGACTACATTCTCATAGATATGAATTTATGGAGGGAGGTGATAAGGGTAGAAGTGGATGATGAGGGCAAAATGGAGTTGGATAGTGATCACAACTTGATTACAGTGACGATGAGGGCCAAAAACCTAGAGAAAAGCAAAGGAAGCTTCAAGGAGGTTTGGGAACACAAAAAGGATGCCGATTGGGCAAAGTTCGAAGAAAAACTGAAACCAAAGCTTGCAGCTGTACACAAGGGGGGCAGTGTCCAGAAGATGGCGGACGCCATAGTTGCAAGCCTAGTGGAGACAGGGTAAGGAAAGTGTAGGAAAGATTAGGGTGCCAACACAGGAACTTTTTGGTACAGAGTGAACGAAGAACTGAAAAGGGCCATAAAGGTTAGAAAAGCTAAATGTGCTGCAAACAGGAGAAGTAGAAAACTTAAGGGGGTGGAAAACAATGAGGCCATGGTAGCAAAGGAAGAATACCAACAAGCACGAAATAAAGTAAACAAGATTAAAGACGACAACCGGAGAGTGCGAAATAGCAGTCTTATTAGGACGATAAGAACGACAGGTGAGGGGGGGGGGGGGGGGAGGGGCTGGTCGAGTTCGAGTGTATTTCGGAAATGGGTGAACAAACATAACAAAGGGAATAACCCACAGAGTATTAAAGTAGATGGCAGAGTTACAGAAGAGCGAGATCAAATCGCATTAGAACTAGTCAAGCACTGGGAAAAGGTAAAAGATAAGCGATGGGGCATGTGGAACCCACCAGAGTGTCCGAACCAGGTCGAGGAAAATCTGTCGAATTTCGTGTGCAGCGAAATCAAAACTGAGGAGGTGTGAAGGGTGATCTCAAAATTAAGGAATGGAAAAGCGGGAAGGGTGGACGAAATTCCTAACAAGTTTATCAAAAAAGGGGGAGAGGAACTCTTGGAAAGCCTAACTGCCCTATTCAATTTAGCCATAGAAAAACAAGAGGCCCCAATGGAGTGGAGGGAAAGTAAAGTGACATTTATTCACAAAAAGGGGGAAAAGACGTCTTGGATAACTATCGAGGGATTTCTGTCAGCAGCAACAGTGGAAAAGTCTTTTGTAAAGTCCTGTATGGGGGATTAGGGGAGGTGATTGAAGAGAAGGGTTTTTTCTGAGAAATCCAGAATGGCTTCTGGAAGGGAAGGAGAGTCACTGACCATCTTTTCACACTATCCCACATGATAGAATCTGTGAAAGCAAAAAAGAAAAAGATGTTTATAGCCTTTTTGGATGTTAAAAAGGCATACGATAGAGTATGGAGGGAGGGGTATGTGGCGCAAGCTGGAAGCTCTGGGATGGGGGGGCGAGTTTGTTGGGATTATGAAAGCATTATATAAAGATGTACAGAGTGAACTTAGCCTGGGAAACATTACAACAAAACGTGTGCCTATGGAGATAGGCCTAAAACAGGGGGGTATCCTTTCGCCAATTCTTTTTGCATTGTACATCAAAGGTTTAGGAGATGAACTCCTGCATAGCAACGAGGGGGTTGCAGTTGGTGAGGTGGAGAGTGGGGGAGTTCTGCATTCCGGAAGGTAGCAGTAGACTTCTTAGTGTAGGAGAGACTAGTGACTATGAGTACCTGGGGGTAAATATAAACATCACAGGAAGAGGCATCTACCGAAACCACACAAATAAATTGATTCTGAAGGGGAAGCGAATCCTTAACCAAATGAAACTTATAGGGAGAAACAGTTCCAATAAGGTTTTCGTGGGGAAAACCATTTGGGAAATGGTGGGTCTGCCAAGTATCACATACGATACGGAAGTTGTACCCCTAAACCAGACAGCTGTCAAGAGCTTGGAAATCCTGCAGAACGATGGAGGCCGATGGATAGCAGGCTCGAGTAATGCCGCAGCGCTAGAAGCAATCAGGGGTGAGCTTGGGTGGATGAGGATCAAGGACAGGATAGACCTATTGAAACTCGGTTATCTTAATTATTTGGTAAATCTCCCCAATAGCCGATGGTGTAAAGTAATGTTCCTGAGAACTTTCAACTCAAATATCAAGACTGGGTGGATGGTCCAGGTGAGGTAGCAAGTAGAAAACTACTCACTGGAGATCTTGGACCTTGACGTTGGGGCAAACCAGGGTAAAAAGATCGTCAGAGAAAGGGTCATGGAGGATTGTAACCATAATTGGCGAGAGGGGGTCAAATCAAAGAGATCTTTGGGTAGCCTGCGTGATAAAGAGAAGCCTGGATTTGAAGAGTACCTTGACGGCACCTTTGGGGGGTCACTGTTGTTCAAGCTGAGGTCGCGGTCCCTGGAGCTGAGGGGAAAAATTGGGAAAAACAGTGAAAAGGAGTGCCAGATGTGTAACTTGGGCGTGATGGAGACCCTGGAACACTTTCTTCTAGAATGCCTAAAATACCAGTCTAAAAGAACAAGATTCATGGGGAGTATAATGGGGAAGTGGGATGGGAGAATGAAGGACATGGGGTTAGGGGGCGACTCAAAGGAGAGGGTTAATATACTAATCAGAGAGATTGGGAAGAATGGGGCAAGGGATTTCATCAAGCAGTTCGTCTCCGAGTGTTGGGAGGAGAGAAGAAGCGCGGGAATAGGGAGGCAGTTGGTAGAACATGGGTAACCAAGGCCTTCTCATACGAGAACTGCGACAAATCAGCGGCCGGTCGAAGTGTTATTATTATTAATCAGCATAAATGAATAAAATGAACATACCGATTGTTTGTTGTGTTTTTATTTACTTTCCTAATAAATCCCTGAGAAGAAATCACTTTTGATCTACCTGTACTTGAAAAGTTTTGATGTTTCCATAAATTATGTTGAACAGGAATCAAGCTATGTGCTTGTGTTGTTACTGTTAGATAAATAACCTGAGCTGGCTTCAGTGTTTTCAAAATGGACCTATGCAGCCATTCAAAGGCGATGAAGTGCAAACAGTTTTTGAGTGGTGTGTATCTTGGCTTAATTGTTTTAGTTGAAACTGTTCACTATTCATTGAAAGTGTGCCAGTAAACAGCCCCACTCTGTGACCCTGTGCCCATCAATGCAGTCCACTTTAACCATAAAAGTACTGTCCACTCAGCAGCTGCTCCAAGCCTGTACGGCCCTCTCCCCTCTTTTTGCAAAAAAAAGATAAATATGAATTATGAGTTTCATTTACTCCCCCCCCCCCCACCCCTGTGTGGTAACCAGTTGCAATTATATGAATTATTGACATACAAGTTTTATTCAGCCCCCCCCCCCCCCCCTTGGCACCACCAGATGGGTGAAGCAGTTATTTAGAAATATAACCCCCCCCCCCCTCCTCGATGTGCAATGCAAAATGCTACCTTTTATAAAAGCGGATACAAAATTAATTTTAAAAAAATAATGACTGGTATTTGCTCCACAGTTCCTCCCGTATTTCCTATTTTTGTTTTTGGAAGTGTGCCCTCCCCACATACACTGCTGATGTCGGAGAAAAATAATATCGAAAACTGGTATGCTTTGACAGTGTTTGGGTCCATGTGTTAATTTTTGTGAAACCTTGCAACAGCCCTGTTGATCTCATTGTCGTTTGTTCTATTTTTAATGTTGGAAAATTTTGTTGGTGTTCAGTGCACTGAATATGTTTATTTGAAGCAATAATTACCCTGTTCTGTTGCCGGTGCACGGTTTATACTGCATTATGAAATGAAATGTTCAACTGAAAAGAAAATCATTGTTATTTTGGATTTATGATTCACGCCAATCCGAGACAATCTTTGAGTGGGTGTCAGAAAATTTTGTGGCTTAAAAAAAATTATTTTTTGATGAAAAAATGGTGTCCGAAAACAAAAAGTCTCCGAAAATTTAGATAAAATATGTTAATTGCAAATAGGTTGTGGAGTAGATTATTGAATGAAAAGAGTTGTAATCACTCAAAAGAATTACTCTCAAAACTATTGAATTCCCAATGTTTGACCTATTTGCTCTCAGTACATTCAGTATAGGTATTTCATCTATTTTATTATATACTTTATAAATAACCACATTTCTATTAGCTGGATCTTATACATGTGACTGCTATTCAAAAATCCATGAACACCGGCTTTCCAGTGAATATCAACTTTCTAAATATAGCTTTTGGAAATCTCCTCTCTGGTTCTATTTCAATTGACATACTGTGATACATTGTTTATTTTTATGTTATACTGCAGATGATAACTATTGTAATGTTAAATAAAAGTATTTCTGGTTGATATAATTGAACTTTTAATTGACAAATAGAAGATTGAAAATGCCAGGCCTGTGTATTGCCTTGCTTTGACACAACCAATTATGCTATTATAGATATTAATCATTTTTGGGTATCAAATTTTCTTAATCTTATACTTTGTAATTTTTTTTCAGTGTGTAGAAAAGAAGTGCTAACAATGTTAAGAACATTGTTTAGTACAATCACAATTGCTATGAGATATGAACCAGCAAGTGCCAAATTTTTCTCCACTGAAGTAAGTACACATATTAGTGTATATACAGAAAAGCATATTGAATTTTTAGCTTTAACCCTTTACCCTACCTGAATAGTCATCAGCAATGGTGATGAAAACTCGTGAAAAACTAAAACATTTCATGTTTTTGTCTCATAGGAGCTCATAAGGTATGTTTTTCTGACAGAAAATGGAAAAATAATTAAATTTGGTTATTTGATTACTTCAAAAGTATGGACTTGTTTGGTTCCATTTCACCATCAAACTCTGTAATTTTAAACACATGGTGGAATGACATCATATTTGGTATGCAAGTGTATCTTTTTGAAGCCTAGCCCAGTGTTCAATGCAGGTGTTACAGGCCTGGCATTCCTAAAAAATGCAGGAGGGCTAAAAATCGCTCTCCTCACACAGCCTAGGGGAGCGATTAGCTCTCCTGAAGCCTGCAAAAGCTAAAAGTGGCAAAATGAAGTTGTACTATTAATGAATTCTGCCTAGTGGGATTTGTACATTTTATTTGGAGCTGCTAACAAGATAGTCTCTGTGAGACGGCTACACTCCCCCTCTAACACCTCAGGGCCTTGAAGGCCCGGAGGTGTGGGAGGGGCAGTGTGGCCATCTTGTGGAGACCACTAACATTGCAAAGATCTGAAAACCTGTGGGTTTTAGGAACAGGCTGTTGTGGTAAATATTATTTTCGTAAGGCTAGGAGGGCTATTTTTTTCGCTCTACTCATTTTTTTATGGCGAGCAGTAGGCGAGCGAATAAATTGCTCTCCTGAAAATGCCAGGCCTTGTGTTATCTAGAATATTTTTATCAGAGTTATTTCCCTTTATGTACTTGGAATCATTTCATTTTTACTATCTTTTGCAGCTTAGGTACCACCCTGGAATTTTTAGCTCAACTTTGACTTAGTCAAATTTTAGGTTATGTCATGGCCCATCGTCCATCGTCTGTCTGTCTCTCTGGCCATCTGTCTATCCGTCAACAATTAAATACAGCTCGGGCTAGATGCTGTATTTATGAACCAATCCTTACGAAACTTCTGGGGTACCTTTGTTATCACCGTGGGACAAGAACGAGTGTTTTGGGGTGCAGTCCAAAATGCAAAATGGCAACCAGCACCATTTTGTACAGAAATTAGTGCAATCAGTTTTTTGTACAGAACGTCTGTATGAAAAATCTGATTTGAATAAATTTTTGTATGAATGTTTAGTAACATGAAATACATCACATATAATACAGGTTTTTTCTTGTGCAGAAATTATGCAAATTAGATGAACTTTGATTTATTCATTTCTATTTAAACACACTATGTACACCTGTCAATATGACTTAGGCTAGGGGCTGTATTTGTGATAAACCAATCTTCACAAAACTTCTTGGGTACCTTTGTTATCACCATGGGACGAGAACAAGTGTTTTGGGGTAAGGTCCGAAATTCAAGATGGCTGCCAGCAGCCATTTTGTACCGAAATTAGGTACAATCAGTTTTTTGTACAGAACTTCTATATGAAGGTTCTGATTTGAATAAATTTTTGAATGAATGTTTAGTAACATGGAATACATCGCATATAATACAGGTTTTTTTCTCGTGCAGAAATTATGCATATTAGATGAACATTGATTTATTCAGTGCTACTTATACACAGTAACAGTGCACATGTCAATATGGCTCGGGTTAGAGGCTGTATTTATGAACCGATCTTAACGAAACTTCTTGGGTACCTTTGTAATCACTTGGGTCGAGAACGTGTGTTTTGGGGTGCAGTCCGAAATTCAAGATGGCAGCCAGTGGCCATTTTATTCTGAAATAAAGTGCAATCAGTTTTTTGTACAGAACTTCTAGGACTACGTTTGCTATAATCATGGGTTGGTAATGAGTGCTTTTGGGCTCGGCCCAAAATTCAAAATGCTGTTGGCAGTCATACTTACAGGAATTGTGTGTATTACATTTTTTGTACAGGACCTGTAAAGAAGATTTTTTATGTCAGTAATGTTTGCTATAAATTTATTGGGTGCCTTTGTTATCACTGTGGTATGAGAACAAATATTTTTGGGTTCAGTCTGACCCACTCAGGGACTCAAAAAGATAGATAATTAAAATCCTTTTCCTGAAACACCAGACAAAATAATGTTTCTTGAATTCAGCATCCCTAGGATGTGTATATTCAAATGTGTTGAAGCCAAGTTCCTGTGTTAATATTTTGTGTTGTGTGGGTAGGGTAAAAATTATTAGCACAACCCGATATTCTATTTCCAATGAGAAAAATAAAACCTCCTCACCCGTGGGAACGCTATTAACTAAAGATAAAAAATTCAAATACCTATATTTTAAGAAGGACTGGACAAATATTTAGTAATTAGTATGAATCAACCTTAGAAGGGTTTGAATCAAACAGGCCAAAACAATTGCTAACATTTGGCTTATGGTGCACCATACAATGATCTCCATTGCAACATTAATCCCATGCAGATTTCTTTTCTAGTTTAGCATCTGTCACCAACCTTTACAATACTTTACCTGTACATTTGTTACAGGCTGCAGTCAGTATTTATGTATGCTTTACATGTACCTTTGTTATCAGGTCATTTCCTAGATGTATGTCATTGCTGTGTCATGTGTCCTGTACATGTCTTACACAAGTTGAGCTACAGTGTCATTGACACATTCATTATACTTTAAATGACAGTGTTTACCACAATGGACAGATTTATAGAATTTTTAGCTCAAACTTTGATGCAAGTCAAATTTGAGCTTATGCCATGGCCAGTCGTCCGTCAACAATTCAATACGGCTCAGGCTAGAGGCCGTATTTATGAACCAATCTTTACGAAACTTCTTGGGTACCTTTGTTATCACTGTGGGACAAGAAGGAGTGTTTTGGGGTCCAGTCCGAAATTCAAGTTGGCAGCTGGCAGCCATTTTGTACAAAATTACGTGCAATCAGATTTTTGCGCAGAACTTCCATATGAAAGCTCTGATTTGAAAATTTTTGTGTGTGTATGTTTAGTACCATGGGATACATCACATATAATACAGGTTTTTTTCTCGTGTGTAAATTATGCAAATTAGACTAACTTTGATGTATTTAGTGTTACTTTCAGCACTGTAAGTGCAAATGCCAATACTGCTCAGGCTAGAGGCCGTATTTATGAAACGATCTTTACGAAACTTCTTGGGTACCTTTGGTAACACCGTGGGACGAGAACGAGTGTTTTTGATGTCCGGTCCAAAATTCAGGATGGCCGATGGCAGCCATTTTGTACAAAATTAGGTGCAATCAGATTTTTGTGTAGAACTTCCATATGAAAGCGCTGATTTGAATATTTTTTTGTGTGAATGTTTAGTACCATGGGATACATCACATATAATGCGGGTTTTTTTCTCGTGCAGAAATTATGCACATTAGATGAACTTTGATTTTTTCAGTGCTATTTACACACAGTAAGTACACATGTCAATATGGCTCGGGCTAGGGGTTGTATTTATGAACCGATCTTCACGAAACGTCTTGGGTACCTTTGTTATCTCCTTGGGACGAGAACGAGTGTTTCTGGGTGTGGTCCAAAATTCAAGATGGCTGCCAGTGGCCATTTTGTACCGAAATTAGGTCTAATCAGTTTTTTGTACACAACTTCTATATGGCTCAGTCTAGAGGCCGTATTTATGATTCGATCTTTACGAAACTTCTTGGGTACTTTTGTTATCACCGTGGGATTAGAACGAGTGTTTTGGGGTGTGGTCCGAAATTCAAGATGGCCCCAGCAGCCATTTTGTACCAAAATTAGTGCAATCAGTTTTTTGTACAGAACTTCTGTATGAAAGTTCTGATTTGAATAAACTTTTGTATGAATGTTTAGTAACATGGAATACATCATGAATTTTGATTTATTCAGTGCTACTTATTCACAGTAATTGCACATGTCAATACGGCTTGGGCTAGAGGCTGTATTTATGAACCGATCTTCACAAAACTTCTTGGGTACCTTTGTTATCACCTTGGGACGAGAATGATTGTTTCTGGGTGCGGTCCAAAAATCAAGATGACTGCCAGTGGCCATTTTGTACCGAAATCAGGTCCAATCAGTTTTTTCTCAACTTCTATAAGGCTCTTATTTATGAACTGATCTTCATGAAACTTCTTGGGTACCTTTGTTATGACCTTGGGACAGGAACAAGTGTTTTTGGGTGCCTTTGTTATCACTGTGCTATGAGAACAAATATTTTAGGGTTCAGTTAGACCCACTCTGGGACTCAAAGATTTCTTTTCTAGTTTAGCATCTGACTGTCACCCACCTTTACAATACTTTACCTATACATTTGTTACAGGCTATGGTCAGTATTTATGTACAGGCCGTTACAATACTTTATATGTACCTTTGTTATCAGGTCATTACCTAGATGTTTGTCATTGCTGTGTCACATACTCTACATGTACATGTCTTAATAAGTTAAGCTACAGTGTCATTGACACTTTCATTTTGCAAATAGGTTGAGGTGTAGTTCTGTCAACCTGTAATTCTCATAATACTTATACTTCTCTGAAAATCAACACCAATAAGACAATAGGTCCATCCATCTTTAATTAAGGCCAAAAATACTGCAATCTGCCTCAGTGTTTTTCATACATCTCATCTTAAATCCTTGAATGGTTAGGTGGAACATTCTATTCGGAATAGTATCCCTTAGGTCTTCAATACGTTTGCCTGTTGCAGTGAGCAGGTGATAGTCTTTGTTTTATGAAGCCAAAATGAACAGTCTTTCATAAAAAAATTGTAGTCTTCAAATCTTGTTAGGTAAACAGATAGATATGGAAAAACTGCAAGTGTAAAGCAAACCTTTTTATTTTATTATATTTCTACAGCTTTTTCCTTTGTAAATAAAAACCATATCCTACTCCCACGACCTCGAAAGTGTTATTCAACTCCCACAGCGATATCCTACTTCCAGTCATGATGGACTACTTTTACCATTGCAGTTGTTCTACCTCGAAATCCAGCGATAACACTCAATCCACTTCGACAAATATTCTTCTTGATATTCCAACTGACAGCGGACAATAACTATGTACACATCCACACAAAGTTATAAGAAGTTGAACATGACTACTCATTCATAGTATTGATTGAATTATTTCTTTAAAATGTGTTGATTTCCTTCATAAGTTCATATCTCCCGTCACTTGAATTTCCATTTGAAAACGAGCGTCATTGCATTCCTTTCTGATGACGTCATATTAACAGTTCATTCATTCATGTTTTTGTGTTCACGCACCAATTTTTCTAACTGTCAAACCAAATTGAGCGACCTTGGGAAACTGCTCTTGGATGACACAAGAGGGGTATTTGTGTTGCAGATATTATCAGGGAAATATAATAAACACAATAGTTCACTGCTTGGAGTAATGTATGATGTTTATTCTCTCGTGGGATGCGGGGATTATCACTCGGCTAGCACCTCGTGAAAATAACCTTCCGCATCCCACTCGAGAATAAACATCGTACGTTACTCCAAGCAGTGAACTATTGTCTATATATTAGTCATCAACATGTTTATCTCTACCAGTCCTGGAAATGAGTCGGGTGTGAGTGCAATTGCTCCCGTCAGCACCCGTGATTTCTATTTTACGGGAGCTAAAATATGCGCTCGTTGAAAAATAATGTGATGGCATATAAATGTGTGTTGTTTTGAGAAAGCAGCACACTGTGGCCAGTGGCAAGTTACTGTCATAATTCAGCAATTCCTTACATATTTAACCCTTTGGACACTAGTGGTATCTACCATGCCAATTCAGTGGCAGCAATTAGAAGAATCCATATTCATTATTTGGGGTAGACCAATAAATATTTTCAACGTGCAGCCTCTGGGCTGCATGTTGAAAATACTGATTGGTCTACCCCACACATTTACTGAACAGCCATCCTATTTAATGGGGTTATGACGTATCATGTTTCTGGCCGGAAAAGTGGCCGCTCGGTTTCAAAGGGTTAAGGTTTCTGGTGTTTGGTGACAGTATTCCCTCGAAAATTCGTACACTAACATTTTACAGGTGCAATTTACTCTTGTCTCTGATTTCGCGGGAGCTTAAAACTGCACCCGTCAATTTTGTTCATTTCCAGCACTGTCTCTATGTCCATACAAATATCTATATATTGATGACATTTTGTAAAATATGACCTCAAACAAGTGAATATGTATTAAAAAATTGTTCATGCAACCTACAAAGTTTGATAAGAGATTTCTGTGTATGCACAACCCCTACCTACATTTATGAACTGATTTTGATGAAGCTCCGCAAACATGACCACTAACAAATGAATATGAACATATTTCCAAATTTTTAATCTGTGATGATTTCAACGAACTTATTTTCCCTTGAATTTAAAAGATTTTATATAGATTTCTATATGAGATTCTTGTGTGCTCAACTTCATTTTTGAAGTGGTTTTGATGAAATCTCTTGGACAAGTCCACTAATAAGTGAACATATGTATCTTCCAAGTTTTTAAGCTGTGGAAGTTTTAATCATAATACCCTGATAATCACTGAATCCCCCTTGTTTATAGACATATCTGTCCTCAGCACATTCAATACATGCATTTAATCTATTATATCTTGTTCGGCAGAGCTTCATGAGCACTGTCGTTCAAGATATAATAGAATAAATGTTAACTTCATCTATAGAATACTGGAAAGAGGCCAAATCCCTGCTAATTGAATACTCCTGTTCATTGAGTAATTTTCAATGGCAATTTGACTATTCAGTTAGCACGGTTCTACTGTAATCATCTTCAGTGATAGTTCAAGATTGGAGACTAAACCCTCTCTCTTATTTCATGATATGGATTTTTACCAGGGATCTCTTATATTTGAAGTTTTGGTGTAATAATGACCTATATATTTACTAATTGTAAAAAAAAATGTTGAACATTCTTACTTTTCATTGTAATTATCTCATCGGTTGAACTTATAATTTTTGTCAATCAGTGGTTTCTGTTTCTTGATTTCTGTTAATATAGTACATGACCTTTTCCAGTAATTTTCGAAAATATATTATTTTTTGTGTAATTTCTACATCCTATTTTATAAAGTTATCATTTCACTTTAGGTTCGTTATGATAGTTTAACAGAAGCTGTAAGACTACTTGGGTGTTTTTCAAGTACTGTCGATGTACAGAAAACTGAAATGAAGCAAGAAGAGATTGACAATAACCATGTTATGTTCCATGATTTCTTCCATCATGCTGATAGGTACTATTTGATTTATCAGTATTGTATTATAAAAACTGCGAAGATTCTTTTCTGTAAAGTCATAACAGTTATAATGTCTGTAGGTGATACAGCCTATATACATTTTTTTCTGTAAGGTCCTTAATTTCTTCCACTGTCTGGGATGCGTATTTTGCAAATCTATTGAGAAGCTGATGTTCAAAAGGTACAGAGAATTACAAGTCGTGTTTTTGGAGACTAGCCGGATTGGTTTCTTTCCTAGTAATCTAGATTCTTTAAAGGTGATCTTATCACCTCTGATGAATCTCACCCGGGAACAAACTAGTAAGACTACATTCAATATGACTTTTGAACTTGTCTGGACCTCTTGGACATTAGCTTTTCATTATATTTGCATATATATTAGTATTGCCTCACAACCCAATTGCCCCCATCCCAATCACACCGTGGTTAGGGCTGTCACGATTATTCAGTTAGATGACAGACCGTTGACAATTATGGTAGCTGACGCTTTTTATTTTTAGTTGTTCATTTTCACAGTGATACAAGTCGAGTTTAACTTCTACTTTCTTTTTCAAAGTTGATTTGTGACATGAGTGTTTTTTTTTTAAAATATACCACACTACCAGCAAGGAGAGGCATCATTTAGCAAGATGTTCTTCATAAATAATTGTTTTACTACCATTTATTGGAGAGTGCCTATTGGTGTCTTGTCGAGGCCCGGAGGTGTGGGAGGGGCAGTGTAGCCGTCTCACAGAGACTACCTTGTTAGCAGCACCAAATAAAATGTACACAACCCACTTGGAGGTACTACAATAGTAAAACTTCATTTTTCAACTTTTAGCTTCTGTAAGTTTGAGATCTCATCGCTCCCCTAGGCAATGCAAGGGGAGTGATTTTTAGCCCTCCTGCATTTTTAAGAATGCCAGGCCTGTATAGGAGTTTTGGTGGGAATCCACTCTCCATATTCTGTAATTGTGTGCAGCCAAGTGGGACCTGTCTGAATTGAATTGAATTCTTAATTTAACGCATGTTACCTGGCTTATGAGATAATTTATATCCCTATTGAACAACAGTTGTTTGCCCTTTGTTTGTCATATCTTTTTCCGTATTTGTTTTTCAATATTTTTTTTTTAAATTGCAGGCATCCTGATAAACTACCTCTCACTCTACAGTCATGTATAGTTATGATAAGGAATTTACATGAAATGGCTTTAGATGTGTTTGACCGGTAAGTATTTAATATGTTCCAGAAGAAAGTTTTTGTGTGAGATATTTTGCAGGGGTATTTCACAGAAGAAATATTCTTGTAAACTTTCTCTCCCCCACTTCCTATGCAAGATATACGTGTCTCATGTGAGAAGGCCATGTGAGAGTATATCACATGACCCACGTGACTGGCTTATTAGCATATCTAATGAGTGCAGGACTATTCAATAATTGCACGTTCTTCTGTAAACAAACAACAGGATGTCATGTTTCGGAAATATTAGCAGATGAACGTTTCTCTAAGAAAATAGAAATAAAAACACAGTCCGCAAAACCAAAGGACACTTAACTCTTTTATTTGAATATATTGGGGTGAACGCCTTTATGAGTGGAAAGAGTTGCCCGCCGAAATTTATGTCGAAAAGGTATGCGAATACATTGCAGTGTTCATAATATGACATCTTCGGAATGTGTCCATGTTCATTTCCCTACAGATCTTGAACCTCTGTATTGTCGGTATTGTGATTTAATTTCGTGGTATATACCCCTGGTATATACAGAACTTCTGCATGCAAATCAGTTGTTTTCAGAAATGGATTGTTCAATATAGCTGCACAGGCCCCTGAATTTCTTTTGATGACGTCAAAAGTGTTTTGGTTGGGGAGAAAAATTATTCCTCATGGGGGTGAGATAGGGTTGGGGATGGGGGTGGTGGGAGCATAGCTGCTCATCAATGTTGAGTTTGACATTGGATATACAGTAGAACCTTGTTAATTGAATAGCGATATTTTTATACTGTACCAATGACCCAGACATAGCTGGTGCTAACTCTTAAAATATAGGGCCAAACACAAATTTTGCCCCCCAATCCCCAAAATTTGCATCTAAAACCAAAGAAAACATGTCCTGAATGGCCCTCCATACTTCACCTCTACTGCGCATGCGCAGTGTCAAGGACGTTCCGAAATTGGCGCCATTAATCATTCTTAGTTTGGCCCTTCATCAGTTAACATCTGACTGATCTTTGTGCTTGTAAATCTCAGTTTAAATGATGCCAGACACATAAATATTAGTGAAATGGTGATTCTAAGGAGGATATAGAAGGAGGAGAGGAAAAACGAGTGACAGAAAATAATCAGGGCTGTAACTTAAATTTTTTTTTGATCAAATTATGTTAAGTTACCTATTTTCGAGGCAACTGCCTGTTGTGGTCATTCTTGTTATCAAGATTACACAGCTTATTCAGTGTTTTCCTCTCTCCCTTTCCTTTAAGTCCCCTCTTGCTATTCTCTCATGCTTTTGGCATATTTTCTGTAATATTATTACTAAAATTTCTTGGGAGTTTTAGCTGGATAACAGAATGTATTCTGTTCTTTTCCCCATGTTTACGTCTTCACCTATGGGTGGTTAGGCGTAGTGTTCTGCATCTACCATCTGATGTTCTGCAGTTTCTTCCCTGGAAGTCTCTGTTTTGCATCAGATAGTGTATTATTGGTAACTGATTTCGGGCCAGGGTGCCTGGAGTCTTGATCTAGTGTTTTTACACTTATTGTTTACATTTCCAACAGCCCTCTGTGTGAGGGGGGATTTCTTGAAAATAATATCTTGATGTTAATTTAATCATAACTAGACACATTATTATTGTTCGTAAGTGTTGCATAAATTGTTTAAATTATTTTTAGAATTTTTGTCCACACTTAGACTTGGGATCCATTGGGGCTCAACGTTACTTTTCAGAAACTTGGGCTGTTCTGAAAAAAATATTTTTTCAAAAGTTTTTGATTCAATTATTTTTTCTATGTTAATGGATCTTGTTATTATGTATTTTGATTGCAGGGGTTGGTGCGAGTACTAGGACTTTGTTTTCTTTTCACATTGAAAGGATATTGTTCAATTGTAATAAGAGGAAATCTTCCTCTGACTTTCATAATCATTGTATAATGTAGTCAGTGTACTCGCACTAACTCCTGTTATGTATGTGTTGATTACGATGACAACATGGGAAGCGTGTGTCACGGTATGTTAGTGGGGAATTGGCCATTCCGGTCCTTTCCCCGCAGGGTCACTCTACTTTATTAATCTCTATTTCAGACGATCATGATCAGGGTGATGTATCCGTGATGTCTTCCAAAAAGTGTGCCTCCGTCGTCACAATTAATGTAGAGCTAGCGGAAAAGTGCTCAGGTAATACGTCAATTGCCTAAGAGGACCCTAGTAGGTTCGACGGCCTTTGACGTCCGCTAGCTCGCCCGGTGTAGCGTCCATTCATCGAATGGTTTGGCAGCCGGGTTCGTCCGTTGCGGTCTAGAAAGGAGTTTTGGGTGATGCGAGCACTATAAACATCCATGTGCACACCCAGTGACGGCGGATTAGAGGGGAGAACGGAGGAAGCCTTTTAGTCCGGTTCATAGCTCGTCCGGGCCCATCCGGGCTGCGAGCGAGAGAGGTCCCTCTCTCGTACTTCAACATCTGGCCCCAGATGTTGTGGTACAAAATGTATTGCATTCGGAGCATACGTCCGCTGCTCGGGATGCTCCGTTATATAGACAGTCCGGAGAGACTGTCAATAAGGCTTCCTCATTCTCATGGCAGCGCACACGACCGCACCTTGGCTACGTGACCTCCGATATCCAGTCAACTTCGCCAATCTGAGAATCCTCGGCGACCAGGTCACGCCATCCGATAGCCAGGGACACGAGGCCTGCAGTCTCCGGACGTTTGCATAAGAAAGTATGCGGGAGTCAACGTACTCGGAGCTTCCAGCGGCAAAGCATCGTAAGACTGCTTCTGCACAGGCCTCGGTGACGGACGTGCTATCCCAAATAGCACAGCTTATCGCAGCATCCCAGCAACGACAGAATCTCTGTCGCATAATATAATATCTGACGACGCTGGGTCGGGACGCTCTGCGGAAGCATCAGGTGCGGACGTCCGAAAATTTCATACGGTCCGACGGGATGCCGAAAGGGATTCGGAGGTTTTCGAGCTTTCCCTTTCGGAACAACATAAGCTGCTGTATATGTCATCCGACTTCTTCTTCTAGAGGTTCTTCGTCGGACCAGAATGCTGCGATACCGGATTAGAAACTGATAGCGTCGGTGGACTTAGAAATTTTTGGTTCGGTTCAGGGACATCGTCCCTCAGTTCCGACACAGTCCAATAATGTCTCAGATACGTTCGATTTATTGAACGACGCTATATATATTTTTTATATGCTTGCTATGTACAAGCATATCTGGTTTCTTGTTCGCAAAATTACTGAGATGTTTTTCAAAAGTGTGCCTCTGTCGTCATAGTTAATGAAGAGCTAGCGGCAATTAGTGCTCATGGATTACGTCAATCTCCTAAGAGGTCCCTAGTAAGATCGACGGAGTTGACATTCGCTAGCTCACCCGGTGTAGCGTCCATTCATCAAATGGTTCGGCAGTCGGGTTCGTCCGTTGCGGTCTAGGATGGAGATTTGGGTGATGCGAGCACTATAATAGACTTTAGTACACACCCAGTGACGACGGATTAGAGGAGAGATCGGAGGAAGCCTGTTAGTCCGGTTCCTAGCTCGTCCGGTCTGTCCGGGCGGCGAGCGAGAGAGGTCCCTCTCTCGTGCAACAACATATGGGAACGGATGTTGTGGTACAGACATTTCACCTTCGGAGCGTATGTCCGCCACTCCGGACGCTCCGTTATATAGACAGTCCGAGTGACTGTCGATAATGCTTCCTCATCCTCACAGCAGCGCACACGACCGCACATTGGCTATGTGACCTTGAATATCCGGCCAGCTTTGGCATTCAGTGATTCCATGCCGAACAGGTCACGTCATCCGGTAGCCAAGGGACACAAGGCCTGCACACTCCGGTCGCTCGCATAATAGAAGTATGCACGGGGTAACGAACACGGAGCTTCCAGCGGCAATGCATCGTAAGACCGCTTCTCCACAGGCCTCAGTGACGGACGTGCTATCCAAAATAGCACAGCTTATCGTAGCATCCCAGCAAACGACAGATTCTCGGTCGGATCAGGAATAATCCGACAGCGCTGGGTCGGTACGCTCCGCTGTTGCATCAGGTACGGTCGACCGAATATTTCATAGGGTCCGACAGGATGGTGAAAGGGATTTGGATGATTTTGAGCTTTCCCTTTCGGAACAACAGAAGCTGCCATACATTTCTTCCGGCATTATCTTCCAGAGGTTGTTCTGTCGGACTACATTGCTGCGATGCAGGATAAGAGACTATAGCGTCATTGGACACGGAGTTTTGGATCGGTTCAGGGACATTGTCCCTGAGTTGCCGACGCAGTCCAATAATGTCTTTAGAACATTTGAATTATTGAACGACGCTATATATATATATAAGCTTGCTATCAACATGCTAGTATAGTTTCTTGTCCGCAATGCTCTATTCTGCCTTTCGTGAATTCTAGGGAATAACTGTTTATTGGCAGAACTGGGCTTACCGAGAGTTCCTTTGCGTCTAAGACGGCGAGACTGAAGACTGCTAATTATCTTTTTCGCCATCTATGTCAATTCCAACCACGATGTTGGAAACGACAAAGATGTATAATAGACTTAACTTAGACGCTTTATCATACGTATACCACCTTACTGAGACGTTTATCATTACGTCTTCAACAGAAAGAATTCCAGGATATCATCCTCAATGAGATTTCTTTCTGGGGCAGTAGTTTTTCCACGTATAACTCCGCCCTTCAGTGGCAATCTGGAGTTGGTTAGACGTGACGCAGCCCTAGCTACATCCACACGCATGGATAGTAAGGTGAAGAACTCTCTCAGAGTCGCTTCGGTCTCGAGAAGCTTCTCTTCGACGGCAACCTTTCAGCAATCTTGAATTGCTCGATATACACGTTCTCTTGTTTATCAAGTGTAACAAGAGATTCAGACGTGGGCAAACATTCGGTGGTTGACTCAGAGAGTTCCACTGTAGTTGCCGGATCCGAGTTTTTCGATTATGACGGATGTCAGTCAAACAGGTTGGGACACAATTATGATCCCAACGGATTCGAAGTGCCGGGGCCTTTGGGTTCCGCAGTTTTTAGGCAAGCTCTTTACTTCCAAGGAAGAATTTTATGTTGGCTTGCACTACGTCATTGGATGAATTTTATTCAGAAACGCATGTTCAATCCTGTCCGATAATACGACAGTAGTTGCGTATATCCGGAACCAGGGAGGCACTCATTCGGTTCCGTTATTAATTTTAATGGAAAGAATCCTTCTGTTTGTTATAGAACACCAAGTTCTGTTTCGGTTCGTCATATTCTCGGTTGTCGAATCGTATTAGCAGACTCCCTTTCACGTAAGGGTCGTTTGTTGCCGTCGGAATGGACTATCAACAAACAAGTATTCAATCAGATTTGCTATCAATGGGAGCGCCCAGTGATAATTTATTTGCGACACAACTCTCTAATCAATTGTAGACGTATGTGTCACCGTGTCCGGATCCCTGAGCATATGTAGTTAACGCTCTATCGATCTAGTAGGACGCTATGATAGGATATGCGTATCCTCCATCGCTGTTGATTCAGCAAGTATTGCTAGAATTATTCATTCACAATACAATTCTGTTGGTAGCATCTCTGTCCCACAGAGACGGTGGATAAATTTACTTAGATGTCTACTGTGGGACTTACCACGGAAACTTCCTCCACCAGAGGATCTTTTTTTGCTGGGGAAATCGTGTCAACTTTATCACAACCCGCAAGGTCTCAACCTTCACGTATTCTGTTGTGCGGCCCTTCTTGCATAGCAAGCACTATATAGGACCAGCAGTGGACGCGATTCCTAACTGTAAAGGGACCTCCTCTTCGCTATACTATGCGGCTAAAGTGGAGGGTCTTCCGTCGTTGGTGTAGGGATCTTTATGTTGATATTTTTGATTCCTCCATACCAGACATTGCAAACTTTATACTTCTAGTATACTTGCTTGACGAGATCAACTGCAGCCAGTTACTTTTATAGGTTATAGGTCTATGTTATCTGATACCTATGCACACCATGATAGTTTACAATGGAGCCTAATGTCTCTTTATCTAAGTTAGTGTGAAACTTTTCGGTAAGAGACCTAGAATCGTTAGATTAATTCCTATTCGGAATTTAGCTTGGGTTCTTATTAACTAAAGCATCCATTTGAATCCTTGAGACAGCAGTTTCAAATTCTGGTCTTTTAAGGCAGCGATTCTCTTAGCCTTCTCTTCTGCTGAAGAGTCATTGAGCTTCATGCACTATCGGTGGACGATTCTCACTTTCGTAGTATCCGGAACTCTATTACCTTTACTACTAATTTTGTATTTTTGGTTAAGAATCAGGCTCCTAATGATATCCGGAACCTATTGTTTTTAAGGTCCTTCCGTCTTCGAGCAGGCATAGGCCTTTACTCTGTCCGGATAGACCTTTATGTATTTATTAACAGATCTCAGTTTATCAGTAGGACGTAAAGCTTCTTCTGGCTCTGATGCCTAATAGAACGGTCATTACGGTCCATTCTATTACTTAATACATTCAGTTATCTATCGGTACTGCTTAGGATAATCTATCCTTAACTCAGCAGTTTGTGCTTAAGATTTCGGCTCATGAAGTAAGAGCTCTTCTACATCTTGGGCTGACGTATAGTTTTGCTATTATAGATTTAATAGGCTGCATATTGGTCTCAACCATCCACATTCACAAATTTTTATCGCAGAAATATTGTATCCATTTCTGGAGACCTGTATTGTTTAGGTCCATTATCAGCTGCTCAGAAAGTCGATCACTTAACAATTGCAACTATAGCTATGTAGGCTTTATGTTCCGGCAGTGACTCCGTCCTGCTGCCCTCTTCGCTCTGGGCTATTTGACCCAGGGCAAGAAAAAAAGGGGGGGGGGGAGGGTGTTCCCTTGGGTCACCTGTTTTTATTATGAAAACAAGGGGATACCTCCTCCGGAGTTAGTATTTCTGAGCTGTTACTGGGATGGTTTCTTAAGTGAAAGTTATGTTTTTTAATTCATTCATGTCATAGTTTTAAAGTATAGCAATTGTATATGTCATGTGTCAAACGGATGTTATTATACTATCCTCGGACACTTTTTAAAGAGTATAAAGAGTCTCAATTCTTTGGACTAACTTTATTTATTGGCTTACTTTAAATATAATTAGTATACGAATTATACTGGATATTAATAGAGAACATGGATGTTATCATGCTCAATTATAAAAGGTATTGTGTCTTTCTAATTTGTCATAAATAAGAAAGATACACGTGAAGCCTATTTCTCCTTTTCTCCTACAGGAGATGACTCTATTTATATAGTTGAGCTTATTGGATTTTCCTCTATGTCCTGGGCCCTCCAGCCTTTTTACTATTCAGCTATGTCTGGGTCATTGGTACAGTATAAAAATCTTAAAAAATTTATAGTAATTTATATATTTTTTATACTTACCAATGACCCAGACGGGGATGGCCCTCCCAGGAGTTGGGAACTCATACCTCCCCGCTGAGGACATAGCGCTTACCAGGCACTGTTGGTAAGAATGATTAATGGCGCCAATTTCAGGACGTCCTTGACACTGCACATGCGCAGTAGAGGTGAAGTATGGAGGGCCATTCAGGACATGTTTTCTTTGGTTTTAGATGCAAATTTTGGGGATTGGGGGGCAAAATTTGTGTTTGGCCCTATATTTTAAGAGTTAGCACCAGCTATGTCTGGGTCATTGGTAAGTATAAAAAATATATAAATTACTATAAATTTTTTAAGTTTCCCAATGAAAATTATTCAGTTAACATGAGTAAAAATTCAATTAACAAGGATTGTGGCACTTTCCTGGGAGGTGCAAACCCTCTAAAATGGGCATGATGGATTATTAACACTGACCCCTGGTCTTGAGGTGATACTCATGTTGTGGTCATGATTAGCCATTGTGCAAAAATATGTGACCTTAAACACCAATAAATAATAATAGCATTTATCTTATTATATCTTGTTTGACAGAGCTCCATGAGCTCTGTCAAACAAGATATAATAGATTAAATGCCTGTATTGGATGTACTAAGGCCTATTAAACAAAGGAAAACTGGGGAAGGTCAGGGTAGTTTCTCGACAGGTTACAAGATTTTTTATTAGCTCAACTTGACAACGTCAAGTGTGAGCTATTGGGATGGGTTGTGCTCTGTTGTCCGTCCATCCGTCCATATGTCTGTCCATCCACAATTTCTTTAACACACCCTACATGCCACAGCTATCACCCAATCAGTTCCAAATTTTATATGTGGCTTTGGGGTAGTGTCTAGATTGGGAGCTATCACTTTTTTTCGAATTTCGTTAAAAAACATGGCCACCAGTGACCATTCTGGATTTCGATATAAATTGTCCACTAATTTCTTTAGCACACCCTATAGGTCGCAGCTCTCGCCCAATCTGTCCCAAATTTCATATGTAGCTTTGGGGCAATGTCTGGATGGGAGCTATCGATTTTTTTCCAAATTTTATTAAAAAACATGGCTGCCAGTGGCCATCTTAGGTTTGGCATATATATTGTTAACAATTCCATTAGCACACCCTACAGGCCGCAGCTTTCACCCGATCTGTCCCAAATTTTATATGTAGCTTTGGGGCAATGTCCAGATGGGAGCTATCAAATTTTTCCAAATTTCATTGAAAAACATGGCCGCCAGTGGCCATCTCAGATTTGGCATATAAATTGAACAAGTTGACCTGCAGAGTCATTGACACTTTCATTCAATTAACAGTCATTTACTCTATAACCTACATTCAGTTAACAGGTCAAATTTATACAGGAGGTATTGTAAATGGTTTTGTGTTGGAAAATTATTTTCAATTAACAGCGTCATTCAGTTGAGAGATATCTAATTAAGTGGGCTCTGCTGTATAATAATGAATGGGAAGGTTGTTTCAGAGTGTTGTAAACAGTTTGCAGAGGTATTTGCCCCTTTCAACCTTGTCATCATAAATTTTTGTGTGATACAAAACTTACCAGCCATCAGCGGACAATGCAATAAACAAAAATCTGTAAAAAGGATGTAGGGGTTGTAGATCTGAATTATTTCTGAACCTTCAACCAAATGTGAAATTGATTTGCTTATGGAGTGATAACAGTGTTAATTGCTTACTAGGATCACCTTTAGAACCACAGCCTTAAAACAAGTAATTATCTGCTGCCAGGTTAATTCTGATGATGATGCAAGGGGAGCAAACATGATCTAACTTGACAGTAGATGGTATCACCGTGTCAGTTGAGAATACAGTTGAGTCCCCTTAATTGGATATCTCTTAACTGAATAACCCTGTTAACTGAATATAACTTCCAGATATAATCAGGAAACAAAACACTTCCAAACACAAAACCAATTACCAGACTTTCAGTACATATATTACCTGTTAATTGTATGTAAGTTATAGAGTAATCTCCTGTTAATTGAATAAAATTTCTTGTAATTCATTAGAACTTACCCAACAGTCCCCAAATTCCCTGTTTTTCTTTTTAGCTTAACTTGACAAAATCAAGATAAGCTATTACCATCACGCATGTGGATGTCTGTGAGTCTGTTCACATTTTCCTTTAGCACAGGCTATACCCCCAGTCTACACCTCAAATTATTTTTATTGAAAACATAACATACAGGGAACAGATATTAACATATTCTCAACTATCACAATTCTTGTCTTATTTCATAATCCTTTCATAAACAGGAAGTTAAAGTACCCACAGAGAACAATCTATCAGTGGTGAGCAACTGTCAGGCTCTCCCAGAGTACTAAATCGGCACAAGCAGGGTTTGATTCCTTGAAGGCTAGTGCTCACTCCATCTACATGAAGTGCACTTTAGTACACAGCACCCCCTCCCCCCCCCCCCCCCCCCCCCCCCATGTGGGCAATTTGGGTTAACTGCCTTGCCAAAGGACACAATGCAGTTGCCACTGGTCAGGATCAAACCATGCACAAAAAATTTCCCTCATTTATAAGCCTATTTATTGGTCGAGTTATGTTAACAAATGAGATCTATGATTTGGCGATGGTTGGTGTGCGTTCTTTTGGTGAGCATCCGTGCATACTCAAACTGTTTGTGCAATAACTTCAAGAAACATTCTCTGATTTGACTAATATATGCCATACAGATCTTTTGCAATAATATCTCAAATCAGTTCGAAAACTGGCCCGGCCCAATTTTTTGTTACAGATTTATGGGCCTCAATTAGTCAATTTCTATGAATTTTTAGCTCGTTAGTGCAATAACTTCAACAAACGTATCCGATTTGACTAATATTTGCCATACAGGTCTTTTGCAATGATATCTCGAGCGAGTTCAAAAACTGGCCTGGCCCAATTTTGTCTTACAGAATTAATGACCTTAATTAGTAAATTTTAATGAATTTTAAGCTCGTTTGCAATAACTTCAACAAACGTACTCCGATTTTTCTATTTTCTCTTGTTTGTCTGAGCACCATAGAATAAATGCTCAGATTATTTCTAGAATTCAGCAAAGTTACCAAATACTTATTGATTGTATTTTCCTGTTAATTGAATAATTTTCACTGTGAAATTGGCAATTCAGATAACAAGGCTCTACTATACCTTGTAATAGGAGAATCATCCATAATAGGAGCTACATTATTTCATCATTCAATTTTCAGACAGCCATTCCATCATAGTAGGAAAGATTCACCAAACCCTAAGAGACATTCCAAAGAAGATGGCCAAAAGAGTTTAAATCTGACTCCACATCCTGAATTACATATAGTTCATCCAGGGGCTGTTATATCAGTTTTTCATTTGTTACCTTCCATAGATTTTCCAGATAGTCTTCAGGTAGAGTATTTGTATAGGCATTAGCTCAAATTGCTTTGTCATTTTTCAGAAAAAAATTATATTAGGGCCATGCAAATAGGTTTTAAATTTTTTTAATTTGCATGCATCACATTGTGTTAACTGGTTGAGTGCTAGAAGCCCCATCATTGCTCTGTTGAAAAGTGCTGAAAGCCACTTTAGTGGCTTTACACTGTATGCATTAGCTTGGGGTTTGATCAGTAGAAGAAGAACATTGTTTTTATGTAAAATTATTTGTTTGCAATTTATTGGAGAGTGCCTATTGGCACTCTCCAATAAATTGTAACAAAACATTTATGAACAAAATCATGCTAAACTAAGGCGACTTGTGCTGAGGGTATCTTTGATAAAAATGACCCATTTTTCAAATCACCTTTGAAAAATAATTTAGCACTCACCCAGTTAATTAAATGGTTATTTTGTCTGACAGAACAATTGAAATGACAGGAATATTCCATTATTTGGAATTTTTTTTAATGATGAATAAAAAAAATACTTTCTTCCACAGACGCTGCCGCATACTCAGAAAACATGCACATCAAACCTTTTTTTCTCTTAAGAAATAAGAAAAATCATTACTTAGCACACTTGTAAATTCCACATTTGAAACTTAAAGTGTTTATGCAAAGTATTACTCTTCAGTAAGTGTTGTCATCAGTAAAGAACATTTCATATTATTTTTTGTGTTAATACCTTTATTAACCTTTTCCAAAATAACAGCCAAAACCTCCAGCACTATTCACAAAAACCACCATTCAGTTCTATTATTTTTGTGTACCCATACTATGTATGGTACACATAATGCCGGCATCCGGGGTGTCCATCCGTTGTTCGTCCATCCTTTGTCCATCCATCTGTCCGTCTGTCTGTCCGTCTGGCATCCATATCCATTTCTTTGGCATTCGATAACTTGAAAAATATTGCTTGGATTGTCAAGTTACTTTATATTTGTGTTCAGGTTACTAATGTGCTGAGCTGTATAGTTTTTGGTGTAAATCTGTTATTTTGATCCTGAGATATTAACCCTTTATCCTTCAAATTGAAAATTCCTCCAATCCCTTTGGTATTCGATAACTTGAAAAATATTGCTTAGATTGTCAAGTTACTTTATATTTGTGTTCAGGTTACTGATGTGCCGAGCTGTATAGTTTTTGGTATAAATCTGATAATTTGATCCTGAGATATTAACCCTTTATCCTTCAAATTGAAAATTCCTCCAATCCCGTTGGCATTCGATAACTTAAAAAATATTGCTTGGATTGTCAAGTTACTTTATATTTGTGTTCAGGTTACTGATGTGCCAAGCTGTATAGTTTTTGGTGTAAATCGGTTATTTTGATCCGAGATATTAACCCTTTATCCTTCAAATTGAAAATTCCTCCAATCCTTTTGGCATTCGATAACTTGAAAAATATTGCTTGGATTGTCAAGTTACTTTATATTTGTGTTCAGGTTACTAATGTGCCGAGCTGTACAGTTTTTGGTGTAAATCTGATAATTTGATCCTGAGATAATAACCCTTTATTCTTCAAATTGAAAATTCCTCCAATCCCTTTGGCATGCGATAACTCAAAAAATATCAGTCCGATTGTCATGTTGCTTCATATATGTGTTCAGGTTACTGATGTGCCGAGCTGTATAGTTTTGGGTGTAAATCTGATAATTTGATCCTGTGATATTAACCCTTTATCCTTCAAATTGAGAACTCCTCCAATCCATTTCTTCGGCATGCGATAACTCAAAAAATATTAATCCGATTATCAGGTTACTTTATATATGTATTCAGGTTACTGATGTGCTGTATAGTTGTTTTTATGTAAATCTAATAATTTGATCCGGAGATATTAACCCTTTATCCATCAATTAGGCACTCCTCCAATCCATTTCTATATGTACCCATACCATGTATGGTGTACATAATGTCGGCATCCGGGGTGGCCCTCCATCATACAGCTTTCTATTAGATGCGCGTATGGGTACACATCTGACGATTTCATTGGTCTATTTTTTAATTTGTTGGTGTCAAAAACATAGCTTACGACCCCTCATTGGAACAAGCTCATTGAGTTCATTCTAATGATGAGTAATAAGCTATGTGGTTGATACAAAAGATGAAAAATTTTCCTTATTCAAGAATTTTATTGGCAAGGATCGCCTGCCTATCATGTTAAGTAATGGGTTAACATCTGGAAAGACTCTTTTCTGTTTTGTTCTCCACCAATTCAGAATCATTCACAACAATGTTTGAACAGTTTCCATCTTCAGAAAAACTGCTCCAGGTAATGCAAACCAACTAGCAACTTTTCGGATGAGAAGCATAGTTGAAATAAAATAACTAAAAAGAAACATGTCATCAGAAATTTCTATAATCTTTCACAACTTCATTTGTTCCATAAAAGTTACTTGTGAATGAATTGTGTGTCAGTTTTGAAAAAATAAAAAATTTTTTTAAAAACTCACCAGTTTTGAAAAAAAAATCACCCTTTTTGACAAAAAAAACAGCTTTTGAAAATAAATTTACCACTTTTGAAAAACAAATTCTAACCACATTTGAAAAAAAAATTAACACTTTTGAAATAAATTGTAGTTTTTTCAAACCTGGAACTTTTTTTCAAAACTGGTTATTTTTTTTTCAAAACTGGAAATTTTTTTTATCAAAAGTGGTTATTTTTTTTTCAAAACTGGAGAAAATTAATGGAAAATAGTTCTTTTTTAGTTTCAAACTTTTTACCAGTCCTCAGCCTTCAAAACCGGATGTCGCCTGGTGCCCACTTGAATCTCTGACCTGTGCAGGATGCTGGGTGTCGACTATAAAGTTGACAGAAGATATCTGCATTGTTTTGTACGACATCGAAGAACCGTCACCTTTTCTAATACTAACTCGTTAAAACAAGAGCAACGCGAAGCATGGCATATGCCCCCTCCCAAAATGCCAAGTTTATCAAACGCCAAATTTATGCGCTATAACTAATAATACGGTCTAGCAGAATTTTAAACCTCTTACTTGCCAAAAAGTCAGTAATTTGACCTTGAGGTCAAAGGTCAGTGTTATATGTGGGTCATGATGATACGCAACACATAATCTCATGGTGATACACCCACATGCCAAATACCATAAGCCTTGGTCAAAAGATAAAACACATATATATGTTTAAATTTATGTGTTTATTCTAAAAAACATGTCCAAATAGTCAAAAAAGTGATTTTTAGGAAATTTTTCGGGTGGTAGCTAACCCTAACCCTACCCTACTACTGACCCTAACCCCCACCTCCCCCCCCCCCCTCCGTGTCATAAATTTACACTATGTGACTAAAGGTGAAAAAAGACACATAACCCCCGACTGTACTTGAAAATAAGTCACATAAGCCAAAAATAGCCACATAAACCGAAAAACAGCCGGGGCAGACATAAACCCCTTCCATACTTACGACTAAACACTTAAACCCATTTCGTTAGCTCGGACGTACTGACTGACAGATAGACGACGCCACGACTACATTCCCCGAAATTATTTTTCGGGGAAATAATTAATTAAATCCAACATATGATGACAGCAAATATGTTGGACGGACACATTTTGCAATCATCTCCTAATTTAAACAAGGGCAAATAACTATGTAAATGTTTATGCAAAGATGTTAATTCTGTTTCAGGATCCGTTCCCCCATATTGAGGTATAAACATGGCAAACATTATTTGAATTCAACAAATAATGACAGTGCCACAGCAGCAAATATGTTGGACAGACACATTTTTCAATAATAATCCCCTAAGTTAAACAAGGGCAAATAACTCAGTAAATCCTTCGGCAAAATTGTTAATTCTGCTGTAGGATCCGTTCCCCCATGTTGAGGTACAAGCATAGCAAAATTTATTTGAATCCGACAAATAATGACAGTGCTGGAGCAGCATATATGTTGGACAGACACATTTGTGTAACGAACATATGTAACGTACGAACGAATGGACGAAGCTCTCCACTAGATAACCCCCCCCCCCCCCCCTCCCTGACTAGATCAGTCGGGGGCATAAAAAGTTGCTAGCGTTTTAAAACAAGGTTACTTGGGGTGGAAGTCCTCTAAAATGAACAACCTGAGTATAATCGGTTGACTAACCTTGACTTTATCTCCACGTGGTGGTCACGATTAGTCAGTATCCAGAAATGTTACCTTGAACACCAATTTGTTCGGCTCATACTTCCTCTGAAAAATTGCCCGACACGATATGACTCATTTTGTTGAATCTGTTGTTGAAGCTCAATTGAAAATATCAAACTACGACCCAACGATGACACCAAAATAACCCTAACCTTTCACAGACCCTTATCGTTGATAGCACTCATTGGATTAAATCCATCCTTGGCCTGTTCTACCCCTGTAATGGCTTCTACCTACTCTAGTATACTGACTATCCATGTATGGCTGTTACCATTAGTGTACACAGAATCCTCGAGACAGAATCGTAACTCGTTCTTCACATGATATTAACGATGTACACATTGTAACTTCAACAAATTTCCAAGGCGGCTCACATGTGATGTATTCACGCTACACAAACTACGCAACATTTTTGGTAAAAATCCTGTACTGATAACCGTATTGCCCGAAAATTAATGATACACTTTCGTCTTGCACATTTGACAAATCCGACACTGACAGCCGCAAATGTGAATCTAATTCTCATTTTATCCTGAAGAATATTTATTTCAACACAAATGTAATTCTTATTTCGTGGAATATGGAAACATCGGGACAGGAATATTTCGTGGGGTTACTGCAACAAGGTACCATCTCGACTTTTTTGTGAAAATTGACTTTTTTCACAAAATGATGCATAATTGTGCAAATTTTCTTGTGAAAATATTAGAGCTCAATACTGTAAATTAATTAATCTAATGACTAATTACTAAAATGTACCATCTCATAAACTATCATTTCCTTTTGAGCAACAAGGTACCATCTCTGTTTAGTTACATGCAACAAGGTGCCAGCTGGAATACAGTTCCATGTTTTTGATAAGAGTTAATTAAATTATCTTCAATTTCACTGTAGGATTGTTTTATGGCGCCTGTTGAAACTGGGTCATGGGGATATGACAAATGTGTAATTGATCATACATTCATGTACATACATATAAATAGGTGAGGTATGGAGTTGCATTACACCATGTTTTAAGGGGAAGTCATTTGTCATTGATAAAAAAGTTCAATGTAGAGAGGGAGGGTGGAATTGGAATCAAACATAACTATACATGCCTTAGTCAGAACTGACACTGGAATGCAAAAAGGATCACAGGACAAGTAAGAGTACTAGTTACAGAAAAAAATGTATGGAGAATGTACAGGTAAATTATCTACTAAAAACTATTTGTATTTTTTTAATTTATTTTGTTTATTTATTATTGGGGTTTAATGGCACTTTAGCAACCAGGGTCATATTGTGTCAGTAACAGTTTTACGGGTGAGGAAGCTTGAGTACCCGAAGAGAACCACAAAGCAATACCAAGCAGCTGTCAGCTTGCTAGTATCGTCACTCAACACTTTGATAGAGAAAGGGTGACCATGGCAAAATTCTTGCGCACAATCGACATGCAGTATGCCTTAGTACAGGGTATCATCATGTCCCCATGTGGGCAATTGGGGTTAAATGTCTATCCCAAGGAAACATTGCGGGTAGGTTAATCAACATGTTAATCAACGAGATAGAAAGACTGCGAACGTAAAATCGAAGTCCAACGCTTACCACTTTACAGTTGGCAATAGAAGCCACCATGTGTGCAAGTCATTATTTCTTAAAATATTGGATATTGGACGGAAAACGGTGGACTATGCTCTGAAGAAGAAACTACATGGTGATTTTACAGGGACTGACAAGCGAGGTGAAAAGTCATCTGTGAATAAAATGCCTGATCATCTTATTGACTTGGTTCATTGACATATCAAATCTTTCCTAACTCTGGAATCACATTATGCTCGTAAAGAGTCCAAAAAACAATATTTGAGTCAAGAATTGAATATAAAGATTATGTATAGACTTTGCAAGGAGAAGTATTATAAGAACTCTGATTGCCCCATCTCTGTATCATTATACAGAAAGATATTTTGTGAAAATTATAACTTGTCTTTTCACAAACCCAAGAAAGATCAGTGTGTTATTTGTAATGCATATGACAAAAAGAAAAGAACAGAGAAGCAGATGAAGAAGAGACCAATAATGTGCAAATCACAGAAATGAAGGATGCGGACAGGCAAGAAAAGGAAAGGGACAACGATAATGCAAAGAAAAACAAATTGATGCATGTTGCGACATTTGATTGAGAGGCTGTGCTAACAACCCCATGTTCGTTGGTTGGACCAAGACAATTGAAATACATTGACATTGTGTTATAATTTGTCATTTTACTCCCTAGCAGATAAGAAGGGTGTGTGCTACTTGTGAGATGAAGTACTTGGAGGAAGAGGGTCAGATGAAATAGGCAGTTGTGTGATCAAAAACATCATCTCAGTTGTTAAATATAACCCTAATGTTTGTGTAATAAGCTATTACTCTTACACTTGTGGGGGACAGAACCGTAATCAGTTTGTGGCAAGTGGTATGCTTTACAGCCTGGTAAAACACCAACGTCTTGAGAAGATTAACTACAAATTCTTTATGCCAGGACACTCCCAAATGGAATCCATTCTGCTGTGAAGAGGGCTAAGAAAAATACAGAGGTACACGTGCCAAGTCAGTGGGGAACAATAATTTTTATGGCACGAAAATCAAAGCCTTCCATCGTCATACCAATGAAATATTCCGACTTTCTAGACATGAAGTTATTAAAAAATGACACCAAGCGAAATATGAAAATAACAATAATGGGAGAAAGAATCAATTGGCTGAATATCAGGTGGATTCAAGTTCGGCAAAATTCAAAAGATAGCCTATTCGTCAACTACACCTTTGACAGTAACAAGTTCCATGAATTAAAGGTTGTGAAACCAAGATGAGATCTGTCAAAATACTCACCCGGACAGCGCTATCGATGTAAATTGCCAATTTCCCTGGCCAAAAAGAAGGACTTGGATTCATTGTGTGAATTGGGTATTATTCCAGAGGAATACCACCAATATTACCAAAGTCAGCCAGCTGGAAAGCCGAGTAAAGATAGATATCCAAACGTGTCAGAAAGTGAAATGATTTGGAATAGTTTGTTTCTGATGAACGAAAATTTGCTGACCCTATTCCAAATAACTGTTCTTTTAAAGGATTATTTTGTTTAAACATTTTATCAAAAGGACAAATCGTGTTTTCATATTAGTGAGACGAGTATTCACGATGCTGCAAGGCTCAAATCAGGTATGTGTAATTATTCTGCCCTCAGATTGACATTGCAACTGTAATAGGACAGATAGTCAACACAATTGATATAAATTAATATTGAAATGAAATATTTTGATGTAGTTTATGCAAAATAAAATTGTGCAACAAGATACCATATCACAAGATGGTACCTTGTTGCACTAAAAAATGCCAAAATGAGTAATGCAACAAGGTACCATCTTACAAATGACCTTGAATTACAGCTTTGTCATTGAACTCTGACCTTGAAACTTTAGTGAGAGCTAAACTTACCCAGTGTGTATAATCTAACAGCAACTATTCATTAATACAATGTGACATCTATTTTACACAATAGTTATAAACTTTGTTTTGCCATTTTCTCAAAACTTTGAAAAAGTGAGATGGTACCTTGTTGCTGTAACCCCACGATTTCATCTCGAAGGTAAGTAGTAGAACATTGGGGAACGTGGATGGGAAAAAAAATATTGGAGTCAGCAACAAAATCAGAGGGTCAGTCGGGTTACCGGAAACACAGGATTTTTTTTTTGGCCTTAGGCCTATTCTGTTGCCATGAATTGAACATTGGCTGTGCTGGTCAACCGCGAAAGGGCTAACTTGCCAACCGACAACATTATCACACACACACACACAGAGCCTTGACTATCAGAAAGTAAAACGAATCAGAGAAAAGGATATAAATCAGCGGCGAGAGCTCCGTTACTAGTTCATAGTCCATAGTTTCTAGTTCAATGCGAATCCTGTTACTACTTCCTAGTTCGGACTTTCATGGGGCGGTAAAGGATCGCTAGAATCATCGCTAGAGGGGCCAATCGAGCGTCCAGCGGTGAAGGGTTGTTAAAATTGTCGCTAAACGGGCCCGGTCAGCTGTCGCTAGAATCACCACTAGTGGCAAGGCCGGTGAAGAGACTAGCGGAGTAGCGGTAGACTGTAGAGGGTCGCTAGGACCAACCCGCGACGCTTGATGCTGTACTACCGGCGCCAATGCATGATCAGCGGCAGTTTTTCCGGGGACTCCCCCCAAAGGCCGGCGGCATAACAGCGGGAACACTATTTGTCCCGGCACAGCTCTCGGGAGACTCACTGCTGAGCTACAGGCCATCGGCGCCAATGCATGATTATCGGCAGTTTGCCCCGTGACTTGGCCGGCAGGACAGGGCAGGGAAGATTCTAGCGGTAGACCGTAGAGGGTCGCTAGGACCAACCCGGGCACCCGGGCATCATATCAAAAAACAAACTAGTAACTCGTTCCTTGTTACCAGTTCAATGTTCCTAGTTCAGACTTGGAGTGGTAGAGGATCGCTAGAATAACTGCTAAAGGGGCCAGGAAGGGCCTTGTTGCTTTTCTGCTATTACACCTGGGTGCATGGGTTCGACCTAGCGATCCTCTATGGTCTGCCGCTAGACATTTCCCCGGGCTTGCCACTAGCGGCGATTTTAGCAACAGCTCACCGCAAGACAGTTGCGACGATTCTAACAACCCTCACCGTTGAACGCCTGCCTAGACCCACCTAGCGATGATTCTAGCGACCCTCTGCCGCTCTAAGTCCGAACTAGCAACTCGAAACTAGTAATGGGATCCACATTGAACTAGGAACTAGTACCGATGTTCACATTGAACAAGTAGCGACGTTCACATTGAACTAGGAACTAGTAACAGGGTTTACGCCGCTGTAGGAACCTGAATCAGCTTACTAATGCCTTGTTATGTGATCTCGGTCTAGGCGAATGCAGCCTATTCCAAGAATACTAACAATAACATCCATGGCCCAAGTGAATTGAATCAGTCCGTCAATAATGCAACATGCCTACACAAGTTAGTTACCGTAACTGTATCATCAACTTATGAAATAGGAAGGATTTCAACATGAAAGTACGCAGTTAGCTTGCTGAAAGATCCAATCGTGTTTCCAAACGACCCTCGCCCCCTGCATTTTCACCCATTTTTACCCAGTACTTGTGCATGTGGATGGTGCTGATTTTCTCTGACCAGATGTAATAATGATAAATTTGCCAACGCAAAATTATCGCCACCCACTCTGGGAAAATTATTCCACCACCCCATAAGATTTACTATTCGCTTGCCTAAATTATGACCACCCAGTGATTCCAGTCTGATATGTTGTCAGCGTGAATGACAGAGGAATACAAAACACATGGGTGACACAATTTTGTCAAAGCTAGATTATCATTATCAACTCTGGCAAAAGTATCACCACCTGTTCTGACAAATTATCACTATCCGCGATGACCAAATTATTACCATTCGCCCTGCAAACGGTTGAAACCTATCATCACCTGCTCTGATAATTTTGCCAAGGCAGATTGTGATAATTTTGCCAGCGTGAGTGGTAATAATCTTGTCTGTGGGTGGTGCTATATTTGTATGTGATCTAAGCCAACAAAACCGTCTACTTGTAGCAGTTTTTAGAAAATGTTATTTGATTGATTTGAAATATAGGAATCTTGATTTGTAGCATACCCCCTCATATGGGGACACTTTTTCTTCCGTGACGCATTCTGTGTGATTGACAGGTGACCCCTTTCCCCATCGGTGACAAGGGTGTGATTGACAGGTGACACCACCAATAAAACCTCCCCTTTCTGGTGACAAGTGTGTGATTGACAGGTGTCTCCTCCCTCCTTCGGTGACGATGGTGTGATTGGCAGGTGACCCTATAATAAAACGTCCCATTTCCAGTCAAGGGTACTCTTTTTTAGGGTGGGTACCTCTTTCTGGGGAACTTCTGTGTAATGCCCTGCACATTATCTGACACCAATGGGTGAACTCTTTCGCCCTATTCACAAGTATGTGAGTATCATTGGCCATTGCACAGGACACCACGGGGCTCCGTCTCTTTGAGGATATCTGTACGGTGATATTCTTTGACACTAAGGAGCATGACCATCCACTTGTGGTTACGGGGGCAATCTTCAGGAATGCAATTGGGCTTCTATGGTGATTTTCTACAGAGATATATGATTACAACAACCTTGGTACGCTTGGCCTCTTCCACCACCCTAACAGGTGTTAAGAGGATATTATTTGACATGAATGGTCAAGTCCATTTCTGTGGTATGGGATGCGGTATGTGATAGTGCTATGTGCTACGCAGTATGTGATAGTGCTATGTGCTATGGGACACGTTTCTTGTCTACCTGCCGTACCTGGGGAAATATGTGTGGTGCAAGTGATGATATTTTTTGTGAGGATGGATAACTACACCTCCACAGGTTTAGAGAGAAAACCCAAAGCGTGTGGATGTTGAGGAGCGAATCCTATGTATTTTGGCGCTAATGGTACACTATTGCGCTAATGCCGCTCAGTTGATGTAAGTTGTACTTAATTGATACGCTCCATATGGTTGAGTACTGATAATGTGACATAAACTCCCTACTAACGTTGGGCACCGAGAGACATTCTTTGACATACCCTCATGGTTCACAGGGTGCAATAGGATGGCTGGCACCATCTCAAGGATCACCCAAGGAAACGGCCCTTGGCATCTCGAAAGGGTGTTATGGGTATTCTCCAGCACGAATACCGCCAGGCACGGCCCATGTATTGGGGGCATAATGGCGGTAAGGATACCTGCAACCCAAGGGATTTATAGAGAAAACCCAAAGGTGTGGCGGGGGTCCCGTTCTGTTCAATTGCCACCAGAGCAATGGGCGGAATGGGTGTTTTACCATCGAGGGGGAATGCGCGAATAATTTGCTAATACCCCTCATTTGATGGAAGCTGTATTTAATTGATACCCTCCATATCTTTGATTGACCAAAGGCGTGTTTCCACACCCTGCAGAGGGCGTTTCATTGAAGAGCGTAGTGGTCTATTTAGCCAAACGGAGGTATTCAAGGTAGAGCTCACGCATGTCTTATAAGTCAGTAGAAAATCCCCTTGAGTAGTGTTTATGTTATTTAGTTCAATTTGTAAAGTTTACAGTTGTACAATTCAGCTGTTGTGCCAAAGTCCGATTGGAATGTGGCTCTATGGAACAAATTTATTTAATGGAATTAAGAAACTGAAAAAAGCTGACATATTAATAAATATTTGCGTTGTTAAGTATTTTTATTTGTAAATATAATGACCGACACATTCAAACACATCAACGTTTCAACATCGATTTTAATGGTCAGACATGCCTGGAACGTCATATCAAGTTTTTCTGTACTGTATAATATTTTTGCTGTTTTATCAATTTTATGATAGGGCACGAATTGTAAACTAATTTCTTATCAAAATTCTATACTTTTAAGTTGAACTAGATCTGTATTTATTTCAAGGTAAATATATAATCACACCAGAATAATATCTATACCCTATAGTGGGTTCTAAACACACGATAGACCAAATCCTAGCCCCGCATTATTAGATTCAGTTTTATTAACATACAAGCAATGGTTTCATGCTTTATGCAAAACACTTTCCAATGAGAGAAACATATGTTAATGGCCACAATAATTACTATATAAAAGGCCGCAAATACAGACAAATAGTGTTTGTGTACGTTTTTGAAACTATTCAAGGGACGTTACTACTTGTTTATTTTTGAAACAAATACAGCAATGGTGTGTGCAGGAACTGGTTATAATTGACCCCCATGCCCCTTGATTAGACTGTTTAACAGCTGTTCATAACCAAAGTAATTGTTCTAAGGGAGGATGGGGAGGAGGGGGAGGATGAGGATGCAGTAGAGTGGGTGGTGATGGTAGGGGGTTGTCGGAGGAGGAGGAGGAGGGAAGACTAGGAAAGAGGAGGCGAGATTAGGAGAAGAGAGACTCATATTCACCTTGAAATGATGCTTTGAAAGCCGCCATTTTGATTGATACCATGAAAGTGAACTTTTCTATATCTTCACAGTGGGTAATACGATTTCTATCTTTCTGCAATTTCCTCTATAATCTATCATTTAGCGTATAATAAAAATGCTTTTTGAGAATATTACTGGCTGGTTTTGATGATTATGTTGGGTAAAGAGTTGCTATAGAAGAGATTTACTTTAAGGCTGTAGAGTGCACAGGGTTAGTAACTCATGTTAATAATGAAAAATTTTATAACCAAAAAGTGTGACTAACCCTGTGGAAAGCACAGGGTTAGTCACTCTTTGTGGTTATGAAAAATTGATTACTTCTATATCACACACTTATTTATTTATTGAGGTTTAATTACACTTGACAGACACCTCGTGTCGGAAGTTTTACGGATGGAGGAAGCTGGAGTACCTGAGAGAACCACCGAGTAACAGCGAGCAACTGCCTGACTCCCCCAACGTACTAACTTCGAACATCCAGGGTTAGCCTTGGTTGAAGACAAATGCACCATTGATGTTTGTCATTGCTGTGTCACATACTATACATGTACATGTTTCCACCAAAACATTTTACACATTGCACATTTTCCAAAATGTATACTGGCAGGGAAAGGCATAGCCAGAATGGCTGTCTTCCTACCTTTCCCTGTGAAAGAGAGAAGAAAAGAAAAGAAAGAAAGATAACAATAGGCAGGGAAAAAAGGGATAAATAATTGCAACATTGTGGATTCCATACTCTGCCTTGGCGTGGTCACACTCTGACATGCGCTCATAGTGCCGCTGATGGTTAGCACCTGCAAAATGTCGCTCTCTTGATTCTGACGACACAATCCTCCAGATACCTTGAATGTAACGGAACAATACATAGACCTACGCAGTGATTGGTGCAGGCTGAATTAGAGGCGATGTGGACGAGAATACCAGACAGCTTTTAGAGTCAACACCTGATTTATTGTTAATCATTTATCCAACGCAAAGAACAAAACCCGCCGCACACGGAAATGACCGTTCACATTTTATTACACTTCCACTTCCCGACTCAAAGCTGCATGCCATGACCCCCTCACCGGAGCGAGCTCGTTGAGCTCGTCCCAGTGAGGGCACACAGCCATGTTCCTGAGACGGAGAATGAAAGCTGTCGACTTAATCGGTTCATGTGCCACATAGGTTAGGTGAGACAATCTGGACAATAAGGGTTCGAACAGGAGACATCTTCAGAATAAGAGGCGAGAAGCGTTGCTGTTAACTTTTTCTTAATTCATTCCTATTCTCTGTTTTTCTAATGTCCCTTTCCAAGTCATTCCACAGTTTTGGAAGTGCAAAAACCGGTAATTTATCAAAGACTTTTGTTCTGGTTTTGTGTCTGCGTACGAGACCTGTCTGGCGAGTGTTTACATTCATTTGATTATTTACGATCGGGAAGAAATTTGCAAATGAACCCGGAAGGTTCCCATGGTGCCAGTCAAACAGGAATAATGTGGCGTGTAATTTGTATAAGTCTTCTAACTTCAGTATACTATCTTTGATAAATAGAGGGTCAGTGTGGGCATTGTATTTCTTATTATTTATTATTCGTAAAGCTCGCTTCTGCAGTTTGTAAAGACGATCGCAGGCTTTGGACGCACCCCATAAAGGAATTCCGTAGATTAAGTGACTCTGTATCAATGTGAAATACAATGTTTTCATAACTTCATGAGGGAGAAACTTTTTAACTTTATTAAGAGCGTAATTGGCAAGTCCAGCTTTCTTACAAATTTGAGATATATGTGCGTTGTACGATAGATTTTCATCAATATTTATACCAAGAAACTTTAGGGACTTCTCATTTTCTCCTTTACCAACTTTACTGATGACTCGATTGTTTATAAAAACATTCTGATGAGTAATATGCCTTTCTCTTTGGACTGGATTAAATAACATGTATTTCGTTTTCGCTTCGTTCAATAATAAGTGGTTAGCGGCACACCAGTCAGATATATTTTGAAGTTCCTCATTGAAATCTGAGACAAGGGGGTTTATCTTTGCTCCAGACTTTTATGTAGAAGTATCATCTGCAAACGACAAGAGATTCAGCGAAGTTGAATTACTTTTGTCATTTATGTATATAAGAAATAGGATAGGACCTAATATTGAACCTTGTGGAACTCCACATGTTAGTTCGGTTGGATTGGATTTACTGTCACCAAAAGTAACATACTGATTCCTGTTCATCAGGTAACTTTTGAACCAACTTAAAACATTCCCTCTTATTCCATAATGTTCTAGTTTTTTAAGAAGGGTATCGTGACTGATTGTATCAAAAGCTTTTGAAAGGTCTAGAAAGAGAGCTAAAGTGGTGTCCTTACTGACTTTGTTATTTTCCACGGCTATGTGTTTAAACAACTGCATAGCTGGATGTAATGTGCTGTGATGCTTCCTGAAACCATATTGGTGGTGATAGAGAATATCAAATTTATTCAGAAACTTCATCAGTCTGACAAACATGAGCTTTTCTAAGATCTTTGAGAAGGCGGGCAGAATACTTATTGGCCTATAATTTGTGAAATTATTTTCATCGCCTGATTTAAAGATTGGAATTATCTTTGCAATTTTCATTCTGTCGGGGACTATTCCTTGGCTGAATGAGATGTTCATAATATGAGCGAGTGGGCTGGCAATCGGGTCTATCGATTGTTTAAGTATACTGGATGTAATATTCTCACAGTCCTGACTTGTTTTAGACTTCATTTTGGCTACGATATCAATAATTTCAAAAGACGACGTTGGTAACACGAACATATTATCTAGCAATGGAGATTTCATGAATTCAGAGAAAGATTTTCGGGGGGTAATTATTCGTTTTGAAGTCTCATTTCCAATGCTTGCAAAAAAATTATTGAATTTGTGTGCGATTTCATTGAGTGAGTTTATCTTTTTGTCAACCAGATTAAAAAAGAGGGCAATTTGCATTTATTTTTACTTCTATTTATAGCGTTATTCATAATTTGCCATGTTCTTCGCATATCACTTTTATTTTCTAGGAGAACCTTTTCATAGTACATTGATTTGCTTTGTTTTTTAATTCTGTTAAAAAGCCGACACTAATTTTTAGCTGCGACTAGCAGCTCTATAAGTGGCAATGTCGGTCTGTCGGTCTGTCTGTCGGTCTGTCTGTCGGTCGGTCTGTCTGTGACCAACGAGTTTCAAAACTCAATAACTTTTGAAATACTTGATGGAATGACTTTATATTTGGCATGTAAGTGTATCTTATTGATGTCTAGCCACTGTTCAATGCATGTGTTGTTCCAAATATTTTTCTTGGAGTAACGGCCCGTCGTTCGGTTGGTCTGTCAGTCGGTCCGTCTGTGATCAACGAGTTTCAAAACTCAATAACTTTTGAAATACTTGATGGAATGACTTTATATTTGGCATGTAAGTGTATCTTATTGATGTCTAGCCACTGTTCAATGCATGTGTTGTTCCAAGTATTTTTCTTGGAGTTATGGCCCTTGATGAACTTAGAATTTTGTGACCAACGCGTTTCTAAAAGAATAACTTTCAAACTACTTGGTGGAATGACTTCATATTTGGTATCCAAGTGTATCTTATTGATGTCTAGCCCTGTCTGTCTGTCTGTCTGTCGGTCGGTCGTTCTGTAGGTCGGTCTGTCTGACCAATGAGTTTCAAAACTCAATAACTTTTGAAATACTCCATGGAATGACTTTATATTTGTCATGTAAGTGTATCTTATTGATGTCTAGCCACTGTTCAATGCATGTGTTGTCCTAAATATTTTTAGCTGCGACTAGCAGCTTTATAAGTGGCAATGTCGGTGTGTCTGTCGGTCGGTCTGTCTGTGACCAACGAGTTTGTCTGTGACCAACGAGTTTCAAAACTCAATAACTTTTGAAATACTTAATGGAATGACTTTATATTTGGCATGTAAGTGTATCTTATTGATGTCTAGCCACTGTTCAATGCATGTGTTGTTCCAAATATTTTTCTTGGAGTTATGGCCCTTGATGAACTTAGAATTTTGTGAGATTGCACCACCCGTCGCAGCTACGGCGTCGATGTCACGATTTTTGTAGTTCCTGACATTAAATTCTGTGGGACTCTTTATTTTTTTAATGAAGAATTTAGTCTTGTTATTGGATGAGATTAGAAGACCTTTCGTCATCCAAGGCTGTCGCTTTATGTATTTCTTATTTTCTTTGTGGCTTTGCATTGGGAATGCGGATTCAAACACATCCAGGTAAATGTTTCCAAAGTGTTCATATGCAGCATTCGGACAGTTGGATTCCATAACCGTTGAAAAATCACATTGGGACAGCAATACTTTGAAGTGTTCGATACTTGTGGAATTTATTTTTCTGGACACAACTGGTTTTGTGCTATCTATTGGCGTATTAGATAATTCGACATAGAAAATTCCAAAGTGATCAGATATATCAGTGAGAATTATGCCGGATTTGAATGAGTTTGTTATTTTGTTCAAAAAAATGTGGTCTATAAGCATCGCAGAATGATCGGTCACTCTAGTTGGTTTGGTGATGACCGGCATAAATCCCTCACTAAACATTAAATCAATAAACTTATCTGTTTTGGGGTGTGAAGCCACTTTCAAAAAGTCAATATTAAAGTCGCCCATAATTAATGATGTTTTCTTTTCCTTGTTGAGAATGTCAGTTATGTAATTAATCTTTGATTGGAACAGCTCTATGTCTGCTTTGGGGGCTGTATTTGGTCGATATATTACTCCAATAATTCTCGATAAATTATTTTCCTTTAATTCTAGAAAAATTGACTCAAACACATGCGGTATAAAAATAGAAAGGTCTTGTTGGACACTGAAGTTCGAATCCTTTTTTACAGATAGTCCAACCCCACATCGGCCATCATCATCAGTGGGTCTGGTGTGTTTTAATAGAGGATGGTATCCTTCTAGAGTATAAGATATATTGGAGGGGATCTGAAAAACCTCTGTGAGACCAATTACATCAAATGTATTTCCATTGCTGTTCAGTTCAGATAACAAGTGATGAAGGGGATCCCAATGCACATTAAGACTTTGGCAATTTATATGAAATGCTGAAAAGGATTCGTGCATACCTGTAAGCTCTGAATGAAACTCACTAGGAAGGAGATATTTATAGTCAGTAATACTGTACATGGATGGGGAATCAGTATCTGTGTTTGATAAGTCAGTCTTGTCATTCATCAGATAACTAAAGTTGTAGTGAGGATCAGCATGGATCTTGTCCAGATTAATACTACCCGCCATGATGTACAAACAAACCATCAGCAACACCGAGGCACATATACACGAGAGAGATCTGAAGAATCATAAAGAAAGAAAATAAAATATTTTGCAATAGAGTAATAACTAAAACGCTGGAAAATGGCATTTGTTGGTACAATGTTGCACAGCACAAATTGAAGAAAAGCAATGCATAAAGAAAATAAAAAAATAAAAGTTGAATTTTGAGTATTCAAAAGTGGCGGATTGACCTTCTTTGTACTCTGGTTGTACATCTGGTTATTATTGTATTGCCATTAGGAATCACTTTCCAAAACAAATCCTAATGGTTTCTACTTGCAAAATATTCAGTATCTACAACAGTTAATCCTAATGCTAGAATCATGTGCGAGAATCAATTCTGCTTCTCACATGAATTATAAGTCCTGCATCCTCCTATCTGTGGTTAATTGTTTTATGCTGGTAAAACAGGAATATTTAGTTAACTGTTCTCCAATTAGATGGAGTATTCTATTTTGTGAGTTCTGAAATTTTTCAACAATCAAGGTCTTCCAAATGTTCATAAAAGAGAAAAGATAAATGAAAATTTTTTGGATCATCCTTAAAGTGCAAAATTCCCTGTATGTCTTCCAATAACATGGTCAAAAAAGCAATTTTTATTATTTTTCTAGCTGACTGTAAGTCTACAGTTGTGGATGTTAGAATTACTGAAGGACTACTTACATGCAGAACGAAATCAGCAGGTGCTTTGTGATGCAGGCTTCACACGGCAGGTCATCAACCACAGCAGTATAGCACTGGCAGATGAATCTCATCCTCTTCATCCTTCACTTAGAAATATTTTTGAGAGACTTGCCTCCCAATCATTGACACCCTCAGACTTGAGGTATGTATGGCCATCCTTTTTTTAACAAAACATTGTGAGTTAGATGCCACTAGTTGACAGAAAGTATGTTATTTCTTTATGTTTAAAAGTGTGAAGAGTGTTAAGTAAAAATCATACACTGATGAAGTTCAGTCAGTGGCAAACAATTTTATGAAGAATTATTGTACAGTATGATAAATCGGTCAGATTGAGAGTATAAAATTTATTGCTCTCCAAAACTTAGCCTAAAAATGAATAACATTAATCTAGAGACCAAAGTTGGTTTGATTCTACCAATTTTTGAAAAGTCATTGTCTGGCAACTGTCGACAAATCAGAATTTGGTAACCCTTTACATGTACATGGAAAATTGTGAGCTTTAAACTTTTATCTAAGACCACCCTGGGATCCAGGGAAACAAAGTTGTTGGAAAAGTCTAATGAGAGCCCTTTCCAACATCATATTACTGCTACATTTCATTAGCTGAGACAAATAAATAAATAAATATACTGACATGATTTTATCCAATTTTTTTGGTACAATAATATTAATGTGGGATCAAATTATCAGACAGATAACATAAAAAATGTAAAAAAAGAGTGATTTTATTTTGCGCCATGGCCTTGTCACAGTGTATATTATATTATACCTATGTGTATGTAATTGTGGGTTTGAATGAATCCCTGAGTGCAGCTGTCCATTGTGTCAAATTCCTGTCTTAGTAGAAGCAGTGGAATTAGCTCAGAAAATAGTGAGACAAGTCATGAAACTTTACACAAATATTAAGGGTATTGAGATTTTTGTTTGTGAGCAAATAGCACCTACCTGCATCTTCATGGGCAAGGTGATAAGTAAAAGACAAGTGTTCAAATCACAGTTGTGTCTAGAACTCTGAAAGTGCTAGTAATGGATTCTTCAAACTTCATGTGAATATTTTGACACTCCAATGTGTCCAATATAACTTTTAAATAGACTGTCCATTCAAATGTTGAGGCAATTTGAAATCCATTGACAAACCATAAAATCCAGTCAGAGATAATTTGCTGCAAATTCCAAAATGATTTGTTGTTCAGTTGATGAAACATATAAAGTCTTTATGGAAAACTACAGAGATATTTTGTAGATCTTTCAACAAACAAATCTCTCATTTAATAAATTAACTTGAAATTGATAAGGCCCCCACAAAGTAGATCTTCTGTTTCTCATGCCATGTTTTGTAAAATTGCATTTGGGAGGGCGGTTTTTTATTTGATTTTTTATTTTTGTATTTACTTCTTTGCCATCAAAGCTTCATATTCTCAGTTTGTTTATGTTTTAGGCCTCATAATTTACAGAATAACATTGGTGGTGGTGTATTTGGTCCCTTAAGTGCAAGAAGGCTTTGCAGTGCTAAAGCATTGCAAAGCCTTCTTGCACTCAAGGGACAAATTTATTAATTTTCTTAACTTATGTAAAATATCAGATATAAACCATTTAATTTTTATTTTTCAAGTTTACATTGGTTATAAAAAGATGATGTGGCAGCCACAAGAACCATTCAGGAGGGCCTGAGAAACAGATTTTTAACTATTTTTTTAGGCCTAATGTGCTTGAATTGATTGTAGCAAGTTGACATTGAAATTAAATTCAAGCACATTGTCCATTTCAAGTTTCATGATGACAAGAATTTTTTGAATTTGCAGCATATTTGTCCCTTCATTTCTTGACCAGTGGTAAAACCATCATCCCATTTTATCTATTCTTAGCTCCTTCAAAATTGATCTTCATAATGGTAGCATCCTAAATAATATAATTTAGGCCATACAAAGTTGATTGTCTGTTTCTCAGGCCATTTTTTTCCAAAAAAGCATGTGGGCGGGCGTTTTTTTTTTTTTCTTTTTATTTTCTCCCCGAGAGGTTGTTTGTGGTAATTTGACCCCCACCCAAATGCCTGGTGGACCATGCAAAATTTCGCAAATATATTGGTTATTCACCACAGGGGTGTTGGGTCGTAAATGAAGTGGGGTTTGAATGTTTGTTTTTTCAGTGAAACATGAAAATTATAACACAGGACGAAAGTCACGAAACGCCTCGTGGGTGAAACGTCTCGGGTTGAAACGTCTCTGGGAGTGGGACAAATCAAATGTCGAAGTGCCAACTTTCAGAGATTTATTTGACCCAAAAAAAAAATCCTTTCACAACCTGCCTAATAAAATCGTGAATCGCAATTTTTCCCCATTATATTCAAAATTATCACAACCCATTTGAACGGGCAGTTCATCCATAAATCATATTTTTTTGAAATCTGAAAATGATATACAAAACGAATGTTTGCGTGTTTTTATTAACCAATTCGACCTCACATACCTGCCTATATGCGATTTATTTTCAACTATGACTGTTACTTTTATATCAAGCAACGGTTACTATTAGTTATCCAATTATCCTGCATCTCAAATGCATTTATTTAAATTAACTGGGAAACTCGTAACGGTTTCAAATAACAGTACACAAATTCCCAATGACGGCCATTTACAATACAAATGTTACTAAAAATAAATGCCAGGAGACTGTGTTCCATTCAACATAGCACCTGACTTTGCAGACTTTCTGAGAGTTGGTGCGAATCAAACGTGGTGCGAATCGACCATTCCCTTTTGTGACTGTTGTCAGACTGAAAGACACCTTCCTTCTTGCTGTCATTATGACTTTCCTTTTACAGAATAAAACACTTTCTGTCGTGAATATTGCTAGAACCCACCCACTTCATTAAGGTATGATGTAGAAAAAGCTTGAAGTGTGTTAATTTAAAATTTGCGAACGCATCGATATCGATTTACCGAAATGAGCACAATATCTCAAATTTTTTTTTGTGTCATAAAAAGGTTGCATGCGCACCAAAAATGACCATGCGTGCGGGCCTGAGAAACAGAGGTTCTTTTTTTGATGGCCTTACAGCAAAGAGGTTCAATCTATTTTGTATTCAGGGTGAGGTCCAGTAATAATTTAAATTATTGCTGATCCTGTATGTCGATTTAATGTGTATTGTGTCATCAAATGCTGCTATTTGCTCTATCAAAAATGTATGCATAACCGTTTGAAAGTGTTGTTAAATAGTTGATTTTCACATTGAAAGTCCTTGAAAGGGAAGTTGAATTATTCAAAACAATACTTTACGCTTGTTGCTGTTATGGAAATAAACAAAGATGTCTTTGTTTATTTCCGTAACAGTTTCAGGTGTAAAGTATATCGTGGCAAGATGGATTTTACATAGAAGTAAGCAATAAAACTTTCTTTCACTTGATAAAGGCCACAGGGCCAAAAAATTGTCGGTTCTAATTGAGAGACTTTGTTCTGAATAATTAAATAGTTTAGTTTTCAGTTATTGTTCCTTTTATTGTAGGGATTTTCTTCGACTTGGTTCTCCACTGAACTGTCTCTGTATTGATGACATTTATACACATGACTACAATTCTAGTAGTTTTTTACTGAACACATACAAACCTTCTTGTAATCAGATAATAACAGGTGGTCCTGTGCCTCTGACAAGAGTGAAATGTTTAGTTTCCATGACAACTCCTAGGGATACACGCCTTCATGGATCATCAGTCACACCAGCATTTGTTGAATTCGATATGAGTTCTGAAGGATTTGGATGTCTTTATCTTCCGAGCATTGCACCACAAGGACCACCTACTCCATCAGTGGTTGGAGGAGTGGTTGGGACTACAGACTCAGTAGTCATTGGTGGCATTGGAACAGGTAAGTTAAAGAAAAAAATGATAATCATCTTTACTCATCTGAAATATGAACAGTCTGAGCAAATCTTTTTTAGCTGCGACGAGCAGCTCTATATGTGGCAATGTCTGTCTGTCTGTCGATCGGTCTGTCACCGAGTTTAAAAAACACCATAACTCCTAAAATACTTGTTGGAATGACACCATACTTGGTATGCTAGTGTATCTTCATGATGTCTACACTTTCACAATAGTGCATGTCATTTGGATAATTTCTGTCACATTTATGGACTTGTCATCAACAAGTTTTTTTGTCACCAACGAGTTTTTTTGCCACCAGTTTTAAAATATAATTGGCACTGTGACAGTGCATCTTGTTTACTTTCTCATCAGCTGTCTGTTATTATGGTGGAATTGATGTTTGATTTCTTGCTAATCACAGTTGATAGGTAGTGTATACTCAATTCAGTAATTGGAATTAGCTTGGGGGGGGGGGGGATATGTCACCTTTCTTTCAAAAACAAATCACATGTGGATAAATTAACAGGCACAATTATGGTCAGAAAATCGTTCACGTGGACTTGATTCAACATCAAATAAGTAGATATTGGTATTTTACATGCTTGATCATTTGTGTTAAAATTTAACTTTTATAATCTGTATCAGCTGTAATATTATTATTAACTTGTTGAATGCCAGAAGCCACAATCAGGACTTTCAAAAAAATGAGGGTACCAGAGCAAAAGCCAATGTTTTCCTTGCTCCTGTTTCATATTCAGTCAAACACAAATAATATTTTGTTTATATACGTTTGTTTTATTACATATTATTGGAGAGTGCCTGTGGGCACTCTCCATTAATTTGTAATAAAACAAATTTTGATGAACAAATTCAGACAACCAGAAATAATCTAGCCCTCAACCAGTTAATATTAGTGTAAATCCCGAGTTGCAAACAAAACTTTAAGGTTAAGAACACATGGAAATGTGACTACGTACTGTCAGAATCGTGTTGCATCTCTTTGTTGCTTTGCAAAGCGAAGTTGTGCTACCATTTTGAAAGTTCAACATTCCAAATGCATTGATTTAAATAAAGATTTGTCAATATCTGTGTCCTAGGTGTTTATCATAGGTGAGTTATAAGAAAGGAAATGTGTGACATATAAAGCAATTGGCGGTAACTGCCATTGCTGGCTCCCTATTTTGCTCTACACTTGTTTATTGTTTTGAAACATATGTGACGTGTGCCCACATGACCAAACATGGGAAGTACTGATAAAACATATTGTCAAGATCACTGTTACTGAAAATAACACTTCTCAATTTTCAAATCGTAATATTAATTCTGTTTTTCACAGTTCATCTAAACTTTCTTAAACAAATTTCACGTGGTAGGGAAAGAGAATCCTTTTGATTTTGGAAGTCCGTAGTCATATGGTTGAAGGTCACAGAACTGTTATTATAAATAGAACTTTGTTAACCCTTTACCCAAGGCAACAACCAAAACCGGTCAGCGGTATCCACAAAAATCACCATTCAGTTTTTATTGTTTGTCTCTATAACATGGCTTATGACACCTCATTGGAACAAGATCGTTCTAATGAGATGTCATAAGCTATGTTTTTGAGGCACAAAATTAGTCATTCAAGAGTTTTGTTTGCAAGTCTCGTCTGCTCTTTGTGTTAGGTAAAGGGTTGAAAATTGTTTTCCAGGCAGTATTGCAACTTGTCTTGTGGATCTTCAATCCTCTCATTGATTGTTTCTAGGGTGTATTGACTATCTTCTGAATAAAAGGAAAGGACAAAATCAAAATCCTTCTGACAAAGCTTGAAATTTCCCCCAAAAGACTTGGTTGGGGCAGCATCCCCTCCCCATCAATTTGTCTAGGCCATTTAATGGTTTTATCCAGGCATTTCAACTTTCTTAACTCTCTGCTCTCTGATGTTAAAAATAGCTAAGTTTTCTGCAGGAAATATTTCTCATAATGCAGTTTGATATTTAACCAATTATATCTTGTTTGACAGAGCTCAGTGAGCTCTGTCAAACATGATAAAATTGGTTAAATTCGTAGTTAAACAAGAGAAAAACAGAGTGATTATAGAAAATTCTTTTGCACTACCCGAGTGCAAGGGATTAAATATACTAGAACGGCAACTTCAGTGAAAGTGAGAAATATAAATGTATTTTTTGTTTGTTTTATCTCAAAATGTAAATAGTAAATTATCATGAAGTAAAACTTTATTGTTATGTTTTAGGTGAACGTGTTTATCCACCTCAGTCAGGATTGACATATTCCTCCTGGTTTTGTGTTGAAAAATTCAGTCAGCCATCTAGAGACAGTCATCCTGTTCGACTGCTCACTATAGTACGGAACATTCAAGGCCGAGATGAGAATCTTATATGTTTGAATGTTTACATTTCTTCAAAGGATCGTGCATTGATTGTGTCTACCCAGGAAAATGTAATGCCATCATCAGGTAATAATTCATATTCACAGAAAACATTTTTAGCTCAACTTTGGCGAAGCCAAATTTGAGGTATTGCCATGGCCCGTCTGTCCATCTGTGTGTCTGTCCATCTGCCCGTCTGTCGCGCCATACACACGGCTCGGGCTAGAGGCCGTATTTATGAACCGATCTTTACGAAACTTCTTGGGTACCTTTGTTATCACCTTGAGACGAGAACGAGTGTTTTGGGGTCCGGTCTGAAATTTAAGACGGCCGCTGGCAGCCATTTTGTACCAAAATTAGGTGCAATCAGATTTTTGTGCAGAACTTCCATATGAAAGCTCTGATTTGAATAATTTTTTGTATGAATGTTTAGTACCATGGGATACATCACATATAATACAGGTTTTTTTCTCGTGCGTAAATTATGCAAATTAGACTAACTTTGATTTATTTAGTGTTACTTTCAGCACTGTAAGTGCAAATGCCAATACGGCTTGGGCTAGAGGCCGTATTTATGAACTGATCTTTACGAAACTTCTTGGGTACCTTTGTTATCACCGTGAGACGAGAACAAGTGTTTTGGGGTTCCGGTCTGAAATTCAAGATGGCCGCTGTGGCCATTTTGTACAAAATTAGGTGCAATTAGATTTTTGCACAGAACTTCCATATGAAAGCGCTGATTTGAATAATTTTCTGTGTGAATGTTTAGTACCATGGGATACATCACATATAATACAGGTTTTTTTCTCGTGCATAAATTTTGCCAATTAGACTAACTTTGATCTATTTAATGTTATTTTCAGCACTGTAACTGCAAATGCCAATATGGCTCAAGCTAGAGGCCGTATTTTTGAACGAAACTTCTTGGGCGCCTTTGTTATCACCTTGGGACGAGAATGAGTGTTTTTGGGTGCAGTCCGAAATTCAAGATGGCTGCCGGCAGCCATTTTGTACCCAAATTGGTACAATCAGTTTTTTGTACAGAACTTTTGTATGAAAGTTCTGATTGAATAAATTTCTCTATGAATGTTTAGTAACATGGAATACATCACATATAATATGTTTTTTTTTCTCGTGCAAGAATTATGCAAATTAAATGAACTTTGATTTATTCAGTGCTACTTATATACAGTAAGTGCACATGTCAATACAGCTCGGGCTAGAGACTGTATTTATGAACCGATCTTCACGAAACTTCTTGGGTACCTGTGTTATCACCTTGGGATGAGAACGAGTGTTTCAAGATGGCTGCCATTGGCCATTTTGTACCAAAATTAGGTCCAATCAGTTTTTTTGTACACAACTTCTATACAACTCTGGCTAGAGGCCATATTTATGAACCGATCTTTACGAAACTTCTTGGGTACCTTTGTTATCACCGTGGGACGAGAACGGGTGTTCTTGGGTGCGGTCCAAAATTCAAGATGGCCACCAGCATCCTTTTTGTACCAAAATGAGTGCAATCAGTTTTTTGTACAGAACTTCTGTATGAAAGTTCTGATTTGAATAAATTTTTGTAGGAATGTTTAGTAACATGGAATACATCACATATAATACAGGTTTTTTTCTCGTGCAGAAATAATGCAAATTGGATGAACTTTGATTTGTTCAGTGCTACTTATACACAGTAAGTGCACATGTCAATACGGCTCGGGCTAGAGTCTGTATTTATGAACTGATCTTCACAAAACTTCTTGGGGTACCTTTCTTATCACCTTGTGACAGGAATGAGTGTTTTTGCGTGCCTTTGTTATCACTGTGCTATGAGAACAAATATTTGGGGGTTCAGTCAGACCCACTTTGGGACTCAAAGATTTCTTTTCTAGTTTAGCATCTAACTGTCGACCACCTTTACAATAATTTACCTACACATTTGTTACAGACTACGGTCAGCATTTATGTACAGACCGTTACAATACTTTACATGTACCTTTGTTATCAGATGTTTGTCATTGCTGTGTCACATACTATACATGTGCATGTCTTAAACAAGTTGAGCTACAGTGTCATTGACACTTTCATTTCATGAAATGTGTACTTTATTCATTAACTGGTTCCAGACTGAATTCATTCTGAATGGTAAGTTAAATGTTATGGTGAACAGCTTTTTCTTGTAGTACATGACAATATCAATGATTAATGATTTCCATAACTTCATTGTGTTTGGTTCATTAAATGTTTATTGCATTTTATTGGCGAGTATATATGGGTTCTCTCATAATAGTTGTATGCAGATAATATTTATGATAAAATCATGAAAACTTTTATTTACAAAGTTTGAATGGATTTTTTAAACCTTTGAACCTGGTGGTATCTTCCATGTCAGTTCAGTTGCATCAAGTGGAGTCCTTATTCATTATTTGGGGGTAGATCAATTAATATTTTCAGCGTGCAGCCGAAGTGCTGCACGTTGAAAATATTGATTGGTCTATTCCACACATTCACTCAGCAGCCATCCTATTTAATGAAATTTTGTGGTACCACATTCCTGCATGGAAAAGCAGCCTCTCGGGTTCAAAGATTTTAGGTGCTGAGAAGTGCTTGAATTTCAAAATTCTTTACATTTGAAGAACAGTATTGATAATCTGTCAATTTAAAAATGGTATTGCTCCAAATGAACACACCCTTTTTCAGAAGCCAAGAAGTGGAAAAAAGCATATTTGATTACATTTTTGGGTTGATGCTGTGCATAATTGATAAAAAATGTCAGTTTGTGCTTAACATTTTGGGTGATTACATCTAATCTGTCAGGTAGCACTGGCCTGGGCAAAGTCCCCTTTGAAATTTAAAAAAAAATTTTTTGCAAGTTTCCAAGTGGAAAAATATGCATTACAACAAAAGTCGAAGGTCAGTATTCTTGATTTCAAAATCCCATCTGAGCTATGTATAAAAATGATTAGTTATTTCAACAATTCCTCTTTAATCATGTTTCTTCTTGTCCTTCAGTTACTGGTATAGAACATGAAATTCCCCTTTGAAATTTGAAAAAAATATTTTTGTAAGTTTGCAAGTGGTAAAATATGCATTACAAAAGTCGAGGGTCAGTGTTCTTGATTTCAAAATCCCATCTGGAGCTATGTATAAAAGTTATTAGTTTAATCATGTTTCTTCTTGTCTTTCAGTTACTGGTATAGAACATGAAACAGAGCCTGGCCTCAATGAAAATACTGTTAGGTTTTGGTGTCCAGAGCTGACACAGGAAGGACAGTGGCATCATATGGTGTTGATATTTCACAGAGCTGGTATTATGAAAAATAGCAGTGTTAGTTTATACCTGAATGGAGATCATCTTGAGACTTTGAAAGTAAGATAATCATTAATGTTCACTTTAAATGACTTACTGATAACTTAATGTGGCACTCTACCCATTCTTGACAAATCCTCAGTTGTTTTTCAGCAGTCTTCTTCAGAATCACTGAGCCTAATCTAAACTAACTTGGCACACACTGTCTGGGAAAGGTATAATGCTTTCCAGTTTTTTTTTAAAAGACTGTTGCTGCTTTACTTAGAGTGAGAGTAATGCCCAAAAAGTATTATTGTTTTATTGTATCTTAATGACACTTTCAAAGCCAGGTTCACAGTTTTTCATGTGGAAGAAGCTGAAATACATGGAGAGGACCACAGAGCAGTGACAAGCAACTGTCAGATTCCAACTCAATAACCCACACCAGCTGAGTTAGCAGTGGTTGAAGGCAAATGCACCATCTGCGTGAAGGATGACTTAGTATACAATGCCACCATGCCCCCACATGGGTAATCGGGATTAAGTGTCTTGCCCAAGGCTACAACATGGAGGTCATGGGTCAGGAATGAACTGTCAACCTTGTGGTTTACCCCTTAAGGGCCTGGACAATGGTCCTGCATTCACACCTGTCCACAACCTGCACACATCCAGTGGCTTAACAGTGACTTCTAGTCAAGTCTTGGCTGCCTTAAGATGCAGCCCAGACTTGACTATAAATCACTGTCTGCATAATTTGTCTTTTGCCAGCAGGACCTACTCATGATGGCATGTTAAGGGTACCTGTTCTGGGGTCATAAAAGTCGGAAATAGGCCTCTAAGGGTTAAAGTCTAATCCTCTAACCAATGAGTCATAGTGCACCTATTAAAATCTTTAAAAATCTTCTCATAAGTCAGCAGTAAGAGTGCTTTGATATTTGACATGCTATTCTCTTTGATGATGATGATTAAAGTCCAGTTTGTGAGCTCACCATGAGATAATTCCAATTTTGTGCCTTACCCGAAATTTCCATTTTCAGAATGGATAGGCTAATTTGAACTAAATATGATGTACATTATTATTGCAGAGATGCTATTTTTCCGGTATTTACAGGAAGACATGTCAGATACTGAGAAAGGAATTAAAAATAAATTTCGCTGGGAAGGGTTACAGGAGAAAGATGAAAACGGAGATTTTTCTTCAGACTTTTTCCAAAAACTGAATTGGCCCACCAAAGTTAGGTGCAGTTGCTGCACCAAGGAAATAGACTATTCAAAAGATGGGAAGAAGTCATTAAATTCTAACATTTTTATGGTCTCCTTTGTCAGGCCCCTTGAAGCCCTAGCATTTTAGATGCTCTGAGGTTGATTCTAAGCCTATCCTGGCTCCTTTTTGTAAACTGACTCATGAAAATATGGTTTGCTATATATCACAAAAATGAGCCAGGAGAGTCTTAGAATCAGCAGCAGAGCATCTAGAATGCTAGCTCTTGGATTCCAGCCTATTTGGTCGTGCTCACATCGCTGTGCTCGGCACACAACCACTTTCTTGTATTTTTACAATTGGGTCACTTTCATCTCGGTTATTGGGTCAGACATACATAATTCATGCAAAAAAATTTATCTGCATCACCGTTGGAACCCCAGGGGATAAAATAGAAAAATATTCAAATGCCATATTTTGGACTGTCACCTGTTTCACATACTTTGAGATTTGCAATTAATATCTGTATCATTACCCTCAAATTTTATTTGAAAATTTGATTGCCTAGTACCATATTGACTTGGCTGGAAATATGCTGTACATGATTTTGTTTCTCATTTTATATATTAATTGTTTGTTAATGTGGGTTTCTTGTCTATTTGTTAGTTTGGGTTTATGATTGAGGTTCTCAATTGAACATCTGTTGAGGTTGGAATCTCATCATTTAGGTTAATTCCCCCAGGCTCTCTGTGGTTTGTTGTTTTCCAAAAGCAATGTGCATGATCTCCCAGAAGAATTATTTTGTCAAGCTATTTCCCTGATGGTTGGAAGAGAGAAGAGCATTGAAATTTGGAAGAAGAAAATTAAAATTTATCAACTGCCTCCACAAGCATTCTTCTACACTAATGTATATATATTGTTACATTGAGGAAATTCTTGAAAATTGTCCAGCTCTTTTGAGTTAATTCCCTGCACAGATATCGAAATATCTAAATTTCAGGATGCAAATTCTTCCCACAATGCAACTAGAAATTTAACCAATTTAAATGTTGTTTGGTAGAGCTCGTTGATCTCCGTTGAACATGACTGCCATGGCTAAATTCTTAGTTGAATTATGGGAAAAATGCTACTTGAAATTTTGGTATTTTATGCTTAGTGTGCCATGGGGTGAGGTAACATGGTTATTTTATGTATGTTAATAATTGTAAATCTCAGGCTATTAATAAAAAAATACTGGGTTCTCAAGCACCCCCCCATCATTGGAAAAATGCCTCCTCACTCCCTTTTGATTACTTAGAAATCTCTGGACTATTTTACACTTGTAGGATAATCTGTCAAACAACATATAGTTGGTTAAATTTGCAACTGCACTTTGTGAAATTTTCACTGCTGAAAAAAAAATGTTTTTCCATACAATAGTATAAGAAGTTAAATTTTTAATTCCAGCTATTTTCAGGACTGTTTGTGGATTTACAAAAATTGAAAAAAAAGAGTAAAAACCCTTCCTCTCTCATCATGAAATTGAGAGAAAATTGCCAGAGGAACAAGAATCTTTTTTTAATATGCCTAACTTAATCTTTGAATTGGCGAATTCACAGTCTTGTGAAATGGACAGTTTCAAAGAACCATATAGTGTACAAGTATAAAAATTAACTTATGAAATTAAATTCATAGCATTGACCAGAATGAAAAAAAATGAGAAAAAGCCTCCCTTCATGGTCTGTTTCTTATAATTAAAAAGCCTGAGAACACAGATTTTTTTTTGCATCCTAAGAATTTTGTTATTTTTTCCAGCTGCATTACATATCACCAAATCTTGGTGGTGGTGGAACTGCAAGTCCAACAGCTGTTACATCAGTGTTCTGTTACATTGGTACACCCCCACAGTTAAGAAGACAATCTCATCTTACATGGAGACAGGGACCCAGTCATTTATTTGAGGACATTATATCTTCAACTACTGTGAAAGCTATATACAGCCTGGATCCAAATTATACTGGAAGCTTTCAAGCACCTATATCAGGTTTGTCAAATTAGAAATTTTATAGTCACATTGTTTCCTGTAGTTTTCCTATAGCTCAAAGATGTATACATTAGATATATTGACTCTTTTTCCAAACATAACATTCATACTACAAGAGAAGAGCAGTAAAGCATTATCATTGAATAACATATTCTTGCATAAAACCGGAAGCTTGACAAGTGTTTGTCTGTTCACAAGTTGTACACTTCAGATTGAAAAGATATAACCTCATTGTTATATATAGTGTTGTTTCAATTAAACCTTTCAACTTGATGAGGGGACGAGGTGGCGTTGCGGTAACTGGTTCTCATCATATCACCGAAGTTAAGCAACATCAGGCCTGGTTAGTCCTTGGATGGGTGACCGTCTGAGCGATCGATTCGGAATCCCGCATTGTGTCCTTGGGCAAGGCATTTAACCCTGATTGTCCACTTGGGGGCACGAAGATGCCTTGTACTAAGGCATACTGCATGTTGATGGTGTGCATGTCTTCAGCCAATCTAACCCTGCCTGTGCTGCAGTGCAGAGTTATGATGTTGGGGAGCTGACAGCTGCTCGTTGTTGCTCGGTGGTTCTCTCCGGTACTCCAGCTCCCTCCACCTATAAAACTGTCACCGACATGATATGACCTTGGCTGTTAATGTGTCGTTAAACCCTAATAAATAAATTCAACTTGATGTGCATAAATTATTGCACGAAGAAAAAAGTGGTAATGGATGAGCAGACGATATAAAGAGAAAAAAATCTGAAAGAGAGGCTTGGTAATAATTTAATCCAACAGCTCTTTTGAGCTGTTGGATTAAATTATTACTGAACCTCCCAACAAACCAGGATGGTTTCGCCCATTTCGCTGTTGACAGTATTGACTGAAATGATACCTCCCAAGGCACCAGAGTTTTTGCTAACCCCTGATGCGAGAATCAAATTTAAGTTCTTAAATAATTTAGAATTTAAGAGTACTGTCTTACCATTGTGAGTGTAACCAGTACATATTCCATTGTAAAAATCAAACCCCTTCGTTATATATTTACTGGAGTTTAACACTTAACCCTTTGGCCAAGGCATAATTTCGTCCCATTTTTGGTCTTATTATAAGAGGTCTTAAATGGGACATTGATGATAAAACAATAACTGTAGACTGCAAAAAGATGGCTGCAGACTGCAATTATTATTTTATCCTCTCTGTATATTGATATTGGACTGACCCATCTCACTGTAAGTGTACACATGGATGATACCATTCGAGGAAATGAGGGTTCAAAGGGTTAAGGGCTAGTTCCAATTTTGATGAGTTTCTCATCTTAAATGCACATTTAGAAGACATTTTCCAACATACATGCTTTTGGTTGTGCTGATTAAAGTTACAGATCTTGGCAGTGGTTCCTGTTGATGTCTTGGATGCCTATATACGAAGCCAAGACTTAACATAGACACCACTGCTGAGCAAAATTGTTATCTTATTATGAGGAAGCAAAAAGTAAGTAGAATTCTCCAGGCATTTAAGGACACTTTCAGAAATTATGACAAGAATCAGATGAGTATTTTGCAAGAATCTAAGTTGATGTTAACATTTCCAGAACAACCAATCAGAATCTTTTGATACTTGGTATACAACACCATAAGAGGAGTCAGATACAGATTTGTTTTGATGCCAGTCCCTGGGTTAATATTTGTGCACAAAATGATTTTCTTGTGTTTGTTTTGAAAATTAATACGGCTGCTGGTTTGAGTTGATTCAACTTTTTGATCTACAACAAATTTTTATTCTCAGTAGCAAATACAAGATCAGCTTTCAGTTATTTGTCTTTTTTCAGATGCCAATTCCACAGAAAATGCTGGACCATTATTTTCAGAAGAGAAGCTAATATTTGGAGTTCATTCTCATGCCATGTCACAGATGACTGTTGCCAAAATAAGAAAAGTTTATAACAAAGTTGACAGCAAATCTATAGCTAAACAGGTGAACATTTGTTTTTCAGACTTTTTTTGAGAGTATTCTGAATAAAAGATAGGAAGGTACACAAACTGGGTTTTAATCCTTTACCTAACAGGAATAGACAAAACAAGCTGCAAAAGAATTTCTTGAATAAATTAAATAATTTTTTTTCCTCAATGATTTTGTTTCCATGAGGTGACCCCTCAGTTGCATTTTTGGTGCTATAATATATAACAGTGCCAGGTTGTGGACTTTGATAGGTAAATTGTTTGCAAATTGAGCAGTTGAAGAAAAATGAAAAAAATATCAACAAAACCATATCATGTGACCCCCTCATTGCAACAAGCTCATTGAGCTCATTCCAATGAGGGGTCACATGATATAGCATTGTTGAAATTTTGTGAAATATTCGGAAAAAATGATGAAAATAAAAAACTTTGATATTGTCTGCATCGCATAAAGGGTTAAGGCATTGTAAGTTGGTCTCGATCTCATTTTATCATCATATGGTTCGTTGTTGATGTTATCGCCATTCTTCAAGCATTCATAATGGAAATATACCTGTGTATGAAACAGGTGTTGACAATATTGATTTACAGTTTCAGTTTCATGATATACTTGAGCTTGATAAGGAGAGTGTTTTGCATCATTGCATAGAGGTATACACTCTGTGTGTACTTAAATTTAACTACAAACCAGACTTGAGAGAAAAATGCAAGTATTTTCACCTTCCCTGCATCTCTTTCTTGTCCTTTTCATTTTTATGCCCCCTGACTTAAGTCGGGTGGCATATAGTTAATTGAAGTGTGCGTGTATCTGTCCGTTTCTGTGTGCGTCTGTGTGTGTGTGTGTCCGAGGCAATAACTCAAAAACTGTTAGGGCCACAGTCATCAAACTTCACACAATTATAAAGGACCATGGGAGGATGTGTCACACACCATAGCCGGGTTCATACCTTCAAGGTCAAGGTCACATTTTAAGATCACACTAAAAATCGGTCAATATTCGTGTCTCAGCCATAACTCAGAAATGAATCATAGTACAATTGTTAAACTTTTTACAAATGTTAAGGACAGTCAGAAGGTGTGTCATGTATAGTAGTTTCCACCGCCTCTGCAAGATGAAGGTCACAATTGACCTTCATATGTTCTGGGTCTCAGATCGTGTCTCAAGCATAACTCCAAAACTATTAGGGCTACAATCATCTAACTTCGCTCAATTATAAAGGACAAAGGGTGGATGTGTCACACACCACAGCCAGGTCTGTAATGTCAAGGTCACATTTCAAGGTCACACTGAAAATCATCAATATTCATGTCCATAACGCAGAAACGAACCAAAGTACAAATATTAAACTTTTTACAAATGTGTTTGTTTGATGGAGGTCAAGGTCACATGTCAAGGTCGTTGCCACGTAGGAGGGCATAGTCACTTCCGAGTGAATCTCTTGTTTATTAGCTGTGATGAGCAGCTCTATATGTGGCAATGTCGGTCTGTCGGTCGGTCTGTCACCAACAAGTTTCAAAAACACCATAACTCCTAAAATTCTTGATGGAATGACACCATACTTGGTATGCAAGTGTATCTTCATGATTTCTACACCCTTTCAATTGTGCATGTCATTAATTTCTGTCACATTTATGGACTTGTCACAAACAAGTTTTTTTTGTCACTTTTTTTTTTGTCACAAACAGGTTTTTTTGTCACCAACGAGTTTTAAAACATCATTGGCGTTGCACAAATCATCGCAGCTTCGGCACTGTGACACTGCGCTCTAGTTCCCTAAGAAACGTAGATAAAAGCATCTTTATTATGGGTCTTCTGCATTGTTCTTGATCTTCACCATGAGTTAATGTTTTCTTGAAAAGATTTCTTAATTGCCTGCCTCAGCAAAAATCCTATTTAAATATAAATTATGCAGTTTGATAGGAAATGGCACAGATATAATAGATTAGATCTCAAGCTTTGGCGACATTCTCATATAGAGTTTTCATGTGAAAAGCAACCTGCATTGACAGTAGTATACGAGACTGTCGGCACAGATTGTGCTATCCTCTGGTAAACTTCATGATTTATTTTGTCCCATCCCACACCTCTGATTATGAGGTCTCCAGGAATATAGTCAAGAGCTCTGTTCATCTGTCCGTACAAACGTACACCCATCCGGCCATCCATACTAGTGATTATGTTGTAACCCAGGCATCAGTAGTCCTATATAAATGTCCTTTGATATGCTGAAAGATTTTGGGAGAAACTCTATCAGCTTAGTGTATGTCTTAACTACTTATTTTCTCCAGAGTTATAGCCAATAATATTCTTATACGCCTTACAAACTTTTTGTGACTATGCCTTTAAATTCTTCCCTACTCATGACGGTAAACGATGTGCCCAAATAAGATAATTGTGCCCAAATTATGAGGAGTATGAAACTTTTTCCAAAGTTTTGCAGTGTTTCCGCAACATATAGTTTGGCCAGGTTTCCCTGATGCTTGTAATATACCTTGGAGCTTACCTTCGAATCAGACAATGCAACACATAAATAAATTTTTAAAAAACCCTACAGAGTTTGTCACAGAAAAGCAGTCGCCATCGACAGTGTCGTATACGACACTGTCATTGGTGATTGCTTTTCTGTGGTGAATTCTATATGATCATGTACTTAAAGCTTGAGATCAAAGGGGGGGGGGGGGGGGGGGTCTTCCAAAAAAATTCCAGACACAAGGCCGGGGTGGGTGGGTGGTCGGATGGGGGCCAAAACACCTTTTTTCCTGGAGTTGCAATTTTTTTCCTGGTGTTTTTTTTTTCAAATTATTTTCACATAACAAGGCTATATTGTTGTTTAGTACTCTAATAGGCACCTGTTTGTCAGGTAGGGTTAGTGAATAAGGCCCCACTAGGCTGATTAGGGGATTTGTTCTCTTTTTTTGTAAATTAAATTACACGCATTAAAGAATTGTGTACTCCAGTTTGACTAAAAACAATCAGTGGAAATTTATGAATTTTAATTTGGGAATGGTTAACATAATTTTCATAGCTGAATCATCACGGCACAATTTGGATTTTACAATGTGTAGCAATGTGTTTAGCAGAACATCTAAAATAATGTAAAAAATTTATGGAAAATAATCTAAATGCCCAGTTTCTCTGAGTAGAGCTCTTGTAACCTGAAACTAATGAAAATTCTCACTGTGCACCTTTGATATAAAACCCCACTTACTTAATTCAAGCTCATAGTGATAGTAAAAGGCTTTTCACAGAGGGGTTGTCTGGTTATCTCGTGAAAACATGTAACAAAAGTTACAGTTAATATTTGAATTGAAAACTGACCCTGACTGAGCCAGAGTATATAGATGAGTAGCTGAGCATAATACTATGCAGCAAAAGAAGATTATTTTAATCCTCTATTTGATGTTTACAAAAATAGTCTAATTCTTACATTATATGCTGTTATGTGCAGAAATCAATGCTGACATTTTTTCGGAGACGGACCAGGACGGACAGTCAGATTTACAATAGTGTTAGGTGACAGATTTTCAGCTTTCCTACGCTATCTACTATCTTTTGAGTAATGACAATTGGCTGAAACCTCAAGCCTAGACACTTAACCTGTAGTCAGGTCATTAAAATTAAAACTTCTTCACTAAATTTAAACTGTTTCTTCCATCTCGGAACTTAACACATGAATGATAATTATTATGAGAGCATTGAGGCCAAAACATTCAGTTCAGCATTTGTAATTCATGCACTTCAATAATATGCCAGTATACACTACGCCATAGTGTATATAGGCATTTTGTTGAAATGCATGAATTACAAATGCTCAACTGAAAGTTCTGTCATCAGGTATTAGAACCACCAGAACATAAAGATGTGAAAAAAAACAGTTATCAGATTAGGATTCAAATTAAGGCAAGGATTGACAACTGGAAGCTCAGTGCAATAATTTTTCATTGCCCACTGTGGTGATACACTGAAAAAATATAGGTGGTGGGGTGGGTGTCCAAGTGGTCAGAGGAAAAAAATATTTTTTTTGCACATGGGTGGGTGGGTGGTGGTCAAAAGGAGGAAAAAAATATTTTAGGCCTTGTGTCCAGAATTTATTGGAAGACCCCCCCTGAGATCAACGGTATTTATGTTTGTGGCAGTTCTCAGTAAACGCCATGCATAATTTAGCTTACATTCAAATAGGCCTTTGGCTCAACATGTTGAAGCTAAGAAGCCTTCTCGAGTTAGTCGATTAAACTTACGTCAAAGGATGGTAAGAACCAGTGATAATGGTGAAGACCTATAACAAGGGGTTGTAAACTATCATTTTAAGACGGGGACCGAAAACCTAAACCAGACGCCAAGAAGAAGGAAATAACGGGGCTTTTTAGACAACCATGCAGGCCACATCCATATATGCCGTTGTGTCCAAATTAGACTGATCTAAAGGTCTGATTATGACTCAATCATCATTAGAACAATTCAAATGTTATTTGGTTATATGTTGATATAGAAGCATGAGGGAAAGGCTATCAACATAGAGTGGATCTCATTTGCTAATTTTTTTTCAAAGTAACCCCCATGTCAAACTTTGAAATGTGGTGAAATTTTTTGTCGAAATTTCCTGATATTTGCAACACTCTGCAAACTGAATGTCAGGGTCATGTGAAAATGCTTTGAGTTGCGCTTGTTAAACTTAGTTATTGCTTGCATTCATTTATTTCAACAATTAGTCGCTAAAGTATATTACATGGTCTCAAGACCAGACAACATACGAAATGCTACAGTCCTAGTCCCTCCACCTTTTTACGATTCAGCAAGTCTGGGCCATTGGTTTACAGTGTAAAAATATTATAAATTTACAGTAATTTGTAGATTTTTATACTTACCAATGGCCCAGAAGGAGATGGCAAACCCATGAGTGAGCACTCATACCTCTCCGCTGCATTTTTATGTAGTACTCTCTTTTACAAAGAATGATGTTGGCACCAATTCCGGTCACTTCCTGATGTCTGCGCATGCGTGGAGAGTAAATGGATGGAGGGCCAGATAGTACTTTTAATTTTCGGTTTTGCAAGCAAAATTTGTGTTTGACCCTTAATAACTTTGAGTTAAGCACCAGCTAGTCTGCCTCATTGGTAAGTATAAAAATATACAAATTACTGTAAATTTATAATATTTTTATACTGTACCAATGACCCAGACATAGCTGGTGCTAATTCTCAAAATCTAGGGCCAAACACACATTTTGCCCCCCAATCCCCAAAATTTGCATCTAAAACCGAAAAAATCATGTCCTAAATGGTCCTCCATACTTTTCCTCCACTGCGCATGCGCAGTGTCAAGGAGGTCTCGAAATTGGTGCCAATTATCATTCTTTGTTTGGCCCTTCATCAGTTCACATCTGACTGATATTTGTGCTTGTAAATCTCAGTTTAAATGATGCCAGACACATAAATATTAGGGAAATGGTTGATCTAAAGAGGAAATAGAAGGAGCAGAGGAAAAATTAGTGGCAGGAAATAATCAGGGCTGTAACTTAAAATTTTTTTTATGAAATTATGTTATGTTGCCTAATTTCAAGGCATGGGCCTGTTGTTGTCATTCTTGCTATAAAGTTACACTGCTTGTTCAGTGTTTCCTCTCTCCCTTTCCTTTAGTCCCCCCTTGCTATTCTCCCATGCTTTTGACATATTTTCTGTAATATTATTACTAAAATTTCTTGGGAGTTTTAGCTTGGTAACAGAATGAATTCTGTTTTTTCCCCATGTTTACGTCCTCACCCATGGGTGTTTAGGCATTGTGTTCTGCATCTACCATCTGATGTTCTGCAGTTCTTCCTGGGAAGTCTCTGTTTTGCATCAGATAGTGTTGTAATTGGTAACTGATTTCGGGCCATGTTTATCAGTGCCTGGAGTCATGTTTCCGGTTTTTATACACTTCTTGTTTACATTGACAACGGTTTCTGTTGAGAGTGATTTCTTGTCTGTGTATTAGTTTAATAATAACAAGATACATTATTATTATACGTAAGTGTTGCATTAATTTTTTTGAACTATTTTAAAAATTTTTGTCCACACTTAGGCTTTTTTGGGATCCATTGGGGCTCAATGTTACTTTCAGAAACTTGGGCTTTTCTGAAAAAATATTTTTTCAAAAATTGTTTTTTGATTTCAATTATTTTTTCTATATGTTAATGGATCATGTTATTATGTATCTTTGTTTTCAGGGGTTTGTGCGAGTACTAGGACTGTTTGTGTTCTTTTCACAATGAAAGGATATTGTTCAAATTGTAATAAGAGGAAATCTTCCTCCGACTTTCATAATCATTGTATTAACTGTAGTCAGTGTACTCGCACTAACTCCTGCTCAGTGTGTGTCAATTGGGATGACAAACATTGGAAACGTGTGTCACGGTATGTTGTTAGTGGGGAAAAGGCCATGCCAGTCCTTTCTCCGCAGGGTCACTCTAGTTTATCAATCTCTTTTTCAGAGGAACAAGAACAGGGTGATGTTTCCGTGATGTCTTCCAAAAGTGTGCCTCCGTCGTCACAGTTAAATGAAGAGCTAGCGGCAAAAGTGCTCATGGAAATACGTCAATTGCCTAAGAGGTCCCTAGTAGGATTGACGGCATTGGCGTCCGCTAGCTCGCCCGGTGTAGCGACCATTCATCGAATGGCTAGGCTGCCAGGTTCGTCCGTTGCGGTCCAGGAAGGAGATTTGGGTGATGCGAGCCCTATAATAAGACAAAGTGCACACCCAGTGATGACGGATCAGAGGATAGAACGGAGGAAGCCTATTAGTCCGGTTCCTAGCTCGTCCAGGTCCATCCGGGCTGCGAGCGAGAGAGGTCCCTCTCTCGTACAACAACATCTGGGACCAGATGTTGTGGTACAAAACATTTCGCATTCAGAGCATACGTCCGCCGCTCGGGACGCTCCGTTATATAGACAGTCCGGAGAGACTGTCGATATGACTTCCTCATCCTCACGGCAGCGCACACGACTGCACCTTGGCTACGTGACCACGGATATCCAGCCAGCTTCGCCGATCAGGGATTCCATGGCGACCAGGTCAGCCATCCGGTAGCCAGGGACACGCCTGTAGACTCCGGACGTTCGCATAAAAGAAGTATGCAGGAGTCAATGTCCAGGGAGCTTCCAGCGGCAAAGCAACGTAAGACCGCTGCTCCACAGGCCTCAGTGACGGACGTGCTATCACAAATAGCACAACTTATCGCAGCAGACGACAGAATCTCCGTCGGATCAGGAATTATCCGACGACGCTGGGTCGGTACGCTCTGCTGAAGCATCAGGTACGGACGACCGTGAACTTCATAGGGTCCGACAGGATGGCGAAAGGGATTCAGAGGATCTGGAGCTTTCCCTTTTGGAACAACATAAAGCTGCCGTAGATTTTATCCGGCATTATCTTCCAGAGGTTGTTTTGTCGGACCAGAATGCTGCGATGCCGGATAAGAGACTGATAGCGTCATTGGACACTGAATTTTTTGATTGGTTTAGGGACATCGTCCCTGAGTTTCCGACACAGTCCAATAATGTCACAAGAACATTTGAATTATTGAATGACACTATATATAAGCTTGCTACCAAAGAGAGCAAGTATGGTTTCTTGTTTGCAAATGCTCTACATCTGCCTTTCATCAATTCAAGGAATAAATTCGAAATGGCAAGACAGGGCATACAGAGAGTTCCTCTGCGTCTAGACGACCAGGCTGAAGACCTATAATTGTCTATACCGTCATCTATGTCAATTCCAACCACGACGTTGGAAACGACAATTATGTCTAACAGAGTTAACTTAGACGCTTTATCATACGCAGATCACCTTACTAAAGCGTTATCATTACGTCTTCAAGGGAAAGAATTCCAGGATATTCAATCCTCATTAAGAGTTCTTTCAAGGGCAATAGCTTATTCCACGTATAACTCCGCCCTTTCAGTGGCAAACCTGGAGTTGGTTAGACGTGACACAGCCCTAGCTACATCCATGCGCGTGGATGGTAAGGTGAAAAACTCTCAGAGTCACTTCGGTCCCCGGAGAGCTTCTCTTCGACGGCAAGCTTTCAGCAATTTATGATAAGATAACTAAGAAAGCTTTGGATTCTCTGCTATTCAAATCCGCTTCTAAAAAGTCGGATACAGCAGAAAAGGGTAAAGCAGGCACTTCTGGGACGACGTCCTCTAGGTCTTATTCTAAAGACCGTCAAGGCAGCAACTCATGTGGGGGAGGTTATTCTGGCTGGGATAACCGGGCAGACGTCCCTAGGTCGACAGGGCGAGGTGCAGGTCGTGGAGGACGTAGTTTCTCCTTCCGCAAGCCTCGCAGGTCCAGGAGGTGATGGTATGAACCTCTTTCGTGTTCCGGTAGGCGGAAGATTGTCAAGTTTTATAAACAATTGGGCGTCAATTACGGACGACCCCTGGGTTCGAGGGGTAATTTCGGAAGGACTAAGAATATCCTTCAAACGAAAGCCTCCATTAACTCGAAGTCCAAAATGGACTCAGCTTCCGTCAAATCCGCAGAAAAGAGACGCTCTTCTATCAGAAGTACAGTCTCTTCTGAAGAAGAACGCGGTAGAGGTCGTAGAAGACCAGGTATCACCGGGTTTCTACAGCCATCTGTTTCTGGTTCCAAAACCAGACGGCTTGTTCCGTCCAGTCATAGATCTGAGCTGGATAAACAAGCTGATCGTCACTCCGAAGTTCTATATGGAGACAATTCGATCAGTCAGAGCGAGTATTCGGGTGAACGACTATGCTACAAGCATAGATCTCAAGGATGCGTACTGTCACGTCATGGTACATCCGACATTCAGAAAGTATCTACGCTTCGCAGTCCTACTAGGAGTTGTATATCAGTTCCGAGCGATGTGCTTCGGTTTGAACCTAGCGCCCTGGGCTATCACTCGAATAATGAACTTGGTAACGATACATTTCCGAGCTCATTCGTCTGCGGTAACATCGGCCTACCTGGACGACATTTTTCAGAGGTACGGCAACGAGTTAACGCTTCAGAACGATGTGCAGAATCTGCTTCTATTACTCCGATGTCTCGGTTTTATAATAAACAAGAAGTTGGATCTGGTGCCATCCAAGTCATTCACCCACTTGGGAATGAGCTTCGAGACGCACAACAATCTTGTTCGTCTGCCATTAAACAGAGCGAAATTAATCAGTTGTTACGCTCGCTATTGTCTTCACTCAAAGTCACAGCGAGAGAGTTCATGAGACTGATAGGTCTGTGCGGAGCCGCTGCGGATCTCATTCCAATGGGGTGGTTACGCACTCGTCCTCTCCAAATTTTCTTGACTCAGAATTGGAGTGTAAAGATTCATTCGCTCGATATAGACGTTCTCTTGTCTGATCAAGTGAAACAAGAGATTCAGACTTGGGCAAACATTCAGTGGTTGACTCAGGGAGTTCCACTGCAGTTGCCGGATCCGAGTTTTACTATTATGACGGATGCCAATCAAACAGGTTGGGTTGCAGTTGCTAAAGATAAAACAATCTCAATGCAAAATTCTGTTGGTAGCATCTCTGTCTCCACAGAGACCGTGGATAAATCTACTCAGGTGTCTGCTGTGGGACATACCGCGGAAGCTTCCTCCACAAGAGGATCTTCTTTCGCAGGGGAAATCATGTCAACTACATCACAACCCGCAAGGTCTCAACCTTCACGTATTTCCGTTGTGCGGTCCTTCTTGCACGGCAAGCATTTTACAGGACGAGCAGTAGACGCAATTTCTAACTGTAGGAGGACATCCTCTTCGCTAAACTATGCAGCTAAGTGGAAGGTCTTTCGTCGTTGGTGTAGGGATCATTCCGTTGACATTTTTGATCCCTCCATTCCAGACATTGCAAACTTTCTAGTATACTTGTTTGATGAGATCAAACTGCAGCCTGTTATATTAAAGGTTATAGGTCTATGTTATCTGATACCTATGCACACCATGATAGTTTACAAATTGGATCTAATGTCTCTTTATCTAAATTAGTTAGAAACTTCTCGATAAATAGACCTAGAACCCTTAGATTAATTCCTAAATGGAATTTAGCTTGGGTTCTTCTTAAACTAAAAGAAAAGCCATTTGAGCCTCTTGAGACAGTGGACTTCAAATTCTTATCTTATAAGACAGCATTTCTCTTAGCTTTCTCTTCGGCTAGAAGAGTTAGTGAGCTTCATGCACTATCTGTGGACGATTCTCACTATCGTAGTGTCGGGAACACTATTACCTTTACTACTAATGTTGGATTTTTGGCTAAGAATCAGGCTCCTAATAAATATCCGGAACCTATTGTTATTAAGGCCCTTCCGTCTTCAGACGGGCATAGGCCTTTACTCTGTTCGGTTAGAGCTTTACGTATTTATAAATGGAGATCTCAGTTTATCAGAAAGGGACGAAAACGCTTCTTTCTGTCTCTGATGCCTAATAGAAAGGACATTACGGCCCATTCTATTGCTAGATGGATTCAATTAACTATCCGAACTGCTTATGATAATCTATCTTCAACTCAGCAGTCTGTGCTTAAGATGTCGGCTCATGGAGTAATAGCTCTTTCTACATCTTGGGCTTACGCAAATAGTGTTGCTATTACAGATTTAATGAAGGCTGCATATTGGTCTCAGCCATCCACATTCACAAATTTTTATCTCAGAAATATTGAGTCCATTTCTGGAGACCTGCATTGTTTAGGTCCGTTATCTGTTGCTCAGAATGTCGTCCACTAAACAGTTGCAACTATAGTTATGCAGGCTTTCTGTTCTGGTAGTGACTCTGTCCTGCTGCCCTCTTCGCTCTGGGGTATTTGACCCAGGACAAGGGGAAGGGGGGGGGGGGGGGGGGGCGGGTGTTCCATTAGGTCACCTGCTTTATAGTGAAAAGCAAGGGGATACCTCCTCCGGAGTCAGTAATTCTGAGTCGGTACCAGGATGGTTTTAAAGTGTAAAGCTAATGTTTAAATTCATTCATGTCATATTTTTAAAGTGTAGCTCGGTGTGAAGCATTTGTATATGTCACGTGTCAAATGGCCGTTAATATACAATCCTCGGACACTTTTAAAGAGTATAAAGAGTCTCAATTCTCTGGACTTACTTTATTTATTGGCTTACTTTGAAAATAATTAGTATAAAGGGTTATACTGGATGTTAATAGAGAACATGGATGTTATTATGCTCTCAATTATGAAGGGTGTTGTGTCTTTCTAATTTATCATAAATAAGAAAGATACATGTAAAGCCTAATACTCCTTTTCTCCTCGAGGGGATAACTCTATTATATATAGTTGAGCTTATTGGATTTTCCTCTATGTCCTAGGTCCTCCAGCCTTTTTTCTATTCAGCTATGTCTGGGTCATTGGTACAGTATAAAAATGTTAATAAATTTATAGTAATTTATATATTTTTTATACTTACCAATGATCCAGAAGGGGATGGCCCTCCCAGGAGTTGGGAACTCATACCTCCCCGCTGAGTACATAGCGCTTACCAGGCACTGCTTATAAGAATGATAATTGGCGCCAATTTTGAGACCTCCTTGACACTGCGCATGCGCAGTGGAGGAAAAGTATGGAGGACCATTTAGGACATGATTTTTTCGGTTTTAGATGCAAATTTTGGGGATTGGGGGGCAAAATTTGTGTTTGGCCCTAGATTTTGAGAATTAGCACCAGCTATGTCTGGGTCATTGGTAAGTATAAAAAATATATAAATTACTATAAATTTATTAACTTTTTCATTTTTTGGTGCCAAAAACATAGCTTATGACCTGTAATGAGCTCTTTACAATGAGGGATCATAAGCTATGTTTTTGTTGCAAAAAAAAATAATGAAAATAGAATGGAGACTTTTGTGAATAGCACTGGTCGATTTTGGCTGTTAGGTTTGGATAAAGGGATAAATGATTGACTAACTTTGCCTTGCAGTAATGGCATCTCGTTAGATCCATAGAGTGGCCTTAAATAACATTAATAAATAAATAACACTCTTGTTAATTGCTTGAGAAATGATCTATAATTACTAGGACAGCAACTGGATTCTTAATACCTATAAACTTATATGGCCACACTACATCCAATATCAACATGTAATCTATTATATCTTGTTTTATGAGTTGTGTCAAGCAAAGCATGATAGAATTAATGATCAATTTATCAGTAGAATATACAAAAGTGACAAAAATTTCTGTTAATTAAATACTCCTGTTAATTCAATTAATGGTTTTTCCACATGCTGTGTACCAAATGTTTGATTCAAATAACTGATTTTTTATGGGGGATCTATTTCTTTTTCAGCTTGCCATGTCAGCTCATGACAATATAACACCAATCAGAATAATACACAATTCAGCTGGACATCTTAGTGGATCAGCTCGCACTCTGGGTGCTATACTGATGGGTTACTTAGGTGAGTCTTCAGTTTTACCAAGTTACTGGTTGGGTGCTAAATTATTTCAAAAATGATTTATAAGAAGTATTTTTTACATTTCGTGCTGGCACAACAGAACTGATTCTTACGTGCTTAAATGTCTTTGTATTATTCGGTCATAACATGTAGTAGTCAGGGTAGCCGCGGGTCCTTGAAAACCTGGAATGCCCTTGAATTTGAAATGCTATTTTCAAGGCCTTGAAAGTCCTTGAAAACGAGGTATATCAGTAAAAGGTCCTTGAATGTCCTTGTATTTGATTGCCGATTTATCACTATCATAATAGCGGTCCGAAAAGGAACGAATAAATTTGTTGACAAATCCAAACAAGTAGGTGTTATTAATATTAATTAACTCTTAGCACTCGGTCGGCTCATGTTTATTAGTACAGAGGGGGGCTTCCCTGGTCGAAATGTGTTTAACAACCAATGAAAACCTTTTGATTTCCACCGGAATCGTCATGAGTTTCCATATAAAGTAACGCACATATTCCAATACTTTGTCCGACAGGGGGACAAAACGTCCCAGTTCGACTTTGTTCGGAAAATGGCGTCATCAATTGAAAATAATTTATCAACTTTCTATGACATTATTGAGGATTCTGATTCGGATGAGGATGGTTTTCCTGGATATTCTTTCATAAGAAATATCAAAGAAGACTCGTCAGACGAATTCGAGTCATGTGAAAGCAATTTGGAAAAAAATGTAAATGCCGGCGAATCAGCTGATCAATCAAGCACGTGTGTTCATGTTGACAAAACATTGAATTTGGGGGATTCGTTCCACCACCCATGGTTAAAAACATTTGACGAGCCCACAGGCATTCAGTTTTCTGTGGATGGCAACAAGCGTGAGTTTTTTTTTTCGGTAAATTTTTTGACAATGATTTTACTGAACTGTGCACTTCGCAAACAAATTTATATGCCAAACAATACTTGGAAAAAACCCAAACATGAAACCATTCGCACTTGCCCGATCTTGGTTGGATACAGATGCGACTGAAATGAGGGCTTTCATAGCAGATGAAACAGTTGCCACAGTGATGAAAACGTGTGCACCTGTTTGCTTGACAAACAATAAGTAGTAAATTTTACCTGGGTTCACAACTTGTGAACCGAGGTACAATTGACTACTTATTGTAAAGGGGGTATTGCAATTGGGACGTTTCGGCCTTAGGACGTTTCAGCCTCGAGACGGTCCTTGAATATCCTTGAATTTTCTTCAAAAAGGTCCTTGAAAGTCCTTGAATTTTGTTTTCAATATTCTGGGGGAACCCTTGTAGTTCATTTGAAAGTTTTTTGAAAAATAAAAATTAAAATAACAAATTTTGATATCGTGTGCATTGTTTAAAAGGATAAAAACCAATCAGTCAACCAAGCCAGAAAATAAGCAGACTGTCATCTGGAAAATGAGGTCCCCAGAGGGCGAATTTAGTGATGCTACCCTGCACAGCAGAGTAGCATCACTAAATTTACCCTCTGTGAACCTCAATCTGAATCAGAGTCTCAGAACTGAACAGAAGGAGGTACCCAGAGGATAAATTGGCCACTGTATGGGATAGCATCATCAAATTCTCCCTCTGGGGACCGCATTCTGTAAATGTCAGACTGCTTACTTTCAGGCCTGATCAGTCATTGTCAAGTAAAATTAATCAGACTTGTAATTCACATCATTGGATGACAATAGTTATGATTTTTATTCTTATTTGACGTCAATTTCTATCTTAATATTTTTACTAACTTCATTTGTAACCTCTTGGTATTGTGGTAGTAATTGTCATTTGAGGTTAAAGGAATCAGTTAATGTTGGTCTTCTTTATGTTTTGTGCAGGAGTCAGAACCTTCTGTCCCAGACCTGTTGCCAGAGTTTTGGAGAACATTGGTGGAGCTTCCATTTTGTTAGGACTAATTGCAATGGCTAAAGATGTGGAAGAATTATATGCTGCAGTGAAAGCTTTAGTTTGTGTTGTTCGAAGCAACTTATCAGCACTCCTTGACATGGACAGAATCAGAGGATATCAGGTATAGTGGAAGCCACTCAGCTGCTTATCTTTTAATTGTGTATACCTTCAAAGCAGCAAACCATTTACCACACCTTCAGTACCAATTTGACCTGTTAATTACAAATAGATTTTAGAGGAGACTCCTGTCAATTGAATGAAAAATCTTTTTATCACTCAAAAGAATTACCCTTGATAACCACTAACTTCCCCATGTTTGAGGACCTATTCGGCCTCAAGCACTTTCAATATAGGCATTTAGTCTACTATATCTTGTTTGACACAGCTCCATGAGCTCTGTCAAACAAGATATAATGGAATAAATGCATAGTTGAGGCTAAAAAAAGGGTTTGGGTTCACAGGCAATCCCTCACTTCAATTGAACCTGCTCACTGTACATTTTTATTGGCTTGCAGTGTCTTCCAAAATTAATATGAAAGCGTATGACTTTAAAATTTTACCTACTTGGTTTCATGAATATTCATTTGGATGTGTTCACAACAATGCATGATTCAAATATAGTGTCTCTTTGTTATATTTATTTAGTAAACATCCAGTTTGCTCTCTTCTGCAGAAAATAATTGAAATATTATGTGGAAGATATTTTATTTGTTGAAAATGGAGCACAAAAGAAAACAAACAAAATAAAAATAAAAGCCTCCCTCCCTCATTGATAAAACATTTTCCCTTATGAAGAGGCTGAAATCAGAAGGAATTGAAAAATACAGACTTGAAAATGGATTTGTCAACCTGACACATTGCTTGCTAGAGATGGGTGGTATTGGAATTTTGAGTATACCATGGTTTGATATTCTATACCTGACTTGACTGGGATTTGCCGATACAGTGGAGTCCACTTATTTGGATATCTCTTAATAGTATATCCCTGTTAATTGAATATAATTTTCCAACACAAAACCATTTACCATACCTCCAGTACAAATTTGACCTGTTAATTGAATATATGTTATAGATTAAACTCCTGATAATTGAATAAAAAATCTTGTATCCTGTCGAGAAATTACCCTGACTCTCCCCAGTTTTCCTTTGTTTATAGACCTATTTGGCCTCAGTACATTCAATACAGGCATTTAATCTATTATATCTTGTTTGACAGAGCTCATAGAGCTCTGTCTAACAAGATATAGAATAAATGCCAAGTTTATCTCTAGAGTGCAGGAAAGTGACAATCCTTGTTAATTGAATACTCCTGTTAATTGAATAATTTTCATGGCAAAGTGGCTATTCAATTAACAGGGTTCCACTGTAGTACCAAAGGAGAATTCATATCATGAAAATACAAAATAAGTTCTTGTTTCATTCTACCACAGCAACACTATTGTCACTGACAATTGAGATCAACATTTCGTCGTGTGAGAATCATAAGGTTCTATCTTCCACTGGACGATAGAACCTTATGGTTCTCACGCAACGATATGCCAACACAAATCATATCTACAGTAATTTTGTGATTTGTTCCAAATACACCATAACCTTTAAAGACCTATTTCAGACTTTATTGATCTCAGAACATGTTCTTTAACATGCCATCATTAGGAGGTCCTGCTGACAATATTAAGGCAGCCACGATTTTACTAGAAATCACTGCTAAGCAACTGGACATGTCAGGTTGTAGTCTAGTGGGAATTCAGGACAATTTCCCAGACCCTTAAGGGTTACTAAAAACTGAAAAGAAAACCAGTCACTTCTTTCATGAAAATGAACTTTGAGCTGCAGTCAAGCCTCAACAAGGCCTTGCAAGTAGGAAAATTTGAAAATTCAGACAGTTTTGGTATTCCATGATAGTTTTTGTTTAGTTTTTCGGTATCCCCATGATAACAGTATTGCTACGTTTTTTCGGTATATTGCCCATCTCTATTGCTTGCTAACATCTATAATTGATTGAGATATGTAATTTTTATTTTCCAGACACTAGCAACCTTATATAAGAAGAAGCAACATTTACTCAACAGTCACATTCTCCATCTGACATTCTCTTTGGTTGGCACAGTTGACAGTGGTAGGGAGACATCAGTTATTCCAAACAAAATGTCATTTGAAGACTTACTTTGTGATCTAGAGGTACTAAGTTATATCTTCTTGTTGGATTTATAGAGTCATTTGGTTTCATTTTCACAATATTTTTCAGTATTCTGGAAAAGTTATTGAAATTGAGAAGTATTTCTTTAATCTTAAAATTTAGAAGAATTAATTTTAGAGACATTGTGGTCTGGGGAAACTATATGGGTGTAACTCAGGAAATGGTGAAAAGGGCAACTTGAAAATGTGAAATTTTAATTCTATTCACCTCCAGAAGTCGTAGCTTCATATGTGATAAGTTAGAATTCAGTACACATAAATTACAGAAAGTTAAAATAGCAAGACATATTTTTATCTCTAAATTCTTTACTGGTCTACAAGAGTCGTGAATTCTCTCAAAAATCTTGTTATTTTTTAACAACCCCTATCCAGTTTTAAGATGTGGCAGTATGTATTACAGTAGTATTAGGAAGTGGGGGTACGGTGGCGTTGCCATAACCGGTTCTCGTCAGAGCACCGAAGTTAAGCAACATTGAGCCTGGTTAGTCCTCGGATGGGTGACTGTCTGAGCGATCGATTTGGACTCCCATGATGTGTCCTTGGCCAAGGCACTTAACCCTTTTTGTCCACATGGGAGCACGATGACGCTGTGTACTAAGGCATACTGCATGTCAATGGTGTGCATGTCTTCAACCAATCTAACCCTGCCTGTGCTGCAGTGCGGAGTTACGATGTTGGGGAGCCGGTAGCTGCTCATCGTTGCTCGGTGATTCTCTCCAGGTACTCTGGCTTCCTCCACATGTAAAACTGTCACGGACATGATTAGCCATTTTCATAAATATGTGACCTTAAACACCAATAAATAAATAAATGAAGTATTAGGAACTACCATTTTAGTGGAGATTTCTTATCACTACGTATATATTCTAAATATATTTTGAATAACAGTTGACAGTAGCAAAATATATAATGAATACATGTACAAGTAACTACAAATTTTCAATATTTTCAAAAACAGCTTATGACACCTCTTTGAAATGAGCTCAGCCTTACTGTCAGGTGAGTTAGGTTTCCAAATCAGTCATTTTGATTTTTTATCTCACCTGAGCATCTGTCGTCCATTACCCATCTGTCGTCTGTCCATCACCCGAAGTGAACTTTACATTATCAACTTATAAACTACTGGACTGAATTGAACCACATTTTTATATGAATTTTCAATTAGTTTTTTCAAATAAAGTTACCACATCCACAGGGGTGCGGGAGGTGGGGTGTAGGGCACCACAAGAGGCATAATTCTGTTATCACCCACAAAAAGAAAAAAAGAAAATCAAACAGTCATCTTTTCCAGAACCACCAATCAGAATCTTTTGATTCTTGGTACACAACATCCTTAGAGATTCAGGTTTTTTCGAATAAATCCCTGGATTCATATTTGGGCTCCCAGTGAGACAATATGAGGAAAATTGTTAAAAGATTTTTAGATCCACCAGTCAGAATCTCTTACTTAACCCTCTGCACTCTGATGTCAAAATGGCAGAGTAATCAGCAGCAAATATTTCTCCCAATGGCGTTGGATATTTAACCAAATATACCTTGTTTGACAGAGCTCGGTGAGTCTGTCAAACAAGATATAATTAGTTAAATTCATAGTTAAACAAGAGAAAAACAGAGTGGTTGGAGGAAATTCTGTTGTACTACCAGAGTGCTAGGGGTTAATATTTGGTATACAACATTCTTAGCAGGGTCAGATTCAAGTCTTATGTGGGTTCCTTGTTGGAGACTGAATTTTAACTTCATGTAATATGAGGAATACTCTTTAATAATCTTTTGGTATTTGGTATGTAGCTTCCTTAATGGGGTCAGATTCAAGAGTGTTCAAATCAAATCCCTGGATTCATATTTGGGTTCAATATGGGAAACTGAATTTAACATTGTCCAATATGAGGAAAATTGTTTAAAAGATCTTCTTCAGACCCACCAGTCAGAATCTTTTGATATTTGGTATTCAGCATCCTTAGTCGGATGAAATTCAAGTTTGTGCAAATTAACTTCTGGGTTCTTATTTGGACTCCCTGTGGAAGCTCAAATTTTAACCTACTGCAGTATGAGAAATATTCTTCAAAGGTCTTGATCCACCAGGCAGACGGGTTTTTTTATATTAGGTATATAGCAGTACTATGACTCCTTGGTTAAAGTTTGTTTGAAGTGCTATCCTTGATGGTTTTGGTAGGCAGCAGAGGGGTTTGAAATTTAACACAGAACCCAAATGGAGAATTTACTATTTGTTTAAATGCATTCTATCCAATCATGATGGAGCCAATTGTGGTCAATTTTAGTAAGATGTGAATGTGGTGGATAATATTAATGTTTGTTCAAATGGGTCCCATCAGGTTAATTTAGGCCTGTGGTGGGGCAGAGGGGTAGGCCATTAGGCAAACATTTTCTTTTGCTTTAAAGCGAGTTTTAGAGGTTTTTGTTTGATTTTATTGAAAAAGAAAAATGTTCACCCAGGTGATGGAGTGTGGGTGCTTTGGGTGATTTATTTTTCTCTTGCTTTAAAATGAGTTTTGAAGGGTTTTGAATGATTTTACATAAAAAAAAACAATTCACCAGAGTTCCCCACACCTCTTGCTAAATTATATTAACTCGATTAACATGCTAAATGTGACTTGAAATCCTTCTCCAAACAATTTTATCAGGTGAGCGAGTAAGACCCCTTGGAGTCTCTTTATGTAACTTGTGCATTCCTTTTCCAGCTCTTAGACCTGGAAAAGACAAAAATAATTTACATTATAACTCTTGATTGTTGGATTTTTAGGTCCCTGCAACGAATAGTCTGGGGGAGGGAGGCATATTGTTTTACCCCTATGTGTCCATCCGTCCATCTGCCCATCCATCCATCAGTATGCATCTATGGTAACTTGTTTGTCCAGCTAACTCCCTTACAGTTTTCAAGCTAAGACTTTTTAGCTCACCTGAGCGAAGCTCAAGGGGAGCTTTACTAATCACTTTGCGTCCATCGTCTGTCTGTCCGTCCGTCGTCCGGCATTAACTTTACATTATCGACTTCTCACAAACTACTCAACCAAATTGAACCAAATCTGGTGTGCATGTTCCCTATCACATGTCAATTCAAATTTATTCAAATCAAGCTGACCCTCCCCTTGGTAGGGCCACGCCCAAAAAGTGAGCCTAAATCTTAAAAAATCTTCTTCTCATGTACCAGCAGTAGCAGAGGTTGATATTAGGTGTGCAGCTTCCTTTTGGGGTGTAAACTCAGATTTGTTCAAGAGAAGTTCTAGGGGCTATATTTGCCATCATTGTGGGAGGGACAAGAATTTTCATCCCACCCAAAATTTCTATTTTCTAAACCGAGAGGCAGATTTGAACCAAATTTGATATGAGGGCTTATTGTGTCATAAGTACTTAATTTATGCAAAAAAAAATGTCCTGTCACCCCATGGGAACCGCAGGAGCTAAAAATAGGAAAAAATTAAAACGCCCATATCTCCAAAACTACATGGCACTGAGAATTCTTATTCGGTGTGAAGCTTCCTTAGGACCAACAGAATGGAATTGTCAAAACAATTGCTATCGGTTTTATCATGGGGTACATTTTTGGAACTTTGAAAAAGTGCTGAGTCAGCATTTTTTAACACTGTGGGTAATGGGAAAACATTTGAGACTACTTTTCTCCCAAACCACTGCTCCAAAAGCTTTCAAATTTCACATATAACATCATTGGAAGGTTGTTTCACAAGTTCATTGAAATCAATTCCCTGGGTCCACATTTGGGCTCTCTATGGGAGCCCAAGAATTTAAATTGGTGCAGTCTGAGGAATATTCTTAAAAAATCTTCTTCTTCAGATCTGCCAATAAGAATCTTTGGAAATTTGATATGCAGCATGCTTAGGGGGGTGAGATTCAGGTTTGTTCAAGCCATGTCCCAGGGTTCATATTTAGGCTGAAAATTTGGGGTCCCGGTCCGATCTCAGAAATTTTGGACTCAAATCTGGAAATTAGTTTTTTGGTTTTTTTATGCATTTTGGTCAATTTTAAGACAATTTTTTTTTTTTTACACTGAAAATTTGGAGTCCGGGTGGGACTTTTTGGACCAAAATCGGGTAATGAGTTTTTAGCTCACCTGACTGAAAGTCAGGGTGAGCTTTTCTTATCACTCTTCGTCCGTCGTCCGTCCATCCGTCTGTCGTCCGTCGTCCTGCGTGAAGGTGGTGTTTGAGCCTCTTTCTCCTAAACCACTGGCCACATTTTAATTAAATTTCATGTAAGTAGTGGTTATGTAGGGCATTTGGGTTTTTCTTCAAATTGGATTTCTGCTCATCTTGTGGAGTGGGGTGGGGCCAAAATGCACAAAATTTTTAAAAAATCTTCTTCTCATGAACCAGTCATAGCAGAGACTTGATATTTGGTAGACTCAAATTTGTTCAAGAGAAGTTTGACAGGCAATATTTACCTTTGTTCTGAGAGGGGCAAGAATTTTTGCCCTGCCCAAAATTTCTATTTTCTGAACCCAGAGGCTGATTTGAACCAAATTTAATATGAGGTATTATTGGGTTATAAGAACTTGATTTATGCCAAAAAATTTTTCCTGCAGCCCCGTGGGAACTGCAGGAGCTAAAAATAGAAAAAAATTAAAACGACCATATCTCCAAAACTGCACGGCACCGAGAATTTTTATATGGTGTGAAGCTTCCTTAGGACCAACAGAAAGGATTGGTAAAAAAAAAATTGCCATCGGTTTTATCATAGGCTACAGTTTCGGGACTTTGAAAAAGTGCTGAGTCAGCTCATTTTAACACTGTAGGCAATGGGAAAAACATTCAAAATTTTCTTCTCCAGATCCAGCAGGCAAAATCTTTTGATATTTGGTATGCAACATTGTAGGGTGGATCTGATTCAAGTTTGTTCAAATCGGCCCCCTGGGTTTATATTTGGGCTCACCAGTATAGGAGCCCAAATTTGAACTTAGTGCATTTCAGGCAAATTTCTTTGAAAATCTTCTTCTCAAGATCCAGCAGGCAGAATCTTTTGATATTGGGTATGCACCATGCTTAGGGGGGTGAGATTCAATTTTGTTCAAGCCTTTGGGTGCCCGAATTGTAACTTAGTTCAAAATGAGGAATTTTCTTTAAAAATCTTCTTCTTCAGATCCAGCAGTCGGACTGTTTTGATATTTGGTATGCAGCATCCTTAAGAGGGTGAGATTCAAGTTTGGTCAAGCCATGTCCCTAGGTCCATATTTGGGCTCACTGTGGTAGCTTGAATTGTAACTTAGTTTGAAATGAGGAATTTTATTAAAAAATCTTCTTCAGATCCAGCAGTCGGAATGTTTTGATATGTGATGTGTAGAATCCTAAGGGGGGGGGGGGGGGAATTCAAGTTTGTTAAAGCCAAGTCCCTGGATCCATATTTGGGCTCCCTGTAGCCCGAATTATAACTTAGTCAATATGAGGAATTTTTCTTTAAAAATCTTCTTCAGATTCAGCTGTCGGAATGTTTTGATATTTGGCATGCAGCAACCTTAGGGGGCTGAGATTCAAGTTTGTTCAAGCCAAGTCCCTTGGTTCATATTTGGGCTCACTATGGGAGCCCGAATGACAACTTACTTCAAAATGAGGAATTTTCTTTCAAAATCTTCAGATCCAGCAGATGAATGCTTTTGATATTTTTTATGCAGCATCCTTAGGGGGGTAAGATTCAAGTTTGTTCAAGCCATGTCCCTAGGTCCATATTTGGGCTCATTGTGGGAGCTCGAATTGTAACTTAGTTCAAAATGAGGAAGTTTCTTTAAAAATCTTCTTCTTCAGATCCAGCAGTCGGAATGTTTTGATATTTGGTGTGCAGCATCCTTAGGGGGGTGAGATTCAAGTTTGTTAAAGCCAAGTTCCTAGGTTTATATATGGGCTCCCTGGGGGAGCCCGAATTATAACTTAGTTCTATATGAGGAATATTCTTTAAAAATCTTTTTTTTTAGATCCACTGGTCAGAATCTTTGGATATTTGGTATAAGCTTTTCTTAGGAGGAGCAGATGCAACTTGTTGAAATCAATTCTCTGGGTTGATATTTAGGCTACCATGTCAGGTGAGTGCCCTCAGGCCCCCTGGGGCCTCTTGTTTTTGTTTTTATGCATTTTGGTCAATTTTAAGACAAAAAAAAAACCAAAACTTTTTACACTAAAAATTTGGGGTCCGGGTGGGTCTTGGAAAATTTTGGACCAAAATCCGGAAATACTTTTTTGTTTTTTTATACATTTTGGTCAATTTTAAGAAGAAAAAAAAATTTTAGTCTGAAAATATTTTGTTTGGGACTTCAAAAATTTCCGAACAAAAATAAAAAAAATCTGTTTTTTATGCGTTTATCTCAATTCTGGGACGTAAATATGCAGGAACTGAAAATAGAAGGAAAATCCTGTGTATTGTGTGGGCACAATCGCTTCATCTAGTTGGTATATGCTTTTCTCAGGAAGGGCGTATGCAGCTTATTCAAGTCAAGTCCTTGGTTTGATATTTAGACTACCATGTCAGGTAAGCGCCCTGGGGCCTCTTGTTCATTTTATAGGATGTGTGTACATATACCAGATGTGTGCATATTGTCAGGATTTTGATTTGCTTCAATATTTCACTAAATTATGGGTTGTTGAACTTGTTCAATTTTTTGTAGAATTTCACCTGTATGGTTCGTGGTTTGTGTTTGGTAGACTTTGCAGGGCATCATATGTGTCTTACAGACACAGCTCATTGTAGGAGTAACAAATCATGGTTTGCTCTTTAACCTCCTGTGTCCATGTAGTTATATGAGGTTTTTATTCAACTGATGCACTGGACACTTTTTGGCATTGGATTTCAGCTCAGTACTTTACCCACCTAACCTGAATAGCAAATGGCAGTACCAAAAGTCTTTCTTAAATAACTAAAAAAAAAATTATGTTTTGTTTAGGAGAAAAAACTTTTTTAAGAGACCGTTTCGGAATGAGCTCAGTTTCTCATTCCAATGAGGGTTCATGAGCAAAAGGTTTGAGACATGAATTGAAAACACCATAAAATTTGAATGGTGATTTTTGTGAACAGTATTGGTTGGTTAAAGCCATTTCATTAGGTAAAGGGTAAAACAATGGCAGTTTCAGTATCTAATTTGTTTTCTTTTTTAATATCTTTTTAAGATTTGGCATGAAGCACCAGGTGACCTTCAGAGATCACTGTATGAACATTTTTATGAATTGCTCACCGATTCCAGGTAAATATGTTTTCATTTTCAATCTTTCAATAGTACAAGCTAAATGATTATCTCAGTTCACAGTATTTTAAAAAACAGCTTGAAAAAGATTTCTTTTTCTCACTTTGTGTTTGTCATTACTGTTCCATCCAGACCAGTCAGTAAGCCCTGAGGGCATGGGAAAAAAATCAGGCCAAAAATGGGAGGGTGGGGCAGGGGATGCGGAGTGGCCTTTGTTACGGCAAATATCAAGTGTAAAGTGAAGCAAGAGTCTCCAAGACTTGTTGCCGATTACAATGTACAATGTAGGCCAAAATGACTGATCTCCACCACGTTTGTCTTGTGAAAATAAAAATGCACATTCATTTTGGAGTTGTTTATTCATTTTTTAGCTCAACTTTGACGAAGTCAAATTTGAGCTATTGTCATGGCCCGTCGTCCGTCTGGCTGTCTGTCCGTCTGTCCGTCTGTCCATCTGTCCGTCTGTCCGTCTGTCCGTACGTCAACAATTGGCTATGGCTCGGGCTAGAGGTCGTATTTATGAACCGATCTTTACGAAACTTCTTGTGTACCTTTGTTATGACCCTGGGACGGGAACGAGTGTTTTTAGGTGTGGTCCGAAATTCAAGATGGCTGCCAGTGGCCATTTTGTACCGATGATGCAAAAATCAGTTTTTTGTACAGAACTTCTGTATGAAAGTTCTGATTTGAATAAAGTTTTGTATAAATGTTTAGTACCATGGGATACATCACATATAATACGGGTTTTTTTCTCGTGCGTAAATTATGCAAATTAGACTGACTTTGATTTATTTAGTGTTACTTTCAGAGCTGTAAGTGCCAAGCTGCTATGGCTCAGGCTAGAGGCCGTATTTATGAACCGATCTTTATGAAACTTCTTGGGTACCTTTGTTATGACCGTGGGACGAGAACGAGTGTTTTTGGATGCGGTCCGAAATTCAAGATGGCTGCCAGCTGCCATTTTGTACCGACGATGCAGAAATCTGTTTTTTGTACAGAACTTCCATATGAAAGCTCTGATTTGAATAATTTTTTGTATGAATGTTTAGTACCATGGGATACATCACATATAATACGGGTTTTTTTCTCGTACGTAAATTGTGCAAATTAGACTAATTTTGATGTTTTTTGGGGTTACTTTCAGCACTGTAAGTGCAAATGCCAATACGGCTCGGGCTAGAGGCCGTATTTATGAACCGATCTTTACGAAACTTCTTGGGTACCTTTGGTATCACCGTGGGACGAGAACGAGTGTTTTGGGGTCCGGTCCGAAATTCAAGATGGCCGATGGCAGCCATTTTGTACAAAATTAGGTGCAATCAGATTTTTGCACAGAACTTCCATATGAAAGCCCTGATTTGAATAATTTTTTTGTGTGAATGTTTAGTACCATGGGATGCATCACATATAATATGGGTTTTTTTCTCGTGCAGAAATTATGCAAATTAGATGAACTTTGATTTTTTCAGTGCGACTTACACACAGTAAGTACACATGTCAATACGGCTCAGACTAGAGTCTGTATTTATGAACTGATCTTCACGAAATGTCTTGGGTACCTTTGTTATCACCTTTGGACGAGAACGAGTTTTTCTGGGTGCGGTCTAAAATTCAAGATGGCTGCCAGTGGCCATTTTGTACCGAAATTAGGTCTAATCAGTTTTTTGTACACAACTTCTATACAGCTCAGACTAGAGGCCATATTTATGAACCAATCTTTACAAAACTTCTTGGGTACCTTTGTTATCACCGTGGGATGAGAGCGAGTGTTTTTGGGTGTGGTCCGAAATTCAAGATGGCCGCCAGCAGCCATTTTGTACCAAAATTAGTGCAATCAGTCTTTTGTATAGAACTTCTGTATGAAAGTTCTGATTTTAATAAATTTTTGTATGAATGTTTAGTAACATGGAATACATCACATATTGTAAGGGGTTTTTTTTCGTGCAGAAATTATGCAAATTAGATGAACTTTGATTTATTCAGTGCTACTTACACAATGTAAGCACACATGTCAATACGGCTCAGGGTAGAGGCTGTATTTATGAACCGATATTCACAAAACTTCTTGGGTACCTTTGTTATCTCCTTGGGATGAGAATGAGTGTTTCTGGGTACGGTCCAAAATTCAAGATGGCTGCCAGTGGCCATTTTGTACCGAAATTACAGCTCGTATTTATGAACTGATCTTCACAAAACTTATTGAGTACTTTTGTTTTCACCTTGGGACAGGAACGAGTGTGTTTTGGGGTGCCTTTGTTATCACTGTGCTATGAGAACAAATATTTTGGGGTTCAGTTAGACCCACTCTGGGACTCAAAGATTTCTTTTCTAGTTCAGCATCTGACTGTCACCCACCTTTACAATACTTTACCTATACATTTGTTACAGGCAACGGTCAGTATTTATGAACAGACCGTTACAATACGTTATATGTACCTTTGTTATCAGGTCATTACCTAGATGTTTGTCATTGCTGTGTCACATACTATACATGTACATGTCTTTGTCTTGACAAGTTGAGCTACAGTGTCATTGACACTTTCATTTTTCAGATCCGCTGTAAATTATTCAAATATATTAATAATAATAATGAGAATATTTATAGAGTGCCTAATCCCCAAAGGCTCTAGGCACTTGGCATACCTACTAAAAAATTTCGATCTTGACAACTTTGGTATAAATATGGTATGTAGAAAGTAATGAAAAATATAGAAAATGGTATTCTGGCTGTACACGTTAGTTTGATGGGTGCTGTACTCTGGATTCATCAACAGGTGTGGTACCGTACTGACTCGTGTCGAAGCCCAGGGGGTGCTTGCAGTGACTAAATTGCAAAGTGGGGGGGAGGGGGGGGGGGGCTTCGGGACGAGTAATAGTGCTGGCAAGTTGCATTGAGATGCATCAGAAATTGGTGATATAAGACAAGTAAGTATCCACTGGGTATGTTACGTTTCTTTGGAAACCGCCCACCAATTTTATAGAATTTGCTTTAAAAATTCTCATAATTATCTTGTACATACATTTCATTTTCAGATTTCGGGTTTTAATCCTCAATTTAATGAATAAAACAAACAGAAAACCATGCGGTGTTCTGTTTGTTTTATTCTGGGGAAGGGTTGAGTCTGATTTACGAAAACAAAGACTGGCTATCTTGAACTCTATACGTGCCCTTACAGGAAGCCAGTGTAAAATCTTCAGCATGGGAGTGGCATGTGAACTCTTTTTATGACCAAGAATTACCCGTGCAGGATTGTTTTGAATGCGCTGCAGGGTGCCAAGGCTTTCTTCGGTAATGTTAGTGAAGAGTGAGTTGCAGTAGTCAAGGCGCTGCAAGATAAGGAACATGCTAGTTTTGCTCTGGCATCTTGAGACAGGTATGATCTCATATGACTTATACGTCTAAGTTCGAAGAATAAAATTTGGGATAAATGATTGATGTGATCTTTCATTGTCAGATTTGCATTGATGATGACACCAAGGTTCCTGGCTGTGCCAGCAAACTTGATGTCCTCATTACAAATTCGAATTTTGTTGCATTCTATGTTTTTCAACTTTTTGGGTGTACCACACTTCATTACCTCAGTCTTTTCACTATTCATTTTGAGTTTGTTACCCTCCATCCACGACTGGACAGAACCAACACAAGCTTCCATGTTGGCCAGTGAGTGGGAAAAATCTGGTGGAATGTTGCTGTTGTACAACTGTGTGTCATCGGCATAGATGTGGTACTGGGTATTGTGTACTGTGATGACCTTACCAATGGGTTGGGTGTACAGTGAATATAAAATTGGCCCAAGGATAGAACCTTGTGGCATGCCAAAGCGTAGGGGGAACCTCTGTGAATGAACACCTTTAATTACAACAGACTGTGTGCAGCCTGATAAATATGATCGAAACCACCTTAAAAAAGTGATAGAAAAATGCACAAAACTTAAGCACTCTTTACAAATTGGGATAAAAGTTGAAACTGACGAAACACTCACACATTTATATTTACATGTTAAAAAACATGTTTTAGCAGTGTTGGTAATATAGTTTGCAATGATTACACATGGAAGGCATTATTCACAAAACAATAACTAATTTACATATGGCTTTGGAAGGCTGGAAAACCTTTTTATTTGACAAAGCTGTCTCTTTTGGACATAGTATCAAAGATCACAAATGTTACTGATCTCTGTTTCAAGTTGCATTATCGAAAAAACACATGCAACATGAAATTTAAATAAAAGCATATGATCATATTCATAAATGAACAGGCTACATTAAATCGGACAGCCATGGTGTGCAAAGAGACTCCCCATTGTTAATACCAAAATGGCTTAACGTGTGTTGTTTTCAAACAGCTTATCATGTCATATTTGACAAAGTGGACATTAAAATCAAGGAGCAAAGTTATATTTCTTTTTTGAAGTGCCTTTTCAATAGAACTGCTTCAGATAAGCAAATACTTCATTTTTTAACTAATAGAAACAGATACCTGGGGTGCCGTACCACCTTGAATAATTAATTACGAGCTGGAATTTTATAAATTTTATTTCAGCTGCAGTGAAAAGAATGAAAGAAAGCAACACCCAAACACTTGAATATATAAACAGAACAAGTAACATTTCATTCCAGTTGAAAACTTGGGAAATCCTCATCTTCGGTATAATTGCATGTACCTGAAAAACAATGATAGAAAATCTGATGGGCTTATTTTGAGGTATCTATCAGTTAAATGGCTGAAGATCAAATAGGGATAGGGCTGAGTGGGGTGATAAAAATGCAATTTCAGGTCAAAATATTAATTTACAGACTTATTATGTTTCAGAAGTTTGTGCTTCCACCCTTTCAATACCAAGTTCATGAACGGTATTGTTCTAAAGAATATAATTTTCAGTAAAGTGGATGAATCTATTTTTTATTCATACATATAGTAAGATTCTGTAATAATTTAATGCTGCAATCCTATAGGACTGTGGGATTAAATTATTACTAATCCTTCTAACTGATTTGTATTGCATCATCTTGTCATTGAATGCTTCTAGTGTTCACTTATGTAAAAATGTGTGCATAACTGTTTGGAAGGGTTAAAGGGACAATAAGCTGCTAATTTGAAATATTATGGACGCTCAGATTTTTCTTGTATGTCAAAGAGCATTAAAAAAACACTGTATGCAAAGTGTAAGACATCAGAAGCAATGTAAAATTACATAAATCTGTAATAAAATAGCTTCAATTGCAGACGAAATATCAGAAAACACGATATTGCAGATATATAAATGAAGACTTGAAAGTTGTCGGAAGTAAATAAATACCCATGACATCATTTCTGAGTGAATACACACAGTTTCTAATTTTAATTTTCTGTTCGAATAAATGATCACAACGAAGAACAGCTGTGTATTATTTTAGCAATAATTTTGTATTAGATAAAATAATTTGTAACCTTAAAATAAATTGCAGTTATGAATCCAGTAAAACCATCAGCACACTTATTGACAATGGCATTCTGTAGTATATTTCATTGATGTGAGTGCCATAAATAGACACACATGAACACAAACCTTTCACTTTTGTCCTTCTAAGAAAGCTAATATTGATGAATATGGAAAATAACATTGCACAGAATTCTCCAAGAGTGATTGCCTAACCAGTTCTGTTGAAAAATTGCAGGCTGCAGTTTTTCAAATGTCCAATAAATTCTCCCCCTCAAGTTAAATCATTCGAATTGAATGCTTTCATATGAATGATATATAACATATGGGTACTTTTGCATAACATACATTGTCATTTTGTTAAATGGTCAACTTAATTTTTTCAAAATCGCAGCTGGTTACTTTAATAGTATTGTAAATATGTTCTTTAATTCACATATTATTGTTGTTAATAAATAAGAATTCATTTCATCATACCTTTGACAGGTTTTTGAGAGTTCTCAACCACATATTTTACACCGTCCCATCCATACACAAAAAGACACGCATGTGAACGGGTTAATCGATATGGCGGGATATGCGGCCTTTCATTTTATCCTTCCTTCCACAATGGCACAAGTGCCATATCGATTAACCCATTCACATGTGTGTGTCATTCTGTGTTTATTACATGCCTTCACATCTATAAAAACAATTATCAGAAGGACACTCGGCAATTCATTTGACAATTGTCAGCAAAAAGAACACATTTTATTGCCAACCAAATTTGCGAGGGGAACCTGTGTTACTATTTCGTCCCTTGAGTTCCAATGTGTTCTATGTGCCTACTGGCACATAGAACACATTGGAACTCAGGGGGCAATTTTCTGATATCGCTAGCAGGTCAAATTGTAATTCTGTTGCATGATTTGTAGAAAATTCCAGTGAAATTTTGCTTCTATTTAAAAGTAGTCTGTCAACGATTTCTGTTCCGCACATATGTGTGGAACAGATTTTCATTTTCCACATGGTTTAGTGTTGCTGTAGATGGGGATTACATAGAACAGGCATGTTATATAAAATTCTTGTTATTTGAGTAACATGGAAAATTTCTTCGCATAAAACCAGTGTTGAATAGGTTGGCAGGTCAACGTTGTTCAGTTTTTATTAACTCCCTGCATATTGATGTTGAATATCTATACTTCAAAATACAATATTTTCCTTAGTAGAACTGGAATTCAAACCAATTCAATCATGTTTAACAGAGCTCATTGTTTGAATTGGTTCAATTCAGATGCATTGTGGGAAAAATTTGCTACTTGAAATTTTGCTACTTTGACATCACAGTGTAGAAGGTTAAATGGTTTTGTACTTACAAATTTTAATTTTTGATTCTGCTTTCAGTGATCAAAAAAGTAATCTGATTGTTATGAGAGAAGTCAACTTGGCATCCAGATTACTTCATATATTGATGGACAGCAAGTTATCAGTAGCCACCATTCACATAATTTCAAAAGTGTTAGTTGAACTGTTACATGGGACATCCGATCCAGATGTCATGAGAAGGTAAGATAAATATGTAAGACTTCTTTAAATTCCCCTAATATTTTTATACTGTACCAATGACCCAGACATAGCTGGTGCTAACTCTTAAAAATCTAGGGCCAAACACAAATTTTGCCCCCCAATCCCCAAAATTTGCATCTAAAACCAAAGAAATCATGTCCTGAATGGCCCTCCATACTTTGCCTCTATTGTGCATGCGCAGTGTCAAGGAGGTCCCGAAATTGGCGCCAATTATCATTCTTTGTTTGGCCCTTCATCAGTTCACATCTGACTGATCTTTGTGCTTGTAAATCTCAGTTTAAATGATGCCAGACACATAAATATTAGAGAAATGGTGGATCTAAAGAGGAAATAGAAGGAGGAAAGGAAAAATGAGTGACAGAAAATAATCAGGGCTGTAACTTAAAATTTTTTTATGAAATTATGTTAAGTTACCTATTTTCGAGGCATGGGCCTGTTGTTGTCATTCTTGCTATAAAGTTACACTGCTTGTTCAGTGTTTCCTCTCTCCCTTTACTTTAAGTCCCCCCCTTGCTATTCTCCCATGCTTTTGGCATATTTTCTGTAATATTATTACTAAAATTTCTTGGGAGTTTTAGCTGGGTAACAGAATGAATTCTGTTCTTTTCCCCATGTTTACGTCCTCACTCATGGGTGTTTAGGCGTAGTGTTCTGCATCTACCATCTGATGTTCTGCAGTTTCTTCCCTGGAAGTCTCTGTTTTGCATCAGATAGTGTTTTATTGGTAACTGATTTCGGGCCATGGTTATCAGTGCCTGGAGTCATGTTTCTGGTGTTTATACACTTCTTGTTTACATTGACAACAGTCTCTGTGGAGGGGGATTTCTTGTCTTTGTGTTAGTTTAATCATAACAAGATACATTGTTATTATTCGTAAGTGTTGCATTAATTTTTTAAAAATATTTTTAAAATTTTTTCCCTTTCGGAACAACATAAGCTGCCATAGGTTTCATCCGGCATTATCTTCCAGAGGTTGTTCTGTCAGACTAGAATGCTGCGATGCCGGATAAGAGACTGATAGCGTCATTGGACACAGAATTTGTTTTTGATCGGTTCAGAGACATCGTCCCTGAGTTTTCCGACACAGTCCAATAATGTCACAAGAACATTCGAATTATTGAACGACGCTATATATAAGCTTGCTACCAAAACTGGCAAGTCTGGTTTCTTGTCCGCAAATGCTCTAAATCTGCCTTTCATCAATTCAAGGAATAAATTTGAAACGGCAGGACAGGGCATACCGGGAGTTCCTCTGCGTCTAGACGAGGCTGAAGACTTGGAATTGTCTATACCGTCATCTATGTCAATTCCAACCACGACTTTGGAAACGACAATAATGTCTAACAGACTTAACTTAGATGCTTTATCATACGCAGACCACCTTACTAAGGCGTTATCATTACGTCTTCAAGGGAAAGAATTCCAGGATACAATCCTCATTGAGACTTCTTTCAAAGGCAGTAGATTATTCCACGTATAACTCCGCCCTTTCAGTGGCAAACCTGGAGTTGGTTAGACGTGACGCAGCCCTAGCTACATCCACGCGCGTGGATAGTAAGGTGAAGAACTCTCTCAGAGTTGCTTCGGTCTACGGAGAAGCTTCTCTTCGACGGCAAGCTTTCAGCAATTTATAGACGTTCTCTTGTCTAATCAAGTGTAACATGAGATTCAGACTTGGGCAAACATTCAGTGGTTGACTCAGGGAGTTCCACTGCAGTTGCCGGAACCGAGTTTTACGATTATAATGGATGCCAGTCAAACAGGTTGGGGTACAACATTGATCCCAACGGATTCGAAGTGCCAGGGTCTTTGGGATCCGCAGTTTCTAGGCAAGCACATAAACATCCAAGAAATGATGTCAATTTGGCTTGCACTACGTCATTGGATGAACATTATTCAGAAAGCACATGTCCAAATCCTGTCCGACAATACGACAGTAGTTACGTATATCCGGAACCAGGGAGGCACTCATTCCGTTCCATTATTCAATTTAACGGAAAGAATCCTTCTGTTTGCGTTAGAACATCACGTTCTGCTTTCGGTCCGTCATATTCCGGGTCGTCTGAATGTATTAGCAGACTCCCTTTCACGGAAGGGTCGCTTGTTGCCGTCAGAATGGACTCTCAACAAACAGGTATTCAGTCAGATTTGCTACCAATGGGAGCGGCCAATGATAGACTTATTTGCGATACAACTCAACAATCAGTTGCAGACGTATGTGTCACCATGTCCGGATCCCCGAGCATATGCAGTAGATGCTCTATCGATCTCGTGGGTCGGTATGATAGGATATGCTTTGATTCAGCAAATATTGCTAAAGATAAAACAATCACAATGCAAAATTCTGTTGGTAGCATCTCTGTCTCCACAGAGACCGTGGATAAATCTACTCAGGTGTCTGCTGTGGGATTTTCTGCAAAAATTTCCTCCATGAGAGGATCTTCTTTCGCAGGGGAATCGCGTCAACTTCATCACAACCCGCAAGGTCTCAACCTTCACGTATTTCTGTTGTGCGGTCCTTCTTGCACCGCAAGCATTGTACAGGACGAGCAGTGGACGCAATTTCTTACTGTAGGAGGACCTCCTCTTCGTTAAACTATGCGGCTAAGTGGAAGGCCTTTCGTCGTTGGTGTAGGGATCATTCTGTTGATATTTTTGTTCTCTCCATACCAGACATTGCAAACTTTCTAGTATACTTGTTTGACGAGATCAACTGCAGCCTGTTACTATTAAAGGTTATAGGTTTATGTTATCTGATACCTATGCACACCATGATAGTTTACAATTGGATCTGATGTCTCTTTATCTAAATTAGTTAGAAACTTCTCGATAAATAGACCTAGAACCCTTAGATTAATTCCTAAATGGAATTTAGCTTGGGTTCTTAAACTAAAAGAAAAGCCATTTGAGCCTCTTGAAACAGTAGATTTCAAATTCTTGTCTTATAAGACAGCATTTCTCTTAGCTTTCTCTTCTGCTAGAAGAGTCAGTGAGCTTCATGCACTCTCGGTGGACGATTCTCACTATCGTAGTGTCGGGAACACTATCACCTTTACTACTAATGTTGGATTTTTGGCTAAGAATCAGGCTCCTAATAATATCCGGAACCTATTGTTATTAAGGCCCTTCCGTCTCCAGACGGGCATAGGCCTTTACTCTGTCCAGTTAGAGCTTTACGTATTTATAAACAAAGATCTCAGTTTATCAGAAAGGGACGAAAATGCTTCTTTCTGTCTCTGATGCCTAATAGAAAGGACATTACGGTCCATTCTATTGCTAGATGGATTCAATTAACTATCTGTACTGCTTATGATAATCTATCTTCAACTCAGCAGTCTGTGCTTAGGATTTCGGCTCATGAAGTAACAGCTCTTTCTACATCTTAGGCTTACGCAAATAGTGTTGCTATTACAGATTTAATGAAGGCTGCATATTGGTCTCAGCCATCCACATTCACAAATTTTTATCTCAGAAATATTGAGTCCATTTCTGGAGACCTGCATTGTTTAGGTCCGTTATCTGTTGCTCAGAATGTCGTTCTCTAAATAGTTACAATTATAGTTATGCAGGCTTTCTGTTCAGGCAGTGACTCCGTCCTGCTGCCCTCTTCGCTCTGGGCTATTTGACCCAGGGCAAGGGGAAGGGGGGGGGGGGGGGAGGGTGTTCCCTTAGGTCACCTGATTTATAGTGAAAAGCAAGGGGATACCTCCTCCGGAGTCAGTAATTCTGAGTTGTTACCGGGATGGTTTTAAAGTGTAAAGTTAATGGTTAAAAATTCATTCATGTCATATTTTTAAAGTATAGCTCGGTGTGAAGCATTTGTATATGTCACGTGTCAAACGGGCGTTAATATACAATCCTCGGACACTTTTAAAAGAGTATAAAGAGTCTCAATTCTCTGGACTATCTTTATTTATTGGCTTACTTTAAAATAATTAGTATAAAGGATATACTGGATGTTAATAGAGAACATGAATGTTATTATGCTCAATTATGGAGGGTGTTGTGTCTTTCTAATTTATCATAAAATAAGAAAGATATATGTAAAGCCTAATGCTCCTTTTCTCCTCGAGGGGATGACTCTATTTTATATAGTTGAGCTTATTGGACTTTCCTCTATGTCCTAGGCCCTCCAGCCTTTTTACTATTCAGCTATGTCTGGGTCATTGGTACAGTATAAAAATGTTAAAAAATTTATAGTAATTTATATACTTTTTATACTTACCAATGACCCAGACGGGGATGGCCCTCCCAGGAGTTGGGAACTCATACCTCCCCGCTGAGTACATAGCGCTGTCCAGGCACTGCTTGTATGAATGATAATTGGCGCCAATTTCGGGACCTCCTTGACACTGCGCATGCGCAGTAGAGGCAAAGTATGGAGGGCCATTCAGGACATGATTTCTTTGGTTTTAGATGCAAATTTTGGGGATTGGGGGGCAAAATTTGTGTTTGGCCCTAGATTTTTAAGAGTTAGCACCAGCTGTGTCTGGGTCATTGGTAAGTATAAAAAATATATAAATTACTATAAATTTTTTAACATTTCCAGGATTTTATAATTGTGGGTGATAAATTCATCTCCGATTACACAACCAATCCATATTTTGTATATTGCCTCATTCACAGAAAATGCAGATTAAGTCTGATTTTGTCATTGTCTGACATTCCTCTTTGAAGTTATTGTCCTTTTGTGTCTCAAAACTTTCAGGATTTTAGGCCACACAAAGTAGATCTTCCGTTTCTCAAGCCATTATTTTGTCAAATTGCATGCGGGCGAGCAGTTTTTAGCTCACCTGGATCAAAGGACCATGTGAGCTATTACCAGGACTTGGCGTCCGTCGTCTTCCGTAAACTTTACACATTTTTATCTTCTTCTCTGGAACTGCTGAGCCGAGGTGAACCAAACTTGGTGGGAATAGTCTGTGGGAGGACCTCCACAAATGACCCTCATTTTGTTCCTTAGTATGAAAAACATGGCTGCCAGAGGCATATTTTGGTTCTGATTTGTGGATTTTCAAAAATCTTCTCCTCTGAAACTACAAGGCCAAATGTTTTGAGACGTCACATGATTGATAACTGGGACACCCTCTACCAGTGACCCTCATTTAATGTTGATCGGGTTGCAAACATAGCCACAACTGTGGCTTATAGTTACCATAGAAACCCTATGAGAAATCACATTTTCATCTTCTCTGGAACTACTGAGCCGATGTGAACAAAACTTGGCAGGATTGGTCAAACGATCATCATTTTGTTCCCATCGGATGAAAAACATGGCCGCCAGAGGCATTCTTTGATTCTAATTGGTGAATTTTCAAAAATCTTCTCTGAAACTACAAGGCCAATTGTTTTGAAACTAACTTCACATGTTTGATGACTGGGACACCCTCTACCAACAATCCTCATTTAATGTTGATGGGTTGCAAACATGGCTGCAATTGCAGCTTATAGTTACCATAGAAACACTTATTGTGATCCAAACTTGGCAAGAATTGTCTATGGTAGGTTCTCTACAACCGTTCTTCATTTTGTTCCTGTTGTAAGAAAAACATGGCTGCTAGAGACATTCTTTGATTCTGATTGGCACTAATAATGTATGGAAAGTCCTCTGAAAACAATCATCATTCTATTTTGCTCAGATGAAGAGTATGGCAGCCAGCTTCATTCTTTGAGTTTGATTAGAATAACTGAGGGATATGTTGTTCTGCCAGGTGAGCGATTACAGGCTCTTTAGAGCCTCTTGTTTATTTTTATTTTTGTAATTATTTCTTTGCCATCAAAAGTTCATATTCTTGGTTTGTTTTATGTTTTAGGCCTCATAATCTACAGAATAGCATGGGTGGTAGTGTATTTCATCCCTTGAGTGCAAGAAAACCTTACAGTGCTTTAGCATTGCAAAGCCTTCTTGCACTCAAGGGACCAATTTATCAATTTTTAATTTATTAATGAGTAAAATATCAGACATAAATCATTTAATTTTTATTTTTTTAAGTTTGCATTGGTGATAAAAAGAGAGCATGTGGCAGCCAAAATGATCATGTAGGAGTGCCTGAGAAACATATTCTTAACTTTCTTAAGCCTTTTTTCCAAACTATAACTTCAACTGTACTCAGCACAACCAATGGTACATTGCCAAGCCATAGAAAAGTTAGATTTTTATGTTTGCTCAACATTCCATTTGAGTTGTTGGCCGTAAGTGTCTTTAAATTCAAATTTCCTACATTTCCGGTTTATGATAACTTCAGGTGTTGCCAATACAGCCAATCAATATTTGGTACATTGCCTTATTCAGAGTAAGTGATCAAAGACTATTTTGACTTATGTCTGGCACACCATTTTCACTTTCATGTCATCAGCTTTTATTGTCGCAGAATTTCTAAGTTTTTATGATTTTGGACAACTTCATCCATATTTATCACAATCAGTGAATATTTAGGTACTTTACCTCATCCATGGAAAATGCAGATGAAGTTTGATTTTGATGTGGACTTATAGTGATTGAGATATACTGTATCATGGTAGAATTGGAACAGCCCACAGCAGTGCTCTTTTTGTTCTTCCAATGTAAATTTTCTTTACCACTTTAAAAGTACACTAGAAATGAACGAAATGAAAGGTTGGCATAGGAATTATAGAATAAATGAAATACAATTAAGACAAGTATAATAATTAATTTGAAGTTGATTTTGATCTTGACCTTGAAAATAATCCAAGCCGACGCATTGTTTGAGTCTGTTAATCAAATAAGGTAACAAATATTTGCCAATTAAGCCTAAAAAAAGTTAAAAATCTGTTACTCAGGCCCTCCCACATGGTCCTTATGGCTGCTGCATGCTCTCTTTTTATAACCAATGCAAACTTAAAAAAATAAAAATTAAATTGTTCATGTCTGATATTTTACCCAATGGCAAAGAAATAATTATAAAAATAAAAAATATAGTAAAAAACTCCCTGTTCACATGCAATTTTACAAAAAACAGAATATCTACTTTGTGGGGCCTTAAGATGAATAGATTTTTTTTTCATTCATTTACTTGTAGTTATTACATTTTTATACTTAATTGGGGAGCGTGGTGGCATTGCGGTAACCAGTTCTAGTCAGATCACCGAAGTTAAGCAATGTCGAGCTTGGTTAGTCCTTGGATGGGTGACTATCTGAGTGATCGATTTGTTCTTGGGCAAGGCACTTAACCCCTATTGTCCACATGGGGGCATGATTACGCCGTGTACTAAGGTGTACTGCACATCAGTGGTGCATGTCTTCAACCAATCTAACCCTGCCTGTGCTGCAGTGCAGAGTTATGATGTTGGGGAGCTGCTCGTCATTGCTCATTGGCTCTCTCTGGGTACTCCGGCTTCCTCCGCCCATAAATCTGTTACCGACATGATAAGACCTTGGCTGTTAAAGTGTCGTTAAACCCTAATAAATAAATAAAATAAGTTATACTTAAATCAATTTGTGCTTTGAAAAATAGACCCATGGATGTTGAAACCCTTGGCAAAGGAAATGCAAGTGAAAACCATCTGAATCTTCTCAAATAAGAATTATTTATGTAACTGGCTGAGTGCTAGCAGCCACTATCATGGCTTCACTGAAAAGTGCTGAAAGCCACTTAGTGGCTTTACCATGTGCATCAGCTTGTTTGCTCATCAGTAGAAAAGAAAGTTTTAATAAAATTAAATTGTTTTGTTACAATTTATAGGAGAGTGCCAACTTGCACCCTCCAATAAATTGTAACAGAACAATCATAATCAAAATCTTACAAAACTAAGGCTCCCCTTGCTGTTAGCATGGTATATGTGGCAAAAATATTGATAAAAGGTCCCACAAAATAGATCTTCTGTTTCTCTGGCCATTTTGTGTAAAATTGCATGTAGGCAGGCGGTTTTTTATCAGCTCACCTGAGCGAAGCTCAAGGGGAGCTTTACTAATCACTTTCTGTCCGTCGTTCGTCGTCCGTCGTCGTCCGTCCGGCGTTAACTTTACATTATCGACTTCTCCTCCTAAACCACCAGCCCAATTTTATTCAAATGTTGGCTAAATGTTTATTACCTAATGCCAATTCAGATTTGTTCAAATGAAGTTGCCCCTCCTCCTGGGTGGTGCCACGCCCCCAAGGGGCACCAAAATCTTTGTAAATCTTCTTCTCATGAACCAGCAGTAGCAGAGACTTGATATTTGGTGTGCAGCTTCCTTTTGAGGTGTAGACTCAGATTTGTTCAAGAGAAGTTTGTGGGGCTATACTTGGCGTTGTTATGAGAGGGGCAAAATTTTTTGCCCCGCCCAAAATTTCTATATTTTTATACTGTACCAATGACCCAGACATAGCTGGTGCTAACTCTTAAAATATAGGGCCAAACACAAATTTTGCCCCCCAATCCCCAAAATTTGCATCTAAAACTAAAGAAAACATGTCCTGAGAGGCCCTCCACACTTCGCCCCTACTGCGCATGCGCAGTGTCAAGGACGTTCCGAAATTGGCGCCATTTATCATTCTAAGTTTGGCCCTTCATCAGTTAACATCTGACTGATCTTTGTGCTTTTAAATCTCAGTTTAAATGATGCCAGACACATAAATATTAGTGAAATGGTGATTCTAAGGAGGATAGAAAAGGAGGAGAGGAAAAGAATGTGTGACAGAATATTATCAGGGCTGTAACTTAAAATTTTTTAATGAAATTATGTTAAGTTACCTATTTTCAAGGCAGCAGCCATTTTGTTGTCATTCTGATTATTTAGTTACACTGTTTTTTCAAGTGTTTTTCCTCTCTCCCTGTCCTTTAAGTTCCCCCTTGCTATTCTCCCATGCTTTTGGCATAATTTCTGTAATTATTATTACTAAAATTTCTTGGGAGTTTAGCTGAATAACAGAATGAATTCTGTTCTTTCCCCATGTTTACGTCTTCACCTACGGGTGGTTAGGCGTTGTGTTCTGCATCTACCATCTGATGTTCTGCAGTTTCTTCCCTGGAAGTCTCTGTTTTGCATCAGATGGTGTATTTTTGGTAACTGATTTCGGGCCTGGGTGCCTGGAGTCTTATTTTAGTGTTTTTACACTCATTGTTTACATTTACAACAGCCCTCTGTGTGAGGGGGGGATTTCTAAATAATAATATCTTTATGTTATTTCAATCATAACTAGATACATTATTATTGTTCGTAAGTGTTGAATAAATTGTTTAAAATATTTTTAAAATTTTTGTCCACACTTAGGCTTGGGATCCATTGGGGCTCAACGTTACTTTTCAGAAACTTGGGCTGTTCTGAAAAAATATTTTTTCAAAATATTTTGATTTCAATTATTTTTTCTATATTAATGGATCATATTATTATTATGTATTTTGATTGCCAGGGGTTAGTGCGAGTACCAGGACTTGTTTTCTTTTCACATTGAAAGGATATTGATCAATTGTTTTAAGAGGAAGTCTTCCTCTGACCTTATTATCATTCTATATGTGGTCAGTGTACTCGCATTAACTCCGGTTCTGTATCGTATGATTTCGATGACAATATGGGAAGCGTATGTCACGGTATGTTGTTGGGGATTTGGACACTCCGGTCCTTTCCCCGCAGGGTCACTCTACTTTATCAATTTCTATTTCAGACGATCAAGATTAGGGTGATGTATCTGTGATGTCTTCCAACAGTGTGCCTCCGTCGTCACAATTAATGAAGGGCTAGCGGAAAAGTGCTCATGTAATACGCCAATTGCCTAAGAGGACCCTAGTAGGTTCGACGGCCTTTGACGTCCGCTAGCTCGCCCGGTGTAGCGTCCATTCACCGAATGGTTCGGCAGCCGGGTTCGTCCGTTGCGGTCTAGAAGGAATTTTGGGGTGATGCGAGCACTATAAAATTAACTTAATGCACACCCAGTGACGGCGGATCGGAGGGAGAACGGAGGAAGCCTTTTAGTCCGGTTCATAGCTCGTTCCGGTCCATCCGGACGACAAGCGAGAGAGGCCCCTCTCTCGTTCAACAACATCTGGCCCCAGATGTTGTGGTACAAATGTGTCGTTAGCGGAGCATACGTCCGTCGCTCGGGACGCTCCGTTGTATAGGCAGTCCGCTGAGACTGCTAAGGCTTCCTCTTCTCGTCAGCGCACACGACCGCACCTTGGCTGCGTGACCGCCGATATATTACCAGCTTCGCCGATCAAGGATTCTTCGGCGACCAGGTCACACCATCCGGCAGCCAGGGATTCGAGACCGATGGACTCCGGACGTTCGCATAGGAAAAGTATGCGGGAGCCATCTGATGCGGAGCTGCCCTCGGCGAAGCAGCGATAGACTGCGCCTCCGCAGGTCTCGACGCCGGACATTCTTGTGCACATAGCACAGCTTATCGCAGCATCCCAGCAGCCGACAGAAACGGTGTCGGATCGAGAATTATCCGACAGCGCTGGGTCGGTAGCCGGGGACTCGAGGCCTGCAGACTCCGGACGTTCGCATAGGAAGTATGCGGGAGTCAACGTACACGGAGCTTCCAGCGGCAATGCATCGTAAGTCCGCTACTGCACAGGCCTCGGGAACGGACGTGCTTTCCTTAATAGCACAGTTTATCGCAGCATCCCAGCATCAACTGAATCTGTCGCATATATTTTATCCGACGATGCTGGGTCGGGACGCTCCGCGGAAGCGGGTACGGACGTCCGAAAGTTTCATCCGATCCGACGGGATACCGAAAGGGATTCGGTGGATTTCAAGCTTTCCCTTTCGGAACAACATATGCTGCGATGCCGGATAAGAAACTGATAGCGTCGGTGGACTTAGAAATTTTTGGTTCGGTTCAGGGACATCGTCCCTCAGTTCCGACATAGTCCAATAATGTCACACAAACTTTCGAATTATTGAACGACGCTATATATATTATTATTTTATGCTTGCTATCCAAGCATTTCTGGTTTCTTGTTCGAAGAGTTATGGAGATGTCTTTCAAAAGTGTGCCTCTGTCGTCATAGTTAATGAAGAGTTAGCGGCAATAAGTGCTCATGGAATATGTCTATCGCTTACGGAGTGACATTCGCTAGCTCACCCGGTGTAGCGTACATTCATCGAATGGTTCGGCTGCCGGGTTCGTCCGTTGCGGTCTAGGAAGGAGATTTGGGTGATGCGAGCACTTTAATTACTTTAGTACTCACCCAGTGACGGCAGATTGAGGACAGATCGGAGGAAGCCAACAACATAGGGGACCGCATGTTGTGGTTCAGATATTTTACATTCGGAACATATGTCCGTTGCTCGGGACGCTCCGTTATATTGACAGTCCGAGAGACTGTCTTTAATGCTTCCTCATCCTCACAGTAGGGCACACGACCGCACATTGGCTACGTGACCTCGAGTATCCGATCAGTTTCGGCATTCAGTGATTCCACAGCGAATAGGTCGCGCCATCCGGTAGCCAAGGGACACGAGGCCTATACACTCCGTTCGCTCGCATATTGGAAGTATGCACGGGGTAACGATCTCGGAGCTTCCTGCGGCAATGCATCGTAAGACCGCTGCTCCTCAGGCCTCAGTGACGGACGTGCTATCCGAGTTAGCACAGTTGTTTCGCAGCATCCCAGCAATTGACGGTTTCTCGGTCGAATCAGGAATTATCCGACGGCGCTGGGTCGGTGCGGTCCGCGGTTGCATCAAGCTACGGACGACCGAACGCTTTATAGGGTCCGACAGGATGGCGAAAGGGATTCGAAAGATTTCGAGTTTTCCCTTTAGTAGTATCGGAAGATGCCTTTCATATCTTCTGGCATTTCTTCCAGTGATTATTTTTCGGACTTCATTGCTGCGATCTTGGATAAGAGACTTATAGCGTCATTGGACTCGGATTTTTCGATCGGTACAGGGACTTTGTCCCTGACTTACCGACGCAGTCCAATATTGTCATTACAACATGTGTTTTATTTTTCGACGCTATATATTTATATATATATACAAGCCTGCTACTAAGCATGGTAGTTTAGTTTCTTGTCCGCGTGGCTCATTTCTGCCATTTTATCTTTTTTACATATAGTTTATTTTGGCAGAGCAGGGCATACCGAGAGTTCATATGCGTCTAGACGGTGTGATTAAAGACTGCATATATTCTTTTTCACCGTTTATGTCTTTTCCAATTTCAATGTTGGGAACGACATTATGTATAGTAGACTTAACTTAGACGCTTTATTATACGTAATCCGCCTTACTGAGGCGTTATCATTACGTCTTCAAGAAAAGATTTACGGGATATTATTCTCAATGTAATTTCTTTTGAGGGCAGTAGTTTGTTCACGTATAACTCCGCCCTTCAGTGGCTGATTGGAGTTGGTTAGACGTGATGCAGCCCTAGCTACATCCACGCGTGGATAGTAGGTTAAGAACTCTCTCAGAGTCGCTTCGTTCTCGGAGGAGCTTCTCTTCGACGGCAACTTTCCGGCAATCCATGAATTGCTTGATTTATACATTCTCTTGTCTATCTAGTGTTACAAGAGATTCAGACTGGGGCAAACATTCGGTGGTTGACTCAGAGAGTGCCGCCGCAGTTGCCGGACCCGAGTGTGGCTGTTATGACGGTTGCCAGTCAAACAGATTGGGATATATACTGATCCCTACGGATTCGAAGTGCCAGGGTCTTTGGGTTCCGCAGTCTTTTAGCTATCAGTTAACTTCCGCGGAATAATGTTTTTTAGGCTTGCTTTATGTCATGGCATGAACATTATTCAGAAACGCATGCCCAAATTCCTGTCCTTTAATTCGACAGTAGTGGCGTATCTCCGGAACCAGGGAGGCACTCTTTCGTTTCCGTTATTCAATTTAATGGAAAGAATCCGTCTGTTGGTTATAGTACACCAAGTTCAGTTTTGGTCCGTCATATTCTGGGTCGTCTGATTGTTTTATCGCAATCCCGTTCTCTTACGGGTCGCTTGTTGCTGTCAGAATGGACTCTCAACAAACAAGTATTCAATCAAGATTTGCTATCTATGGGAGCGCCCAATGATGTTTTATTTATGACACAGCTGGCTAATCAATTGCAGACGTATGTGTTGGCTTGTCCAGATCTCTGAGCTAATACTGTTAACGCTCTATTGATCTATAGGACGGAATGATAGGATACGCGTATCCTCCGGCGCTGTTGTTTTTAGCAGGTATTGCTAAGATAAACAACCACAATACATTTCTGTTGATAGCATCTCTATCTTCACAGAGATCATGAGTAATTTACTCTCTTGTCTACTGTGGATCTTAACGTGAAATCTTCCTCTATGTGAGGATCTTTTTTCACTGGGTAAATCGTGTCATCTTTATCACAACCAGCAAGGTCGCAACCTTCATGTATTCCGTTGTGTGGTCCGTATTGCATTGTAAGCACTGTACTGGACGAGCTTTGGACGCGATTTCTTACTATAGGAGATCCTCTTCTTCGCTATTCTATGCGACTAAAGTGGAGGCTCTTCCGTCGTGGTGTAGGGATCATTATGTTCATATGATTGATCCCTCCATACTACTCATTGCTATTTTTTAGTATACTTGTTTCACAAGATCTACTGCAGCCTGTTGTTATTTAGGTTATAGGTTTATGTTACCTCATACCTATGCACTCTACGATAGTTTACAATTGAGTCTTTTGTCTCTTTATCTAAGTCAGTTAGTAATTTTTTGATAAATAGACTTAGAATCTTTAGATTAAATTCCTATACGGATTTTAACTTCAGGTTCTTATTTAGCTAAGTAATCATTTGAGCCTCTGGAAACAGTAGTTTTCAAATTCTGACCTTTTAGACAGTAATTCTGTTGGTTTCTCTTTTACTGTAGAGTCAGTGAGTTTCATGCACTATCGATGGATGATTTTCACTTTCATAGTTTCGGAATCAATACTTCCGTTACTATTTAGGTTGGATTGTTGCATAAGTGTTAGGCTCCTATTATCCGGAACCTATTATTTTAAGGTCCTTCCGTCTTCGTATGGGCATAGACCTTTACTCTTTCCGGGTACAGTTTATGTATTTATAAACAGATATCTGTTTATTACAAGGGCGTAAGCTTCTTCTGTCTTTGATGTCTAGTAGAAGGACGTTACGCTCCATTTTATTGTTAATGGATTCTATTAACTAGCGTACTGCTTATGGTATATCATTGGCTTAGCAGTTGTGCTTAAGATTTCGGCTCATGAAGTAAGAGTTCTTCTACTTCTTGGGCTTACATTAATAGTGTTGCTATTATAGATTTTTGAAGGCTGCTCATTGCGCTCAGCCATCCATTCATGAATTTTATCTCAGAAATATCGAGTCCATTTCTGAAGGCCTCTATTGTTAGGTCTATTATCTACTGCTCAGAATGTCATTCACTTAACAGTTGCTACTATAGCTAGGTAGGCTGTCTGTTTCGGCAGTGTCTCCGTTCGGCTGCCCTCTTCGCTCTGGGCTATTTGACCCAGGGCAAGAAAAAGGGGGGGGGAGGGTGTTCCCTTGGGTCACCTGTTTTTACTATGAAAACAAGGGGATACCTCCTCCGGAGTTAGTAATTCTGAGCTGTTATTGGGATGGTTGTTTAGTGAGAAGTTTAAGTTTATAAAATTCATTCAAGTCTTAGTTTTTAAAGTATAGCTTTTGAATATTGCATATGTCAACGGACATGATTATGCAATTCTCACACTCTTTTAGGAGTATAAGAGTCTCTATTCTCTAGACTTACTTTATTATTGGCTTACTTTAAAAATTATTAGTATAAGGATTATTGGATATTAATAGAGTACAGGGATGTATGAAGCTCAATTTTTGGAAGGTGTTGTATCTTTCTAATTTATCATAAATAAGAAAGATACATGTAAGGCCTATTACTTCTTTTCCCTACAGGGGATGACTCTATTTTATTTTATTGAGCGTATTCCATTTTGCTCTATGTCCTTGGCCCTCCAGCCTTTTTACTATTCAGCTATGTCTGGGTCATTGGTACAGTATAAAAATGTTAAAAAATTTATAGTAATTTATATATTTTTTATACTTACCAATGACCCAGACGGGGATGGCCCTCCCAGGAGTTGGGAACTCTTGCCTCCCCGCTGAGTACATAGCGCTTACCAGGCACTGGTTATTAGAATGATAAATGGCGCCAATTTCGGAACGTCCTTGACACTGCGCATGCGCAGTAGGGGCGAAGTGTGGAGGGCCTCTCAGGACATGTTTTCTTTAGTTTTAGATGCAAATTTTGGGGATTGGGGGGCAAAATTTGTGTTTGGCCCTATATTTTAAGAGTTAGCACCAGCTATGTCTGGGTCATTGGTAAGTATAAAAAATATATAAATTACTATAAATTTTTTAACTTTCCAAACCGAGAGGCTGATTTGAACCAAATTTTATGTGAGGGCTTATTGGGTCATGAGTACTTGATTTATGCAAAAAAAATTTTTCCCGCAGCCCCGTGGGAACCGCAGGAGCTAAAAATAGAAAAAATTTAAAACGCCCATATCTCCAAAACTGCACGGCACTGAGAATTTTTATTTGGTGTGCAGCTTCCTTAGGACCAACAGAAAGGATTGGTAAAAAAAAATTGCCATCGGTTTTATCATAGGGTACAGTTTCGGGACTTTGAAAAAGTGCTGAGTCAGCACTTTTTAACACTGTAGGCAATGGGAAAAACATTAAAAAATCTTCTTCTCCAGATCCAGCAGGCAGAATCTTTTGATATTTGGTATGCAACATTGTAGGGTGGATCTGATTCAAGTTTGTTCAAATCGGCCCCCTGGGTTCATATTTGGGCTCAGTATAGGAGCCCGATTTCGAACTTAGTGCATTTCAGGCAAATTTCTTAAAAAATCTTCTTCTCCAGATCCAGCAGGCAGAATCTTTTGATATTTGGTATGCAACATTGTGGAGTGGATCTGATTCAAGTTTGTTCAAATCGGCCCCCTGGGTTTATATTTGGGCTCAGTATAGGAGCCCAAATTTGAACTTACTGCATTTCAGGCAAATTTCTTTGAAAATCTTCTTCTCCAGATCCAGCAGGCAGAATCTTTTGATATTTGGTATGCAACATTGTGGGGTGGATCTGATTCAAGTTTGTTCAAATCGGCTCCCTAGATTCATATTTGGGCTCACTATAGGAGCTCGAATTCGAATTTAGTGCATTTCAGGCAAATTTCTTCAAAAATCTTCTTCTCCAGATCCAGCAGGCAGAATCTTTTGATATTTGGTATGCAATGTTGCGGGGTAGATCTGATTCAAGTTTGTTCAAATCGGCCCCCTGGATACATATTTGGGCTTACTATAGAAGCCCGCATTCGAACTTAGTGCATTTCAGGCAAATTTCTTAAAAAATCTTCTTCTCCAGATCCAGCTTCAGAATCTTTTCATATTTGGTAAGCAACATTGTGGGGTGGATCTGATTCAAGATTGTTCAAATCGGCCCCCTGGGTTAATATTTGGGCTCAGTATAGGAGCCCGATTTCGAACTTAGTGCATTTCAGGCAAATTTCTTAAAAAATCTTCTTCTCCAAATCCAGCGGGCAGAATCTTTTGATATTTGGTATGCAACATTGTAGGGTGGATCTGATTCAAGTTTGTTCAAATCGGCCCCCTGGGTTCATATTTGGGCTCAGTATAGGAGCCCGATTTCGAACTTAGTGCATTTAGGCAAATTTCTTAAAAAATCTTCTTCTCCAGATCCAGAAGGCAGAATCTTTTGATATTTGGTATGCAACATTGTGGGGTGGATCTGATTCAAGTTTGTTCAAATCGGCTTCCTAGATTCATATTTGGGCTCACTATAGAAGCTCGAATTTGAACTTAGTGCATTTCATGCAAATTTCTTAAAAAATCTTCTTCTCCAGATCCAGCAGGCAGAATCTTTTCATATTTGGTAAGCAACATTGTGGGGTGGATCTGATTCAAGTTTGTTCAAATCGGCCCCCTGGGTTTATATTTGGGCTCAGTATAGGAGCCCAAATTTGAACTTAGTGCATTTCAAGCAAATTTATTAAAAAATCTTCTTCTCCAGATCCAGCAGGCAGAATCTTTTGATATTTGGTATGCAACATTGTGGGGTGGATCTGATTCAAGTTTGTTCAAATCGGCTTCCTAGATTCATATTTGGGCTCACTATAGAAGCTCGAATTCGAACTTAGTGCATTTCAGGCAAATTTCTTAAAAAATCTTCTTCTCCAGATCCAGCAGGCAGAATCTTTTGATATTTGGTATGCAACATTGTGGGATGGATCTGATGCAAATTTGTTTAAATCGGCTCCCTAGATTCATATTTGAGCTTACTATAGAAGCTCGAATTCGAACTTAGTGCATTTCAGGCAAATTTCTTAAAAAATCATCTTCTCCAGATCCAGCAGGCAGAATCTTTTGATATTTGGTATGCAAAATTGCGGGGTGGATCTGATTCAAGTTTGTTCAAATCGACCCCCTGGATTCATATTTGGGCTCACTATAGAAGCTCGAATTGAAACTTAGTGCATTTCGGGCAAATTTCTTCAAAAATCTTCTTCTCCAGATCCAGCAGGCAGAATCTTTTGATATTTGGTATGCAACATTGCGGGGTGGATCTGATTCAAGTTTGTTCAAATTGGCCCCCTGGATTCATATTTGGGCTTAATATAGAAGCCTGAATTCGGACTTAGTGCATTTCGGGCAAATTTATTAAAAAATCTTCTTCTCCAGATCCAGCAGGCAGAATCTTTTGATATTTGGTATGCAACATTGTGGGGTGGATCTGATTCAAGTTTGTTCAAATCGGCTTCCTAGATTCATATTTGGGCTCACTATTGAAGCTCGAATTCGAACTTAGTGCATTTCAGGCAAATTTCTTAAAAAATCATCTTCTCCAGATCCAGCAGGCAGAATCTTTTGATATTTGGTATGCAACATTGCGGGGTGGATCTGATTCAAGTTTGTTCAAATCGGCCCCCTGGATTCATATTTGGGCTCACTATAGAAGCTTGAATTCAAACTTAGTGCATTTCGGGCAAATTTCTTCAAAAATCTTCTTCTCCAGATCCAGCAGGCAGAATCTTTTGTTATTTGGTATGCAACATTGCGGGGTGGATCTGATTCAAGTTTGTTCAAATCGGCCCCCTGGATTCATATTTGGGCTTAATATAGAAGCCCGAATTCGCACTTAGTGCATTTCAGGCAAATTTCTTCAAAAATCTTCTTCTCCAGATCCAGCAGGCAGAATCTTTTGATATTTGGTATGCAACATTGCGGGGTGGATCTGATTCAAGTTTGTTCAAATCGGCCCCCTGGATTCATATTTGGGCTTAATATAGAAGCCCGAATTCGCACTTAGTGCATTTCAGGCAAATTTATTAAAAAATCATCTTCTCCAGATCCAGCAGGCAGAATCTTTTGATATTTGGTATGCAACATTGTGGGGTGGATCTGATTCAAGTTTGTTCAAATCGGCTTCCTAGTTTCATATTTGGGCTCACTATAGAAGCTCGAATTCGAACTTAGTGCATTTCCGGCAAATTTCTTAAAAAATCTTCTTCTCCAGATCCAGCTTCAGAATCTTTTCATATTTGGTAAGCAACATTGTGGGGTGGATCTGATTCAAGTTTGTTCAAACCGGCCCCCTGGGTTTATATTTGGGCTCCGTATAGGAGCCCAAATTTTAACTTAGTGCATTTCAGGCATATTTCTTAAAAAATCTTCTCCAGATCCAGCAGGCAGAATCTTTTGATATTTGGTATGCAACATTGTAGGGTGGATCTGATTGTGATTCATGAACGTATTTATTTGTAAAGTTGATAGAATCTTAGACAAAATTTGCAGAAAAGATCTACTATAGAAGGGGTGGTATCCAGGGTGAACCGTTTACCCAAATCTAGCAGTACTAATGCATTATTCACACAAATCTTCATTCAAATTTTATGACCCCTCATTGGAACACACGCATTCAGCTCATTCCAACAAAGGTCATATGCCATGTTTTCGAGACAAAGGAATAAAAATTTTAGTTATTCATGAAATTTTTAGGCAACTGTTGTCTGTTATTCACATTGCTTCATGAAATTTCAGTACTTTTAGAAGTTACCTCAGTAATCAAGGGTTAATTCCCCTTAATTAAATGTCGCCTCTAAAAAACAACCACTTTGCATATCTTACCTTTTTACCAGCATAACTGCCAAAACTTGTCAGCATTCTTCGCAAAAATCGCTATTCAAATTTTAATTTTTGTCTCTTAAACATACATGTACTTATCGCTTGTAAATACCCCATTGGAATGAGCTTTTTGAGCTCATTCCAATGAGAGGTCGCACACCATGCTTTTTGAGTCAAAAAAGCAATTTTTTAAAATTAGTTATTCCAGAATTTCGTACGTAAAACACAGCTTTATGACTTCACATTAAAATGAGCTCTCTAAGCTTGTTCCAATCAACATTCACGCACTATGTCTTTCACACAAAAAATAAAATTTTCCATTTATTCAGGAATTTTGTTTGCAAGAACACTCTTACCCCCCCCCCCCCCCACACACACACACACACACACACACAAACACACACAGTCTTGTTTTCCCTACATACCGAGGTACCCCATTGTTTGTCCTTTGTGTGGACGGTTTCAACCTCGTTTTGCCGGTACAGTTCTGGGAAAACAACCGAGGTAAAGGGTTTCTTTTGTCTTTTGTACCTCGGTAAGGCGAAACACACAAACTCTTTTGTCTAGTTACCTCGTCAAGTTGGTAAGACAAACCCACACACACACACACACACACACATCTAAAAGTTCGTCAGCAAAAAAACAGTTACTTCAATTTTTAAATGCATTATAGGAACAACTTGCCTAATCAAATTTAAATACTTTTGCATCATTCTGTATCTAGAACAAACCATTTACCATATCTTTACGCAAAATTCTCCAGCATCATTCACAAAAAAACGCCATTATTTGTATATTCACATTTCTGTCTCAAAAATATGCCTGATCTTCCCATACCCCTATTGGAATAAGCTGTTTGAGCTTGTTCCAATGATGATTAAAAAAAATAAAATTTGTGAAAATTTTTGTTTTCTTGCATGCAAATATATACATGTAGCACATGGAAGATATCCACAGTTGGGGAGAGATGTCCAAGGCTATCTCTTCACATTCCTTGTTTGTGCTTCATGCTAAACCAGTTTGTCTGCAGAGATAAATTTACTTTATTAAAAATCATTGGAGATTGGCCACACACCAATGATTTTAAATAAAACTAATTTTAGGTAACAAATGTTGAACTTCAAACAAAATCTATCACTCAACCAGTTAATGTTGATGAGGCATGACATGGTGAAGGTGAAGGTGACCTAAAATACTTCTTAGAGTCACTTTGTCAGGTGAGCGATTAAGGCCACGTGGGGCCTCTTGTTTATTTTTGTAATTATTTCTTTGCTATCAAAAGTTCATAGTTTGTTTTATGTTTTAGTTTTAGTCCTCATAATCTATTGAATAGCATGGGTTGTGGTGTATGTCATCCCTTGAGCGCAAGAAAACCTTACAGTGCTTTAGCATTGCAAAGCCTTCTTGCACTCAAGGTACAATTTTATTAACTTCAGTAAAATATTTTAATTTTTTAAAGTTTGAATTGGTTATAAAAAGAGAGCATGTGGCAGCCAAAAGGACCATGCGGGAGGGCCCAAGAAACAGATTTTTAACTTTTTTAGGCCTTACAAGTCATTTGTGAAATCACTCTACCAATAACACAGAAAAGCTGCAGACAGTTATGCTAAATTCCACTAAATTTGTATTTCTTTCCTGAATTCAATGTATGGGTTTTACCATTTTTGACTTAAATATTCCTACTGAGTAATAATGGTCTTTTTTCCAGCTTTGGTCAGTTTGTTGTTTCAACTCTGTCAACTTCACCTATTTACGAAAAAGAAATCAATCTTTCCACTGATGCAGAGAGTGTTGTTGATCCAGGTAAGTACTTGATGATATTCACTGACTGAAGAGACAGGAAAACTAATTTGAATCCAAGAACTTTATTTCATCGTTATACTTCAACAAAGTAAATATTGTGTGTGTGCATTATCTAATTACAAAGCATTCAAACTTGGCTTGATAATCCCTCGCTAGAATGGATTGTTGAACGTTTTTTTTTTGTGAATTCCGAACATGAAAACAGATTCTATTTTCAATTAATAGCTTGTTATAAGTGAATTAATTAGATTATTGTAAGAGGGTCATTTACAGTTTAATTCCTGCAGTCCTCATATACAGTAGGAATGAATTATTGCAGCCCTGTTTTACAGTTTTGCTCTTCCTTGTGTCTTCCACTTGACATAAATTTTTCTTCTCAGTAATCTCAGAGAGATTTGATTCTTTCTCACCTGATAGTTCGTTACCCATATCCCTATTTTTTAGACCTGTAGAAACTTGTGAACCCAATAAGAAAATGTGCAACTCATTGACCACTGGATGGTCTGTGCAGGGGTCCATGAAGTGTAGACTTATTTGTTAGTCCACAAAGTTTCTACTGATCACAGAGGTGGATGGCCATCTTTTTGTGTGGCCAAGTATTAAAACACAGTGCACATAGTTTATTATATGCTAGCCATTGAATTAGCTTCCTAAATGATGTCACGCTACGCCGCTTCACATAGCCTTATTTCTCCTTGCAGGAACGATTAGCTAATCTTTGTTATTGTTTTGAAAGGTATGCATTTGGAGTCGAATTGGGCTGAATATTGTAAAATGTCTCATAGCATATAATAAAAACGAAAATCTATTTTAGTCAATATCGGGAATAATCTCATGAGTGTGAACCTGAAAGTTTTATTTACAAATAATTCTTTCAGGTCCACACGATGATATTTTTATACTGTACCAATGACCCAGACATAGCTGGTGCTAACTCTTAAAATATAGGGCCAAACACAAATTTTGCCCCCCAATCCCCAAAATTTGCATCTAAAACCAAAGAAAACATGTCCTGAAAGGCCCTCCACACTTCGCCTCTACTGCGCATGCGCAGTGTCAAGGACGTTCCGAAATTGACGCCATTAATCATTCTAAGTTTGGCCCTTCATCAGTTAACATCTGACTGATCTTTGTGCTTGTAAATCTCAGTTTAAATGGTTCCAGACACATAAATATTAGTGAAATGGTGATTCTAAGGAGGATAGAGGGGGAGAGGAAAAAATGTGTGACAGAATATTATCAGGGCTGTAACTTAAATTTTTTTTAAAGAAATTATGTTAAGTTACCTATTTTCGAGGCAGCAGCCATTTTGTTGTCATTCTGATTATTTAGTTACACTGTTTTTTAAGTGTTTTTCTCTCTCCCTGTCCTTTAAGTCCCCCCTTGCTATTCTCCCATGCTTTTGGCATAGTTTTTGTAATTATTATTACTAAATTTTCTTGGGAGTTTTAGCTGAATAACAGAATAAATTCTGTTCTTTTCCCCATGTTTACGTCTTCACCTGCGGGTGGTTAGGCGTTGTGTTCTGCATCTACCATCTGATGTTCTGCAGTTTCTTCCCTGGAAGTCTCTGTTTTGCATCAGATAGTGTATTTTTGGTAACTGATTTCGGGCCTGGGTGCCTGGAGTCTTATTTTAGTGTTTTTACATTCATTGTTTACATTTACAACAGCCCTCTGTGTGAGGGGGGGATTTTTGGAAAATAATATCTTGATGTTATTTTAATCATAACTAGATACATTATTATTGTTCGTAAGTGTTGAATAAATTGTTTAAAATATTTTTAAAATTTTTGTCCACACTTAGGCTTGGGATCCATTGGGGCTCAACGTTACTTTTCAGAAACTTGGGCTGTTCTGAAAAAATATTTTTTCAAAATATTTTGATTTCAATTATTTTTTCTATATTAATGGATCATATTATTATTATGTATTTTGATTGTCAGGGGTTAGTGCGAGTACCAGGACTTGTTTTCTTTTCACATTGAAAGGATATTGATCAATTGTAATAAGAGGAAGTCTTCCTCTGACTTTATAATCATTCTATATGTGGTCAGTGTACTCGCATTAACTCCTGTTCTGTATCGTATGATTTCGATGACAATATGGGAAGCGTATGTCACGGTATGTTATTGGGGAATTGGACACTCCGGTCCTTTCCCCGCAGGGTCACTCTACTTTATCAATTTCTACTTCAGAGGATCAAGATTAGGGTGATGTATCTGTGATGTCTTCCAACAGTGTGCCTCCGTCGTCACAATTAATGAAGGGCTAGCGGAAAAGTGCTCATGTAAATTCGCCAATTGCCTAAGAGGACCCTAGTAGGTTCGACGGCCTTTGACGTCCGCTAGCTCGCCCGGTGTAGCGTCCATTCACCGAATGGTTTGGCAGCCGGGTTCGTCCGTTGCGGTCTAGAAGGAATTTTGGGGTGATGCGAGCAGTATAAATCAACCTAATGCGCACCCAGTGACGGCGGATCGGAGGGAGAACGGAGGAAGCCTTTTAGTCCGGTTCATAGCCCGTTCCGGTCCATCCGGACGGCAAGCGAGAGAGGCCCCTCTCTCGTTCAACAACATCTGGCCCCAGATGTTGTGGTACAAAATGTGTCGCAAGCGGAGCATACGTCCGTCGCTCGGGACGCTCCGTTGTATGGGCAGTCCGCGGAGACTGCTAAGGCTTCCTCTTCTCGTCAGCGCACACGACCGCACCTTGGCTGCATGACCTCGATATATTACCAGCTTCGCCGATCAAGGATTCTTCGGCGACCAGGTCACACCATCCGGTAGCCAGGGACACGAGGCCTGCAGACTCTGGACGTTCGCATAGGAAGTGTGCGGGAGTCAACGTACACGGAGCTTCCGGCGGCAATGCATCGTAAGACCGCTACTGCACAGGCCTCGGGAACGGACGTGCTTTCCTAAATAGCACAGTTTATCGCAGCATTCCAGCATCAACTGAATCTGTCGCATATTTTTTATCCGACGATGCTGGGTCGGGACGCTCCGCGGAAGCGGGTACGGACGTCCGAAAGTTTCATCCGGTCCGACGGGATACCGAAAGGGATTTGGAGGATTTCGAGCTTTCCCTTTCGGAACAACATATGCTGTTGTTTATGTCATCTGACTTGGTCTTCTACAGCTTCTTTCGTCGGACCAGAATGCTGCGATGCCGGATAAGAAACTGATAGCGTCGGTGGACTTAAAAATTTTTGGTTCGGTTCAGGGACATCGTCCCTCAGTTCCGACATAGTCCAATAATGTCACACAAACTTACGAATTATTGAACGACGCTATATATATTATTATTTTATGCTTGCTATAACCAAGCATTTCTGGTTTCTTGTTCGCAAAGTTACGGAGATGTCTTTCAAAAGTGTGCCTCTGTTGTCATAGTTAATGAAGAGCTAGCGGCAATAAGTGCTCATGGAATATGTCTATCGCCTACGGAGTGACATTCGCTAGCTCACCCGGTGTAGCGTACATTCATCGAATGGTTCGGCTGCCGGGTTTGTCCGTTGCGGTCTAGGAAGGAAATTTGGGTGATGCGAGCACTTTAATTACTTTAGTATTCACCCAGTGACGGCAGATTGAGGACAGATCGGAGGAAGCCTGTTAGTCCGGTTCCTGGCTTGTCCAGGTCCGTCTGGGGTGTGAGCGAGAGAGGTCCCTCTCTCGTCCAACAACATAGGGGACCGCATGTTGTGGTTCAGATATTTTACATTCGGAGCATATGTTTGTTGGTCGGGACGCTCCGTTATATTGACAGTCCAAGAGACTGTCCTTAATGCTTCCTCATCCTCACAGCAGGGCACACGACCGCACATTGGCTACGTGACCTCGAGTATCCGATCAGTTTCATCATTCAGTGATTCCACGGCGAATATGTCGCGCCATCTGGTAGCCAAGGGACACGAGGCCTATACACTCCGTTCGCTCGCATATTGGTAGTATGCACGGGGTAACGATCACGGAGCTTCCAGTGGCAATGCATCGTAAGACCGCTTCTCCTCAGGCCTCAGTGACGGACGTGCTATCCGAGTTAGCACAGTTGTTTCGCAGCATCCCAGCAATTGACAGTTTCTCGGTCGAATCAGGAATTATCCGACGGCGCTGGGTCGGTGCGGTCCGCGGTTGCATCAGGTACGGACGACCGAACGCTTTATAGGGTCCGACAGGATGGCGAAAGGGATTCGAAAGATTTTGAGTTTTCCCTTTAGTAGTATCGGAAGCTGCCTTTCATATCTTCTGGCATTATCTTCCAGTGATTGTTATTTCGGACTTCATTTCTGCGATCTTGGATAAGAGACTTATAGCGTCATTAGACTCGGATTTTTCGATCGGTTCAGGGACATTGTCCCTGACTTACCGACGCAGTCCAATATTGTCATTACAACATGTGTTTTATTTTTCGATGCTATATATATATATATACAAGCCTGCTACCAAGCATGATAGTTTAGTTTCTTGTCCGCTTTGCTCATTTCTGCCATTTTATCATTTATACGAATAGTTTATTTTGGCAGAGCAGGGCATACCGAGAGTTCATATGCGTCTAGATGGTGTGGTTAAAGACTGGATTTATTCTTTTTCGCCGTTTATGTCTTTTCCAACTTCAATGTTGGAAACGTCATGATGTATAGTAGACTTAACTTAGACGCTTTATCATACGTAATCCGCCTTACTGAGGCGTTATCATTACGTCTTCAAGAAAAGATTTACGGGATATTATTCTCAATGTAATTTCTTTTGAGGGCAGTAGTTTGTTCACGTATAACTCCGCCCTTCAGTGGCTGATTGGAGTTGGTTAGACGTGACGCAGCCCTAGCTACATCCACACGCGTGGATAGTAAGGTTAAGAACTCTCTCAGAGTCGCTTCGTTCGCGGAGGAGCTTCTCTTCGACAGCAACTTTTCGGCAATCCATGAATTGCTCGATTTACACGTTCTCTTGTCTATCTAGTGTTACAAGAGATTCAGACTGGGGCAAACATTTGGTGGTTGACTCAGAGAGTGCCACCGCAGTTGCCAGACCCGAGTGTGGCAGTTATGACGGTTGCCAGTCAAACAGATTGGGATATAATACTGATCCCTACGGATTCGAAGTGCCAGGGTCTTTGGGTTCCGCAGTCTCTTAGCAACCAGTTTTCTTCCGCGGAATAATGTTTTTTAGGCTTGCTTTATGTCATTGCATGAACATTATTCAGAAACGCATGCCCAAATCCTGTCCTTTAATTCGACAGTAGTGGCGTATCTCCGGAACCAGGGAGGCACTCTTTAGTTTCCGTTATTCAATTTAATGGGAAGAATCCGTCTGTTGGTTATAGTACACCAAGTTCTGTTTTGGTCCGTCATTTTCCGGGTCGTCTGATTGTTTTACCGGACTCCCGTTCTCTTACGGGTCGCTTGTTGCTGTCAGAATGGACTCTCAACAAACAAGTATTCAATCAGATTTGCTATCTATGGGAGCGCCCAATGATGATTTATTTACGACACAGCTTGCTAATCAATTGCAGACGTATGTGTTGGCTTGTCCAGATCTCTGAGCTAATGTTGTTAACGCTCTATTGATCTATAGGACGGAATGATAGGATACGCGTATCCTCCGACGCTGTTGTTTCAGCAGGTATTGCTAAGATAAACAACCACAATACATTTCTGTTGATAGCATCTCTATCTTCACAGAGATCAATGGGTAATTTACTCTCTTGTCTACTGTGGGTCTTAACGTGAAATCTTCCTCTATGTGAGGATCTTTTTTCACTGGGTAAATCGTGTCATCTTTATCACAACCCGCAAGGTCGCAACCTTCATGTATTCCGTTGTGTGGTCTGTATTCTATTGTAAGCACTGTACTGGACGAGCTTTGGACGCGATTTCTTACTATAGGAGATCCTCTTCTTCGCTATTCTATGCGGCTAAAGTGGAGGCTCTTCCGTCGTTGGTGTAGGGATCATTATGTTCATATTGTTGATCCCTCCATACTACTCATTGCAATTTTTTAGTATACTTGTTTCACAAGATCTACTGCAGCCTGTTATTATTAAGGTTATAGGTTTATGTTACCTCATACCTATGCACTCTACGATAGTTTACAATTGAGTCTTATGTCTCTTTATCTAAGTCAGTTAGTAACTTTTTGATAAATAGACTTAGAATCTTTAGATTAAATTCCTATATGGATTTTAACTTCGGTTCTTATTTAGCTAAGTAATCATTTGAGCCTCTGGAAACAGTAATTTTCAAATTCTGACCTTTTAGACAGTAATTCTGTTGGTTTCTCTTTTACTGTAGAGTCAGTGAGTTTCATGCACTATCGATGGATGATTTTCACTTTCGTAGTTTCGGAATCAGTACTTCCCTTACTATTTAGGTTGGATTTTTGCATAAGAGTTAGGCTCCTATTATCCGGAACCTATTATTTTTAAGGTCCTTCCGTCTTCGTATGGGCATAGGCCTTTACTCTTTCCGGGTAGAGTTTATGTATTTATAAACAGATATCTGTTTATTACTATGGGCGTAAGCTTCTTCTGTCTTTGATGCCTAGTAGAAGGACGTTACGCTCCATTTTATTGTTAATGGATTCTATTAACTATCGGTACTGCTTATGGTATATCATTGACTTAGCAGTTGTGCTTAAGATTTCGGCTCATGAAGTAAGAGTTCTTCTACTTTTTGGGCTTACATTAATAGTGTCGCTATTATAGATTTTTGAAGGCCGCTCATTGCGCTCAGCCATCCACATTCATGAATTTTTATCTCAGAAATATCGAGTCCATTTCTGGAGGCCTCTATTGTTAGGTCTATTATCTACTGCTCAGAATGTCATTCACTTAACAGTTGCTACTATAGCTAGGTAGGCTGTCTGTTTCGGCAGCGTCTCCGTTCTGCTGCCCTCTTCGCTCTGGGCTATTTGACCCAGGGCAAGAAAAAGGGGGGGGGGGGGGGGGGGAGGGTGTTCCCTTGGGTCACCTGTTTTACTATGAAAACAAGGGGATACCTCCTCCGGAGTTAGTAATTCTGAGCTGTTATTGGGATGGTTGTTTAGTGAGAAGTTCAGGTTTTTAAAATTCATTCAAGTCTTAGTTTTTAAAGTATAGGTTTTGAATATTGCATATGTCAACGGACATGATTATGCAATCCTCAGACACTTTTAGGAGTATAAGAGTCTCTATTCCCTAGACTTACTTTATTTATTGGCTTACTTTAAAAATTATTAGTATAAGGATTATATTGGATATTAATAGAGTACATGGATGTATGAAGCTCAATTTTGGAAGGTGTTGTATCTTTCTAATTTATCATAAATAAGAAAGATACATGTAAGGCCTATTACTTCTTTTTCCCTACAGGGGATGACTCTATTTTATTTTATTGAGCGTATTCCATTTTGCTCTATGCCCTTGACCCTCCAGCCTTTTTACTATTCAGCTATGTCTGGGTCACTGGTACAGTATAAAAATGTTAAAAAATTTATAGTAATTTCTATATTTTTTATACTTACCAATGACCCAGACGGGGATGGCCCTCCCAGGAGTTGGGAACTCTTGCCTCCCCGCTGAGTACATAGCGCTTACCAGGCACTGGTTATTAGAATGATTAATGGCGCCAATTTCGGAACGTCCTTGACACTGCGCATGCGCAGTAGAGGCGAAGTGTGGAGGGCCTTTCAGGACATGTTTTCTTTGGTTTTAGATGCAAATTTTGGGGATTGGGGGGCAAAATTTGTGTTTGGCCCTATATTTTAAGAGTTAGCACCAGCTATGTCTGGGTCATTGGTAAGTATAAAAAATATAGAAATTACTATAAATTTTTTAACTTTTTTTCAGTAGCTTCCTAAATGACGTTACGCTTCGGCGCATGACGACACCTTGAACATCGCCTTGAAGGGACGATCAACAGATCTTTGTTATTGTCTTGAAGCTGTTTGCAGTCAAATTGGGCTGCTGAATATTGTACAGTAAAATGTCACATATCATCTGATAAAAAGAAAATGTATGCTATTTTAGTGAATATCGGGAATTATCTCATTTGTGTGGACCTGAAAGTATTGTTTTTTACTTGCACAAGCGCTCGCAAAACTTTCTGGTCCAGACTCACTCATGAGATAATTCTCGATATTCACTAAAACAGAGAAGATACCCTCTATATATTTAAAAATGTTGGTGTTTTTGTTTTCAAGTGTCAAAATAGATTGATTTTATTATTTTATAATGATTTTTAGCTCACCTTCAAATCGAGTCCTTAACTTAATATTTGGGCTCTCTATGGAAGCTCAAAGACTAACTTAATGCATTATGAGGAATATTCTTTAAAAATATATTCAGATCCTCCAGTCAGAATTCTTTCATATTTGATATATAACATCTCTAGGGTGATCAGATTCAAGTTTTGTTCAATTCAAGTCCCTGATTTTATATTTTGGCTCTCTATATGGGGGCGGGGGGGGGGGGGGGGGGCAGGGCGAACGGGGTAGTTTAGGTTCAGGTTTGTTCAGATCCATTCCTTAATGTTTTTCCCTAAAGTTTGCCTTTCAAACTGCAGTGACATATTAACCCTTGGATGTTTGCATGTGCCTGACTGCAGCTGATAGAATTGAAAGCAGTCAGGAAGACCTATGAGAATAATCATCTGACGTGGACACTTGAGTTATGAATAATTTCATGACATCATTTCTCTGTAGTAATGATGACCCAAAGTACTTCCTTAAACCACTTTTTCAAGTGAACCATTAAGGCCCCTTGGGGCCATTTGATTTGTTGGTGTTTCTTGTTCTTTTAAAAAGTTTTCACAAAATGCTAGTGTTGCTACTGGCTTCTGTAGATTAGTGTGTAATTGACCATTTGTTTCATTCTTTTTCTTCATTTTTTGTCTCAGAAATATAGCTTATAACCTTGAGACAAAAAAAGTGAATTCAGAAAATAATAATTTTCAGTTATTCAAGATTCTTTTGGAAGTAGGAAGTTTTATCTGTTATTCATGTTGGATAAAGGGGTGAACCATTTGTTCAATACTTTAGTTATTCTGAGTCACTATGATTGCATGAAAACAACGGCAAATGATTTGACATTTTTACATCTATTAGGTATGTTTATTTTATGTTTTTATCATTTTTGCAGAAATTCAGCTACAGATTTCCCAGATAAAGTTGAGAAACACTTGTCTAGATGTGGTTATGAGGCTAATAAAGCATGACAGCAATATAATCAACAATGCGTAAGTTATTTCTTTCAATGTCATGTGCCTAATATGTGAAAATATATTTGTTCAGGGGATCATACTGGGATATTCTTTTGATGTGAGTGATATTTGAAGTGATTGTTTGTTCTGACACTGCATTTTGATTTTGTTGAAGTCTACTTGCCCTGCCCCATAGGGATGAGGTGGGGAAAATCTCATGAACCCATTGGTGTAATAACTTCATACATGTATTTGGTACTGAGCTTCGAACTCCTGCATTGTGTCCTTGGGCAAAGCACTTAACTCCAATCGTCCACATGGGGGCATGATGATGCCATGTACTAAGGTGTACTGCACGTTGATGGTGCGCATGTCTTCAACCAATCTAACCCTGCCTGTGCTACAATGCGGAGTTGCGATGTTGGGCAGCTGGCAGCGGCTCCTCATTGCTCGGTGATTATCTCCGGGTACCCTGGCTTCCTCCACCTGTAAAACTGTCACCGACAATAAATGACCTTGGCTGTTAAAGTATCATTAAAATCTAATAAAGAAATAAATTAATTGGTACTGAGCTTCCTTATGAGATGTAGAATAAAATTTGTTCAAGAAGTCCACAGGGAAATATTTGCCTTTGTAATAGGATGGGCAAGATTTTTAGCCATGCCCAAAATTTATTTTCTGAAAAAATTCATATAATAATATATAATTATGAGCGGATTGGAACTAAATTTGGTATGTGCTATTATTGAGTCACAAGTACTTGATTCATGCAGAAAATTTGTTTCTACATTACCATGGAAATGCCAGGAGCTATAAATAGAAATATATTCAAACACCCATATTTCATAAGCCACATGGAATAGAGAACTGTTATTTGGTATGAAGCATCCTTGGGACAAATAGAATCGAATGGCAAAAAAGATTTGCTACCGGTTGAGTCGTCCTGTACCGTATGGGGGTGGTACTTTGTATAAAGCAACTTTGAGAGGGGTTGGGGAGGGAGGGGTCAGATCAAAGTCTGTTTAAATTAAGTCCCTTGGTTCAAATTTGGGCTTCATAATTTTTTCTTGGTGCAGTATGAGAAATATTCTTTAAACAATCCACTCCTCCGGAACCATCAGTCAGAATATTGATATTTGGTGTACGGCATCATTTTGGTATTCAGATTCAAGTTTGTTCAAATCAAGTCTCTCAGTTAATATTTGAGTCCCTTATGGGAGCCCAAATCTTGATTTAGTGCTGTATAAGAAATAATCTTTAAAAATCTTGTATTTTTATACTGTACCAATGACCCAGACATAGCTGGTGCTAACTCTTAAAATATAGGGCCAAACACAAATTTTGCCCCCCAATCCCCAAAATTTGCATCTAAAACTAAAGAAAAACATGTCCTGAGAGGCCCTCCACACTTCGCCCCTACTGCGCATGCGCAGTGTCAAGGACGTTCCGAAATTGGCGCCATTTATCATTCTAAGTTTGGCCCTTCATCAGTTAACATCTGACTGATCTTTGTGCTTTTAAATCTCAGTTTAAATGATGCCAGACACATAAATATTAGTGAAATGGTGATTCTAAGGAGGATAGAAAAGGAGGAGAGGAAAAGAATGTGTGACAGAATATTATCAGGGCTGTAACTTAAAATTTTTTAATGAAATTATGTTAAGTTACCTATTTTCAAGGCAGCAGCCATTTTGTTGTCATTCTGATTATTTAGTTACACTGTTTTTTCAAGTGTTTTTCCTCTCTCCCTGTCCTTTAAGTCCCCCTTGCTATTCTCCCATGCTTTTGGCATAATTTCTGTAATTATTATTACTAAAATTTTCTTGGGAGTTTAGCTGAATAACAGAATGAATTCTGTTCTTTCCCCATGTTTACGTCTTCACCTACGGGTGGTTAGGCGTTGTGTTCTGCATCTACCATCTGATGTTCTGCAGTTTCTTCCCTGGAAGTCTCTGTTTTGCATCAGATGGTGTATTTTTGGTAACTGATTTCGGGCCTGGGTGCCTGGAGTCTTATTTTAGTGTTTTTACACTCATTGTTTACATTTACAACAGCCCTCTGTGTGAGGGGGGGATTTCTAAATAATAATATCTTTATGTTATTTCAATCATAACTAGATACATTATTATTGTTCGTAAGTGTTGAATAAATTGTTTAAAATATTTTTAAAATTTTTGTCCACACTTAGGCTTGGGATCCATTGGGGCTCAACGTTACTTTTCAGAAACTTGGGCTGTTCTGAAAAAATATTTTTTCAAAATATTTTGATTTCAATTATTTTTTCTATATTAATGGATCATATTATTATTATGTATTTTGATTGCCAGGGATTAGTGCGAGTACCAGGACTTGTTTTCTTTTCACATTGAAAGGATATTTATCAATTGTTTTAAGAGGAAGTCTTCCTCTGACCTTATTATCAATATGGGAAGCGTATGTCACGGTATGTTGTTGGGGATTTGGACACTCCGGTCCTTTCCCCGCAGGGTCACTCTACTTTATCAATTTCTATTTCAGACGATCAAGATTAGGGTGATGTATCTGTGATGTCTTCCAACAGTGTGCCTCCGTCGTCACAATTAATGAAGGGCTAGCGGAAAAGTGCTCATGTAAATACGCCAATTGCCTAAGAGGACCCTAGTAGGTTCGACGGCCTTTGACGTCCGCTAGCTCGCCCGGTGTAGCGTCCATTCACCGAATGGTTCGGCAGCCGGGTTCGTCCGTTGCGGTCTAGAAGGAATTTTGGGGTGATGCGAGCACTATAAAATTAACTTAATGCACACCCAGTGACGGCGGATCGGAGGGAGAACGGAGGAAGCCTTTTAGTCCGGTTCATAGCTCGTTCCGGTCCATCCGGACGGCAAGCGAGAGAGGCCCCTCTCTCGTTCAACAACATCTGGCCCCAGATGTTGTGGTACAAATGTGTCGTTAGCGGAGCATACGTCCGTCGCTCGGGACGCTCCGTTGTATAGGCAGTCCGCTGAGACTGCTAAGGCTTCCTCTTCTCGTCAGCGCACACGACCGCACCTTGGCTGCGTGACCGCCGATATATTACCAGCTTCGCCGATCAAGGATTCTTCGGCGACCAGGTCACACCATCCGGCAGCCAGGGATTCGAGACCGATGGACTCCGGACGTTCGCATAGGAAAAGTATGCGGGAGCCATCTGATGCGGAGCTGCCCTCGGCGAAGCAGCGATAGACTGCGCCTCCGCAGGTCTCGACGCCGGACATTCTTGTGCACATAGCACAGCTTATCGCAGCATCCCAGCAGCCGACAGAAACGGTGTCGGATCGAGAATTATCCGACAGCGCTGGGTCGGTAGCCGGGGACCCGAGGCCTGCAGACTCCGGACGTTCGCATAGGAAGTATGCGGGAGTCAACGTACACGGAGCTTCCAGCGGCAATGCATCGTAAGTCCGCTACTGCACAGGCCTCGGGAACGGACGTGCTTTCCTTAATAGCACAGTTTATCGCAGCATCCCAGCATCAACTGAATCTGTCGCATATATTTTATCCGACGATGCTGGGTCGGGACGCTCCGCGGAAGCGGGTACGGACGTCCGAAAGTTTCATCCAGTCCGACGGGATACCGAAAGGGATTCGGTGGATTTCAAGCTTTCCCTTTCGGAACAACATATGCTGCGATGCCGGATAAGAGACTGATAGCGTCGGTGGACTTAGAAATTTTTGGTTCGGTTCAGGGACATCGTCCCTCAGTTCCGACATAGTCCAATAATGTCACACAAACTTTCGAATTATTGAACGACGCTATATATATTATTATTTTATGCTTGCTATCCAAGCATTTCTAGTTTCTTGTTCGAAGAATTATGGTGATGTCTTTCAAAAGTGTGCCTCTGTCGTCATAGTTAATGAAGAGTTAGCGGCAATAAGTGCTCATGGAATATGTCTATCGCTTACGGAGTGACATTCGCTAGCTCACCCGGTGTAGCGTACATTCATCGAATGGTTCGGCTGCCGGGTTCGTCCGTTGCGGTCTAGGAAGGAGATTTGGGTGATGCGAGCACTTTATTTACTTTAGTACTCACCCAGTGACGGCAGATTGAGGACAGATCGGAGGAAGCCAACAACATAGGGGACCGCATGTTGTGGTTCAGATATTTTACATTCGGAGCATATGTCCGTTGCTCGGGACGCTCCGTTATATTGACAGTCCGAGAGACTGTCTTTAATGCTTCCTCATCCTCACAGCAGGGCACACGACCGCACATTGGCTACGTGACCTCGAGTATCCGATCAGTTTCGGCATTCAGTGATTCCACAGCGAATAGGTCGCGCCATCCGGTAGCCAAGGGACACGAGGCCTATACACTCCGTTCGCTCGCATATTGGAAGTATGCACGCGGTAACGATCTCGGAGCTTCCTGCGGCAATGCATCGTAAGACCGCTGCTCCTCAGGCCTCAGTGACGGACGTGCTATCCGAGTTAGCACAGTTGTTTCGCAGCATCCCAGCAATTGACGGTTTCTCGGTCGAATCAGGAATTATCCGACGGCGCTGGGTCGGTGCGGTCCGCGGTTGCATCAAGCTACGGACGACCGAACGCTTTATAGGGTCCGACAGGATGGCGAAAGGGATTCGAAAGATTTCGAGTTTTCCCTTTAGTAGTATCGGAAGATGCCTTTCATATCTTCTGGCATTTCTTCCAGTGATTGTTTTTCGGACTTCATTGCTGCGATCTTGGATAAGAGACTTATAGCGTCATTGGACTCGGATTTTTCGATCAGTACAGGGACTTTGTCCCTGACTTACCGACGCAGTCCAATATTGTAATTACAACATGTGTTTTATTTTTCGACGCTATATATTTATATATATATACAAGCCTGCTACTAAGCATGATAGTTTAGTTTCTTGTCCGCGTGGCTCATTTCTGCCATTTTATCTTTTTTACATATAGTTTATTTTGGCAGAGCAGGGCATACCGAGAGTTCATATGCGTCTAGACGGTGTGATTAAAGACTGCATATATTCTTTTTCACCGTTTATGTCTTTTCCAATTTCAATGTTGGGAACGACATTATGTATATTAGACTTAACTTAGACGCTTTATTATACGTAATCCGCCTTACTGAGGCGTTATCATTACGTCTTCAAGAAAAGATTTACGGGATATTATTCTCAATGTAATTTCTTTTGAGGGCAGTAGTTTGTTCACGTATAACTCCGCCCTTCAGTGGCTGATTGGAGTTGGTTAGACGTGAGGCAGCCCTAGCTACATCCACGCGTGGATAGTAGGTTAAGAACTCTCTCAGAGTCGCTTCGTTCTCGGAGGAGCTTCTCTTCGACGGCAACTTCCGGCAATCCATGAATTGCTTGATTTATACATTCTCTTGTCTATCTAGTGTTACAAGAGATTCAGACTGGGGCAAACATTCGGTGGTTGACTCAGAGAGTGCCGCCGCAGTTGCCGGACCCGAGTGTGGCTGTTATGACGGTTGCCAGTCAAACAGATTGGGATATATTCTGATCCCTACGGATTCGAAGTGCCGGGGTCTTTGGGTTCCGCAGTCTTTTAGCTATCAGTTAACTTCCGCGGAATAATGTTTTTTAGGCTTGCTTTATGTCATTGCATGAACATTATTCAGAAACGCATGCCCAAATTCCTGTCCTTTAATTCGACAGTAGTGGCGTATCTCCGGAACCAGGGAGGCACTCTTTCGTTTCCGTTATTCAATTTAATGGAAAGAATCCGTCTGTTGGTTATAGTACACCAAGTTCAGTTTTGGTCCGTCATATTCCGGGTCGTCTGATTGTTTTATCGGACTCCCGTTCTCTTACGGGTCGCTTGTTGCTGTCAGAATGGACTCTCAACAAACAAGTATTTAATCAGATTTGCTATCTTTGGGAGCGCCCAATGATGTTTTATTTATGACACAGCTGGCTAATCAATTGCAGACGTATGTGTTGGCTTGTCCAGATCTCTGAGCTAATACTGTTAACGCTCTATTGATCTATAGGACGGAATGATAGGATACGCGTATCCTCCGGCGCTGTTGTTTTTAGCAGGTATTGCTAAGATAAACAACCACAATACATTTCTGTTGATAGCATCTCTATCTTCACAGAGATCATGAGTAATTTACTCTCTTGTCTACTGTGGATCTTAACGTGAAATCTTCCTCTATGTGAGGATCTTTTTTCACTGGGTAAATCGTGTCATCTTTATCACAACCAGCAAGGTCGCAACCTTCATGTATTCCGTTGTGTGGTCCGTATTGCATTGTAAGCACTGTACTGGACGAGCTTTGGACGCGATTTCTTACTATAGGAGATCCTCTTCTTCGCTATTCTATGCGACTAGAGTGGAGGCTCTTCCGTCGTGGTGTAGGGATCATTATGTTCATATGGTTGATCCCTCCATACTACTCATTGCTATTTTTTAGTATACTTGTTTCACAAGATCTACTGCAGCCTGTTGTTATTTAGGTTATAGGTTTATGTTACCTCATACCTATGCACTCTACGATAGTTTACAATTGAGTCTTTTGTCTCTTTATCTAAGTCAATTAGTAACTTTTTGATAAATAGACTTAGAATCTTTAGATTAAATTCCTATATGGATTTTAACTTCAGGTTCTTATTTAGCTAAGTAATCATTTGAGCCTCTGGAAACAGTAGTTTTCAAATTCTGACCTTTTAGACAGTAATTCTGTTGGTTTCTCTTTTACTGTAGAGTCAGTGAGTTTCATGCACTATCGATGGATGATTTTCACTTTCATAGTTTCGGAATCAATACTTCCGTTACTATTTAGGTTGGATTGTTGCATAAGAGTTAGGCTCCTATTATCCGGAACCTATTATTTTAAGGTCCTTCCGTCTTCGTATGGGCATAGGCCTTTACTCTTTCCGGGTACAGTTTATGTATTTATAATCAGATATCTGTTTATTACAAGGGCGTAAGCTTCTTCTGTCTTTGATGTCTAGTAGAAGGACGTTACGCTCCATTTTATTGTTAAGGGATTCTATTAACTAGCGTACTGCTTATGGTATATCATTGGCTTAGCAGTTGTGCTTAAGATTTCGGCTCATGAAGTAAGAGTTCTTCTACTTCTTGGGCTTACTTTAATAGTGTTGCTATTATAGATTTTTGAAGGCTGCTCATTGCGCTCAGCCATCCATTCATGAATTTTATCTCAGAAATATCGAGTCCATTTCTGGAGGCCTCTATTGTTAGGTCTATTATCTACTGCTCAGAATGTCATTTACTTAACAGTTGCTACTATAGCTAGGTAGGCTGTCTGTTTCGGCAGTGTCTCCGTTCGGCTGCCCTCTTCGCTCTGGGCTATTTGACCCAGGGCAAGAAAAAGGGGGGGGGAGGGTGTTCCCTTGGGTCACCTGTTTTTACTATGAAAACAAGGGGATACCTCCTCCGGAGTTAGTAATTCTGAGCTGTTATTGGGATGGTTGTTTAGTGAGAAGTTTAAGTTTATAAAATTCATTCAAGTCTTAGTTTTTAAAGTATAGCCTTTGAATATTGCATATGTCAACGGACATGATTATGCAATTCTCACACACTTTTAGGAGTATAAGAGTCTCTATTCTCTAGACTTACTTTATTATTGGCTTACTTTAAAAATTATTAGTATAAGGATTATTGGATATTAATAGAGTACATGGATGTATGAAGCTCAATTTTTGGAAGGTGTTGTATCTTTCTAATTTATCATAAATAAGAAAGATACATGTAAGGCCTATTACTTCTTTTCCCTACAGGGGATGACTCTATTTTATTTTATTGAGCGTATTCCATTTTGCTCTATGTCCTTGGCCCTCCAGCCTTTTTACTATTCAGCTATGTCTGGGTCATTGGTACAGTATAAAAATGTTAAAAAATTTATAGTAATTTATATATTTTTTATACTTACCAATGACCCAGACGGGGATGGCCCTCCCAGGAGTTGGGAACTCTTGCCTCCCCGCTGAGTACATAGCGCTTACCAGGCACTGGTTATTAGAATGATAAATGGCGCCAATTTCGGAACGTCCTTGACACTGCGCATGCGCAGTAGGGGCGAAGTGTGGAGGGCCTCTCAGGACATGTTTTTCTTTAGTTTTAGATGCAAATTTTGGGGATTGGGGGGCAAAATTTGTGTTTGGCCCTATATTTTAAGAGTTAGCACCAGCTATGTCTGGGTCATTGGTAAGTATAAAAAATATATAAATTACTATAAATTTTTTAACTTTTCAGATCCACCAAACAGAATCTTTTGATATTTGATTTACAGCATCCTTGGGAGGTTAGATCCAAGTTTGTCCAAATCAAGTCCCTGGGTTGATATTTGGGTTTCATGTGGGAGCCTGTATTTTAACCTGGTGCAGTATCAGGAATAATCTTTAAGAATCTAATCCACATGTCAGAATATTTTGATATTTGGTATACAGCATCCAAAGTCAGATCAAAGTTTGTTCAAATCAGGTTCCTGGGCCGATTTTTGGACTTCCTGTGGGAGCCTGAATTTTAACCTAGTGCAGAATGGGGAATATTATTTAATAATCTTCTTCTCCAGAATCACTAGTCAGAATGTTTTGATATTTGTTATGCAGTATCCTTACAGGGGTCAGATTCATGTTTGTTCAAATCTAGTTCTCTTAATATTTTAGCACATTGTGGGAGCCCAGATTTAAAAATCTTCAGATCCACCATTCAGAATCTTTTGATATTTGGTTCACTGCATCCTTAGGGAGGTCCGATACAAATTTGTTCAATGCAAGTCTATGGGTTGATATTTGGGCTCCCTATGGGAGCCTGGATTTTATCTTTGTGCAATATGCGGAATATTCTTTAAAAATCCTCTTCTTCACCTGTCCGAATCTTTTTGATTGTTATTTGGTATACAGCATCCTTACAGGGGTTGGATTCAAGTTTGTTCAGATCAAGTCCCTCTATTAATATTTGGTATCTCTATGGAAGCCTGAATTTTAACTTTGTGCAATATGAGAAATATTTTTAGCTGCGACTGGTAGCTCTATATGTGGCAATGTCGGTCGGTCTGTCACCAACGACTTTAAAAAACACCATAACTCCTAAAATACTTGATGGAATGACACCATACTTGGTATGCAAGTGTATCTTCATGATATCTACACCCTCTCAATAGTGCATGTCATTCACATAATCTCTGTCACATTTATGGACTTGTCACCAACAAGTTTTTTTTGTCAGCAACGAGTTTTTTTGTCAGCAACGAGTTTTAAAACATCATTGGCATTGCACGAATCGTCGCAGCTTCTGAACTGTGACAGTGCGCTCTAGTTTAAAAATCATCATCTTCGGACCCACCAGCCAGAATCTTTGATATTTAGTGTACGGCATCCTTCAGGAGGTCAGATCAAGTTTGTTCAAATCAAGTCTATGGCTTGATATGTGGTCTCCCTTGGGGAGACCAGATTTTATTTTGGTGTAATATGGGGAATATTCTTTAAAAATTGTCTTCTCTAGTCTGAATTTTAACTTAGTGCGATGCGAGAAAAAATCTTCTTCAGATCCACTTATAAGAATGCTCCCTATTGGAGCCCAAATTTTGACATTGGCTAATATTTTTCTCCAGAACCGCTCTTCAGAATCTTTTGATATATGGTATACAGAATCCTTACACAGAATGGATCCAAGTTTGTTTATATCAAGCCCTTTGGGTAATAATTGGGATCTCTATGCGAGTCTGAATTTTAACTTACTGCAATATGGAGAATAATCTTTAAATAATCTTCTTCAAATCCACTAGTTAGAATCTTTTGTTTACAACATCATTATGGCGGTCAGATCTAAGTTTGTTCAACCCAACTGTGTTAATATTTGTGCTCCCTATTGGAACCAGAATTTTAACTTAGTTCAAAATGAGGAATAATTTTTTTAATTCCTTTTCTCGAACACCATATGTCAGAGTCTTTTGATATATTGTGTACAGAATCCTTACAGGGGTCAGATTCACATTTGACCAAATCAATCTCATTGGTGTATATTTGGGCTCTTTGTGGGAGGTTGAATTTCAACTTGGTGTAATATGGGGAATAATCTATAAAAATCTTCCTCAGATCCATCAGTCGGAATCTTTTGACGTTTAGGACACAGCATATGAGGAATATTCCTTAAAAATATTCTCACGTCCCCCACTCAGAATCTTCCCTTTGGGGAGTCAGATGCAAGTTTTAAAAATCAAGTAAGTAAGTAAGTAAGTAAGTAGTAAGTGAGTGAGTCATTATTAAAGTGACATGTGCCCACATAGGTAGTACAGTTACATATATAATATAAGATGCAGTCTGCCAGTCTGGCCTATATGTCACTGGATATTCATCATTACCTATTAAACGTAAGTGCGCACTCTCTTATGCTCACACCTATACACACGAACCCCCCCCCCCCCCCACACACACACACACACACACCACACACACACTCTCCCTCTCTTCTGTGAAACATGCAAGGTGAGAATTGTTTAAACATTGACCAAGTGTATTTTTACACAACAACCAATGGTTCAGACTAGCTAGTTCTCACTGAAATTAATCCAGGGCAAAACACAAATTTTGCCCCCCTCCCTCCCCAATCCCCAAAATTTGCATGCAAAACTGAAAAAATCAAGTCCTATCTGGTCATTCCATATTTTTGAGATCTGTGCATGCGCAGTATCCAGGAAGGTACCAAAATTGGCACCAACCATCATTCTTTGTTTGGCCCTAAAGTCAGCAACATTCAACTGATATCTGTGCTTTTAAATCTTTTTTGAGAATGCCAGACACAAATCAATGGTAAAATTGGTGGATCCAAGGACATAAATGGATGATGGAAGTGAACAACGGTGGTTAGAAATGTTCAGGGCTGTAACTTTATAATTTTGATAAAAATTGTTTCATGTTTCCCAATTTCGGGACATGTGCCTGACATCAACATTCTTGCTAATGATTTTTCCACTGTTTGTTAAGTATTTCTTCCCAATCCCTCCTTGAAGCCCTCCTGTTAAACTCCCAAGCTTTTTTGGCTTATTTTTATTGAAATTTTTTATTAAATTTCTTGGGAGTTCTTGGGAGTTTAACTCCCTTCACTCTGATGTGAAAATATCCAAATTTCAAGTAGCCATTTTTAGCTCAACTTTGACGAAGTCAAATTTGAGCTATTGTCATGGCCCGTCGTCCATCTGTCCGTATGTCAACAATTGGCTATGGCTCGGGCTAGAGGTCGTATTTATGAACCGATCTTTACGAAACTTCTTGTGTACCTTTGTTATGACCCTGGGACGGGAACGAGTGTTTTTAGGTGTGGTCCGAAATTCAAGATGGCTGCCAGCGGCCATTTTGTACCGATGATGCAAAAATCAGTTTTTTGTACAGAACTTCTGTATGAAAGTTCTGATTTGAATAAAGTTTTGTATAAATGTTTAGTACCATGGGATACATCACATATAATACAGGTTTTTTTCTCGTGCGTAAATTATGCAAATTAGACTGACTTTGATTTATTTAGTGTTACTTTCAGAGCTGTAAGTGCCAAGCTGCTATGGCTCGGGCTAGAGGCCGTATTTATGAACCAATCTTTACGAAACTTCTTGGGTACCTTTGTTATGACCCTGGGACAGGAACGAGTGTTTTTGGGTGTGGTCCAAAATTCAAGATGGCTGCCAGTGGCCATTTTGTACCGATGATGCAAAAATCAGTTTTTTGTACAGAACTTCTGTATGAAAGTTCTGATTTGAATAAAGTTTTGTATAAATGTATAGTACAATGGGATACATCACATATAATACAGGTTTTTTTCTCGTGCGTAAATTATGCAAATTAGACTAACTTTGATTTATTTAGTGTTACTTTCAGAGCTGTAAGTGCCAAGCTGCTATGGCTCGGGCTAGAGGCCGTATTTATGAACCAATCTTTACGAAACTTCTTGGGTACCTTTGTTATGACCGTGGGACGAGAACGAGTGTTTTTGGGTGCAGTCCCAAATTCCAGATGGCTGCCAGCAGCCATTTTGTACCGACGATGCCGAAATCTGTTTTTTGTACAGAACTTCCATATGAAAGCTCTGATTTGAATAATTTTTTGTATGAATGTTTAGTACCATGGGATACATTACATATATTGCAGGTTTTTTTCTTGTGCGTAAATTATGCAAATTAGGCTAACTTTGATTTATTTAGTGTTACTTTCAGCACTGTGAGTGCAAATCCCAATACGGCTCGGGCTAGAGGCCGTATTTATGAACCGATCTTCACGAAACTTCTTGGGTACCTTTGTTATCACTGTGGGACGAGAAGGAGTGTTTTGGGGTTCAGTCTGAAATTCAAGATGGCCGCTAGCAGCCATTTTGTTCAAAATTAAGTGCAATCAGATTTTTGCGCAGAACTTCCAAATGAAAGATCTGATTTGAATAAATTTTTGTATGAATGTTTAGTACCATGGGATACATTACATATAATACAGAGTTTTTAAATTATGCAAATTAGGGGTCCGGGTGGGACTTAGAAAATTTTGGACCAAAATCCGGAAATTAGTTTTTGGGTTTTTTATGCGTTTTTGTCAATTTTAAGACAAAAAAAAAAAAAAATTTTTTACACTGAAAATTTGGGGTCCAAGGGAGAAACAGCTGGCGTCTCTAGATGCAGAATTTTGGACCAAAATCCGGAAATTAGTTTTTGTGTTTTGATGCATTTTGGTCAATTTTAAGAAGAAGAAGAAAAAATTTTAGTCTGAAAATATTTTGTTTGGGACTGAAAATTTCCACACAAAAATAATAATCTACAATGATTGGTCTTAATCTGTAGTCCATTCCAGTCACCTTGTAATTCTTTTATTATTGTTGACTGGGCCAAAACAAATACTAATTCCTGTCATATTCATTATTCAGTTGTCTTGGTCACAGCAAGTACTAATTCCTGTCATATCCAAGTTGAGCTACAGAGTCATTGACTCTTTCATTCCCATAATGCAACTTAAATATTTAATCAATTCAGTCTTGTTTGACAGAGCTCAGTGAGCTCTGTCAAACAAGATTGCATTTGTTAAATTTCTAGTTGCATTATGGGAACTATTTGCAGCCTGATATTTAGATATTTCTACATCAGTGTGCAGGGGGTTAACATGTATTACAGAATGTTTATTCTGTTTATCCCCATTGTTATGCCCTCACCCTAGAGGTGTTCGGTCATTTAGGTCATGCATCTTCTATCCAATGTACCGTTTTTTTCTTCGTTTGAAGATCTAGCTTTACATCTGGTAACTTTAAAAATCTGTTACTGACTTTGGGCCTTTTTTCTGTGCATGATGTCTTGTTTCCGTTTTTTTTCCTTGATGTTGTTTACATTGGCAATGTCCTTAAATATATGTAGTATTTAATTATCATTATTGAAGGATTGTTGTCAGATACATTATTTAATATTCTGGTAGTGTAGCAATAATTTTTGGAATTTTGTCCACACTTAGGCTCTATTGGGATACCCTTGGGCTCTTCATGTTCCCTTTCGAAAAATTTTTTGAATTTAATTTTTGGATTTCGATTTTGATTGTTGTTTATTATGTATCTTTATCATATATTTATTGTGGAGTTTGTGGGAGTACGATCGACTTAGTATTGATTAATCATGAAAGTTTATTGCTCAAAATGCAAGGCGAGGACGTTTTCTCAGATTTACATGCGTGTTGCCTTGCCTGTGGTCGATGTACTCCTACAGATTCTTGTCCTACATGTGTTGATTGGGATGACAAACGTTGGAAGCGGGTGTTACAGTGCATTGTTAGTGGTGAGAGGCCCATGCCGGAACTCTCACCGTAAGGTCATTCAAGTTTTTCATTTTCTTTTTCAGAGGAACAAGAACATGGTGATGGTAATGTGACACTCACCAAAAGTGTGCTACCGTTGTCGTGCTCTGATGAGCAAAAAGAGCTAGCTGCTAAGGTGCTCTTGAATATTATGCAAGGGAAAAGGCCACTGGGCAGTGGTCTTAATCCTTTGCCAGCAGCTAGCTCGACCGTTGAAGAGTTTACTCCGTTCTTGGGAGCCGTAACACAGGGTATGTCCATTGCGGTTGAAGGAAGTGTAGTGAGTAGAGCAGGCATCTTAAAAACAAAAGCTCACCCAGCGACGACGGAACTAGGGAGGAAGCCAGCAAGTTTCTTGTCGGGAGGCTCGGCGAGGTCTGAAAAGGCTGTGAGCAGGAGAGGTCCATATCTAACCCATCAACATCTGGGGCCAGATGTTGTTATGAGAAACTTGCATGGGCCGGAGCATACGTCCACACCTGCCGCTCGGGACACCCTGTCTAGACTGCAGCCGGCCTCGGCTACAGTCACGGCTTCTTCCGCTACGATCACTATGCACACACGACTGCATCCTAGCTACCCGACTTTGGATATCCAGCCTGCTGCGCGAAGAAGGAGCCACTCTTCGCCCGTGAAGTCGGACCATCCAGTAGCTAGGGAACCGAGGCCTTGATCATCAGGATGTTCGGAGAAGAGATCCATCTCCGGAACACCGCCCCAGGAGCAGCAAGCGGCTAAGAAACAAAAAACTGCTGCTCCTCAGGCCTCGGTGACAGACTTGCTGTCACAGTTTACAGACTCAGAAACTGAGCTGTCGGACAGTGTTGGGTCGGTCCAGTCGTCTGTTCACGCAGATGTAATGGACCGAGATACTCAACTGATTCACTCGGATGGTGAAAGGGATAAGGAAGAGGATTACCCTACCCTTTTGGAACATCATATGGTTGCGATGGATTTTATCCATCAATACTATTCTGAGTTTGTTCCACCGAATCAGCAAGCTGCGACAACAAGGGAGAAACAGCTGGCGTCTCTAGATGCAGACTTTATACGGAGAAAGGAAGAAGTTCTTTATTTCCCAGTTCAGTCTAGACAGGTGTCGCAGGCCTTCTGTCATGTAGACGGCGCCATATTTAACCTCTCGAGTGCGAGGAAAAGAGGCAGTTTCTTGTCAACCTCTTCCATAAATATACCGTTCCTTGGACCACGTCCATTTAAAACGGTTGGAGATGTACAGAGAGCTCCACTGTGTTTGAATGAGTAGGCCGGGGATTTAGACATATCCTTACCTGCTTCATTCAACATTCTCTCAGATGTAATGGAAACTGCAATTTCATTGAATAGAGCGAATTTGGATGCAATGTCCTACGCAGATCACCTTACCAGAGCTATGACGTAATGTCTCAACGGGAAGGAATTTGAGGACGTGTGTACCTCGCTTAGAGTTCTTTCCAGGGCAATCATGTATGCCATGTAGAACTCCGCCCTGACAGTGGCTAATCTGTAATTAATTAGACGTGATGCTGCCCTTGCATCTTCATCACTTATAGATGACCAGGTGAAAAGCTCTCTCCGGTCGTACTATCTTTGACGACAAGCTTTCATTAGTATACGAACAAGCTACTAAGAAAAGCGTCCAGGTCTCTGCTCTTGATGTCAGCGTCTCAACAACCCGCTTCAGCAGGCCGGGGTAAGCGAGGACGTTCCAAATCAAAATAATCAAAAGGGTACTCCTCACGAGGGTACAAGAAACCCTCATACAATTACTCCAGAGGTCGTCAATACAGCGACTTGGGAAAGAGGCATAAGTCTGATCGGGTCAGTGAGATGCCCCTAAGCTGATGGGGCGAGGATCTTCGTGGGGAGGATGTAGTTTCTCCTCCCGTACGCCTCGCAAGTCCAACAGGTGATGGTCAAGACGTCTGTTGCTTGCCAGTTGGCAGAAGGTTATCTAACTTCGTGAGAAACTGGATAGCAGTCATGGAACCTTGCCAGAGCTATGGCACAATGTCTTAACGGGAAGGAATTTGAGGACGTGTGTACCTGCCCTTGCATCATCATCACTTATAGATGACAAGGTGAAAAGCTCTCTCTGGGTTGCTCCGGTCATAATATCTTTGATGACAAGCTAGTATAGGAACAAGCTAATAAGAAAGTGCCTAGTGCTCTGCACTTGAAGTCGGCGTCTCAACAACCCACTTCAGCAGACCGGGGTAAGCAAGAAACCCTCCTACAATATTCCGGAAGTCGTTAATACTGCGACTTGGGAAAGGGGAGTAAGTCTGATCGGGATTATCGGTCAGATGCCCTAAGCCGATGGGGCAAGTATCTTCGTGGGGAGGACGTAGTTTCTCCTCCCGTAAGCCTCTCAAGTCCTACAGGTGTTGGTCAAGACCTCTATTGCTTGCCAGTTGGCAGAAGGTTATCAAACTTTGCAAGAAACTGGATAGCAGTCACATAAGATCAGTGGGTGAGAAGTGTAGTCTCGGATGGCTCACGGCTATCATTCCGAGCGAAAACCCCACTAATGAGATGTCCGCGTTGGACAAATCTTCTGGTGGATCCTTTCAAAAGAGAGTCTCTCCTAGTGGAGGTACAAGCTCTCTTATTAAAGGAAGCAACAGAGTTGTTCCGACCAGTAATAGACTTGACCTGGATGAACAAGCTTATCGTGGCTCCAGAGTTCTATATGGAGACCATTTGGTCGGTAAGAGCATGCATTCAAGTGAACAACTATGCAGCAAGCATAGATCTAAAGGACACTTACATTCGTGTCTTGGTACATCTGGCATTCAGAAAGTACCTGCGGTTCACCGTGCAAGGGAAGGTTTATCAGTTCAGAGCAATGTGCTTTGGTCTGAACCTGGCTCCCTGCGCATTCATGAATAATGAACTCGGTAATGTCATACTTCCGAGCTCATTCATCTGCGGTAACGTCTGCTTACTTGGACGACATTCTACAGAGATACGGCATCAGAATTATACTTCAGAACGATGTTCAGAGTCTGCTTCTATTGCTCCGACATTGCAGTTTCATCGTAAACGAGAAAAAGTCAGATCTAGCTCAGTCCAAGTCGTTCACTCACTTGGGAATGAGCTTCGAGGCTCACAACAATCTGGGTTGTCTGCCATTACCCAGAGCGAAATTAGTCAGTTGTTATGCTCGCTTTTGTCTACACTCAGATGCATTAACAGCGAGGGGATTCATGCGACTGATGGGGCTGTGCGAAGCGGCTGCAGATCTTATTCCGATAGACTGCCTGCGCACGCATCCCCTCCAGATATTCTTTACTCAGAACTGGAGTGTGAAAATGCATTTGCTCGAAACCAGTATTGTTTTAACAGACCTAGTAAAACAAAAGGTTCAGATTTGGGCAGGTCTTCAGTGGTTAACTCAGGGAGTTCCGCTGCAACTGCCGGATCTGTCTTTCATGATTATGACGGATGTGAGTCAGACGGGCTGGGGCACGACCCTAAGTCCCGCAAACTTGAGGTGTCAGGGTCTTTGAGACTCTCGGTTCCTAGAGAAGCACATAAACACCAAAGAGATGATGTCAATATTGCTAGCACTACAACATTGGATTCACCTAATAGCAAACTTTGGATCTTCAAATTCTGTCGGACAATTCGACAGTAGTTGCTTACCTCAGGAACCAGGGCGGCACTCACTCGATTCCATTATGCGAATTAACGAAGAGGATTCTCCTATATATCAAGAATCATGGCATTCATCTGTCTGTCCATCATATACTGGGTCGTCTGAACGTATTAGCAGACTCACTCTCTCAGAAAGGTCGCCTTTTGCCATCGGAGTGGGCACTCAACAAGTGAATATTCAGACAGATTTGCTACCAGTGGGATCGTCCCATGATAGATCTTTTCGCGACACACCTGAACAATCAGTTACCGACATTCGTGTTGCCATGTCCAGATCATCGAGTGTATGCAGTAGACACTCTGTCAATTTCATGGGATGGAATGATAGGATATGCCTATCCTCCAACTCGGTTGATTCAGCAGATTCTGTTGAAAGATCTAACATTCTTTTTGCAAAATCCTGCTAGTAGCACCTCTTTCGTCACAGAAACCTTGGATAAGTCTTCTCAGGTGTCTGTTATGGGACATTCCCCGAAAGCTTCCTCCACGAGAGTACCTTCTTTATAAGGGCATGTCACACGCACTGCATCACAACCCAGAAGGTCTCAACCTTCACATATTTCCGTTGTATGGTTCTTCATCGAAAACATTTTACAGGACACACAGTGGATGCAATTTCTAACTGTAGGAGGTCCTCCTCTTCGTTGAACTATGCAGCGAAGTGGAGGGTTTTCTCCCATTGGTGTGGGGATCAGTCGATAGACGTATATGATCCGGCCATACCAAATGTTGCCGATTTCTTGGTCTACTTGTTTGACGATCTCAAAATGCAGCCTGTCACTATTAAGGGCTATAGGTCTATGTTATCAGATACTTGCGCTCATCATGATAACTTGGCTATTGGATCAAATACTTCATTATCCTAGCTAGTTAGAAATTTCTCTATCAATAGACCTAGAACCCTCATATTAATTCCTAAGTGGAATTTGGCTTGGGTTCTGTTGAAGCTCAAAGAAGCTCCTTTTGAGCTGTTTGATGTCGTAGAGTTCAAATTCTTGACCTATGGAATGGCGTTTCTCTTGGCCTTTGCATCTGCTAGAAGAGTCTGTGAATTTCATGCTTTATCTGTTGATGAATCTCACTATCGTAGTGTGGGTAATACCATTACCCTCACTACAGAAGTGGGGTTTTGGGCTAAGAATCAGATTCCAGACAAGTGGCCGGAGCCTATTGTCATTAAGGTTTTACCTTCGTCCAATAACCGTAGACCTTCGCTGTGTCCAGTCAGAGCTGTGTCGATCAGATTTTGTTAGAAAGGGAAGAAAACGTTTCTTTCTTTCATTGATTCGTAACCGAAAGGTTATTTCTGTTCATGCTGTCACTAGATGGATTCAGTTGGCAATACGCATTGCCTATGAAAATCTATCTTCGGATCAACGTTCTGTTAATAAGATATCAGCGCATTCTTGGGCTTATTCCAACAGTATAGCCAATACTGATCTCATGAAGGCTGCGTACTGGACACAGCCCTCTTCATTTACCAAGTTTTCCCTGAGAAATTTAGAGTCCATCTCCGGTGACCTTAGATCTTTGGGTCCTCTTTCTGTTGCTCAGAATGTCGTCCGCTAATTGTTACTTCTATAAGGTCTTTAGGCAGTCCGTTCCAGCACTGATGCTGTTCCGCTGCCCTCTTCGTTCTGAGGAAACTTACCTCAGAATAAGGGGATGGGAGGGGGGGGGGGGTGGGATGGGTGGGTGAGATGTTTTTTTCCCTTATGATCATCTGGCTTTGTAGTGAAAAGCAAGGGAAGACCTCCTCCAGCGTCAGTAGCCCTGAGTCGGTGCTGGAATGGTTTTAATCTGTAGCTTGTGAAGCAATAACTATGTCTCATTTATGTACGGTTTTTAAAGTGTAGCTCACTGTGAAGCATTTGTATATGTCACGTGTCAATCTTCCAATATATAGTACTGTCATAAGTGGGGGCGCGGTGGCTCAGTTGGTAGAGGTGCAGGCTGCAAGCCGAGAGGTCCTCGGTTCGAATCCCACCTGCGGCAACCGCGTTGTGTCCTTGGGCAATACACTTCACCCCGATTGCTTACATGGGGGCACGATGACGCTGTGTACTGAGGCGTACTGCACGTCGATGGTGCGCATGTCTTCAACCAATCTAACCCTGCCTGTGCTGCGGTGCAGAGTTCAGAGTTACGATGTTGGAGAGCTGACAGCTGCTCGTCGTTGCTCGGTGGTTCTCTCCGGGTACTCCGGCTTCCTCCACCCGTAAAACTGTCACGGTCACGATTAGCCATTGTGCATAAGTATGTGACCTTAAACACCAATAAATAAATAAATATACTGTCATAAGCAAGCTGCAGTGTAAGCGCAATAAAAGTTTCTATGTATTTGCCTGTCTTTGTAGGCATCAGACCTCGGACCCAATTCCCGAAAGCTTCACTCACTGGGACCTCTGGGAAATGGAATCAAGGCCCATGGCTGACAATGATAATAGATTGTTGTCAAGAAAAATTTATATTTCATCCAGAATGCAGACTAAAAATTTAAGCTCCTATCTATATAATAAACAGAATATGTGGACTCATTTGCTTTGAAAATCTTCTTTTTCAGTGTCCAATGGTCAGAATCCTGATTGGGAGGTGGTGGGGGGTGCTTAGTCATTCAAATTTGTTTAAGTGAAGTTCCTAGCTTGATATTTGGGCTCCCTATTTTCTAATTAGATTCTAATTAAATCCTTTAAACAATTTTGTCAGGTGAGTGCCTCAGGTCCCCATGGGCCCTTTTGTTATTTTTCTTGGTGGTTCTTTCCATGTACTCTGGTTTCCTGTACCAGCAAAACTGCCCCAACATGATATTATCCTCTTCGTTGAAAATGTCGATGTGCCCCAACAAACAAACAAACAATAACCTTACCAGGTGTTTCTAGGGAATTACTTGGGGAATGTCTAAAAACAAACCAGCAGAACAATCTGCTCTTACACTGAAGTGTACAATCAAAGCAAAACGAGTGGGGGGAATAAAATATGATGCAGTGATCACTATAGCTGTCTGTTTCTCACTCAGTTCAGGATTTGACCGTGAAAGATTTACACCAGTGGATTAAATTACATAAATAAAATATTGCAAAATCAAAATTCAAAAGAGAAAAATAAATGAAAAAATAGCATCAGAGATGCAAAGGTTTTTGCATTTCTTCATCGATTTATACAAAGAATTTCAACCAATAGAGACCAATCAAAATTCTCTGTTCACTAATGTAATGACAGTGTTTTATAAGTAAAATAGTTTTTGTAATGTAAGGTTCACATCACATTACCATTACACTTCTCAATACATGTGGTACGCATACACCCAGAGATGCAGAGTGAAACTGAATGGGAGTGTATGTGTGATTAGGGGTGATGGCTGTGGTTTCTGAAATGTAAGTGGAAGTGCTGGGACCCTTTTCCAGAAAATCAGATTCTAATTGTTGACTTGAGATGCAATCTAGGGGATTTTAGTGCTTTAGTGAACTACCAGCCCTCCCTGTAGTCAACTAATTGCCAAAATCATCCATATAAAATATTAGTCTACATTGTTTAATCTGGCTTGCTATTGGGGTACTCACTACTCCACCATAGATACCGGCTCGAAAAGTAAGTTCCTTAATATTAAAGTCGAAAAATAGAAAAATAGGCTTTTAAATGTGTATACTCTTTAGCTAGGATAAAAGAGCATTGCTGAAAGTATTTTGAACATTATTAGCCAAAAAAGTGAGGGGGCTGATGCTTGACAACCCCCTCCCACACCCATCCAGCTCCATGGCCCATATAAACTTGGTAAAAACAAATCACCATGACTTTTGCTCCACAACTTTGCCTGCTTAGCCCCATCCTCAGCTTTCATTGATCTGAAATTTTTTCCTTCTTTCAGAATGTGTGAAGAAGTACAGAGAGTTTTAGGATTTGATTGGCTTCTGCTATTCCTGCAAGGAAACCTTCATCCTTCTACAGTTGTATTAGCTCTGAAGATAGTCATTAATATTCTGAGGAATGCATCTGTTAATCAGAAATTCAGAGATGGTGTCAATGGTGGTGGATGGTTGGCAAATGTTGAATCTGTCTCAAAGACACAAATGGAAGTTATGCTTGGTATGTACTTTTATTAATGCGATCTTTAATTATTAAGGTTTGTGAATGGACAGTTTTCTCATTCTATAATAGCATTGCTTGTCAGTGGAAATGATCATGTAAATTGTGTTCAACAGGTTCTAATCACTTCAAACTTTCTAAATTTGTTGTTTGTGTCTGTAAAATATGAAAAGACATATTTTTATACTGTACCAATGACCCAGACATAGCTGGTGCTAACTCTTAAAATATAGGGCCAAACACAAATTTTGCCCCCCAATCCCCAAAATTTGCATCTAAAACCAAAGAAAACATGTCCTGAAAGGCCCTCCACACTTCGCCTCTACTGCGCATGCGCAGTGTCAAGGACGTTCCGAAATTGGCGCCATTAATCATTCTAAGTTTGGCCCTTCATCAGTTAACATCTGACTGATCTTTGTGCTTGTAAATCTCAGTTTTAATGATGCCAGACACATAAATATTAGTGAAATGGTGATTCTATGGAGGATAGAGAAGGAGGAGAGGAAAAAATGTGTGACAGAATATTATCAGGGCTGTAACTTAAAATTTTTGAATGAAATTATGTTAAGTTACCTATTTTCGAGGCAACAGCCATTTTGTTGTCATTCTGATTATTTAGTTACACTGTTCTTTAAGTGTTTTCCTCTCTCCCTGTCCTTTAAGTCCCCCCTTGCTATTCTCCCATGCTTTTGGCATAGTTTTTGTAATTATTATTACTAAATTTTCTTGGGAGTTTTAGCTGAATAACAGAATGAATTCTGTTCTTTTCCCCATGTTTACGTCTTCACCTACGGGTGGTTAGGCGTTGTGTTCTGCATCTACCATCTGATGTTCTGCAGTTTCTTCCCTGGAAGTCTCTGTTTTGCATCAGATAGTGTATTTTTGGTAACTGATTTCGGGCCTGGGTGCCTGGAGTCTTATTTTAGTGTTTTTACACTCATTGTTTACATTTACAACAGCCCTCTGTGTGAGGGGGGGATTTTTGGAAATAATATCTTGATGTTATTTTAATCATAACTAGATACATTATTATTGTTCGTAAGTGTTGAATAAATTGTTTAAAATATTTTTAAAATTTTTGTCCACACTTAGGCTTGGGATCCATTGGGGCTCAACGTTACTTTTCAGAAACTTGGGCTGTTCTGAAAAAATATTTTTTCAAAATATTTTGTTTTGAATTATTTTTTCTATATTAATGGATCATATTATTATTATGTATTTTGATTGCCAGGGGTTAGTGCGAGTACCAGGACTTGTTTCTTTTCACATTGAAAGGATATTGATCAATTGTATTAAGAGGAAGTCTTCCTCTGACTTTATAATCATTCTATATGTGGTCAGTGTACTCGCATTAACTCCTGTTCTGTATCGTATGATTTCGATGACAATATGGGAAGCGTATGTCACGGTATGTTATTGGGGAATTGGTCACTCCGGTCCTTTCCCCGCAGGGTCACTCTACTTTATCAATTTCTATTTCAGACGATCAAGATTAGGGTGATGTATCTGTGATGTCTTCCAACAGTGTGCCTCCGTCGTCACAATTAATGAAGGGCTAGCGGAAAAGTGCTCATGTAAATACGCCAATTGCCTAAGAGGACCCTAGTAGGTTCGACGGCCTTTGACGTCCGCTAGCTCGCCCGGTGTAGCGTCCATTCACCGAATGGTTTGGCAGCCGGGTTCGTCCGTTGCGGTCTAGAAGGAATTTTGGGGTGATGCGAGCACTATAAATCAACCTAATGCACACCCAGTGACGGCGGATCGGAGGGAGAACGGAGGAAGCCTTTTAGTCCGGTTCATAGCCCGTTCCGGTCCATCCGGACGGCAAGCGAGAGAGGCCCCTCTCTCGTTCAACAACATCTGGCCCCAGATGTTGTGGTACAAAATGTGTCGCAACGGAGCATACGTCCGTCGCTCGGGACGCTCCATTGTATAGGCAGTCCGCAGAGACTGCTAAGGCTTCCTCTTCTCGTCAGCGCACACGACCGCACCTTGGCTGCGTGACCGCCGATATATTACCAGCTTCGCCGATCAAGGATTCTTCGGCGACCAGGTCACACCATCCGGTAGCCAGGGACACGAGGCCTGCAGACTCCGGACGTTCGCATAGGAAGTGTGCGGGAGTCAACGTACACAGAGCTTCCGGCGGCAATGCATCGTAAGACCGCTACTGCACAGGCCTCGGGAACGGACGTGCTTTCCTAAATAGCACAGTTTATCGCAGCATCCCAGCATCAACTGAATCTGTCGCATATTTTTTATCCGACGATGCTGGGTCTGGACGCTCCGCGGAAGCGGGTGCGGACGTCCGAAAGTTTCATCCAGTCCGACGGGATACCGAAAGGGATTTGGAGGATTTCGAGCTTTCCCTTTCGGAACATCATATGCTGTTGTGTATGTCATCTGACTTGGTCTTCTACAGCTTCTTTCGTCGGACCAGAATGCTGCGATGCCGGATAAGAAACTGATAGCGTCGGTGGACTTAGAAATTTTTGGTTCGGTTCAGGGACATCGTCCCTCAGTTCCGACATAGTCCAATAATGTCACACAAACTTTCGAATTATTGAACGACGCTATATATATTATTATTTTATGCTTGCTATAACCAAGCATTTCTGGTTTCTTGTTCGCAAAGTTACGGAGCTGTCTTTCAAAAGTGTGCCTCTGTCGTCATAGTTAATGAAGAGCTAGCGGCAATAAGTGCTCATGGAATATGTCTATCGCCTACGGAGTGACATTCGCTAGCTCACCCGGTGTAGCGTACATTCATCGAATGGTTCGGCTGCCGGGTTCGTCCGTTGCGGTCTAGGAGGGAGATTTGGGTGATGCGAGCACTTTAATTACTTTAGTACTCATCCAGTGACGGCAGATTGAGGACAGATCGGAGGAAGCCTGTTAGTCCGGTTCCTGGCTTGTCCAGGTCCGTCCGGGCTGTGAGCGAGAGAGGTCCCTCTCTCGTCCAACAACATAGGGGACCGCATGTTGTGGTTCAGATATTTTACATTCGGAGCATATGTCCGTCGGTCGGGACGCTCCGTTATATTGACAGTCCGAGAGACTGTCCTTAATGCTTCCTCATCCTCACAGCAGGGCACACGACCGCTCATTGGCTACGAGACCTCGAGTATCCGATCAGTTTCGTCATTCAGTGATTCCACGGCGAATAGGTCGCGCCATCCGGTAGCCAAGGGACACGAGGCCTATACACTCCGTTCGCTTGCATATTGTTAGTATGCACGGGGTAACGATCACGGAGCTTCCAGCGGCAATGCATCGTAAGACCGCTTCTCCTCAGGCCTCAGTGACGGACGTGCTATCCGAGTTAGCACAGTTGTTTCGCAGCATCCCAGCAATTGATAGTTTCTCGGTCGAATCAGGAATTATCTGACAGCGCAGGGTCGGTGCGGTCCGCGGTTGCATCAGGTACGGACGACCGAACGCTTTATAGGGTCCGACAGGATGGCGAAAGGGATTCGAAAGATTTCGAGTTTTCCCTTTAGTAGTATCGGAAGCTGCCTTTCATATCTTCTGGCATTATCTTCCAGTGATTGTTATTTCGGACTTCATTGCTGCGATCTTGGATAAGAGACTTATAGTGCCATTGGACTCGGAATTTTCGATCGGTTCAGGGACATTGTCCCTGACTTATCGACGCAGTCCAATATTGTCATTACAACATGTGTTTTATTTTTCGACGCTATATATATATATATACAAGCCTGCTACCAAGCATGATAGTTTAGTTTCTTGTCCGCATTGCTCATTTCTGCCATTTTATCATTTATACGAATAGTTTATTTTGGCAGAGCAGGGCATACCGAGAGTTCATATGCGTCTAGACGGTGTGGTTAAAGACTGCATATATTCTTTTTCGCCGTTTATGTCTTTTCCAACTTCAATGTTGGAAACGACATGATGTATAGTAGACTTAACTTAGACGCTTTATCATACGTAATCCGCCTTACTGAGGCGTTATCATTACGTCTTCAAGAAAAGATTTACGGGATATTATTCTCAATGTAATTTCTTTTGAGGGCAGTAGTTTGTTCACGTATAACTCCGCCCTTCAGTGGCTGATTGGAGTTGGTTAGACGTGACGCAGCCCTAGCTACATCCACACGCGTGGATAGTAAGGTTAAGAACTCTCTCAGAGTCGCTTCGTTCTCGGCGGAGCTTCTCTTCGACGGCAACTTTTCGGCAATCCATGAATTGCTCGATTTACACATTCTCTTGTCTATCTAGTGTTACAAGAGATTCAGACTGGGGCAAACATTCGGTGGTTGACTCAGAGAGTGCCACCGCAGTTGCCGGACCCAAGGGTGGCTGTTATGACGGTTGCCAGTCAAACAGATTGGGATATAATACTGATCCCTACGGATTCGAAGTGCCAGGGTCTTTGGGTTCCGCAGTCTCTTAGCAACCAGTTTTCTTCCGCGGAATAATGTTTTTTAGGCTTGCTTTATGTCATTGCATGAACATTATTCAGAAACGCATGCCCAAATCCTGTCCTTTAATTCGACAGTAGTGGCGTATCTCCGGAACCAGGGAGGCACTCTTTCGTTTCCGTTATTCAATTTAATGGAAAGAATCCGTCTGTTGGTTATAGTACACCAAGTTCTGTTTTGGTCCGTCATATTCCGGGTCGTCTGATTGTTTTACCGGACTCCCGTTCTCTTACGGGTCGCTTGTTTCTGTCAGAATGGACTCTCAACAAACAAGTATTCAATCAGATTTGCTATCTATGGGAGCGCCCAATGATGATTTATATACGACACAGCTTGCTAATCAATTGCAGACGTATGTGTTGGCTTGTCCAGATCTCTGAGCTAATGTTGTTAACGCTCTATTGATCTATAGGACGGAATGATAGGATACGCGTATCCTCCGGCGCTGTTGTTTCAGCAGGTATTGCTAAGATAAACAACCACAATACATTTCTGTTGATAGCATCTCTATCTTCACAGAGATCATGGGTAATTTACTCTCTTGTCTACTGTGGGTCTTAACGTGAAATCTTCCTCTATGTGAGGATCTTTTTTCACTGGGTAAATCGTGTCATCTTTATCACAACCCGCAAGGTCGCAACCTTCATGTATTCCGTTGTGTGGTCCGTATTGCATTGTAAGCACTGTACTGGACGAGCTTTGGATGCGATTTCTTACTATAGGAGATCCTCTTCTTCGCTATTCTATGCGGCTAAAGTGGAGGCTCTTCCGTCGTTGGTGTAGGGATCATTATGTTCATATTGTTGATCCCTCCATACTACTCATTGCAATTTTTTAGTATACTTGTTTCACAAGATCTGCTGCAGCCTGTTATTATTTAGGTTATAGGTTTATGTTACCTCATACCTATGCACTCTACGATAGTTTACAATTGAGTCTTATGTCTCTTTATCTAAGTCAGTTAGTAACTTTTTGATAAATAGACTTAGAATCTTTAGATTAAATTCCTATATGGATTTTAACTTCGGTTCTTATTTAACTAAGTAATCATTTGAGCCTCTGGAAACAGTAGTTTTCAAATTCTGACCTTTTAGACAGTAATTCTGTTGGTTTCTCTTTTACTGTAGAGTCAGTGAGTTTCATCCACTATCGATGGATGATTTTCACTTTCGTAGTTTCGGAATCACTACTTCCGTTACTATTTAGGTTGGATTTTTGCATAAGAGTTAGGCTCCTATTATCCGGAACCTATTATTTTTAAGGTCCTTCCGTCTTCGTATGGGCATAGGCCTTTACTCTTTCCGGGTAGAGTTTATGTATTTATAAACAGATATCTGTTTATTACTATGGGCGTAAGCTTCTTCTGTCTTTGATGCCTAGTAGAAGGACGTTACGCTCCATTTTATTGTTAATGGATTCTATTAACTATCGGTACTGCTTATGGTATATCATTGACTTAGCAGTTGTGCTTAAGTTTTCGGCTCATGAAGTAAGAGTTCTTCTACTTCTTGGGCTTACATTAATAGTGTCGCTATTATAGATTTTTGAAGGCTGCTCATTGCGCTCAGCCATCCACATTCATGAATTTTTATCTCAGAAATATCAAGTCCATTTCTGGAGGCCTCTATTGTTAGGTCTATTATCTACTGCTCAGAATGTCATTCACTTAACAGTTGCTACTATAGCTAGGTAGGCTGTCTGTTTCGGCAGTGTCTCCGTTCTGCTGCCCTCTTCGCTCTGGGCTATTTGACCCAGGGCAAGGAAAAGGGGGGGGGGGGGGGGGAGGGTGTTCCCTTGGGTCACCTGTTTTACTATGAAAACAAGGGGATACCTCCTCCGGAGTTAGTAATTCTGAGCTGTTATTGGGATGGTTGTTTAGTGAGAAGTTTAGGTTTTTAAAATTCATTCAAGTCTTAGTTTTTAAAGTATAGCTTTTGAATATTGCATATGTCAACGGACATGATTATGCAATCCTCAGACACTTTTAGGAGTATAAGAGTCTCTATTCCCTAGACTTACTTTATTTATTGGCTTACTTTAAAAATTATTAGTATAAGGATTATATTGGATATTAATAGAGTACATGGATGTATGAAGCTCAATTTTGGAAGGTGTTGTATCTTTCTAATTTATCATAAATAAGAAAGATACATGTAAGGCCTATTACTTCTTTTTCCCTACAGGGGATGACTCTATTTTATTTTATTGAGCGTATTCCATTTTGCTCTATGTCCTTGGCCCTCCAGCCTTTTTACTATTCAGCTATGTCTGGGTCATTGGTACAGTATAAAAATGTTAAAAAATTTATAGTAATTTCTATATTTTTTATACTTACCAATGACCCAGACGGGGATGGCCCTCCCAGGAGTTGGGAACTCTTGCCTCCCCGCTGAGTACATAGCGCTTACCAGGCACTGGTTATTAGAATGATTAATGGCGCCAATTTCGGAACGTCCTTGACACTGCGCATGCGCAGTAGAGGCGAAGTGTGGAGGGCCTTTCAGGACATGTTTTCTTTGGTTTTAGATGCAAATTTTGGGGATTGGGGGGCAAAATTTGTGTTTGGCCCTATATTTTAAGAGTTAGCACCAGCTATGTCTGGGTCATTGGTAAGTATAAAAAATATAGAAATTACTATAAATTTTTTAACTTTCCAACAGTCAAAGTTGGATCATTACAGTTTGAAATTTGTTAATTGCACATGCACGTTCTAGTTTGTAGGCATTGTGGAAAGCATTGTAGCCTTCATCTGGTTTTGACTGCTTTTAAACTCCATAGAGAAGTTCTTTTTTGCATTAACCCTTGAAGACCTATTTCTGACTTTTACAACCTCAGAACATATGCCCTTAACATGCCATCATGAGTAGGTCCTGCTGGCATTAGACAAATTGCGTAGACAGTGGTTTTCTAGTCAAGTCAAGAGAAATCACTGTTAATCCACTGGGCGTGTACAGACTGTGGTCAGGTAGGAATTCAGGACAATTGTCCAGGCCATCAAGGGGTAACCATTTGTAGAATTGTAAGAGTTTTAGCACTTTACCTGACAAAGGATACAGAGACAGCATTACAAGTATATAGGCCTAAATAACTTGGAATATTTTTCCCTTCTCAAGTTAACATTACTGTGATTATAAAAGAAGACAAAGAATTTTGACTATCGCAACTTAGTTGCAGTCTTGTTGAAATTATCCTCTGTTTCTCTGAATACAGCACTAGAATCTCACCCATTTAAAAAGAAATTCAAAATCCAAACTGAAGGTTGGATTTCTACTCCCCACGAGGAGGGTGTGAGGGAAAAAGTCCTTCAAATAAAAATCTTTTCGTGCAACCATTAATGCAGTTTGTAGATTAAATAAAATTTATTCAAAGAATGGTTTGGAGACGGTCATTCAAAGTTGGGGTAGATTCTATTCCCCCCCCCTCACTCCCCCCAGCCCCCTCCACTGAAAATTCTTAGATGATTGGAATGAAATTTAGAACACAATATAAGTTGGTAGTATGTACTTGATTTCTGCCGAAAAAGATAAACAGACAATATTTGCTTGCATAATTGGAGGGGCAAGATTTTTGGCCCTCTCATATTTTTAATTTTTGAACCCCTATGCTGATTTGAACAAAATTTGGCATACAATATGTGCATGTGACATGTTCTTAATTTAAGTAAAAAAAAATAGCTATCACACCGGTGTGACATAGCAAAATTCTTTTTTGCATTCACTTGTCTGGAATATATAGGTTGGTTGGAAATATGAATGAGACTAGTGAATCTTGACATAGGCGGTGGATTTTTTATTCTTAAGTCCTCATACATCCGCAAACTGCCCTTTTTATATGGCTCTGAAAAAGTTGATCTAAGCGAAACAGCAGTTTGTGTTATGTAGAAATTAAGCCACTGAGTATATTTTGAGGAGCACTAGCTCAAGACAACCCCACCCCCACCCCTTTCACTATTCTTACATGGTTGATAATCGGGAAACATTAAATAAAGATGTTCTCTCAAACCCTAATTGTTAGACATCTCATTTGATGTAAATAAATTATGAGGGACTGATTATATGAAGAGTCCCTTTGATTTGTTAGGTTTAAATTTTGGTAAATCGTTGGCATGGACAACAAGAGTTACATATATAATTACATGACTTCATTTGTCTGTGGTTCTAACTAGTCATAGATCCCTGGGGCCTCTTGTTTGAACTTTTTCTACTCTACAGCTCGTTACTGCATTCGACCTCCTAGATAAATTTAAATCCAACAATACTAATAGCATTTTAGAATAGATCAGTTTTTATTTTTCTCGGTGGTTCTTTCCATGTACTTGGGAAAACCTGTACATGGTTTAAATGTCGCTAAATTTTGCATTGCATAGGGGGTCAAAGTCACACTTTCTAGTTATAAAAAAATTTCATTATCAGCCAAGTAATTAGCTCTGTGTACTGTAGAGACTTAGAATAAACTCATCTCTATCAACACTACTCAACATAAAGGCCAAAATCAGCCAGTACTATTCTCGAAAACCATTTAAACTCAGCTAAAGACATCCTCATTGTTTTGTTTAATGAATTCCAAAAATGAAACCATATTATATTTTCAATTTATTGCTTGTTAACCCTTTACCCAACGAATCGGCTGCATCCGCCCACGTAATATGCAAATTCAGCAGTTGAATAAATATTATTTTTCAAAAAATTTCAACAAAACCATATCATGGTACCCCTTGTTGAAACGAGCTCGTTCCAATGAGGGGTCACATGATATGGTGTCGTTGAAATTTTTTGAAAAATTAGAGAAAATGATACTTAAAATAATAAATTTTGATATCGTCTACCTTGGGTAAAGGGTTAAGCTGTGGTTTTGAAGGAGAAAAAAAAGAAAAAGAAACCATGTTTGAATAGCCATACTTTGTGTACTACACAGTGTGAATTCGGCTGATTTCCTATGTTAAGGAACAAAACATTGGAATAACCGTGAAATTGTTTGTGATAACATTCAGTAATGTGAAAAAGAAATTTGGCAAGATACAGATGTCTGAGTGCTGATTAAAATATATCACAATCTAAGGCATTAAAATATCATATATGCCTGTGTAAAAGTCCTTCTCATGTATAAATGACGCCTCCAATTCTCAGCAAGACAATCTTTCATGAAACTATAAACTTTGTTGTAATTGCACCTCCAGTGTGGTCTGAAACCTATAAAACTTGAAAGGTGCAAGAACAGTGAAAGTTGGGTACAGTTCAGCCTCCGTGGATGGCAGGGATTAAAATTCAAGCATGAATCCAAATTGATTCGCGCAAATGATTCTCACAAGGGAAACCATGAGAATCAACTTAGATTCGTGCAAAATGTTCATTTGATTCTTGTCGTAGATTCTAAAGGTGGCTTTAACAAGCCAAGAGAATGCTCTGTCTTTGTCCCCTCATAATAAGGTAAAAAAACTACACTTAGCAGTGGTGTCTAGTGAAGTCTTGGCTGCCTACATAGGCAGCCAAGACTTCACTAAACACCACTACCAGGATACTGTAATTTCCATCAGCCAGACCACCAAAGCCTGTATGTTGGAACATGTGTTCTACGTGCACATGTGTGAGAAAATCGACAAAATGGAAATTGGGCCCATAAAGGGAAAACTCTCTGAAAAAAACTGACATTTGTCTTTTACTATGGCATATGTAAATGTTGCACTCACATAACAGTACTATCAAATTCAAAATATTTAAGAACTGAAAATTTATTCTCGCAACAGGAGCTCGCGAGAATTGAAACTGATTCTCGTGAATCGAGACAAATTTTAAGGCCTGGATGGTCACTTTCAATGGGTGGGCAGTAGTTCCATGAACACAATAATGTTAGATTCCAAACACAAAGTGTAGGAATGATCATCATAAATTTAATTACTGAAGCACCGGCTGCAACCCGGTGCTTCATTAATTAAAATTTTGGTGATGATGATATTTATTACCTGGTAAAAGCATGCATGAACATCACTGCCCATGTGTGGATTATCACCAGTCCAGGTCGACTGTACTGTACAGTTAAAACTAGAAGTCCTGTCATGAAATGCTCACAAATAGCATGTCGACCTGCGCGTTAATTTATGCGTTATGACCATAGTAAGGCTATCAAATTCTGTAGATATGGCCTGAGGACAAACAATGTTTCAGCCAATGGACCTCTGGGTAACTCGGAGGTCCATTGGCAGAATGCCTGTGTTTGCTATGAGTAACCAGGACAACCAACCGTGCTTTGGATGCCATTCGATATTGCAATTGCGTGCAATTCCTATGCGCAATTAAGCCTAGATAAGCGCTCAGTTCGTGACAGGACTTCTAGTTTTAACTGTACATGCCTTGTGAATTTTTGTTTTGTTATTATTTTTTCCATTCCAGTCATACTCATCTCATGTTAAACATAATAAATAAAAAATATTTGCTGTTGTTTACTTTGATTATTTATTCTCCCGTATTACTTAATGATACCTAAATCCATTTTATTTTGCACAGAAAGTCATTCAGTGGATGTCAAACTACACACTTCACAAGTAGATCAATTGGTACCATATAGGTCAAATAGAACTTGTCCACAGTTGTCAGATTGGGAAACCTGCTTATACCTACAAAATATTTTAAGAATCTAGAGAAGTAATGTATGGTACTATTTATTTTTCAGGTTTTAATGTTGTTATATGCATCTTTCAGGTTTTAATGTTGGTACAAATAACAAAGATTTAAAGAGAGAAGTTAACAAAGATATTTGTAATGTGCCAGGGTTCACAGTGTTACAATGGCTTCTACCAAAGCATACAGATATTCCTGATGTTTACTTCTTGTTAATGGCATTGTTACTGGGACAGCACCATAAAGAACTGCCATCTAATGTGCAGGTACTTGTTCAATAATTGTTTCAGAACTCAGTGAGTTAACAAACAGAAAAATAAAAATAACAACCTCTGCCACCCCACTCATTGATTTGAAAAATTGTTCGAAAACCAAATGTATTTTTTTATTTTATTTGGCCTAAGAACAACTTTTAGTCTCGCCACAATCCAACTTCGACTACCATGTCAATGGAGGTGTCATATTTGCACACTATTTACATTTACTTCTCTCCCCAATGCAACTGAAATATCCAGCCAATGCTGTTTTTTTTCAATTTTTTGAGGGGTCATGATCTATGATTAGGGGCCAAACAAATGAAAATATATTGTTAGTTAAGATTTTTTTGAAGATCCCAAACATTGAGAGGAAATGGAAAATTACACTGCATTTTTTTCACGTGTGCAGAAGATAGATGCACTACAAAAGAGAAAAACTGATGAAAGTAATCCATCCTTAATAGGGCTTTATTATAAATAAGGTGTTTGAACATGTGAAGATTGTACCATGCAAGTGGAAAAACACTGTATGTTAAGCGTAATTTCCATCCCTGGTATATTTAGCTTTTAATTTATAGGTTCTGTGTAATGAAGGATGTTGGACTATCAATGTACACATACATTTTATGGCTGCGCAAAAGAAATCAATTGATTCTCAGGCAATTTTTTCTTCAAATCAGTAGGGGAGAGTTTTACTTTTATTTTTTTTTAATTTTTCTTGCGTATACTGAGCCTGTATTGAGAGGGTTTTCACTGTCTTTTTAAACACAGAATATATGGAAAGTGCATAATTTTACAGATTAAGTCATTTAATTTTAATCGATTAGGGCCTAATTCCAACTTTGATCATCACTCTTTCTGCAACAAAACAGGTGCCCAACATGCTGTCTCTTGGGAAACTTGCGACTTACATTCTGTGTACCTTAGCAGTAATATCTAGGCAAGTCTTGGCTGACAATATTAACAATTTTCAAAGTAATGTCCGCACCACATTATCCCAAAATGCTGAAATTCTGGGTATGAATTTATGATGATGAATGTGACTGACCAAATTTGAACGATATGTGAAAGACATTACACAACTCTTGTTTATGTTAATAAATACTCTTTAACCCTTAAAGCCAATTTCTGATTTTTACAGCCATAGAACAAGTGCCCGTAACATGCCATCATGTGGAGATCCTGTTGACGTCAGACAAATTAGGTTGGCAGTGGTTTCTAGTCAAGTCTTGCCTGCCTCAACAGGCAGCCAAGTCTTGACTAGAAAGCACTACTAAGCCACTGGAAGTATAGAAGCTGTGGGCTGGTGGGAATTCAGGATACTTGTCCAGTCCCTTAACTGGTAGAGTGCTGGAAGCCCATATTTGGGCTTTATTCTGAAGTGCTGTTACTGCAACTTAGAAGCTTCAAATTCAGTAGCTGGGCTTCATATTATCGTTGAAGTGATCTTATTTAGTTTGTTAAGATTTGCCTTGTTACAATTTATAGGAGAGTGCCCACGGGCACTCTCATATAAATTGTAACAATGCAAAGACATGTGAATAAATTTTGGTGGCCAAAAATAATCTAGCACTCTACCAGTTAAGGGTTAAAAATGGTTTGTTTTACAGTGGCTATATATTGTTGATATTGCAAGATAAATTTATTATTACTGTTATATACATGTACATGAACTTGCTTTTGTCACAGAGGTCATAGATCCTGGCCCTTTGGTCTTGCACTATGTCCTGAGTAACAAGAGCATGTCTTTGATATAACTTCATGTACGTGCACATAGTGATAATATTTGTGGATCCCACACAGCAATAAATGGTTGTCTTTACTCTGGAGTGTAAATTAGTTTGGAAACCCTGTTATTCTATATTCTGGTGGCACATTATTGCTGTGGTTATTAAAATTATGATTCAGTTCATGAACTGGCCTCTCAATTAGATTTGATTTGATTCATTACTGAATTGTGGACTTGCAATCAAATCGAATTGACTGAAGTGAACAACGATTGTGTCAAAAGGTTTCTGTTTATTCAACAGAACTGGAAAGTCGGGCAATGAACGGAAACATTTCACATACCATATAAGCAAACTTGGCACGTATTACCTCACCTGACTGAGAGTCAGTGTGAGCTGTTGCCTTCACTTCTGTCATCTGTTAACTTTGCATATCAGTCTACTCCTCCAGAACCACTGGATCAGACCCAACCAAATTTGGCATAGATTATCTTTGGGAGGTAACCTTCCAAGTTTGTTCAGTGGCAATGGCTAAGTCCAGTGGGCTGGGAGCAGTGTCTGAAAAGCCATAAATTCATTAAAAATTTTCCAGTCAGAACACTTTGAAATTTGCTATGGAGCCTCCTTATAGGCTCAAGACTCAAGTTTGTTCAAAGAAAGTTTGTCAAGCAATATTTGTGCTTGTACTGAAAGGCAGTATTTTTTGTCCTGCCCCAAATTTTTATTCACCGAACTGGTGAGCAAATTTCGATCAGCTTTGGTATGCAGTAGTATTAGGGGACACGTACTTGATTTATGCAGAGAATAAAATTTCGAATTTTGAGATAACCTATTTACCGTTCACATGGATATAAAAAAGAGAGCCGATTGCAGTACAGTCATCATGGATGGGTCAAAATCTATGGGTGGGCGTAATCCTGGTGCTTCATTGGTAGAAATTTTTCTAGGAGTCATAGCGGATCATCTCTGAATTATATGCTTGGAAAAAATGACAACCCATAGATTTTGACCCATCCACGATAAGAGTTCACAGATTTCGAAAGCATCTGCGGCATGGACAGAGGGCATCAGCTTCTTAGGGAGTTTGAGCATTGAAGAGAGGGGTCTTCCCACAGGAATTTAAAACCATTCTATGAAATAAGCTGATTAGCCACAACTTTTTGACGAACTGTTTGTAGTTCCAGACAGACAACTTTTTGGTTACAGTAGAACCTGTCTTGAGAGACCACCCTTTTTGACTGGCAAAAGTGGTCTTTCAAAACTGGTGGTCTCTCATGACCAGTCCATAACAGAGTAGAACAAGCAAATGGTACAAGTCACAGTGGTCTCTCAGACAGGTGGTCTCTCATGACAGTGGTCTCTCAAAAAAGGTTTTACCGTATCTGTTTTTTCATTCAGATAACCACCAGGGAAACAATAAAATCGTTCCTCTCAAATTTTATGGCCTCTTTATGCCGTAAAAAACCTTTCTGCTCCCCTTTGAGAAGCCCAGGAACTAAAAGCAGAAGAAAATTAAAATGCCCATGTTTCCCAAACTGTATAAAATAAAGAATTGTTAGATTTTCAGCAGTCTTTTGGCCAATAGAATCAAGTGGGCTCATAAAAATTTCAATCACTTGCATCATGGGGTGCTGTATGGCAATAATAAAAAAAATTCTATGTCAGTACTTTTCAAAAAGGAAAAAAAAATTTTTCTTTAGAAATTACTATCAGAATCTTTCGATATTTGGTAGACAACATTCATTTGGGATCCAATTCAGGTTTGTGCAAATCAAGTTCCAGTGTTCTTCTTGGGGCTCGCTTTGGGAGCCTAAATTTTAACTTAGTACAATGTGATGAAAATTCTTTAAAAATCTTTTTCAGATCGGCCCATCAGAATCATATGATATATAGCTTTCTTATTGGGGTCAAATTCAAGTTTGTTTAAATTAATTCACTGGGTTCATTTTGGGACTCCTTATGGGAGAGCAAATTTAACTTGTTCACTATGAGGAAAATTCTTTAAAAATCTTCTTTTGTTCCTTCAGTCAAAATCTTCTCAATTTTAATTTACAGCATCTTTATGGTGGGGGGAGGGGGGGGGGGGGGATTTAATTTAAGTTTGTTCACATCAGATCTGTTGGTTCATATTTGGGTTCCCTATGGAAGCCTAAATTTGAACTTTGTGAAACATCAGGAATATTGTTAAAAAAATAATTTTGTTGAGATTCACCACTCAGAATGTTTTCATATGGGGCTCAGCATTAGGTTTGTTCAAATCAAGTCCATGGGCTCATATTTTGGTTTCCCATGCCAGCCCAAATTTCAACTCAGTAGTGCGATTTGAGGAATATTATTCAGAATACTTTTTCTTCAAATTCATGATGAAGAATCTTTTGATATTTGGGATACATCATCCTTATAGGGGCGAGATTTAAATTTGTTCAAATCACGTCTATGGGTATGAATTTTAGTTCCTTTTGGGAACCTGAATCTTAACTTTGTGCAATATGAGATAAAATATTCTTAGATTCACCAGGCAGAAACCTTTCATATTTGATTCTCAGCACTCTCAGGTGGAGTCAGATTCAAATTTGTTCAAACCAATCGCTGGTACATATTTGGGCTCCCTATGTGAGCCCAATTTAGAACTTAGTTCAGTATGAGGAATATTCTTTTGAAATCTTCTTAACATATACCATTCAGAATCTTTTGGTATTTGATACATATGGGGGGGGGAGGAGGGGGGGCAAGTTTGTTCGAATTAGAACCCTGAGTTTATATTTAGGCTTCTAGGAAACCCAATTTTAATTTAATGCAACAGTAGCAAAATTATTTAAATTTTCATATCCACCAGTCATAATCACGTCATATTTGGTATGCAGCATCCTTTGGGGTGTGGGGAGGTAGATTTCAGTTTCTTCAATGCCCAAAGTTTAGCATAGTGCAATAGGAGGAATATTTAAAAAAAATCTTCTTCAGCTCCATGAGACAGAGTGTTTTCATGTTTAGTATGCAGCATCTGTAGGGGAGGGAAGGGGGGCATAATCAAGTTTGTTCTCATCAAGTCCATGGCTTCATAACCATGCTCTATTGGAGCCCGAATTTCACCCTAGGGAAATAATATAAGGAATATTCTACATCTTCAATTCCACCAGTTAGAATCTCTTGGAAGTTGGTATAGAGCTTCCTTATGGAGCTCCTTATAGAAATCCAAATTTTAACTCTAGGCAATATGCAGAAAATGCTTTAAACATTTTATTCATACGCATCAGGCAAAAACTTTTCATATTTAGTATACACCATCATTGTGGGGCAGATTCAAACTCGTTCAACTCAAGTCCATGGGTTCATATTTTGACTCCCCGTTATGCAATATGATATTAGATAAGAAAATAAACTTTATTTCAATTAAATGTTCTGTTTTCATTGATGATTACATCTGTCCATGAGTGTGTAAGGACACGCAACCAGGAGCCCCAATTTGTCTAAAAAAAACCCCAAACCCCAAGTGTTGACTGACATTTCACTCCATTTCTTCACACAAGTGATGGCATCAAAAAACACTGAATATCTGTTGTTTTTCAACATAATCTTAAGCCTAATGAAGGGTGTGCGCTTGGAGTTGGGGGTTGAAAAGTAGACATCATTTTTCAGAGCCTTTTTGGTGACAAGCCATTGCAAGATGCACACACGTAAGTACAGGATAACACATCCTTTTTGCCTCCATCTTTCTGATCCCTCAATAGTAGTACCCTTATTCCTTGTAGACAACTTGATCCAGATGTGCAGTTTAAGCTCATCTGAGTTTTTGCTTTTTACTAAGATGGTGATGCTACCCCCCCCCCCCCCCCTACTTTTGGGGTGAATGGCACATCTTCATCCTTCATGAAGCAGGAATGCCAGTGGGACAACATCACATAATGGTCAATCTCTCATCTGATTTCTGCATAGTTAGCAGAATTCCTACAGGAGTCATAACATCCTTATCTTGCCTGTGTATTTAGCATTACACAAAGTTGTAAGTTTTTGCAGGAATGATGCAAGCTTGGCTGTGAAACACTCTTGAAGTCCTAAAAGGTAGAAAATGACTATCAGATAAAACTGCTTAAGTCGGCAAATTATCATCACATATTGCGGTATGGACTATCCATACTGAAAAGGTATTCAATATCTGGAAAAACTTGATGGTGTAATAAAACAAACAGTTGTGAATAAGTCTACTGTCTGGAATGAGTTTACAGACTAACATTTGGGTGAGGCAGGAAGACGGCCTCATGGCTATGCCATTACCCTGCAGTATTTTGCTTACTCTCACACTATTTCATGTTGTACAATCATGTATTATACTGCAAATAAATCATTCATTCATCTATGAATTTTCCCAATTTCTCTGCAACGCCCATGATGTCTTCTGAGGGACGATATCACCCCTTGAGTGCAACAATGCACCATCTGCAATGCTAAAGCATTGCAGATAGTGCCTTTTTGCACTCAATGGATGACATGCAATTATCCAGACAATGCCCAGAGCTAGAGGGAGTGAATCATTCTTTGAAGAAACTGCTGTAATCAGGCCCATTTCTGAATTCTGATCATGAATGTCATTGCACCCACTGCATAATGTGGTGAAAATGAGAAATCGCAAACACTATTACGGCGATTCAAATTAAAAAAAAAAAAATGAATCCATTGCCAAAGAATAACTTCAAAGTCAAATTTCCTATTCGCAGGTCCCTAAATTGTCCTATTACATTTGATTGTAACAGAAAAGTTTATGATTCCCTAATTCAGGATAGGAAAGCAGAACAATGATTGTGCTGTGTAGTTTGTTTCTGGCAGATAGAACTTGGTGACAAGTTAGGAAAGTTGCATAAGGTAATTGGTGAAGACTTGTAAATCCCTGTGATAGTTTTTTTTCATTTAATCATTCAATGGAAGGTGAAATATGTTCTTTGAAAATATCAGAAAGGTTGTACAGAATTTATAAAACTGAGAAATGTCATATTTTTATACTGTACCAATGACCCAGACATAGCTGGTGCTAACTCTTAAAATATAGGGCCAAACACAAATTTTGCCCCCCAATCCCCAAAATTTGCATCTAAAACCAAAGAAAACATGTCCTGAAAGGCCCTCCACACTTTGCCCCCACTGCGCATGTGCAGTGTCAAGGACGTTCCGAAATTGGCGCCATTAATCATTCTAAGTTTGGCCCTTCATCAGTTAACATCTGACTGATCTTTGTGCTTATAAACTCAGTTTAAATGATGCCAGACACATAAATATTAGTGAAATGGTGATTCTAAGGAGGATAGAGAAGGAAGAGAGGAAAAAAATGTGTGACAGAATATTATCAGGGCTGTAACTTGAAATTTTTTAATGAAATTATGTTAAGTTACCTATTTTCGAGGCAGCAGCCATTTTGTTGTCATTCTGATTATTTAGTTACACTGTTTTTTAAGTGTTTTCCTCTCTCCCTGTCCTTTAAGTCCCCCCTTGCTATTCTCCCATGCTTTTGGCATAGTTTTTGTAATTATTATTACTAAATTTTCTTGGGAGTTTTAGCTGAATAACAGAATGAATTCTGTTCTTTTCCCCATGTTTACGTCTTCACCTACGGGTGGTTAGGCGTTGTGTTCTGCATCTACCATCTGATGTTCTGCAGTTTCTTCCCTGGAAGTCTCTGTTTTGCATCAGATAGTGTATTTTTGGTAACTGATTTCAGGCCTGGGTGCCTGGAGTCTTATTTTAGTGTTTTTACACTCATTGTTTACATTTACAACAGCCCTCTGTGTGAGGGGGGGGATTTCTGGAAAATAATATCTTGATGTTATTTTAATCATAACTAGATACATTATTATTGTTCGTAAGTGTTGAATAAATTGTTTAAAATATTTTTAAAATTTTTGTCCACACTTAGGCTTGGGATCCATTGGGGCTCAATGTTACTTTTCAGAAACTTGGGCTGTTCTGAAAAAATATTTTTTCAAAATATTTTGATTTCAGTTATTTTTTCTATATTAATGGATCATATTATTATTATGTATTTTGATTGCCAGGGGTTAGTGCGAGTACCAGGACTTGTTTTCTTTTCACATTGAAAGGATATTGATCAATTGTATTAAGAGGAAGCCTTCCTCTGACTTTATAATCATTCTATATGTGGTCAGTGTACTCGCATTAACTCCTGTTCTGTATCGTATGATTTCGATGACAATTTGGGAAGCGTATGTCACGGTATGTTATAGGGGATTTGGACACTCCGGTCCTTTCCCCGCAGGGTCACTCTACTTTATCAATTTCTATTTCAGACGATCAAGATTAGGGTGATGTATCTGTGATGTCTTCCAACAGTGTGTCTCCGTCGTCACAATTAATGAAGGGCTAGCGGAAAAGTGCTCATGTAAATACGCCAATTGCCTAAGAGGACCCTAGTAGGTTCGACGGCCTTTGACGTCCGCTAGCTCGCCCGGTGTAGTGTCCATTCACCGAATGGTTCGGCAGCCGGGTTCGTCCGTTGCGGTCTAGAAGGAATTTTGGGGTGATGCGAGCACTATAAATTAACCTAATGCACACCCAGTGACGGCGGATCGGGGGAGAACGGAGGAAGCCTTTTAGTCCGGTTCATAGCTCGTTCCGGTCCATCCGGACGGCAAGCGAGAGAGGCCCCTCTCTCGTTCAACAACATCTGGCCCCAGATGTTGTGCCAGATGTTGTTGGTACAAAATGTGTCGCAAGCGGAGCATACGTCCGTCGCTCGGGACGCTCCGTTGTATAGGCAGTCCGCGGAGACTACTAAGGCTTCCTCTTCTCGTCAGCGCACACGACCGCACCTTGGCTGCGTGACCGCCGATATATTACCAGCTTCGCCGATCAAGGATTCTTCGGCGACCAGGTCACACCATCCGGTAGCCAGGGACACGAGGCCTGCAGACTCCGGACGTTCGCATAGGAAGTGTGCGGGAGTCAACGTACACGGAGCTTCCGGCGGCAATGCATCGTAAGACCGCTACTGCACAGGCCTCGGGAACGGACGTGCTTTCCTTAATAGCACAGTTTATCGCAGCATCCCAGCATCAACTGAATCTGTCGCATATATTTTATCCGACGATGCTGGGTCGGGACGCTCCGCGGAAGCGGGTACGGACGTCCGAAAGTTTCATCCGGTCCGACGGGATACCGAAAGGGATTTGGAGGATTTCGAGCTTTCCCTTTCGGAACAACATATGCTGTTGTGTATGTCATCTGACTTGGTCTTCTACAGCTTCTTTCGTCGGACCAGAATGCTGCGATGCCGGATAAGAAACTGATAGCGTCGGTGGACTTAGAAATTTTTTATTCGGTTCACGGACATCGTCCCTCAGTTCCGACATAGTCCAATAATGTCACACAAACTTTCGAATTATTGAACGACGCTATATATATTATTATTTTATGCTTGCTATAACCAAGCATTTCTGGTTTCTTGTTCGCAGAGTTATGGAGATGTCTTTCATAAGTGTGCCTCTGTCGTCATAGTTAATGAAGAGCTAGCGGCAATAAGTGCTCATGGAATATGTCTATCGCCTACGGAGTGACATTCGCTAGCTCACCCGGTGTAGCGTACATTCATCGAATGGTTCGGCTGCCGGGTTCGTCCGTTGCGGTCTAGGAAGGAGATTTGGGTGACGCGAGCACTTTAATTAATTTAGTACTCACCCAGTGACGGCAGATTGAGGACAGATCGGAGGAAGCCTGTTAGTCCGGTTCCTGGCTTGTCCAGGTCCGTCCGGGCTGTGAGCGAGAGAGGTCCCTCTCTCGTCCAACAACATAGGGGACCGCATGTTGTGGTTCAGATATTTTACATTCGGAGCATATGTCCGTCGGTCGGGACGCTCCATTATATTGACAGTCCGAGAGACTGTCCTTAATGCTTCCTCATCCTCACAGCAGGGCACACGACCGCACATTGGCTACGTGACCTCGACTATCCGATCAGTTTCGTCATTCAGTGATTCCACGGCGAATAGGTCACGCCATCCGGTAGCCAAGGGACACAAGCCCTATACACTCCGTTCGCTCGCATATTGATAGTATGCACGGGGTAACGATCACGGAGCTTCCAGCGGCAATGCATCGTAAGACCGCTTCTCCTCAGGCCTCAGTGACGGACGTGCTATCCGAGTTAGCACAGTTGTTTCGCAGCATCCCAGCAATTGACAGTTTCTCGGTCGAATCAGGAATTATCCGACGGCGCTGGGTCGGTGCGGTCCGTGGTTGCATCAGCTACGGACGACCGAACGCTTTATAGGGTCCGACAGGATGGCGAAAGGGATTCGAAAGATTTCGAGTTTTCCCTTTAGTAGTATCGGAAGCTGCCTTTCATATCTTCTGGCATTATCTTCCAGTGATTGTTATTTCGGACTTCATTGCTGCGATCTTGGATAAGAGACTTATAGCGTCATTGGACTCGGATTTTTCGATCGGTTCAGGGACATTGTCCCTGACTTACCGACGCAGTCCAATATTGTCATTACAACATGTGTTTTATTTTTCGACGCTATATATGTATATATACAAGCCTGCTACCAAGCATGATAGTTTAGTTTCTTGTCCGCGTTGCTCATTTCTGCCATTTTATCATTTATACGAATAGTTTATTTTGGCAGAGCAGGGCATACCGAGAGTTCATATGCGTCTAGACGGTGTGGTTAAAGACTGCATATATTCTTTTTCGCCGTTTATGTCTTTTCCAATTTCTATGTTGGAAACGACATGATGTATAGTAGACTTAACGCTTTATCATACGTAATCCGCCTTACTGAGGCGTTATCATTACGTCTTCAAGAAAAGATTTACGGGATATTATTCTCAATGTAATTTCTTTTGAGGGCAGTAGTTTGTTCACGTATAACTCCGCCCTTCAGTGGCTGATTGGAGTTGGTTAGACGTGACGCAGCCCTAGCTACATCCACACGCGTGGATAGTAAGGTTAAGAACTCTCTCAGAGTCGCTTCGTTCTCGGAGGAGCTTCTCTTCGACGGCAACGTTTCGGCAATCCATGATTTGCTCGATTTACACGTTCTCTTGTCTATCTAGTGTTACAAGAGATTCAGACTGGGGCAAACATTCGGTGGTTGACTCAGAGAGTGCCACCGCAGTTGCCGGACCCGAGTGTGGCTGTTATGACGGTTGCCAGTCAAACAGATTGGGATATAATACTGATCCCTACGGATTCGAAGTGCCAGGGTCTTTGGGTTCCACAGTCTCTTAGCAATTAGTTTTCTTCTGCGGAATAATGTTTTTTAGGCTTGCTTTATGTCATTGCATGAACATTATTCAGAAACGCATGCCCAAATCCTGTCCTTTAATTCGACAGTAGTGGCGTATCTCCGGAACCAGGGAGGCACTCTTTCGTTTCCGTTATTCAATTTAATGGAAAGAATCCGTCTGTTGGTTATAGTACACCAAGTTCTGTTTTGGTCCGTCATATTCCGGGTAGTCTGATTGTTTTACCGGACTCCCGTTCTCTTACGGGTCGCTTGTTGCTGTCAGAATGGACTCTCAACAAACAAGTATTCAATCAGATTTGCTATCTATGGGAGCGCCCAATGATGATTTATTTACGACACAGCTTGCTAATGAATTGCAGACGTATGTGTTGGCTTGTCCAGATCTCTGAGCTAATGTTGTTAACGCTCTATTGATCTATAGGACGGAATGATAGGATACGCGTATCCTCCGGCGCTGTTGTTTCAGCAGGTATTGCTAAGATAAACAACCACAATACATTTCTGTTGATAGCATCTCTATCTTCACAGAGATCATGGGTAATTTACTCTCTTGTCTACTGTGGGTCTTAACGTGAAATCTTCCTCTATGTGAGGATCTTTTTTCACTGGGTAAATCGTGTCATCTTTATCACAACCCGCAAGGTCGCAACCTTCATGTATTCCGTTGTGTGGTCCGTATTGCATTGTATGCACTGTACTGGACGAGCTTTGGACGCGATTTCTTACTATAGGAGATCCTCTTCTTCGCTATTCTATGCGGCTAAAGTGGAGGCTCTTCCGTCGTGGTGTAGGGATCATTATGTTCATATTGTTGATCCCTCCATACTACTCATTGCAGTTTTTTAGTATACTTGTTTCACAAGATCTACTGCAGCCTGTTATTATTTAGGTTATAGGTTTAGGTTACCTCATACCTATGCACTCTACGATAGTTTACAATTGAGTCTTTTGTCTCTTTATCTGAGTCAGTTAGTAACTTTTTGATAAATAGACTTAGAATCTTTAGATTAAATTCCTATATGGATTTTAACTTCGGTTCTTATTTAGCTAAGTAATCATTTGAGCCTCTGGAAACAGTAGTTTTCAAATTCTGACCTTTTAGACAGTAATTCTGTTGGTTTCTCTTTTACTGTAGAGTCAGTGAGTTTCATGCACTATCGATGGATGATTTTCACTTTCGTAGTTTCGGAATCACTACTTCCGTTACTATTTAGGTTGGATTTTTGCATAAGAGTTAGGCTCCTATTATCCGGAACCTATTATTTTAAGGTCCTTCCGTCTTCGTATCGGCATAGGCCTTTACTCTTTCCGGGTACAGTTTATGTATTTATAAACAGATATCTGTTTATTACTATGGGCGTAAGCTTCTTCTGTCTTTGATGCCTAGTAGAAGGGCGTTACGTTCCATTTTATTGTTAATGGATTCTATTTACTATCGGTACTGCTTATGGTATATCATTGACTTAGCAGTTGTGCTTAAGATTTCGGCTCATGAAGTAAGAGCTCTTCTACTTCTTGGGCTTACATTAATAGTGTCGCTATTATAGATTTTTGAAGGCCGCTTCTTGCGCTCAGCCATCCACATTCATGAATTTTATCTCAGAAATATCGAGTCCATTTCTGGAGGCCTCTATTGTTAGGTCTATTATCTACTGCTCAGAATGTCATTCACTTAACAGTTGCTACTATAGCTAGGTAGGCTGTCTGTTTCGGCAGTGTCTCCGTTCTGCTGCCCTCTTCGCTCTGGGCTATTTGACCCAGGGCAAGAAAAAGGGGGGGGGGGGGGGAGGGTGTTCCCTTGGGTCACCTGTTTTACTATGAAAACAAGGGGATACCTCCTCCGGAGTTAGTAATTCTGAGCTGTTATTGGGATGGTTGTTTAGTGAGAAGTTTAGGTTTTTAAAATTCATTCAAGTCTTAGTTTTTAAAGTATAGCTTTTGAATATTGCATATGTCAACGGACATGATTATGCAATCCTCAGACACTTTTAGGAGTATAAGAGTCTCTATTCTATAGACTTTATTTATTGGCTTACTTTAAAAATTATTAGTATAAGGATTATATTGGATATTAATAGAGTACATGGATGTATGAAGCTCAATTTTGGAAGGTGTTGTATCTTTCTAATTTATCATAAATAAGAAAGATACATGTAAGGCCTATTACTTCTTTTTCCCTACAGGGGATGACTCTATTTTATTTTATTGAGCGTATTCCATTTTGCTCTATGTCCTTGGCCCTCCAGCCTTTTTACTATTCATCTATGTCTGGGTCATTGGTACAGTATAAAAATGTTAAAAAATTTATAGTAATTTATATATTTTTTATACTTACCAATGACCCAGACGGGGATGGCCCTCCCAGGAGTTGGGAACTCTTGCCTCCCCGCTGAGTACTTAGCGCTTACCAGGCACTGGTTATTAGAATGATTAATGGCGCCAATTTCGGAACGTCCTTGACACTGCGCATGCGCAGTGGGGGCGAAGTGTGGAGGGCCTTTCAGGACATGTTTTCTTTGGTTTTAGATGCAAATTTTGGGGATTGGGGGGCAAAATTTGTGTTTGGCCCTATATTTTAAGAGTTAGCACCAGCTATGTCTGGGTCATTGGTAAGTATAAAAAATATATAAATTACTATAAATTTTTTAACTTTTCCTTTCAGTTGAATCTTGATGCTGTTTGGTCCATCATATTTGGTGTTCCTGCTAGCAAGTCTATGTCCGTCTTAGAGAAAGAGAGTAAGAATGGAATGTGTCATGATGCTGCATTAGTGATACTTGCTATGGTCAGAGATATGTTGAATCAGGTATTTTTACAGTGTTTTGTTACAAGTTTTTCTGAACTGTGATCATGAAAGCAGTCTCTTTTTCAATCAGATCACAATCTGACTGCAACATATTTACTCCAGTGAAAAAGAGACTTCATGAAATTAAGACTAAAGACAAACAGAAATAGCATCTGAGATGCAATGTTTTTTGTGTTTCTTTTTTGACTGTTGACTTTCCACAGTGTTGTGGTTGTAGAGATTTGACCAGTCATTGATCCAGTCGCAAACTGGTTGAAATTTCTCTCCACCTTTGTAATGACAGTACTGCATGGTTTGAGAATTCTACCTTCCTTATTAGCTCACCTGACTGAAAGTCAGGGTATGCGATTGCCATCACTTGGCATCTGTTGTCCGGTGTCCATAAACCCTTTACCTAAAATGAAAAGCAGATGACACTTGCAAACAAAATTCTTGAATAAGTAACTTTTTTGATTATTTGTCTCAAAAACATAGGTTATGACCCCTCATTGGAACAAACTCGACGAGCCCGTTCCAAAGAGGGATCACAACCTATGTTTTTGAGACAAAAAATGAAAAAATAATGAAAATTAATTGGCGACTTTTGTGAATAGCGCTGGCCAGTTTTGGTCATTACATTGGGTAAAGGGTTAACTTTGCATATCAGTCTTCTCCTTCAGAACCACTGGACCAAACCTGACCAAGCATGGCATAAATTATCTTAGCGAGATAACCTTCCAAGTTTGTTCAATAGAAGTAGCTAACTGGGGTAGTGCCCGAAAACCTGAACTTCTTTAAAAAAATCTTCTCATAAACACCCAGTCACAATCCTTTGAAATTTGCCATGTTCACACATGTACAATGTAACACTTCCTTTCTGCCTCCATCTTTCTGATCCCTCAACAGTAATACCATTATTCCTTATGGACAACTTAATCCAGGTGAGAGATTTAGGCACTGAGTCTCTGGTTTTACCATCCAGACATTTTGTACACTGTTACACCAAAGGGGATGGGTAGCTCTTGATATTTCACCTAACTAAAAAAATAGTTGATTCAGCCAAATAATATTTATTTAAATTCATCAAGTAAAACAAAGTAAAAAGGGAACAAATAAAGTCCAAACAGAAGCTTTGCTTTTCAACAAGGGTGAGACATTCTGTCCTCCATTTGGACACACCTGCCCAGTGGAAATTTTGTACATAGGATTTTTTTTGTCCCCAGGATTTTTGGTCCTCCACATGTTTAATCTGTTGTGCCCCCAAGTAGGAATACATTCCATGTGTATAAAAAGAGTTTGTACGTCTGTGCCAAATGCAGTATGATTTTGACTTTCAGGACTTGCAAATCTAAACCAGGCAGTGGGTCTTGACCCAGACATGGTATCTGTGAGGCTAATAAAGTTTGCATATGATTTTCTAGTGCATAGTCATTCTGGATTTTCTATCTCATACAGTTAAACATTTGATTCATTTTTAGCTCACCGAAAGGAATCTAAACTTATCACTTGCCGTCTGTCGTCCATCCGGCATCGTGAACATTTTTCAAACAACTTCTCAGAAACCGCTAGGTCGATTTGCTCGAAACTAGGTATGGATGTTCATTACCATATGTCAATTCAAGTTTGTTCAAATGAAATGGACATGCCCATTTGGGACTCCATAGGGGGCATAACTCCGATAACACCCTATGTATATTAGAGAAATTACTAAAAAATCTTCTTCTCCAGCACAAGTGGGCAGAATCATTTGATATTTGGTATACAGCATTGTGGGGTGGATCTGATTCATGTTTGTTCAAATCGGCCACCTGGATTCATATTTGGGCTCAGTATAGAAACCCGAATTCGAACTTAGTGCATTTCAGGCAAATTTCTTTAAAAATCTTCTTCTCCAGATCCAGCCGGCAGAATCTTTTGATATTTGGTATACAGCATTGTGGGGTGGATCTGATTCAAGTTTGTTCAAGTTGCCCCCTGGGTTCATATTTGGGCTCAGTATAGGAGCCCAAATTTGAACTTAGTGCATTTCAGGCAAATTTCTTTAAAAATCTTCTTCTCAAGATCGAGCAGGCAGAATCTTTTGATATTGGGTATGCAGCATGCTTAGGGGGTGAGATTCAAGTTTGTTCAAGCCCAGTCCCTGGGTTCATATTTGGGCTCACTGTGGTAGCCCTTATTATAACTTAGTTCAAAATGGGGAATTTTCTTTAAAAATCTTCTTCTTCAGATCCAGCAGTCGGAATGTTTTGATATTTGGCATGCAGCATCCTTGGGAGGTGAGATTCAAGTTTGTTCACGCCATGTCCCAAGGTCCATATTTGGGCTCACTGTGGGAGCTCGAATTGTAACTTAGTTCAAAATGAGGAATTTTCTTAAAAAATCTTCTTCTTCAGATCCAGCGGTCGGAATGTTTTGATATTTGGTGTGCAGCACCCTAATGGGGGGTGGGGGGGGGAAATCGTTTGTTAAAGCCAAGTCCCTGGTTTCATATTTGGGCTCACTGTGGGAGCCCGAATTATAACTTAGTTCAATAAGAGGAATTTTTCTTTAAAAATCTTCTTCTTCCAATTCAGCAGTCGGAATGGTTTGATATTTGGCATGCAGCATTCTTAGAGGGGTGAGATTCAAGTTTGTTCAAGCCAAGTCCCTGGGTTCATATTTGGGCTCACTGTGGAAGCCTGATCGATAACTTAGTTCAAAATGAGGAATTTTCTTAAAAAATCTTCTTCTTCGGATCCAGCAGTCGGAATGTTTTGATGTTTAGTGCGCAGCATCCTTAGGGGGGTAAGATTCAAGTTATTTCAAGCCATGTCCCTAGGTCCATATTTGGGCTCAGTTGTGGGAGCTCAAATTGTAACTTAGTTCAAAATGAGGAATTTTTAGCTCACCAAGTTGTTAACTTTACATTGTCGACTTCTCACAAACTACTCAACCAAATTGAACCAAATCTGGTGTGCATGTTCCCTATCATATGTCAATTCAAGTTTGTTCAAATCAAGTTGACCCGCCCTTTGGTAGGGCCACGTCCAAAAAGTGAGCCTAAATCTTAAAAAATCTTCTCGTGAACCAGCAGTAGCAGAGACTTGATATTAGGTGAGCAGCTTCCTTTTGAGGTGTAGACTCAGATTTGTTGAAGACAAGTTCTGTGGTTATATTTGCCATTGTTATGGGAGGGGCAAGAATTTTTGCCCCGCCTAAAATTTCTATATTTTTATACTGTACCAATGACCCAGACTTAGCTGGTGCTAACTCTAACAAAACCAGGGCCAAACACAAATTTTGCCCCCCAATCCCCAAAATTTGCATCCAAAACCAAAAGAAATCATGTCCTATAGGACCTCCATACTTCGCCCCTACTGCGCATGCGCAGTGTCAAGGACGTCCCGAAATTGGCGCCAATTATCATTCTCTGTTTGGCCCTTCATCAGTCAACATCTCACTGATCTTTGTGCTTGTAAATCTCAGTTTAAAGGATGCCAGACACGTAATTTTTGGAGAAATGGTGATTCTAAGGAGGATATAGAAGGAGGAGAGGGAATAGGAGTGACAAAAAATAATCAGGGCTGTACTTAAAATTTTTTATGAAATTATGTTAAGTTGCCTATTTTCGAGGCATGGGCCTCTTGTCATTCTTGCTAAAATGTTGCACTGCTTATTCAGTGTTTCCTCTCCCCTGGCCTTCTAAGTCCCCCCTTGCAATTCTCCCATGCTTTTGGCATATTTTTGAGAAAGTTCATTTCTAAAATTCTCTTGGGAGAGTTACTTGGTTACAGAATGTTTTCTGTTATTTTCCCCATAGTTATGTTTTCACCCATGGGTGTATAAACGTTGTGTTCTGCATCTTCCATCTGATGTTCTGCAGATTCTCCCCTGGGAGTCTCTGTTTTGCATCAGATAGAGTGTAATTTTGATGACTGATTTCGGGCCAGTTTTTTCAGTGCCTGGAGTCATGTTTTCTGGTGTTTTACACTGTTTGTTTACATTGGCAACAGCCTTTTTTGAGGGGGGTTGTTTGCCTTTGGTGTAGTTTATCTCACTATAAGATACATTTCTATTATCCGTAAGTGTCTCATTAATTATTTAATATAAATTTAAAATTTTTGACCACACTTAGCCATCGGATCCATCGGGGCTCAACGTTACTTTTCAGAAACTTGGGCTTCGCTGAAAAAATATTTTTTCAAAATTATTTTGTTTTGCAATTGTTTTTTCATTATTAATGGATCATGTTATTATGTATCTTTGTGTCAGGGGTTTGTGCGAGTAACTAGGACTTGTTGTTGACTTTTCACAATGAAAGGATATTGTTCAAATTGTAATGGGAAGAAATCTTCCTCTGACTTTCATGATCATTGTATTAATTGTAGTCAGTGTTCTCGCACTAATCCCTGTTCTATATGTCAATATTGGGATGACAAACATTGGAAACGTGTGTCACGGTATGTTGTTACTGGAGAAAGGGCTATGCCGGCTCTTTCTCCGCAAGGTCACTCTACTTTCTCAGTTTCTATTTCAGAGGAACAAGAACAGGGTGATGTTTCCATATTATCTTCTGCAAGTGCGCTTCCGTCGTCACAAATGAATACAGAGCTAGCGGCAAAAGTGCTCATGGAGATTAAACAAATGTCGTCCGCTAGCTCGCCTGGTGTAGCGTCCATTCACCGAATGGTTCGGCAGCTGGGTTCGTCCGATACGGTCCAGGAGGAAATGTTGGGTGATGCGAGCACTATAAACATTCAATGTGCACACCTAGTGACGGCGGATAGTAGGCGAGATCGGAGGAAGCCTTTGAGTCCGGTTCCTAGCTCGTCCAGGTCCAGCCGGGCCGCGAGCGAGAGAGGCCCCTCTCTCGTACAACAACATCTGGGACCAGATGTTGTGATACAAAATGTGTCGCAAGCGGAGCATACGTCCGTCGCTCGGGACGCTCCGTTGTATAGGCAGTCCGCGGAGACTGCTCAGGCTTCTTCTTCTCGTCAGCGCACACGACCGCACCTTGGCTGCGTGGCTGCGTGACTGCCGATATCTTACCAGCTTCGCCGATCAGGGATTCTTCGGCGACCAGGTCACACCATCCGGCAGCCAGGGACACGAGACCGATGGACTCCGGACGTTCGCATAGAAAAAGTATGCAGGAGCCATCTGATGCGGAGCTGCCCTCGGCGAAGCAGCGAAAGACTGCGCCTCCGCAGGTCTCGACGCCGGACATACTTGTGCAGATAGCACAACTTATCGCAGCATCCCAGCAGCCGACAGAAACGGTGTCGGATCGGGAATTATCCGACTGCGCTGGGTCGGTACGCTCCGCCGAAGCATCGGGGGCAGACGACCGGGAGCATCATGAGGTCCGACCGGATGGTGAAAGGGATACGGATGATTTGGAGCTATCCCTTTCGGAACAACATAAAGCTGCCGTGGACTTCATCCGGCACTTTCTCCCTCCAGTTGTTCCGTCGGGCCAGACTGCTGCGGTTCCGGACAAGAGGATTATAGCGTCATTGGACTCTGAATTTTTTGAGCGGTTCAGGGACATCGCTCCCGAGTTTCCGTCGCAGTCCAATAATGTTGCAAGAACATTTGAATTATTGAACAACGCTATATTTAAACTTGCTTCCAGAACGGGGAAAGCAGGTTTCTTGTCCGCCAATACTCTCAACCTGCCTTTCATTAATGCAAGGAATAAATTCGACACGGCAGGACAGGGTATTCCGAGAGTTCCTCTGCGTATGGACGACGAGGTGGAAGACTTAGAGCTATCATTACCGTCGTCGGCTTCTGTTCCAACCGCGGTGTTGGAAACAGCTATTTCGTCTAACTGAGCCAATTTAGATGCCTTATCTTACGCAGATCACCTTACTAAGGCGTTATCACTGCGCCTTCAAGGGAAAGAATTTCAGGATATACAATCCTCTTTAAGACTTCTTTCAAGGGCAGTAGCTTATTCCACATGTAACTCCGCCCTTTCAGTGGCAAACCTGGAGTTGGTTAGACGTGACGCAGCCCTAGCTACATCCACACTCGTGGATACTAAGGTGAAGAACTCTCTCAGAGTCGCTTCGGTCTCCGGAGAACTTCTCTTTGACGGCAAGCTTTCTGCTATTTATGATAAAATTACAAAGAAAGCTTCGGATTCTCTGTTGTTCAAATCTGCTTCTAAGAAGTCGGATACGGCAAACAAGAATAAGACAGGCACTTCTGGGTCTAATGCGCCCAAGAGAGGTTCCTATAGAGGTTCCGGTGCGTCCTCTTGGTCTTATTCGAGAGACCGTCAGGGTAGCGACTCTCGTTCAGGACGTCCTTCGGGCCGGGACAAACGGTCGGATGCCCGAGGTCGACGGGACGAGGTGCGGGTCGTGGAGGACGTGGTTTCTCCTACCGCAGGTCTCGCAGGTCCAGGAGGTGATGGCTTAAACCTCTATCGCGTACCGGTTGGCGGAAGGTTGTCGAGCTTTTGACAAGAATGGGCGTCGATTACGGACGACCCTTGGGTGAGAGGAGTGACTTCGGAAGGTCTAAAGATATCCTTCAAACGAAAGCCTCCATTAACTCGAAGTCCAAAGTGGACTCAACTTCCGTCAAATCCGCAGAAAAAGAGACGCTCTGTTATCAGAGGTGCAGTCTCTTTTAATGAAGAACGTGGTAGAGGTCGTAGAAAACGAGGAGACTCCGGGATTCTACAGCCATCTGTTTCTGGTTCCGAAACCAGACGGCTCGTTCCGTCCAGTCATAGATTTGAGCTGGATAAACATGCTGATCGTCGCTCCGAAGTTTTATATGGAGACGATTCGGTCGGTCAGAGCGAGTATTCGGGTGAACGATTATGCAACAAGCATAGATCTCAAAGATGCGTACTTTCACGTCATGGTACATCCGACATTCAGAAAGTATCTACGCTTCGCAGTCCTAGGAGTGGTGTATCAATTCCGGGCGAATGTGCTTCGGACTGAATCTAGCACCCTGGGCTTTCACTCGGGTAATGAACTCGGTAATGATCTATTTCCGAGCTCATTCGTCTGCGGTAACGTCGGCCTACCTGGACGACATTCTTCAGAGGTAAGGCAACGAGTTAACGCTTCAGAACTATGTTCAGAATCTACTTCTATTGCTCCGACGTCTCGGTTTTATAGTAAACGAGGAGAAGTAGGATCTGGTGCCGTCCAAGTCATTCACACATCTGGGAATGAGCTTCGAGATGCACAACAATCTTGTTCGTCTGCCGTTAACCAGAGCGAAATTAGTCAGTTGTTACGCTCGCTATTGTCTGCACGCAAACAAAGTCACAGCGAGAGAATTTATGAGACTGATAGTTCTGTGCGGAGCCGCTGCGGATCTCATTCCGATGACGTCCTCTCCAAATTTTCTTGACTCAGAATTGGAGTGTGAAAATTCATTCGCTCGACGTAGACGTTCTCTTGTCAGATCAAGTGAAACAAGAGATTCAGACTTGGGCAAACATTCAGTGGTTAACTCAAGGAGTTCCGCTGCAGTTGCCGGATCCGAGTTTTACCATTATGACGGATGCCAGTCAAACAGGTTGGGGTGCATCATTGATCCCAACGGATTCGAGATGCCAGGGTCTTTGGGATCCGCAATTCCTGGGCAAGCACATAAACATCAAGGAAATGATGTCAATTTGGCTTGCACTACGTCATTGGATGAACATTATTCAGAAAGCACATGTCCAAATCCTGTTCGACAATACGACAGTAGTAGCGTATATTCGGAACCAGGGAGGCACTCATTCCGTTCCGTTATTCAATTTAACGGGAAGAATCCTTCTGTTTGTTCTAGAACACCAGGTTCTACTTTCGGTCCGTCACATACCGGGTCGTCTGAATTTGCTAGCAGACTCCCTTTCACGAAAGGGTCGCTTGTTGCCGTCGGAGTGGACTCTCAACAAACAAGTATTCAATCAGATTTGCTACCAATGGGAACGGCCAATGATAGACTTATTTGCGACACATCTCAACAATCAGTTGCAGACGTATGTGTCTCCATGTCCGGATCCAAGAGCATTTGCAGTAGACGCTCTGTCGATCCCTTGGGACGGAATGATAGGATATGCTTATCCTCCAGCACCGTTAATTCAGCAAGTATTGCTAAAGATAAAACAATCTCAATGCAAGATTCTGTTGGTAGCATCTCTGTCGCCACAGAGACCGTGGATAAATCTACTCAGGTGTCTGTTGTGGGACCTACCGCGAAAGCTTCCTCCACGGGAGGATCTTCTTTCGCAGGGGAAATCGCGTCAACTCCATCACAACCCGCAAGGTCTCAACCTTCACGTTTTTCCATTGTGCGGTCCTTCTTGCATGGCAAGCACTTTACAGGACGAGCAGTGGACGCGATTTCTAACTGTAGGAGGACCTCCTCTTCGCTAAACTATGCGGCTAAGTGGAAGGTTTTTCGTTGTTGGTGTAGGGATCATTCTGTAGATATTTTCGATCCCTCTATACCAGACATTGCAAACTTTCTAGTATACTTGTTTGACGAAATCAAACTGCAGCCTGTTACTATTAAGGGTTATAGGTCTATGTTATCTGATACCTATGCACATCATGATAGTTTACAAATTGGATCTAATGTCTCTTTATCTAAGTTGGTTAGAAACTTCTCGATAAAGAGACCCAGAACTCTTAGATTAATTCCTAAATGGAATTTAGCTTGGGTTCTTCTTAAATTGAAGGAAAAGCCATTTGAACCTCTTGAGACAGTAGATTTCAAATTCTTATCTTATAAGACAGCTTTTCTCTTAGCTTTCTCTTCTGCTAGAAGAGTCAGTGAGCTTCATGCACTGTCGGTGGATGATTCTCACTATCGTAGTGTCGGGAACACTATCACCTTCACTACTAATGTGGGTTTTTTAGCTAAGAATCAGGCTCCTAATAAATATCCGGAACCTATTGTTATTAAGGCTCTTCCGTCTTCAGACGGGCGTAGGCCTTTACTCTGTCCTGTTAGAGCGTTACGTATCTATAAACAGAGATCTCAGTTTATCAGAAAGGGACGGAAACGTTTCTTTCTGTCTTTGATGCCTAATAGAAGGGACATTTCGGTCCATTCTATTGCTAGATGGATTCAATTAACTATCCGTACTGCTTATGAGAGTTTATCTTCTTCTCAGCAGTCTGTGCTTAAGATTTCCGCTCATGAAGTAAGAGCTCTTGCTACTTCTTGGGCTTATGCTAATAGTATTGCTATTACAGACTTAATGAAGGCTGCTTATTGGTCTCAGCCATCCACATTCACAAATTTTTATCTCAGAAATATTGAGTCCATTTCTGGAGACCTGCATTGTTTAGGTCCGTTATCTGTTGCTCAGAATGTCGTCCACTAAACAGTTGCAACTATAGTTATGCAGGCTTTCTGTTCCGGCAGTGACTCCGTCCGGCTGCCCTCTTCGCTCTGGGCTATTTGACCCAGGGCAAGGGGAAGGGGGGGGGGGGGGGGGGAGGCGGGTGTTCCCTTAGGTCACCATGCTTTATAGTGAAAAGCAAGGGAATGCCTCCTCCAAAGTCAGTATTTCTGAGTCGCTTCCGGATGGTTTTAAAGTGTAATATTAATGTTAAAATTCATTCATGTCATATTTTTAAAGTGTAGCTCGGTGTGAAGCATTTGTGTATGTCAAGTGTCAAACGGACTTTAATATACAATACTCGGACACTTTTAAAAGATTATAAATAGTCTCAATTCTCTGGACTACTTTATTTATTGTCTTACTTTAAAAATAATTAGTATAAGGATTATACTGGATGTTAATAGAGAACATGAATGTTATTGTGCTCAATTATAAAGGGTATTGTATCTTTCTAATTTAATATTAAATAAGGAAGATACATGTAAAGCCTAATACTCCTTTTCTCCTTAAGGGGTTACCTCTTTATTGTATAGTTGAGCTTATTGGATTTTCCTCTATGTCCTAGGCCCTCCAGCCTTTTTACTATTCAACTAAGTCTGGGTCATTGGTACAGTATAAAAATGTTAAAAAATTTATAGTAATTTATATATTTTTTATACTTACCAATGACCCAGACGGGGATGGCCCTCCCAGGAGTTGGGAACTCTTGCCTCCCCGCTGAGTACATAGCGCTGACCAGGCACTGCCAGTAAGAATGATAATTGGCGCCAATTTCGGGACGTCCTTGACACTGCGCATGCGCAGTAGGGGCGAAGTATGGAGGTCCTATAGGACATGATTTCTTTTGGTTTTGGATGCAAATTTTGGGGATTGGGGGCAAAATTTGTTTTTGGCCCTGGTTTTGTTAGAGTTAGCACCAGCTAAGTCTGGGTCATTGGTAAGTATAAAAAATATATAAATTACTATAAATTTTTTAACTTTTCAAACCGAGAGGCTGATTTGAACCAAATTTGACATGAGGTTTTATTGGGTCATAAGTAGTTAATTTATGCCAAAAAAATGTTCCTGTCGCCCCATGGGAACCGCAGGAGCTAAAAATAGAAAAAATTTAAAACGCCCATATCTCCAAAACTACACGGCACTGAAAATTCTTATTGGTGTGAAGCTTCCTTAGGACCAACAGAATGGAATGGTTAAAAAAATTGTTATCGGTTTTATCATGGGGTACTTTTTGGGGACTTTGAAAAGGTGCTGAGTCGGCATTTTTTAACACTTTGGCTAATGGGAAAAACATTTAAGACTACTTTTCTCCCAAACCACTGCTCCAAAAGCTTTCAAATTTTACATATAACATCTTTGGAAGATTGTTTCACACGTTTATTGAAATCAATTCCCTGGGTCCATTATTGAGCTCTCTATGGGAGCCCAAATGTTTAAATTAGTGCAGTATGGGGAATATTCTTTAAAAATCAGCTTCTTCAGATCTACCAATAAGAATCTTTTGATATTTGGTATGCAGCATCCTTAGGGGGGTGAGATTCAAGTTTGTTCAAGCCAAGTCGCTGGGTTAATATTTAGGCTGAAAATTTGGGGTCCTGGTCCAGACTCAGAAATTTTGGATCAAAAATCCGGAAATTAGTTTTTTGTTTATTATGCATTTTGGTCAATTATAAGACAAAAAAAAATTATTTTTTTACACTGAAAATAGGAGGGGGTGGGTCGGGGGGGGGGGGGGGGGGGGGGGGGGTCTGGAATGAAAACCCGGAAATTAGTTTTTTGGTTTTTTATGCATTTTGGTAAATTTTAAGAAGAAAAAAAAAATTTTAGTCTGAAAATATTTTGTTTGGGACTTCGAAAATTTCTGAACAAAAATAAAGAAAAAATCTGTTTTTTATGCATTTATCTCAGTTTTGGGACGTAAAAGTGCAGGAACTGAAAAATAGAAGGAAAATCCTGTGTATTGTTTGGGCACAATCGCTTCATCTAGTTGGTATATGCTTTTTCTTAGGAGGGGCGTATGCAGCTTATTCAAGTCAAGTCTCTGGTTTGATATTTAGACTACCATGTCAGGTGAGCACCCTCAGGCCCTCTGGGGCCTCTTGTTTTTTTTTAACTCCTTGCATGCTGCTGGCGGGTATTTCTGCCCAGGATGGAATTTCTCTGACCACTGAAATAAGTATATTTTTGGCATATTTAATCAAATTTTCCCTCTGGAAATTGAATGTACTTTTTCGGCAATGATATCTTGAGTTAAATTTAGATGAATTTTTCATTGAATCTTGTCGTGGCTGCATCACAGCAGCCATGACAGGTTTCTATGAAAAATATTTGGAAACTACTCGGCGGGTTAAGAGTTAAAGCCTGTTCTTTGCACACAATGGGATATTTGTGATTAACAGTATGTTCTTTGTTTTTTGTACAGCACTGGGAAGAAGAGAAGGAGCTGAAGAGTTGGGTCCAGGACTACCCAGTGACATTGATGCAGTTCTTTTTATTCCTGTATCATAACCAGGCTGAGTTCACAGCTTTGGCATCATCTAATGAGTTCATCAATGGTTTGGCTGCATCATTGTTTCCATATCGTGTTCCAGAAGCTGATAGTGATGTTACAACACCAATAGAAGAATTTAAGGTACATATCACCAAGCCAGAAAATAAGCAGACTGTCATCTGCAAAATGAGGTCCCCAGAGGGTGAATTTAGTGATGCTACCCTACAGGGCAGGGTAGCATCACTAAATTTACATTTTGTGAACCACAATCTGAAAACTAAACAGAAAGCGGTACCCAGAGGATAAATTGGCCCACAGTATGGGATAGCATCATCAAATTTACCCTCTGGGGACCTCACTCTGCAAATGTCAGACTGCTTATTTTCAGGCCTGCATATCACTATTTATTTATTGGGGTTACCAACTCTTTCAACAGCTAGGGTAACATTGTGTCCGTTTTATGAATGGAGGAAGTTTTATAAAAAGAAAGAACCATGGTGAGTTTAGTATCCAACTCTCCAGCGAACTGACCCTACAAAAAGGGTTAGCATCGGTTGAAGGCTCATACACAATCGGAGTGCAATATGCCTTAGCACACTGCACCACCATGCTCCATTTGGCCAATTGGGATGAAATGTCTGGCCCAAGGACACAATATGCTGATGTGGGTTGGAATCAAACTACACACCTTTTGATCTGAAAACCAGTGCTTTAATTAATGAGCCACCATGCTCGCGTACATATCATTAATTCCTTTTTTTTCCAACTATTTTAAAAGGGCATTTGTACATTACTTCTTGCAGACTCACAATATCCACCAACTGGGAGCACTTGCTTCTTGAGAGTGTTAAAGTATTGAACTTTGAACCGAAAGGTCGATGGTAAGTGCAGTTACTGCATTGTGTCAAAGGGCAAGACTCTTAATCTTGATTGCCGAGGGTATGGTGGCGCTTTGTACTAATGCGTACTGCATGTCAATGGTAGTTTGCTTGCCTTCAACCTCTGCTTTCTGCTGAGTTAGTACATTGGTGTGTCTTACAGTTGCTTGCTGCTGCTTGGTGGTTCTCTCCAGATACTCCAGCTTCTTCCACCCATAAAACTGTCCAGCATGATGTGATTCTGGCTGTTGAAATTGTCATTAAACCCCAATGCATTGTAAATCAAATAAACTTGCTTCTTTGGTCATAAAAACCTCTAAAATGGAATTAAATTTTAATAGGGTTAATCAGTCACAGTTTTTATTACATACTACCTAATAAGATAGCAGATATGTGTAAATATTTTTTGATCATGATCGATATAAGAGTATATCTATACAGAAGTGATGTGCATTATGCAGTAACTTAAGACTGATTAACAAAATGAGGAATTTTAAGGATGATATATGTGAATAGTGCTGGCTGGTATGTTTCCATTATGTTAGGCAAAGTGTTACAAGGTAAACAAACATTTGTCAGAACTGTTGTAAGAATTTAAAAAAATATAATGCTCTCCTCCCTCATCAAAAAATTCAGGGCAAATTGCCTGTGAAAAACCTGAATTTTTTAACCCTTTACCTAACACGAAAAGCAGACAACACTTGCAAATGGACTTCTTGAATAACTAATTTATTTTTATTTTTGTGTTCAAAAACATAGGTTATGACACCCTCATTGGAACGAGCTCAACGAGTTCATTCCAAAGAGGAGTCTTAACCTATGTTTTTGAAACAAAAAATAATGAAAATTAATTGGCGATTTTTATACACCCGTTTTGAAAAAACGGGTCATATTATGGTATACCACTGTCCGTCCGGTCACACGTCATACGATAACTCAAGAACGCTTTGAGAGATTTTCATGATTTGTGGGAAGGTGGTGTATATCGGTAGAGGGAAGCTCCCTTTTGTTTAGTGTCGCTGTTCGGTTAGTCATTCCAGAGTTATGGGACTTTATTACTTAGAAAATTCTTGATTTTTTACACCTCGTACGATAACTCGAAAACGCTTTGAGAGATTTTCATGATTTTTGGGTAGGTTGTGTATATCGATGGAGGGAATTTCGTTTAGTTTCACCGTTCGGTTAGTCATTCCAGAGTTATGGGACTTTATTACTAAGAAAATTGTTGATTTTTTACACGTCGTACGATAACTCAAGAACGCTTCGAGAGATTTTCACGATTTTTTGGTAGGTGGTTTATGTTGATGGAAGGAAGCTCCCTTTTGGTTGGTGTCGCCGTTCAATTAGTCATTCCAGAGTTATGGGACTTTATTTCTCACATGTCGAACAATAACTTGAAAATGCTTAGAGTAATTTTCATGATTTTTTGGTTGCAAGTATATGTTGATAGAAGGAATCTCCCTTTCGATTTGTGTCGCTGTCCGATTTGTCATTCCAAAGTTATGGGACTTTATTCATCAAAATATAGGCAATTTTCCACATGTTGGACTTTGAGCAATTTTCATGATTTTTTGGTGGCAAGTATATGTAACCTGACAAGTACACATGTATACTCATATTGTGTGGTTCCCTCTTGTAATTAATAACGGGCGTATCATGCGCTCATGGTGCAGCTGTTTATTGTGAATAGTACTGGTCAGTTTTGGCCATTATGTTGGGTAAAGGGTTAAAGGCTGTATTATATCATACTATAAGTTGTGAAATATTTGTGTATTTGTTCACATAGTCCTCCTAGACCATTGAACCAATCACCACCAAAATCAGTCCAAGCCCAGAGAGCGACATGGAGTGGGGAATACATATGAGAGTGGCAGAGGAGTGAGATGCATTATTTTCTTATAAAAGTCTTCTTTTCCATCAATGGATGGGTGGCCTGGCAAGCATGTTTAAATTCTTGTGTAAATTAAAACACAGGAAGCACCTGAGTATTTTGGTTGAAAAGATCCATATTTACAGGTTCGTGTTTTGTGTTTGTTAACTGCATTTAATCTCATCTGCTATTTTTTTTATATTTAACAGCCTTTTCCAGAATCAGACTCTATTGTATATGTGAGAACACCAGATAAAATGTTTGCAGGTATGCTAATAATTACAAATAAGCCCAACATTAACCCTTGAAGGTTAACTTCTGATCTTAACACTTGAATTCTCAGATTAATTTTATGGTAATAATTACCATATATTCATTAAGTTTAACAAGCTTCATGGCTTCAGATCAGGAACCCCAACATGCAATAAGCCTCCAGTCTTTCAGGCTGTAATGTGGTTGAATTTGGAAGATTGTGAATGGGTAAAGGTTATTACTTGATCAAAAATATTGCTTCTGAAGTTACATTCCAGATCATGAAGGAACAACTGTATCAAGAAAAATTTATTTTGTAGAAAAATTTAGTTCACTGGGTTGAGCACTCCAGAATATTTCAGCTCGTTCCCAGTTATTTTTCTCTCATTGATGAGAGAACACACCTCTTAGTTTTTTCTCCAAGGTATAAATTTGCTGATGATACTTGGCTCTGTCTTACAGAATGTGACATCATTATTAACCCATCCATCTACCACTGCTAGAAACCTAGGTGTTGATTTTTTTCCCACTTGAACATGACTTCCACTATTTTGAAAATTTTCCAATAATGAGCCAATTTTCATATTTGGAAAATCCTAACGAAAGGTCGTGGTGAGTGCATATTGCATGTATTTGTTTCTTCACTGCTTGACCGCTGCAGTGCCCTTCTATATGGTCTCTCAACAGTCAATATGCTTTTTGCATGTGAGAATCAGTGAAAATCTTATTTCCGATTTTCGGTAGATTTCACAAAGAATCACACAAAAACAAATAGATTAGCATATCATGTAGCAATAAAAATGACATCAGTTGAGATATGGTATTTTATAATTACAGGTTTACTGAGTGGTCATCCTGCAAGAAAATTTGTAATTGATTTTCTGAGAACTATAATCATTGACAACTTATCTCAGTCTTCTTCAAATAGGATGGTGGTTGATATAGTTATGGAGGTATGTTATCATTACCATGATTATCTATAATTTTAGGTGAAAACTTGAATGGACTCTTAAATGTGAAAATATCACAAAGCTGCAAGCTATTACCTTGCTTGACACTTATTTATTTATTTTTTTTATTTAATTTGGAGGTTTAACAACACTTTCGACAGCCAGGGCCACCCCGTATCGGACAGTTTTACAGAAGGATAAAGGCAGAATACCTAGAGAGAACCACTGAGCAGTGGCAAGTAATGTCAGACTCAACATACCAACTCAGTTCAAGCAGGGTTAGCATTGGTTGAAGCCAAGTACACCATCAATGTACATTATTCCTTGGTACACAGCACCACTGTGCCTTCACATGGGCAATCGGAATTAAGTGAATTGCCAAGGACACAACACAGTTGTCCCTGGTGGGTATCGAACCATGGACCTTTCGTTTTGAAGTCCATTGCCATTACTACTGAGCCACCTAGCTCCCATGCTTGACACTTATCCTTATATAATTTTAAAATTTTATTCCTTTCTTGGAAACATTGTCAGGCTCATTTCTTTTCCGATTCATGGTCAGGATCTTTGTTTTGTTTTGTAAGGAATGACTCAAAACATGAGTAATTTTGTTTACCGTTATGTTTAATGTCATGAGCAATATTGTCCAGGCCTTAAAATTTGTCCTGATTCTGAGTGAGAATTGGTTTTGATTCTCTTACTGCGAGAATAAATTTTCCGTTCTTAAATAATTAGAATTCGAAAGTACTGTTATCTGTATACCCTTGTGAGTGCAACCAGTACATATTTTATGGTGAAAAAAATAAATTTCATATTCATATATTTACCAGAGTTTAACACTAAAATGCTTAGTTCTAATTTTGGTGAGTTTTTTGGCTTATGTGTACATTCATACAGGCTTTCGGTGGTCTTGCTGATGGTAGCTACACTACCTTGGCAGTTGTGTCTAGTGAAGTCTTGGCTGCCTATATAGGCACAACTGCTAAATCCAAGTCTTACTTTTTTTATTTGAGAGCAAAAATGAGTAGATTTCTCCAATCCATATGGACTCCCAGAACCTATGACCAGCATCAAATGAATATTTTGCAAGAATCAAAATTTCTTCTCAATGTTTTCTTTGCGAGAATCATTAACGAGAATCGATTCTGTCTGATGAATTTTACACCCTGTTGTCAGATTTTTTAACAAAAAAAGTTGATGGAAATAGCTACAGTATTAGGATCATGAAATGGGTCTCCTGCTTGATCAGATGACAATCGGGTTGTGTCACACACCAGTATGTTAAGATCTGCATAAAATATCGTGAAATCAAGAAGAATAAAGAAAAACAGCATCTGATATTTAATGTTCTTGCATTGGTTTTTTTTGACACTTGAGATTCTTCACTGTTGCAGAGAGGAAAACAGAAATTCAGATCACGAGTAGGTCAAAATTCTCGGCCACTTTTGTAATCACAGAATACTATACAGTGCAAATCAGTGCAGAATGTGCTGGAAGTGAACCACTAAAGATTTCAGGTTTTTTGCCTTTCGTTATTCATAATAATTTCAGTTCTTCTGATTGCCTACTGGGCACGTCTTGCATAGCTCTCTTTTTTGAATTCTGTTTGAATCTGGTATTGTGTAATGTACTAAAAGCAAAATGGGAAAGAATGAAAATATTTTAAAATGAAAATATTCTTGAGAGTGAGGTTATTTTCCAAAATGTTTTCCATTGAGAGGTAGACTTTGATCTTAACTGGTAGAGTGCTAAATTATTTTTGGTCCTTAAAATTTCTTTGTACATCTTTGCCTTGTTACAATTTATGTGAGAGTGCCAGTAGGCACTCTCACATAAATTGTAACAAGGCAAATCCTAACGGATAAAATAATATCACTACCAAGCTAACATGACGCACATCCACAGAATATGAAGCCTTTAAATTGCAGCACCTGCATTGCAGAATAAAGCCCAAATATGGGCATCCAGCACTCTACCAGATAACTGATTGAGTGGTGGAATCCCATATTTTGGCTCCATTCAAAGTGTTTGTTACCTGCGTCGCCAGTGGCAGAGCAGGTCTAGTAACCGCTCAACACCGCCCGTCAGTCCGTCTGTCAGTCTGTCCATCAGTCCATCCGAAACACTTCTTCCGTCAAAGTTTTCTTGGCTTCTATGAAAGGGAATGATTTTATATTTGGTCTGCTGCTTCATAATGATGAGTTGTATAGTGTATCTAATTTTCAGATCTGCCTTGCAGCCACTTCCTGTTTGCCGATACTTTGAAATTTGACTGTACTCACTGAACATTGAAATTTTTCGTCACACTTTTCTCGGCTTCTATGCGACAGATTCATTCAATATTTCACCTGGAGCTTGATAATGTTGAGTTGTATCGTGTATGCAATAATCAATTGCATGCAGCGACACAGGTTCAGACCCGGTATTGGTCTTGGCTTGTTCTTTTATTGAATGGCTTCATTATTCTCTTTGAAGTGAAATTGTTTCATAATGGATTTCTCCTGTTACAATGTATTGGCCATTGCCTATAGACACACGCCAATAAATTCTAACTCTGCATAGATATATGAACAAATTCTTGATGAGGAAAACTAATTAAGCACTCTACCAGTTCAAGACTTTATTTAATTTAACAAGTTTTTTTGTCAACAGGCTTCTCCAGATCATGCAACTAGACAACAACAGCATGAATTTCAAACAGAGATAATGAAAACACTGATGGAACATCTATTAGCTGCTGATGTGTTATTAGGTGATCAGGCTGCCTTGCCTATTGGAAATACCAGCAGTTATTCACTGATGGCCAATAATGTCTTCTACTTTGCTGGCAGAGTTGTCGACAAATTATGGCAAGGTAATAAGTAGTTTCATAAGTTCTTCACATTTCTCAAGTGGTTTGCAGAATGTGTATAGTGGATTACTAATCAAATACCCATGGAGTATAGTTTCTACAGGCCTGGCATTTTCAGGAGAGCGATTTATTCACTCGCCTACTGCTCACCTTAAAAAAATTAAAGAGGGCAAAAACTATCCATCCTGGCCTTAGAAAATAATGATTACCATAACAACCTATTCCTAAAACCCACACCTTTTCGATCTCTGCTATGTTGGTGATCTCTGAAACATGAGAACACTGCCCATCTCACAAGGACGGAGGTGTGGGAGGAGCAGTGTAGCTGTCTCACAGAGACTATCTTGTTAGTAGCACCAAATAAAATGTACAAAGCCCACTTGGCAGAATTCATGAATAGTAAGAGTTCATTTTGCCACTTTTAGCATTTGAAAGCTTGAGGAGAGCTAATAGCTCCCCCTAGGCCTTTAGCACACCTGCATTTTTAAGAATGCCAGGCCTGGTTTCTACCCATGCTCTCAAGACACCAGTCTATTTACCCTTTTTTCATGGAATTTGTTCATCAGACTACCATTGATGTAATGTGATGTGCTTTTATTCACAAAGATACTGAACTTGGAGAGTGGATTGCAACAAAATCACCCCGGGGAGTGGAGCTGACACCCAAAGTATTATTTTCTAATTCTCTACATGTGGACAAAAACACAAGCAATGTTTCAGCCAATGGACCTCCGGGTACAACCCGGAGGTCCATTGGATGGAACTTTGCTTGTGCTTTTTCTGCTTTGCAACAAATTTGCAATTATTACTTGAGTGGAATCTCCACTCTGGTGGTGATTTAGTGATAATACCCTCTCCATGTACTGTATATCCTATGTGCACCAGTTATAGATATTCCCTTCAGTAGGTATTTAATTCACCTGGAAAACATCAAAATATTAACACAATTAAGGGAATCATAAAACTATTGCTGTGTTTGATGATCAAACATGTCTGATAGTATTGGTAAAGTCATTAAAAATTCTATCAAATCAAGTCTCAATAAAGAAACATTGCTTGCATTGATTCAGATGTTGATGGTGTTTTTCAGATCCAGTCATCTGTAATCATCTGGAATATTTCAGTTGGTCAGATAAGCAGATCATCGGTTTGCTTTTCCAATCAATTGAAATATTCCAGATGAATGAATTTAAACATTGGCAGTGGACTATTTAAAGGCTAGACTGGTTGCAGGCCATAACAGCAATAGTCCAGGAAGTGTCTTCCAACTCTCCCATTAACCATTGTTTTTTTGTGCCTGCAAAGTGTTTGTAGTTGTATTGTGGAGTGTAAGTGAACAAGGCACAGGAGGGCACTTCCTGTCTGGAAAAGTGGTAGGTATAATAAATTTAAAAATTACTTGAAATTTTCCGTATTTATAACCTTTACCACTTGCCCAGACTAGCTGAATAAATAAGAGGAAGGGGGGACCGTACAGGACTAAAGATAGTGTATAAAGCAGGCTTCATGATTAATTTCAGAATCTCTATTCTTTAAAGAAAACAGATAACACAATAGTCTACATACCTGGCAGTAATATTAGACTAGCCATTGACGAATGAAATAACTATGAATGGATAATAGAATCCTATTCTGCAATTACCTTGATTTCCTTTTATCTAAGCCACCTAATCTAAAAGACTATGCATAGATCAAAGATTTCAAATGACATTCAAAGCACGGCAGGTTCTCCTGGTTACTCATAGCTAACACAGGCAATGTTTCTGCCAATGGACCTCTGGGTAACCTGGAGGTCCATTGGCTGAAACATTGCTTGTGCACAGGCCATATGTACAGAATTTGATAGCCTTACTATGGTCATAGCGCATAGATTAATGCGCAGATCAACATGCTATTTGTGCGCATTTCATGACAGGACTTCTAGTTTTAACTGTAGATACGTTCTGATAGATTACTTGTAGAACGAGCATACACCACTGCAGATGACCTAACAGATTTGAATTACCCCTCCAATTTATTAGTTATCATAGATAATTATTGTTAAGTGCACTAAAGCGGCGGTGTAGGCTTTATAATCCATGGTCATGGATTCACAATTTCACGGACAACCTGCACGAAACTGTCTGCTTCTTAACCAAAAAACAGCTTTTTAAAAGCTTGAAAATTCTGCTATTTATTTATTGGTGTTTAAGGTCACATATTTCTACACAATGACCGCAACATGGATGTAAAGTCAAGTCCAACTAATCGTTTATACCCATGTTGCCCACATTAAAGGACTTCCACCCAGGTGACCGGGTCTTATTTTACCAGTAAAACAGCTAATTGTGCCTCTGAGGTATGAAGAATCTAATGTTGAGAAAAATATTTCTTCCATGATAGTGATGACAGTGAGAAGAATTTGACTTCTTAAGGTGAAGTATTCAAGGTACTATTGGCTGAATGAAATGGTTATTTGCTTGAAGGCCAGCACCTGCTCTCCCATTAACACTTGTTGGGCTATGTGTCTCTCCCGTTCCATATTTTCCTATCAAGGACAATTCACAATTGCCCTTATGAGCTGGCATCACTGCCACTGGACTGCCTTTTATCCAAAGCAGCAGTGATAATATTTATAACCACCTTTGATGCCAGGTTGCACTCAGACATTCCCTTTCCCTGATGAACTCATTTCAGACACAGACCCACTGATGGTGTAGACTTCTGTATTGAAGGTTTTGTTTTATTATCTATAATGGTGGACGAAGACGACCTGTGAAAGGAAAAACGAGGTGAAAACCTTGGCATGGTAGGTTCAGAGCTGCTAGTATGCACTTGAACTTTTTCCAACAACTAACGCTCCATTTTGCACAAACAATGCAAGCATTTTGTGGGTTATACCCAGAGGAGGGTGAGCAGTATATATTATTAACATTGCTTGACTTATTCTTAACCCTTTACCCAATGTAACGGCCAAAACCAGTCTGCGCTATGCACAAAAATCACTATGCAATTTTCACTATTTTTTCAATTTTTGTCACCAAAACATAGCTTATGACCCCTCATTGGAATGGGCTTATTGAGCTCATTCCAATGAGGGGTCATAAGCTATGTTTTTGATGTAAAAAATTAAAAAAATTAGTCATTCAAGAATTTGGTATGCTAGTGTCGACTGCATTTTGTGTTAGGTAAAGGGTTGAAGCAACCTGAGAAAAAGTTTTACAAAATTCAAATTTTTTGGTTGCATGAAATTAGAAGACAAGAACTTAAATTTTAGTAAAAAAACGCATTTGAGTACTTGCATTTTATAAAGAACTTTATACTTTGTTCTCCTAATAATGTTAGTCAGAGTGCACTGTGGTGGATTCCAGACTTTAACATTGCATTATTATTAGCTCACCTGGCCTAAAAGGCTACGTGAGCTTTTCACATCACATGGCGTCCATTGTCTGTCATCCGTCGTCCAGCATTTGTAAACTTTTCACATTTTAATCTTCTCTGTAACTGCTGAGCTTGTGTGAACCAAACTTTGCAGAAATGGTCTATGGGAGGTCCTCTACAAACGATCTTCATTTTGTTCTCATCAGATGAAAAACATGGCTTCCAGAGGCATTCTTTGATTCTGGTTGGTGGATTTTCAAAAATCTTCTCCTCTGAAATCGTCAGGCCAAATGTTTTGAAACTTCACATAAATGATGACTGGGACCCACTCTACCAGCGATCCTCATTGAATATTGATCAGGTTGCAAACATGGCCGCAATTACAACTTACAGTTACTATAGAAACACCATGGGAAATCACATTTTCATCTTCTTCTCTCAAACTACTGAGCCGACATGAACCAAACCTGGCAGGGATAGTCTATGGGAGGTCCTCTACAAACGATCCTCATTTTGTTTCCATGGGTTTGAAAACATGGCCGCCAGAGGTATTCTTTGATTCTGATTGGTGGATTGTGAAAAATCTCCTCTGAAACCACAGGGCCAAATGTTTTGAAACTTTGCTTGGTTGATGACTGGGACCTCCTCTTCCAACGATCCTCATTTATTGTTGATCGGGTTGCAAACATGGCTTCAATTGAGGCTTACAGTTACTATAGAAAACGTATGAGAAATAACATTTTCATCTTCTTCTCTTGAACTGCTGAGCTGACATGAACCAAACTTGGCAGGAATGGTCTATGGGAGGTGCCCTACAAACGATCCTCATTTTGTTCCTGAGGGTTGAAAAACATGGCTGGCTGCCAGAGGCATTCTTTGATTCTGGTTGGTGGATTTTCAAAAATCTTCTCCTCTGAAACTGCCAGGCCAAATGATTTGATACTTCACATAAATGATGTCTGGAACCCCCTCTACCAACGATCCTCATTTAATGTTGATCGGGTTGTAAACATGTCCACAATTGCAGCTTATAGTTACTATAGAAACCTTATGGGAAATCACATTTTCATCATCTTCTCTGGAACTACTGAGCCGATGTGAACCAAATCTGGCAGGGATAGTCTATGGGAGGTCCTCTACAAACGCTTCTCATTTTGTTACTGTGCATCAAAAAACATGGCTGCCAGAAGCATTTTTTGATTCTGATTGGTGGATTTTGTAAAATCTCCTCACCTGAAACCACATGGCCATTGTATTGAAACTTTGCATGGTTGATGACTGGGACACCATCTACCAATGGTCCTCATTTAATGTGATCGTGTTGCAAACATGACCACAACTGCGACTTATCTTCTCTGGAACCACTGAGCCAACGTGAACCGAACTTTGCAGGAATGGTTTATAGGAGGCCCTTTACAAACAATCCTTTTTTTTGTTCCCGTTGGTTGGAAAATATGGCCACCAGAGACATTCTCTGATTCTGATTGATGGATTTTGCAAATATCTTTCCCTCTGAAACTAGAAAGTCAAATGTTTTGAAACTTCACATGATTGAGGACTGAGACACCTTCTACCAATGATCCTCATGTAATGTTGATGTACTGTTGCAAACATGTCCACAATTGCAACTCACAGTTACCATGGAAAGCCTACAGGAGATCACATTTTTGTATGTAGTTCCTGGTGAGCGATTACAAACTCTTTAGGGCCTCTAGTTATTATTATTAATGATAATGTATAAAAAGAAATCCAAAACCCAGATCAAAATCGGAATTCAATGAAATAAGTGACACTAAGTCTCAACAAAATTTAATCTATAGCCCAAATTGCTGATCACAAACAAAATGTTATAAAAGGTATAATATATGATATGAAAGCATAATAATTACGTAAAATGTATTTATAATGCCTGGCATGGTCACAGTTAATACAAAAAATGTTTACAGAATGTTTAAATACCTATGTATGTTAGCCGATACGCTGCCATAATTGACTTCCATAAGTTCACCTCAAATGTAAACAAAGATACTGGTAAAGCTATTGAAAAGCCATGATGATTTCCCAAGGTTATCAAAAACCAAGAATAAGATGTTGCATGAAATGATATTGAATTAAGTTATTTAAGGCCAATTCCTAATGGCACTGATGTAATAGTACAATGAAAAAATTTGATCTGTAAAGGTCATGACAAATTGAACAACATATGGCAGCCTACAGAGAGGAAGTATTAAAACAATTCAGTGAGTACTCTCCACTCAAACAAATTTTTATCATAAAGTATGTATGAATGTAAAAAAAAACGAACAGACTACAATTACCAAAAATCATGACTCGTTTTTAAAATAAAATCTTTTGAAAATGTGCATAATTGTAATATTTACTTACTGTCCCAATAAAACGGGAATGAACTGGAGCTAAAATCAAATGACAGTAAGTAGCCATATCAGTTGGGATACGGCCAAATATAGGGGGTAGCCAAGAACTGGTGTCCTTGGATAGCTGTTTCTGAAGTAAACAATCACAAAAAGAATATTTTTATACTGTACCAATGACCCAGACTTAGCTGGTGCTAACTCTAACAAAACCAGGGCCAAACACAAATTTTGCCCCCCAATCCCCAAAATTTGCATCCAAAACAAAAAGAAATCATGTCCTAAAGGACCTCCATACTACGCCTCTACTGCGCATGCGCAGTGACGCAGACGTCCCGAAATTGGCGCCAATTATCATTCTCTGTTTGGCCCTTCATCAGTCAACATCTCACTGATCTTTGTGCTTGTAAATCTCAGTTTAAAGGATGCCAGACACGTAATATTTTTATACTGTACCAATGACCCAGACATAGCTGGTGCTAACTCTTAAAATATAGGGCCAAACACAAATTTTGCCCCCCAATCCCCAAAATTTGCATCTAAAACTAAAGAAAACATGTCCTGAGAGGCCCTCCACACTTCGCCCCTACTGCGCATGCGCAGTGTCAAGGACATTCCGAAATTGGCGCCATTTATCATTCTAAGTTTGGCCCTTCATCAGTTAACATCTGACTGATCTTTGTGCTTTTAAATCTCAGTTTAAATGATGCCAGACACATAAATATTAGTGAAATGGTGATTCTAAGGAGGATAGAAAAGGAGGAGAAAAGAATGTGTGACAGAATATTATCAGGGCTGTAACTTAAAATTTTTTAATGAAATTATGTTAAGTTACCTATTTTCAAGGCAGCAGCCATTTTGTTGTCATTCTGATTATTTAGTTACACTGTTTTTTCAAGTGTTTTTCCTCTCTCCCTGTCCTTTAAGTTCCCCCTTGCTATTCTCCCATGCTTTTGGCATAATTTCTGTAATTATTATTACTAAAATTTCTTGGGAGTTTAGCTGAATAACAGAATGAATTCTGTTCTTTCCCCATGTTTACGTCTTCACCTACGGGTGGTTAGGCGTTGTGTTCTGCATCTACCATCTGATGTTCTGCAGTTTCTTCCCTGGAAGTCTCTGTTTTGCATCAGATGGTGTATTTTTGGTAACTGATTTCGGGCCTGGGTGCCTGGAGTCTTATTTTAGTGTTTTTACACTCATTGTTTACATTTACAACAGCCCTCTGTGTGAGGGGGGGATTTCTAAATAATAATATCTTTATGTTATTTCAATCATAACTAGATACATTATTATTGTTCGTAAGTGTTGAATAAATTGTTTAAAATATTTTTAAAATTTTTGTCCACACTTAGGCTTGGGATCCATTGGGGCTCAACGTTACTTTTCAGAAACTTGGGCTGTTCTGAAAAAATATTTTTTCAAAATATTTTGATTTCAATTATTTTTTCTATATTAATGGATCATATTATTATTATGTATATTTTTATACTGTACCAATGACCCAGACATAGCTGGTGCTAACTCTTAAAATATAGGGCCAAACACAAATTTTGCCCCCCAATCCCCAAAATTTGCATCTAAAACTAAAGAAAACATGTCCTGAGAGGCCCTCCACACTTCGCCCCTACTGCGCATGCGCAGTGTCAAGGACGTTCCGAAATTGGCGCCATTTATCATTCTAAGTTTGGCCCTTCATCAGTTAACATCTGACTGATCTTTGTGCTTTTAAATCTCAGTTTAAATGATGCCAGACACATAAATATTAGTGAAATGGTGATTCTAAGGAGGATAGAAAAGGAGGAGAGGAAAAGAATGTGTGACAGAATATTATCAGGGCTGTAACTTAAAATTTTTTAATGAAATTATGTTAAGTTACCTATTTTCAAGGCAGCAGCCATTTTGTTGTCATTCTGATTATTTAGTTACACTGTTTTTACAAGTGTTTTTCCTCTCTCCCTGTCCTTTAAGTTCCCCCTTGCTATTCTCCCATGCTTTTGGCATAATTTCTGTAATTATTATTACTAAAATTTCTTGGGAGTTTAGCTGAATAACAGAATGAATTCTGTTCTTTCCCCATGTTTACGTCTTCACCTACGGGTGGTTAGGCGTTGTGTTCTGCATCTACCATCTGATGTTCTGCAGTTTCTTCCCTGGAAGTCTCTGTTTTGCATCAGATGGTGTATTTTTGGTAACTGATTTCGGGCCTGGGTGCCTGGAGTCTTATTTTAGTGTTTTTACACTCATTGTTTACATTTACAACAGCCCTCTGTGTGAGGGGGGGATTTCTAAATAATAATATCTTTATGTTATTTCAATCACAACTAGATACATTATTATTGTTCGTAAGTGTTGAATAAATTGTTTAAAATATTTTTAAAATTTTTGTCCACACTTAGGCTTGGGATCCATTGGGGCTCAACGTTACTTTTCAGAAACTTGGGCTGTTCTGAAAAAATATTTTTTCAAAATATTTTGATTTCAATTATTTTTTCTATATTAATGGATCATATTATTATTATGTATTTTGATTGCCAGGGGTTAGTGCGAGTACCAGGACTTGTTTTCTTTTCACATTGAAAGGATATTGATCAATTGTTTTAAGAGGAAGTCTTCCTCTGACCTTATTATCATTCTATATGTGGTCAGTGTACTCGCATTAACTCCGGTTCTGTATCGTATGTTTTCGATGACAATATGGGAAGCGTATGTCACGGTATGTTGTTGGGGATTTGGACACTCCGGTCCTTTCCCCGCAGGGTCACTCTACTTTATCAATTTCTATTTCAGACGATCAAGATTAGGGTGATGTATCTGTGATGTCTTCCAACAGTGTGCCTCCGTCGTCACAATTAATGAAGGGCTAGCGGAAAAGTGCTCATGTAATACGCCAATTGCCTAAGAGGACCCTAGTAGGTTCGACGGCCTTTGACGTCCGCTAGCTCGCCCGGTGTAGCGTCCATTCACCGAATGGTTCGGCAGCCGGGTTCGTCCGTTGCGGTCTAGAAGGAATTTTGGGGTGATGCGAGCACTATAAAATTAACTTAATGCACACCCAGTGACGGCGGATCGGAGGGAGAACGGAGGAAGCCTTTTAGTCCGGTTCATAGCTCGTTCCGGTCCATCCGGACGGCAAGCGAGAGAGGCCCCTCTCTCGTTCAACAACATCTGGCCCCAGATGTTGTGGTACAAATGTGTCGTTAGCGGAGCATACGTCCGTCGCTCGGGACGCTCCGTTGTATAGGCAGTCCGCTGAGACTGCTAAGGCTTCCTCTTCTCGTCAGCGCACACGACCGCACCTTGGCTGCGTGACCGCCGATATATTACCAGCTTCGCCGATCAAGGATTCTTCGGCGACCAGGTCACACCATCCGGCAGCCAGGGATTCGAGACCGATGGACTCCGGACGTTCGCATAGGAAAAGTATGCGGGAGCCATCTGATGCGGAGCTGCCCTCGGCGAAGCAGCGATAGACTGCGCCTCCGCAGGTCTCGACGCCGGACATTCTTGTGCACATAGCACAGCTTATCGCAGCATCCCAGCAGCCGACAGAAACGGTGTCGGATCGAGAATTATCCGACAGCGCTGGGTCGGTAGCCGGGGACTCGAGGCCTGCAGACTCCGGACGTTCGCATAGGAAGTATGCGGGAGTCAACGTACACGGAGCTTCCAGCGGCAATGCATCGTAAGTCCGCTACTGCACAGGCCTCGGGAACGGACGTGCTTTCCTTAATAGCACAGTTTATCGCAGCATCCCAGCATCAACTGAATCTGTCGCATATTTTTTATCCGACGATGCTGGGTCGGGACGCTCCGCGGAAGCGGGTACGGACGTCCGAAAGTTTCATCCGGTCCGACGGGATACCGAAAGGGATTCGGTGGATTTCAAGCTTTCCCTTTCGGAACAACATATGCTGCGATGCCGGATAAGAAACTGATAGCGTCGGTGGACTTAGAAATTTTTGGTTCGGTTCAGGGACATCGTCCCTCAGTTCCGACATAGTCCAATAATGTCACACAAACTTTCGAATTATTGAACGACGCTATATATATTATTATTTTATGCTTGCTATCCAAGCATTTCTGGTTTCTTGTTCGAAGAGTTATGGAGATGTCTTTCAAAAGTGTGCCTCTGTCGTCATAGTTAATGAAGAGTTAGCGGCAATAAGTGCTCATGGAATTTGTCTATCGCTTACGGAGTGACATTCGCTAGCTCACCCGGTGTAGCGTACATTCATCGAATGGTTCGGCTGCCGGGTTCGTCCGTTGCGGTCTAGGAAGGAGATTTGGGTGATGCGAGCACTTTAATTACTTTAGTACTCACCCAGTGACGGCAGATTGAGGACAGATCGGAGGAAGCCAACAACATAGGGGACCGCATGTTGTGGTTCAGATATTTTACATTCGGAGCATATGTCCGTTGCTCGGGACGCTCCGTTATATTGACAGTCCGAGAGACTGTCTTTAATGCTTCCTCATCCTCACAGCAGGGCACACGACCGCACATTGGCTACGTGACCTCGAGTATCCGATCAGTTTCGGCATTCAGTGATTCCACAGCGAATAGGTCGCGCCATCCGGTAGCCAAGGGACACGAGGCCTATACACTCCGTTCGCTCGCATATTGGAAGTATGCACGGGGTAACGATCTCGGAGCTTCCTGCGGCAATGCATCGTAAGACCGCTGCTCCTCAGGCCTCAGTGACGGACGTGCTATCCGAGTTAGCACAGTTGTTTCGCAGCATCCCAGCAATTGACGGTTTCTCGGTCGAATCAGGAATTATCCGACGGCGCTGGGTCGGTGCGGTCCGCGGTTGCATCAAGCTACGGACGACCGAACGCTTTATAGGGTCCGACAGGATGGCGAAAGGGATTCGAAAGATTTCGAGTTTTCCCTTTAGTAGTATCGGAAGATGCCTTTCATATCTTCTGGCATTTCTTCCAGTGATTATTTTTCGGACTTCATTGCTGCGATCTTGGATAAGAGACTTATAGCGTCATTGGACTCGGATTTTTCGATCGGTACAGGGACTTTGTCCCTGACTTACCGACGTAGTCCAATATTGTCATTACAACATGTGTTTTATTTTTCGACGCTATATATTTATATATATATACAAGACGGCTACTAAGCATGATAGTTTAGTTTCTTGTCCGCGTGGCTCATTTCTGCCATTTTATCTTTTTTTACATATAGTTTATTTTGGCAGAGCAGGGCATACCGAGAGTTCATATGCGTCTAGACGGTGTGATTAAAGACTGCATATATTCTTTTTCACCGTTTATGTCTTTTCCAATTTCAATGTTGGGAACGACATTATGTATATTAGACTTAACTTAGACGCTTTATTATACGTAATCCGCCTTACTGAGGCGTTATCATTACGTCTTCAAGAAAAGATTTACGGGATATTATTCTCAATGTAATTTCTTTTGAGGGCAGTAGTTTGTTCACGTATAACTCCGCCCTTCAGTGGCTGATTGGAGTTGGTTAGACGTGAGGCAGCCCTAGCTACATCCACGCGTGGATAGTAGGTTAAGAACTCTCTCAGAGTCGCTTCGTTCTCGGAGGAGCTTCTCTTCGACGGCAACTTTCCGGCAATCCATGAATTGCTTGATTTATACATTCTCTTGTCTATCTAGTGTTACAAGAGATTCAGACTGGGGCAAACATTCGGTGGTTGACTCAGAGAGTGCCGCCGCAGTTGCCAGACCCGAGTGTGGCTGTTATGACGGTTGCCAGTCAAACAGATTGGGATATATACTGATCCCTACGGATTCGAAGTGCCAGGGTCTTTGGGTTCCGCAGTCTTTTAGCTATCTGTTAACTTCCGCGGAATAATGTTTTTTAGGCTTGCTTTATGTCATTGCATGAACATTATTCAGAAACGCATGCCCAAATTCCTGTCCTTTAATTCGACAGTAGTGGCGTATCTCCGGAACCAGGGAGGCACTCTTTCGTTTCCGTTATTCAATTTAATGGAAAGAATCCGTCTGTTGGTTATAGTACACCAAGTTCAGTTTTGGTCCGTCATATTCTGGGTCGTCTGATTGTTTTATCGCACTCCCGTTCTCTTACGGGTCGCTTGTTGCTGTCAGAATGGACTCTCAACAAACAAGTATTCAATCAGATTTGCTATCTATGGGAGCGCCCAATGTTGTTTTATTTATGACACAGCTGCCTAATCAATTGCAGACGTATGTGTTGGCTTGTCCAGATCTCTGAGCTAATACTGTTAACGCTCTATTGATCTATAGGACAGAATGATAGGATACGCGTATCCTCCGGCGCTGTTGTTTTTAGCAGGTATTGCTAAGATAAACAACCACAATACATTTCTGTTGATAGCATCTCTATCTTCACAGAGATCATGAGTAATTACTCTCTTGTCTACTGTGGATCTTAACGTGAAATCTTCCTCTATGTGTGGATCTTTTTTCACTGGGTAAATCGTGTCATCTTTATCACAACCAGCAAGGTCGCAACCTTCATGTATTCCGTTGTGTGGTCCGTATTGCATTGTAAGCACTGTACTGGACGAGCTTTGGACGCGATTTCTTACTATAGGAGATCCTCTTCTTCGCTATTCTATGCGACTAAAGTGGAGGCTCTTCCGTCGTGGTGTAGGGATCATTATGTTCATATGGTTGATCCCTCCATACTACTCATTGCTATTTTTTAGTATACTTGTTTCACAAGATCTACTGCAGCCTGTTGTTATTTAGGTTATAGGTTTATGTTACCTCATACCTATGCACTCTACGATAGTTTACAATTGAGTCTTTTGTCTCTTTATCTAAGTCAGTTAGTAACTTTTTGATAAATAGACTTAGAATCTTTAGATTAAATTCCTATACGGATTTTAACTTCAGGTTCTTATTTAGCTAAGTAATCATTTGAGCCTCTGGAAACAGTAGTTTTCAAATTCTGACCTTTTAGACAGTAATTCTGTTGGTTTCTCTTTTACTGTAGAGTCAGTGAGTTTCATGCACTATCGATGGATGATTTTCACTTTCATAGTTTCGGAATCAATACTTCCGTTACTATTTAGGTTGGATTGTTGCATAAGAGTTAGGCTCCTATTATCCGGAACCTATTATTTTAAGGTCCTTCCGTCTTCGTATGGGCATAGGCCTTTACTCTTTCCGGGTACAGTTTATGTATTTATAAACAGATATCTGTTTATTACAAGGGCGTAAGCTTCTTCTGTCTTTGATGTCTAGTAGAAGGACGTTACGCTCCATTTTATTGTTAATGGATTCTATTAACTAGCGTACTGCTTATGGTATATCATTGGCTTAGCAGTTGTGCTTAAGATTTCGGCTCATGAAGTAAGAGTTCTTCTACTTCTTGGGCTTACAATAATAGTGTTCTATTATAGATTTTTGAAGGCTGCTCATTGCGCTCAGCCATCCATTCATGAATTTTATCTCAGAAATATCGAGTCCATTTCTGGAGGCCTCTATTGTTAGGTCTATTATCTACTGCTCAGAATGTCATTCACTTAACAGTTGCTACTATAGCTAGGTAGGCTGTCTGTTTCGGCAGTGTCTCCGTTCGGCTGCCCTCTTCGCTCTGGGCTATTTGACCCAGGGCAAGAAAAAGGGGGGGGGGGGAGGGTGTTCCCTTGGGTCACCTGTTTTTACTATGAAAACAAGGGGATACCTCCTCCGGAGTTAGTAATTCTGAGCTGTTATTGGGATGGTTGTTTAGTGAGAAGTTTAAGTTTATAAAATTCATTCAAGTCTTAGTTTTTAAAGTATAGCTTTTGAATATTGCATATGTCAACGGACATGATTATGCAATTCTCACACACTTTTAGGAGTATAAGAGTCTCTATTCTCTAGACTTACTTTATTATTGGCTTACTTTAAAAATTATTAGTATAAGGATTATTGGATATTAATAGAGTACATGGATGTATGAAGCTCAATTTTTGGAAGGTGTTGTATCTTTCTAATTTATCATAAATAAGAAAGATACATGTAAGGCCTATTACTTCTTTTCCCTACAGGGGATGACTCTATTTTATTTTATTGAGCGTATTCCATTTTGCTCTATGTCCTTGGCCCTCCAGCCTTTTTACTATTCAGCTATGTCTGGGTCATTGGTACAGTATAAAAATGTTAAAAAATTTATAGTAATTTATATATTTTTTATACTTACCAATGACCCAGACGGGGATGGCCCTCCCAGGAGTTGGGAACTCTTGCCTCCCCGCTGAGTACATAGCGCTTACCAGGCACTGGTTATTAGAATGATAAATGGCGCCAATTTCGGAACGTCCTTGACACTGCGCATGCGCAGTAGGGGCGAAGTGTGGAGGGCCTCTCAGGACATGTTTTCTTTAGTTTTAGATGCAAATTTTGGGGATTGGGGGGCAAAATTTGTGTTTGGCCCTATATTTTAAGAGTTAGCACCAGCTATGTCTGGGTCATTGGTAAGTATAAAAAATATATAAATTACTATAAATTTTTTAACTTTGATTGCCAGGGGTTAGTGCGAGTACCAGGACTTGTTTTCTTTTCACATTGAAAGGATATTGATCAATTGTTTTAAGAGGAAGTCTTCCTCTGACCTTATTATCATTCTATATGTGGTCAGTGTACTCGCATTTACTCCGGTTCTGTATCGTATGATTTCGATGACAATATGGGAAGCGTATGTCACGGTATGTTGTTGGGGATTTGGACACTCCGGTCCTTTCCCCGCAGGGTCACTCTACTTGATCAATTTCTATTTCAGACGATCAAGATTAGGGTGATGTATCTGTGATGTCTTCCAACAGTGTGCCTCCGTCGTCACAATTAATGAAGGGCTAGCGGAAAAGTGCTCATGTAATACGCCAATTGCCTAAGAGGACCCTAGTAGGTTCGACGGCCTTTGACGTCCGCTAGCTCGCCCGGTGTAGCGTCCATTCACCGAATGGTTCGGCAGCCGGGTTCGTCCGTTGCGGTCTAGAAGGAATTTTGGGGTGATGCGAGCACTATAAAATTAACTTAATGCACACCCAGTGACGGCGGATCGGAGGGAGAACGGAGGAAGCCTTTTAGTCCGGTTCATAGCTCGTTCCGGTCCATCCGGACGGCAAGCGAGAGAGGCCCCTCTCTCGTTCAACAACATCTGGCCCCAGATGTTGTGGTACAAATGTGTCGTTAGCGGAGCATACGTCCGTCGCTCGGGACGCTCCGTTGTATAGGCAGTCCGCTGAGACTGCTAAGGCTTCCTCTTCTCGTCAGCGCACACGACCGCACCTTGGCTGCGTGACCGCCGATATATTACCAGCTTCGCCGATCAAGGATTCTTCGGCGACCAGGTCACACCATCCGGCAGCCAGGGATTCGAGACCGATGGACTCCGGACGTTCGCATAGGAAAAGTATGCGGGAGCCATCTGATGCGGAGCTGCCCTCGGCGAAGCAGCGATAGACTGCGCCTCCGCAGGTCTCGACGCCGGACATTCTTGTGCACATAGCACAGCTTATCGCAGCATCCCAGCAGCCGACAGAAACGGTGTCGGATCGAGAATTATCCGACAGCGCTGGGTCGGTAGCCGGGGACTCGAGGCCTGCAGACTCCGGACGTTCGCATAGGAAGTATGCGGGAGTCAACGTACACGGAGCTTCCAGCGGCAATGCATCGTAAGTCCGCTACTGCACAGGCCTCGGGAACGGACGTGCTTTCCTTAATAGCACAGTTTATCGCAGCATCCCAGCATCAACTGAATCTGTCGCATATATTTTATCCGACGATGCTGGGTCGGGACGCTCCGCGGAAGCGGGTACGGACGTCCGAAAGTTTCATCCGGTCCGACGGGATACCGAAAGGGATTCGGTGGATTTCAAGCTTTCCCTTTCGGAACAACATATGCTGCGATGCCGGATAAGAAACTGATAGCGTCGGTGGACTTAGAAATTTTTGGTTCGGTTCAGGGACATCGTCCCTCAGTTCCGACATAGTCCAATAATGTCACACAAACTTTCGAATTATTGATCGACGCTATATATATTATTATTTTATGCTTGCTATCCAAGCATTTCTGGTTTCTTGTTCGAAGAGTTATGGAGATGTCTTTCAAAAGTGTGCCTCTGTCGTCATAGTTAATGAAGAGTTAGCGGCAATAAGTGCTCATGGAATATGTCTATCGCTTACGGAGTGACATTCGCTAGCTCACCCGGTGTAGCGTACATTCATCGAATGGTTCGGCTGCCGGGTTCGTCCGTTGCGGTCTAGGAAGGAGATTTGGGTGATGCGAGCACTTTAATTACTTTAGTACTCACCCAGTGACGGCAGATTGAGGACAGATCGGAGGAAGCCAACAACATAGGGGACCGCATGTTGTGGTTCAGATATTTACATTCGGAGCATATGTCCGTTGCTCGGGACGCTCCGTTATATTGACAGTCCGAGAGACTGTCTTTAATGCTTCCTCATCCTCACAGCAGGGCACACGACCGCACATTGGCTACGTGACCTCGAGTATCCGATCAGTTTCGGCATTCAGTGATTCCACAGCGAATAGGTCGCGCCATCCGGTAGCCAAGGGACACGAGGCCTATACACTCCGTTCGCTCGCATATTGGAAGTATGCACGGGGTAACGATCTCGGAGCTTCCTGCGGCAATGCATCGTAAGACCGCTGCTCCTCAGGCCTCAGTGACGGACGTGCTATCCGAGTTAGCACAGTTGTTTCGCAGCATCCCAGCAATTGACGGTTTCTCGGTCGAATCAGGAATTATCCGACGGCGCTGGGTCGGTGCGGTCCGCGGTTGCATCAAGCTACGGACGACCGAACGCTTTATAGGGTCCGACAGGATGGTGAAAGGGATTCGAAAGATTTCGAGTTTTCCCTTTAGTAGTATCGGAAGATGCCTTTCATATCTTCTGGCATTTCTTCCAGTGATTATTTTTCGGACTTCATTGCTGCGATCTTGGATAAGAGACTTATAGTGTCATTGGACTCGGATTTTTCGATCGGTACAGGGACTTTGTCCCTGACTTACCGACGCAGTCCAATTTTGTCATTACAACATGTGTTTTATTTTTCGACGCTATATATTTATATATATATACAAGCCTGCTACTAAGCATGATAGTTTAGTTTCTTGTCCGCGTGGCTCATTTCTGCCATTTTATCTTTTTTACATATAGTTTATTTTGGCAGAGCAGGGCATACCGAGAGTTCATATGCGTCTAGACGGTGTGATTAAAGACTGCATATATTCTTTTTCACCGTTTATGTCTTTTCCAATTTCAATGTTGGGAACGACATTATGTATAGTAGACTTAACTTAGACGCTTTATTATATACGTAATCCGCCTTACTGAGGCGTTATCATTACGTCTTCAAGAAAAGATTTACGGGATATTATTCTCAATGTAATTTCTTTTGAGGGCAGTAGTTTGTTCACGTATAACTCCGCCCTTCAGTGGCTGATTGGAGTTGGTTAGACGTGATGCAGCCCTAGCTACATCCACGCGTGGATAGTAGGTTAAGAACTCTCTCAGAGTCGCTTCGTTCTCGGAGGAGCTTCTCTTCGACGGCAACTTTCCGGCAATCCATGAATTGCTTGATTTATACATTCTCTTGTCTATCTAGTGTTACAAGAGATTCAGACTGGGGCAAACATTCGGTGGTTGACTCAGAGAGTGCCGCCGCAGTTGCCGGACCCGAGTGTGGCTGTTATGACGGTTGCCAGTCAAACAGATTGGGATATATACTGATCCCTACGGATTCGAAGTGCCAGGGTCTTTGGGTTCCGCAGTCTTTTAGCTATCAGTTAACTTCCGCGGAATAATGTTTTTTAGGCTTGCTTTATGTCATTGCATGAACATTATTCAGAAACGCATGCCCAAATTCCTGTCCTTTAATTCGACAGTAGTGGCGTATCTCCGGAACCAGGGAGGCACTCTTTCGTTTCCGTTATTCAATTTAATGGAAAGAATCCGTCTGTTGGTTATAGTACACCAAGTTCAGTTTTGGTCCGTCATATTCTGGGTCGTCTGATTGTTTTATCGCACTCCCGTTCTCTTACGGGTCGCTTGTTGCTGTCAGAATGGACTCTCAACAAACAAGTATTCAATCAGATTTGCTATCTATGGGAGCGCCCAATGATGTTTTATTTATGACACAGCTTGCTAATCAATTGCAGACGTATGTGTTGGCTTGTCCAGATCGCTGAGCTAATACTGTTAACGCTCTATTGATCTATAGGACGGAATGATAGGATACGCGTATCCTCCGGCGCTGTTGTTTTTAGCAGGTATTGCTAAGATAAACAACCACAATACATTTCTGTTGATAGCATCTCTATCTTCACAGAGATCATGAGTAATTTACTCTCTTGTCTACTGTGGATCTTAACGTGAAATCTTCCTCTATGTGAGGATCTTTTTTTTTCACTGGGTAAATCGTGTCATCTTTATCACAACCAGCAAGGTCGCAACCTTCATGTATTCCGTTGTGTGGTCCGTATTGCATTGTAAGCACTGTACTGGACGAGCTTTGGACGCGATTTCTTACTATAGGAGATCCTCTTCTTCGCTATTCTATGCGACTAAAGTGGAGGCTCTTCCGTCGTGGTGTAGGGATCATTATGTTCATATGGTTGATCCCTCCATACTACTCATTGCTATTTTTTAGTATACTTGTTTCACAAGATCTACTGCAGCCTGTTGTTATTTAGGTTATAGGTTTATGTTACCTCATACCTATGCACTCTACGATAGTTTACAATTGAGTCTTTTGTCTCTTTATCTAAGTCAGTTAGTAACTTTTTGATAAATAGACTTAGAATCTTTAGATTAAATTCCTATACGGATTTTAACTTCAGGTTCTTATTTAGCTAAGTAATCATTTGAGCCTCTGGAAACAGTAGTTTTCAAATTCTGACCTTTTAGACAGTAATTCTGTTGGTTTCTCTTTTACTGTAGAGTCAGTGAGTTTCATGCACTATCGATGGATGATTTTCACTTTCATAGTTTCGGAATCAATACTTCCGTTACTATTTAGGTTGGATTGTTGCATAAGAGTTAGGCTCCTATTATCCGGAACCTATTATTTTAAGGTCCTTCCGTCTTCGTATGGGCATAGGCCTTTACTCTTTCCGGGTACAGTTTATGTATTTATAAACAGATATCTGTTTATTACAAGGGCGTAAGCTTCTTCTGTCTTTGATGTCTAGTAGAAGGACGTTACGCTCCATTTTATTGTTAATGGATTCTATTAACTAGCGTACTGCTTATGGTATATCATTGGCTTAGCAGTTGTGCTTAAGATTTCGGCTCATGAAGTAAGAGTTCTTCTACTTCTTGGGCTTACATTAATAGTGTTGCTATTATAGATTTTTGAAGGCTGCTCATTGCGCTCAGCCATCCATTCATGAATTTTATCTCAGAAATATCGAGTCCATTTCTGGAGGCCTCTATTGTTAGGTCTATTATCTACTGCTCAGAATGTCATTCACTTAACAGTTGCTACTATAGCTAGGTAGGCTGTCTGTTTCGGCAGTGTCTCCGTTCGGCTGCCCTCTTCGCTCTGGGCTATTTGACCCAGGGCAAGAAAAGGGGGGGGGGGGGAGGGTGTTCCCTTGGGTCACCTGTTTTTACTATGAAACAAGGGGATACCTCCTCCGGAGTTAGTAATTCTGAGCTGTTATTGGGATGGTTGTTTAGTGAGAAGTTTAAGTTTATAAAATTCATTCAAGTCTTAGTTTTTAAAGTATAGCTTTTGAATATTGCATATGTCAACGGACATGATTATGCAATTCTCACACACTTTTAGGAGTATAAGAGTCTCTATTCTCTAGACTTACTTTATTATTGGCTTACTTTAAAAATTATTAGTATAAGGATTATTGGATATTAATAGAGTACATGGATGTATGAAGCTCAATTTTTGGAAGGTGTTGTATCTTTCTAATTTATCATAAATAAGAAAGATACATGTAAGGCCTATTACTTCTTTTCCCTACAGGGGATGACTCTATTTTATTTTATTGAGCGTATTCCATTTTGCTCTATGTCCTTGGCCCTCCAGCCTTTTTACTATTCATCTATGTCTGGGTCATTGGTACAGTATAAAAATGTTAAAAAATTTATAGTAATTTATATATTTTTTATACTTACCAATGACCCAGACGGGGATGGCCCTCCCAGGAGTTGGGAACTCTTGCCTCCCCGCTGAGTACATAGCGCTTACCAGGCACTGGTTATTAGAATGATAAATGGCGCCAATTTCGGAACGTCCTTGACACTGCGCATGCGCAGTAGGGGCGAAGTGTGGAGGGCCTCTCAGGACATGTTTTCTTTAGTTTTAGATGCAAATTTTGGGGATTGGGGGGCAAAATTTGTGTTTGGCCCTATATTTTAAGAGTTAGCACCAGCTATGTCTGGGTCATTGGTAAGTATAAAAAATATATAAATTACTATAAATTTTTTAACTTTTGGAGAAAATGTGATTCTAAGGAGGATAGAAGGAGGAGAGGAAAAAGAAGTGACAAAAAATAATCAGGGCTGTACTTAAAATTTTTTGATGAAATTATGTTAAGTTGCCTATTTTCGAGGCATGGGCCTCTTGTTGTCATTCTTGCTAAATGTTGCACTGCTTATTCAGTGTTTCCTCTCCCCTAGCCTTCTAAAGTCCCCCTTGCAATTCTCCCATGCTTTTGGCATATTTTTGAGAAAGTTCATTTCTAAAATTTCCTGGGAGAGTTGCTTGGTTACAGAATGTTTTCTGTTATTTTCCCCATAGTTACGTTTTCACCCATGGGTGTATAACGTTGTGTTCTGCATCTTCCATCTGATGTTCTGCAGATTCTCCCCTGGGAGTCTCTGTTTTGCATCAGATAGAGTGTAATTTTGATGACTGATTCCGGGCCAGTTTTTTCAGTGCCTGGAGTCATGTTTTCTGGTGTTTTACACTGTTTGTTTACATTGGCAACAGCCTTTTTTGAGGGGGGCTGTTTGCCTTTGCTGTAGTTTATCTCACTATAAGATACATTTATATTATCCGTAAGTGTCTCATTAATTATTTAATATAAATTTAAAATTTTTGACCACACTTTGCCATCGGATCCATCCGGGCTCAACGTTACTTTTCAGCAACTTGGGCTTCGCTGAAAAAATATTTTTTCAAAATTATTTTGATCTGCAATTGTTTTTTCATTTATTAATGGATCATGTTATTATGTATCTTTGTGTCAGGGGTTTTTGCGAGTAACTAGGACTTGTTGTTGTCCTTTCACAATGAAGGGACATTGTTCAAATTGTAATAGGAAGAAATCTTCCTCTGACTTTCATGATCATTGTATTAATTGTAGTCTGTGTTCTCGCATTAATCCCTGTCCTATATGTGAATATTGGGATGAGAAACATTGGAAACGTGTGTCACGATATGTTGTTTCTGGAGAAAGGGCTATGCCAGCTCTTTCTCCGCAAGGTCACTCTACTCTCTCAGTTTCTATTTCAGAGGAACAAGAACAGGGTGATGTTTCCATGTTATCTTCTACAAGTGTGCGTCCGTCGTCACAAATGAATTCAGAGCTAGCGGCAAAGTGCTCATGGAGATTAGACAAATGTCGTCCGCTAGCTCGCCCGGTGTAGCATCCATTCACCGAATGGTTCGGCAGCCGGGTTCGTCCGATGCGGTCCAGGAGGAAATTTTGGGTGATGCGAGCACTATAAACATAATAGATGCACACCCAGTGACGGCGGATAGTAAGCGAGAACGGAGGAAGCCTTTGAGTCCGGTTCCTAGCTCGTCCAGGTCCAGCCGGGCCGCGAGCGAGAGAGGCCCCTCTCTCGTACAACAACATCTGGGACCAGATGTTGTGGTACAAAATGTGTCTTTAGCGGAGCATACGTCCGTTGCTCGGGACGCTCCGTTGTATAAGCAGTCCGCGGAGACTGTTAAGGCTTCCTCTTCTCGTCAGCGCACACGACCGCACCTTGGCTGCGTGACCGCCGATATATTACCAGCTTCGCCGATCAAGGATTCTTCGGCGACCAGGTCACACCATCCGGCAGCCAGGGATTCGAGACCGATGGACTCCGGACGTTCGCATAGGAAAAGTATGCGGGAGCCATCTGATGCGGAGCTGCCCTCGGCGAAGCAGCGATAGACTGCGCCTCCGCAGGTCTCGACGCCGGACATTCTTGTGCAGATAGCACAGCTTATCGCAGCATCCCAGCAGCCGACAGAAACGGTGTCAGATCGAGAATTATCCGACGGCGCTGGGTCGGTACGCTCCGCCGAAGCATCGTGGGCGGACGACCGGGAACATCATGAGGTCCGACCGGATGGTGAAAGGGATACGGATGACTTGGAGCTATCCCTTTCGGAACAACATAAAGCTGCCGTGGACTTCATCCGGCACTTTCTCCCTCAAGTTGTTCCGTCGGGCCAGACTGCTGCAGTTCCGGACAAGAGGATTATAGCGTCATTGGACTCTGAATTTTTTGAGCGGTTCAGGGACATCGCTCCCGAGTTTCCGTCGCAGTCCAATAATGTTGCAAGAACATTTGAATTATTGAACGACGCTATATTTAAACTTGCTTCCAAGAGGGGAAAGCAGGTTTCTTGTCCGCTAATACTCTCAACCTGCCTTTCATTAATGCAAGGAATAAATTCGATACGGCAGGACAGGGTATTCCGAGAGTTCCTCTGCGTATGGATGACGAGGCAGAAGACTTAGAGCTATCATTACCGTCGTCGGCTTCTATTCCAACCGCGGTGTTGGAAACAGCTATTGCGTCTAACAGAGCCAATTTAGATGCCTTATCTTACGCAGATCACCTTACTAAGGCGTTATCACTGCGCCTTCTAGGGAAAGAGTTTCAGGATATACAATCCTCTTTAAGACTTCTTTCAAGGGCAGTAGCTTATTCCACGTGTAACTCCGCCCTTTCAGTGGCAAATCTGGAGTTGGTTAGACGTGATGCAGCCCTAGCTACATCCACACTAGTGGATACTAAGGTGAAGAACTCTCTTAGAGTCGCTTCGGTCTCAGGAGAACTTCTCTTTGATGGCAAGCTTTCTGCTATTTATGATAAAATTACAAAGAAAGCTTCGGATTCTCTGTTGTTCAAATCTGCTTCTAAGAAGTGGGATACAGCAGACAAGAATAAGACAGGCACTTCTGGGTCTAATGCGCCCAAGAGAGGTTCCTATAGAGGTTCTGGTGCGTCCTCTTGGTCTTATTCGAGAGACCGTCAGGGTAGCGACTCTCGTTCGGGACGTCCTTCAGGCCGGGACAATCGGTCGGACGTCCCGAGGTCGGCGGGGCGAGGTGCGGGTTGTGGAGGACGTGGTTTCTCCTACCGCAGGCCTCGCAGGTCCAGGAGGTGATGGCTTAAACCTCTATCGCGTACCGGTTGGCGGAAGGTTGTCGAGCTTTTCACAAGAATGGGCGTTGATTACGGACGACCCTTGGGTGAGAGGAGTGACTTCGGAAGGTCTAAAGATATCCTTCAAACGAAAGCCTCCATTAACTCGAAGTCCAAAGTGGACTCATCTTCCGTCAAATCCGCAGAAAAGAGACGCTCTGTTATCAGAGGTGCAGTCTCTTTTAATGAAGAACGCGGTAGAGGTCGTAGAAAACCAGGAATCTCTGGGATTCTACAGCCATCTGTTTCTGGTTCCGAAACCAGATGGCTCGTTCCGTCCAGTCATAGATTTGAGCTGGATAAACAAGCTGATCGTCGCTCCGAAGTTTTATATGGAGACGATTCGGTCGGTCAGAGCGAGTATTCGGGTGAACGATTATGCAACAAGCATAGATCTCAAGATGCGTACTTTCACGTCATGGTGCATCCGACATTCCGAAAGTACCTACGCTTCGCAGTCCTAGGTGTGGTGTATCAATTCCGGGCGATGTGCTTCGGATTGAATCTAGCACCCTGGGCTTTCACTCAGGTAATGAACTCGGTAATGATCTATTTCCGAGCTCATTCGTCTGCGGTAACGTCGGCCTACCTGGACGACATTCTTCAGAGGTACGGCAACGAGTTAACGCTTCAGAACGATGTTCAGAATCTTCTTCTATTGCTCCGACATCTCGGTTTTGTAGTAAACGAGGAGAAGTCTGATCTGTGCCGTCCAAGTCATTCACTCATCTGGGAATGAGCTTCGAGACGCACAACAATCTCGTTCGACTGCCGTTAACCAGAGCGAAATTAGTCAGTTGTTACGCTCGCTATTGTCTGCACGCAGACAAAGTCACAGCGAGAGAATTTATGAGACTGATAGGTCTGTGCGGAGCCGCCGCGGATCTCATTCCGATGGGGCGGTTACGCACACGTCCTCTTCAAATTTTCTTGACTCAGAATTGGAGTGTGAAAATTCATTCGCTCGATGTAGACGTTCTCTTGTCAGATCAAGTGAAACAAGAGATTCAGACTTGGGCAAACATTCAGTGGTTAACTCAGGGAGTTCCGCTGCAGTTGCCGGATCCGAGTTTTACCATTATGACGGATGCCAGTCAAATAGGTTGGGGTGCATCATTAATCCCAACGGATTCGAGATGCCAGGGTCTTTGGGATCCGCAATTCCTGTGCAAGCACATAAACATCAAGGAAATGATGTCAATTTGGCTTGCATTACGTCACTGGATGGACATTATTCACAATGCTCATGTCCAAATCCTATCCGACAATACGACAGTAGTGGCGTATATACGGAATCAGGGAGGCACTCATTCTGTTCCGTTGTTCAATCTAACGGAAAGAATCCTTCTGTTTGCGCTAGAACATCACGTTCTTCTTTCGGTCCGTCACATACCAGGTCGTCTGAATGTGCTAGCAGGCTCCCTTTCACGAAAGGGTCGCTTGTTGCCGTCGGAGTGGACTCTCAACAAACAAGTATTCAATCAGATTTGCTACCAATGGGAACGGCCAATGATAGACTTATTGCGACACATCTCAACAATCAGTTGCAGACGTATGTGTCTCCGTGTCCGTATCCAAGAGCATTTGCAGTAGACGCTCTGTCGATCCCTTGGGACGGAATGATAGGATATGCGTATCCTCCAGCGCCGTTAATTCAACAAGTATTGCTAAAGATAAAACAATCTCAATGCAAGATTCTGTTGGTAGCATCTCTGTCGCCACAGAGACCGTGGATAAATCTACTCAGGTGTCTGTTGTGGGACCTACCGTGAAAGCTTCCTCCACGGGAGGATCTTCTTTCGCAGGGGAAATCGCGCCAACTCCATCACAACCCGCAAGGTCTCAACCTTCACGTTTTTTCCGTTGTGCGGTCCTTCTTGCATGGCAAACACTTTACAGGACGAGCAGTGGACGCGATTTCTAACTGTAGGAGGACCTCCTCTTCGCTAAACTATGCGGCTAAGTGGAAGGTTTTTCGTCGTTGGTGTAGGGATCATTCTGTAGATATATTCGATCCCTCTATACCAGACATTGCAAACTTTCTAGTATACTTGTTTGACGAAATCAAACTGCAGCCTGTTACTATAAAGGGTTATAGATCTATGTTATCTGATACCTATGCACATCATGATAGTTTACAAATTGGATCTAATGTCTCTTTATCTAAGTTGGTTAGAAACTTTTCGATAAATAGACCCAGAACTCTTAGATTAATTCCCAAGTGGAATTTAGCTTGGGTTCTTCTTAAATTGAAGGAAAAGCCATTTGAACCTCTTGGGACAGTAGATTTCAAATTCTTATCTTATAAGACAGCTTTTCTCTTAGCTTTCTCTTCTGCTAGAAGAGTCAGTGAGCTTCATGCACTATCGGTGGATGATTCTCATTATCGTAGTGTTGGCAACACTATCACCTTCACTACTAATGTGGGTTTTTTAGCTAAGAATCAGGCTCCTAATAAATATCCGGAACCTATTGTTATTAAGGCTCTTCCGTCTTCAGACAGGCGTAGGCCTTTACTCTGTCCTGTTAGAGCATTACGTATCTATAAACAGAGATCTCAGTTTATCAGAAAGGGACGGAAACGTTTTTTTCTGTCTTTGATGCCTAATAGAAAGGACATTTCAGTCCATTCTATTGCTAGATGGATTCAGTTAACTATCCGTACTGCTTATGAAGATTTATCTTCTTCTCAGCAGTCTGTGCTTAAGATTTCTGCTCATGAAGTAAGAGCTCTTTCTACTTCCTGGGCTTATGCTAATAGTGTTGCTATTACAGATTTAATGAAGGCTGCTTATTGGTCTCAGCCATCCACATTTACGAATTTTTATCTCAGAAATATTGAGTCCATTTCTGGGGACCTGCATTGTTTAGGTCCGTTATCTGTTGCTCAGAATGTCGTCCACTAAACAGTTGCAACTATAGTTATGCAGGCTTTCTGTTCCGGCAGTGACTCCGTCCGGCTGCCCTCTTCGCTCTGGGCTATTTGACCCAGGGCAAGGTGAAGGGGGGGGGGGGGGGGGTTCCCTTAGGTCACCTGCTTTATAGTGAAAAGCAAGGGAATGCCTCCTCCAAGTCAGTATTTCTGAGTCGCTTCCGGGATGGTTTTAAAGTGTAATATTAATGTTAAAATTCATTCATGTCTTATTTTTAAAGTGTAGCTCGGTGTGAAGCATTTGTATATGTCAAGTGTCAAACGGGCTTTAATATACAATACTCGGACACTTTTAAATGACTATAAAGAGTCTCAATTCTCTGGACTACTTTATTTATTGGCTTACTTTAAAAATAATTAGTATAAGGGATGTACTGGATGTTAATAGAGAACATGAATGTTATTGTGCTCAATTATTAAGGGTAGTGTATCTTTCTAATTTAATATTAAATAAGAAAGATACATGTAAAGCCTAATACTCCTTTTCTCCTTAAGGGGTTACCTCTTTACTATATAGTTGAGCTTATTGGATTTTCCTCTATGTCCTAGGCCCTCCAGCCTGTTTACTATTCAGCTAAGTCTGGGTCATTGGTACAGTATAAAAATGTTAAAAAATTTATAGTAATTTATATATTTTTTATACTTACCAATGACCCAGACGGGGATGGCCCTCCCTGGAGTTGGGAACTCTTGCCTCCCCGCTGAGTACATAGCGCTGACCAGGCACTGCCAGTAAGAATGATAATTGGCGCCAATTTCGGGACGTCTGCGTCACTGCGCATGCGCAGTAGAGGCGTAGTATGGAGGTCCTTTAGGACATGATTTCTTTTTGTTTTGGATGCAAATTTTGGGGATTAGGGGGCAAAATTTGTGTTTGGCCCTGGTTTTGTTAGAGTTAGCACCAGCTAAGTCTGGGTCATTGGTAAGTATAAAAAATATATAAATTACTATAAATTTTTTAACTTTTTGTGAGAATTATTATACCCCACGCAACGAAGTTGCTGGGGTATAATGTTTTTGACTGGTCTGTCCGTCAGTCCGTCAGTCCTACTTGTTTTCCGGACTTTTTTTCTACACGCTTCCAGATATTGAGCTGATTTTTGGTATGTGAGTCTAACATGGTGGCCTACAGATCAAGTTTGCATTTTTTTCCGCTCCACTGATTTTTACCGAAATTACGGCCCTTGGACTCTGAAAAATTCATCAAAATTACAGTTTTCCAGACTTTTTTTCTATACACTTCCAGATATCGAGCTGATTTTTGGTAGGTGAGTCTAACATGGTGGCCTACAGATCAAGTTTGCATTTTTTTCCGCTCCACTGATTTTCACTGAAATTACGGCCCTTGGACTCTGAAAAATTCATCAAAATTACAGTTTTCCGGACTTTTTTTCTACACGCTTCCAGATATTGAGCTGATTTTTGGTATGTGAGTCTAACATGGTGGCCTACAGATCAAGTTTGCATTTTTTTCCGCTCCACTGATTTTTACCGAAATTACGGCCCTTGGACTCTGAAAAATTCATCAAAATTACAGTTTTCCGGACTTTTTTTCTACACGCTTCCAGATATTGAGCTGATTTTTGGTATGTTTGTCTAACATGGTGGCCTACAGATCAAGTTTGCATTTTGTTCCGCTCCACTGATTTTTACAAAAATTACGGCCCTTGAACTTTGAAAAGTTCATCAAAATTACAGTTTTCCGGACTTTTTTTCTACACTCTTCCAGATATTGAGCTGTTTTTGGGTATGTTAGTCTAACATGGTGGCCTACAGATCAAGTTTGCATTTTGTTCCGCTCCACTGATTTTTACCGAAATTACAACCCTTGGACTCTGAAAAATGCATTAAAATTACAGTTTTCCAGACTTTTTTTCTACACGCTTCCAGATATTGAGCTGATGTTTGGTATGTTAGTCTGACATGGTGGCCTACAGATCAAGTTTGCATTTTGTTCCGCTCCACTGATTTTTACCAAAATTACGGCCCTTGAATTTTGAAAAATTCATCAAAATTACAGTTTTCCGGACTTTTTTCCTACACGTTTCCAGATATTGAGCTGATTTTTGATATGTTAGTCTAACATGGTGGCCTACAGAACAAGTTTGGGTTTTGTTCCGCTCCACTGATTTTTACCAAAATTACGGCCCCATAGACTTTGAAAAGTTCATCAAAATTACAGTTTTCCGGGCTTTTTCTCTGCTTGAATTCTTTCAATACCGTTGAAACTACAGAACACTGTTTTCTGCAGTATTCCTAGAATCTATGTTTATTTTTAAAAAATGATTAGAGCTTGAAATATCGGGGTGCATGGGGTATGTGAGCGTGCTCACTAAGGTTCTTTCATTTTGAATGCCAAAACGTTTGAAACTACAGGTGGAAAACTGGAATGGGAAGGAAACATTGAGCAGACAAATTATAATCGTCATAAATGAATAATAATACATCATGGAAAAACCCAAATGAAGGTGACCCATGATTCCATAAAATCTTTCTAAGTTATTTTTGATAGAATACACTGTCCTGATGTATTTCCGATCTGTCTGTCATCCTTCCTATAAACAATCTTAATCTTCTCCCACAAATACCCCTGTTGATCCAGTGTCTGAGCCTTCATAATTTGAACTTTTTAACCCTTTACCTAACATAAAAAGCAGACGACACTTGCAAAAAAAAATTCTTGAATAACTATTTTTTTCATTTTTTGTCTCAAAAACATAGGTTATGACCCCTCATTGGAACGAGCTCGTCGAGCTCGTTCCAATTAGGGGTCATAACCTATGTTTTTGAGACAAAAAATGAAAAAATAATTAAAATTAATAGGCATTTTTTGAGAATAGCGCTGGCCGGTTTTGGCCGTTACGTTGGGTAAAGGGTTAACCCTTTACCCAACGTAACTGCCAAAACTGGCCAGCGCTGTTCTAAAAAATCACCCAATTCATTTTCATTATTTTTTCATTTTTTGTCTCATGTTTTTGAGATAAAAAATTAGTTATTCAAGAATTTTCTTTGCAAGTGTCGTCTGCTTTTCATGTTGGGTAAAGGGTTAAGAGCAAATCTAACAAAAAACTGTCAACACAGAGGCCAAACAAAAGAATGGCAGGTTTTTCTTGGACTTCTGCACATGCGCAGAAGTTCTCTATAGAGCATAAGTGTTTGGCCTGAAATTCTGTCTAAATTGAATATAACCGGTCTGGGCTAGTGATAATGTTTCTAAATATAGAGCTTGGTAAATTTGCAACCTTGTTTTATAACATAATTGCCATACTCAATGCCCTGACATACTTGTAAATATGGTATTGTCTCAGTTTGGAAGCTGTATCTCTTTTTTCCGATCTTACTGATGAAACCACAGTAACTTATCAGAAGCATGTTTATGTGATAAAAGGGTCTCAAATTGTCCACTAAATTTTATTTGAACACGGCCAAAGCTTGACTCGAATTAAATTTCAAATAGAATTGCACCTCATATGAGATCCTCTATTTCTTTAGTGAAGTGAATTTTGATACACTACTATTGGTTGCAAAAGTGGTCTGTTGTTCAGATCACGATCCAGTCACAACCCACAAACCCTTTAATGAATTGTCCACACCCCTCCACATCATTTACAAATTGTGCAGTTGAAAAAAAATTTTGTTTACAGAATTTTGTTAAAAAGGAAAATTTGTAAAAAAGTAATAATTAAAATGACCAATTTTGATATTGTGTGCATTGGGTAAAGGGTTAACAGCAAAACAAAATTTTCCTAATAAAATATTGTGAAATCAAGTCTGAATCTAGAAAAACCAACAAAAATAGCATCTTAGTCTCAATATTCTGATATATTGATTATTAATTATTGTTTCAGGTATTTATACAAGAGATTCGAAAGAGGTTTTTGAGTTTATATGCAAGCTAATTTCTCAGGCTAAAAAGAAAGGTAAATTATCATAAGGCTTTTGTGCATTTGTTAAATTAGTCTATCAAGTGTCATTTTAGCTCCATTATAAGCCTTTTTACACACCATATTGTGCAGTTACCATGCATACACTTATGTTGACCATATATGATCCATATGGATTGTGTATCTTTAGAAGAAAGATTTCAGTCACATGCTAAATGTTCCAGTAATGATAGCATTATCACCATTTGACAACCCTTTTTGGATTTCATGTATTAAGTGGAATGACCTTCTAAATGAATTTGCTCAGTAAGTAATTAGAGGTCATTAATTGGTTAGTTTCATATTGGCCGAGATATCAGCCCGAGCTAACTTCATATCATACCATTATGTGAACTGCATGCTAGAATTTGGGAACCTGGTTACTCGCTTATCTGTCATTAACTTGATATTGGACCACTAATACACGAGACAACTCCTGTCAGTCAATGAGTACCCATTATTGTATGTGTTGTACCCACATTTGAGTGGATGACTCCTACCCACAGGTGGATAACTCCTCAACTTCTAACTTATGAGTAGGCAAAATATGGAGAATTGAATACTTTATCACAGTGTAAGCATATGCTCAGAAATACTTCCCTTATGTATTGAAATTTGAATTGGAATGAATTGGTATGTTTTTTCTCTTTTTTAAATGAATACTATTATGTTATCTGTACTGTGGAAAACTTGTTGGCAGAAAAAAAAAGTTGAACAGAAAAGCTTATTTTATTTATGAGAATATACCATTTAAATGCTATTAAGATCTCTAAATATCTTGAAACAATTGAATGGATTCCATGACAGCACTGTTAAGAGACCCAAATGTACATGTCTGTTATCAAAACCTCATCACTTCAGTAGCTCTTGTTACTGTTGATATTTGAAAAAAAAGTGGGATGCAGCTTGTATATAATATATACTGACAGGTGATGGTGGAAAAAAATATTTGTGTGATAAACTGGGGTGCAACATAAAAATGAGTACAGATAACATTTTGTTAGCAAATTTGTTATTGCAAAAAAGCTGTGGTTATAGTTTTTGTGGATGCTTTTGCATTGGCAATTCAGAATGCCATCGGAAATTTACAGGACTGACTCAACAAGAGGGAAGTAATTAGAGACCATTACTTGGTTAGTTTCATATTTGCCGAGATATCAGCCTGAGGTAACTTCATATCAGCCAGAGACCTATGCAAATAACTTACTAAAATAAGTCATCAGAAATAACTCAAATTTTTTATTATCATTTCAGCATCAGGGTTATCATTGGATCCTGTGTACAAATGTTTGAATAGGACTATTTTGTTTCAACTATCTCGACCAATAGACTCAGTCTCAGATCAAACAAATGTGTTGGAATGTCTTCACAAATTGACAAGTAATAGGAATCTGGTGTTTGGTCCTGGCAACTTTGACAGTGAATTCATAGCTTGTTTATCATTCTGTTTGATGCAACTGGTGGAAGATCCTTCAAAAAGGTAAGTTATAAGATAAAATGAATATATTTGCAACCAGAGGCAATCAAAGAGACATTTGAGTTGTTTAATCTTTAAGAGCCTAGACAATTGTCCTGAATTCACACCTGATCACAGCCTGTATACTTCCACTGGCTTAACAGTGATGTCTAGTCAATTCTTGGCTGCCTCAACAGGCAGGCAAGACATGACTAGAAACCACAGCCTATGTAATTTGTCTCTTGTGAGCAGGACCTACTCATAATGTTCAAACATCGCTCTTTAATCAGTAAACAGCAATTCTGAAGTTGCCCTCTGAAAATTCAGTCTACCTTGAAATTAGATTAATTGTTCACACAATTTAAAAAAAAAAATAACCATCTTGAAGACATTTTGTTGGAAGTATTAAGTGATGCTTGATCTAATTTTTATAATATCGATAGTAAATAAAAATAAATTCAAAAGATAAGGCGAAATAAAATGTTTGGGTTCATGGGCATGACTCATTGAAAACCCTGTACAATGGGCAAATTATTGACTCAGTGGAAATGCTTCCACCTATCAAATGCAACCAATGTTCACACTTTGACTGAAGTCAAGCTAGAAAATAAGCAGACTGTCATCTGCAAAATGAGATCCCCAGAGAGTGAATTTAGTGATGCTACCCTGCACATCAGGGTAGCATCACTAAATTTACCCTCTGTGAACCTCAATCTGAATCAGGGTCTCAAAACTAAACAGAAAGAGGTACACAGAGGATAAATTGATCCACTGTATTGGGATAGCATCATCAAATTCACCCTCTGGTGGCGTCATTCTGCAAATGTCACGACTGCTTATTTTCAGGCCTGACTGAAGTAACCATATTTGAATGTGATAAGCCATTACTTCTGCAATGTGGAACAGTCATGCTATGTAGTTGTAAAGTGGTAATGTTTGGGTTAACCTCCACTGAGAAACACAATTTATTCTGAAAAAAACAGAAAATCCTGGTTTTAAAAATAGATCAGTCACTCAAGTGACAGTCAGGTCATGTGTTGGTCAAATTTGAGAGGCTGAGCAAAAAATTTGTTCACATTGACAGGTTCTTTTCAGCCTTTGAATGGTTACTGGTCAGTCGCCTTATAACATGCACCAAAGAAGAAAGGAAAAGAGGAATCCTACAAGTATTGGTTTCAACCAATTTGCATTTATTATGGTTGAAAGAGAATAATCAATTCTGTGTCCAAATCATCCCCAAGTAACCTGGCCCCAATCGCCCATGGGTCAGTTTGTCCATCATTCCTCACAACTGAAATGCAATCTCACATAAACCTAAAAGTTATTCAATAAATATCGACTGGGGGTTGAAAACAACTTATCAGCAGTATGTTGTATTTCATTATTCAGATATGACAGCCTGCTTTTGTTAAAAAAAATAATGCAGGCAATGATATTACGTTTCAATATGGGTGTGCCAAAATACTGTTATGACATGAAATGATATGCAATCACCTGAAATCACATGCAAGCACACAAAATCATGTGCAATCACTCAAAATCACAGGTATGGAGTTGAACAGATATGCTGAGACTGGAATATGAGACTTATTATACCCCCACTTTCGAAGAAAATAGGGGTATACTGGATTACATGCATCCGTCCGTCCATCCATCCATCTGTGCGTCCGTGTGTGAGTCCGTCCGAAAATATTCATAACTTAAGTAAATTATTATTTTTTATAATATTTGTTGATCATAGGTATGCCCACACTAGTTATTTTTTTTTTTTTTTTTATTACTTGTTCAGTCAGAAATTGTGTCCGTCCGAACCAAATTTTGTCTGTTCAGCCTGTATCTCGGGTATCGAATGTTCTATTGCAATGAAATTTGCCATGAACACTGCTTATGGTATAGGCTTTAAAAGAAGGATTCAACGATATTTCTCACATTCTCCTTTTTAGATTTATCCCCCTTTTTTGACTTAGAAATTGTAGGAAATAGACATTATTTGTCTGTTCAGCCTGTATCTCAGGTATGGGTTATCGGATTTTGGTGAAATATGGCATGCAGTTTGCCTATGACAAAGGCTTCTGCCTCATTGCATAAAACTTCCAAACACCAAATAATTTACCATACCTTTTGACTTAGAAATTGTTGGAAATTATTGAAAACTTTCCAAGAAAATGGAAGGGGGGGGGGGTATACTGGATTGTGTCTGTCCATCTGTCCGTCAGTTTGTACAAGAATATTCATAAATGATATTTGTTGGTCATAGGTATGCCCACACTAGGCGGTACACCACGTGGGGGTATGCGCCGGACGAAAGTCCAGCTCTTGTTACTTCTGTGGAATGGGGTGGTGGGGGGGGGGGGGGGGGGGGGGGGGAGGGGGGGGGGCGTCATCCAGACATTAATTTTTTGTAGATTTTTTTAGCTGCGACGAGCAGCTCTGTATGTGGCAATGTCGGTCGGTCTGTCACCAACGAGTTTAAAAAACACCATAACTCCTAAAATACTTGATGGCATGACACCATACTTGGTATGCAAGTGTACCTTCATGATGTCTACACCCTCTCAATAGTGCATGTCATTCAGATAATTTCTGTCACATTTATGGACTTGTCACCAACAAGTTTTTTTGTCACCAACGAGTTTTTTTGTCGCCAATGAATTTTAAAACATCAGTGGCGTTGCACAAATTGTCGCAGCTTCAACACTGTGACAGTGCATCTTGTTTCTTAATATATTACCTAACTGGTAAGTGCTAATGTTATTTTTGGTTTTCAAATTTTGGTCATGTGTCTTTGAACATGAGCTCAAGTTCCCTTACACCCCCCCCCCCCCCTTCCCCCCCCCCCCCCCCACACACACACAAACACTCCCAATGCACAAGCGTATTTCATTATGACTACAGGTCATTAGTAACTGTACCAAACTCTATAGCCAAAATGAAATAACCCCTTGCCATCATACTGTTCTAAACTAGATGAAATAAAAAGAGTGAAATTCTCTTTCCAGTAGCTACTACCCTGAACTGAAGACCAACACACTGTCCGGCCAACTTTCCTACAAATCAGTGTGGCTTGTTTACTTATTAAAAGAGATAGCTAATAGTCGCCAGTATTGAATTAATAAATTTACCATTCTTGTTTTTTCTCATTGCGCATCTAAAACATATCAGGAGATTACAGTTACTGAAATTATAAAATTTTTATTTAGCGGAATGAATCTCAGTGAAATGAATCCGAGGCGAACAACATGGCATGTTGAAACGGGTACTGAAAAGATTGAATCCAGCATTCCAACATCAAAGTCAACGATTGGCTATGAAGGGCTTCAGCTCATAGCAAATGCTGCCAAGAGAGTCTGGGAAGAACTTTATACAAACAAGAAAAATGTGAGTCCATATTATCATTAACTCTATTATTAATCCCTTATCTAATTTATCCTGCTTTGCTGTCACAGAGAATAGTGAAGAGCAGAGACTCTTTTATTTCAAATTGATTTTTTTCCCCTGTTGACAAAGTCCGTAAGGGTATGCTGAAATGGTGTCTGTCTAACCATTTGTCCATCTATCAACCAAGTGACCATCTGTCCATCTATCTGACAAATCAGTCCTCACATATGTCCATCCATCACAATTGTGCTTAATCCTGCTATATTTTTGTGGGAATTTTTCCAAATTTTGTGTCAAGTATAAATATGAAGTATAGGTGTGCATATTCACTTGGTTGGATTGGTTAAGGGGGTTAGATAACAAGAATTAGAGCTTACAGTACAATCGTCGTGGACTGGCCACTTTCCACGGTTGAGCAATATTTCCTTGGACGCAATAATATTACATTCCAATCACTAATTATAGGAATAATCATCAAAATATTAAATTAGTGAAGCACCAGGTACAACCCGGTGCTTCATTAATTAAAATTTTGCTCCTGATGATGTATATTAGCTGGTAAACGCATGCATGGACATCACTGCCCACATGTGGATTACGGCCAGTCCATGCAGCTGTATTTATTTTAGTGGAGATGGGAATGGGGAGATGAAATGATAAGTTTCACATGTGACAGGTAAAAAAAAATATCTATCGGTGACCCAAAATTCTACCTGAAGGCAAATAACTTGAATTGATTGAAGAGGTTAGTGCACTGCACACTGAGATATGATTATGCAGATTAACTCTTTACCTAACGATTCGGCTGTACAAACCCACAAAATTTGCAAAAGGAGTAGTTGGATTTTTTTTTTTTTCATTTAAACCATTCTCAAGCTTGTTCCAATGATGTGGGTTACATGATGTGGTTCTTTTGAAATTTTCTGAAAAATTTTAAACAAAAAATAATTGAAATAACAAACTTTGATATCATGTGCATTGGATAATGGGTTAACAATATGTTTTTGTGCAAATTTCTAACCTTGATTATTCTGCATAAAATTTTTGGGCACTGTTTAAACTTCTCAGATATTTCTTCATATATGCAAAATAGTAAACAGGGGAGTTTATTCAGTGCCTTCTGTTTAACCCTTTGGACCCGAATGTTGTTTTCCATGCCAGCTCACGCCATCAACTGGTGTAGTCTATATTTGTTACTTTGGGAAGACCAATCAATACATTGAAAATCTTGATTCGTCTACCATACAGATTCACTGAGCAACTATCTACTTCATCAATTCATGTCTTATGATCCTGGAGCAGAAAGGGGGCTTTGTCTCAAAGGGTTAAAATACCTGTACGTAATAGAGTGATCACATGTAGTGATTGATATTTGTCCGGAGTCTTGCAATTCAGCCGGGATCTTCTCTCCCAAATCTGCGTTGATGTGATTGTATGTGTGTAGGCCTGTAGTATTGAGTCATTTTCCCTCGACATAGCCTGTCTGATTTTAAAATACAGTTAAAACTAGAAGTCCTGTCACGAACAGTGCACTTATCTAGGCTCATTTGCACATAGGAATTGCAAGCAATTGCCATATCGAATGGCATCCAAAGCACGGCAGGTTCTCCTGGTTACTCATAGCAAACACAGGCAATGTCTCTGCCAGTGGACCTCCAGGTTACCCGGAGGTCCATTGGCTGAAACATTGCTACTGCAAAGGCCATATGTAAAGAATTTGATAGCCGTGCTATGGTCATAACACATAGATTAACGTGCAGATTGATGTGCTATTTGCATGCATTTCATGACAGGACTTCTAGTTTTAACTGTATGGTAAATACTTTCTTAAAAAATTCATTATGAAATTTTGAGACTTTATACTGAACCGCAGCCTGTATGTCTAGAGGCTTAGCAGTGGTTTCTAGTAGAACCACTTGGCCGATCTAAACCAAATTTGGTATGTGGCATTATTGGGTCATAAGTACCTGATTTATGTTCCTTCATCCTTATGGGAATCTCAGGATATAATTTGCAGAAAATTTTTCAAAAGTCTTTATACCCAAAACTGTATGGAACCGAGAACTGTATGGTATCTATCATCCTTAGGATCAGTAGAATCGAATGACCAAAAAAATACAATTAGTTTTGTCATAGGATACCCTATGAGGAATTAAAGAAATGCCTGAGAGTGCATATTTTCGAAAACTAAAAAAACACTTTTCTCCAGAAGCATTAGTCAGAATGTTTTGATATTTGATATGCCACATACTTAGGAGGATGAGATTCAAGTTGTTTAAATCAGGTCCCTGTATTCATATACTACTCAAAGTTTGCTAAGCACCAAGTACATCCAACTACCTGTTTTACGTTTTAGTTGAAATATTGTAATGAAAAGTGTGTATATTTTTTATTTAATTATATTTTTAATGATTTAAGTACAGAAAATAAGATTTTATTTGTGTTTGACATTATTTTTTAGCTTTTGAATACGATAACCATGGAAAATGGATATTATTGGTAAAAGAGGAAATTTTTCAATTTGCCAAAAAGTTGACAGAGCGAACTGGTATGGGCTCAGTATCTAGTATGAGACCCATTACTGTTGATTACAGCTTGACAACGCCTTCTCATGCTCCCAATCAGGTTCCTGGTTGTCCTTTGTGGGATGTTGTTCAATTCTTGGACCAGCATGACACCAAGCTCCTGGACACTTATTGGCTGGACTGGACAGGCTGCAATTGCAACCTGCAACTCATTCCAGACATGTTCGATTGGATTGAGGTCAGGGGATCTTGCTGGCCAGCCCATACGCTCAATCCCCTCCCTCTGTCGGTACACCCCGACAGCATAGGCAACATGAGGACGGGCATTATAGTCCATCAGAATGAATCTATCACCCACTGCACCTGCAAACAATCTGACATTGATATCCAGGATCTCATCAATATACCGTTGTGCAGTCAATGTACCACATTCAAGGACACAGAGCTCTGTACGTCCACCTCAGCTTATGCCGCCCCAGACCATGATTGACCCTCCACCATAGCGGTCATGCTCAGCAATGTTGGCTGGATGGAATCACTCTCCTGGTCTTCTGTATACCACAGAATGCCTATCTGTGTGGTCTAGGCAACACCTTGACACATCTGTAAAATGGACAGGTCGCCAATCTTCACTGGTCCATCCAACGTGGTCCATGGCCCATTCATATCGAGCCTGGTGGTGGTTCTGGGACAGCGGAATGCGAATATATGGTCTTCTCGATCAGAGACCTCCTTTGTGCAACCTTGCCCGGATAGTCTGCGTCAAAACATTTACCCCGGATGGATTCTGAAGGTCACTGCGAAGCTGGGTTGCTGTGGCAAAGCGGTTCCTATGGGCCTGAATGATCAAAAAGCGGTCTTCAGCTGCAGATGTTGCCCTGTCTCTGCTACCACCATGCTGTCATACTGGTGTGCCATACTGCTGAAATCTTGCCCAGGCTCTGGTGATCACTGTATGGTGGATACCAAGGGCTTCACCAACCTGACGATGGGTAGCCCCTTGCTCCACCATCCCTACAGCCCGCCAGATTTCTGCTTCAGACAAATGTCTTCTTACATTTGCATTTCCCATATTCAATCATTAAATCACAAGGGTTTGTTTTGAAATGAAGATTGAATACCCTACACATGTCATATACAAGTAGACATTACATGAAAACATCATGAAAATCAAGGGGTACATGCTTTCCATGACTGTCACGAAAAGTCTGCCTGTCAAGAGAGCTAATGTAAACACTGGGGAATATCTCAATACATTCCTCAATTATATCCACCCAAAATATCACAGATATGTCGCAAGCAAATTTCACAATGATGTGTCAAATATTTGGTGCTAAGCAAACTTTGAGTAGTATATTTAGATTCCTTTGAGATCCCAAATTTTAACTCAGTCCTATATGAGGAATATTGATTGAAAATCATCTTTTGATCCAACTCTTAGAATTATTTATATTTTTATACTGTACCAATGACCCAGACTTAGCTGGTGCTAACTCCTTAAATTCTAGGGCCAAACACAAATTTTGCCCCCCAATCCCCCAAATTTGCATCAAAATCCAACATTTCAATGTCCTGTGTGGTCCTCCATACCTTTTATCCACTGCGCATGTGCAGTGTCAAGGAGGTCTCGAAATTGGCACCAATTGTCATTCTTTGTTTGGCCCTAAATTTAGTAACACCTCACTGATATTTGTGCTTGTAAATCTCAGTTTAAATGATGCCAGACACATAATTATGAAAGAAATGGTGGATCTAAGGAGAAAATAGAAGGATGAGAGGATGAAACAGTGGCAGGATGTGTTCAGGGCTGTAACTTATAAATTTTTTTACGGAATCATTTCATGTTCCCTAATTTCGGGGCATGGCCCTGAAGTTGTCATTCTTGCTATGAATTTACCATTGTTTGTTCAGTGTTTCCTCTCTCCCTTTCCTTTATTCCCCTCTTGCTATTCTCCCATGCTTTTGGCATAATTTTTGTACTTTTTTTTACTAAAATTTCTTGGGAGTTTTGGCTTGGTAACAGAATAATTATTCTGTTTTTCCCCATGCTTACGTCCTCACCCTTGGGTGGTTAGACGTTGTGATCTGCATCAACCATCCGATGTACTGCAGTTTCTTCTCTGGAAGTCTCTGTTTCACATCTGATAGTGTTTAAATTGGTGACTGATTTTGGGCCATGTTTACAGTGGCTGGAGTCATGTTTCCGGTTTTTGTACACTTTTGTTTACGTTGACAGTGGTTACTTCTGATAGTGATTACTTGTCTTCTGTTTAGTTCTGCTCATAGCCAGATACATTAATATTGTCCATAAGTGTTACATTAATTTTTAAAAATGTTTTAAAATTTTTGTCCACACTTAGGCTTTTTTGGGATCCATTTGGGCTCATTGTTCCCATTGGGAACTTGGGCTCTTCTAAAAAATTTTCAAAAAAATTTTTTTTTTTAAATTATTTTTTGGAAATGTTATAATGGATTATATTATATTATGTATCTTTGTTTCAAGGGTTAGTGCGAGTACTATGACTGTTTTTATTTTTTCATGATGAAAGAATATTGTTCAAATTGTAATGCGAGGAAGGCTTCCTCTGATTCTCGTGTTCATTGTGTTTCTTGTAGTCAATGTACTCGCACTAATTCTTGCTCAGTTTGTGCCAATAGGAATGACAAACGTTGGAGACGTATGTCATGGTATATTGTTAGCGGTGAGGGGTCCATGCCGGTCCTCTCTCTGCAGGGTCACTCTAGTTTATCAGTCTCTTTTTCAGAGGAACAAGAACAGGGTGATGTTTCCGTGATGTCTTCAACAAGTGTGCCTCTGTCGTTGCAGTCTAACGAAGAGCTAGCGGCAAAAGTGCTCATGGAAATACAACAATTGCCTAAGAGGTCCCTAGTAGGATCAACGGCGTTGTTGTCCGTTAGCTCGCCTGGTGTAGCGACCATTCATCGAATGGCTCGGCAGCCGGGTTCGTCTGTTGCGGTCCAGGGAAGTAGTTTGTAGTTTGGGTGATGCGAGCACTATAAACATTGAACGTGCACACCCAGCGACGACGGATCCGAGGATAGTATGGAGGAAGCCTGTCAGTCCGGTAGCTAGCTCGTCCAGGTCCACCCGGACCGTGAGCGAGAGAGACCCCTCTCTCTTACAGCAACATCTGGGACCAGATGTTGTTGTACATGATGCTAGTAAGTCGGAGCATACGTCCACTCCATCTGCTCGGGACGCTCTGTTGCATAGACAGTCTGCAGCGACTAGTCTATCGGCTTCCTCATCCTCACGGCAGCACACACGACCGCACCTTGGCTACGTGACCACTGATATCCAGCCAGCTTCGCCGACCAGGGTTTCCATATCGACCAGGTCACGCCATCCGGTAGCCAGGGATACGAGGCCTTTACAATCGGGACATTCGCATAAAAGAAGTGCGGGGTTCAACGTTCTAGGAGCTTCCAGCAGCTAAATCATGTAAGACCGCGGCTTCACAGGCCTCCGTAACAGACTTGCTATCACAGATAGCTCATCTTATTGCAACATCCCAACAGCCGTCAGAAACCTTTTCCGATCAGGAATTGTCTGAGGAAGCTGGGTTGGTTCATTCCGCTGCAGAGTCAGCAAGGGACGACCGAGATTATTAAGTGGTCCAGCCGGATGGGGAAAGGGATTCAGAGGAGTTGGAATTTTCCCTTTCGGACCAACATAAGGTAGCCGTAGATTTCATCCTGCAATACCTTCCTGCTTTTGTTCCTCCGGACCAAAATGCTGCGTTGCCGGATAAGAGATTGGTAGCGTCACTGGACACAGACTTTTTCGGCCGGATTAGGAACACTGTCCCTGAGTTTCCGACCCAGTCCAGAAATGTCTCTCGGACTTTTGAATGACGCTATATTCAAACTTGCCTCCAAGACGGGCAAGTCCGGTTTCTTATCGGCCAATGCTCTACAGCTGCCTTCCATCAATTCAAGGAATAAATTTGAAACGGCAGGACAGGGCATTCCGAGAGTTCCTCTGCATCTGGACGACCAGGCTGAAGACCTAGAATTGTCTTTGCCGTCGTCTATGTCTGTTCCACCCACTACGTTGGAAATGCCAATCTTGTCTAACAGGATCAGCTTAGACGCATTATCATATGCAGATCACCTTACCAGAGCATTACTATTACGTCTCGAAGGAAAAGAATTCCAGGATGTTCAGACTTACTTAAGAGTTCTTTCGAGGGCCATGGCATACTCTACGTATAACTCCGCCCTTTCAGTGGCAAATCTGGAGTAAGTTAAACGTGATGCTGCCCCGCCTGCATCCACTCGCGTGGATCGTAAGGTGAAAAACTCTCTTTGAGTCGCTCTGGTCTCTGGAGAGCTCTTCGACGGCAAGCTTTCCTTAATCTATGATCAGATTACTGAGAAAGCTTCAGACTCTGCTGTTCAAGTCCGCTTCTAAAAAGTCGGATTCAGCGGAGAAGAGTAAGACAGGCACTTCTGGGGCGAGTACATCCAAGGGAAGTTCCTATAGAGGTTCTGATAAGTCCTCTAGGTCTTACTTCAGAGACCATCAAGGTAGCAACTCACGTAGGGGCGAGGTGCAGGTCGTGGAGGACGTGGTTTCTCCTCCCGCAATCTTCGCAGGTCCAGGCGGTGATGGTGCAAACCTCTATCGTGTTCCAGTGGGCGGAAGGTTATGGAGTTGCTTAACCAATTGGTTGTCGATTACGGATGACCCTTGGGTTCGAGGGGTGATTTCAGAAGGGCTAAAACTGTCCTTCAAAAGAAAACCTCCTTTAACTCGAAGTTCAAGATCAAGATGGTCTCAGCTTCCGTCAAATCCTCAGAAGAGAAGTTCGCTTCTATTAGAAGTCAATCTCTTCTGGAGAAGAACGCAATAGATGTCGTAGAAAACCAGGGATCTCCAGGTTTCTGAAGCCATCTGTTTCTGGTTCCGAAACCAGACGGCTCGTTTCGTCTAGTCATAGCTGGATAAACAAGCTGATCGTGGCTCCAAAATTTTATATGGAGACTATTCGATCAGTCAGAGCGAGCATTCGAGTGAACAACTATGCTGCGAGCATAGATCTCAAGGATGCATACTTTCACGTCATGGTACATCTGGCGTTCAGAAAGTATCTCCGCTTCGCTGTCCTAGGACTCGTTTATCAGTTCCGAGCAACGTGCTTTGGTCTGAATTTAGCGCCCTGGGCTTTCACTCGAATAATGAACTCAGTAATGACTCATTTCCGAGCTCATTCGTCTGCGGTAACGTCGGCCTACCTGGACGACATTCTTCAGAGGTATGGCAACAAGTTAACGCTTCAGAACTATGTTCAGAATCTGCTTCAACTGCTCCGACGTCTCGGTTTTATAGTAAACGAGAAGAAGTCGGATTTGGTGCCGTTCAAGTCATTCACCCACCTGGGAATGAGCTTCGAGACGCACAACAATCTCGTTCGTCTGCCGTTAACCAGAGCGAAATTCATCAGTTGTTACGCTTGCTTTTGTCTTCACTCCGACATAGTTACAGCGAGAGAATTCATGCAACTGATAGGTTTGTGCGGAGCCGCCGCGGATCTTATTCCGATGGGGCGGCTACGTGCTCGGCCACTCCAAATCTTTTTGACTCAGAATTGGAGTGTCAAGATTCATTCGCTCGATACGAACATTGTCTTGTCAAATCAAGTCAAACAAGTGATTCAGACTTGGGCAGATATTCAGTTGTTAACTCAGGGAGTTCCACTGCAATCGCCGGATCCGAGTTTTACGATTATGACGGATGCCAGTCAAACAGGTTGGGGTGCAACTTTGAGCCCAATGGATTCGAAGTGCCAGGGTCTTTGGGATCCGCAGTTCCTAATCAAGCACATAAACATCAAAGAAATGATGTCAGTTTGGCTTGCACTGCGTCATTGGATGAACATAATTCAGAATTCACATGTGCAAATTCTGTCCGACAATTCGACGGTTGTAGCATATAATCAGAACCAGAGAGGCACTCATTCCATTCCGTTATCCAACTTAACGGAAAGAATCCTTCGGTTTGTCCTAGAGCATCAAGTTCTCCTATCGGTCCGTCATATTCCGGGTCATCTGAACATTTTGGCAGACTCCCTTTCTCGGAGGAGTCGCATGTTGCCATCAGAATGGACTCTCAACAAACGAGTATTCAATCAGATTTGCTACCAATGGGAGCATCCGATGATAGACTTATTTGTGACGCATCTCAACAATCAGTTGAAAACGTATGTGTCGCCGTGTCCAGATCCTCGAGCATTTGCAGGAGACGCTCTCTCGATCTCTTGGGATGGAATGATAGGATACGCATATCCTCCAGCGTCATTGATTCAGCAGATATTGCCCAAGATAAAGCAATCTCACTGCAAAATTCTGTTGGTAGCATCTCTGTCACCCCAGAGACCATGGATAAATCTACTGTGTCTGTTGTGGGACATGCCGCGGAAGCTTCCTCCACGGGAGGATCTTCTTTCGCAGGGGGAATAGCGCACACTGCATCACAACCCGCAGGGTCTCAACCTTCACGTATTTCCGTTGTGCGGTCCTTCTTGCACGGCAAGCAATTTACAGGACGAGCAGTGGACGCAATTTCAAACTGTTGGAGGACCTCCTCTTCGCTAAATTATGCTGCTAAGTGGAAGGTTTTTTATCGATGGTGTAGGGATCATTCTATTGATATTTATGATCCCTCCATTCCAGACATTGCTAATTTTCTAGTCTTCCTGTTTGATGAGATCAAACTGCAGCCTGTAACCATTAAGAGTTATAGGTCTATGCTATCTGATACCTATGCACATCATGATAGTTTACAGATTGGATCTAATGTCTCTTTATCTAAGTTAGAGAAAAACTTTTCGATAAATAGACCTAGAACCCTTAGATTAATTCCTAAGTGGAATTTAGCTTGGGTTCTTCTTAAGCTAAAAGAAGTGCCATTTGAGCCTCTTGACACAGTGGACTTCAAATTCTTATCTTATAAGACAGCTTTTCTCTTAGCCTTCTCTTCGGCTAGAAGAGTTAGTGAGCTTCATGCACTATCTGTTGATGATTCTCACTATCGTAGTGTAGATAATACTAGTACCTTGACTACTAATGTTGGATTTTTTGGCTAAGAATCAGGCTCCTAATAAGTATCCAGAACCTATTGTTATTAAGGCTTTTCCGTCTTCAGACGGGCATAGGCCTTTACTCTGTCCTGTTAGAGCTATGCGTATTTACAAACGTAGATCTGAGTTTATCAGAAAGGGACATAAACGTTTCTTTCTGTCTCTGCTGCCTAATAGAAGGGACATGACTGTCCATTCTATTGCAAGGTGGATTCAATTAACTATCTGTATTGCTTATGAAAAATTATCTTCAACTCAGCAGTCTGTGCTTAAGATTTCGGCGCATGAAGTAAGAGCGGTGTCTACATCTTGGGCTTATGCTAATAGTGTTGCTATTACCGATTTGATGAAGGCTGCATATTGATCTCAGCCTTCGACATTCACAAATTTTTATCTTAGTAATATTGAGTCCATTTCTGGCGACCTGCATTGTTTAGGTCCGTTATCTGTTGCTCAGAATGTCGTCCACTAAACAGTTGCAACTATAGTTATGCAGGCTTTCTGTTCCGGCAACGACTCTGTCCTGCTGCCCTCTTCGCTCTGGGGTATTTGACCCAAGGCAAGGGGAAGTGGGGGGGGGGGGGGGGTGTGTTCCTTAGGTCACCTGCTTTATAGTGAAAAGCAAGGGAATATCTCCTCTGGAGTCAGTAATTCCGATTCGGTACCGGGATGGTTTTAAAGTGTAAAAATTTTTTCAGGGAGATTGAAGAAAATTTTCAGGGAGATGACATGATTTTCAGGGAGATTTTTTTTTTGCGCGTAGAAACCATGTGTGGATCGATCAATTTTAAATATAAATTAATACCAAATACCCCCTCCCCACCCACACACACACACATAACAGGAAACAGCCCAACAACAATACATCAAAGGAACATACGTCAACGTTCTACTAACTGGTGATGAGTGACCCAGACCTGTTAACCTCTGGAGGTGACTGTCAGTGAGATTTTGATGAGCTCCCAGTGAGACTCGGATGCTTGTCAGTGAGATTTTTGCACGTGGGCAGCACATCAATAATTTCCATGTTACCCCCCCCCCCCCCCCCCCCACACACACATACATTAAACATTCCACCCTAATGTGTTTTATTTGAACAATTTGTCCTTTCAAAAGCCAAACCATAGAAATATAGAGAAAAACAGAAATCAGAAATATGGATGTGGTCATGTGCCAATATCTGAGCTTGTTCCAATGACATCCATATTTCAATGGTTTTATGTACAAAATGTTTGGAGATATTTTCGACCTTTTCAGCACTATATCAGTTATGGTGCTGTGTTGAAAGTTTTGGATCCATTTGGGTAATTATGGGTACTTGCGGCGACCTGCGGTAACCTGCGACTATCTGTGGTGTTTAGGCACACCCCAGAGCCCGGTTGTTGTGGTAATTTGATCTTCCAAAGCCCAGCACCCCACCTAACCACACCGGTTACTCACTGGAAGTAGTTGGTCATTTACGAAGGGGATTTGGAATGGGGTGATCATTTTTCAGTGAAACGTGAAAATTATGCCACAGCCAGCCCAGGACGAAACATCTCGGGGATATTTTGTTGTCCATTTATCACTACGAATGAAAAAACGTGCAAGTGCCATAAATTACCAACTTTTTAGAGATTTTTTTCACCAAAAACATAATTTTTTTCACAGCCTGCTTTAGAAAATTGCGAATCGGAAATTTTTCCCTATATATTGAAAATTACAGCAACTCATATGTTTGAGCCGTTTGTCTCCAAAATTGGCTATAATTATCTGAAAGTGAAATCCAAAATGCACAATAAATTTGTGCGTATTTTTGCACATTTTTCGATTGGACAAGATTTTATACGTATGGAATTTATTTTGCGATTTGACTGCTACCTGTATACAAGCAAAGGTCTGCCTTTAATATATAATCAGTTTCAGCAATTATCCTGCATCTCAAATTCATTTAATCCGCCTGTCAAACGTGTTGCAATAATCACAACACGGCCATTGACAGAAATGAGAATTGGTCATCAGTTCTCACTTTCTTACGTAAGTGGTGACGTTTCACACAAACTTAATGACCTTGCCATTGAGAGTAGAGCACATGCTTTTGTATTTGTAAACAAAAGCTGGTGGATTCAGTTTTTGTCTGGTATGTCGACTTTCCGGGAGATTTTTGGTCCAAATTGACTCCCGGGCGGGAGGGCGGGAGGGGATAGCTAATTCCGGGAGAATCCCGGGCATTCCGGGAGAGTTAACATGTCTGGTCACGTGTCATATGAGCATTAATATACAATCCTCGGACACTTTTAATGAGTATAAAGAGTCTCATTCTCTGGACTTCCTTTATTTATTGGCTTTCCTTTTAAAAAATTAGTATAACGGATTATACTGGATGTTAATAGAGATCATTGATGTTATTGTGCTCAATTACAGAATGGTATTGTGTCTTTCTTTTTTGATATAAACAAGAAAGATACATGTAAAACCTGTTCTCCTCTTCTCCTTGAGGGGATAATTCTGTTTACATGTAATTGAGCCTATTGGATTTTCCTTTATGTCCTTGGCCCTCCAGCCTTTTTTCTATTCAGCTAAGTCTGGGTCATTGGTACAGTATAAAAATGTTAAAAAATTTATAGTAATTTATATATTTTTTATACTTACCAATGACCCAGACGGGGATGGCCCTCCCATGAGTTGGGAACTCATACCTCCCCACTGATTACATAACGCTTACCAGGCACTGGTTGTAAGAATGACAGTTGGTGCCAATTTCGAGACCTCCTTGACACCGCGAATGCACAGTGGATAAAAGGTATGGAGGACCACATAGGACATTGAAATTTCAGATTTTGATGCAAATTTTGGGGATTTGGGGGCAAAATTTGTGTTTGGCCCTAGAATTTAAGGAGTTAGCACCAGCTAAGTCTGGGTCATTGGTAAGTATAAAAAATATATAAATTACTATAATTTTTTTTACATTTGGTATACACCTTCTTTATGGAGAGTCATTTTCATGTTTGTTCAAATCCCTAGGTTCATATTAGGGCTCCTTATCAAAGCCGAAAGTTTAACTAAGTGTAAGATGATGAAAATTCTTTGAAAAATCTTTTTCTTCTGATCCACCAACAAGAATCTTCTGATATTTAGTATACACCATGCTTATGGGGGAGAAGGGTGGGGGTGGGGGGCAGAGTAGGGTTTGTTCAAATCAAGTCCCTGGGTTCATATTCGGGCTCCATATCAGAGCCCAAATTTTAACTCAGTGTAATATGAGGAAAATTGAGAATCTTTTAATATTTACTATTCAACATCATTATAGGGGTCGGATTCAAGTTTGTTCATATAAAGTCACTGAGTCCATATTAGGGCTCCGCATCAGAGCCCCAATTTTGGGTTGATTTTTAGCTCAACTTTGGCTAAGCCAAATTTGAGCTTATGCCATGGGCAGTCGTCCGCCTGTCTGTCAACAATTCAATACGGCTCGGGCTAGAGGCCGTTTTTATGAACCGATCTTTACGAAACTTCTTGGGTACCTTTGTTATGACCGTGGGACGAGAACGAGAACGAGTGTTTTGGGGTCCGATCCAAAATTCAGGTTGGCCGCTGGCAGCCATTTTGTACAAAATTAGGTGCAATCAGATTTTTGCGCAGAACTTCCATATGAAAGCGTTGATTTGAATAATTTTTTGTATGAATGTTTAGTACCATGGGATACATCACATATAATACTGTTTTTTCTCGTGCGTAAATTATGCAAATTAGACTAACTTGGATGTATTTAGTGTTACTTTCGGCACTGTAAGTGCAAATGCCAATACGGCTCGGGCTAGAGGCCGTATTTATGAACTGATCTTTACGAAACTTCTTGAAAACCTTTGGTATCACCGTGGGACAAGAACAAGGGTTTTGGGGTCCGGTGCGAAATTCAAGATGGCCGATGGCAGCCATTTTGTACAAAATTTGGTGCAATCAGATTTTTGCACAGAACTTTTGAATAATTTTGTGTGTGAATGTTTAGTACCATGGGATACATCACATATAATACTGTTTTTTTCTCGTGCGTAAATTATGCAAATTAGATGAACTTTGATTTTTTCAGTGCTACTTACACACAGTAAGTACACATGTCAATACAGCTCGGGCTAGAGTCTATATTTATGAACTGATCTTCACGAAACGTCTTGGGTACCTTTGTTATCACCTTGGGACGAGAACAAGTGTTTCTGGGTGTGGTCCAAAATTCAAGATGGCTGCCAGTGGCCATTTTGTACCGAAATTAGGTCTAATCAATTTTTTGTACACAACTTATGAACCGATCTTTACAAAACTTCTTGGGTACCTTTGTTATCACCGTGGGATGAAAACGAGTGTTTTGGGGTGTGGTCCGAAATTCAAGATGGCCATCAGCAGCCATTTTGTACCAAAATTAGTGCAATCAGTCTTTTATACAGAACTTCTGTATGAAAGTTCTGATTTGAATAAATTTTTGTATGAATGTTAAGTAACATGGAATACATCACATATAGTACAGGTTTTTTTCTCGTGCGGAAATTATGCAAATTAGATGAACTTTGATTTATTCAGTGCTACTTATACACTGCAAGTGCACATGTCAATACGGCTCCGGCTGGAGGCTGTATTTATGAACTGATCTTCATGAAACTTCTTGAGTACCTTTGTTATCATGTGGGATGAGACCGAGTGTTTTTGGGTGCGGTCTGAAATTCAAGATGGCCTCCAGCAGCCATTTTGTACTTTAGTTAGTGCTATCAGTTTTTTGTACAGAACTTCTGTATGAAAGTTCTGATTCAAATAAATTTTTGTCTGAGTGTTTAGTAACATGGAATACATCACATATAATACAGGTTTTTTCTCGTGCTGACATTATGCAAATTAGATGGACTTCGATTTATTCAGTGCTACTTATGCACAGTAAGTACACACGTCAATACAGCTCGGGCTGGGGCTGTATTTATGAACCAATCTTCACGAAACTTATTGGGTACCTTTGTTATCACCTTGGGATAGGAACGAGTGTTTTGGGGTGTGGTTCAAAATTCAAGATGGCTGCCACCGGCCATTTTATACTGAAATTAGGTGCAATCAGTTTTTTGTACAGATTTTCTAGGACTAAGTTTGTTATCATCATGGGATGATAACGAGTGCTTTGGGGCACGGCCAAAAATTCAAAATGCCTGTTGGCAGTCATTTTTACAGGAATTCTGTGTATTACACTTTTTGTACAGAACCTGTAAAGAAGATTTTTTATGTCAGTAATGTTAGTGTAATCAGTTTTTTGTACAGAACTTCCGTATGAAAGTTCTGATTCAAATAAATTTTTGTCTGAGTGTTTAGTAGCATGGAATACATCACATATAATACAGGTTTTTTTCTCGTGCTGACATTATGCAAATTAGATGGACTTTGATTTATTCAGTGCTACTTATACACAGTAAGTACACATGTCAATACGGTTCAGGCTAGGGTCTGTATTTATGAAGCGATCTTCACGAAACTTCGTGGGTACCTTTGTTATTACCTTGGGTCAGGAATGAGTGTTTTTTGGTGCCTTTGTTATCACTGCTATGAGATCAAATATTTTTGGGTTCACTCAGACCTACTCTGGGACTCAATGATTTCTTTTCTAGTTCAGCATCTAACTGTCGCCCACCTTTACAATACTTTACCTTTACATTTGTTACAGGTCAGCATTTATGTACAGACCATTACAATACTTTATATGTACCTTTGTTATCAGGTCATCACCTAGATGTGTGTCATTGCTGTGTCACATACTATACATGTACATGTCTTACACAAGTTGAGCTACAGTGCTATTGACACTTTCATTTTTTTACTTAGAAAAATGGAATGCCCGTTTTCAGTCACCCACACTAGGTGGTATGCCACGGTGGGGGTATACCGGGCGACAGACCATCTCTAGCAGTGTTAGGAAAACATGTACTGACATATTAAATTCTTTTGTTTATGTAAATGAAGATAACTTTCTAGTGTTGTTTTTGTTCCTTATTCGTCTTTACAACACATCCCAAAAGTATCTGACATTTCTGAGATTTGCTGATAGAAACAAAGGGAATTCACACCAGGAAAATACAGAAGAAGTTGTTCTTGTATCATTCTACCATACCATCGCAAATGCCACTACCAATGAGCTGAGCACTGGCAAACTTTTGCCAACACAATTCATGTCTACAGTAACTTTGTGACTTGTTTCAGACACACCTTTAAAGGACTATTGCAGGTGTTTGCAATCTCAGAGTTTGTGTTCTTAACGTCCATTAGGAAGTCCTTGTGACAAAAGACAAATCAGCTGGGCAGTGATTTTTCTAGTCAATTCTTGGCTGCCTGTTAAGCTAACCATGACCTGAGTACAAATTACTGCCAAGCAACTGGACATGTATAGGTTGCAGTCTAATAGTAATTCAGAACAATTGCTCAGGCACAAGAAAATCAGGCTCTTCTTGAAAATGAATATTTCCAATATTGGCAAGCCTCAACAGGGCTTTATAAGTTAAGAATGTGGGAAAATTTGAGAATGCAGATGCTTTTGGTATGCAGTGTTGGTTCGTTTCTTCGGTATCCCCATAATGATCTCAGTATCGAGTATTTTTAGCTGCGACTAGCAGCTCAATAAGTGGCAATGTCGGTCTGTCGGTCGGTCTGTCGTTCCGGCGGTCTATCGGGCTGTCTGTGACCAACGAGTTTCAAAACTCAATAACTTTTGAAATACTTGATGGAATGACTTTATATTTGGCATGTAAGTGTATCTTATTGATGTCTAGCCACTGTTCAATGCATGTGTTGTTCCAAATATTTTTCTAACTTAGAAATTTGTGAGATTGCCCCACCCGTCGCAGCTACGGCGTCGACGTCGCAATTTTTTTTGTGTGTATTGCTCATCTCTACTCTATAGTACAAGGTTTGGTGAGGATGTTGCATAATGTTTATTTCATTTCAAGTCAACTATGTTACCTTGACTGGGACACTTCATTCTATGCTTATATAGTATTTACCCTCCCCTCCCCCCCCCCCCCCCCCCCCCACACACACACATACACACACACACACACAAATGCAAACACATACACTGTAGAATCACTTTTCATTATAACTAGAGTATTGAAGGCAGATGTGTTTGTAATTTAGTGCTATTGGTAATTGCAGAATGAAAACCATGAATAATGTATTTCAGGTCATGGAAGAAGTATTTAAAATCCAGCTGGTTGCAACTCAGGGAGAATTGAAATCAGGGGATCTGAAGATAGTCAGGTAATTATAAATCATTGAAAGTTGGATAGTCTGACAGATACTGTATGATGCTCAGTAGTTCTGTCCCAGTACTCTCGCTTCCTCCACCTGTAAAACTCTCCGATAGGTTATGATCCTAGCTGTTGAAAGTGTCAGTAAACTCCAATAAATTAATACTTAAATAGTCAGATAATCAGAAATTTCATTGCCCTCAAATTTAAATTTGTGGAGAGAAAGTGCATCAACATTACTTATTGAGACAAGGCTTGTTTTTGAGTTTTCACCTAACTCTTTTTACTCATATCTAGCATGACGACATGCTCCCAGAATTTTCAAATTGTGTGTATTTTTAACTGAATTATCTCCTTTTGAACATAAAACTTTTAATAAAATTTTTAATGCACCCATGACTAAATGTTGGGATGGGGGTGGGGGAGGAGGTGGGTGCATATTGTTTTACCCCTGTCCAGCCATCCATCTGACCATCTGTCTGATGGTTCCTCCATTTTTCCATCTGCATACAGGGTACAAGGTTTATCTGCCTAACTTCTCTTACAATTTTCGAGCTAGAACCTTTTTATTTTACAGGGTATTTTATACATTTACCAAAGGTGTGCATATTGCCAGGAATTTGATTTTGTTCAATTTTTTACAATTTTACGGCTTGAACTTAGTAATTTTTTGTAAAATTTTGAATATAGATACAAGGTTTGTCCGCCTAACTCCTCCCACAGTTTTTAAGGTAGAACCTTTTTATTTTACAGGGTATTTATACGTATACCAAAAGTGTGCATATTGCGAGGAATTTGATTTTGTTCAATTTTTCACAAAATTGCAGGTTGTTGAACTTAGAAAATTTTTGCAAATTATTCTTGGTAAATATTTTTATACTGTACCAATGACCCAGACATAGCTGGTGCTAATTCTCAAAATCTAGGGCCAAACACAAACTTTGCCCCCCAATCCCCAAAATTTGCATCTAAAACCAAAAAAATCATGTCCTAAATGGTCCTCCATACTTTTTCTCCACTGCGCATGCGCAGTGTCAAGGAGGTCTCGAAATTGGCGCCAATTATCATTCTTTGTTTGGCCCTTCATCAGTTCACATCTGACTGATATTTGTGATTGTAAATCTCAGTTTAAATGATTCCAGACACATAGATATTAGAGAAATGGTGGATCTAAAGAGGAATTAGAAGGAGGAGAGGAAAAATGAGTGGCAGAAAATTATCAGGGCTGTAACTTAAAATTTTTTTTATAAAATTATGTTATGTTGCCTAATTTCAAGGCATGGGCCTGTTGTTGTCATTCCATTCTTGCTATAAAGTTACACTGCTTGTTCAGTGTTTCCTCTCTCCCTTTCCTTTAATCTCCCCTTGCTATTCTCCCATGCTTTTGGCATATTTTCTGTAATATTATTACTAAAATTTCTTGGGAGTTTTAGCTTGGTAACAGAATGAATTCTGTTCTTTTCCCCATGTTTACGTCCTCACCCATGGGTGTTCAGACGTTGTGTTCTGCATCTACCATTGATGTTCTGCAGTTTCTTCCCTGGAAGTCTCTGTTTTGCATCAGATAGTGTTGTAATTGGTAACTGATTTCGGGCCATGTTTATCAGTGCCTGGAGTCATGTTTCTGGTGTTTATACACTTCTTGTTTACATTGACAACTGTTTCTGTTGAGAGGGATTTCTTGTCTTTGTATTAGCTTAATCATAACAAGATACATTATTATTATACGTAAGTGTTGCATTAATTTTTTTGAAATGTTTTAAAAAATTTTGTCCACACTTAGGCTTTTTGGGGATCCATTAGGGCTCAACGTTACTTTCAGAAACTTGGGCTTTTTTGAAAAAATATTTTTTCAAAACATTTTTTTGATTTCTATTATTTTTTCTATGTTAATGGATCATGTTATTATGTATCTTTGTTCTCAGGGGTTGGTGCGAGTACTAGGACTTTTTGTGTTCTTTTCACAATGAAAGGATATTGTTCAAATTGTAATAAGAGGAAATCTTCCTCTGACTTTCATAATCATTGTATTAATTGTAGTCAGTGTACTCGCACTAACTCCTGTTCAGTATGTGTCAATTGGGATGACAAACATTGGAAACGTGTGTCACGGTATGTTGTTAGCGGGGAAAAGGCCATGCCGGTCCTTTCTCCGCAGGGTCACTCTAGTTTATCAATCTCTATTTCAGAGGAACAAGAACAGGGTGATGTTTCCGTGATGTCTTCCAAAAGTGTGCCTCCGTCGTCACAGTTAAATGAAGAGCTAGCGGCAAAAGTGCTCATGGAAATACGTCAATTGCCTAAGAGGTCCCTAGTAGGATCGACGGCATTGGCGTCCGCTAGCTCGCCTGGTGTAGTGACCATTCATCGAATGGCTCGGCAGCCGGGTTCGTCCATTGCGGTCCAGGAAGGAGATTTGGGTGATGCGAGCACTATAATAAGACAAAGTGCACACCCAGTGAAGACAGATCAGAGGAGAGAACGGAGGAAGTTTATTTGTCCGGTTCCTAGCTCGTCCAGGTCCATCCGGGCTGCGAGCGAGAGAGGTCCCAAATAGCACAACAGTAGGTGATAATTGAGAATACGAGCTCACCTGTACATGTACGTGTACATGTACATGTACACCTCTATAGGATTTAGTGTTAAAATCGTGTACATGTACACGATTTTAACAGTTTTTTGGGTGTACTCGAATTTTTTTAACACTGAATTGTATCCTAGACGCCCGTAGTTTTACGTACACGTACATGTACCGTTTTGATTGAAATCGGCAAATGAGTTTTCCCCATAGGATTCAGTGTTAAATTGCGAGCAAAAAAACGTTTTGTCGTTTCGAACACATCGTCTTGCCGATTCTAACAATCCGCGTCCGTACACGATTTTAACACTGAAACTCTATGGAGGCGTACACGGAGATTCACTTGCGGATTTTAGGTCGGAAATCGACTCGTGTGAAGAGGTTGTGTTCGAATTCTCAAACCCACTGTCGCATTTCTCGAAGTGAGACTAGCGCACGTTATTGCGAGGTGATCTTAATAAGCACTTGATGGAAATGTTTTGAATGAAGAGTGTTGCCATGTGTTAGAATCCGCAAACCCACTGTCCTGTTTTCCTGAAGTAAAAACCCACACATGTTATCGTTATGACTGAATGAGGTTTTCGTTCAAAAAGAGTCGATTATGAATTATGATCTGTATTATAGACATTCATGTCTTGGTTCAATGTGATGAAGAGAAATTGAGTTTAGGGATATTGTTCAAAAGAGTCGATAAAAATATGATCTGTAATAAATATTCGTGTTTTGTCTTGATGTAAAGAAGAGAAATTGACTTTTAAGCGTTCGTTCAAAAGAGTCAAACACTTAGCGGAATGTTTAAACGCATTTTCCGCTCAATTAGGTTTTGAGTGGTAAAATTTTTAATATATTAACGATAGCAATCAGAGAGAGATTTGAAAATGAATAAGTTCTCAGCGTTAAAAATTAGAAAACCAGTTTTCTTTTGTGTGTTGAAATGTTTTAACGGTCATCAAAGGGATTCTCTCTTAATTCGATACTGAGTGAATGGTTCTTTGATATGTGAATGGAAATCTTTTGACAAAACATAAAACTACTATCAAAATGCGTTAAATCAGAAACCGGTTTGTCATGTACTGCTTAAACGTATTTTTAAACTTCTCCAATTCAATCAACAGTGAGTTGAGATGTGAATATTTTTAGTTTATTATATTAAAGACAGAAAGATTTTTATTACTTAAAAACATAAAAATATAATTAAACATTTAATTTTGAAAATAATAAAACAACTAAAACGAAAGATGTTTTTATAGATGGATTCTAGACACCGAGATCGAATTTTAGAAGAGTTTGAGCGTGCTAAGAAGGGCATTCAGTCAGCTGATAGAAGCAGACGTCTTGGTGAGATGGAACTCAAACGCGAAGCCACAAAAATATTTAAACCCGTGACGGAGGGTCAAGAGCGAAGCAGGAAGGAGATAGTCGAAGAATTGAGACCCATAAAGGAGAGTTCTTTGAGAAGGGGTTCGTTGCCTCTTAGTTTTGGAAATCGGTATTCCGTTCAATCTACACCGGATTATGTTCCCACGGGAATTCAAACAGAGAGCGAGTCTGATGATACAGCTTCGACTATCACCACTAGTAGCATCGCATCGTCTGATGATGATGGCGGTAAGAGAGATCAGTTGTATCGATTTTATAAGGATTCGGAGGGAAGGATTTTTGTAGGAGACACAGAAGTAGATATTGGCGATGATAAATTGATCGTGGGTTTGAACAGATACGAATTGACTGATGGACTGTGCAGATTACTCCTTTACGACAAGCCTAGCGATTACACGGATCAGGATTCCGACAATTACGGCGACATTCTGGTTCAGACCCACGCCATGAAGAGAAATAACGATGCCTGAGAGACGAGACCCAAAGCCAACAGAGGTTACAAGTGGACGAAAGTGGTGAAACCAATATGGGATATGAACAAGAAGTTCATCGAATTGGTGACTGGCAAAGGGTGAAAACCACTTTTCTTCCGAGCAATTCTGACGCTCTGTCTCAGAGATTGAGTTTGTTGATGGCGAACAGACGGGCTGGTAACACAGGATTAGATAATCAGATAGTTACTATATCTGACGAATTGTTAAGACAGAAGGTTTTGAATAAAAACCACTATAAAAGGCTGATGAACGAATTGAAGGATTGATGTGTATATAATAAGTAGAGAGAAACAAACAAACAAACAAAAATAAAACAGTAAATTTTTACACTAGAATAATAAAAGTATTTAAAAACAAAACGATTTACCAGTGAAAAAAACAAAAATATATTATAAAAATAAAATATGTTGGTGATAAAGAACAGGGGATACGTCAAAACTTAAGTTCAAGGCGGTTCTGGCATCGTCGATTCTATAATGCGAGCGTTCACGAGCGATGCGGGTAGAAAACTCGCATCGACCGTGTTTGAGGTCGGTAAGAAGACGGCTTTGGATGCTGGTAAGAAAGCCGCTTCCGAAGCCAGTGGTAGGATAGCTTCTGTGGCTGGCAAGAGGGCAGCCAACGCGTTGATCGACAAGTTGATCAGTCCGCCGGCAAAGCGAGCTGCGTTAGAGCGAACGCCGAAAAGTTGGAAAGATTTTAAGGATGCTGTGGTACCCATACAAGATTTAGCCAAAATGACGAGTGGATCTGGATTGAAGAGAACTCGCGACGGTGTGATATAAATAAATAATAACATTAAAAACTGAGTTTGAAAAACATAAAAAATTTGCGTTTGAAAAGAATCTAAAATAACAACAAAAAAAAAATAAAACAAAGATGAACATTAAAGATATGTCTTGGAACGCCGCCGCGACCAAGAGGTCGAATAACGAGTTCTTTCCCAGAAGCATAAGAGGTTTGATAGTGGGAAAATCGAATTGTGGAAAGACCAATCTGTTGATGAATCTGTTGTCCCGACCTGACTGGTTGGATTACGACAGATTGTTCGTGTTTGGCAAGAGCTTGTTTCAACCCGAATACAGATTGCTTCGAGAGTGCATGGATCGTAGATTGCCCAAGGACGTCATAGCTAGAATCTTTGACAGTAGGGAGGAATTCGACAAGAGTGAAGATCCACTTTCGACCATTTTGGACGGTGCGGCGATGGAGCTGATGAAGAGAAATGCATCTTCGAACGTCGAGTGTCGATTTTATGAGAACGCTAGCGACGTTCCGGATCCTAGAGAATAGAAATCGGAAGATAAGAATCTCATGATTTTCGACGATCTGCTTTTGGAGAGACAGAACCGATGCGAATCGTATTACGTTAGGGGTCAACACAGCAACGTGGACTGTTTCTACCTGTCGCAGAATTATTTTCGATTGCCCAGACAGACGATAAGGGAGAACGCTAATTTTCTATGTCTCTTTCGCCAAGATCTCAAGAATCTCAATCACATCTACGGCGATCACGTCACAAACGACATGAGCGCAGCGGAATTCAGGAGATTCTGCAAGAGGGTTTGGGATGGTGGACTTTACAATTTCGTCGTAATCGATTTGACAAGTGAATTTAATCGCGGAAAATATCGGTGCGGATTCGACAAGTTTTATGTTTCTGATGATAATAAGATAGAGTGTGAAAATAAAATTTAGAAAATAATCTTCAAATAATTAGTTTTCAATAAAAAAAAAAATTAAATTAAATATAATGTTCGAACATGGAGAATTGCTAGAACGGATAGCCGAGAATACGGCTGCAAAACAATCCACTCAAATTGTGGTGAGTGGCGATTCGACTCGATTCGCTACGAAATTCGAACCTTCCATCAAATTGAATAGAGAGAAAAGATACGAGATGGCGTTGGTGAATCTGGAGACTTATTATTCCTTTCCCAACGTCACCGAAAAGAATAACTCGTTCAAGTATTCCGACGGAGTGGATTGGTTGGAGATTCGAATTCCCAAAGGGAGTTACGACATAGACGATTTGTACAATTACATTCAGACGCGAATGAAGACGGATGGAAAGGGAAGCAACAAGATCAGACTCGCTCCCAATCCTAATACCTTACAGACGATGTTGGATTTGGAAGATAATTTTCGAGTGGATTTCAACACAGACGATTCTATAGGCAAGATGTTGGGATTCGATCGAAAGATGTATCGAGGCCACGTGGCATCTGAAAATACAGTCGACATTATCGCAGTCAATAGCATTCTGGTGAACGTGGACGTGATTGCTGGAAGCTACGTGAATGGTAGCGCTCAACCGACGATCTATTCCTTCTTTCCAAACGTGTCGCCGGGTTATAAGATCGTGGAGCGACCTCAAAATTTAGTTTATCTACCAGTGATTTTAGACACATTGTATAGTCTCAAAACCACGTTGACGGATCAAAATGGTGAACTGTTAGATCTTCGCGGAGAGAGGGTGACGATACGATTTCACATAAGAGAAATATAAAAGCAAAAAAAAAAATATTGTGTATGTATATAGATAACAAAAATAAAATAAACGCAATATTAATTTTACAAAATTATTTTAATATAATTATTAAACAAGAAACAATTGAAGTAAATATATTTTAAAAAAACAGAATTATGACAGGATACGTGATTAAAAATGTGAACATATCCACAGGACAGAGGAAGAAACTTAAGAGAGCGTTAACAACTCGAGGCGAGGCGGTGCGATTCAAATTCACTCACGAAGATCTGACGAGAGGCGGTCAGGATTCGATCGCCTGGACCAGAAGTCAAATCAAAAGGATGGAGAAAGCGATTCGCGATGGAAGAGGGTTGACGGTGAGATTGAGTCCCGCTCAATTGAGATACAATTTGAGAATGAAAGGTGGTTTCCTACCGCTATTGGCAGGAATCGCCGCAAAAGCATTACCATTCGCCGCAAAGGCACTACCCTTTCTCGGAAAGACTCTCGGCGTGGGAGCTCTCACGGGACTCGCTAGTTCGGCAGTTGAGAAATTAATGGGTGGCAGCAGACTGTTTTTGAAGAAGGGAGGAGCCGTGTGTCGCGTCCACATAGACGACAGCGGTAAAGGATTATATCTAGAACCCGTTAGAGGTGGCAACTCTCTGAGAGGAAATGGTCTCTATCTGAAGAGTGGACAGATCGTTGAGCGACTCGGCAAGGGTTTGTTGCTCGGTGAGAATTCGCCGTTTAAGAATATACCAATTTTGAATATGTTATTATAATATAAAATTATATAAAATATAAATCATAAAAAAGTATAAAATAATATATTTAAAATGGATAAAAAGGTGGAGAAACAATTAGACGATAATGACGAATATCGCGAGACAGAGTGCGAAGAAACAAACAAAAAAATGAGATCAAAAGATGATCTCATTACTTTTTTTTTTTCCTTCTTCTTTGCTAAAAAATCAATCTCTCTATTGTTTATATTTCCAAGTCTGTTATTAGCATCTTGACACTCGTGTTTTCTCCTTTTTCGAAAACGTGTTGAATGTTTATCATTACTCTTTTGAGTTGTTTTACATCGGTCAACTCGCTCTCACCACCCAATTTCTTCACGAGTTCGAATGAGATGTTTGGAAATATGTAATTTCCATAGGGCAACGACAAATCGTCCTTGTCGAATTCTCTATCTTCGGCGATGACGATGTTCTGCAGATCGCTTTGGTACTCGTAAATCAAATCGAGCGCAGCTTCGTCCAATTTCAAAGGCATCTTATATCTGTCGTATTTATACTCTAAGCCCTTCGTCTCAACCTTGTTCAGTTCGATGGGATCGTGTCGTTGTAATCTATAGATTTTATGACCGAATTTCTTATTCATTTCGACTCGTTTCAATTTCAATTCGCATCTTCTAGGTGTTGCTGTCCTCATGATCGATTATTTAGTTTTTTTTGTTTTACGAATTCTTGCAAATAATGTATATTTTAAATTTTGTATTTTAATAATTTGTTTAAAAAAAGTTTTGTTTTTTTTTGCTCCTTATATATATAAAAAAAAAAGTTGTTTTTTTAATTTTAATTTCTTTAATGTGAAAAAATTTTTTTGTAAAAGTTTTTTTTTCTCTTTATATACATATAAAAAAAGTTGGTTTTTCGCGTCTGCTTCGCGGAAATTTGTTTTGAACCTCGTGCGACACTTCGCGTAAAAGTCGTAAGAGTTCTATTTGTCTTGAACCTTCTTCTTCTTTTTTAATAGTTCGAACGACATTGTCGATTAATTCTTCTTTTTTAATAGTTCGAACGACATTGTCGATTAATTTTTGTTTGCTAATAGTATTACGATTCGATTTTCTATCGCAAATCGTATCGTTTTCTTTCGAAACGCGTAAATATAAATTACGATTTTTTTCTTCTTGGTTTTTTGGAGAATAACGATTTATTAAACAACGTCGACGTTTATGTCGAGATTCCGCCGTGGATGTTGTCGTCATGATCGATTATTTAGTTTTTTTGTTTTACGAATTCTTGCAAATAATGTATATTTTAAATTTTGTATTTTAATAATTTGTTTAAAAAGTTTTTTTTTTTGCTCTTTATATATATAAAAAAAAGTTGTTTTTTAATTTTAATTTCTTTAATGTGAAATTGTCGCAAACATCTTGTTTCTACCATGCACACATCTGCGTTACTGTAGAGAATGTTATTCTGAAGACGAGAAAACGTGTTCGTTCTGCAAACGAGAAATAAAAGCGATCGTAAATTGTTTTGAATAAAAACACATTAAAGAAAAAATTGAATTTAAAAAAAATCTTTTTTTATATAAAGAGTAAAAAAAACAAAACTTTTTAAACAAATTATTTAAATACAAAATTCGGAAAAAAATATATTCTTACAAAATGAAACAAACAGATAAAAAAAAATTGGAAAATTTAAATGAGAAAACCATACCTCAGTTAAACAAGATTTGTAAACTATTAAAAATTTCACATTTCAGAAATCATAGAACTAAATCAAAAAAGATTGAAGTCATACAGAAACATTTGCGAAACGATGGAAAGGCAAACGAAATGCCGATAGCAACGACGTCAAAAAATGCATCGGTTGTGAAAAATGAGAAGAAGAAGAAAAAGATAGTAAAAGGAATCGAAATGCCGATAGCAACGACGTCAAAAAATGCATCGGTTGTGAAAAATGAGAAGAAGAAAAAGATAGTAAAAGGAATCGAAATGCCGGCGTCGAAAAAAAACGAAAATGTTTCGATTGTGAAAAATAAGAAGATGACTAAACGAAAAGCCGTTGAAGAACTTCAAGTTTCCAAAGAAAAGAAAAGAAAAACTAAAACGAAAATGAGTGATGCACATCAGATTCTAGGCAAACGAGATATATCGAGCGAACTTCGACGAGCAATAGACGAAGGGAAAGGAGAAGAATATCTAGCGCGACTCGCCCCAGAACTATTTCAATCGAAGTCCGTGGAACGGGAGAGTGCGATCAATGGTATTTTTAAAACTTTCGACGTGGTTCCCTCGTTGAAGAAAATCGATCCGAAATTGTTCATGGAACGGGTGAAGAAAAAAGTATTGGATTTGTTTCGCAAATACATGAAATTGGGACTAAAAATTAAGATGATACTCCATTGCGTGATGAATAAAATCGATGTGAAGTCCGGCGAGAGCATTGTGAAAAATGCATATTTCAGATCTAACGTCGAACCCGTATTTCGAGGTTCAGATTTATCCGACGTTTTCGAAAAGATGAAAGACAAGATGTTGACGTCTCTCACAAATTATCAACATGAAGGTAGTAATTGGACGTTCGATGAGGTGTTGAAACTCGAAATTCACATAACTAAAAACGATTTGTTGAAAGGGTCTTCCTACGTGAAATTACCGTATTTCCTGGCTAAGAAATACGCCGTGATCAATGTGAAAAATAACGATGATCAGTGTTTTAAATGGGCAGTCACCTCCGCTTTATACCCTGTCGAAACGAACTCCGATAGAGTTTCTCATTACGAGGAAACTTCTAAAAATCTCGATTGGACCGAAGTGACTTTTCCAACGCAGTTAAAACACATCAAACGTTTCGAGGCTCAAAATCCCACCGTAGCGGTGAACGTCTTGGGATACGACGATGAAAAACGAAAGATCTATCCTCTCAGACTGACTTCGTATCTCGGAAGAGAAAAGACGATTATTTTATTATTGATTTCGAATGGTGACAGTCGTCATTATTGTTGGGTTAAACATCCGAGCCGATTACTGTCGAAACAAAATAATAATCATAACGGAAAGATATCTTTATGTTACAATTGCATGAACGTGTTTCACAGCGAAGACTCGTTGGCGAAACATCAGGAATATTGCAACGAAAATCAAGGTGTCGCCGTCGAAATGCCCAAACCCAACACCATCATGAAGTTTGAAAATCACAATAGAAGGTTAAAAGTACCATTCGTCGTGTACGCCGATTTCGAATGTTTCACCGCGAAAATGAGTTCCTGTCAACCCAACGCTCTTCAAAGTTACGTCGAAAGATATCAAAAACACATACCTTCGGGCTATTGCATTTACGTGAAATGCGCTTTCTACTCACAACACGACATGGGTCCCTTCACCTACACGAAACAGTATGAAGATGACGATGTGGCTCAAAGGTTCGTGGAAGAGTTAGAATGGAAACTTCAAATGTTATACGACAAATTCAAAACTCCGGCAGAAATGATCATCACGTGAGAGCAGCAGGACGAAAATAACAGAGCCATCGAATGTCACATATGCAGACAATCGTTCGACGAGAATTCGAAGGAAAATAAGAAGGTCAGAGACCACGATCATTACACGGGTCTGTATCGCGGTCCAGCTCACAGCAAGTGTAATTTAAAATATCGAGACGCCGTTTTCTATCCGGTGATGTTTCACAATCTCTCGGGTTACGACAGTCATCTGTTCGTGAAAAATCTCGGCACCTCACACGAAGAATTAAATTGCATCGCAAACAGCGAAGAAAGATACATTTCCTTCACGAAATGGAAGCTCATGGAGGAGAAAAGAGTAATCGACGGAGAGACGTTGGAAGAAAAAACGAAATTCATTCGTAGAGCCATACGTTTCATCGACAGTTTTAAATTCATGTCGACCGCTCTGGAAAAATTAGTCGATAACATGAGCAAGGATAAATTTAAAATCATGAGCGAACATTTCGGAGAACGTGTAGACGTCATGTTGAGGAAAGGAGTCTATCCTTATGATTACATGAACGGTCTAAAGAGATTCGAAGACACCGCACTACCTTTATTTTAAAGATTTTTATTCGAAATTATACAAATCCGACATTTCCGACGAGAATTACGAACACGCTAAAAACGTGTGGAAATCATTCGATATGAAAACCATGAGAGATTATCACGATCTCTATCTGAAGACCGACGTTCTACTCTTAGCAGACGTGTTCGAAAATTTTCGAGACGTCTGTTGTCGAAATTACGATCTGGATCCCGCTTGGTATTTCACCGCACCCTGTCTGGCGTGGGACACTCTGTTGAAGACCACCGAAGTCCAATTGGAATTATTATCCGATGTGGACATGTTGCTCATGTTCGAAAGGGCTGCGAGAGGTGGCGTCTCGATGATCTCCCACAGACATTCTGAGGCTAACAATCCCTACATGAAAAAAGGTTTCGATTCGAAATGGTCGACTAAATACATACAGTATTGGGACACCAATAATCTGTACGGTTGGGCTATGAGTCATCCTTTACCGATTGGAAATTTCGAATGGGTGAAGGAACCGAAAGAGATGCAAAAATGGAGAGACTATCCTTGCATTTTAGAAGTAGATTTGAACTATCCGGAAGAATTACACGATCTACACAACGATTATCCACTGGCTCCCGAATGAAGGGAAGCGAACGAGGGAGATGAGGAAAAACTCATTCCCAATTTATTTAACAAACGTAACTACGTCATCTACAGTGAGAATTTGAAACAATACGTTGATTACGGGATGAAATTAGTCGACATACATCGCATCATTCGATTTGACGAAGAGCTTTGGATGAAAAAATACATCGATCTCAACACGAATCTCAGAATTCGAGCTGAGAACGATTTCGAAAAAGATTTCTTCAAACTCATGAACAACTGCGTGTACGGTAAATTGATGGAAAACATCAGGAAGAGAACTGACGTTCGACTCGTCACGTCTGAGAAAAGAGCTAAAACATTAGTGGCGAAACCCAATTACAAACACCGAACCATATTCGACGAAAATCTAGTGGCCGTTCACATGCAAAAGACGCACCTGAAGTTCGACAAACCGTATTATCTCGGACCGATCATCTTAGATGTCAGCAAGCGATGTACGAGTTTCACTACGATTACGTCAAACGAAAATTTGGTGATAAAGCCAAACTACTGTTCACCGACACGGACAGTTTAGTTTACGAGATAGAGACGAAAGACATCTACCGAGATATATCTCAGGACGTGGCCGAGTGGTTTGACACGAGCAATTATCCCGTCGATCACCCGTCCAACATTCAATCGAACGACAACAAGAAGGTGTTGGGTAAATTTAAGGACGAGAGCGGTGGTAAGCAAATCGTCAAATTCGTGGGCTTGAGACCCGAACTGTATGCTTATCGTCTAGAAGATGAAGAGATCAAGAAGTGCAAAGGAGTTAAAGCGTGCGTGGTGAAGAAAAACATCTCTTTCCAAGAGTATAAAGATTGTCTGTTAGGAAGTGGTCTGGTGTATAAGACTTTGAAATCGATTCGAAGCGAAAATCACGACTTGTATACTGAAATAGTCAACAAGATTTCGCTGACGATGATAAGAGATTCATATTAGACGATAAAATATGCACTCGGACATTGGACTGTGGATCTAACTATAGACGATATGAATGTGGATGATTGGATTCCAGATACGATTTCGGATGATAAGATTCCAGATATGATTGTGGATGATAGGATTCCAGAAAATCAAGAGGAATTAGACGGATTCAAAATTATAGAAATCGATAGTAACATCGAGAGTCCAGAAAATCAAGAGGAATTAGATGGATTAAAAATTATAGAATACGATAGAGACATCGAGAGTCCAGAAAATCAAGAGGAATTAGATGGAATCAAAATGATAGAAAACGATAGAGACATCAAGAATGTTAGTTTAAAAAAAAAGAGAAAAAAACAAAAAAGAATAACATCATTTTTTAGTGAATTATAATAAAATAAATAAAAAAAAAATATATACACATTATGAATAAGAAAATAAAGTTATCCGTAGAAGGTGTCGTCTTACCTAACGAACCCCTATCCAACATCGATCTGTTGAATGCGGCAAAAGATTTGAAAATCAAAGATTTTCTAGGCGTGTTTTCCAGAGATGCCTTGCCGAAGAGAAGACCTCGACAATCGGAATGCGGAATTTTAAATCTAGATGATTCATCGGGTGAAGGCACTCACTGGGTGGCGTGAATCAAGAACGGGAAGAAAAAAAATTATTATTTCGACAGCTGCGAATCTCTCCGCCAAAAGAAATAAAGAACTATTTCAACAAATCGATGTTTCGTTACAACATGGAACAAGTGCAATCACCAGATCAAGTGTTTTGCGGTCACCTGTGTCTCTACATTCTCAAGAGATGGTCTGAAGGAGATCGATTTCAAGACATTCTCAATGATTTACATTAGAGAGAGATTTTTTTTTTTTTTATAGTATATATAAAGATAAAAAATTATTTTAAAAAAATTTTAATCGAATAAAAACGAAAAATAAAATAACATAGTTCATTTTTAATAAACTGCGTTTTGAATATATTTTTCTAAAAACAAAAAATCCCACAACAACATGCCAGTCGATAAATTTGGTAGAAGTGACGACGAAAAAGTCAACCCAAGAAAGAAGAGGAAGACATTCGAAGTCGACGATGGTTACGACGTTGTCAACTTGGACGAACGTTACGTTCGGAGATACGAACCTCGAGAAGAACCTTTGAACATGAACGATAAGAAGCTGTACAATCTTCCCGAGCCGATAGATCTCGCAGATGCTGCGACTAAAAAATACGTTGACAGGGGGAACGCCGATTTCGAACGAATCATGCTAGATAATTACGTGGATAAAACCATGACCGACGATCTCGATCTGAAATCCAAACGTTTGGTGAACGTCGTGAATCCCATAGATCCCACCGATGCCGCAACCAAGAAATACGCGGACGACTCTCACGCGAGATTCAGCGAACACCTGAGAAATAGATACGTTCAGAAAACGATGCACTCGGAATTGAATGCCAATTATAACAAGATAACGAACGTGGCCACTCCCACGAATCCTAAGGACATGGCGACCAAACACTACGTAGATCTGGAACAGAGAAAGTCTGACAGACGAGAAATGAAATCGGATCTGAATGCGGGATTCAACAAGATATTGAATCTGTCGAAGATCGACGACACGGATGCGGACTCAACCGCGGTCAACAAGGGCTACGTGGATTCTGCCGTGATACGATCACAAGAATACCTAGAATTGCAAGTGGACGATCTCTACCTGAACAAACAATCTGGCAGAACCATGGAGGGTGGTATCGACATGAACGGTAAGAATTTATTCGGACTCAGTCATGATCCTGAATTCGATTGCAGCGCGGTCAGCAGAAAGTACGTGGACGACAACTCGGTCTGGAGAAAGGGTGACATCATGGAAGGTAAACTAGACATGGGTGGACACGTGCTCACGAATCTACCGGATCCCGTGAACATGATGGATGCCTGCACCCTGATTTCGGTGGTGGAGAAAGTCAAATATGCAAGACAATTGATCACTGTGTTGGCCGAAGAGGCCGGCGCCTTAGATGAGGGAAAAGCTGAGTGGTCTTTCAGAAATGGAGGTAGCGGATCGAAACATGGTCAGGTGGGATATCCCGTGCCGCTGGGAGGTGAAATCCTTCGAATGAATCTGGCTTCCTCGGATTTGAATAACAGAGCGGTCGTCAATCTCATGGTGAATGGTGTAGAGAGCGATAAGAGATACAGCGTTGAAAAGACTGAGAATCAACACGCGAATGTTAGCACGTTCGGCACGCCTCTCAAAGTGAACGCCGGAGACAGGATTAATTTCGTTACGAAAACCAATAATCCCGAAAGTAATGAGATCATCTTTAGATCTCATTTTTTTTTTGTTTTCCTTCTTCTTCACTATTGCCATATATTATAATAACGTTTCCTTTTTTCTCAATTTTCAGCGTCGATTCTTCTTTTTTTTTTTTTTTTTTTTTTTTTTTTTTTTTTTGTGATATGATACATTTATAACAACATTTTTAGCTCACCAACTTTAGTTGTGTGAGCTTATGGCATGGCTCGATCAGTCAGCGTCGGCGTCGGCGTCAGCGTACGTGTCCAATAATGTTAAAGCTTCTGTTTAGGTCACTTACTCACCCTATTTCCATATCATGGCCTTTATAATGCTGCTATATGATGATTATTATCATTATATCATGATTTAACCCCTCATACCCTGCATTTTAAACATTTTTCTTGACATTTTTAGTTGCGTTTAGTTTTCTGTTTAGCTCAGAATTTCATGTTTAACTTAGTGTTTAGGTCAGCTGCTGTGCTCCTTCTCTTCCAATGGCACTTATATTCATCATACATGTTCCTCAGTATCATTGTTCCATGATTAACCCCTCATACCCTGCATTTTAAACATTTTTAGCTCACCTGACTGAAAGTCAGGGTGAGCTTTTCTGATCACTTTTCGTCCGTCGTCCGGCGTCCGTCGTCCGGCGTGAAGGTGGTGTTTGGGTCTTTTTCTTCCAAACCACTGGCCGCATGTTAATGAAATTTCATGTGAGTAGGGGTTATATAGCGGCATTTTGATTTTTGGGCAAATTAGGTTTCGGCTCATATTGAGCAGAGGGGTGGGGCAAAAATGCTCCAATTCTTAAAAAATCTTCTTCTCAAGAACCAGCAATAGCAGAGACTTGATATTTGGTATGCAGCTTCCTTTTGAGGTGTAGACTCAAGTTTGTTCAAGAGAAGTTTGTAGGTCTATACTTGGCGATGTTATGGGAGGAGCAAAAATTTTGGCCCCACCCCAAATTTCTATTTTTTAAACCGAGAGGCCAATTTGAACCAAATTTTATGTGAGGGCTTATTGGGTCATAAGTACCTAATTTATGCAGAAATTTTTTTTCCTGTAGCCCCGTGGGAACCACAGGAGCTAAAAATAGAAAAAAATTAAAACGCCTATATCTCAAAAACTGCACGGCAGTGAGAATTTTTATTTGGTGTGAAGCTTTCTTGGGACCAACAGAAAGGATTGGTAAAAAAAAATTGCTATCGGTTTTATCATAGGGTACTTTTTCGGGACTCTGAAAAAGTGCTGAGTCAGTATTTTTTAACACAGTAGGCAATGGGAAAAAAATAAAGAATTGTTTTCTTCCAAACCACTGCTCTAAAAGCTTTCATATTTTACATATAACATCTTTGGAACATTGATTCACATATTTGTAGAAATCAAATTCCTCGGTCCATATTTGGGTTCCCTATGGGAACCCAAATGTTCAAATTAGTGCAATATGAGGGATATATTTTAAAAATCTTCTTCTTCGGATCCACAAATCAGAATCTTTTGATATTTGCTATGCATCATCCTTAGGGGGGTGAGATTGATGTTTGTTCAAGCCAAGTCCCTGAGTTCATATTTGGACTCCCTTTGGGAACCCAAATTGTAACTTAGTGCAATACAAGGTATATTCTTTTAAAATCTTAGAAAGTGACCTTAAATTCCAATAAATAAATAGATAAATTATTGAGTACCCAATATGGGGATCTAACATATGAACACTCTGGGTTACTAAGTAGAGAAAACACTTTTATGTTGAAAAACTGATAATAACCACAAGGCAGAATCCCTTGCTATTTTGGTGATATGACTCGGCCAGTATCAGGTGAGCGCCCTCAGGCCCCGTGGGGCCTCTTGTTCTTGACATTTTTAGTTGCGTTTAGTTTTCTGTTTAGCTCGGAATTTCATGTTTAACTTAGTGTTTAGGTCAGCTGCTGTGCTCCTTCTCTTCCCATGGCAATTATTTTCATCATACATGTTCCTCAGTATCATTGTTCCATGATTAACCCCTCATACATTGCATTTTAAACATTTTTCTTGAAATTTTTAGTTGCGTTTAGTTTTCTGTTTAGCTCGGAATTTCATGTTTAACTAAGTGTTTATGTCAGCTGCTGTGCTCCTTTTCCCACGGCACTTTATTCATCATACATGTTCCTCAGTATCATTGTTCCATGATTAACCCCTCATACCCTGCATTTTAAACATTTTTCTTGACATTTTTAGTTGTGTTTAGTTTTCTGTTTAGCTCGGAATTTCATGTTTAACTTAGTGTTTAGGTCAGCTGCTGTGCTCCTTTTCTTCCCACGGCACTTATATTCATCATACATGTTCCTCAGTATCATTGTTCCATGATTAACCCCTCATACCCTGCATTTTAAACATTTTTCTTGACATTTTTAGTTGCGTTTAGTTTTCTGTTTAGCTCGGAATTTCATGTTTAACTAAGTGTTTATGTCAGCTGCTGTGCTCCTTTTCTTCCCACGGCACTTTATTCATCATACATGTTCCTCAGTATCATTGTTCCATGATTAACCCCTCATACCCTGCATTTTAAACATTTTTCTTGACATTTTTAGTTGCGTTTAGTTTTCTGTTTAGCTCGGAATTTCATGTTTAACTTAGTGTTTAGGTCAGCTGCTGTGCTCCTTCTCTTCCCATGGCAATTATTTTCATCATACATGTTCCTCAGTATCATTGTTCCATGATTAACCCCTCATACATTGCATTTTAAACATTTTTCTTGAAATTTTTAGTTGCGTTTAGTTTTCTGTTTAGCTCGGAATTTCATGTTTAACTAAGTGTTTATGTCAGCTGCTGTGCTCCTTCTCTTCCCATGGCAATTATTTTCATCATACATGTTCCTCAGTATCATTGTTCCATGATTAACCCCTCATACATTGCATTTTAAACATTTTTCGTGAAATTTTTAGTTGCGTTTAGTTTTCTGTTTAGCTAGGAATTTCATGTTTAACTAAGTGTTTATGTCAGCTGCTGTGCTCCTTTTCTTCCCACGGCACTTATATTCATCATACATGTTCCTCAGTATCATTGTTCCATGATTAACCCCTCATACCCTGCATTTTAAACATTTTTCTTGACATTTTTAGTTGCGTTTAGTTTTCTGTTTAGCTCGGAATTTCATGTTTAACTTGGTGTTTAGGTCAACTGCTGTGCTTCTTCTCGTCCCATGGCACTTATATTCATCATACATGTTCCTCAGTATCATTGTTCCATGATTAACCCCTCATACCCTGCATTTTAAACATTTTTCTTGAAATTTTTAGTTACGTTTAGTTTTCTGTTTAGCTTGCAATTTCATGTTTAACTTGATGTTTAGGTCAGCTGCTGTGCTCCTTCTCTTCCTATGTCACTTATATTCATCATACATGTTCCTCAGTATCATTGTTCCATGATTAACCCCTCATACCCTGCATTTTAAACATTTTTCTTGACATTTTTAGTTGCGTTTAGTTTTCTGTTTAGCTCAGAATTTCATGTTTAAACAAGTGTTTAGGTCAGCTGCTGTGCTCCTTTTCTTCCCATGGCACTTATATTCCTCATTCATGTTCCTCAGTATCACTGTTCTATGATTAACCTCTCATACCCTGCATTTTAAACATTTTTCTTGACATTTTTAGTTGCGTTTAGTTTTCTGCTTAGCTCGGAATTTCATGTTTAACTTAGTGTTTAGGTCAGCTGCTGTGCTCCTTCTCTTCCCATGACACTTATATTCATCATACATGTTCCTCAGTATCATTGTTCCATGATTAACCCCTCATACCCTGCATTTTAAACATTTTTCTTGACATTTTTAGTTGCGTTTAGTTTTCTGTTTAGCTCGGAATTTCATGTTTAACTTAGCGTTTAGGTCAGCTGCTGTGCTCCTTCTCTTCCTATGGCAATTATTTTCATCATACATGTTCCTCAGTATCATTGTTCCATGATTAACCCCTCATACATTGCATTTTAAACATTTTTCTTGAAATTTTTAGTTGCGTTTAGTTTTCTGTTTAGCTCAGAATTTCATGTTTAGCTAAGTGTTTATGTCAGCTGCTGTGCTCCTTCTCTTCCCATGACACTTATATTCATCATACATGTTCCTCAGTATCATTGTTCCATGATTAACCCCTCATACCCTGCATTTTAAACATTTTTCTTGACATTTTTAGTTGCGTTTAGTTTTCTGTTTAGCTCGGAATTTCATGTTTAACTTGGTGTTTAGGTCAACTGCTGTGCTTCTTCTCGTCCCATGGCACTTATATTCATCATACATGTTCCTCAGTATCATTGTTCCATGATTAACCCCTCATACCCTGCATTTTAAACATTTTTCTTGAAATTTTTAGTTACGTTTAGTTTTCTGTTTAGCTCGGAATTTCATGTTTAACTTGATGTTTAGGTCAGCTGCTGTGCTCCTTCTCTTCCCATGTCACTTATATTCATCATACATGTTCCTCAGTATCATTGTTCCATGATTAACCCCTCATACCCTGCATTTTAAACATTTTTCTTGACATTTTTAGTTGCGTTTAGTTTTCTGTTTAGCTCAGAATTTCATGTTTAACTAAGTGTTTAGGTCAGCTGCTGTGCTCCTTTTCTTCCCATGGCACTTATATTCCTCATACATGTTCCTCAGTATCACTGTTCCATGATTAACCTCTCATACCCTGCATTTTAAACATTTTTCTTGACATTTTTAGTTGCGTTTAGTTTTCTGTTTAGCTCGGAATTTCATGTTTAACTTAGTGTTTAGGTCAGCTGCTGTGCTCCTTCTCTTCCCATGACACTTATATTCATCATACATGTTCCTCAGTATCATTGTTCCATGATTAACCCCTCATACCCTGCATTTTAAACATTTTTCTTGACATTTTTAGTTGCGTTTAGTTTTCTGTTTAGCTCGGAATTTCATGTTTAACTTAGCGTTTAGGTCAGCTGCTGTGCTCCTTCTCTTCCCATGGCAATTATTTTCATCATACATGTTCCTCAGTATCATTGTTCCATGATTAACCCCTCATACATTGCATTTTAAACATTTTTCTTGACATTTTTAGTTGCGTTTAGTTTTCTGTTTAGCTCAGAATTTCATGTTTAGCTAAGTGTTTATGTCAGCTGCTGTGCTCCTTCTCTTCCCATGACACTTATATTCATCATACATGTTCCTCAGTATCATTGTTCCATGATTAACCCCTCATACCCTGCATTTTAAACATTTTTCTTGACATTTTTAGTTGCGTTTAGTTTTCTGTTTAGCTCAGAATTTCATGCTTAACTTAGTGTTTATGTCAGTTTCTGTGTTTTACTTTTAAGAAGTTGTGTTTAGGTAAGCTTTGTCACATGTTATGAGCCTGTTTGATACAGTTCTTGTGTTTGCCAAAGTTACTATCAAAGAGGAATGTTGGTGAGCTATAGGGCGTTGGCGTCCTTCTTGTTGTTTATCCAAATCATAATTATGAATGAATGTTGTGCATCTCTTGGTAACACTCGCATCATCACCATTCTCTTCAGAAGGTAGTGGTGACGGTGGAAAGCGTCTCATTCTTTTCATTTCCAATCGTCTATCCCGCTGTTTATCTAACCATTTTTCCACATCGTTTTTTTTGGCTTGCAACACAGGATGGAACATCTGACGGAAACGGAGAGACGATCGCACAGGATCAAACAATCTAAGATCTGTTCGAGTTTTAATATCTTCGTCACGAAATATCCTTTTTGTTTCTCTCGAGTGAATAGCACGCGATCTCCCAAGTAATTCAGAACGTAATCGTAAAAATCTTTTTTTCTCAAACGCGAAAATGGAACGTTTATTTCGTTTTCTACGTGACTACTTACGAATTGTAACATCGAGAATGTCGAAAAAAGACAATTTTTTTCTCGGATGAAACTTTTTTTTGTTAAAAAAATATCATTAAAAACGAATTTATTTTTTTTACGTTTTTTTACTTATTTTTACATCATTAAAAAATAAGTTAAAAAAACCCTCAAAAATATAATCCAAAATCGCGGAAGAAAAAATACCAAATAAACGATGCCTCTAATATATCAATCTCCAGAAAAGTATTCGATCTGAAATGTTTTTTTTCTTTAGTAAAAGAATTTTGTCACTTATGACGATGATTAAAATTGCATCCTTTTTTAATTTTCTATCCATTTATGATTACAATTTATACACTTTGCGAATACGGTTGTTGGTTCATCACCAGATCCAGTTTGTTGAGATTCAATTTTTATTTGATGTTTCTTACATTTGCAACATTTTAAAATTGTACTTTTTATAATTTCTTCATTAGATCTTATGAGATCAAACTCTTCTTTTTCTTTTAAACGATATTCGTCAAAATCACAACTATTCCATCCTTTTTTTGTGTTACGTTCTTCATATTCAATTTGAATCCATTTTTCCAAGTATTTTTTTTTAACGTCGTAGTAATCTTTTCTGAACAGACGATTTGTTGTTTTCGTGTCAAAAACATCCATTTTGTTTTCGAGATTTTGGTTTTTAATTAATCTTACATCCACATTTTTAACGTTTATTAATTTTTTTTTTCACACACTCGTCTCTCATCGAATGATCGACATCTTATTTCCGTCCGATTTGAATTGTAATTCTCTGTCCGACAGGACCAGGGCGAAGGCTTCGGTTTTTCTCGGAACGTACCTATCGAATTGCATCTTGATCTGAATGTCTAACACACTACTCTTGAGTCATTCACTCTGTTTACTGACGTCGAATACGAACATGGGATACATCGACTTGTATTTGCCGGGAGACATGTTAGGGTTGCTCATCAATTCGTCTAGACCGTGATACTTCTTTCTAAAATCAGCGGCGTCGCCGTACAGTCTGCAGAAATCGTTCTTGTCGAACGACGAGTTGTAATCGATTGCTGGATATCTCGTGGCATTCAGAAACACTTGCATGTTTCTCAAATGGCAGTGATCGAACAGCGACGCATTCTTTTCCTGAAACCCATCCCTATCGGTCTGAAACGCAACTACGATGAAACGCGGTCTCTCGGAAGCGGATTTCACCGTCAATCTCCAATCGAAGTGATTCGTGGAGGGAGGAATGCTAGCCGTGTCGCACTGTCTCATTCTAAATCCCATGGGTAATTTACTCTTGGATTCTATGATCTTGTAGAGACGCGCTATCATGTGTAGAGTTATCTTACCCGCATCGGTCGCAGTGAGTCTCACTATTGCGTCGTCATTTCCTTTTCGAATCAACGTCAGATTGTGTTTGAATCCGTACATGATCTTGTTGTAATCGTCCGCAAATCCGAAGATGTGTTTCAAAGGTATCCTGAACAAAAACGTTCCTTTAGGTCTGGACGTCTTGACGACATAGTCGAATATCAAGGCAGCGCCGGCGCTAGCAGGGCCTACAGTGTCTTTCACCCACAACTGATTAAGTCCTCTAGATTTCGAAAAATCATCAGGATACGTCAAGAGTCCGAACATCGTGGTGGGCTGACCGGGATGAAACACAGATTCTATCTCTTGTCCGGATAACATGTATTTTATATTACTGAATAGATGCATGATGCCATTATTGGCTAGAGTAACCGTGTCGTCGTCGGCATAGTCGCTCCCATCTTCCTTGGTGAGACGTCCCTGCACCACTATGTAACTTTCGCTAGGATGTACAAATAAATCTTGAGTTTCGACGTTGATTCTTATCTCTCCCGCATTGTTCAAACTCGTTCCGGTTACCGGTTCGTATTCGTGAACCTCATATTCTTGAATACTTTCATCTTTCACTATGCTTTGTGCTATATCGAGTATATTTGTCATTTTAAAGGATTTTTAGTTTTATGTTTATTAATTAACTTGCTTTCTTTATCTAAAAATAGTTTTTAATTATTTTTTATTATTTTTTTCTCTCTTATGTATATGTGTGTAAACAAGAAAATGTTAAAGAGAGTAAATAAAAAAAATTTTGTTTTCTTTATCAAAACTTCGTCTTCTGTAGTTGTTGTTCGTAAAACTTTCCGATGATCTCTTCTCCATCCAAAGCTTCGATTTTGTAAGTCACCGAATCGGTGTGAAATATTTTGATTATCACAAAGATTTCCGAGGTCCATCGAGGAGTATAACCCTTTTCGAAGTGCTTCTTATAAGCGTAGATTCTCACTCGATCACCAACCGCAAATTTCGGCGTTCTAGACTTCTTCCTGATTATAGATCTCTCAGGATATAGATTCGCGTAGACTCGTTTTTCGTTTCGAGGATCGCTAGCTTCCGCGGGAGTCATCTTGATCGATCTGTGTCACGTGTTGTTGTAATCTTTGACCAGACCGTTCAGAGCGTATATGTATTTCTTGGTCGAATTCGCCGTGAAGTATCTGTGCATCTTTTCCTTCATCGTTCGATTCCAACGTTCCACCACGCTGGCTTTCTCTTCGTTTTCAATCGAGTAGAGGTCTACCAATCGATGAATGTGCTTGTTGTAGAATTTCTTTCCCTTATCCACCCACAATTTACTCGGTTTTCGAGAAGACGAGTCGAACATGCTCTTCAGAGCCTCGGCGACGCAAGTTCCCGATTTATTCTTCAAAGCTCTGATCCAACCGTATTTGGAAAACACGTCGATGACCGTCAATAGATATTTGACGCCCTCGTTCCACCTCGAAAACGATCTCACGTCGACCAAGTCGGCAGACCAAATATCATCCAGACACTTCACGAACATTCTTCTCTTTCGAAATTTATGCACTATGGGTTTGTGTAACTCCTTGGCCAATTCGCTCGTCAATAATCGTTTCTTCTTTTCAGATGCGCTTTTTTTTTTTAACGCCCCATCCGAATCGACGTTTCGCACCGATCAGATTGCCAACCAGCGAACGTTCCATCTACTCTCTCCTGGTCGGATTCGATATGCATCTCAATTTCCCCAACATGTTTTTATCGCAGACGTCGTTGCGAGTCTTAGTGTCGGGATGTCCGACGTAGCACAGATCGTGATCAACCGCGGCCGCATCCACCCTATTCACAGGTTTGCTCCAAGATTTGGGAGTCAGATCGGCATTGAGTCTCTTGTTCAATTTCGATCCGGGTCCCGTGAAACTGTGACCGGGCAGATGCATTTCGAAAGGTAGATTATTGATCATTTTATTCACGATGCCTTTACCTTTGCTCGCGTTCTTTTTTTTGATGAATCTAGTCTTGACAGAACCACACACGTAGCAAATTTCGCGAAGCATCTGTCTGTCGTTTTTAGTTCGCACTTCTCTAGAATTACTTGTCTCGGTAACTCTCTTACACTTTACGCAATACATTTTTAAGAGTTATTTAAATTAATTTCGTTTTTTATTTTATATATAAATTTAATAATTAATTCTGTTCTTATTATATATATTTTTTTTTTCAATCGCTGCTCTTGAGTTCTATCATCTTACTGAATTCCTCCCTGGCCTCTTTCCTCCCCTTTTCCACGAGAGAATCCTTCATCTCTTCCTTGATGATCTGACGAGTCTTGATTCTCACGGCTTCTTTCATGGCATCGTATTTCGTTTTCTCGCTCAATATCGCGAAGTATTCTCCGTCCGATATCCTACCGTCTTTCAACGCCATAGAGATCATTTCGGATATCATGTCGATCTTGGAGTCGGCCAAGACGCGAATCTTGTCGTGTTTCCTCGCCTTCAGATATAATTTCCTACTCAAAAAGTTTCCGAGCATGCAAAACAATCCGGCGGCGAGAGCCACTCCTTCTATGGTCAACACGATCGGAATCCCGATCGCAGTCGACAACAATCCGATGCCGGCCGCGTGTAAACCCATGGAAATCGTGATGAGTGTCATGTCGATCACGTTGACGAATTTCACGAAACGCGAATACTTCTTTTTGAGAGAACGACGAGAATCTCTCTCTTGAGTTAGATACTCTTGGATTCTCTTGATTTGAACGATGCGATACCTCTCTCCTCTTTCTTTTTCTTCTAGCGACGGTGCCATCGGCAAAACGTCGATCGACTTCTCATCCTCGTCGTTCACTAACGTCAGATACAATTTATTTCTAGTTCTCATTTTTGTATTTTTTCTTCCTAATATTAGATAAAAAATTTTATGTGTGTATTTATTTTTATTTTCTATTCTCCCTTATTTTATATCAACGAAAAAAACTTAGACGTATTCTTCATTCAGCAATAATTTCTTGATGCATCCCTTGTCTTCTAAAGTCAGACTTTTACGTGCCAATTTCAGTTCTTCCAAAACTGTAGGCTTGTCTTCATTCTTACAGAAGACTAATCTCTTCCAAAGCGTGATCAAAGCGGTTCGAAATACATGACGACCATATCTTCCCTTTCCATCGTCAGACACGAATGATTCTCGTGATCGAAGTCTAGATGATCCCGACATCCGACGCATCGTTCTAACAAGATGGAATGTAGTTCTTCGTTCACGCAGATTGCGTATGCTCTCATCAGCATGTTTAAAAGAATCCTCGCTCTAATAGTCTGGGAAGCGCACATGATTTACGTATTTTTTTTTTTATTATCTATTCGATTTGATGTATTTATTTTTCTAAATAACTATTATTTATATATTTTTTTTCTCTCCTATATATATCAATCAAAAACATGGCAGTGGGTTTGCGGATTCTAACACCCGGCAACACTCTTCATTCAAAACATTTCCATCAAGTGCTTATTAAGATCACCTCGCAATAACGTGCGCTAGTCTCACTTCGAGAAACGCAACAGTGGGTTTGAGAATTCGAACACATCCTCTTCACACGAGTCGATTTCCGACCTAAAATCCGCAAGTGAATCTCCGTGTACGCCTCCATAGGGTTTCAGTGTTAAAATTGTGTACGGACGCAGATTGTTAGAATCGGCAAGACGATGTGTTCGAAACGACAAAACGTTTTTTTGCTCGCAGTTCAACACTGAATCCTATAGGGAAAACTCATTTGCCGATTTCAATCAAAACGGTACATGTACGTGTACGTAAAACTAAGGGCGTCTAGGATACAATTCAGTGTTAAAAAAATTCGAGCACACCCTAAAAAACCGTTAAAATTGTGTACATGTACACGATTTTAACACTAAATCCTATGGACGACAGAATCTCTGTTGGATCAGGGATTATCCGACGACGCTGGGTCGGTATGCTCCGCTGAAGCATCAGGTATGGACGACCGAGAACTTCATAGGGTCTGACAGGATGGCGAAAGGGATTCAGAGGATTTGGAGCTTTCCCTTTCGGAACAACATAAAGCTACCGTAGATTTCATCCGGCATTATCTTCCAGAAGTTGTTCCGTCGGGCCAGAATGCTGCGATGCCGGATAAGAGACTGATAGTGTCATTGGACACAGAATTTTTTGATCGGTTCAGGGACATCGTCCCTGAGTTTCCGACACAGTCCAATAATGTCACAAGAACATTTGAATTATTGAATGACGCTATATATAAGCTTGCTACCAAAATGAGCAAGTCTGGTTTCTTGTCCGCAAGTGCTCTAAATCTGCCTTTCATCAATTCAAGGAATAAATTCGAAATGGCAGGACAGGGCATACCGAGAGTTCCTCTGCGTCTAGACGACCAGACTGATGACTTAGAATTGTCTATACCGTCGTCTATGTCAATTCCAACCACGACGTTGGAAACAACAATAATGTCTAACAGAGTTAACTTAGACGCTTTATCATATGCAGATCACCTTACTAAGGCGTTATCATTACGTCTTCAAGGGAAAGAATTCCAGGATATACAATCCTCATTAAGAGTTCTTTCAAGGGCAATAGCTTATTATACCCCCGCTTCGAAGAAGTGGGGGCTATATAGGAATCGCCCTGTATGTCCGTACGTCCGTCCGTCCGTCTGTCCGTCCGTCTGTCCGTCCGTCCGTACGTCCGTCCGTACGTCTTTCCGGACATGAAATTCTTGTGTGCGCAACTCCTCCTACATTTATGAATCAATTTGGACAAAACTTTTCAGACATCATCACTACTAAGTGAACATGCGCATATTCCAAGATTTTTGATCTGCGACAATTTTAACCAGGTTTTCTCCCTTTGACTTAGATTTATTGTGTCTTTCCATCCGAACAAATTCTTGTGTGCGCAACTCCTCCTACATTAATGAACCGATTTTGATGAAACCTTTCAAACTTCATCTCTACTAAGTGAACATGTGCATATTCCAAACTTTTTAATCTGCGACAATTTTAACCAGGTTATCTCTCTTGAACTTTGATTTAATATGGGTTTCTACATGAAATTCTTGTGTGCGCAACTCCTCCTACATTTATCAATCAATTTGGACAAAACTTTTCAGACATCATCACTACTAATTGAACATGCGCATATTCCAAGATTTTTGATCTGTGACAATTTTAACCAGGTTATCTCCCTTTGACTTAGATTTATTATGTTTTTCCGTTCGAACAAATTCTTGTGTGCGCAACTCCTCCTACATTAATGAACCGATTTTGATGAAACCTTTCAAACATCATCTCTACTAAGTGAACATGTGCATATTCCAAACTTTTTGATCTGCGACAATTTTAACCAGGTTATCTCTCTTGAACTTTGATTTAATATGGGTTTCGGCATGAAATTCTTGTGTGCACAACTCCTCCTACATTTATCAATCAATTTGGACGAAAGTTTACAGACATCATCACTACTAAGTGAACATGCGCATATTCCAAAATTTTTGAGCTGTGGCAATTTTAACTAGGTTATCTCCCTTTAACTTAGATTTATTATGGGTTTCTACATGAAATTCTTGTGCGTGCAACTCCTCCTACATTTATCAATCAATTTGGACAAAACTTTTCAGACATCATCACTACTAAGTGAACATGCGCATATTCCAAGATTTTTGATCTGCGACAATTTTAACCAGGTTTTCTCCCTTTGACTTAGATTTATTGTGTCTTTCCATCCGAACAAATTCTTGTGTGCGCAACTCCTCCTACATTAATGAACCGATTTTGATGAAACCTTTCAAACATCATCTCTACTAAGTGAACATGTGCATATTCCAAACTTTTTAATCTGCGACAATTTTAACCAGGTTATCTCTCTTGAACTTTGATTTAATATGGGTTTCTACATGAAATTCTTGTGTGCGCAACTCCTCCTACATTTATCAATCAATTTGGACAAAACTTTTCAGACATCATCACTACTAATTGAACATGCGCATATTCCAAGATTTTTGATCTGTGACAATTTTAACCAGGTTATCTCCCTTTGACTTAGATTTATTATGTTTTTCCGTTCAAACAAATTCTTGTGTGCGCAACTCCTCCTACATTAATGAACCGATTTTGATGAACCCTTTCAAACATCATCTCTACTAAGTGAACATGTGCATATTCCAAACTTTTTGATCTGCGACAATTTTAACCAGGTTATCTCTCTTGAACTTTGATTTAATATGGGTTTCGGCATGAAATTCTTGTGTGCGCAACTCCTCCTACATTTATCAATCAATTTGGACGAAAGTTTACAGACATCATCACTACTAAGTGAACATGCGCATATTCCAAAATTTTTGAGCTGTGGCAATTTTAACTAGGTTATCTCCCTTTAACTTAGATTTATTATGGGTTTCTACATGAAATTCTTGTGCGTGCAACTCCTCCTACATTTATCAATCAATTTGGACAAAACTTTTCAGACATCATCACTACTAAGTGAACATGCGCATATTCCAAGATTTTTGATCTGCGACAATTTTAACCAGGTTATCTCCCTTTGACTTAGATTTATTATGTATTTCCGTTCGAACAAATTCTTGTGTGCGCAACTCCTCCTACATTAATGAACCGATTTTGATGAAACCTTTCAAACATCATCTCTACTAAGTGAACATGTGCATATTCCAAACTTTTTGATCTGCGACAATTTTAACCAGGTTATCTCTCTTGAACTTTGATTTAATATGGGTTTCTGCATGAAATTCTTGTGTGCGCAACTCCTCCTACATTTATCAATCAATTTGGACAAAAGTTTACAGACATCATCACTACTAAGTAAACATGCGCATATTCCCAAATTTTTGAGCTGTGGCAATTTTAAATAGGTTATCTCCCTTTAACCTAGATTTATTATGGGTTTCTACATGAAATTCTTGTGCGTGCAACTCCTCCTACATTTATCAATCAATTTTGAATAAACCTTTCAAACATTATCACAACTAAGTGAACATACGCATATTCCCAAATTTTTGATCTGCGACAATTTTAACCAGGTTATCTCCTTTTAACTTGGATTTATTATGGGTTTTCAAATGGGATTCTTGTGTGTGCAACTCCTCCTACATTAATGAACCGATTTTGCATACATGTTGCACATTGTAAATGTGTTTTTCCAAATGTAAACCATATATGTGTGGGCTCTTTAAGTATTCAGTGCTGTTCTGTGGAAGGCCACATGCAAATACAAATTTCAACAACAAAAAATAATCTTTATGTATACATTTCCTTATGGCCTTCGCCTACATGATCAGAAGTGCATTCCTCTAAAAACCCAAAGCGGGGGTATTAATCACCTTCAGTGATAGTTCTAGTTCCACGTATAACTCCACCCTTTCAGTGGCAAACCTGGAGTTGGTTAGACGTGACGCAGCCCTAGCTACATCCACGCGCATGGATGGTAAGGTGAAAAACTCTCTCAGAGTCGCTACGGTCTCCGGAGAGCTTCTCTTCGACGGCAAGCTTTCAGCAATTTATGGTAAGATAACTAAGAAAGCTTCGGATTCTCTGCTATTCAAATCCGCTTCTAAAAAGTTGGATACAGCAGAAAAGAGTAAGACAGGCACTTCTGGGACAAGTACGCCCAAGAGAAGTTCCTATAGAGGTTCCTATGCGTCCTCTAGGTCTTATTCTAGAGACCGTCAAGGCAGCGACTCACGTGGGGGATGTTATTCTGGCCGAGATAACCGGTCAGACATCCCTAGGTCAACGGGGCGAGGTGCGGGTCGTGGAGGACGTAGTTTCTCCTTCCGCAAGCCTCGTAGGTCCAGGAGGTGATGGTTTGAACCTCTATCATGTTCCGGTAGGCGGAAGATTATTGAGTTTTATAAACGATTGGGCATCAATTACGGACAACTCCTGAGTTCGAGGGGTAATTTCGGAAGGACTAAGAATATCCTTCAGACGAAAGCCTCCATTAACTCGAAGTCCAAAATGGCCTCAGCTTCCGTCAAATCCACAGAAAAGAGACGCTCTTTTATCAGAAGTACAGTCTCTTCTGAAGAAGAATGCGGTAGAGGTCGTAGAAGACCAGGAATCACCAGGTTTCTGCAGCCATCTGTTTCTGGTTCCGAAACCAGACGGCTCGTTCCGTCCAGTCATAGATCTGAGCTGGATAAACAAGCTGATCGTCGCTCTAAAGTTCTATATGGAGACAATTCGATCAGTCAGAGCGAGTATTCGGGTGAACGACTATGCAACAAGCATAGATCTCAAGGATGCGTACTTTCACGTCATGGTACATCCGACATTCAGAAAGTATCTACGCTTCGCAGTCCTAGGAGTTGTATATCAGTTCCGAGCGATGTGCTTCGGTTTGAACCTAGCGCCTTGGGCTTCCACTCGAATAATGAACTCGGTAATGATATATTTCCGAGCTCATTCGTCTGTGGTAACGTCGGCCTACCTGGACGACATTCTTCAGAGGTACGGCAACGAGTTAACGCTTCAGAACGATGTGCAGAATCTGCTTCTATTACTCCGACGTCTCGGTTTTATAATAAACGAGGAGAAGGCGGATCTGGTGCCGTCCAAGTCATTCACCCATTTGGGAATGAGCTTCGAGACGGACAACAATCTCGTTCGTCTGCCGTTAACCAGAGCGAAATTAATCAGTTGTTACGCTCGCTATTGTCTTCACTCAGACAAAGTCACAGCGAGGGAGTTCATGAGACTGATAGGTCTGTGTGGAGCCGCTGCAGATCTCATTCTGATGGGGCAGTTACGCACTCGTCCTCTCCAAATTTTCTTGACTCAGAATTGGAGTGAAAAGATTCATTCGCTCGATATAGACGTTCTCTTGTCAAATCAAGTGAAACAAGAGATTCAGACTTGGGCAAACATTCAGTGGTTGACTCAGGGAGTTCCACTGCAGTTGCCGGATCCGAGTTTTACTATTATGACGGATGCCAGTCAAACAGGTTGGGGTGCAACATTGATCCCAACAGATTCGAAGTGCCAGGGTCTTTGGGATCCGCAGTTTCTAGGCAAGCACATAAACATCAAGGAAATGATGTCAATTTGGCTTGCACTACGTCATTGGATGAACATTATTCAGAAAGCACATGTCCAAATCCTGTCCGACAATAGGACAGTAGTAGCGTATATTCGGAAACAGGGAGGCACTCATTCCGTTCCGTTATTCAATTTAACGGAAAGAATCCTTCTGTTTGTTCTAGAACACCAGGTTCTACTTTCGGTCCGTCATATTCCGGGTTGTCTGAATGTATTAGCAGACTCCCTTTCACGGAAGGGTCGCTTGTTGCCGTCAGAATGGACTCTCAACAAACAGGTATTCAATCAGATTTTCTACCAATGGGAGCGGCCAATGATAGACTTATTTGTGACACAGCTCAATAATCAGTTGCAAACGTATGTGTCTCCATGTCCAGATCCCCGAGCATATGCAGTAGACTCTCTATCGATCTCGTGGGACGGAATGATAGGATATGCGTATCCTCCAGCGCCGTTGATTCTGCAGATATTGCTAAAGATAAAACAATCTCAATGCAAAATTCTGTAGGTAGCATCTCTGTCTCCACAGAGACCATGGATAAATCTACTCAGGTGTCTGCTGTGGGACATACCGCAGAAGCTTCCTCCACGAGAGGATCTTCTTTCGCAGGGGAAATCGCGTCAACTACATCACAACCCGCAAGGTCTCAACCTTCACGTATTTCTGTTGTGCTGTCCTTCTTGCACAGCAAGCATTTTACAGGACGAGCAGTGGACGCAATTTCTAACTGTAGGAGGTCCTCCTCGTCGCTAAACTATGCAGCTAAGTGGAAGGTCTTTTGTCGTTGGTGTAGGGATCATTCTGTTGATATTTTTTATCCCTCCATTCCAGACATTGCAAACTTTCTAGTATACTTGTTTGATGAGATCAAACTGCAGCCTGTTACTATTAAAGGTTATAGGTCTGTGTTATCTGATACCTATGCACACCATGATAGTTTACAAATTGGATCTAATGTCTCTTTATCTAAATTAGTTAGAAACTTCTCGATAAATAGACCTAGAACCCTTAGATTAATTCCTAAATGGAATTTAGCTTGGGTTCTTCTTAAATTAAAAGAAAAGCCATTTGAGCCTCTTGAGACAGTGGACTTCAAATTCTTATCTTATAAGACAGCATTTCTCTTAGCTTTCTCTTCCGCTAGAAGAGTCAGTGAGCTTCATGCACTATCTGTGGACGATTCTCACTATCGTAGTGTCGGGAACACTATTACCTTTACTACTAATGTTGGATTTTTGGCTAAGAATCAGGCTCCTAATAAATATCCGGAACCTATTGTTACTAAGGCTCTTCCGTCTTCAGACGGGCATAGGCCTTTACTCTGTCCGGTTAGAGCTTTACGTATTTATAAACGAAGATCTCAGTTTATCAGAAAGGGACGAAAACGCTTCTTTCTGTCTCTGATGCCTAATAGAAAGGACATTACGGTCCATTCTATTGCTTGATGGATTCAATTAACTATCCGTACTGCTTATGATAATCTATCTTCAACTCAGCGGTCTGTACTTAAGATTTCGGCTCATGAAGTAAGAGCTCTTTCTACATCTTGGGCTTACGCAAATAGTGTTGCTATTACAGATTTAATGAAGGCTGCATATTGGTCTCAGCCATCCACATTCATGAATTTTTATCTCAGAAATATTGAGTCCATTTCTGGAGACCTGCATTGTTTAGGTCCGTTATCTGTTGCTCAGAATGTCGTCCACTAAACAGTTGCAACTATAGTTATGCAGGCTTTCTGTTCCGGCAGTGACTCTGTCCTGCTGCCCTCTTCACTCTGGGCTATTTGACCCAGGGCAAGGGGAAGGGGGGGGGAGGGTGTTCCCTTAGGTCACCTGCTTTATAGTGAAAAGCAAGGGGATACCTCCTCCGGAGTCAGTAATTCTGAGTCGGTACCGGGATGGTTTTAAAGTGTAAAGTTAATGTTTAAATTCATTCATGTCATATTTTTAAAGTGTAGCTCGGTGTGAAGCATTTGTATATGTCACATGTCAAACGGGCATTAATATACAATCTTCAGACACTTTTAAAGAATATAAAGAGTCTCAATTGTCTGGACTTACTTTATTTATTGGCTTACTTTAAAAATAATTAGTATAAGGGGTTATACTGGATGTTAATAGAGAACATGAATGTTATTATGCTCAATTATGGAGGGTGTTGTGTCTTTCTAATTTATCATAAATAAGAAAGATACATGTAAAGCCTAATACTCCTTTTCTCCTCGAGGGGATAACTCTATTATATATAGTTGAGCTTATTGGATTTTCCTCTATGTCCTAGGCCCTCCAGCCTTTTTACTATTCAGCTATGTCTGGGTCATTGGTACAGTATAAAAATGTTAAAAAATTTATAGTAATTTATATATTTTTTATACTTACCAATGACCCAGACGGGGATGGCCCTCCCAGGAGTTGGGAACTCATACCTCCCCGCTGAGTACATAGCACTGACCAGGCACTGCTTGTAAGAATGATAATTGGCACCAATTTCGAGACCTCCTTGACACTGCGCATGCACAGTGAAGGAAAAGTATGGAGGACCATTTAGGACATGATTTTTTCGGTTTTAGATGCAAATTTTGGGGATTGGGGGGCAAAATTTGTGTTTGGCCCTAGATTTTGAGAATTAGCACCAGCTATGTCTGGGTCATTGGTAAGTATAAAAAATATATAAATTACTATAAATTTTTTAACTTTTGTGAAATTTTGAATACAGAACACATAAATTGTCCAGCTAACTCCTCCCACAGCTTTCATGCTACAATCTTTTTATTTCACAGCTTATTTATACATATACCAAAGGTGTGCATATTTCCAGGAATTTGATTTTCTTCAATTTTTCACAGAATTACAGGTTTTTGAACTTTGTAAACGTTTGTGCAAATTCGAATAGAGGATACAAGGTTTCTCTGCTTAACTCCTCCCACAATTTTCAAGCTAGAACCTTTTTATTATACAGGGTATTTATACATATATCACGGGTGTGAGTATTGCCATGAATTGGATTTTGTTCAATTTTTCACAAAATTATGGGTTGTTAAACTTAATAAATTTTTGTGCAATTTTGAATATAGGGTACATGATTTGTCCTGCTAACTCCTCCCACAATGCATATGTAAATTATAATACAATGTGGAACTCATGTGGGCATCATGTGTGTCTCACATGTATGAGTAACAAATTACTGTTTGCTATTTAACTTCTTGTGTCCATGTGCTAGTTTGACTTCTGTCTAGACCTCTATGTCAGATTCTTGTGTTTGACACCACAGGTACTCATCATATTAGCAGAATTTAACATATTTAGTGAAATATATACAATACTTTCAAAACCAAAAAAAACAAGGCATGACATTTCTAAGACCAGAATTTTCAACAAACTGAAACAACTAAAAATTTACCAATGTTGCTCAAATAAACATCAGAATTGCATTGTGTTCATATCTTTACCATTATTTCGAGACATAGTTTTGAAAAAAGTATTTTTAGCTCACCTGACTTTCAGTCAGGAGAGCTATAGTGATCACTCACCGTCCGTCGTCCGCCATCCGTCGTCCGTCGTCCGTGAACATGGTGTTTGCGTCTTCTCCTCCCAAACCGCTGAACCAATTTAATTGATATTTGAGATAATAGTTTGTTATGACATCGCAATTTGATTTTGTTCAAATCAAGTTGCCCCGCCCGTGGGTAGGGCCACACCCAAAAAGTGTGCTGAAATCTTAAAAAATCTTCTTCTCATGAACCAGCAGTAGCAGAGACTTGATATTTGGTGTGCAGCTTCCTTTTGAGGTGTAGACTCAGATTTGTTCAAGAGAAGTTTGTGGGGCTATACTTGGCGCCGTTATGGGAGGGGCAAAATTTTTGGCCCTGCCCAAAATTTCTATTTTCCAAACCGAGAGGCTGATTTGAACCAAATTTTATGTGAGGGCTTATTGGGTCATAAGTACCTAATTTATGCTGATTTTTTTTTTCCCGTAGCCCCATGGGAACGGCAGGAGCTAAAAATAGAAAAAAATTAAAACGCCCATATCTCCAAAACTGCACGGCACCGAGAATTTTTATTTGGTGTGAAGCTTCCTTAGGACCAACAGAAAGAATTGGTAAAAAAAAATTGCCATCGGTTTTATCATAGGGTACAGTTTCGGGACATTGAAAAAGTGCTGAGTCAGCACTTTTTAACACAGTAGGCAATGGGAAAAACATTAAAAAATCTTCTTCTCCAGATCCAGCAGGCAGAATCTTTTGATATTTGGTATGCAACATTGGAGGGTGGATCTGATTCAAGTTTGTTCAAAGTGGCCCCCTGGGTTCATATTTGGGCTCAGTATAGGAGCCCGATTTCGAACTTAGTGCATTTCAGGCAAATTTCTTAAAAAATCTTCTTCTCCAGATCCAGCAGGCAGAATCTTTTGATATTTGGTATGCAACATTGTGGGGTGGATCTGATTCAAGTTTGTTCAAATCGGCCCCCTGGGTTTATATTTGGGCTCAGTATAGGAGCCCAAATTTGAACTTACTGCATTTCAGGCAAATTTCTTTGAAAATCTTCTTCTCAAGATCCAGCAGGCAGAATCTTTTGATATTTGGTATGCAACATTGTGGGATGGATCTGATTCAAGTTTGTTCAAATCGGCCCCTTGGGTTTATATTTGGGCTCAGTATAGGAGCCCAAATTTGAACTTAGTGCATTTCAGGCAAATTTCTTTGAAAATCTTCTTCTCAAGATCCAGCAGGCAGAATCTTTTGATATTGGGTATGCAACATTGTGGGGTGGATCTGATTCAAGTTTGTTCAAATCGGCCCCTTGGGTTTATATTTGGGCTCAGTATAGGAGCCCAAATTTGAACTTAGTGCATTTCAGGCAAATTTCTTAAAAAATCTTCTTCTCCAGATCCAGCAGACAGAATCTTTTGATATTTGGTATGCAACATTGTGGGGTGGATGTGATTCTATTTTGTTCAAATCGGCTCCCTAGATTCATATTTGGGCTCACTATAGAAGCTCGAATTTGAACTTAGTGCATTTCAGGCAAATTTCTTCAAAAATCTTCTTCTCCAGATCCTGCAGGCAGAATCTTTTGATATTTGGTATGCAACATTGTGGGGTGGATCTGATTCCAGTTTGTTCAAATCGGCCACCTGGATTCATATTTGGGCTCACTATAGAAGCCCAAATTCGAACTTTCTTTGAAAATCTTCTTGTCAAGATCCAGCAGGCAGAATCTTGTGATATTTGGTATGCAGCATCCTTAGGGGGGTGAGATTCAAGTTTGTTCAAGCCATGTCCCTAGGTCCATATTTGGGCTCAATGTGGGAGCTTGAATTGTAACTTTGTTCGAAATGAGGAATTTTCTTAAAAAATCTTCTTCTTCAGATCCAGCAGTCGGAATGGTTTGATATGTGGTGAGTAGTATCCTTGGGGGGAGGGGGGATTCAAGTGTGTTAAAGCCAAGACCATGGGTCCATATTTGGGCTCCCTGTGGGAGCCCAAATTATAACTTAGTCAATATGAGGAATTTTTCTTTAAAAATCTTCTTCTTCAGATTCAGCAGTTGGAATGTTTTGATATTTGGCATGGAGCAACCTTAGGGGGCTGAGATTCAAGTTTGTTCAAGCCAAGTCCCTTGGTTCATATTTGGGCTCACTATGGGAGCCTGAATGACAACTTAGTTCAAAATGAGGAATTTTATTTAAAAATCTTCAGATCCAGCAGATGAATGCTTTTGATATTTTTTATGCAGCATCCTTAGGGGGGTAAGATTCAAGTTTGTTCAAGCCATGTCCCTAGGTCCATATTTGGGCTGATTGTGGGAGCTCGAATTGTAACTTGGTTCAAAATGAGGAATTTTCTTTAAAAATCTTCTTCTTCAGATCCAGCAGTCGGAATGTTTTGATATTTGGTGTGCAGAATCCTTAGGGGTGTGAGATTCAGGTTTGTTAAAGCCAAGTCCCTGGGTTCATATATGGGCTTCCTGTGGGAGCCCGAATTATGACTTAGTTCAGTATGAGGAATATTCTTTAAAAATCTTTTTTTAGATCCACTGGTCAGAATATTTGGATATTTGGTTTCAGCTTTTCTTAGGAGGAGCAGATGCAACTTGTGGAAATCAATTCTCTGGGTTGATATTTAGGCTACCATGTCAGGTGAGTGCCCTCAGGCCCCCTGGGGCCTCTTGTTGATTATCTTTTTTTCCATATTTCACTTCATGAAGCAAAAAGATCACAAGTCCTTATCTGCTTCATCTAGTGTTGCAACGAACTGTATGCATTGAACATTCCTATGTATGCTGATTAGTCAACAAACTATCACGTCAGCTTTCATTGGACGTTTTCTCTCTTTGCATTGCATTCAGCAGATAGAAACAAGGTTGTCAATAAACCACAATGAAAGCCAAAGTTGAAAATATAGCATACATAGGAATATTCATCACATGACATGCAGTTCCCCCACGGGAACCCCGCAAAGTAAAGCAGTGTTTGTTCACTGTGGTAAACAAGCTCTGTTTCACTGGTAAAATAGGACCCAGTCACTAATACTTGGGGTGCGAGTCCTCTAAAATAGGCAATATGGGGTATAAACGATTGACTGACCTTGGTGTTATCTCCATGCTGTGGTCATGATTAGCCATTGTGCAGAAGTCTCTGACCTTAAACACCAATAAATAAATAAATATCACATGCAGTTCCTCAGAATACTGGGACTTGCTGACTTTTTGCTTCATGATGTAAAAAATGGAAATGAATGATGTGAACAGAAGGCAATTCTACCTCTTATTATACCCCCACTTCAGTACATCGGTATGTTTGTCTTCCATCTGAACAGATTGTGTATGCAACTAGTCCTACATTTTTAGCTCACCTGAGCGAAGCTCAAGGTGAGCTTTACTAATCGCTTTCCGTCTGTCGTCGTCCGGCATAAATTTTACAAAACCAACTTCTCCGAAGAAACCACTGGCCCAATATTTTTCAAATGTTGGGTAAATGTTTATTACCTAATGTCAATTCAGATTTGTTCAAATGAAGTTGCCCCTCCTCCTGGGTGGGGCCACGCCCCTAAGGGGCACCAAAATCTTTGAAAATCTTCTTCTCATGAACCAGCAGTAGCAGAGACTTAATATTTGGTATGCAGCTTCCTTTTGAGGTGTAGAATCTAGTTTGTTCAAGAGAAGTTTGTCGGGCATTATTTGCCTTCGTTATGGGAGGGGCAAAAATTTTGGCCACGCCTAAAATTTCTATATTTTTATACTGTACCAATGACCCAGACATAGCTGGTGCTAACTCTTAAAATATAGGGCCAAACACAAATTTTGCCCCCCAATCCCCAAAATTTGCATCTAAAACTAAAGAAAACATGTCCTGAAAGGCCCTCCACACCTCGCCCCCACTGCGCATGCGCAGTGTCAAGGACGTTCCGAAATTGGCGCCATTTATCATTCTAAGTTTGGCCCTTCATCAGTTAACATCTGACTGATCTTTGTGCTTTTAAATCTCAGTTTAAATGATGCCAGACACATAAATATTAGTGAAATGGTGATTCTAAGGAGGATAGAAAAGGAGGAGAGGAAAAGAATGTGTGACAGAATATTATCAGGGCTGTAACTTAAAATTTTTTAATGAAATTATGTTAAGTTACCTATTTTCAAGGCAGCAGCCATTTTGTTGTCATTCTGATTATTTGTTACACTGTTTTTTCAAGTGTTTTTCCTCTCTCCCTGTCCTTTAAGTTCCCCCTTGCTATTCTCCCATGCTTTTGGCATAGTTTCTGTAATTATTATTACTAAAATTTCTTGGGAGTTTTAGCTTAATAACAGAATGAATTCTGTTCTTTCCCCATGTTTACGTCTTCACCTACGGGTGGTTAGGCGTTGTGTTCTGCATCTACCATCTGATGTTCTGCAGTTTCTTCCCTGGAAGTCTCTGTTTTGCATCAGATGGTGTATTTTTGGTAACTGATTTCGGGCCTGGGTGCCTGGAGTCTTATTTTAGTGTTTTTACACTCATTGTTTACATTTACAACAGCCCTCTGTGTGAGGGGGGGATTTCTAAATAATAATATCTTTATGTTATTTTAATCATAACTAGATACATTATTATTGTTCGTAAGTGTTGAATAAATTGTTTAAAATATTTTTAAAATTTTTGTCCACACTTAGGCTTGGGATCCATTGGGGCTCAACGTTACTTTTCAGAAACTTGGGCTGTTCTGAAAAAATATTTTTTCAAAATATTTTGATTTCAATTATTTTTTCTATATTAATGGATCATATTATTATTATGTATTTTGATTGCCAGGGGTTAGTGCGAGTACCAGGACTTATTTTCTTTTCACATTGAAAGGATATTGATCAATTGTTTTAAGAGGAAGTCTTCCTCTGACCTTATTATCATTCTATATGTGGTCAGTGTACTCGCATTAACTCCTGTTCTGTATCGTATGATTTCGATGACAATATGGGAAGCGTATGTCACGGTATGTTGTTGGGGATTTGGACACTCCGGTCCTTTCCCCGCAGGGTCACTCTACTTTATCAATTTCTATTTCAGACGATCAAGATTAGGGTGATGTATCTGTGATGTCTTCCAACAGTGTGCCTCCGTCGTCACAATTAATGAAGGGCTAGCGGAAAAGTGCTCATGTAATACGCCAATTGCCTAAGAGGACCCTAGTAGGTTCGACGGCCTTTGACGTCCGCTAGCTCGCCCGGTGTAGCGTCCATTCACCGAATGGTTCGGCAGCCGGGTTCGTCCGTTGCGGTCTAGAAGGAATTTTGGGGTGATGCGAGCACTATAAAATTAACTTAATGCACACCCAGTGACGGCGGATCGGAGGGAGAACGGAGGAAGCCTTTTAGTCCGGTTCATAGCTCGTTCCGGTCCATCCGGACGGCAAGCGAGAGAGGCCCCTCTCTCGTTCAACAACATCTGGCCCCAGATGTTGTGGTACAAATGTGTCGTTAGCGGAGCATACGTCCGTCGCTCGGGACGCTCCGTTGTATAGGCAGTCCGCTGAGACTGCTAAGGCTTCCTCTTCTTGTCAGCGCACACGACCGCACCTTGGCTGCGTGACCGCCGATATATTACCAGCTTCGCCGATCAAGGATTCTTCGGCGACCAGGTCACACCATCCGGCAGCCAGGGATTCGAGACCGATGGACTCCGGACGTTCGCATAGGAAGTATGCGGGAGCCATCTGATGCGGAGCTGCCCTCGGCGAAGCAGCGATAGACTGCGCCTCCGCAGGTCTCGACGCCGGACATTCTTGTGCACATAGCACAGCTTATCGCAGCATCCCTGCAGCCGACAGAAACGGTGTCGGATCAAGAATTATCCGACAGCGCTGGGTCGGTAGCCGGGGACTCGAGGCCTGCAGACTCCGGACGTTCGCATAGGAAGTGTGCGGGAGTCAACGTACACGGAGCTTCCAGCGGCAATGCATCGTAAGTCCGCTACTGCACAGGCCTCGGGAACGGACGTGCTTTCCTTAATAGCACAGTTTATCGCAGCATCCCAGCATCAACTGAATCTGTCGCATATATTTTATCCGACGATGCTGGGTCGGGACGCTCCGCGGAAGCGGGTACGGATGTCCGAAAGTTTCATCCGGTCCGACGGGATACCGAAAGGGATTCGGTGGATTTCAAGCTTTCCCTTTCGGAACAACATATGCTGCGATGCCGGATAAGAAACTGATAGCGTCGGTGGACTTAGAAAATTTTGGGTTCGGTTCAGGGACATCGTCCCTCAGTTCCGACATAGTCCAATAATGTCACACAAACTTTCGAATTATTGAACGACGCTATATATATTATTATTTTATGCTTGCTATCCAAGCATTTCTGGTTTCTTGTTCGAAGAGTTATGGAGATGTCTTTCAAAAGTGTGCCTCTGTCGTCATAGTTAATGAAGAGTTAGCGGCAATAAGTGCTCATGGAATATGTCTATCGCTTACGGAGTGACATTCGCTAGCTCACCCGGTGTAGCGTACATTCATCGAATGGTTCGGCTGCCGGGTTCGTCCGTTGCGGTCTAGAAAGGAGATTTGGGTGATGCGAGCACTTTAATTACTTTAGTACTCACCCAGTGACGGCAGATTGAGGACAGATCGGAGGAAGCCAACAACATAGGGGACCGCATGTTGTGGTTCAGATATTTTACATTCGGAGCATATGTCCGTTGCTCGGGACGCTCCGTTATATTGACAGTCCGAGAGACTGTCTTTAATGCTTCCTCATCCTCACAGCAGGGCACACGACCGCACATTGGCTACGTGACCTCGAGTATCCGATCAGTTTCGGCATTCAGTGATTCCACAGCGAATAGGTCGCGCCATCCGGTAGCCAAGGGACACGAGGCCTATACACTCCGTTCGCTCGCATATTGGAAGTATGCACGGGGTAACGATCTCGGAGCTTCCTGCGGCAATGCATCGTAAGACCGCTGCTCCTCAGGCCTCAGTGACGGACGTGCTATCCGAGTTAGCACAGTTGTTTCGCAGCATCCCAGCAATTGACGGTTTCTCGGTCAAATCAGGAATTATCCGACGGCGCTGGGTCGGTGCGGTCCGCGGTTGCATCAAGCTACGGACGACCGAACGCTTTATAGGGTCCGACAGGATGGCGAAAGGGATTCGAAAGATTTCGAGTTTTCCCTTTAGTAGTATCGGAAGATGCCTTTCATATCTTCTGGCATTTCTTCCAGTGATTATTTTTCGGACTTCATTGCTGCGATCTTGGATAAGAGACTTATAGCGTCATTGGACTCGGATTTTTCGATCGGTACAGGGACTTTGTCCCTGACTTACCGACGCAGTCCAATATTGTCATTACAACATGTGTTTTATTTTTCGACGCTATATATTATATATATATATACAAGCCTGCTACTAAGCATGATAGTTTAGTTTCTTGTCCGCGAGGCTCATTTCTGCCATTTTATCTTTTTTACATATAGTTTATTTTGGCAGAGCAGGGCATACCGAGAGTTCATATGCGTCTAGACGGTGTGATTAAAGACTGCATATATTCTTTTTCGCCGTTTATGTCTTTTCCAATTTCAATGTTGGGAACGACATTATGTATAGTAGACTTAACTTAGACGCTTTATTATACGTAATCCACCTTACTGAGGCGTTATCATTACGTCTTCAAGAAAAGATTTACGGGATATTATTCTCAATGTAATTTCTTTTGAGGGCAGTAGTTTGTTCACGTATAACTCCGCCCTTCAGTGGCTGATTGGAGTTGGTTAGACGTGATGCAGCCCTAGCTACATCCACGCGTGGATAGTAGGTTAAGAACTCTCTCAGAGTCGCTTCGTTCTCGGAGGAGCTTCTCTTCGACGGCAACTTTCCGGCAATCCATGAATTGCTTGATTTATACATTCTCTTGTCTATCTAGTGTTACAAGAGATTCAGACTGGGGCAAACATTCGGTGGTTGACTCAGAGAGTGCCGCCGCAGTTGCCGGACCCTAGTGTGGCTGTTATGACGGTTGCCAGTCAAACAGATTGGGATATATACTGATCCCTACGGATTCGAAGTGCCAGGGTCTTTGGGTTCCGCAGTCTTTTAGCTATCAGTTTAACTTCCGCGGAATAATGTTTTTTTAGGCTTGCTTTACGTCATTGCATGAACATTATTCAGAAACGCATGCCCAAATTCCTGTCCTTTAATTCGACAGTAGTGGCGTATCTCCGGAACCAGGGAGGCACTCTTTCGTTTCCGTTATTCAATTTAATGGAAAGAATCCGTCTGTTGGTTATAGTACACCAAGTTCAGTTTTGGTCCGTCATATTCTGGGTCGTCTGATTGTTTTATCGCACTCCCGTTCTCTTACGGGTCGCTTGTTGCTGTCAGAATGGACTCTCAACAAACAAGTATTTAATCAGATTTGCTATCTATGGGAGCGCCCAATGATGTTTTATTTATGACACAGCTTGCTAATCAATTGCAGACGTATGTGTTGGCTTGTCCAGATCTCTGAGCTAATACTGTTAACGCTCTATTGATCTATAGGACGGAATGATAGGATACGCGTATCCTCCGGCGCTGTTGTTTTAGCAGGTATTGCTAAGATAAACAACCACTGTACATTTCTGTTGATAGCATCTCTATCTTCACAGAGATCATGAGTAATTTACTCTCTTGTCTACTGTGGATCTTAACGTGAAATCTTCCTCTATGTGAGGATCTTTTTTCACTGGGTAAATCGTGTCATCTTTATCACAACCAGCAAGGTCGCAACCTTCATGTATTACGTTGTGTGGTCCGTATTGCATTGTAAGCACTGTACTGGACGAGCTTTGGACGCGATTTCTTACTATAGGAGATCCTCTTCTTCGCTATTCTATGCGACTAAAGTGGAGGCTCTTCCGTCGTGGTGTAGGGATCATTATGTTCATATGGTTGATCCCTCCATACTACGCATTGCTAGTTTTTAGTATACTTGTTTCACAAGATCTACTGCAGCCTGTTGTTTTTTAGGTTATAGGTTTATGTTACCTCATACCTATGCACTCTACGATAGTTTACAATTGAGTCTTTTGTCTCTTTATCTAAGTCAGTTAGTAACCTTTTGATAAATAGACTTAGAATCTTTAGATTAAATTCCTATACGGATTTTAACTTCGGTTCTTATATTAGCTAAGTAATCATTTGAGCCTCTGGAAACAGTAGTTTTCAAATTCTGACCTTTTAGACAGTAATTCTGTTAGTTTCTCTTTTACTGTAGAGTCAGTGAGTTTCATGCACTATCGATGGATGATTTTCACTTTCATAGTTTCGGAATCAATACGTCCGTTACTATTTAGGTTGGATTGTTGCATAAGAGTTAGGCTCCTATTATCCGGAACCTATTATTTTAAGGTCCTTCCGTCTTCGTATGGGCATAGGCCTTTACTCTTTCCGGGTACAGTTTATGTATTTATAAACAGATATCTGTTTATTACAAGGGCGTAAGCTTCTTCTGTCTTTGATGTCTAGTAGAAGGACGTTACGCTCCATTTTATTGTTAATGGATTCTATTAACTAGCGTACTGCTTATGGTATATCATTGGCTTAGCAGTTGTGCTTAAGATTTCGGCTCATGAAGTAAGAGTTCTTCTACTTCTTGGGCTTACATTAATAGTGTTGCTATTATAGATTTTTGAAGGCTGCTCATTGCGCTCAGCCATCCATTCATGAATTTTATCTCAGAAATATCGAGTCCATTTCTGGAGGCCTCTATTGTTAGGTCTATTATCTACTGCTCAGAATGTCATTCACTTAACAGTTGCTACTATAGCTAGGTAGGCTGTCTGTTTCGGCAGTGTCTCCGTTCGGCTGCCCTCTTCGCTCTGGGCTATTTGACCCAGGGCAAGAAAAAGGGGGGGGGGAGGGTGTTCCCTTGGGTCACCTGTTTTTACTATGAAAACAAGGGGATACCTCCTCCGGAGTTAGTAATTCTGAGCTGCTATTGGGATGGTTGTTTAGTGAGAAGTTTAAGTTTATAAAATTCATTCAAGTCTTAGTTTTTAAAGTATAGCTTTTGAATATTGCATATGTCAACGGACATGATTATGCAATTCTCACACACTTTTAGGAGTATAAGAGTCTCTATTCTCTAGACTTACTTTATTATTGGCTTACTTTAAAAATTATTAGTATAAGGATTATTGGATATTATTAGAGTACATGGATGTATGAAGCTCAATTTTTGGAAGGTGTTGTATCTTTCTAATTTATCATAAATAAGAAAGATACATGTAAGGCCTATTACTTCTTTTCCCTACAGGGGATGACTCTATTTTATTTTATTGAGCGTATTCCATTTTGCTCTATGTCCTTGGCCCTCCAGCCTTTTTACTATTCAGCTATGTCTGGGTCATTGGTACAGTATAAAAATGTTAAAAAATTTATAGTAATTTATATATTTTTTATACTTACCAATGACCCAGATGGGGATGGCCCTCCCAGGAGTTGGGAACTCTTGCCTCCCCGCTGAGTACATAGCGCTTACCAGGCACTGGTTTTTAGAATGATAAATGGCGCCAATTTCGGAACGTCCTTGACACTGCGCATGCGCAGTGGGGGCGAGGTGTGGAGGGCCTTTCAGGACATGTTTTCTTTAGTTTTAGATGCAAATTTTGGGGATTGGGGGGCAAAATTTGTGTTTGGCCCTATATTTTAAGAGTTAGCACCAGCTATGTCTGGGTCATTGGTAAGTATAAAAAATATATAAATTACTATAAATTTTTTAACTTTCTGAACCGTGAGGTCGATTTGAACCAAATTTGATATGAGATGATAATGGGTCATAAGTAGTTGATTGGTGCCAAAAAAAATGTTCTCATTGCCCCGTAGGAACCTCGGGAGCTAAAAATAGGAAAAACCTTAAATCTGCCATATCTCCAAAACTACTCAGCACAGAGAATTCTTATTTTGTATAAAGCTTACTTTTATCCAGTAGAATAGAATGGTTAAAAAAAATCCCTATCGGTTTGATCACAAGGTACTTTTTTCAGGACTTTGAAAAAGGGCTGATTCAGCACTTTTTAACACTGTAGGCAATGGGAAAAAGATTAAAAAATCTTCTTCTCCAGATCCAGCAGGTTGAATCTTTTGATATTTGGTATGCAGCATTGTAGGGTGGATCTGATTCAAGTTTGTTCAAGTTGGCTCCCTAGATTCATATTTGGGCTCACTATAGAAGCTCGAATTCGAACTTGGTGCATTTCAGGCAAATTTCTTCAAAAATCCTCTTCTCCAGATCCAGCAGTCAGAATCTTTTCATATTTGGTATGCAACATTGTGAGGTGGATCTGATTCAAGTTTGTTCATATTGGCCCCCTGGATTTATATTTGGGCTCACTATAGAAGCCCGAATTCGAACTTAGTGCATTTCAGGCAAATTTCTTAAAAAAATCTTCTTCTCCAGATCCAGCAGGCAGAATCTTTTGATATTTGGTATGCAACATTGTGGGGTGGATCTGATTCAAGTTTGTTCAAATCGGCTCCCTAGATTCATATTTGAGCTCACTGTAGAAGCTTGAATTCGAACTTAGTGCATTTCAGGTAAATTTCTTAAAAAATCTTTTTCTCCAGATCCAGCAGGCAGAATCTTTTCATATTTGGTAAGCAACATTGTGGGATGGATCTGATTCAAGTTTGTTCAAATCGGCCCCCCCGGGTTTATATTTGGGCTCTGTATAGGAGCCCAAATTTGAACTTAGTGCATTTCAGGCAAATTTCTTAAAAGATATTCTTCTCCAAATCCAGCAGGCAGAATCTTTTGATATTGGTATGCAACATTGTGGGGTGGATCTGATTCAAGTTTGTTCAAATCGGCTCCCTAGATTCATATTTGGGCTCACTATAAAAGCTCGAATTCGAACTTAGTGCATTTCAGGCAAATTTCTTAAAAATCCTCTTCTCCAGATCCAGCAGTCAGAATCTTTTCATATTTGGTATGCAACATTGTGGGGTGGATCTGATTCAAGTTTGTTCATATCGGCCCCCTGGATTTATATTTGGGCTCACTATAGAAGCCCGAATTCGAACTTAGTGCATTTCAGGCAAAGTTCTTAAAAAAATCTTCTTCTCCAGATCCAGCAGGCAGAATCCTTTGATATTTGGTATGCAACATTGTGGGGTGGATCTGATTCAAGTTTGTTCAAATCGGCTCCCTAGATTCATATTTGAGCTCACTGTAGAAGCTTGAATTCGAACTTCGTGCATTTCAGGTAAATTTCTTAAAAAATCTTTTTCTCCAGATCCAGCAGGCAGAATCTTTTCATATTTGGTAAGCAACATTGTGGGGTGGATCTGATTCAAGTTGGTTCAAATCGGCCCCCCGGGTTTATATTTGGGCTCAGTATAGGAGCCCAAATTTGAACTTAGTGCATTTCAGGCAAATTTCTTAAAAGATATTCTTCTCCAAATCCAGCAGGCAGAATCTTTTGATATTGGTATGCAACATTGTGGGGTGGATCTGATTCAAATTTGTTCAAATCGGCTCCCTAGATTCATATTTGGGTTCACTATAGAAGCTTGAATTCGAACTTAGTGCATTTCAGGCAAATTTCTTCAAAAATCTTCTTCTCCAGATCCAGCAGTCAGAATCTTTTCATATTTGGTATGCAACATTGTGGGGTGGATCTGATTCAAGTTTGTTCAAAGCGGCCCCCTGGGTTTATATTTGGGCTCAGTATAGGAGCCCAAATTTGAACTTAGTGCATTTCAGGCAAATTTCTTTGAAATCTTCTTCTCAAGATTCAGCAGGCAGAATCTTTTGATATTGGGTATGCACCATGCTTAGGGGGGTGAGATTCAAGTTTGTTCAAGCCAAGTCCCTGGGTTCATATTTGGGCTCACTGTGGTAGCCTGAATTATAACTTAGTTCAAAATGAGGAATTTTCTTTAAAAATCTTCTTCAGAATGTTTTGATATTTGGTATGCAGCATCCTTAGGGGGTGAGATTCAAGTTTGTTCAAGCCAAGTCCCTAATGAGTGAACATGCGCACATTTCCAAATTTTCCATCTGTGATGGGTTTTAACATTCAGAGGTGCATTCTGAGTTGAAAGTGTGTATTAATCACCTTCAGTGATCGTTCAAGTTTGAGCAAGATCTGCAAATTATTCTTTGTTTCACAGTTTGTTGAAAATTTCTGTCAGAAGTGTTATACCTTATGTTTTGTTGATAGTAAAATGTATTTTTTATTGAAAATGTTGAATTCTGCCGATATTACCTGTGCCTGTATTCATAACCCCTTCCTGGCTTATTAGCCAATTTTCATTAAACTTCTCATACCTGATCATCCACAAGTAGGCATACCTGTACTTATTTATTATCAGGTTGGGGCAGTTTTTAACTAAATTACCTCACCTTGAGGATTGATTTATTGTTTATTGTCCCCAGACATTTTGTCGGAGGGCTATTGTAATCAGCTGCGTCCATCCATCCATGCTTGCATCCATCCATCCAGAGTGATAACTAAAGTTTGGGTCATCGAAATCAAAACCAGTTTGGTATATACGTTCCCTTCCCCAATGAGATGGTGAATTTTGAATCCGAGGTCGATCCGATAATTTTTGATGGAGTTCTACCCCTTTTTTGATTTTTTTGAATTTGAAATTTGTTGCCCGGATGATAACTTCAGTTTGGTTGATCAAATTAAGACCTAGTATGGTCTATGTGTTTGTCTCAAGAATATGCTGTTCAAGTTTAAATTTTGGCTTGCTGCAACCATTTTTGACGGAGTTATGGCCCTTTTTCCATTTTTTCGTCTTCAAAAATTAGTTGTCCAGATGATAACTTTAGGTTGGTTGATCGAATCAAAACCAAGTTTGGTATATGCATTTGTCTCAAGAATACACTGGTCAAGTTTCAATTTGGGTTCGTTCCGACTAATTTGATCTGAGTTATGGCACTTTTTCCGACATCAAAAATTTGTTGTCCAGATGGTAACTTTAGTTTGGTTGATTGAATCGAAAACCAAGTTTGGTATATGCGTTTGTTGCAAGAATATGCTGGTCAAGTTCGAATTTGGGCTGAGTCTGTTCAATTTTGGCAGAGTTATGGCACTTTTCCATTTTTCGACTTTGAAAATTAGTTGACTATAACTTTAGTTTGGTTGATCAAATCAAAACCAACATCAATATATAAGTTTGTCTCAAGAATACACTGGTCAAGTTCTAATTCGTATTCGTTCTGACCAATTTGATCTGAGTTATGGTCCTTTTTTCATTTTTTTGACTTTAAAAATTAGTTGTCCAGACGATAACTTAGTTTGGTTGATTGAATCAAAAACAAATTTGATATACGAGTTTGTCTCAAGAATACATTGGTCCAGTTCGAATTTGGGTTTGGTCCAGAGCATAACTTCAGTTTGGATTATCGAATCAAGACCAAATCTGGCATATATTTTCACATTGAAATTTTGTAGTCTTCAACATGTACAATGTAAGAGGTTGTTGTTGGAGGACATAGCCCACGCCTTGTTAAATTTGAAATTTTTTTGGCACAACTTTTCCTTGTATTATAATGAAACTTCTCAAACATGGTTCATGGATGTAGATATTGTATTGATTTCTATTTGAATTTACTGTGTGCACCACATGTCCTAGATTTATGAAACCGATTTTGATGAAACCTCTCATACAGGGTTATTGGCAAGTATACATGTGTATACTTCTCTGGTTTCAACAGTTGTAACTGAATTATCTCTGCAGTGGTTTTAATCACCAGTGGGATAATTTTGGGTCAAATGCATTTTGATATTTTGTGAAATTGTTGTTTCTGTTCAATTATATTTGAATGACACAGTAATGAGATGCAGACCATAGAATTTTTTTTATGCATTTGGTGATGATGGACAGTAATTTCTCTGAAGTTGTTGTTAACTTTTGCTTTGATTTTTATGTTTAGACCATTGATACTAGAAATGGCTTCAAGAATGTGGGTAACATATGCAGAATCAGAAAGAAAACAACCTTTTGCTATGACAGAAAAATTTCCAAATCAATTACAAACAGTAAGTCTTTTTCAATTTTTTTAGCCAGATTTTCTTTTCCACTTGAATGATGGGGCATGATCTTGTAAACATTACAGCCGAGGATGATTTGACGATCATTTATTCACAGAATATACATGTACCACTTTTTTATAGGCCTGTTTTTTAAAAAAATGGGAGTATTATGTTATGGTGCTGTCTGTCCGATGGGTGGGCATCCGTTCCTCTTTTTTGTGTCTGGATCATAACTTTTTAATAGGAAGAGATATCATGATGAAACTTATACAACATGTGTACCACCTCTAGATGGTATGTCACAAAAATCACAACCACCCCTCCAAGGTCAATGTCACAGATGGAGGTCAACAGCACATGGAATCAGCATACACATCAAACCTTTTTCGTGTCCAAGAAATAACTTTTTAGTGTAAGGAGATATAACAATGAAACTTGCACAACATGTGAACCACAACAAGATGGTGTGTAACATAAAAAATTAATCATGACTCACCAAGCTTTAAGTCACAGATAGAGGTCAACATGTGACATTGGCATTCACAACTTAACCCTCTGCACACTGATGTCAAAATATCAAAATTTCACGATGAAAATATTTCCCATAATGCAACATGGAATTAACCAATTTAATCTTGTTGAATTGGTTAAAGTCCTAGTTACATCATGGGAAGATTTTGCTGCTTGAAATTTTTGTGTTTTGAATGGAGAGGGTTGGTTAATCATAGGCCCCTGCGAATTTCAAATACTCATTTAGCATTCGATTTGACCGCCGATGTTTGATTCAAATTTGATTCCAGTTTGAGGCTTGGATAATAGTTTTGAATAGTTAGCAGGTTTTAAGTTCGTTATCAACAAGATTTCAAGTGAATTGTCTCTCTTGTTCTGTTCTGTGGACATAATCTGGCAATAAAAACAAGATTCAAGAATTAAAACATCAATAAATATGGTTAATAACTCAAACACTACACATTTTATTTTCTTTTTTGGTTTAAATCTCCTGCTAAATCCATATACAATCACAATGGTTAGAAAATCAGTGTGCAAGATTTGACGAGAATGCTTGTTTCATTCGCATGGTGGTTACGCAAATTTAAACGTATCCGAATGGATGACCAGTTAGTCAAATGTTGCATCTTGAATGGTAAAGTCTGAGTAAGTTAAGCAGCCTTTCTGATGTCTTGATAGATTTTTAGACTTTTGCCTTGAGTATATATATTCTACTCAAAAGTTTGCTAAGCACCAAAGTATATCCAACTACCAGTTTTACGTTTTAGTTGAAATATTGTTATGAAAAATGTATATACTTTATATTTAATTATATCTTTAATGATTTAAGCACAGAAATTGAGATTTTATTTGTGTTTGGCATTATATTTTTATACTGTACCAATGACCCAGACATAGCTGGTGCTAACTCTTAAAATATAGGGCCAAACACAAATTTTGCCCCCCAATCCCCAAAATTTGCATCTAAAACTAAAGAAAACATGTCCTGAAAGGCCCTCCACACTTCGCCCCTACTGCGCATGCGCAGTGTCAAGGACGTTCCGAAATTGGCGCCATTTATCATTCTAAGTTTGGCCCTTCATCAGTTAACATCTGACTGATCTTTGTGCTTTTAAATCTCAGTTTAAATGATGCCAGACACATAAATATTAGTGAAATGGTGATTCTAAGGAGGATAGAAAGGAGGAGAGGAAAAGAATGTGTGACAGAATATTATCAGGGCTGTAACTTAAAATTTTTTAATGAAATTATGTTAAGTTACCTATTTTCAAGGCAGCAGCCATTTTGTTGTCATTCTGATTATTTAGTTACACTGTTTTTTCAAGTGTTTTTCCTCTCTCCCTGTCCTTTAAGTTCCCCCTTGCTATTCTCCCATGCTTTTGGCATAGTTTCTGTAATTATTATTACTAAAATTTCTTGGGAGTTTTAGCTGTATAACAGAATGAATTCTGTTCTTTCCCCATGTTTACGTCTTCACCTACGGGTGGTTAGGCGTTGTGTTCTGCATCTACCATCTGATGTTCTGCAGTTTCTTCCCTGGAAGTCTCTGTTTTGCATCAGATGGTGTATTTTTGGTAACTGATTTCGGGCCTGGGTGCCTGGAGTCTTATTTTAGTGTTTTTACACTCATTGTTTACATTTACAACAGCCCTCTGTGTGAGGGGGGGATTTCTAAATAATAATATCTTTATGTTATTTTAATCATAACTAGATACATTATTATTGTTCGTAAGTGTTGAAAAAATTGTTTAAAATATTTTTAAAATTTTTGTCCACACTTAGGCTTGGGATCCATTGGGGCTCAACGTTACTTTTCAGAAACTTGGGCTGTTCTGAAAAAATATTTTTTCAAAATATTTTGATTTCAATTATTTTTTCTATATTAATGGATCATATTATTATTATGTATTTTGATTGCCAGGGGTTAGTGCGAGTACCAGGACTTGTTTTCTTTTCACATTGAAAGGATATTGATCAATTGCTTTAAGAGGAAGTCTTCCTCTGACCTTATTATCATTCTATATGTGGTCAGTGTACTCGCATTAACTCCTGTTCTGTATCGTATGATTTCGATGACAATATGGGAAGCGTATGTCACGGTATGTTGTTGGGGATTTGGACACTCCGGTCCTTTCCCCGCAGGGTCACTCTACTTTATCAATTTCTATTTCAGACGATCAAGATTAGGGTGATGTATCTGTGATGTCTTCCAACAGTGTGCCTCCGTCGTCACAATTAATGAAGGGCTAGCGGAAAAGTGCTCATGTAATACGCCAATTGCCTAAGAGGACCCTAGTAGGTTCGACGGCCTTTGACGTCCGCTAGCTCGCCCGGTGTAGCGTCCATTCACCGAATGGTTCGGCAGCCGGGTTCGTCCGCTGCAGTCTAGAAGGAATTTTGGGGTGATGCGAGCACTATAAAATTAACTTAATGCACACCCAGTGACGGCGGATCGGAGGGAGAATGGAGGAAGCCTTTTAGTCCGGTTCATAGCTCGTTCCGGTCCATCTGGACGGCAAGCGAGAGAGGCCCCTCTCTCGTTCAACAACATCTGGCCCCAGATGTTGTGGTACAAATGTGTAGTTAGCGGAGCATACGTCCGTCGCTCGGGACGCTCCGTTGTATAGGCAGTCCGCTGAGACTGCTAAGGCTTCCTCTTCTCGTCAGCGCACACGACCGCACCTTGGCTGCGTGACCGCCGATATATTACCAGCTTCGCCGATCAAGGATTCTTCGGCGACCAGGTCACACCATCCGGCAGCCAGGGATTCGAGACCGATGGACTCCGGACGTTCGCATAGGAAAAGTATGCGGGAGCCATCTGATGCGGAGCTGCCCTCGGCGAAGCAGCGATAGACTGCGCCTCCGCAGGTCTCGACGCCGGACATTCTTGTGCACATAGCACAGCTTATCGCAGCATCCCAGCAGCCGACAGAAACGGTGTCGGATCGAGAATTATCCGACAGCGCTGGGTTGGTAGCCGGGGACTCGAGGCCTGCAGACTCCGGACGTTCGCATAGAAAGTGTGCGGGAGTCAACGTACACGGAGCTTCCAGCGGCAATGCATCGTAAGTCCGCTACTGCACAGGCCTCGGGAACGGATGTGCTTTCCTTAATAGCACAGTTTATCGCAGCATCCCAGCATCAACTGAATCTGTCGCATTTATTTTATCCGATGATGCTGGGTCGGGACGCTCCGCGGAAGCGGGTACGGACGTCCGAAAGTTTCATCCGGTCCGATGGGATACCGAAAGGGATTCGGTGGATTTCAAGCTTTCCCTTTCGGAACAACATATGCTGCGATGCCGGATAAGAAACTGATAGCGTCGGTGGACTTAGAAATTTTTGGTTCGGTTCAGGGACATCGTCCCTCAGTTCCGACATAGTCCAATAATGTCACACAAACTTTCGAATTATTGAACGACGCTATATATATTATTATTTTATGCTTGCTATCCAAGCATTTCTGGTTTCTTGTTCGAAGAGTTATGGAGATGTCTTCAAAAGTGTGCCTCTGTCGTCATAGTTAATGAAGAGTTAGCGGCAATAAGTGCTCATGCATTATGTTTATCGCTTACGGAGTGACATTCGCTAGCTCACCCGGTGTAGCGTACATTCATCGAATGGTTCGGCTGCCGGGTTCGTCCGTTGCGGTCTAGAAAGGAGATTTGGGTGATGCGAGCACTTTAATTACTTTAGTACTCACCCAGTGACGGCAGATTGAGGACAGATCGGAGGAAGCCAACAACATAGGGGACCGCATGTTGTGGTTCAGATATTTTACATTCGGAGCATATGTCCGTTGCTCGGGACGCTCCGTTATATTGACGGTCCGAGAGACTGTCTTTAATGCTTCCTCATCCTCACAGCAGGGCACACGATCGCACATTGGCTACGTGACCTCGAGTATCCGATCAGTTTCGGCATTCAGTGATTCCACAGCGAATAGGTCGCGCCATCCGGTAGCCAAGGGACACGAGGCTTATACACTCCGTTCGCTCGCATATTGGAAGTATGCACAGGGTAACGATCTCGGAGCTTCCTGCGGCAATGCATCGTAAGACCGCTGCTCCTCAGGCCTCAGTGACGGACGTGCTATCCGAGTTAGCACAGTTGTTTCGCAGCATCCCAGCAATTGACGGTTTCTCGGTCGAATCAGAAATTATCCGACGGTGCTGGGTCGGTGCGGTTGCATCAAGCTACAGACGACCGAACGCTTTATAGGGTCCGACAGGATGGCGAAAGGGATTCGAAAGATTTCGAGTTTTCCCTTTAGTAGTATCGGAAGATGCCTTTCATATCTTCTGGCATTTCTTCCAGTGATTATTTTTCGGACTTCATTGCTGCGATCTTGGATAAGAGACTTATAGCGTCATTGGACTCGGATTTTTCGATCGGTACAGGGACTTTGTCCCTGACTTACCGACGCAGTCCAATATTGTCATTACAACATGTGTTTTATTTTTCGACGCTATATATTTATATATATATACAAGCCTGCTACTAAGCATGATAGTTTAGTTTCTTGTCCGCGTGGCTCATTTCTGCCATTTTATCTTTTTTACATATAGTTTATTTTGGCAGAGCAGGGCATACCGAGAGTTCATATGCGTCTAGACGGTGTGATTAAAGACTGCATATATTCTTTTCGCCGTTATGTCTTTTCCAATTTCAATGTTGGGAACGACATTATGTATAGTAGACTTAACTTAGACGCTTTATTATACGTAATCCGCCTTACTGAGGCGTTATCATTACGTCTTCAAGAAAAGATTTACGGGATATTATTCTCAATGTAATTTCTTTTGAGGGCAGTAGTTTGTTCACGTATAACTCCGCCCTTCAGTGGCTGATTGGAGTTGGTTAGACGTGATGCAGCCCTAGCTACATCCACGCGTGGATAGTAGGTTAAGAACTCTCTCAGAGTCGCTTCGTTCTCGGAGGAGCTTCTCTTCGACGGCAACTTTCCGGCAATCCATGAATTGCTTGATTTATACATTCTCTTGTCTATCTAGTGTTACAAGAGATTCAGACTGGGGCAAACATTCGGTGGTTGACTCAGAGAGTGCCGCCGCAGTTGCCGGACCCGAGTGTGGCTGTTATGACGGTTGCCAGTCAAACAGATTGGGATATATACTGATCCCTACGGATTCGAAGTGCCAGGGTCTTTGGGTTCCGCAGTCTTTTAACTATCAGTTTAACTTCCGCGGAATAATGTTTTTTAGGCTTGCTTTATGTCATTGCATGAACATTATTCAGAAACGCATGCCCAAATTCCTGTCCTTTAATTCGACAGTAGTGGCGTATCTCCGGAACCAGGGAGGCACTCTTTCGTTTCCGTTATTCAATTTAATGGAAAGAATCCGTCTGTTGGTTATACTACACCAAGTTCAGTTTTGGTCCGTCATATTCTGGGTCGTCTGATTGTTTTATTGCACTCCCGTTCTCTTACGGGTCGCTTGTTGCTGTCAGAATGGACTCTCAACAAACAAGTATTTAATCAGATTTGCTATCTATGGGAGCGCCCAATGATGTTTTATTTATGACACAGCTTGCTAATCAATTGCAGACGTATGTGTTGGCTTGTCCAGATCTCTGAGCTAATACTGTTAACGCTCTATTGATCTATAGGACGGAATGATAGGATACGCGTATCCTCCGGCGCTGTTGTTTTAGCAGGTATTGCTAAGATAAACAACCACAATACATTTCTGTTGATAGCATCTCTATCTTCACAGAGATCATGAGTAATTTACTCTCTTGTCTACTGTGGATCTTAACGTGAAATCTTCCTCTATGTGAGGATCTTTTTTCACTGGGTAAATCGTGTCATCTTTATCACAACCAGCAAGGTCGCAACCTTCATGTATTCCGTTGTGTGGTCCATATTGCATTGTAAGCACTGTACTGGACGAGCTTTGGACGCGATTTCTTACTATAGGAGATCCTCTTCTTCGCTATTCTATGCGACTAAAGTGGAGGCTCTTCCGTCGTGGTGTAGGGATCATTATGTTCATATGGTTGATCCCTTCATACTACTCATTGCTATTTTTTAGTATACTTGTTTCACAAGATCTACTGCAGCCTGTTGTTATTTAGGTTATAGGTTTATGTTACCTCATACCTATGCACTCTACGATAGTTTACATTTGAGTCTTTTGTCTCTTTATCTAAGTCAGTTAGTAACTTTTTGATAAATAGACTTAGAATCTTTAGATTAAATTCCTATACGGATTTTAACTTCGGTTCTTATTTAGCTAAGTAATCATTTGAGCCTCTGGAAACAGTAGTTTTCAAATTCTGACCTTTTAGACAGTAATTCTGTTGGTTTCTCTTTTACTGTAGAGTCAGTGAGTTTCATGCACTATCGATGGATGATTTTCACTTTCATAGTTTCGGAATCAATACTTCCGTTACTATTTAGGTTGGATTGTTGCATAAGAGTTAGGCTCCTATTATCCGGAACCTATTATTTTAAGGTCCTTCCGTCTTCGTATGGGCATAGGCCTTTACTCTTTCCGGGTACAGTTTATGTATTTATAAACAGATATCTGTTTATTACAAGGGCGTAAGCTTCTTCTGTCTTTGATGTCTAGTAGAAGGACGTTTCGCTTCATTTTATTGTTAATGGATTCTATTAACTAGCGTACTGCTTATGGTATATCATTGGCTTAGCAGTTGTGCTTAAGATTTCGGCTCATGAAGTAAGAGTTCTTCTACTTCTTGGGCTTACATTAATAGTGTTGCTATTATAGATTTTTGAAGGCTGCTCATTGCGCTCAGCCATCCATTCATGAATTTTATCTCAGAAATATCGAGTCCATTTCTGGAGGCCTCTATTGTTAGGTCTATTCTCTACTGCTCAGAATGTCATTCACTTAACAGTTGCTACTATAGCTAGGTAGGCTGTCTGTTTCGGCAGTGTCTCCGTTCGGCTGCCCTCTTCGCTCTGGGCTATTTGACCCAGGGCAAGAAAAAGGGGGGGGGGAGGGTGTTCCCTTGGGTCACTTGTTTTTTACTATGAAAACAAGGGGATACCTCCTCCGGAGTTAGTTATTCTGAGCTGTTATTGGGATGGTTGTTTAGTGAGAAGTTTAAGTTTATAAAATTCATTCAAGTCTTAGTTTTTAAAGTATAGCTTTTGAATATTGCATATGTCAACGGACATGATTATGCAATTCTCACACACTTTTAGGAGTATAAGAGTCTCTATTCTCTAGACTTACTTTATTTTTGGCTTACTTTAAAAATTATTAGTATAAGGATTATTGGATATTAATGGAGTACATGGATGTATGAAGCTCAATTTTTGGAAGGTGTTGTATCTTTCTAATTTATCATAAATAAGAAAGATACATGTAAGGCCTATTACTTCTTTCCCCTACAGGGGATGACTCTATTTTATTTTATTGAGCGTATTCCATTTTGCTCTATGTCCTTGGCCCTCCAGCCTTTTTACTATTCAGCTATGTCTGGGTCATTGGTACAGTATAAAAATGTTAAAAAATTTATAGTAATTTATATATTTTTTATACTTACCAATGACCCAGACGGGGATGGCCCTCCCAGGAGTTGGGAACTCTTGCCTCCCCGCTGAGTACATAGCGCTTACCAGGCACTGGTTATTAGAATGATAAATGGCGCCAATTTCGGAACGTCCTTGACACTGCGCATGCGCAGTAGGGGCGAAGTGTGGAGGGCCTTTCAGGACATGTTTTCTTTAGTTTTAGATGCAAATTTTGGGGATTGGGGGGCAAAATTTGTGTTTGGCCCTATATTTTAAGAGTTAGCACCAGCTATGTCTGGGTCATTGGTAAGTATAAAAAATATATAAATTACTATAAATTTTTTAACTTTTTTGCTTTTGAATACGATAACCATGAAAAATGGATATTATTGGTAAAAGAGGAAATTGTTTAAATTTGCCAAAAAGTTGACGGAGCGAACTAATATGGGTCCAATATCGAGTATGAGACGCATTATTGTTAATTACAGCTTGACAATGCCTTCTCATGCTCCCAATCAGGTTCCAGATGGTCCTTTGTGGGATGTTGTTCCATTCTTGGACCAGCATGGCACCAAGCTCCTGGACGCTTCTTGGTTGGACTGGACGGACTGAAATTGCAAGCTGCAACTCATTCCAGACATGTTCGATTGGATTGAGGTCAGGGGATCTTGCTGGTCAGTCCATGCACTCAATCCCCTCCCTCTGTTGGTACTCCCAGACAGCATGGGCAACATGAGGATGGGATTATCATTCATCAGAACGAATCTTATCACCCACAATCTGACATGGGCATCCAGGATCTCATCAATATACCGCTGTGCAGTCAATGTGCCCCATCAAGGAGACAGAGCTCTGTACGTCTATCCCAGCTGATGGCACCACAGACCATTATTGACCCTCCACCATAGTGGTCATGTTCAGCAATGTTGGCTGCATGGAATTCTGTCCTGGTCTTCTCCATACACTAGAATGCCTATCTTTGTTGTCTAGGCAGTACCTTGACTCATCTGTAAAAAGGATAGGTCGTCAGTGTTCTCTGTTCCATCCAAAGTGATCCATGGCCCATTCATATCATGCCTGGCTGTGGTTCTGGGACAGCTGAATGCGAATACATGGTCTTTTCGATTGGAGACCGCCTTCGCGCAACCTTGCCTGGATAGTCTACGTCGAAATATTTACCCAGGATGCATTCTGAAGGTCACTGCAAAGCTGGGTTGCTGTGTCAAAGCGGTTCCTCTGGGCCTGAATGATCAAAAACCGGTCTTCAACTGCAGATGTTGCCCTGTCTCTGCCACCACCATGTCGTATGACTGGTGTGCCATACTGCTGAAATCTTGCCCAGGCTCTGGTGATCACTGTATGGTGCACACCAAGGGCTTCACCAACCTGATAATGGGCAGCCCCTTGATCCACCATCCCTACAGCTCACCACATTTCTGCTTCAGACAAATGTCTTCTCACATTTGCATTCGCCATATTGAATCATTATATCACAAGGGTTTGTGTTGAAATGAAGACTGATTACCCTACACATCTCATGTACATGTTGACAGTACACGAAAACATCATGGAAATCAAGGGGTACATGCTATCCATGACTGTCACGAAAAGTCTGCCTGTCAAGAAAGCCAATGTAAACACTGGGGACCACCTCAATACATTCCTCAATCATATCCACCAAAAATATCGCAAATGTGTCACAAGAAAATTTCACAATGTTGTGTCAAATATGTGGTGCTTAGCAAACTTTGAGTGGTATATTTCAATTCCATGCAATATATGAATACTTGTTAATGATAAAAAAGCAGTTTCCCAAGAATTTTCACATAGCCTAGCATTCGGTTAGCCATATCCAACCCATGTGAACTGTCAGACGGTAAGAGTCATTTTTGAAATTTTGCACACTGAAAATGATTTGGTTAGTGAAATTTTTTAATTTGAATTACAGAGGAAATCTGAGGGATTGCCAAAACAAAACAGTTTTATTCACTCGTGGTTCTTGATGATTGACTTTATTGTTAATATAAATAAGGCAAGTATTGATCAAAAGAACTGTGTCAAAGTTGAGTTTATTAACAAATGGCATTGTCTTCTTTTTGAGTTTCGGATTGATATAACAGCAGATGTCATTTAATTGCACCCTAAAAAATCGCTGTTTAAAAATGTTCAGTGTTTGATTCCTTCTCCAAATAACCAAGAAATAAAGAACAAATCCAATTACGATCATAATTTTAGACCATTTTGAAATTCTGATTGGTAGAAAATAAAGTCCATCTGCAAGTCATGGTGCCTTCTAAAATCGGAAGATTGCAATTGGAGTTAATACAGGTAAACCTGGAAATGGAAAAAAGGAGTTGTTTCACGCTACCCAAATTTTGTTAGAATATATATGCAACGAATTTGAAACCGTTGAAAATTTGATTTGAATTCAGTTATACTATTCAAAAAAAGTAGGGGATATCCAAACTGATGTTGATATATTCGGAAAATGGTATTGGATATGTGTGATTGGACACATCAATATGTTACCAAGTTTAGTGTGGCTCATGAATGTCACTGGCCCACGAAAACTTTGTGCAGGTTTTTCGCACGAGCGTCGCGTTAATGTCTGTGGGGTACGTTTTGAAATTTTCATTTGTACTGGATGGACTTTTTCAGAGGACTCATCGTTCTTTTCTTAAAATAAACTTGTTCATCAATAGTTTTTGGTTGAAACATACTTTTGAGGTATGCAAAGACTGACACGAGACGATGGAAGCTGGTTACAGACAGACTGCAGTGGCTTTACTTCACAAAGTTACTCAATCGGTGATTAACAGGTTGTGGTCACACTACCATCAGACAGGCAATGTTGATGACAGACGTCTGGTTGTCATCCAAGGGCAACAACTGCTAACCAGGATTGTTTCATCTGAACCACAGCATTACGTAACCACCATCAAAGTGCCTCAGAAATTGGCAGCAGCAGCATCAAGCGACAGATGTGCAAGTGAGTGGTCAGACTGTCCAAAATCGCCTACATAGCTTGAATTTGTATGCTCGACGACCTCGAATAATTCCACATTTGACTGAACGTCACATCGCAGAAGGCATAATTGGTGTGGAGCATGACAGCGCTGGGACTATCGTCTGTGGATCAATGTCATGTTTTCCGGTGAATCGAGGTTCACTCTCGACTTCCATGACAGGCAAAACAGAGTCTGGCAGCGGTGGAATGAACGATACCATGACATAACCGTTAGGCAGCACAATCATTTTGGTGGTGGATCGGTTTTGGTTTGGGGAGGCATAACCATGACAAGCAGAACAGCATTACATGTCATCCAAGGGTGTGTTGCAGGGCAGTACTATCATGACAACATGTTAGCAGCTCATGTGGTGCCATTTGTGCGACGTCACAGTCGTCGATTCATTTTCCAAGATGACAATACAAGAGCACACACAGTTCCTCCAGGAGCAGAAGATCACTACACTGTCTTGGCCAGCACTAAGTCCAGACCTTTCACCATTCGAGCATGTCTGGGATATGCTTGGCAGGTGCCCACGACAATGCCAACAACCCCCTACCAATGTCCAGGAACTCGCCGCTGCAGGAAGAATGGAATAACATCAGTCAAGCTGCTATTGGACATTTGGTGAGGAGTATGCCACATCGGATCCGCACTTGTCTCGCGAACCGAGGAGGATTTACAAGGTATTGAGGTCTTGGACTGAATGTGGTAAATTCTCTGACTGACCGTCCATGTCTTCTACAGCTCATTGCGTGGAATGTGTGCTTGTCAGACACCCAATTATCTCGGAAATCATTCCCCAGATGTCACAGTGCAATGCCTACTTACTTGTGGCCAGAACATAACTTTTCAGCGGGAGGAGATGTCACAATGAAACTTACACAACCTATTGGTCAGCATTAGACTGTGTGTCCAAAAGTCCAAAATGGATCACCAACCCATCGCTTTTGAATTTATGTATCCAATTTTTGTGCCAAATGCTCACATTTATGTGCCATATTTTTTTCAAAATGTGCATTTGGCACATTTAGCAATGCCAGTGTGAAAACTGGTGTGAAACTTATCAAGAGTTGTCATACTTTCCTTAACTCTTAACCCGCTGAGTATTTTTAACAGTAATCAAAATTATACAATGGCAGGGAGCATTGTGGCTCTCTGGTTATGGCATTGGACTTCAAATCGAAAGGTCCATGGTTTGATTCCCACCAGGGGTAACTGTATTGTGTCTTTGAGCAAGCCACCTAATCCCGATTGCCCAGGTGGGGACATGATGGCACTGTGTGCTAAGGCATTCTGCACATCAGTGGTGCACCTGATACCATTCAACCAATGCTAACCATGGTTGTGTGGAGTTAGTATGTTGTGGAGTCTTGGCAGTTGCTCACCTGTGGTCGGTGGGTACTCCAGTTTCCTCTGCCCATAAAACTCTTCAACACAACGTTTAACTGAAGTGAGGGTACCACAATTTAAAGGTTTCATATTCTGTGGATATGCTTCATATTATCTTTGAAGTGAAATTATTAGCTCTCCTGACTGAAAGTCAGTGTGAGCTATTGCCATCACTTGGCATCCGTCGTCCATCATACGTTAGCTTTTACAAAACTATCTTCTCCACACAAACCAATGGCCCAAATTGAAACATATATGGGCCACATCATCTTGTAAGTATTCTGTTTTAGTTTTGTTCAAAAGGTGTCTTTGCCCTTTTTGGGCGTGGTCTTATGCCCAAATATGATGAAATTCTTTAAAAATCTTCTTCTCATGAACCACAAGTGGGAATGCTTTGATATTTGGTATGAAACTTCCTCTGGTGTTCAAGATTAAAAGGTGTTCACAGAAAGTTGATAGGTCCATATTTGGGCTCTCCAGGGGATGGGCTCACTTTTGAGCTCCTCTGAAAATTTCTGTTTCAAGAACCAATGGACTGATTTGAACCAAATTTTGTATGTGGCATTAGTTGACCCTAAGTACTTCATTCATGCCCCCAAAATTTTTCACGGTTCCCCATGGAACCTCAGGAGCTAAAAATAGAACAAAATTGAAAAGTCCAATATTTCCCAAACTGCATGGACTAGAGATTTTGTATTTTGGTATGAAGCTTTCTTCTGAGCAGTTGAAACAATTGGACAAAAAAAATTGCTGGCGAATCTGTCATATGGTCTGTTTTTGGTGTTCTGAAAATATGATGACTCCGCATTTTTGAACACTGTAGTCAATGGGAAAAAGATTACATTTTTACCTTTTTAAAAATATCTTCTCCTCACAAACCAATGGCCCAAATTGAAACATATATGGCCACATCATCTTGGGGGTATTCTGTTTTAGTTTTGTTCAAATGGGGTCTCTGCCCTTTATTAGGCTTGGGCTTATGCCCATATATTGTGAAATTCATTAAAAATCATCTTCTCATAAACCACAAGTGGGAATGCTTTGATATTTGGTATGAAACTTCCTATGGTGTTCAAGATTAAAAGTTGTTCAAAGAAAGTTGATGTGTCCATATTTGGGTTTTCCAGAGGATGGGCTCACTTTTGAGCTCCCCTGAAAATTTCTGTTTCAAGAACCAGTGGAGTGATTTGAACCATATTTTATATGTGGCATTAGTTGACCCTAAGTACTTCATTCATGCTCCCAAAATTTTTTCACGGTTTCCCGTGGGAACACTTAGCGCTAAAAATTGAAAAAAATGAAATGTCCAATATTTCCCAAACTGCACGGACTAGAGATTTTGTATTTGGTATGAAGCTTTCTTCTAAGCAGTTGAAACAATTGGACAAAAACATTTCTGGTGAATCTGTCATATGGTTCATTCAGATTACATTTTCTCCATACCCATAACCCTTACAGTTTAGGACAACTTGGTTCCAGACAAGCGTTTTAGGCTCTCTTGGCTTCTAGTTTTATCTCTTAGGATTTGCCTTGTTACAATTTATGGGTGAGAGCCATCTGGCACTCTCCTATAAATTGTAACAAGGCAAAGATGCACAATGAAATTTTAAGGACCAAACCTAATTTAGCACTCTACAGTTAACCCCAATAAAAAAAAATCAAATTATACCTCAGCATGGAATATGAAGCATGGTGACTATAGGTGTCACTGGTAAGGAAAGAGTTATATTCCTTTCTCTGATTTGTTCAGGTCTGTTTTCTGCATTTAAACTAAACAATAATTACTTTCATACATTTCCAGAAACTACAGAGAGTGGGTAGTGGTGTGTTGAGATTCGCTTCCAGAAAAACAAAGAAGGAGATGCCTTTAAAACTGTCACCTGTCACTAATGTTCATCAAAGTGTAAGTAGAGAAAGTAATATTTTTTCATGACATTAGTGAATTTTTTGGTGGGACATTGTTTCAATGCCAAGCTGAGTGGCAAGGCACTTCTTGTCTTCTATTGTAAGCAAGCTTTTTTACACTGGAAGAAGACATGATTTGGCAAGGCCTGGAGTGCAAGTCCTAAAATGTAATTTACTGGGTGAAATTGTAAATTAAATTCATATTTGGGGGCGCGGTGGCTCAGTTGGTAGAGGTGCAGGCTGCAAGCCGAGAGGTCTTCGGTTCGAATTCCACCTGCGGCAACCGCGTTGTGTCCTTGGGCAAGACACTTCACCCTGATTGCCTACATGGGGGCACGATGACGCTGTGTACTGAGGCGTACTGCACGTCGATGGTGCGCATGTCTTCAACCAATCTAACCCTGCCTGTGCTGCAGTGCAGACTTCAGAGTTACAATGTTGGAGATCTGACAGCTGCTCGTCGTTGCTCGGTGGTTCTCTCCGGGTACTCCGGCTTCCTCCACCCGTAAAACTGTCACGGTCACGATTAGCCATTGTGCATAAGTATGTGACCTTAAACACCAATAAATAAATAAATAAATAAATAAATAAATATATAAATTCATATTTTGTTGCGGTCAGTGTCATGCCACTGATGCTGATATGAAAAAATCTGGAAATCTTGATCAGGGCTTTGTTAATGGTATGATGATAAGGGCATCATGTTCTCTAGATGTGTTTTATAACTGTTTTTAAAGATTGTTTTTTTATTGGATGCTGTTTTTTTCCATTTTTCAGACCCTTTGGAATATTGTAATAAAACAAGAACACCACAGTTTTGACTACAAGATTGAAACTTGCTCTCTCCCAATGAAATAGTTCTGTCTTGACCAGTTTAATAGAGAATCTTTTTTTTTGCCTGCAAGGAAATGTGTTTATTTTACACATTGTTAGTGTTCTAATATAACTAAAAGATGATACTTGCAAAGCTTTTTTTCTTGAATAGCATAAAACTTTCATTTTTTGGTTCACAATCATAGCTGATGACAATGGAACTAGCTCATAACATTGAGAGTTCATAAAGGCGTGCAAAGGTGATCTTTTTTCAGGCCCTTATTTTCAACATTCATGCATGTAGTATTTTTTGTTACCATTTGTTTTCTCGAAACCAAAATTAAATCACTCCAGTTATTGTGCTCCCAGAAAGCAAAAATTGTCTGTTCAAACAGGTTATCCTGATTTGATTAATAAAACCAAGTGACAAATTTGTAAAAATTTTTCATGTGGAGAAATTGAAGTAAACTCAAAACAATGTTAATTCCTGAACTTGTTTTTTTATTTATCAATGGTAAGTATTGTTACAGCAAAGAATGTGACAGATACAACACCTGACATGTGATCAATCAATTGTTTATGATGGCATGCTTACAACTGACTTGTTGTACTGACCTCCATAGATGAATAAATAATTCTATAAAATTGGGTATAAATGTAAGTTCCATAGAAAAATGTGTGCGGTAAGCTCACAGAGTATGAACACAATATCATACATACTGCACAGACCAACCAAAAATAATCCCCCAAAATGAATGGTGCAAAGTCACATGCCGTGAAAGGTTACTCGAGTATCCTTACTGACTTCACCACAAGAATTTCTGCCCATTGTTTCCCTGTAAATTGCTGTGTAAAACGTTAATACCCATTGATGTATCTTTCAAAGCTTGTCAGTGATTTCCAGTTGGGTGATGGTCAAAACATTCCCTTGCCAAAGCATCCCCACCAAAACATCCCCTAGTTCTGGTCAAAATGTCCTCTGCCTGGGTCAAATCATTCCCAATCAAAATGTCCACTCACTTGGTTAAAACATCCTCAAACTTTAACTTTGCATTATGAGGAATATTGTTCAAAAATCTTTTTCTTCAAATCTGCTTGTCAGAAGCTTTTGATATTTGATATGCAGCATCCTTAGAAGGTTCAGATTCATGTTTATTCAAAGCAAGTTCCCGGGTTCCTGTTTGGGCTCCCTCTGGGAACCCAAATTTTAACTTGGTGCAATGTGAGGAAATTTATACAAAAACCTTTTCCTTCTGGTCTACCAGTCAGAATCTCTTGATATTTGGTATACTGCATCTCTAGAGGGCTCGGCTTAAATTTTATTGAAATAAAGTGCCTGGCTGATATTTGTGGGAGTTCAAATTTTAACTTTGTGTAATATGAGAAAAATGTTTTTAAAATCTTTAGATCCTCCAGTCAGAATCTTTTGATGATTGGTATAGAACATCCTTGGAGGTGGGGGATTCAAATTTGTTTAATCCAAGTCCCTTTCCTCATATTTGTGCTCCTCTAGGAATTTGGAAGTTTAACTTAGTGCAATGTGAGGAATATTATTTAACCCTTTACCTAACATGAAAAGCAGACGACACTTGTAAACAAAATTCTTGAATAACTAATTTTTTTTCATTTTTTGTCTCAAAAACTTAGGTTATGACCCCTCATTGGAACGAGCTCAACAATATATTTTTGAGACAAAAAATGAAAATTAATTGGCATTTTTTGTGAATAGCGCTGGCTGGTTTTGGCCGTTACGTTGGGTAAAGGGTTGTAAATATTCTTCACATCTTCAAGTTAAAATCATTTAATATATGATACACAGCATCCTCAGGAGGGTCAGATTCAAGTTTGTTCATTCAAACCAAGTACCAAGGTTCATATTCAGGCTCCCTATGGGAGCCCAAATTTTAACTGGTGCATTGTCAGGAATTTCTTTAAAAACCTTTTTCTTCTGATCTTCCAGTCAAAATCTCTTGATACTGGAGTGATGTTTGGGCTCCCTTTGAGAGCCTGAATTTCAACTTTGTGTAATATGCAAAAATGGTTTTAAAATATTATTCGGATCCACTAGTCAGAAAATCCTTTGATGATTGGTATAGAGAATCCCATAGGGGGAGGGGAAGGGGAGAGATTTGAGTTTCTTCAAATCAAGTCCCTGTGGTCATATTTGGATTCCCTCGGGGAACTCGGACCATTAAGTTAGTATATTCTTTAAAAATCTTCTTCATCAGATCTACCGGTCCGAATGTTTTGATATGCAGTATCCTTAGGAAGTTCAGATTCAGTTTTAATCAAATCAAGTCCCTGGGGTTATGTTTGAGCTCCTTGTTGGAGCCAGAATTTTAACTTAGTGCAATATGAGGAATATTCTTTAAAAACCTTTGTCAGATCTCCCAGTCAGAATCTTTTGATATTTAATTTGCAGTATCCTTAGTGGGGTCAGATTCCAGTTTGTTCAAATCAAGTCCCAGGTTGCAAATTTGGGCTCCCTATGGCAGCCCAAATTTTTACTTAGTGCATTATTGGGAAATTCCTTTAAAAATCTCCTTCAGATCCACAAGATCAACTGGGTGATTTTTTTTCTTTTTGCTTCATAATGAATTTTGAGGGGATTTGAGTGATGTTATGCAAAGAAATTCCCAAAAATAATTCTCCCAACAGGCCCTTCCCACACCCATCCCCCACCCTATTTGCTAAATTAGATTAACCATATTAACATGTAGATGCTGAATGTGACCTTACATTCTTCTTGAAACAATTTTATCAGCTGAGCAGTTAAGGCCCCTTGGGACCTCTTGTTTTTAAATACAAGTAGACTTGTTATTCTTTTGTATTTAACCCTTTACCCAACACAGACAGTATCAAAATTTATTATTTTAAATATCATTTTTTCAAATTTTTCAAAAAATTTCAACAAAACCATATCCTGTGACCCCTCATTAGAATGAGTTTGATGAGTGAAACTATACTGAGGTGCAGTTCGTAGAATTAAGTGCTTAGATGCAACTATCTGATGAAGGGAATGTGAGTTCGAACCCCCGCCATGCCAATGTAAACAAAACCAGCATCCTTTCTTAATTCTATGGCATCCGAGAAATTTGAAAAAGACAAGTACTGTCGCTGATTTCTTCTGAGGTGCAGTTCATAGAATTAAGTGCTTAGATGCAACTATCTGATGAATAATTAAATAATTGAGTATTCCGTGTGTTCTGTACTGGCCTCGTATATACTTGGTTAACTGGCATTCCCTTTTTGGGGTCTGTCGGTGGCCGAGTGGTGTGCGTGGTTCAGTATAGTTTCGCTAGGCGGTTGGTGCCGAAGGAAACTTGGCGTGAGTTCAAACCCCCGCCATGCCAATGTAAACAAAACCAGCGGCCTTTCTTAATTCTATGGCATCCGAGAAATTTGAAAAAGACAAGTACTGTCGCTGATTTCTTCTGAGGTGCAGTTCGTAGAATTAAGTGCTTAGATGCAACTATCTGATGAATAATTAAATAATTGAGTATTCCGTGTGTTCTGTACCGGCCTCGTATATACTTGGTTAACTAGCATTCCCTTTTTGGGGTCTGTCGGTGGCCGAGTGGTGTGCGTGGTTCAGTATAGTTCCGCTAGGCGGTTGGTGCCGAAGGAAACTCTCTCGGCGTGAGTTCGAACCCCCGCCATGCCAATGTAAACAAAACCAGCGTCCTTTCTTAATTCTATGGCATCCGAGAAATTTGAAAAAGACAAGTACTGTCGCTGATTTCTTCTGAGGTGCAGTTCGTAGAATTAAGTACTTAGATGCAACTATCTGATGAATAATTAAATAATTGAGTATTCCGTGTGTTCTGTACTGGCCTCGTATATACTTGGTTAACTAGCATTCCCTTTTTGGGGTCTGTCGGTGGCCTAGTGGTGTGCGTGGTTCAGTATAGTTTCGCTAGGCGGTTGGTGCCGAAGGAAACTCTGTGTGAGTTCGAACCCCCGCCATGCCAATGTAAACAAAACCAGCGGCCTTTCTTAATTCTATGGCATCCGAGAAATTTGAAAAAGACAAGTACTGTCGCTGATTTCTTCTGAGGTGCAGTTCGTAGAATTAAGTGCTTAGATGCAACTATCTGATGAATAATTAAATAATTGAGTATTCCATGTGTTCTGTACCGGCCTCGTATATACTTGGTTAACTAGCATTCCCTTTTTGGGGTCTGTCGGTGGCCAAGTGGTGTGCATGGTTCAGTATAGTTCCGCTAGGCGGTTGGTGCCGAAGGAAACTACCTCGACGTGAGTTCGAACCCCCGCCATGCCAATGTAAACAAAACCAGCGTCCTTTCTTAATTCTATGGCATCTGAGAAATTTGAAAAAGACAAGTACTGTCGCTGATTTCTTCTGAGGTGCAGTTCGTAGAATTAAGTGCTTAGATGCAACTATCTGATGAATAATTAAATAATTGAGTATTCCGTGTGTTCTGTACTGGCCTCGTATATACTTGGTTAACTAGCATTCCCTTTTTGGGGTCTGTCGGTGGCCGAGTGGTGTGCGTGGTTCAGTATAGTTTCTCTAGGTGGTTGGTGCCGAAGGAAACTCTCTCGGCGTGAGTTCAAACCCCCGACATGCCAATGTAAACAAAACCAGCGTCCTTTCTTAATTCTATGGCATCTGAGAAATTTGAAAAAGACAAGTACTGTCGCTGATTTCTTCTGAGGTGCAGTTCGTAGAATTAAGTGCTTAGATGCAACTATCTGATGAATAATTAAATAATTGAGTATTCCGTGTGTTCTGTACTGGCCTCGTATATACTTGGTTAACTAGCATTCCCTTTTTGGGGTCTGTCGGTGGCCGAGTGGTGTGCGTGGTTCAGTATAGTTTCGCTAGGTGGTTGGTGCCGAAGGAAACTCTCTCGGCGTGAGTTCAAACCCCCGGCATGCCAATGTAAACAAAACCAGCGTCCTTTCTTAATTCTATGGCATCCGAGAAATTTGAAAAATACAAGTACTGTCGCTGATTTCTTCTGAGGTGCAGTTCGTAGAATTAAGTGCTTAGATGCAACTATCTGATGTATGATTTTATATCTTGTAGTATTGAAATTTGCGACAAAAATTATAAAATGACAGCCCTCTTAAAACAGAGAAAAAAAATAGCAATTTATTTTATTGGGGTTTAATGACACTTTCAACAGCCAGGGTCACCTCGTATCAGACAGTTTTATGGGTAGAGAACCACTGAGCAAGCAATGACAAGCAACTACCAGACTCCCAATCCAGCATTGGTTGAAGGCAAGTGCCTCATCTTAGTGCACAATACCACCGCAAATGTCCCCACATGTAAAGTCAGGATTAAGTGCTTTGCCCATGGACACAACTGTGGGTTAAGATCAATACAGATTATCATGATAATGTGCATGTCCTGTGATTTGTATCAGATTCGAGGTGGTGTCCAGAATGGGATCTCAACGAGCCGGCTTTGACATCAACTGTCTTCAACCACTGCTAACCCTGCTTGTGTAGAGTTAGTATGTTGGGGAGCTGACAGTTGCTAAGTGATTCTCAGGCTTCCTACACCCGTGAAACTGTCGAGGTCACGATTAGCCATTATGCAGAAATATGTGACCTTAAACACCATAAATAATAAATAACAAGGGGAGCTTTTGTGATCACTTTCTGTCCAATGTCTGTCCATCCATCTGTCCACCATCTGTCTGTCCATCCGACATGGATTGACTTCACATAAACCACTGGGCTGAATTGCACCAAACTTGGTATGCATGTTATATGTTAATTCAAGTTTGTTTAGATAAACTTGCCATACCCACAGAGAGCACCACAAGGGTCATAATTCTGTTATCACCCACAAAATATTTTTTTTAAATTTAATCTTCATCTCTAGAACTACCACTCTTTAGATGGGTCAGATTCATGTTTGTTCGAAACAAATCCTATGGAAACAGGAATTTTAACTTAGTGCAATATGATGAAATTTCATTGAAAATCTTCAGATCCACCATCCAAATGCTTTCATATTTGGTATACAGCATCTCGGGGGAGGAGGGGGGGTGGGTGTTGGGGTGTGTGTGTGAGATTTAAGTTTGTTCAGATTGGGTTCCTGGGTTAATATTTGTGCTCTGTTTGATCGGGGGGCAGTGACATAACAACCCTTGGAAGTTTGGCAGTGCTAGTCTACAGCTGATAGAATTGGAAGAAGTCAGGAAGACCCAGGATAATAATCCTCTGACAAGGACACTAGAGTTATGAATAATTTCATGACTTCAATCCTCTGTAGTGTTGATGAACCATGACTAACTGAATGTGTTCCAAAATAATTCTTTGAACCACTTTGTCAGGTGAGCAATTAAGGCCCCTTGGGGCCTCTTGTTTTCTGTTTAAATATGACTTAATTCATTAAAAAATAGTTAATCCCTATCTCAACATTTCTTGTCATGTGGTCAAGTACTACTTTTTTTCTTGGCTATAACATGGAAATGTTTACAGATAATTTCTTTATTGTTTTTCAGGACTATACCATGTGGACATATAGTCATATGTGTCTTGTTAAGGATTTAGTTGAGTATCAACACAAGCAGTATGTACAGGTGAGTGTTTAACTAAACCTGCTGGGTATTTTTAAAAATAGTTTTCATCAAATTTAGTTCAGCCATGACAAAATTTGAGGGAAAATTCATGATGAGTAACTTCAAGAAAACATTGATCAAAAGGTTGATTCAATTTTCATGGAAAAACTTAGTTAAATGTGTCTGCAGTATACCAATAGTAGTGATAAGAGATATTTGCAGTCATGGGCGGGAATATCCGCCAACCATAGTCAAGAAGTGTAATCAACATACATGCTTTTGGTAATCCATTATTGTCTATAATATCTCTTATAACTGTAGCCAAATTATTACCTGACTTTAGACTCCTTAATATCCGTAGCCTTTTCCATTAAGGATTCAAGGTTTGGGAAACTGTCAAATGTGCTGTCAAGTGGTTCCTTAAATGTCCTTATAAACATTATATTGCCTACTGTAGGCCTCCTTGAACTTGGATGTTGACACCAACTATCTGGAAATTTAAAAAAAACACTCCAACAGCTTGGCATTTTCACTTTTCTACTCAAAACTTGTTCATGCAATATCACAAAATACAGTTTACTTTGCCCCTTGAGTGTCCCAACATGGTTTAGCTGATAGTGACATCAAACATTCAGAAATTTCACATAAAGGTGCTACTCTCGTCTTTGTGTGAAACATATTCCACCCAAACTATGAACTGCCTGAGGCCAAAATTTTGTTGATAGTTGTAATAGTTTTCAAAGAAGTATTCCTTACTTTCTGATTGAAATAGGTAATGAAACACCAAGAAGGTGAATGAAATGTCAAAATTATACATCAGCTCATGAAGCTAAAAATTGCCAACCTGACAGCATTTGTGGTCCCAAACTAGGAGTTCAAAAAATTTTCACAATCTAACCTCACTCAGCTTCCAGAAATACGACACTACTGACATCAAGGCACTTCTTCTCTTTGTCATATGCATTACTCCCGAACCAGGAATGATCTAATGTCAAACGTTCACAGATATTTATTTATTTACAATGAGATGGTGTATTGATGTTGAGACCTCGTCTCTTGGCATATTGAGGAGTCCTCCCCACACCCTCTACCCCCCCCACCCTCCCCACACCCCTTGAGTGGTAATAACCCATATGAAAACTGTGTTTTCTGGACAAAAAGGTAATTTTAGTTTAAAACAATTATCAGAGAAAAAGACATACAACAATGAAATGTGTGTGGATTCAACAAAAAGGTAATTTTCTGTATTATGGTGAAGAATTGTATATTTTTTCCTATGAAAGGTATATATGTAAATTATTTTGTGGAAATGTACAATTTTGAAAAGGAAATAATTGGGGTTTTTTTTCTCATTTTCAGACTGATGCACATTTCCATAAGTTTTTGTTGGATGAATGGACACAAGCTGAAAAAGAATTATTGCGAGAACGAGGTCTTTGGGGGCCATACACTGGATCCAAATTTGATAAATGGATGCTAGATATGACTGAAGGACCATTCAGAATGAGGAAGAAAATGATGAGAAATGATATGTTTTATATTCATTATCCATACAGGCCTGATATGGAGAATAGTGTACGGAAATATTTTATTCTAATTGTTAATTATATTTTTGGTTAAGTTTTGTAAAAAAACTCCACCCTATAGTTTGATGAAGTCGGTGCGTGGGTGGATGGGTGGGTAGGCATTAGCGTGATAACTTGAACAAATATTAATGGCTTTGGTCACTATTTGGTATGTAAGACTTTCTTAACAATATCTTGAACAAGTTTGAACACCAGTGCGGTTTTGGCCAGACTGAGTGGAGTTATGACCCTTAATTAGTTAACTTTTGTCTGTTTTCAGCTCGTTAGCATGATAACTTGAACAAATATCAATGGATTTGGTGAATATTTGGTATGTGAGATTTCTTAATGTCTTGAATGAGTTCGAAAACTGGTACGGTTTGGGCCATACTGAGCAGAGTTATGGCCCTTAATTAGTTCATTTTTCCATTTTCAGCTTGTTATCGAGATAACTTGAACAATTATCAATGGATTTGGTCAATATTTGGTATGTGAGACTTCAACAATGTCTCAAAGAAGTTAGAAAACCTCTGTGGTTTGACCATACTGAGCAGAGTTTTGGTCCAGTGTTAGTTAATTTTTGCTATTTTCCAGCTCGTTAGTGGGATTTGTTAAAGGTCTCTTCGTAGTATTTGAGAAGAGCAAGGCCATGAAGATCATCCCACATACCTGCGCTATTGGGCCAAGGAGAGGCATTAATATAAGTTGCTTGACTTGTTCACCAATCCTTATGAAAGAAATAAGATTAAATAAATAAAAACTGATTCACACAAATCACTGGTGCGAGTTATCAAGTGTGAGTTGATGGAGAGTAAATGTCCAGTATTCCTGTTTCATTGCAAGGTGATGAGTACACAACAACTGAGAATAGCTTGTCAACTTATCTTGTATTGTGTCAAACGATCAACATGTAAACATTATGAAATGAAGAAGGCTTTCTTGCACTTCAGGACTGGTGATAAATTGTTGTTACTGGGTTCAAAATTTTAGCCTACAGGATCTCATGAGTGCAATATTGAAGTGAATGGATCAGAAGATGGAAAACATTTCAAAGAAATCACCAATGTGGCCGATACCGTATTCAGCAATTTAGCCGAGTTTAAAATAAAGTTTTTCAAAGTAGTATGCAAGCCGAGACCCATTGAAACAGGGATCTTTGAAATAAAAAGAAAAAATCTGCCTACCTAACTACCTACTAACATTTTTTGCTTAACTTGACAAAGTCAAGATAAGCTAATGCCATCACGCATGCGGAAGTCTGTTAGTCTGTGAGCATTTTCCTTTAGCACAGGCTACACCCCGTAGTTCTTATCCGATTGTAATGAAATTTCATATGCAGGTTTGGGGTCATGTCTAGATGAGAACGTCAACCATGATGGCTGCCCGAGCCCCAAACCCAAAAAACCTTAGCACAGTCTACAGGTTGTATTTATGAAGGGATTTCCTTGTAACTTGGTAGGATGCCTCTGTATAATATCTAGATGAGAACGTCCCCTTTTGGTCATGATCTGTCAACCATGACAGCTGCCCAAGCCCAAAACCCAAAAACTTTTAGCACAGTCTGCAGGTTGTATTTAATATGGAGGTATTTCATTGTAACTTGGTAGGATGACTCTGTATGATGTCTAGATGAGAACTTCCCCATTTGGTCACGATCTGCCAACCATGACGACTGCCCGAGCCCAAAACCTTTAGCACAGTCTACAGGTCATATTTATAGATGGATTTCATTGTAACTTGGTAGGTTGACTCCATATAATGTCTAGATGAGAACGGCCCCTTTTGGTTGTGATTGGTCAACTGTGACGGCTGCAGGGGCCCAAAGACCAAAAGCCTTTAGCACAGTCTGTAGGTCATATTTATGAAGGGATTTCAGGATGACTCCAGATAATGTCTAGATGAGAACGTCCTCTTATAGTCGCGAGCATTCACCCATGACAGCTGCCGAATCCTAAAACCCAAAAATTTTTAGCACAGCCTACAGGTCGTATTTATGGAGGGATTTCATTGTAACTTTATAGGTTGATTCCATATAATGTCTAGATGATAACGTCCCCATTTGGTCACGATTGGTCAACTGTGATGGCTACAGGGGCCCGAAGCCTGAAAACCTTTAGCACAGTCTACACGTCTTATTTATGAAGGGATTTCATTGTAACTTGGTAGGATGACACCAGATAATGACTAGATGAGAATGTCCCCTTTTGGTCATGATCATTCAACCATGACGGCAGCCCGGGCCCAAAACTCAAAAAGCTTTAGTACAGACTACAGGTCATATTTATGAAGGGATTTCATTGTAACTTGGTAGGATGACTCAGTATAATGTCTACATGAGAACGTCCCCTTTTGGTTGCGATCGGTAAACCGTGATGGCTACACAGACTTGAAGCCCAAAAACCTTTAGCACAGTCCACAAGCTGTATTTATGAAGGGATTTTATTGTAACTTGATAGGATGACTCATTTTGGAATAATTTCACTGTAAATTGGTAACTTTCGTTGATATACATTAACAGTGAGGCCACATACATTTACTGTGAGGGCCGCATTAACCCACCCCTCAATTCTTTAGTACAGTCTACACCTCATTATTTTTATTGAAAACATAGCATACAGGGAACAGAAATTAACATATTCCCAATTATCACAATTCTTGTCTTATTTCATAATCCTTTCATAAACATTGAACATTATCCTTTTCATCAAACATAACACACAGACAAGTTAAGCTACAGTGTCATTGACACTTTCATTTCTGACATGTTACCAGAAATACAGCATTTGGCACTCGACATATTATAACAAACAATTTTATGAAAGTAAGTCTTTTTTCCAAACCCTGATGGAAACAACAAGATAATCCATGCAGTACAAAGCCACTGAAGTGGCTTTTAGACCTTTTCAGTAGAACAATGATCATGGCTTCTTGCTCTCAACTATTTGACTTCACCTGACAATTGTCCGCTGAGCTTTCTGGTAATGATTTGTCCATCGTCTGTCTGTCGTTATTTTTTGACAAACTTTCATAACAATTTGTATTATCAAAAGACAATGTGTCACGATTTGTAATATGGTATATGCCCCCCAAGGTCAAGGTCACTGAACCCTCATGTTAAGATGAAAGAAAAACTTTGACATTTCTCTGTCACTTTTGGCCAATCCATATAACTTGGTATGATTGACAGATCTTATTCATACTTGGTATAATTATTTCTCATGACTCAAACAAAGGTGTGTTGCAACTTTGATCCAAGGTCATATCATCAGGGTCAAAGTCACAGACAGAAAAACCTTGATATTGTCATGCAGCCCTTGTCTAGTCTGTATAATTGAATCTATGTGACAGATCTTGTTCGTCTTTCACACAATTGTTACTTATAACCTAATGTTGTACCATGACCTTGACCCATCATGATATCATCAAGGTCAAGGTCACAAACAGTAACACTTGGATTCTTGAATACAAACAATTCTCCGGTTTGTACTTGTATGATTGACAGATCTTATTCATACACTTCGTACAATTATTGCGCATGACGTAAAGGTGTGTCATGACTTTGATCCAAGGTCATTCACATCATCATGGTCACAAACAGCAAAACTTTGATATTGTACTTTGACATTTTTCACTGTCACTTTTGTTTGCAGAATGTTTTAATTTATTATACACTAAACAATAGTTTATCAAAAAAATTGCTGAAAGAAAGAATTTGTATGCCCCACTGTGAAGATATAGAAATTTTCACTTTTACAATTTCAATCAAAATGGCGGCTTTCAGAGCATCACTTCAAGGTGAATACGAGACAAATTAACGCTGGAAATGATCAATATGTTCTACAAACGTATGATGAAAAGTAAAACTAGTGTTTTTAAGTGGATACCGATCATTTCCAGCAATAATTCAAAACAAATTCACCTTGAATTGATGCATGAAACCCACCAGCTGAATCAGATCGCAAGATGCTACCTGTTCCGAGTAGTGATCAAATCACTTTCATGTATCAATGCATGCTGTTTACTTTCATACATCAATTCAAGGTTGAAACAAGTGGAATTATCATTAGGAATGATCAGATTCTTATAAGAAGCATATAATAAAAAGAAAATTTATTATTTTTGAGTGGATACTGGTGACAGGGACAAATGGTTATTTTCGCTCGCTCAAGCACTCGCAAAAAATAAACATTGTCTCGCACTCATATAATAATTTTCATTATCCACTCAGAATCACTAGATGTCCTCCATGTACTACCCTTTTGGAGAAACTGAAAACAGGCGCATCCTGTTTGAACAAAAATATATAATTTTTCGCATAATCAGTGAATGAGGATTAAATTTTGATTGGCATTGTAGCAGAAGGTAGATTTCAACATATGTTGATGAGTAGTGTCAGCAATTTTAATATCATTCCATCAGAGCCTGGTCATAATTAAGGAGATTTCAAGGTAACTGTTCCTCTTATATTCTCTCTGTCTTATATTTATCCTGTATATATCTGCCCTGAAAGTAGTGGCCTAAGTACAGCTATATAGCCTGAGAGGCCTCTTGTTAAAAAAATAGGTGTTACATGTTCAGAAAGAACAAGAAAATTCATTTATCATTTTGTTTTTATATTTCAGCCCCTGAAGTACAAGGTAGCATTGAGTTCAGATAGCAAGGACTATTACATGCACTTCCGTTCACAGAGCTTAATCAATGATGAATCTCTGCCTATTAAATTGGATGGAAACCTGGAAAACACTGCTGCACTCACAAACGGAGATATGAACAATGGAGACCAGATAGATACTGGAACCGCAGATGTGTCAACATCTGAAGGTAGTTCATTTCATTTCCATATTTATTGGAATCCTGTTAAGTGAATACTGATTTCATCTGTGAAAAATACGCAGTTTGCAGATTTTTTTTTCAATTCATCACAATTTGGTTGACTTGGTCTGAATGAAACTTGATTATTCAACCTATCTTGTTTGACATAAGAAGCTCTGTCAAGCAAAATAAACGCCATTAAATTTCACATTTAAAGTGTGAAGGCTAAATCAGTTTGCAGAGTAAAAGAAGTTAATGGTCATCACTATAAATTTTAATGTATTGAACTTTTATGTAGAAAACAGGTATTATTCATTTATTTGTTGGTGTTTAAAGTCGCATATTTCTGCACAATATCTAATTGTGACTGCAACATTGAGATAAAGTCAAGCTTTGTGACTTGTTTATACCAATCTTGCCCATTTTAGAGTACTTCCGTCCCAAGCATTGGTGACCGGGTCCAATTTTACAGGGAAACAGTGCTTGCTTGCCACAGTAAACAAGCATTGCTTCACTTCCAGAGTTTCCCTCAGAAGAAATGGGCATTTCTTTTTTAACACTTTTCTCAACACAAGAATCAAGTGACAACCCCCCCCCCCCCCCCACTCTATATTTTAAAATAATAAATTATTTTTGTCTTGTTATGCCACCACCTATTTGGCAAAGGGGCATTAAGTGTTACCCTTATCCATTCATCCATCCATCCATCTGTACGCCATCCATATGTACATACATACATTCGTACGTATGTATGTCTGTATGTTCATCCCAAATATTTTTCTGGATAATTTTAGTTCGACTGAACAAAATGAAATTTTACATAGGTTTATGACCACATAATACATGTTGGGAGTTATGGCCCTGTTAAAACTTAGAAGACATGTTGATATTGGTTTCCAGGCGATAAATTTAGTTTGACTGAACAAATTGAAATGAAATTTTATACAAAGGTCTTTAATCGCATAATACAGGTTAGGATTGATAGTGGACTTGGTCCAATATTTTTTGCAGAGTTATGGATCTTTTTTGACTTCGAAGACATGTTGATATTGGTTTCTGGATGGTAACTTGAGTTATGGTTATCCAATTTTAATCAAACTTATAGCTTACTGTAGACAAAATACCGGATGGGTTTGATTTTGAGTGTGGTGCATTAATTATACCCCCACTTTCGAAGAAAATGGGGGTATATCCGTGTGTGAGTCCATCCGAGAATATTCATAACTTTCATAACTTAAGTAAATTATTATATTTTTATACTGTACCAATGACCCAGACATAGCTGCTGGTGCTAACTCTTAAAATATAGGGCCAAACACAAATTTTGCCCCCCAATCCCCAAAATTTGCATCTAAAACTAAAGAAAACATGTCCTGAAAGGCCCTCCACACCTCGCCCCCACTGCGCATGCGCAGTGTCCAGGACGTTCCGAAATTGGCGCCATTTATCATTCTAAGTTTGGCCCTTCATCAGTTAACATCTGACTGATCTTTGTGCTTTTAAATCTCAGTTTAAATGATGCCAGACACATAAATATTAGTGAAATGGTGATTCTAAGGAGGATAGAAAAGGAGGAGAGGAAAAGAATGTGTGACAGAATATTATCAGGGCTGTAACTTAAAATTTTTTAATGAAATTATGTTAAGTTACCTATTTTCAAGGCAGCAGCCATTTTGTTGTCATTCTGATTATTTAGTTACACTGTTTTTTCAAGTGTTTTTCCTCTCTCCCTGTCCTTTAAGTTCCCCCTTGCTATTCTCCCATGCTTTTGGCATAGTTTCTGTAATTATTATTACTAAAATTTCTTGGGAGTTTTAGCTTAATAACAGAATGAATTCTGTTCTTTCCCCATGTTTACGTCTTCACCTACGGGTGGTTAGGCGTTGTGTTCTGCATCTACCATCTGATGTTCTGCAGTTTCTTCCCTGGAAGTCTCTGTTTTGCATCAGATGGTGTATTTTTGGTAACTGATTTCGGGCCTGGGTGCCTGGAGTCTTATTTTAGTGTTTTTACACTCATTGTTTACATTTACAACAGCCCTCTGTGTGAGGGGGGGATTTCTAAATAATAATATCTTTATGTTATTTTAATCATAACTAGATACATTATTATTGTTCGTAAGTGTTGAATAAATTGTTTAAAATATTTTTAAAATTTTTGTCCACACTTAGGCTTGGGATCCATTGGGGCTCAACGTTACTTTTCAGAAACTTGGGCTGTTCTGAAAAAATATTTTTTCAAAATATTTTGATTTCAATTATTTTTTCTATATTAATGGATCATATTATTATTATGTATTTGATTGCCAGGGGTTAGTGCGAGTACCAGGACTTGTTTTCTTTTCTCATTGAAAGGATATTGATCAATTGTTTTAGGAGGAAGTCTTCCTCTGACCTTATTATCATTCTATATGTGGTCAGTGTACTCGCATTAACTCCTGTTCTGTATCGTATGATTTCGATGACAATATGGGAAGCGTATGTCACGGTATGTTGTTGGGGATTTGGACACTCCGGTCCTTTCCCCGCAGGGTCACTCTACTTTATCAATTTCTATTTCAGACGATCAAGATTAGGGTGATGTATCTGTGATGTCTTCCAACAGTGTGCCTCCGTCGTCACAATTAATGAAGGGCTAGCGGAAAAGTGCTCATGTAATACGCCAATTGCCTAAGAGGACCCTAGTAGGTTCGACGGCCTTTGACGTCCGCTAGCTCGCCCGGTGTAGCGTCCATTCACCGAATGGTTCGGCAGCCGGGTTCGTCCGTTGCGGTCTAGAAGGAATTTTGGGGTGATGCGAGCACTATATAATTAACTTAATGCACACCCAGTGACGGCGGATCGGAGGGAGAACGGAGGAAGCCTTTTAGTCCGGTTCATAGCTCGTTCCGGTCCATCCGGACGGCAAGCGAGAGAGGCCCCTCTCTCGTTCAACAACATCTGGCCCCAGATGTTGTGGTACAAATGTGTTGTTAGCGGAGCATACGTCCGTCGCTCGGGACGCTCCGTTGTATAGGCAGTCCGCTGAGACTGCTAAGGCTTCCTCTTCTCATCAGCGCACACGACCGCACCTTGGCTGCGTGACCGCCGATATATTACCAGCTTCGCCGATCAAGGATTCTTCGGCGACCAGGTCACACCATCCGGCAGCCAGGGATTCGAGACCGATGGACTCCGGACGTTCGCATAGGAAGTATGCGGGAGCCATCTGATGCGGAGCTGCCCTCGGCGAAGCACTGATAGACTGCGCCTCCGCAGGTCTCGACGCCGGACATTCTTGTGCACTTAGCACAGCTTATCGCAGCATCCCAGCAGCCGACAGAAACGGTGTCGGATCGAGAATTATCCGACAGCGCTGGGTCGGTAGCCGGGGACTCGAGGCCTGCAGACTCCGGACGTTCGCATAGGAAGTGTGCGGGAGTCAACGTACACGGAGCTTCCAGCGGCAATGCATCGTAAGTCCGCTACGGCACAGGCCTCGGGAACGGACGTGCTTTCCTTAATAGCACAGTTTATCGCAGCATCCCAGCATCAACTGAATCTGTCGCATATATTTTATCCGACGATGCTGGGTCGGGACGCTCCGCGGAAGCGGGTACGGACGTCCGAAAGTTTCATCCGGTCCGACGGGATACCGAAAGGGATTCGGTGGATTTCAAGCTTTCCCTTTCGGAACAACATATGCTGCGATGCCGGATAAGAAACTGATAGCGTCGGTGGACTTAGAAATTTTTGGTTCGGTTCAGGGACATCGTCCCTCAGTTCCGACATAATCCAATAATGTCACACAAACTTTCGAATTATTGAACGACGCTATATATATTATTATTTTATGCTTGCTATCCAAGCATTTCTGGTTTCTTGTTCGAAGAGTCATGGAGATGTCTTTCAAAAGTGTGCCTCTGTCGTCATAGTTAATGAAGAGTTAGCGGCAATAAGTGCTCATGGAATATGTCTATCGCTTACGGAATGACATTCGCTAGCTCACCCGGTGTAGCATACATTCATCGAATGGTTCGGCTGCCGGGTTCGTCCGTTGCGGTCTAGGAAGGAGATTTGGGTGATGCGAGCACTTTAATTAATTTAGTACTCACCCAGTGACGGCAGATTGAGGACAGATCGGAGGAAGCCAACAACATAGGGGACCGCATGTTGTGGTTCAGATATTTTACATTCGGAGCATATGTCCGTTGCTCGGGACGCTCCGTTATATTGACAGTCCGAGAGACTGTCTTTAATGCTTCCTCATCCTCACAGCAGGGCACACGACCGCACATTGGCTACGTGACCTCGAGTATCCGATCAGTTTCGGCATTCAGTGATTCCACAGCGAATAGGTCGCGCCATCCGGTAGCCAAGGGACACGAGGCCTATACACTCCGTTCGCTCGCATATTGGAAGTATGCACGGGGTAACGATCTCGGAGCTTCCTGCGGCAATGCATCGTAAGACCGCTGCTCCTCAGGCCTCGGTGACGGACGTGCTATCCGAGTTAGCACAGTTGTTTCGCAGCATCCCAGCAATTGACGGTTTCTCGGTCGAATCAGGAATTATCCGACGGCGCTGGGTCGGTGCGGTCCGCGGTTGCATCAAGCTACGGACGACCGAACGCTTTATAGGGTCCGACAGGATGGCGAAAGGGATTCGAAAGATTTCGAGTTTTCCCTTTAGTAGTATCGGAAGATGCCTTTCATATCTTCTGGCATTTCTTCCAGTGATTATTTTTCGGACTTCATTGCTGCGATCTTGGATAAGAGACTTATAGCGTCATTGGACTCGGATTTTTCGATCGGTACAGGGACTTTGTCCCTGACTTACCGACGCAGTCCAATATTGTCATTACAACATGTGTTTTATTTTTCGACGCTATATATTATATATATATATACAAGCCTGCTACTAAGCATGATAGTTTAGTTTCTTGTCCGCGTGGCTCATTTCTGCCATTTTATCTTTTTTACATATAGTTTATTTTGGCAGAGCAGGGCAAACCGAGAGTTCATATGCGTCTAGACGGTGTGATTAAAGACTGCATATATTCTTTTTCGCCGTTTATGTCTTTTCCAATTTCAATATTGGGAACGACATTATGTATAGTAGACTTAACTTAGACGCTTTATTATACGTAATCCGCCTTACTGAGGCGTTATCATTACGTCTTCAAGAAAAGATTTACGGGATATTATTCTCAATGTAATTTCTTTTGAGGGCAGTATTTTGTTCACGTATAACTCCGCCCTTCAGTGGCTGATTGGAGTGTTTAGACGTGATGCAGCCCTAGCTACATCCACGCGTGGATAGTAGGTTAAGAACTCTCTCAGAGTCGCTTCGTTCTCGGAGGAGCTTCTCTTCGACGGCAACTTTCCGGCAATCCATGAATTGCTTGGTTTATACATTCTCTTGTCTATCTACTGTTACAAGAGATTCAGACTGGGGCAACATTCGGTGGTTGACTCAGAGAGTGCCGCCGCAGTTGCCGGACCCTAGTGTGGCTGTTATGACGGTTGCCAGTCAAACAGATTGGGATATATACTGATCCCTACGGATTCGAAGTGCCAGGGTCTTTGGGTTCCGCAGTCTTTTAGCTATCAGTTTAACTTCCGCGGAATAATGTTTTTTAGGCTTGCTTTATGTCATTGCATGAACATTATTCAGAAATGCATGCCCAAATTCCTGTCCTTTAATTCGACAGTAGTGGCGTATCTCCGGAACCAGGGAGGCACTCTTTCGTTTCCGTTATTCAATTTAATGGAAAGAATCCGTCTGTTGGTTATAGTACACCAAGTTCAGTTTTGGTCCGTCATATTCGGGGTCGTCTGATTGTTTTATCGCACTCCCGTTCTCTTACGGGTCGCTTGTTGCTGTCAGAATGGACTCTCAACAAACAAGTATTTAATCAGATTTGCTATCTATGGGAGCGCCCAATGATGTTTTATTATGACACAGCTTGCTAATCAATTGCAGACGTATGTGTTGGCTTGTCCAGATCTCTGAGCTAATACTGTTAACGCTCTATTGATCTATAGGACGCAATGATAGGATACGCGTATCCTCCGGCGCTGTTGTTTTAGCAGGTATTGCTAAGATAAACAACCACAATACAGTTCTGTTGATAGCACCTCTATCTTCACAGAGATCATGAGTAATTTACTCTCTTGTCTACTGTGGATCTTAACGTGAAATCTTCCTCTATGTGAGGATCTTTTTTCACTGGGTAAATCGTGTCATCTTTATCACAACCAGCAAGGTCGCAACCTTCATGTATTCCGTTGTGTGGTCCGTATTGCATTGTAAGCACTGTACTGGACGAGCTTTGGACGCGATTTCTTACTATAGGAGATCCTCTTCTTCGCTATTCTATGCGACTAAAGTGGAGGCTCTTCCGTCGTGGTGTAGGGATCATTATGTTCATATGGTTGATCCCTCCATACTACGCATTGCTAGTTTTTAGTATACTTGTTTCACAAGATCTACTGCAGCCTGTTGTTATTTAGGTTATAGGTTTATGTTACCTCATACCTATGCACTCTACGATAGTTTACAATTGAGTCTTTTGTCTCTTTATCTAAGTCAGTTAGTAACTTTTTGATAAATAGACTTAGAATCTTTAGATTAAATTCCTATACGGATTTTAACTTCGGTTCTTATTTAGCTAAGTAATCATTTGAGCCTCTGGAAACAGTAGTTTTCAAATTCTGACCTTTTAGACAGTAATTCTGTTGGTTTCTCTTTTACTGTAGAGTCAGTGAGTTTCATGCACTATCGATGGATGATTTTCACTTTCATAGTTTCGGAATCAATACTTCCGTTACTATTTAGGTTGGATTGTTGCATAAGAGTTAGGCTCCTATTATCCGGAACCTATTATTTTAAGGTCCTTCCGTCTTCGTATGGGCATAGGCCTTTACTCTTTCCGGGTACAGTTTATGTATTTATAAACAGATATCTGTTTATTACAAGGGCGTAAGCTTCTTCTGTCTTTGATGTCTAGTAGAAGGACGTTACGCTCCATTTTATTGTTAATCGATTCTATTAACTAGCGTACTGCTTATGGTATATCATTGGCTTAGCAGTTGTGCTTAAGATTTCGGCTCTTGAAGTAAGAGTTCTTCTACTTCTTGGGCTTACATTAATAGTGTTGCTATTATAGATTTTTGAAGGCTGCTCATTGCGCTCAGCCATCCATTCATGAATTTTATCTCAGAAATATCGAGTCCATTTCTGGAGGCCTCTATTGTTAGGTCTATTATCTACTGCTCAGAATGTCATTCACTTAACAGTTGCTACTATAGCTAGGTAGGCTGTCTGTTTCGGCAGTGTCTCCGTTCGGCTGCCCTCTTCGCTCTGGGCTATTTGACCCAGGGCAAGAAAAAGGGGGGGGGGAGGGTGTTCCCTTGGGTCACCTGTTTTTACTATGAAAACAAGGGGATACCTCCTCCGGAGTTAGTAATTCTGAGCTGTTATTGGGATGGTTGTTTAGTGAGAAGTTTAAGTTTATAAAATTCATTCAAGTCTTAGTTTTTAAAGTATAGCTTTTGAATATTGCATATGTCAACGGACATGATTATGCAATTCTCACACACTTTTAGGAGTATAAGAGTCTCTATTCTCTAGACTTACTTTATTATTGGCTTACTTTAAAAATTATTAGTATAAGGATTATTGGATATTAATAGAGTACATGGATGTATGAAGCTCAATTTTTGGAAGGTGTTGTATCTTTCTAATTTATCATAAATAAGAAAGATACATGTAAGGCCTATTACTTCTTTTCCCTACAGGGGATGACTCTATTTTATTTTATTGAGCGTATTCCATTTTGCTCTATGTCCTTGGCCCTCCAGCCTTTTTACTATTCAGCTATGTCTGGGTCATTGGTACAGTATAAAAATGTTAAAAAATTTATAGTAATTTATATATTTTTTATACTTACCAATGACCCAGACGGGGATGGCCCTCCCAGGAGTTGGGAACTCTTGCCTCCCCGCTGAGTACATAGCGCTTACCAGGCACTGGTTATTAGAATGATAAATGGCGCCAATTTCGGAACGTCCTGGACACTGCGCATGCGCAGTGGGGGCGAGGTGTGGAGGGCCTTTCAGGACATGTTTTCTTTAGTTTTAGATGCAAATTTTGGGGATTGGGGGGCAAAATTTGTGTTTGGCCCTATATTTTAAGAGTTAGCACCAGCAGCTATGTCTGGGTCATTGGTAAGTATAAAAAATATATAAATTACTATAAATTTTTTAACTTTCTATAATATTTGTTGGTCATAGGTATGCCCACACTACTTATTTTTTTTTTTTTTTATTACCTGTTCACTTAGAAATTGTGTCCGTCCGAGCCAAATTCAGTCTGTTCAGCCTGTATCTCGGGTATCGAATGTTCTATTGCAATGAAATTTGCCGTGAATTCTGCTTATGGTACAGGCTTTAAAAAAAGGATTCAATGATATTTCTCACATTCTCCTTTTTAGAGTTATCACCCTTTTTTGACTTAGAAATTGTAGGAAATAGACAGTATTTGTCTGTTCAACGTGTATATCAGGTATGGGTTATCGGATTTCAGTGAAATATGGCATGCAGTTTTCCTAAAACAAAGGCTTCTGCCTCATTGCATAAAACTTCCAAACACCAAACAATTTACCATACCTATTGACTTGGAAATTGTTGAAAACTTTCGAAGAAAAGGGGGGGAGGGGGATATACTGGATTGCTGTGAACGGATTTCAGTGAAATATGGCATGCAGTTTGCCTATGACAAAGGCTTCTGCCTCATTGCATAAAACTTCCAAACACCAAACAATTTACCATATCTTTTGACTTAGAAATTGTTGAAAACTTTCGAAGAAAATTGGGGTGGGGGGTATACTGGATTCCATCTGTCCATCTGTGCATCCGTCCATCTGTCCATCCATACGAGAATATTCATAACTTAAGGAAATCATTATGGAATTAAATGAAACTTGGTATGCAATTAAATTGTAACATTGCCCAAGACTAGAATGAATTTTGGTGTTGTCAGATAATTATACCCCCACTTTCGAAGAAAATGGGGGTATTCTGGATTAATGCGTCTGGATTAATTCCGTCCGTGTGTGAGTCCATCCGCGAATATTTTTATACTGTACCAATGACCCAGACATAGCTGGTGCTAACTCTTAAAATATAGGGCCAAACACAAATTTTGCCCCCCAATCCCCAAAATTTGCATCTAAAATCAAAGAAAACATGTCCTGAAAGGCCCTCCACACTTCGCCCCCACTGCGCATGCGCAGTGTCAAGGACGTTCCGAAATTGGCGCCATTAATCATTCTAAGTTTGGCCCTTCATCAGTTAACATCTGACTGATCTTTGTGCTTATAAATCTCAGTTTAAATGATGCCAGACACATAAATATTAGTGAAATGGTGATTCTAAGGAGGATAGAGAAGGAGGAGAGGAAAAAAATGTGTGACAGATTATTATCAGGGCTGTAACTTAAAATTTTTTAATGAAATTATGTTAAGTTACCTATTTTCGAGGTAGCAGCCATTTTGCTGTCATTCTGATTATTTAGTTACACTGTTTTTTAAGTGTTTTCCTCTCTCCCTGTCCTTTAAGTCCCCCCTTGCTATTCTCCCATGCTTTTGGCATAGTTTTTGTAATTATTATTACTAAATTTTCTTGGGAGTTTTAGCTGAATAACAGAATGAATTCTGTTCTTTCCCCATGTTTACGTCTTCACCTACGGGTGGTTAGGCGTTGTGTTCTGCATCTACCATCTGATGTTCTGCAGTTTCTTCCCTGGAAGTCTCTGTTTTGCATCAGATAGTGTATTTTTGGTAACTGATTTCGGGCCTGGGTGCCTGGAGTCTTATTTTAGTGTTTTTACACTCATTGTTTACATTTTCAACAGCCCTCTGTGTGAGGGGGGGATTTCTAAAAAATAATATCTTGATGTTATTTTAATCATAACTAGATACATTATTATTGTTCGTAAGTGTTGAATAAATTGTTTAAAATATTTTTAAAATTTTTGTCCACACTTAGGCTTGGGATCCATTGGGGCTCAACGTTACTTTTCAGAAACTTGGGCTGTTCTGAAAAAATATTTTTTCAAAATATTTTGATTTCAGTTATTTTTTCTATATTAATGGATCATATTATTATTATGTATTTTGATTGCCAGGGGTTGGTGCGAGTACCAGGACTTGTTTTCTTTTCACATTGAAAGGATATTGATCAATTGTTTTAAGAGGAAGTCTTCCTCTGACTTTATTATCATTCTATATGTGGTCAGTGTACTCGCATTAACTCCTGTTCTGTATCGTATGATTTCGATGACAATATGGGAAGCGTATGTCACGGTATGTTATTGGGGATTTGGACACTCCGGTCCTTTCCCCGCAGGGTCACTCTACTTTATCAATTTCTATTTCAGACGATCAAGATTAGGGTGATGTATCCGTGATGTCTTCCAACAGTGTGCCTCCGTCGTCACAATTAATGAAGGGCTAGCGGAAAAGTGCTCATGTAAATACGCCAATTGCCTAAGAGGACCCTAGTAGGTTCGACGGCCTTTGACGTCCGCTAGCTCGCCCGGTGTAGCGTCCATTCACCGAATGGTTCGGCAGCCGGGTTCGTCCGTTGCGGTCTAGAAGGAATTTTGGGGTGATGCGAGCACTATAAATTAACTTAATGCACACCCAGTGACGGCGGATCGGAGGGAGAACGGAGGAAGCCTTTTAGTCCGGTTCATAGCTCGTTCCGGTCCATCCGGACGGCAAGCGAGAGAGGCCCCTCTCTCGTTCAACAACATCTGGCCCCAGATGTTGTGGTACAAAATGTGTCGCAAGCGGAGCATACGTCCGTCGCTCGGGACGCTCCGTTGTATAGGCAGTCCGCGGAGACTGCTAAGGCTTCCTCTTCTCGTCAGCGCACATGACCGCACCTTGGCTGCGTGACCGCCGATATATTACCAGCTTCGCCGATCAAGGATTCTTCGGCGACCAGGTCACACCATCCGGTAGCCAGGAACACGAGGCCTGCAGACTCCGGACGTTCACATAGGAAGTGTGCGGGAGTCAACGTACACGGAGCTTCCGGCGGCAATGCATCGTAAGACCGCTACTGCACAGGCCTCGGGAACGGACGTGCTTTCCTTAATAGCACAGTTTATCGCAGCATCCCAGCATCAACTGAATCTGTCGCATATATTTTATCCGACGATGCTGGGTCGGGACGCTCCGCGCAAGCGGGTACGGACGTCCGAAAGTTTCATCCGGTCCGACGGGATACCGAAAGGGATTCGGAGGATTTCGAGCTTTCCCTTTCGGAACAACATATGCTGTTGTGTATGTCATCTGACTTGGTCTTCTACAGCTTCTTTCGTCGGACCAGAATGCTGCGATGCCGGATAAGAAACAGATAGCGTCGGTGGACTTAGAAATTTTTGGTTCGGTTCAGGGACATCGTCCCTCAGTTCCGACATAGTCCAATAATGTCACACAAACTTTCGAATTATTGAACGACGCTATATATATTATTATTTTATGCTTGCTAACCAAGCATTTCTGGTTTCTTGTTCGAAGAGTTATGGAGATGTCTTTCAAAAGTGTGCCTCTGTCGTCATAGTTAATGAAGAGCTAGCGGCAATAAGTGCTCATGGAATATGTCTATTGCCTACGGAGTGACATTCGCTAGCTCACCCGGTGTAGCGTACATTCATCGAATGGTTCGGCTGCCGGGTTCGTCCGTTGCGGTCTAGGAAGGAGATTTGGGTGATGCGAGCACTTTAATTACTTTAGTACTCACCCAGTGACGGCAGATTGAGGTCAGATCGGAGGAAGCCTGTTAGTCCGGTTCCTGGCTTGTCCAGGTCCGTCCGGGCTGTGAGCGAGAGAGGTCCCTCTCTCGTCCAACAACATAGGGGACCGCATGTTGTGGTTCAGATATTTTACATTCGGAGCATATGTCCGTCGGTCAGGACGCTCCGTTATATTGACAGTCCGAGAGACTGTCCTTGATGCTTCCTCATCCTCACAGCAGGGCACACGACCGCACATTGGCTACATGACCTCAAGTATCCGATCAGTTTCGGCATTCAGTGATTCCACGGCGAATAGGTCGCGCCATCCGGTAGCCAAGGCACACGAGGCCTATACACTCCGTTCGCTCGCATATTGGTAGTATGCACGGGGTAACGATCACGGAGCTTCCAGCGGCAATGCATCGTAAGACCGCTTCTCCTCAGGCCTCAGTGACGGACGTGCTATCCGAGTTAGCACAGTTGTTTCGCAGCATCCCAGCAATTGACTGTTTCTCGGTCGAATCAGGAATTATCCGACGGCGCTGGGTCGGTGCGGTCCGCGGTTGCATCAGGTACGGACGACCGAACGCTTTATAGGGTCCGACAGGATGGCGAAAGGGATTCGAAAGATTTCGAGTTTTCCCTTTAGTAGTATCGGAAGATGCCTTTCATATCTTCTGGCATTATCTTCCAGTGATTGTTATTTCGGACTTCATTGCTGCGATCTTGGATAAGAGACTTATAGCGTCATTGGACTCGGATTTTTCGATCGGTTCAGGGACATTGTCCCTGACTTACCGACGCAGTCCAATATTGTCATTACAACATGTGTTTTATTTTTCGACGCTATATATATATATACAAGCCTGCTACCAAGCATGATAGTTTAGTTTCTTGTCCGCGTTGCTCATTTCTGCCATTTTATCATTTATACGAATAGTTTATTTTGGCAGAGCAGGGCATACCGAGAGTTCATATGCGTCTAGACGGTGTGATTAAAGACTGCATATATTCTTTTTCGCCGTTTATGTCTTTTCCAATTTCAATGTTGGGAACGACATGATGTATAGTAGACTTAACTTAGACGCTTTATCATACGTAATCCGCCTTACTGAGGCGTTATCATTACGTCTTCAAGAAAAGATTTACGGGATATTATTCTCAATGTAATTTCTTTTGAGGGCAGTGGTTTGTTCACGTATAACTCCGCCCTTCAGTGGCTGATTGGAGTTGGTTAGACGTGACGCAGCCCTAGCTACATCCACACGCGTGGATAGTAAGGTTAAGAACTCTCTGAGTCGCTTCGTTCTCGGAGGAGCTTCTCTTCGACGGCAACTTTTCGGCAATCCATGAATTGCTCGATTTACACGTTCTCTTGTCTATCTAGTGTTACAAGAGATTTAGACTGGGGCAAACATTCGGTGGTTGACTCAGAGAGTGCCACCGCAGTTGCCGGACCCGAGTGTGGCTGTTATGACGGTTGCCAGTCAAACAGATTGGGATATAATACTGATCCCTACGGATTCGAAGTGCCAGGGTCTTTGGGTTCCGCAGTCTCTTAGCAATCAGTTTTCTTCCGCGGAATAATGTTTTAGGCTTGCTTTATGTCATGGCATGAACATTATTCAGAAACGCATGCCCAAATTCCTGTCCTTTAATTCGACAGTAGTGGCGTATCTCCGGAACCAGAGAGGCACTCTTTCGTTTCCGTTATTCAATTTAATGGAAAGAATCCGTCTGTTGGTTATAGTACACCAAGTTCAGTTTTGGTCCGTCATATTCCGGGTCGTCTGATTGTTTTATCGGACTCCCGTTCTCTTACGGGTCGCTTGTTGCTGTCAGAATGGACTCTCAACAAACAAGTATTCAATCAGATTTGCTATCTATGGGAGCGCCCAATGATGATTTATTTATGACACAGCTTGCTAATCAATTGCAGACGTATGTGTTGGCTTGTCCAGATCTCTGAGCTAATGTTGTTAACGCTCTATTGATCTATAGGACGGAATGATAGGATACGCGTATCCTCCGGCGCTGTTGTTTCAGCAGGTATTGCTAAGATAAACAACCACAATATATTTCTGTTGATAGCATTTCTATCTTCACAGAGATCATGGGTAATTTACTCTCTTGTCTACTGTGGGTCTTAACGTGAAATCTTCCTCTATGTGAGGATCTTTTTTCACTGGGTAAATCGTGTCATCTTTATCACAACCCGCAAGGTCGCAACCTTCATGTATTCCGTTGTGTGGTCCGTATTGATTTGTAAGCACTGTACTGGACGAGCTTTGGACGCGATTTCTTACTATAGGAGATCCTCTTCTTCGCTATTCTATGCGGCTAAAGTAGAGCCTCTTCCGTCGTGGTGTAGGGATCATTATGTTCATATTGTGGATCCCTCCATACTACTCATTGCTATTTTTTAGTATACTTGTTTCACAAGATCTACTGCAGCCTGTTATTATTTAGGTTATAGGTTTATGTTACCTCATACCTATGCACTCTACGATAGTTTACAATTGAGTCTTTTGTCTCTTTATCTAAGTCAGTTAGTAACTTTTTGATAAATAGACTTAGAATCTTTAGATTAAATTCCTATATGGATTTTAACTTCGGTTCTTATTTAGCTAAGTAATCATTTGAGCCTCTGGAAACAGTAGTTTTCAAATTCTGACCTTTTAGACAGTAATTCTGTTGGTTTCTCTTTTACTGTAGAGTCAGTGAGTTTCATGCATTATTGATGGATGATTTTCACTTTCGTAGTTTCGGAATCACTACTTCCGTTACTATTTAGGTTGGATTGTTGCATAAGAGTTAGGCTCCTATTATCCGGAACCTATTATTTTAAGGTCCTTCCGTCTTCGTATGGGCATAGGCCTTTACTCTTTCCGGGTACAGTTTATGTATTTATAAACAGATATCTGTTTATTACTATGGGCGTAAACTTCTTCTGTCTTTGATGTCTAGTAGAAGGACGTTACGCTCCATTTTATTGTTAATAGATTCTATTAACTATCGGTACTGCTTATGGTATATCATTGACTTAGCAGTTGTGCTTAAGATTTCGGCTCATGAAGTAAGAGTTCTTCTGCTTCTTGGGCTTACATTAATAGTGTCGCTATTATAGATTTTTGAAGGCTGCTCATTGCGCTCAGCCATCCACATTCATGAATTTTATCTCTGAAATATCGAGTCCATTTCTGGAGGCCTCTATTGTTAGGTCTATTATCTACTGCTCAGAATGTCATTCACTTAACAGTTGCTACTATAGCTAGGTAGGCTGTCTGTTTCGGCAGTGTCTCCGTTCGGCTGCCCTCTTCGCTCTGGGCTATTTGACCCAGGGCAAGAAAAAGGGGGGGGGGGGGGGAGGGTGTTCCCTTGGGTCACCTGTTTTACTATGAAAACAAGGGGATACCTCCTCCGGAGTTAGTAATTCTGAGCTGTTATTGGGATGGTTGTTTAGTGAGAAGTTTAGGTTTTTAAAATTCATTCAAGTCTTAGTTTTTAAAGTATAGCTTTTGAATATTGCATATGTCAACGGACATGATTACGCAATCCTCAGACACTTTTAGGAGTATAAGAGTCTCTATTCTCTAGACTTACTTTATTTATTGGCTTACTTTAAAAATTATTAGTATAAGGATTATATTGGATATTAATAGAGTACATGGATGTATGAAGCTCAATTTTGGAAGGTGTTGTATCTTTCTAATTTATCATAAATAAGAAAGATACATGTAAGGCCTATTACTTCTTTTTCCCTACAGGGGATGACTCTATTTTATTTTATTGAGCGTATTCCATTTTGCTCTATGTCCTTGGCCCTCCAGCCTTTTTACTATTCAGCTATGTCTGGGTCATTGGTACAGTATAAAAATGTTAAAAAATTTATAGTAATTTATATATTTTTTATACTTACAATGACCCAGACGGGGATGGCCCTCCCAGGAGTTGGGAACTCTTGCCTCACCGCTGAGTACATAGCGCTTACCAGGCACTGGTTATTAGAATGATTAATGGCGCCAATTTCGGAACGTCCTTGACACTGCGCATGCGCAGTGGGGGCGAAGTGTGGAGGGCCTTTCAGGACATGTTTTCTTTGATTTTAGATGCAAATTTTGGGGATTGGGGGGCAAAATTTGTGTTTGGCCCTATATTTTAAGAGTTAGCACCAGCTATGTCTGGGTCATTGGTAAGTATAAAAAATATATAAATTACTATAAATTTTTTAACATTCATAGCTTTCATAACTTAAATAAATTATTATTTTCTATAATATTTGTTGGTCATAGGTATGCCCACACTAGGTGGTGCACCACGTGGGGGTATGCACCGGACAACAGTCCAGCTCTTGTTTGTATCTGGGGTATGGCCCATTTTAGACTTTGTTCAACTTTAAATATAGTTAGAAGTGGTTTCCGTAAAAGTAACTAGAGCTCTGCTTGACCAGTTTTAACCAAACTTGACATGTGGCTTGTGTACCATGAGAGGAAGAAACTTATTTTATTTTGTGACCATAAACCCTAAGATCAAGGTCGCTGTGACTCCATCCATACATTCATCTCCAATGTGGTTTCCAGATGATAACTTTATTTAGACTGAATGAAATGAAACAAAATGTTATTAGCTTAACTTGACAAAGTCAAGATAAGCTATTACCATCACAGATGCAGAAGTCTGTGAGTCTGTTCACATATTTCTTTAGCACAGACTACACCCCGTAGTTATTGTCCAATCATCCTGAAATTTGATATGCAGGTTTGAGGTCATGTCTAGATGAGAACGCCCCCTTTTGGTCATGATCTGTCAACCGTGACGGCTGCCCAAGCCCGAAACACGAAAACTTTTAGCACTGTCTACAGGTCGTATTTATGGAGGGATTTCATTGTAACTTGGTAGGACGACTCCATGTAATGTCTAGATGTGAATGCCCTCTTTTGTTCGCGATCACTCAACCGTATTTAATATGGAGGAATTTCATTGTAACTTGATAGGATGACTCCGTATGATATCTAGATGAGAACTTCCCCATTTGGTCGCAATCTATCAACCGTGATGGCTGCCTGAGCCCAAAACCCCAAAACCTTTATCACAGTCTACAGATTGTATTTTTGGAGGGATTTCATTGTAACTTGGTAGGACGACTGCATGTAACGTCTAGATGTGAATGCCCCCTTTTAGTCGTGATTGCTCAACTGTGACGGCTACAGGGGCTGGAAGCCAGAAAAACTTTAGCATGATCTACAGGTCCTATTTATGAAGGGATTTCATTGTAATTTGGTAGGATGACTCCAGATGATATATAGATGAGAACGTCTCCTTTTGATCGTGACCGTTCAATCGTGATGGCTGCCTAAGCCTAAAATCTTTAGCAGACAACAGGCCATATTTATCAAGGGATTTTATTGTAACTTGGTACGATGACTCCTTATAATGTCTAGATGAGAACTTGGTTGCGAGCGGTAGATCTCTTCCGATAAGTATCCTCAAAATGGTATCCTCAAAAAGTAGTCTCGAAATGTACCCTCAAATAGTACATCATTATGTCATAAGTATCTGCCAATACAGAGATGAGGATAAGAGTCATAAGAGGAGTCGCTTCTTCAAGCAATTACTCGATGGCTTATTTGCTCGATGAGATTCTAGACGCTCAAGGAATTTGAGATAGCAAGTGTGCAGTAGTGCTACAAGTCAGTAGTAATGGTACAAGACTGGGAGAGTACTACAAGATTGGACTATTACGGTTCAAGCTAATAATAGGACAGGCGGTGGCAATATTGGACAAGTCAGCAGAACATGTGATCTACTACTGATTCTCTTCAATTTCAAGGCATTTTTCTGGCGGCCATGTTGGATATTTTTATACTGTACCAATGACCCAGACTTAGCTGGTGCTAACTCCAACAAAACCAGGGCCAAACACAAATTTTGCCCCCCAATCCCCAAAATTTGCATCCAAAACAAAAAGAAATCATGTCCTAAAGGACCTCCATACTACGCCTCTACTGCGCATGCGCAGTGACGCAGTCGTCCCGAAATTGGCGCCAATTATCATTTCTCTGTTTGGCCCTTCATCAGTCAACATCTCACTGATCTTTGTGCTTGTAAATCTCAGTTTAAAGGATGCCAGACACGTAATTTTTGGAGAAAATGTGATTCTAAGGAGGATAGAAGGAGGAGAGGAAAAAGAAGTGGCAAAAAATAATCAGGGCTGTACTTAAAATTTTTTGATGAAATTATGTTAAGTTGCCTATTTTCGAGGCATGAGCCTCTTGTTGTCATTCTTGCTAATTGTTGCACTGCTTATTCAGTGTTTCCTCTCCCTTAGCCTTCTAAAGTCCCCCCTGGCAATTCTCCCATGCTTTTGGCATATTTTTGAGAAATTTAATTTCTAAAATTTCCTGGGAGAGTTGCTTGGTTACAGAATGTTTTCTGTTATTTTCCCCATAGTTACGTTTTCACCCATGGGTGTATAACGTTTGTGTTCTGCATCTTCCATCTGATGTTCTACAGATTCTCCCCTGGGAGTCTCTGTTTTGCATCAGATAGAGTGTAATTGATGACTGATTCCGGGCCAGTTTTTTCAGTGCCTGGAGTCATGTTTTCTAGTGTGTTTACACTGTTTGTTTTCATTGGCAACAGCCTTTTTTGAGGGGGGCTGTTTGCCTTTGTGGTAGTTTATCTCTTTATAAGATACATTTATATTATCCGAAAGTGTCTCATTAATTATTTTATATAAATTTAAAATTTTTGACCACACTTTGCCATCGGATCCATCGGGGCTCAACGTTACTTTTCAGCAACTTGGGCTTCTCTGAAAAATATTTTTTCAAAATTATTTTGTTTTGCAATTGTTTTTTCATTTATTAATGGATCATGTTATTATGTATCTTTGTGTCAGGGGTTTTTGCGAGTAACTAGGACTTATTGTTGTTCTTTCACAATGAAGGGACATTGTTCAAATTGTAATAGGAAGAAATCTTCCTCTGACTTTCATGATCATTGTATTAATTGTTGTCAGTGTTCTCGCATTAATCCCTGTCCTATATGTGAACATTGGGATGAGAAACATTGGAAACGTGTGTCACGATATGTTGTTTCTGGAGAAAGAGCGATGCCGGCTCTTTCTCCACAAGGTCACTCTACTCTCTCAGTTTCTATTTCAGAGGAACCAGAACAGGGTGATGTTTCCATGTTATCTTCTTCAAGTGTGCGTCTGTCGTCACAAATGAATTCAGAGCTAGCGGCAAAAGTGCTCATGGAGATTAGACAAATGTCGTCCGCTAGCTCGCCCGGTGTAGCGTCCATTCACCGAATGGTTCGGCAGCCGGGTTCGTCCGATGCGGTCCAAGAGGAAATTTTGGGTGATGCGAGCACTATAAACATAATAGATGCACACCCAGTGACGGCGGATAGTAAGCGAGAACGATGGAAGCCTTTTAGTCCGGTTCCTAGCTCGTCCAGGTCCAGCCGGGCCGCGAGCGAGAGAGGTCCCTCTCTCGTACAACAACATCTGGGACCAGATGTTGTGGTACAAAATGTGTCTTTAGCGGAGCATACGTCCGTCGCTCGGGACGCTCCGTTGTATAAGCAGTCCGCAGAGACTGTTAAGGCTTCCTCTTCTCGTCAGCGCACACGACCGCACCTTGGCTGCGTGACCGCCGATATTTTACCAGCTTCGCCGATGAAGGATTCTTCGGCGACCAGGTCACACCATCCGGCAGCCAGGGATTCGAGACCGATGGACTCCGGACGTTCGCATAGGAAAAGTATGCGGGAGCCATCTGATGCGGAGCTGCCCTCGGCGAAGCAGCGTAAGACTGCGCCTCCGCAGGTCTCGACGTCGGACATTCTTGTGCAGATAGCACAGCTTATCGCAGCATCCCAGCAGCCGACAGAAACGGTGTCGGATCGAGAATTATCCGACGGCGCTGGGTCGGTACGCTCCGCCGAAGCATCGGGGGCAGACGACAGGGAACATCGGGAGGTCCGACCGGATGGTGAAAGTGATACGGATGACTTGGAGCTATCCCTTTCGGAACAACATAAAGCTGCCGTGGACTTCATCCGGCACTTTCTCCCACAAGTTGTTCCGTCGGGCCAGACTGCTGCGCTTCCGGACAAGAGAATTATAGCGTCATTGGACTCTGAATTTTTTGAGCGGTTCAGGGACATCGCTCCCGAGTTTCCGTCGCAGTCCAATAATGTTGCAAGAACATTTGAATTATTGAACGACGCTATATTTAAACTTGCTTCCGGGACGCGGAAAGCAGGTTTCTTGTCCGCTAATACTCTCAACCTGCCTTTCATTAATGCAAGGAATAATTCGATACGGCAGGACAGGGTATACCGAGAGTTTCTCTGCGTATGGACGACGAGGCGGAAGACTTAGAGCTATCATTACCGTCGTCAGCTTCTATTCCAACCGCGGTGTTGGAAACAGCCATTGCGTCTAACAGAGCCAATTTAGATGCCTTATCTTACGCAGATCACCTTACTAAGGCGTTATCACTGCGCCTTCAAGGGGAAGAGTTTCAGGATATACAATCCTCTTTAAGACTTCTTTCAAGGGCAGTAGCTTATTCCACGTGTAACTCCGCCCTTTCAGTGGCAAATCTGGAGTTGGTTAGACGTGACGCAGCCCTAGCTACATCCACACTAGTGGATTCTAAGGTGAAGAACTCTCTTAGAGTCGCTTCGGTCTCAGGAGAACTTCTCTTTGACGGCAAGCTTTCAGCTATTTATGATAAAATTAAAAAGAAAGCTAATGATTCTCTGTTGTTTAGATCGGCTCCTAAAAAGTCGGATACAGCAGACACGAATAAGACAGGCACTTCTGGGTCTAATGCGCCCAAGAGAGGTTCCTATAGAGGTTCCGGTGCGTCCTCTTGGTCTTATTCGAGAGACCGTCAGGATAGCGACTCTCGTTCGGGACGTCCTTCAGGCCGGGACAATCGGTCGGACGCCCCGAGGTCGACGAGGCGAGGTGCGGGTCGTGGAAGACGTGGTTTCTCCTACCGCAGGCCTCGCAGGTCCAGGAGGTGATGGCTTAAACCTCTATCGCGTTCCGGTTGGCGGAAGGTTGTCGAGTTTTTTCACAAGAGTGGGCGTCGATTACGGACGACCCTTGGGTGAGAGGAGTGACTTCGGAAGGTCTAAAGATATCCTTCAAACGAAAGCCTCCATTAACTCGAAGTCCAAAGTGGACTCATCTTCCGTCAAATCCACAGAAAAGAGACGCTCTGTTATCAAAGGTGCAGTCTCTTTTAATGAAGAACGCGGTAGAGGTCGTAGAAAACCAGGAATCTCTGGGATTCTACAGCCATCTGTTTCTGGTTCCGAGACCAGACGGCTCGTTCCGTCCAGTCATAGATTTGAGCTGGATAAACAAGCTGATCGTCGCTCCGAAGTTTTATATGGAGACGATTCGATCGGTCAGAGCGAGTATTCGGGTGAACGATTATGCAACGAGCATAGATCTCAAAGATGCGTACTTTCACGTCATGGTACATCCGACATTCCGAAAGTATCTACGCTTCGCAGTCCTAGGAGTGGTGTATCAATTCCGGGCGATGTGCTTCGGATTGAATCTAGCACCCTGGGCTTTCACTCAGGTAATGAACTCGGTAATGATCTACTTCCGAGCTCATTCGTCTGCGGTAACGTCGGCCTACCTGGACGACATTCTTCAGAGGTACGGCAACGAGTTAACGCTTCAGAACGATGTTCAGAATCTTCTTCTATTGCTCCGACGTCTCGGTTTTATAGTAAACGAGGAGAAGTCGGATCTGGTGCCGTCCAAGTCATTCACTCATCTGGGAATGAGCTTCGAGACGCACAACAATCTCGTTCGTCTGCCGTTAACCAGAGCGAAATTAGTCAGTTGTTACGCTCGCTATTGTCTGCACGCAGACAAAGTCACGGCGAGAGAATTTATGAGACTGATAGGTCTGTGCGGAGCCGCCGCGGATCTCATTCCGATGGGGCGGCTACGCACACGTCCTCTTCAAATTTTCCTGACTCAGAATTGGAGTGTGAAAATTCATTCGCTCGATGTAGACGTTCTCTTGTCAGATCAAGTGAAACAAGAGATTCAGACTTGGGCAAACATTCAGTGGTTAACTCAAGGAGTTCCGCTGCAGTTGCCGGATCCGAGTTTTACCGTTATGACGGATGCCAGTCAAACAGGTTGGGGTGCATCATTAATCCCAACGGATTCGAGATGCCAGGGTCTTTGGGATCCGCAATTCCTGTGCAAGCACATAAACATCAAGGAAATGATGTCAATTTGGCTTGCGTTACGTCACTGGATGGACATTATTCACGATGCTCATGTCCAAATCCTATCCGACAATACGACAGTAGTGGCGTATATACGGAATCAGGGAGGCACTCATTCAGTTCCGTTGTTCAATCTAACGGAAAGAATCCTTCTGTTTGCGTTAGAACATCAAGTTCTTCTTTCGGTCCGTCACATACCGGGTCGTCTGAATGTGCTAGCAGACTCCCTTTCACGAAAGGGTCGCTTGTTGCCGTCGGAGTGGACTCTCAACAAACAAGTATTCAATCAGATTTGCTACCAATGGGAACGGCCAATGATAGACTTATTTGCGACACATCTCAACAATCAGTTGCAGACGTATGTGTCTCCGTGTCCGGATCCAAGAGCATTTGCAGTAGACGCTCTGTCGATCCCTTGGGACGGAATGATAGGATATGCGTATCCTCCAGCGCCGTTAATTCAACAAGTATTGCTAAAGATAAAACAATCTCAATGCAAGATTCTGTTGGTAGCATCTCTGTCGCCACAGAGACCGTGGATAAATCTACTCAGGTGTCTGTTGTGGGACCTACCGCGGAAGCTTCCTCCACGAGAGGATCTTCTTTCGCAGGGGAAATCGCGCCAACTCCATCACAACCTGCAAGGTCTCAACCTTCACGTTTTTCCATTGTGCGGTCCTTCTTGCATGGCAAGCACTTTACAGGACGAGCAGTGGACGCGATTTCTAACTGTAGGAGGACCTCCTCTTCGCTAAACTATGCGGCTAAGTGGAAGGTTTTTCGTCGTTGGTGTAGGGATCATTCTGTAGATATATTTGATCCCTCTATACCAGACATTGCAAACTTTCTAGTATACTTGTTTGACGAAATCAAACTGCAGCCTGTTACTATAAAGGGTTATAGATCTATGTTATCTGATACCTATGCACATCATGATAGTTTACAAATTGGATCTAATGTCTCTTTATCGAAGTTGGTTAGAAACTTTTCGATAAATAGACCCAGAACTCTTAGATTAATTCCTAAGTGGAATTTAGCTTGGGTTCTCCTTAAATTGAAGGAAAAGCCATTTGAACCTCTTGGGACAGTAGATTTCAAATTCTTATCTTATAAGACAGCTTTTCTCTTAGCTTTCTCTTCTGCCAGAAGAGTCAGTGAGCTTCATGCACTATCGGTGGATGATTCTCATTATCGTAGTGTTGGGAACACTATTACCTTCACTACTAATGTGGGTTTTTTAGCTAAGAATCAGGCTCCTAATAAATATCCGGAACCTATTGTTTTTAAGGCTCTTCCGTCTTCAGACGGGCGTAGGCCTTTACTCTGTCCTGTTAGAGCACTACGTATCTATAAACAGAGATCTCAGTTTATCAGAAAGGGACGGAAACGTTTCTTTCTGTCTTTGATGCCTAATAGAAAGGACATTTCAGTCCATTCTATTGCTAGATGGATTCAGTTAACTATCCGTACTGCTTATGAAGATTTATCTTCTTCTCAGCAGTCTGTGCTTAAGATTTCTGCTCATGAAGTAAGAGCTCTTTCTACTTCCTGGGCTTATGCTAATAGTGTTGCTATTACAGATTTAATGAAGGCTGCTTATTGGTCTCAGCCATCCACATTTACGAATTTTTATCTCAGAAATATTGAGTCCATTTCTGGAGACCTGCATTGTTTAGGTCCGTTATCTGTTGCTCAGAATGTCATCCACTAAACAGTTGCAACTATAGTTATGCAGGCTTTCTGTTCCGGCAGTGACTCCGTCCGGCTGCCCTCTTCGCTCTGGGCTATTTGACCCAGGGCAAGGGGAAGGGGGGGGGGGGGGGGGGGGGGGGCGGTGTTCCCTTAGGTCACCTGCTTTATAGTGAAAAGCAAGGGAATGCCTCCTCCAAGTCAGTATTTCTGAGTCGCTTCCGGGATGGTTTTAAAGTGTAATATTAATGTTTAAATTCATTCATGTCTTATTTTTAAAGTGTAGCTCGGTGTGAAGCATTTGTATATGTCAAGTGTCAAACGGGCTTTAATATACAATACTCGGACACTTTTAAATGATTATAAAGAGTCTCAATTCTCTGGACTACTTTATTTATTGGCTTGCTTTAAAAATAATTAGTATAAGGGTTATACTGGATGTTAATAGAGAACATGAATGTTATTATGCTCAATTATTAAGGGTAGTGTATCTTTCTAATTTAATATTAAATAAGAAAGATACATGTAAAGCCTAATACTCCTTTTCTCCTTAAGGGGTTACCTCTTTACTATATAGTTGAGCTTATTGGATTTTCCTCTATGTCCTAGGCCCTCCAGCCTGTTTACTATTCAGCTAAGTCTGGGTCATTGGTACAGTATAAAAATGTTAAAAAATTTATAGTAATTTATATATTTTTTATACTTACCAATGACCCAGACGGGGATGGCCCTCCCTGGAGTTGGGAACTCTTGCCTCCCCGCTGAGTACATAGCGCTGACCAGGCACTGCCAGTAAGAATGATAATTGGCGCCTATTTCGGGACGACTGCGTCACTGCGCATGCGCAGTAGAGCCGTAGTATGGAGGTCCTTTAGGACATGATTTCTTTTTGTTTTGGATGCAAATTTTGGGGATTGGGGGGCAAAATTTGTGTTTGGCCCTGGTTTTGTTAGAGTTAGCACCAGCTAAGTCTGGGTCATTGGTAAGTATAAAAAATATATAAATTACTATAAATTTTTTAACATTCACTGACTAAATTGGTTTTATCAAACGCAGAAAAAGTGTCCAAAATACTATACAGTTGATTCCTGTGCCATGTATCAAACATTTTTTCTGCAACCATCGTACAACTTGAGATAGTGTAAACCTGTCCATTACAAAAACGGGATAATTGAAAATGAGTGGTCGCAGTGGTGGCCATCTTGTTTTCCACATCGTCTTTCGATGGTGCATGCTCACGCTGGGTATTATCGGATAATAATTTGCGATCAACTTAACATCTAAAAGTTTACAGTTTTTCTAATTTTTTATCATGATTGTATAAATTTTTTTGCGAAAAAAGTGTTGAAAAACTTCATTTCCGTCTATTTTTAGGCATATTTGGGTGGCCATCTTGGATTTTCACTTACTTGATTGATATCATTATACGGGGAATGGTATCAGAAATACGAATGAGTTAATTCCCGTCCCTTATCTCATACAGTTTTTACGTAATTGAGAAAATTAAGTGATGGTGTAAAATCGCGAAATTGACCCACCCTCATTGGCACCATCTTGGATTACGTCATATCTGGACAAGATGATTTCTTGTTAACATCTGAAAATCTTCTCTCGAGATGTCCAGGTACTTGAAAAAATTGGTCTTGTTCGGTCCTGGGGGGGGTGGGGGGGAGGGGTCCCATAGGGGGTGTACCTGGCTGCCCTACGGTACAGGGAACAGAAATTAACATATTTTCATTCAATTATCACAATTCTTGACATATTTCGTAATCCTTTCATAAACATTGAACATTATCCTTTTCATCAAACACAACACACATTCAAGTTAAGCTACAGTGTCATTGACACTTTCATTTTTATACTTTTTTGGGCCCCCATAACGAATAGTCGAGGGCATATTTTTTGCCCGTGTTCGTTTGTCCATCTGTCCATCCATCCATCCACTGTCCTTCCATCTGCATCAAGGGTACATTGTTTGTCCATCTAACTCCTCTCACATATTGAATATAGACAATTTTTTTGTAGAATTTCACCTATAAGGTACGTGGTTTTTCCGTCTAACTCCTCTCACAGTTTTTAAGCTAGGACCTTTTTATATAACAGGATGTTTGTACATATACCAGACATGTGCATGTTGTCAGGATTTTGACTTGCTTCAGTATTTCACAAAATTAAAGGTTGTTGAACAAAGTCAATTTTTTGTAGAATTTCACCTGTATAATACGCAGTTTGTGTGTGGTAGACTGTGGAGGCGTCATATGTGTCTTGCAGACACAGCTCATGTACAAGTAACAAATCACAGTTTTCTCTTCAACCTCCTGTGTCCATGTGCTGTGCAGGGGCATGCCTCAGTCTAGTTTAAATTTAAGATTAGCCTGAAACAGAGTTTATATTTATGCAGGTTTATCATAAAGTTGGGGCTAAGCTGTCCCATAGACACATTTGGTGGCCTGCTGTATTGGTGCTATGCTTTAATGGAGATAAGATAAGATGAGATATTTATTAATTCAATATCAACAAAGATAGATGACTAGAAACTCATGCTTGGCAGTGGGGGGAGAGAGAGAGCCACTCTTGGTGTTGCACTTGTTTGTGAATAGAGCTGGTCAGTTTTGACTAATACATTGGGTAAAGGGTTAGCCTAGTTGAAACTGACAGATAAAATTTGTTCTGAAGGTATTGTAAATATTTTGAAGTCTGTCAAGTACATGTCATTAACAGGATTATTCTGTTAAGTGAAGTACAGAGAATTTTAACCTAATTATGTATATTGAATAAATAGTCACTTTTCCAGTGAAAACTGTGCATTCAGCAGTAATATTCTGCCAATAACAAAGATTGACTGAATTCTGTACTTTCATGTCATGAATTGAGTATTCCATTTGATATAGAGGGAGTGTGGTGGCTCAGTGGTTGACTGTTGGACTTCTATGCTAGTGGTCCCAAGTTCGATCCCCATCCGTGATGACCCACGTTGTGTCCTTGGGTAAAGCACTTTATGCCAGTTGCTTACATGGGGGCACAATGACACCGTGTACTAAGGCGTACTGCATGTCGATGGTGCACATGTCTTCAACCGCTGTAACCCTGCTTGAGTGGAGCTTGAACAGAGTTAGAATGTTGAGGAGCTGACAGTTGCTTATTGATGCTCGGTGGTTCTCTCCGGGTACTCTGGCTTCCTCCACCCGTAAAACTGTCACGATCATGATTAGCCATTGTGCATATGTATGTGACCTTAAACACCAATAAATAAATAAATAATTTGATACAGAGGACCTGAAATTAATTCCTGTTTTGTGCAAAATATATCAATTTTGTTCTCTGAACTCAACTTGAGCCGACATTTACCAATGCTTGAATTGAGTTTTGTTGACAATGTTTATACACTTAGTAAAAAAATGTCATCGGTTGTGTCAGGACGTTCTGTAGGGGCGCTTCGAAAAAATGCTGAGCCAGCATGTTTGCAAGAATTTTCTCCAGAACCATTGATCAGCATCTTTTGATATTTGGTATACAGGATCCATAGGGGGTCAGATACAAGTTTGTTAAAATAAAGCCCCTTGGTTTATAATTGGGCTCAATACAGGAGCTCACATGTTTAACTTAGGGCAGTATGGGGAATAATCTTTAAAAATCTTCTTCAGACCCACCAGTCAGAATCTTTCAGTGTTTGGTATTCATCATTGTTATGAGGATGAGATTCAAGATTGTTCAAGTCAAGTCCCCTCGGTTGATATTTGAGCTTCCTATGGGGGCCCCAATTTTAACTTTGTCCCATATGAGGAATAGTCTTTAAAACTCTTCTTATCCAGAAATACCAGTCAGAATCATGTAATATATGACATACAGAATCCTTACAGGGGTTTGATTCAATTTGTTGAACTCTAGTCCATCGGTTAATAATTGGGCTCTTTAAGGGAGCCCAAATTTTAACTTTGTGCAATTTAAGGAATATTTTTTGAAAATCTTCTTCAGATCCACCAGTCAGAATCTTTTGATATTTGGTATAGAGCATCCTTAGGGAAGTCAGATCTAAGTTTCCTATTGTGGGGAGGGTTGGGAGGGGGGCAAACTTCAACCAAGTGCAAAATTGGTAATATTCTCAAAATTGTCTTCTCCAGAACCACCAGTCATAATCTTTTGATATTTGGTATACAACATCCTTCAAGTTTGTTCAGGTCAAATGGAACCAGAAGTGTCTTGTCCTATTGGCCAGGGTGGCCAAAAGCCAAGAGCATCACCTCAAGGAGGACCCATTTGCAATGAGATCCCATTGACTCCTATGTCTTTTTATGATCATTTTTCAATTGACATGCAGCAAGTGTATCTGTCCTTCAATAAATAATTATGAATTGTTTGCATATTCAATTATCACACCATCTACCAGTTAACTGCCTATTTTGCCAGTAAATATGCAGGCAACGCCATTTAGTAAAAGGAAAATATGTGGTATTTGGTTCAGTAATATACACCTCTCGTTAAACTTCAAGAGTGGGGCATTTTGCTTCTATTGGTACCAGTTTTCAAAATTTTCTCTCACCGTGCCAAACAATGAGTGCATTAAGAGTCCCAAGGCCTAGTGCAAGTTCTGGCCAAGGGGCCCTTGCAGATTGCGGCCACCACTGAATGGATCTCAACTTTTTATTGAGTTAACTAGGATTAACACCTAACTAAAATGCAAGAAGTAGGTCAAAAGTTTTGAAATGTATGGTAATTGGTCAGTTGTTCAGCCTGTTATAGTCAGTTGACAGGGTGATTAAATTAACCAGTATGCAATTATGGGTACACATCTAACTTCTTTCATTTAGATTTAAATTTTGTCTGCTCTTTTTAAAATTTTTGTCCAGAACATAGGTCTCCTCCATTATTTGAGTACACACATCTGGTTCATACAAATAAGGAGTTATGACATGTCGGGGGAAATCAGAAATTAAAACAACTTGGAACCATAACTTAATGCAGGCAACCTTTTTGAAAAATCATGTTTCTCAATCTTTTTAGCTTCAACAAGCAGCTCTATATATGGCAATGTCTGTCAGTCACTCAATGTGTCAGTCTGTGATGAGTTTTTCAACTTCGTAACTTTTAAAACACTGGGTGGAATGACCTCATATGTGGTATGCAAGTGTGTCTTATTGATGTCTTGCCCCATGTTCAATACAGTTGTTATTAGGAGTTATTAAAGTTAACTTGAGAGTTATTGCCGTTGATGGTCTTTGTTTCATTTTTACCATTTGTCACGGCTTAGGTGTAAACTTGCAATTGTTTCAAAATGAGTTAGTAAAGTGAAATACAATACTGATGTGTAGCATTTTTAGTGAAAAGACTGCGGTGTACATCCCAGAATACTACTGTTATTGATGACTATGAGTTTTTATTGAGTTGATAAGATGCTGTGATGTAATACAGTGTTGAAAAGGTCTCAAGAGACAGCACTTCGTTGCCAAACTCCAAAACACTGAATTTTATCATCATAAGAAATATATCACCATTATGTTTAATTACAAAATGCTGTATCAGAGTCACCCTCTTGTTTCTAAGGCCTTACCTGAACGTGTCAGAGATGAGTCGAGATATAGAAACAAGAGCAGACTTGGATACAAAATTTTGTACATAAACATAATGGTGATGACAGCTTTATCTTATAATTCCCAACTGTAATAACTTGATTAACTATCATTTTAATTTCCTATTTCATTTTCATACTCATAAAAATGCTTGTTGTTTTTGTGAAAATTATGCGGCTGCCTTGAACTTTTATGGTCCTGAGATAAACTTACTAAGCAGATATATATATGTTCAACAATCCAAACAGACTATGCGCTGTAGGCAACAGTATAGCAGCATGTTGTGCCAGCTTGAATGATTCCAGTGATTCAGAACAAAAGCACAAAAGCAATGTCGTTTCATAATTTAATAATGCAACTTTTGAAAAGTGTTTTTTTTTTTTCTCTCTCTTTTCGTATATAGAAACCAGTCTTTTCTTTTTTTTGATTTTGTTTATTGGAGGTGCACTGTACTCGGCTCACTTCCTTTTGAATTGAAGCATGCTGTTGTCGGACTAACTTCAATCCCCAATGTTAGGAAAATTTGGGAAAGAAAATTTTCATGTAATGTGATTACTTTACATATTGGAAGCTCCCAGTAAGAAATACAATGTTTATATTAATTAAGGGCACATTCATGTTGATAAGTAGCATGAAGTAAGTCTTTTCAGTATGTCGCAAATGGAGGATTACTGGGTGATTTCAAGCACATGATTTATTACATTGTATGCATGTGTCTGCACATCAAGGAAAGATGCTCAGAAAAATTTGGCCTGCACAAATAGTAAATAACAACAGAAAATCAATCTCTGTCAATCAAAAGCAGGGGACGAAAATAGATACAATTTCATCACTGACCTCATGTTGAATTGCATACAAACTGTGAGTGTTACTTTGGAATTTCTTCATGTTTTATGAATGAAATTGTTTTTAAATTGCATTTTCAGCAAATAATATGTGCGAGAATAGGTCTTTCTATGCCACATATTGTAACATTTAACATTTATTCCTTTCAAGAAGAATATTGTTGACATGATGGTCACTGTTCTTGACTTTCAAAATGTGTGTCGAGAGCTTGTAATGTTCTAAAAATAGTAACATACTATTGTTAAATACTGGACTTAATACATACTTTTTTCCAGATAAAATAGATTATGGTTCTAGAATAGTTAACCGGTAGAGTGCTGAATTATTTTTGGTCATCAAAATTTGTTCACATATCTTAGCCTTGCTACAATTTATGGGAGAGTGCCAAAAGGCAATCTCCCATAAATTGTAACAAGGCAAATCCTAACAGACTAAATAATTTCACTTCAAAGGTGATATGTAGAACATCCACAGAATATGAAGCCTTTAAGATGTGATACCGACACTTCAGAATAAAGCCTAAATATGGGCTTCCAGCATTCTACCAGTTAATGAATGAATACAAGAGGCAGTTCAAGGTGGCTTTTTTTGCTATTTTGCAAAGTGCTAGTAATGTAAACATACAAAAAATTTGTTAATATATTTCTTTTGAGGTGAACAATAGGCAAATGAAACTATTGTTTCCTCAGTTTGTGCAGCCTTGTATTACATAAATTATGAGAAAAAAAAATGGTCTGTGATATTGGAGATTGAATACTGGATCTGTTACCAGCACTCATTTTCAATAAAAAATTAAAATCTAATTTATCATTATTGCTTCAGTGACAGCACTTTTGGAAATGCCCACTCTATTGAAACCAAAAAAGGCTAATCGAATAGACACAGGTGACAATGAGGACGATATTGAAGAGGTCGCTGGATTAGATGGGGAGGATAATGTAGATAGAGCTGACCCCTCTCTAACAACAGACAGGCAGATGAGTACCGACAGTACTGCAAATAATGAAGATACAATAGGAGTAACGTCTGACCATGGAACAGCTGACAATCAAACACTTTTACGTCTTTTAGAGAAAGGTGAAAAGGTAAGTCAATATTTGTAAGTTGTTTACTCAAAACTGCTTTGGTGCCAAAGCAAATTCTGGGTTTGTGCAGGTTCTTGAAATTGCTTAAAACAGGGTTCGCATGCGGGTCCTGGAACCTTGAAAATCCTGGAATTTGGCTGTTTTGCATTCCAGGTCTGGAAAGTCATGGGAAATTAACGTTTTTTTAGGCCGGTTCTTGAAAGTTCTGGAAAACCCAGTCAAAATTTTAGGGGCACCGTCGAACACGCTCCAATTCACCGCTTGCTTTTTCTGTTTCCGGTCTCGTGTCGTATTTTTCTGTGCGTTTTGGAAAAAAATTATCTTGTGTTTGCTTGTTAAGTCTTTCAGTTTGATATTAAAATGCCGGGAAAGTGTGTGTTTCAAGAAAAATGGACCGATAAGATAGAGTATAAACAATGGATTATGAGTGATTCGAAATACAAACATAGGGCAAAATGTCAAGCATGTGTAAAGTCATTCGTTGTAGGAAATATGGGTGCTGCAGCACAGATAAGCCAAATGCCTGGTAAAAAACATTTAGAGAATATTAGAAAGACATCAAGTTCAACAAACATTGCTCGTACTTCAGTGTCAATCAGTCTTTTCCTGAAACATGTAAATCCACTCAGTCTCAAGTTGAATCTGGTAACACTGACATTGTTGCTTCTGGTTCCAGCCAGTCTATGGTGACCAACGTTAATGGATCTATTCTGTTTCCGATTCCTTAATAAAATCAGAGATAATTTGGGCTATGCACATAATAACAGTTACATGTCGAATGAAAAAATAGACAAAATTTATACTTTGAACAGTAAACTTGATGTCAGGTAAGACAAATAATATACATATCGTATATTTTTTGTTATTACAGATACAAATGTTGGTCATGGAAATTTGCTTTTTTGGTCCTTGAATGTTCTGGAAAAGTCCTTGAATTTCAATCTTGATTTGGGGTATGAACCCTGTTAAAAGTGCTTCAGTTTTGGAATTCTAGGCTCTTGATAGTGCTTGGAAAAATCATGGGTCATTGCAAAATATGTGTTTAGAAACTTTGATAGTTTCATGTTTTTGTTGTGTAAAAGGAATTGTTTTCCACAGAAATTGTACCTGCCTGTAACACATGTGATGCTCTCTGAGAGTTCAGAGTGATCTTTTTAACGATCAGTTTCAGACGCAGCTATTAACTGTTAAACTTTATGGACCTAGTTCTGACTTTGATCGCTTTTCACTGCTACAGAACCTGTGAATCATCATGTCATCTCTGAGTAAACTTGCAGGTTACATTCCACTTACCTAGGAAGTTGTTTCTAGGCATGTCTTGGCTTACCTCAAAACAACTACAAAACCATAGGATGTAGACAATCAGATGGTAACAAATATCTATGAAAAATCTCTAGGCCTTCAAGAGTTGAGTACAGGATACATTCATAAGTACTATTAGCCAAACGTTCTTGCCAGTGCTTGAAAGTTCCACAGAGAAGTCTTTGAAGTTTATAATTTCTTCTTTCAGAGATAGACAATACTAGGATGGCAAGAGCTGTCTCTTTCTCAGATTGTGCTCAAGTTATGACTCTCTTAAACCAGTGTGTCGGCATTTCTTAAATAATATTTTGTGAAATTAAGACAGAATAAGAAAAACAAACAAAAATATCACCTGAGATTCTATGTTATTGCAAGTCTTTTTCAACATGTGAGATTCTATAGTATTTTGGGCAGATGGAGAATTTCAACTGGAATGCAACTGGGTTGCATTCCAGTCGAAATTCTCTGTGTTTGTAATCACAGTATTGTATGAACCCTATAGAGGTGAAACATTTTTGTTTCAATTCTGACTCAGTTAAATGTAAAGATCTGGAGCAAGATTCATTTTATGATTTGATTTGATTGATTGATTTTAACATAATCAATCTAAGATTTGATGAATGATAAACAGTCAGTTTTGCAAATGTATAGCCCTGATTGCAACCCAGAATATTAAGCTATCTGTAAATTATCATGACAGTAAAGTTATCTGGTTTATGCATTCCATCAATGTCGACAAGGTCAGACTGCCAGATTAAATGAGTTAGATCCAATGATCCAGAATGTGACAAACCCGATAAATTTACTTTCATAATGATCTCTTTATTATAAGTCTTTTTTATGGAAATTCACCTTTTACGAAAATCATCCCCAAGTGTACGTTATGTGAGGTGGAAACTGGAATTTTTACCAACAATACTTTATTTACTATTTTACTTGTAAGCAAAATACAGGACGAGATGAATGTCCACAGTGTGTGATTTTAAAGAAAATTATCCATTGAAATAGCAATCAAATAACAAAATAAATAAAATTGGTTTAGGCCTCACAGAGTAGATCTTCTGTTTCTAAGGCCATTTTGTGTAAAATTGCATGCGGGTAACCAGTTTTTATACCCCCACCCCCAGCGGAGGTATATAGGAATCGCATTGTCCGTCTGTCTGTCCATCCATCCGTCCGTCATCCATCCATCCATCCATCCATCCATCCATCTGTCTCCATCTGTCTCCATCTATCCATCCATCCGTCCATCCATCCATCCTGAAATTCAATCATGAATAACATGTAAAGTACTGGGTTGAGTGACTTGATATTTGGTATGCAAGTGTATCCTATTGTTGTATACCCATAGTGAAATGCAGGTGGTGTGCGAGACTTTATTGCCAGAGTCATTGCCCTTTATGGACTTAGAATTTGTCTGCTTTGAGATCAATTCATGAATAACTTGTAGAGTACTCAATGGAATGACTTCATATTTGGTGTGCAAGTCTATCCTATTGATGTCTACTCAAAGTATAAGGCAGATGTTATGTGGTGTACTATTGTAGGATCGGAGTTATTGCATTTTATGGACTTTGTTTTTGTATGTCCCAAAATTCAGGGTACCCTCATGGTGTAATCAACTCAACCCACAATTTCTAATGTAGAGGATTGAAACTTGAGGATATGGTTACACATGTCTTGCAGATGCGGAACATGTATAAAGTTTGCAGAAAAATATTTTTTTCACAGAATTATCAAATCAAGTCACTCTCAAATTTGGTAAAGAGGTGGGGGGTACCTTTTTGTGTCTTCCTATTGGCACTTAATAGTTCTTATGATATATGCCCCAATGGTCTGCAATCTCACAGGTCTGTCATCTGTCATCCTTCAGCGTCACATTTCTGTAATGCTATCCATTGTATTGCAGGTGGGGGTATATGCCACCCTTGACTTTGCTCGAGTTTATTTTATTGTTTATTTTTGTAATTATTTCTTTGCCATCAAAAATTCATGTTCTTGGTTTGTTTTATGTTTTAGGCCTCATAATCTACAGAATAGCTTTGGTGCTGGTGTATTTGTCCCTTGAATGCAAGAAGGCTTTGCAATGCTTTAGCATTGCAAAGCCTTCTTGCACTCAGGGGACAAATTTATCAATTTTATTAACTTTGGTAAAATATCAGACATAAATCATTTAATATTTTAAGTTTGCTTTGGTTATAAAAAGATAGCATGCGGAAGCCAAATGGACCATGTGGGACGGCCTGAGAAACAGATTTTTAACTTTTTTAGACCTTAGGTATATTTTAGAAAATCTGGTTGTGAAAAATGATTTATTGACACAAATGAAGTGTGCCCACAAACTTATACAGTAACTTGGGTGAACTGAATGAGCATTATATACTATTCAAAAAAGGTTGGGGATATCCAAACTGATGTTGATATTTTCGGAAAATGGTATTGGATATGTGTGATTGGACACATCAAAATGTTACCAAGTTTAGTGTGAATCATGAAGGTCACTGACCCTAGAAAACTTCATGCAGGTTTTTCACACAAGCGCTGCATTAATGTCTGTGGGGTACGTTCTGAAATTTTCATTTTACTGGACGGTCTTTTTTGGAGGTCTCTTTCATTTCTTGGTATAAACTCGTTTATCAATAGTTTCTGGTTGAAACGTAACTTTTGAGATATGCGAAGACTGACATGTGACGAACATTTATGTTCCGTTGACATGTTGGAAGTTGGCAACAGACAGACTGCAGTGGGTCAAATTCTCAACATTGCTCAATCAGTGATTAGCAGGTTGTGGTCACGCTATCGTCAGGCAATGTTGATGACAGACATCGGTCAGGTCATCCAAAGGTGACACTGCTAACCAGGATCGTTTCATCTGAACCACAGCATTACGTAACTGCCATCAAAGTGCCTCAGAATACCATTTTCTGAAAATATCAACATCAGTTTGGATATACATATTACCGTTGAACTGAAAATAATTGTGTTTCAGGATGAATTCTACAAGTTTAACCATGGTATCAGAATCAACAGCTGTAGGTCCATGGTTGGGTGAATTTAACGAATGTCGCAATGCTCCTATACCATCTTTGTGATCAATATTAGTGTATAGAGCCTTAACATCAAGTGTCACAAATATAGATTGTTCAGTTATGTCAACATCTGAAATTTTATTAAGGAAATCTGTAGAGTCCTTTATATAGCTACCGAAAGACTGTGTTAGAGGCTTTGCAATGCACATAAAAAACAAAGATGATTTGCCAGTGGCTAACCATTTTAACCTACAGGCACACTCCATAGATGATATTCATGTTCAGGTTATAGAGGGAAATTTGACGGACACGCATAGGAGGAGGACTGTTGAACAAAAGTACATATGGGCATGCAAAAGCCTCAATAAAGGCATAAATAGAGATGCTGGTTTTATGTCTGCTTGGCTGTGACTAGCTTCTCTACACACTTTTTCCTTCCATTAATTTCTACTCCGTAATTTTACGTTACGTCAAACGTAATTATGCGTTCTTTCACTTGAACTGTATTTCCTTTTCATTCTTACCATTTTATCACCGGAAGAAGACTGAGAAGGCCGAAAGCTAGTGTGAAAAATTAATCATAGGTCGAAAAGGTGTTATTATTTTTTTACTATATCAACTATGACCTATACGGCTCACCAGATTTACAGAATGTCTATTATAATGATAGGTATATAATAATATAACTTAAATGACATAGATTATTTCCCCATGGGAACCCTGGGAAGTGAAGCAGTGCTTGTTTACTGTGGCAAACAAGCTTTGTTTTATTTGTAAAATTGGACCCGGAAACCAGTGCCTGGGGTGGAACTCTCCCCAAAATGGGCAGCATGGGAAGAAACGATTGGCTGGACATGACTTTATATCCATATTGCAGTCACAGGTAACCATTGTGTAAAAATGTGTGACCTTAAACATCAGTAAATAAATAGATTGTTATTGTTGTTTATTTTTAGATTTCCCATATGTTCAGATGTGCTAGGATATCTGGTTTAGACACATCAGAAGGTTTATTGCTGTTTGGGAAAGAACACTTCTATGTTATTGATGGTTTTACACTTTTGAAAACCCGAGAAATAAAAGATATTGACACGCTACCTCCAGAGTAAGTACAGCTGATTTTATTCTTCTTTTTTCAAGTTGCCAAATGTGCTTCGGATATTCAAGAACAAAGCTAAGCATTCAGAACACTTTACAATGCAGCGATAGGACTGCATTTGGGAAAGGGCAACACTGCATTTTTTATTGAAGATGGGTTCTATAACCGACTGACATGTGTATTTCATGTGATACCACAAATTTTCATCAAAACACAATTGCATAATTCTAAAAAATTCTAGTAGGTGTCATGATACCTTGCAAGCAATGTGTCAATTGTACAGTCTCCATATAATGATTGTGTGTACTGTGAAGGCAATCTGTCTTGTTACTTGATTTTAAACGGCATTATATATCGATGCTCTTTCGGCCCCAATTACCTTGACTGAAATGTAAATAAACAGACAACCAAAACAAAGATGAGAGCTTGGGAATTTACCCCCACACAGCTCTGTGGTTGCATTTTGAAGAATTTTGATTTCCTATCTTTATTCTTGGATATCTGAAGCACATTTGACCATGAGTTTGTTTTGCTGAAATATTATTTTATTATCAGTTCTAGTACGAATACAGTAGTAGACTTCCAGGAATCATTGGTGCCTGCTGTCAACTCAGTGAGTTGATTGCATATATTTTTCATGTTTTATACATCATAATTTATCAGGCCTGATCAGCCCAGTCCCCGAGATCATCCCTGAGAGTGCTTCTTTTGGGGCTGTTTTTTCAGCCCTGGCAAAAATTTAAAGCAAAACAAAACTATTAAGGCATGTTTAAAAATCAGCCCTGAGGAGCCCCTGACCCTCAAATCTCATGGACTTAATTCAGGCCCTGACCATTTTTCAAAATGCAAACCCTGATTACCATCACAAATATGTTTTGCAGATCCAGTTAAACTGGAGCTCACATAATTGGATATTTCTTAATTGAATAATCCTACAAATTGCATATAATTTTTCATACTCAAAATCATTTGCCATACCTTCAGTACACATTTGATATGTTAATTGCATATATGTTATAGAGAAGACTCTTTTTAATTGAATAAAAAATATTGTGATCTGTCGGAGAAATACTTTGATAACCATTGCATTCCTCACATTTATTGGCCTATTTGGCCTCTGTAAATCCAATATAACCATTTGGTTTATTGTGTCGCCTGCCCCGCGAAGTGGGAGCGACATATAGGGATTACTTTTGTCGTCCGCGTCGTCTGCGTCGTCGTCCGCATCACACTTTCTCTTATCCGCCACTCCTCTTTAACCTATGAATGGATTTTGATGAAACTTTCAGTGATTCTTTATCACATAATGGCATTGTGCACCTCCTATTTTATTTTTTGATCCGCTGTATTTTTTCCAGAGTTATGTCCCTTTCCACTTAGAATTCTGTTTGAAATATTAAAATATAGTGCAGGCGACACACGTCTTCCATGGAAGACTCACATCTAAGTATATATATATATATATACATAGTCCGTGTTGGAACCCCTGGAACTGGAAGCAGTGCTTGTCTACTGTGATAAACAAGCTCTGTTTTACTGTTAAAATGACCCAGTAATCAATGCCTGGGGTGGCAACATATGGGTACAAACATTTGGCTGGACTTAACTTTATATCCATGTTGCGGTCACAATTAGCTAGTGTGCAGAAATATGTGACCTTAAACACAAATAAATAAATGAATAGTTTGTTATATCTTGTTTGGCAGAGCTGTCTGAGATCTTTCAAACAAGATATAATAGAATACATGGTCAGTTTACACATGAATATAAGAAAACTTCCAGATTCCTCTCAAGTTTATACTCCTGTTAATTGTATATTTTACAATGGCAATTCCATTAACAGGATTCTACTGTATTACCAGTTCATCTTCAACCAAATGAAAGCTCTGCATTTTTGTCGAGTTTTTTCAAAAATCTGACATATAGTTTGATGAAGTCGGTGTCACCTTTGCTTTAGCGCAATAACTTCAACAAATATCAGTGGATTTGAGATCAATATTTGGTCTGTGAGACTTTTTTAAGGTCTTGAACGAATTTGAAAACCTGTGCGGTTTGGCCAATATGAGTAGAGTTATGACCCTTAATTAGTTAAATTTTTTAGCTTAACTTGACAAAGTCAAGATAAGCTATTGCGTCTGTTCACATTTTCCTTTAGCACAGGCTACACCCCGCAGTTCTTGTGTGATCATCACGAAATTTCATATGCAGGTTTGGGGGTCATGTCTAGATGAGAACGTCCCATTTTGGTCTCAATCTGTCAACAGGTATGGCTGCCCGAGCCCAAAACCCGAAAACCATTTGCAAAGTCTACAGGTCGTATTTATGTAGGGATTTCATTGTAACTTAGTAGGATGCCTCTGTATAATGCCTAGATGAGAACGTCCCCTTTTGGGCTTGATCTGTCAACCGTGATGGCTGCCCAAGCCCAAAACCCAAACACTTTTAGCACAGTCTGCAGGTCATGTTTAATATGGAAGGATTTCATTGTAACTTGGTAGGATGACACCTTATGATGTCTAGATGAGAATTTCCCCTTTTGGGCATGATCTGTCAACTGTGACGACTGCCCGAGTCCAAAACCCCAAAACATTTAGCACAGCCTACAGGTCATATTTATGAGGAATTTCATTGTAACTTGGTAGGTTGACTTCATATAATGTCTAGATGAGAAAGTCCCCTTTTGGACTTGATTGAGCAACTGTGATGGCTACAGGGACCCGAAGCCCGAAAACCTTTAGAACAGTCTACAGGTCATAATTATGAAGGAATTTCATTATAGCTTGGTAGGATGACTCCAAATAATGTCTAGATGAGAACATCCCCTTTTGGTCGCAATCATTCAGCCTTGATGGCTGCCCGAGCCCAAAGGCCTTTAGCATAGTTTATGGGTTGTATTTATGGAAGGATTTCATTGTAACTTGTTAGGTTGACTCCATATAATGCCTAGATGATGACATCCCCTTTTGGTCGTGATTGGTCAACTGTGATGGCTACAGGTGCCCAAAGCCCGAAAATTTTGAGCACAGTCTTCAGGTCTTCAATATATTTATTTATCATTGTAACTTCGTAGGATCACTCCAGATGATGCCCAGATGAGAATGTCCCCTTTTGGTTGTGATCACTCAACCATGATGGCTGCCGAAGCCTGAATACCTTTAGCACAGTCTACAGGTCATATTTATGAAGGGATTTCATTGTAACTTGGTAGGTTGACTTCATATAATGTCTAGATGAGAACGTCCCCTTTTGGACACAATTGGGCAACTGTGACAGCTACATGGGCCTGAAGCCCGAAAACCTTTAGCACAGACTACAGGTGATATTTATGAAGGGATTTCATTGTACCTTAGTAGGATGACTCCAAATAATGTCTAGATGAGAACGTCCCCTTTTGGTCGCGATCATTCAGCCTTGATGGTTGCCCGAGCCCCAAACCCCCAAACCTTTACCATAGTCTATAGGTCATATTTATGGAAGGATTTCATTGTAACCTGTTAGTTTGACTCCATATAATGCCTAGATGATGACATCCCCTTTTGGTTCTGATTGGTCAACTGTGACGGCTTCAGGGGCCCGAAGCCTGAAAGCCTTGAGCACAGTCTACAGGTCATATTTATGAAGGGATTTCATTGTAACTTCGTAAGATCACTCCAGATGATGCCCAGATGAGAATGTCCCCTTTTGGTTGCGATCATTCAACCATGATGGCTGCCAAAGCCCAAAAACCTTTAGCACTGTCTTCAGGTCATATTTATGAAGAGATTTCATTGTAACTTGGTAGGTTGACTTCAAATAATGTCTAGATGAGAACTTCCCCTTTGAGTGCAATTGGGAATCTGACAGCTACAGGGACCCGAATCCCGAAAACCTTTAGCACAGTTTACCATATTTATGAAGGGATTTCAATGTAACTTGATAGGATGACTCGTTTTGGAATAATTTCACTGTAACTTTGTAACTTTCGTTGATATACGTTAACTGTGAGGGCCACATACATTAACTGTGAGGTCATATTAACCCACCCCTCAGCTCTTTAGTACAGTGTACACCTCATATTATTTTTATCAAAAACATAGCATACAGGGAACAGAAATGAACATATTCCCAATTATCACAATTCTTGTCTTATTTCATAATCCTTTCATAAACATTGAACATTATCCTTTTCATCAAACACAACACACAAGTTAAGCTACAGTGTCATTGACACTTTCATTTACTTTTTCAGCTTGTTAACTTGAACAAATATCAGATTTGGTAAATATTTGGTATCTGAGACTTTCTTAACACTGTCATGCTTAGTTAAAAAAATGGCACAGTTTGGACGTACTGAGCCGAGTTATGGTCCTTAATTAGCTGGGGTTTGTCACCTTCCTTGTTAGCATGATAACTTAAACAAATATCAATGGATTTGGCCAGTATTCGGTTTGTGAGACTTGTTAACAATGTCTTGAATGAGTTTGAAATCAATGGATTTGATTTCTTATAATGACAAGCCATGCATCAGCGATACATAATTCTTGTTAGTTATTAGTCACATTTGGGGTGTTATTAACAGTTAGGAAGGGAATGTAACAAACCTACTGACAATGAATCCGCACAACCTCTTTCTCACAATTTTTTCCTACGTTTCATGTGGAATTTGAAAGCAACTAGGAATAACATTGAGAAAAATCCCAGAAACAATTACAAGCCAGTTGTAATCTACATGTATAACTAAATTATTTTGCAGAGCTTGTTGTCATTGTCATGATGAAGTAATCTTATAGGTTTTATTGACTCTGCAAGATTGTTTCAAAAATCACTTTCTGCAAAGATAATGCCTTGTCCAGTACAATTCTCAGAAACTAAATAAATCTTGTATTGGATCAAAAAACCACAATACAACTAATAATATTTGTTATTTAATATATTAATATCCCCTGATTGTAGTGTATTTCAAAATCTAATGATTTTGGTGATTTGTTTCACTTCAGAAACATTAAAAACTCCCTGTTTTGTCACGTAATGCACGAGTTATTCTACTTTTTTTACAGTTTACATGATCCAATCATTCCAAAGGCATCAAAGAGCAGTGGCAGTTCACAGAAGAGAATGTAAGTAAAACTAACTGACATTTGCAGAAATCAACTTTTATTTTTCTTTTATAATTTTAAAGTAAGAAAGTAATTTGTCATACATTCACATTCCTTGTTACAGGTTCTTGAAAATCTGCACAAAGTCGTGGCACTTTAAAATAAGTTTTTGTTCGGTTCCTAACAGGCAGCTAATACTTAACCCTTTACCTAACAAATTGGCCTCATCTGCCAGAGTAATTTATAAATTAAGCAGTTGAAAAAAAATCATTTTTCAAAAAATTTAAACAAAACCATATCCCTTGCCCCCCCCTCTCCCCCCCCCCCCACCCTCAATGGAACAAGCTCATTCCAGTTAAGGATCACATAATATGGTTTTGTTGAAATTATGTGAAAAATTTGAAGAAAAAAAAATAATTAACAACTTTCGATATTGTGTGCATTGGGTGAAGGGATAACTAAGAAAACATAGCCATGATATTTTTAATTTAACTCAACTTGCTGAGTATTTTCAATATATTTTTCATCAAGTCTAGATGTGATTAAAAATTCATCTAAAGCTAACTTGAGAAATCATTGATGGAAAAAATCCATTCTTTTTACGGAAGGTAAATTTGAATGATGTGCCCAAATTATCCTTTTTTCATTGGCAAGAGAACTTCTCTCCTGGGCAGGAATATCCACCAACAGCATGCAAGGAGTTAATCAGCAATCTAATGCAAAAGCTATATGCAAGGACATGTGTTCTGAAGTAAAAAAAAAATGACAGACTCTTATGGTTAAACCACACCTGATGGTAATGTTGAGATTTTTATTAAGCCCGCATGGTAGATTGTATTGATTTACAGATTGTATGTGTGGGATGTAGAACAGAAGTATTCACCTAGAGATAAGGGCTATTAAATAGAATCCTTGTTTCTCAGGCAATGTTTCCTCAATTTTCTGTTAATCCGTTGAACCAGAAGTTAAACTTTTCCATGTAGCAGTTGCAGATTTCACAAACTATATATTGTGCTTGACAGAGCTCAATAACAAGGCATAATTGGTTATATTTGTAGTTCTAGTGTACCACTGTAGTTTTAGTACTGTCTCACGCTAAACGTTTACTCTTCTTTTCTTGCTGTGTGTGTACCATTGTTCGTATTAATTTCAGATGTAGCAAATTTGCTTACGATGAAATCAGAGAAGTGCATAAACGGAGGTATCTATTACAGCCTATAGCTGTAGAAGTATTTTCTGCAGATGGGAGAAATTACCTGTTAGCTTTTCCAAGAAAAACAAGAAACAAAGTCTATGCAAAGTAAGTCATTACTTTTGTAAAATTTTAGTAACTCGCATGAAAAGTGAAGAAAATCATCAAAATGTTAAGGCCTAAAAAAATTAAAAATCTGTTTCTCAGGCCCTCCCGCATGGTCCTTTTGGCTACCGCATGCTCTCTTTTTATAACCAATTTAAACTTAAAAAAAATAAAAATTAAATGGTTTATGTCTGATATTTTACCCAAGTTAAAAAAATTGATGAATTTGTCCCTTGAGTGCAAGAAGGCTTTGCAATGCTTTAGCATTGCAAAGCCTTCTTGCGCTCAAGGGATGAAATACACCATCACCCATGCTATTCTGTAGATTGAGGCCTAAAACTTGAACCAAGAACATGAACTTTTGATGGCAAAAAAGTAATTACTTAAATAAAAAATAAAATAAAAAAACGCTCGCCCGCATGCAATTTCACAAATAATGGCCTGAGAAACAGAAGATCTAGTTTGTGTGGCCTAAACTTTGTTTTTCCTTTTTTAGGTCAACTTTGACATAGTCAAATTTGAGGTTATGCCATGGCCCATCATCCATCTGTCCATCAACAATTCAATATGGCTTGGGCTAGAGGCTGTATTTATGAACCGATCTTTATGAAACTTCTTGGGTACCTTCGTTATCACCGTGGGACGAGAACAAGTGTTTTTGGATGCAGTCCAAAATTCAAGATGGCCACCGGCAGCCATTTTGTACCGAAATTAGTGAAATCAGTTTTTTGTACAGAACTTTTGTATGAAAATTCTGATTTGAATACATTTTTGTCTGAGTGTTTAGTAACATGGAATACATCACATATAATATAGCTTTCAACATTTCTATGACTCTTGTCCGTATATGCAGCATTTGTTCATCAGTACTTACTAAGTCATTCAAAACTTTGAAAATAGTTGAAATGAAATTAAGTTTTTAATCTTTTACTACCATGCCTAGTTTTATATTTAGGGCCTGTGTATATTCCTTTTTGTGAAGAAGTTTAATAAAATTTGTAATACACTTGTAACTATATCACATGATTAATTTTTGGAAACATCTCTCAATTAATCAGATGATAGAATTAATCTGCGCATTTCAGAACAAACACAATGTTGACATAGAATATGCAATAGTTGTGGTCAGCACCATAAGTGTTAGCCCTTTACCCAATGCACATGAGATCATAATTTTGTATTTAGATCTTTTTTTTTTTTGAAAGTCACAAAAATTTCAACAAAACCACATCAACTGACCACTCCCCTCCCCCCTCCCTTATTGGAACAAGCTCTATGTTTAATTTGTAAATTCCATGTGTGGATGTAGCAAGTTCATTGGGTAAAGGGTTAAAAAATATTCAGGTTTCCTGGGCAATTTTCCATGAAGTGTTTGATGAGGGAGGGAGACTTTTTTTTAAACAGTACTGAAAATACTTTAGATTGCTTGACAAATTTAAAAATTTTTACTCTTTAAATTGTTGAAGATTTTCAACAGCTGGTTATGCATGTTCAAATTATCAAGCAAAATCTATGTATTGGAACTGCTATTGGAGGAATTAAACTTAGCCAGTGTATTTGTACATATACAGTTGAGCCCACTTAACTGGATATCTCTTAATTGAATTACCCATTAAGTGAATAGAACTTCCAAACACAAAATTATTTATCATACCTTCAGAAAAGATTTGTCCTCTTAATTGCATTAGGTTACAGAGTAAACTCATGTTAACTGAATAAAAAATTGTGTGACCTATCAAAGCATAACTTAAACAAGCACCAAATTCCTATGTTTATAGACCTATATGGCTTCAGCACATCCAATATAGGCATTTTTAATCTATTATATCCTGTTTTACGCAGACGATATCAAAATTTATTATTATAAATATAATTTTTTTTAATTTTTCAAAAAATTTCAACAAAACCATATCATGTGACCCCTCGTTGGAGTTCCAACGAGTGGTCACATGATCTGGTTTTGTTGAAATTTTTTTGAAAAATAATATTTTTTCATCTGCTGAATTTGAATATTACGCAGACGGATGTCTCCAATTCATTGGGTAAAGGGTTAATGAATACTCCTATTAATTGAATATTTTAACAGGTATAATTGGCTTTTCAATTAACAGGATTCCACTGTACTATACACATGGACTGGAATCACAAAAAAGTTTAATGGGCCCAAATTTTAATTATTATGAGGTTGATACATGAGAAACCTGCCAGAAGCTTTAATAGTCTAAAGAATTTGAAAGTTCAAAACTGCTTTGATATAAAACTCACAATACTTTTGATGTTACTGGTATAGATACATTTGTTGTGTTTTCTTACAGATGCTTGTCTGTGGGTACAGGTATAACAGATAATGCACAACAATCAGTGTCTGGCCAAAAACAGAATGCAAGAGTTGAACCTGGGTAAGTTTCACTTTTTTCTAATGCTGTCAGTTCATCATATGCACTATCTTTTGGGTATAGATATTCAAAATAATCTCGGAATATTGAGTTTTCACTTCACATTAAACAATGCTGTGAAATTCGTCAGGAACATTGTGTGCATTTTACTCAATTTTTCGCATTTTAATCAAGTATTCTTTATTGTAGCTTTTTCAGACTTTATAACATTCATGCATTTGGACAATGTTGAATTGTTTAATCCTAAAGTCCCCATACAGCCATAAACTGCCTGTTTTATATTGCTCCGTAGAAGTTATTTCAGATGTATTCTTCCTTGAGAAGTCTTCTGGTGGAATGCTTTTGTCTTGACAGTGCTTCTTACAGAATTTTTGGCTGCCCGTAGAGGCAGCCAACAATTATGTAGAAACTAGGGCCCTGTAAGTTGGATATTTTAGTTCGAGTCGATGCTCGATTCGATTCTAGTTTAAAACTAGCGAGTTGAGTCATTTTTCAAGTCAATTCTTATAAAACCAATGGCCCAATTTCTTCTCAACAGAGAGGGATTTAACATTCTTTCCTCGAGTAAATGCGACTTTCAGTCGGCTAACTATTCCATGTATACATATTTTTGGTACAAGTTACCGACCTTTCTTGCCTGTTAGAACCTCCAAGTAACAACTTTGACAAGTTTTAACACATTTTCCAAATTAGGCACAGCATATTGAGTTGTTCATGCAGTCAAAACACCAATAACAGTGCACCCCAAGCACTCGAGTCCATATACTTCCATTAAACAAAAGTATACGGACTCGAGTGCTCGGAGTGCACTTCATTCTACACAAATAGAGTTATCTACCCTCCATTGGGCTTTTCACCTTGAGAGAAAAGCCTTCAGGTGATGAATCCCATTTTGACTTATGTATAATGCCGACTTTATTAAGGCCACGATCAGGCGTCAATAGATCGTGTTGATATCATTTAACAGTGATATGAATAGGGTTTTGTAACATATTTTCCTGTTTCTTTCATGGCCAAACTGGATTATTGCATTGTTTAAAGGAAGAACTCACAATGAAAACTCTGTCGTTTATTGGGACCAAATCGACTCTAGAAAAAGGACATTCGCGGAGGGGAGACAAGTCCAGAGTCGATTTTGCATTCCGACTCGAGATTCGACTCGAAATTCGAGTAATCACAGGGCCCTAGTAGAAACACTGTTAAGTCATCTGCAGCTATGTAAACGTATATACAATAGTTATTAACAAAAAATTAATCTGAGGACTTAAGGATTAATTTGATCTTTTGGCTGTTCAGAACTGTTGTAAAACCAATTGTTTTTAAACTGAAAGGCAGTATTGTACTTAATAATCCCATCTGGGATCTCATCTATGATTTTTTTAATGTTACCATTTCTATGGTATCTGCTCATTTATTTTGGTAAATTCTTGACAGTGTTCCAGTGTGCTGTACAGTGCAGGATTTTTCATTATTCTTTGTTGAACTTTTGTTTTTTGGGGTGGAATTATTGGTTTAATTGTCAAAATCATTTCTTTTCACAGCACTTCTGGGTTGATCAGTTCATTGATTGGGGAGAAAACTGTCACACAGAGATGGGAAGTAAGTTGTGTTTCTTTCCATGATGTTTGAATGATTGTCTTTTATTAACTTTATGACTCCATGTTAAGAGGTGCATTAGGTTACAAAAATATACAAAAGATATGAAAAATGATTACCTAACACAAATATCAGACAACACTTGAAAAATAATTAGGGCCCCGACAACTTTTAGCAGAAGCCCTACAGTAATCACTCTGTCCATCTCGTCTGTCCGTCAGCATATTTCTGTATCATATGATAACTTCCTTTGACTAATGCTCATAAGTTTTATTTTTATACACAGTATTGAAATTGATCAAATGAAGCTCTCTTTCGTTTTTGACGGTTTTCTGTTTTTTCTTTTCAGAGTAACAGGACTTGAATCTTCAAAAAATTTGCAATTTTTTGCATGTTGTTTGATAACTCAATAATGCTTTCACTGAATCTCTTGAAATGTTGTAGCAATGTTACAATCAGTAAAGGCAGCAACCTTTTCAGTTTTTATGATTTTCAGGTTTGTCATTCTGGAGTTATGGGACTTTAATCGTAAAAAAATGTGTCGGTCTGTCAGCTTATTCCTATGTCGTATGATAGTTTCCTGTGAGCAATTCTCATAATATTTATACACAATATTGAAATTGATCAAACGAAGCTCTCTTTCATTTAGGACAGTTTTCTATTTTTTCTTTCCAGTGTTATGGGACTTGAATCTTAAAAAAATTGGCAAATTTTTACATGTATGAGAACTCAATAATGTTTTTAGCTGCGATGAGCAGCTCGAAATGTGGCAATGTCGGTCTGTCATTCAGTCTGTCACCAACGAGTTTAAGAAACCACATAACTCCTAAAATACTTGATGGAATGACACCATATTTGGTATGCAAGTGTATATTCATGATGTCTACACCCTCTCAATAGTGCATGTCATTCGAATAATTTCTTTCACATTTATGGACTTGTCACCAACGAGTTTAAAACATCATTGGCGTTGCATGAATCATCAGAGCTTCGGCACTGTGACAGTGTGCTCTAGTTACCAAATCTCTTGCAATTTTGTAGCAATGTTACACAATCAGTAAAGGCAACACCTCTTTCAATATTTTTATACTGTACCAATGACCCAGACATAGCTGGTGCTAACTCTTAAAATATAGGGCCAAACACAAATTTTGCCCCCCAATCCCCAAAATTTGCATCTAAAACTAAAGAAAACATGTCCTGAAAGGCCCTCCACACCTCGCCCCCACTGCGCATGCGCAGTGTCAAGGACGTTCCGAAATTGGCGCCATTTATCATTCTAAGTTTGGCCCTTCATCAGTTAACATCTGACTGATCTTTGTGCTTTTAAATCTCAGTTTAAATGATGCCAGACACATAAATATTAGTGAAATGGTGATTCTAAGGAGGATAGAAAAGGAGGAGAGGAAAAGAATGTGTGACAGAATATTATCAGGGCTGTAACTTAAAATTTTTTAATGAAATTATGTTAAGTTACCTATTTTCAAGGCAGCAGCCATTTTGTTGTCATTCTGATTATTTAGTTACACTGTTTTTTCAAGTGTTTTTCCTCTCTCCCTGTCCTTTAAGTTCCCCCTTGCTATTCTCCCATGCTTTTGGCATAGTTTCTGTAATTATTATTACTAAAATTTCTTGGGAGTTTTAGCTTAATAACAGAATGAATTCTGTTCTTTCCCCATGTTTACGTCTTCACCTACGGGTGGTTAGGCGTTGTGTTCTGCATCTACCATCTGATGTTCTACAGTTTCTTCCCTGGAAGTCTCTGTTTTGCATCAGATGGTGTATTTTTGGTAACTGATTTCGGGCCTGGGTGCCTGGAGTCTTATTTTAGTGTTTTTACACTCATTGTTTACATTTACAACAGCCCTCTGTGTGAGGGGGGGATTTCTAAATAATAATATCTTTATGTTATTTTAATCATAACTAGATACATTATTATTGTTCGTAAGTGTTGAATAAATTGTTTAAAATATTTTTAAAATTTTTGTCCACACTTAGGCTTGGGATCCATTGGGGCTCAACGTTACTTTTCAGAAACTTGGGCTGTTCTGAAAAAATATTTTTTCAAAATATTTTGATTTCAATTATTTTTTCTATATTAATGGATCATATTATTATTATGTATTTGATTGCCAGGGGTTAGTGCGAGTACCAGGACTTGTTTTCTTTTCACATTGAAAGGATATTGATCAATTGTTTTAAGAGGAAGTCTTCCTCTGACCTTATTATCATTCTATATGTGGTCAGTGTACTCGCATTAACTCCTGTTCTGTATCGTATGATTTCGATGACAATATGGGAAGCGTATGTCACGGTATGTTGTTGGGGATTTGGACACTCCGGTCCTTTCCCCGCAGGGTCACTCTACTTTATCAATTTCTATTTCAGACGATCAAGATTAGGGTGATGTATCTGTGATGTCTTCCAACAGTGTGCCTCCGTCGTCACAATTAATGAAGGGCTAGCGGAAAAGTGCTCATGTAATACGCCAATTGCCTAAGAGGACCCTAGTAGGTTCGACGGCCTTTGACGTCCGCTAGCTCGCCCGGTGTAGCGTCCATTCACCGAATGGTTCGGCAGCCGGGTTCGTCCGTTGCGGTCTAGAAGGAATTTTGGGGTGATGCGAGCACTATAAAATTAACTTAATGCACACCCAGTGACGGCGGATCGGAGGGAGAACGGAGGAAGCCTTTTAGTCCGGTTCATAGCTCGTTCCGGTCCATCCGGACGGCAAGCGAGAGAGGCCCCTCTCTCGTTCAACAACATCTGGCCCCAGATGTTGTGGTACAAATGTGTTGTTAGCGGAGCATACGTCCGTCGCTCGGGACGCTCCGTTGTATAGGCAGTCCGCTGAGACTGCTAAGGCTTCCTCTTCTCGTCAGCGCACACGACCGCACCTTGGCTGCGTGACCGCCGATATATTACCAGCTTCGCCGATCAAGGATTCTTCGGCGACCAGGTCACACCATCCGGCAGCCAGGGATTCGAGACCGATGGACTCCGGACGTTCGCATAGGAAGTATGCGGGAGCCATCTGATGCGGAGCTGCCCTCGGCGAAGCACCGATAGACTGCGCCTCCGCAGGTCTCGACGCCGGACATTCTTGTGCACATAGCACAGCTTATCGCAGCATCCCAGCAGCCGACAGAAACGGTGTTGGATCGAGAATTATCCGACAGCGCTGGGTCGGTAGCCGGGGACTCGAGGCCTGCAGACTCCGGACGTTCGCATAGGAAGTGTGCGGGAGTCAACGTACACGGAGCTTCCAGCGGCAATGCATCGTAAGTCCGCTACTGCACAGGCCTCGGGAACGGACGTGCTTTCCTTAATAGCACAGTTTATCGCAGCATCCCAGCATCAACTGAATCTGTCGCATATATTTTATCCGACGATGCTGGGTCGGGACGCTCCGCGGAAGCGGGTACGGACGTCCGAAAGTTTCATCCGGTCCGACGGGATACCGAAAGGGATTCGGTGGATTTCAAGCTTTCCCTTTCGGAACAACATATGCTGCGATGCCGGATAAGAAACTGATAGCGTCGGTGGACTTAGAAATTTTTGGTTCGGTTCAGGGACATCGTCCCTCAGTTCCGACATAGTCCAATAATGTCACACAAACTTTCGAATTATTGAACGACGCTATATATATTATTATTTTATGCTTGCTATCCAAGCATTTCTGGTTTCTTGTTCGATGAGTTATGGAGATGTCTTTCAAAAGTGTGCCTCTGTCGTCATAGTTAATGAAGAGTTAGCGGCAATAAGTGCTCATGGTATATGTCTATCGCTTACGGAGTGACATTCGCTAGCTCACCCGGTGTAGCGTACATTCATCGAATGGTTCGGCTGCCGGGTTCGTCCGTTGCGGTCTAGGAAGGAGATTTGGGTGATGCGAGCACTTTAATTACTTTAGTACTCACCCAGTGACGGCAGATTGAGGACAGATCGGAGGAAGCCAACAACATAGGGGACCGCATGTTGTGGTTCAGATATTTTACATTCGGAGCATATGTCCGTTGCTCGGGACGCTCCGTTATATTGACAGTCCGAGAGACTGTCTTTAATGCTTCCTCATCCTCACAGCAGGGCACACGACCGCACATTGGCTACGTGACCTCGAGTATCCGATCAGTTTCGGCATTCAGTGATTCCACAGCGAATAGGTCGCGCCATCCGGTAGCCAAGGGACACGAGGCCTATACACTCCGTTCGATCGCATATTGGAAGTATGCACGGGGTAACGATCTCGGAGCTTCCTGCGGCAATGCATCGTAAGACCGCAGCTCCTCAGGCCTCAGTGACGGACGTGCTATCCGAGTTAGCACAGTTGTTTCGCAGCATCCCAGCAATTGACGGTTTCTCGGTCGAATCAGGAATTATCCGACGGCGCTGGGTCGGTGCGGTCCGCGGTTGCATCAAGCTACGGACGACCGAACGCTTTATAGGGTCCGACAGGATGGCGAAAGGGATTCGAAAGATTTCGAGTTTTCCCTTTAGTAGTATCGGAAGATGCCTTTCATATCTTCTGGCATTTCTTCCAGTGATTATTTTTCGGACTTCATTACTGCGATCTTGGATAAGAGACTTATAGCGTCATTGGACTCGGATTTTTCGATCGGTACAGGGACTTTGTCCCTGACTTACCGACGCAGTCCAATATTGTCATTACAACATGTGTTTTATTTTTCGACGCTATATATTATATATATATATACAAGCCTGCTACTAAGCATGATAGTTTAGTTTCTTGTCCGCGTGGCTCATTTCTGCCATTTTATCTTTTTTACATATAGTTTATTTTGGCAGAGCAGGGCATACCGAGAGTTCATATGCGTCTAGACGGTGTGATTAAAGACTGCATATATTCTTTTTCGCCGTTTATGTCTTTTCCAATTTCAATGTTGGGAACGACATTATGTATAGTAGACTTAACTTAGACGCTTTATTATACGTAATCCGCCTTACTGAGGCGTTATCATTACGTCTTCAAGAAAAGATTTACGGGATATTATTCTCAATGTAATTTCTTTTGAGGGCAGTAGTTTGTTCACGTATAACTCCGCCCTTCAGTGGCTGATTGGAGTTGGTTAGACGTGATGCAGCCCTAGCTACATCCACGCGTGGATAGTAGGTTAAGAACTCTCTCAGAGTCGCTTCGTTCTCGGAGGAGCTTCTCTTCGACGGCAACTTTCCGGCAATCCATGAATTGCTTGATTTATACATTCTCTTGTCTATCTAGTGTTACAAGAGATTCAGACTGGGGCAAACATTCGGTGGTTGACTCAGAGAGTGCCGCCGCAGTTGCCGGACCCTAGTGTGGCTGTTATGACGGTTGCCAGTCAAACAGATTGGGATATATACTGATCCCTACGGATTCGAAGTGCCAGGGTCTTTGGGTTCCGCAGTCTTTTAGCTATCAGTTTAACTTCCGCGGAATAATGTTTTTTAGGCTTGCTTTATGTCATTGCATGAACATTATTCAGAAACGCATGCCCAAATTCCTGTCCTTTAATTCGACAGTAGTGGCGTATCTCCGGAACCAGGGAGGCACTCTTTCGTTTCCGTTATTCAATTTAATGGAAAGAATCCGTCTGTTGGTTATAGTACACCAAGTTCAGTTTTGGTCCGTCATATTCTGGGTCGTCTGATTGTTTTATCGCACTCCCGTTCTCTTACGGGTCGCTTGTTGCTGTCAGAATGGACTCTCAACAAACAAGTATTTAATCAGATTTGCTATCTATGGGAGCGCCCAATGATGTTTTATTTATGACACAGCTTGCTAATCAATTGCAGACGTATGTGTTGGCTTGTCCAGATCTCTGAGCTAATACTGTTAACGCTCTATTGATCTATAGGACGGTATGATAGGATACGCGTATCCTCCGGCGCTGTTGTTTTAGCAGGTATTGCTAAGATAAACAACCACAATACATTTCTGTTGATAGCATCTCTATCTTCACAGAGATCATGAGTAATTTACTCTCTTGTCTACTGTGGATCTTAACGTGAAATCTTCCTCTATGTGAGGATCTTTTTTCACTGGGTAAATCGTGTCATCTTTATCACAACCAGCAAGGTCGCAACCTTCATGTATTCCGTTGTGTGGTCCGTATTGCATTGTAAGCACTGTACTGGACGAGCTTTGGACGCGATTTCTTACTATAGGAGATCCTCTTCTTCGCTATTCTATGCGACTAAAGTGGAGGCCCTTCCGTCGTGGTGTAGGGATCATTATGTTCATATGGTTGATCCCTCCATACTACGCATTGCTAGTTTTTAGTATACTTGTTTCACAAGATCTACTGCAGCCTGTTGTTATTTAGGTTATAGGTTTATGTTACCTCATACCTATGCACTCTACGTTAGTTTACAATTGAGTCTTTTGTCTCTTTATCTAAGTCAGTTAGTAACTTTTTGATAAATAGACTTAGAATCCTTAGATTAAATTCCTATATGGATTTTAACTTCGGTTCTTATTTAGCTAAGTAATCATTTGAGCCTCTGGAAACAGTAGTTTTCAAATTCTGACCTTTTAGACAGTAATTCTGTTGGTTTCTATTTTACTGTAGAGTCAGTGAGTTTCATGCACTATCGATGGATGATTTTCACTTTCATAGTTTTGGAATCAATACTTCCGTTACTATTTAGGTTGGATTGTTGCATAAGAATTAGGCTCCTATTATCCGGAACCTATTATTTTAAGGTCCTTCCGTCTTCGTATGGGCATAGGCCTTTACTCTTTCCGGGTACAGTTTATGTATTTATAAACAGATATCTGTTTATTACAAGGGCGTAAGCTTCTTCTGTCTTTGATGTCTAGTAGAAGGACGTTACGCTCCATTTTATTGTTAATGGATTCTATTAACTAGCGTACTGCTTATGGTATATCATTGGCTTAGCAGTTGTGCTTAAGATTTCGGCTCATGAAGTAAGAGTTCTTCTACTTCTTGGGCGTACATTAATAGTGTTGCTATTATAGATTTTTGAAGATTGCTCATTGCGCTCAGCCATCCATTCATGAATTTTATCTCAGAAATATCGAGTCCATTTCTGGAGGCCTCTATTGTTAGGTCTATTATCTACTGCTCAGAATGTCATTCACTTAACAGTTGCTACTATAGCTAGGTAGGCTGTCTGTTTCGGCAGTGTCTCCGTTCGGCTGCCCTCTTCGCTCTGGGCTATTTGACCCAGGGCAAGAAAAAGGGGGGGGGAGGGTGTTCCCTTGGGTCACCTGTTTTTACTATGAAAACAAGGGGATACCTCCTCCGGAGTTAGTAATTCTGAGCAGTTATTGGAATGGTTGTTTAGTGAGAAGTTTAAGTTTATAAAATTCATTCAAGTCTTAGTTTTTAAAGTATAGCTTTTGAATATTGCATATGTCAACGGACATGATTATGCAATTCTCACACACTATTAGGAGTATAAGAGTCTCTATTCTCTAGACTTACTTTATTATTGGCTTACTTTAAAAATTATTAGTATAAGGATTATTGGATATTAATAGAGTACATGGATGTATGAAGCTCAATTTTTGGAAGGTGTTGTATCTTTCTAATTTATCATAAATAAGAAAGATACATGTAAGGCCTATTACTTCTTTTCCCTACAGGGGATGACTCTATTTTATTTTATTGAGCGTATTCCATTTTGCTCTATGTCCTTGGCCCTCCAGCCTTTTTACTATTCAGCTATGTCTGGGTCATTGGTACAGTATAAAAATGTTAAAAAATTTATAGTAATTTATATATTTTTTATACTTACCAATGACCCAGACGGGGATGGCCCTCCCAGGAGTTGGGAACTCTTGCCTCCCCGCTGAGTACATAGCGCTTACCAGGCACTGGTTATTAGAATGATAAATGGCGCCAATTTCGGAACGTCCTTGACACTGCGCATGCGCAGTGGGGGCGAGGTGTGGAGGGCCTTTCAGGACATGTTTTCTTTAGTTTTAGATGCAAATTTTGGGGATTGGGGGGCAAAATTTGTGTTTGGCCCTATATTTTAAGAGTTAGCACCAGCTATGTCTGGGTCATTGGTAAGTATAAAAAATATATAAATTACTATAAATTTTTTAACTTTTACGATTTTCAAGTTTGTCATTCTGGAGTTATGGGACTTAAAATTGTAATAAAATGACAATTTTTCACATGTCATATCATCACTCTAGTTTGTTTTGACCCATTCTCGTAATTTATATACACACTATTGAGATTGATCAAACAGAGCTTCATTTCATTTTTTGACAATTTTCAGATTTGTTGTTCCAGAATTATGAATCTTGAATCATCAAAAATAGTCATTTTAGGTCATCAATGTTGAAGGAGTAGTGAGGACTTGGAAAATTTCTGACCTGTTTTGCTATACATGATTGCAGGCAACCACTGGTATCCTAGGGCTTTCAAATTTCATATGTGTGTTAATTGCTTCAATATAAGTCAACATTAACCCATGTCCAGACAGTCTTCACAGATTGTGGAGATTTTTAATACACTGTTCAACTTTTTTCTTAGTTTAGACTTAAGAAAAATTGTGACCTGTTTTGATATACATGAACGCAGGCAACCACTGGTTAACAAAGTTTTGGTGAGGATGAACCTGATGTGTTCCATTTATAATAAGCCTGAAGATATTGTTTGGGATACGGTTGTCAAGCTGATGGTGTTGGAGCCACTTCCCCTTCCCCCTCCTTGTTTTTTGTATGTAGCTTGCTGATGGGTACCTCCACATCAAGTTTTAATTTCATTCTGATCCTTTCCTTTATCGAAGAGTGATTGCCTTTGAACTTTGAAATTTCACATATTAGCTGCGGAAAAGATCCTCATCCATCATACAGAACTGTTGTTGTGTGAAATTTGACTGGAAGCAACCCAAGAGTCAATGCCATTTTATGGGTTGCTAGGTCCCTTTTATTACCTTATGTGAGATACTCTTAACATCAACTACTGCCTGACAGCATTTCCATGCTTCCAATAATTATGTGAATAAGGCCCCGAGCAATACAATTTCCCTTAAGATAGAGAGTAATCGTTTGACTGGACTTGTTACGTGAAATAATTCATGAGAGGTGAGGGACATTGTACAAACACGAGTGCGCGAATACGCACGAGTGTTTTACAATAGTCCCTCGCCTTGAATGAATTATTTCATGTAACCAGTCCAGTCAAGCAATTACTCTGTTTATTACTTTTGATTATTAACGATAATTATATTATTTAACCCTTTACCTAACATAAAAAAATCGCCAATTTTCATTTTTTGTCTCTAAAACATAGGTTTATGACCCCTCATTGGAACGAGCTCGTTGAGCTTGTTTCAATGAGGGGTCATAACCTATGTTTTTGGAAGAAAAAATGAAAATAATAGCTATTCAAGAATTTCTTTTGCAAGTGTCGTCTGCTTTTCATATTAGGTAAAGGGTTAAAAAACAATGATGTCCCCATTACATCCATGGCAAAGCGTCTTCTTTTGTGGGCACAGATACATGACACAATTGTTGATTTCATAATTCACTTGTGAAATTATCGTTTATAATCAAACCCAGAAATCACACTTTGGAAGTAATAAAATTTAATTATCATTGTTCAGAATTCATGATGTACTCAAATAAAACAAATTGATCACACGACAATTCCATGTGGTATTCATGGAGTAAATCACTGGATCAATTGGTCTGAGAATCTGCTGCCATCATAGTGCTCATTGAAAAAGTCTTCAGCTATGATGTAAACTTTCCTGAATGTCATTGTATGGCAATCTGGAGCTTGTCCAGATATGCTCAGTTGGACTGACAGGGTTCCTGCTGGGCATTGCAATCAAGGAATGGCCTTGAATTTGACCATAGGCCATTAAAAGCCTTGAATCCTGGAAAATGGGCCTTGAGGTCTTGAAAATCATTGAATATTCATAAAATAAAAATAAAAACTGATGAAACATGTAACCATAACTATTTAGTTTTGTATGCCATAATTTGTATGCATATTGTAAGCCTTGAAAAATGTCACAAATTGGCCTAGAACCTTGACTGAAGTATGAAGAAAATGCAGCCCAGGGTTCACAGAACATTTCATATTTTGCCGTTCAGTGAATCACAATTTGAGTACAGTGATGGCAGGTATTATTCATTTGTGAAGCCTCCTAAGATCTTAGACCTCGCATGAAATGAGAATGTCATTTCAGATATCCTTTATTTGTTTTTTTTTCAGAAAGGAGAGATCAACAATTTTCAGTATTTAATGCATCTGAATACATTAGCAGGTCGGTCATACAACGATTTGATGCAGTATCCTGTGTTCCCATGGATTTTGGCTGACTACGAGTCAGAAGTGAGTTTCCTCTTTGACTTTATTATATTATTGTTTGATAAATAGTCCTGAAATGTTGTTGCATACTTTGCATTGAAATAGAGAATTTTTTCATTGCACTAGAAATTATACTGCAGTGGATCCAATTTAATTGAATAACCCTGTAAAATGAATTTTAATTGTTAAGTTTTAGGTTAAATTCATAGCTTGCTGTCAGTTTTCTTTCATCACCTCCTGGCTGTCTTTTTAGACAACCACGACTTAATTGTGGCCTGAGAACATTACCCCCACATGCACTCATGAAAAAGCCTTCCAGACTGGAATAGACCTACCATGGCTCTAATTTCTAGTCAGTCCTTTGCTGCCTGGACAGTCAACTCGGATATTATTAGAAAGCACTGCCTTGAGACTTGACTACCAGATTGTGGTGGTAGTCAAAACTCTCCTGGCCCTTGTTGAGTGCTGAATTATTTTTCAAAGGTTATTTGAAACATGGGTATTCTGTTCAAAGATACTATGCTACCAGCAATAGTAGTCTTAGTTTAGCAAGATTTTGTTCCAAATAATAGTTTGTTTCAGTTTATTGGATAGTGTGAACAGGCACTCCAATAAATTGTAACCAAACAATTTTTTTATTTAAACATGTTTATCTACTGATGTCCAAGCAGTAGAGCAATGATAGTGGATTCTAGCACACAACCAGTTAACCCTTTACCTGATGAATCACTCTCATTCACCCACGTAATTTGTAAATTAAGCATTTGAAAAAAATTAATTTTTCAAAATATTTCAACAAAACCATGCCATGTGACCTCCTCATTGGAATGAGCTCATCGAGCTCATTCCAATGAGGGGGTCACATGATATGGTTTTGTTGAATTTTGTTTTTAAAAAATAAAAAAATAGTAATTAAAATAATAAATTTTGATATTCTCTTCGTTGGGTAAAGGGTTAAAAGCTAAATAAAATTCTTTATATCATTGATTATTTACTTTGAACATGAGAACATTTCAAAGAAACTAAAATTGTGTATTTTGAATAAGCAAGTCATTATCTTGATTAGATTTGGCCTTTTTTCAACTAACATAAGTTGTGGGCAACAGTACAAATATTTTTCTTGAATTATACTAAAGAACATGGTGACTCATTGGTTAGCCCTTTAAACTTGAGATCGAAAGGTCAGTGGTTCAGTCCTGTCCTATGTCATCTGCATTGTGACCTTGGGCAATACTCATAATCTCAATTGTCTTCATGGGAGCACAGCGGTTCTGTGGACCAAGGTTTTGGGCACCATTTTGGTGTACTTACCTTCATCCAATGCTAACCCTGCTTGTGCTGGATTAGTAAGTTGGGTTAGATTGGAAGATACATCAACCCGTCTTTTTCATGAGTAATTTTATGCCTCTTTTCCTAGCTTACAATTATAAGAGATATGTTTCAGATCTCCAGCCAAATACCAGCCAGTTTGTTTCAATATGGTAGATATGATAAAGAAGTAAATTCACTTTAAGGCCTAAAAAAATAAAAAATCTGTTTCTCAGGCCCTCCCGCATGGTCCTTTTGGCTGCTGCATGCTCTCTTTTTATAATCAATTTAAACTTAAAAAAAATAAAAATTAAATGGTTTATGTCTGATATTTTACCCAAGTTAAAAAATTGATGAATTTGTCCCTTGAGTACAAGAAGGCTTTGCAATGCTTTAGCATTGCAAAGCCTTCTTGCACTCAAGGGTTGAAATACACTACCACTCTTGCTATTCTGTAGATTATGAGGCCTAAAACTTGAACCAAGAACATGAACTTTTGATGGCAAAGAAGTAATTACTGAAATAAAAAATAAAATAAAAAACCGCTCGTGGGCATGCAATTTCACAAATAATGGCCTGAGAAACAGAAGATCTACTTTGTGTGGCCTACGCCTAAAAAAGTTAAAAATCTGTTTCTCAGGTCGTCCTGCATGTTCCTTTTGGCTGTCACCTGCTCTCTTTTTATAACCAATGCAAACTTTAAAAGATAAAAATTAAATTGTTTATGTTTGATATGTTACCCAAGTTAATAAAATTGATAAACTTGTCCTTTGAGTGCAACAAGGCTCTTCAATGCTTCAGCATCAAGGGACTAAATCATCGCTGATCGATTCGTCCAGGAAGTTTTTTTTTATGAGTCGGTGCACTCATTTCAGATTCCTTGTTGTAAAATGACATTTAAAATGTTCTAAAAATTAACATTAAGGCCATAAAAAAAAGAACCTCTGTTTCCCAGGCCCGCGCGCATGGTCATATTTTTATACTGTACCAATGACCCAGACATAGCTGGTGCTAACTCTTAAAATATAGGGCCAAACACAAATTTTGCCCCCCAATCCCCAAAATTTGCATCTAAAACTAAAGAAAACATGTCCTGAAAGGCCCTCCACACTTCGCCCCTACTGTGCATGCGCAGTGTCAAGGACGTTCCGAAATTGGCGCCATTAATCATTCTAAGTTTGGCCCTTCATCAGTTAACATCTGACTGATCTTTGTGCTTTTAAATCTCAGTTTAAATGATGCCAGACACATAAATATTAGTGAAATGGTGATTCTAAGGAGGATAGAGAAGGAGGAGAGGAAAAGAATGTGTGACAGAATATTATCAGGGCTGTAACTTAAAATTTTTTAATGAAATTATGTTAAGTTACCTATTTTCAAGGCAGCAGCCATTTTGTTGTCATTCTGATTATTTAGTTACACTGTTTTTTTTAAGTGTTTTCCTCTCTCCCTGTCCTTTAAGTTCCCCCTTGCTATTCTCCCATGCTTTTGGCATAGTTTCTGTAATTATTATTACTAAAATTTCTTGGGAGTTTTAGCTGAATAACAGAATGAATTCTGTTCTTTCCCCATGTTTACGTCTTCACCTACGGGTGGTTAGGCGTTGTGTTCTGCATCTACCATCTGATGTTCTGCAGTTTCTTCCCTGGAAGTCTCTGTTTTGCATCAGATAGTGTATTTTTGGTAACTGATTTCGGGCCTGGGTGCCTGGAGTCTTATTTTAGTGTTTTTACACTCATTGTTTACATTTACAACAGCCCTCTGTGTGAGGGGGGGATTTCTAAAAAAATAATATCTTTATGTTATTTTAATCATAACTAGATACATTATTATTGTTCGTAAGTGTTGAATAAATTGTTTAAAATATTTTTAAAATTTTTGTCCACACTTAGGCTTGGGATCCATTGGGGCTCAACGTTACTTTTCAGAAACTTGGGCTGTTCTGAAAAAATATTTTTTCAAAATATTTTGATTTCAATTATTTTTTCTATATTAATGGATCATATTATTATTATGTATTTTGATTGCCAGGGGTTAGTGCGAGTACCAGGACTTGTTTTCTTTTCACATTGAAAGGATATTGATCAATTGTTTTAAGAGGAAGTCTTCCTCTGACTTTATTATCATTCTATATGTGGTCAGTGTACTCGCATTAACTCCTGTTCTGTATCGTATGATTTCGATGACAATATGGGAAGCGTATGTCACGGTATGTTGTTGGGGATTTGGACACTTCGGTCCTTTCCCCGCAGGGTCACTCTACTTTATCAATTTCTATTTCAGACGATCAAGATTAGGGTGATGTATCTGTGATGTCTTCCAACAGTGTGCCTCCGTCGTCACAATTAATGAAGGGCTAGCGGAAAAGTGCTCATGTAAATACGCCAATTGCCTAAGAGGACCCTAGTAGGTTCGACGGCCTTTGACGTCCGCTAGCTCGCCCGGTGTAGCATCCATTCACCGAATGGTTCGGCAGCCGGGTTCGTCCGTTGCGGTCTAGAAGGAATTTTGGGGTGATGCGAGCACTATAAATTAACTTAATGCACACCCAGTGACGGCGGATCGGAGGGAGAACGCAGGAAGCCTTTTAGTCCGGTTCATAGCTCGTTCCGGTCCATCCGGACGGCAAGCGAGAGAGGCCCCTCTCTCGTTCAACAACATCTGGCCCCAGATGTTGTGGTACAAATTGTGTCGCAAGCGGAGCATACGTCCGTCGCTTGGGACGCTCCGTTGTATAGGCAGTCCGCTGAGACTGCTAAGGCTTCCTCTTCTCGTCAGCGCACACGACCGCACCTTGGCTGCGTGACCGCCGATACATTACCAGCTTCGCCGATCAAGGATTCTTCGGCGACCAGGTCACACCATCCGATAGCCAGGGACACGAGGCCTGCAGACTCCGGACGTTCGCATAGGAAGTGTGCGGGAGTCAACGTACACGGAGCTTCCGGTGGCAATGCATCGTAAGACCGCTACTGCACAGGCCTCGGGAACGGACGTGCTTTCCTTAATAGCACAGTTTATCGCAGCATCAACTGAATCTGTCGCATATATTTTATCCGACGATGCTGGGTTGGGACGCTCCGCGGAAGCGGGTACGGACGTCCGAAGTTTCATCCGGTCCGACGGGATACCGAAAGGGATTCGGAGGATTTCGAGCTTTCCCTTTCGGAACAACATATGCTGTTGTGTATGTCATCTGACTTGGTCTTCTACAGCTTCTTTCGTCGGACCAGAATGCTGCGATGCCGGATAAGAAACTGATAGCGTCGGTGGACTTAGAAATTTTTGGTTCGGTTCAGGGACATCGTCCCTCAGTTCCGACATAGTCCAATAATGTCACACAAACTTTCGAATTATTGAACGACGCTATATATATTATTATTTTATGCTTGCTATCCAAGCATTTCTGGTTTCTTGTTCGAAGAGTTATGGAGATGTCTTTCAAAAGTGTGCCTCTGTCGTCATAGTTAATGAAGAGTTAGCGGCAATAAGTGCTCATGGAATATGTCTATCGCCTACGGAGTGACATTCGCTAGCTCACCCGGTGTAGCGTACATTCATCGAATGGTTCGGCTGCCGGGTTCGTCTGTTGCGGTCTAGGAAGGAGATTTGGGTGATGCGAGCACTTTAATTACTTTAGTACTCACCCAGTGACGGCAGATTGAGGACAGATCGGAGGAAGCCTGTTAGTCCGGTTCCTGGCTTGTCCAGGTCCGTCCGGGCTGTGAGCGAGAGAGGTCCCTCTCTCGCCCAACAACATAGGGGACCACATGTTGTGGTTCAGATATTTTACATTCGGAGCATATGTCCGTTGGTCGGGACGCTCCGTTATATTGACAGTCCGAGAGACTGTCTTTAATGCTTCCTCATCCTCACAGCAGGGCACACGACCGCACATTGGCTACGTGACCTCGAGTATCCGATCAGTTTCGGCATTCAGTGATTCCACGGCGAATAGGTCGCGCCATCCGGTAGCCAAGGGACACGAGGCCTATACACTCCGTTCGCTCGCATATTGGAAGTATGCACGGGGTAACGATCACGGAGCTTCCAGCGGCAATGCATCGTAAGACCGCTTCTCCTCAGGCCTCAGTGACGGACGTGCTATCCGAGTTAGCACAGTTGTTTCGCAGCATCCCAGCAATTGACAGTTTCTCGGTCGAATCACGAATTATCCGACGACGCTGGGTCGGTGCGGTCCGCGGTTGCATCAGCTACGGACGACCGAACGCTTTATAGGGTCCGACAGGATGGCGAAAGGGATTCGAAAGATTTCGAGTTTTCCCTTTAGTAGTAGCGGAAGATGCCTTTCATATCTTCTGGCATTATCTTCCAGTGATTATTATTTCGGACTTCATTGCTGCGATCTTGGATAAGAGACTTATAGCGTCATTGGACTCGGATTTTTCGATCGGTTCAGGGACATTGTCCCTGACTTACCGACGCAGTCCAATATTGTCATTACAACATGTGTTTTATTTTTCGACGCTATATATATATATATATACAAGCCTGCTACTAAGCATGATAGTTTAGTTTCTTGTCCGCGTTGCTCATTTCTGCCATTTTATCATTTATACAAATAGTTTATTTTGGCAGAGCAGGGCATACCGAGAGTTCATATGCGTCTAGACGGTGTGATTAAAGACTGCATATATTCTTTTTCGCCGTTTATGTCTTTTCCAATTTCAATGTTGGGAACGACATTATGTATAGTAGACTTAACTTAGACGCTTTATTATACGTAATCCGCCTTACTGAGGCGTTATCATTACGTCTTCAAGAAAAGATTTACGGAATATTATTCTCAATGTAATTTCTTTTGAGGGCAGTAGTTTGTTCACGTATAACTCCGCCCTTCAGTGGCTGATTGGAGTTAGTTAGACGTGACGCAGCCCTAGCTACATCCACACGCGTGGATAGTAAGGTTAAGAACTCTCTCAGAGTCGCTTCGTTCTCGGAGGAGCTTCTCTTCGACGGCAACTTTTCGGCAATCCATGAATTGCTCGATTTATACGTTCTCTTGTCTATCTAGTGTTACAAGAGATTCAGACTGGGGCAAACATTTGGTGGTTGACTCAGTGAGTGCCGCCGCAGTTGCCGGACCCGAGTGTGGCTGTTATGACGTTTGCCAGTCAAACAGATTGGGATATAATACTGATCCCTACGGATTCGAAGTGCCAGGGTCTTTGGGTTCCGCAGTCTTTTAGCAATCAGTTTAACTTCCGCGGAATAATGTTTTTTAGGCTTGCTTTATGTCATTGCATGAACATTATTCAGAAACGCATGCCCAAATTCCTGTCCTTTAATTCGACAGTAGTGGCGTATCTCCGGAACCAGGGAGGCACTCTTTCGTTTCCGTTATTCAATTTAATGGAAAGAATCCGTCTGTTGGTTATAGTACACCAAGTTCAGTTTTGGTCCGTCATATTCCGGGTCGTCTAATTGTTTTATCGGACTCCCGTTCTCTTACGGGTCGCTTGTTGCTGTCAGAATGGACTCTCAACAAACAAGTATTCAATCAGATTTGCTATCTATGGGAGCGCCCAATGATGATTTATTTATGACACAGCTTGCTAATCAATTGCAGACGTATGTGTTGGCTTGTCCAGATCTCTGAGCTAATATTGTTAATGCTCTATTGATCTATAGGACGGAATGATAGGATACGCATATCCTCCGGCGCTGTTGTTTTAGCAGGTATTGCTAAGATAAACAACCACAATACATTTCTGTTGATAGCATCTCTATCTTCACAGAGATCATGAGTAATTTACTCTCGTCTACTGTGGGTCTTAACGTGAAATCTTCCTCTATGTGAGGATCTTTTTCACTGGGTAAATCGTGTCATCTTTATCACAACCAGCAAGGTCACAACCTTCATGTATTCCGTTGTGTGGTCCGTATTGCATTGTTAGCACTGTACTGGACGAGCTTTGGACGCGATTTCTTACTATAGGAGATCCTCTTCTTCGCTATTCTATGCGGCTAAAGTGGAGGCTCTTCCGTCGTGGTGTAGGGATCATTATGTTCATATTGTTGATCCCTCCATACTACTCATTGCTATTTTTTAGTATACTTGTTTCACAAGATCTACTGCAGCCTGTTATTATTTAGGTTATAGGTTTATGTTACCTCATACCTATGCACTCTACGATAGTTTACAGTTGAGTCTTTTGTCTCTTTATCTAAGTCAGTTAGTAACTTTTTGATAAATAGACTTAGAATCTTTAGATTAAATTCCTATACGGATTTTAACTTCGGTTTTTATTTAGCTAAGTAATCATTTGAGCCTCTGGAAACAGTAGTTTTCAAATTCTGACCTTTTAGACAGTAATTCTGTTGGTTTCTCTTTTACTGTAGAGTCAGTGAGTTTCATGCACTATCGACGGATGATTTTCACTTTCATAGTTTCGGAATCAATACTTCCATTACTATTTAGGTTGGATTGTTGCATAAGAGTTAGGCTCCTATTATCCGGAACCTATTATTTTAAGGTCCTTCCGTCTTCGTATGGGCATAGGCCTTTACTCTTTCCGGGTACAGTTTATGTATTTATAAACAGATATCTGTTTATTACAAAGGGCGTAAGCTTCTTCTGTCTTTGATGTCTAGTAGAAGGATGTTACGCTCCATTTTATTGTTAATGGATTCTATTAACTATCGGTACTGCTTATGGTATATCATTGACTTAGCAGTTGTGCTTAAGATTTCGGCTCATGAAGTAAGAGTTCTTCTACTTCTTGGGCTTACATTAATAGTGTCGCTATTATAGATTTTTGAAGGCCGCTCATTGCGCTCAGCCATCCACATTCATGAATTTTATCTTAGAAATATCGAGTCCATTTCTGGAGGCCTCTATTGTTAGGTCTATTATCTACTGCTCAGAATGTCATTCACTTAACAGTTGCTACTATAGCTAGGTAGGCTGTCTGTTTCGGCAGTGTCTCCGTTCGGCTGCCCTCTTCGCTCTGGGCTATTTGACCCAGGGCAAGAAAAAGGGGGGGGGGGGGGAGGGTGTTCCCTTGGGTCACCTGTTTTACTATGAAAACAAGGGGATACCTCCTCCGGAGTTAGTAATTCTGAGCTGTTATTGGGATGGTTGTTTAGTGAGAAGTTTAGGTTTTTAAAATTCATTCAAGTCTTAGTTTTTAAAGTATAGCTTTTGAATATTGCATATGTCAACGGACATGATTATGCAATCCTCAGACACTTTTAGGAGTATAAGAGTCTCTATTCTCTAGACTTACTTTATTTATTGGCTTACTTTAAAAATTATTAGTATAAGGATTATATTGGATATTAATAGAGTACATGGATGTATGAAGCTCAATTTTGGAAGGTGTTGTATCTTTCTAATTTATCATAAATAAGAAAGATACATGTAAGGCCTATTACTTCTTTTTCCCTACAGGGGATGACTCTATTTTATTTTATTGAGCGTATTCCATTTTGCTCTATGTCCTTGGCCCTCCAGCCTTTTTACTATTCAGCTATGTCTGGGTCATTGGTACAGTATAAAAATGTTAAAAAATTTATAGTAATTTATATATTTTTTATACTTACCAATGACCCAGACGGGGATGGCCCTCCCAGGAGTTGGGAACTCTTGCCTCCCCGCTAAGTACATAGCGCTTACCAGGCACTGGTTATTAGAATGATTAATGGCGCCAATTTCGGAACGTCCTTGACAGTGCGCATGCGCAGTAGGGGCGAAGTGTGGAGGGCCTTTCAGGACATGTTTTCTTTAGTTTTAGATGCAAATTTTGGGGATTGGGGGGCAAAATTTGTGTTTGGCCCTATATTTTAAGAGTTAGCACCAGCTATGTCTGGGTCATTGGTAAGTATAAAAAATATATAAATTACTATAAATTTTTTAACTTTTGGTGCGCATGCAACCTTCTTATGACACCAAAAAATCTTTAAAAATGCGATTCGCAAATTTTAAATTAACACACTTCAAGCTTTTTCTCCATCATACTTTCATAAAGTGGGTGGGTTTTACCAATATTCACGACAGAAAGTGTTTTATTCTGTAAAAGGTAAGTCATAATGACAGCAAGAAGGAAGGTGTCGTTCAGTCTGACAACAAACAGTCACAAAGGCGAATGGTCGATTCGCACCAAGTTTGATTCACACCAACCCTCAGAAAGTCTGCAAAGTCAGGTGCTATGTTGAATTGAACACAGTCTCCTGGCATTTATTTTTAGTAACATTTGTATTGTAAATGGCCGTCATTGGGATTTTGTGTACTGTTATTTGAAACCGTTACGAGTTTCCCAGTTAATTTAAATAAATGCATTTGTGATGCAGGATAATTGGATAACTAATAGTAACCGTTGCTTGATATAAAAGTAACAGTCATAGTTGAAAATAAATCGCATATAGGCAGGTATGTGCGGTCGAATTGGTTAATAAAAACACGCAAACATTTGTTTTGTATTTCATTTTCAGATTTCCGAAAAATATGGATGAACTGCCCGTTCAAATGGGTTGTGATAATTTTGAATATAATGGGGAAAAATTGCAATTCACGATTTTATTAGGCAGGTTGTAAAAGGATTTTTTTGGGGGGGGGGTAAAATAAATCTCTGAAAGTTGGCACTTCGACATTTGATTTGTCCCAGAGACGTTTCATCCCGAGACGTTTCACCCACGAGGCGTTTCGTCCTGTGTCATAATTTTCACGTTTCACTGAAAAAACAAGTATTTTTATACTATACCAATGACCCAGACATAGCTGGTGCTAACTCTTAAAAATATAGGGCCAAACACAAATTTTGCCCCCCAATCCCCAAAATTTGCATCTAAAACCAAAGAAAACATGTCCTGAATGGCCCTCCATACTTCACCTCTACTGCGCATGCGCAGTGTCAAGGACGTCCCGAAATTGGCGCCATTAATCATTCTTTGTTTGGCCCTTCATCAGTTAACATCTGACTGATCTTTGTGCTTGTAAATCTCAGTTTAAATGATGCCAGACACATAAATATTAGTGAAATGGTGATTCTAAGGAGGATATAGAAGGAGGAGAGGAAAAATAAGTGACAGAAAATAATCAGGGCTGTAACTTAAAATTTTTTGATGAAATTATGTTAAGTTACCTATTTTCGAGGCAACAGCCTGTTGTGGTCATTCTTGTTATCAAGATTACACTGCTTATTCAGTGTTTTCCTCTGTCCCTTTCCTTTAAGTCCCCTCTTGCTATTCTCCCATGCTTTTGGCATATTTTCTGTAATATTATTACTAAAATTTCTTGGGAGTTTTAGCTGGATAACAGAATGAATTCTGTTCTTTTCCCCATGTTTACGTCTTCACCTATGGGTGGTTAGGCGTAGTGTTCTGCATCTACCATCTGATGTTCTGCAGTTTCTTCCCTGGAAGTCTCTGTTTTGGAACAGATAGTGTATTATTGGTAACTGATTTCGGGCCAGGGTGCCTGGAGTCTTGATCTAGTGTTTGTTAGGCTATAAAAAAAAGAACCTCTGTTTCTCAGGCCCGCGCGCATGGTCATTTTTGGTGCGCATGCAACCTTTTTATGACACCAAAAAATCTTCAAAAAAATTTGAGATATTGTGCTCATTTCGGTAAATCGATATCGATGCGTTCGTAAATTTTAAATTAACACACTTCAAGCTTTTTCTACATCATACCTTAATAAGTGGGTGGGTTTTAGCAATATTCACGACAGAAAGTGTTTTATTCTGCAAAAGGTAAGTCATAATGACAACAAGAAGGAAGGTGTCTTTCAGTCTGACAACAAACAGTCACAAAGGGGAATGGTCGATTCACACCACGTTTGATTCGCACCAACTCTCAGAAAGTTTGCAAAGTCAGGTGCTATGTTGAATGGAACACAGTCTCCTGGCATTTATTTTTAGTAACATATGTATTGTAAATGGCCGTCATTGGAAATTTGTGTACTGTTATTTGAAACCGTTACGAGTTTCCCAGTTAATTTAAATAAATGCATTTGAGATGCAGGATAATTGGATAACTAATAGTAACCGTTGCTTGATATAAAAGTAACAGTCATAGTTGAAAATAAATTGCATATAGGCAGGTATGTGCGGTCGAATTGGTTAATAAAAACACGCAAACATTCGTTTTGTATTTCATTTTCAGATTTAAAAAAAATATGATTTATGGATGAACTGCCCGTTCAAATGAGTTGTGATAATTTTGAATATAATGGGGAAAAATTGCGATTCACGATTTTATTAGGCAAGTTGTGAAAGGATTTTTTTGGGGGGGTAAAATAAATCTCTGAAAGTTGGCACTTCGACATTTGATTTGTCCCAGAGACGTTTCAACCCGAGACGTTTCACCCACGAGGCGTTTCGTGACTTTCATCCTGTATTATAATTTTCATGTTTCACTGAAAAAACAAACATTCAAACCCCACTTCATTTACGACTCAACACCCCTGTGGTGAATAACCAATATATTTGCGAAATTTTGCGTGGTCCACCAGGCGTTTCGGTGGGGGTCAAATTACCACAAACAACCTCTCGGGGAGAAAATAAAAAGAAAAAAAAAAAACCGCCCGCCCGCATGCTTTTTTGGAAAAAATGGCCTGAGAAACAGACAATCAACTTTGTATGGCCTTACACTTATTGTTTACATTTCCAACAGCCCTCTGTGTGAGGGGGGATATTTTTATACTGTACCAATGACCCAGACATAGCTGGTGCTAACTCTTAAAATATATGGCCAAACACAAATTTTGCCCCCCAATCCCCAAAATTTGCATCTAAAACTAAAGAAAACATGTCCTGAAAGGCCCTCCACACTTCGCCCCTACTGCGCATGCGCAGTGTCAAGGACGTTCCGAAATTGGCGCCATTAATCATTCTAAGTTTGGCCCTTCATCAGTTAACATCTGACTGATCTTTGTGCTTATAAATCTCAGTTTAAATGATGCCAGACACATAAATATTAGTGAAATGGTGATTCTAAGGAGGATAGAGAAGGAGGAGAGGAAAAAAATGTGTGACAGAATATTATCAGGGCTGTAACTTAAAATTTTTTAATGAAATTGTGTTAAGTTACCTATTTTCAAGGCAGCAGCCATTTTGTTGTCATTCTGATTATTTAGTTACACTGTTTTTTTAAGTGTTTTCCTCTCTCCCTGTCCTTTAAGTCCCCCTTGCTATTCTCCCATGCTTGTGGCATAGTTTTTGTAATTATTATTACTAAATTTTCTTGGGAGTTTTAGCTGAATAACAGAATGAATTCTGTTCTTTTCCCCATGTTTACGTCTTCACCTACGGGTGGTTAGGCGTTGTGTTCTGCATCTACCATCTGATGTTCTGCTGTTTCTTCCCTGGAAGTCTCTGTTTTGCATCAGATAGTGTATTTTTGGTAACTGATTTCGGGCCTGGGTGCCTGGAGTCTTATTTTAGTGTTTTTACACTCATTGTTTACATTTACAACAGCCCTCTGTGTGAGGGGGGGATTTCTAAAAAATAATATCTTGATGTTATTTTAATCATAACTAGATACATTATTATTGTTCGTAAGTGTTGAATAAATTGTTTAAAATATTTTTAAAATTTTTGTCCACACTTAGGCTTGGGATCCATTGGGGCTCAACGTTACTTTTCAGAAACTTGGGCTGTTCTGAAAAAATATTTTTTCAAAATATTTTGATTTCAATTATTTTTTCTATATTAATGGATCATATTATTATTATGTATTTTGATTGCCAGGGATTAGTGCGAGTACCAGGACTTGTTTTCTTTTCACATTGAAAGGATATTGATCAATTGTTTTAAGAGGAAGTCTTCCTCTGACTTTATTATCATTCTATATGTGGTCAGTGTACTCGCATTAACTCCTGTTCTGCCTCGTATGATTTCGATGACAATATGGGAAGCGTATGTCATGGTATGTTATTGGGGATTTGGACTCTCCGGTCCTTTCCCCGCAGGGTCACTCTACTTTATCAATTTCTATTTCAGACGATCAAGATTAGGGTGATGTATCTGTGATGTCTTCCAACAGTGTGCCTCCGTCGTCACAATTAATGAAGGGCTAGCGGAAAAGTGCTCATGTAAATACGCCAATTGCCTAAGAGGACCCTAGTAGGTTCGACGGCCTTTGACGTCCGCTAGCTCGCCCGGTGTAGCGTCCATTCACCGAATGGTTCGGCAGCCGCGTTCGTCCGTTGCGGTCTAGAAGGAATTTTGGGGTGATGCGAGCACTATAAATTAACCTAATGCACACCCAGTGACGGCGGATCGGAGGGAGAACGGAGGAAGCCTTTTAGTCCGGTTCATAGCTCGTTCCGGTCCATCCGGACGGCAAGCGAGAGAGGCCCCTCTCTCGTTCAACAACATCTGGCCCCAGATGTTGTGGTACAAAATGTGTCGCAAGCGGAGCATACGTCCGTCGCTCGGGACGCTCCGTTGTATAGGCAGTCCGCGGAGACTGCTAAGGCTTCCTCTTCTCGTCCGCGCACACGACCGCACCTTGGCTGCGTGACCGCCGATATATTACCAGCTTCGCCGATCAAGGATTCTTCGGCGACCAGGTCACACCATCCGGTAGCCAGGGACACGAGGCCTGCAGACTCCGGACGTTCGCATAGGAAGTGTGCGGGAGTCAACATACACGGAGCTTCCGGCGGCAATGCATTGTAAGACCGCTACTGCACAGGCCTCGGGAACGGACGTGCTTCCCTTAATAGCACAGTTTATCGCAGCATCCCAGCATCAACTGAATCTGTCGCATATATTTTATCCGACGATGCTGGGTTGGGACGCTCCGCGGAAGCGGGTACGGACGTCCGAAAGTTTCATCCGGTCCGACGGGATACCGAAAGGGATTCGGAGGATTTCGAGCTTTCCCTTTCGGAACAACATATGCTGTTGTGTATGTCATCTGACTTGGTCTTCTACAGCTTCTTTCGTCGGACCAGAATGCTGCGATGCCGGATAAGAAACTGATAGCGTCGGTGGACTTAGTAATTTTTGGTTTGGTTCAGGGACATCGTCCCTCAGTTCCGACAAAGTCCAATAATGTCACACAAACTTTCGAATTATTGAACGACGCTATATATATATTATTATTTTATGCTTGCTAACCAAGCATTTCTGGTTTCTTGTTCGAAGAGTTATGGAGATGTCTTTCAAAAGTGTGCCTCTGTCGTCATAGTTAATGAAGAGTTAGCGGCAATAAGTGCTCATGGAATATGTCTATCGCCTACGGAGTGACATTCGCTAGCTCACCCGGTGTAGCGTACATTCATCGAATGGTTCGGCTGCCGGGTTCGTCCGTTGCGGTCTAGGAAGGAGATTTGGGTGATGCGAGCACTTTAATTACTTTAGTACTCACCCAGTGACGGCAGATTGAGGACAGATCGGAGGAAGCCTGTTAGTCCGGTTCCTGGCTTGTCCAGGTCCGTCCGGGCTGTGAACGAGAGAGGTCCCTCTCTCGTCCAACAACATAGGAGACCGCATATTGTGGTTCAGATATTTTACATTCGGAGCATATGTCCGTCGGTCGGGACGCTCCGTTATATTGACAGTCCGAGAGACTGTCCTTAATGCTTCCTCATCCTCACAGCAGGGCACACGACCGCACATTGGCTACGTGACCTTGAGTATCCGATCAGTTTCGGCATTCAGTGATTCCACGGCGAATAGGTCGCGCCATCCGGTAACCAAGGGACACGAGGCCTATACACTCCGTTCGCTCGCATATTGGTAGTATGCACGGGGTAACGATTACGGAGCTTCCAGCGGCAATGCGTCGTAAGACTGCTTCTCCTCAGGCCTCAGTGACGGACGTGCTATCCGAGTTAGCACAGTTGTTTCGCAGCATCCCAGCAATTGACAGTTTCTCGGTCGAATCAGGAATTATCCGACGGCGCTGGGTCGGTGCGGTCCGCGGTTGCATCAGCTACGGACGACCGAACGCTTTATAGGGTCCGACAGGATGGCGAAAGGGATTTGAAAGATTTCGAGTTTTCCCTTTAGTAGTATCGGAAGATGCCTTTCATATCTTCTGGCATTATCTTCCAGTGATTGTTATTTCGGACTTCATTGCTGCGATCTTGGATAAGAGACTTATAGCGTCATTGGACTCGGATTTTTCGATCGGTTCAGGGACATTGTCCCTGACTTACCGACGCAGTCCAATATTGTCATTACAACATGTGTTTTATTTTTCGACGCTATATATATATATACAAGCCTGCTACTAAGCATGATAGTTTAGTTTCTTGTCCGCGTTGCTCATTTCTGCCATTTTATCATTTATACGAATAGTTTATTTTGGCAGAGCAGGGCATACCGAGAGTTCGTATGCGTCTAGACGGTGTGATTAAAGACTGCATATATTCTTTTTCGCTGTTTATGTCTTTTCCAATTTCAATGTTGGGAACGACATTATGTATAGTAGACTTAACTTAGACGTTTTATCATACGTAATCCACCTTACTGAGGCGTTATCATTACGTCTTCAAGAAAAGATTTACGGGATATTATTCTCAATGTAATTTCTTTTGAGGGCAGTAGTTTGTTCACGTATAACTCCGCCCTTCAGTGGCTGATTGGAGTTAGTTAGACGTGACGCAGCCCTAGCTACATCCACACATGTGGATAGTAAGGTTAAGAACTCTCTCAGAGTCGCTTCGTTCTCGGAGGAGCTTCTCTTCGACGGCAACTTTTCGGCAATCCATGAATTGCTCGATTTTCACGTTCTCTTGTCTATCTAGTGTTACAAGAGATTCAGACTGGGGCAAACATTCGGTGGTTGACTCAGAGAGTGCCACCGCAGTTGCCGGACCCGAGTGTGGCTGTTATGACGGTTGCCAGTCAAACAGATTGGGATATTATGCTGATCCCTACGGATTCGAAGTGCCAGGGTCTTTGGGTTCCGCAGTCTCTTAGCAATCAGTTTTCTTCCGCGGAATAATGTTTTTTAGGCTTGCTTTATGTCATTGCATGAACATTATTCAGAAACGCATGCCCAAATTCCTGTCCTTTAATTCGACAGTAGTGGCGTATCTCCGGAACCAGGGAGGCACTCTTTCGTTTCCGTTATTCAATTTAATGGAAAGAATCCGTCTGTTGGTTATAGTACACCAAGTTCAGTTTTGGTCCGTCATATTCCGGGTCGTCTGATTGTTTTATTGGACTTCCGTTCTCTTATGGGTCGCTTGTTGCTGTCGGAATGGACTCTCAACAAACAAGTATTCAATCAGATTTGCTATCTATGGGAGCGCCCAATGATGATTTATTTATGACACAGCTTGCTAATCAATTGCAGACGTATGTGTTGGCTTGTCCAGATCTCTGAGCTAATGTTGTTAACGCTCTATTGATCTATAGGACGAAATGATAGGATACGCGTATCCTCTGGCGCTGTTGTTTCAGCAGGTATTGCTAAGATAAACAACCACAATACATTTCTGTTGATAGCATCTCTATCTTCACAGAGATCATGAGTAATTTACTCTCTTGTCTACTGTGGGTCTTAACGTGAAATCTTCCTCTATGTGAGGATCTTTTTTCACTGGGTAAATCGTGTCATCTTTATCACAACCAGCAAGGTCGCAACCTTCATGTATTCCGTTGTGTGGTCCGTATTGCATTGTAAGCACTGTACTGGACGAGCTTTGGACGCGATTTCTTACTATAGGAGATCCTCTTCTTCGCTATTCTATGCGGCTAAAGTGGAGGCTCTTCCGTCGTAGTGTAGGGATCCTTATGTTCATATTGTTGATCCCTCCATACTACTCATTGCTATTTTTTAGTATACTTGTTTCACAAGATCTACTGCAGCCTGTTATTATTTAGGTTATAGGTTTATGTTACCTCATACCTATGCACTCTACGATAGTTTACAATTGAGTGTTTTGTCTCTTTATCTAAGTCAGTTAGTAACTTTTTGATAAATAGACTTAGAATCTTTAGATTAAATTCCTATACGGATTTTAACTTCGGTTCTTATTTAGCTAAGTAATCATTTGAGCCTCTGGAAACAGTAGTTTTCAAATTCTGACCTTTTAGACAGTAATTCTGTTGGTTTCTCTTTTACTGTAGAGTCAGTGAGTTTCATGCACTATTGATGGATGATTTTCACTTTCGTAGTTTCGGAATCACTATTTCCGTTACTATTTAGGTTGGATTGTTGCATAAGAGTTAGGCTCCTATTATCCGGAACCTATTATTTTAAGGTCCTTCCGTCTTCGTATGGGCATAGGCCTTTACTCTTTCCGGGTACAGTTTATGTATTTATAAACAGATATCTGTTTATTACTATGGGCGTAAGCTTCTTCTGTCTTTGATGTCTAGTAGAAGGATGTTACGCTCCATTTTATTGTTAATGGATTCTATTTACTATCGGTACTGCTTATGGTATATCATTGACTTAGCAGTTGTGCTTAAGATTTCGGCTCATGAAGTAAGAGTTCTACTTCTTGGGCTTACATTAATAGTGTCGCTATTATAGATTTTTGAAGGCCGTTCATTGCGCTCAGCCATCCACATTCATGAATTTTATCTCAGAAATATCGAGTCCATTTCTGGAGGCCTCTATTGTTAGGTCTATTATCTACTGCTCAGAATGTCATTCACTTAACAGTTGCTACTATAGCTAGGTAGGCTGTCTGTTTCGGCAGTGTCTCCGTTCGGCTGCCCTCTTCGCTCTGGGCTATTTGACCCAGGGCAAGAAAAAGGGGGGGGGGGGGGGAGGGTGTTCCCTTGGGTCACCTGTTTTACTATGAAAACAAGGGGATACCTCCTCCGGAGTTAGTAATTCTGAGCTGTTATTGGGATGGTTGTTTAGTGAGAAGTTTAGGTTTTTAAAATTCATTCAAGTCTTAGTTTTTAAAGTATAGCTTTTGAATATTGCATATGTCAACTGACATGATTATGCAATCCTCAGACACTTTTAGGAGTATAAGAGTCTCTATTCTCTAGACTTACTTTATTTATTGGCTTACTTTAAAAATTATTAGTATAAGGATTATATTGGATATTAATAGAGTACATGGATGTATGAAGCTCAATTTTGGAAGGTGTTGTATCTTTCTAATTTATCATAAATAAGAAAGATACATGTAAGGCCTATTACTTCTTTTTCCCTACAGGGGATGACTCTATTTTATTTTATTGAGCGTATTCCATTTTGCTCTATGTCCTTGGCCCTCCAGCCTTTTTACTATTCAGCTATGTCTGGGTCATTGGTACAGTATAAAAATGTTAAAAAATTTATAGTAATTTATATATTTTTTATACTTACCAATGACCCAGACGGGGATGGCCCTCCCAGGAGTTGGGAACTCTTGCCTCCCCGCTGAGTACATAGCGCTTACCAGGCACTGGTTATTAGAATGATTAATGGCGCCAATTTCGGAACGTCCTTGACACTGCGCATGCGCAGTAGGGGCGAAGTGTGGAGGGCCTTTCAGGACATGTTTTCTTTAGTTTTAGATGCAAATTTTGGGGATTGGGGGGCAAAATTTGTGTTTGGCCCTATATTTTAAGAGTTAGCACCAGCTATGTCTGGGTCATTGGTAAGTATAAAAAATATATAAATTACTATAAATTTTTTAACTTCTTGAAAATAATATCTTGATGTTAATTTAATCATAGCTAGATACATTATTATTGTTCGTAAGTGTTGCATAAATTGTTTAAAATATTTTTAGAATTTTTGTCCACACTTAGGCTTGGGATCCATTGGGGCTCAGCATTACTTTTCAGAAACTTGGGCTGTTCTGAAAAAATATTTTTTCAAAAGTTTTTGATTCAATTATTTTTTCTATGTTAATGGATCTTGTTATTATGTATTTTGATTGTCAGGGGTTGGTGCGAGTACTAGGACTTTGTTTTCTTTTCACATTGAAAGGATATTGTTCAATTGTAATAAGAGGAAATCTTCCTCTGACTTTCATAATCATTGTATAATGTAGTCAGTGTACTCGCACTAACTCCTGTTCTGTATGTGTTGATTACGATGACAACATGGGAAGCGTGTGTCACGGAATGTTAGTGGGGAATTGGCCATTCCAGTCCTTTCCCTGCAGGGTCACTCTACTTTATCAATCTCTATTTCAGATGATCATGATCAGGGTGATGTATCCGTGATGTCTTCCAAAAAGTGTGCCTCCGTCGTCACAATTAATGAAGAGCTAGCGGAAAAGTGCTCAGGTTATACGTCAATTGCCTAAGAGGACCCTAGTAGGTTCGACGGCCTTTGACGTCCGCTAGCTCGCCCGGTGTAGCGTCCATTCATCGAATGGTTCGGCAGCCGGGTTCGTCCGTTGCGGTCTAGAAAGGAGTTTTGGGTGATGCGAGCACTATAAAATAACCAAGTGCACACCCAGTGACGGCGGATTAGAGGGGAGAATGGAGGAAGCCTTTTAGTCCAGTTCATAGCTCGTCCAGGCCCATCCGGGCTGCGAGCGAGAGAGGCCTCTCTCTCGTACATCAACATCTGGCCCCAGATGTTGTGGTACAAAATGTCTCGCATTCGGAGCATACGTCCGCCGCTCGGGACGCTCCGTTATATAGACAGTCCGGAGAGACTGTCAATAAGGCTTCCTCATTCTCATGGCAGCGCACACGACCGCACCTTGGCTTCGTGATCTCCGATACCAAGTCAACTTCGCCAATCAGAGAATCCTCGGCGACCAGGTCACGCCATCCGATAGCCAGGGACATGAGGCCTGGAGACTCTGGACGTTCGCATAAGAAATTATGCGGGAGTCAACGTACACGGAGCTTCCAGCGGCAAAGCATTGTAAGACCGCTTCTGCACAGGCCTCGGTGACGGACGTGCTATCCCAAATAGCACAACTTATCGCAGCATCCCAGCAGCGACAGAATCTCTGTCGCATAATGTAATATCCGACGATGCTGGGTCGGGATGCTCCGCGGAAGCATCAGGTGCAGACGTCCGAAAATTTCATGCGGTCCGACGGGATGCCGAAAGGGATTCGGAGGTTTTCGAGCTTTCCCTTTCGGAACAACATAAGCTGCTGTATATGTCATCCGACTTCATCTTCTAGAGGTTCTTCGTCGGACCAGAATGCTGCGATACCAGATAAGAAACTGATAGCGTCGGTGGACTTAGAAATTTTTGGTTCGGTTCAGGGACATCGTCCCTCAGTTCCGACACAGTCCAATAATGTCTCAGATACATTCGATTTATTGATCGACGCTATATATATTTTTTATATGCTTGCTATGTACAAGCATGTCTGGTTTCTTGTTTGCAAAATTACTGAGATGTCTTTCAAAAGTGTGCCTCTGTCGTCATAGTTAATGAAGAGCTAGCGGCAATTAGTGCTCATGGATTACATCAATCGCCTAAGAGGTCCCTAGTAGGATCGACGGAGTTGACATTCGCTAGCTCACCCGGTGTAGCGTCCATTCATCGAATGGTTCGGCATTCGGGTTCGTCCGTTGCGGTCTAGGAAGGAGATTTGGGTGATGCGAGCACTATAATAGACTTTAGTACACACCCAGTGATGACGGATTAGAGGAGAGATCGGAGGAAGCCTGTTAGTCCGGTTCCTAGCTCGTCCGGTCCGTCCGGGCGGCGAGCGAGAGAGGTCCCTCTCTCGTGCAACAACATATGGGACCGGATGTTGTGGTACAGACATTTCACCTTCAGAGCGTATGTCCGCCACTCGGGACGCTCCGTTATATAGACAGTCCGAGTGACTGTCGATAATGCTTCCTCATCCTCACAGCAGCGCACACGACCGCACATTGGCTACGTGACCTCGAATATCCGGCCTGCTTCGTCATTCAGTGATTCCACGGCGAACAGGTCACGCCATCCGGTAGCCAAGGGACACGAGGCCTGCACACTCCGGTCGCTCGCATATTAGAAGTATGCACCGGGTAATGAACACGGAGCTTCCAGCGGCAATGCATCGTAAGACCGCTTCTCCACAGGCCTCAGTGACGGACGTGCTATCCAAAATAGCACAGCTTATCATAGCATCCCAGCAAATGACAGATTCTCGGTCAGATCAGGAATAATCCGACGGCGCTGGGTCGGTGCGCTCCGCTATTGCATCAGGTACGGACGACCGAACATTTCATAGGGTCCGACAGGATGGCGAAAGGGATTCGGACGATTTCGAGCTTTCCCTTTCGGAACAACAGAAGCTGCCATACATTTCTTCCGGTATTATCTTCCAGAGGTTGTTCCGTCGGAGTAGAATGCTGCGATGCTGGATAAGAGACTAATAGCGTCATTGGACACGGAGTTTTGGATCGGTTCAGGGACATTGTCCCTGAGTTGCCGACGCAGTCCAATAATGTCTTTAGAACATATGAATTATTGAACGACACTATATATATAAGCTTGCTATCAACATGCTAGTCTAGTTTCTTGTCCGCAATGCTCTATTCTGCCTTTCGTGAATTCTAGGAAATAATTGTTTATTGGCAGAACTGGGCTTACCGAGAGTTCCTTTGCGTCTAAGACGGCGAGACTGAAGACTGCAAATTATCTTTTTCGCCGTCTGTGTCAATTCCAACCACGATGTTGGAAACGACAATGATGTATAATAGACTTAACTTAGATGCTTTATCATACGTACACCACCTTACTGAGACATTATCATTACGTCTTCAAGAGAAAGAATTCCAGGATATGATCCTCTATGAGATTTCTTTCAGGGGCAGTAGTTTTTCCACGTATAACTCCGCCCTTCAGTGGCAACCTGGAGTTGGTTAGACGTGACGCAGCCCTAGCTACATCCACGCGCGTGGATAGTAAGGTGAAGAACTCTCTCAGAGTTGCTTCCGAGAAGCTTCTCTTCGACGGCAACCTTTCAGCAATCTTGAATTGCTCGATATACACGTTCTCTTGTCTATCAAGTGTAACAAGAGATTCAGACGTGGGCAAACTTTCGGTGGTTGACTCAGAGAGTTCCACTGTAGTTGCCGGATCCGAGTTTTTCGATTATGACGGATGCCAGTCAAATAGGTTGGGACATAATTTTGATCCCAACGGATTAGAAGTGCCAGGGTCTTTGGGTTCCGCAGTTTTTAGGCAAGCTCTTTACTTCCAAGGAAGAATATTATGTTGGCTTGCACTACGTCATTGGATGAATTTTATTCAGAAACTCATGTTCAATCCTGTCCGATAATACGACAGTAGTTGCGTATATCCGGAACCAGGGAGGCACTCATTCAGTTCTGTTATTGATTTTAACGGAAAGAATCCTTCTGTTTGTTATAGAACACCAAGTTCTGTTTCGGTTCGTCATATTCTTGGTCGTCGGATCGTATTAGCAGACTCCCTTTCACGTAAGGGTCGTTTGTTGCCGTCGGAATGGACTATCAACAAACAAGTATTCAATCAGATTTGCTATCAATGGGAGCGCCCAGTGATAAATTTATTTGCGACACAACTCTCCAATCAATTGTAGACGTATGTGTCACCGTGTCCGGATCCCCGAGCATATGTGGTTAACGCTCTATCGATCTAGTAGGATGCGATGATAGGATATGCGTATCCTCCAGTGCTGTTGATTCAGCTAGTATTGCTAGGATTATTCATTCACAATACATTTCTGTTGGTAGCATCTCTGTCTCCACAGAGATGGTGGATAAATTTACTTAGATGTCTACTGTGGGACTGAACGCGAAAACTTCCTCCACGAGAGGATCTTTTTTTTTTCGCTGGGGAAATCGTGTCAACTCTATCACAACCCGCAAGGTCTCAACCTTCACGTATTCCGTTGTGCGGTCCTTCTTGCATGGCAAGCATTGTTCAGGACGAGCAGTGGACGCGATTCCTAACTGTAGAAGGACCTCCTCTTCGCTATACTATGCGGCTAAAGTGGAGGGTCTTCCGTCATTGGTGTAGGGATCTTTATGTTGATATTTTTGATCCCTCCATACCAGACATTGCAAACTTTCTAGTATACTTGTTTAACGAGATCATCTGCAGCCAGTTACTTTTAAAGGTTATAGGTCTATGTTATCTGATACCTATGCACACCATGATAGTTTACAATGGAGCCTAATGTCTCTTTATCTAAGTTAGTTTGAAACTTTTCGATAAGAGACCTAGAATCGTTAGATTAATTCCTATTCGGAATTTAGCTTGGGTTCTTATTAACTAAAGCAACCATTTGAACCTCTTGAGACAGTAGTTTCAAATTCTGGCCTTTTAAGGCAGCAATTCTCTTAGTCTTCTCTTCTGCTGAAGAGTCAGTGAGCTTCATGCACTATCGGTGGACGATTCTCACTTTCGTAGTATCGGGAACTCTATTACCTTTACTACTAATGTTGTATTTTTGGTTAAGAATCAGGCTCCTAATGATATCCGGAACCTATTGTTTTTAAGGTCCTTCCGTCTTCGAGTGGGCATAGGCCTTTACTCTGTCCGGATAGACCTTTATGTATTTATTAACAGATCTCAGTGTATCAGTAGGACGTAAAGCTTCTTCTGGCTCTGATGCCTAATAGAAAGGTCATTACGGTCCATTCTATTACTTAATGTATTCAGTTAACTATCGGTACTGCTTAGGATAATCTATCCTTAACTCAGCAGTCTGTGCTTAAGATTTCAGCTCATGAAGTAAGAGCTCTTCTACATCTTGGGCTGATGTATAGTTTTGCTATTATAGATTAAGTAGGCTGCATATTGGTCTCAGCCATCCACATTCACGAATTTTTATCTCAGAAATATTGTATCCATTTCTGGAGACCTGCATTATTTAGGTCCATTATCAGCTGCTCAGAAAGTCGATCACTTAACAATTGCAACTATAGCTATGTAGGCTTTATGTTCCGGCAGTGACTCCATCCTGCTGCCCTCTTCGCTCTGGGCTATTTGACACAGGGCAAGAAAAAGGGGAGGTGGGGGGGGGGGGGGGAGGGTGTTCCCTTGGGTCACCTGTTTTTATTATGAAAACAAAGGGATACCTCCTCCGGAGTTAGTAATTCTGAGCTGTTACTGGGATGATTTCTTAAGTGAATGTTATGTTTTAAAATTCATTCATGTCATAGTTTTAAAGTATAGCATTTGAATATGTCATTTGTCAGACGGATGTTATTATACTATCCTCGGACACTTTTAAAAGAGTATAAAGAGTCTCAGTTATTTGGACTAACTTTATTTATTGGCTTACTTTAAAAATAATTAGTATAAGAATTATACTTGATATTAATAGAGAACATGGATGTTATGATGCTCAATTATAGAAGGTATTGTGTCTTTCTAATTTATCATAAATAAGAAAGATACACGTGAAGCCTATTTCTCCTTTTCTCCTCCAGGAGATGGCTCTTTTTTATATAGTTGAGCTTATTGGATTTTCCTCTATGTCCTGGGCCTTCCAGCCTTTTTACTATTCAGCTATGTCTGGGTCATTGGTACAGTATAAAAATCTGAAAAAATTTATAGTAATTTATACATTTTTTATACTTACCAATGACCCAGACGGTGATGGCCCTCCCAGGAGTTGGGAACTCATACCTCCCCGCTGAGGACATAGTGCTTACCAGGCACTGATGGTAAGAATGATTAATGGTGCCAATTTCGGAACGTCCTTGACACTGCGCATGCGCAGTAGAGGTGAAGTATGGAGGGCCATTCAGGACATGTTTTCTTTGGTTTTAGATGCAAATTTTGGGGATTGAGGGGCAAAATTTGTGTTTGGCCCTCTATTTTTAAGAGTTAGCACCAGCTATGTCTGGGTCATTGGTAAGTATAAAAAATATATAAATTACTATAAATTTTTTCAGATTCAAACCCCACTTCATTTATGACCCAACACCCCTATGGTGAATAACCAATATATTTGCGAAATTTTGCGTGGTCCACCAGGCGTTTGGGTGGGGATTGAATTACCACAAACAACCTCTCTGGGAGAAAATAAAAAGAAAAAAAAAAGACCACCCGCCCGCATGCTTTTTTGAAAAAAATGGCCTGAGAAACACAATCAACTTTGTATGGTCTAATGAAAAATATGAGAATATTCTCATTTGTGGGATTATAATTGTTAAATTTCATCTGTGAGTTGAACAATTAATGGTTAACTTATTGTGGGAAAGTGGGACTATTTTTTTATGTTTGAGTGATTTGGCTAGTACAGGCTTGAAAGAACAATCAGCTGATCATGGTTATTGTTTTGAAGCATATGTGTTTGCAGTTTAATTGGGTTGAATAATGCATAGTAAAATGTCATGTAGCATATAATAAAAAGAAAATCTACACTATTTTAGTGAATATCGCGAATTATCTCTTTTGTGTGTACCTGAAAATAATATGTTCAGGTTCACATGAATGAGATAATTCTGATATTCACTAAAATAGCATAGATATCTGCATATCGGTCCTGACAAATTTTTTTGGAATTTAATGTTAATGTCTAGGATAGTCCCAGAATTTAACCATCTTTATAGTACAGAAATTCTACCTTGGAACTTTAATGTTTACTATTTTTAATTTCAATACTTTCACTCTGATTCATAAAAATGCTTTGCATTTTTCTTCATAAGATATGGTTTCTCAGTAAAAATAATTTACAAGATTTGCGGGGATGAAAGACCAAAGTAGTGCTCTGGGTAATAACCATCTATTGTCCTTATTGTTTTTTTTCCAGGAAGTAGATCTAACAAATTCCTTATCTTTTCGTGATTTATCAAAACCAATGGGTGCTCAAACACCAGATAGATTAAAACAGTTTAAGAAGCGTTATCAAGACTGGGATGATCCACAAGGTATTATAACTTTTTAATCCTTTAATTAGTTCAATTAAAAAAAACAATTCAATATCTGTTCTTATTGAATGTAATATCAAAAGATAATTTTATGCCATCACGTGTATGGAAGTCTGTGTGTCTGTTAGTCTGTTCACATTTTCTTTATCACAGGCTTCACCCGGTAGTTCTTGTGTGTTGTCCAATCATCACGAAATTTCATATGCAGGTTTGAGGTCATGTCTAGATGAGAACATCCCCTTTTGGTTGCAATCGGTCTACCATGATGGCCACATGGGCCTGAAACACGAAAACCTTTAGCACAGTCTACAGGTCATATTTTGAAGGGATTTCATTATAACTTGGTAGGATGACTCTGTATAATGTCTAAATGGGTACGTCTTATTTTGGTCGGGTTCAGTCAACCATGACAGCCACATTTAGCCCAGTCTACAGGTTTCATTTATCAAGGGATTTTATTGTAAATTGGTAGTATGACTTGGTATAATGTCAAGATGAAAACGTCCTATTTTGGCTTTTATTGGTCAATTGTGACAGCAGCACAGGACGTAACCTAGATTTGTTTAGCACAGTGTACAGTTCATTAGCTCACCTGACTGAAAGTCAGGGTGAGCTATTCTGATCACTTTTCGTCCGTTGTCCGTCGTGAAGGTGGTGTTTGGGCCTTTTTCTCCCAAACCACTGGCCACATATTAATGAAATTTCATGTGAGTAGGGGTTATATAAGGGCATTTTGATTTTTTGTCAAATTAGGTTTCAGCTTGTATTGAGCAGAGGGATGGGGCAAAAATGCTCCAATTCTTAAAAAATCTTCTTCTCAAGAACCAGCAATAGCAGAGACTTGATATTTGGTATGCAGCTTCCTTTTGAGGTGTAGACTCAAGTTTGCTCAAGAGAAGTTGGAGGGGCTATATTTGACGATGTAAAGGAGGGGCAAAAATTTTGGCCCCGCCCCAAATTTCTAGATAGAAATTTCCGGGAAGAAAATTTTGGACCAAAATCTGGAAATTTTTTTTTTGTTTGTTTTTTATGCGTTTTTGTCAATTTTAAGACAAAAAAAAAATTTTTTTTTTACACCGAAAATTTTGGGTCCGGGTGGGAAAAAAAATTTTGGACCAAAATCCAGAAATTAGTTTTATCGTTTTTTATGCGTTTTAAGAAGAAAAAAATTTAGGCTGAAAGTATTTTGTTTGGGAAAAAAATCTGTTTTTTATGCGTTTATCTCAATTTTGGGATGTAAAAGTGCAGGAACTGAAAATAGAAGGGAAATCCTGTGTATTGTGTGGGCACAATTGCTTCATCTAGTTGGTATATGCTTTTCTTGGGAGGGGGCGTATGCAGCTTATTCAAGTCAAGTCCCTGGTTTGATATTTAGACTACCATGTCAGGTGAGTGCCCTCAGGCCCCCTGGGGCCTCTTGTATTTATATAGCGATTGCATTGTAACTTGACAGGATAACTCTGAGACTGTCCTATTTTGGTCACGATCGGTCAGCCGTTACCGCTGCCAGATCACATGACCTAGATTCCTTCAGCACTGTCTAAAGGTTGTTTTTATGAAGGGATTTCATTGTAACTTGGTTGGATAACTAGGTATGATATCTAGATGAGACTGTCCTATTTTTGTCATGATTGGTCAACCATGACTGCCGGACCATCACATGACCTACATTCCTTTAACAAAATCTAATTTTACTGTAACTTGGTAACTTTGGCTGACAGACATTAATTGTGAGGGCCACATTAACCCAGGCCTCAATTCTTTAGTACAGTCTACACCTCAGATTATTCTTATTGAAAACGTAGCATGTAGAGAACAGAAATTAACGTTTTCTCAATTATCACAATTCTAGTCTTATTTTGTAATCCTTTCATAAACATTGAACATTATCCTTTTCATCAAACGCTACACACATTTAAGTTAAACTGCAGTGTCACAAACACTATCATTGTGAAAGTGATACAAAACATGCATTTTTTGTGAAATTTTGCAATTTGTCATGGTACAGAAAGTTGATAAATTATTGGTAAGTAACATATTTCACTCAAAAACATTCAAGTTTGTTCAGGTCATGTTTCTACGTCTTTATTTGTGTTTTGTTTCGAAGCCCAAAAGTTGTAATTTTTTGGCAATTTTTTTGTTTGTTTTGATGTAACTTGCTTATTCCACACTGCACCAAAAATTATTGCATTAAATATCTGTGCCATGCCCTATTTCAGGGTCCCAAAGAGGAAATCACTTGCTAAAACTTATATTTTGTGTGATATTTACCAATCTTCTTCTTGTAAAACAAGTGGGGCAAATGTAACCAAATCTGGTAGGTATGTTCCATACTGCATGACGATCCATGTTTGCTCAAATAACTATTGCTGTACAGATTTTGCCACTCCCTTCAGACTCCTGTTCAAAGGTCCAGAATTCGGTTTTGGGACCTGCACTGCATTGGGGTACAAATTGCAATAAGCAGTAGCTTTAATTAGGTTTTATTCTGAAGTGCAAATACTGCAAGATAAAGGCTTCATCATATTCTGTAGATGTGCTTGATATAATCTTTGAAATGAAGTTATTAAATCTGTCTGGATTTGCCTTCTTAAAATATGTGTGAAAGTGTCCATAGACACTCGCCCATAAATTGTATGAAGGCAAAAAATGTGAATAAAGTACCTTATTTTCTGATCCCCAAATTTTCCAAAGTGGCCAGTTATGCAATTTTAAATTTTCTCCAGTGCTGAGACTTTGTTTGGAGGGAATCTCATATCACATAATTCTGGGGCAATTTTTACTTGTCAGACAGAGGGTTAATACTACAGTTCCTTGAAAGTACCTTTATTTTAACCCTTTACCTAGTACAAATAGAAGACAATACTTGCAAAAAAATGTAATTTTTTGTTTCGGTAACATAGTTCATAACCTTTGAATGGAATGAGCTCGACAAGCACATTGCATTGAGGAAGCATTATCTATATTATTTTTATACTAATAACCAATGGGCCAGACTAGCTGCTGGTGCAAACTTGATATTATCAGGGGCCAAACACAAATTTTGAGCCCCCCCCAATCTCCAAAATTTGCATACAAAACCGAAAATTAAAAGTCCTATCTGGCCCTCCATACTTTTACCATCTGCGCATGCGCATTGGTCAGGAAGAGACCGGAATTGGTGCCAACATCATTTCTTTGTTCGGCCCCAAAGTCAGTAACAATGATCTGACATCTGTACTTTAAAATCTCCTTTTTTGAGGATGCCAGACACAAATCAATGCAAGAATTGGTGGATCCAAGGCTGTTAATGGATGATGGAAGTGAACAACGGTGGTTTCATACATTCAGGGCTGTAACTTAATAATAATTGTAAAAATTATTTCATGCTTCTATTTTCGAGACATAAGCCTGACGTCATCATTCTTGCTGATGATTAATCCACTGTTTGTTAAGTATTCCTTCCCTATCCTTCCATGAACCCTTCATGTTAAACTCCTAAGCTTTTTGGCTATTTTTTATTGAAATTTTTTATTAAATTTCTTTGGAGTTTAATGTGAATTACAGAATATTTATTCTGTTTATCCCCATGGTTATGTCCTCTCCCTTGGAGTGTTAGGTCATTTTAGTCTTGCATCTTCTATCCTATGTATCGTTTTTTCTTTGTATGAAGATCTAGCTTTGCATCTGGTAGCAGTTAAATTGGTTACTGACTTTGGGCCTTTTTGTGCCTGATGTCTTGTTTCCGTTTTTTTCCTTGTCGTTGTTTACATTGGCAACGTTCTCAAATATATGTAGTATTTTATATTACTATAGAATTACTTTAGGATACATTGATTATTATTCCAGTAGTGTAGCTCATAATATTTGGATTTTGTCCACACTTAGGCTCTATCGGGATTCCCTTGGGCCCATAATGTTCCCTTTGTCATTTTTTCAAAATTTTATCGAAAATTTTTTTATATACTGCTAGCCTTCGTGTACCTGTATGGCTGACATGTCGGTTATCTGGGCGACATTCTCCAATGTGGCAATTAGTCCACTCTGAAAAGTTTGGCTCAGGGCGATCTAGACTTTTCTTACGACGTATGAGTTTATTACTCAGTTAACTATATATTAAATTTGTATTATTCATTCAGTTTCCTGTTACACTTGTATCACTCGGTCATACCGTGGATACAGGCTGTATTCAGATGAGTACATGCGTGATTTCATTGCTCGTGTGCATAATTTGTGTATTTATTAGGCAGACGCATTATCATACACATTATATAAATTCCTGCTCTGCTTATAGAGCTCATAAGAATTTTGGGGCTATTTGGATCAGTTATGGCACTGCCAACACGCTGTCTATGCATATGTTCTCCATTTCTGGCATCATTATTCTGAGTAGTGTATTCTTTCTCCGAACAATCAAGGGTTGTTACGGACCTAGGAAAAAATGAATTATTTCGGGGACGGTCCGTGACAAGTCTGTTATTCATAGCTCGTTCCATGTTCTAATCCAGGTTTCTTGAAGATACAGTACACATTCTCATTTATTTGAACAGTTCATTGGAGTGTTATTATTGGAATCAATTGAACACATGAACAGTTGCCTGTAGGTTGCCTTAGAAGCGTGTTTTCTCTTCAAATACTTTCCATTTGATATTCTATTGCACAAGTGTATGGACGTACACTTTATATCACGAGTTTTCTCCTATCTATGTATTCCGACTTCAGTATACGTTAGAAGCGTGCTCTGTTAATTACCGGGATCGCTACAATAGCCTTAGCTTCTGAAGTGGCGTTAAGCACCAATAATTAATTATAATTAATAACAGGGTGCGTATTGGCCGAATATATTTGGATTATTTAGTGTCGCTTTTCACTGATTCCAGAGCGCTCCCCTCAATTGCAGATGGTAAAAGTATGGAGGGCCAGATAGGATTTTTAATTTTCGGTTTTGAATGCAAATTTTGGGGATGGGGGGGGTTCAAAATTTGTGTTTGGCCCTTGATAATATCGAGTTTGCACCAGCAGCTAGTCTGGGCCATCGGCAAGTATGAAAAAATATACAAATTACTTTAAATTTATCATTTTTAGCCAAAACATAAAAAAAGAATTACTAGTGATTTTAGTGAATAGCACTGGCCAGTTTTTTCCATTATCTTTCATCAAGGGTTAAAACTAAAATTCCAGCCTTTTGAAAGTTTTTGAAAATCAGACTTTTGGAAAAAAGTCAAGTCCTTGGCAGTTTGTTTAGGTATCTGCTCGGCTCGTATCTGTGATAATGGGCATCTTCAAATTGTTGTATTTATGTGTTTTTGTTTTGTAAATTGTTTTATCGACTGGAAAAGAGTGTGCAGTGCCTCGTTGGTAAGAAGATTTGATTTCAAAATGCAAGGTTGTAGCTCCGAACCTGACCCTTGTCATGTGTTGTGTTCTTGTTCAAGACACGTAATCTCATTTGCCCAAGTGGTAGCCTGGTGGCAGTGTGTTAAGGCATACTGCATGTCGATGGTACACGTGCCTTCAACCGATGCAAAGTCTGCTTGTGGGTGTGCCTGACAGTTATATGCTGCTGTGTAGTGGTTCTGTCCCAGTACAGGTGATTTCTTCACCCATAAAACTGCCTGATATGATGGCACCCTGCCTGTTGAATGTATCATTAAACATCAGTAAATAAGTTAATTCTTTACCCAATGTAACGGTAAATTCCGACCAGTGCTATTCACAAAAATAACCATTCAATTTTCATTATTGTTTTTGTCTAAAAAATGTAGCTAACGACCCCTCATTGAGCTCGTTCCAATGAGGTGTCATAACCTATGTATTTGATGCAAAAAAAGAAATTTAGTTATTCAAGAATTTTATTTGCATTGTCATTTACCTTTCGTGTTAGGTAAAGGGTTAATAATATCCTCTGAAAGCCCTTCACATGTCACAGATTAATCAGTGTCAGGTGCAGCAATTTGGAATGCATACATGGGAATTTTCAAGTGAAATGTACACAAATGCAGTGTAGCCCACTTAATTGGATATCTCTTAATTGAGTAACCCTGTTAACTGCATGTAAGATTTTAAACACCAAATCAGTTGTCATACCCTCTGTACAAATTTGACCTGGTAATTGAACATAGGTCATAGAGTAAACTGCTATTCTTTAAAGAAAAAAAAAAAGAATTTTCCATAATTATAGACCCATACAGCCTCAGTACATCCAGTATAAGCATGTTATCTGGTTATCCTGTTTGACAGAACTCTTATGAGCTCCGTCAAACAAGATATAATGAAATAAATGCTCAGTTTATCGTTAAAATGAAGGAGAAGGACCAAATTCCTGATAATTGGTAATTGAATATTTGTGTTAATCCAATATGTGGCTGTTCAGTCAACAGGGTTCCACTCTATCACGAATGATTTAATATACTTTTGGTTGAAAATCCTGGAATATGCTTGAAAATTTGCTAGAAAAGTGCTTGAAAGACCTGGATTTTTACCCCCTGGTGTGTACGAACCTTTTCAGTCTCAGTGAAACAGGAAATTGCATTTTGGGGGTAAATTTTTGGTTGAGTTTTTAAAAAAAAAAAATACTGTTGTTTGATGAAGTCGGTGTGTTGGTATTTTGGGTGGGCCGACGGACGGATGAATGGGCAGGTGGGTGTCACCTTTCTCGTTAGCATGATAACTTCAACAAATATCAATGGATTTGGTCAATATTTGGTAAGTGAAACTTTCTCAACTGTCTTCAACGAGTTTGAAAAGCGGTGCGGTTTGGCCATACTGGGTGGAGGTGTGGCCTATAATTAGTTAATTTTTGCCTGTTTTCAGTTTATTTACATGATAACTTGGACAATGATCAATGAATTTGGTCAATATTTGGTATGTGAAACTTTCTTAATAATGTCTTGAATGCGTTTGAAAATTGGCATGGTTCTGCCACACTGTGCAGAGTTTTAGCCCTTAATTTGTTCATTTTAGCCTGTTTTTAGCTCATTAGTGCGATAACTTGAACAAATATCAATGGATTCAGTCAATATTTGGTATGTGAGACTTTACCTCAACCTGACAGAGTCAAGTAAGAGCTGTTGGGATGGGTTGTGATCCGTCGTACATCCGTACCTCAGTTCCTGTGTACTTTTGTCCGTCCACAATTCCTTTAGCACACCCTACAGGCCGTATCTCACCTGATCAGTTTCAAATTTCATACGTGGCTTTGGGGTAATGTCTAGATGGGAGCTATCAAATTTTGTTAAAAAAAACTTTGCCACTGGCGACCATCTTGGATTTGGCATATAATTTGTCAACAATTCCTTTAACACATCTTACAGGTCTCATCTCTCACCTAATCTTTTTCACATTTCATATGTAGCTTTGGTGTGATGTCTAGATAGGAGCTATCAAGTTTTTCTGAATTTCATTGAAAAACATAGCTGGCAGTGGCCATCTTGGATATAGCATATAATTGTTAACAATTTTATTAGTACACCCTACAGACTGAACCTCTCACCCGATCTTTTTCAAATTTTATATGTAGCCTTGGTGTTATGTCTAGATGGTAGCTATCAGATTTTTCTGCATTTCATTGAAATACATGGCCGCCTTTTGCCATCTTGAGCAGAGTTCTGGCTCTTAATTAGTTAATTTTTGCCTTTTTCAGCTCATTAACCCTTTACCTAACATGAAAAGCAGACGACACTTGCAAACAAAATTCTTGAATAACTAATTTTTAGCTCACCTGAGCGAAGCTCAAGGGGAGCTTTACTAATCACTTTCCGTCCGTCGTCCGTCGTCGTCCGTCGTCCGTCGTCGTCCGTCGTCGTCGTCGTCCGGCGTTAACTTTACATTATCGACTTCTCCTCCTAAACCACTAGCCCAATTTTATTCAAATGTTGGCTAAATGTTTATTACCTAATGCCAATTCAGATTTGTTCAAATGAAGTTGCCCCTCCTCCTGGGTGGTGCCACGCCCCCAAGGGGCACCAAAATCTTTGTAAATTTTCTTCTCATGAACCAGCAGTAGCAGAGACTTGATATTTGGTGTGCTGCTTCCTTTTGAGGTGTAGACTCAGATTTGTTCAAGAGAAGTTTGTGGAGCTATACTTGGCGTTGTTATGAGAGGGGCAAAATTTTTTGCCCCGCCCAAAATTTCTATTTTCCAAACCGAGAGGCTGATTTGAACCAAATTTTATGTGAGGGCTTATTGGGTCATGAGTACTTGATTTATGCAAAAAAAAATTTTCCCGCAGCCCCGTGGGAACCGCAGGAGCTAAAAATAGAAAAAATTTAAAACGCCCATATCTCCAAAACTGCACGGCACTGAGAATTTTTATTTGGTGTGCAGCTTCCTTAGGACCAACAGAAAGGATTGGTAAAAAAAAATTGCCATCGGTTTTATCATAGGGTACAGTTTCGGGACTTTGAAAAAGTGCTGAGTCAGCACTTTTTAACACTGTAGGCAATGGGAAAAACATTAAAAAATCTTCTTCTCCAGATCCAGCAGGCAGAATCTTTTGATATTTGGTATGCAACATTGTAGGGTGGATCTGATTCAAGTTTGTTCAAATCGGCCCCCTGGGTTCATATTTGGGCTCAGTATAGGAGCCCGATTTCGAACTTAGTGCATTTCAGGCAAATTTCTTAAAAAATCTTCTTCTCCAGATCCAGCAGGCAGAATCTTTTGATATTTGGTATGCAACATTGTGGGGTGGATCTGATTCAAGTTTGTTCAAATCGGCCCCCTGGGTTTATATTTGGGCTCAGCATAGGAGCCCAAATTTGAACTTACTGCATTTCAGGCAAATTTCTTTGAAAATCTTCTTCTCCAGATCCAGCAGGCAGAATCTTTTGATATTTGGTATGCAACATTGTAGGGTGGATCTGATTCAAGTTTGTTCAAATCGGCTCCCTAGATTCATATTTGGGCTCACTATAGGAGCTCGAATTCGAATTTAGTGCATTTCAGGCAAATTTCTTCAAAAATCTTCTTCTCCAGATCCAGCAGGCAGAATCTTTTGATATTTGGTATGCAACGTTGCGGGGTAGATCTGATTCAAGTTTGTTCAAATCGGCCCCCTGGATACATATTTGGGCTTACTATAGAAGCCCGAATTCGAACTTAGTGCATTTCAGGCAAATTTCTTAAAAAATCTTCTTCTCCAGATCCAGCAGGCAGAATCTTTTCATATTTGGTAAGCAACATTGTGGGGTGGATCTGATTCAAGTTTGTTCAAATCGGCCCCCTGGGTTTATATTTGGGCTCAGTATAGGAGCCCGATTTCGAACTTAGTGCATTTCAGGCAAATTTATTAAAAAATCTTCTTCTCCAGATCCAGCAGGCAGAATCTTTTGATATTTGGTATGCAACATTGTAGGGTGGATCTGATTCAAGTTTGTTCAAATTGGCCCCCTGGGTTCATATTTGGGCTCAGTATAGGAGCCCGAATTCGAACTTAGTCCATTAAGGCAAATTTCTTAAAAAATCTTCTTCTCCAGATCCAGCAGGCAGAATCTTTTGATATTTGGTATGCAACATTGTGGGGTGGATCTGATTCAAGTTTGTTCAAATCGGCTCCCTAGATTCATATTTGAGCTTACTATAGAAGCTCGAATTCGAACTACTATAGAAGGCGTGGTATCCAGGGTGAACCGTTTACCCAAATCTAGCAGTACTAATGCATTATTCACACAAATCTCCGTTCAAATTTTATGACCCCTCATTGGAACACATGCATTCAGCTCATTGCAACAAAGGTCATATGCCATGTTTTCGAGACAAAGGAATAAAAATTTTAGTTATTCATGAAATTTTTAGGCAACTGTTGTCTGTTATTCACATTGCTTCATGAAATTTCAGTACTTTTAGAAGTTACCTCAGTAATCAAGGGTTAATTCCCCTTAATTAAATGTCGCCTCTAAAAAACAACCACTTTGCATATCTTACCTTTTTACCAGCATCACTGCCAAAACTTGTCAGCATTCTTCGCAAAAATCGCTATTCAAATTTTAATTTTTGTCTCTTAAACATACATGTACTTATCGCTTGTAAATACCCAATTGGAATGAGCTTTTTGAGCTCATTCCAATGAGAGGTCGCACACCATGCTTTTTGAGTCAAAAAAGCAATTTTTTTAGTTATTCCAGAATTTCGTACGTAAAACACAGCTTTATGACTTCACATTAAAATGAGCTCTCTAAGCTTGTTCCAATCAACATTCACGCACTATGTCTTTCACACAAAAAATAAAATTTTCCATTTATTCAGAAATTTTGTTTGCAAGAACACTCTTACCCCCCCCCCCCCCACACACACACACACAAACACACACACACACACACACACACACACACACACAAACACAGACACACACATCTAAAAGTTTGTCAGCAAAAAAACAGTTACTTCAATTTTTAAATGCATTATAGGAACAACTTGCCTAATCAAATTTAAATACTTTTGCATCATTCTGTATCTAGAACAAACCATTTACCATATCTTTACGCAAAATTCTCCAGCATCATTCACAAAAAAACACCATTAGTTATATATTCACATTTCTGTCTCAAAAATATACCTGATCTTCCCATACCCCTATTGGAATAAGCTGTTTGAGCTTGTTCCAATGATGATAAAAAAAACTAATATTTTGGAAAATTTGTGAAAATTTTTGTTTTCTTGCATGCAAATATATACATGTAGCACATGGAAGATATCCACAGTGGGGAGAGATGTCCAAGGCTATCTCTTCACATTCCTTGTTTGTGCTTCATGCTAAACCAGTTTGTCTGCAGAGATAAATTTGCTTTATTAAAAATCATTGGAGATAGGCCACACACCAACGATTTTAAATAAAACTAATTTTAGGTAACAAATGTTGAACTTCAAACAAAATCTATCACTCAACCAGTTAATGTTGATGAGGCATGACATGGTGAAGGTGACCTAAAATACTTCTTAGAGTCACTTTGTCAGGTGAGCGATTAAGGCCACGTGGGGCCTCTTGTTTTCATTATTTGTCTCAAAAATATAGGTTATGACCCCTCTTTGGAATGAGCTCATTCCAAAGAGGGGTCATAATCTATGTTTTTGAGACAAAAAATGAAAAAAATAATGGCAATTTTTGTGAATAGCGCTGGCCGGTTTTGAGCGTTACTTTGGTTAAAGGGTTAACACAATGACTTGAACAAATATCAATGGATTTGATGTTCTTATAAATAACATGCCTTACATGTGCGAAAAAACTCGACACCCACATTGAGTAATGGGTAATCCGTTTTAACCATTGTTAGCCTGATGTCACTGTCTTCTCTTAATATTTTATGTATACAAGATCATTGTGGAATCTCATAAAAAATTGTGGGAATCCCTAAACAGTTTCTGGAAAATTTAACACAAATGAAGTGTGATGTAGGACTTGAATTTCAATCAGCATGATACTTTTCTTATATTGCGAGGTTGATGAAAATTTATATGTAGATGTGAGGCAGGTTAGAAATATTCAGGTTTTATTTTGCATCCTCATCTTGTATTTATCAAATCTCCAGGTGAAGCACAAGATATGTCATGAAAGATGATGATATTTTTTATCTATCATGTGTCATCAACCGATTTGAGTCATTTTTCAAAAATGATTTAAATATTTGAAACATGATCAATTGTAAAGGCATATTTCTCCATCCATTGATATCTGTAGAACTGAAACTGCCAACATCACCTTGTATTACAGTGATCTTCATGCAGGAGTTAAATACATGTATCTGTTTTTTATGAAAGAAGCCCTCCAAATGGATTTATTTTTTATACCGGTAATGGTTTTATATACCTCCTTGACTGTGTTAAATATTTTTTTACAATAATTTTATAATTGCTTTTTCATTACAGGTGAAACTCCACCATATCACTATGGAACTCATTATTCCTCAGCCATGATTGTAGCTTCCTATATGGTCAGGATGGAACCATTCACACAACACTTCTTAAAATTACAGGTGAGTTGGAGCTTTTTTGCACATTGTTTATCTTTGCTTAAGTCATACAGTACAGTTACAATCTAAAAGAGGCAATGGCCTGTAGAATGTATGTTATTTTTTGACGTTGACACCTTGTCTTTATTATTGTGTTTGAAAACATTCTTCTTTATACAGTGGAATCCTGCTAATTAAATAGCCACTTTGCCAATGAAAATTATTCTTTTAACAGGAGTATTCATTTAACAGGGATTGTGTTACTTTCCTCTATTCTTGAGATAAACTTAGCATTTATTCTATTATATCTTGTTTGACAGAGCTCTATGAGCTCTGTCAAACAAGATATAATAGATTAAATACCTGTATTGGATTTACTGAGGCCAAATAGGTTTATAAACAAAGGAAAACTGGGGAGAGTCAGGGTAATTTCTGGATAGGTTACAAGATTTTTTATTCAATTAACAGGAGTTTACTCTATAACCTATATTCAATTAACAGGTCACATTTGTACTGGAGGTATGGTAAATGGTTTTGTGTTGGAAAATTATATTCAATTAACAGGGATATACAATTAAGAGATATCTAATTAAGTGGGCTCCACTGTACCATGATTCTTGTGTGTTTTCACTGTTACCCGATACAGTACAGTAGGGCTCTGTGAATCACATATTTTCGATTTAAATCGAATGTCGAATTGAACCGAGTCTATTATTTGAAATTGAATCAAACCTTGAACCGAATACAGGTGTCTTGAAGTCCCAACTGATAAAACATTCCAGCTACATCATCAAGGCATGCCTTCGTCAAAGGCATGCCTTGATGATGTAGTTGGATTATTACCCAGTAAGGATTTTTGTTCAAAAGTAGAAACAGGTGCGAGAATTCTGTACTGGGCACTGCATGAGGCTAGCCACTAGAAAACCATGAGCTCATCATCAATATTGCTTGTGAACTTTAAATTTGCTTTCATCAGTGGTATTGACTAGTAAAACTGGAATTAGCATTGATGGTGGCATGGGTACAGATGTTTTTTTATGTTAATATAGCAGAAATTACACTCAGTCTTTACTTTCAACATTATTTATGTACAATTTCTATCTGAGCTATACTTTTTGTGAGACTACTAAGATGACTGATACATTCCATTGAAAAGATTTGAAGGAAACGAAACAGACAGCCAATTTCAAATTGAAGTGAATACCAACTTCAGATACAAAATCAAATCGAATCTCGAAGCTTTGCAGGGCCCTACAGTACATGCATTGAAAAAGTGTTAGGAAAACAATGCATAGAGAGTAATCGCTTGACTGGACTGGTTACGTGAAATAATTCATGAGAGGTGAGGGACGTTGTACAAATACGAGTGCGCGAATGTGCACAAATGTTTTACAATATAGTCCCTCGCCTCGAATGAATTATTTCACGTAACCAGTCCAGTCAAGCGATTATTCTATTTATTACTTTTCATTATTAACAATAATTATATTATTTAACCCTTTATCTAACATAACGGCCAAAAACGGCCAGCACTTTTCTCAAACCTTGCCAATTAATTTTCAGTATTTTTACATTTTTTGTCTCTAAAACCTGGGTTATGACCCATCATTGGAACAAGCTTCTTGAGCTCGTTCCAATGAGGTGTTATAATCTATGTTTTTGAGACAAAAAATGAAAATAATAGTTATTCAATAATTTTTTTTGCAAGTGTTGTCTGCTTTTCATGTTAGGTGAAGGGTTAAAAAAAGCAAAAAAAAAACAATGAAGTCCCCATTACACCCACGGCAAAGCATCTTCGTTTGCGCGCATGGATAAATGACACAATTGTTGATTGCATAATTCACTTGTGAAGTTATCATTTATAATCAAACCAGGAAATCCCAGTAAATCACACTTTGGAAAGTAATAAATATGGATTCCAACCAACATGTAAGAATCGAACTGCATTTAAGAATGCATCTGATTTGTCAGTATTACACATCTGGTTGATGTTATGACTTGACTGAAATGCAGTGAGAAAATAAACAGATTACTGAAGGTATTATTTTTCTTCAATAAACCAAGCTTCATTCACTTAATTTAAGTTTAATCATGATATAAATAGAGAACACAACTCATGTAGAACAGTGGGACAGGAATCAACAACCCATGTTGGAGTTTTTTTCCTATATTTCACATTCACCTATGGCTCTCCTGAAATCCAGAAAAACTCCAACATGAGTTGTTGATTCCTGTCCCTCTCTGGAAACAAAACCATTTCACCTGTACTGTGTAAATTTCATCATTACCAATAATTTTAAGCATTTTACAAATAGCATCATGTCTGACAGAGCTCTTTCAGTACAAGATGCTATAAGCATGAGTGGCAGGTCATATATTTTAGTGTTTTCTAATATACATTGGAACTCATTTAAATCAGTATCTCTTAATGGAATAACCATGTTAATTGTATATAATTTCTTAAAACAAAGCCATTTACAGCACTTTCAATACAAAGGTGACCACTTAATTGCTTATAAGTTATTGAGTATATTCCTGTTAATTGAATAAACAACCTTGCACTATTTGGGAAATTGCCATGGCAATGAGTTACCTTTGTCTGTAGACCTATTTCGCCTCAGTACAGCCATTTGATCTATTATATCTTGTTTGATGGAGCTCGGTGAGCTCTGTAAACATGCAATCATAGAGTACATACTCAGTTTATCTCTAGATTACAGGAAAGTGACAAATCCCTGTTAACCCTTTACCTAACATGAAAAGCAGCCGACACTTGCAAACAAAATTCTTGAATAACTAATTTTTTTCATTTTTTGTCTCAAAAACATAGGTTGTGACCACTCTTTGGAACTCATTCCAAAGAGGGGTCATAACCTATGTTTTTGAGACAAAATGTGAAAGAAATAATGAAAAGTAAGGCCAAATAAAAAAAATGAATTGATTCTCAGGCATTTTTTTTTTCAAATCAGTGAGGAAGGGAGGATTTTATTTTTATTTTTTTTTTTTCATGTAAAGGGTTGAGTATAGTCAGTAATCTTTTTGCTGTCTTTCCACTTGAAAAAGAGAAAAGGTTGTATTTTAGTGTAATTATAGTATAACTTTTATAACTAACTGCCATAACAACAGCTAAAAGTATTTGTATTTTATTGTTCTTTTTAATGGCATAGATCTGTCAAGCATCATTTTCCATTAGAATAGGCCCCAGTAACCAATGCTTGGGGTAGGAGTCCTTTAAAATGGGACACATGGCTCTAAATGATTGGTTAAACTTGAGTTTATATCGGTGTTGCGGCCATTATCAGCCATTGTGCAGAAAAATATGACCTTAAACACCAGCAATTAAATGAATAATTAAATCATGATCCAGTATATCAGAATTTTCTTTGTTACAGTTTATGGGAGAGTGCCTCTGGGCACTCTCCCATAAACTGCAACAAGAAAAACCAATTTACTGCAAACACAGCTAAATAATTATATGTTGAGAAATGTGAAAAAATGACCATTCCAAGTTTTCACAAATTCTTTAAAAAACATGACATAATAAAAATGTCTAATGAGGAGGTTCAAATCCAACGAGGGAGGGCCTGAGAATCAAAACATTATTTTTTTTTAGCCTAATTGGCGATTTTTGTGAATAGCTCTGGTCAGTTTTGGCTGTTATGTTGGGTAAAGGGTTAAATGAATACTCCTGTTAAGTGAATCATTTTTTCTGGCAAAGTGGTTGTTCAAGTAGGTTATTAAAAAAAATCCTTGTTTCTCGGGCACCTTCCTTGTCATAGAAAATTTGCCTCATCACTTTTTCTTCACCTGGAAATCTCTTCTATGACACTATTTTGCACTTGTAGGACTAGTATTTAACCAGTATACCTTGTTTGACAGAGCTCTGTCAAACAAGATATAGTTGATTAAATTTTAAACTACATTATGAGAAATTTTTCACTGCTGAAAACATTAGTTTGTATCATAATGATGTAAGTAAATTTCTGCTTCCAACTATTTTCAGAATTGTTTTGTGAATAAACAGAAAAAAATGCCTCCCTCCCTCATCATAAAATTGAGGAAAAATTGCAGGAAAAACAAGAAATATTTTTTTAGAGGCCTTAATAAGATTCCACTGTACCGATGTGAAAAGGACGTGTTTATGATACATTACACAGTCAGTTGCTCAATCATTGTTTAGGTTTATAATACCAATGAGATTTTCAAGCATTCAACATTTTTCACATTTTCTTCTTTCTTCAGGGTGGCCATTTTGATTTGGCAGACCGTATGTTCCACAGTATTAGAGACACTTGGCTTTCTGCAGCTAAACACAATATGGCAGATGTGAAAGAACTGATTCCAGAATTTTTCTACCTTCCAGAGTTTCTCAACAATTCCAATAGTTTTGATTTAGGTATGTTTTCCATCATAGAAACACTATAACATTTATTAACAGTAATGTCCTTGACACTCCTTTAATTAACTTCTCATTCAAGTACAGAAACTAAGGCTGCCGTGAATAATCGGTTGATCGCTCAATGATTGTCCAAGCTCATAATCGATTACAATTTTTAATGATCGATTATTCAGGGCAATCCAAGGGTCACCATTAGGTGTAGTTCAGTGATCTAAATGTAGTGGCTACCCCTCAACGTTCAGATTCCTCCCATTCAGTTCTGTAGAAAAATTCCCCATCAAGTTTTTATGGGAACTCAAAACTCGAAAATAGGAGTATATATCAAGCTTTCGCCCTTATCACCGGCTGCTTTCGATAGTACACATATTTCTTTACATTTGTACAGAGAAAATTGATCCAAACTTTATGTTATCCTTTATTTATCGACATTTTGAAATGTTTGAAGCGGTGTTAGGTTAGAGAGGCCCCTCTCTAACCTAACAACATTTGGGGCCAAATGTTATTATGAGAAGCTTGCATTAGCCGGAGCATATGTCTGCCCTCCACTTGGGATGCTCCGTTTAGTCTGCAGCCGGGGTCGGCTTCAGTCACAGCTTCCTCTGCTACGTTTCACAAGCTGAAATGAAGTTTTCTGGTTGGAAACTTGCTCAAAGTTTTCTGGTTGGAAACTTGCACGAGACGGAGCATATGTCCTCTCACTGCTCAGGATGCTCCATCTAGTCTGCAGCCGGGGTCAGCTTCAGTCACAGCTTCCTCCGCTATGTTATTAAAGCACACACGATATTCAGCCTGCTGCACGAAGAAGAGACCACTCTTCGCTTGTGAAGTCGGACCATCCAGTAGCTAGGGAGACGAGGCCTCGATCATTGGGATGTTTGGAGAAGGGATTTGTCTCTGACACACCATCCCAGGAGCAGCAAGCGGCTAGGAAACAGAAGACTGCTGCTCCGCAGGCCTCGATGACAGACTTGCTTCGCAGCTGATCACAGCATCCCAGCAAGTGCAGATGCAGCCTCTCTCAGACTCAGAACCTGAGCTGTCGGACGGTGCTGGGTCGGTCCAGTCATCTGTTCACGCAGATGCAATGGACCGAGATTCGCAGCTGATTCTCTCAGATGGTGAAAGGGATAAGGAAGAGGATTACCCTCCCCTTTCGGAACAGCACAGGGTTGCGATGGATTTCATCCATTTAATACTACCCTGAATTTGTTCCGATGAATCAGAATGCTGCGACGATAAGTGAGAAACCGCTGGCATCGTTGGACACAGATTTTATACGGACAAAGGAAGAAGTTCTTTCTTTTCCGGTTCAGTCTAGGTAGGTGTCGGAGGCCTTCGGCCATGTAGACGACACCGTATTCACCTCTCGAGGAAGGGCGATTTCTTAACTACATCTTCCATAAACATACCGTTTCATGGACTACGTTCATATAAAAACGGAGAAGATGTTCAGAGAGCTCCTCTACGTTTGAATGAGCAGCCCGTGGATCTAGATGTATCCTTGCCTACATCATTCACTATTCGCTCAGACACAATTACAACAGCAATTTCTTCAAGTAGAGCAAATTTCTTCTTACGCAGATCACCTTTCCAGAGCAATGATGCAACGTCTCAATGGGAAGGAAATTTGAGGACTTTTGTACCCCTCTTAGAGTTCTTTCCAGGGCAATTTGTATACCACGTGTAACTCCGCCCTTACAGTGGCTAATCTGAAGTTAATCAGACGTGATGCTGCCCTTGCCTCGTCATCACTTATAGATGACAAGGTGAAAAGCTCTCTCTGGGTCGCTCCGGTCTCCGGACATACTATTTTGGACGACAAGCTTACGTTAGTCTATGATCAGGCTACTTAGAAAGCGTCAAGTGATCTTCTGTTGAAGTCGGCGTTTCATCAACCCGCTTCAGCATACAAGAGTAAAGGAGGACGTTCCAGATCTAAAACATCAAACGGGAACTCCTCACGAGGGTACAAGAAACCCTCTTAAAATTACTCTGGTGGTTGTCAATATAGCGACTCGGGAAAGGGACGTAGGTCTGATCGGGACTGTCGGTCAGACACCCCTAGGCCGACGGGAAAGGTTCTTCACAGGGAGTTTCTCCTCCCGTAAGCCTCGCAGGTCATACAGGTGATCTTTAAGACCTCTATTGCTTGCCAGTTGGCAGAAGGGTATCATTTTCACAAGAAACTGGACGGCAGACATGGAAGATCAGTGGGTGAGAAGTGTAGTCTCGGATGGCCTACGGCAATCATTCCGAGCGGCACCCCCACTAACAAGATGTCTGCGTTGGGCAGATCTTCCGTCGGATCCTTTCAAAAGAGAGTCTCTCCTTGTGGAGGTACAGGCTCTATTATTAAAGGAAGCAATAGAGGTCATCGAGAATCAGATTCTCAGGATTTTTACAGTCACCTGTTCCTCGTACCAAAGCCAGACGGCTCGTTCCGACCAGTAATAGACTTGAGATGGATAAACAAGCTTATCATGGCTCCAAAATTCTATATGGAGACCATTTGGGCTGTAAGAGCGAGCATTCGAGTGAACGACTATGCGGCAAGCCTAGATCTAAAGGATGCATACTTTTATGTCCTAGTACTTCCGGCATTCAGAAAGTATCTGTGGTTCGCCGTACACGAGAAGGTGTATCAGTTCAGAGCAATGTGCTTTGGTCTGAACCTGGCTCCCTGGGCATTCACTCGAATAATGAACTCGGTAATGTCATACTTCCAAGCTCATTCGTCTGTGGTAACGTCGGCTTACTTGGACGACATTCTACAGAGATATGGCAACAGAATTATTCTTCAGAATGATATTCAGAGTCTGCTTCTTTTGCTCCAACGTCTCGGTTTCATCGTAAATGAGAAAGTCGGACCTAGCTCTGTCCAAGTTGTTCACTCACTTGGGAATGAGCTTCGAGACTCACAGCAATCTGGTTTGTCCGCCGTTACCCAGAGTGAAATTAGTCATTTGTTGTGCTTGCTTTTGTCTACACTCAGATGCATTAACAGCGAAGGAATTCATGTGACGGTTGTTGCTGTGCAGAGCGGCTGCGTATCTTATTCCGATGAGACGCCTGCGCACGCATCCCCTCCAGATATTCTTTACTCAGAACTGGAGTGTAAAGACGCATTCGCTCAAAGCCAGTATTGTTTCAATGGACCTAGTAAAACAAGGGTTCAGATTTGGGCAGATATTCAGTGGTTAACTCGGGGAATTCCACTGCAACTGCTGCATCTGACTTTCACAATTATGACGGATGTGAGTCAGAGGGTTGGGGCACGACCCTAAGTCCCGCAGACTTGAGGTGTCAGGGTCTTTGGGACCCTCGGTTTCTAGAGAAGCGCATAAACATCAAAGAGATGATGTCAATATGGCTAGCGCTACAACATTGGATTCACATAATAGCGGACGTCCATGTTCAAATTTTGTCGGCCAATTCGACAGTAGTAGCTTACATCAGGAACCAAGGCGACACTCATTCAGTGCCAATATGCGAATTAATGGAGAAGATTCTTATATACATCATGAATTATCATGTTCATCTTTCTGTCTGTCATATACCGGGTCATCTGAATGTACTAGCAGACTCACTCTCTCGGAAAGGTCGCCTGTTGCCATCAGACCGGACTCTCAGCAAGCGAATATTCAGGCAGATTTGCTACCAGTGGGATCGTCCCATGATAGATCTGTTTGCTACACACCGGAACTTTCTGTTACCGACGTTCATGTCGCCATGTCAAGATCATCGAGCGTACGCAGTAGACGCTGTGTTGATCTCATGGGTCAGAATGATAGGATAGGCATATCCTCCAACTCCATTGATTTGGCAGATTCTGTTAAGATCAAACAGTCTCGTTGCGAAATCCTGATAGTAGCACTTCTGTCGTCACAGAAACCTTGGATCAATCTTATCAGGTGTCTGTTATGGGCGTTTCCCGGAAGCTTCCTCCACGAGAGGACCTTCTTTATCAGGGGAAGTATTTGTTCTTCATGTCCTTCTCCGCCCTTAGTGGCATTATGGAGTCGTTCAGACATGAGGGAGTTTTGCAGTTCCTATACTATTTGTTGACGAACACAATAACGATTCAAGTCATGCGGGTGATGGGGGTTCGATATGATTTTGAATACCCCCCCCCCCCCCCCCACCAATGTGTTAAGAGGCGTTTACCGGGCAAGACCTTGTTTTTCTGTTTTTATTCCTGTAAGCCTCGTATGCATTTAAGTACATACATGCATTTCATGACTTCTCTATTGGCGGCTGGGTCGTGTTCTATGGCGACCTCATGGGCACATCCACTTTCTAGTTGGTTGGTTTCCTGTGGTTGTTCATCTATATGTCATATACGAGCATATGATTCATCATCAATAAATTGCTATCCTTTGGGTACCTGGGAGGCTGTCTAGTTAGTTAACTGGTATTCAGATGATTACATGCAGGATTTCAATGCTCATGCGCATAATAATTGCATTACTAGGCAGACGCATTATTGTATGTTAAGGACCTTATTAACAATGAATTATTTCGGGGGCGGTCCGTGACGAGTCTGTTAATCATAGCTTGATCCATTTCTAGCTCCAGGTTTCTATAATTGCGGTACAGAATCGAATACATCGTGTCTTACACTCTTGTATATTCGCACGTTTCTAGGAACATAGATATCAGATAGAACACGTCTGGGAATGTTATTTACTGGAATTTATTGTACACCGGAATGAGGTCGCCTGTGGGTTACCTTGGAAGTGTGTTTGCTCTCCAGAGATCGTCCATTGTGATTCTATTGGACATGTGTATGTTATATATTATATCAACGGTTTTCGACCTATCTGCATATGCCGACTCCGGTATATACGTTACAAGCAGGCGATATTAATTACCGGGATCGCCGCTATAGCCTTAGCTTCTGAAGTGGCACCAATTTATTAATAATAATTAATACCTGTTTGTCTATTCGACGAATATTTATATTGTTAGTTGGTACCGCTTTTACTGATTCCAGAGCACTCCCCTCCTCTTTTTGAAGAAGATTCCTTCAAAAAGTGGGGGGATTTTTTACCTCTCATCCAGCTTGATAAGTATGTAACTATGAGTGAAGCTGTTTTGTCTGTAGATTATATCCTGGATACAGCTTGTATTTTTATTGTATATGGCGTATGTTTGTAGGGGATATCCTCTCATTCTCAAATACGCCATCCTTATTTCTGGGGCTTAGTCCGGACTAGCCTTAAAAATTGGGAACTCGTTACATCCAATTAGCATAGTCTTCATGCTAAGAATACGGAATTACTTGAAATTTGACTCCTTATATATGATATGTCATCTCTATTACTGTATAGAGAAACATACATGTAGTTCCTTTTGAATTTAATTTCCTTTCACCTTGGATTACAGTCTTGGAACTATGTTGGTCTGCTAATTCTGAAGTCCTAGGCCCTTCGCCTTTTTACGATTCAGCTTAGTCTGGGCCATTGGGTTATAGTATTAAAATATTATAAATTTAAAGTAATTTGTATATTTTTTATACTTACCAATGGCCTAGACGGGTATTGTCCTCCCATGAGTGGGCACTCTTACCTCCCCACTGAGTTATTATGTAGTACTCTTTTCTACAAAGAATGATGTTAGTGCCAATTCTGGTTACTTCCTGACGGCTGTGTATGCGCAAAGAGCAAAAGTATGGAGGACCAGATAGGACTTTTTACTTTCAGTTTTGCAAGCAAATTTTGGGCATTGGGGGGTTCAAATTTGTGTTTGGCCCTTGATAACTTTGAGTTTGCACCAGCTATATCTGGGCTGTTGGTAGAGTATAAAAAATATACAAATTACTTTAAATTTATAATTTTTTTGTCTTGAAAACATTTCTTATGTTTTGTAGGTCAAAATTGAGAAAATAATAAAATTTGAATGGCATTATTTGTTAGAATCATTGGCTGGATGTAACTGTTATGTTAGATAATGGTTTAATTACTTCCTTCATTACTTGAGGCATTTTTATGCTAAAAATAGTGTTTCGTTTATGGCAATAACAATATATACCCCACATGACAAGTACAGTACGTGGAGAGTGGATTGTAACTAAATCACCCGCAGAGTGGAGTTATCACCCAAGCTATAACTTTCAAATTTTGTATATATCGACAAAAAACACAAGCAATGTTTCAGCCAATGGATCTCCGGGTTTAATCCGGAGGTCCATTGGCTGGAACTTTGCTGGTGCTGGTGATGCTTTGCAACAAATTTGCAGTTATTGCTCGGGTGGAATCTCCACTCTGGGGGTGATTTAGTGATTATACACTCTCCACGTAGTGTATATTCTGTCACTGCATAAATGCAAAATATTCGATAGTGATTACAAGTGCTGTTCATAATCAAAGATTATGATAAACATGATTAAAAATATATTTCTGCCACAATTAGTCACAAATGATAACGATTTGGTCCCATTGATATCGAGATACTGCATAAATACGACAGCTTTTTTGCCTTTTCATTTTGAAACAAAAAATCATTTGAAAAGTGTGCTCAATTCGATCCTGTGGTGATCATGGAAATAGTGGAGAAACCGAAAGCCCCAAAAGCAATCACATGCTCATAGATCGGTTTCAGAAATACCCCTATCCAAATTCATGTTAGACTGGTCCTCATACCAAAACCAGACGATATCAAGATGCATCATAAATGATCATAATATGGGTATCCAAAATTGGATGTGGGTATACGGGATAGCGTAAAAACGCCTTTGGTATTCAATAACTTACTTGAGTTCCTGTTGATGAAAAATATTGTTTTAAAGTTTATTTGAGAATTTGATATTAACCATTAGGTCCCCATACAGGCACAAACTGCCTGTTTTATAGTGCTCTGAAAAAGTTGGCCTAAGTGTTTTCTTCCTTGTGAACTCTTCTTCTGGTAGGATGCATTTATCTTGACAGTGTTTTTACATCATTGTTGGCTGCCTGTGTACAGACAGCCAACAATAATATAGAAACACTGTTAAGTCATCTGCTTCCATGTACTTGTATATATGGTAGTTATTTAATAGAGAGTAATCGCTTGACTGGACTTGTTACGTGAAATAATTCATGAGAGGTGAGAGACGTTGTACAAACACGAGTGCACGAATGCACAAGAGTGTTCTACAATATAGTCCTTCACCTCGAATGAATTATTTCACGTAACCAGTCCAGTCAAGTGATTACTCTGTTTATTACTTTTTATTAGTAACGATAATTATATTATTTAACCCTTTACTTAACGTAACAGCCAAAACCTACTAGCGCTACTCTCAAAAATCGCCAAATAATTTTCATTATTTTTTTCATTTTTTGTCTCTAAAACATAGGTTATGACCCCTCATTGGAACGAGCTCTTTCGAATCAGGGGTCATGACCTATGTTTTTGAGACAAAAAATGAAAATAATAGTTATTCAAGAATTTTTTTTTTCAAGTGTGGTCTGCTTTTCATGTTAGGTAAAGGGTTAAAAAAAGCAAAAAAAACCAATGAAGCCCCATTACACTCACGGCAAAGCATCTTCATTTGTGTGCACGGATACATGACACAATTGTTGACTGCATAATTCACTTGTGAAGTTATATAAGTTTATAATCAAACCTGGAAATCCCAGTAAATCACACTTTGGAAAGTAATAAAAAAAGTTAATCTGAGGAATTGAGGGTTAACCATCATTATCCAGTCATCTGCTGTTGTACATCATAGATGAGTGAACTTGACTTCAGGCTTCTAGGCATTATTAATTTACCAATCTGTACATATATTTACAAAAATAATAAACACTTTTGAAAAATGTAGCTGGGTAGAAAGTGAGATTAAATTATTCTCATGTTTTAGGTTGTAAACAGAGTGGAATACAACTAGGTGATGTCGTTTTACCAACATGGGCAAAGAATGATCCAAGAGAATTTATTAGGGCTCATAGAGAGGTAATTTTTGTTTTACGTTAAAAGTTAATAAAGCTCCTACAACCCACACCACCTCACCCACCCCAAATTGTCACAGGAACAAGGAATTCCTTCCACAGTTTGAATGCACCTTCATCTCGTAACCACCATTCTTAAGCATAGCCCATATTCCCTCAAAGTTAGTGTTATTTGTGGGACTTTGTTTTATTTTTGCAGAGATCACTGTCAATAAAATGTAATTTTTATGTTTTGGTGAAATTGTGGGCCAATACATTAAAGAATGGGCTTTTTAAACTAACTGGTAAAAAGTTGAAAATTTGTGTATTCAATTTATTATATCTGTTCAGGTAAACAAAATTCTGAATAATAGAATATATCTCTATGAATTATTTGACAGTTACTAAGGAATTTAGTTAATACTTGAAGGCCTGGACATTTTACAAAATTCTTTCTTTGCTTATTAAATTAAACAAAGTTCTTTGTCTTTGCAGTGGTTTTGAGTCAGGTTGTGGCTGCCTATATAAGCAGCCATTACTTGGCTGGACATCACTGCTGGCACATAGTGATTTTGACATGAAAGTGCACCCCAGGTCAGCATGCTGTTGCACTTGCTATAAAGTAGTAAAATTAACCAAAGTTGGAAATATGCCAATTATACAATAACATGATATTTTTATACTGTACCAATGACCCAGACTTAGCTGGTGCTAACTCCAACAAAACCAGGGCCAAACACAAATTTTGCCCCCCAATCCCCAAAATTTGCATCCAAAACAAAAAGAAATCATGTTCTAAAGGACCTCCATACTACGCCTCTACTGCGCATGCGCAGTGACGCAGTCGTCCCGAAATTGGCGCCATTTATCATTCTCTGTTTGGCCCTTCATCAGTCAACATCTCACTGATCTTTGTGCTTGTAAATCTCAGTTTAAAGGATGCCAGACACGTAATTTTTGGAGAAAATGTGATTCTAAGGAGGATAGAAGGAGGAGAGGAAAAAGAAGTGGCAAAAAATAATCAGGGCTGTACTTAAAATTTTTTGATGAAATTATGTTAAGTTGCCTATTTTCGAGGCATGGGCCTCTTGTTGTCATTCTTGCTAATTGTTGCACTGCTTATTCAGTGTTTCCTCTCCCCTAGCCTTCTAAAGTCCCCCCTGGCAATTCTCCCATGCTTTTGGCATATTTTTGAGAAATTTCATTTCTAAAATTTCCTGGGAGAGTTGCTTGGTTACAGAATGTTTTCTGTTATTTTCCCCATAGTTACATTTTCACCCATGGGTGTATAACGTTTGTGTTCTGCATCTTCCATCTGATGTTCTACAGATTCTCCCCTGGGAGTCTCTGTTTTGCATCAGATAGAGTGTAATTGATGACTGATTCCGGGCCAGTTTTTTCAGTGCCTGGAGTCATGTTTTCTAGTGTGTTTACACTGTTTGTTTTCATTGGCAACAGCCTTTTTTGAGGGGGGCTGTTTGCCTTTGTGGTAGTTTATCTCATTATAAGATACATTTATATTATCCGAAAGTGTCTCATTAATTATTTTATATAAATTAAAAATTTTTGACCACACTTTGCCATCGGATCCATCGGGGCTCAACGTTACTTTTCAGCAACTTGGGCTTCGCTGAAAAAATATTTTTTCAAAATTATTTTGTTTTGCAATTGTTTTTTCATTTATTAATGGATCATGTTATTATGTATCTTTGTGTCAGGGGTTTTTGCGAGTAACTAGGACTTATTGTTGTTCTTTCACAATGAAGGGACGTTGTTCAAATTGTAATAGGAAGAAATCTTCCTCTGACTTTCATGATCATTGTATTAATTGTAGTCAGTGTTCTCGCATTAATCCCTGTCCTATATGTGAACATTGGGATGAGAAACATTGGAAACGTGTGTCACGATATGTTGTTTCTGGAGAAAGAGCGATGCCGGCTCTTTCTCCGCAAGGTCACTCTACTCTCTCAGTTTCTATTTCAGAGGAACCAGAACAGGGTGATGTTTCCATGTTATCTTCTTCAAGTGTGCGTCCGTCGTCACAAATGAATTCAGAGCTAGCGGCAAAAGTGCTCATGGAGATTAGACAAATGTCGTCTGCTAGCTCGCCCGGTGTAGCGTCCATTCACCGAATGGTTCGGCAGCCGGGTTCGTCCGATGCGGTCCAAGAGGAAATTTTGGGTGATGCGAGCACTATAAACATAATAGATGCACACCCAGTGACGGCGGATAGTAAGCGAGAACGGAGGAAGCCTTTGAGTCCGGTTCCTAGCTCGTCCAGGTCCAGCCGGGCCGCGAGCGAGAGAGGCCCCTCTCTCGTACAACAACATCTGGGACCAGATGTTGTGGTACAAAATGTGTCTTTAGCGGAGCATACGTCCGTCGCTCGGGACGCTCCGTTGTATAAGCAGTCCGCAGAGACTGTTAAGGCTTCCTCTTCTCGTCAGCGCACACGACCGCACCTTGGCTGCGTGAAAGCCGATATATTACCAGCTTCGCCGATCAAGGATTCTTCGGCGACCAGGTCACATCATCCGGCATCCAGGGATTCGAGACCGATGGACTCCGGACGTTCGCATAGAAAAAGTATGCGGGAGCCATCTGATGCGGAGCGGCCCTCGGCGAAGCAGCGAAAGACTGCGCCTCCGCAGGTCTCGACGCCGGACATTCTTGTGCAGATAGCACAGCTTATCGCAGCATCCCAGCAGCCGACAGAAACGGTGTCGGATCGAGAATTATCCGACGGCGCTGGGTCGGTACGCTCCGCCGAAGCATCGGGGGCAGACGACCGGGAACATCATGAGGTCCGACCGGATGGTGAAAGGGATACAGATGACTAGGAGCTATCCCTTTCGGAACAACATAAAGCTGCCGTGGACTTCATCCGGCACTTTCTCCCTCAAGTTGTTCCGTCGGGCCAGACTGCTGCGCTTCCGGACAAGAGAATTATAGCGTCATTGGACTCTGAATTTTTTGAGCGGTTCAGGGACATCGCTCCCGAGTTTCCGTCGCAGTCCAATAATGTTGAATTATTGAACGACGCTATATTTAAACTTGCTTCCAGGACGGGGAAAGCAGGTTTCTTGTCCGCTAATACTCTCAACCTGCCTTTCATTAATGCAAGGAATAAATTCGATACGGCAGGACAGGGTATACCAAGAGTTCCTCTGCGTATGGACGACGAGGCGGAAGACTTAAAGCTATCATTACCGTCGTCAGCTTCTATTCCAACCGCGGTGTTGGAAACAGCTATTGCGTCTAACAGAGCCAATTTAGATGCCTTATCTTACGCAGATCACCTTACTAAGGCGTTATCACTGCGCCTTCAGGGGAAAGAGTTTCAGGATATACAATCCTCTTTAAGACTTCTTTCAAGGGCAGTAGCTTATTCCACGTGTAACTCCGCCCTTTCAGTGGCAAATCTGGAGTTGGTTAGACGTGACGCAGCCCTAGCTACATCCACACTAGTGGATTCTAAGGTGAAGAACTCTCTTAGAGTCGCTTCGGTCTCAGAAGAACTTCTCTTTGACGGCAAGCTTTCCGCTATTTATGATAAAATTACAAAGAAAGCTAAGGATTCTCTGTTGTTCAAATCTGCTCCTAAGAAGTCGGATATAGCAGACACGAATAAGACAGGCACTTCTGTGTCTAATGGGCCCAAGAGAGGTTCCTATAGAGGTTCCGGTGCGTCCTCTTGGTCTTATTCGAGAGACCATCAGGATAGCGACTCTCCTTCGGGACGTCCTTCAGGCCGGGACAATCGGTCGGACGCCCCGAGGTCGACGGGGCGAGGTGCGGGTCGTGGAAGACGTGGTTTCTCCTACCACAGGCCTCGCAGGTCCAGGAGGTGATGGCTTAAACCTCTATCGCGTTCCGGTTGGTGGAAGGTTGTCGAGCTTTTCACAAGAATGGGCGTCGATTACGGACGACCCTTGGGTGAGAGGAGTGACTTCGGAAGGTCTAAAGATATCCTTCAAACGAAAGCCTCCATTAACTCGAAGTCCAAGTGGACTCATCTTCCATCAAATCCGCAGAAAAGAGACGCTCTGTTATCAGAGGTGCAGTCTCTTTTAATGAAGAACGCGGTGGAGGTCGTAGAAAACCAGGAATCTCCGGGATTCTACAGCCATCTGTTTCTGGTTCCGAAACCAGATGGCTCGTTCCGTCCAGTCATAGATTTGAGCTGGATAAACAAGCTGATCGTCGCTCTGAAGTTTTATATGGAGACGATTCGATCGGTCAGAGCGAGTATTCGGGTGAACGATTATGCAACGAGCATAGATCTCAAAGATGCGTACTTTCACGTCATGGTACATCTGACATTCCGAAAGTATCTACGCTTCGCAGTCCTAGGAGTGGTGTATCAATTCCGGGCGATGTGCTTCGGATTGAATCTAGCACCCTGGGCTTTCACTCGGGTAATGAACTCGGTAATGATCTACTTCCGAGCTCATTCGTCTGTGGTAACGTCGGCCTACCTGGACGACATTCTTCAGAGGTACGGCAACGAGTTAACGCTTCAGAACGATGTTCAGAATCTTCTTCTATTGCTCCGACGTCTCGGTTTTATAGTAAACGAGGAGAAGTCGGATCTGGTGCCGTCCAAGTCATTCACTCATCTGGGAATGAGCTTCGAGACGCACAACAATCTCATTCGTCTGCCGTTAACCAGAGCGAAATTAGTCAGTTGTTACGCTCGCTATTGTCTGCATGCAGACAAAGTCACGGCGAGAGAATTTATGAGACTGATAGGTCTGTGCGGAACCGCCGCGGATCTCATTCCGATGGGGCGGTTACGCACACGTCCTCTTCAAATTTTCTTGACTCAGAATTGGAGTGTGAAAATTCATTCGCTCGATGTAGACGTTCTCTTGTCAGATCAAGTGAAACAAGAGATTCAGACTTGGGCAAACATTCAGTGGTTAACTCAGGGAGTTCCGCTGCAGTTGCCGGATCCGAGTTTTACCGTTATGACGGATGCCAGTCAAACAGGTTGGGGTGCATCATTAATCCCAACGGATTCGAGATGCCAGGGTCTTTGGGATCCGCAATTCCTGTGCAAGCACATAAACATCAAGGAAATGATGTCAATTTGGCTTGCGTTACGTCACTGGATGGACATTATTCACGATGCTCATGTCCAAATCCTATCCGACAATACGACAGTAGTGGCGTATATACGGAATCAGGGAGGCTCTCATTCGGTTCCATTGTTCAATCTAACGGAAAGAATCCTTCTGTTTGCGCTAGAACATCACGTTCTTCTTTCGGTCCGTCACATACCGGGTCGTCTGAATGTGCTAGCAGACTCCCTTTCACGAAAGGGTCGCTTGTTGCCGTCGGAGTGGACTCTCAACAAACAAGTATTCAATCAGATTTCCTACCAATGGGAACGGCCAATGATAGACTTATTTGCGACACATCTCAACAATCAGTTGCAGACGTATGTGTCTCCGTGTCCGGATCCAAGAGCATTTGCAGTAGACGCTCTGTCGATCCCTTGGGACGGAATGATAGGATATGCGTATCCTCCAGCGCCGTTAATTCAACAAGTATTGCTAAAGATAAAACAACCTCAATGCAAGATTCTGTTGGTAGCATCTCTGTCGCCACAGAGACCATGGATAAATCTACTCAGGTGTCTGTTGTGGGACCTACCGCGGAAGCTTCCTCCACGGGAGGATCTTCTTTCGCAGGGGAAATCGCGCCAACTCCATCACAACCCGCAAGGTCTCAACCATCACGTTTTTCCATTGTGCGGTCCTTCTTGCATGGCAAGCACTTTACAGGACGAGCAGTGGATGCGATTTCTAACTGTAGGAGGACCTCCTCTTCGCTAAACTATGCGGCTAAGTGGAAGGTTTTTCGTCGTTGGTGTAGGGATCATTCTGTAGATATATTCGATCCCTCTATACCAGACATTGCAAACTTTCTAGTATACTTGTTTGACGAAATCAAACTGCAGCCTGTTACTATAAAGGGTTATAGATCTATGTTATCTGATACCTATGCACATCATGATAGTTTACAAATTGGATCTAATGTCTCTTTATCGAAGTTGGTTAGAAACTTTTCGATAAATAGACCCAGAACTCTTAGATTAATTCCTAAGTGGAATTTATCTTGGGTTCTTCTTAAATTGAAGGAAAAGCCATTTGAACCTCTTGGGACAGTAGATTTCAAATTCTTATCTTATAAGACAGCTTTTCTCTTAGCTTTCTCTTCTGCTAGAAGAGTCAGTGAGCTTCATGCACTATCGGTGGCTGATTCTCATTATCGTAGTGTTGGGAACACTATCACCTTCGCTACTAATGTGGGTTTTTTAGCTAAGAATCAGGCTCCTAATAAATATCCGGAACCTATTGTTATTAAGGCTCTTCCGTCTTCAGACGGGCGCAGGCCTTTACTCTGTCCTGTTAGAGCATTACGTATCTATAAACAGAGATCTCAGTTTATCAGAAAGGGATGGAAACGTTTCTTTCTGTCTTTGATGCCTAATAGAAAGGACATTTCAGTCCATTCTATTGCTAGATGGATTCAGTTAACTATCCGTACTGCTTATGAAGATTTATCTTCTTCTCAGCAGTCTGTGCTTAAGATTTCTGCTCATGAAGTAAGAGCTCTTTCTACTTCCTGGGCTTATGCTAATAGTGTTGCTATTACAGATTTAATGAAGGCTGCTTATTGGTCTCAGCCATCCACATTTACGAATTTTTATCTCAGAAATATTGAGTCCATTTCTGGAGACCTGCATTGTTTAGGTCCGTTATCTGTTGCTCAGAATGTCGTCCACTAAACAGTTGCAACTATAGTTATGCAGGCTTTCTGTTCCGGCAGTGACTCCGTCCGGCTGCCCTCTTCACTCTGGGCTATTTGACCCAGGGCAAGGGGAAGGGGGGGGGGGGGGGGGGGGGGGGCGGGTGTTCCCTTAGGTCACCTGCTTTATAGTGAAAAGCAAAGGAATGCCTCCTCCAAGTCAGTATTTCTGAGTCGCTTCCGGGATGGTTTTAAAGTGTAATATTAATGTTAAAATTCATTCATGTCTTATTTTTAAAGTGTAGCTCGGTGTGAAGCATTTGTATATGTCAAGTGTCAAACGGGCTTTAATATACAATACTCGGACACTTTTAAATGACTATAAAGAGTCTCAATTCTCTGGACTACTTTATTTATTGGCTTGCTTTAAAAATAATTAGTATAAGGGTTATACTGGATGTTAATACAGAACATGAATGTTATTGTGCTCAATTATTAAGGGTAGTGTATCTTTCTAATTTAATATTAAATAAGAAAGATACATGTAAAGCCTAATACTCCTTTTCTCCTTAAGGGGTTACCTCTTTTCTATATAGTTGAGCTTATTGGATTTTCCTCTATGTCCTAGGCCCTCCAGCCTGTTTACTATTCAGCTAAGTCTGGGTCATTGGTACAGTATAAAAATGTTAAAAAATTTATAGTAATTTATATATTTTTTATACTTACCAATGACCCAGACGGGGATGGCCCTCCCTGGAGTTGGGAACTCTTGCCTCCCCGCTGAGTACATAGCGCAGACCAGGCACTGCCAGTAAGAATGATAATTGGCGCCAATTTCGGGACGTCTGCATCACTGCGCATGCGCAGTGGAGGCGTAGTATGGAGGTCCTTTAGGACATGATTTCTTTTTGTTTTGGATGCAAATTTTGGGGATTGGGGGGCAAAATTTGTGTTTGGCCCTGGTTTTGTTAGAGTTAGCACCAGCTAAGTCTGGGTCATTGGTAAGTATAAAAAATATATAAATTACTATAAATTTTTTAACTTTTGAGGGTGTTGGGCACCTTTACTGGACCACTATCTGTGACCTGTGATTAGCAGCCCAGCAGTCATTACCAGCCTGAGGTTGCTGCTAATGGGTGGGGGGGCTGCTAATCACAGATGGAGGTCCAGTAATGGAGACAAACGACGTCTGAGAAAATCGTGTTATTATTATTATTATTATCAATACTTAGAAATTATAAGAACAATTTTCTACTCTTTTGGATTCATATTATTTCGTGAAAAGAATCGATGTGAAGCAGCATTTATTAAGCCATTTAAGGCAGAACACTTTATATTTTGGGAAATGTAAACAGATTTCCAGATTGCATAGAATGTCAGCACGTGCTAGCCAGTCTTTGGGTGCTCATGACTGAAAAATAGCCATCAGCACTGGCTACACTTTGCAATCTTTGTTTCAAGTTTATTTTGCTCCCATAACAGGCTGTGTAAATTAGTATTAACATGAAGGTAGCACACATTGAATTGATAATAATAAGGTTAACAGGATTCCATTGTTCTATTTAGTTACAATGGCATTTCTTTTCTTCAGGCACTGGAGAGTGATTATGTAAGTGCACACTTACATGAATGGATAGACCTAATTTTTGGCTATAAACAGAGAGGACCTCCTAGTGTTGAAGCAGTTAATGTATTCCATCATCTGTTCTATGAAGGGAATGTGGATATCTATGGAATAGATGATCCACTGAAGAAGAATGCAATCATTGGATTCATCAATAATTTTGGTCAAATTCCAAAACAGGTGAGAAATCCAAGATTTTTCTCCACACAAGACAATTTCTTTTATTTGGTATTCTTTACAAAACATACCAAGAAGTTTCTCACTTTAACTGGAATGTATGGGAAACAGCCATTGAATAAGTTTATTTGTCTTGGCAAATAGAGGGTGATGTGATATTTTTGTGATAACATAAACCCCAGAATTGTCCAAAACTGTTAAGAAAAGGGGGCAGAGACCTTCAGTTATATTTTATTAACCCTTAAAGACCTGAAGATTTTTTATAGATTTTTGCTATGCTCTGACAGTCTGCATAATGTGGCTTTGCAGTTGTTTCCTGGTAAGTGTTCGCTTCCTATACAGGAACAACTGCCAAGTTACAAGTTGCAATTTAACTTGCAAGTTTACTCAGGTATGGCATAATGGGGCACCTGTTCTGTTGCAGTAAAAAGTGATAAAAATTGAAAATAAGGCTCCAAGGGTTAAAATGTTAGATGATTCTTTGCTTCACCTCTATCTTATCTTTGGATCAGGGCAGTTGGTCTGTTTGCATTACATCAAACATAATACTTTCTGTGTAACTTCTCTGCTTTTCGACTGTCTCTTGTTGGAAATCAATCTCTAGACTCTGCTTGATGCTGTTAACTCTTAATCCGGTTGAGTATTTTTAAAATATTTTTCAGCAAATCTAGTCTTGGCTGCTCTGAAGCAGCCATGACTAGATTTGATGAAAAATTCCTTGAAATTTATCTAACGAAATTATTGATCGAAAAGTTCAATCAGTTTACATGGGATAAATTTGGTTAAATGTGCCCAAATTTCACTTATTTCATTGGCAAGGGATTTTGTATCCTCGGCAGGAATATCCACCAGCAGCTCTAAGGAGTTAATGGCTTCAGATGTCCTTGGTATCAGCAAAGCATTAAAAAGTTTCTGTTATAATTTTTTTGAGGGCATATACAGGCACTTTACAATAAAATGTAGCAGAACAGTTTTCATCAGATAAGTTTATCTGAACGACTGATACCACTGGAAATATATTGCTATCCCAAAGAAAAAAAAAACAAATTGCTTTTTGATATCAGATGAACTCTGTAACAGAAGAACTCTGTAACAGAAGAACTGATCATATCACCAAGTGCAATGTATTTTACTTAAAACAAGTTTTACATGATATAAATTCACAATAAAAGGGCAATTACAGTGCCTTTGTATTAATATTTTTTATACTATAAACCAATGGCCCAGACTAGCTGGTGCAAACTCAAAATTATCAAGGGCCAAACACAACTTTTGAACCCCATAATCCCCAAAATTTGCTTGCAAAACCCAAAATTAAAAGTCCTATCTGGTCCTCCATACTTTTACTCTCTGCGCATGCGCAGCCGTCAGAAAGTGTCCGGAATTGGCGCAAACATCATTCTTTGTTTGGCCCTAAAGTCAGCAACAATGAACTGACATCTGTGCTTCAAAATCTCCTTTTTTGAGGATGCCAGACACAAATCAATGCAAGAATTGGTGGATCCAAGGCTGTTATTAGAAGTGTTCAACTGTGGTTTTTGACCTCGGCAGGAATATCCACTCCCTATCCTTCCATGAACCCTTCCTGTTAAACTCCTAAGCCTTTTGGCTATTTTTTATTGAAATTTTCTATTAAATTTCTTGGGAGTTTAACATGTATTACAGAATATTTATTCTGTCTTTCCCCATGGTTACGTCCTCACCCTAAGGGTGTTAGGTTTAGTCTCGCATCTTCTATCCAATGTATCTTTTTTTCTTCGTATGAAGATCTAGCTTTGCATCTGGTAGCATTTAAATTGATTTCTGACTTTGGGCCTTTTTTGTGCCTGATGTCTTTTTTCCAGGTTTTTCACTGACGTTGTTTACTTTGACAACGTCCTCATATGTAGGTAGTATTTTATATTCTGTTACTGTAAAATTACTGTACGATACATGGATTATTATTCCGGTAGTGTAGCTCAATAAATTTGGATTTTGTCCACACTTAGGCTCTATTGGGATGCCCTTGGGCTCTTAATGTTCCCTTTGGAAACTTTAGGCGTTTTATCAAAAATATTTTGAATTTAATTTTGATTGCTATTATTCATGTATCTTAATTATATATTTTGTTGTGGAGTTCGGAGGACTGATATTGACATTAGTCGATGCACTCCTGCAGACTCTTGTCATTCTTGTGTTCACTGGGATGACTAATGTTGGAGACGGGTATCGCGGTACGTTATTGGCGGTGAGGTTCTGAGGCCAGGCCTCTCACCGCGTTATAATTCATTTTTTCTGTTTCTATTTCAGAGGAACATGAACATTGTGATGATATTGTGACACCCATCCAAGTGTTCTACTGTCGTCGTGCTCCATTGAACAAATAGAGCTAGCTGCAGTGCTCATGATATGCAAGGGTTAAGGCCTCTTGTTAGGGTTCTTAATCTCTTGCAAGCAGCTAGCTCGACCGGTGAAGCGGTTTCTTGACATTTGCTATCTGCGACCTCTTTTAAACTAGTGAATGGATTTCAATGAAACCTTCAAACATTCTTTTACATATAGTGAAGATGTGAACCTTCTATTTTGTTTTCAGATATTTTCATTTTTACAGTTTCACATATTGAAAAATGGGCTTTGTCAGTTTAAGCTTCGGGGTGGAGGTGTGGGAGTGGAGGGTTGCAATGTTTGTGCTCTCTACATTAAACACACTTTTACTGTTGTAAAATGTTTCTCGTTGGGAGTGGGTGGTATCGTTTAGTGAGCAGTGCTCACAGTTTTTCTAGTATTTACTCTGGAAGTCGTCATTATAGCGACTCGGGAAAGGGGTATAGGTCTGATCAAGGCTATGGATCAGACACCCCTAGGCCGACGATTAATGGAAAGTTATCATCTTCACGAGAAACTGGATGTTGATCGTGGAAGTTCCTTTCAAAGAGAGTCGCTTCTAGTGGAGATCAAGGCTCTCTTATTGAAGGGAACAATTGAGGTCGACGAGACTAGCTTCTTCGTGAGAAGGACGTAGTTTCTCCTCCCGTAAGAATCGTAAGCCGTACAAGTGATGGACATGACCTCTATTGCTTGCCAGTTTACAGAGGATTATCGACTTCACAAGAAACTGGACGTCAATCACGGAAGTTCCTTTCAAAGAGATTTGCTTCTAGTGGAGGTAAAGGCTCTCTTATTGAAGGGAACAATTGAGGTCAACGAGACAAGCTTCTTCACAGGGAGGATGTAGTTTCTCCTCCCGTAAGCATCATTAGTTGTACAGGTGATGGACATGACCTCTATTGCTTGCCAGTTGACGGAGGATTATCAACTTCATGAGAAACTGGACGTTAATCACGGAAGTTCCTTTCAAAGAGAGTCGCTCCTTGTGGAGGTAAAGGCTCTCTTATTGAAGGGATCATTTGAGGTCGTCGAGAATAGATTTCGGTTGCTTGCCACTTGGCGGTAGGTTACAAACCTCGCAAAAGTGGATAAATTGCGGACGATTAGTAGATGAGAATGTAGTCTCGGCAGGTCTGTGGCTATCAGCTTGAGCAAGCTCCACTTACAAGAATACTTGTTGGACAAATCTTCCAAGAGAGGCTTTCCTTCTGGAGGTATAAGCTCTCCTATTAAGAAAAGCATTAGACGTCGTCAAAATTATTTTCCAGTTTTTTTATTATCACCTGTTTCTCGTTCTGAATCCAGATGGATAGTGCATAGATAGGCTGAGATATGTCTTGGCGTCAAGACAATTATGTCATTCTGGATGGCATAGTAGCCTTCTGTACGGTTACAGCCTTCTCTTCAGTTAGGCTCTGTCCGCTGTCTTTTGGGATTACAACCAAAAAAGATACTGTGCTTTTCGGTTTGTTTTTCCTAGGCGTCATAGACTTGAGTCTTATTGTTACACCATAGTAGCCTAGCTAAAATCTTGAGTGAGATTTTTTCAGTATTATGCAGTGGCATAACTGAATTTATTATCCCTTGGGACTGCGGTCTCTTTGGAAATTCAGAGCTGTTTATACAGCGGCTCTTCATTCCCTACCTTGCGCGATGATAACTGTAAGTTTCCATAATGTGAGCCTTCAGGCTCTCAACTTACACCGATATATCTGTCTTCACATAGATGAAGACTTATAAGCTATGGCTAGCATTGTAAGTCTCCCTAGTGAGCTTCCAGGGCCCCAGTTATCAGCTTTTAGTGGTCTTCATGTACAGGAAGACCTTTAGCTGCTTCATCTGGGCTGAGTTAGTTGTCCTATCGGACATGATACTGTTTGTTAGAGGAGGTTATTCTCTTCAAACGGTATGGTTTGGTGTGAGTTATTATGTAAATACGGTGTATTTGTTCATCACGTCCTTCTCTGCCCTTAGTGGCATTATGAAGTCGGTCAGATGTGAGGGAGCCTAGCTGTTCCTATACTATTTGATGACTAACACAAGAATGATTCAAGTAATGCGGGTGAGGGGGGTTCGATATGATTTTGAATCTCCCCCCCCCCTCCATCCCCACCACCAATGTGTTAAGAGGCGATTACAGGGCAAGACGTAGTTTTCTTCCCAGAAGCCCTGAAGCCTCGATTGCATTTAAGTATATACATGCGTTTCATGACTTCTCGATTGGCAGCTGGGTCATATTCAATGGCGACCTCATGGGCACATCCACTTTTTAGTTGGTTGGTTTCCTGTGGTTATTCGTCTGTATGTCATATACGAGCATATGATTCATCATCAATAAATTGCTAGCCTTTGGATACCTGTAAGGCTGTCTACTCAGTTAACTGGTATTCAGATGATTACATACGGGATTTCAATGCTCACGCGCATGATAAATACATTATTAGGCAGACACATTATTGTATGTTGTGGACCTTAGAAACAATAAATTATTTCGGGGGCGATGCGTGACGAGTCTGTTAATCATAGCTCGTTCCATTTCTAAATCCAGGTTTCTATTAATTTCAGTACCCAATCGAATACAACTTGTCTTTACACTCTCGTATATTCGCACATTTCTGGGAGCATAGATATCAGATAGAACACATCTGGGAGTGTTATTTATTGGAATTTATTGTACACCTGAATGGGATCGCCTGTGGGTTACCTCGGAAGTGTGTTTACTCTCCAGAGATCGTCCATTGTGATTCTATTGGACATGTGTATGTTATCTATTATATCACCGGTTTTCGACCAATCTACGTATGCCGACTCCGGTATACGTTACAAGGTGGCAATATTAATTACCGGGATCGCTGCGATAGCCTTATCTTCAGATGTGCTGTTAAGCACCAATTTATTAATAATAATTAATACCTGGGTGCCTGTTTGACGAATATATATTGTTATTTGGTACCACCTTTAGTGATTCTAGAGCACTCCCCTCTTTGTTTTTGAAGAAGATTCCTTCAAAAAGGGGGGAGGGGGATTTTTTTTTACCTCTCCTCCGGCTTGATAAGTGTGTAACTACTATGAGTGAAGCTGTTTTGTCTGTAGATTATGTCCAGGGTACAGCTTGTGTTTTATTGTATATGACATACGTTTGTGGGGGAGAACCTCTCATTCTTAAATACGCCATCCTAATTTTTGGGGCTTAGTCCAGACTAGCCTTAAAAATTGGGAACTCGTTACATCCAATTAACATAGTCTTCATGCTAAGTATACAGAATTACTTGAATTGGGCTCCTTATTTATGATATGTCTTCTCTATTACTGTATAGAGAGACATACATGTAATTCCTTTTAAATTTAATTTCCTTTCACCTTGGATTACAGGTTTGGAACTATGTTGGTCTACTAATTCTGAAGTCCTAGGCCCTCCGCCTTTTTACGATTCAGCTAGTCTGGGCCATTGGTTTATAGTATAAAAATATGATAAATTTTAAGTAATTTGTATATTTTTTATACTTACCAATGGCCCAGATGGGTATGGCCCTCCCATGAGTGGGCACTCATATCTCCCTGCTGAGTTATTATGTAGTACTCTTTTCTACAAAGAATGATGTTGGCGCCAATTCCGGTCACTTCCTGACGGCTGCGCATATGGGGAGGGTAAAAGTATGGAGGACCAGATAGGACTTTTAATTTTCAATTTTGCAAGAAAATTTTGGGGATTGGGGGGTTCAAAATTTGTGTTTGGCCCTTGATAATTTTGAGTTTGCACCAGCTAGTCTGGTCCATTGGTAAGTATAAAAAATACACAAATTACTTAAAATTTATCATATCTCTACAATTTTTTTTCATGCAGAGCTTGTATCGAGCAAATATACCACTTGTGTCTCATGTTCAATATTAGAGCTTAGGTTGTGTGAAGTTGTTGTTTTACTGTTTGTGGACAATAGGGGTTCCATTTATAATTGTAGTGGTTTCTTGTCTAATCTTGGCTGTGTTTACAGGTAGCCACGACTTATTAGAAATCATTATTAGGCCACACAAAATAAATTAATTGATTCTAAGGTATATTTTTTTCAAATCAGTGAGGGAGGGAGGCTTTTATTTTTTATTTTTATTTTTCTTTTGCAAAAAGTGAGCAAACATCGAAAGGATTTCAGCTGTCTTTTTAAACACAGAAATATAGAAAGTGCATATCTATGCAAATAAATTCATTTTTAATTTGAAAAATAAAACATTCCTCTAAAAACAAACTGGAAGTACTGCAATTCAAAGGCTTCATATTCTTTCGATGCTTTTCATATCATCTTTGAAGTAAAAGTATTTAATCTAAAGATGTTTTGCCATGTTACAGTTTATAGAAGAGTGCCTATAGGCACTCTTCCATAAACTGTAACAAGGCAAACATATTGGAGAAGCGACTAAATAAATATGCATCAATCAAAAAATGTAAAAAATTTCAGGTCTCCCTGAGTTTGTACTAATGTTGGAAAACACTGAAAGACAATAAAAATGTCCAATGAGGAGGTTCAGATTCAATGAGGAATTGCCTTAGAATCAAAACACTTTTTTATTTTTAGCCTTAGCTGCTGGTCTTAAAATTTTCTCACACAGTAGGAAATACTGAAGACTGCCAGTGCCTTGGATGGGGTAGGGGTTCAATTGGGGATTAGGGTGATAAATGGTCCAACATGTTTGTTCTCTTCACAAATGTATGTTACATTATTCTGTAGTGTTTTTGTTGACTTGTGCATTGTTCCAGAACCTTCTTTTAGCAAACTTTTAAATCATGTGTTTTGCTCTACAACCCAGTATGAAACAAGATATGGTAAATATATAAAGAAGGAAATTACACAAGAAACTTTTAATTCCATTCTAGCTTTTCAAGAGGCCACATATACAGAAAAAACTGAATATCCGTGCATTGGAACCAATTTCTATGGGATCATTTGGCACTAGTACAGAGAAGCTGTTCTTTTATAATGTAGATAACTTACGACCGACTATGCAACCAATTAAAGGTAAACCCATCTAGTTGTATATGTTTGGATGAACTTAATAAAAATGACTTATCTTAGGAAACAAATGTCATTGTAATTTTTATGATGTTTTATTGGAAAAAGAGTGTGTGGAAACGGTATAATAATAATGACTTTCGTTAGGAAACAAATGTCATTGTAATTTTTAGCTCAACTTGACAAAGTCAAGCTGAGCTATTGCCATCACTTCTCGTCCGTTGGCGTACGTACGTACGTACGTATGTTAGTATGTTAGTACGTTAGTACGTACGTCCACAATTTCCTTTGGCACACCTCACAGGTCGCATTTATGATCAGATTACTTTGAAACTTGGTATGCTTGTTTGTTTGGGGTGACCTCTAGATGGGAGCTATCGATTTTCTTCAATTTCCGTCAAAAAATGTTGCCACGGCCAACGTTCTTAGAACTTAGTTTAGTCAAACCACAATATTTCCCTTTGGCACACCCTACAGGGCACATTTATGATTTGATTGCTTTGAAACCTGGTATGCTTATTTAGGTTGACCTCTAGATGGGAGCTATCGATTTTCTTCAATTTCTGGCAAAAAATGTTGCCACGGCCAACGTTCGTAGAACTTAGTTTAGTCAGACCTCAATATTTCCCTTTGGCACACCCTACAAGGCACATTTGTAATCAGATTGCTTTGAAACCTGGTATGCTTGTTTGGGGAGACCTCTAGATGGGAACTATCGATTTACTTCAATTTTTGTCAAAAAATGTTGCCGCGGCAAACGTTCTTGGAACTTAGTTTAGTCAGAAGACTCAATATTTCCCTTTGGCACACCCTACAGGGTACATTTATGATCGGATTGCTTTGAAACCTGGCATGCTTGTTTGGGGTGACCTCTAGATGGGAGCTATCGATATTTTTATACTGTACCAATGACCCAGACATAGCTGGTGCTAACTCTTAAAATATAGGGCCAAACACAAATTTTGCCCCCCAGTCCCCAAAATTTGCATCTAAAACCAAAGAAAACATGTCCTGAATGGCCCTCCACACTTCACCTCTACTGCGCATGCGCAGTGTCAAGGACGTTCCGAAATTGGCACCATTAATCATTCTAAAATTGGCCCGTCATCAGTTAATATCTGACTGATCTTTGTGCTTGTAAATCTCAGTTTAAATGATGCCAGACACATAAATATTAGTGAAATGGTGATTCTAAGGAGGATAGAGAAGGAGGAGAGGAAAAATGTGTGACAGAATATTATCAGGGCTGTAACTTAAAATTTTTTAATGAAATTATGTTAAGTTACCTATTTTCGAGGCAGCAGCCATTTTGTTGTCATTCTGATTATTTAGTTACACTGATTTTTCAGTGTTTTCCTCTCTCCCTGTCCTTTAAGTCCCCCCTTGCTATTCTCCCATGCTTTTGGCATAGTTTCTGTAATTATTATTACTAAATTTTCTTGGGAGTTTTAGCTGAATAACAGAATGAATTGTGCTCTTTTCCCCATGTTTACCATGTCGTGTACATCCCATTTAAACTTAATCACTGTACAGCTGGTGTTGATTACATAATAGGTCTCCTATTAATAGAATCAATCTCCAGTGTTTACATTGCTGGAACTACTTTCAGTTACCAGAGTGATTATCAAAACAATAACAATGAGTGAGAGTTTCTTTGATTGGATTTTCACAGCATAACTATGGTAACTGGGTAAAAATGATAAAAGAAAATCTGCATGAACTATGTATTTATTTATGATGGATCAATATATTTACACTGTACACAAATTATTTACAACCTTTTAAATAATGAATAAAATATGACAATACAGATGTTCAAAATAAATAAATAAATAAATAAATAAATAAATAAAACCACGGGAAAGTGATCATTTAACTACATTAAATTTATTTTTCATACAGTACCGCCTATAATAAGTGGAAAGTTGATTGCGCTACTAACTCGCTATCTACAACATAATAACGCCATAACGTTACTTTATTTATTCCTCTTTATAATGAGAGGATATTCTGGCGTTATTAACGCGCTATTGTTGCCCAAGGGTACACTTTATTACAGGCCGTACTGTATCTATTCAGGTATTTATTTACTGGTGTTTGAGGCCGTATATTTCTGCACAAGCAGGCTAATCATGAACGCAACACATAAATCCATGTTTGGCCAATCATTTATACCACGTTGACCCTTTTAGAGGACTTCTACTCCAGACATTGGCTACCAGGACCTGTTTTGCCAGTAAAACTGGTGTTTGTTTACCACAGTAAACAAGCACTGTTTCACTTCTTGGCATACCTACGGGGAATTTGTGTTGCAGTCATGATTACCTTATGTACAGAAATATATCGCCTTGAACACTAATAAATGAATAAACGGGAATGATTACCTTATGTACAGAAATATATGGCCTTGAACACAAATAAATAAACGGGAAGCAATCAACTACATGTAATTACATGACGTGTATTCATTTATTGGTGTTTTAAAGTTATATATTTCTGCATTAAATGAAGAATAATCAACAATTAAACGACCATTCTAGAAGCAAGATATTTTAACAGGAGTTTTTTGGGGTGTTTTCTTTATGAATTTTTTTTTTGAGATTGTATTTTATTATATTCGGCAATCTCATATTTTTGTTTAATTTTTTTCAAAAATTCTTCTTTTTTCTTTACAGATTCATTTTTCCATTTTTGTTGGTACTGTTCTTTTTTAGTAGGAGATAGATTTTTCCATTCCTTGTGTAAATTGACAAAAAGTTCCTGCGTTCCTTTAAAGTTTAATCGGGGGCCATTTTTAGTAATTTCTTTCCTCCTTTGGAAAACATAAAATAGAGAGCTGTTACGTCCAGGAGATGATAATTTTAAAGAGTCACCATTTTTTTTATTTCTTTTTCTTCTATTGTGCTTCAAAAAACTTATCATTTTACCCGTTTTACTGAAATATTTCTTTTGGAGAGGAATATCTTTGATGGCCGATATATTAGACGGTATTTCAAGTTTGCAATTTTCTACTTGTAGTAATTTATTTTCTGATATGCAGTCATGTATAAATTTAAAAGAAAGTACAGGGAAGCCACTTCGAAGGGCTCGACGGATTGGCTGAGGTATTTTTTTCCCTTTCAATACTGCTTCGGTTGTCAACACAGTATATATTTTTGTGGACATTCCTTTCCCACTAAGGGGTACATTGTTTGCAACCCGCCCCCCATGCTGCATTATTTTTTCTTTCATGGCCGCGTGATCCATTTTTTTTTATCCATATTTCGGAATTGCTCCACATAGCACATATTTGCCGTTCAAAAAATTATTACCCATTTCTATTTCCTGGGAAGGAACGCTTTGTTTTTTAGTTTGTGGGACAAGACGTTTTGAAAAGAGATTTCTTTTGAAACATTTTTGAATAGTAGCCGCAGCTACGTGTTGTTCACAGTATTTTTGGAAGGACGTGCTCACGGCTACAGTGTTACTTATTGTGGAGTTATTTATTTCAAATGACAATCGTTTCCACATATTTTGAAACAGTTTAATTGTCGGGTCTGCTTTTTGAACCCTGTGCGGGTTGTATGGTTGTAGAAGAAACAGGCATGTTCGTAATTGGTGTGTTCGCCTGCTTCTGACTGAAACCTGGCCATGCTGAATGGTGAGCATTCCATTAGTTTTGGGGCAACATCAATGAATTTCATCATGTATGGTGTTAACTCGTTATAAGAATATCGCAAACAGAACAGTTGGTAAAAGCATTCGGCATGGTACAAATACTTTTCTTTATCGAGCGTGGTGTAGCCCCATGAATAGTTCGTAGACAGCAGTGATCCCTCTGGTCTGCCCTCAAGCAAGACGGGATCAGGGTCTTTCTTTAAAATCAGTATCATTTGATAAAAATTTGTCCAAATATCATTAGTCTAAGTGAAATCAGTGTAATTCTCTTGCAATTTTAACTCCATCCTAATCTGGTCAGGTATTTTTTTATTCACCCGTCTTTCCCGCGTCACGTTTTTTAGAACGGGCTCGACAGAATATTTTATGTCTGGGCAAACTTCGGCGGATGGGGCTATCACGACGAATGCGTGATCCTTATTCAGTTTTACGGGTTCGGGTTTTCCATCTCTCGTAAAATGTATTTTAAAATTTCCCTGACGTACCCCTCTTTTGTTTATGTTGTTCTCAAGATTTAATTTTTTCAGTCTTAAATGATTCCCCATCCTCACCTTTCTGTGACATTAGGTTCCCCTCCGAAATGATATGTTCAATTTCTAAGTTTAAGAATTTTTCGACGACGCGAGCTAATCCATGTAACAGACAAAAAATGACTTTTTCTAACGGAATGGCTTTCAAAAGCGATTCTGGGTGGCTTTGTTCGATTTTTAGTGAGAGCCTTGTTCTGAAGCCCGTTTTTTTGTCCACTTCCTTTTTGTGTTCTCTCTTCATATCCATATAGATATTCCACCCAGATTCAGTCGTCGGACCCAGCTTATTTTCCCCATCCAAGACACCTTCAAGAAACATTTCATCCCCACTTAAGAAAAAATAATGTCCCCTGGTTTGATTTTTTTCTATAGTTTCATTCAAGTACCCTATGTTTTCTTCTAGATTGTCCCTTGAATCACTTTCATAGAAAATGGCGATAGGATATACCAATTTTGGTGTTTGAAAAAGTTGCCCATGTAAAAATAGGTTATTGTCGATGGGACTGATTGCAATAAAAGTACTTGAACGCCCACCGATCTCCCTCCCATCCCCATACAGCCTCATATTAATTTCTTCATTTTTTTATAAAACGGAAATTTAAAACTGAGTATTTCTAACAGCCGATCAAGATTAATTTTCCAACCAGTTGCCGTTCGCGTCGGAAGCAAAATGGCGTTAAACTCTTTTTCGTATTCTTTTTTCACTTGACGTTCGCTTCTTTCTCTCTCTCTCTACACTGTTAAAAAATTTTGTAGTGTTTGCGGCACATTTTGCTGGTCTCCCTGCTGCCAGCACCTTTTGAGGGAACTTTTGTTAACTGTTGAACTGCTTAAGATTTTTGGATATAAAAAAATAGTTCTTATAAATTTATTTTATTAAAAATTATTGGAGAGTGCCTATAGGCACTCTCCAATAATTTTTAAAAAAATAAAATAAATTTATAATAACAAAATACAGTTAACTTATAACTGACCATGAAATATAAGCAAACATCAGCCAATTAAGAGTGCATATCACACAGACAGCCCACTAATTCAATTATTTCTGTAACTAAATTCCACATTATTATTTTCTTACACCTCCAGTGGAATAGCGGCAAGGGTGGGGATACTGTATAATTATTTCAAAGTGATGTGTATGTTTACATTTTATAGTGTTAACAAAAGTTCCGTGAAAATTACTGCAAAAAGTGCTGGCAGCAGGGAGACCAGTAAAAAGTCCCGTAAAAACTACGGAATTTTTTAACAATGTATCATCAAGTTTTCTCCAAAGTGGCAACGCACAATTTTTAGCACAGTAGAAAAAGGTTTTAGCACAATTGAGATTTTATAGCACGTTACAACGGTAGCACACATGTTGTATAGCACTGAACAAATATGATATGTACATTCTATATACAAGAACGTGTGTTCAACGTCAAGCGAGAACCCACAACTAAGTTTTATGTTTATTCGCGAATGCATCTACATGTAGAAACATATAAATATAATACATTTTATATACAAAGAAGTAAATGTGTGATCAACGTCAAGCGAGAACACACAACTAAGTTTGAATTTTTATTATTATTTATTTTTAACCTTTACCTAACGTAACTGCCAAAACCGGCCAGTGCTATACTGGAAAATCCCCATTCAATTTTTTTAAAATTTTCATTTTTTGGCTTCCAAAACATAGGTTATGATGCGCTCGTTCCAATGAGAGGTCATAACCTATGTTTTGGAAGCCGAAAAATGAAAACTAAAAAAAAATTTGAATGGGGATTTTCGAGTATAGCCCCCCCCCCCCCCCCCCCTCCCCCACTATTAAAACTGCTTCTGCAACTGGAGTAAAACTTGACATAGAGTATAGCGAGCTATCGTTGTGGGCATTGCATTCAGAGAATAAGAGCTCTTTAAATATGTATTCCCATATTCAACATCAATAGGAATGCATATTTAAAGTCACAGACAGTTGCAACTCAATGACACACCTGGTCTTCTACAGACAACTCTTCCTCATCACTTCCGATTTCAATAAAATTCACCACATTTTCCCTGTAGTCATTTCCTGATACACTCTCAACAGAACCTTTAAATAGTGCAGTTCGAATTATGCCAGTAATGTTATAGTCCCTTGTAATTTTTACTTTTACCTGCGTAACAAATGTAACCTTTTCGCTGGCAATAAAAATATCCCAGCTATCTCCGAGCGTTTGGTCCAACTGGCACAAAGAGTTGTCTTTGTATTCATAACCAGCTGTGCCTTTTGTCAGAGTAAGTCCAGGGAATAAGAAATACAGCTCAGTACAATCCACTACTCCGAGAGAGAATTTTCTGTTGAACAGTCTACTTTTTAATGCACTTTCTATCTCCTTTTTTAAATTGTGTTGCAGAAGACATCTCCGAATGATCTTCACAGTTTCATCTGAGTGAACTTGAAGCTCTCCTCCAGTAACGTTTTACTAAATTTGCCCCCTTCTTTGTCTAAAACTTCTTTCTTACTTTTGATTCGTTCGATGTTGACAGAAATCGCGACATCACAAGACACTTTTCCTCTCACCACAAGAAAACCTTTAACCACCGGTTTAACTTTGTCGTCAAGCACAATGATATCCGAAATTACTATGATGATGTTTCCAGAATCACGAATTTCTGCCGTTTGCCCAATTTCAAATAATTCCCCATTCCAAAATAAAGGTAACCGCAGTCCTGGCGAAATATCTGTTGTGTGATCCACAGCAGTGACGGTTTGTGATGTAGCGGTCCGAGTCTCTATTTGCTGTACGGATGTGCTCTTTTTCTGGCTGTTAAGCACTTTCTTCTTTTTGATGCTTTCTTCACATCCACCTAAATAAGAAAAAAACGTTTAGGCTTTAATTATTAAAAAAAAATTACGCACAGGAAGGACGGGCTGATTTAGTTGATTGCAAGGTGTACAAGAAACCGGTTCTTGTAAGATCACAGAAGTTAAGTCTGTGACACGATATGACCCTGCCTGTTTAAGTGTCGCTAAACACTGATGGATACAGTACGGCCGTTGTGGACGGGTCACATTCCACGCGTGGATATTTTTTCCACGGAGACGATTCACAGATAATGCACTAGGGCACAAGCAAAATTTCCATTGATGGAGCACTGGGTTCAACTTGGTGAACCCAGTGCTTCATCAATGGAAAATGTGCTTGGTGCCCCAGCTCATTATCTCTGTATCATCTCCGTGGATAAAACGTCCACACGTGGAATATGACCCATCCACAACGACTGTACTGTAAATGAATAAATGATAATTTCCCCACATTAAGTGCCTTTCAGATGCATTTATTCCGCTATTACATCCAACTGCTTTATTATAGTGTGTCGTGCTTGACAGAGCTCATGGAGCTCTTTCTAGCACGACACACTAGACTAAATACTAAATTCCTGAGTATATAGAGATAAATAATAATAATAATAATAATAATAATAATACCAGAATCTGTACTATACATGTGCACTGCATAGATCTATTCTACTATTTACCTTTTGGTATACTTTCTCGGAATGGAACTGATTTTGTTATTCCATCAATATCGACTAGGACTTCCTTGGCGTATTTGTCAATTTTCACAGCTGACCCATATTTGACTGTACCTCCATCAGTAAAGGAGACTTCATCTCCGGCCACAAGGCTTCTTGCTGCCAGGACTGTACGCTTGGTGTAAGATGTTTTTTTTCTTTTGTCAGCTAAATCTGAAACAAGACAATGTAAATGCAATAAAAACAACACTTCTTCACACCTCAGTACGCCCGACACTGAAACCATCAGACAAGGTGCAATAATCCTGACTCGGAAGCCGACAGATTATGTAATTAATGGACTATCGCTACTGTTCAATACCCTAATCACATGTCACTCAATAGCCGAAAACAAAAGGGTATAGGGAGAAGCAATGATTCTTTAAGCTTGGAACAATGGTAACAAATGAATCTCAGATTAAAGATAAAAATTACTTGATGGAAGCATGAAAAACACTTGAAACGCCACCGTTTTCAAGTTGAAAAAAAATAATAAACTAGTAACTACCAAAAAAACCTTTTTCCCACCTCCACTCTCTTTTTTGGATATACAACTTCTTTATTACAATGAAGCGACGTTTCTGTGTAGATACTAATACCGTTTTCAAGCAAATGTTTGGAAACGGTGTTAATATCTACAACGGAACGTTATTCTTCAAGTCAGTAGATGGACAATCAATCAATAATCGATTTCTGTCGAACAAAGTTCATAACAAAATAAACAATAAGGTCGATTACTAATAACGATGATCAAAGAAGCAATGTTTTAAAAATCACCATTTCAATTGTTATTTCACGATATTATAAGCAGAGAACTGTTAACCAGTGAGTGGTGACAGTCTCAAGTTGTGGCAAACAAACACGTTGTTTTTGTTACAATAGGGTTTAAAAGAACGTCAAACCCCGGCAGAGTCATCTTACAATACCTTCTTACTACTACCAGAGTCATCATTCTTTCCTCAATCGTCATTTTTAAAGCTCAAAGTACAACGCTCGTTTATTTAGTAGAAATTCGGTACCGTACTATCAAAGAATGGAAAAAGTTGCCATGTTGGGTCACAGCCACGTAGCAAATTTACACCAAAAATTGTGTGCTGGAAAGCTGTAGGACAGAAAGACCGGAATTTGGAATAAAAAATTAAACCAAGAGAAGTATGAAATCGGATATTTCGGAAGAGGTGGAGCAACTACATCTTCACTCCTAAAGGGAAATGAAATTAGAAACTGTGTGAAGTTTGGACCCAACAAAGTTTTTCTACAAATTGGGGGAAATGACATAAACCCTAGAAGTTCTTCTGAGGAAATTGTGGATGGAGTGAATTATGTCGTGCAACATTTATTGAGAAAGGGAGTGAAAACAGTTATAGTAGGAAACATTTTATTCAGATTTCGACCAAGATACATGACGGCCCAAGAATACAACAGAGTGGCCGACGAAATAAATAATAAATTAGCAGAATTGTATCTGGATCACCCAGACGTACATTTTGGGTCATTGAGAGGAATGCGGAAAATTGAAAATGCCAAACTGTTCAGTAGCGACGGAGTACATCTGAATGATGAAGGCTATTTGAAATATGTTATGCAGGTGTGCATGGCCTTCAACTGTGAAAACTACATGCAAAAATGAAAAGTTTGTTCATTCATTACACCCCCCCCCCCCCCCCCCCCCCCCCCCCCCCCCCCCTTATCGAAAAGCGCACTGTTCGCGAATTTCACCAGTAAATGGTCAGAATCGACAAATGTACCACTAACATTTTCAGAGGTTATATGTCAATTATCAATCTTTACTGGTAAAATTCGTATGTGTTTTTTCGTGGGGCAGGGGGGGGGGGGGCATGAGTATATATATCCAAAATGGACTATGTAAGACCATCTGTCATTATTATTTTCACATTCATGTAACGGTTTGTCTATAAATTAAATTATAAAAATATATCTTCCCCTCTTTAATAAATCATAATGTAAATTCGTCGTTGTTATTTCTCAGTAAACGCCACCAATATTAATGAAACCTCCAGGAGCCGAAGCTTTTCACTGAATTACTCAAGCGTCCAGGCGTCCGAGGACAAGAATTCTCATTGCCCAAATTCACATAATTGACATAATAAAAGAGAAATAAACTTACTTTTCCTTTCAATATCCGCATAATTTACTGGACTTCGAATTTCGCTTTCATCAACTTCTCTGTTAAATTCATTGGACCATCCCGTGAAATGTACCTCAAAAATTCCATCGCTTCATATATTTACAAGACGACCATCCTCCCAACGCCCGAGCTCGTCAACTGCCTGCACTCTGTCTCCAATCCTCATTTTCCCGGTGTAAAAAAGTTTACTCTTCCATCAATACGAGTCACAAGAATATTCAGATTAACGATGGATAACTTCTAATTTATGCTAATCGCAAGCACTGTCGGCTTTCTCCGTCCAAAATCGGTAGACAAATCTATTGGTGGATCGACCAACGCAGTGTCCGAAGGTTTTGTTTTCACAGCAATATCTATCCGCCCAATTAGAATCAGATTTACATACAATATACCGTGATTGGTACAAATGAAAAATGATTGGAACCTCCCTGGTGGTGGGCTGCTAATTTTATGTAATTTTTAATTAGTTGTTGATGAGTGCTTCTCGAGTGCGGCCATTAACAGAACTATATCCCGGAGGAGAATTATCAATCGCCAGTCGCTATTCGGCATGTCGGGGTGGCGCTTTGATGTACGTATTTTCCAGTGGTCTATAATTAGCCTCGATAGTCGGGTCTCATACCCCTTAATTACAGTGTGCTCACGGGGTGTGACGAACTCGGGTTTTAAATGGACTGTACACGGCATGCGTCTTCACCTACTGGTGGTTAGGCGTTGTGTTCTGCATCTACCATCTGATGTTCTGCAGTTTCTTCCCTGGAAGTCTCTGTTTTGCATCAGATAGTGTATTTTTGGTAACTGATTCTGGGCCTGGGTGCCTGGAATCTTATTTTAGTGTTTTTACATTCATTGTTTACATTTACAACAGCCCTCTGTGTGAGGGGGGGATTTCTTGAAAATAATATCTTGATGTTATTTTAATCATAACTAGATACATTATTATTGTTCGTAAGTGTTGAATAAATTGTTTAAAATATTTTTAAAATTTTTGTCCACACTTAAGCTTGGGATCCATTGGGGCTCAACATTACTTTTCAGAAACTTGGGCTGTTCTGAAAAAATATTTTTTCAAAATATTTTGATTTCAATTATTTTTTCTATTTTAATGGATCATATTATTATTATGTTTTTTGATTGCCAGGGGTTGGTGCGAGTACCAGGACTTGTTTTCTTTTCACATTGAAAGGATTTTGATCAATTGTAATAAGAGGAAGTCTTCCTCTGACTTTTATAATCATTCTATATGTGGTCAGTGTACTCGCATTAACTCCTGTTCTGTATCGTATGATTTCGATGACAACATGGGAAGCGTATGTCACGGTATGTTAGTGGGGAATTGGACACTCCGGTCCTTTCCCCGCAGGGTCACTCTACTTTATCAATTTCTATTTCAGACGATCAAGATTAGGGTGATGTATCTGTGATGTCTTCCAACAGTGTGCCTCCGTCGTCACAATTAATGAAGGGCTAGCGGAAAAGTGCTCATGTAAATACGCCAATTGCCTAAGAGGACCCTAGTAGGTTCGACGGCCTTTGACGTCCGCTAGCTCGCCCGGTGTAGCGTCCATTCATCGAATGGTTCGGCAGCCGGGTTCGTCCGTTGCAGTCTAGAAGGAGTTTTGGGGTGATGCGAGCACTATAAATCAACCAAATGCACACCCAGTGACGGCGGATTAGAAGGAGAACGGAGGAAGCCTTTTAGTCCGGTTCATAGCTCGTTCTGGTCCATCCGGACGGCGAGCGAGAGAGGCCCCTCTCTCGTACAACAACATCTGGCCCCAGATGTTGTGGTACAAAATGTTTCGCATTCGGAGCATACGTCCGTCGCTCGGGACGCTCCGACATATAGTCAGTCCGGAGTAGACTGTCAATAAGGCTTCCTCATTCTCATGGTAGCGCACACGACCGCTCTTGGCTACGTGACCTCGGATATCCAGTCAGCTTCGCCAGTCAGAGAATCATCGGCGACCAGGTCACACCATCCGGTAGCCAGGGACACGAGGCCTGCAGACTCCGGACGTTCGCATAGGAAAGTGTGCGGGAGTCAACGTACACGGAGCTTCCGGCGGCAATGCATCGTAAGACCGCTACTGCACAGGCCTTGGGAACGGACGTGCTTTCCTAAATAGCACAGTTTATCGCAGCATCCCAGCATCAACTGAATCTGTCGCATATTTTTTATCCGACGATGCTGGGTCGGGACGCTCTGCGGAAGCGGGTACGGACGTCCAAAAATTTCATCCGGTCCGACGGGATACCGAAAGGGATTTGGAGGATTTCGAGCTTTCCCTTTCGGAACAACATATGCTGTTGTGTATGTCATCTGACTTGATCTTCTACAGCTTCTTTCGTCGGACCAGAATGCTGCGATGCCGGATAAGAAACTGATAGCGTCAGTGGACTTAGAAATTTTTGGTTCGGTTCAGGGACATCGTCCCTCAGTTCCGACATAGTCCAATAATGTCACACAAACTTTCGAATTATTGAACGACGCTATATATATTATTATTATATGCTTGCTATAACCAAGCATTTCTGGTTTCTTGTTCGCAAAGTTACGGAGATGTCTTTCAAAAGTGTGCCTCTGTCATCATAGTTAATGAAGAGCTAGCGGCAATAAGTGCTCATGGAATATGTCTATCGCCTAAGAGATCCCTTGTAGGATCGACGGAGTGACATTCGCTAGCTCACCCGGTGTAGCGTGCATTCATCGAATGGTTCGGCTGCCGGGTTCGTCCGTTGCGGTCTAGGAAGGAGATTTGGGTGATGCGAGCACTATAATTACTTTAGTACTCACCCAGTGACGGCGGATTGAGGACAGATCGGAGGAAGCCTGTTAGTCCGGTTCCTGGCTTGTCCAGGTCCGTCCGGGCTGTGAGCGAGAGAGGTCCCTCTCTCGTCCAACAACATAAGGGACCGCATGTTGTGGTTCAGATATTTTACATTCGGAGCATATGTCTGTCGGTCGGGACGCTCTGTTATATTGACAGTCCGAGAGACTGTCGATAATGCTTCCTCATCCTCACAGCAGGGCACACGACCGCACATTGGCTACGTGACCTTGATATCCGATCAGTTTCGTCATTCAGTGATTCCATGGCGAATAGGTCACGCCATCCGGTAGCCAAGGGACACGAGGCCTATACACTCCGTTCGCTCGCATATTGGTAGTATGCATGGGGTAACGATCACGGAGCTTCCAGCGGCAATGCATTGTAGGACCGCTTCTCCTCAGGCCTCAGTGACGGACGTGCTATCCGAGTTAGCACAGTTGTTTCGCAGCATCCCAGCAATCGACAGTTTCTTACTCGAATCAGGAATTATCTGACGGCGCTGGGTCGATGCGGTCCACGGTTGCATCAGGTACGGACGACCGAACGCTTTATAGGGTCCGACAGGATGGCGAAAGGGATTCGAAAGATTTCGAGTTTTCCCTTTCGTAGCATCGGAAGCTGCCATTCATATCTTCTGGCATTATCTTCCAGTGATTGTTATTTCGGACTACATTGCTGCGATGTTGGATAAGAGACTTATAGCGTCATTGGACACGGAATTTTGGATCGGTTCAGGGACATTGTCTCTGACTTACCGACACAGTCCAATAATGTCATTACAACATGTGTTTTATTTTTCGACGCTATATATGCATATAGGCCTGCTCCCAAGCATGATAGTTTAGTTTCTTGTCTGCAATGCTCATTTCTGCCGTTTTATCATTTATACGAATAATTTATTTTGGCAGAGCAGGGCATACCGAGAGTTCATATGTGTCTAGATGGCGTGGTTAAAGTCTGGAAATATTCTTTTTTGCCGTCTATGTCTTTTCCAACCACAATGTTGGAAACGACAATGATGTCTAGTAGACTTAACTTAGACGCTTTATCATACGTAATCCACCTTACTGAGGCGTTATCATTACGTCTTCAAGAAAAGATTTACGGGATATTATTCTCAATGTGATTTCTTTTGAGGGCAGTAGTTTGTTCACGTATAACTCCGCCCTTCAGTGGCTGATTGGAGTTGGTTAGACGTGACGCAGCCCTAGCTACATCCACGCGCGTGGATAGTAAGATGAAGAACTCTCTCAGAGTCGCTTCATTCTCGGAGAAGCCTCTCTTCGACGGCAACTTTTCAGCAATCTATGAATTGCTTGATTTACACGTTCTCTTGCCTATCTAGTGTTACAAGAGATTCAGACTGGGGCAAACATTCGGTGGTTGACTCAGAGAGTGCCACTGCAGTTGCCGGATCCGAGTGTTATGGTTATGACGGTTGCCAGTCAATCAGATTGGGATATAATATTGATCCCAACGGATTCGAAGTGCCAGGGTCTTTGGGTTCCGCAGTCTCTAAGCAAGCAATTATCTTCCGCGGAATAATGTTTTTTAGGCTTGCTTTATGTCATTGCATGAACATTATTCAGAAACGCATGTCCAAATCCTGTCCGTTAATTCGACAGTAGTGGCGTATCTCCGGAACCAGGGAGGCACTCATTCGTTTCCGTTATTCAATTTAATGGAAAGAATCCGTCTGTTGGTTATAGTACACCAAGTTCTGTTTCGGTCCGTCATATTCCGGGTCGTCTGATTGTTTTACCAGACTCCCATTCACTTAGGGGTCGCTTGTTGCCGTCAGAATGGACTCTCAACAAACAAGTATTCAATCAGATTTGCTATCTATGGGAGCGCCCAATGATAATTTATTTACGACACAGCTTGCTAATCAATTGCAGACGTATGTGTTGGCTTGTCCGGATCTCTGAGCTAATGTTGTTAACGCTCTATTGATCTAGTAGGACGGAATGATAGGATACGCGTATCCTCCGGCGCTGTTGTTTCAGCAGGCATTGCTAAGATAAACAACCACAATACATTTCTGTTGATAGCATCTCTATCTTTACAGAGACCGTGGGTAATTTACTCTGATGTCTACTGTGGGACTTAATGCGAAATCTTCCTCAATGAGAGGATCTTTTTTCGCTGGGTAAATCGTGTCATCTTTATCACAACCCGCAAGGTCGCAACCTTCACGTATTCCGTGGTGTGGTCCGTATTGCATTGTAAGCATTGTACTGGACGAGCTTTGGACGCGATTTCTTACTATAGGAGATCCTCTTCTTCGCTATTCTATGCGGCTAAAGTGGAGGCTCTTCCGTCGTTGGTGTAGGGATCACTATGTTCATATTGTTGATCCCTCCATACTACTCATTGCAACTTTTTAGTATACTTGTTTGACAGATCTACTGCAGCCTGTTATTATTAAGGTTATAGGTTTATGTTACCTCATACCTATGCACTCTATGATAGTTTACAATTGAGTCTTATGTCTCTTTATCTAAGTCAGTTAGTAACTTTTTGATAAATAGACTTAGAATCTTTAGATTAAATTCCTATATGGAATTTAACTTCGGTTCTTATTTAGCTAAGTAATCATTTGAGCCTCTGGAAACAGTAGTTTTCAAATTCTGACCTTTTAGACAGTAATTCTGTTGGCTTCTCTTTTACTGAAGAGTCAGTGAGTTTCATGCACTATCGATGGATGATTTTCACTTTCGTAGTTTCGGAATCACTACTTCCTTTACTATTTAGGTTGGATTTTTGCATAAGAGTTAGGCTCCTAATATCCGGAACCTATTGTTATTAAGGTCCTTCCGTCTTCGTACGGGCATAGGCCTTTACTCTGTCCGGTTAGAGTTTATGTATTTATAAACAGATATCTGTTTATTACTACGGGCGTAAGCTTCTTCTGTCTTTGATGCCTAATAGAAGGACGTTACGCTCCATTCTATTGCTAATGGATTCAATTAACTATCGATACTGCTTATAGTATATCATTGACTCAGCAGTTGTGCTTAAGATTTCGGCTCATGGAGTAAGAGTTCTTCTACATCTTGGGCTTACATTAATAGTGTCGCTATTATAGATTTTTGAAGGCTGCTCATTGCGCTCAGCCATCCACATTCATGAATTTTTATCTCAGAAATATCGAGTCCATTTCTGGAGGCCTCTATTGTTAGGTCTATTATCTACTGCTCAGAATGTCATTCACTTAACAGTTGCTACTATAGCTAGGTAGGCTGTCTGTTTCGGCAGTGACTCCGTTCTGCTGCCCTCTTCGCTCTGGGCTATTTGACCCAGGGCAAGAAAAAGGGGGGGGGGGGGAGGGTGTTCCCTTGGGTCACCTGTTTTACTATGAAAACAAGGGGATACCTCCTCCGGAGTTAGTAATTCTGAGCTGTTGTTGGGATGGTTGTTTAGTGAGAAGTTTATGTTTTAAAAATTCATTCAAGTCTTAGTTTTTAAAGTATAGCTTTTGAATATAGCACGTGTCAACGGACATGATTATGCAATCCTCAGACACTTTTAAGGAGTATAAGAGTCTATTCTCTAGACTTACTTTATTTATTGGCTTACTTTAAAAATTATTAGTATAAGGATTATATTGGATATTAATAGAGTACATGGATGTATGATGCTCAATATTTTGGAAGGTGTTGTATCTTTCTAATTTATCATAAATAAGAAAGATACATGTAAGGCCTATTACTTCTTTTTCCCTAGAGGGGATGACTCTATTTTATATTATTGAGCGTATTCCATCTTGCTCTATGTCCTTGGCCCTCCAGACTTTTTACTATTCAGCTATGTCTGGGTCATTGGTACAGTATAAAAATGTTAAAAAATTTATAGTAATTTCTATATTTTTTATACTTACCAATGACCCAGACGGGGATGGCCCTCCCAGGAGTTGGGAACTCTTGCCTCCCCGCTGAGTACATAGCGCTTACCAGGCACTGGTTATTAGAATGATTAATGGCGCCAATTTCGGAACGTCCTTGACACTGCGCATGCACAGTAGAGGTGAAGTGTGGAGGGCCATTCAGGACATGTTTTCTTTGGTTTTAGATGCAAATTTTGGGGATTGGGGGGCAAAATTTGTGTTTGGCCCTATATTTTAAGAGTTAGCACCAGCTATGTCAGGGTCATTGGTAAGTACAAAAAATATAGAAATTACTATAAATTTTTTAACTTTCTTCAATTTCCGTCAAAAAATGTTGCCGCGGCCAACATTCTTAGAACTTAGTTTAATCAAACCACAATATTTCCCTTTGGCACACCCTACAGGGCACATTTATGATTTGATTGCTTTGAAACCTGGTATGCTTATTTAGGGTGACCTCTAGATGGGAGCTATCAATTTTCTTCAATTTCTGGCAAAAAATGTTGCCACGGCCAACGTTCGTAGAACTTAGTTTAGTCAGACCTCAATATTTCCCTTTGGCACACCCTACAGGGCCCATTTATGATCAGATGATTGCTTTGAAACCTGGTATGCTTGTTTGGGGAGATCTCTAGATGGGAGCTATCGATTTTCTTCAATTTCTGTCAAAAAATGTTGCCGCGGCCAACGTTCTTAGAACTTAGTTTAGTCAGAAGACTCAATATTTCCCTTTGGCACACCCTACAGGGTACATTTATGATTGGATTGCTTTGAAACCTGGCATGCGTGTTTGGGGTGACCTCTAGATGGGAGGTATCGATTTTCTTCAATTTCCGTCAAAAAATGTTGCCGCAGCCAACATTTTTCGAACTCAGTTTAGTCAGACCACAATATTTCCCTTTCGCACACCCTACAGGGCACATTTATGATTTGATTGCTTTGAAACCTGATGTGCTTGTTTGGGGAGACCTCTAGATGGGAGTTATCGATTTTCTTCAATTTCCGTCAAAAAATGTTGCCGTGGCCAACGTTCTTAGAACTTAGTTTAGTCAGAAGACTCAATATTTTCCCTTTGGCACACCCTACAGGGCACATTTATGATCGGATTGCTTTGAAACCTGGCATGCTTGTTTGGGGTGACCTCTAGATGGGAGCTATCGATTTTCTTCAATTTCCATCAAAAAATGTTGCCGCAGCCAACATTCTTAGAACTTAGTTTAGTCAGACCACAATATTTCCCTTTGGCTCACCCTACAGGGCACATTTATGGCTTTGAAACCTGGTATGCTTATTTACGGTGACCTCTAGATGGGAGCTATCGATTTTCTTCCATTTCCGTCAAAAAATGTTGCCATGGCCATCGTTCTTAGAATTTAGTCTAGTCAGACCACAATATTTCCCTTTTGTACACCCTACAGGGCTTTGAAACCTGGCGTGCTTGTTTGGGGAGGCCTCTAGATGGGAGCTATCGATTTTCTTCGGTTTCTGTCAAAAAATGTTGCCACTGGCAAAAAAAAATGACATTGGTACCAATGATCTTCAATTTTGCCATTTCCTTTATAACTTACCAAGTTCAAGTTTGTCAAGTTGAGCTACAGTGTCATTGACACTTTCATTATGATGTTTTATTGGAAAAAAGAGTGTGTGGAAATGGTATAAAACTTTTATTGCATGATCTTAGCCTTTTCCTGACCATTAACCCTTTACCCAATGAATTGGATGCATCCACCTGCCTGATTTACTGATTGAACATTTGAAAAAAATTATTTTCAAAGAAATATCATATGACCTCCTCAATGGAACAAGCTCGTTTTGTTGTAAGTATTTGAGAAAAAAAATAACTCGAAAAATGTTTGATGTCCTTGCATTGGGTAAAGGGTTAAATATTTATTTTAAAAGCTGCAAAACCATTCAATAACTTTCCAGATGTAGCCCAAGGTGTATGCAATTGTATTCTTCCTGAAGCTCGGAACCCTAACATTTGATCGTCTGTTTTTATTTTGAATGATAAAGGTGTGGCTTTGAATTTTGAATCTGTTTCAATAAAATTCTATTACCAAATGCTTCAAAACAGCAACATCATTGGGGACTGTTTTGGAACATCGTATTTCCAGGCTTTATTGGAAGTGCTGATTGTTCCAATAGAGTAGATCTCATGAAAACCCAGTGGAATGGAGCAGTGCCTTTTACTGCAGCAAACAAATTCTTTCTACCGGTGAAATAGGATCTGGTAACTAGTGGCTGTGGTAGAAGTCCTCTAATGTGGGCAACATTGGTATAAGCATTTCACTAGGCTTGACTTTATACTTGTGTTGCGATGATTATATAACCATAGATGTTGCAAGTGATCTTAAACACTGATAATTAAACAATTAATTTAGAGTAGGCGACTTCTTTAGAATGGCTCCTATGAAACTGGCTAAAAATATAAGTTTTTTTCAACTAGTGGAATAAAATTGTTTTATTCAAATACAGTGGGACCTTTTTAATTGAATAGTTAATTTGCTGGTAAAAATTATTCAAGTAAAATGAGTATTCAATTAACAGGGAATAGTTAATTGCCTGTATTTTAGATATAAACTTAGCATTTATTGTATCTTGCTTGACAGAGCTCATGGATTTTTTATTCAGTGAACAGGAGTTTACTCTATAAGGCCTAAAAAGTTGAAAATCTGTTTCTCAAACCCTCCCACATGGTCATTTTGTCTTCCGCATGCTCTCTTTTTTTTACCAATGCAAACTTAAAAACATAAAAATCAAATGTTTTGTCTGATATTTTACCCAAGTTAATAAAATTGATAAATTTGTCTCTTGAGTGCAACAAGGCTTTGCAGTGCTTTAGCATTGCAAAGTCTGGCACTTAAGGGACAAAATTCCCCGTGGGAACCCCGGGAAGTCAGCAGCACTTGTTTACTGTGGTCAACCAGTTCCGCTTTACTAGTAAAATAGGACCCAGTCACCAATGCTTGGGGTGAAAGTCCTCTAAAATGGGCAACATGTTGATCAACGATTGACTAAACTTGACTTCATCTCCATGTTGTGTCACGATTAGCCATGGTGCATAAATATGTGACGTTAACCACCAACAAAGACAAAGATAAGGGACAAAATACACCACCTCCCATGCTATTTGTAAATTATGAGGCCTAAAACTTATGAACTTTGGATGGCAAATAAATAATTACAGAAATAAAACATAGTAATTAAAAAATGCCCGCTCCCATGCAATTTTACAAAAAATGGCCTGAGAAACAGAAGATACACTTTGTGGGGCCTAAGCTATATGCAGTTAACAGATCAAATTTGTAGTAAATATATGGTAAATGGTTTTGTATTTGGATGTTATATTCAGTTCACAGGGTTATTTAATTAACCCTTTACCTAACAAATCGCCCGCATCTGCCCTGAGTAATATGCAAAGTGAGCAGTTGAAAAAATTAAATTTTTCAAAATATTTCAACAAAACCATATCATGTAATCCCTCATTGGAACGAGCTCATTTAAAATAATAAATTTTGATACCGTCTGCGTTGGGTAAAGGGTTAAGAGATATCCAGTCAAGTGAGTTCCAGTGTATTATGCAATTTCTTGTAGATATTGAATTAAATGATAATAGCAAGTGCACATAATTCTTTTTGTGATCACTTCATGTTGAAAAACTAATAAGAATCACTGAATTTATTTTTCTGTCAGTGAGAATTAATTAATAAGTTGTTCATATTTTATATGTACTCATGTGTTATGTTTATTAACAGAATTGAAAGGACATGTTGGGCAGATTATTCAAAATGAGAAGTATGTGTTAGCAGTTGAACAAAACAAAGTACTTATTCCACCAACCTACAATAAATACCTGGCATGGGGATTTGCAGATCTTAGCTTGAGGATAGGTTTATATGAGTCTGATAAGGTAGGTCACAGATTAATTTCTATATTTTTATACTGTAACCAATGACCCAGACTTAGCTGGTGCTAACTCTTAAATATTTAGGGCCAAACACAAATTTTGCCCCCCAAATCCCCCAAATTTGCATCCAAATAAAAAAAAACTTATGTCCTATATGGTCCTCTATACTTTTGCCTACTGCGCATGCACAGTGTCAAGGAAGTACCGAAACTGGCGCCAAGCCTCATTCTTTGTTTGGCCCTTCTGTCAGAAACATCTCACTGACTTCTGTGCTTATAAATCTCAGTTAAAATGATGCCAGACACAATATCATGATGTAAATGGTGGATCCAAGGATGCAATAAGAGGATGAGAGGAAGAAACAGTGGTTGGATGTGTTCAGGGCTGTAACTTATAATTTGTATTGAAAATTATTTCATGTTCCCAAATTTCGGGACATGGGCCTGATGTTTTCATTCTTGCTATGAAATCTCCTTTGTTTGTTAAGTGTTTCCTCTCTCCCCTTCCTTGACCCCCCCCCCCCCCCTCCCCTAGTTAATCCCTCATGCTTTTGGAACATTTTATCGAAAAAAAATTTCTTGAAAATTTCTTGGGAGTTTAACTTGGTACAGAATGTTTATTCTTTTATCCCATGGTTACTGGTTACGTCCTGACCCTTGGGGTGTTTAGGCGTTTTTGGTCATGCATCTACCATCTGATGTATTGCAGTTTCTTCTGATGAAGATTCTGCTTTACATCGGATAGTTTTAAGAATCTGTTACTGACTTTGGGCCATGTTTTTCAGTGCCTGGAGTCTTGTTTCCAGTTTTTATAGACTTTTGTTTACGTTGACAACGGTTACTTTCTTTTAGTAATTCCTTGTCATCTGTTAGGTTAGATATGTAGTCAGATACATTAATATACTCCGTAAGTGTAACATTAATTTTTTAGTTTGTTTAAAAAATTTTGTCCACACTTAGGCTTTTTTGGGATCCATTTGGGCTCATCGTTCCTATTGGGAACTTGGGCTCATGTCAACATTTTTCTAAATTTTTTTTTTTTTTTTTGAATTATTTTTCGAAATTTTGTTATGAATTGTATTATTATTATTATGTATCTTTATAATATTGAGGGTTAGTGCGAGTACTACGGCTAAATAATATTTTATAATTATGAAAGAATTTTGTTTAGATTGTAAATCGAGGAAGTCTTCCTCAGATTCTCATGCTCATTGTGTTTGCTGTAGTCATTGTTCTCACATTAACTCTTGTTCAGTTTGTACCAATTGGGATGACAAACATTGGAGATGTGCATCACGGTACATTGTTAGTGGTGAGAGATCGATGCCTGTTCTCTCACCACAAGGTCACTCTAGTTTTTAGCTCACCTGACTGAAAGTCAGGGGGGTGAGCTTTTCTTATCACTCTTCGTCCATCGTCCTGCATGAAGGTGGTGTTTGGGCCTCTTTCTCCTAAACCACTGGCCACATTTTAATTAAATTTCATGTAAGTAGTGGTTATATAGAGGCATTTTGATTTTTATGCAAATTAGGTTTCGGCTCATATTGAGCAGAGGGGTCTGGAAAAAATGGCCAAATTTTTTGAAAATCTTCTAATGAACCACCAGTAGCAGAGACTTGATATATGGTATATAGAGTCCTTTTGAGGTTTAGAATCAAGTTTGTTCAAGAGAAGTTTGTGGGGCATTATTTGCGTTCGTTATGGGAGGGGCAAAAATTTTGGCCACGCCTAAAATTTCTATTTTCAGAACCGTGAGGTCGATTTGAACCAAATTTGATATGAGATGATAATGGGTCATAAGTAGTTGATTGATGCAAAAAAATTTTTTCTCATTGCTCCGTAGGAACCTCGGGAGCTAAAAAAAAATAGAAAAAACCTTAAAACTGCCATATCTCCAAAACTACACGACACAAGAATTCTTATTTTGTATAAAGCTTACTTTTATTCAGTAGAGTAGAATGGTTAAAAAAAAATTCCTATAGGTTTGATCACAAGGTACTTTTTCAGGACTTTGAAAAAGTGCAGAGTCAGCACTTTTTTACACTGTAGGCAATGGGAGAAACATTAAAAAATCTTCTTCTCCAGATCCAGTAGGCAGAATCTTTTGATATTTGGTATGCAACATTGTGGGGTGGATCTGATTCAACTTTGTTCAAATTGGCCCTCTGGGTTCATATTTGGGCTCAGTATAGGAGCCTGATTTCGAACTTAGTGCATTTCAGGCAAATTTCTTAAAAAAATCTTTTTCTCCAGATCCAGCAGGCAGAATCTTTTGATGTTTGGTATGCAACATTGTGGGGTGGATCTGATTAAAGTTTGTTCAAATCGCCCCCCTGGATTCATATTTGGGCTCCCTATAGAAGCTCGAATTTGAACTTAGTGCATTTCAGGCAAATTTCTTTAAAAATCATCTCCAGATCCAGCTGGCAGAATCTTTTGATATTTGGTATGCAACATTGTGGGGTGGATCTGATTCAAGTTTGTTCAAATCAGCCCCGCTGGATTCATATTTGGGCTCATTATAGAAGCCTGAATTCGAACTTAGTGCATTTCAGGCAAATTTCTTCAAAAATCTTCTTTTCCAGATTCAGCAGGCAGAATCTTTTGATATTTGGTATGCAACATTGTGGGGTGGATCTGATTCAAGTTTGTTCAAATCGGCCCCCTGGGTTTATATTTGGGCTCAGTAAATGTTATGCAGAAGGCCTACACCACCACCTCTCCTAAATGTCTTTGGAAATCTTCTTCTCAAGATCCAGCAGGCAGAATCTTTTTATATTGGGTATGCACCATGCTTAGGAGGGTGAGATTCAATTTTGTTCAAGCCAAGTCCCTGGGTTCATATTTGAGCTCACTGTGGGAGCCCGAATTATAACTTTGTTCAAAATGAGGAATTTTCTTTAAAAATCTTCTTCAGATCCAGCAGTCGGAATGTTTTGATATTTGGTATGCAGCATCCTTAGGAGGGTGAGATTCAAGTTTGTTCAAGCCATGTCCCTAGGTCAATATTTGGGCTCACTGTGGGAGCTTGAATTGTAACTTAGTTCGAAAATGAGGAATTTTCTTAAAAAATCTTCTTCAGATCCTGCAGTCAGAATGTTTTGATATGTGGTGTGTAGCATCTTTAGGTGGTGGGGGAGGGATTTAAGTTTGTTAAAGCCAAGTCCCTGGGTCCATATTTGGGCTCCCTGTGGGAGCCCAAATTATAACTTAGTCAATATGAGGAGGAATGTTTCTTTAAAAATCTTCTTCTTCAGATCCAGCAGTCGGAATGTTTTGATATTTGATGTGCAGCATCCTTAGGGGGGTGAGATTCAAGTTTGTTAAAGCCAAGTCCCTGGGTTCATATATGGGCTCCCTGTGGGAGCCCGAATTATAACTTAGTTCAATATGAGGAATATTCTTTAAAAATCTTTTTTTTTTAGATCCACTGGTCAGAATCTTTGGATATTTGGTATAAGCTTTCCTTAGGAGGAGCAGATGCAACTTGTTGAAATCAATTCTCTGGGTTGATATTTAGGCTACCATGTCAGGTGAGTGCCCTCAGGCCCCCTGGGGCCTCTTGTTTTATTTTATTTCTTATTTCTGTAATTATTTCTTTGTATCAAAAGTTCATGTTCTTGGTTTATGTTTTAGGCCACATAATCTACAGAATAGCATTGGTGGTGGTGTATTTCGTCCCTTGAGAGCAAGAATGCTTTGCAATGCCAAAGCATTGCAAAGCCTTCTTGCACTCAAGGGAAAAATTTATCAATTTTTTTAACTTGGGAAAAATATCAGACAAAACCATTGAATTTTTTTATTTTTATACTGTACCAATGACCCAGACTTAGCTGGTGCTAACTCCACAAAAACCAGGGCCAAACACAAATTTTGCCCCCCAATCCCCAAAATTTGCATCCAAAACAAAAAGAAATCATGTCCTAAAGGACCTCCATAGTACGACTCTACTGCGCATGCGCAGTGACGCAGTCGTCCCGAAATTGGCGCCAAATATCATTCTCTGTTTGGCCCTTCATCAGTCAACATCTCACTGATCTTTGTGCTTGTAAATCTCAGTTTAAAGGATGCCAGACACGTAATTCTTGGAGAAAATGTGATTCTAAGGAGGATAGAAGGAGGAGAGGAAAAAAGAAGTGGCAAAAAATAATCAGGGCTGTGCTTAAAATTTTTTGTTGAAATTATGTTAAGTTGCCTATTTTCGAGGCAAACGCCTCTTGTTGTCATTCTTGCTAATTGTTGCACTGCTTATTCAGTGTTTCCTCTCCCCTAACCTTCTAAAGTCCCCCCTTGCAATTCTCCCATGCTTTTGGCATATTTTTGAGAAGTTTCATTTCTAAAAATTCCCTGGGAGAGTTGCTTGGTTACAGAATGTTTTCTGTTATTTTCCCCATAGTTACGTTTTCACCCATGGGTGTATAACGTTTGTGTTCTGCATCTTCCATCTGATGTTCTGCAGATTCTCCCCTGGGAGTCTCTGTTTTGCATCAGATAGAGTGTAATTGATGACTGATTCCGGGCCAGTTTTTTCAGTGCCTGGAGTCATGTTTTCTTCTGTGTTTACACTGTTTGTTTTCATTGGCAACAGCCTTTTTTGAGGGGGGCTGTTTGCCTTTGAGGTAGTTTATCTCATTATAAGATACATTTATATTATCCGAAAGTGTCTCATTAATTATTTTATATAATTTTAAAATTTTTGACCACACTTTGCCATCGGATCCATCGGGGCTCAACGTTACTTTTCAGCAACTTGGGCTTCTTTGAAAAAATATTTTTTCAAAATTATTTTGTTTTGCAATTGTTTTTTCATTTATTAATGGATCATGTTATTATGTATCTTTGTGTCAGGGGTTTTTGCGAGTAACTAGGACTTATTGTTGTTCTTTCACAATGAAGGGAACTTGTTCAAATTGTAATAGGAAGAAATCTTCCTCTGACTTTCATGATTATTGCATTAATTGTAGTCAGTGTTCTCGCATTAATCCCTGTCCTGTATGTGAACATTGGGATGAGAAACATTGGAAACGTGTGTCACGATATGTTGTTTCTGGAGAAAGAGCGATGCCAGCTCTTTCTCCACAAGGTCACTCTACTCTCTCAGTTTCTATTTCAGAGGAACCAGAACAGGGTGATGTTTCCATGTTATCTTCTTCAAGTGTGCGTCCGTCGTCACAATTAAATACAGAGCTAGCGGCAAAAGTGCTCATGGAGATTAGACAAATGTCGTCCGCTAGCTCGCCCGGTGTAGCGTCCATTCACCGAATGGTTCGGCAGCCGGGTTCGTCCGATGCGGTCCAAGAGGAAATTTTGGGTGATGCGAGCACTATAAAAATAATAGATGCACACCCAGTGACGGCGGATAGTGAACGAGAACGGAGGAAGCCTTTTAGTCCGGTTCCTAGCTCGTCCAGGTCCAGCCGGGCCGCGAGCGAGAGAGGCCCCTCTCTCGTACAACAACATCTGGGACCAGATGTTGTGGTACAAAATGTGTCTTTAGCGGAGCATACGTCCGTCGCTCGGGACGCTCCGTTGTATAAGCAGTCCGCAGAGACTGTTAAGGCTTCCTCTTCTCGCCGGCGCACACGACCGCACCTTGGCTGCGTGACCTCCGATATTTTGCCAGCTTCGCCGACGAAGGATTATTCGGCGACCAGGTCACACCATCCGGCAGCCAGGGATTCGAGACCGATGGACTCCGGACGTTCGCATAGGAAAAGTATGCGGGAGCCATCTGATGCGGAGCTGCCCTCGGCAAAGCAGCGAAAGACCGCTCCTCCGCAGGTCTCGACGTCGGACATTCTAGTGCAGATAGCACAGCTTATCGCAGCATCCCAGCAGCCGACAGAGACGGTGTCGGATCAAGAATTATCCGACGGCGCTGGGTCGGTACGCTCCGCCGAAGCATCGGGGGCGGACGACCGGGAACATCGGGAGGTCCGACCAGATGGTGAAAGGGATACGGATGAATTGGAGCTATCCCTTTCGGAACAACACAAAGCTGCCGTAGACTTCATCCGGCACTTTCTTCCTCAAGTTGTTCCGTCGGGCCAGACTGCTGCGCTTCCGGACAGGAGAATTATAGCGTCATTGGACTCTGATTTTTTCGAGCGGTTCAGGGACATCGCTCCCGAGTTTCCGTCGCAGTCCAATAATGTTGCAAGAACATTTGAATTATTGAACGACGCTATTTTTAAACTTGCTTCCAGGACAGGGAAAGCAGGCTTCTTGTCCGCAAATACTCTCAACCTGCCTTTCATTAATGCAAGGAATAAATTCGACACGGCAGGTCAGGGTATACCGAGAGTTCCTCTGCGTATGGACGACGAGGCGGAAGACTTAGAGCTATCATTACCGTCGTCAGCTTCTATTCCAACCGCAGTGTTGGAAACAGCTATCGCGTCTAACAGAGCCAATTTAGATGCCTTATCTTACGCAGATCACCTTACGAAGGCGTTATCACTGCGTCTTCAAGGGGAAGAGTTTCAGGATATACAATCCTCCTTAAGACTTCTTTCAAGGGCAGTAGCTTATTCCACGTGTAACTCCGCCCTTTCAGTGGCAAATCTGGAGTTGGTTAGACATGACGCAGCCCTGTCTACATCCACACTAGTGGATTCTAAGGTGAAGAACTCTCTTAGAGTCGCTTCGGTCTCAGGAGATCTTCTCTTTGACGGCAAGCTTTCCGCTATTTATGATAATATTAAAAAGAAAGCTAGTGATTCTCTGTTGTTTAGATCCGCTCCTAAAAGGTCGGATTCAGCAGACACGAATAAGGCGGGCACTTCTGGGTCTTATCCGCCCAAGAGAGGTTCCTATAGAGGTTCCGGTGCGTCCTCTAGCTCTTATTCGAGAGACCGTCAGGATAGCGACTCTCGTTCGGGACGTCCTTCAGGCCGGGACAATCGGTCGGACGCCCCGAGGTCGACGAGGCGAGGTGCGGGTCGTGGAAGACGTGGTTTCTCCTACCGCAGGCCTCGCAGATCCAGGAGGTGATGGCTCAAACCTCTATCGCGTTCCGGTTGGCGGAAGGTTGTCGAGTTTTTCTCAAGAGTGGGCGTCGATTACGGACGACCCGTGGGTGAGAGGAGTGACTTCGGAAGGTCTAAAGATATCCTTCAAACGAAAGCCTCCATTAACTCGAAGTCCAAAGTGGACTCATCTTCCGTCAAACCCTCAGAAAAGAGACGCTCTGCTATCAGAGGTGCAGTCTCTTTTAATGAAGAACGCGGTAGAGGTCGTAGAAAACCAGGAATCGCTGGGATTCTACAGCCATCTGTTTCTGGTTCCGAAACCAGACGGCTCGTTCCGTCCAGTCATAGATTTGAGCTGGATAAACAAGCTGATCGTCGCTCCGAAGTTTTATATGGAGACGATTCGATCGGTCAGAGCGAGTATTCGGGTGAACGATTATGCAACGAGCATAGATCTCAAAGATGCGTACTTTCACGTCATGGTACATCCGACATTCCGAAAGTATCTACGCTTCGCAGTCCTAGGAGTGGTGTATCAGTTCCGGGCCATGTGCTTCGGATTGAATCTAGCACCCTGGGCTTTCACTCGGGTAATGAACTCGGTAATGATCTACTTCCGAGCTCATTCGTCTGCGGTAACGTCGGCCTACCTGGACGACATTCTTCAGAGGTACGGCAACGAGTTAACGCTTCAGAACGATGTTCAGAATCTTCTTCTATTGCTCCGACGTCTCGGTTTCATAGTAAACGAGGAGAAGTTGGATCTGGTGCCGTCCAAGTCATTCACTCATCTGGGAATGAGCTTCGAGACGCACAACAATCTCGTTCGTCTGCCGTTAACCAGAGCGAAATTAGTCAGTTGTTACGCTCGCTATTGTCTAAATACAGACAAAGTCACAGCGAGAGAATTTATGAGACTGATAGGTCTGTGCGGAGCCGCTGCGGATCTCATTCCGATGGGACGGCTACGCACACGGCCTCTTCAAATTTTCCTGACTCAGAATTGGAGTGTGAAAATTCATTCGCTCGATGTAGACGTTCTCTTGTCAGATCAAGTGAAACAAGAGATTCAGACTTGGGCAAACATTCAGTGGTTAACTCAAGGAGTTCCGCTGCAGTTGCCGGATCCGAGTTTTACCATTATGACGGATGCCAGTCAAACAGGTTGGGGTGCATCATTAATCCCAACGGATTCGAGATGCCAGGGTCTTTGGGATCCGCAATTCCTGTGCAAGCACATAAACATCAAGGAAATGATGTCAATTTGGCTTGCGTTACGTCACTGGATGGACATTATTCACGATGCTCATGTCCAAATCCTATCCGACAATACGACAGTAGTGGCGTATATACGGAATCAGGGAGGCACTCATTCAGTTCCGTTGTTCAATCTAACGGAAAGAATCCTTCTGTTTGCGTTGGAACATCACGTTCTTCTTTCGGTCCGTCACATACCGGGTCGTCTGAATGTGCTAGCAGACTCCCTTTCACGAAAGGGTCGCTTGTTGCCGTCGGAGTGGACTCTCAACAAACAAGTATTCAATCAGATTTGCTACCAATGGGAACGGCCAATGATAGACTTATTTGCGACACATCTCAACAATCAGTTGCAGACGTATGTGTCCCCGTGTCCGGATCCAAGAGCATTTGCAGTAGACGCTCTATCGATCCCTTGGGACGGAATGATAGGATATGCGTATCCTCCAGCGCCGTTAATTCAACAAGTATTGCTAAAGATAAAACAATCTCAATGCAAGATTCTGTTGGTAGCATCTCTGTCGCCACAGAGACCGTGGATAAATCTACTCAGGTGTCTGTTGTGGGACCTACCGCGGAAGCTCCCTCCACGAGAGGATCTTCTTTGGCAGGGGAAATCGCGCCAACTGCATCACAACCCGCAAGGTCTCAACCTTCACGTTTTTCCGTTGTGCGGTCCTTCTTGCATGGCAAGCACTTTACAGGACGAGCAGTGGACGCGATTTCTAACTGTAGGAGGACCTCCTCTTCGCTAAACTATGCGGCTAAGTGGAAGGTTTTCCGTCGTTGGTGTAGGGATCATTCTGTTGATATATTTGATCCCTCTATACCAGACATTGCTAACTTTCTAGTATACTTGTTTGACGAAATCAAACTGCAACCGGTTACTATAAAGGGTTATAGATCTATGTTATCTGATACCTATGCACATCATGATAGTTTACAAATTGGATCTAATGTCTCTTTATCGAAATTGGTTAGAAACTTTTCGATAAATAGACCCAGAACTCTTAGATTAATTCCTAAGTGGAATTTAGCTTGGGTTCTCCTTAAATTGAAGGAAAAGCCATTTGAACCTCTTGGGACAGTAGATTTCAAATTCTTATCTTATAAGACAGCTTTTCTCTTAGCTTTCTCTTCTGCCAGAAGAGTCAGTGAGCTTCATGCACTATCGGTGGATGATTCTCATTATCGTAGTGTTGGGAACACTATCACCTTCACTACTAATGTCGGTTTTTTTAGCTAAGAATCAGGCTCCTAATAAATATCCGGAACCTATTGTTATTAAGGCTCTTCCGTCTTCAGACGGGCGTAGGCCTTTACTCTGTCCTGTTAGAGCACTACGTATCTATAAACAGAGATCTCAGTTCATCAGAAAGGGACGGAAACGTTTCTTTCTGTCTTTGATGCCTAATAGAAAGGACATTTCAGTCCATTCTATTGCTAGATGGATTCAGTTAACTATCCGTACTGCGTATGAAGATTTATCTTCTTCTCAGCAGTCTGTGCTTAAGATTTCTGCTCATGAAGTAAGAGCTCTTTCTACTTCCTGGGCTTATGCTAATAGTGTTGCTATTACAGATTTAATGAAGGCTGCTTATTGGTCTCAGCCATCCACATTTACTAATTTTTATCTCAGAAATATTGAGTCCATTTCTGGAGACCTGCATTGTTTAGGTCCGTTATCTGTTGCTCAGAATGTCGTCCACTAAACAGTTGCAACTATAGTTATGCAGGCTTTCTGTTCCGGCAGTGACTCCGTCCGGCTGCCCTCTTCGCTCTGGGCTATTTGACCCAGGGCAAGGGGAAGGGGGGGGGCGGGTGTTCCCTTAGGTCACCTGCTTTATAGTGAAAAGCAAGGGAATGCCTCCTCCAAGACAGTATTTCTGAGTCGCTTCCGGGATGGTTTTAAAGTGTAATATTAATGTTTAATTTCATTCATGTCTTATTTTTAAAGTGTAGCTCGGTGTGAAGCATTTGTATATGTCAAGTGTCAAACGGGCTTTAATATACAATACTCGGACACTTTTAATGATTATAAAGAGTCTCAATTCTCTGGACTACTTTATTTATTGGCTTGTTTTAAAAATAATTAGTATAAAGGTTATACTGGATATTAATAGAGAACATGAATGTTATTGTGCTCAATTATTAAGGGTAGTGTATCTTTCTAATTTAAATATTAAATAAGAAAGATACATGTAAAGCCTAATACTCCTTTTCTCCTTAAGGGGTTACCTCTTTATTTTATAATTGAGCTTATTGGATTTTCCTCTATGTCCTAGGCCCTCCAGCCTGTTTACTATTCAGCTAAGTCTGGGTCATTGGTACAGTATAAAAATGTTAAAAAATTTATAGTAATTTATATATTTTTTATACTTACCAATGACCCAGACGGGGATGGCCCTCCCTGAGTTGGGAACTCTTGCCTCCCCGCTGAGTACATAGCGCTGACCAGGCACTGCCAGTAAGAATGATATTTGGCGCCAATTTCGGGACGACTGCGTCACTGCGCATGCGCAGTAGAGTCGTACTATGGAGGTCCTTTAGGACATGATTTCTTTTTGTTTTGGATGCAAATTTTGGGGATTGGGGGGCAAAATTTGTGTTTGGCCCTGGTTTTTGTGGAGTTAGCACCAGCTAAGTCTGGGTCATTGGTAAGTATAAAAAATATATAAATTACTATAAATTTTTTAACTTTTTTTAAATTTACATTGGTTATAAAAAGAGAGCGTGCGGCAGCCAAACGGACCATGCGGGAGGGCCTGAGAAACAGATTTTAAATTTTTTTTAGGTCATAGCAGTGCTTTCTTGATAGCAGACAAAACTTAACTAGAATCCACTGCCAGAGTAGTTTTACTATTCTCAGCAGACCTTATGATTGGAATTTGGGGATCCTGTTCTGAAGTCACAAAGCTTATCGAAGTAGGAAATATTCCCCAAATGGCTAATCATACTTTATTTGTATGAGTCCAAGTTGTTTTCACTGATCTAGGTGCTATATGCATTGTAATAACATTTTGATCCAGTGTTTTTCTTGTTTGGAAGCAAGAGCAGCTGTAGATTATGAAAATAATGGCAACATCATTACACAGAAAATCAACCTTCCATGAGAAGAGAAAATCAGATTTAGCAGATTTTTCAGTACCAGATGAGTTGAGTTTTATGTTCCCTGGACATTTTCGAGGAGAATATAATTACAGTTTTGTCCATCCAACCATTTTTGTGTTCTGCCTTTATCTGGCCTTAAATAATTATTTGGTGGCCACATCCTGTTCAGAATTCCCACAATGCATGCTTGTGACTAAAGGGTGTGTCATGACCTTGTCCAAAGATCATTTCTTTAAGGTCAAGGTTACAGACTATTCATTCATCCATTTTAACAGTTTGGTCTCTATACTCCCAGAAAATTTTCAGAGAGCATATACTTACCTCCCTGTTTGTTCATCCATCCATCCATCATCGGTCTATTCTAGCTTAGTCCAGTCCCCAAAAAATCATTCAGTGCATAGATCTCGTTCATTCTTCATACAATACTTGCTTATGATCTGAGTTTGTCATGATCTTGGCCCAAGATTGGAAATCTGAGGTCATAATTCACGTAATTTAGTCCGTTTTGAAAAAATTTAAAAAGTATTGAAATTTGAATCAGTCTGGAAAATGTCATCAAAAGTATGGAAAGAATACCAAAAATATTTGATGTGAGTATTCTCTAGAAGGTAGCACTATAAAAGAAATCAATTCATAGAAGTCACAGTGGAATATTTTGCAACATATCATATATTTTTAAGGAACAATAATGAAAAAAATCTGTTTTTGATCATTGCAGGCTTTGTGCATACTTGAAGAAGTTGATGAAGCAGAAATCCTGACATCTGTGTGTCCTAATGCCAAGATATTCATCACTGGTGGAATTAGCTGTGTAAGCATATATCAGAGATGGGCAATATACCGAAAAACCGAACCGATACCGATATCATGGGGACACCGAAAAACTGAACCGACCCAATCTTTGAATACCGAAACCAACGGTATTTTCAATTTTCCCTGTGCATTCACTGTTTATAAGGCCTTGATGAGGACTGATAGCAGTTGAAGTGTTCATTTTCATGAAACAAGTGACTGATTTTATTTTTCAGTTTTGTTAAGCCTTAAGGACCAGGGCAGTTGTACTAAATTGTCAATAGTCTACGACCTGTACATGTCCAGTTGCTTAGCAGTGATTTCTAGCCAAGTCTTGGCTGCCTTAACAGGCAGCCAAGACTTGGCTAGAAATCACTGACCAGATAATTTTACTACTGTCATCAGGCCCACCTAAAGATGACATCTTCAGGACACACATTCTATGATTACAGACACCTTAAGTGGAGCTTGAAAGGTTAAGGCGTATTTAGAACAAGTCACCAAATTACTGTAGATATGATCTGTGTTGACAAAAGAATGACAATGTTGAGCCCATTAACAATGGCATGTGTAGCACTGTGATAGAATGATACAAGAACAACTTATTCTGTATTTTTCTGACATGGATTCTCCTTTGGTACTATCAGTGAATCTGAAGTCACATACCGAATACCGAACCGATACCGTGGTATGCCCACACAAAAATACCGAAACCGATACCGAACTCAAAATTCCAATACCGCCCATCTCTAGCATATATTGTCCATTTATTTCATATTAACCATTAACCCTTTTAACTCTGGTGGTATCATCCATGCCAGTTCAATGGCAGCAATTAGAAGAGTACATATTCATTATTTGGGGTTGACCAATCAATATTTTCACCGTGCAGCCTCAGGTCTGTGTGTTTTAAAAAAATTTCAGTCCGAATTAGGTCTTTAAAAGTCAAAAGTTTTTCTGATTGATACTTTATCCTATTCAATTTGTGAATAATTTTGAAGGAGAATAATTCAGAATTTGAACCCCTCCCAGATTTGCTGGAAAACCTTTTTTGTCAGGCTTCTAAACATTGAAAGAATCTTTATTCAGAGGGGTTCACAAGGTATGCTTTTTAATTTGTAAGTTAAAAATTAAAAATGTGGATTGGGATTTTTGTGTGTGGGGTTGGGCACATCTGATCGATTCATTAAGTAAGAAGTCTATAATAAATATAAGTAGAACATATATTGACTAAGGTTTAATCCCCTGAAGGGAAATTTATGATTCTACAGCTCCAGAAAGTCAATCATGGTTCCCTGGAAATTCTTTGACATATTATCAATGGTTGTGGTTTATAGTTTATGAGATTACAAAGTATATCAACTACTGCCGAGACAGCTTTGCTGTTGTATCTATGGTTTAATCATGTGAATGAGAATTTTCCGATAATCGGTTCTGTAAATGAGTCCCAATGCCCGGAAAATTCATAGACTAGAATGGGAAATCAAAGATTGCAGAACACAATCTTTGATTCCGACTTCTGTTCTATGAATTTCCTGAGTATCTGGACTGATCTTGAGAAACGAGAACTGTAAAATTCATAATATTGTGACTGACTTTCAAAATTGACAGCCATAAAATTTCCGTTCCTGCACTCAAACCGTAATATAGACTTGTAAAACACTGTAATTTTTTTTATAGGTGGTGAATGTTTGGGAGTATGTTCAGAAGGAGAAAAGAATAATCCTCAAGCAGCCATTGTATGGTCACACTGAGCCAGTCACCAGTTTAGCAGCCACAACAGCTTATAATCTGATTGTTAGTGGTTCAAGAGACCGCACATGTATTCTGTGGGATCTGAGTAGATTGGTGTTTGTCAGACAGTTGGGTAGACATGTTGCTCCTGTAGCTGCAGTGTGCATCAATGAACTCACAGTGAGTTATCATATTTCGCTAATTTCTGATTTTTCTTATGTAGTTAACTGGTAAAGTGCTAAATCCTTTTTTATCAGTACAATCTGTTCATTGCCTTTGCCTTGTTACAAATTATGGAAGAGTGCCTGTAGACACTCTTCCATAACTAAATCCTTAAAGACTAAATAATTTCATTTTGAAGATAATATTAAGCACTTCCACTGTAACGTCTTTAAGTTGCAAAATTTAAACTTAAGAATAAAGCCTAAAAATGGGCTTCCAGCACTCTACAATTTAAAGAAATTCTGTTAGTACTGTGTATTTTGAATTAGAAAATAAAGGTTTTTACATATTGTTTTTATGCAGTTGTTTATGTCATAGTATAATGATTGAATCTGATCTTGAGATTGTAGGTTGATAAGGGGATGGCAGTAAACCAAAATGTTTGAAGCTAGCAGTGTTCAATGAATATTTAAAACATTTTTTACCCCCAAAATTGTTTATATCACACACAAATGTAATTTGAAGGTTTTGTCACTGCAGCAATTTATTTGTTGGTAGGTGAATCTGTAGAAATCTTATGAAGCAAACTTCTACATGTCTTAAGATATTGATTTCAAACTTGGTATACAGGATCAGCATCAAGTGCAGACATTTGTGACATAAATATGCAGTCATCCCTTCCTCAAGCATAATAGAGGTATTGTCTTTAAATTTTTTACAGCTACAATATTATGGGAAAATCTCATGGAATAAGCTACAGCTGCATTTCTTAAGATATTGTTTTGAAACTTTGTATACTTGATCATCATTAACTCTTGAACCCTGACTGTATCTTTCATGTCAGTTCAATAGCAGCAGTTGGAAGAGTCCACATTCATTATTTGGGGATAAACCAATTAATATTTTCAACGTGCAGCCCTGAGGATGCACGTTGAAAATATTGATTGGTCTACCCACACATTCATTAAGCATCCATCCTACTTAATGAAGTTATGATGTTTCTAGGTCGGAAAGACGTCCTCTCAGGTTCTAAGGGTTAAGTGCAGGGTGCATAATATAAATTTTGCGCTAGCTAGATGCAGGTGCTCAAGAGTTATTGTCCTGGAATGCTACAGTATTAATAGTGTGGGCAAATCTAGTTGAGAGAACTACTTTTGTTTTCTCAATACATTGGTGTGAAACTATGTATGCATGATTCACATTAAGTGCAGAGGTGTCTATAACATACACTTGCCACATCTCCATGTCAGCACTATAGAGTTATTGTTTTTGACTTCTACAGTTATAATAGTAGACCCCTGCGAAGCTTCGAGATTTGATTCAGATTCAAATCTTCTGTGAGATTTGTTTCGATTTGAATCCATTGATGGGTATTCGAAATTTCAAATCCATGGCACAGTTTTGTTGTAGTTATTACTATGATGTTTTATTGAAGAATTCCCTCCAGTACAGTTATCAAAAACTAATATACAATTATAATATAATAATAACCAGGTACAAGAACATTTTTGTTTGTCTTGATAGAATTGTAATCTGTACTTGTCGAGGCGGCAACTGTTATCTTTAAATAGGCACAGAATTACAATATAATAATAAAAGCAAATGTGACTCACAATTTCTTCTCTTGGAACTCACATGCCTTTACACGTTACTCAATTTATTTACATTAATATTGAGTCATGGAATGATCATGTACTCAAATGCCATGAATGTTAATTGAAAGCCCCATAGAATGTGACTAATCCAAAATGTGAAAGCTAAAATGGCAGAAATTCATTCTCTTTTCAATATGCGAGAGGTTGACAAAAAATACATATGTAAAGAATGTTTGGTGCGATCGTGTTCTGTTTGCTGCATCAATATAATGGGAGCAAGAATGTGCAGTTAAACTAAGTATCATTTTGTTGTGATGTGTTCCAGTTGGATTGATAATAATCATTCATTGCATATTGGGGGTGCGGTGGCGCAGTTGGTAGAGATGCAGGCTGCAAGCCGAGAGGTCCTCGGTTCGAATCCCACCTGCGGCAACCGCGTTGTGTCCTTGGGCAAGACACTTCACCCCGATTGCCTACATGGGGGCACGATGACGCTGTGTACTGGGGCGTACTGCACGTCGCTGGTGCGCATGTCTTCACCCAGTCTAACCCTGCCTGTGCTGTGGTGCAGAGTTCAGAGTTACGATGTTGGAGAGCTGACAGCTGCTCGTCGTTGCTCGGTGGTTCTCTCCGGGTACTCCGGCTTCCTCCACCCGTAAAACTGTCACGGTCACGATTAGCCATTGTGCATAAGTATGTGACCTTAAACACCAATAAATAAATAAATAATAATAATAAGATTGCATATTACATGCTTATAAACATAACAACCATTTTATAATGATATATTTACACCGGCACTCCAAATATTACATAAGTTTTTCGTTGCCGTCACAAAAAATGGTGCAGTTCGCTGACTTTACTAGGTATTTAACCCCTTCGCTGCTGTGCAAGTTTTTAATTTCCTGTGCTGAGCCATATATGGGGGAAAATGGAAAAATGAAAAATGAAAAAAAATCAGAAACGTAAAATAATTTGTAATTTTCATCTGCTAGAACATATTTGAACATGTTTGGAGTCCAATGTTTAGTTCCAATCACCCATTGAAACGTCGTCGTCTTCACTTTCGATCGCATCGGAACTCCCCTCAGATTCATCAGAGTCGCTAAAATCACTTGAACTATCTAAATCACCAGGATCACTATCATTGACTGCATACAATTCTGCAACAACTTCTTCGGTTGTGTACAATCTTTTTGACATGTTTGTACTACAAGAACATCAGGAAAAGTAACTCTCATTGGAAATTTTACATGCGGTTCACTCGGGTATTTCCGTAAAAATGACGGAAATTACTCGAAAATATATCTGACGTCACATTGTCGGCCTCTTACATGTGTCACCAAGTGCGTTATATTGAGAATACTACTGTGCGGCGTATTGATGTTACCTGTGTGGTAACTCCGTACTCAGTATGGACGTGTAGCACAGGGAATCAAATTTTATGTCTGTACTCAGTAGGGACCTTTAGCAGCAAAAGGGTTAACACAAGGTTGGATTCGATTTGGATTTGGATCTTCCTTAAGATTCGATCTGTGATTCAATTCGAGCGGAAAATTAAGATTCGCAGATGCCTATGTAATTGTGTGGAAATATCGTGTGGAGGGAACTATTTCTAATTTTTTTAAGATATTGGTTTGAAACTTGGTATAAATGATCAGAATCAAATGCAGATGCATGTGACATCAATTTTCTGTGGCACGATTCGAGCATTACACAGTTATTGCTTTTTAATTCAGCTGTGGTAATGGTATGAGAAAAGTACTTTTTTAATTCTTTAGCTATTTGTTTGAAATTTGGTATATATGATCAGTGCAGGTGTACATGTGATTAATTTTCTGCAGCCCAATATAAGTGTTGCAAAGTGAAGGCTGTTGGCCTTATTCAAAATTTACTGAGTGTGTGTGCAAATTTTGTTGAGTGAATGGCTTTTACATCTTGTATATTAGTTTGAAACTAGATGTACATATCAGTACTTAATGCTGATGTGTGCAACACAATTTTGTTATGCCACTGGTTGTTTTACAATGTTATTGTGCATGGATTTATTGAAAGCTGTGTGGGTATTAATCACCTTCAATGATGTTGTTTGTGTTAAGGGTTATAAACCATAATTAAAGGGAGAGGAGATGATAAAATTTGAATGGTAACTTTGTATAAAATAGGAAAGTAACATTCTGTCCATTAACTGTAATGAGTGTTGTTGGATTACATGCATTAATTTTTAGCTCAACTTTGGCAAAGCCAAATTTGAGCTTTTGTCATGGCCCGTTGTCCGTCTGGTCATCTGTCCGTATGTCAACAATTGGATATGGCTCGGGCTAGAGGCCGTATTTATGAACCGATCTGTACAAAACTTCTTGGGTACCTTTGTTATGGCCGAGGGACGCGAACGAGTGTTTTTGGCTGCGGTCTGAAATTCAAGATGGCTGCCAGCCGCCATTTTGTACCGACGATGCAGAAATCTGTTTTTTGTACAGAACTTCCATATGAAAGCTCTGATTTGAAAATTTTTTTGTATGAATGTTTAGTACCATGAGGTACATCACATATCATACAGGTTTTTTTCTCGTGCTTAAATTATGCAAATTAGACTAACTTTGATTTATTTAGTGTTACTTTCAGCACTGTCAATGCAAATGCCAAAACGGCTCAGGCTAGAGGCCGCATTTATGATCCGATCTTTACGAAACTTCTTGGATACCTTTGGTATCACCGTGGGACGAGAACGGGTGTTTCTGGGTGCGGTCCGAAATTCAAGATGGCCACTGGCAGCCATTTTGTACAAAATTAGGTGCAATTAGATTTTTGCACAGAACTTCCATATGAAAGTGCTGATTTGAAAAAATTTTTTGTCTGAATATTTAGTACCATGGGATATATCACATATATTATGGGTTTTTTTCTCGTGCACAAATTATGCAAATTAGATGAACTTTGATTTTTTCAGTGCTGCTTACACACAGTAAGTACACATGTCAACACGGCTCGGGCTAGAGGCTGTATTTATCAACCGATCTTCACGAAACTTATTGGGTACCTCTGATATCACCTTGGGACGAGAACGAGTGTTTTTGAGTGAGGTCCAAAATTCAAGATGGCTGCCAGTGGCCATTTTGTACCAAAATTAGGTCTAATCAGTTTTTTGTACACAACTTCTATACGGCTCAGACTAGAGGCCGTATTTATGAACTGATCTTTACGAAACTTCTTGGGTACCTTTGTTATCACCGTGGGATGAGAACGAGTGTTTTTGGGTGTGGTCCGAAATTCAAGAAGGTCACCAGCAGCCATTTTGTACCAAAATTAGTGCAATCAGTCTTTTGTACAGAGCTTCTGTATGAAAGTTCTGATTTGAATAAATTTTTGTATGAATGTTTAGTAAAATGAATACATCACATACAGTACGGGTATTTTTCTCGTGCAGAAATTATGCAAATTAGATGAATTTTGATTTATTTAGTGCTACTTATACACTGTAAGTGCACATATCAATACGGCTTAGGCTAGAGGCTGTATTTATCAACCGATCTTCACGAAACTTCTTGGGTACCTTTGTTATCACCTTGGAACGAGAACGAGTGTTTCTGAGTGCAGTCCAAAATTCAAGATGGCTGCCAGTGGCCATTTCGTACCGAAATTAGGTCCAATCAGTTTTTTGTCACAACTTCTATACAGCTCGTATTTATGAACTGATCTTCACGAAACTTCTTGGGTACCTTTGTTTTCACCTTGGGACAGGAATGAGTGTGTTTTGGGGTTCCTTTGTTATCACTGTGCTATGAGAACAAATATTTTGGGGTTCAGTCAGACCCACTCTGGGACTCAAAGATTTCTTTTCTAGTTTAGCATCTGACTGTCACCCACCTTTACAATACTTTACCTATACATTTGTTACAGGCTACGGTCAGTATTTATGTACAGACCGTTACAATACTTTATATGTACCTTTGTTATCAGGTCATTACCTATATGTTTGTCATTGCTGTGTCACATACTATACATGTACATGTCTTGACAAGTTGAGGTACAGTGTCCTTGACACTTTCATTTTTATATAATAGGGAGATATTGCAACATGTGCTGGTACATGTCTACATGTGTGGACCATTAATGGAGATGAGATCGCCTGTGTAAATACAGCTACTGCCAGAAATCATCAAATACTCTGTTTATCAATGTCTCAGGTAATATATTAATATGTTTTAACTTTTTACATAACATGACCAGAAAATGCCACTTGCAAAAAAATGTCTTGAATAACACAAATTTTCATTTTATGCCTGAAGACATAGCTTCTGACCCCTCATTGGAATGAGCTTTTTAAGCTCATTCCAATGAGGGGGTCATAAACTATGCATTGGGAGCAACAAATGAGAAAATAATGTCTGAATTGTGACTTTTGTGAATATCACTGGTCAGATTTTTAAGCATCATATTAGGTGAAAGTTTCATATGTTTTGAGTAGCACACATCAGTAACTTGCTTTTCTGACTTATTGATTATTTATTTGTGCTTAATATCACCTCAGAATCTAAGACGGAAAAAATAATATTGCTTTTCTGATTGCAACATCATGAGTTTAAATCTGACCTTATTGTTTCTGGATATCACTTAGACAAAAGCACATATTCTTTATTGATTTGTCTTCAGCAAAGATTTTTTGTCTTTGATGCTACTCCGCAGTCAACACTTGACCATTTTAGACTTAATTTGTATGCAATTTTCAATCTTGTGACTATACAGGCAGAGGACTAGAGCATTTGGCTTTCCTTCTGTGCCTTTCTCCTGCCTTCTATTCTTCTTCATTTTCCTCCTATATATTGATTTGGAGCTGTATCTCAGGTATGAAAGGTATTTTAAAATTGGAAAGTCGCATTGTTGACCATGCTTTTGAATTGACATTTCATGTTATATATCCAGTCAATCATTGAGTTATGCCCCTTATTTACATGCAGATAATTAATTTTTTTTTCAGAAAAATTAAAAGTTTATAGCTTTCATCACCTAAAGTTTGTTTTGAACAACACAGTATTCTCAGATTTGCGAAACGTCTTAATTTATAACAAAATAATATCAGCCTCTCTTTTTAAAGCTGTTTTGTCTGTAAAATGTTGAATTGTTTAATTTTTCTCTGATAAAGTCAGCAGATCTTTTCAGATACTAATTTGTCTGGCATCTTTTTGTCTGGTATCCATCCGTCTGCCTGTCTGTGCATCTTAATAAGGTCTGTATTCCCACGTTAAAGTCACATCACAATATTTGTTTTTCTGGCCCATAAAAATCTCTCCGTTATCAACATGTTGTTTGTTAGGGTCATAACTTCTTAACAGTTGAATGTTTTCTAGCAAAACTGTATTGAAATTGGTATTGTCTTAGCATTGCAAACCCTTCTTGCACTCAAGAGACGCAATACCCCACCACCCATGCTATTCTGTAGATGATGAGGCCTAAAGCATGAAACAAACCAAAAAGGCCTAAAAAACTAAAAATCTGTTTCTCAGGCCCGCCCACATGGTCCTTTTGGCTGTCGCATGCTCTCTTTTTATAGCCAATGTAAACATAAATAAAATAAAAATTAAATGGTTCATATCTGATATTTTACCGAATTTAAAAAATTGATAAATTTGTCCCGTGAGTGCAAGAAGTCTTTGCAGTGCCTTAGCATTGCAAAGCCTTCTTGCTCTCAAGGGACGAAATACACCACCACCCATGCTATTCCATAGGTTATGAGGTCTAATACATAAACTAAGAACATGAACTTTTGATGACAAAGAAATAATTACAGAAATAAAAAATAAAATAAAAAAACACTCGCCCGCATGCAATTTTACAAATAATAAACAGAATAATAAACAGAAGACCTACTTTGTGAGGTCAAATATAAACTTTTGATGGCAAAGAAATAATTACAAAAATAAAATAAAAAACACTACATGCAATTTTACAAAAAATAGGCTGCGAAGAAGAAGATCTACTTTGTGGCGCCTAATAGATAATGAATCATGCTTCATAATAAACTCTGTATCAAGTTCAAGAACACAGCTCAAAACTTTATCCATTGTTAACATTTTGTTTTGTTGGGGCCGTAATTTCTTTAGCCTTGAATATTTTAGCACTGAATATTTCTGGACAAATTCTCATGAACAGATGAATTATGTCATGCATCATAAATAGGCCTGTACTGTCAAGGTCACTGAACCTTATTTTTGTCTCACCTGCTTCAGCAGAGGTGAGACATATGTGTTACTTATTCCAAAGGCCAGCAGCCATCAACACTGGACTATAGCTTTTGAACCATTCAAAATAATTCTGTGTAACTTCACTGGTTTATACCACACCATGTCGTGATATGTCTCAATCAAAATCATGCCACTGGTTTCAAGGTCAAGATTGCTGTTACTAAATTTCACTTCATAGTTGATTAAGTTTTTTAATTCGCGATAACTTTTAATCAGTGAATATAATTTCATGAAAATTCAGGGGTTATATGTCACCATGAGGTGATATGTCAAAATAAATATTATGTCACTAGTTTCAAAATCAAGGTTGCTGTTAACAGAAATAAATATGTTTTGCTGGTTACCTGGACATGTAGGTATCGCAGGTAACACCAGAGCAGACTGTGCAGCAAAACAGGCTTTACCCAAGTCTCTCACTGATTTTAACATCCCTTTCAGTGACTTCAAACCACATATCGGTAACTACATCAAATCTGTATGGCAGGCAGATTGGGATGCAGTGACAAATAACAATCTCGATCGCTTCTGACCAACTATTTCTGACCAACCTTTTTAATAAATTTTAAAATTGCTTTTATTCTTTTAATCAAGACTCTTCAAGCCCCAATTCATCAGGTTGATATATAAGTTATTTACTTCTCTTATCTCATTACCCATTGTTGTTCAAATCACTCCGGTCTTTGACAGATCTATTGTAGTTATTTTCAAAATTTTTATACTATAACCCAATGGTCCAGATTTAGCTGGTGCTAACTCAAAGTTAACAAGGGACAAACACAAATTTTGACCCTCCAATCCCCAAAATTTGCTTGCAAAACCAAAAATTAGAAGTCCAATCTGGTCCTCCATAGTTTTATTCTCTGCGCAGTCGCCAGGAAGTGTCCAAAATTAATGCCAACATCATTCTTTGGCACTAAAGTCATCAACAATGAAATGACATATGTGCTTTAAAATCTCCTTTTTTGAGGATGCCAGACACAAATCAATGCAAGAATTGGTGGATCCAAGGTTGTTATTGGATGATGGAAGTGTTCAGTGGTGGTTTTTGACTTTCAGGGCTGTAACTTTATAATAATTATAAAATTATTTCATGTTTCTCAATTTCAGGACATATGCCTGATGTCATCATTTTTGTTAAAGATTATTCCACTGTTTGTTAAGTATTCCTTCCCTATCCTTCCATGAACCCTTCCTGTTAAACTCTTAAGCTTTTTTGCTAATTTTTATTGAAATTTTTTATTAAATTTCTTGGGAGTTTAACATTTATTACAGAATATTATTCTGTTTCTTCCCCATGGTTACATCCTCACCTTAGGGGTGTTAGGTCACTTAGTCTTGCATCTTCTATCCGATGTATCGTTTCTAAATGAAGATCTAGCTTTGCATCTGGTAGCATTAATGGTTTTCTGACTTTGGGCCTTTTTGTGTGCCTGATGTCTTGTTTACATGACGTTGTTTACATTGATAGTGTCCTCATATATAGGTAGTTTTTTTATATTCTATTACTGTAGAATTACTGTAGGATACATGGATTATTATTCCAGTAGTGTAGCTCCAAAATTTGAATTTTGTCCACACTTAGGCTCATTTGGGATGCCTTTGGGCTCTTAATGTTCCCTTTGGGAACTTAGGCATTTTTTCAAAGAAATGTTTTTTTCAAAAAATACTTTGAATTAATTTTTGATTGCTATTATTCATGTATCTTAATTATATATATTTTGTTGTGGAGTGTGGAGGTCTGATATCGACTTTAGTCGATGCACTCCTGCGGACTCTTGTCATTCTTGTGTTCACTGGAGTGACTAATGTTGGAGACAAGTGTTGCAGTACATTGTTGGTGATGAGGTTCTGAGAGCAGGACTCTCACTGTGTTATAATTCATTTTGTCAGTTTCTATTTCAGAGGGACATGAACATGGTGATGATATTCTGACACCCATCCAAGTGTGCTACCATTGTCGCGCTCCGTGGAGCATATAGAGCTAGCTGCAGTGCTTATGATTGGAAGAGTTAGGACCTTTTGTTAAGGGTTTTAATCTCTTGCAAGCAGCTAGCTCAACCAGTGAAGTGGTACTCCATAAGTCTGTTGCGGTCTAAGAAGTGATTTGGGTAGATCGAGCACTTTAATATAAATAGCTCACCCAGCGACGACGAAAATAGGAAGGAAATAGGGAGGAAGTCAACAAGTTTCTTGTACTCAGTAAGGTCTATAGAGCGGGAGAGGCCCCTCTCTAACCTAACAGACATTTGGGGCCAAATGTTGTTATGAGAAACTAGGACGAGCTGGAGCATATGTCTGCCCTCCACTCTGGACGCTCTGTTTAGTTTGCAGCTGGAGTCGGTTTCAGTCGCGGCTTCCTCCGCTACATTTCACAAGCCAAAATGAGCTTTTCTGGTTGGAAACTTGCATGAGATGGAGCATACGTCCGCCCACCTTCGGGATACTCCGTCTAGTCTGCAGCCGGGTCGGCTTCAGTCTCGGCTTCCTCCACTAGATTATTAAAGTGCACACGACCGCATCCTAGCTATCCGACTTTGAATATCCAGCCTACTGCATGAAGAGGGAACTACTCTTTGCCCGTGAAGTCAGATCATCCGGTAGCTAGGGAGACGAGACCTCGATCATTGGGACGTACGGAGAAGAGATCCATTTCTGACATACCGTCCCAGGAGCAGCAAGCGGCTAGGAAACAGAAGACCGCTGCTTCTCAAGCCCCGATGACGGACTTGCTGTCAGAGATTGTGCAGCTGATCCCAGCATCCCAGCAAGTGCAGATGCAGCCTCCCTCAGTCTCAGAACCTGAGCTGCCGGATGGTGCTGGGTCGGTCCAGTCATCTGTTCACACAGATGCAAGGGACCGCGATTCGCAACTGATTCTCTCGGATAGTGAAAGGGATAAGGAAGAGGATTACCCTTCCCTTTCGGAACAGCACAGGGTTGTGATGGATTTCATTCATCAATACTACCCTGAATTTGTTCCGACGAATCAGAATGCTGTGACGACAAGGAAGAAACTGCTGGCGTCGTTGGACGCAGACTTTATCCGGACAAAGGAGGAAGTCCTATCATTTCCGGTCCAGTCTAGGCAGGTGTCGCAGGTCTTCGGCCATATAGACAACGCCATGTTTAACCTCTCGAGTTCGAGAAGAAAAGGCGGTTTCTTAGCTACATCTTCCATAAACTTACTGTTTCATGGACTACGTTCATTTAAAAATGGTTGGAGAAGATGTTCGGAGAGCTCCGCTGCGTTTGAAATTGCTGCCTGGGGATCTACATGTATCCTTGCCTGCATCATTCACTATTCACTCAGACAAAAGGCATTTTCATCAAGTAGAGTGAATTTGGAAGCAATGTCTTACGCAGATCACTTTACTAGAGTTATGGCGCAACGTCTCAATGGGAAGGAATTGGAGGACGTTTGTACCTCTAATAGAGTTCTTTCCAGGGCAATTTGTATTCCACGTATAACTCTGCCCTTACAGTGGCTAATGTGGAGTTAATTCAGACGTGATGCTGCCCTTGCGTCGTCATCACTTATAGATAACAAGGTGAAAAGCTCTCTCCAAGTCACTCCGGTCTACGGGCATACTATTTTGGACGACAAGCTTTCATCAGCCTGTGATTAGGCTCTTTAGAAAGCGGCAAGTGATCTGGTATTGAAGTCGGCGTTTCATCTTCAGCAGACAAGAGTAAAGGAGAGCGTTCCAGATCTAAACTTCAAAGGGAACTCCTCACGAGGGCACAAGAAGCCCTCTTACAAATTTCTCCGGAAGTCGCCAATGTAGTGACTTGGGAAAGGGGAAAGGTCTGATCAGGATTATCGGTCAGACTCCCATAGGTCGACAGGACGAGGTTCTTCGCAGGGAGGATGTAGTTTCTCCTCCTGTAACTCTCGCAGGTCATACAGATGATGTTCAAGACCTCTATTGCTTGCCAGTTGGCAGAAGGGTATCATCTTCGCGAGAAACTGGACAGCAATCACGGAAGATCAGTGGTTGAGAAGTGTAGTCTCGGATGGCCTTCGGCTATCAATCCGAGTGGCACCCCCACCAACTAGATGTCTATGTTGGTCAGATCTTCCATCGGGTCCTTTCAAAAGAGAGTCTCTCCTAGCAGAGGTAGAGGCTCTATATTAAAGGAAGCAATAGAGGTCGCCGAGAATCAGGAGTCTCGGGGTTTTTACAGTCACCTGTTCCTTGTACCGAAGCCAGACGGCTCGTTCCGACCAGTTATAGACTTGAGCTGGATAAACAAGCTTATCGTGTCGCCAAAATTCTATATGGGGACCATTCGGTCAGTAAAAGCGAGCATCGAGTGAACGACTATGCAGCAAGCATAGATCTAAAGGATGCGTACTTTCATGTCCTGGTATATCCGGCATTCAGAAAGTACCTGCGGTTCGCTGTACAAGGGAAGGTGTATCACTTCAGAGCAATGTGCTTTGGTCTGAACCTGGTTCCCTGGGCATTCACTCGTATAATGAACTCGGTAATGTCGTACTTCCAAGCTTATTCATCTGCGGTAACGTCGGCTTACTTGGACGACATTCTTCAGAGATACGGCAACAGAATTATTCTTTAGAACGATGTTCAGAATCTGCTTCTTTTGTTCCGACATCTCAGTTTCATCGTAAACGAGAAAAAGTCGGATATAGCTCCGTCACAACAATCTGGTTTGTCAGCCATTACCCAGAGCAAAATTTGTCAGTTGTTATGCTCATTTTTGTCTACACTCAGACACATTAACAGCGAAGGAATTCATGCGACTGATGGGGCTGTGCAGAGCAGCTTCGGATCTTATTCCGATGAGTCGCCTGCGCCCGCGTCCCCTCCAGATATTCTTTACTCACAACTGGAGTGTGATGACACATTCACTCAAAACCAGTATTGTTTTGACAGGCCTAGTAAAACAGGGGTTCAGATTTAGGCAGATATTCAGTGATTAACTCAGGAAGTTTTACTGCAACTGCAGATTCCTGCTTTCACGATTATGACGGATGCGAGTCAGACGGGTTGGGACGTGACCCTAAGTCCCGCAGACTTGAGGTGTCAGGGTCTTTGGGACCCTCTGTTCCCAGAGAAGTGCATAAACATCACAGAGATGATGTTATTTTGGTTAGCGCTACAACATTGGATGCACATAATAGCAGACGTCCATGTTAAATTTTGTCTGACAATTCGACAGTAGTAGCTTACATCAGGAACCAAGTTGACATTCAGTAGATTCTCCTATACGTCGTAAATCATCATGTTCATCTTTCTGTCCATCATATACCAGGTCATCTGAATGTGTATCACAAGCTCACTCTCTTGGAAAGGTTGCCTGTTGCCATTGGACCGGACTCTCAACAAGTGAATGATCTCATGGGACGGAATGATAGGATAGGCGTATCCTCCAACTCCATTGAGTTAGCACATTCTGTTTAGTTCAAACAGTCTCGTTGCATAATCCTGATAGTAGCACCTTTGCAGTCACAGAAACCTTGGATCAATCTTCTCAGGTGTCTGTTATGGGACTTTCCCCGGAAGCTTTCTCCACGAGAGGACCTTCTTTATCAGGGGAAGTATTTGTTCTTCACGTCCTTCTCTGCCCTTAGCGGCATTATAGAGTCGGTCAGATGTGAGGGACCCTTGCGGTTCCTATACTATTTGATGATGAACTCCAGAACGATTCAAATAATGCGTGTGAAAGGGGTTCATTACAATTTCAAATCCCCCCCCCCCCCCCACACACACTGCCAATGTGTTAAGAGGCAATTACCGGGCAAGACGTAGCTTTCTTCCTGTAAGCCTTCCTTGCATTTAAGTTCATAACATGCATTTCATGACTTCTTGATTGGCAGTTGGGTCATGTTTTATGGGGAACTCATGGGCACATCCACTTTCTAGTTGGTTGTTTTCCTGTGGTTGTTCGTTTATATGTCATATATGAGCATATGATTCATCGTCAATAAATTGCTAGCCTTGGGGTACCTGGGAGGCTGTCTAGTCAGTTAACTGGTATTCAGATGATTACGTGCAGGATTTCAATGCTCACATGCATAATAATCGCATTATTAGGCAGACGTATTATTGTATGTTATGGAACTTAGAAACAATTATTTCGATGGCGGTCCGTGGCGAGTCTGTTAATCATAGCTTGATCCATTTCTAGATCCAGGATTGTGGGGGGGGGGGTTCAAAATTTGTGTTTGGCCCTTGATAACTTTGAGTTAGCACCAGCTAAGTCTGGGCCATTGGTAAGTATAAAAAATATACAAATTAGGCCATAAAAAAAGAACCTCTGTTTATCAGGCCCACGTGCATGGTCATTTTTGCTGCGCATGCAAACTTTTTATCACCTCCAAAAATCTTTTAAAATTCAAGTTATTATGCTCATTTTGGTAAATCGATAGTACCAATGCTTGCATTAGCTAATTTTAAATACCACACACTCTGCATTTATTCAACAGCATACTTTGATAAAGTTTGTGGGTTTTAGCAATACTCAAGTCAGAAAATGTTTTATACCGTAAAAAGTAAGTATAACAACAGACAGAGCGGCAGTGTCTTTCAGACTGACAACAATTACAAAGGGGAAGGGTTGATTTGCACCAAGGTTGATTCGCACCAAGGTTGATTCGCACCAACCCTGAGAAACTCTGCAGAGTCAGGCGCAGTGTTGAATGGAACACATTCTCCAGACATTGTTTTTTGGTTTTTTTTGTAAATGGCCGTCATTGTGTTATTTGAAACTGTGTAGCTAGTTGACCAGTTATGGAATTAAGTGAATTTTGGGAGCAGGATAATTGTTTGAATCAATGATATATCAAACAATAACCTTTTATTGATATAAAGTAACATTTGCATTTGAAAATAAATTGTATATTATCAGCTGTGTGTAGTCGAATTGGGAAAAAAAACACGCAAACATTTATTCGTTTTGTATTTAATTTTTCAGAAAAATATGATTTGTGGATGAACTGCTCGTTCAAATAGATTGTTATAATTACGAATATATTGGGAAAAAATTCTGATTCACAATTTTCTTTGGCAAGTTGTGAGGGAATTTCATATTTTGATAAAATAAATCTGTGAAAGTTGGTAATTTACAGCACTTCGACATTTTTCCCAGAGACGTTCTGTCTCTGTAATGTTTTGCCCCGTGCCGCCGAATAATTTTTACGTTTCACTGAGAAAAAAAACATTCCAAAAACCCTTCATTTATTACTCAACACACCTCCAGTGAATAACCAATGTGGCTGCGTGGACCACCAGGACGTTAGGTGAGGGCAAATTACCACAAACAATCTCTTGTGAGAAATAAAAAAATTAAAAAAAGCTGCCCGTCCGCATCCTTTTTGGGGAAAAATGGCCTGAGAAACAGACAATCAACTTTGTATGGCCTTACTTTAAATTTATAATATTTTTATACTGTACCAATGACCCAGACTTAGCTGGTGCTAACTCTAACAAAACCAGGGCCAAACACAAATTTTGCCCCCCAATCCCCAAAATTTGCATCCAAAACAAAAAGAAATCATGTCCTAAAGGACCTCCATACTACGCCTCTACTGCGCAGTGACGCAGATTTCCCGAAATTGGCGCCAAATATCATTCTCTGTTTGGCCCTTCATCAGTCAACATCTCACTGATCTTTGTGCTTGTAAATCTCAGTTTAAAGGATGCCAGACACGTAATTTTTGGAGAAAATGTGATTCTAAGGAGGATAGAAGGAGGAGAGGAAAAAGAAGTGACAAAAAATAATCAGGGCTGTACTTAAAATTTTTTGATGAAATTATGTTAAGTTGCCTATTTTCGAGGCATGGGCCTCTTGTTGTCATTCTTGCTAAATGTTGCACTGCTTATTCAGTGTTTCCTCTCCCCTAGCCTTCTAAAGTCTCCCCTTGCAATTCTCCCATGCTTTTGGCATATTTTTGAGAAATTTTATTTCTAAAATTTCCTGGGAGAGTTGCTTGGTTACAGAATGTTTTCTGTTATTTTCCCCATAGTTACGTTTTCACCCATGGGTGTATAACGTTTGTGTTCTGCATCTTCCATCTGATGTTCTGCAGATTCTCCCCTGGGAGGCTCTGTTTTGCATCAGATAGAGTGTAATTTGATGACTGATTCCGGGTCAGTTTTTTCAGTGCCTGGAGTCATGTTTTCTGGTGTTTTTACACTGTTTGTTTACATTGGCAACAGCCTTTTTTGAGGGGGGCTGTTTGCCTTTGCTGTAGTTTATCTCACTATAAGATACATTTATATTATCCGTAAGTGTCTCATTAATTATTTAATATAAATTTAAAATTTTTGACCACACTTTGCCATCGGATCCATCGGGGCTCAACGTTACTTTTCAGCAACTTGGGCTTTGCTAAAAAAATATTTTTTCAAAATTATTTTGATTTGCAATTGTTTTTTCATTTATTAATGGATCATGTTATTATGTATCTTTGTGTCAGGGGTTTTTGCGAGTAACTAGGACTTATTGTTGTTCTTTCACAATGAAGGGACGTTGTTCAAATTGTAATAGGAAGAAATCTTCCTCTGACTTTCATGATCATTGTATTAATTGTAGTCAGTGTTCTCTCATTAATCCCTGTCCTTTATGTGAATATTGGGATGAGAAACATTGGAAACGTGTGTCACGATATGTTGTTACTGGAGAAAGGGCGATGCCGGCTCTTTCTCCGCAAGGTCACTCTACTCTCTCAGTTTCTATTTCAGAGGAACCAGAACAGGGTGATGTTTCCATGTTATCTTCTACAAGTGTGCGTCCGTCGTCACAAATGAATTCAGAGCTAGCGGCAAAAGTGCTCATGGAGATTAGACAAATGTCGTCCGCTAGCTCGCCCGGTGTAGCGTCCATTCACCGAATGGTTCGGCAGCCAGGTTCGTCCGATGCGGTCCAAGAGGAAGTTTTGGGTGATGCGAGCACTATAAACATAATAGATGCACACCCAGTGACGGCGGATAGTAAGCGAGAACGGAGGAAGCCTTTGAGTCCGGTTCCTAGCTCGTCCAGGTCCAGCCGGGCCGCGAGCGAGAGAGGCCCCTCTCTCGTACAACAACATCTGGGACCAGATGTTGTGGTACAAAATGTGTCTTTAGCGGAGCATACGTCCGTCGCTCGGGACGCTCCGTTGTATAAGCAGTCCGCAGAGACTGTTAAGGCTTCCTCTTGTCAGCGCACACGACCGCACCTTGGCTGCGTGACCGCCGATATATTACCAGCTTCGCCGATCAAGGATTCTTTGGCGACCAGGTCACACCATCCGGCAGCCAGGGATTTGAGACCGATGGACTCCGGACGTTCGCATAGGAAAAGTATGCGGGAGCCATCTGATGCGGAGCTGCCCTCGGCGAAGCAGCGAAAGACTGCGCCTCCGCAGGTCTCGACGCCGGACATTCTTGTGCAGATAGCACAGCTTATCGCAGCAGCCGACAGAGACGGTGTCGGATCGAGAATTATCCGACGGCGCTGGGTCGGTACGCTCCACCGAAGCATCGGGGGCGGACGACCGGGAACATCATGAGGTCCGACCGGATGGTGAAAGGGATACGGATGACTTGGAGCTATCCCTTTCGGAACAACATAAAGCTGCCGTGGACTTCATTCGGCACTTTCTCCCTCAAGTTGTTCCGTCGGGCCAGACTGCTGCGGTTCCGGACAAGAGAATTATAGCGTCATTGGACTCTGAATTTTTTGAGCGGTTCAGGGACATCGCTCCCTAGTTTCCGTCGCAGTCCAATAATGTTGCAAGAACATTTGAATTATTGAACGACGCTATATTTAAACTTGCTTCCAGGACGGGGGAAAGCAGGTTTCTTGTCCGCTAATACTCTCAACCTGCCTTTCATTAATGCAAGGAATAAATTTGATACGGCAGGACAGGGTATACCGAGAGTTCCTCTGCGTATGGACGACGAGGCGGAAGACTTAGAGCTATCATTACTGTCGTCAGCTTCTATTCCAACCGCAGTGTTGGAAACAGCTATTGCGTCTAACAGAGCCAATTTAGATGCCTTATCTTACGCAGATCACCTTACTAAGGCGTTATCACTGCGCCTTCAGGGGAAAGAGTTTCAGGATATACAATCCTCTTTAAGACTTCTTTCAAGGGCAGTAGCTTATTCCACGTGTAACTCCGCCCTTTCAGTGGCAAATCTGGAGTTGGTTAGACGTGACGCAGCCCTAGCTACATCCACACTAGTGGATTCTAAGGTGAAGAACTCTCTTAGAGTCGCTTCGGTCTCAGGAGAACTTCTCTTTGACGGCAAGCTTTCCGCTATTTATGATAAAATTACAAAGAAAGCTAAGGATTCTCTGTTGTTCAAATCTGCTCCTAAGAAGTCGGATACAGCAGACACGAATAAGACAGGCACTTCTGGGTCTAAAGCGCCCAAGAGAGGTTCCTAGAGAGGTTCCGGTGCGTCCTCTTGGTCTTATTCGAGAGACCGTCAGGATAGCGACTCTCGTTCGGGACATCCTTCAGGCCGGGACAATCGGTCGGACGCCCCGAGGTCGACGGGGCGAGGTGCGGGCCGTGGAAGACGTGGTTTCTCCTACCGCAGGCCTCGCAGGTCCAGGAGGTGATGGCTTAAACCTCTATCGCGTTCCGGTTGGCGGAAGGTTGTCGAGCTTTTCACAAGAATGGGCGTCGATTACGGACGACCCTTGGGTGAGAGGAGTGACTTCGGAGGGTCTAAAGATATCCTTCAAACGAAAGCCTCCATTAACTCGAAGTCCAAAGTGGACTCATCTTCCATCAAATCCACAGAAAAGAGACGCTCTGTTATCAGAGGTGCAGTCTCTTTTAATGAAGAACGCGGTAGAGGTCGTAGAAAACCAGGAATCTCCGGGATTCTACAGCCATCTGTTTCTGGTTCCGAAACCAGACGGCTCGTTCCGTCCAGTCATAGATTTGAGCTGGATAAACAAGCTGATCATCGCTCCGAAGTTTTATATGGAGACGATTCGATCGGTCAGAGCGAGTATTCGGGTGAACGATTATGCAACGAGCATAGATCTCAAAGATGCGTACTTTCACGTCATGGTACATACGACATTCCGAAAGTATCTACGCTTCGCAGTCCTAGGAGTGGTGTATCAATTCCGGGCGATGTGCTTCGGATTGAATCTAGCACCCTGGGCTTTCACTCGGGTAATGAACTCGGTAATGATCTACTTCCGAGCTCATTCGTCTGCGGTAACGTCGGCCTACCTGGACGACATTCTTCAGAGATACGGCAACGAGTTAACGCTTCAGAACGATGTTCAGAATCTTCTTCTATTGTTCCGACGTCTCGGTTTTATAGTAAACGAGGAGAAGTCGGATCTGGTGCCGTCCAAGTCATTCACTCATCTGGGAATGAGCTTCGAGACGCACAACAATCTCGTTCGTCTGCCGTTAACCAGAGCGAAATTAGTCAGTTGTTACGCTCGCTATTGTCTGCACGCAGACAAAGTCATGGCGAGAGAATTTATGAGACTGATAGGTCTGTGCGGAGCCACCGCGGATCTCATTCCGATGGGGCGGTTACGCACACATCCTCTTCAAATTTTCTTGAATCAGAATTGGAGTGTGAAAATTCATTCGCTCGATGTAGACGTTCTCTTGTCAGATCAAGTGAAACGAGATTCAGACTTGGGCAAACATTCAGTGGTTAACTCAGGGAGTTCCGCTGCAGTTGCCGGATCCGAGTTTTACCGTTATGACGGATGCCAGTCAAACAGGTTGGGGTGCATCATTAATCCCAACGGATTCGAGATGCCAGGGTCTTTGGGATCCGCAATTCCTGTGCAAGCACATAAACATCAAGGAAATGATGTCAATTTGGCTTGCGTTACGTCACTGGATGGACATTATTCACGATGCTCATGTCCAAATCCTCTCCGACAATATGACAGTAGTGGCGTATATACGGAATCAGGGAGGCACTCATTCAGTTCCGTTGTTCAATCTAACGGAAAGAATCCTTCTGTTTGCGCTAGAACATCACGTTCTTCTTTCGGTCCGTCACATACCGGGTCGTCTGAATGTGCTAGCAGACTCCCTTTCACGAAAGGGTCGCTTGTTGCCGTCGGAGTGGACTCTCAACAAACAAGTATTAAATCAGATTTGCTACCAATGGGAACGGCCAATGATAGACTTATTTGCGACACATCTCAACAATCAGTTGCAGACGTATGTGTCTCCGTGTCCGGATCCAAGAGCATTTGCAGTAGACGCTCTGTCGATCCCTTGGGACGGAATGATAGGATATGCGTATCCTCCAGCGCCGTTAATTCAACAAGTATTGCTAAAGATAAAACAATCTCAATGCAAGATTCTGTTGGTAGCATCTCTGTCGCCACAGAGACCGTGGATAAATCTACTCAGGTGTCTGTTGTGGGACCTACCGCGGAAGCTTCCTCCACGAGAGGATCTTCTTTCGCAGGGGAAATCGCGCCAACTCCATCACAACCCGCAAGGTCTCAACCTTCACGTTTTTCCGTTGTGCGGTCCTTCTTGCATGGCAAGCACTTTACAGGACGAGCAGTGGACGCGATTTCTAACTGTAGGAGGACCTCCTCTTCGCTAAACTATGCGGCTAAGTGGAAGGTTTTTCGTCGTTGGTGTAGGGATTATTCTGTAGATATTTTCGATCCCTCTATACCAGACATTGCAAACTTTCTAGTATACTTGTTTGACGAAATCAAACTGCAGCCTGTTACTATAAAGGGTTATAGGTCTATGTTATCTGATACCTATGCACATCATGATAGTTTACAAATTGGATCTAATGTCTCTTTATCTAAGTTGGTTAGAAACTTTTCGATAAATAGACCCAGAACTCTTAGATTAATTCCTAAGTGGAATTTAGCTTGGGTTCTTCTTAAATTGAAGGAAAAGCCATTTGAACCTCTTGGGACAGTAGATTTCAAATTCTTATCTTATAAGACAGCTTTTCTCTTAGCTTTCTCTTCTGCTAGAAGAGTCAGTGAGCTTCATGCACTATCGGTGGATGATTCTCATTATCGTAGTGTTGGGAACACTATCACCTTCACTACTAATGTGGGTTTTTTAGCTAAGAATCAGGCTCCTAATAAATATCCGGAACCTATTGTTATTAAGGTTCTTCCGTCTTCAGACGGGCGTAGGCCTTTACTCTGTCCTGTTAGAGCATTACGTATCTATAAACAGAGATCTCAGTTTATCAGAAAGGGACGGAAACGTTTCTTTCTGTCTTTGATGCCTAATAGAAAGGACATTTCAGTCCATTCTATTGCTAGATGGATTCAATTAACTATCCGTACTGCTTATGAAGATTTATCTTCTTCTCAGCAGTCTGTGCTTAAGATTTCTGCTCATGAAGTAAGAGCTCTTTCTACTTCCTGGGCTTATGCTAATAGTGTTGCTATTACAGATTTAATGAAGGCTGCTTATTGGTCTCAGCCATCCACATTTACGAATTTTTATCTCAGAAATATTGAGTCCATTTCTGGAGACCTGCATTGTTTAGGTCCGTTATCTGTTGCTCAGAATGTCGTCCACTAAACAGTTGCAACTATAGTTATGCAGGCTTTCTGTTCCGGCAGTGACTCCGTCCGGCTGCCCTCTTCGCTCTGGGCTATTTGACCCAGGGCAAGGGGAAGGGGGGGGGGGGGGGGGGGGGGGGGGTGGGTGTTCCCTTAGGTCACCTGCTTTTTGCCTCCTCCAAGTCAGTATTTCTGAGTCGCTTCCGGGATGGTTTTAAAGTGTAACATTAATGTTAAAATTCATTCATGTCTTATTTTTAAAGTGTAGCTCGGTGTGAAGCATTTGTATATGTCAAGTGTCAAACGGGCTTTAATATACAATACTCGGACACTTTTAAATGACTATAAAGAGTCTCAATTCTCTGGACTACTTTATTTATTGGCTTGCTTTAAAAATAATTAGTATAAGGGTTATACTGGATGTTAATAGAGAACATGAATGTTATTGTGCTCAATTATTAAGGGTAGTGTATCTTTCTAATTTAATATTAAATAAGAAAGATACATGTAAAGCCTAATACTCCTTTTCTCCTTAAGGGGTTACCTCTTTACTATATAGTTGAGCTTATTGGATTTTCCTCTATGTCCTAGGCCCTCCAGCCTGTTTACTATTCAGCTAAGTCTGGGTCATTGGTACAGTATAAAAATGTTAAAAAATTTATAGTAATTTATATATTTTTTATACTTACCAATGACCCAGACGGGGATGGCCCTCCCTGGAGTTGGGAACTCTTGCCTCCCCGCTGAGTACATAGCGCTGACCAGGCACTGCCAGTAAGAATGATATTTGGCGCCAATTTCGGGACGTCTGCGTCACTGCGCATGCGCAGTAGAGGCGTAGTATGGAGGTCCTTTAGGACATGATTTCTTTTTGTTTTGGATGCAAATTTTGGGGATTGGGGGGCAAAATTTGTGTTTGGCCCTGGTTTTGTTAGAGTTAGCACCAGCTAAGTCTGGGTCATTGGTAAGTATAAAAAATATATAAATTACTATAAATTTTTTAACTTTTATTCAATCTTTTTACTTCATAACTGATAATGATGTTTCACTTTCCACTGTTTTCTTACCATGATATAGTCCAGACATGTTAACCTCCATAATATTTTTTCACCAAACCTGCGGGTGATTTTAAGGGAAAAGGGATGGATTTCAGGGAAAAGTCAGTGCGGGGACAAAACAGAAGATAAAACTTGCAAATTCGCAGCTCATAGACCACCATTAATACCACCTTATATCCAGATCTAGTTGTCAATTATGCTGATACATATATGCTGTTAAAACATCATGAAATAATTGCTTATTTGACTCCCTCCCCCCCACCATCCTCTTATTCATACCCCCCACCACCCCCCCCCCCCCCCCCACCCCAGAACACACCACGTTTGCTTTTATCAAAGTCTGCTCTGATAATAATTTCCAAAGTCTGGAAATGTTAACAGGAAAAGATGTCCTAATGTTCAGTTACTTCAAGAAGATTTGTACATGGAAAGTATTTTCTCAAAATCCTTCATGCATGTGTGGACATTTGTGCCCTAAACAAAACTTTTCTTTTCATCATTGGAGGATTGGGTTTTTTTTAATTCCATTTGAAATTTTCTGGGTATAGACAGCCAACAACAGTTAACAGCTCTGTTGTCAGCACAACGGCATACATGTATTGTTAGAAAATAAGTCCATTGTGTATAAATCTGCAGTCATAATTTTTCGGCATCCTAAGTGACTTTAACCTATTTTTGGCTCACCAACGATAGTTGTGTGAGCCTATGGCATAGCCATCATGTCGTCGGCTTCTGCGTTGGCGTCCGGATTCATACATTATGAACTTTTGTGTGCAGGTTTTGACTTTTTTTTATATTTTGCTTTTTTTTATGTCAGCATGCTTTTCAGGGATAGTAATATTTCATTCAACCCTTTCCATGCTTAGTTACTTGAATTTTGGACTTTTGTGTACACTTTTTTTTACTTTTCTGTGCAGGTTTTTAACTTTTGTGTACAGGTTTTAAAATTCTGTCTTCAAGTGGAGTTTTACCTTACTGGCATATTGCCATGATGGTTACCTTAACACATCAGGGTATTTTTCTCAATTTTTTACACATCAGGGTATTTTTCTCAATTTTAACCCTTTGAAACAAATGTGATACTTTTTTGACTTTTATGTGCAGGTTTTGAGGTTTGTCTTTCTTTTCTTCCAAGTGGATATTTTTCAAATAGAGTTTCACCTTACTGGCATATTGCCATTGTGGTTACTGTGACATTTGCAGGGTATTTTTCTCAATTTTAACCCTTTGAAACAAATGTGATACTTTTTTTTTACTTTTATGTGCAGGTTTTGAGGTTTGTCTTTTCTTCCAATTGGCGACTTACCTTGTAGCATATTGCCGTGGTTCCTATTTTATGTTACGATGCTTCTTGGGACTAGTATTATATTATTTAACCCTTTAGCTGCTTATTTACTTTAATTTTGGACTTTTGTGTGCAGGTTTTGGACTTTTGTGTACGGGTTTTGATATTTTTTTTAAGTGGAGTTTTACCTCACTGGCATATTGCCATGGTGGTTACTGTAACATTTTCAGTGTATTTTTCTAAATTTCAACCCTTTGAAACAAATGTGATACTTTTTTGACTTTTATGTGCAGGTTTTGAGGTTTTTCTTTCTTTTCTTCCAAGTAGATATTTTTCAGGTAGAGTTTCACCTTACTGGCATATTGCCGTGGTGGTTATTGTGACATTATCAGGGTATATTTTTATTCTGTACCAATGACCCAGACTTAGCTGGTGCTAACTCTAAAATATTTAGGGCCAAACGCAAATTTTACCCCCCAATCCTCAAAATTTGCATCTAAAACCAAAAATTACATGTCCTATATGGTCCTCCATACTTTTACTCCACTGCGCATGCGCAGTGTCAAGGAGGTCTCGAAATTGCCGCCAAAAATCATTCTTTGTTTAGCCCTGAAATCAGTAACACCTCACTGATTTTTGTGCTTGTAAATCTCAGTTTAAATGATGCCAGGTGCATAATTATGAGAGAAATGGTGGATATGAAGAGGAAATAATAGGAGGAGAGGAAAAACAGTGGATTCAAATGTTCAGGGTTGTAACTTATAATTATTTTACGAAATTATTTTCATGTTGCCTATTTTCGAGGCATGGCCTTGTTGTTGTCATTCTTGCTATGAATGTTCCATTGTTTGATCAGTGTTTCCTCTCTCCCTTTCCTTTATTCCCCCCTAGTTATTCTCCCATGCTTTTGGCTTATTTTTTGTAATGTTTATTACTAAAATTTCTTGGGAGTTTTGGCTTGGAAACAGAATTATTTTCTGTTTTTTCCCCATGTTTACGTCCTCACCCTAGGGTGTTTAGGCATTTTGGTCTGCATCTACCATCTGATGCTCTGCAGTTTCTTCTTGGGAAGTCTCTGTTTTGCATCAGATAGTGTTTTAATTGGATACTGATTTCGGGCCATGTTTACCAGTGCCTGGAGTCATGTTTCTGGTTTGTTTACACTTTTTGTTTAGGTTGACAACAGTTACTTCTGATAGTGATTACTTGTCTTCTGCTTAGTTTAGTTCATAGCAAGATGCATTAATATTGTCCGTATGTGTTACATATGCAGGGTCACTCGAGTTTTTCACTCTCTTTTTCAGAGGAACAAGAACAGGGTGATGTTTCTGTGATGTCGTCCAAGAGTGTGCTTCCGTCGTCACAATCAAATGAAGAGCTAGCGGCTAAAGTGCTTATGGATATACGGCAAGTGCCTAAGAGGCCCCAAGTAGGGTCGTCAGCATTGACGTCTATGTCCGCTAGCTCGCCCGGTGTCGCGTCCATTCACCGAATGGGTCAGCACCCGGGTTCATCCGTTGCAGTCCAGGAAGGAATTTCGGGTGTTGCGAGCACTATAAACACACCATGTGCACACCCAGTGATGACGGAACAGAGGATAGTACAGAGGGCGCCTGTTAGTCCGGTTCCTAGCTCGTCCAGGTCCATCCGGACCACGAGCGAGAGAGGCCCCCTCTCACTTACATCAACATCTGCACCGCGATGTTGTTGTATGTTCGTTTGATAGTCGGACCGTACATCCACTCCTCCTGCTCGGGACGCTCCATCGCATAGACAGTCCGACGTGGATGTTCTATTGGCATCCTCATCCTCACGTCAGCACACATGACCGCACCTTGGCTTTGTGGCCACAGATTTCTGGAGGACGTTCATATATGATATTAGGCAGGAAGGAACGTCTCGGGAGCTCCTGCTTCGCCGACCACGGATTCCACATCAACCAGGTCACTCCATCCGCTCGCCAAGGATACGAGGCCTTTCCAGTTGGGACATTAGCATATCATATAAATGCAGGAATGAATGTCCCTGGAGTTTCCAGCGGCTATTTACGTAAGAACGCGGCGCCACAGGTCTCTTTGACGATCAAGAAAAGAGTAATATTTCCGTGATGTCTTCGAAAGTGTGCTTCCGTCGTCACAGTCGAATGAAGAGCTAGCGGCAAGAGTGCTCATGCAGATACGTCAATTGCCTAAGAGGTCCCAAGTAGGACCGATGGCTTTGGCGTCCGCCAGCTCGCCCGGTGTAGTGACCATTCAACAAATGACTCGGCACCCGGGTTAGTCCGTTGTGGTCCAGGAGGAAATTTGGGTGATGCGAGCACTATAAATACAACGTGCACACCCAGTGATGACGGATACGAGGATGGTACGGAGGAAGCCTATTAGTCCGGTTCCTAGCTCATCCAACTCCGCACGGGCTGCGAGCGAGAGAGGTCCCTCTCTCGTACAACAACATCTGGGTACAGATGTTGTGGTACAGAATGTTCCTCAGTCGGGGCATACGTCCACCGCTCGGGATGCTCCGTGATATAGACAGTCCAGAGAGACTGCTTTATTGGCTTCCTCATCCTCACGGCAGTACACACAACCGCACCTTGGCTACGTGACCAGTGATATCCAGCCAATCTCGGCGACCAGGTCATGCCATCCGGTAGCCAAGGATACGAGGCCTTCATACTCCAGATGTTCGCATTAAAAAGTATGCTGGTGTCAGCGTCTTAGGAGCTTCCAGCGGCTAAATATTGTAAGACTGCAGCTCCACAGGCCTCCGTTACGTACGTGCTATTGCAGTTAGCACAAATTATCGCAGCATCCCAGCGACCGTCAGCAATTCTGTCGGATCAGGAGTTATCCGTAGAAGCTGGGTCAGTACGTTCCACTGCAGGTGCAGACATGGACGACCAAGAATTACAAGTTGTCTGACTGGATGGCGAAAGGGATATGGAATAGTTGAATTTTCCCTTTCGGAACAACATAATTGCCGTGGAGTTCATCCGGCTTTATTATTCTGACGTTGTTCCTCCAGAGCAAAATGCTGCGTTGCCGAATAAGAGAGTGATAGCACCACTGGACACAGATTTCTTAATCGGTTCAGGGACATCGTTCCTCAGTTTCCGTCACAGTCCAGAAATGTCTCGGAGACATTTGAGCGATTATATGACGCTATATATAAACTTGCTACCAATAGGGCAAGTCCGGTTTCATATCGGCAAGTGCTCTACATCTGCCTTTCATCAATTCATGGAATAATTTGAAACGGCAGGACAGGGCATTCCGAGAGTTCCTCTGCGTCTAGACGACCAGGCCTAAGTGCTAGAGTTGTCTATACTGTCGTCTATGTCAATTCCAACCATGATGTTGGAAACATCAATATCGTCTAATATGGCTAGCTTAGACACATTATCATATGTAGATCACCTTACCGGGGGCACAGTGGCTCAGTTGGTAGAGGTGCAGGCTGCAAGCCGAGAGGTCCTCGGTTCGAATCCCACCTGCGGCAACCGCGTTGTGTCCTTGGGCAAGACACTTCACCCCGATTGCCTACATGGGGGCACGATGACGCTGTGTACTGAGGCGTACTGCACGTCGATGGTGCGCATGTCTTCAACCAATCTCACCCTGCCTGTGCTGAGGTGCAGAGTTCAGGGTTACGATGTTGGAGAGCTGACAGCTGCTCGTCGTTGCTCGGTGGTTCTCTCCGGGTACTCCGGCTTCCTCCACCCGTAAAACTGTCACGGTCACGATTAGCCATTATGCTATGTGACCTTAAACACCAATAAATAAATAAATAAATAGATCACCTTACCAGAGCATTATCATTACGTCTCAAAGGAAAAGAATTCCAGGATGTATATCCTCCTTATAAATTCTTTCAAGGGCCTCACGTAGAACTCTGCCCTTTAGTGGCAATATGGAGTTGGTTAGATGTGACGCGGCCCTGGTTACATCCACACGGGTGGATAGTAAGGTGAAAAACTCTCTCAGAGTCGCTCCGGTCTCCGGAGAGTTTCTCTTCGACGGCAAGCTTTCCACAATCTATTATCAGATAACTAAGAAAGCTTTAATCTCTCTTCTATTCAAATCCGCTTCCATATAGTCGGATTCAGCGGAGAAAGTAGGACAGGCACTTCTGGGGCGAATACGTCCGAGGGAATTTCCTATAGAGCTTCCTATGCGTCCTCTAGGTCTTACTCTAGAGACCATCAGGGTAGTGACTCAGGTAGGGGCCATAATTCTGACCCAGACATCCGGTCAGACACCCCTAGGTCGACGGGGCGAGGTGCGGGCCGTGGAAGACATGGTTTCTCCTTCCGCTAGCCTCGCAGGACCAGGAGGTATTGGTCTTATCCTCTATCATGTACCAGTGAGTGGAACACTGTTGAGTTTCTCAACCATTTGGGAGTAGATTACGGACGTCCCTTGGTTTCGAAGGGTGATTTCGGTAGGACTATATTGTCCTTCAAACGTAACTTACGTTAACTCGAAGTCCAAGATGGACTCAGTTTCCGTCAAGTCCGCAGGGAAGAGGCTCGCTTCCATTAGAAGTTCAGTCTCTTCTGGAAGGATCGCAATAGAGATCGTAGAAATCTAGGAATTTCCAGGTTTCTACAACCATTCTTTCTGGATCCAAAACCAGACGGCTCATTCCATCCACTCATAATCTGAGCTGGATAACAAGCTGATCGTGGCTCCAAATTTCTATATGGAGTCCATCCGATTGGTCAGAGCGAGTATTCGGGTGTACGACTATGCTACATGCATAGATTTGTAGTTGCATACTTTCACGTCATGGTACATCAGGCGTTCAGAAAGTATCTTTGCTTCTTTATTATAGGAATTGTGTATCAGCACCGAGCAATGTGTTTCAGTCTGAATCTAGCCCCTGGGCTTTCACTCGAATCACGAACTTGATAATGACTCAATTCCGAGCTCATTTGTCTGCGGTAATGTTGGCCTACCTGGACGACATTCTTCAGAGGTATGGCAATGAGTTAACGCTTCAGAACGATAAGCAGATTCTGCTTCTATTGATCCGATGTCTCGGTTTCATAAGAACTCAAGAAGTCGGATCTAGTTTCGTCCAAGTCATTTACCCACCGGGGGATGGGCTTCGAGATGCATTACATTCTCGTTCATGTTCCGTTAACCAGAGCGAAATTAATCAATCGTTATGCTCGCTATTGTCTTCGCTCAGGCAAGGTCTCAGCGAGAGATCTCATCAGACTGATACGTTTGTGCGGAACTACCGCAATTTTATTCTGTTTGGGTGGTTACACATTTGTCCTCTCCAAATTTCTTTTAATTCAGAATTGGAGGGTGAAGATTCTTTCGCTAGATACGGACATCTTCTTGTCAAATCAAGTGAATAAGAGATTCAGACTTGGGCAAGTTTTCAGTGCTTAACTCAGGTTGTTCCACTGCAATTGCCGGATCCGAGTTTTACAGTTTTGACGGATACCAGTCAAACAGGTTGGGTCGTTTCATTGAGCCCAACGGATTTGAAGTGCCAGGGTCTTTTGATTCCGTAGTTCCTTATCAAGCACGCAAACATCAAGAATGATGTCATTTTGGCTTGTGCTACCTTATTGGATGAACGTTATTCAGAATGCTCATATGCTAATTCTGTCTGAAAACTCGATGGTATTAGCGTATATTTTTATACTGTACCAATGACCCAGACTTAGCTGGTGCTAACTCTAAAAAATCCAGGGCTAAACACAAATTTTGCCCCCCAAACCCCAAAATTTGCATCTAAAACCAAAAGAAATCATGTCCTATAGGACCTCCATACTTTGCCCTTACTGCGCATGCGCAGTGTCAAGGATGTTCCGAAATTGGCGCCAATTATCATTCTCTGTTTGGCCCTTCATCAGTCAACATCTCACTGATCTTTGTGCTTGTAAATCTCAGTTTAAAGGATGCCAGACACGTAATTATTGGAGAAATGGTGATTCTAAGGAGGATATAGAAGGAGGAGAGGAAAAAGGAGTGACAAAAAATAATCAGGGCTGTACTTAAAATTTTTTATGAAATTATGTTAAGTTGCCTATTTTCGAGGCATGGGCCTCTTGTTGTCATTCTTGCTAAAAAGTTGCACTGCTTATTCAGTGTTTCCTCTCCCCTGGTCTTCTAAGTCCCCCCTTGCAATTCTCCCATGCTTTTGGCATATTTTTGAGAAAGATCATTTCTAAATTCTCTTGGGAGAGTTGCTTGGTTACAGAATGTTTTCTGTTATTTTCCCCATAGTTACGTTTTCACCCATGGGTGTATAAACGTTGTGTTCTGCATCTTCCATCTGATGTTCTGCAGATTCTCCCCTGGGAGTCTCTGTCTTGCATCAGATAGAGGGTAATTTTGATGACTGATTTCGGGCCAGTTTTGTCAGTGCCTGGAGTCATGTTTTCTGGTGTTTTTACACTGTTTGTTTACATTGGCAACAGTCTCTTTTGAGGGGGGCTGTTTGCCTTTGGAGTAGTTTATCTCACTATAAGATACATTTTTATTATCCGTAAGTGTTGCATTAATTATTTAATATAAATTTAAAATTTTTGACCACACTTAGCCATCGGATCCATTGGGGCTCAACGTTACTTTTCAGAAACTTGGGCTTCGCTGAAAAAATATTTTTCAAAAATTATTTTGATTTGCAATTGTTTTTTCATTATTAATGGATCATGTTATTATGTATCTTTGTGTCAGGGGTTTGTGCGAGTAACTAGGACTTGTTGATTTTTCACAATGAAAGGATATTGTTCAAATTGTAATAGGAAGAAATCTTCCTCTGACTTTCATCATCATTGCATTAATTGTAGTCAGTGTTCTCGCACTAATCCCTGTTCTATATGTCAATATTGGGATGACAAACATTGGAAACGTGTGTCACGATATGTTGTTAGTGGAGAAAGGGCTATGCCAGCTCTTTCTCCGCAGGGTCACTCTACTCTCGCAGTTTCTATTTCAGAGGAACAAGAACAGGGTGATGTTTCCATGTTATCTTCCGCAAGTGCGCTTCCGTCGTCACAAATGAATACAGTGCTAGCGGCAAAAGTGCTCATGGACATAAAACAAATGTCGTCCGCTAGCTCGCCCGGTGTAGCGTCCATTCACCGAATGGTTCGGCAGCCGGGTTCGTCCGATGCGGTCCAGGAGGAAATGTTGGGTGATGCGAGCACTATAAACATTCAACGTGCACACCCAGTGACGGCGGATAGTAGGCGAGAGCAGAGGAAGCCTTTGAGTCCGGTTCCTAGCTCGTCCAGGTCCAGCCGGGCCGCGAGCGAGGGAGGCCCCTCTCTCGTACAACAACATCTGGGACCAGATGTTGTGGTACAAAATGTGTCGCAAGCGGAGCACACGTCCGTCGCTCGGGACGCTCCGTTGTATAGGCAGTCCGCGGAGACTGCTCATGCTTCTTCCTCTCGTCAGCACACACGACCGCACCTTGGCTACGTGATCGCCGATATTTTACCAGCTTCGCCGATCAGGGATTCTTCGGCGACCAGGTCACACCATCCGGTAGTCAGGGACACGAGGCCGATGGACTCCGGACGGTCGCATAGGAAGAGTATGCGGGAGTCATCAGATGCGGAGCTGCCCTTGGCGAAGCAGCGAAAGACTGCGCCTCCGCAGGCCTCGATGTCGGACGTACTTGTGCAGATAGCACAACTTATTGCAGCATCCCAGCAACCGACAGAAACGGTGTCGGATCGGGAATTATCCGACGGCGCTGGGTCGGTACGCTCCACCGAAGCATCGGGGGCGAACGACCGGGAGCATCATGAGGTCCGACCAGATGGTGAAAGGGATACGGATGACTTGGAGCTATCCCTTTCGGAACAACATAGAGCTGCCGTGGACTTCATCCGGCACTTTCTCCCTCAAGTTGTTCCGTCGGGCCAGACTGCTGCGGTTCCGGACAAGAGAATTATAGCGTCATTGGACTCTGATTTCTTTGAGCGGTTCAGGGACATCGCTCCCAAGTTTCCGTCTCAGTCCAATAATGTTGCAAGAACATTTGAATTATTGAACGACGCTATATTCAAACTTGCTTCCAAAACGGGAAAAGCAGGTTTCTTGTCCGCCAATACTCTCAACCTGCCTTTCATTAATGCAAGGAATAAATTCGACACGGCAGGACAGGGTATCCCGAGAGTTCCTCTGCGTATGGACGACGAGGTGGAAGACTTAGAATTATCATTACTGTCGTCGGCGTCTATTCCAACCGCGGTGTTGGAAACTACTATTTCGTCTAACAGAGCCAGTTTAGATGCCTTATCTTACGCAGATCACCTTACTAAGGCGTTATCACTGCGCCTTCAAGGGAAAGAATTTCAGGATATACAATCCTCTTTAAGACTTCTTTCAAGGGCAGTAGCTTATTCCACGTGTAACTCCGCCCTTTCAGTGGCAAACCTGGAGTTGGTTAGACGTGACGCAGCCCTAGCTACATCCACACTCGTGGATACTAAGGTGAAGAACTCTCTCAGAGTCGCTTCGGTCTCCGGAGAACTTCTCTTTGACGGCAAGCTTTCTGCAATTTACGATAAAATTACAAAGAAAGCTTCGGATTCTCTGCTGTTCAAATCTGCTTCTAAGAAGTCGGACACGGCAGATAAGAGTAAGAAGGCACTTCTGGGTCTAATGCGCCCAAGAGAAGTTCCTATAGAGGTTCCGGTGCGTCCTCTTGGTCTTATTCAAGAGACCGTCAAGGTAGCGACTCACGTTCGGGACGTCCTTCGGGCCGGGACAACCGGTCAGACGCCCCGAGGTCGACGGGACGAGGTGCGGGTCGTGGAGGACGTGGTTTCTCCTACCGCAGGCCTCGCAGGTCCAGGAGGTGATGGCTTCAACCTCTATCGCGTACCGGTTGGCGGAAGGTTGTCGAGTTTTTCACAAGAGTGGGCGTCGATTACGGACCACCCTTGGGTGAGAGGGGTGATTTCGGAAGGTCTAAAGATATCCTTCAAACGAAAGCCTCCATTAACTCGAAGTCCAAAATGGACTCAACTTCCGTCAAATCCGCAGAAAAGAGTCGCTCTATTATCAGAGGTGCAGTCTCTTTTAATGAAGAACGCGGTAGAGGTCGTAGAAAACCAGGAGACTCCGGGATTCTACAGCCATCTGTTTCTGGTTCCGAAACCAGACGGCTCGTTCCGTCCAGTCATAGATTTGAGCTGGATAAACAAGCTGATCGTCGCTCCGAAGTTTTATATGGAGACGATTCGGTCGGTCAGAGCGAGTATTCGGGTGAACGATTATGCAACGAGCATAGATCTCAAAGATGCGTACTTTCACGTCATGGTACATCCGACATTCAGAAAGTATCTACGCTTCGCAGTCCTAGGAGTGGTGTATCAATTCCGGGCGATGTGCTTCGGATTGAATCTAGCACCCTGGGCTTTCACTCGGGTAATGAACTCGGTAATGATGTATTTCCGAGCTCATTCGTCTGCGGTAACGTCGGCCTACCTGGACGACATTCTTCAGAGGTACGGCAACGAGTTAACGCTTCAGAACGATGTGCAGAATCTACTTCTATTGCTCCGATGTCTCGGTTTTATAGTAAACGAGGAGAAGTCGGATCTGGTGCCGTCCAAGTCATTCACACATCTGGGAATGAGCTTCGAGATGCACAACAATCTCGTTCGTCTGCTGTTAACCAGAGCAAAATTAGTCAGTTGTTACGCTCGCTATTGTCTGCACACAGACAAAGTCACAGCGAGAGAATTTATGAGACTGATAGGTCTGTGCGGAGCCGCTGCGGATCTCATTCCGATGGGGCGGTTATGCACGTGTCCTCTCCAAATTTTCTTGACTCAGAATTGGAGTGTGAAAATTCATTCGCTCGACATAGACGTTCTCTTGTCAGATCAAGTGAAACGAGAGATTCAGACTTGGGCAAACATTCAGTGGTTAACTCAGGGAGTTCCGCTGCAGTTGCCGGATCCGAGTTTTACCATTATGACGGATGCCAGTCAAACAGGCTGGGGTGCATTATTGATCCCAACGGATTCGAGATGCCAGGGTCTTTGGGATCCGCAATTCCTGGGCAAGCACATAAACATCAAGGAAATGATGTCAATTTGGCTTGCGTTACGTCATTGGATGGACATTATTCACAATGCTCATGTCCAAATCCTGTCCGACAATACGACAGTAGTGGCATATATACAGAATCAGGGAGGCACTCATTCAGTTCCGTTGTGCAATCTAACGGAAAGAATCCTTCTGTTTGCTCTAGAACATCAGGTTCTTCTTTCGGTCCGTCATATACCGGGTCGTCTGAATGTACTAGCAGACTCCCTTTCACGAAAGGGTCGCTTGTTGCCGTCGGAGTGGACTCTCAACAAACAAGTATTCAATCAGATTTGCTACCAATGGGAACGGCCAATGATAGACTTATTTGCGACACATCTCAACAATCAGTTGCAGACGTATGTGTCTCCGTGTCCGGATCCAAGAGCATTTGCAGTAGACGCTCTGTCGATCCCTTGGGACGGAATGATAGGATATGCGTATCCTCCAGCGCCGTTAATTCAGCAAGTATTGCTAAAGATAAAACAATCTCAATGCAAGATTCTGTTGGTAGCATCTCTGTCTCCACAGAGACCGTGGATAATTCTACTCAGGTGTCTGTTGTGGGACCTACCGCGAAAGCTTCCTCCACGGGAGGATCTTCTTTCGCAGGGGAAATCGCGTCAACTCCATCACAACCCGCAAGGTCTCAACCTTCACGTTTTTCCGTTGTGCGGTCCTTCTTGCATGGCAAGCACTTTACAGGACGAGCAGTGGACGCGATTTCTAACTGTAGGAGGACCTCCTCTTCGCTAAACTATGCGGCTAAGTGGAAGGTTTTTCGTCGTTGGTGTAGGGATCATTTATGGATATTTTTGATCCCTCTATACCAGACATTGCAAACTTTCTAGTATACTTGTTTGACGAAATCAAACTGCAGCCTGTTACTATTAAGGGTTATAGGTCTATGTTATCTGATACCTATGCACATCATGATAGTTTACAAATTGGATCTAATGTCTCTTTATCTAAGTTGGTAAGAAACTTCTTGATAAATAGACCCAGAACTCTTAGGTTAATTCCTAAATGGAATTTAGCTTGGGTTCTTCTTAAACTGAAGGAAAAGCCATTTGAACCTCTTGGGACAGTAGATTTCAAATTCTTATCTTATAAGACAGCTTTTCTCTTAGCTTTCTCTTCTGCTAGAAGAGTCAGTGAGCTTCATGCACTGTCGGTGGATGATTCTCACCATCGTAGTGTCGGGAACACTATCACCTTCACTACTAATGTGGGTTTTTTAGCTAAGAATCAGGCTCCTAATAAATATCCGGAACCTATTGTTGTTAAGGCTCTTCCGTCTTCAGATGGGCGTAGGCCTTTACTCTGTCCTGTTAGAGCATTACGTATCTATAAACAGAGATCTCAGTTTATCAGAAAGGGACGAAAATGTTTCTTTCTGTCTCTGATGCCTAATAGAAGAGACATTTCGGTCCATTCTATTGCTAGATGGATTCAATTAACTATCCGTACTGCTTATGAGGGTTTATCTTCTTCTCAGCAGTCTGTGCTTAAGATTTTGGCTCATGAAGTAAGAGCTCTTGCTACTTCTTGGGCTTACGCTAATAGTATTGCTATTACAGATTTAATGAAGGCTGCTTATTGGTCTCAGCCATCCACATTCACGAATTTTTATCTCAGAAATATTGAGTCCATTTCTGGAGACCTGCATTGTTTAGGTCCGTTATCTGTTGCTCAGAATGTCGTCCACTAAACAGTTGCAACTATAGTTATGCAGGCTTTCTGTTCCGGCAGTGACTCCGTCCGGCTGCCCTCTTCGCTCTGGGCTATTTGACCAAGGGGAAGGGGGAGTGGGGGGGAGGGTGTTCCCTTAGGGCACCTGCTTTATAGTGAAAAGCAAGGGAATGCCTCCTCCGAAGTCAGTATTTCTGAGTCGTTTCCGGGGTGGTTTTAAAGTGTAATATTAATGTTAAAATTCATTCATGTCATATTTTTAAAGTGTAGCTCGGTGTGAAGCATTTGTATATGTCAAGTGTCAAACGAGCGTTAATATACAATCCTCGGACACTTTTAAAGAATATAAAGAGTCTCAATTCTCCGGACTAACTTTATTTATTGGCTTACTTTAAAAATAATTAGTATAAAGGGTTATACTGGATGTTAATAGAGAACATGAATGTTATTGTGCTCAATTATGAAGGGTATTGTATCTTTCTAATTTAACATAAAATAAGAAAGATACATGTAAAGCCTAATACTCCTTTTCTCCTTGAGGGGTTGCCTCTATATTATATAGTTGAGCTTATTGGATTTTCCTCTATGTCCTAGGCCCTCCAGCCTTTTTACTATTCAGCTAAGTCTGGGTCATTGGTACAGTATAAAAATGTTAAAAAATTTATAGTAATTTATATATTTTTTATACTTACCAATGACCCAGACGGGGATGGCCCTCCCAGGAGTTGGGCACTCTTACCTCCCCGCTGAGTACATAGCGCTGACCAGGCACTGCCAGTAAGAATGATAATTGGCGCCAATTTCGTAACGTCCTTGACACTGCGCATCCGCAGTAAGGGCAAAGTATGGAGGTCCTATAGGACATGATTTCTTTTGGTTTTAGATGCAAATTTTGGGGATTGGGGGCAAAATTTGTGTTTGGCCCTGGATTTTTTAGAGTTAGCACCAGCTAAGTCTGGGTCATTGGTAAGTATAAAAAATATATAAATTACTATAAATTTTTTAACTTTCGGAATTATGGAGGCACTCATTCCATCCTGTTATTCATGTTAACAGAATGAATCTTTCGGTTGGTACTTGAACATCAAGTTCTCCTATCGGTCTGTCATATTCCGGGTCGTCTGAACGTATTAGCGGACTCCCTTCACGGAGGGGTCGTTTGTTGCTGCCAGAATGGACTTTCAACAAACGAGTATTAAATCAGATTGCTACCAAGGAGAGTGGCCAATGATCGACTTATTCGCGACGCATCTCAACAATCAGTTACAGACGTATATGTCACAATGTTTGGATTTTCGAGCGTTTGCAGTAAATGCTCTATCGATTTTGTGAGACGAAATAATAAGATATACGTATCTTCCAGCGCTGTTGATTCAGCAGATATTGCTCAGGTGTAATTATTTCAATACAAATTCTGTTGGTAGCTTCTCTAGCTCCACAAAGACTGGATTAATTTACTCAGGCATCTGTTGTGGGACTTGCCGTGGAAGCTTTCTCCAAATTTCGGTCCATTCTTTGGTCAGATGGATTCAATCTACTATCAGTTCTGCTTATGATTATATCTTCATTCAGCAGTCTGTGCTTTAGTTTTAAGCTCATGAAGTAAGAGTTCTTCTTCATCATGGGCTTAAGCTAATAATGTTGCAATTACAGATCTAATGAGGGCTGCATATTGGTCTTAGCCCTCCATTTTCACGATTTTGTATCTGAGAATATTGAGTCCTTCTCTGCAGATCTACATTGTTTAGGTCCGTTATTTTTTTTACTCAGAATGTCATCTACTAAACAGTGGCAACTATATGTGTATAGGCTTTCGGTTCCGGCAGTGACTCTGTCCTGCTGCCCTCTTTGCTCTGGAATATTTGATCCAGGGCAAGGGGAGGCGGGGAGGGGGTGTTCCCTTAGGTCACCTGCTTTATAGTGTAAAGCAAGGGAATACCTCCCTTGGAGTCAGTAATTCCGAGTCGGTTCCGAGATGATTTTAAAGGGTAAAGCCCATGTTTACTCATCTGTGTAATATTTTTGAAGTGTTGATCGGTGTGAAGCATTAAATTTTGTATATATCACTTCATTAATTGGGCGTTAATATACAATCCTCGAACACTTTTAAATGAGTATATAGAGTCTCATTTCTCTAGACTCCCGTATTTATTGGCTTTCCTTTAAAAAATATTAGTATAAAGGGTTATACTAGATGTTTATAGAGATCATTGATGTTATTGTGCTCAATTACAGAATTGTGTTCTGTCTTTCTTTTTTGATACAAATAAGAAAGATACATGTAAAGCCTATCTCTCCTTTTCTCCTTGAGGGGATAGGTCTGTTATAGGTAATTGAGTCTGTTGGATATTCCTTATGTCCTAGGCCCTCCAACCTTTTCACTATTCAGCTAAGTCTGGGTCATTGGTACAGTATAAAAATGTTAAAAAATTTATAGTAATTTATATATTTTTTATACTTACCAATGACCCAGACGGGGATGGCCCTCTCGTGAGTTGGGAACTCATACCTCCTCGCTGAGTACATAACGCTACCAGGCACTGGGTGTAAGAATGATTTTTGGTGGCAATTTCGAGACCTCCTTGACACTGCACTTGCGCAGTGGAGTAAAAGTATGGAGGACCATATAGGACATGTAATTTTCGGTTTTAGATGCAAATTTTGGGGATTGGGGGGTAAAATTTGCGTTTGACCCTAAATATTTTAGAGTTAGCACCAGCTAAGTCTGGGTCATTGGTAAGTATAAAAAATATATAAATTACTATAAATTTTTTAACTTTTCTCAATTTTAACCCATTGAAACAAATGTGATACTTTTTTTTTTACTTTTATGTGCAGGTTTTGAGGTTTGTCTTTCTTTTCTTCAAAGTGGAGACTTACCTTGTAGCGTATTGTCATGGTTCCTATTTTATGTTAGCATGCATCTTGGGGCAATTATTATATTATTTAACCCTTCAGTTGATCATTTACTTTAATTTTGGACTTTTGTGTGAAGGTTTTGGACTTTTTTTTTTTCACTCCAGCCACCCCTTTACATTGGCCACCTGTTGGTGGGCCACGGGGTACTGATACCCCCTCCAGTTAAACTGTATAATAGTTGAGGTTAAGGTGTTGTTTATGTTTTGTTTGTGTTTGGAAAAGGGATGAGAATTAAAGCCATTCTATAAACAAATAAATATATATTATTTAATCCCTTTTCATATATTTTATTTACCAAAAAACTGCATTTAAATGAAGGTGGAGTTTTCAATTTTTTTAAGGTAAGTCACCTATTTTCACTTCGACGCTTGCACATTCATCATAAATCTCTGATTGCAAAGAAAAATACAGAAATAAACATGAACACAGCTGAAATATATATAATAAAATACCCTTTCCTTAAATAAATTTAACTGAAATCCTTATTTTACTGCTTCGTGAGTTTTTACCAGAGGTTGAAATGCCTGTGATTTGACTCAGAATGTTTTACATAAGTTACAATGGGAAAGAAATATTCGACTGTTGTTTTCTGGGATTTTTGGTCCAAAACTGATTCCCGCCCGGGAGTCTGGGAACTAGACTGAAATTTCAGGATTTTCCCGGGCATTTCGGGAGAGTTATATAACTGATATAGCCTTAGCTGCTGATGTGGCGTTAAGCACCAATAAATAAATAAACAAATAAATAAACAGAAATAAAATTTTACTTTACGGTGAAGGTTTCCCGTCAGCTGTAATTTATTAACCATTGAAGATAATTCTGTGAAAACAGAATTCATTCTGGGCAGAAATATCTGCCTTCAACAGATAAAGAGCTAATATTGATTAGTATATAGGAAAACACAAAAGATTTCAGATGCGAATCATGATGTAAGAAGCTTAATAATTGTGACTGCTCTTGTTTCAGATGATGGAATGGGACAATAGAAATGTTATTCTTACAGGAAGTAGTGATGGGGTAGTCCGGGTAAGTTTTATTAGAATCATTTTTCTTCTTAATCTGTGTTGAAAGTTTTTTGGTCTTTTTGTTTGTGTGTTAGACTTTTGACTTTTGGTGAGAAGGGTTGTTGGTTGTTTGGTTTCAGATTGTGAACTAAACACAAAATTCTCAAAAAATTTAAGCAACAATTATGTCAACAGAATAAATCATGTTTTTGAATCATCAGGTCTGAATCCAGTGTTATTTATTTTATGTTTAGAGCACGGTTCAGAGGGATCCTGGGCAGTGCCTGACTTTTAGAACTGAAATTCCAGGCCATTGAACTTCGCAAGTTCGCAACTGCCTACTGGTCTTGATTATTACACTGATGGTTCAAAAGTTCAGAACATCAAAGCTTTGAATGTACCTGAAAGACAAATCCTTCTTACAGCTTCTTGAGTTTTAAAATCGACGTTCTTGACCTTTTACCTTTAGAAACCATAGTTTTTTCATCCAATTTTTTAAAATTATTAAACGTCTAGAACGAGGTAAAATTTACTGATTCTTCGACAATGAAAAATACTAATTGATTTTGGTGTGGCTGATCGATTAATCTTTTAATCATGACAGCCCTACAATGCTGTAACCACTGAGCCACTGCATTGCCATTAGGACATTTACTAAAAGTTGCAAACAGGCACATTACCATAGGTCCAAACCCAAAATATATTTGGTTCATGGGCAACAATGAATGGAATATCATATCATGTCACCACTCATTGTCAAATTTTTTTTAAATTTTGAAAAAAAATAATTAAAATTACAAAATCTTCATTGGGTAAAGTGTTAACCTTGAATAGTATTTATTTCTTTGGTTGTCCAAAAAACTAGTTGAGGCTGCTTTAGGCAACCATGACTTGATTTGAAAACATGTTTTGGGAAAATTTAAAAATTTTACCAAATGTTTCTTAATTGCAACCTTGATTGAATTTCCCATTAAGTCAGTTCATGGCTGTCTTGGAGCAGTTGTGATCAGAAATTTTAAAAAATACTTTGCAAGCTAAGGGTTAAAGCAAAAGTAAGTTATCTCATCTATATTGCTCTTTGTCAAGCTTTCAGCCTCTTGGCCTTCTTCAAGTACCGTTGATAAATTTTCAGGGAGCACGGTGGCTCAGTGGTAGACTGTTGGACTTTATGCTAGAGGTCTCGAGTTCGATCCCCATCCAGGACAACCCATGTTGTGGCCTTGGGCAAGGCAGTTTATCCTGGTTGCCTACATGGGGGCACAATGACGCTGTGTACTAAGGCGTACTGCACGTCAAAGCTTCACATGTCTTCAACCGCTGTAACTCTGCTTGAATGGAGCTTGAACAGAGCTAGAATGTTGAGGAGCTGACAGTTGCTCAGTGCTTCTCTCCGGGTACTCTGGCTTCCACCACCCGTAAAACTGTCATGCTCACGATTAGCCATTGTGCATAAGTATGTTACCTTAAACACCAGTAAATAAATATAAATATTGATAAATTTTCAAATGGTAGTTTACTTTTCAATGTTGCTTGTTGTTTAGTATAGTGTGGAGATGTAGTTTGAAAATTTATCAAATGTCCTTGAAGAAGGCCAAGAGGCCAAACGCTGGTGGTGATAGTTTTCTTCTCAATGTTGCTTGTTGTTTAGTATAGTGAGGAGATGTAGTTTGAAAATTTATCAACGGTCCTTGAAGAAGGCCAAGAGGCCGAAAGCTTGACAAAGAGCAATATAGATGAGATGTTTTATGAGACTGTCCCTATACAACGGACATAGAGAGTAATCGCTTGACTGGACTGGTTACGTGAAATAATTCATGAGAGGTGAGGGACGTTGAACAAACACGAGAACACAAGTGTTTTACAATATAGTCCCTTGCCTTGAATGAATTATTTCACTTTACCAGTCCAGTCAAGCGATTACTCTGTTTATTACTTTTCATTATTAACTGGTAAAGTGCTAAGTTATTTTTGGTCCTGATAATTTCTTTATGTATCTTTGCCATGCTACAATTTATGGGAGAGTGCCTGTAGGCACTCTCCCATAAATTGTACCAAGGCAAACCCTAGCAGGCAAAATAATATCACTTCAAACATACTATGAAGCACATCCACAGAATATGAAGCCTTTAAATTGCGGTACCGGCACTTCAAAATAAAGCCCAAATATGGGCTTCCAGCACTCTACCAGTTAATGATAATTATATTATTTATCCCTTTACCTAACGTAACAGCCAGTACTATTCTCAAAAATCGCCAGTTAATATTTTTATACTGTACCAATGACCCAGACTTAGCTGGTGCTAACTCCAACAAAACCAGGGCCAAACACAAATTTTGCCCCCCAATCCCCAAAATTTGCATCCAAAACAAAAAGAAATCATGTTCTAAAGGACCTCCATACTACGCCTCTACTGCGCATGCGCAGTGACGCAGTCGTCCCGAAATTGGCGCCATTTATCATTCTCTGTTTGGCCCTCCATCAGTCAACATCTCACTGATCTTTGTGCTTGTAAATCTCAGTTTAAAGGATGCCAGACACGTAATTTTTGGAGAAAATGTGATTCTAAGGAGGATAGAAGGAGGAGAGGAAAAAGAAGTGGCAAAAAATAATCAGGGCTGTACTTAAAATTTTTTGATGAAATTATGTTAAGTTGCCTATTTTCGAGGCATGGGCCTCTTGTTGTCATTCTTGCTAATTGTTGCACTGCTTATTCAGTGTTTCCTCTCCCCTAGCCTTCTAAAGTCCCCCCTGGCAATTCTCCCATGCTTTTGGCATATTTTTGAGAAATTTCATTTCTAAAATTTCCTGGGAGTGTTGCTTGGTTACAGAATGTTTTCTGTTATTTTCCCCATAGTTACATTTTCACCCATGGGTGTATAACGTTTGTGTTCTGCATCTTCCATCTGATGTTCTACAGATTCTCCCCTGGGAGTCTCTGTTTTGCATCAGATAGAGTGTAATTGATGACTGATTCCGGGCCAGTTTTTTCAGTGCCTGGAGTCATGTTTTCTAGTGTGTTTACACTGTTTGTTTTCATTGGCAACAGCCTTTTTTGAGGGGGGCTGTTTGCCTTTGTGGTAGTTTATCTCATTATAAGATACATTTATATTATCCGAAAGTGTCTCATTAATTATTTTATATAAATTTAAAATTTTTGACCACACTTTGCCATCAGATCCATCGGGGCTCAACGTTACTTTTCAGCAACTTGGGCTTCTCTGAAAAAATATTTTTTCAAAATTATTTTGTTTTGCAATTGTTTTTTCATTTATTAATGGATCATGTTATTATGTATCTTTGTGTCAGGGGTTTTTGCGAGTAACTAGGACTTATTGTTGTTCTTTCACAATGAAGGGACATTGTTCAAATTGTAATAGGAAGAAATCTTCCTCTGACTTTCATGATCATTGTATTAATTGTAGTCAGTGTTCTCGCATTAATCCCTGTCCTATATGTGAACATTGGGATGAGAAACATTGGAAACGTGTGTCACGATATGTTGTTTCTGGAGAAAGAGCGATGCCGGCTCTTTCTCCACAAGGTCACTCTACTCTCTCAGTTTCTATTTCAGAGGAACCAGAACAGGGTGATGTTTCCATGTTATCTTCTTCAAGTGTGCGTCCGTCGTCACAAATGAATTCAGAGCTAGCGGCAAAAGTGCTCATGGAGATTAGACAAATGTCGTCCGCTAGCTCGCCCGGTGTAGCGTCCATTCACCGAATGGTTCGGCAGCCGGGTTCGTCCGATGCGGTCCAAGAGGAAATTTTGGGTGATGCGAGCACTATAAACATAATAGATGCACACCCAGTGACGGCGGATAGTAAGCGAGAACGGAGGAAGCCTTTTAGTCCGGTTCCTAGCTCGTCCAGGTCCAGCCGGGCCGCGAACGAGAGAGGCCCCTCTCTCATACAACAACATCTGGGACCAGATGTTGTGGTACAAAATGTGTCTTTAGCGGAGCATACGTCCGTCGCTCGGGATGCTCCGTTGTATAAGCAGTCCGCAGAGACTGTTAAGGCTTCCTCTTCTCGTCAGCACACACGACCGCACCTTGGCTGCGTGACCGCCGATATTTTACCAGCTTCGCCGATGAAGGATTCTTCGGCGACCAGGTCACACCATCCGGCAGCCAGGGATTCGAGACCGATGGACTCCAGACGTTCGCATAGGAAAAGTATGTGGGAGCCATCTGATGCGGAGCTGCCCTCGGCGAAGCAGCGAAAGACTGCGCCTCCGCAGGTCTCGACGTCGGACATTCTTGTGCAGATAGCACAGCTTATCGCAGCATCCCAGCAGCCGACAGAAACGGTGTCGGATCGAGAATTATCCGACGGCGCTGGGTCGGTACGCTCCGCCGAAGCATCGGGGGCGGACGACCGGGAACATCGGGAGGTCCGACCGGATGGTGAAAGGGATACGGATGACTTGGAGCTATCCCTTTCGGAACAACATAAAGCTGCCGTGGACTTCATCCGGCACTTTCTCCCTCAAGTTGTTCCGTCGGGCCAGACTGCTGCGCTTCCGGACAAGAGAATTATAGCGTCATTGGACTCTGAATTTTTTGAGCGGTTCAGGGACATCGCTCCCGAGTTTCCGTCGCAGTCCAATAATGTTGCAAGAACATTTGAATTATTGAACGACGCTATATTTAAACTTGCTTCCAGGACGGGGAAAGCAGGTTTCTTGTCCGCTAATACTCTCAACCTGCCTTTCATTAATGCAAGGAATAAATTCGATACGGCAGGACAGGGTATACCGAGAGTTCCTCTGCGTATGGACGACGAGGCGGAAGACTTAGAGCTATCATTACCGTCGTCAGCTTCTATTCCAACCGCGGTGTTGGAAACAGCTATTGCGTCTAACAGAGCCAATTTATATGCCTTATCTTACGCAGATCACCTTACTAAGGCGTTATCACTGCGCCTTCAAGGGGAAGAGTTTCAGGATATACAATCCTCTTTAAGACTTCTTTCAAGGGCAGTAGCTTATTCCACGTGTAACTCCGCCCTTTCAGTGGCAAATCTGGAGTTGGTTAGACGTGACGCAGCCCTAGCTACATCCACACTAGTGGATTCTAAGGTGAAGAACTCTCTTAGAGTCACTTCGGTCTCAGGAGAACTTCTCTTTGACGGCAAGCTTTCCGCTATTTATGATAAAATTAAAAAGAAAGCTAATGATTCTCTGTTGTTCAGATCGGCTCCTAAAAAGTCGGATACAGCAGACACGAATAAGACAGGCACTTCTGGGTCTAATGCGCCCAAGAGAGGTTCCTATAGAGGTTCCGGTGCGTCCTCTTGGTCTTATTCGAGAGACCGTCAGGATAGCGACTCTCGTTCGGGACGTCCTTCAGGCCGGGACAATCGGTCGGACGCCCCGAGGTCGACGAGGCGAGGTGCGGGTCGTGGAAGACGTGGTTTCTCCTACCGCAGGCCTCGCAGGTCCAGGAGGTGATGGCTTAAACCTCTATCGCGTTCCGGTTGGCAGAAGGTTGTCGAGTTTTTCACAAGAGTGGGCGTCGATTACGGACGACCCTTGGGTGAGAGGAGTGACTTCAGAAGGTCTAAAGATATCCTTCAAACGAAAGCCTCCATTAACTCGAAGTCCAAAGTGGACTCATCTTCCGTCAAATCCACAGAAAAGAGACGCTCTGTTATCAGAGGTGCAGTCTCTTTTAATGAAGAACGCGGTAGAGGTCGTAGAAAACCAGGAATCTCTGGGATTCTACAGCCATCTGTTTCTGGTTCCGAAACCAGACGGCTCGTTCCGTCCAGTCATAGATTTGAGCTGGATAAACAAGCTGATCGTCGCTCCGAAGTTTTATATGGAGACGATTCGATCGGTCAGAGCGAGTATTCGGGTGAACGATTATGCAACGAGCATAGATCTCAAAGATGCGTACTTTCACGTCATGGTACATCCGACATTCCGAAAGTATCTACGCTTCGCAGTCCTAGGAGTGGTGTATCAATTCCGGGCGATGTGCTTCGGATTGAATCTAGCACCCTGGGCTTTCACTCGGGTAATGAACTCGGTAATGATCTACTTCCGAGCTCATTCGTCTGCGGTAACGTCGACCTACCTGGACGACATTCTTCAGAGGTACGGCAACGAGTTAACGCTTCAGAACGATGTTCAGAATCTTCTTCTATTGCTCCGACGTCTCGGTTTTATAGTAAACGAGGAGAAGTCGGATCTGGTGCCGTCCAAGTCATTCACTCATCTGGGAATGAGCTTCGAGACGCACAACAATCTCGTTCGTCTGCCGTTAACCAGAGCGAAATTAGTCAGTTGTTACGCTCGCTATTGTCTGCACGCAGACAAAGTCACGGCGAGAGAATTTATGAGACTGATAGGTCTGTGCGGAACCGCCGCGGATCTCATTCCGATGGGGCGGCTACGCACACGTCCTCTTCAAATTTTCCTGACTCAGAATTGGAGTGTGAAAATTCATTCGCTCGATGTAGACGTTCTCTTGTCAGATCAAGTGAAACAAGAGATTCAGACTTGGGCAAACATTCAGTGGTTAACTCAAGGAGTTCCGCTGCAGTTGCCGGATCCGAGTTTTACCATTATGACGGATGCCAGTCAAACAGGTTGGGGTGCATCATTAATCCCAACGGATTCGAGATGCCAGGGTCTTTGGGATCCGCAATTCCTGTGCAAGCACGTAAACATCAAGGAAATGATGTCAATTTGGCTTGCGTTACGTCACTGGATGGACATTATTCACGATGCTCATGTCCAAATCCTATCCGACAATACGACAGTAGTGGCGTATATACGGAATCAGGGAGGCACTCATTCAGTTCCGTTGTTCAATCTAACGGAAAGAATCCTTCTGTTTGCGTTAGAACATCACGTTCTTCTTTCGGTCCGTCACATACCGGGTCGTCTGAATGTGCTAGCAGACTCCCTTTCACGAAAGGGTCGCTTGTTGCCGTCGGAGTGGACTCTCAACAAACAAGTATTCAATCAGATTTGCTACCAATGGGAACGGCCAATGATAGACTTATTTGCGACACATCTCAACAATCAGTTGCAGACGTATGTGTCTCCGTGTCCGGATCCAAGAGCATTTGCAGTAGACGCTTTGTCGATCCCTTGGGACGGAATGATAGGATATGCGTATCCTCCAGCGCCGTTAATTCAACAAGTATGGCTAAAGATAAAACAATCTCAATGCAAGATTCTGTTGGTAGCATCTCTGTCGACACAGAGACCGTGGATAAATCTACTCAGGTGTCTGTTGTGGGACCTACCGCGGAAGCTTCCTCCACGAGAGGATCTTCTTTCGCAGGGGAAATCGCGCCAACTCCATCACAACCCGCAAGGTCTCAACCTTCACGTTTTTCCGTTGTGCGGTCCTTCTTGCATGGCAAGCACTTTACAGGACGAGCAGTGGACGCGATTTCTAACTGTAGGAGGACCTCCTCTTCGCTAAACTATGCGGCTAAGTGGAAGGTTTTTCGTCGTTGGTGTAGGGATCATTCTGTAGATATATTTGATCCCTCTATACCAGACATTGCAAACTTTCTAGTATACTTGTTTGACGAAATCAAACTGCAGCCTGTTACTATAAAGGGTTATAGATCTATGTTATCTGATACCTATGCACATCATGATAGTTTACAAATTGGATCTAATGTCTCTTTATCGAAGTTGGTTAGAAACTTTTCGATAAATAGACCCAGAACTCTTAGATTAATTCCTAAGTGGAATTTAGCTTGGGTTCTCCTTAAATTGAAGGAAAAGCCATTTGAACCTCTTGGGACAGTAGATTTCAAATTCTTATCTTATAAGACAGCTTTTCTCTTAGCTTTCTCTTCTGCCAGAAGAGTCAGTGAGCTTCATGCACTATCGGTGGATGATTCTCATTATCGTAGTGTTGGGAACACTATCACTTTCACTACTAATGTGGGTTTTTTAGCTAAGAATCAGGCTCCTAATAAATATCCGGAACCTATTGTTATTAAGGCTCTTCCGTCTTCAGACGGGCGTAGGCCTTTACTCTGTCCTGTTAGAGCACTACGTATCTATAAACAGAGATCTCAGTTTATCAGAAAGGGACGGAAACGTTTCTTTCTGTCTTTGATGCCTAATAGAAAGGACATTTCAGTCCATTCTATTGCTAGATGGATTCAGTTAACTATCCGTACTGCTTATGAAGATTTATCTTCTTCTCAGCAGTCTGTGCTTAAGATTTCTGCTCATGAAGTAAGAGCTCTTTCTACTTCCTGGGCTTATGCTAATAGTGTTGCTATTACAGATTTAATGAAGGCTGCTTATTGGTCTCAGCCATCCACATTTACGAATTTTTATCTCAGAAATATTGAGTCCATTTCTGGAGACCTGCATTGTTTAGGTCCGTTATCTGTTGCTCAGAATGTCGTCCACTAAACAGTTGCAACTATAGTTATGCAGGCTTTCTGTTCCGGCAGTGACTCCGTCCGGCTGCCCTCTTCGCTCTGGGCTATTTGACCCAGGGCAAGGGGAAGGGGGGGGGGGGGGGGGGGGGTGTTCCCTTAGGTCACCTGCTTTATAGTGAAAAGCAAGGGAATGCCTCCTCCAAGTCAGTATTTCTGAGTCGCTTCCGGGATGGTTTTAAAGTGTAATATTAATGTTTAAATTCATTCATGTCTTATTTTTAAAGTGTAGCTCGGTGTGAAGCATTTGTATATGTCAAGTGTCAAACGGGCTTTAATATACAATACTCGGACACTTTTAAATGATTATAAAGAGTCTCAATTCTCTGGACTACTTTATTTATTGGTTTGCTTTAAAAATAATTAGTATAAGGGTTATACTGGATGTTAATAGAGAACATGAATGTTATTGTGCTCAATTATTAAGGGTAGTGTATCTTTCTAATTTAATATTAAATAAGAAAGATACATGTAAAGCCTAATACTCCTTTTCTCCTTAAGGGGTTACCTCTTTACTATATAGTTGAGCTTATTGGATTTTCCTCTATGTCCTAGGCCCTCCAGCCTGTTTACTATTCAGCTAAGTCTGGGTCATTGGTACAGTATAAAAATGTTAAAAAATTTATAGTAATTTATATATTTTTTATACTTACCAATGACCCAGACGGGGATGGCCCTCCCTGGAGTTGGGAACTCTTGCCTCCCCGCTGAGTACATAGCGCTGACCAGGCACTGCCAGTAAGAATGATAATTGGCGCCAATTTCGGGACGACTGCGTCACTGCGCATGCGCAGTAGAGGCGTAGTATGGAGGTCCTTTAGGACATGATTTCTTTTTGTTTTGGATGCAAATTTTGGGGATTGGGGGGCAAAATTTGTGTTTGGCCCTGGTTTTGTTGGAGTTAGCACCAGCTAAGTCTGGGTCATTGGTAAGTATAAAAAATATATAAATTACTATAAATTTTTTAACTTTCATTATATTTTTATACTGTACCAATGACCCAGACAAAGCTGGTGCTAACTCTTAAAAATCTAGGGCCAAACACAAATTTTGCCCCCCAATCCCCAAAATTTGCATCTAAAACCAAAGAAATCATGTCCTGAATGGCCCTCCATACTTCGCCTCTACTGCGCATGCGCAGTGTCAAGGACGTCCCGAAATTGGTGCCATTAATCGTTCTTTGTTTGGCCCTTCATCAGTTAACATCTGACTGATCTTTGTGCTTGTAAATCTCAGTTTAAATGATGCCAGACACATAAATATTAGAGAAATGGTAGTTCTGAGGAGGAAATAGAAGGAGGAGAGGAAAAATGAGTGACAGAAAATAATCAGGGATGTAACTTAAAATTGTTTAATGAAATTATGTTAAGTTACCTATTTTCGAGGCAAGGGCCTGTTGTGGTCATTCTTGCTATAAAGTTACACTGCTTGTTCAGTGTTTTCCTCTCTCCCTTTCCTTTAAGTCCCCCCTTGCTATTCGCCCATGCTTTTGGCATATTTTCTGTAATATTATTACTAAAATTTCTTGGGAGTTTTAGCTGGATAACAGAATGAATTCTGTTCTTTTCCCCATGTTTACGTCTTCACCCATGGGTGTTTTGGCGTAGTGTTCTGCATCTACCATCTGATGTTCTGTAGTTTCTTTCCTGGAAGTCTCTGTTTTGCATCAGATAGTGTATTATTAGTAACTGATTTCGGGCCAGGGTTATCAGTGCCTGGAGTCATGTTTCTGGTGTTTTTACACTTCTTGTTTACATTGACAACAGCCTCTGTGTGCGGGGGATTTCTTGTCTTGGTGTTAGTTTAATCATAACTAGGTACATTATTATTATTCGTGTTTCATTAATTTTTTAAAAATATTTTTAAAATTTTTGTCCACACTTAGGCTTGGGATCCATTGGGGCTCAATGTTACTTTTCAGAAACTTGGGCTTTTCTGAAAAAATATTTTTTCAAAAAAAAAAAATTTTTTTGATTTCAATTATTTTTTCTATGTTAATGGATCATGTTATTATGTATTTTGATTTTCAGGGGTTGGTGCGAGTACTAGGATTTTGTATTCTTTTCACAATGAAATGATATTGTTCAATTGTAATAAGAGGAAATCTTCCTCTGACTTTCATAATCATTCTATAAATGTAGTTAGTGTACTCGCACTAACTCCTGTTCAGTATGTGTTAATTTCGATGACAACATGGGAAGCGTGTGTCACGGTATGTTAGCGGTGAAATGGCCACGTCGGTCCTTTCCCCGCAGGGTCACTCTAGTTTATCAATCTCTATTTCAGACGATCAAGAACAGGGTGATGTATCCGTGATGTCTTCCAAAAGTGTGCCTCCGTCGTCACAATTAATGAGGAGCTAGCGGAAAAGTGCTCATGGAAATACGTCAATTGCCTAAGAGATCCCTAGTAGGATCGACGGCCTTTGACGTCCGCTAGCTCGCCCGGTGTAGCGTCCATTCATCAAATGGTTCGGCAGCCGGGTTCGTCCGTTGCGGTCCAGGAGTTTTGGGTGATGCGAGCACTATAAATCAACCAAGTGCACACCCAGTGACGGCAGATTAGAGGAGAGAATGAAGGAAGCCTATTAGTCTGGTTCCTAGCTCGTCCAGGTCCATCCGGGCTGCAAGCGAGAGAGGCCCCTCTCTCGTACAACATCATCTGGCCTCAGATGTTGTGGTACAAAATGTTTCGCATTCAGAGCATACATCCGCCGCTCGGGACGCTCCGTTATATAGACAGTCCGGAGAGACTGTCAATAAGGCTTTCTCATCCTCATGGCAGCGCACACGACCGCACCTTGGCTATGTGACCTCGGATATCCAGTCAACTTCGCCAATCAGAGAATCCACGGCGACCAGGTCACGCCATCCGGTAGCCAGGGACACGAGGCCTGTAGACTCCGGACGTTCGTATAAGAAAAGTATGCAGGAGTTAATGTACACGGAGCTTCCAGCGGCAAAGCATCGTAAGACCGCTACTGCACAGGCCTCAGTGACGGACGTGCTATCCCAGATAGCACAACTTATCGCAGCATCCCAGCAACGACAGAATCTCTGTCGCATCATGTAATATCCGACGACGCTGTGTCGGGATGCTCCGTTGAAGCATCAGGTACGGACGTCCGAAAACTTCATAGTGTCCGACAGGATGGCGAAAGGGATTCGGAGGATTCCAAGCTTTCCCTTTCGAAACAACATAAGCTGCTGTATATGTCATCCGGCTTTATCTTCTAGAGGTTGTTTCGTCGGACCAGAATGCTGCGATGCCGGATAAGAGACTGATAGCGTCGGTGGACACAAGAATTTTTGGATCGGTTCAGGGACATGGTCCCTCAGTTCCGACACAGTCCAATAATGTCACAGGAACTTTCGAATTATTGAACGACGCTATATATATATATGCTTGCTATTAACAAGCAAGTCTGGTTTCTTGTTCGCAAAGTTACTGAGATGTCTTTCAAAAGTGTGCCTCTGTCGTCATAGTTAAATGAAGAGCCAGCGGCAATAAGTGCTCATGGAAATACGTCAGTCGCCTAAGAGGTCCCTAGTAGGTTTGACGGCATTGACATTCGCTAGCTCACCCGGTGTAGCGTCCATTCATCGAATGGTTCGGCAGCCGGGTTCGTCCGTTGCGGTCTAGGAAAGAGATTTGGGTGATGCGAGCACTATAATAGACAATAGTACACACCCAGTGACGACGGATTAGAGGAGAGATCGGAGGAAGCCTGTTAGTCCGGTTCCTAGCTCGTCCAGGTCTGTCCGGGCTGCGAGCGAGAGAGGTCCCTCTCTCGTACAACAACATCTGGGACCGGATGTTGTGGTACAAACGTTTCGCATTCGGAGCATATGTCCGCCGCTCGGGACGCTCCGTTATATAGACAGTCCGAGAGACTGTCGATAATGCTTCCTCATCCTCACGGCAGCGCACACGACTGCACCTTGGCTACGTGACCTCGAGTATCCTGCCAGCTTCGTCATTCAGTGATTCCACGGCGTACAGGTCACGCCATCCGGTAGCCAAGGGACACGAGGCCTGTACACTCCGGTCGCTCGCATAATAGAAGTATGCACGGGGTAACGAACACGGAGCTTCCAGCGTCAAGCATCGTAAGACCGCTTCTCCACAGGCCTCAGTGACGGACGTGCTATCCAAAATAGCACAGCTTATCGCAGCATCCCAGCAAACGACAGAATCTCTGTTGGATCAGGAATAATCCGACGACGCTGGGCTGGTTCGCTCCGCTGATGCATCAGGTACGGACGACCGAACACTTCATAGGGTCCGACAGGATGACGAAAGGGATTCGGACGATTTCGAGCTTTCCCTTTCGGAACAACAGAAGTTGCCATACATTTCTTCCGGCGTTATCTTCCAGAGGTTGTTCCATCGGACTAAAATGCTGCGATGTGGGATAAGAGACTAATAGCGTCATTAGACAGAGTTTTTGATCGGTTCAGGGACATCGTCCCTGAGTTGCCGACACAGTCCAGTAATGTCACTAGAACATTCGAATTATTGAACGACGCTATATATAAGCTTGCTACCTAAACATGCTAGTCTAGTTTCTTGTCCGCAAATGCTCTAATCTGCCTTTCATCAATTCTAGGAATAAATTTGAAATGGCAGGACAGGGCATACTGAGAGTTCCTCTGCGTCTAGACGACGAGGCTGAAGACTGAGAATTGTCTTTTTCGCTGTCTATGTCAATTCCAACCACGACGTTGGAAACGACAGTGATGTCTAATAGAATTAACTTAGACGCTTTATCATACGTAGACCACCTTACTGAGGCATTATCTTTGCGTCTTCAAGAGAAAGAATTCCAGGATATGATCCTTAATGAGATTTCTTTCAAGGGCAGTAGTTTTTCCACGTATAACTCCGCCCTTCAGTGGCAACCTGGAGTTGGTTAGACGTGACGCAGCCCTAGCTACATCCACGCGCGTGGATAGTAAGGTGAAGAACTCTCTCAGAGTCGCTTCGGCTTTGCCGTCAGAATGGACTCTCAACAAACAGGTATTCAATCAGATTTGCTACCAATGGGAGCGCCCAATGATAAATTTATTTGCGACACAACTCACCAATCAATTGCAGACATAAGTGTCACCATGTCCGGATCCCCGAGCATATGTAGTTAACGCTCTATCGATCTAGTAGGACGGAATAATAGGATATGCGTATCCTCCAGCATTGTTGATTCAACAAGTATTGCTAAGATAAAACATTCACAATACAATTCTGTTGGTAGCATCTCTGTCTCCACAGAGACCGTGGATAAATCTACTCAGGTGTCTGCTGTGGGACTTAACGCGAAAACTTCCTCCACGAGAGGATCTTCTTTCGCTGGGGAAATCGTGTTAACTTCATCGCAACCCGCAAGGTCTCAACCTTCACGTATTCCATTGTGCGGTCCTTCTTGCACGGCAAGCATTGTACAGGACGAGCAGTGGACGCGATTTCTAACTGTAGGAGGACCTCCTCTTCGCTATACTATGCGGCTAAAGTGGAGGGTCTTCCGTCGTTGGTGTAGGGATCATTATGTTGATATTTTTGATCCCTCCATACCAGACATTGCAAACTTTCTAGTATACTTGTTTGACGAGATCAACTGCAGCCTGTTACTTTTAAAGGTTATAGGTCTATGTTATCTGATACCTATGCACTCCATGATAGTTTTCAGTTGAGTCTAATGTCTCTTTATCTAAGTTAGTTAGAAATTTTTCGATAAATAGACCTAGAATCCTTAGATTAATTCCTATACGGAATTTAGCTTGGGTTCTTATTAAACTAAAGTAACCATTTGAGCCTCTTGAGACAGTAGATTTCAAATTCTGGCCTTTTTAGACAGCAATTCTCTTAGTCTTCTCTTCTGCTGAGAGTCAGTGAGCTTCATGCACTATCGGTGGACGATTCTCACTTTCGTAGTATCGGAAACACTATTACCTTTACTACTAATGTTGGATTTTTGGCTAAGAATCAGGCTCCTAATATCCGGAACCTATTGTTATTAAGGTCCTTCCGTCTTCGAACGGGCATAGACCTTTACTCTGTCCGGTTAGAGCTTTATGTATTTATAAACAGATCTCAGTTTATCAGTAAGGACGTAAAGCTTCTTCTGTCTCTGATGCCTAATAGAAAGGACATTACGGTCCATTCTATTGCTAAATGGATTCAATTAACAATCGGTACTGCTTATGATAATCTATCTTTAACTCAGCAGTCTGTGCTTAAGATTTCGGCTCATGAAGTAAGAGCTCTTTCTACATCTTGGGCTTACGCAAATAGTGTTGCTATTATAGATTTAATGAAGGCTGCATATTGGTCTCAGCCATCCACATTCACAATTTTTTATCTCAGAAATATTGAGTCCATTTCTGGAGGCCTGCATTGTTTAGGTCCATTATCTGCTGCTCAGAATGTCGTTCACTTACCAGTTGCAACTATAGTTATGTAGGCTTTCTGTTCTGGCAGTGACTCTGTCCTGCTGCCCTCTTTGCTCTGGGCTATTTGACCCAGGGCAAGGGGGTGGGGGGTGGGGGAGGGTGTTCCCTTGGGTCACCTGTTTTATTATGAAAACAAGGGGATACCTCCTCCGGAGTCAGTAATTCTGAGCTGTTACTGGGATGGTTTTAAAGTGAAAAGTTTATGTTTTAAAAATTCATTCATGTCATAGTTTTAAAGTATAGCATTTGAATATGTCACGTGTCAAACGGGCGTTAATATACAATCCTCGGACACTTTTAAAGAGTATAAAGAGTCTCAATTCTCTGGACTAACTTTATTTATTGGCTTACTTTAAAAATAATTAGTATAAGGATTATACTGGATGTTAATAGAGAACATGGATGTTATGATGCTCAATTATGGAAGGTGTTGTGTCTTTTTAATTTATCATAAATAAGAAAGATACTTGTAAAGCCTAATACTCCTTTTCTCCACGAGGGGATGACTCTATTTTATATAGTTGAGCTTATTGGATTTTCCTCTATGTCCTAGGCCCTCCAGCCTTTTTACTATTCAGCTATGTCTGGGTCATTGGTACAGTAAAAAAATGTTAAAAAATTTATAGTAATTTATATATTTTTTATACTTACCAATGACCCAGACGGGGATGGCCCACCCAGGAGTTGGGAACTCATACCTCCCCGCTGAGTACATAGCGCTTACCAGACACTGATTGTTAGAATGATTAATGGCGCCAATTTCGGTACGTCCTTGACACTTCGCATGCGCAGTAGAGGCGAAGTATGGAGGGCCATTCAGGACATGATTTCTTTGGTTTTAGATGCAAATTTTGGGGATTGGGGGGCAAAATTTGTGTTTGGCCCTAGATTTTTAAGAGTTAGCACCAGCTATGTCTGGGTCATTGGTAAGTATAAAAAATATATAAATTACTATAAATTTTTTAACTTTTTTCATTTTTGGCTCACCAACGTTAGCTGTGTGAGCCTATGGCATAGCCCTGATGTCGGCGTCAGCGTCGGCGTCAGCGTCGGCATCCGCTCTCAAATATTTTGAACTTTTGTGTACAGGTTTTGATTTTTTGGCTTTTCAAATTTTTTTTTAGTTTCAGCATATTGCTATAGTGGTTCACTATAACATTTAACTCTTTTCCAGGGTATTTTGTCGTAATTTTAACCCTTTGAATCAAATTTTAGACTTATTTTGATGTTTGCGTGCAGGTTTTGATGTTTTTTTTTTCCTTTCTTTCAAGTGGAGATTTACCTTGCAGCATATGTCCATGCTTTCTATTGTATGTAAACATGCATCTTAGGGCTATGTTTGTATTATTTAACCCTTTTCCTGCTGAATTACTTCAATTTTGGACTTTTATGTACAGCTTTTGGACTTAGGCTTACAGCTTCTTACTTTTATGTACAGGTTGTGATAAAAAAAAAACAATTTCAAGTGATGTTGACCTCACTGCATATTGCAGTGGTGGTTATTATAACATTGATATCTTTCCAGTGCATTTTTAAAAAATTTTTAACCCTATGAATAGATTTTTAGACTTATTTTGACGTTTGTGTGCAGGTTTTCATGGGTTTGTTTTTTTTCCTTTCTTCCAAGTGTAGAGTTTCTGCATATTGCTATGGTGGTTCACTATAACATTTAACTCTTTTCCAGGGTATTTTGTCTTAATTTTAACCCTTTGAATCAAATTTTAGACTTATTTTGATGTTTGCGTGCAGGTTTTGATGTGTTTTTTTTCCTTTCTTCCAAGTGGAGATTTACCTTGCAGCATATGTCCATGCTTTCTATTGTATGTAAACATACATCTTAGGGCTATGTTTGTATTATTTAACCCTTTTCCTGCTGAATTACTTCAATTTTGGACTTTTATGTACAGCTTTTGGACTTAGGCTTACAGCTTTTTACTTTTATGTACAGGTTATGATAAAAAAAAACAATTTCAAGTGATGTTGACCTCACTGCATTATAACATTGATATCTTTTTTACTTTTATGTGCAGGTTTTGAGGTTTGTCTTTTTTTTTTTCAAAGTGGAGATGTACCTTGTAGCATATTGCCATGGTTCCTATTTTATGTTAGCATGCTTCTTAGGGGTTATTATTATATTATTAAACCCTTTAGCTGCTTATTTTCTTTAATTTTGGACTTTTGTGTGCAAGTTTTGAACTTTTTTTTTTACTCCAGCCACCCCTTTGCATTGGACACCTGTTGGTGAGCCACGGGGTACTGATACCCCCTCTAGTTTGTCTCTAAAACATAGGTTATGACCCCTCATTGGAACGAGCTTGTTGAGCTCATCCCAATGAGAGGTCATAACCTATGTTTTTGAGACAAAAACTGAAATAATAGCTATTAAAGAATTTTTTTTGCAAGTGATGTCTGCTTTTCATATTAGGTAAAGGGTTAAAAAAAAACAAAAAACAATGAAGTACCCATTACACCCACAGCAAAGCTTCTTCGTTTGCACGCACGGATACATGATGCAATTGTCGATTGCATAATTCTCTTATGAAGTTATCGTTTATAATCAAACCCAGAAATACCAGTAGATCACACTTTGGAAAGTAATAAAATTTAATAATGTGTACAACAAAAGTAAGTGATTGATTATGATTTCTTATAATGATATTTTCACTTCTGTAGATGTGGAGTGTGGAATATGTGCAAGTACCAGATGATACAAAGAACAAACAGATAAATTATGAAAAGAAAAACTTAAATTCTGACCTTCTCAAAATGGAGAATCAAGATAAAACCGCAAAGGAACGACTCCAGGATTTCAAAAATCCTGATTATTTAACTGCACAAGAAATAGAACTTGGTTCATCGGCAGAGAGTGAAAGTCATCTCATGAGTCATTATCAGATGAAACTTAAAAGGAAAGATGACATTGTAATTGATTCACAACAGGAATCTAATCTGAGCAGGACTAGTAGTGTGAGTGATTTAAAAGATGAAACAGATGAACATGTATCAGAAAAGATATCTGAACAGTCAACAGATGTTTCTAGTAATGTGAAGGACACTTCTTGTAAGGATGAAGTTTTGACATCGGTCTCACATGAATTTGTTGTTATAACAGATCATGACATACAGGAGTCTAACAAAACCATTGACGATATAAGAAAATCCAAACCAAAAACAAAACACCATCTCAGAGAAGGTAATGGTACTTAGTAATTCTCTTATGATTATCAGTAAAAACTTATGATTTTCCTTCCCCAGGGGTAGCTGTTATTTATTTATTTATTTATTGGTGTTTAAGGTCACATATTTATGCACAATGGTTAATCATGACCGTGACAGTTTTACGGGTGGAGGAAGCCGGAGAACCCGGAGAGAAGCACCGAGCAACTGTCAGCTCCCCAACATACTAACTCCACACAAGCAGGGTTAGCATTGGTTGAAGACAAGTGCACCATCGACGCGCATTACGCCTTAGTACACAATGCCACCATCCCCCATGCGGGCAATGGAGATGAAGAGTTTTGCCCAAGATACTATCAATGCTTTGAAAGATGTTTTCAAAGCATTGATAGTATAGTGAAATCCTGTTGTTTTTTTTTTTTGGGGGGGGGGGGGGTTATTAGGGTTTAACGACACATTAACAACCAGGGTCATATCATGTCGGTGACAGTTTTACAGGTGGAGGAAGCCGGAGTACCCGAAGAGAACCACCGAGCGACGAAGAGCAGCTGCCAGCTATCCAACATCGTAACTCTGAACTCTGCACCATGGCACAGGCAGGGTAAGATTGGTTGAAGACATGCACACCATCGACGTGCAGTACGCCTTAGTACACAGCGTCATCGTGCCCCCATGTAGGCTATCAGGGTTAAGTGCCTTGCCCAAGGACACAACGCGGGAGCACGAATCAGTCGCTGAAATGGTCACCCATCCAACTACTAACCGTGCTCGACGTTGCTTAACTTCGGTAATCTGACGAGAACCAGTTACCACGCCCCCAGTGAAATCCTGTTAATTGAGTAGTCATTTTGCGCAAGAAAATTATTCGATTAACCCTTTACCCAATGAATCGCCCACATCCGCCCATGTAATATACAAATTCAGCAGTTGAAAAAATATTATCAAAAAATTTCAACAAAACCATATCATGTGACCCCTCGTTGGAACGAGCTCATCGAGCTCGTTCCAACGAGGAGCCACATGATATGGTTTTTGTTGAAAATGTTTGAAAAATTTTAAAAAAATGATATTTAAAATAATAAATTTTGATATCGTCTGCATTGGGTAAAGGGTTAACGGAAGTATTCAGTTAGCAGGGATTTGGTCACTTTTCTGTATTCCAGAAATAATCTGAGCATCTACTCTATTACATCTTGTTTGACAGAGCTCATAGAGCTCTGTCAAACAAGATATAGTAGATTAAATTATTGTATTGGCTGTACTGAGGGCAAATAGGTCATTAAACAAGGGGACTTCATTGATTGTCAGGGTACATTTTTGACATATTAGATGATTTTTTCATTCAATTAAGAGGAGTTTTGTCTAAGCTATATGCAGTTAATAGATCAAATTTGTACAGAATGTATGGTAAGTGGTTTTGTGTTTGGAAGTTATGTTCAGTTAACAAGGTTATTCAATCAAGACATAACTAATTAAGTGGGCTCCACTGTACATGGCAATGGCTTCTAAACCTGAAAGGTCCTTGAAAATGCTTGAAAACAGTGTTCCTGAGTGCCAGCATTCTTGCTTGGTGACCTCTTAGTTGCATTGGTTGCATTTCTGAAAGATAGCAGGGTGGCCTTAACCCATTACCTAGCGTAACTGTTGTCCAGGCATGTGATTCGCACTATCACCATTCAGCCCCTTAGAATTTGGTTCTATATCTTCTGAACTATAATTTTGGCGCTATATAAATGTGTATTTATTATTTATTCAGACTATTATTTTCTAAATTTTTTACCCTTGAAACATAGCTTATGAGTTACGACACCTCATTGTAACAAACTAAACAAGATCCTTCCAAAGAGGGTTCATAAGGTATGATTTTGAGGCAGAAACTTAAAATTTTTAGTTACTCAAGATATTTCTGTGCACGTGCCTTCTGCTAGTCATGTTTGGTGGAGTTAAGGAACCCTTCGTTTTACGGACTCTCGTGATGTTAGTTGAATTAGTCTTATCTATGATCTGCTGATTGATACAATGTAACCCATTTAACTGTATGTCTTTGAATGCAGTATCCTGTTAATTGCATAGCAATAACCCCCATTAATTGCATATAACTTCCAAATACCATACCATTTACCTTACCTTCTGTACACATTTGACAAGTTATTTGCATATGTGTTGTGGAGTAAATTTCTGTAATTGAGTCAAGAATCTTGTAACCACTCGAAGAATAACTAATAACCACTGACCTCCCCATGTATATGGACTTACTTGGTCTCAGTACATTCAATATAGGCATTTAATCTGTGATAGATCTCTCTTAAACAAGATTTAATGGAGTAAATGCTTATGTTTTCACTAAAATACCGAAAATCTGCAAATTCCTGTTGAATACTCCTATAAACTAATATTTTTATACTGTACCAATGACCCAGACTTAGCTGGTGCTAACTCTAAAAAATCCAGGGCCAAACACAAATTTTGCCCCCCAATCCCCAAAATTTGCATCTAAAACCAAAAGAAATCATGTCCTATAGGACCTCCATACTTTGCCCTTACTGCGCATGCGCAGTGTCAAGAACTTCCGAAATTGGCGCCAATTATCATTCTCTGTTTGGCCCTTCATCAGTCAACATCTCACTGATCTTTGTGCTTGTAAATCTCAGTTTTAAGGATGCCAGACACGTAATTATTGGAGAAATGGTGATTCTAAGGAGGATATAGAAGGAGGAGAGGAAAAAGGAGTGACAAAAAATAATCAGGGCTGTACTTAAAATTTTTTATGAAATTATGTTAAGTTGCCTATTTTCGAGGCATGGGCCTCTTGTTGTCATTCTTGCTAAAAAGTTGCACTGCTTATTCAGTGTTTCCTCTCCCCTGGTCTTCTAAGTCCCCCCTTGCAATTCCCCCATGCTTTTGGCATATTTTTGAAAAAGATCATTTCTAGATTCTCTTGGGAGAGTTGCTTGGTTACAGAATGTTTTCTGTTATTTTCCCCATAGTTACGTTTTCACCCATGGGTGTATAAACGTTGTGTTCTGCATCTTCCATCTGATGTTCTGCAGATTCTCCCCTGGGAGTCTCTGTCTTGCATCAGATAGAGGGTAATTTTGATGACTGATTTCAGGCCAGTTTTGTCAGTGCCTGGACTCATGTTTTCTGGTGTTTTTACACTGTTTGTTTACATTGGCAACAGTCTCTTTTGAGGGGGGCTGTTTGCCTTTGGAGTAGTTTATCTCACTATAAGATACATTTTTATTATCCGTAAGTGTTGCATTAATTATTTAATATAAATTTAAAATTTTTGACCACACTTAGCCATCGGATCCATTGGGGCTCAACGTTACTTTTCAGAAACTTGGGCTTCGCTGAAAAAATATTTTTCAAAAATTTTTGATTTGCAATTGTTTTTTCATTATTAATGGATCATGTTATTATGTATTTTTGTGTTTAGGGGTTTGTGCGAGTACTAGGACTTGTTGACTTTTCACAATGAAAGGATATTGTTCAAATTGTAATAGGAAGAAGTCTTCCTCTGACTTTCATGATCATTGCATTAATTGTAGTCAGTGTTCTCGCACTAATCCCTGTTCTATATGTCAATATTGGGATGACAAACATTGGAAACGTGTGTCACGATATGTTGTTAGTGGAGAAAGGGCTATGCCGGCTCTTTCTCCGCAGGGTCACTCTACTCTCTCGGTTTCTATTTCAGAGGAACAAGAACAGGGTGATGTTTCCATGTTATCTTCCGCAAGTGCGCTTCCGTCGTCACAAATGAATACAGTGCTAGCGGCAAAAGTGCTCATGGAGATTAAACAAATGTTGTCCGCTAGCTCGCCTGGTGTAGCGTCCATTCACCGAATGGTTCGGCAGCCGGGTTCGTCCGATGCGGTCCAGGAGGAAATGTTGGGTGATGCGAGCACTATAAACATTCAACGTGCACACCCAGTGACGGCGGATAGTGTGTCGCAAGCGGAGCACACGTCCGTCGCTCGGGACGCTCCGTTGTATAGGCAGTCCGCGGAGACTGCTCAGGCTTCTTCCTCTTGTCAGCGCACACGACCGCACTTTGGCTACGTGACCGCCGATATTTTACCAGCTTCGCCGATCAGGGATTCTTCGGCGACCAGGTCACACCATCCAGTAGCCAGGGACACGAGGCCGATGGACTCCGGACGTTCGCATAGGAAGAGTATGCGGGAGTCATCAGATGTGGAGCTGCCCTCGGCGAAGCAGCGAAAAACTGCGCCTCCGCAGGCCTCGATGTCGGACGTACTTGTGCAGATAGCACAACTTATCGCAGCATCCCAGCAACCGACAGAAACGGTGTCGGATCGGGAATTATCTGATGGCGCTGGGTCGGTACGCTCCGCCGAAGCATCGGGGGCGGACGACCGGGAGCATGATGAGGTCCGACCGGATGGTGAAAGGGATACAGATGACTTGGAGCTATCCCTTTCGGAACAACATAAAGCTGCCATGGACTTCATCCGGCACTTTCTCCCTCAAGTTGTTCCGTTGGGCCAGACTGCTGCGGTTCCGGACAAGAGAATTATAGCGTCATTGGACTCGGATTTCTTTGAGCGGTTCAGGGACATCGCTCCCGAGTTTCCGTCTCAGTCCAATAATGTTGCAAGAACATTTGAATTATTGAACGTCGCTATATTCAAACTTGCTTCCAAAATGGGAAAAGCAGGTTTCTTGTCCGCCAATACTCTCAACCTGCCTTTCATTAATGCAAGGAATAAATTCGACACAGCAGGACAGGGTATCCCGAGAGTTCCTCTGCGTATGGACAACGAGGCGGAAGACTTAGAATTATCATTACCGTCGTCGGCGTCTATTCCAACCGCGGTGTTGGAAACTACTATTTCGTCTAACAGAGCCAGTTTAGATGCCTTATCTTACACAGATCACCTTACTAAGGCGTTATCACTGCGCCTTCAAGGGAAAGAATTTCAGGATATACAATCCTCTTTAAGACTTCTTTCAAGGGCAGTAGCTTATTCCACGTGTAACTCCGCCCTTTCAGTGGCAAACCTGGAGTTGGTTAGATGTGACGTAGCCCTAGCTACATCCACACTCGTGTATAATAAGGTGAAGAACTCTCTCAGAGTCGTTTCGGTCTCCGGAGAACTTCTCTTTGACGGCAAGCTTTCTGCAATTTACGATAAAATTACAAAGAAAGCTTCGGATTCTCTGCTGTTCAAATCTGCTTCTAAGAAGTCGGACACGGCAGATAAGAGTAAGACAGGCACTTCTGGGTCTAATGCACCCAAGAGAGGTTCCTATAGAGGTTCCGGTGCGTCCTCTTGGTCTTATTCAAGAGACCGTCAAGGTAGCGACTCACGTTCGGGACGTCCTTCGGGCCGGGACAACCGGTCGGACGCCCCGAGGTCGACGGGACGAGGTGCGGGTCGTGGAGGACGTGGTTTCTCCTACCGCAGGCCTCGCAGGTCCAGTAGGTGATGGCTTCAACCTCTATCGCGTACCGGTTGGCGGAAGGTTGTCGAGTTTTTCACAAGAGTGGGCGTCGATTACGGACGACCCTTGGGTGAGAGGGGTGATTTCGGAAGGTCTAAAGATATCCTTCAAACGAAAGCCTCCATTAACTCGAAGTCCAAAATGGACTCAACTTCCGTCAAATCCGCAGAAAAGAGTCACTCTATTATCAGAGGTGCAGTCTCTTTTAATGAAGAATGCGGTAGAGGTCGTAGAAAACCAGGAGACTCCGGGATTCTACAGCCATCTGTTTCTGGTTCCGAAACCAGATGGCTCGTTCCGTCCAGTCATAGATTTGAGCTGGATAAACAAGCTGATCGTCGCTCCGAAGTTTTATATGGAGACGATCCGGTCGGTCAGAGCGAGTATTCGGGTGAACGATTATGCAACGAGCATAGATCTCAAAGATGCGTACTTTCACGTCATGGTACATCCGACATTCAGAAAGTATCTACGCTTCGCAGTCCTAGGAGTGGTGTATCAATTCCGGGCGATGTGCTTCGGATTGAATCTAGCACCCTGGGCTTTCACTCGGGTAATGAACTCGGTAATGATGTATTTCCGAGCTCATTCGTCTGCGGTAAAGTCGGCCTACCTGGACGACATTCTTCAGAGGTACGGCAACGAGTTAACGCTTCAGAACGATGTGCAGAATCTACTTCTATTGCTCCGACGTCTCGGTTTTATAGTAAAAAGTCGGATCTGGTGCCGTCCAAGTCATTCACACATCTGGGAATGAGCTTCGAGATGCACAACAATCTCGTTCGTCTGCCGTTAACCAGAGCGAAATTAGTCAGTTACGCTCGCTATTGTCTGCACGCAGACAAAGTCACAGCGAGAGAATTTATGAGACTGATAGGTCTGTGCGGAGCCGCTGCGGATATCATTCCGATGGGGCGGTTACGCACGCGTCCTCTCCAAATTTTCTTGACTCAGAATTGGAGTGTGAAAATTCATTCGCTCGACATAGACGTTCTCTTGTCAGATCAAGTGAAACGAGAGATTCAGACTTGGGCAAACATTCAGTGGTTAACTCAGGGAGTTCTGCTGCAGTTGCCGGATCCGAGTTTTACCATTATGACGGATGCCAGTCAAACAGGTTGGGGTGCATCATTGATCCCAACGGATTTGAGATGCCAGGGTCTTTGGGATCCGCAATTCCTGGGCAAGCACATAAACATCAAGGAAATGATGTCAATTTGGCTTGCGTTACGTCATTGGATGGACATTATTCACAATTCTCATGTCCAAATCCTGTCCGACAATACGACAGTAGTGGCGTATATACGGAATCAGGGAGGCACTCATTCAGTTCCGTTGTTCAATCTAACGGAAAGAATCCTTCTGTTTGCTCTAGAACATCAAGTTCTTCTTTCGGTCCGTCATATACCGGGTCGTCTGAATGTACTAGCAGACTCCCTTTCACGAAAGGGTCGCTTGTTGCCGTCGGAGTGGACTCTCAACAAACAAGTATTCAATCAGATTTGCTACCAATGGGAACGGCCAATGATAGACTTATTTGCGACACATCTCAACAATCAGTTGCAGACGTATGTGTCTCCGTGTCCGGATCCAAGAGCATTTGCAGTAGATGCTCTGTCGATCCCTTGGGACGGAATGATAGGATATGCGTATCCTCCAGCGCCGTTAATTCAGCAAGTATTGCTAAAGATAAAACAATCTCAATGCAAGATTCTGTTGGTAGCATCTCTGTCTCCACAGAGACCGTGGATAAATCTACTCAGGTGTCTGTTGTGGGACCTACCGCGAAAGCTTCCTCCACGGGAGGATCTTCTTTCGCAGGGGAAATCGCGTCAACTCCATCACAACCCGCAAGGTCTCAACCTTCACGTTTTTCCGTTGTGCGGTCCTTGCATGGCAAGCACTTTACAGGACGAGCAGTGGACGCGATTTCTAACTGTAGGAGGACCTCCTCTTCGCTAAACTATGCGGCTAAGTGGAAGGTTTTTCGTCATTGGTGTAGGGATCATTCTGTGGATATTTTTGATCCCTCTATACCAGACATTGCAAACTTTCTAGTATACTTGTTTGACGAAATCAAACTGCAGCCTGTTACTATTAAGGGTTATAGGTCTATGTTATCTGATACCTATGCACATCATGATAGTTTACAAATTGGATCTAATGTCTCTTTATCTAAGTTGGTAAGAAACTTCTCGATAAATAGACCCAGAACTCTTAGGTTAATTCCTAAATGGAATTTAGCTTGGGTTCTTCTTAAACTGAAGGAAAAGCCATTTGAACCTCTTGGGACAGTAGATTTCAAATTCTTATCTTATAAGACAGCTTTTCTCTTAGCTTTCTCTTTAGCTTTCTCTTCTGCTAGAAGAGTCAGTGAGCTTCATGCACTGTCGGTGGATGATTCTCACTATCGTAGTGTCGGGAACACTATCACCTTCACTACTAATGTGGGTTTTTTAGCTAAGAATCAGGCTCCTAATAAATATCCGGAACCTATTGTTATTAAGGCTCTTCCGTCTTCAGACGGGCGTAGGCCTTTACTCTGTCCTGTTAGAGCGTTACATATCTATAAACAGAGATCTCAGTTTATCAGAAAGGGACGAAAACGTTTCTTTCTGTCTCTGATGCCTAATAGAAGGGACATTTCGGTCCATTCTATTGCTAGATGGATTTAATTAACTATCCGTACTGCTTATGAGGGTTTATCTTCTTCTCAGCAGTCTGTGCTTAAGATTTCGGCTCATGAAGTAAGAGCTCTTGCTACTTCTTGGGCTTACGCTAATAGTATTGCTATTACAGATTTAATGAAGGCTGCTTATTGGTCTCAGCCATCCACATTCACGAATTTTTATCTCAGAAACATTGAGTCCATTTCTGGAGACCTGCATTGTTTAGGTCCGTTATCTGTTGCTCAGAATGTCGTCCACTAAACAGTTGCAACTATAGTTATGCAGGCTTTCTGTTCCGGCAGTGACTCCATCTGGCTGCCCTCTTCGCTCGGGGCTATTTGACCCAGGGCAAGGGGAAGGGGGGGGGGGGGGGAAGGGTGTTCCCTTAGGTCACCTGCTTTATAGTGAAAAGCAAGGGAATGCCTCCTCCGAAGTCAGTATTTCTGAGTCGTTTCCGGGATGGTTTTAAAGTGTAATATTAATGTTAAAATTCATTCATGTCATATTTTTAAAGTGTAGCTCGGTGTGAAGCATTTGTATATGTCAAGTGTCAAACGGGCGTTAATATACAATCCTCGGACACTTTTGAAGAATATAAAGAGTCTCAATTCTCTGGACTAACTTTATTTATTGGCTTACTTTAAAAATAATTAGTATAAAGGGTTTTACTGGATGTTAATAGAGAACATGAATGTTATTGTGCTCAATTATGAAGGGTATTGTATCTTTCTAATTTAACATTAAATAAGAAAGATACATGTAAAGCCTAATACTCCTTTTCTCCTTGAGGGGTTGCCTCTATATTATATAGTTGAGCTTATTGGATTTTCCTCTATGTCCTAGGCCCTCCAGTCTTTTTACTATTCAGCTAAGTCTGGGTCATTGGTACAGTATAAAAATGTTAAAAAATTTATAGTAATTTATATATTTTTTATACTTACCAATGACCCAGACGGGGATGGCCCTCCCAGGAGTTGGGAACTCTTACCTCCCCGCTGAGTACATAGCGCTGACCAGGCACTGCCAGTAAGAATGATAATTGGCGCCAATTTCGGAACGTCCTTGACACTGCGCATGCGCAGTAAGGGCAAAGTATGGAGGTCCTATAGGACATGATTTCTTTTGGTTTTAGATGCAAATTTTGGGGATTGGGGGGCAAAATTTGTGTTTGGCCCTGGATTTTTTAGAGTTAGCACCAGCTAAGTCTGGGTCATTGGTAAGTATAAAAAATATATAAATTACTATAAATTTTTTAAATTTTCTGTCTTGCAAAGTTGATTTTCTATCAACAGGGTTTCATTGTTCTCTCACCACTCACTTCCCTCTTGGGAAGGAAGGGGGTGGGGAGTGTTAAGGCAGGAAGTTGTGATTTTGGCTGAATGTTTCAATTGATCAGTCAGATGTTTAAAATGCCAGGCATGCAGATTTCATGGAAACACTCGTTCCTTTTCTGTGTAGGTTCCATCAGGGTAAAATCATGGAAAAAAAAAGCAGGTTCCTACATATGTTTAGCATTATGCCTTTCATCAAATGGGCACTTAGAAAATGCTAAAAGCTTTCTGCAAGACTAAAAATATTATTTATTAACGATGAAACAGTGATCATAACCAGGGAGTATGAACGTCATTAAAACTCCTTATCATAACAGTAACAACATTCCGTTCATTTTTACAATCTCAGTTCATCCAGATTGTTGAGCATGCATGTTGCGAACAGTTTCTGATTCTCAATTACTAGAGTAAAATGCACCCAATTTCAGCTTGTTTGACAACAAAACCATGTGATGCCAAACACACGAAACGATATCACTGAAAATAATAACAAAATCACTTTTTATCACTGAAACTGATGATGAAGGGAAAATATCTTTGCTAAAATGCGATATATATTCTTCCAATTGCACAGCACTCTGTGCAGAACCAAGGAGAAGTGGTGTGTTCATGCTTTCTTTATAATCAAGGTTTAAAGACATTTTGTCCCAATCTGTCAATACTGTTATCTTTCTGAACTGAACAGGACGTTTAGCACTTGGACGATTCTCCCCATCCGAATCAAAATACACAAAGAATTTTTATTTAATTATTTTTCCTATTTGTTCCACTTTAAAGTAAAAAACAAAATAATTACTTCATTGCCCTGCTGCCCCTACAGATTGTTTTTTCTGTGTAATCACTTGGAAAAAATGTTGTACACACTCATCTGAGGTATCAATGCCTCAGTTCAGAGTGTTCAAGGGCATAAAATATACAAATGAAAACAGATAATTTATTTCATTTTTTTATTTCATCAAATGTTTTCACCTCTCATCAATAAAAACACACTGCATGTTCCAAGTCCTCAAACATTTGCAGGTCTTAACCCTTTACCCAATGAATCGCCCGCATCCGCCCACGTAATATGCAAATTCAGCAGCTGAAAAAATATTATTTTTCGAAACATTTCAACAAAACCATATCATGTGACCCCTCTTTGGAACGAGCTCGTCGAGCTCGTTCCAAAGAGGGGTCACATGATATGGTTTTGTTGAAATTTTTGGAAAAAATTTAAAAAATGATATTTAAAATAATAAATTTTGAAATCGTCTGCGTTGGATAAAGGGTTAACCCTTTACCTAACATGAAAAGCAGACGACACTTGCAAACAAAATTCTTGAATAACTAATTTTTTTCATTTTTTGTCTCAAAAACATAGGTTATAAAGAGGGGTCTGAAACTTTGTTTTTGAAACAAAAAAAAATTTAAAAAATGATTAAAATTAATTAGTGACTTTTGTGAATAGCGTTGGTCAGTTTTGGCCATTACGTTGGGTAAAGGGCTAAACTGCAAATCCGGATAAGAAAATGGGTACAGACTACAGATTCAATAAGAAATAAAAATAGGTTCCATGATAGCTCTTGTTGGAACCCAACCAAGGTTCCCATAATTTTTTAAATCTGTATGCCTGAAATGTGTGAATATAAAATTTGAAAAGATTATTGATCTTGGTCTTAAAACATTGCTGTAAATCCTAAAATTCAACTGGAACAGTGCTAGGAAGTCCTTGAATTTAGTTGCAGAAACTGTCGGAATACACTGTCATCCCTATTTATTAACCATCCAGCGAACACACTGGATATGAAAATTTATAATAGATTTCAACAAAACTATTTTATGTGACCCCTCCTTGAAATGAACTCTTTCCAATGAGGGGTCACTTGATGTGGTTTTGTTGAAATTGTTTGAAAAAAAAAAAAAAATTCACCTGCTTAATTTGTAAATTATGTAGGTAGATGCAGCCGGTTCATTAGGTAAAGTGGTATGAATTCTGATCAAGAATATTGAATATAGGTTTGACACTTGTAACTTGTAGTGTGTCTTTGATCAAGACATTTCTCAGGCCTCATCCAGTGTTAGCACAGCAGCATTGTATTTGATCATCAGCTCACCTGACTGAAAATCAGGATGAGCAAAAGTGATCACTCACCATCCGGCATCCGTGAACATGGTGTTTGCACCTGCCCCTCCTAAACCGTTGAACCAATTTTAGATATATTTGAGGTGATAGGTTGTTCTGACATCGCATTTTTGGTGTTTTTCTTCAAATCAACTTGCCCAGCCCCATAGGGAGAAGATTGGGGAAATCCACCAAAATTCTTAAAAAATCTTCTCATAAACCAGTCAGTACAATGACTTGATATTTGCTATGGGGCTTCCTTTTGAGGTGTAGAATCAAATTTGTTCAAACGAAGTTCATGGATCCGAATTTGCCTTTCTAGTGGAAGGGGCAAGATTTTGGGCCCCACCCAAAATTTCTATTTTCTGAACCAATGGGCCAATTTGAACCAAATGATATGTGGTATTATTGAGTCACAAGTCCTTGACTCATTCAAAAAAAAAATGTTCCTGTATCCCTGTGGGAACCCCAGGAGCTAAAAATAGAAATATTTTCAAATGACCATATTTCACAGGCAAGTTTGTTAAAATCGAATGCTTGGGTTAATATTTGGGCTCCTATGGTAGCCCGAATTTTAACTTGGTGCAATATGAGGGAATTTCTTTAAAAATCTTCTTCTTCAGATCCACTAGTTAGAATGCTTTCATAAATGGTATACAACATCTCTAGGGAGTGGGGTGGGGGGGGGGGGGGGGGGGGGGGGGGGTCACATTCTAATTTGTTAAAATCAAGTCCCTGGGTTCATATTTGGGCTTTCTATGTGAGCCAAAATTTTAACTTGGTGCAATATGAGGGAATTTCTTTTAAAATATTCCTCTTCAAATTCACCAGTTAGAACCCTTTCATATTTGGTAGACAATATCTCTAGGGCTGTGAGGTTTAAGTTTGTTCAAGTCGGGTCCCTAGGTTAATATTTGGGTTCCCTATGGTAGCCCAAATTTTAACTTATTGCAATAAGAGGAAATTTCTTTAGTGGGGTCACATTCTAATTTGTTAAAATCAAGTCCCTGGGTTCATATTTGGGCTTCCTATGTGAGCCCAAATTTTAACTTGGTGCAATATAAGGGAATTTCTTTAAAAATATTCTTCAGATTCACCAGTTAGAACCATTTCATATTTGGTATACAATATTTTTAGGTGTGTCAGATTCAAGTTTGTTAAAATTGAGTCCCTGGGTTAAAGAGGGAGCCCAAAATTAAACTTAGTACAATAAGAGGGAATTTCTTTAAAAGTCTTTTTCTCCAAAACAATCTCATAGAATATTTTGATATTTGGCATACAACATCTTTGGGAGGGGGGGGGGGGGGGTGGGGGGGGGGAGTGAGTGAGGAGGGGGGGGGGGGGCAGATTCAGGTTTGTTCTAATCAAGTCCCTGAGTTCATATTTGGGTTTTTTTTATGGAAGCCTGAATTTTAACTTTGTGCAATATGAGGGAATTTCTTTAAAAATCATCTTCTCCAGATCCACCAGTCAGAATGTTTTTGTATTTGGTATACAGCATCTCTTTGGAGTGGGATTCAATTTTGATCAAATTGGGTTAATATTTGGGCCCCTTATGGAAGTCCAAATTTCAACTTGGTGCAATATGAGGAAATTTCTTTAAAAATCTTCTCTTTCAGATCCCCCAGTCAGAATGCTTTCACATTTGTATAGTGATGAACCGATAATCGGAATCAGCAATCGGAACGGGCCGGTTATGGGGCATCGGCCAATTATGACAACCAGCACTTAAAAACTGTCAGTTTCCAGTTATTCTATATTTAACACTGATTATTAAAAATCCCTTTGATATCTGGCCCTTTCAATAAACTTTCCCCATTAAAAAACATGTGGTGCATAGCAGAAAGTTTAGGCATTTGCAGAGCAGAGATATTACGGAATTTACCAACTGCAATCGGTGCGAGATCGCCACCATTTCCTGAAGATTGTAGAGTTCATGTAAACATTAGAGAAACACTTCAAGGGAGGTAAGACGTTGAAAAAAACCACTGAATAAAACATTCTGACAAACGTGTAAACCATGCGTCATACGACTTCACAACACATATTAAAATTATTATTCATTTAAGACACAAAGTATGTGTGCTCAGTATATTCCTGGTTAATACAGCCAAGTGCATTGTATCCTTAATCAAAACCGTATTAACACTATTTACCGGAATAAAACACAATCTTCATGTGAACAATAACGTGTGATTGTATCTTTAATTACGATCTTTTCCCCACACCCCAACCAAAATGCAAATATTATTTTGGCTAATATTGCCCAGCACTAAATATGCATACTTTGAGGACTTATGTGGTATTAAGCTTTCGTGATTGATGATTTATCAACGAAATTCTGTAGTATAACAGGCACAAGCAGATTTTCTTCAGTGTTCTACTTCAACCATTGGAATCGGAGTCGGCATGATCGGCAAAGAAATAACCGGTAATCGGTTGATAGCAAGTTTTGATAATTGGTTCATCACTACATTTGTATTCATCATCCTGGTGGTGGAAGGGAAGGGCTCAGACTCAAGTTTGTTCCAGTTAACCCTTTACCTAATGTAACGGCCAAAACCGGCCAGTGCTATTCTCAAAAATCTCCAATTAATTTTCATTATTTTTTTCATTTTTTGTTTCGAAAACATAGGTTATGACCCCTTGTTGGAACGAGCTCGTTCCAACGAGGGGTCATAACCTATGTTTTTGAGACAAAAATGAAAAAAATTAGTTATTCAAGAATTATTTTTGCAGGTGTCGTCTGCTTTTCAGGTTAGGTAAAGGGTTAAGGTCCTAGGTTGATATTTGGACTCTCCAGTTTTGCATTACTGGAAATCTGGGCATTATTTCTGTAGTTGCGTACCAGTAGAGGCAAAATCATCAGGCATGGACATCAGCTGTAAATAATTGAATGACTTCATTCCTCTGTAGTGTTAACTAGCTATAGATGCTAATTAAATCCTTCTTTAGACATCTGTTGTCGGGTGAGTGCCCCAGGCCCCATGGGACCTCTTGTTTATTGATAACATGTCCCACATGACTGATAGAGGCTGTGTTGAAAGTAAGGTACCAAAGTCTGTACTTCATGTGGCTGTAATTTGAATCCATACAGTACTTTCGCTGTGGACTGGTCGTAATCCATGCTTGGGCATTGATGTCCAAGCATGCGTTTAGCAGGTAATAAAAATCATCAGCAAAATTTTATTTAATGAAGCACCGGGTTGTAAATTTTTGATGATGGTTCCTATAATTAGATTTTGAAATCTAATGTTATTGCGTCCGTGGAAATATTGCCCACTCGTAGAGTGATCAGTCCGTGGTGGCTGTTCTGTGCTAGTCTAGATAGCTGTATAATTGTTGACACTATACAGCTGATTGTTGTTAGATGTTTTTCCTTAATGTTTTTTTAATCTTGACCATAAGCTGGCCAAGCAGCTGTACAAAAAAGTCTCAACATTTCATCCCTGATAAGATGCATGGTTCAAAGATCTGTTGAAACAGCAGGACAGATTAACACAATAAACGTTTTTTCTGAGATTACAGGTATACCTGGACAGGGATTTTCTCATAAATTGTCATTCCAATTATATTATTATTTCAATTTTAGCCATCAAAACACAGCTTATAGCCCCTCCCCTCATTGAGTGCTTTCTGAAGAGGGGTCATGTCAAGAAATGTCTTTGCAAGTGCCACCTGCAAGCTTAAAGAGTTTATTTTAACCCTTCACCTAACATGAAAAGCAGACGACAGCTGCAAAAAAATCCTTGTATAACTCATTTTTTTCATTTTTTGTCTCAAAAACATAGGTTAAGACCCCTCATTGGAACGAGCTGGACAAGCTCGTTCCAAAGAGGGGTCATAACCTATGTTTTTGAGACAAAAAATGAAAATATAATGAAAATTAATTTAGGCGATTTTTAGCTCAACTTGACAAAGTCAAGCTGAGCTATTGCCATCACTTCTCGTCCGTCGGCGTACGTACGTACGTACATACGTACGTTCGTTAGTATGTTAGTACGTTCGTCCACAATTTCCTTTGGCACACCTCACAGGTCGCATTTATGATCAGATTACTTTGAAACTTGGTATGCTTGTTTGGGGTGACCTCTAGATGGGAGCTATCGATTTTCTTCAATTTCCGTCAAAAAATGTTGCCGCGGCCAACGTTCTTAGAACTTAGTTTAGTCAAACCACAATATTTTCCTTTGGCACACCCTACAGGGCACATTTATGATTTGATTGCTTTGAAACCTGGTATGCTTATTTAGGGTGACCTCTAGATGGGAGCTATTGATTTTCTTCAATTCCGGCAAAAAATGTTGCCACGGCCAACGTTCGTAGAACTTAGTTTAGTCAGACCTCAATATTTCCCTTTGGCACACCCTACAGGGCACATTTATGATCAGATTGCTTTGAAACCTGGTATGCTTGTTTGGGGAGACCTCTAAATGGGAGCTATCGATGTTCTTCAATTTCTGTCAAAAAATGTTGCCGCGGCCAACGTTCTTAGAACTTAGTTTAGTCAGAAGACTCAATATTTCCGTTTGGCACACCCTACAGGGTACATTTATGTTCGGATTGCTTTGAAACCTGGCATGCTTGTTTGGGGTGACCTCTAGATGGGAGCTATCGATTTTCTACAATTTCTGTCAAAAAATGTTGCCGCGGCCAACGTTCTTAGAACTTAGTTTAGTCAAACCACAATATTTCCCTTTGGCACACCCTACAGGGCACATTTATGATTTGATTGCTTTGAAACCTGGTATGCTTATTTACGGTGACCTCTAGATGGGAGCTTTCGATTTTCTTCAATTCCCGGCAAAAAATGTTGCCATGGCCAACGTTCGTAGAACTTAGTTTAGTCAGACCTCAATATTTCCCTTTGGCACACCCTACAGGGCCCATTTATGATCAGATTGCTTTGAAACCTGGTATGCTTGTTTGGGGAGACCTCTAGATGGGAGCTATCGATTTTCTTCAATTTCTGTCAAAAAATGTTGCCGCGGCCAACGTTCTTAGAACTTAGTTTAGTCAGAAGACTCAATATTTCCCTTTGGCACACCCTACAGGGTACATTTATGATCGGATTGCTTTGAAACCTGGCATGCTTGTTTGGGGTGACCTCTAGATGGGAGCTATCGATTTTCTTCAATTTCCTTCAAAAAATGTTGCCGTGGCCAACGTTTTTAGAACTCAGTTTAGTCAGACCACAATATTTCCCTTTGGCACACCCTACAGGGCACATTTATGATCGGATTGCTTTGAAACCTGGCATGCTTGTTTGGGGTGACCTCTAGATGGGAGCTATCGATTTTCTTCAATTTCCATCCAAAAATCTTGCTGCAGCCAACATTCTTAGAACTTAGTTTAGTCAGACCACAATATTTCCCTTTCGCTCACCCTACAGGGCACATTTATGATTAGATTGCTTTGAAACCTGGTATGCTTATTTACGGTGACCTCTAGATGGGAGCTATCGATTTTCTTCCATTTCCGTCAAAAAATGTTGCCACGGCCAATGTTCTTAGAATTTAGTCTAGTCAGACCACAATATTTCCCTTTGGCACACCCTACAGGTCACATTTATGATCGGATTGCTTTGAAACCTGGCATGCTTGTTTGGGGAGGCCTCTAGATGGGAGCTATCGATTTTCTTCGGTTTCTGTCAAAAAATGTTGCCACTGGCAAAAAAAATTACATTTGTACCAGTGATCTTCAATTTTGCCATTTCATTTATAACTTACCAAGTTCCTGTTTGTCAAGTTGAGCTACAGTGTCATTGACACTTTCATTTAGAATAGCACTGGCCAGTTTTGGCCATTACGTTGGATAAAGGGTTATGTTATACAAAGTATGTCCATAACAACACAAGACACAAGGGCAGACATGTTAACTCTCCCGGAATGCCCGGGAAAATCCCGGAATTTCAGTGTAGTTCCCGGCCTCCCGGACGGGAATCAGTTTTGGATCAAAAATCCCGGAAAACAACAGTCAAATATTTCGTTCCCGTTGTAACTTATGAAAAACGTTCGAAGTCAAATCACATGCATTTCAAACTCTGGTAAAAACTCACAAAGTAGTAAAATATGGATTTAAGTTAAATTACATTTAAGAAAAGGCTATTTTATGATATATATTTCAACTGTGTTCATGTTTATTTCTGGGGTTTTTCTTCGGAGATTCGTGATAAATGTGCGAGTGTCGAAGTGAAAATAGGTGACTTACTTTCAAAAAATTGAAAACTCCACCTTCATTTAAATGCAGTTTTTGGAAATTAAAATATATGAAAAGGAATTAAATAATATATATTTATTTATTCCTTCATAGAACAGCTTTAATTCTCATCCCTTTTCCAAAATCAAAACGTAAACAACAACTGTTTAGCACAGCTTAAAAGTTGCTGAGGATGCCGACAAATTATGACAGCATATTTAAACACAATGGACTTTTTTTCTAACACGACATTTATTCTGTTGTGCTGACTACAGAACTGTTAACTGTTGGCCATCTGTAACCAGAAAATTTCAAATGGAATTAAACAAAAATGCTTCAATGATGAAAAGAAAAGTTTTGTGTAGGGCACAAGCGTCCCACATGCATGAAGTTTGATAAAGATACTTTCTGAGTACTAATGTTCTTGTAGTAACTGAACATCAGGACATCTTTTCCTGTTAACATTTCCAGACTTGGGAAATTATTAGCTAAGTAGACTTTGATAACAGCAAACCACAGGTGGATGTGCTCTGTGGGACAGTGTGGGAGGGTGGGGGGAGGGGGGGGGTTCATGAAGAAGAGGATCCCAGGGGGGGGGGGAGGGTGTCAAATCAACAGTTATTTTATGATTTTTTAACATAGCATAAATGCATCAGCATAGTTGACAACTAGTTCTGGATATAACCTGGTGTTAATAGAGGTCTGTGAGCTGAAAATTCACAAGTTTTTTCTTTTATTTTGCCCCTGCGCAAACTTTTCCCTGAAATCCATCCCATTTCCCTGAAAATCACCCTCAGTTTCCCTGAAAAATTATTCTGGGGGTTAACATGTCTGCACAAGGGTAAGATTTTCAAAACCACTTGATAAATAAACATGGCATTTATGTCGTTTGTGTTTTAGAAGTAAAATTTTTTAACTGTTCTTCATTTAAATGTTCATTTTATTGGAATATTTTGTATGCAGTTCCTTTTCTTCATAAAATGTGTACCATTTTGTAAGGTTTGTACAGGTCAAGGAAAAGTTTGAAAAGGTTTTTTGACTGAGTCAAGGAAAGTCATGGAAATTTTGAAATTCCAGATGAGATAAAAATTAAATTCCTACAGTTTTTCATTACTATTTATTCTAAAGTCGCAAATAACAGTTGCAATTGCTTAACCATAATTATTTACAAAACTTGTACAACCTGCTATTTTACCAGCAGTTAATCACTCCATGATCTGGTTGCATTTTAACCAGCTGAACTTTTGGAGTCTTCTGATTTCATTTTATCACATTTGCAGTTCTTTGTCTGCATAAATTTAGCTGTTCATTATGCCTGTAAATTATAAATTTCAAAATGCCTTGTTCCCCTGTACAAATTGTTGCACATGTCAAAAAAAGTGTGGAAGATTAGCAGTTTTCTCTCTAAAATTTACCAAAAAACTATTGAGGCAAAAGATAAAAATATTTTGATTTTCAGGCAATCCCTCATTGAAATTGAACCCCTCAATGGATGTTTTTATTGCCTTGCAATGTCTTCCAATATTACTAGAAAAGTGTGAGGCACAAAGCTTTTTGTGTTTTTTAATTGGTCTTTCCCAAACCTAGTTTTGGGAAGACTCTTGTTTTTCTTTTTCCAAAATTTTTCTTCAGTACTTTTTCTCTCTTTCTTCTCCGCCATCAATTTTGTCTGTTACACAGCTCAAAAACAGGCTGTATGATTTCATCCAAATTTGGTATACTTATGTAATGTCATAAAATCTAGTGAAATGAGGTATCGTCATATTCGTGAAATCGCTAATTTTCAAAATATTCTGTCCAAACCATCAAAATTTGTCCATTTTTCAACAATCTCAAAATTGTTTACAGTTATTTAGCTTAAATTTTCCAAACATTTAGAGCATAATATGAGACACCAAAATCACCACACAAATATTTCAAAATTAACCCTTATTGAAAAGAAATTACATGAATATAACATTTTTCTTTAAAATTGACCAACTTCAGGGGCAAATTTCTCTAATTGCAAAGTTGTTGTAACAACTATTTTGGTATGGATAGATGCAACAATGATAGCAGAAGAAAGGTACTGTTCACTTTTTAATCTCGCATTTAACCCTCAAGCAGAGTGAGGGCGAGAATAAAAGTACCGGTTGAAAATGCCCAAATTAGCCAACTTTGCTTGCTTTTTTCTATCATTTTGGAAAGGGTTCATTTCAAACACTTTGCTTTGCTCTATGTAGAGATGCTTAATGAATAAATCCTCTGTTGTAAGTTATGCTTTGGGGCTTAACCCAACATATGCTTTTGCCACTTACAGAATAGTACTGACCAAAAAAAAAGATTTTTAGTAAATTTTGCAAATTTCTGTACTCATTTGTCCAAAGACCAAAAAGGAACGAGCTCATTGTGCTTTCCATAATTGCATTCAAACATCAATGCAGAACAATTTTTTTTTGTTATATGTTTTGGTGTCCCCCCATTATCCAGTACAAGTTTGGGTGCATAACAACTAGTCTAGTTAGAAAAACTTACAGTTTTCAGTACTCATCTTTTTCAAAGCAGAAGGCATTCATCCCATTTTGCTTTCCATACATTTATTCAGTATTTATAGGGTAACAAATTTTATGTTGTGTATTTTGGTGCCACACTTTATTTAATACTAGTTTGTTCCGTACAAATATGAGTACTGTCGGACAAAATTCATTTTCCGATTAATTTCAAAACCTTCAATTTCTGTGAATTTTGCCACATTCTGTACTCATTTTTTTCCTGTCGTTAAATCCAAACCTAAACAACTTGATCTCCTCTGAAATCTCTATTAAAGTAACTAACTGTTTGCTGGAAAATGTTTTGCACATGTAAAGGAACATTGCTGTTCATGTTTCAGTCTCATAAAATTATGAATTTGTTTAGAGTGACACAAAATAAGTCAAAATAATAAATTTTAGAAGTTAGGCATTAAGATATAGGGCCTTCCAAAGAGCGCATCCTGCATAAAAACAAAAAATTCACGTTTTTCTGCAAAGTTGAACAATTTTGAAGGGTTAATTTTCCTGATTCCGACCCTGGTGTATATAGATGCAGCACCCTGCGGGAACCCCGGGAAGTGAAGCAGTGCTTGTTCTCTGATTTAAAAAAGTTCTGTTTTACTGGTAAAACAGGACCAGGTACCCAATGCCACTGGGGAGCAAACCCCCAGTAAGTGTGAAACATAAGCATAAATGATTGGCAAACCTTGACTTTATACTTATGTTGTGTCATGATATAGCTCAGATACTTAAATGACATTGAACACCAGTAAACAGTTGCAACAATAATTATACAATAAAGTTACTGTTAATATTTTTTTCTCTGATTTAAGCCTTCATAACCCCCATTGACACCTGGAAAGTGAAGGTCTGCATGGCGACTGAAGAAGATTTGTTTTCCTCCACTGGTAAAAAAGGACCTGGTAACAAATGCCACTGGGTTGCAATCCCTCAGTAGGTGGTCAACATAAGCATAAACGATTGCCAAAACTTGACTTTATACTTTTGTTGTGTCATGATATAGCTTAGATGCTGACAAGGATGTGAGACTCTAATAAATAACACTTCAGAATACTGGAACCTAGAATAAGAGTACTGTTCAAAAATACCTATTTTGGTTACTATTTTCTATCGGTAAACTTGAAACCCAATATCTGCTATGGCAGTTTGTTGAACGGTGAGTTTAACAAAGTTCAAGTGAATTTTGCAAATTTTCTCTACACATTTTTCCAAAATAGAAAAGTTGTATCTCGCATTCCAACTAGTGTTGTTAAGCACAGACAATATCAGACATGTTAACTCTCCCGGAATGCCCGGGAAAATCCCGGAATTTGAGTGTAGTTCCCGGCCTCCCGGACGGGAATCAGTTTTGGATAAAAAATCCCGGAAAACGACAGTCAAATATTTCGTTCCCGTTGTAACTTATGAAAAATGTTCGGAGTCAAATCACATGCATTTCAAACTCTGGTAAAAACTCACGAAGCAGTAAAATATGGATTTAAGTTAAATTTATTTAAGAAAAGGGTATTTTATAATATATATTTCAACTGTGTTCATGTTTATTTCTGGGGTTTTTCTTCGGAGATTCGTGATCAACGTGCGAGTGTCGAAGTGAAAATAGGTGACTCACTTTAAAAAAAAAATTGGAAATTCCACCTTCATTTAAATGCAGTTTTTTGAAATTAAAATATATGAAAAGGAATTAAATAATATATATTTATTTATTCCTTCATAGAATAGCTTTAATTCTCATCTCTTTTCCAAAATCAAAACGTAAACAACAACTATTTAACACAGTTTAAAAGTAGGTTAAAGTCGCTTAGGATGGCGAAAAATTATGACTGCATATTTAAACACAATGGACCTATTTTCTAACACTACATTTATTCTGTTGTGGTGACTACAGAGTTGTTAACTGTTGGCCATCTGTATCCAGAAAATTTCGAATGGAATAAAAAAAAATGCTTCAATGATGAAATGATAAGTTTTGTGTAGGGCACAAACGTCCCACATGCATGAAGTTTGATAAAGATACTTTCTAAGAACTGATGTTCTTGAAGTAACTGAACATTAGCACATGTTAACATTTCCAGATTTGGGAAATTATTAGCTAAGTAGACTTTGATAAGAGCAAACCATAGGTGGGGGTGTTCTGTGGGACAGTGTGGGTGGGTGGTGGTGGTGGGGGGTGGCTTATGAAGAAGAGGATTGGGGGGGGGCTGTCAAGTCAACAGTTATTTTATGATTTTTTAACATACCATAAATGCATCAGCATAGTTGACAACTAGTTCTGGATATAACCTGGTGTTAATAGCGGTCCATGAGCTGAAAATTCACAAGTTTTTTTTTTTATTTTGTCCCCGCGCGAACTTTTTCCTGAAATCCATTCCATTTCCCTGAAAATCACCCTCAGGTTCCCTGAAAAATTATTCTGGAGGTTAACATGTCTGGACAATATCTCCCCAGATTAGGTCCGTACCTTTGCTACATGGACAAACAGACAGTTTGTGTGAGGCAAAGAAGGGATTAACCTGATGAGTTCTCAGGCCAGTGCCAAAACAATCAGGTGTAAAGATAATCAAGGTGATTGATAGTTTCATGTACAATACAATTTGTCTTTTCACATTAAAAAGTTGGGAAAGCCCGCAATTTGTCGCAACAAATTACAATTCTCTAATTGATGTATGTAATTGAAATCTGAAGAGCATAACTGAAGACAGTGTACATCCTCTGGCTTTGCATTTTCTTCTAGGCAAGTCTTGGCCTCCAATAGGCAGCCAAGTCTTACCTTTTAATGACTTCAATGGCTTTTAGAATCTGACTTGCAAGTTCTCCAGAGACAGCATGTTGGGGCACCTGTTCTGTAGTAGAGCTGTAGGTTAACCGAAACCGAACCGAGGTTTTTAGTTTTTAAAAAAAACAAAAAACCGAAACCGTCGACATCCCGTAATCTAAGGTTTTTCGTTTTTATTAAATACTCTCTTGCTGCAGAAATTCACAGAATGTAGCCATCCCAGACTAGTGAGAGTACCCAGACACTGCCAATGGCAGTGTCTGGGTACTCTCACTACTCTGGGAAGGCTACATTTTGTGAATTTCCGACATTTCAGTTTAGTTGTGTTTGCATCTTTCCTCAAGTTGTGTGTAGGTGTCAGACCTCGAAAATTGGCCAAGCACAATAAAAGTTCTGTATATTTAGGTAATTATTATATTGACCTTCCTGATTCTTCATGTATTATAGCTTATTTCGGGGCATTTATTGAGTTTAACTCAATTTCACTGCCATTCAGTTATAACTCCGGACATAAGAATGAGTTTTATTGAATTTTATTTGGCCTCATGAACAAACCGAAAACCCGAACCGAACCGAGGTTTTACTCCACCTGAAAAACCAAAACCGAAACCAAACAAGACATTTAAAAACCTACAGCTCTATTCTGTAGCAGTGGAAAGTGATCAAATATCAAAGTCAGAATCAGGCCCTTGAAAATTGAAATTAAATGAGTTAATTTGTAAAATTATGCACTTTCTGTATATTATATTCTGTGTCAAAAAAGACAGCGGAAAGCTTCTCAGCCCATGCTCACAATATGCAGAAAAATATAAAAATTAAAAAACCCTCCCTTCCTCACAGATTTGAAAAAAAAATCCTATGCATCGATTTATTTTGTGGGGCTTGATATAAGAAATAAGAGGTAAGCAGCCATGAAAAGTCACATGTTGAGTTAAAAGCATCAGCACATTTGAAGTCCCTTCAAGCAGTAATGATCAACAAATTTTTCTCATTATCATACTGGAATAAAGGAAGAAAAGTCATGGAAAAAATCATAAAAAAACCTGAATATTGTTGGAAAATTGTATGAAAAGTCATGGGAAGTTATGGAAATTGTTTTCATAAGGTGAATTAACCCTATTTTTGCAGGTGCAAATGCTGCATGTTTAGTAAAGCACAGTCATATCTTTTCTCTTAATTTTTGAATAGCACATTAAGCCCTTTCCATTGGAAGGTCATCCAGTATGTTATGGAAAAAAATGATAGTAAGGCCACACAAAGTAGATCTCCTGTTTCTCAGGCCATTTTTTTGTAAATTTTTAGTTTTATGTTTTAGGCCTCATAATCTACAGACTTGCATGTGCTGGTGGTGTATTTTATCAGACAAAAACCATTTAATTTTTATTTTTTTAAGTTTACATTGGTTATAAAAAGAGAGCATGTGGCAGCTAAAAGTACCATGCAGGAGGGTCTGAGAAACAGATTTTTCACTTTTTTAGGCCTAATATTTAAATGTTTATCTAAAGTAATAGTCATAAACAACCAGTGATGTTTCCATTGGGCTTTTATATTCAGCTCACCTGAGTGAATCTCAAGTGGAACTTCTTTGATCACTTTCTGTCCATTTTCCATCCATCTGGTGTAAACTTTACATTATGGCCTTCTCCTCCAAAACTACTGGACCAACTTTGACACACATTTTCAAGTTTGTTGAAATAAAGTTGCTCAGCCCATAGGGAGCATCAGAAGGGGCATAACTCTGTTTGCACCCAGAAACATTTTTTAAAGATAAAAAAACCTTCTTCTCCAAAACCACCAATCAGAATAATTTGATATTTGGTACACAGCATCCCTAAAGGGGTCAGATGGAAGTTTGTTCAAATCAAATCCCTGGGTTCATATTTGAGCTTCCTTCCATAGGGAGCTCAAATTTTAACATGAGGAATATTCTTTAAAAATCTTCTCCAAAACCCCCAAACAGAATCTTTTTGATACAGCATTCTTATGGGGGTCAGGTTCACAATTGTTCAAGTCAAGTCACTGGGCTCATATTTGGCTCTGTATGGGGATATAAATAAATATAGTGTGTCAGATGCATCGCTGCTATGTTATGATTCTTTCCCATTATAGGTTTCAAGTGGCAAAGACAACTGGTGTTCAGAAGCAAACTAACAATGCATACAGCATTCGAGAGGAAGGACAATAAGGATCCTGCAGCTATTACATCCATTGCTATTTCCAAGTATGTTGTGTTTATTCATTAAAAACTTACTTCATGCTTTCATAACTTTTGATTGCAATAGTACAGCTGCACCAATATGCAGTCTGGATAAAGTTAGATCTTGAGCCCCTTGTCACTTGTTTCTCGGCTGAAATGATTGCAAAGTCACAGTCTTTAGCTTGTCTTAACCTTTTACCTAACATGAAAAGCAGACGACACTTGCAAAAAAAATTCTTGAATAACTAATTTTTTTCATTTTTGTCTCGGAAACATAGGTTATGACCCCCTCATTTTAACGAGCTCGTTCCAACAAGGGGTCATAACCTATGTTTTTGAGACAAAAAATGAAAATTAATTGCAGATTTTTTAGAATCCCGCTGGCCGGTTTTGACAGTTACATTGAGTAAAGGGTTAAGTGTTGTAAATTTTTAGCTCGTATGACTGAAAGACCGGGTGAGATATTGCGATCGCTCTCTATCCATTGTACATCATCGGTGCATTTACCACCTCTCTAAAACTGCAGAATTTCAGTGAAATTTGAGGTTTTTGTTCTGACATCGCATTTTGATTTTGTTCAAATCAACTTGCCCCATCCCATATTGAGGAGGAAAATGTTCCTAAATTTTTTTTTTATATCTTGATATTTGGTACTGAGCTACCTGTTTGAGGTGCAGAATAAAGTTTGTTCAAACAAAGTTCCTAGGGCAATATTTGCCTTTGTAAATGGGAGGGTCAGGATTTTTCCTTATGGTGACCAAATTCAATTTTAAGTTGGTGCAATGTGAGCAATATTCTTTACACATCTTTCTCTCACAAATCCCCAATCAAAATCTTTTGATGTATGGAAAACATGTTTATTTTTATCAAGTCCCTGGATTAATATTTGAGCTCTTTAACTTAGACCAGTATGAGGAATAATCTTTGAAAATCTGCTTCTTCAGCATTACGTGTACAATACCCATATGAGACTGGTCAATAAATACCCCAGTTATTGATGCTAAATTTAGATTAGTGCTGTCTATTTATAGAGGAACTATTTATGAGTGGGCGTGTACAATTAATTACTTATCTTCATTGACAACAGAGCAACAATAACAGGAACACTGGCTTTGATATATTTTATTTCATTCAAGTGTTCCAACTTTTAAAGAGCAATAAACTATAGAAACATAATACACTGCACATAGATATTAACATAAATAAGTTTGTTTTTTGCACATTGATATTTACATAAATGAGTTGTCATTTTTAATCTTTTAACTTTATCTGGTTTCTTATAACTAACATTGCAGTACGTTCAACGTGGATTGAAACAGAAACGCCGCCGCGGTGTGTTCTCCTCCGTGGAGTTCCAGTGGACTGCAGTGTGTTTGATCAGTGGAAGACAGTTTTCAAAACACTGTAAGCCACCGTGGTCACAAGCATTAACAATTAGTTTAATTGCTTTTGCTTGTCAGTTTCTCTGCTGATTAATAAATACTGTCTTGTGACGTCAACTGGCAAGACAACTGCATTTGTTACTGGTATTAGATAATTTATTTTAAATTAAAATTGGAATTTGGAGGAGGCAGACGGCGACTATTGCTGTGGTTTGAAATTGTAAATTGGGAATAGAACAGTCAGTTCCATTTAGTTAAGTACAAAGTCCTCGTCACTTTCGAAACTAAACTGTTGCGTTTGCACGATCGATTTGATCGAGGAAACAAATAAACCAGACTTGAGAAAAACAACTAATATTCGCGAAGTTCCCAATTTCACATTTTGTTTACAGCTGTAGGCCAACACGTGATGAAGCGTGTTTTTCTTGGGTGGGAAGTGGGGGCGAAAAAGCCTCCTGTGCCACGAAAGCGCCCACGGTGCACGGCTAATGATCGAAGTGATGCCAGTTCACGACATTGAGTCAACTCGACCAGCCCATCCTCTTTCCTGTCTTACTCTTGTCGGGCCACGCAATTAAAGATTCTTATAAAAAGGATATAGTAAAAAGAAAATACAGTGTTTTTGAATGGATACCAAAAAGTATCTCACTCGAGACTGAAACTAATGATGATTTCACAGGGGGGGGGGGGGGGGGGGGGGGGGGAGGGGGGGGGTGGACGGGAGATATTTGCATACAGAAATAAATATCCTTCATCCAATTCTGTATGGGTTTGTACATACTTTTACTCTTTGCATTTGCAGATTTTTCAACGTTCCTCTACATTGTTGTTATTTGTATTATCAATTGAAATAGCTAAGACTGCGTGTATGTAAAAATACGTGGGTGAATATAAGGGAGATGCCGAATTAAAATATTAAAATATCTGCGAATGTGCCATTCTGAGAGAGAGTACACTTCAGTGGGAAAGAGATAGAGAGAGACAGATATACGTGATGAGGTGAGGGGGAAGTAAAAAAAAGTGAAAGAAAATTAGTACACGAGAGTATACGCAAGTGCATGTGGGCGTATATCTGCATATTACTCTCTGTGTGTTTGTGTGTGTGGGGGGAGGGGGGTGGGGGTGTCCGCAAGGATGTGTATTTTGGTGTGCGTGCATGTGTTTTTGTTTTTCGGGTTTGGGTTTTTTGTTGTTTTTTTATGAACTACTGTAAAAAAAGACCTACCTCTGATGAAAATGTGTCTCATAAGCCTCCATAGGACGGATTTCATATAAATATTTTGAAAATACTCTACATGTTTGTATATTATGCATGTGTATTGAAATGTGACACTTAAATAAAATATTATTCTACGGCTACTACATAAAAGTAGTCGGGATTGAAGTGATTAATTAGGTACAGTAGATTAAACTACCACTTGCACAAGGTGTGAAATGACATTTGAGTGGTGCGACAAAGCACAGAGCTGTCCTTCAAACCAACATCTGTTTTAACACCTCTGCACATGACAAGCTTGAGAAAAAATAAGAGACAAATCAATATTTTCAATTACTTTTTATTAATTCAGTAATCATAATTATAACCATATGTAAATAAAATCAATAGAAAATAATATTTTTGTTTGTTTCCAATAATGACATGCTGATCGACAAGTCAGACTACCATACATCGTAACCCTAGCTCAAACATGCCCCGAAATTTCGTATTATATTTTTTTTGTTTTGTCCCCCCTCACGTGTCTTGAAACCCCAAAAATTAAAATAGGTCTTTCAGATAGGAGATTTTAGTTCCTGTATCGGAGATTTTCTGACGCCACCCCTGATTTTTGCGTGCAGCCAGCACATCAAAAATTTCAGTGTCTTGGCAGTGTAAGATTCAGTCATCCATACCACTCCTAAATGGTGAAGTAAATTGCCCTCCCCCTCCCTCCCCATCCCCGAAACGAGGCAGTTGGACCCCAGACTCCCATAAACCCACACGCACAAATAGGACTATATCTGATTGCTTGTCCAACTCCCCCCCCCCCCCCCATACCCCCCCCCCCCCCCCCCCCCCCATATTGGCCAGTTTTCCTTGCTAGTGCTTTCAGGCGCTTCAATATATGGATTCCGAAGCGTCTTGGGCTGAAACGTCCCAGGGCCACCACAAGCATTCCTTTTTCGTTAATGTAGTTTATTTATGTTAATTCCACTCTCAACATTTACATTTTAACATTCCACTCTGAACTTAACTTTTAAAATCGTAAATCGGATTCCCTTCCTCCCCAACCCACAATTTATTCAAAATTCAGTACCGGTAACATGATTCTTCTCCACGTCAATAGCTACTGTTAGGTAAAAGACCGTCGGGGAAATGTCCAGATATTGTACTGGTCAAGTTATAATTTTTTCAACTCACATCCATGATTTCAGTACGATATAATATTTATTTTTCATAATTTCTCGAGTTATGAATAGATTTTGATGAACAACATTCCGAATTGCAATAGCTTTTAATAACTTTTTCAAATATTGAACTATCTTTTTAATATTTAAAGTAAAAGTAATATTTCACTGACTGTGAAAAAAATTGATCTAATTAAGAGCCGGTGACTAAGAGATCAAAAGATAAACCGACGTTAGTCGAACATCCCATCACACAGTTTGACATATTCATGCGAGATTAAAAACACGATTCAAACTCCATATTTTGATCGTTTTTTCTGCCATATTAATGCTTTTTATTATCAAAAAACATGTATGGAGCATACAAATTCAATTTATACTTAAGTGCAATACCTGACAATCACTAAACAACAATGAACTGAAACTATTTTTGGTGGAAGAAAAAACCTGATTACCGCACTTGCAAAAAACATAAGTTGATTATAGACAAATTGAAGTCACGTGGTGGGGTTTTGAGACCCCACCTCGTAGTGTAATTAGTGGGGTCTCAATTTCTGTGTTCATATGGGCAGCGTACACGACATGAGATCCAACGGTAAAAATCTTGATTTGGTGGGGGCAAGAGTGATGTGTTTCGTCAGTTCAGGTTTGTTCAAGTTAAGTCCCTATGTTGATAGTTGGGCTTCCTATTTTCCATTATTGGTGGTGTGGTTATTATTTCATGGTAGCATCTCAATACCAGAAAAAAATTATATTACTGGGCAACAAAGTTATGAATACTTACATGACTTCATTCCTCTGAAGTGCTCACTTGCCATAGTTACTAATTAAATCCTTCTTTAAACAACTTTGTCAGGTGAATGCCTCAGGCCCCATGGGAGCTCTTGTTATTCCCCTGACCTCCGCAGGAGGATTCAGGGGTATCTAGTGAAGCCTGCTGTTTATCCATCCATCTGTCTCTTGTCCATCCAACTGTTCATACAAACGTTTTGCATTATAATTTCAAAGCCATCGAGCAGATTTGGATCTCCTTTGGTATCCTGATTGACTGGCATGGGAGAACAGATATGCGCAAGGAACGGGTTCCAACCAATAATTTTTCCCAGAGTTATGGCCCTTTTTCAACTTAGAAAATATTTTTGTTTTCACTCTTTCCACTTAGAAATTTTTTCAGTCCCACAATACATCAAGGCTACTTCGAACTTGCATATGGGTCAGGGTCAATGGCCAATGCTTTGTGTTGGCCTTGCTTTACAAGGGATGGTATTTTTCTTTTTCAAAATCTGTGAAGTCCTGCTGGATATAGTTCTGAATTCAATCAAAATATAAAGCATTTACTTCTCTAGTGAATCATGAAAGACATTCAACTTCAACAGCTGGATTTTTTCTTGTCAAAGTTTCCATCATATTTATTATTACGGAAATATTTATTATTATCATTCAACAAGAATGTATTTCCCCCAATACAAGTGATAATGTCCAGACATAATGCAAATCTGATTGGGGTTAACAGCCACACATGCGATCATTTGATTCAGAATGAGAATTTTTTTTCCTGCAGTCATCGAAAAGTGATTACACGTCGAGGCCACTGTTTTGATAACAGTAATTAAATGATAAATCACCAACTGAGCAAAATATATTAGTCTAGATCATTTTTTGCCATGATAATATTTTTACAAAGGCCTATCATGCATTAAACCTGTAAAATAGAACAAAGAAACTTACACCTGGAACACCATTGTAAACTTTAACAGTTATTGTACAGATGAAACAATGAATGCGGGTTAAATCCTGCCCAGCTGAACAATGTAATACCTTGAAGTCATGATCTTCATTCATAAAAAATCAATTCTTAGAACTGAATGATTGTCAAAATATATGCGAACAAGTCAAGAGAGGGAGAAATATTGTAAGATACATTGGTTATTACAACCAAGTGGGTTTCCAAGATGGTGTATTGAAGTCTCAACCCCGCCTCTGGGTCAGGTATCAACTCATCGTAATGGACTTGTTGATATATGCCCAGAGATTAAGTCTTGACTTTAATACCCCTTTTTGGAAACCCACAGGGTGGTAATAACCTATACTTAATAATCATTGTTTGGAAATAATTAGCTTTAGCCTGTGTATAAGTACAAGTACTATTTCATACTATATATATCTGCTGTTATCACCCAAAGTTTGATATGCTGAAAATAAAAAGGTTAAAAAACAACATTTGATAAGGCAATATTTTTATGACAAAGGGAGATATGTGAGAAACAAGATTTTTTAAATTGCCTTGTTGAGATATAAAAAAAACCCTCATTGACATAAGGCTTAAAAAAATTAAACATCTGTTTCTCAGGCCCTCCCACATGGTCGTTTTGGCTGCCGCTTGCTCTCTTTTTATAACCAATGCAATCTTGAAAAAAAAAAAATTAAATGGTTTACGTCTCTTATTTTACACAAGTTAATAAAATTGATAAATTTGTCCCTTGAGTGCAACAAGGCTTTGCAATGCTTTAGCATTGCAAAGCCTTGTTGCACCCAAGGGACGAAATACACTACCACCCTTGCTCTTCTGTAGATTATGAGGCCTAAAACGTAAAATAAACCATGAATATGAACTTCTGATGGCAAAAAATTAATTACAAAAATAAAATATAAAATAAAAAGCCACCTGCCTCCATGCAGTTTTACAAAATCTGGCCTGAGAAACAGAATATCTACTTTGTGTGGCCTAATCCTTAGTATGTCTCCCACAACAAAGTTGTAGGGGGTATATTAGTTTAACCATATCCACCTGTCTGTCTGTATGTCCAGCTGTCTAGTCACAATGCTTTCTGCACTCTTAGTCAAGAAGTATTTCACCTAGGAAGATGAAATCATAAAGTACATTACTTTTGGCAGATGGATAACGAACCCCCTTAATGCTTTCCAAGGTCAAAAGTTAAGGTCATTATCCATCCACCCATCTGTAAACACCGTGCATTCCATGCTCTTTGGTGGCGCGGTGGCTCAGTAGGTAGAGGTGCAGGCTGCAAGCCGAGAGGCCCTCAGTTCGAATCCCACCTGCGGCAATCGCGTTGTGTCCTTGGCCAAGACACTTCACCCCCATTGCCCACGTGGAAGCATGGTGATGCTGTGTACTAAGGCGTACTGCACGTCGATGGTGCACCTATCTTCAACCAATGCTAACCATGCTTGTGTGAAGTTAGTATGTTGGGGAGCTGACAGTTGCTCGCCGTTGCTCGGTGGTTCTCTCCGGGTACTCTGGCTTCCTCCACTTGTAAAACTGTCGTGGTCATGATTAGCCATTGTGCAGAAATATGTGACCTTAAACACCAATAAATAAATAAATAATTCCACTCTCTTAAGCCAAGATGTGTTTCACCTTGTAAGATGAAAGGTACATTTCTAAAGGCATAAGTATAACCCCTATTGAGATTATTGTAGGTCAAAGGTCAATGTCATTATCGATCTGTAGTCACGATACTTTCTGCACTCCAAGTCAAGGAAGAGGAAATGATATGATATTGCTACTAAAAGCTCCCCTGAGTCTTAAAAATGCACTAAATTTGCATTTGCAGGGGTATATGTGGCATTAGGAAGTCTCTAGTTCTCAATAAAATGTACCACAATCTGATGTCTAGTTTTTATGAATTAGTTTTACAGTTTGGATATTGTTGACATTGTGACGGAAAGCCAAAATTTACACTAATTCTAGGAAAATTGCCTAATGTGTTATAAACATGTCTGCTATATTTTTTTATTACATTGTTTCAGAGACCACAAAACTGTATATGTTGGAGACAGCAAAGGTCGAATATATAGCTGGAGTGTAACTGATCAGCCAGGTCGTGTCATTGCTGATCATTGGATGAAGGATGAGGGAGTTGAGAACTGTCTTTCATGTGGTGTAAAATTCTCATTTTCAGAAAGGAGACATCATTGTAGGAACTGTGGTCAAGTATTTTGTTCAAAGTAAGTAGGTCTTTGTAGTTTAATATAGTTTCATAGTCTTATAATATTTGTCCCATTGTAACAAAAATTATTTTTTAAAAATTGTCAAGAAAACAATTGGTCAGCATATCTGTTTTTATTTTATTTTCTTTTTTAGCTCATCTAAGTGAAGCTCAACGGGAGATTTAGTGATCATTCTCCGCCTACTGTCCATCACTCGTCTGTTCATCTGCCTGGCATGAACTTTACATTATCGACTTCTTGTAAACTAGTGGGCCAAATTTAACCAAATGTGATATGCATGTTCCTTATCATATGTCAGTTCAAGTTTGTTCAAATGAAGTTGACACACCCACAGGAGGCACCACAAGGGGCATAATTCTGTTACCATCTACTAAATTTGTTGACAAAATTAAAAAAATATTCTCCAGAACTACCCATCGGAATCTTTTGATTCTTTAATATACAGTATTCTTAGAGGGGTCAGATTCATCTTTGTTTGAAACAAGTTCCTGGGTTCATATTTTGTGTTCCTATGGGAACCTGTATTTTAACTTTGTGCAAGATGAGAAAATTTATTTAAAAATCGTCTTCAGATCTACCAGCCAGAATCTCTTGATATTTGGTATACTGCATATTTATGAGGGATTAGGTTAACTGTATTAACATATAGATGTGAAATGTGGCCTTAAATCCTTCATTAACCAATTTTTTTCAGGTGAGCACTTAATGCCTCTTGGGGCCTCTTGTTAGCTCACCTGACTTTCAGTCAGGAAAGCTATAGTGATCACTCACCGTCCGGCGTCCGTGAACATGGTGTTTGCATCTTCTCCTCCCAAACCGCTGAACCAATTTAATGGATATTTGAGATAATAGTTTGTTATGACATTGCAATTTGATTTTGTTCAAATCAAGTTGCCTCGCCCATTGGTAGGGCCACACCCAAAAAGTGTGCTGAAATCTTAACAAATCTTCTCATGAACCAGCAGTAGCAGAGACTTGATATTTGGTGTGCAGCTTCCTTTTGAGGTGTACACTCAGATTTGTTCAAGAGAAGTTTGTGGGGCTATATTTGGCATCGTAATGGGAGGGGCAAGAATATTTGCCCCTCCCAAAATTTCTATATTTTTATACTGTACCAATGACCCAGACTTAGCTGGTGCTAACTCCACAAAAACCAGGGCCAAACACAAATTTTGCCCCCCAATCCCCAAAATTTGCATCCAAAACAAAAAGAAATCATGTCCTAAAGGACCTCCATAGTACGACTCTACTGCGCATGCGCAGTGACGCAGTCGTCCCGAAATTGGCGCCAAATATCATTCTCTGTTTGGCCCTTCATCAGTCAACATCTCACTGATCTTTGTGCTTGTAAATCTCAGTTTAAAGGATGCCAGACACGTAATTTTTGGAGAAAATGTGATTCTAAGGAGGATAGAAGGAGGAGAGGAAAAAAGAAGTGGCAAAAAATAATGAGGGCTGTACTTAAAATTTTTTGTTGAAATTATGTTAAGTTGCCTATTTTCGAGGCATGGGCCTCTTGTTGTCATTCTTGCTAATTGTTGCACTGCTTATTCAGTGTTTCCTCTCCCCTAGCCTTCTAAAGTCCCCCCTTGCAATTCTCCCATGCTTTTGGCATATTTTTGAGAAGTTTCATTTCTAAAATTCCCTGGGAGAGTTGCTTGGTTACAGAATGTTTTCTGTTATTTTCCCCATAGTTACGTTTTCACCCATGGGTGTATAACGTTTGTGTTCTGCATCTTCCATCTGATGTTCTGCAGATTCTCCCCAGGGAGTCTCTGTTTTGCATCAGATAGAGTGTAATTGATGACTGATTCCGGGCCAGTTTTTTCAGTGCCTGGAGTCATGTTTTCTAGTGTGTTTACACTGTTTGTTTTCATTGGCAACAGCCTTTTTTGAGGGGGGCTGTTTGCCTTTGTGGTAGTTTATCTCATTATAAGATACATTTATATTATCCGAAAGTGTCTCATTAATTATTTTATATAATTTTAAAATTTTTGACCACACTTTGCCATCGGATCCATCGGGGCTCAACGTTACTTTTCAGCAACTTGGGCTTCTTTGAAAAAATATTTTTTCAAAATTATTTTGTTTTGCAATTGTTTTTTCATTTATTAATGGATCATGTTATTATGTATCTTTGTGTCAGGGGTTTTTGCGAGTAACTAGGACTTATTGTTGTTCTTTCACAATGAAGGGACTTTGTTCAAATTGTAATAGGAAGAAATCTTCCTCTGACTTTCATGATCATTGTATTAATTGTAGTCAGTGTTCTCGCATTAATCCCTGTCCTATATGTGAACATTGGGATGAGAAACATTGGAAACGTGTGTCACGATATGTTGTTTCTGGAGAAAGAGCGATGCCGGCTCTTTCTCCACAAGGTCACTCTACTCTCTCAGTTTCTATTTCAGAGGAACCAGAACAGGGTGATGTTTCCATGTTATCTTCTTCAAGTGTGCGTCCGTCGTCACAAATAAATTCAGAGCTAGCGGCAAAAGTGCTCATGGAGATTAGACAAATGTCGTCCGCTAGCTCGCCCGGTATAGCGTCCATTCACCGAATGGTTCGGCAGCCGGGTTCGTCCGATGCGGTCCAAGAGGAAATTTTGGGTGATGCGAGCACTATAAAAAATAATAGATGCACACCCAGTGACGGCGGATAGTGAACGAGAACGGAGAAAGCCTTTTAGTCCGGTTCCTAGCTCGTCCAGGTCCAGCCGGGCCGCGAGCGAGAGAGGCCCCTCTCTCGTACAACAACATCTGGGACCAGATGTTGTGGTACAAAATGTGTCTTTAGCGGAGCATACATCCGTCGCTCGGGACGCTCCGTTGTATAAGCAGTCCGCAGAGACTGTTAAGGCTTCCTCTTCTCGTCGGCGCACACGACCGCACCTTGGCTGCGTGACCTCCGATATTTTGCCAGCTTCGCCGATGAAGGATTCTTCGGCGACCAGGTCACACCATCCGGCAGCCAGGGATTCGAGACCGATGGACTCCGGACGTTCGCATAGGAAAAGTATGCGGGAGCCATCTGATGCGGAGCTGCCCTCGGCGAAGCAGCGAAAGACCGCTCCTCCGCAGGTCTCGACGTCGGACATTCTAGTGCAGATAGCACAGCTTATCGCAGCATCCCAGCAGCCGACAGAAACGGTGTCGGATCAAGAATTATCCGACGGCGCTGGGTCGGTACGCTCCGCCGAAGCATCGGGGGCGGACGACCGGGAACATCGGGAGGTCCGACCGGATGGTGAAAGGGATACGGATGAATTGGAGCTATCCCTTTCGGAACAACATAAAGCTGCCGTGGACTTCATCCGGCACTTTCTTCCTCAAGTTGTTCCGTCGGGCCAGACTGCTGCGCTTCCGGCCAGGAGAATTATAGCGTCATTGGACTCTGAATTTTTTGAGCGGTTCAGGGACATCGCTCCCGAGTTTCCGTCGCAGTCCAATAATGTTGCAAGAACATTTGAATTATTGAACGACGCTATTTTTAAACTTGCTTCCAGGACGGGGAAAGCAGGTTTCTTGTCCGCAAATACTCTCAACCTGCCTTTCATTAATGCAAGGAATAAATTCGACGCGGCAGGTCAGGGTATACCGAGAGTTCCTCTGCGTATGGACGACGAGGCGGAAGACTTAGAGCTATCATTACCGTCGTCAGCTTCTATTCCAACCGCAGTGTTGGAAACAGCTATTGCGTCTAATAGAGCCAATTTAGATGCCTTATCTTACGCAGATCACCTTACTAAGGCATTATCACTGCGCCTTCAAGGGGAAGAGTTTCAGGATATACAATCCTCCTTAAGACTTCTTTCAAGGGCAGTAGCTTATTCCACGTGTAACTCCGCCCTTTCAGTGGCAAATCTGGAGTTGGTTAGACGTGACGCAGCCCTGGCTACATCCACACTAGTGGATTCTAAGGTGAAGAACTCTCTTAGAGTCGCTTCGGTCTCAGGAGATCTTCTCTTTGACGGCAAGCTTTCCGCTATTTATGATAATATTAAAAAGAAAGCTAGTGATTCTCTGTTGTTCAGATCCGCTCCTAAAAGGTCGGATACAGCAGACACGAATAAGGCGGGTACTTCTGGGTCTTATGCGCCCAAGAGAGGTTCCTATAGAGGTTCCGGTGCGTCCTCTGGCTCTTATTCGAGAGACCGTCAGGATAGCGACTCTCGTTCGGGACGTCCTTCAGGCCGGGACAATCGGTCGGACGCCCCGAGGTCGACGAGGTGAGGTGCGGGTCGTGGAAGACGTGGTTTCTCCTACCGCAGGCCTCGCAGATCCAGGAGGTGATGGCTTAAACCTCTATCGCGTTCCGGTTGGCGGAAGGTTGTCGAGTTTTTCTCAAGAGTGGGCGTCGATTACGGACGACCCGTGGGTGAGAGGAGTGACTTCGGAAGGTCTAAAGATATCCTTCAAACGAAAGCCTCCATTAACTCGAAGTCCAAAGTGGACTCATCTTCCGTCAAATCCTCAGAAAAGAGACGCTCTGGTATCAGAGGTGCAGTCTCTTTTAATGAAGAACGCGGTAGAGGTCGTAGAAAACCAGGAATCGCTGGGATTCTACAGCCATCTGTTTCTGGTTCCGAAACCAGACGGCTCGTTCCGTCCAGTCATAGATTTGAGCTGGATAAACAAGCTGATCGTCGCTCCGAAGTTTTATATGGAGACGATTCGATCGGTCAGAGCGAGTATTCGGGTGAACGATTATGCAACGAGCATAGATCTCAAAGATGCGTACTTTCACGTCATGGTACATCCGACATTCCGAAAGTATCTACGCTTCGCAGTCCTAGGAGTGGTGTATCAGTTCCGGGCCATGTGCTTCGGATTGAATCTAGCACCCTGGGCTTTCACTCGGGTAATGAACTCGGTAATGATCTACTTCCGAGCTCATTCGTCTGCGGTAACGTCGGCCTACCTGGACGACATTCTTCAGAGGTACGGCAACGAGTTAACGCTTCAGAACGATGTTCAGAATCTTCTTCTATTGCTCCGACGTCTCGGTTTCATAGTAAACGAGGAGAAGTCGGATCTGGTGCCGTCCAAGTCATTCACTCATCTGGGAATGAGCTTCGAGACGCACAACAATCTCGTTTGTCTGCCGTTAACCAGAGCGAAATTAGTCAGTTGTTACGCTCGCTATTGTCTGAATGCAGACAAAGTCACGGCGAGAGAATTTATGAGACTGATAGGTCTGTGCGGAGCCGCCGCGGATCTCATTCCGATGGGACGGCTACGCACTCGGCCTCTTCAAATTTTCCTGACTCAGAATTGGAGTGTGAAAATTCATTCGCTCGATGTAGACGTTCTCTTGTCAGATCAAGTGAAACAAGAGATTCAGACTTGGGCAAACATTCAGTGGTTAACTCAAGGAGTTCCGCTGCAGTTGCCGGATCCGAGTTTTACCATTATGACGGATGCCAGTCAAACAGGTTGGGGTGCATCATTAATCCCAACGGATTTGAGATGCCAGGGTCTTTGGGATCCGCAATTCCTGTGCAAGCACATAAACATCAAGGAAATGATGTCAATTTGGCTTGCGTTACGTCACTGGATGGACATTATTCACGATGCTCATGTCCAAATCCTATCCGACAATACGACAGTAGTGGCGTATATACGGAATCAGGGAGGCACTCATTCAGTTCCGTTGTTCAATCTAACGGAAAGAATCCTTCTGTTTGCGTTGGAACATCACGTTCTTCTTTCGGTCCGTCACATACCGGGTCGTCTGAATGTGCTAGCAGACTCCCTTTCACGAAAGGGTCGCTTGTTGCCGTCGGAGTGGACTCTCAACAAACAAGTATTCAATCAGATTTGCTACCAATGGGAACGGCCAATGATAGACTTATTTGCGACACATCTCAACAATCAGTTGCAGACGTATGTGTCCCCGTGTCCGGATCCAAGAGCATTTGCAGTAGACGCTCTGTCGATCCCTTGGGACGGAATGATAGGATATGCGTATCCTCCAGCGCCGTTAATTCAACAAGTATTGCTAAAGATAAAACAATCTCAATGCAAGATTCTGTTGGTAGCATCTCTGTCGCCACAGAGACCGTGGATAAATCTACTCAGGTGTCTGTTGTGGGACCTACCGCGGAAGCTTCCTCCACGAGAGGATCTTCTTTCGCAGGGGAAATCGCGCCAACTCCATCACAACCCGCAAGGTCTCAACCTTCACGTTTTTCCGTTGTGCGGTCCTTCTTGCATGGCAAGCACTTTACAGGACGAGCAGTGGACGCGATTTCTAACTGTAGGAGGACCTCCTCTTCGCTAAACTATGCGACTAAGTGGAAGGTTTTCCATCGTTGGTGTAGGGATCATTCTGTAGATATATTTGATCCCTCTATACCAGACATTGCAAACTTTCTAGTATACTTGTTTGACGAAATCAAACTGCAGCCTGTTACTATAAAGGATTATAGATCTATGTTATCTCATACCTATGCACATCATGATAGTTTACAAATTGGATCTAATGTCTCTTTATCGAAATTGGTTAGAAACTTTTCGATAAATAGACCCAGAACTCTTAGATTAATTCCTAAGTGGAATTTAGCTTGGGTTCTCCTTAAATTGAAGGAAAAGCCATTTGAACCTCTTGGGACAGTAGATTTCAAATTCTTATCTTATAAGACAGCTTTTCTCTTAGCTTTCTCTTCTGCCAGAAGAGTCAGTGAGCTTCATGCACTATCGGTGGATGATTCTCATTATCGTAGTGTTGGGAACACTATCACCTTCACTACTAATGTGGGTTTTTTAGCTAAGAATCAGGCTCCTAATAAATATCCGGAACCTATTGTTATTAAGGCTCTTCCGTCTTCAGACGGGCGTAGGCCTTTACTCTGTCCTGTTAGAGCACTACGTATCTATAAACAGAGATCTCAGTTCATCAGAAAGGGACGGAAACGTTTCTTTCTGTCTTTGATGCCTAATAGAAAGGACATTTCAGTCCATTCTATTGCTAGATGGATTCAGTTAACTATCCGTACTGCGTATGAAGATTTATCTTCTTCTCAGCAGTCTGTGCTTAAGATTTCTGCTCATGAAGTAAGAGCTCTTTCTACTTCCTGGGCTTATGCTAATAGTGTTGCTATTACAGATTTAATGAAGGCTGCTTATTGGTCTCAGCCTTCCACATTTACTAATTTTTATCTCAGAAATATTGAGTCCATTTCTGGAGACCTGCATTGTTTAGGTCCGTTATCTGTTGCTCAGAATGTCGTCCACTAAACAGTTGCAACTATAGTTATGTAGGCTTTCTGTTCCGGCAGTGACTCCGTCCGGCTGCCCTCTTCGCTCTGGGCTATTTGACCCAGGGCAAGGGGAAGGGGGGGGGGGGGGGGGGGGGGGGGGGGGGGCGGGTGTTCCCTTAGGTCACCTGCTTTATAGTGAAAAGCAAGGGAATGCCTCCTCCAAGACAGTATTTCTGAGTCGCTTCCGGGATGGTTTTAAAGTGTAATATTAATGTTTAATTTCATTCATGTCTTATTTTTAAAGTGTAGCTCGGTGTGAAGCATTTGTATATGTCAAGTGTCAAACGGGCTTTAATATACAATACTCGGACACTTTTAAATGATTATAAAGAGTCTCAATTCTCTGGACTACTTTATTTATTGGCTTGCTTTAAAAATAATTAGTATAAGGGTTATACTGGATGTTAATAGAGAACATGAATGTTATTGTGCTCAATTATTAAGGGTAGTGTATCTTTCTAATTTAATATTAAATAAGAAAGATACATGTAAAGCCTAATACTCCTTTTCTCCTTAAGGGGTTACCTCTTTATTATATAATTGAGCTTATTGGATTTTCCTCTATGTCCTAGGCCCTCCAGCCTGTTTACTATTCAGCTAAGTCTTTGGTCATTGGTACAGTATAAAAATGTTAAAAAATTTATAGTAATTTATATATTTTTTATACTTACCAATGACCCAGACGGGGATGGCCCTCCCTGAGTTGGGAACTCTTGCCTCCCCGCTGAGTACATAGCGCTGACCAGGCACTGCCAGTAAGAATGATATTTGGCGCCAATTTCGGGACGACTGCGTCACTGCGCATGCGCAGTAGAGTCGTACTATGGAGGTCCTTTAGGACATGATTTCTTTTTGTTTTGGATGCAAATTTTGGGGATTGGGGGGCAAAATTTGTGTTTGGCCCTGGTTTTTGTGGAGTTAGCACCAGCTAAGTCTGGGTCATTGATAAGTATAAAAAATATATAAATTACTATAAATTTTTTAACTTTCCAAACCGAGAGGCAAATTTGGACCAAATTTGATATGAGGGCTTATTGGGTCATAAGTACTTAATTTATGTAAAAAAAAATTTTCCCATTGCCCCATGGGAACCGCAGGAGCTAAAAATAGAAAAAAATTAAAACGCCCATATTTCCAAAACTACACGGCACTGAGAATTCTTATTTGGTGTGAAGCTTCCTTAGGACCAACAGAATGGAATGGTCAAAAAAATTGCCATTGGTTTTATCATGGGGTACTTTTTGGGCACTTTGAAAAAGTGCTGAGTCAGCATTTTTAACACTGGGTAATGGGAAAAACATATAAGACTACTTTCCTCCCAAACCACTGCTCCAAAAGCTTTCAAATTTCACATGTAACATCTTTGGAAGATTGTTTCACACGTTTATTGAAATCAATTGCCTGGATCCATATTTGGGCTCTTTATGGGAATTTTTTTTTTTTGCACTGAAAATTTGGGGTCCGGGTGGGACTTAGAAAATTTGGACCAAAATCTGAAATTTGGAGTGGGGTATGCGTTTTGGTCAATTTTAAGGCCCAAAAAAAATTTTTTTTTTTACACTGAAAATTTGGGGTCTGGGTGGGGCTTGGAAAATTTAGGACCAAAATCCGGAATTTTTTTTTGTTTTTTATGCGTTTCGGTCAATTTTTAGACCAAAAAAATTTTTTTTTTTTTTACACTGAAAATTTTGGACCAAAATCAAGAAATTTTTGTTTTTGTTTTTTATGTTTTTCTGTCAATTTTAAGACAAAAACCAAAACAAAAATTTTCACACTGAAAATTTGGGGTCCGGATGGGACTTGGAAAATTTTGGACCAAAATCCAGAAATTAGTTTTTTGGTTTTTTATGCGTTTCAAGAAAAAAAAAATAATTTAGGCTGAAAATATTTTGTTTGGGAAAAAAATCTGTTTTCTATGCGTTTATCTCAATTTTGGGACGTAAAAGTGCAGGAACTGAAAATAGAAGGAAAATCCAGTGTATTGTGTGGGCACAATTGCTTCATCTAGTTGGGATATGCTTTTCTTAGGAGGGGGCGTATGCAGCTTATTCAAGTCCCTGGTTTGATATTTAGACAACCATGTCAGGTGAGCGCCCGCAGGCCCCCTGGGGCCTCTTGTTTAACTTATTTTTGTAAAATAAAAATACATTTTTTTTTTTTTAACTTTGCAGAGAAACTCGGTTTATTGAACAAGTATTTTATCAGCTAGAAAAGTTTACCCTCTGCACTCTGAAGTCAAAATAACGAAGTTTTCAGCAGCAAATTTATCCCCCAATACAACTGAGAATTTAATAAACTATATCTTGTTTAACAGAGCTAAATGAGCTCTGTCAAATAAGATATATTTTGTTAAATTTTTCATTCTACATGGACAATATGGAGTCAATGATGGAAATTTTTTAATTCTACCAGAGTACTATGAGCTAACATTGAGAAACCAGAAATCTGTTTGTGATGTAATACTGCAGTTGCTCTGGCAATGAGAGTCCAAATAATAGTGAGTAGAGGGAGTCATAAAATCTGAGTTTGTAGTCAAGACAACTTTTTACTGGAAAAACCTGCTAGGCAATATCAGATGTTCATTAACCCTTTACCTTACAAATCGCCTGCATCCGCCCACGTAATCTGCAAATTGAGCAGTTAAAATAAATATTTTTTTTAGCTCACCTGAGCGAAGCTCAAGGTGAGCTTTACTGATCACTTGCCATCCGTCGTCCGTCTGTCCGTCCGTTAACTTCACTTTTTCTATTTCTTCTCAAGAACCGTTGGGCCAATTTAGATGAAACTTGATGTGAATCAATCTTCCCCAACATGTGTCCACCCAAGTTTGTTCATAAGATATTGCAACGCCCACCAGGGGCTCTACAAGGGGCATAACTCTAACACTACCCTCAATTTTCTTAAAAAAATCTTCTTCTTCAGAACTATTTATCAGAATCTTTTAATATTTGGTATAAAACATCCTTGGAAGGGTGAGATTCAAGTTTGTTCAAACCAAGTCTCTAGGTCCATATTTGGGCTCTGTATTGAAGCCCGAATTTCAAAATTAGTGAAATGTTAGATTTTATCTTTAAAATTCTTCTTCTAAAGATCCCCTGGTCAGAATCATTTAATATTTACTATTAATAAACTATATGAGGTGCAGATTCGAGTTTGTTCAAACCAAGTGCATTGGGTGATATTTTGGCTTCCTATGAGAGCCTGAATTTCAATTCGGTGCAATGTGGGGTTAATTCTTCGAAAATCTTCTTCTTCAGATCCAGCAGTCGGAATGTTTTGATATTTGGTATGCAGCATCCTTAGTGGGGGGAGGGGGAGATGGGGGGAGAGAGATTCAAGTTTGATCAAGCCATGACCCTAGGTTCATATTTGGGCTCACTGTGGGAGCTCGAATGATAACTTAGTTCAAAATGAGGAATATTTTTATACTGTACCAATGACCCAGACATAGCTGGTGCTAACTCTTAAAATATAGGGCCAAACACAAATTTTGCCCCCCAATCCCCAAAATTTGCATCTAAAACCAAAGAAAACATGTCCTGAATGGCCCTCCACACTTCACCTCCACTGCGCATGCGCAGTGTCAAGGACGTTCCGAAATTGGCGCCATTAATCATTCTAAGTTTGGCCCTTCATCAGTTAACATCTGACTGATCTTTGTGCTTGTAAATCTCAGTTTAAATGATGCCAGACACATAAATATTAGTGAAATGGTGATTCTAAGGAGGATAGAGAAGGAGGAGAGGAAAAATGTGTGACAGAATATTATCAGGGCTGTAACTTAAAATTTTTTAATGAAATTATGTTAAGTTACCTATTTTCGAGGCAGCAGCCATTTTGTTGTCATTCTGATTATTTAGTTACACTGATTTTTCAGTGTTTTCCTCTCTCCCTGTCCTTTAAGTCCCCCCTTGCTATTCTCCCATGCTTTTGGCATAGTTTCTGTAATTATTATTACTAAATTTTCTTGGGAGTTTTAGCTGAATAACAGATTGAATTCTGTTTTTTTCCCCATGTTTACGTCTTCACCTACGGGTGGTTAGGCGTTGTGTTCTGCATCTACCATCTGATGTTCTGCAGTTTCTTCCCTGGAAGTCTCTCTTTTGCATCAGATAGTGTATTTTTGGTAACTGATTCCGGGCCTGGGTGCCTGGAGTCTTATTTTAGTGTTTTTACATTCATTGTTTACATTTACAACAGCCCTCTGTGTGAGGGGGGGATTTCTTGAAAATAATATCTTGATGTTATTTTAATCATAACTAGATACATTATTATTGTTCGTAAGTGTTGAATAAATTGTTTAAAATATTTTTAAAATTTTTGTCCACACTTAGGCTTGGGATCCTTTGGGGCTCAACGTTACTTTTCAGAAACTTGGGCTGTTCTAAAAAAATATTTTTTCAAAATATTTTGATTTCAATTATTTTTTCTATATTAATGGATCATATTATTATTATGTATTTTGATTGCCAGGGGTTGGTGCGAGTACCAGGACTTGTTTTCTTTTCACATTGAAATGATTTTGATCAATTGTAATAAGAGGAAGTCTTCCTCTGACTTTTATAATCATTCTATATGTGGTCAGTGTACTCGCATTAACTCCTGTTCTGTATCGTATGATTTCGATGACAACATGGGAAGCGTATGTCACGGTATGTTAGTGGGGAATTGGACACTCCGGTCCTTTCCCTGCAGGGTCACTCTACTTTATCAATTTCTATTTCAGACGATCAAGATTAGGGTGATGTATCTGTGATGTCTTCCAACTGTGTGCCTCCGTCGTCATAATTAATGAAGGGCTAGCGGAAAAGTGCTCATGTAATATGCCAATTGCCTAAGAGGACCCTAGTAGGTTCGACGGCCTTTGACGTCCGCTAGCTCGCCCGGTGTAGCGTCCATTCATCGAATGGTTCGGCAGCCGGGTTCGTCCGTTGCGGTCTAGAAGGAGTTTTGGGGTGATGCGAGCACTATAAATCAACCAATGCACACCCAGTGACGGCGGATTAGAGGGAGAACGGAGGAAGCCTTTTAGTCCGGTTCATAGCTCGTTCTGGTCCATCCGGACGGCGAGCGAGAGAGGCCCCTCTCTCGTACAACAACATCTGGCCCCAGATGTTGTGGTACAAAATGTTTCGCATTCGGAGCATACGTCCGGCGCTCGGGACGCTCTGACATATAGTCAGTCTGGAGTAAACTGTCAATAAGGCTTCCTCATTCTCATGGTAGCGCACACAACCGCTCTTGGCTACGTGACCTCGGATATCCAGTCAGCTTCGCCAGTCAGAGAATCATCGGCGACCAGGTCACACCATCCGGTAGCCAGGGACACGAGGCCTGCAGACTCCGGACGTTCGCATAGGAAAGTGTGCGGGAGTCAACGTACACGGAGCTTCCGGCGGCAATGCATCGTAAGACCGCTACTGCACAGGCCTCAGGAACGGACGTGCTTTCCTAAATAGCACAGTTTATCGCAGCATCCCAGCATCAACTGAATCTGTCGCATATTTTTTATCCGACGATGCTGGGTCGGGACGCTCTGCGGAAGCGGGTACGGACGTCCGAAAATTTCATCCAGTCCGACGGGATACCGAAAGGGATTTGGAGGATTTCGAGCTTTCCCTTTCGGAACAACATATGCTGTTGTGTATGTCATCTGACTTGATCTTCTACAGCTTCTTTCGTCGGACCAGAATGCTGCGATGCCGGATAAGAAACTGATAGCGTCGGTGGACTTAGAAATTTTTGATTCGGTTCAGGGACATCGTCCCTCAGTTCCGACATAGTCCAATAATGTCACACAAACTTTCGAATTATTGAACGACGCTATATATTTTATTATTATATGCTTGCTATAACCAAGCATTTCTGGTTTCTTGTTCGCAAAGTTACGGAGATGTCTTTCAAAAGTGTGCCTCTGTCGTCATAGTTAATGAAGAGCTAGCGGCAATAAGTGCTCATGGAATATGTCTATCACCTAAGAGATCCCTTGTAGGATCGACGGAGTAACATTCGCTAGCTCACCCGGTGTAGCATGCATTCATCGAATGGTTCGGCTGCCGGGTTCGTCCGTTGCGGTCTAGGAAGGAGATTTGGGTGATGCGAGCACTATAATTACTTTAGTACTCACCCAGTGACGGCGGATTGAGGACAGATCGGAGGAAGCCTGTTAGTCCGGTTCCTGGCTTGTCCAGGTCCGTCCGGGCTGTGAACGAGAGAGGTTCCTCTCTCGTCCAACAACATAGGGGACCGCATGTTGTGGTTTAGATATTTTACATTCGGAGCATATGTCTGTCGGTCGGGATGCTCCGTTATATTGACAGTCCGAGAGACTGTCGATAATGCTTCCTCATCCTCACAGCAGGGCACACGACCGCACATTGGCTACGTGACCTCGAGTATCCAATCAGTTTCGTCATTCAGTGATTCCACGGCAAATAGGTCACGCCATCCGGTAGCCAAGGGACACGAGGCCTATACACTCCGCTCGCATATTGGTAGTATGCACGGGGTAACGATCACGGAGCTTCCAGCGGCAATGCATTGTAGGACCGCTTCTCCTCAGGCCTCAGTGACGGACGTGCTATCCGAGTTAGCACAGTTGTTTCGCAGCATCCCAGCAATCGACAGTTTCTTACTCGAATCAGGAATTATCTGACGGCGCTGGGTCGGTGCGGTCCGCGGTTGCATCAGGTACGGACGACCGGATGCTTTATAAGGTCCGACAGGATGGCGAAAGGGATTCGAAAGATTTCGAGTTTTCCCTTTTGTAGCATCGGAAGCTGCCATTCATATCTTCTGGCATTATCTTCCAGTGATTGTTATTTCGGACTACATTGCTGCGATGTTGGATAAGAGACTTATAGCGTCATTGGACACGGAATTTTGGATTGGTTCAGGGACATTGTCCCTGACTTACCGACACAGTCCAATAATGTCATTACAACATGTGTTTTATTTTTCGACGCTATATATGCATATAAGCCTGCTACCAAGCATGATAGTTTAGTTTCTTGTCCGCAATGCTCATTTCTGCCGTTTTATCATTTATACGAATAATTTATTTTGGCAGAGCAGGGCATACCGAGAGTTCATATGCGTCTAGACGGCGTGGTTAAAGACAGGAAATATTCTTTTTCGTCGTCTATGTCTTTTCCAACCACAATGTTGGAAATGACAATGATGTCTAGTAGACTTAACTTAGACGCTTTATCATACGTAATCCACCTTACTGAGGCGTTATCATTACGTCTTCAAGAAAAGATTTACGGGATATTATTCTCAATGTGATTTCTTTTGAGGGCAGTAGTTTGTTCACGTATAACTCCGCCCTTCAGTGGTTGATTGGAGTTGGTTAGACGTGACGCAGCCCTAGCTACATCCACGCGCGTGGATAGTAAGGTGAAGAACTCTCTCAGAGTCGCTTTGTTCTCGGAGAAGCCTCTCTTCGATGGCAACTTTTCAGCAATCCATGAATTGCTCGATTTACACATTCTCTTGTCTATCTAGTGTTACAAGAGATTCAGACTGGGGCAAACATTCGGTGGTTGACTCAGAGAGTGCCACTGCAGTTGCCGGATCCGAGTGTTATGGTTATGACGGTTGCCAGTCAAACAGATTGGGATATAATATTGATCCCAACGGATTCGAAGTGCCAGGGTCTTTGGGTTCCGCAGTCTCTAAGCAAGCAATTATCTTCCGCGGAATAATGTTTTTTAGGCTTGCTTTATGTCATTGCATGAACATTATTCAGAAACGCATGTCCAAATCCTGTCCGTTAATTCGACAGTAGTGGCGTATCTCCGGAACCAGGGAGGCACTCATTCACGTTATTCAATTTAATGGAAAGAATCTGTCTGTTGGCTATAGTACACCAAGTTCTGTTTCGGTCCGTCATATCCCGGGTCGTCTGATTGTTTTACCGGACTCCCGTTCACTTAGGGGTCGCTTGTTGCCGTCAGAATGGACTCTCAACAAACAAGTATTCAATCAGATTTGCTATCTATGGGAGCGCCCAATGATAATTTATTTACGACACAGCTTGCTAATCAATTGCAGACGTATGTGTTGGCTTGGCCGGATCTCTGAGCTAATGTTGTTAACGCTCTATTGATCTAATAGGATGGAATGATAGGATACGCGTATCCTCCGGCGCTGTTGTTTCAGCAGGTATTGCTAAGATAAACAACCACAATACATTTCTGTTGATAGCATCTCTATCTTCACAGAGACCGTGGGTAATTTACTCTGATGTCTACTGTGGGACTTAACGCGAAATCTTCCTCAATGAGAGGATCTTTTTTCGCTGGGTAAATCGTGTCATCTTTATCACAACCCGCAAGGTCGCAACCTTCACGTATTCCGTTGTGTGGTCCGTATTGCATTGTAAGCATTGTACTGGACGAGCTTTGGACGCGATTTCTTACTATAGGAGATCCTCTTCTTCGCTATTCTATGCGGCTAAAGTGGAGGCTCCTCCGTCGTTGGTGTAGGGATCACTATGTTCATATTGTTGATCCCTCCATACTACTCATTGCAACTTTTTAGTATACTTGTTTGACAAGATCTACTGCAGCCTGTTTTTATTAAGGTTATAGGTTTATGTTACCTCATACCTATGCTCTCTATGATAGTTTACAATTGAATCTTATGTCTCTTTATCTAAGTCAGTTAGTAACTTTTTGATAATAGACTTAGAATCTTTAGATTAAATTCCTATATGGAATTTAACTTCGGTTCTTATTTAGCTAAGTAATCATTTGAGCCTCTGGAAACAGTAGTTTTCAAATTCTGACCTTTTAGACAGTAATTCTGTTGGCTTCTCTTTTCCTGAAGAGTCAGTGAGTTTCATGCACTATCGATGGATGATTTTCACTTTCGTAGTTTCGGAATCACTACTTCCTTTACTATTTAGGTTGGATTTTTGCATAAGAGTTAGGCTCCTATCCGGAACCTATTGTTTTTAAGGTCCTTCCGTCTTCGTACGGGCATAGGCCTTTACTCTGTCCGGTTAGAGTTTATGTATTTATAAACAGATATCTGTTTATTACTACGGGCGTAAGCTTCTTCTGTCTTTGATGCCTAATAGAAGGACGTTACGCTCCATTCTATTGCTAATGGATTCAATTAACTATCGGTACTGCTTATAGTATATCATTGACTCAGCAGTTGTGCTTAAGATTTCGGCTCATGAAGTAAGAGTTCTTCTACATCTTGGGCTTACATTAATAGTGTCGCTATTATAGATTTTTGAAGGCTGCTCATTGCGCTCAGCCATCCACATTCATGAATTTTTATCTCAGAAATATCGAGTCCATTTCTGGAGGCCTCTATTGTTAGGTCTATTATCTACTGCTCAGAATGTCATTAACTTAACAGTTGCTACTATAGCTAGGTAGGCTGTCTGTTTCGGCAGTGACTCCGTTCTGCTGCCCTCTTCGCTCTGGGCTATTTGACCCAGGGCAAGAAAAAGGGGGGGGGGGGGGGGGAGGGTGTTCCCTTGGGTCACCTGTTTTACTATAAAAACAAGGGGATACCTCCTCCGGAGTTAGTAGTTCTGAGCTGTTATTGGGATGGTTGTTTAGTGAGAAGTTTATGTTTTAAAATTCATTCAAGTCTTAGTTTTTAAAGTATAGCTTTTGAATATAGCACGTGTCAACGGACATGATTATGCAATCCTCAGACACTTTTAAGGAGTATAAGAGTCTCTATTCTCTAGACTTACTTTATTTATTGGCTTACTTTAAAAATTATTAGTATAAGGATTATATTGGATATTAATAGAGTACATGGATGTATGATGCTCAATTTTGGAAGGTGTTGTATCTTTCTAATTTATCATAAATAAGAAAGATACATGTAAGGCCTATTACTTCTTTTTCCCTAGAGGGGATGACTCTATTTTATATTATTGAGCGTATTCCGTCTTGCTCTATGTCCTTGGCCCTCCAGCCTTTTTACTATTCAGCTATGTCTGGGTCATTGGTACAGTATAAAAATGTTAAAAAATTTATAGTAATTTCTATATTTTTTATACTTACCAATGACCCAGACGGGGATGGCCCTCCCAGGAGTTGGGAACTCTTGCCTCCCCGCTGAGTACATAGCGCTTACCAGGCACTGGTTATTAGAATGATTAATGGCGCCAATTTCAGAACGTCCTTGACACTGCGCATGCGCAGTAGAGGTGAAGTGTGGAGGGCCATTCAGGACATGTTTTCTTTGGTTTTAGATGCAAATTTTGGGGATTGGGGGGCAAAATTTGTGTTTGGCCCTATATTTTAAGAGTTAGCACCAGCTATGTCTGGGTCATTGGTAAGTATAAAAAATATAGAAATTACTATAAATTTTTTAACTTTCTTTAAAAATTTTCTTCTTCCGATCCAGCAGTCAGAATGCTTTGATATTTGGTATGCAGCATCCAGGAGAGATTCAAGTTTGATCAAGCCATGACCCTAGGTTCATATTTGACCTCACTGTGGGAGCTCGAATTATAACTTAGTTCAAAATGAGGAATTTTCTTTTAAAATCTTCTTCTTCCGATCCAGCAGTCAGAATGCTTTGATATTTGGTATACAGCATCCTTAGGGGTGTGAGATTCAAGTTTGTTCAGTCCAAGTCCCTGGGTTGATATTTGGGTTCCCTGTGGGAGCCCTAACTATAACTTAGTTCAATATGAGGAATATTCTTCAAAAAATCTTCTTCACATCCACCAGTCAGAATCTTTTGATATTTCGCATACAGCATCCCACTGGAGGTTAGATTCAAGTTTTTCCTTTTTTTTTATATCCACTGGTCAGAATCTTTGGATATTTGGTATAAGCGTTTCTTAGGAGGGGCAGATGCAACTTGTTGAAATCTATTCCCTGGGTTGATATTTAGGCTACCATGTCAGGTGAGCGACCTCAGGCCCCCTGGGGCCTCTTGTTTATAATACTTCAACAGAACCATATCATGTGACCCCTCATTGGAATGAGCTTGTTCCAATGAGGGGTCACATGATATGGCTTTGTTGAAATTTTTTTAAAAAGTTGTAATTAAAATAATACATTTTGATATTCTCTTCGTTGGGTAAAAGGTTAAATTCACTCCTATTTTCAATGCTTGTATGAGTTCTTGTGTGATATTCCTTTATCCAGAATTTTGTTTGTTTCCAGTATTTTGATGTTTTTTTAGCTCAACTTAACAAAATCAAGCTGAGCTATTGCCGTCACTTCTCGTCCATCCGTACATACGTACGTGGGTAAGTACGTATGTCCACAACTTCCTTTGCCGCACCGCACAGGCCGCATTTATGAACAGATCACTTTGAAATTTGGTATGCTTGTTTGGGGTGATGTCTAGATGGGAGCTATCGATTTCTTCCATTTCTGTAAAAAAATGTTGCCTCTGGCAATGACCTTTGAATTTAGTTTAGTCAGGCATCAGTATATTCCTTTGGCACACTCTACAGGACACATTTATGATCAGATCGATTTGAAACTTGGTCTGCTTGTTTGGGATTACCTCTAGATGGGAGCTATCGATTATCTTCTATTTCTGTAAAAAAAATGTTGCCTCAGGCAATGGCCTTTGAACTTAGTTTAGTCAGACCTCAATATTTCCCTTTGGCACACCCTATAGGGCACATTTATGATCGGATTTCTTTGAAACCTGGTATGTTTATTTGGGGTGACCTCTAGATGGGAGCTATCGATTTTCTTCCATTTCTGGCCAAAAAAGTTGCCGCCGGCAGTGACCTTTGAACTTAGTTTAGTCAGGCATCAATATATTCCTTTGGCACACTCTACAGGACACATTTATGATCAGATGGATTTGAAACTTGGTCTGCTTGTTTGGGATTACCTCTAGATGGGAGCTATCGATTATCTTCTATTTCCATCAAAAAATGGCGCCGCTGGCAATGACTTTTGATTTGATGAACTAAGTCCACTTATGCATCAGTATTTCCATTTGGCACACCCTGCAGGGCACATTTATAATCAGATCAATTTGAAACTTGGTATGCTTGTTTGGGGGTGGCCTCTAGGTGGGAGCTATCGATTTTCTTCCATTAAGTCAAAAAATGTTGCCGCTGCCAATGGACTTTGAACTTAGTTTAGTCAGACCTCAATATTTCCCTTCTATACACCCTACAGGGCACATTTTATATCGGATTGCTTGTGTGCTTATTTGGGTGACCTCTAGATGGGAGCTATCAATTTTCTTCCTTTTTGGGCAAAATATGTTGCCGCTGGAAACAACTTTTGAACTTAGTTTAGTCTGGCATCAATATATTCCTTTGTCACGCCCTACAGGGCACATTTATGATCAGATCGGTTTGAAACTTGGTATGTTTGTTTGTGGTTACCTCTAGATGTGAGTTATCAATTATCTTCCATTCCCATTAAAAAGATGTTGCCGCTGGCAACAACCTTTGATGAACTTAGTGCACTAATGCATCAACATTTCACTTTGGCACACCCTGCAGGCACATTTATAATTGGATCAATTTTAAACTAGGTATGCTTTTTTGGGGTGACCTCTAGATGCGAACTGTCGATTTTCTTCCATTTCCGGCAAATAATGTTGCCGCTGGGAACAACCTTTAATCTTAGTTTTGTCAGGCATCAGTATATTCCTTTGGCATGCCCTACAGGGCACATTTATGATCAGATCGGTTTGAAACTTGGTATGCTTATTTGGAATTACCCCTAGATGGGAACTATCGATTATCTTCCATTTCCATCAAAAAATGGTGTTGCTGGCAACAACCTTCAATGAACTTAGTGCAGTTATGATTCAATATTTCCCTTTGGCACACCCTACAGGGCAAATTTATGATTGGATTGCTTTGAAACTTGGTATGCTTGTTCAGGGTGACCTCTAGATTGGAACTGTCAATTTTCTTCCATTCACGTCAAAAATAGTTGCAGTTGGCAACGATCGTTGAACTTAGTATAGTCAGGCATAAGTATATTCCTCTGGCATGCCCAGCAGGACACATTTATGATAGGATCACTTGAAACTTGGTATGCATGTTCTGGGTGGCTTCTAGATGTTAGCTGTTGATTTCTTTTCATTTCCATAAAAAATTTTTGTTGTCAGCACCAGCCTTTGGACTTAGTGCATTTTTGTAGCAACGTATTCCTTTTGCACTCTCTCTACAGGGTATATTTATGAATTTCCATAAAAAGATAAAAAGACCATTGCCACCAGCCAGGACAGTGAAACTTAGTGCATTTGTGCATTAACATCTTCCTTTGGCATGCCTCAGAAAGCGCATTCATTATCGTGTTGTTTTGCAACTTTGTATGCTTATTCGGAGTGGCAGAGATAGGAGCTATTGATTTTCTTTTCATTTCTATCAAAAACTGTGGCTCTTGGCAACAATCTTTGAATCTATTGCATTTGTGCATTTACATTCTTTTTTGACATGACCTACAGGGCACATTTATCTTAGGATTGTCTTTGGACTCAGTGTGCTCATTAGGTGAAACCTCTACATGTAGATTCATTTCTGTGAAAAATGTTGCTGTTAACAATGACCTCCGAACTTAATGCATGTGTGTATCAACATTCTTCCTCTAGCCAGCCTTAGAGTTTACATTTAAAACGCATGGATTGCTCTGACATTGGTTCACACAGTGCTGTTATGTTGAAGTTTCACCAAATAACATTGGAACCAATGATCTCAAATTTACCATTTCAGGTTTGTCAAGTTGAGCTACAGTGTCGTTGACACTTTCATTTATTCCTGGTGTAAATCTTCTGAACTGTTCCTATTAAACGTATCCATGAAATATCTTCAATAAAAATACTGTTTAGACTGAAATTCTGATAATAACTGATAAATTTTAATCCAGTTTGTCATGTTTGACAAGTGGTAACTATAGTGTTAATATTGAAGCTAACTACTACTCTTGTGGTATATTCACACCTTGGAAAAATTTTAAACTGTTTTTTATCAACTTTTATCGAATTCCAAAAAATGGGTGAATGTGTTTTCTTTTCAACCTGCATTGATTATATTTATTTTGATTTTGCAGATGTAGCAGATATGAGACAGACATCCGTCGCTTGAAGATTCTGAGACCAGTTCGAGTTTGTCAGTCTTGTTACAATTCTGTTAAATCTGAACAATTACCAGAACTAAGAAGTTAACATGTCGGCTGTAGTTACTTGTTCTGCATTGGATTCCATATAGCATACATGCCTGAAAATAAGCTGTCTGACATTTGCAGAATGAGGTCCCCACAGGTGAATTTGGGGATGCTATCCTGTACAGTGGGCCAATTTATCCTCAGGGTACCTCTTTCTGTTTAGTTTTGAGACCCTGATTCAGATTGAGGTTCACAGAGGGTAAATTGAGTGATTCTACCCTACTATACAGGGTAGCCTCACTCAGTTCACCCTCTGGGGACCTCATTTTGCAGATGACAGTCTACTTATTTTCTGGCTGGATGGCGTAGTTCAATTACTAGTCAAAAATGTATTGCTGGCTTACCAGTTTGTTTCATAAGTGAAAGATGTGATATTTTTGAGGAGCTATTTTAGTACTGTATGTAATTTTAAAGATAGAGCAGACAGTTATGTAATTATTGAGATTTGTGTGGCAGATTCATGGTGGTATTTTGCAATCTGTGACGAAGGGTCTTAATTTAGTTTATAAACAAATGGATTATTTTGTTAGCCCTTTACCTAACTTAGAGCCATATTCAGCCATTGCAAAAATTGTGAAACTTCCAATTTATTGGGGTTTTTTTTTTCTCCAAAACAGGCAAAACCCTCTGGAATGAGTTTGTTAACTCATTGTACTGAGAGAACACAAGGTATGTTTTGGGGACAAAAATTACAAATTGTTTAGTTATCCAAGAAAATAATCACAAGCTTTGTCAAATATTTGTGTTAGGTAAATGGTTAATTCTGTTCCCAGTGGACTATGAAAGATGCAGTATAAAGTTTATTTGGGTTTCCCGGAAAGGGAAGACATTAGTTTTTTTTAAATTATGGGTTCTTTTCTACAAACCAGAGCTGATGACCATTCACTGGAATAGTACCTTTAATTGGAATTACATGCAGTGATTACAAAGAGAAAATGAAAACTACACTGTGATTTTAGTGTGTAGTACTGGGTGGTTGGTCAGTACATTTTTAACCCGTAACTGGTAGAGTGCTGGAAGACCATATTTGGGCTTTATTCTGAAGTGCTGGTTCCACAATTTAAAGGCTTCATATTCTGTGGATGTGTTTCATATTATCTTTGAAGTGATGTTATTTTATCTTTTAGGATTTGCCTTGTTACAATTTATGGGAGAGTGCCTATTGGCACTCTCCCATAAATTGTTATAAGGCAACGGTGCACAAAGAAATTTTAAGGACCAAAAATAATTTAGCACTCTACCAGTTAAACAAGTGGGCATTCTGGTAAACTTTTCTTTTCTCAGCATCTCACATTTTTAGAACGGCAAAGGATTCTTATAAAGTCTTTGCTCCAAGATAGATAAACAAAACTTTATTGGAACGACAAACTTCATGAAGACTCTTTGTGAAAACCTGCTCTTAAGTGAAGAAGACTGCTTAGTTGGAATTAGACCATTAAGTATAAAACTCTTTATCTTGCACATCACGTAGATAATGTAGCACCAAAAAATATTTTAATTTCATTTTTTGTTCAAACCGTAGCTTATGTTACATTTGAGTGAGCCGTTTGTGGTGGTAGCGGTGAGTGGTAATGATTTATGTATTTACAGAGAAAAATATGGAAAATCGGCTTCCTTCAAAATTATTTTACTCTACAGCAGTACGGTATCAATTTCAGGAGTATCACAAATATAACTCATTGTATTTTGTTCACAGAGCTCTGTGAGCTCTGACAAACTATAATATAATGTGTTCTTTTTCCTGATTCTGAACAAGACAAAGGGAAGCAAACGAATGATGGTATTTTCATCAGTTTGGGGAGGAGTAATCAGATTTGGCATCTGTGAAATTGGGAGCACAGTGTTGTGTCATTGTTGATAGGTTGGGCTTTAGGTGAAATTTTGTAGGTTCTATATTTACCTGCATTGTGTCTTTGGTCAACACACTTAATTCCAATTGCCCAAGTGGGAGTGAGATGATGCAGTGGGATGAGGCATATGACATGTTGATGGTACACTTGATTTCCACCAATGCAAAGCCCACTTAGTGAGTTTGGGAAGATAATAATGAAAAAATCTTGAGATTGACTAGACGTCTAGCCTGTTCCATCCATACAAAATTGATTGGGTTCTGTTTGCCATAACCTTTGAAGATGGTGTACTGACAAGTAGTTATAAAATAAAATAATATATTTGGAGGTTATCCCAAATTCATTGGAATTCAAGGCAACCCCTGCATTATTATTCTCTTAGTGAGTAGAAAAATCTGACACTTACTTGCCGCTACTGGCTGATTCTTTCCAAATACTTCAGTTTCCTTGATCCATGAAACGGTCCGTCAAAATTGGCTGTTGAAAGTGTTCTGAAAACTCCCAGCAAATATCCTAACAAACCTTATTATAAAATGAGCTCTCATTTTTAGAGCTCATAAAGCTTATGTCAGTGATAAAACACAGCTATTTGGTACAAGAAAAATGGAATTTAATAAATATTTGGCAGATAAGGCCAAACAAAATTAAATAATTGATTCTCAGGCATTTTTTTTTTTAAATGAATGAGGGAGGGTGGTTTTTATTTTTATTTTTTATTCCTGATGGAATGGTCACCGATGCCTAAAATCCTATTGTGAGAGCCTGAAATTAAATACTAGAGCTTCCATGTTAATTTCACTGATAGTTTTTTTTTTTTTTTTTGTAACAGCGATCACACAACACAAAATCAATATAGAACAACTAAAATGGAGATAAAAAATAATAAGAAGTTTTCTAACTGGTTGAGTGCTAGAAGCCACAGTCAGGCCTTTCAAAAAATGATGGTATCAGTGCAAAAGTAACATTTTCCTTACCCATGTTTCGTATTCAATTAAATGTAAATAATAGTTTGTTTATACAAATTTGTTCTATTACAAATTATTGGAGAGTGCCTGTTGATGAACAAATTCATACCACCAAAAATAATCTAGTCCTCAACCAGTTAAATAAATATTTATTTTGTATACATATGAGAATCATGTTGTATTTTGCGAAGAGAACAACAATACTGTATCAGTGTATACAACATAATTCATCACAAATTGCACCTGCTAAAATCACATGGTAGTTTTGTACATTTTGAATTTTGCCTCTGAAATAAAAATGATGAAAGTGGGCCGAAAAAATGAATGCGCCGGTGCCTGAGAATCAAAAGATTAATTTTCTTTAGCCTGAAGATTGTAGTTGTTATGTAAAATGTTGTCAGATAAAGAGTTAACTTTGTGTTTTCATCAACAGCCCACACTTACACCTGATGTTATGTATTTGTTGCTGAAATTGTTAATTGTTATTGCCACAGAGATGTTTTCAACAAGAAAGAAGATCGGGTCAACGCTCATGTTTGTTAACAACTGCATCTTTCTGGAGCCAAGTAAAGAGTTGTCAGTTCCATAACATTAACAAGCTACTAATAGTCTATATTGTATAAAGTGTAGTGGATTAACTAGACTGAACTGTGTGCATTTTGAATTTCTGTGAAGTCTTATAGTATACTTGTACAGAGCCATTTGATGCTAGAATCATTTTTCTCTGCGGTTGTAATAAGTGGTTCACATTTGCATTTTTTCTGGGAAGGGTTGATGGTCTTAACTAGGAGCATACCAGAAAATAAGTGGTCTGACAAGGACAGTGTCAGGTACAAAAAGGCCAATGTCTGACTGAGCTTTAAAATCATCAGTCAGAATGTCTGATCCCAAAATTATATCAGTGAAGTTCAATGATCAGAACATTATGCATGCTGGAAATCTTGTACCCAATTAGCAAGCCTAAAATTAATGATTATTGTGATTTCTGGTTCTGGCGGAAATTGTGTGAAGAAAGTGACTACAGCTCATCAGTATTAACAGCATGTGAAGGAAGGAATATGATTTGATATAGCCATACATGTATCTGAATTATGTCTGAAGGGTAATTCAATTCCAATTCAGAATGAAACCAGTCATAACTTGTTTGGCAGGGCTCATTGAGCCCTGCCAAACAAAGTATGGTTGGATGAATTCTGAGCAGTTTTAAGATGAAGGTACATGTACACCCCAAACACACTATTTCGAATTCTCAAACTCCATTTTGTAATATGTCAGATATCATTCTAAATGACAGACATGATTCATTTGATGTCTGACATTTTGTCTGGAAGCGCAATGAAAATTATTTTCAGGCTTGACTAGGAGTGCGGTGGCTCAGTGTTTACAGCATTGGACTGCAGACCAAAAGGTTCATGGTTCGATTACCACAGCAGGCAATTGCATTGTGTCCTTAAGCAAGGCATTTAATCCCAGTTGCCCATTTGGGGGCACGGTGGTACGGCACTAAGGTGTACTGCACATTGATTGTGTAGTTGTCTTCAATCAATGCTAACCCTGCTTGTGTGAAGTTAGTACATTGAGGAGTCTGACAGTTGCTCGCCACTGCTCGGTGCTCTCCCGAAGTGTTGTTGAACCCCAATAAATAAATAAAAAAACAGATGGTCTTATCCCCCTGAATGCTGATGTTAAAATTTCAAATAGGATTTTTTTTTCCAATAATGCAACAAGGAATTCATACAATTTAATCGATATTTGACAGAGCTCAATTAGCTCTGTCAAACAAAATTGAATTGGTTAACCCTTTACTGATCATAACGGCCCAAACCGGCCGGCACTATTTACAAAAATCACCATTTAATATTCATTATTTTTTGTTTCAAAAACATGGCTTATGACCCCTCTTTGGAACGAGCTTGTTCCAGTGAGGGGTTATAACCTACGTTTTTTTTTACACAAAAATTGATAAAATAAAGTTTTAATTCTGTTTTTGTAAGTGTTGTCAGCCCTTCATGTTCGGTAAAAAGTTAACTTCCTAGCTTTTTTTGTGAAAAATTTGCAGCTTAAAATTTTGATATTTCGACATCAGTGTTCAGAGGTTAAATACATTCAGTAGTGATTGTTATATCCTGTTTGGTAGATTTTGGGGGTCTGTATTTAAATTTCTCTTGTTCAATTCTTTTTGTCCTTTGAGACACATTTTTAGTGAGGATTATATAAAATGAGCTATTAATTGAAAATAGAATACATTTTCATTTTGGGAATTCACTTAAAAAACCTTTCCACATTCTGTGCCAAAGAGGGGTCATAAGCCAAGTTTCCATGCTGTTTGATAATAATACTGGCTGGTTTTGGCCATTATGTTAGGTAAAGAGTTGCTATAGATGAGATTTACACTAAGGCTGTCCAGTGAAAATGTTATATATCCTGGAAGTATGACTAGTCACAATTTCTGGTTATAAAAAATTGATAACCGCCATATCACACACTACCTGAAAATGTACATCTCTAAGGCTGTGCAGTGCACAGGGTTAGTCGCATAATAGAAAAGATCTTATTTATAACTAGAAAGAAAATTGTGACTAACCCGATGGGCATAGCATGCTATTGTCATTTATCATATGACATGTCCGTTTTGTTCACTTTAAAACATTTGATATTTTGTTTTCATATTAATCAGTGATAAATAAAGCCTTCCGTCAATTTCATTGGTCATTTTCAAAACTAGACAATTTGATTGGCTGAACAAAATACAACTGGGACAATTTTTCATAATTTGTATAATTAAAGTTGGGAGCTTTCATTGGTCAATTTCAAAACTGGACAATTTGATTGGCTGAACAAAATACAACTGGGTCACATTTGCATAATTTCAGTAGGGAGAATTTACATTATCTGTCCTATTTAGGGTGGGTTATATTGTATTAATCTTTTACCTACAAGAAAAATGCCATTCATTTTGTTTTATATTTTCACTTTTTCCAAAACTTAGGTTATGACCCCTCACTGGAACGAGCTCGTTCCAGTGAGGGGTCATAACCTATGTTTTGGAAGTAAAAAATGAAAATTTTTAGTTATACGAGGATGTTTTTTCCAAGTGCCATCTGCAACTCAAGTTAGGTGATGGGTTAAAAAGTCATACCAAGTGGCTAATTTGTGCGTGTGTCTGTCATATGATAAATAGAATATGAAATAAGTGTTTTTCTCATATAATATTTATGAAACTCGTCAAAATTTTCCGGTTGGGCTCACCAGAGGCTCGCCAAAACGGAAAATTGTTAGACTCGTTTCATAAATATTATATGAGAAAAACACTCATTCAAATGTGCACTGACAAAGCTGTAAAAATGCTCTGGGTTAATTGGTTACATGTTACATGTGGTGCAGGATTCAAGGTACTAATGAAATACCTACAGTGGATTGTGGAAATTTTTTCCAAGTGAATTCCAAAAATGAAAAAACATTCTTTTTTCTATTAAGAGCTTGTTATAAACTGTTCCAAGGTAGGCCATACCTGGATTATCAATAGAGAAATGCTGAATACTAGCATGTAACAGCTGTACATTTCAAAATTACTGAGGACAGCCAGTTCTTGAAACCAAGCCACACTGATTGTGGACATTGGGTACTATCAGGATATAACATAATAAATACTCCATTTGTCAATAGAATGCAAGAAAATTATTAAATTTCTGTTAATTGGAAGCTCCTGTTAAATTAACCGGAGCTTTCAATTAACCCTTTACCCAATGCACAGAATATCAAAATTTATTATTTTAATTATTGTTTTTTTTTAATTTTTAACAAAACCATATCATTTAACCCCCTCATTGGAATGAGCTTTACAAGTTCGTTCCAATGGATGGTCACATGATACGGTTTTGATGAAAAGTTTTGAGAAATTTTTTTTTTTTTAAATGCTCAGTTTGAAAATTAGATGGGCGCATACAGACAATTCATTAGGTAAAGGGTTAACAGTAATTTTGTTAATTTTCTTGATTGATTATTTGTCTTTTAGTTTGTCTGTAGAAGTTGTGTTTTTTTCCTTCCAGTGTGTAGCCCAGAAGTGAAGCAGGACTTGCTTATACTGAGTTAAACAAGTTATGTTTCATTTGTATTGTAGGATCTGGTCAGCAATGCCTGGGATGGATTTACTCTTTAAGTGGGAAATGTAGGTATAAACAATTTTGCTGTACTTGTCTTCACACCTGTGTTTAGGGTCATGATAGTGTCAGTGATGCCGAAAGTCACCTTAGAAACCAATAAATAAATGAGTTTTTTCTTCCCTTGGTGAAATATGAAGCCATTTATCAGCATTGTTATGCATGGTGTGGTCATACATTCTATATGTAAACTGTTAATTTATTAATGATTGAGTGATGGAAGTTCATATTTCAGCTTTAACCCTTTACCCAACGCAGACGATATCAAAATTTATTATTTTAAATATCTTTTTTTTTTAATTTTTCAAAAAATTTCAACAAAACCATATCATGTGACCCTTCGTTGGAACGAGCTCGATGAGCTCGTTCCAACAAGGGGTCACATGATATGGTTTTGTTGAAATTTTTTGAAAAATAATATTTTTTCAACTGCTGAATTTGCATATTACGCGGGCGGATGCGGGCGATTCGTTGGGTAAAGGGTTAATCTGAAGTGCAGGTACCTCTGCGCAAAGGCTTCTTATTCTGTAGGTCAGTTTCATATTTCTTATGAAGTGAAGTTTTTTAGTCTGTCGATTTGCCTTATTACATTTTTATGAGTGGACCCTGTAGGCATTCTCCCATAATTTGTAACAAGGCAGCCATGTGAACAAATTATGATGAGCATAAATAAAATCAGCACTCTACCAGTTAAGTGTATCTACAGTTAACTGTCCTTGTCCCTATATCCCGATAAATTCTGTCTTTAGATTGGTCAGAATGCCTTGGACAAATAGACTTGGCAAAGGGTGTGTCCAACATCCAAGGTATATGAAAGCGTGCAACATCCAGGGTATAAGCGCACACAAAAACATCAGGGGTATATGGTTTCAATGAAAGCTTTTCGCTTCCACTTGCCTCATTATAAAACTCGAACCAAAAAACCCAAAAATAGTCAAAAATATCAAATTTCCGACAATACAATCATAAAAATAAAATAAGAGCAAATAATTCGTCCTCTGAGTACCAATGCATTCTATGTGCCAGTAGGCACACAGAACACTCAGGGGACGATATGTCAACAAAATACTGTTTACTCGTTTCCTTAATGACCCAAGGGATGTAACTCTATCTGTTGTATTCTGCAATTATAAAAACAAAATAATTATCACAAATTTGGTCCAAATGATTGTGGAGCTGAGAAATGCGTCCACAAATTTATTTCCACTATGTTTGTATTGTGTTTCAAACGGGACAAAAACGTTACATCTGCCAACATGTATAGTATATGGAGATTTAATGCCTGGATGTCTCATTTAAACACCTTGCCTGCGGCTCGGTGTTTAAAAACCGACATCCAGGTTTTAAATCTCCATATACCATACATGTTGGCGGAGATAACTTATAATGAATTGTAACAAAACACTTTGCATGATATTCTCAATTTAGCCAGACATTCTGTGTGAAAACAAAATAATTATCACAAATTTGGTCCAAATGATTGTGGAGCTGAGAAATGCATCCACAAATTTATTTCCACTATGTTTGTATTGTGTTTCAAACGGGACAAAAACGTTGTCTCGGCCAACATTTATGGTATATGGAGAGTTAATGCCTGGATGTCTCATTTAAACACCTTGCCTGCGGCTCGGTGTTTAAAAACCGACATCCAGGTATTAAATCTCCATATACCATAGATGTTGGCGGAGATAACTTATAATGAATTGTAACAAAACACTTTGCATGATATTCTCAATTTAGCCAGACATTCTGTGTGAAAATTGCTTTATTACAATTGATTGGAGCCATTTACTGTTGAATAAATTTAAAGAATATTCATGTGTCAAAAGCCACTCGAGTGGCTTTTTGTAAGCATAATGGTGGGTTATGGTATCTATACAGTCAATGAGCCACTTATTTCGACTGCTAACTGTACCATAAAATGTTCAATCTAGACTGGGCTCTGTGTGTAGAAATATATGATGTAGTTTTACATATTTGTATATATAGCGGGGGAGGAATTCGTCACATACAGGTGAATTGTGCACTTGGTGATACCTTCTTGAAATTTGGCACACTGTTAGTGTAGGCTATGAGGTTCTCAAAAACGATCGGCTACAAGTTGACACCGACCGGTGGCGACCAGTAGCGGCACAATCCAAAATGGCCGCCAGCGGCTGAAGGGAACCTCCTTTTCGACGGTCTACCGACTATACATCCGATTGTAAGGGCGCGAAAGTGAACTCTGATCCACGCACGTGTTGGAAACAGACGTGGGAGATGATGTAGAATAAAACGAGATTCTCTATACGGACGCATCAATTTCTTGGAACTTGAAAAGAGCGTTGTTTCTCCGGGATCAGCGTCATTCAGGCAAACCTGAATGACGCTGATCCCGGAGAAACAACGCTCTTTATGAAGCAGTCTCTTTGCCATACAATCTCTTGTTTGGCGTAATTCCGCAAGCAATTCTGATTTGTCTGTCGAAATTAATTCGAGAACGCGATTGTTCACAAAAATCATTCACAGAATGAGTGAGAATCCTCTTCGTGTACGGACTAGTACTGACTGGGAACGTTGTTGCTTTTGCCAGCAAGACAGTTCCAAGAAATTGATGCGTCCGTATAGAGAATCTCGTTTTCATGACGCCTATAAAGCTATTGAGGAAGACATAACGCGCTTCCTAGATAATGGCGTTGAGCTTCCATATAATTTGACCATTGATTGTTTGATGAGAGAGAGTGATGAGTGTATGTCGATGTCACTGTTGACGAATAAGGCAATATATCATAAGACATGCCGTGACAGTATTCGGACTCACATCGTACAGCGCGTGCTACACAAGCGAGAGCGAAATGAGGCAGTGGCATCCTGCTCCACGCTGAGTCCTAAAAGAACACGGACAAGTTTTGAATCTGGCTGTGACAGGAAACTGCCCCAGTGTGTTTATTGTCACAAACGCGAAGGTGACAGCAGTGAGCCTATTTGCAGATCAATGTCTGATAACAATAAACTCAAAATTATGGCAAAGGAAGCCGAGAACTGGGTTGTTTTTTCTCGGGTCAATGCAGCATTTGATTCCGCTGCTAGTGATCTTTACTATCACAAAACCTGTTATTGTAAGCTTGCCAATGAAGCACGAGCGGCTAAATCTAAAAAGTCGAAGAACGCCGAACATTCCGCGTCAGGCCTGCCCTATGACCCTCTCGTTATGGCAGAGCTCATAACATTTGTTGAACACAACGATTCCGCGATGAAGCTTGTCGATCTCAAGAATCTGTACAGTCGGAGGTTGAAGCAAGTCGGTTCTGATTGGCTTAGTGAAGAAATACATTCCACTCGATTCAAAGAACATTTGTTGCAGAAATTGGGCGATGGCTGGGACGCCTTCACACAGGGTAGAGATGTGTTTATTTCAAGTAGGTTTCGAGTTGGCTCCTTGTTGTCCGAATCTTTAACTCGTATAGTGTCTGAGGAAGAGGCAAAAAAGATAGTTGATGTGGGTCTTCTTCTGCGTAAACACATACTCATATCTCAAGCTCCTTTCACGGGATCATTTTCATCTTATTGCTTGAGCGAGCCTGTACCCAACTCACTCCTGACTCTTCTTAGAGTTCTACTTGAGGGCACATGTAGTATACAGAACTTAGGCGATGATGAGACTGTTAATGCCAAGACTCGAGTGGCTTGTACTATTTCACAGATGTTGATCAGCAATTCAGCGAAACGCTCCGAACATGCACAAAATGTTCACCAGAGACGTGACAGAGAAACTCCAATGCCTCTTTATGTGGGTTTGAAGTTGCATGCCCATGATCGTATGAAAAATCTTATCAGAGATTTTCATCAAATGGGACTCTCTGTCTCTTATGATCGCGTAATGGATGTTCGCAGGAGTTTCGCGAGAGCTGTTTCACTGCGGTTCAAGAACGAAGGTGTTGTAGTCCCAGCTAACTGCAAACGTAATGTTTTCTCGATAGGAACCACTGATAACATTGATGTATCTGGTAGATCTGATATGCATGGTACGTCCATCACACTCATTGGTCAACTGAGCAGGGACAATGTGGGTACTGATCCCCCACCACTGAGTTTAGATGTTCCAGAAGACACACAAATTGAACTCCCAGACGACTATGCATTTGTTCCTTTCGTTGAAGACTTTGGTGGGGACATCAGGCTTGAATCTCCAGATGAATGTAATGTACGGCCCAATGAATATGCAGATTTGAACGTGGGAGAGAATGACTGGTTGTCTCATGTGTCACAGATCAGCAATAAAGGGAAGGTTGATGGCAGCTGGCAGCTTGATGAAGTCCCTGTGACCTTTTCAGGCTTCTTTTCAAAACATGAAGATCAAGACAATGTCAAACCTCGTGCAGTTATTGGGGTATTCCCTGTTTTCAGTGAGCAGAAAGCGGACTCACTCAGTATGCAGAAGCATGCTATGTATGTGGTCAGGGAAGCTACTGCTTTCGTAAACCCCGGCCAGATACCTGTCATTGAAGGTGACTGTCCGTTGTATGCCAGGCAGAAAAAATGTCAATGGCTGTTCCCAGAGGAGATAGGTGAGGATCGAATGGTGTGTATGATTGGATTCCTGCATCTTGAAATGTGCACCCAAGAAGCTGGTGGTAAGCTTATGGGTGGTTCTGGTTGGGAGCGAATGTTTCACCTCGCAAAGATATTCACACCCGGTGTAGCATCATCCCTACTTGGTGGGAAACATGTCAAGAGGACGCGACAGGCATATCTTCTCACTCTAGCTTGGCTTGAGATCCTCAGAAAGAATGCTTATGAGATTTACTGTCAGCAGACTGGGCCCCATGAGTCATTTGAAATGTGGGAACAGAGGATTCTTTCACAATCTCCAACTGCGCGCTATTGGGGTGAAATCGTTCGGAACTTTCTCTTGACAAGCTGTCAATTCGTTCGGAACCAACGAATCGGTAACTGGCCTGGTACACTGTGTTCTATCGATGAGTTGTGCAGTTACTTTTTTGCCCTAGGACATACAAATTATTGTCGGTGGGTCCCCGTATTTCTGAGAGACATGTCTCAGCTACCCAGGCGGCATCCTTCAATCCACAACAAATTCATGGAAGGCCATTTTGTGGTCCAGCGTAGTGAGAGGAAGTTCAGTATGATGGGTTTAGATCAGAGCCAAGAACATAGTATCCAACTACTCAAAGAAGACAGTGGTCCAAAAGGTCTCTATGGCCAGGCTGAAGAGAAAGTCGTTATTGAGCTTTCAAGGTCAGAAGTTCTGCGTGTTATAGATGAGTATGAATATGCAAGTTTCCACACAACATCATCAGATAACACGGAACACCCGGAAAGTTCGGTATCAGAGCAGAAAAAATTTCTGAATCAATTGAAATCTCTCCTCGATCTGGTGAATCAGGGACTCATTATCAACCCTTATGATGAAACTAGTGGTCAGCTGGTGACATTAGATACTGGTGAATATATGGACCCCGAAGTTAGTAAGAGTTTACGGTCATTACCCGAAAGGGGCAAGCATTTATATTCCACTTTCTTGAAGGAAAGGCTTGTGGAATGCACCGTACCCCTGAATGATGTTATTCCCAAGGCAAATATATATACCTTCCTTAACCCACCCCCAGCCAACCTGGACAAAGGCCGAGACAAACTCATGTCAAGTAAAGCAACTGCCGCAATAGTTACCCAGATGTTCGTTTCACTGCAAGCCCGGCCTGATTCAAACATGGATGAGTTTTTCATGCACGAGAATGCACGTGATCCGCCAGCATTATCCGATAGAGGTAAGCTACGGAGTGGGACAAAATCTCAAATTCTCAATTGTTTACCAGCTATTCCTGCACAAGGGAAGAATTCAGCAGCTAGACAAGCTTCAGTTGTCATCTTGGATATGCCTGCTGTAGTCCATGTAATCAAACCACAGAAAGCGGATCTGTTTGGAGAATATGCTCGATTGCAATTATTGCCATACATCGAATCTCTGATTAACACGAACACCACAAGGGTTGATGCGATCTATGACTGTTACCCCGAAGGCAGTTTGAAGAATCAGACGCGAGCAAAACGCCTCGGTGAGACAGCAGTTAGGTTGATACGGGTGTCCGAGAACGTCCCTTTACCTAAAGGGAAGAATTGGCAGGCATTCTTGAAAGTTAGTGAGAATAAAGACGAATTTTTCAAGTTCCTGTCTGCTGAACTGCTGAAATTAACATCAACATCCGAGTACCAGTTGTTAACGACATCAGGAGAATATGTACTATGCAATAAGGATGTTAGCTTATGTGACATATCTCCATCGAACCACGAGGAAGCAGACACGCGCATGATGCTTCATCTCAACCATGCAGTCTCACAAGGTCACAAAATAGCTTTTCTTCGCACGGTTGATTCTGATGTCGTCATTCTGTCTTTGCACCATTTCGCAACATTCCGTGACCTTGGACTCAGTGAGCTGTGGATTGGGTTTGGAATTGGAAAGGCATATAAAGATATGCCAATTCATGAGATAGCTTCACAACTTGGACCTGATTACTGTAAGGCCCTGACTTTCTTCCACGCCTTCACAGGTTGTGATGTAACATCCAGCATGCTCGGCATTGGGAAGAAGACAGGATGGAATGCATGGATGAATTTTCCCGCATCAACTGAAATGATGATAGAATTGACTGAGAATCCGCAAGTCTTTTCAGAGGATTCCCCTCATATGCAGCATATCGAAAAACTCACCATACAGATGTACAGTAACAGTTGTGTCAGTACACGTGTCAATGATGCGAGACGGCATATGTTCACACATGGCCTTAAGTCTATGGAAAACATCCCGCCCACCAAAGCAGCTCTGTATCAACATGTAAAAAGGGTAATTCTTGTGTCATCTTTCATTTGGCATCGTGCTCTGCAGAAACACTTATGTGTGCCAGACCCATCACAGTACGGATGGGAGTGGAATCCACGTCTCAATATTCTGGTCCCATTTTGGACTCACCTAGGAGACGCAAGTGCTGCATGTGCACTGATGCTCCACTGTAGTTGTGCCAAGGCCTGCAAGGGCAATTGCAAATGCTTGAAAGCTGGATTAAGGTGCACACCTTTGTGTAAGTGTGAAGGTGGCTGTTGTAACAATATTGAGTAGTATACTGTCATGTTAGGACCAGTCATCTCCTATTCTGGTATTTTTTTTTCCATTTTCGGCCAGTTAACACATGTCATGTTTCTAGTTGAGTTGATTTTGCTAACAAATGTTCATCCCATGTGGCTTGCTACATTGTCCGGGGTATAGGAATACAGTTTTAGATTTCGGAAAATAGTCTGTTATTTACTGCACAAGACGGTGTTAATTCATGCATAGCATGATACAATATCCCCAACTATTTTGCCTCTGTACAACAGTTGATACCTTCGTTCACCCGTGTGTTCATCTATGGTATCCTTGTCTTTCTCTGGCCATAGGCCACATGTGACTAGTCAGTTCCTACTCCATAGCAAATCAACTTGGAAATCCTTCATCTTGTAGCGCACTCATGTCTCAATGAATCCATACCTGAGTTGATCTAATAAATCTAACGTAAGGTATCAAATTGCCATACCGGATCATATTTCGATAAGTTATTCGCTAAAACATTTCGACCACTCATCGACATCAAAGGTCATGTTTTGGCTCCCAGTGGTGGCTATATCTCTATATCCCTGGTAAAGTAGCATACCATGAGGGATGGGCATTAAGTGTCGGCAACATTAATCCTGACTTGGAACACACCACATCTTAACTGGCCGAAAATGAAGAATACTACTTGTAGTCAAAAAATATTCCTGTACCTCGAATGACTGCAAACATACACTCACCCCTTCTAGTCCCATTTTGCCAATGTTCTATACTGGCAAGATAACATTGTATAATTAACAACGGGAACTAATGCATCCCGAGTTCATTCCAGCACTGCCCTTGCTGGCAGACGTGTCGCTATGGTGTTGAGATTGAACCAGAACTCCTCTAGAAATTTGATAGTTTTATTTTCTTAGAAAATAAATCTATCGAAAATGCCGGAAGTTGAGAATAGACTGTCACTTTAATTGGATTATCAAATGTCCAAGTATCCCCACTGCTGCATACTATCGAGTACCCTTGTTCATGTGTTGACAGGAATCTCTCATACCATGTTCATTTGACCATTGCATTCCCGAGAAACATTCAACACTAATTTATCTACGGACGGACGATCATACTGACAGTCAGACACACAGACGCACACATCGACGGAAATTCTGATCCCATTATCCATTAATCTTCCCCCCAACTTGTTCCAAGGGCTTCACTCCATCATTCACATCAATTACAGCACATGTATGGTGTTAGGTTTGGAGCTTCAGTTGTGCGATCGGCGAAAATAGCTTTTTTTCGATCCGCTTGGCGGCCATTTTGGATTTCGCTGCTAGTGGTGGCTAGAGGATGGTGCCAACTTGTAGCCGATCGATTTTGAAATCTCTGATGCCTACCCTTACATCATGCCAAATTTCAGGAAGGTATCACCAAGTGCACAATTCTAGCGAATTCCTCCCCCGCTATATAATGCTGTGATAAGTAAGATTTTGTACTATAGTTTGTAGATAGGGAACAACAAGCAGTGGTGATTGTAACATTCCATGAAATGTCAAATTGTTTTAGTTTTTTTCTCTTTTTGTGAATGACAGAACAAATGCTCTGAAGCTTTTGCTTTCTTCCAGCAGTGGTTATGCAATTTTGCCCACAAACCTATAAAACCTATTTACATATAAATTTCTTATGATAACTTTATTGGATCCTAAAAAATTGTACCTTAATGAATTGATATTTTGAAGCTCTTTCTATCATCATATGCTCTTTTGGGCAATGCTAATTTTAGATGGAAAATATATATTTTATTAAGTAAGTATAAATATAGAATAAACGTATAGTGTTTTCAAATAAAACATTTATTCTACGAGTAGGATTAAGAATGAAACCGACGAGCCTCTGGCGAGTCGGTTTCATTCTTAATTCTACGAGTAGAATAAATTTTTTACTTGAAAACATCTTCTACAGGGCAGTCGTGGCAAAATCGTGCTATAATTCACTACAAAACACACCGAGAAATGAGGAGCACATTGGTCCAATTTGATCAACCAGCAAAATTGTCAAAAATAAACAAGGCGCAGTAATACATTTCTGCCTAAAAATAATTCCCCTACAAACTTGAGCTAAACTTGAAAAATACTTTATTATATGAGCAGTGTGTGGTGTTTTCTACTGGCATTGTGTAATACTTTCAAAACGATTTAAAGAAATCAACAATCAAACTATTAATTATGCTAGACAAATGTGGTAGAGGCCAGAGGTCAACAAGTCCGTCGCTACTAGGGAAATAAATTCTTACAGTGTTAAACCTACAGGGAAAGTTTCTCACCCTACTAGGTGAATAAAGCAAAAATTTATCCAAGGCTTTTGTTGTTCAGATAAATGCCAATTTATGTGATAAAAGTTCTTCCAAACACTTAATGTTTGGTACAGAATCAAAAAGAAACTGTCAAGTCTATCACATACACCCCAAAAGTGAAGATACATTGAAGCCCACTTAATTGGATATCTCATAACTGAATAACCCTGTTAATTGAATATAATTTCCCAACACAAAACCATATACCATACCTCCACTACACATTTGACCTGTTAATTGAATAGGTTATAGAGTAAACTCCTGTTAAATGAATAAAAAATCTCGTAACCTGTCAAGAAATTACCCTGACTTTCCCCACTTTTCCTTTCTTTATAGACCTGTTTGGCCTCAGTACATCCAATACAGACATTTAATCTATTATATCTTGTTTGGCAGAGCTCATAGAGCTCTGTCAAACAAGATGTAATAGAATAAATGCTAAGTTTATCTTAAGAATACAGGAAAGTGACACAATCCCTGTTAATTAAATATTCCTGTTAAATGAATAATTTGCATTGGCAAAGTGGCTATTCAATTCACAGGGTTCCACTGTATTTATGTGAATGTGATGGGCATTACAAAATTCATCAAGGGATACCTTGAAAATTGTAGAAAGTTCATCCTTAGCTCAGACGATGTTGAAATTCTTAATATTATAACCCTGTTTATTGCAATTCATGTGCAGAAAAATATTTTGTTCCCCTCCGAATCCGCCTCCATTTTATTGAGTCTGGCTATGCCCATGTAAATTATTCCTATATGTGTTTTGTAAAGCATATTTTACCTCTTTGTACATTTTAATTTTTCAAATTAATTGTTAAAGCTTTCAAGGGGAACTTTACCAGCGGTCCCGAAGACGTCCAAAAAATAGTGAAATATTTTGATAGATTCTGTGGTACCCATAGTAGCAGGTATAAAGAAAAATATTTGAACAGTCTTTTGCACATCTATTTATAGGTGCATTATGGAATTGGTTTAAAAATGTTATTGAATATTATTTTAGGACCTCTGGTTACAGAAATGTGCGTATTCTTTTTGGAAACAGTTGCATTTTAATGCATGTGATCTTTTATCAATCCACATGGGAACCCCGGGAAGTGAAGCTTTGCTTTTTAACTGGGGTAAACAAGCTGTTTCACTGGTAAAATAGGACCCAGTCACTGATGCTTGGGGTCCAAGTCCTCTAAAATAAGCACCAATGGGTGGATATAAATGATTGACTGACCTTGACTTTATCTCCATGTTGTGGTCATGATTAGCCATTGTGCAGAAGTATGTGACCTTAAACACCAATAAATAAATAAATATCCTATCAATAAGGCTTCTTGTTTTCACAGTATAACCCTTTACCCGATGCAAGCGATATCAAAATTTTTTATTTTAATTATTTTTTTTATAATCTTTCAAAAATTTTTAACAAAACCATATATAATGTTCATCACACCCTCATTTGACAAGCTCATTCCGATGAGGGGTTACATGATATAGTTTTTTGAAAATTTTCATACCCCCCCACTCTTGAAGATATTGAGAGGTATACTGGATTACATGCGTCTGTCTGCCCACCACTCTGTTCTGTTGGTAGATGGATTTTCTTAAAATACAGTACAAGTCAAAATAAGTTGTACGATAACCACTATAAACTATGTATCTTTCTTCTCCTACACTGATAAGACCAGAAGCTGACATCATTTTCTGGAAAGCTCTCACTGAGAGCTTTCCAGAAAATGATTTCAGATTCTGATCTTATGAGTGCAGGAGCAACAATGTACTTAGTTTATTGTGTTTATGCTACAACTTATTTTGACTTGTACTGTGTAGTTATTTTTCAGCTGCTCAGTTTGTAAATTATGCAGCTGAATTGTAAGGTAAAGATGTTTACTAAAATCCTGTGCAGTTTTTTGCAGATCTACATAGGTCTTTATTTTGGGTTTTTTTCAGATAAGCTGTCTGTCCTAATGGTCCCTCTTTTCAATTCAGCACCCAAACCATTATGTTAAGCCTCTCATCTGCAGTCGAACTAATAAATTAAGGCATAATAAACTGGGACCTCATGCTGGAATGAAATATCTGAATGCCTGTAAATAAAATATGATATTTTGTAAAAATGTTTGTTTTATGTTAAGTGCAGAAGCCATTATTTTCTTGTTTATTGTGCTTCTTGAGATGTTACATGTGCAATAGAAATTTTACTCTCTATTTATTATAACTCAAATAAAATGGTTTCACAGAATGTAAAAAACTGTACTGTATTTCCATATATTGAAAGAGAAACAATCACAATCTTTTCCATTCCGAAATTCCTTCATTTTTCCTATTATTTACAAAGTCCTGACACAATAAAATTTTCTCCCTTTGAGAGGTTCCTCAAGATATTCATTATCAGCTATTTGGAGTTCTGGGGGACGCGGTGGCTCAGTTGGTAGAGGTGCAGGCTGCAAGCCGAGAGGTCCTCGGTTCGAATCCCACCTGCGGCAACCGCGTTGTGTCCTTGGGCAAGACACTTCACCCCGATTGCCTACATGGGGGCACGATGACGCTGTGTACTGAGGCGTACTGCACGTCGATGGTCCGCATGTCTTCAACCAAGCTAACCCTGCCTGTGCTGTGGTGCAGAGTTCAGAGTTACGATGTTGAAGAGCTGACAGCTGCTCGTCGTTGCTCGGTGGTTCTCTCCGGGTACTCCGGCTTCCTCCACCCGTAAAACTGTCACGGTCACGATTAGCCATTGTGCATAAGTATGTGACCTTAAACACCAATAAATAAATATTTGGAGTTCTGTGAGTGAGTGTAGGATAATCTTTTCAAGCAAGAAATTGGTTTGCATAGGCCAGTATGGTCAAGTTGAATATATGAAATATCCACTGTTTCATGATAATATTACCTAGAGAGTAATCGCTTGACTGGACTGGTTACGTGAAATAATTCATGAGAGGCGAGGGACATTGTACAAACACAAGGGCGCGAATGCACACGAGTGTTTTACAATATAGTCCCTCGCCGCAAATGAATTATTTCATGTAACCAGTCCAGTCAAGCAGTTACTCTGTTTATTACATTTCATTATTAACGATAATTATATTATTTAACCCTTTACCTAATGTAACGGCCAGCACTATTCTCAAAAATCGCCAATTAATTCTCATTATGTTTTCATTTTTTGTCTCTAAAACATAGGTTATGACCCCTCATTGGAATGAGCTCAATGAGCTCGTTCCAATGAAGGGTCATAACCTATGTTTTTGAGACAAAAAATGAAAATAATATTTATTCAAGAATTTTTTTTGCAAGCGTCGTCTGCTTTTCATGTTAGGTAAAGGGTTAAAAAAAGCCAAAATCAAACAATGAAGTCCCCATTACACCCACGGCAAAGCATTTTCATTTGCTCGCATGGATACATGACACAATTGTTGATTGCATAATTCACTTGTGAAATTATCGTTTATAATCAAACCCGGAAATTCCAGTGAATCACACTTTGGAAAGTAATAAAAACAGTTTGTAATACTTTATCAACTACATTTTTAAACTTTTCAACATGAAATGTTACAGTACAGTCACTGTGGACTGGTCATAATCCATGCATCGGCAGTGATGTCCATGTGCATGCTTTTACCAGGTAATAAAAATCATCATCAGCAAAAATTTTAATCAATGAAGCACTGGGCTGTACCCAGTGCTTCATTAATCAAATTTTTTGTGATTATTCCTATAATAAGTGTTTGGAATCTAATATTATTGCATCCGTGGAAATATTGCCTATCCGTGAAGGGTGACCACAGTGGCCGTACTGTAAATAACTTTCATGAAAGCATGCCATCTTCAGTTTGGGACACAACTGTTTTTACTGATTGTATTGTCCACTTAAGATTTTTCGAGTGGAAGATTTCTCCATGGGAACCCTGAGAAGTGGAGTAGTGTTGATCTACTGTGGTAAGCAAGTTATGTTTTACTGATGAAATAGGACACAGTCACCAATACCTGGAGTGGAAGTCTTCTAAAGTCGGTAGTATAAATATAAATGACTGATTAAACTTGTGTTGCCATCATGTAGCCATAGATGCTGAAAGTGGCCTTGAAACCTTTAATAAATAAGTCCGTAGATTGCTGGATTAAATTTTTCCATCAACAGTTGTTTTGTAACAATCCCCACCCTGTGTCATTGGGCCTTGGCAAATCATTAACCCCCCTGCACTTAATGTCAATATATCAAAATTTCAATGAAACATTTTATTACATTGAATATCAACTCGATCATCAAGAAAATTGTGAAAGTATGCATGCTGAACTTTTGTCATACTGATTTCACCTGCTCATAGATCTAGCTCTATTGTGAATTTTTAGATCTCTTGAGCTTAGCTCAAGGGAAGCTTTATCGATTACATCACGTCCGTCGTCCAGCCAGCATGAACTTTACATTTTCAACTTCTCAAAAATTACTGGACCATGGGAACCTGTGCACCTGTGATTTTGAGATCGATCAGCCATGTCATTGCCCTTTTTTACTTGTCATCCATGCACAAAACTTTTTCCGAGCTTGTTCTCCATTTTCATTTCAATTTTTTTTATAAACTTGGCAGATATGTTAATAAGAGGGGGAATCTCTGCACCTGCGATTTTGAGATCAACCAGTCATGGCATTTTAGAGTTATTGCCTTTTTGATGCACACAACGAACTTGTATTCCTTCAATTTCCAGTCATTTTTTTTTAAACCTGGCATATATGTTGACCATCATGGGAAGCTGTGCACCTGCAATTTTAAGATTGAATAGCCATGTCCTTACAGTCATTGCCCTTTTTGACTTAGAATTTGTCATCAGTGGACACAACTTTGCCCAAGCTCATATTCCTTGATTTTCCAGTCAATGTTTTTAAAACTTTGCACAGAGATTAACCTGCATGGACACCTGTGCACCTATGGTTTAGAGATTGGTCTCACTTATTTTGTCAGAGTTATTGCCCTTTTTTGACTCAATAGAATTTTGCGATCTACTCACTGTGGAATGTAGGAAGTATTCTTAGTCCAGTTGGAACAGACACCTCTGGTTGACTGTAACTTCAACACAAAACCATTTACTATACCTTCAGTACAAATTTGACCTCTTAATTGCATATAGGTTACCAAGTAAACTTCTGTGAATTGTCAAGAAATTATCCCGACAATCATCAAATTCCCCTTGTTTATAGTACATATAATGCAGGCATTTAAGCTATTATATATTGTGTGACAGAGCTCAATGAGCTCTGTCAAGATAAAATATAATAAATGCTCAGTTTATCTCCACAATACAGTAAAGTGACCAAATCCCTTTCAATTTATACACTCGTTGAGGGCACTGTTTTTGGTAATTCTAATCAAGTCGATAAAGCTAACTGATTTAATATGCATAATAATGTCAAGCACACTCACAAATCAGTTGTTTTATGTCTCAACTGAAACAGAAATGCCATTGACATAGATATTGTTTTTAATCCATGTGAATGTAATTCTTTGAATGGTTTTACCACCAATGACAGTGATGTTCCATTATCCAGAATTTTGTATTCATGGGGAAGTATGTGCATTCAACTTTCTATTGAGTTATGAAATTTGTTTAATTTCTGAGCAGAAAGAAGAGTGGATTACCATTGCAGTACAGTAGTCGCAAAAAGTGGTAGGATTGCAATCACAACGGCTATGTCTTGGTTTGCTGGCTCCCTGACTTTTGATAATTCTCGATCTGCCTGCAAGCTGTTTCGTTATTTTCAGTTTGCCCGCATCTCATAGAAAGTGCTACTATACTTTGTTTTAAATAAGTCATGTACATCTCATTTAAAACCGCACTTCGTCACACCCCATGATGACGCTATAAAGTTAGGGTTTCAATCCGCACCTGTATAGACCACAGGCAATGCCCAACAACAAAGGAAAAGGGAACTCCAACTCACTTGTATTTCCCATATCCAGTCCCGATACAATAAAATTACACTTATAGTACTGCAATCTGAGATTGAAGCATTGAATTGGAAAGGTCATCTTCATAACATTAAAATATTTATAGTATAAATAATAATAATAAATAAATAGAAAGTGAGTGGTGTCCATTTAGAATATTTCTAAGTGTGAATTTGTCAAAATCTTGACATGTGTAATATGCAAATTAATTATTTACAATGCTGTTTTCTATAAATTTTCCAGCCAATCGAAACGGTACATTACAAGATTCATGATGTCTCCCATGTATTTTGTTTTCATCATTGCAAAATAGAGTGGAAAGTTTTTTCCTGTTGGTGGCAATTTTGTAATGTGACCAACCAATAATGTTGTCAGTTATTTTCTGTACATTGGAAAACAATTACAGGTATGAATAAGCTTTTCAGAATCGCCCTCTCAACATACAAAACTCCTGTTTTATGACTCTGATGATAAAAGTTGTACTTCAGTGATGAGCTTACAAAGACATAATTGGAAGGTAGGGCTGCACAATATTCAAAACTGAATACCGGTATCAGTATTCAGAAAAATACCACGGTATACCGGTATATCGAAAACTGTTCAGATATATGAACACGAGTACCACAATCGAGACTCGAGGCATCGCAGTCGGAATGAATTAGCATGCCTTGATGATGCGGTTCGAAAAACCTTCAACTGACGCAGACGATATCAAAATTTATTATTTTCAAAATTAGTTTATCAGATTTTCCCCAAAGATTTCAACAAAACTATATCATTTGACCCCCTCATTGGAATGAGCTCAGCAAGCTCGTTCCAATAAGGGGTCGTATGATATAGTTTTGTCGAAATAATTTTTAAAATTATTTTTTCAGCTGCTGAATTTGTATATTACGAGGGCACAAGCAGACGATTCCTTGGATACAGGGATAATATTATTCATTCGGGGCTACAGTTAAAAAACTCAAGACATCTTGAAAATAAAATTGTGGGTAAATAAATAATGACGATAAACCGATATTTTTGTAATTACCCCAGTATTCAATCGATATTGGTTTGAATACCGGTATATATTGGTTTATTGATATACCGTGCAGCCCTATTGGAAGGTGTAAAAATTGTATTTTCAAAGATCTGATGTTTATATTATCATCACCGATATTGATGATATTAAACTCAATTGAAAAGACTTGATTGAAAACCAGTTTAAGATGGTAAAAGTAAAGAATTCAGTCATATCTTTTTCGGGATTTATTTTTCTCTGAAAATGTGACCAGATTAGCTCATGACGTCAAGACTGTTTGAAAAAGCTGAAATGCAAATCCACACAATTCAGAAATTTGGAAAAGCATGTAGCTTCATCATAATTTATTCTAAAAAACTATGTACTCTTATGGACAGGTCACATGGAAATAAGAGCAGTAAAGATGGAAATAGATGGTTTGTGATGGTGGAGCCACTCCCTTTTCAAATAATGCATTTTACCCTGCACCAACTTTGATGAAAAAAATTACCCATAGTCTTTTTAGCTCACCTGACTGAAAGTCAGGGTGAGCTTTTCTTACCACTCTTCGTCCGCTGTCCGTCGTCCAGCGTGAAGGTGGTGTTTGAGCCTCTTTCTCCTAAACCACTGGCCACATTTTAATTAAATTTCATGTAAGTAGTGGTTATATAGGAGCATTTTGATTTTTATGCAAATTAGGTTTCGGTTCATATTGAGCAGAGGTGTGGGGAAAAATGGCCAAATTGTTTGAAAATCTTCTTCTAATGAACCACCAGTAGCAGAAACTTGATATGTGGTATACAGAGTCCTTTTGAGGTTTAGAATCAAGTTTGTTCAAGAGAAGTTTGTCGGGCATTATTTGCCTTCGTTATGGGGGGGGCAAGAATTTTTGCCACTCCCAAAATTTTCCAACCCGAGAGGCAGATTTGCACCAAATTTGATATGAGGGCTTATTGGGTCATAAGTACTTAATTTATGCCCAAATGTTTTTTCCCGTTGCCCCATGGGAACCGCAGGAGCTAAAAATGGAAAAAAATTAAAATGCCCATATCTCCAAAACTACATGGCACTGAGAATTCTTATTTGGTGTGAAGCTTCCTTGGTAAAATAAAATTGCTATCGGTTTTATCATAGGGTACTTTTTGGGGACTTTGAAAAAGTGCTGAGTCAGCATTTTTTAACACTGTGGGAAATGGGAAAAACATATAAGACTACTTTTCTCCCAAACCACTGCTCCAAAAGCTTTCAAATTTCACATATAACATCTTTGGAAGATTGTTTCACATGTTTATTGAAAGCAATTCCCTGGGTCCATATTTGGGCTCCCTATGGGAGCCCAAATGTTTAAATTAGTGTAGTACGAGGAATATTTGATATTTGGTATGCAGCATCCTTAGGGGGGTGAGATTCAAGTTTGTTCAAGCCAAGTCCCTGGGTTCATATTTAGGCTGGAAATTTGGGGCCCCGTTCCAGACTTAGAAATTTTGGACCAAAATCCGGAAATCTTTTTTTTGTTTTTTATGTGTTTCGATCAATTTCAAGACAAAAAAAAAATATTTTTTTTACACTGAAAATCTGGGGTCTGGGTGGGACTAGGACACATTTGAGGAAACAGTTTGGAAATACATTTTTTTGGGGCCTCAAACACTTATGAACTTATGACCCCCTCATTGGTACAAACTCATTCCAGTGGGGGGGGGGGGGGGGGTGACAAGCTGTGTTCTAAAGGAAAATAAATTCTTCCCCCCCCCCCCCCCCCCCCCATTTCATTTGAGTTGCATAAGTTTATTAAAATTACAACCCGATGCTTCATTAATTAAAATTTTGCTGATGATGATTTTTATTACCTGATAACATTTGCGTGCCCATTACTGCCCAGGCGTGGATTACGACCAGTCTGTGGCGACTGTACTGTATATAATCCCCCAGAGGGATGTTATAAAAATACTGAGTTGCGGGCATCTAAGATTTCAAATCATGTTAGGAGATTCCCTTGTAAAGAATTTGCCCACAGGTAACCAGTATATATAGTCTACGGTCAGCACTGTTTACAAAAATCTGCCCTTCAACTTTCAAAAGGTTTTTTTTTTGGGGGGGGGGGGGGGTTTATTACTTTTTTCTCCAGATAGCTCATTCCAATAAGTCTATATTTTGAAGTAAAAATGAAGGTGATTAGTTAGATAAAGATTTTTCTCTTTTTTTAAAGTTTCGTTTTCAATTAGTGCTAGATCAAGGGTTAATTCAGGTCCAGTTGGGGAGCTTTGGGTTATTTTGAGAAGTTGGAAGAATTCTGACTTTCAGAAGTCTCAGTTCCCCCAGGAGGTGAAGCAGTGCTTGTTTAATGTGGTAAACAAGTTCTGTTTTACTGGAAAAATTGGACTGAGTCACCAATGCTGGGGGGGGGGGGGGGGGGGGGGGGAGTCATCAAAAATGGGCAGCATGTTTAAACAATTGATTAAACTGGACTTTTATCTCCATGTTGTGGTCATGATTAGCCATTGTGCAAAAATATTTGACCGTAAACACCAATACAATAAATAAATAAATAGAAGTCTCAGTTGTCTATTCAAATCTATCTTCATCAGGACGAAGAAGGACATGCCCATTCACAAGAGAGAACAGATATTCCCAAATATATGAAGCTGAAAATTTTGATTGAGAACATCCTGAATTTTTTTTTTTTCTCTCTTTTTGGAGGAAGGAGTTCATCCCCACTGTCAAATTTCCACACACAAAATTCCAATCATGATTTCAGTCAGCCAAGCCAGAAAATAAGCAGACTGTCATCTGCAAAATGCCCCCCACCCCACCCCCACCTCCCAGAGGGTGAATTTAGTGATGCTACCCTGTAGCATCACTAAATTCACCCTCTGTGAACCTCAATCTGAATCGGGGTCTCTAAACAGAAAGACGTAACCAGAGGATAAATTGGCCCATTGTATGGGATAGCATCATCAAATTTACCCTATTGGGACCTCATTTTACAAATGTCAGACTGCTTATTTTCAGGCCTGCAGTCGGCCAGGAAAATTAGATCACACAATTCTTTGTAAAACAGGAAATCTGACACGCTTTATCAAGGGTCACGGTGGAAAAATGAGAAGATAAAATGGAATCTCAATGTTAGTTCTAACTCCTGGTTGAAACTGATCAGTGTACTCTGTATTTAAAATGAGGGGGTAAGATTTCTAAACATGGTCCACGTTTAAAATTTACATAGACTCAGGATCTTTTTAATTCTTTTTATAATGAATGTAATGTTGAAGGCTGATGTTAAGTTACTAAGGTACTCTTCGTGTTTGGGAGGATGTCTATTTTTTCCATTGGAGGTGGGCGCGCGGTGGCTCAGTGGTAGATTGTTGGACTTCTGTGCTAGAGATTCCGAGTTCGATCCCCATCCGGGACGACCCGCGTTGTGTTCTTGGGCAAGGCACTTTATCCCAGTTGCCTACATGGGTGCACGATGACGCCGTGTACTAAGTCGTACTGCACGTCGATGATACACATGTCTTCAACCGCTGTAACCCTGCTTGAGCGAAACATGAACAGAGTTAGAATGTTGAGCTGGCAGTTGCTTGTCGATGCTCGGTGAATATACTGCAAGGTGAGCTTCCGAATTATGTGGATTGTTCACATTTTTACAGTTTGTAGACTTGATAAAGGTAACAGGTTAGAGCACCATTTCGTCGTGAAATTTACGAAATGAATATTGTCTTTATCATCTGATCTAAAACTGGATAAAACAAAGCGAAGTGGCCCAAGAGACTCATCCCACAAGGCATCAAATTAACATTGTTAACCCTTTAAAAGAATCTGATACATCATTCCATGTTATTTAAAAACTGGGCAGATGAAATAATATATTTTGCAAAAGATTTCAACAAAACCATATCACGTGACCCCTCATTGGAATGAGCTCCAAGAGCTTATTGCAATGAGGGGTCACATGATATAGTTTTGTTGAATTTTTGTGAAAAAGTTGAAAAAAAAGTTTAAAACAAGAAAATTTGATATCGTATTCATTCGGTGAATGATTGAATGGCATTTAAAACATCCACTCAAAATCAAGAAGTCCCTAATTAACAATTTGAAATACTTAGTAATAGAACTTGATAGAAACAACTGTATAAAATTCATTACAGAATATAATGTCACTGAAGGTGTTTTTTTTTTTTTTAATCCCAACCTCTTGAGTTATTGAGAATAGAACTGATTATACATCCTGAGGCTACACTCGGAATGTTATTGATGACCATGTTTTTCTGCTCTCAAAGTATGAGTTTAATGGACGGAGAAAGGTTCATGTCATGTGATAGCACTACATTGTAAGTGGGGTTTTTTTGGCGAGTTGGTGAGGTGTTTTGCAGGTAACTGTTCACGTCAACAAAAATCATGGAATTTATTGATTAACATGCTGCTGTGTAGCATAGCCTCAGTCTTTCCAAATTTACCAGATACTATAGCAGTGGTGGTTTTGCCTATATAATGTAGGGTCGAGAGGTTAGGGCAGTCATGGATGAGTTACCCTGAGACAATAGCACATAGGATCTGACACTTTCGATCTATGACACTCGTAAGCCACCACCCTGCCCCCCCCCCCCCCCCCCCCCCCCCCAGTCATGGCAGTGGCGTTTCTTGTTCTCTGGGGTCATCAGCCGAAGTAAAAAGCCAAGATTTTGTTGGTTTACAAGAATGTTCTGTATGCATAATAATAATAATACTCATCTGGAACTTGTTAATGAATTATCGACATGCTTAGCATTTTAAACGTTAAGAATCGGTGAAGTTTATTTAGTTTAAACATATTTTATTGTCATTAGATTGAAAACTGACAAAATGATTGGAACACAAGTTATTAAACTTTTATCTGATAACCATAGAGTATAACAACCGTTGTATATACTTGAAGTATATACAACGGGTGTTGTATATAATTATAATTTATGCGAACGACCTCTGACCTCTTTCAATTCCATTTTCATTCATTCATTCATGAAACATCGTTATATCACAGGGCAGGTTTTAATTGTACGCTTATTGCACTTTGTCAAAATCCTCTGATGGTGTCATTTCTTATTTATTTTGCTTCAATAAAGGCAACCTAAAATTTTGCTTCAAAACATTGTAGAAATTACTTGAATGTTAATAGTAATTAGTATGCGGCGACTGCGAACTATTTATAGTCACGGCCTCGATCAAAAGTACTCGCGGAACTGCGCTAATTAAAAGTTCGTCTGCTCTACCTGAAAAAAAAACACTTCTTAAAAATTGTAAACAAACGCAAAATTATTTGTTATATTGGGACTACAGCATAAAACACGGAAGAAAACTGGAACTATGTCAAAAAAAGAATAACTCTACTGAAACACCGTTTTGTTACTGTTAATAAAATAGTTGAAATTTATTTTGTTCCAGCGCAGTTACATGATGCAAGAAGTGCAATCGCACTTTACAATCGCCGTCATCGATTTTGTAATGTAAGGGACACAACTCTATGCGTCTTGTCCTATTTCTTTTGTCTCGTAGACTGGTTTTCTTTGGAGGCCCGTGGGAAGCATATATAAGTCGGATAGACGCACGAGACGGGTGTCTGTTTGTTATCAGATAAAAACAATAAACATATAGTGTGTTTTTATATCTGTGTTATACAACTCGTTGAAATATGGTTTATTTTTTCTCGGCAAAGCCTCGAAAAAATAAACCATATTTCAACTCGTTTTATAACACAGATATAAAAACACACTATATGTTTATTGTCTATATATAAGTTCCTGAAGTTTATTTGATTATTTGAAAATCACAGGAGAGCCACAACAGCTCACTTTATTTCGCTCCATGGGAGCTATACTGAATAATTTTAATGTGCAACTTTGTATTTGACCCAAATTAAGGTGAGCTATTTGCTTGTTTTAAAGCTTTAGGAGAGCGGTTACAACTCCACTTAATTTAGTTTTGTAGGAGCCATAGGGGCAAACCTGAAAATAAGCTGTCATCTGCAGAACGAGATCCACAGAGGGTGAATTTGTACTAAATTTACACTTTGTGAATCTCCATCTGAATTCAGGTCTCAGACCCAAACAGTGAGATACCCAGAGGAAAAATTATGGGATTCTACAGATAAAACTAAAGTCCTGTCATGAAATGCGCACACAAATAGCACGTCGATCTGAATGTTAATCTACGCGTTCTGACCATAGTAAGGCTCTCAAATTCGATACATATGGCCTGTGCACAAGCAATGTTTTAGCCAATGGACCTCCGGGTAACCCGGAGGTCCATTGGCAGAAACATTGTCCGTGTTTGCTATGAGTAACCAGGAGAACCTGCCGTGCTTTGGGTGCAATTCAATATGGCAATTGCGCGCAATTCCTACGCGCAATTAAGCCTAGATTAGCGCACAGTTTGTGACAGGATTTCTAGTTTTAACTGTAGCCCACTGGAGTAAATTCACTCTCGGGGACCTCATTCTGCAAATGACAAATTGCTAGTTTTCAGGCTTGCAGAGGGAGCGGGTGCAGTGGCTCTTCTAAATTAATCAGGCTTGCTCATAGGAGCATTATTACGTTTGGAACCTGTGATAGCTGTACATGTATTCTTGGGTAACAATTTGTTGCGATTATGGGTTTGGTTGGCTCCATTGGTTTTATGATGCCAGTCTTTGTTATGTTATGGTATTCCCTCTGATGTATTTATTGTCAGAGTTATTCTGTGATTTTGTTCATGTCTAATTTATTGTGTAAATGAATTATCACTGTCTATGTTTTCTACCAAGAAATTGTAATGACTTGATTGTCAGTGGTGTGAATAGGCTGAGTAAAAAGATAAACCATAAATGTGTGATATGTTTTTTTGTTTATTTTTGATATTTAGTGCTGGTTTGCTTGAAAAACCACACATCGCCACAGTCCCACTAACACACTCTGTCCCTCACGTTTTAGATAGGTATGTATGCAATGAATGGGTCTGCACTATGTTTGGTCTGCTGTATTGTTAGTTATGACAGGTTTGTTTGGTTTTGCAGGCCTATGTCGGAAACCCTCACCCCATCCTGTTGGAACCCCGTGATATGAAGCCGCGACCTCGGGGGTGTCTAGTGTCCGCCCGTCTGTTCATACAAACATTTTGCATTGTAATTTCAAAGCCATCGATTAGATTTGGATCTCATTTGGTGTGCTGATAGACCTGCATGGGGGAACGGATATGCATTTATTTATTTATTTATTTATTTATTGGAGTTTAATGACACTTTTGACAGCCAGGGTCACCTCGTGTCGGACAGTTTTACTGTTGGAGGAAGCTGGAGTACCGGGAGAGAACCACCGAACAACGGCGAGCAACTGTCAGACTCCCCAACGTACTAACTCCACACAAGCAGGGTTGGCATTGGTTGAAGACAGGTGCACCATTGACGTACAATACGCCTTAGTACGCAGCACCACCATGCGTATACAGCACCACCGTGCCCTCACGTGCCTTATGTCATTAAAATATCAGTACCGGTCTAATCAAATGGGGGAATGTTGGCTCTTTGGATAGACTATTGGAATTTAGATCGAAAGTCCTAGGTTCGATCCTGACCCACGTCATCTGCATTGTGTGCTTGAGTCCGACAGACACTTAAACCCAATTGCCTACTCAGGAACATGGTGGCGAAGTATGCTAAAGTGCACTAAACACTGATAGTATCCCGATACATATGGTCACAACCGATGCAAACTCTGTTTACGTTAATTGGCTGGATTAGACAGTTACTTGCAGTTGATTGGTGGTGTCTTTCGGGTTTCGTCCACCTGTAAAACTGTCCACAATTATGGTGATTCTTTCGAGGTACACTGGCTCCCTCCACCCATAAAACTATTCTGACATGATATGACCCTGCCTGTAAAAAGTGTCATTAACCCCCAATGAATAAACCCACAGCAGTGTGGTTTTGAATTTTGGGGTCTGTTTCTCAGGCAGGTCTTTCAGATTTATGGCTCCCACCCCTCCCGGATAAACTACCATCTGCGTGAACCACAACTTGTCGAATTTATCAGCCACATGGAAAATCCGATTGTTTCCTCTCCTGCGGTTATAGGTGAAGAGGGAATAGACCTTCTTACATCTTGATGGTGCACTTCTCAACCTTTAAATCAAGATACAACCACAAACAGTCACTTTTAAATGGCTTCGAGAAAGATGCCACAAGCGAATTCTTCCGCGAGAACTCCGCCGGTAGGCTGCATTTATCTTGGCAATGCTTTTACGTCATTGATGGATGTGTGTACAGGTAACCAGTAATGGTGTAGGGACACTGTACTCTAAACCAGTTTGGTTAAAAATCAACCCAAATCAAACCTGGAGAACTCAAGCGTTTGGCTGCATTTATCTTGTCAATGCTTTTGCATAATTGTTGGGTGCGTGTACGGATAACCAGCAATGATGTAGAAACACTGCACTGTAAACCAGGTGGGCTAAAAATCAAGTGAATATGAACCCAATTGGGTTCATATTCACTCGGCCCAGTTCATTTGTGTTGATTTTTAACCCAACCGAAGCCACTTGGGTTCATATTCCCTCAAACCATTTGATTTCGGTTGCTTTGAAACCCAACTGAATTTAGAGTGTATTAGGTCATCTGCAATTGTGTACGTATCTTAGGTAGTAATTATCGTTAAAACTAAAATAATGCTCTAAGGGTTAAACATATAAATGTTTGTAAGGAAACAATCGGTTAGAAGGACTTCTAACTTCAAGTACAGTTAAAACTAGACGTCCTGTCACAAATTTGCGCTTATCTAGGCGTAATTGCGCGTAGGAATTGCGCGCAATTGCCATATCGAATGGCATCCAAAGTACGACAGGTTCTAATGGTTACTCATAGCAAACGCACGGAGGTCCATTGGCTGAAACATGGCTTGTAAACAGGCCATATGTACAGAATTTGATAGCCTTATTATGGTCATAACGCGCAGATCGACGTGGTATTTGTGCGCATTTCATGACAGGACTTCTATTTTTAACTGTAGTGTCCTTCGCCCAAAAGTGTAAAAGGTCCTTATGCTATCTGACAAGATAGAAATAAATGTCTAAAATATTTTTTTTTATATCTATCGGTATCCACTGGCATAATGTCACGGTATATATACACCTGGAACTTAATTAAACACCCCCTGAAATGTTTCAGGATAGTGAAGTTGCTGTTACTGATTATTATGTTTTAATGATAGCTGTGTCTTGCGGTACAATTCATCTCGTGAAACGTGATGTTTCTGTTTGATAGCGTTCCCCAAATACACCCATTCGTTCACGCGAAGCATGCTACCCACGAATGTCACAAAAACACTATTTTCCACATGCAATATCTGGGTATAAAACAAGAAAATTTGTCACTTCCGTTATAAGTGAATGATGACATGACAAATAGGAGACCGTCAGAGGTATAAGATGGCAAGTCGTTGGCATGCATGCAACAGGCATGTCACTCAAAGCTATTAGAAGGCAACTTGGCTATAGTGATTCTGTCATCAGCAGACTTGACCGACAAAATGAAACCAACGATGTTAAGGACCGATCAAAGCCTGGACAACCCCGAAATACCTTTCTTCTGGAAGATCGGAGTCTGGCACGCCTCGTTAGGCGTGAACCCTTTGCGTCAAGCAGGCGTTTGTGCAGCAGAACTACCCGAAACCGTCTCAAAACACTGAGTATGATGTCCAGAAGGGTCATCAAGCGTCTAGTTCTGTCCGATCAGTTTCAAAGACGACATTTGGAGTGGTGTATGGCACGGCAACATTAGATTCTCAGGACATTGAGAAAAGTCCGTTGGTAATAAGAGAGTAGGTTCCTGCTTCACGTCACAGATGGTCACATGAGAGTGTGGAGCATAGAAATAACTACTTACGTGCCCAGGAACATCAGACCTACTGTTCCTTAAGGTGGAAGATCAGTAATGATCTGGGGATGCCTCTCTCACGATTGTAAGCTTGACATGGTGACTAAACGTGGGAATCTGAATGGTCATCAGTACATCCGAACATTCTCAATCCGGCTGTCTGCCTCATTTTGACAACCACCCGTTGGCTACTCGCCCTGTATTCATGGACGACAATGCAAGGCCACATCGTTCCCATGCTGTGAGAGCATTCCTTCAGAACAACGCTATTCCAGCAGTACCTTGGCCTGCAATGAGCCCCGATTGAATCCCTTAGAACACATCTGTGACTGTTTTGGACGTCGTGTGCATGCAAGTGATCCGCCTGTACAGAATTTCGCCGATTTAGAAGCCGCATGTCACGAGGAGTGACAGCAGTTGCCTCTGGATCGTATCGGAAAGCTCACTGGTAGCATTAGGAGGAGGGTTCAGGCTGTCATCCGAGCACGTGGTGGGTACACTCGCGACTGACCTCAGACACTGCTATTGTGTTCACAAGTTACATTTTTGTGTCAGTAATTACCGGCATTGTTTCATCATGGGCCATTCTAGCACCATACTTGTCGAGAGAACATTTTTCCATCACAAACATTAGTGACAGATCGTCCCCTCCGTTCCAATGTGTTCTATGTCAGTTCCAATGTGTTCTATGTGCCAGTAGGCACATAGAACACATTGGAACTGACATAGAACACATTGGAACTCAGGGGAAAAGATGTGTGTAATTAGCGACTTTAGAATACTGCATATTTTCATCGTTGTGTTGTTTTTCATTAGTCAATAGACCATTCTTTCCATAAACAATCACTTTTGGCCATCTGAAAGCTAGCATGAAAGTAATAACAGTTTCTATTAACACCACTGCGAAAAAAACAGGGGGTGCTCAATTAAGTTCCAGGTGTAGAAGAGAATATTTTCCCGGAAGTGACACGCACAACGCATTAAGTTTAGATTACTATTGCCGTGCATTGTTTGGGTGTTTTAAAAAACAAAAACACAATTTTTGAAGGCATTGTGGTTAATTAACAGCTCAGCAGAAATGAATAACCACCTTCGCAGATTATAAGCTGATATGTTGTTAACCATTTCTTGTGGGCCGTTAATAAACAGCAATTCCCAACAAAGTCAAGTTATTACTATTATTACCTCTGCTACCAGTAAAACGCAATATATGACTGAAAGTGGGCTGAAATAGAATTGTATAGTGGAACTCGGATGGGGGGGGGGGGGGGGGAGGGGGCAGTGGCATAGCCATAGGGAATAGGGGTACATGCCCCCCCCCTCCCCAATTTTAATATCTAGATATTTATACTTGTAAGATGTATGAGGGGAATACGTAATAAGCCTTTTTCGAAACTGCCATCTTGGCTTTTAATCTATGAAAGTTCACAGGTCGCGGGGTGTAAACAAAGCGATTTCCATGTTCGTCGCTTTGAGTTCTGTGTCAGCCAAGACAACTAGGTTTGTGAAATTTCAGTTTAAATTCGTAGAACCTATGACATCATTCGAATTATCTGCAGTGGCAACCCAGGGCAACTTTATACCTCAGGTTTAAAGACTGTTTTTACGGAGGCGAGGACTTGTTTTGAGTGGCAACACGGAAACTCTCATTGCACGGAGTTTCTCGGCTTGGGGAATCCCCGAAAGTTGTCGAAACAGTGCCCACGGCCACAGAGTCATGACACGCCTGTCAGAGCAAAGCCAGCCTAATTATAGGGGCAAGGGGCCTCATATATAAAGATGTAAGTTCAAAAGATATTCCGCATCAAGGCGAAAATCTACGTGAATTTCACTTCTCTGTGAAGCTGGGCATGGAAAAAACACACGTGGTGTATATCCAGCTTCAGGGCAGGGACCCAGGGGAGAAACGGTATGTTAGATAAGGTCTAATCTCATTTAAGTTATACAGTAGTCGCGAGTCTTACGAGACGTAATCGGTTGGTGGCAGGATATCGTCACGGCCAATTGAGAAACGAGATTCTAAAAGATAGAAATGTCTGTCGTGTCGTCACCTAATCATTAGTATAGCAATGAGTGGCAGGAACGAATCGGTTCTCTCGACAAGTGAAATCACCGTTAAGTCACGCGCGAGATGACTTGTATTGATTCTGCCTCGATATACGTCATCTCCCACCGTTTTGGCAGATGGACAGATGAGCATCTGTCCACCTGACAGTTTAGGGTAAAAAGTATATATTCCTTGGAGAGCAGAGCATTAGACACACACTTGGGGTCACACACACGTTGGTGAAGTCCAGGGCAGGCGGACTCTGTTTCCTGGCATAGGGGTACCTTCGATCACAGGACCCTGAAACGGCTGGAATCGCCAGACATGGCATTCCACGATTGATTTAGCTTAAGGTTGATAGGCGGCTACAGTGCCAAATTCGTTGAGAAGGAAAACCCAAGGTGAAACGTTAAAGTTTAGATTGTCGAGTAGCAGGTATCAGCTTGCAATAGTCAGAAGTGCAGGTTAATTGTATTGTGCGTATTAACCCTTTGAAGCGTCAGACTGATTGCGTTGGAAGTAGTTTGTTTTGCTGTCGAAGCATCGTAATACCGACTGGAGATCGGTGTGAGTGACAATTTCGCCCTAGCACAAAATGGGGCATTTGTGAATCGTGAATTCAACCAGGAACAGTGAACATTTCAATAGGACTTTCACGGAGGACTTTCAAAAGGCACATAAGATATGAGTAGAAAATATCTGACCCAAATCAGAAGTACGGTGGCTTTATAGATGACGAGCATTGCTGGTCGGAACCCTCCGACAGCCAGAGGTACAGTTACGCGCAGACGTTGACATTTGAGCCTAAGCGGGTGAAGCTCTTATGGCGAGCTCACGGTAATAACATTTCAGATTTGTGAAGCTCTTATGGCGAGCTCTCCGTAACATAATTTCAGATTTGCGAAGCTCTTATGGCGAGCTCACGGTAGTAACATTTCCAGTGTGTAGACTATAGTGCCAGTACAGGGCTATAGAATGACTATATGATTGTTGAGAATTATTTAACCCTAGCAACCCATTTTCTGTGAAAGGAATCGAATTGTTGATTGTTGAAATATTGAAACGGCTTTATTTTTATGTGTAAATAAAAGAATCGTTGTTACTTTAAATCATTCTTTCCATTACCCAGCCTGAAGTGATTAGGAATCACACCTAACGGAAATCGAACATATTTCAGGCCGATTTGGCAGAGAATTGAATTGAATTGAAACTTTATTTAGCAGCATACTCGGATACAGTTTACATAAATTCAAATATGGTAGCAATCAAAAAGGTGTATACTGCATGGAAATGGCATAGCCGGAGAGACTGTCTTCCTGCCATTCCCAAACATGATATCCTGTCCTGACATTAAAGTCGTTTAACTCTTTATCCTCGTTGTTCACAATTGGTAAAGCTCCTAAGAAGACTTTCTGTGAAGCTTTCCCCGTATTGGGATTAAAACCACTTACACAATGCTCAAAGTAATCCGAAAAGATGAATAGTGATTTGAAAGGTCCCATGCTCAGGATAATTGTAGATTATCCCGAACATAAGACCCTCCAAATCACCACACAGACCCTCGATCTTCAGTAGTTGGGAGGATGAGATCACTTTATGCTGTGTCACAATCGGGACAGAATGGATTGGTGCAAGTAATGCCAGAAGAATATGCGTTTAAGAACGAATTGAGTATTGTCTTTTTAAACAGAGGCCAGCTATATTGCCTAACTTCGGGATTTAAGTCATTCCAAATTTTTGGGAAAGTATGAATCGGGAGGTCAGCAGAGAAGCGAGTTCTTGGTTGAGAGTGCGCACACTCCCTGTTTGTCTTGTCTCCATTCCAGAAGGGTTTGTGTATATTTCGAAGGTATTTTCAAATGACGTAGGAAGATTATTGTGGTACCAGTCATGCATGAAAAGATACACATGAAGCTTATACAAATCTTCGAACTTCAGTATTCCACAATTTTTAAATAAGGGTTCGGTGTGTGAGATATATTTTCGATTATTTATGATACGAATAGCCTTTTTTTGCAGTGTAAAGATTCTACTGATGGAAGACACATGGCCCCAGACAAGGATATCATACAACATATAGCTATGTATCAGTGAGAGATACAATATTTTCGGGGCTTTCAAGGGAAGGGTTCTTTTTTCCCTATTCAGGGAAAATATTACCCTGGCCATCTTTAGGCAAACTGTGGACGTATGTTGTTTGAATTTTAAATTTTCGTCCAGGTTGATCCCTAGGAATTTGACAGAGGTTTCCTCGTGACTATTGGTAACAAATGGAATGTCTAAGTCGTTTTGTATTCAATGAGTCAGATGTGCGTAGGAAGAAAACGTCGAGACCGAAGGTAGTTTTGTCTATATATTCATACCATTATTAGCAAAGAATGTGTTAAATCTGTCCGCAATTGTTGTAGGGTCGGATATAGACAAAACTACATGTATGTTTCAATGAGTCGTTTTGTATTCAATGAGTCAGATGTGCGTAGGAAGAAAACGTCGAGACCGAAGGTCGAGACGTTTTCTTTCTACGCACATCTGACGAATTGAATACAAAACGACTCATTGAAACATACATGTGGTTTTGTATTTATTACATGACCCAAGCATCTACTGACCTAATTTTCTTTTCTATCAACGGTGGTAAACACTATGCACCACTTTATGCAGTCGCATTGCATAAAAAAAGTCCCGGTTGGAACAGGTTGGTGTGCAATACGGAATTCCGTATTGCACAGCCGTATTGCACGCCGTATTGCATAAGAGAGACTGCATGGGCATGTAATAAAATTCGATATTCCCGTCCAAGAAGGTGGGAGGAATTTGTCGGTGGTTATTTGACTTGTAAATGGCCTTTCGCAAGATGTCCCAAGTTTTTTTAATATTATGTTTGTTTTCAAGTAGAACTTGGTTATAATAGTCTGCTTTGCATTTCCGCTTCAAGCGGTTGTATTCCTGACAAAACGTTTTGTATTCTGATATGTTTTGGATAGTAGGAAATTTTAGTTTTTTAACATACAATTTATTTTAGTTTGGGACGATTGCAATAGGCCAGAGGTCATCCAAGGTTCTCGTTTTATATATTTCTTTCGTGTGGGGGTTGATTTCAGGGGAAATGCTTGTTCAAATACTGCGTGGAATTTATCCAGGAACCGATTGTATGCCGAATTAGGACAAACGTCATTGGTAACATCAGAAAAATCACACCCCATTAAGAGTCTTTTAAATCGAATGACATTCTCAGTTTTCATGGATCGTCGATAATTGGGCGTTACAGGGGGGCGTTTATCTAGTTCATCTGCATAAAACGTTGCAAAATGATCGCTGACGTCAGTAATTATGATTCCAGATGTGAACTTTTTAATATTATTGCTGAATATGTGATCAATTATGGTTGCGGAAAACTCCGTGACTCTGGTAGGTTTTGTTATAGCGGGCAGGAAACCAGCAGTAAATAGCGAGTCAATAAAGGTATTCGTTTTGCTGTGGGTATTTACACTGAGCAGATCTATGTTAAAGTCACCCATGAGGTAGACTACAACGTTATCCTTGCTTAAAGAGTATAGAGAAGGAATCACGGCGTCGGTCTAACTCAGCTTTCACTCAAAATTTCTATTTCCAGAACTAATGGGCCGATTTGAACCAAATTTGTCATGCATAACTGGGCCATAAGTACTTGATGTATGCCCTTATTTTTATTTTTTGAGACTTCACAGAAAAGACCTTTGTTTTTGTCTTGAAAGCATTTCTATGGCCAGCAGAAATGAATGACCCAAAAAGTGCCTTTGGTTGTGTTGTGGCAAATAAAAAAATTGCTCTTGCTGCCCATCACTTACTGACACAATCATTTCTTTTGACAACTTGAGCCAGGTGAGCGTTTTAGGTTCACTTCAGCCTCTGGTTTAAATACAACCATCGTTTCAAATCGCATCGAAATGGGCGTGTAGAACCCTCCCTGTAAGCCTCGTTAGAACTCGGCCAATTGTTCGGTGCTAATCTTGAGTACCTCATCAACATTTACTGACGATGGACCAATACGACCATTTGCAACATTGATGATTGTGCCTGGGTGCTGTGATTGGTCCATGGAATCTACGCATAGCTTAAGCTTTGTTTTCAAACCCCGCTTATCAACTGCGTCAGCATCTATCCTCCTTTTACTCTCTTCCTGATGGACGTCGTTTATCCTATTTGCCTTTCGGTCTTCTGTAACTTAGCTGCACGACTGACGAGGTGACCACATGCACGTAGACTGAGAGCCCGCGTTTTGAGTGTCTGTGGCTTCAGGATTATTCCAATCATGCAAGACATGTCATGTCCCTATATCATGACAGGGGTTTCTTATCACTCAAACACCATTCCAAAGACCAGCCACATGATGCATCACGTGTTCTCTCTTCGTGAAATTGGAAAGGATATTTGAAGGGGTTCTCTATCTGATGGAGATAATACAAACCGTACCTAGCATAACTGACGTGGCTAAACGCAAAAAGTAGGACAACATACTTCTCACTGCTTCCATGTGCAAGGGTCAGGCACCTTCCCTCTCAGCACGTAACTGTAACATCGTGAAATGCGTCCAGTCGCATTTGCGTGGTTCGATTTTTCTCTGCACTATCATCTAGCAGTGATGCGAGATCTTCGGAATGTTTTCATGCTCATAAAGAGGTCTCAATAACTCTTCTGCTAACACTCGCCTTGGCACTGACTTCATTTGGGAACTTGTTACCGAGAAGCATTCCAGAAATTCGGCTTAGCCACAGCTGACTATCAATGTTCCAGCAAAACTGATGAGTAGATGCATCCCACTCAACATGAGTTAGAAGGACTGAAAGACTTCGATCGCGACCTCAACTGCTGTTCACTCGTGAAGGCAGTGTACTCCTAACCGGATTTTGAACTTGCCTCTTGGGCTTTACATATACCAGTAATAATGTTTTCGGGCTTTACATGCAGCTATAATGATGTTTCAGGGATCAGTCGGCCTCGTATCAATAAGGGAAAGATAGACCGATTTCGTTCGAGCTGAGGCGACTTTCCGACTCGCGGGTAAAACGAGGCTTGTTACCATTGAACTCTGCACACTTCTCTGACTTCAAGATCTCTTTCAGAAACAGAAAATCAGATTCGGTTCTAACGGTATATAATAGTGGAGTGTGCGGCAGACATTTCTAGTCGCATTGGTATATTATGACGTATCACAAGTGAATCATATTGGACCGGTTTATCCATGTCAGCTTTGAATACTCTGAGAATGTCTCGAGGCTTTGAATCAGTTTTGGTGTCTGCTTGCGCAATTACGACTGTCAGGAATGAGTACTAACATTCCTATTCTGAGAGGACATGTCTGCGTCGAAATTTTTGACCATGACTTGTATCAGCCGGTCAGCCGAGTTGGAAACCGGGTTATTTTCGGCACTCTTTGGTGCCATGCAGATTTTTAGAATCTAAGCAGTTCGCCGTATGAAAAAGTCAACCTAAAATCGTGCATTGTTTTCACTATATCTTTAAAGTCTCTCAATGTGGCAGCAAGTCCAACCTGTAGCTGTGTGGGGATATCGCCCACGACACGTTACAATGTTGCTGATCAATAAGGTAGTAGAGTGTAGTTAACCTCTTTACCTAACGAATCGCCCGCATCCGCCCTCGTAATATGCAAATTGAGCAGTTGAAAAAAAATAAATGTTTCAAAATATTTCAACAAAACCATATCATGTGACCCCTCATTGGAACGAGCTCATTGAGCTCGTTCCAATGAGGGGTCACATGATATGGTTTTGTTGAAATTTTTTGAAAAATTTAAAAAAATTATATTTAAAATAATAAATTTTGATATCGTCTGCGTTGGGTAAAGGGTTAAGCTTTGCTGAAAAACTAGCTAGCAGTTCAAGAAGAGTGTCACTCGCACATTCTGATGATTTATCCTGAGTGATGTCAATGTCGTAACTTATTCCGTCTGGCCCAATATCGTTGATCTCTTGGCAGACGCTATTTCGAATAACTTTGACTGCATTTGGAATAAGAAATTTCGGCGGGACGATCGTGATCTCCTAAAACTAACAAATAATTCAAATAAATCAACCGAACTCCATGTGGAAGATTGGTCATCTTTAAAGTACGATATCAGACTCTTCATAACCTGAACGTCAGATTCGCGGGCTGAAGATACTGTTTCACTGAAATGTTTGGCAGCAGTCTCGGTGGCTCTGGAACCCACAAATTCTGACCTGCAATCAGTGTGATAGCGAGCGTCTGCGGCGTGCAGATCACTGACCGCGCCAACTCGAACTTACATCTTTTATCCATATGTCCTGCCTGCGATCACAAATATTCAGATTAGTGTGAGACCTTACTCTTCGGATTGCCTATCTTCCAAAATAGATAATCAGGCCTCCGTTGACTTAGGGTTTTGGGGTCCTTTACAAGATGGTATTCATTACCACAAAAAAGGCAGTGTCGTTTGAAATCGAACTGATCAACATTGTTCGAGCGCTTCACATTTTTTCGGGTTGAACTTTTGCGTCTTCGCATGAAGCTCGCAGCAGGGAACTATTTCATACGTTTTGGGTGCAAATACTTCTCGACACAGTATTTTATGGCACCGCAGAACTAGGGAAGCAACATTGTCTCGACGACATTGCTGATCTACATAAAGATCCTGGTTCTGGCTTACTGACCTAATGATGTTGTCTGTGCGCATGGCAGCGACATTAATAAGAGAATCATTGCTCTTAGCTTCCTGGCATTGGTAAAGGTCGGCGAAAAACAGTCGCTCATGGCTTAAAAGCCTATGAAAATCAGAACTAGAGAAATTATTGGGCAAATGCCAGAACAAAAAACTCCAATATCCCCAACAAAATCGTATCAACAAGGACTATGAAGAACTACAACAATTATAAATCGAATTCGGTCCGCATTTTGGCAAATACTGACGGGGCGCAAAACAAATGGTGACAATGAGAGAGAATAGTAAAAGAGAGCTGTTTTCGATGTCGGGAACTACTACGTTATTTTACATATTGATCGTTTCTATGGTCTTACCCAAAACTATTTCTGTGAACGCTCTTTACGTGAGTTGAAAGGCATCTACCTATTTATATAATCATCATATTGAACCTATTATATGAATAAGGTGGCCAAGCAATAAAAGGGATAATATGAAGTCAGAATAAAGAGTTTTGGCGAATGTTATTTGACCTGATTCGTCGCGGGTGATTTTTTTCTAACGATAAACTGGTTGAGGGCTGGATTATTTTTGGTGGTCCGAATTTGTTATTCAGAATTTGCCTACAGACACTCTTCAATAATTTGTAATAAAACAAATTTATAATTAACAAAATATTATTTGCATTTGAATGAATATGAAACAGGAGCACGGAAAATTTTGCCCTTTGCTCTGGTACCCTCATTTTTGTGAAAGCCCTGGTAGTGACTTCTAGCACTCAACCACTTAAGGTTGTTTTTTTCTCAAATTGTTCGAGGCTGACCCCAGACCAGTACATTTTTTCGTTAAACGGAATGTTTAATCTATCAGAAACTGCTATGAAAAACAGCTCTATACGCAAAAACATGGTCCGGCCCAAAATCGGGATTTGGGGGCCAGACAAAAGTGCTTCTTGCTGTTTTCATGAGATGTCTGAAGATTGAGTCGCAATTTCATTTCAGAAATTTCATTTTAAATAGCATCCAACGCAGATTAATTAAATTATTGGAAATCTCTCTTCTGTTTTTCAAGTTATGCTGAAAAATACCTTCAATGTATTAAAAACAGATTTTCTCATAACTTCGACCAGTAGCAGGGTGTTAACCCTTTAACCAACGTAACGGCAAAAAACGGCCAACGCTTTTCTCAAAACTCGCCAATTAATTTTCATTATTTTTTCATTTTTTGTCTCAAAAATATAGGTTATGACCCCTCAATGGAACGAGCTCGTCGAGGTCGTTCCAATGAGGGGTCATAACCTATGTTTTTGAGACAAAAAATGAAAAAAATTAGTTATTCAAGAATTTTATTTATAAGTGTCGTCTGCTTTTCATGTTAGGTAAAGGGTTAAAGCTTATCCAGATACCATTGGTGTTTGTTTCACTACACGTTAAAAAACTAATTACATATTTCCACAATCAAATACGCTTTTATACACATACTTAATAAGACTTTGGCTTAATCAAATTATAATAATTGAAATTAATTACCGATTGCTTTATCTGAGTATGAATGTGGGATGGTCGTGTTAAGTTTTGTGGGAAGTGCTACAATTATAACTACAATGACTCTCCATTGTGATCATTATGATTACAGTTACTTCAATTACATAATTTAAATTGCTTTGAAAATTAATCACTGGGTTGACTCAGGAATCCAGGATTCTTGGGTCTGGGTCCCCCAGATAAGTTGTCTGTCGTATTGGAACACTAGTTACCACTCATGTAAAGAAGGAATGGAAGTTCCCCGTGGAGATGTTCAATCTGTTAACCCTTTACTTAACATTAAAAGCAGACGACACTTGCAAACAAAATTTAAATATCTATTTTTTTCATTTTTTGAGTCAAAAACATAGCTTATGATTCCTCATTGAAACGATTTCAACGAGCTCGTTCCAATGAGGGGTCATATTCTATGATTTTGAGGCAAAACAAATATGAAAAAAAATAATGAAAATCGAAAAGCAGTTTTTGTGAATAGCGCTAGCCGGTTTTGGCCGTGACGCTGGGTAAAGTTTTAACAGACTGTTATCTATATACATGTACACCAGACCTGGTGTTATCACTTCAAAAAATTCTTCACTTCAAGAACTTCGGCATCGGCATCTGCATCAGTATCCCAACACTTTCGAAGGGGGGGGGGTGTCACAATTAACCCTGAGGGGCGAATTTCCTCTCCCCGGCCCCGATTGTCTCATGCTTTAAAAGGTCGCATCTTTATTTGATCTTCATGAATGTCATATCTAACCACTATTATTTAAATATAGAAAAATAAATTAATCTTTATTGATCAACAAAAATATAAAATATTAATACTGTCATACATAATAAAATGACACATTTGCTAAAGTACGTCTTAATCGGCGATGTTAGTGTTGCATGAGATCAGCAATTTGTGGCATGCCTGGCACAATCGCAATGCAGATCTACAGTTTATCTGTTTTCCAATTTGTTCTATAAGCCTACTGGCGGTGATATTATTAGTTACACAGTTTGTTGGGGGCCTAATATGGCATGAGAGCGAAGCTCTCGTCCAAATGGAATTAACTGACACCATATATGCCATATTAGGCCCCCAGCAAACTGTGTAACGAATATATCTTACTGACTGCTGCATCGATGCACAGCACTAATAACAACAGCGATCAAAATTAAATGAGAGAATTCTCATAATGTGTTCACGTGTCTTTGTCTTGTTACAATTTATGGGAGAATGCCTACAGGCACTCTCCCATAAATTGTAACAAGGCAAATTCATACATATCAAAACAGTTTCATTTCGAAGGTAACATGACACACATCCACAGAATATGAAGCCTTTTAAGTTGCCTAACCTGCACTTCAGACCAAATATGGGCTTCCAACACTCAATCTTTCAACTTGAAGCGTTTATCGGCTGCCGCCATTTTGAATAATCAATGAACAAAGGGGAGATTACCCATAGCTGTCAGCGTTTTTTGATGTTGGCAGGCAGTATATGGTTTTACATGCAGTCTGCATGTGACGTCTTTGAACCAATGAAATTCCCAGATACTTGTAGGAGGTAAGATATAAGTAGTTACATGCGCTCAGAACCTGTTGAAATAATTGACGATAACCACACCTGTCAGAAGGTGGGGTAGGCGGAATAGTAACATCTCGACTCGGGCTTGGCTTTTGACTAACAACACAAGTTGTCAATTGAATTGGAATAAATTATGCCAGTAATTTACAGCTGAAATGAGGGGCAACCAAAGACTCCAGAGAGACGCCCAATCAGTTATATCCATAATTTCGTTGCTTTCGCACAAAGATTCGAGGAAAAGCCGATCTTTGCAATACAAATTCGGAAGATTTTTTTTAATTTGGACTGCAAAAGTTACGGATGTCTATTATGTTCCAGGTTAGTCTCTCTCATACTTTCCCACTTGTCGTTTCAAGACAGGGACAACATGTTCCCCACAAGAGCTTTCCCGTGGTTTAGTGTCAGGTGCAGATTTTTGCAGGGAATAAAAACGCATATCTTAAGAAAAGTGAATCAATCAATTACACCAAAATATTTGCCAAGGGTTTCGTCTGCACCGAAAGACTGATTTTCATGAAGTTTCATAATCCGTAAATTTCAATATTAAAAACTGTACAGAGTGAAACTGTCATTGTTTTTCTATCACAGACTACAGTACAGCCGCCGTGGACTGGTTACTTTCAACGGGAGGACAATATTTCCACGGACGCAATAACATTAAATCGCAAACACTAATTATAGGAAAAATCGTCAAAAAATTCATTAATGAAGCACCGGGTACAAGCCGGTGCTTCATGAATTAAAATTTTGCTGATGATGATTTTTAATTCCTTGTAAACGTATGTGCCTACATTACTACCCACGCGTGGATTACGACCAGTCCACGGCGACTGCACTGTACCTTCTAGAATGGATTACATGTATTAATAAGTTTTGAAGAAGTAACTGCAATCTGCACCATTTGAGACACATACGAATATGTAAACCGCGTTGTGAGTGTATCACCACAGGAACACACTGAGGGGAGTGGCTGCACAAACAATAACATTGAAATCACACGAAAGAGCAAAAGGAAACGCAAGCCAAATTCCAGCCAACTTATGTCCTCGTTCAATCCTCTTGACTTTCTTTGCTTTTTCTTCGGTGCAATTCAGTACCTGTGTGCAAAGTCCATTCAGAGCCCAAGAGATCCGAAGGAGAATAGATTGAAGAACAAAATACACTCAAAAACTTGCACCAACATTTGGGCACTAAATTAATAATGGTTGTAATATTTGCTTTCGGAATCATGTTCACCCTTCGCCTGATGAAAACGGAACACAACATTACAATTTCTCTCTCTATCTGTTGGGTTTAACGAGACGTTCAAGATGGTCGGTCAGTCATTTTTTATAAATAACAACAGAAATTCATTTTCTAACCTCTAAATACAGGGGCGGCGGAACGATTTTTAAAGTGGGGGAGGGGGAGGGGGAGGGGCTGGATGGGGCGATGGATGTTCGTCGGTATGATGAGACGACCATGGCTCGGCCCCTCGAAACGAGAACTGTAAATTCCAGGGTCCAAAAACTCCCATTTCCATGCATCTGGGCGGATATTTTGAGATTAATGTATTTGAAAGATTTCACACTTTGAGAGCCGTTAAAAAACGTCAGTAAAGCGTACGGGTGAGGTATATTTATTAGCTTTGGTCGTAACGAGACGTTAACAGCAGACGTTAACAGCAATTATACTGTATGTGGATTATCTTGTCTGGGGTGGATTTTGTACTTGGACGTCGGTAAGATTACGATCTACTTCAGTTAACCGATTTTTTAATAGACTGTATACATTTTAGCATTTGCTGCCACTTACTGCAAAAAATGATCCGAAATCCATCGAAACTGAACCAGTACGAGAGAAACATAGCTGGCGAAAATATGATGGAGGCTTTGGATCCGCCCCTTGTTTCACCAGTCATTGGTGGTGTTAAAATATATGCATTCAAAAACATGGCCCGGAAAAAAGTGAAGGGGATGAAGCCACCCACAGCCCCCCCCCCCCCCCCCGGTTCCGCCGCCCCTGAAATACGATCCTTCATTTGAATTATCTAGCCAAGATCGTCCAGGTTGAGAAATAAGAAAGAACACAAAAACAAAACACGAAGAGCTACATTTATGTGTAGCTTGATACTGCTTTGTTAATTAAGGGTCCATTAACAGACACCACTACCATGGACTTGACAACCGTTACTTACTCCCGGTTCTTTATTCGACATTCGTTATCAAGCGATAAATGGGAGCGACAACCGTTACTAATTCCCAGTTCTTTATTCGACATTCGTTATCAACCGATAAATGGACGTGACAACCGTTACTTATTGCCAGTTCATCATCGGCTGATAAGGAATGTCGAATAAAGAACTGAGAATAAGTAACGGTTGTCACGTCCGCCACTACCAATATCTAATATGTAAATGCGAATATCTGTATCTCTCTCTCTCTCTCTCTCTATCTATCTATCTATCTTTGTTCCGGGTGAACTCCTCCGTTTCTCGACCGATCGATCTCAAATTTTCTTCACGGGGGTAATTCGTCCCTGCAAGTAACATGGGATGGGTGCCGTGCCCGTGCGGGGTGACCTTGAAATTGATGACATTGATCTTTTATTTCGAAAACGGCTGGGCCGATCGGGCTCAAATTTCATATGTGCGGGTATACAGACCCATCGATCATTTTGACTTTATCGGGGTGCACGTGCGGGGTTACCTTGACCTTGAAATTGGTGACCTTGACCTTTTAATTCGAAAACGGCTGGGCCGATCGGGCTAAAATAATCTTCTCCTGTGCAATGCCGGGTAACACCCGCTAGTGTTTCATAAAACCAACAAAATTTCATTTCTCCAGCTTCATATTATAACTTTGGATCCCTTCGTGGAACGAGCTCAACAATCTTCTCCTAATGAGGGGGTCATATGCTGTTTTTTGGAAGAAGATAATTCAAAAACTTTTAAAAACTGAATGACCCTTTTGGAGAATGGCTGTGGGTAGTTTTTTCATATTTAGTCATTGGACAGTTAACTCTTTACCTAACGCAGCTAGAAGACGACACTGGGGTACTGTCCTCTTGAATACATAAAAAACCCCATTATTTTGTAACACAGCTTGTGACACCACTTTCGAACGAGCTCAACGAGCTCGTCTCATTGAGTGGTTATAAGCTATGTTCTGCAGGCAAAAGGTACTAACATAAAATTTGAATGGTAATTTTTGTGAACACTTCTTTCCAAAAATGGGCGTTGCGTTTGGTGAAGGGTTTTTATTGGTATATGTCTGTTGTCATTCTCGATCTTCTTTCAAAATAAAAATATATTTGAACTGAACTTAGTTGAGTTTCTTGCAATTGCTCATATTCTCGTCAAAGGGTGTTTCTTGATCTTATAACACAGAAACTGGAGCGTTGGACATTTACTGTAACACCACAGTCAAATCGCTCTATCGAGTCTCGTTTGGACCATCTTCTTTCGTGTGATGAAGTTTCTGGAGGGCTGCACGAATCAGCTTTTTTTTGTTAACCCTTTGAACCTTAGCGGCCATTTTTTTCCCGGCCAGGAACATGATACGTCATAACGTCATTATATAGGATGGCTGTTCAAGTAAATGGGTGGGGAAGACCAATCAATATTTTCAACGTGCAGCCTCAGGGCTGCACGTTGAAAATGTTGATTGGTCTACCCCACATAATGAATATGGACTCTTCTAATTGCTGCCACTGAACTGGCGTGGAACATACCACTAGAGTTCAAAGGGTTAATGGCATTAAAAAGGTTTCTTGTTCCATTTGAGTTCTTCCAAAAATTCCTCCAGCAGAACTGCATATTCATTGTCGTGTTTTACATTTTCTTCCACCCTGAATAAAGAAGAATGATATGCTTCATAAGAATAAGATGGAGAAAATTTAACCCTCCACCCGATGAAGCGGCCGCATAATTTCCAAATTAAGTAGTTGAATAAAAATATATTTTTCAACAAATTTCAACAAAACCATATAATGTGACCTCTCACTGGAACGAACTCGTAGTGGTTTTGTTGAAATGTTTTGAAACGTTTTAAAAAACAATAATTAAAATAAAATAATTGGATATCCTGTGCGTTTTTAAATGGTTAATTCCGCTCAGTTGTAGTCACCACAAGCAACAGTTCGCAGTGATCTTCAGTAAGCACATTTATTGTTTTTATCAATACATTGGCACGATGTAAAATGGATTACTTTATGAATTTTATATAAAAACACCCATCCATTAGACAAAATGGTTTGATATTGTGTTTCATGAAAATTATCTCCATGCGGTATCAGACTTTAACAAGAGCACCAGTGGGGCAATGGCATCACTATGTGGTCGCTTAAAGTAAATTCAGTCATTTTGCATGACAAAATATACCTCACACATATCAAACACATCTCAACTTACTACAAGAACTAGAAATATGGGATCCATTAGTCATTTGTTTTTCAAGTTATTGCTCAGACATTGTTGCCATGTTGGATTTGTCAGAATGTTGGTTATCGAAAAAAGAACCTTCTTGTGGTCAACAATAATGAAGCTCATAAAATTGGATCCATTGGCCATTTTTAAAATAAAGAGTAACAATTACAAAAATTCCAAGATGTCTGGTGTGGCGGCTATGTTGGATATGCCAGATTGCTGGTTATCGAAGGATCTTTCTTATAGTAAACAGTGATGCACCAGACAAAAATAGAATAATCGGTCATCCCTTTTTGAAGTTCTTGAACCAGCACGCAGAAATTACCAAAAGTTCAAGATGGCTGTCATAGTGGCCATGTTGGATTTTCCAGAATGCTGGTTATCGAACGCAACCTTCCTATAGTCATCAGGGATGCACCAGAGAGCAAAATTAGAACCATTTTCATGTAATTGTGCAAACAAGCAAAAATCACCCAAACTCAAGATGCCTGCTGTGGCGGCCATGTTGGATACGTCAGAATGCTGATTATTGAAATGAGAAGCCTTTCTCTAGTCATTCCCAATCCACCATAAAATGCAACGCATTGGTCATTTATTTTTCAAGTAATAGAGTGTAGAAGCAAAAATCACCAAAAATCCATGATGGCTGCTGTGGTGGTCATGTTGGATATGCCAAAATACTGACTGTCGAAAGAAACCTTCCGCTAGACATGTCCAACCCATCATAATAAAATGAGATCTGTTGGACATAGAGTTTTAAAGTTATTGTGCGGCCAAGCAAAAATCGCAAAAATACAAGATGGCAGTTATTTTGGATATGCCAGATTGTTGAATATCGAAAGGTACCTTCCTCTAGTCATGCCCAACTCATCATAAATATGGGATCAGTTGGACATGGCAATTTTCGGGTTTATGCGTGGAGACAAGCAGAGTTAACGATAGAACCTAACTAGCATATACTTATGATGTTGTTCAGTGTTAAAAATAACCCTACAAATGCAAAGACCTCCCCCATAAGTGTTCTACAAAACCCACACACCCAACAAGTGGGAAATGTACTAATCATAACCCCACAAAGCACAACTGATCTTGACGCCACTCTCTGGATGTGTACTCTTGCTGGTACAGCACGACGGACGGACGGACGGACGGACGGACGGACGGACGGACGGACGGGCGGACGGACGGACGGACGTCCATCACCTTATTTTAGCCAGAACCCCACCCTCTCCACCCTAGAACTTATATTTAACCCTAACCCCACCCCAACCACTCAAAAACCACACCCTAACCCTAACCCTACCCTGACCCTAAAACCCCACCCCTGACCCTAATCCCCACCCCCTGGGACCTAACCCTCCCCAACCTTAAGATCTACTCTTGGGCTACCCACTCCTGACCCTAACCCCACCCTAGCTAGACCAAAAGGATTAGGGGCTATTTTTTGGTTTAGGGGCTATAAAAACTAAAACCCCCACCCCTGACCCCACCTCCCTGGGTCCTAACACCCTCCAACCTTTAGCCCTGCCCTGGGGCTACCCCTACCCCTAACCCCACCCCTCTCCTAACCCTAATACTACCCTAATTTCGACTAACCTCCTAAAAATAAGAGCTCCTAAACAGGTTTAGTTGGCCCGGACGGACGGACGGACGGGCGTATCCATACCATAAAACTGATCGCTCATATGAGAGGTCGATAAAAATGTTGAAAGAAATGCAAATTTCAATACTAGTGTAACATGAAGAAGCCGTACAGTTTTACAAAACAGACCTCGCTACATTCATGAACATGGCGCGGGCAACAAAATAGAGATTGGAAACGTGCAGGAGAAGAGAAACTTAAGAAACTTGAGTCATGATTGAAGATTTTCTTTATTGAAGATTTCAGACAAGCCATTAAGGATATTAAACACGGATGGGAGGATTTTTATGAAGAATGGACTGCAATTTAGCTCCCTTCAACTTCTGCCATAAGGAATCGATTGTACAGATATCAACAATTAAAACACACGATTACTGTTATAATCTGTAGAAGGCTAGAAGTTTGTCACGTTTCATACCCTTTCTGTTCTTGTTGGAAGTCTTCGTCCAAAGGTTTAACTTCTAAACATAGTGTTTTTTTATCAGGCGCGTAACTATAGAGATGGGGTGTAAGGGTGTGTGACAACCCTTTACCCTTTGAACCCCGGCGGCCGCTTTTCCGGTCAGAAACATGACACGACATAACGTCATTATATAGGATGGCTATTCAGTAAGTATTGTGGGGTAGACCAATCAGTATTTTCAACGTGCAGCCCGAGGCTACAATCATCTAAGCGATTTCCAGTGTTTGTTCAGAATCGCATACAAGAGATTATGAAGTTAACTGACATTTCTAACTGGAAGTTGTGTACATCGACTTCTAACCCCGCAGACCTGTTAACACGTGGGTTATCTGTCAACCAGTTCCTTGACAATCATTTGTGGTTTCATGGACCTGAATGCATTTTCAACATGAGTGAGAGACCTGTGTCTCTCATACAAGTGAAGATATGAACACAATAGAGCAAGAAACTCATCGTTCAGGAATACACCAACTACTTGGTATTACACGATATTCTGCACTGAGAAAATTGATACGTGAGACAGCTTGGGTACTCCGTTTTGTGAACAATGCCCGAAAACTCACAAACCAAAAGACAAATGCACTTTCGTTATCAGAGATTCAAAAAGCAAAGACACTCTGGATCATTTCTGTCCAGTCAACAGAATACTCGGCAGTACGTGGCCATTTACAAGGCCATGCTGTAAAACAACCTGACATCACACAACAACTACAGTTATTCCTGGATGATCAAGAGGTTGTTCGCTGCAGAGGACGTCTACAAAATGTACCCCTTCCAGACAGCACTAAATATCCCATACTGCTTCCGAAACAACATGCATTCTCAAGGCTGACTGTTCTTGATACACATGACACCTCAAAGCACTCGGGAGTTAACTCCACAGTGACAGCCATTAGGCAGACTTATTGGATTCCTCGCTTGCGTCAGCCGGTGAAAACACACCTTAGATTGTGTGTGACTTGTCGAAAACTTACTTGTCATTCTTATCGATTACCACAACCACCACCGCTTCCAGGAAGTTGAGTTTCAGATGTCCCTCCGTTTTACTACACAGGTGTTGACTTTTGTGGACCTCTTTTTGTTAAACAATAAAATTGCTAAAAAAAACCTTATGTATGCCTATTCACATGTGCAGTTACACGAGCAATTCACTTGGTATTAACACCAGATCTTACTGTTGAATCATTCATGTCTGCTCTTCGACATTTTGCTAGTCGACGATCTCTTCCTCGAAAATTAATATCTGACAATGCCAGTACCTTTTTGTCTGCCAATTCTCTCATCCGAGACATCTTTTATTCAACCGACATGTGTGATCAGCTTACTCAAAAAGGAGTAGAATGGCAGTTTATAGCTAAACGAGCACCTTGGCAAGGCGGCTTCTTCGAACGCTTAATAGGGATAACAAAAATGACTCTCAAAAAAGTTCTTCAGAAGTCAACAGTAACCTTTGAGGAATTAAGAACACTCCTCACTGAGATTGAGGCAACAGTTAACAATCGTCCGCTCACATGTGTCTGAAAACATCTTTGACGGCGAACCTTTGACACCCCCTCAGTTCATATCTGGACACATCAAATTGCTGCCACATCCGCCTGTTCATGATTCAGATCTAGACGATCCAGAATTTACTTTAAGAGTGACTTAACTCGTAGAGCTACAGTTCACGCAAGTTTGCTAAGACACTTTAGAAAAAGGTAGTTACACGAATATTTGACAGGTCTTCGTGAGTTCCATAGTTTCAATGGTGACAATCGCGAGTCTGTTAAGGTGGGCTCTGTAGTGCAAATTAAGGATGATAAACCCCGCCTTCAGTGGCGTCTTGCAGTTGTTACTGACATTCATCGTGGTAGTGGTGGTCATGTTCCTGCAGTGTCACTTAAAACTAAAAATGGAGTTACAAATAGACCTATTTCCAAGCTCTATCCCATTGAAGTACACTGCACAGATATCAGCAATATTTCAACTAGCGACAGTGAAAATAACAGAGACAATATTGCACCAGAAACACGTGACACAACTCCTCTTGATACCAAGACCGTGTCTGACAGACCTCAACGCCAAGCAGCTGTTGAAGCCAAACGCAAAATGAACTTGTGGTTATCTTGAGACAAAAACAAACTATCGATCAGAGACTCTGGATATCTCCAAATTATTTCTTTCCTTTTCGGCTGGCGGGAGGATGTCGGGAATCCCTGAACGGTTATTGAGATACGATACCGTTCCGTTTCTCATTCTGTGTTTTTTGATATGTATTGAATGTAATTTTCGGTGAATAATAAGTCAAGCAAAATCACACACATGTTTTCTAGCTCAAATTCAGGCTGCTTTCCCCACAGATATAGGTATTCTGTTTGCACTTATACAAGTTGTAGAGCTCAATCGGTTAAGGGGTTTTCTTGATCGATTAATCACGTGGATTAACCTTGGTTAACCGATTAATCACTTCTCCAAATAGATATCTGAATAATTACCATTCCGTTGATGATTACAGCATGAACCTTTTACCCAACGTAACAAACAATACTGAGTAGGCCTATACAAAAATCTCCATTCCAATTTATTATGTTTTCAATTTTTATCTCAAAAACATAGCTTATGAACCCTCATTGGAACGAGCTCGTTCATAAGCTATGTTTTTAAGATAAAAATTGAAAATGTTTAGTAATTCATGAATTTATTTTGCAAGTATCGTCTGCTACCCGCACTGGCTAAAGGGTTAAGAATGACCATTTCCAACCACTGATACAGTATGGTGATCATGCAAGTAAACAAGTATGTCAGCAAGTAACTTGCATGCCTTACTTTGTCTCATAAAATTAATGTGAGTCATTGTGACAATGTTTGCCTGTTTTGGAGCAAGTTTGTTCCTTAGTTGACCCAAAAATACAGTAGTTCAAAAGTAACGGGTAACAATTACTTTTTGGATCGATCAAGACGTTGATCGTTGATTAATCGATTTATCGGTTAACCATTTGAGCTCTAACAAGTAGCCCCACAAAACTATACTGACACCAAGAGTGTATATATTATCACTAAAAAGAGTTTGTTCATTAATAAGAAGACTACTCTAATTTTTAGGGTGAAAGTTGTTTAGGAACCGAGCAGGGAAATTCACCAGCATCAAGCGGAGAATTAAGTTGCTAAATGGAGATCCGTGTGACTGATGAGTTTCATGCAGCCGAGAGGGTTGGACGAATAGGCGGGGATTTCGTGAACATCTGAAATGTTTTAATAGGAAATATTGTTCGAAAATCTAATTTGTTTATAAACTCCGTCTCGTTGTTATTCAATTGTATTAATTGGATAATGACATTCAAACTTTCAATAAGTCAAGAAATATGCTACCAACATTTCATAATATTTTGCCGACCACAAACATTTGTTCCACAGCTAAGATAAATGAACGTGTGAGTCGTCAAAAAGCCATTTTGTACGAAACAAACATACCGAAGAGGATTATTAATGCCCACTTGAAAACATCTACTCAACGAAACTTTCAAAGTCGCAATGGAAGATTTCTACAAGTTTTCTTGTGGCAGTAACGTGATTAGCATTTCTAGTTACAATGTGGAGTATTGAAGAAAGAAGAAAAACGTTTGCCAGGGGAACATCCAAAGAGGGATTTAAATGTTCTGAGAATTCCTAGGCAAATGACCAAATGGATACAAAATGTTATTTGATAAAGCACTAGGAGTCGCATTGCTTTGACATTTGTTTGAAACTTCACTGCAAGATACATCTCTTCAAAAGCACACTTGTTTGAAGGCCATTCGCCTTGTCACCTTAAAATACATCAAGTAACATCATACTGAGTATGTCTGGATTCCGAACTACTAGGGTATGATTTTAAAAAAAATTGTGAGTGTGAATTTTCCGTGTTTTATCGAAATACTGTCAGATTACCCGTATACATAAAGTTAAAAGTATCAATCAAATTACTTCTCTTTAGGTAAATGTTAAATAATGGTACTTGTCGAAGAAGGACAGAAACCAGTTACAAATATGTATTATATGAGCTGACCCATCTCTTCGTTATTAAGCCCATTTCAGGGGCGGACTTGGTCAAGAAAAGTTACTGGGAAATGCACCAAGGGGGCTCCGGATCGGGAGAAAATTTTGATTTTTCGAACACAATGAATGCTGCTTCCTTGCATCTGAGCGATCAATTGCAGTCCACATAGAGAACATTTCGAGGCATATTTATATCATCTTTGCCGCTCATTCGGAAAAAAATGGGAAAAATTATGATTTTTTAAACATACAGAACACAGTTTCCTTGCATCTGAACGATCAAATGCAGACTAAACTACTGGTATATCGAAATATCTCCATGCAGACTGGCTCTGAGAGTCCACAATCTCCACATAGAGAGCATTTTGGTATACCGGCAGTCTGTGCAATCAGATCCATTTCGCCTGAAGAGCATTTTCACAAAATTCCATCCACCAACACGTGTTGGGCTGCATCAATTTTGGGATCCCTGGGGGACCCCCAATAGATGGTGGGGTGGGGGAGCACCGCGAATTTTCCCGGTGAACCATTATGGCCAAACCGCCTCTGGCTCATTCATTAAAAATGGAAATGCCCGGCCCATCAAGCGTAGGAGAATAATCGTAGATACAGACTCGGGGGACGATGAATGATAAATATTTGTTGTCTTTGACAGTAGACTCAGTAGTTGATGTTTATTTGAGAATTATTTTATTAAATTTGGGTCATTAAATACTTGGCAATCTATTCTTTATCGGGGACTGTTTCCTGACGCGTATGGTGCGGACAAACAACGCATCTTAAGTTGAAACATACTCGCAAGCCCTACAGAAGCCTCTATTTTTAGAAAACCATAAAAAAGATCTACAGTACCGATTTTTATCAAATAAATGTCACACATTTGCGTGAATCATAAAACTTTGGCAATAATAAGGTAGAGGACGAGTACCATTTTCTGTTTGAGTGCTCTCTCTACTCTGGCGACAGGGAAACAAATTAAATCCATTCTACCCGGCGTTAATGGCATGAATCACAAGGATCTAGCAAAGGCTTTAATCAGATCTTTTGATTCTGACATAACACCTAAAGTCATGCGGTATGTCCACAATTCGTTCAAAAAACGCGTGGATGCCTAGACAACTGCAAAAAGTTAAAAAAAATTATTTTTTTTTAAAAAAGCCTCAAGATATTGCTTGTAGTACCGGGTACATATATGTTAAAAGTTTTATTGTATGATTGTATTTTGTCTGTTTGTTTTTATTGTTGTACATATATTCACATGGTTAATTGTTATATACCCATGTACGGGAATGAAAGACAATAAAGTATTATTATAACAACCTTAACGACATCTATTTTGTCTAAATTTACTTTTTCACACATAATTTCGTAAACTTTATCACTTCAGTCGATATAAGTCACGGTCGACGACGACTCGTTGTTTCCTTTTTGCAATAGGGCAAAATTTTCGTCGCTTTCTCACTGTTCAAAATTTAAAATGTCATGGATCGTGACAAATATCGACTGAAGTGATAAAGTTTACGAAATTATGTGAAAAAAAAATCAAATTTAGACAAAATAAATGTCGTTAAGGTTGTTAGGATTTGATTTACGCAAATGAGAGCTGTTTATTTGATAAAAACAATACAGTATATTTTATTTTATGGTTTTCTTAAAATATCCTTTCGGGAAGTGTCATACCTTTGTTTTTTTTATTGTATTGATATTTGCTGAGGATAGCTAAATTTAAGAATATTGCTCCTCAAACTACGAGGGCCTGTGATGAATACAAGACGTGAGAAGGGTGGCAATATTTACGGTTGCAAAAAGGCGGAATATGTACAATTTGATTCGAGATTTGATTCGATTCGATATCCTTCATATGATTTGAGTCGACCCGAACTTTGTGTATATTGCTCACTATGTGTTTCATGTGCACAAACGTAGAACTTACCATCTCTCCGCAACGTCAAAAGACCATCTGTAGGCTTCTTCCATGTTTGCACTTGTAAACGCATCCAGTAATGCCTCAAAGGCATCAACGTTGTTACTCTGTTTGTCTCTACTTACGCACACGAACTAAAAAATAAAAATTGTCTGTGCGTGTAAATCATTTGATTCTTCTCAAGTGAGAGCGCGGTGGCTCCGTGGTAGACTGTTGGACTTCTATGCTAGAGGCCCCGAGTTCGATCCCCGTCCGGGACGACCCGCGTTGTGTCCTTGGGCAAGGCACTTTATCCCAGTTGCCTACATGGGGGCACCATGACACCGTGTACTAAAGCGTACTGCACGTCGATGGTGCACATGTCTTCAACCGCTGTAACCCTGCTTGAGTGGAGCTTGAACTGAATTAGAATGTTGAGGAACCGACAGTTGCTCGTCGCTGCTCGGTGGTTCTCTTCGGGTACTTCGGCTTCCTCCACCCGTAAAACTGTCACAGTCACGATTAGCCATTGTACATAAGTATGTGACCTTAAACACCATTAAATAATAATAGTCTTCTCACATCCCACTGGCAGTGGCAAATGTGGAATTTATTGAAGCCGGGGCGAAGTACTATTTTGATATTCAGAGAGGTAGAGTATATCATCTAAGGGAAAGCGCTTGAAAATTCGACTCGCAGTAACTTAACCCTTTGAAACCAAGCGGCCCATTTTTCACCCAGGAACATGATACGTCATAATTTAATTCAGTAGGATAGTTGATAAGTGAATGTGTATGGGAGACCAGCCCGATGGCTGTACGTTGAAAATAATTGGTCTACCCCCAAATGACGAAAGTAGAATCTTCCAATTGATGTCATTGAACTGACATGGACGATTCCACCAGTGTTTAAAGGGTTAAAGAGAAATTCTGAAGAGGGTTTTATCATTAAAAATGAATGTGCAATATATTTTTGTTTCCACTGAAGACGAGTTCATAAATACTATTACCGTTTACGACCTTATTGGACTTCCGGACGTACAGATGGTCAGTAGCAGATATACCACATTACGCTATAATTCGTTGCCTGAGTGCTAGAATGTTCTATGTCCCCTATGGGACATAGAACATTCTAGCACTCAGGCGACGATATGATAACTATCGTGTAATCTATTATTAAAAGAAATATCTCGATCCGAATTTATTAACTTTAACCTCCCTACCCACAGATGTCAAATTAGAAATTCAAACAACACTTCTCCCCATAATGCAACTAGGAATTTATCGACTTCAGTGGAGCGCGGTGGCTCAGTGGTAGACTGACTGCAGGACTTCTATGTAGGAGGTCCCGAGTTCGATCCCCGTCCGGGACGACCCGCGTTGTGTCCTTGGGCAAGGCGCTTTATTCCGGTTGCCTACATGGGGGCATGATGATGCCGTGTACCAAGGCGTACTGCACGTCGATGGTGCACATGTCTTCAACCGCTGTAACCCTGCTTAGGCGAAGCTTGATCAGAGTTAGAATGTGCTGATAGTTGCTCGTCGATGCTTGGTGGTTCTCTCCGGGTACTACGGCTTTCCCCATCCGTAAAACTGTCACGGTCACGATTGCCCACAGTGCATAATTATGTGACTTTAAACACCAATAAATAAATAAATTTACTTCAGTGTTGTTTGACTGAGATCTGTCAAACAAGATTGAAGTAAATACATTAAATTCCAAGTTGCATTACGGAAAACATTTGCAGGTAAAAAATTTGACAATTTGACCCCATTAGACGTGGGATTAACTCCTTTGAGGTCACACCCATATAGGTCAAGTGGGGTTAACTCATTTGAGGGCACATCGGTATAGGTCAAGGTCTTATACCTAGTGACGCCGGAGTCACGGGTGCAGTGGGACAACTACCCTTATTGACCTACCGCATTGCGGCAAGTGGGTAGACTAATTTCTGAGCCACAGGAACATCGGGCTGGTTTGTTCCCATCGCGAACATCGTTGCGTAGATGTGGTCAACACAAATACAATGATATCCTTACATTCAGGTGGTATTTATATTTTTTACCGGCTAACCCGCCGCCACGGGAAAGTTGAATTATAGAACTGTTGGGGCAACAACGAAAATGCATATAGCTGCATAAATGCTTTAACTATGCCACAAATCTGCGAGTTGAGTTACTTGATATTGACTTCTAAGCAAAATTGTATAAGCAGCCTAGGCCTAACTGAAAAAACCGCTGGGGACGCGGTGGCTCTTTTTTTTAGAAAAGTGGACTGTAAACCTGCCAATTCCTGACTAGCTGTAACTGCGCACTGTCCTTGGGCAAGACACTTAACACTTTCGCTACCAAAAGCGATGATTGTCACTTATGTTATGATGAGTATCTATACGTTCTGGTATGCGCAGATCAAACCTATCATCTGATTAATTGTTGGAAAGGGCTTAGAGAGCCCTTTCCAACAATTAATCAGATGATAGAGTTTCAAGTATGTCATAAATTTTATTAAACATCTCCGCATACAGGCGTACATAGAGGTCCTTCATATATGGATAAAGTGGCGTAGCAGTAAAAGGGTTAACCCTTTACCCAACGAATCGCCCGCATCCGCCCGCGTAATATGCAAATTCAGCAGTTGAAAAAATATTATTTTTCAAAAAATTTCAACAAAACCATATCATGTGACCCCTCGTTGGAACGAGCTCGACGAGCTCGTTCCAACGAGGGGTCACATGATATGGTTTTGTTGAATTTTTTTTTAAAAATTTGAAAAAATGATATTTAAAATAATAAATTTTGATATTGTCTGCGTTGGGGAAAGGGTTAATCCCGATTGCCCACGCGGGGCATGATCGTACTGCATACCAAGCCGTAAAGTACTCGATTGTGCGCTTTCCTTCAACCCCTGCTAACTAGGCTTCTACAGAGTTAACCCTTTACCCAACGTAACGGCCAAAACCGGCCAATGCTATTCACAAACGTCGCCAATTAATTTTCATTATTTTTTCATATTTTGTCTCAAAAATATAGGTTATGACCCCTCTTTGGAACGAGCTCGATGAGCTCGTTCCAATGAGTAGTCATAACCTATGTTTTTGAGACAAAAATGAAACAAAATTAGTTATTCGTCAATTTAGTTTGTAAGTGCCGTCTGCTTTTCATGTTAGGTAAAGGGTTAATAAGATGGGGAGTCACAGCTCACTGTTTCTCTCCGGATACTCCGATCACCCTTAAAATTGTTCAAGATATGGCTCCGGCTGTTGAAAGTTTCGCGATGCCCCAGTATATAAAAAAACAGACAACTAGAAATCACTACTACGAGGTTTTGATAATTGTCTCTAATATGTCATGATCACACATTGGAATATCTGTTCTTACACTGCTGCCATCGCAGAGCAGTCTATTTGGCGGTCAGATCTCGATTCTTTCGTGATTTCCTTACACCGGTGGATCGAATTTGCATACATGTCGTCCCCTGAGTTCCACTGTGTCCACATTGGAACTCCGGGAACAATGTAATATTGCGAAATAATCTGAATCAAGTTGAAAAAGAGCACACAAAAAATAACATCTAAGACTTATTTTCTCACATTTCTTTTTTCACAAGTGAGATTCTACAGTGTTGGGGGGAGGGGTGTCAACTGATGGACAATTTCGACCGAGTCGCGATCTGGTCGAAATGCTCTGTCCACTGTTCCACCAAAGGCCTCAAAGTTTATCAGAGTTGAACTTCAAGGATTATATATAACATATCCTCATCAGTTCCTGTTATTTCATATTTTGTCTGATGGAATTTCATATGAATCTCTTTCAGATGCCTTTTTTCACACGTAGGCACTTTTGAGTTATTGGTGGGCTCTGAAATAACACAATGAGGGTAAGACCAACTGAGTGTTAAGAAACGAATGATCAATGCGATAGTCTTGAGAATACGATTCTATACCAACTAAAACCCAACCATGTCGGATTTAGAGTTTGGGTTCTTTTCAGAAGCTCATCTTCATTAGATGCAAAAATGTCGCAAAACTGATAAACACCAACACAAATACAGTCTCAAAATGTAAAGAAGTGGTAGCGTTTTTCGGTTTGTATGTCCTCTTATGAATCTGTTATGGCGCTTAGCCCCTTGCGAACCCTTTTGACGGTCTGTTTGAAACTGGGCGGGCAGCATGGCGATGAGAGTAAGTCACAGATTATTGAGAGAGAGACAGAAAGAGAGAGAGAGAACATGCTACCATGCTTTCCTTATCCAAACGAGGGTTCAGTGTCTTTTTCAAAGAAATGGCGTTGGCCAGGCTTGAACTCATAGGATTTTGATGGAAAGCTCAGTGCTCTAGCCAGTGAGTCACGATCACAACATGTACTGCTAGATAGGGGTATCAAAACCCAATTATGTGACGTCACTGTGTAACTTAAGAACACATTTTCCAGTTCTTATAATTGCAAAAATGTGCGAATAAGTAACGCAATCTAACATAATTCTACAAAGTGGACAGAAAATTTCGATCGGGTCGCGACTAGGTCGAAACCTCCGACTTTCCTACAATCAAATACTGTAAAATCCCACTCGTTTAAAAGAAATGCGAGAGCATGAAATATCAGATCGTATTTGTGTTAGTTTTTCGTGATTTTCAGATTTCTCAATATTTTATTCATGAAGTCCCGACCAACTGATGTCAGTGTGTGGCGACCGGATCTTGATCTGATCAGATCAAGAAAGAGACACTGCTTTTACTGTATATGAATATCGGTAGCCTACTTAAACCTTTTACCTAACAAGATTTTCCGAATAACTCAATTTTTTCCTTCTTTACCCCAGTTCGTTCCAATGAGGGATCAAACTGGAGAGTTTGGAAGCAAAGATGGAAATATTGAAATCTGAATAACGATTTGTGGACATGGCACTGAGCGGATATGCATGCTGACAATTTTCGCCATTGGAAGAGATTTAGAGAAAAGTTATCTCCCCTTAATTTTCTAAAGCTGTTGGTATTTATCTATGTATTTATTTATTGGGGGTTTAACGAATCCTTCGACAGCCAAGGTCACCTCGTGTCGGACAGTTTTACAGGTGGAGGAAGCCGGAATACCCGAAGAGAAACACAGAGCAGCGGCGAACAACTGGCAGACTCCCCAAAGTACTAAATCCACACAAGCAGGATTAGCATTGGTTGAAGACAGGTGCGCCTGCGGCGAACAGTACGCCTTAGTACACAGCGCCACTGTACCCCAACGTGGGCACCGGTATTAAGTACCTTGCCCAAGGACACAACGAAGTTACTCCAAAGCTGTTAGTAAATTTAACACCAAGGGTTTTGGAATTTCATATAAAAATTGAAATATCGAAATGTTAGCGAATTTGTATCATCGATGCGCACATCATTTCACATATTCCAGACATTTTTCCGCAGAATAGTATAAAAATACAGAAGCCGGGCTTTTACCAACAAGCCTGTTCATTAAATCAACAGCATACGCATCGTGACATATGATACCGACACTGTCCTTGCCATAAACGCAAAAGTCTGGGAGGTGAGATTTGCTAATTTGTTTTCCCGGGAAGCATAAAAACTTGCAAATTATTGTAAAAACACATCCGCTAATCAAAGAGCCAAACTGGACACTGACTTAATTTTATTACTTTCCAAAGTGTGATTTACTGGGATTTCCGGGTTTGATTATAAACGATAACTTCACAAGTGACTTATGCAATCAACAATTGCGTCATGTATCCGTGCGCGCAAACGAAGACGCTTTGCCGTGGGTGTAATGGAGACTTCATTGTTTGTTTTTTTAACCCTTTACCTAATACGAAAAGCCAACGACACTTGCAAAAAAAAATTTTGAATAAGTAATTTTTTAAAATTTTTTGTCTCAAAAACATAGATTATGACTCCTCATTGGAACGAGCTCGTCGAGCTCGTTCCAATGAGGGATCATAACCTAGGTTTTAGAGACAAAAAACATTGGCGATTTTTGAGAATAGCGCTGGCCGGTTTTGGCCGTTACGTTAGGTAAAGGGTTAAATAATCTAATTATCGTTAATAATGAAAAGTAATAAACAGAGTAATCGCTTGACAGAACAGGTTACGTGAAATAATTCATTCGAGGCGAGGGACTATATTGTAAAACACTCGTGTGCATTCGCGCACTCGTGTTTGTACAACGTCCCTCACCTCTCATGGATTATTTCCCATAACAAGTCCACTCAAGCGATTACTCTCTATTCAATACACGAGTTGGTATGATACTGATAGATATTCTTAATGACGGATTATCTATGCAGTGGTTCCTTCTAATTATCCTGCCATAAAAAGCCATGTTTTCCATTTTAATCTTCAATAAACGAAACCAACAGACAGCTCCCAGGGTTGTCTGTTGTTTTCGGTTATTAAAAGTACCAAACGAAAATTTGGCTTTATTTTCTACTGACGTGATAGGTTTTTCTCAACAATTACTTGCTTCTTAAATGGACCTTCCTCGCTCGTCTAATAATTTCCAGGGAGATCACTTTATCAAAAATCAATTTTCAGGTCGATTTAAGTTAGGGATGTCTGTAACTTCAGTTACATGGTTACGGTGGTTATTGTTACACACGGTATGACATACTGCTTAAAGTATTCGTTAAACTCTCCTCGTTATTTTTAGCAAGTGAATGTTTTCAGATATTGCAAATGACATTTTTACATTACTCGGTTCTTTATTAAAATCTCATTATATCAAATACACGACGTAGGAGTGTATAGAGACTTATATTTAATCCGATATGGGTAAACTGAACATTACCAAAATAAACCTTTCGCGGAGAAGATGACACAACCATTAGATGTTTTCTAGGCCTCTTTTCTCTTTTATTTTATACACATTGAGCCGACCCAACCCTCTTAAATGTTAAGTAACCCGACGAACGATATGACCCTTCCTCCAGATGTTTCCTCTATTGCACGGTTCGTGACACCTCGACCGGACGAGTCGAGTCGCACTGATCCACGTGGCACGGGCCATGACTTAATTCAGAATAATAAAGGTATATAAATATACATAAACTCTGGACAGATAAAAATTTCCAAAGGGACGCATAAGTGAATGCCTGCATTGTTTTTAAACTTGTCATTTGTGGTATATCTGTGTGATGTTCATATTCAGTTAAAGGAACCTCTATTTTCTCTTGCTTTACCCTTGTTAGAACGTTTTGGCAGGAAATAACGTATAGTGTAGAAACGACATATAATGTACAAAAAACAACGTATAGTGTAGAAACGACGAATAGTGTAGATATAATCAACGAACAGTGTAGAAATTTCTTCACTGTGCGTTCTAATAATTGTCCCAACGTATTGTGTAGATCGAATTTAACGTATAGTGTGGAAAAAATTTAGTCTTCGTGAGTGGTTACAAAGAAAACACATTTTTTATATGGAATTTCTTTAAAGCCAAAATCGTGTTTATTACTTCCAGGCTACGCGCACGTGTGCGCAGATGGGTGTACATAACAGGGATGCGGACTGGACCATCCGGACAGGACCGGTCCGCGGTTCAGGGGTGAACCGCATCACGGTCCGGATCGCCATCGTTGGACCGCTTTGGACCGGTCCACCCACCCCTATCCGGGCCAATTTTTCGCGTATGGATATACATTTTTTTCAATTACAAAGATATGCTTCTTAATTTTTCGTGAAACATGTTTTTCATGTATATATATTAAACATACAACAAAGGGAGAGAAAAAAAAAACGACGACACAACTGATAATCCTTTTAACATTAGAACTTAGGTCTGTATATCGACCAAACATTTTAATGAGAAACTGATTTTTCTTTGACGCTATCTTTACGGCAGTGCCGACAAGTTTAAATCAAGAGAGCGGGAAGTGGGAAGTTGGGTAAAGAGGGTCACTGGATGGAATAGCTGCACTGTAACATATCGCCCTAAAAGATCAACAAATTTACAATGTTTACCCCAATTTCTGTGATAGTCAAATTTGCAGAGGGACGACCCACCCATGGGCCGTTCGTTTATGGGGTTGGGGAGGTGTTGGTTCAGAGATTTTACGTAGAAATATATAGCAACAATCCTCAGAAGTCGCTTAAAACGAGTATCCACCGTTCGAACTTAAGATTCTATATACGGTTCAGTATTTCCATGAAAAAATTAGTTGAAGCGTAATATATAGGCCTAGGGGGACTGCGATATTCGCCAAGAAGGACCACTCGCCCCAATTGTTATGGAAGACTATTCTCCCCTATGTGTTTTTGCCACTATTTTTAGAATACGGAAAAAACAACTTTGGTTTAAATATTCCTCATTACCACCAGTGGCTGATCCAGGATTTTCAGTTAGTGGGGGCATGGGCACGAAAATATGATATGACCCTGCGGAAAATACCACGCTATTACTACGGTCGAACCGAAAATTGGTACGGATATGTTTTGCGACAACAGGGAGTAACATGGGATAGGTCTCCACGGCGTGCGAGGTCACATTTCAACTTTTTTGACGTTTTGTGGCATTTTCTCTCGGGCTGTCTCAGCGATTACGAGGTGGATTCGTTCTGCTTCTCCCAGGCGAAGCCGGGTACCCCAATAGTAAGGGATGCCACTTGGGAGTAACAATTTAACACTGAAATCTCCATAGACATTGGTTCCCCAGAGCAAATTTTCGTCTGGGGTACATTGGGCGTAAAAGTTTAACACTGAAAAATCCATAGGGTTTTGAATGGCCATTCAAAACCCTATGGGACTTTTCAGTGTTAATTTTTTACGCCAGAAGTTTTACGCCCAAAGTCCCAAAAACCGTATGGGAATTTTCAGTGTTAAATTTTTACGCCCAATGTACCCCAGACGAAAATTTGCTCTGGCGAACCAATGTCTATGGTGATTTCAGTGTTAAATTTTTACGCCCAAGTGCCATCCCTTACTACTTACCCCCAGTCAGTAACACATAACGTGACCCAATGAAAGTTGAGTGTACAGAATGATACGTTAACAGTGTAATCTCCGAAGAAGCCAATCAGGGATTATGTTACGTCCAAACAGTTGGCTAAAGTTAATAGCAAATCATGAAACATGGACTGGTTAATCGATGAGTAAAACATAATCGGCAAACCAAACAACTTATAACAAAACAATCGCCAGTATGACAGTAGGTGGTTTTCGACTCATAAAATACCAGGACTATTGGGAAGCAGCTAGTATCAAATTCCCACAGGAACCGGACTTTTGGGGGAGCAAATTCTTTCTGTGCAAAACTTCGACGTCATCCAGCTTGTTACGGCAAGTGGCACAGTACTGCATATATAGTATGCTAGGGTGAGTATAGTGATATATGTACACACGGGGTTATGGGTATATATTATGGGAATGTGATGGGAAATTGAGGAGAACGGTGAGGTTTTTCTTGAAAGTTTCCCCTGCGAAACGGTTGACGATGCCAACGATGCTGTGACGTCATGATGTGCAAGGGGCCGATGTTATAGTGACTTTAACCACCGTTGTTGTCCAATGTACAGCCTATTATTCGGGTCAGGGGGTATTTGGCTTCTCTCGGGAAGTAATGCGGTAGAAGCTGTATATATCCATGTAAATGTACTATACTGAGTCAAAAAAGAAAGTATAATAAACTTTGAGGAGCAATTGTTTTTAATATTATCGACTTTAATCCGAGTCTAGCTGTATGAATTTGCATAATTTCATGTTCTTACTGTTTCTAGCGTCACGTCAGGACGTCGGAATTCAGACATGGGGTGAAATGAAAAGTTCACACATGCAGTCAACAGTGTGTATGTCCACCATTTGCCTCTTGGATGGCAAGACATCGACTGCGAATGGACCTGATAAGGCTTTGGATGTCACCTTGTGGTATTGCGTTCCACTCCTGCCTTAGATCATTACGTAAATCGCCTAACATCTGAAGATCATGAAGTCGTACCCGACGGACCAATTGATACCAAAGATGCCCGATTGGCGACAAATCTGTCGAAAGTGGGGGCCAGGGACGAAATTCAATGCTCTGCTCCTCAAGAAAGTCACGACAGATATGCGCCACGTGACATCGGGCATTGTCTTGCTGGAATAACTGCAATCCGACGTTAGCGTTGAACAACGGGACAACAACATTAAGAATTTCGTCCCTATATCGCTGTCCATTCAGATTACCATCTATGAAGACCAACTGCGTTCGATGGTGCAAGGAAATTCCTGCCCAAACCATTACACCACCCCCGCCGAATCGGTCGCATTCCCGTACGCAAACATCAGAAAACCGGTCTCCTCGTCGGCGATACACTCTTGCCCTACCATCAGCGCGCCGTAGACAAAATCGTGATTCATCACCAAAAGAACTGTGCCCCAACGCTGCTGAGGGCAGCGAACACGCTGACGTACCCATTCTATTCTGACGGTTTGATGACGTTGGATAAGGATTGGTCCGTGGTATGGACGCATACTTAGGATGCCGTGTTATGTGAGTCTGTTGCGGACAGTTTGTGCACTGATTCTATTGTTAGTTGTTCTACCAGGAGTAATTGCTGCTGTCCTCGTCGCCGGAAGGAAGAGATCCCGAAAGTGAGACGTCCTGATATGTCGGTCTTGTGCTGGGGTCGTAACTCTTGGTCGACGTGAGCGCGGTCGGTCGGTAGTAGATCCAGTGGTTCTGTACCTTCCAATGAGAAGGTAAATAGTGGCCACAGTGACTCCGAACTCAGCAGCGAGCTCATCTGGAGGTATCCCAGCCTCATACATACCAATGGCACGCAACCTCTTATTTTCGGTTAACCTTGGCATTTTTTATAATGTCGGAAGACAAAAACTAGCGTGTTTTCTCAATAACCCAGGCTCTCTAGCAAATCGTCGGTCACCCATTCAATTTGACATTCTCGGGTAGCACGTGCTATTTTGAAATCCGTAGCAAAATTATATACGGTTGGGTGGACAACAACAACATGCCATTAAACTCTTTGAACGACTTTTTGTCCACAAACATGCAACATTAGAGCTATTATATTTCATCCTTTCTGCTATTTTTCACATTTGTTTCTATTATACTTTCTTTTTTGACTCAGTATATTTGCCCCTGGTACCACCAATCGACATCATATTATCATCCTATAACTGGTATAGGTAATATATAATGCCAGGGCAAGCGGTATAGTGGGGTGGGGTAATGCATGGTCGTCTAGTGCGGTATTTCGAGATAGTCCTTGGTTGTTTAGAACGGTAGTATAGTATGGGCGTTATATACCCCCGTAGGCCCCATCTTAATCTTTGTTGCATTAAACTCCTACCGATTGCTTTGTATTTTCTATATGAGTACTTTGGGTAGAACATTACGCTAGGCCAGGCGGTATTGAGGGGTTGGTTGGGTAAAACAAGGTTTTGTATTGTGGTAGTATATGGTGTACGTTCTATACCCGTGTAGTGTAGGTCTACTGTTACTCCTTAGCACTATTAATCCACCCTTTACTTTATATTATTCTATCACTGGTATAGGTAGTATATTATGCTACGGAAAGCGGTATCGTGGGGTGGAGAAATGCATGGTAGTTTAGTGCGGTGGTATAGTGTGTACGTTATTCTCCCCTGTGGGTCCCACCTTAACCCTTGTTGTATTAACCTACCGATTGCTTTGTATTATTCTATGACTGGTATATGTAGTACGTTATGCTAGGTAAAGCGGTATTGTGACGTGGGGTGGGGTAATCCATGGTTGTCTAGTGTGTTAATATATCCTTACTGTCTTCTGTTAGCCATTAATACTACAATCCATCTAAGGCTCTGTGCTGATCCACAGTTGGTATAGGTAGTGCCCAATGCTTGATCATGCAGTATTGTGGGGTGCATGGTCGTCCAGTACGATAGCATACAGTGTGAGATATGTACCACTGGTGGTCTACTATAAGCCGTACAAAACCATATAATGCTTTGTACTGTCCCATGGGTAGTTCGGAGTGGGAGATCATATGGTGTAAACTTGGTTCCAAGAAGAGTATAGGTTGTTTTTCAAGACATGGCTGGTGGTAGTGGTCATGATCTGAGAAAATTAACATGACTGCAGTAGTGCTACAAGTCAGTGGTAGTGTTACGACCAGTATTAATCGTACAGGGCTGCGAGGCTGGTGAAATATTACAGTACTGGGTGACTACAGTAGGACTTGATCATAGATAAGGTGGTAGAGACTATGGTTAAGTCAGTAGTAATGTAACAAGTCAGTGGTAATCGTATAAAAGATGCAAGGCGGATGAAACACTTCAATATTGGGTGACTACAGAAGGACTTTGCCATAGATAAGATGGCAGGGACTATGGATAAGCCAGTAGTAGTAGTACAAATCAGTGGTGAACGGGCAAGGTTGCAAGGTTGGTGGAACACTACAGTATAGGGTGACTAAAGTAGGACTTGATCATACAGGCTATATATTTACATTTATATTATAAGTTACTTCCGCTAACATGTATGGTATGTGAAGATTTAATACCTGGATGTCGATTTGTAAACACCGAGCCGATATGTTATAATACTGATATATGCATAAAAATAAGTATGTTACCCCCCCCCCCCCCACCCCCCCCCCCCCCCGCAAGGGCCCCACAACTTCCCCGGCAGGAAAGATTACTAGTGTCGGTAAAAATACCTTTTGTGTAAGATGGCGCCGCATATGGGCTATTAAACGGCGTATCTCGCGAGATTCCGTTATGGCTTAATAACATCTGAAATTTCCAAAATGTGAATTAAGTGCTCGAATGCGTACGAGACACCACATATCACCACGATGATGACGTCACAACATGTCGAGTTACCAGTGGTACGAGTAGGTATAGTTATATAGCATGAGATCCCACATGTTAGATCTCCCATGCTGGGTCCACCACCGGGGTCCACCCAATACGAGCTGAAAAACTTCTCATATACTACTAAAATATTGACATATTTCAAAGATAATAAAACAAAAGCTACCTCCAGCACTCTCTGTTCATCGGTTGCACAGAAAACGTCTTTCTTTATATCTTCGAGTTCCGCTTGAGAAATATCTAAGGTATGTGCTAATTGGTAAAGTTCCTCGCCATGCTGACTGACCAAAGTCAAAAGGAATTCATCAGACATTGGTTCAGGAAACTCTGCAGAAAAATAATAGTTTAAAAAATCCCATAGATAAACTGAATTAACTCATGTGGTCTGCTCCGAAAAGATTTCGTTAAAACACAAATCCATGGCCTTTCGAACGGGCATGCATATAATTTTGAAAGTTCGTTCAACTGGACAAACTCGAATCTAAGTACTAAACTAGAAATGGATCTCCCCGTATATGAAAAATAGTTGTCTGTGTCCCAAGCCAGCAGAGCGGGCAATCCGACCGGTAAAAACAATGCTGACAACTAACTTCTAACTGACACATAAAAAGAGAACATTAATCAATTTAAAACAGATGACTTATCAAAAGTCTTCAAACTGCCAAGTTCAGTTTCAAAACTGTTTTCTTACCGTCTGCTTGCATAGCTTCCATTCCACCCTGTTTTCTCTTCAGCCACGCTAAGAATTTATCCTCCACTGCTGGATCTCGTAACCATTTCTGCAGTTCTTCTTGAATGAATTCAACAAGATCTTCTCTATCCGTACGCCTTAGTGCAATCACTAACATGGGTACCCCTAGGTTACTTTTATGCTTGCACCTGTCTCTCCACTTAACCAATGCCTACAAAAGACAGTACCCCGTTTTTAACTAAACAGAAAATGTATTTCCCATAGGGGTTGAATACTCAATACAATTTTCACAAAATACAGTTTCATTTCATTTTATGCGTGATATGGTCAGTTTTATAACCCGTAAGAGACCCGTTGTAGTTGCCAACCAGACACGGTCAGGACAAAACCAGTATCAATGTGATTAGAATCCCGAGAATAATGCCCAACAAAATAGCTGCCTTTCAACAGAATACTTTTGGTAGAATTTAGACAAGAGTAAACAAGCGTAAATGGTTATATATGGTTTAGGATTCGACAGAAATTGACACCAGGTGGCCATAAAAGACCAAGAGTGTGTTCAAAAATATGGGTCCAGAATAAAAAATTGATAGCTGATGGCATTAGCTTGACCAGTATAGGCCTCTTTTGCCACTGAAGGTTCATATCGGGGGTCATTGGATATCTTCAAACAAATGGCTATTTTGGGTCATAATATTATTTTGTGATGTTGTTTAGGTCGGAGTTTAGGTTCAACTGAGACTCTCCGCGTGCGTTTCGGTTGAACATAAGCTCCGAGCCGCAAACCCAAGACAACGTGAACGTCAATTCATCACAATAACGTAAACGTTCCAATAAGACCCTACCCATAGCCCAAAACCCACATCGGGAAATGAGCAAGTCAACTTTTAACGATACCAAGTTTAGTAAATGAACCTCTCGTGTACCCCACAACTTCACTGGACAAACAAATAATCAATAATTCAGAAAAAGGTCGCGGTCAGGCCGTCTTAGTTCAAATCGTAAACCGATGTGTAATTTAAGCAACACTTTATTTGGAACCTCGTCTGTTGCACGTGTGAAAAATCTAGAAAAATGATACGGTTTGCAAGTCATTTCGTTGATGAAATAAATGCGAAACAGGCAACCTCAATTCAAATATTTCGCGCCGTGACGCCAAACAGTAACATATGCTACTGGAGTCAAAGCCTAGAAAAAAAAACTACTCGAGCTCTTGTCCAATCAGATGGCGAGGATTTTTGCCTTATTGGAACATACGTTCTTTGAAACTAAGTAACAGAATAAACATATATAATATACTGCAGGATTGTTAGCAGTATAATAAGCAGTTTAGAAAAATAAAAAAAATATACCCTTCCCCACTCCCAAGAAAATATAGAATATATAGGTACTAGGGCCGGTAACCAGACTTAAACCACTCGTAAAATAAGGGTTTTAACACTCGGCTCTTTAACGTCGTATGTTTGAATGAAACATCGCGAAGTGTGAATGTTTCCAAATCGGCAAATTGGGTCATGTCAAAGGTCAAGTTGGATGTAATTCCTACTATAGGTGTAAATTTTAGTAATGGAATTCCCATTGAAACCGTTTTAACCGCAGTAGAAGCTTTACACCTGTAGTGGAGTTAAAAGATAAAATTTAACATACGACCTTTCCACAGATAGTAAAATGTAAAATGTAAAAAATAGTAACATGAATACTAACGTACGTTGCTATTTCATAAATTGCACAATTTGTAATTTTGTACATCCATTACAGTATAATGAACGAATCTGCATGTGTTTAAAAGTGTAAAGCACTGATTTCTATAATCTGGATTGCTGGAACGTCAGAGAAAAACATCGCAACTCCATATGTCCTGCTCCTCCCTCAGGATGGCATCATATAAATCAATGCAGTAACTCCTCCAATTGATGACGTTTGATGACATGAAAGTTGCTACACTGTGACTGCAGCCACAGCCTAACACCTTTCACGTCATCAAACATCATACTACAGCCTAGCACGAAAACTAGTAACATGGCATTAACGTAACAATATCAGAACATGTTTTGTGCCAATAATAAGAGAAATAAGTTGTAAATATTCAGTTTGCATGAAAAATGTGAAAAATGTGCACATCATTATCGTATTCATTTTTCGGAGACAACAAAACGCATTCTTTAACCCCTTACCAAACGTAATAGACAAAACTGGCTAATGCTATTTACATAAATCACCATGCAATTTTTATTATTTTTTGTCTCAAAAACATAGCTTATGACCCCTTATTGGAACGAGCTCGTTTAGCTCGTTCCAATGAGGTGCCATAAGCTATGTTTTTGAGACAAAATATGGAAATATTTAGTTATTCTAGAATTTTGTTTGCAAGTGTCGTCTGCCTTTCGAGTTAGGTAAAGGGTTAAAAAGGTAACGGCGATTGCGAGGCGTCGACAAAACATTTTTGTTGGGCATTGTCTATTTGTGACAGCAACATTCGCCAAAGATGGCGGCTTGAAGGACTCCTTTCTATTCGAAACCAATGAGTGTTCCAGTAATTCTATCGTACATGTACAAAGATAAGTGGTGTGGACGTGTCTTTTTTCACAGATTCATAACATTGTATTCATCAAGTGAATACATGCACCTTGGACAATAATGCCCATTGATGGGAACAGAAACATAAACATTAATAAACATGCGTCGCTCATGTCGCCAAAGAGAACAGGAGCGGAATAATGCATTCAGCCAGTATTCCTGTCAAAATCGGAAGTTAATCTCATGTTGAATAGGGTGTTTTACATGCGGGTCCTTATTTCTTACCCAGCACTCATTTTCTCTCATATGATTACTACCTAATTACCTCAAATTTCTTTTCTGGGCTTGTTGTCGCAAAATCTCCCTCGGTGTATACGCCCAAGTAAACGCTAACGTTCACCCACTGGTCTTCATCATCGAGTTCTTCTGCTAATTTTGTTAATAACGAATTCCTTGTAAACCCTGACAAAGAAATATATTTCTATTATTAAGGTAACTGTTAAGACCTAATTGCTGCGTAACAATCCACAATGGATAAAAGGAAAAGGATAACAACAATAACAATAACGACGGAAAGCTGTGCTTCCGTTTTTTGCATATCCTCGTCATTCACATCCTAAATCGCGGCATCATATCATGCCATGGATGGAAACGGAGAGAGGCTGAGAAAAATAGGCCCATCTTCCCGATTTTGTGAGAACCTACACAATAATTTTGGATTCCCTCATAGATCTCCCTTGTTTTCTCAATTTCCTCACGACGAAAATAATGGATTAGCTTTTTGTCTTCTCGATTTTGTGGGGACTTGTTTGTCACCTAGAATGAAAGGAAAACAAGTACCCACAAAGGTGGTTAAACCAGGCCGTCGGTGGATGTGTGTGTTAGAGAGGATGTGTGTGGAAGTATGTGATGATGGTGTGTGTGTGTTGTTGTTGGGGGGGGGGGGGGGGTGGGGGTATCCAGACTAGAAAATTTTATCATTTTGAAAGTGTTACCTCGACCATTTTCAGGTAATCCTTTTGTCAACTCATCTATGGCCAACGGTTTTATCACTCAGAAACAGAATACCCTTCGAGATAAATTTTTAAAAAATTTTCACCTCCAAAACATAGCTTGTGTCTCAGGTGGAGAAACACGAGCGACGAACCGGTAGAAAAATGCTACTAAACGGATATACACAGAACAACACGCGTGTGTGAATGGGTTAATCGATATGGCACGAGTGCCAGCGCAGAAGGATGGAACGAGAGGCCACTACGCGTGTCGTTCTGTGTTTATTACACGCCTTCACGTCATTTAAAACAATTATTTGAAGGACACTCAGCAATTCATTTGACAACTATCAACAAAAAAGAACGCAGTTTATCGCCAATCACATTTGCGAGGGGAACCCGTGTCACTATTTCGTCCCCTGAGTTCCAATGTGTTCTATTTGCCTACTGGTACATGGAACACACTGGAGCTCAGGGGACGATTTTTAGGTATTATAGCGATTCATATTGTAATTGCGGTGAACGATTTGTAGAAAATTCCAGTGAAATTTCGCTTCTATTTAAAAATAGTCCGTCAATGATTTTTTTTTATTTTCCGCATGGTTTAGTGTTGCTGTAGATGGGGATCTCAAAGAACAGGCGTGTAATAAAAAAACTCTTATGTTTTTAGTGGGTAAAAAAAGTATCTCATTCGTTACTGCAAGAAAATATTTCATTGTCTCGTGAAAACTTACTTTTCCTTGCATTCACGAATGAGATAATTTTGATACAGCAACACTGATAGGTACGGTCTATACGACCGTGGTAGTCGTAAATGATTTCAAACAGAATTTTATGCACTAACAGTGTTCACCCTGGTCCGAAATTATTTGGTGCCAAGTGGAATTTTTGTTCGGTGCCAAATGAATTTTTTTGGTGCCAAATGAAAGATTTTAGTGCCATGTGGAATCTGATTGTAAATGTGAACAAATTAACCATGTATCGTCCTGTGAGTACCACAAGGCGCCATCTGCTATTCCAAACACTGCAGATAGCACCTTGTTGCTCTCAAAGTACGATTTTTTAATTTCGCATTTCTTGGCTCTTTTATCCCTTTACCTAACACGAAAAGCAGACGACACTTGCAAACAAAATTCTTGAATAACTATTTTTTTCATTTTTTGTCTGAAAAACATAGGTTATGAACCCTCTTTGGAACGAGCTCGTTCCAAAGAGGGGTCATAATCTATGTTTTTGAGACAAAAAAGAAATGAAAAAAATAATAAAAATGAATTGGCGTTTTTTTGTGAATAGCGCTGGTCGGTTTTGACCGTTACGTTGGGTAAAGGGTTAAGTGTTTTATTTGCAAAAATACCAAAAAATATTGATGAAATCCTACTTACTCTGTTTATTCACTCGACATAAAATAAATAATTAATTATCTTCTAGAAGGCTTATAAAAAAAGTAAGCAAGATAAAAAAGATTAAGCAACAAAGAAATGTTTTGATAACAACCCAGTTAATTAAATAAAGTATAAATCCAGTTAACAAAGAGCCATGGTTGAGTCTGTTAACTACACATTACTTCACAGGTGTGAATTCTGTCTCGCCTGTGTTGTCAGACAGCGATTTTATCGCAAACGACGCACTGTAATAATAAGCTACACCGCTTTTGAGACCTACCGTAAATGTATATTTGTAGTGCCAATGTTTGGTGCCAACTGGTGTAATTTTGGTGCCAAACGATTTGTTTTGGAACAAAAGGCACCATTGGCACCCGACAGCCTGAATACTCCACCACTGATTCACTTGATTTACAGAGATCACTTCTATAAAACCTTTACACTGATTTTCTGGAAAAGTACTTCAAACTTGGGAAAACAGATGGTATAAATGATCATAAGAATTTCAAAAGGAGTAGCAACTTTCATATCGGTAAATTTTCACATATTTTAAAATGCCAGTGCTTCATTACAACCAATTACAAGCAGGGAAAGAAAATACGATTCTGGACAGAGGACGCGGAAGCTCGATAAAGCAAAGGGGCACAAACTTTCAAGGCTACTGTGGTTCGGCCCAGGGCGAGAAAAGTTACAATCGTTTATCGGTAAATGTACCACAGCACAATATAGTCTCTCGTTTAGAGGAGCATGCAGCGGTGTGGTCACTGGCTCACTGCCCTGACCAGTTCTTCTACTTCAATCATCTTCTAACCCGAAGGCTAGCCTCGGGTTGGTTGATGCTTGAAGTATACACCTGGAACTTACATAAGCACTCCCTGTTTTTTTCGCAGTAGTGTTAATAGAAACTGCCATTACATTCATGCTATCTTTCAGATGGTCAAAAGTGATTGTTTGCGGAAAGAATGGTCTATTGGAAAATGAAAGACAACACAACGATGCAAATATGCAGTATTTTAATAGAGCTAATTACACATATCTGTCACTAACGTTTTTAATGGAAAATGTTCTCTCGACAATTATGGTGCTGGAGTGGTCCATGATGAAACAATGCTGGTAATTACTGACAAAAAATGTAACTTGTGATCTCCTGAACACAATAGCAGTGTCTGATGTCAGTAGCGAGTGTATCCACCACGAGCCCGGATGACAGCCTGAACCCTCCTAATGCTACCAGTGAGCCTTCTAATACGGCCAAGAGGCAACTACTGCCACCCTCATGCAATGTAGCTTCCAAATCGGCCAAATTCTATACAGGCGGATCTCTTGCTTGCACATGACGTCCAAGAAAGTCCCATATGTGTTCTAAGGGATTCAAATTGCAGGACAAGGTAATGTTGTAATAGCGTTGATCTGAAGGAATGCTCTCACAGCATGGGAACGATGTGGCCTTGCATTTCGTCCACGAATACAGGGCGAGTAGCCAACGGGTGGTAGTCAAAATGAGGCACGCCAACCGGATTGAGGATTTCCCCGATGTGCTGATGACTATTGAGATTCCAACGTACAGTCACTATATCAAGTTTACAATCATGAGAGAAGCATCCCCATGCCAATACTGATTCCCCACCATAAGGAACAGTAGGTCTGATGTTCCTGGGCACGTAAGCAGTATTTTTATGCCTCCACAGTCTCATGCGACCATCTATGACGTGAAGCAGGAACCTACTCTCGAACTGACCAATGGCCTCTCATCCACGTCCTGAAATTCCAATATTGTCGTGTCATACACCACTCCAAACGTCGTCTTTGACGCTGGTCGGACAGAGATGGACGCTTTATGACACTTCTGGACCCCATAACCAGTGCTTTCAGACGGTTTCTGGCAGTTCTGTTGCACAAATGCCTGTTAGGGAGCCAAAGGCTTTTCAAAACCCCATTCGAGGCAAAGGGTTCACGCCTAATGAAGTATGCCAGACTCCGATCGTTCCGAGGAGAGGTCTTTTGGGGTTGTCCGGGCCTTGGTCGGGCCTTAACATCGTTGGTTTGTTGGTGTTTTCGGACAAGTCTGCTGATGACAGAATGACTATAGCCAAGTTATCTTCCAATAACTTTGAAAGACACGCCAGTTGCATGAATGCCAAGGATTTGCCATCTTAGTGCCTCTGACAGTCTCCTCCTTGCCATGTCAACATTTATTGATAAAAGAAGTGACAGATTTTCTTGTTTTATACCCAGATATTGCATGTGGATGATAGTGTTTTTGTGACATTCGTGGGAAGCATGCTTCACGTGGACGAGGGGATGTGTTTGGGGTACGCTATCAACCAAAAAACATCATGTTTCGCTCGATGAAATGTACTGCAAGACACGGCAATCCTTAACACATAATAATCAGTAACAACAACTTCACTACCATGAAACATTTCAGGGTGTGCTTAATTGAGTGCCAGATGTATAGAAGAAGCGGACGGAAGCGACCAAAGGTGGAATTCTTTGACCAACTGTTGTTTGGATTTGCAAATAATATATTACGGGAATACCTTAAAATTGACACGTTTGCATGCGATCCATTTAAGCTCATTGTGTAACCGCACAACATGTCTGTGGAAAAAAGTGGAGGGGCACGTGTCCCCGTACCCTCTGGAACTACCGCGTCTGATTCTGGAAATTATAATACTGAAAGTTTCAAAGTATTGACCCCATTTGCCTCTCGATTCATAAGATTGGCATTCTTCAGGAAAACTTTCTGCCCCGCCCTTTGGTTAAACGGATGTACACTCACTATCCCATTCCATTAAACTGTGACTTATCTCTTGATAAAATCCACATGCATTCCGGACCTATCTTACCACGAAAATCCACTTTCTGTATAGTTATCTCTCTTGAAATGTATTGGACGACCGAGGAATGGTCCAATTCAGAAGCAAGTACTTGTTGAGTAAACTACTATGACATCAGTAGAAGATAAAGTCATGTTTCCGTGTGTTACTTCTAATAAACGATAACAACAAACAGCAGAAGGAAACTTTGCTTTTTATGGCAAGCTAATTGGAAGCACCTACATCACCGATAATCGACCTTTAAGAATATCTATCAGTATCACGCCTACTGACACTAAGTAAGCGTCCACTTTGGCTCTTTGTTTAGCGAATATGTTTTTGCATGAATTTACTAGTTTTTGTTCTACCCGGGAAACAAATTAGCAAATCTCACCTCCAAGAGCAATCTCCACACAACGGTTTCTCCCTTGCAGCGGATACACCTCTGCCAGAAGTTACTGAACTTTTTACGTCTAAATTTAGATTCACGGTTTCCCCCAATCCAAAACAAAACCGGAAACGTAGACGTTCAGTTCATAAGCATGGCACCACAAACATCAACAAAATCGTCGCCGGCGAAGTGTTTCTCGTGCTTGCGAGTATTGTTACTATTTTTAAGTTAAGTAACCCACGGTGCAGAAAAGAAAATGTTCAAATGAAGCTCAAGTTACTTAGTTTAACAATTGCACACTGCGTTGCAGTGCTTCATCAAACTCCATGTCGATTGTCGTCTGAGAATTAGATGACACGTGCGTTTATTTGTTTACAAATATCACGTGATTGTCGGTGTATTCTTACTCGGACTATATTTATTTCACTTTCCCCAATTTCTCATTGATTCAAACAGTATTTTTGAAAATTCCTTCTCAGGTAATAAAACCTGTTTAATTAAAAATCGGGCTGATTTGAATTTATGAACCCGTACAGCACGATGCCCAATCTGCAAGATTCTTGCAGATTCGGTAATTTCTGGCAGAGATGTATCCCGCTGAAAGGGAGAAATCATTGCGTGGAGATTGCTCCAAGAGTTCTATATTAATGGAAAAGATAGCGTCCTTTTTGTCACGACGCTCACACTGTTGTTACAATGAAGAGAAAAACGTAACAGAACATCTCAAAATGGCGAAAACTCCGTTTTAGAGTATTTTAACCCTTTGAACTCTAGTGGTATCTTCCATGCCAGTTCAAGAAAAAACAATTAGAAGGGTCCATATTCATTATTTAGGGTAGACTAATCAATATTTTCAACGTGCAGCCTCTGGGCTGCACGTTGAAAATATTGACTGGTCTACCTCACATGTATACCGAACTGCCATCCTATTTAATAACGTTATGGCGTATCATGTTCCTGGCCGGAAAAGCGGCCGCTAGGGTTCAAAAGGTTAAACGGGTTTCGACAGAGATTACTAGTCAAAAGTGCAAACTGATTGGGAATAAAATGTGAAAAGCCAGCTTATGCATTATAATATTACTTTACAGGAAAATGCCTGAAGTTTGTAAAATAATGCGCACATCGATGATACAAACTAACGCCAACATTTCAAAAGTTCAATTTTTATTTGAAATTCACATACCCTTAGTGCTAAATTTACTGACAGCTTTACGAAACCAAGGCGCGCTAACTTTACCGTAAATCTTTTCCAATGACGAAAATTGCCTGATGTTTGTGAAATTATGCTCACTTCGATGATACAACTTGGCTTCGGAATTTCAATTTGTATATAATTTCCAATACCCGCATTGGTTAAATTTACCTGCAGCTTTGCGAAATTAAGGGGAGCTAACTTTCCTGTGTATCTCTTCCAATGACGCAAATTTGTCAGCCATGCTTGCACCGTGAACATGTGAGCAGTATTTGGCAATTCGTGTTCGCGTAAAAAACTCAAATCGTCAAAGGAGGGTGCAGTGGCTCAGTTGGTAGAGGTGCAGGCTGCAAGCCGAGAGGTCCTCGGTTCGAATCCCACCTGCGTTAACCGCGTTGTGTCCTTGGGCAAGACACTTCGCCCTCATTGCCCACGTGGGAGCACGGTGACGCTGTGTACTAAGGCGTACTTCACGTCGATGTCTTCAACCAATGCTAACCCTGCTTGTGTGGAATTGGTATGTTGGGGAGCTGACAGTTGCTCGCCGTTGCTCGGTGGTTCTCTCCGGGTACTCCGGCTTCCTCCACCCGTAAAACTGTCACGGTCATGGTTAGCCATTGTGCAGAAATATGTGACCTTGAACACCAATAAATAAATAAATAAATCGACAAAGCAATTGAGAACATAAATTTGAATAACTGGTACCTTTGAATTCCAGTTCATCCTTTTTTCTAGACGTGTCAATAAGTGGAACTTGAAGCTGAGTTTTGTGGTCATATTGTACTTTTAGATCTTCTTGCGTGTCGCTTGTGCTCAAATCCAACAGTGCTTGTTGTTTTTCTTCGGGGTCTCGTATTTTAAGATGCATCACAAAGTAATTATCTCGGTGGTGATGATACTCAAGAAGGCGGTGAAAGTTCATTTTGGGAATAGCATTTCCTCTAACATCTATCTTAAAGAAGCACCCATTAAAAGTGTCAAACTCGTTCGTTATGTCACCTTTCACTTCACCGTATCCCTCACGAAACCAATCGTTTTTTCTCTCATGAATTTTGAGAGGAGAAAGCACTTCTAAAACTGTGATAAACCAAAATTCTCCGGCCATCCTCACTGGCTTCAGCATCACCATAAGCACCACGGTTTTCTCTTTTCTAATGGATCTTTGAAATATTTCTTCAGCATCTTGTTTTAATCTAGTTATATTGGTCTCTTTTCGTAAAACTTCAATTGGAACAAATCTATGATGAAATATAAACAAGAAATTGAAAATTCAAATAATCAAAACAAACATAGATGAAAAAAGGTGACAAAAAGCTTTATTTTTCTGAATTTTAAACGTTATGCACGAATGTTTCGATTATTTTCAATCCTTTTTCGAATAGAATATTTATTCATTTGCATTGCAAATGTGCCTCTAAGAATGTAAACAGCAATATAATAAACAGAGGTAGTTTTAACCCTCTACCTAACATGAAAAGCAGACGAAACTTGCAAAACATTTTCTTGAATAACTATTTTTTTTCATTATTTATCTCGAAAACATAGTTTATTACCCCTCGTTGGAACGAGCTCGACGGGCTCGTTCCAACGAGGGGTCATAACCTATGTTTTTGAGACAAAAAATGAAAAAATAATGAACATCAATTGGCGATTTTTGAGAATAGCGCTGGCCGGTTTTGGCCGCTGCGTTGGGTAAAGGGTTAAAGTACCCGATCAGGTGGTCAAAGAACAAACAAAGGAGATAAGACAACAGGACAGTTGTTATGACAACAGGCAAAATGAGCACATAATAATTTTATCAACCATTCGGTTAACGAAACTCAACAAGCACGAATTCAATAGTCGTTAGGGGAGTGAGGTGGCTCAGGGGTAGACTGTTGGACTTCTGTGCTAGAGATCCCGAGTTCGATCCCCGAGCGGGATGACCTGCGTTGTGTCCTTTGGCAAGGCACTTTATCCCGGTTGTCTACACGGGGGCACGATGACGCCGTGTACTAAGGCGTACTGCATGTCGATGGTGCACATGTCTTCAACCGCTGTAACCCTGCATGAGCGGAGCTTGAACAGAGTTAGAATGTTGAGGAGCTGACAGTTGCTCGTCGTTGCTCGGTGGATCTATCCGGGTATTCCGGCTGAAACTGTCACGGTCACGATTAGCCATTGTGCATAAGTAAGTGACCTTAAACCCCAATAGATAAATAATAATACATAAATAGTCGTTAAAACCAAAAAGTCACATTCCATTGATCAAAATAATGGGACTCCGTTTTCAATTCTCCGGACACAATGGCACGTGAGAAATTTTCTTCGACTTGAATAAAATTGTATAGGGATATATAAAAACAATCAAACTCATTCCAAGTGTAAGTTTCCCATCGGGCAATTATATTTCGAACCAAATTCAATTTATTTCATGAAGTCACTCAAGAGATATGTTGGTTTTTTTAGAACTACTAGGGAATAATATTTTTGTAATGCGCAAGCATCTTTTTAAATAAATGGCGTCACTTCGTAATTTTTTGAAGCAAGCAAATCACAATGAAAGTGATGTTACATTTCAAAGTTCACACGCTATACATTCAAGTATTACGATTAATTTTCTTCTTTTTTTAGGGTGGGGGGGGGGGGGTGGGGGTGGGGGTGGGGGGCAGGATCATGGTGAATTGTGTGTGGACTTCGTGGATTTAATAATGTATTTCGAGGGAAACTTCACTTACAGTTCGTTGTAAGGTTTTTGTTTTTGTGGGAGTTTTTTGTTTGTTCATTTTTTGAAAATAATGACATGACTGTGTTTAACGCTTTCGCTACCGAAAGCGACTATTGTCGACTATTTTATGACGATTCTCCGTACATTCTGGTATGCACAGAGCAAGCCTACCATCTGATTAATTGCTGGAAAGGGCTCAGAGAGCCCTTTCCAACAATTAATCAGATGATAGAATTTCAAGTATGCCATAAATCTGATTAAACTTCCTCGCATACATGCGTACATAGATGTCCCCCATATATGGATAAAGTGGGCGTGGAAGTAAAATGGTTAACAGTAACACTGAAACAGTGCACCAGACGTGCGTGCGTTCGTTTCTCGCGACGTCAAGCGACTGTCAATGTTACTGCAATAAAGAAACAAGATCTTTTATCTCCGAATTTTTATCGCTCCTGATATCAGCAGTTTGGAGTTGCGTTTTTGGAAAATGGTAGACATCAATAAGGCTGCCTACATCAAAGTTGTAACATTTGTGTCTGCAATAAGCAGTGTACTATTACTTCATAATTACGCCATTGTAAAATCTTAGATATTGCGTGCATTCTTTGATGGTGAATTCCGTTTTGATTGATCAATACTTTGCTGGGAATAAACAGTCTTGATGAACTTTCAAATGAACTTGAAATGATGAAGAAGCACACGCGTCGAGAGTTTCTGGAAAAATGCATTCTTGATACCAACTACCATGGTCCGTTTTTTGTATGCACAGGATGAAAGAGGATACTAAATGATGCACATGTGCTGCACATATGTTGTTTTTATTGGGGTTTAATGTCAGTTTCGAAATCCAGTGTCACATCGTATGGGACAGTTTTGCGGGAGGTAAAGCCGGAGTACCCGAAGAGAACCATCGAGCATCAGAAAGCATCTGTCAGATTCCCCAACGTAGTAACTTTAGTATACAGCGCCACCGTACCCAAATGTGGGCAATCGGGATGAAGTGCCTTGCTCAAGAACAAAACCCAGTTACTCTTGGCGAGGACCGAACAGTGGACCTTTCGGTTTGAAGTCCAATGCCGTAACCATTAAGTCACCGTGCTCCCCATATATCGCCTACATATATTATTTACATACATGGGTTTCATAAGGTAGTTTAGGGAGTATGACACCCCAACCCCAATAATTCTTAGTCGGGACATTCTCATCTGGATTGGAAACTTAGACGTCGATGAGCTCTTACTTTGTAATGATTTTTGGTCTACGAGTACGTATTAATTAAATAAGATGTTGCGTTTCGATTACTACTTGTACCTTAGAGATGGGCAATATACCGAAAAAAACGAACTGATGCCGATATCATGGGGATACTGAAAAACCGAACCTGACCAATCGTTGAATACCGATACCGCCTGAATTTTAAATTTTTTACTTCATTTACAAAAAATAAGTCCCTGTTAACCCTTTCAACCATGGTGGTATCTTACATATCAGCTCAATGACAGCAGCGGGAAGAGTCCATATTCTTTATTGAAAATATTGATTTGTCTACACAGCACCTTTTCTTAAAAGCCATCCTACTTAATGAAATTATGAAGTATCATGTTAACGGGCCGGAAAAAGGGCTTCTCGGGTTCAAAGGGTTAAGGCTTGATAACAGTTGAAAGGTTCATTTTCATGAAAGAAGTGACTTTTTCAGTTTTGTTAACCCTCAATGAACTGGGCAACTACACTGAATTTCCACAAGACTACAATCTGTTCATGTCCAATTGCTTGGCGTTGATTTTTAATCAAGTCTTGGCTACCTGTTCAGGCAGCCAACGTCTGACTAGAAATCACTGCCCAGGTGTTTTGTCTATTGTAAGCAGGACCCCTAAAGATGGCATGGTCAGAGCAATGCTCTGATATCACAAAGGATTGAAACAGGTCTTTAAACATTAAGGTGCGTTCAGAACATGTCACAAAATTACTGTAGATATGATTTGTGGTCATAAAAGAATGCCACTGTTGAGCTCATTGGCAGTGTCATTTATAGCGTTGTAGTAGAATTATACGACAACTTTTTCGGTATTTTCCTGATGTGAATTCCCCGTTGGTTCTATCAGCGAATCCCAGTCAAGTCAGGTACCGAATACCGAACCGATACCGAACTCAAAATTCCAATACCGCTCATCTCTGTTGTACATTTTAAATATAAAAAGATAAATTTAAAAGAAGTCTGGAGGTAATCAAGAATAATCCCGACTGACTAATTTTCCAGCTACATCATCAAGTCATGCCTTCAACGAAGGCATGTCTTGATGACGTGTTGGAATATTTGATAGTGGAATATTGACGTTCCTGCTCACATATACTATTCAAAACAAGTAGGAGATATTTGATAAAAGTGAGATATATGAAGAAATATATTTATATTTTCATCAAAAAGACAGTTGAGGCATTGCACTGTGACATCTGGTGAATGATTTCAGCGATAGTTGGGTGTCTGACAAGCACCCATTCCACGCACTGAGCTGTAGAAGACATGGATGGTCAGTCAGAGAATTTACCACATTGAGGCCAAGACCTCAATACTTTAATTCTCCTCGGTTCGCGAGACAAGCGCGGATCCGACGTGGCATACTCCTCACCAAACGTCCAATATCAACTTGACTGATGTTATTCCATTCTTCCTGCAGTGCAGCGGCGAGTTCCTAGACATTCGTAGGAAGCTGTTGGCGTTGTCATAGGCGCCTGCCAAACATATCCCAGACGTGCTCGATTGGTGAAAGGTCTGGACTTAGTGCTGGCCAAGGCAGTGTAGTCATGTTCTGCTCCTGGAGTAACTGTTGCGACACGGGCCTTGTGTGCTCTTGCATTGTTATCTTGGAAAATGAATCGACGACCGTGACGTCGCACAAAGGGCACCATATGAGCTGCTAACATATTGTCACGATAGTACTGCCCTGTGGCACGCCCTTGGATGACATGTAATGCTGTTCTGCTTGTCATGGTTATGCTTTCCCATACCATTACCGATCTACCACCAAACCGATCGTGCTGCCTAACAGTCACGTCATAGTATTGTTCATTCCGCCACCGCCTCACTCTGTTTCGCCTGTCGTGGAAGTCGAGAGTGAACCTCGATTCATCGGAAAACATGACGTTGATCCACCGACGATTGTCCCAGCGCTTTCGTGCTCCACATCAATTACTCCTTGCTGCGATGTAACGTTAAGTCAAACGTGGAATTATTCGAGGTCGTCGAGCGTACAAATTCCAGCTGTGTAGGCGACTTCGGGTCGTCTGACCACTGACTCGCACATCTGTAGCTCGCTGCAACTGCTGTCCAATTTCTGAGGCACTTTGATGGCGGTTACGTAATGCTATGGTTCGGATGAAACGATTCTGGTTAGCAATTGTCGCCCTTGGACGACCGGATCGACGCCTGTCATCAACATTGCCTGTTTGATGGTAGCGTTACCACAAACTGCTAATCACCGATTGAGTAACGTTGAGAATTTGAGCCACTGCAGTCTGTCTGTTGCCAGCTTCCAACATGCCAACTGCAAAAGTTACGTTTCGACCAGAAACTGTGGACGAACGAGTTTATACCAAGAAAAGAACGATGAAACCTACGGAAAAGCCCGTCCAGTACAAATGAAAGTTTCAAAACGTACCCCACAGACATTAACGCGGCGCTCTTGCGAAAAACCTGCACGAACCTTTCGTGGGCCGGTGACATTCATGATCTACACAAAACTTGGTAGCATATTGATGTGTCCAATCACGCGTATCCAATACCATTTTCCAAAAATATCAACATCAGTTTGGATAATAATAACACTTTGGCCAGCCGATGATTTGTCGCTGTTCTCGGACGAGAAGGCCTTGGTTACCCCTGTACTCCCAACTGCCTCCCAATTCCCATGCTTCTCCTCTCCTCCCAACACTCGTAGACGAACTGCTTGATGACATCCCTTGCCCCATTCTTCCCAATCTCTTCGATTATCATATTAACCCTCTCCTTTGAGTCTCCCCCTAACCACATGTCCTTCATTCTCCCATCCCACTTCCCCATTATACTCCCAGTGAATCTTATTCTTTTAGACTGGTACTTTGGGAATTCTAGAAGAAAGTGTTCCAGGGTCTCCACCATGGCCAAATTACACATCTGGCACTCCCTTTCACTGTCCTTCCCAATTTTTCCCCTCAGCTCCAGAGATCGCGACCTCATTTTGATCAGCCGTGACCCCCCAAAGGTGCCATCAAGGTACTCTTCAAAGCTTGGCTTCTCTTTATCACGCAGGCCACCCAAAGACCTCTTTGATTTGACCCCCTCTCGCCAATTACGGTTACAATCCTCCATGACACTTTCTCTGACGATTTTTTTTTACCCTGGTTGGTTGGCCCCAACGTCCAGGTCCGAGATCTCCAATGAGTAGTTCTCTACTAGCTCCCTCACTTGGACCATCCATCCCGTCTTTATATTTGAGTTGAAAATTATCAGGAACATTACTTTACACCATCGGCTGTCTGGGAGATTTACCAAATAATTAAGATAACCGAGTTTTAACAGGTCTATCCTGTCCTTGATCCTCATCCACCCAAGCTCACCCCTGATTGCTTCTAGCGCTGCGGCATTACTCGACCCCGTTATCAATCGGCCTGCATCGTTCTGCAGGATTTCCAAGCTCTTTACGGCCGTCTGGTTTAGGGGTACCACTTCCGTACCGTATGTGATACTTGGCAGCCCCACCATTTCCCAAATGGTTTTCCCCACGAAAACCTTATTGAAACTGTTTTTCCCTATAAGTTTCATTTCGTTAAGGATTCGCTTCCCCTTCAGAATCAATTTATTTCTGTGGTTTCGGTAGATGCCTCTTCCTGTAATGTTTATATTTACCCCCAAATACACGTAATCACCTGTCTCTCTACACTGAGAAGTTTGCTGTTACCTTCCGGAATGCGGAACTCACCCACTCTCCACCTGCGAGTGGGGTCCACTTTGCGGCCCTCAGGTATAACTTTGCTATTGCTTTCATTAAGTTCGAGTCTCATTTGCTCCCATATTTCCCAACAATTCCCAGCATTTTTAGTTAGCCCCTCTTCGCTTTCTGACACTAGCACCATATCATCTTTGGATATCACCTACTTTTTTGAATAATATATTATGATCCCATGTTGTGGCGCTGCTGGTTTTTCGAACTGTGCTAGGCACGGTGCTATTAAAGGTATAAAAGCGAACAGAGAATTACGGCAGTTCGCTTTCCTCCCCACAACACTGTACAATCTCGTCAATCGAAAAGAGAAATGCGATACATTGAATTTAAAAGTAATTTTCCGTTTGTCTTTCGTGAATAGGGCATCGTCTCGCAATATTTCATTTATTGACTCTTAGCCCACCTAGGGGTAAGAGTATCGTACCCAAATCGCGATCCGATCCAGAAAGTAACCACTCTTGTGATCTCATTACTTTACATCACAAAACTATGTTACTGCAGGTCAACATAAAGTTCTCAGTTCACCAGTCGAATTCTGTAAGGAATCCGAAGCTTTTGTGTGCTGTTTGTTTACCCACTTTTCGTAGAGTAGAGTGCAGATTACCGTTAATTAAATGTGATTTCCCATTATCCACAAAGATATAAAGATATCTTTTCGTGCACTGGTGATAGCTATTGTAATTAATAAATATTTATTTCGCTTTGAAAACATCAAGATATTAACATACTTTATATGGTAGAACTACGCGGCGTAATCATAAAACTACATACAGTTAAAACTAGAAGTCCTGTCACGAACTGTGCGCTTATCTAGGCTTAATAACGCGTAGGAATTGCGCGCAATTGCCATATCGAATGGCATCCAAAGCACGGCAGGTTCTCCTGGTTACTCATAGCAAACACAGGCAATGTTTCTGCCAATGGACCTCCGGGTTACCCGGAGGTCCATTGGCTGAAACATTGCTTGTGCACAGGCCATATGTACAGAATTTGATAACCTTCCCCGGCTTGGCAATTTCAGGAGAGCGATTTTTTAGCTCTCCTTACTGCCCTCCTGAAAGAATTAAGGAGAGCGAAAAATTGCCCTCCTAAATATTTTGGTCTGAGATGATTGAAATTTTTGTTGTAAAGCAAAAATGTAATTTAACTTCGAAGTCACATAACATCACGTAATTTCATTTTGAAAGTGGTTTTGTGGTAAAAGGTAATGGCTGCAACTGTACCCAAACACAGTTGCAATCATTTGAAGCAAAATGGGTCACAGCAATATTTTTTTTCTGTCAGCTTCAAGTTCAATAACTGACATCACAGTTTGAGGGGTAATTATTCAAGGAATATTGGCACTATAATATACTACCATTACTACTATCCTGTCACTTGAAGCACTTGCACCAGGATGTGGCTGTAGATTCAAGCAGACCTGTTGTCCAAGAAAGTCATACGCCTACCACTACCACCTTCAACCCCCTTGGGGGGTTGAAGGTGGTAGTGGTAGGCGTATGACTTTCTAGGACAACAGGTCTGGGTACACACACAGGTCTTGTCAAGTGTGTGTTCGGTTGTTGAGTGAGACATCTAGATGTCTAAGAGATTTCGCTTCACCTTAGTAAAGTTAATAAAATCACTGATGTAGTCTGTTGGTTTCAGTTTCAATGAGTTTGTTCAACTGGATACTTAAAATGCTGTGTAAAGCTAATTGCTCTCCTAAGCTGATTGAGGAGAGCGATTTTTTGCCCTCCTGCATTTTTCAGAATGCCAGGCCTGCCTTCCTATGGTCACAACGCGTAGATTAACGCGCAGATCGACGTGCTATTTGTGCGCATTTCATGACAGGACTTCTAGTTTTAACTGTAAGTGGTGAGTCCTTGTTAAAAAATATTTAGTTTACAAACATGTTTAACAGTATTGTAATGTCCATTATAGATTCAGTCAAATCAGTTCTCGATTGAGAAACATTTCTTGCGTTGATTCAAATGAAAAGAGTGTTCATGGTACTTTTATACTCAATCGACTGGAATATTTCAGCTGGACGGTAGAGCAAACCCTATGTTCGCTTTTCCGATCAACTGAAATATTCCAGGCGATTGAATCTAACACATAGGCGAAGAACTATTTAAGGGCTCGTCTGGTGTCAGGCCACCGCGCATCGAATTCCTTACAGAATTTGGAAATGGATTTAACCCCTTGACACTTTAATTATCCTGACGTTCAAATGTCACTGCGAATTCAGTTTCTTCAACGTTTTTCAACATGCGACGTCAAACGTCGGAATGTACAAATAAGATATTTTTCAGATTAGTGATTATCTGGTTGAGGGCTAAATTATTTTTGGTGTCTGAATTTGTTATTCAAAACTTATTTTATTACAAATTATTGGAGAGTGCCCATAGGCACTCTCCAATAATTTGTAATAAAACAAATGTATATAAACAAAATATTATTTGTGTTGATTGAATACGAAATATAAGAAAGGAAAGTGTTGGCTTTTGCTCAAGTATCCTCATTTTTGAAAGCGCTGATAGTGGCTTCTAGCACTCAACCAACCTAAGTTAAGAAGTCTTGACATCAGGATTATATTAGTATTTTAAGCTGCGATAACATTTGGCTTAACGGTTGTCACCGAGCATTATTCGAGAGAAAATAGGAATTGAGGTTAAAACTTTAAAAAATCGAAAAATAATAACAAAACAAATGACCAGAAAGTACCAACACGCTGTTTGATTTCGTACCTCATAAGACGAACAAAAGCATCAAAGGGTTAAATCTTCGTTCATCATGTATGCAAACATGAACTGGGTGCCTGGAACACGATCTGAAGTGATCCGTTCCGGGAACAAATCGACATACGGTATGGCAAATTCAGAGGTTACCTTGTTCGCAACACATATCATGATCAACGATACGTGTCAGCCTATCAAGTATGTAATTTCATGTGACTTATTATGTACAGCTTCTAAGAGACAGCCGCCGAGGACAAACAGAAACCAAAAAGGCACTTGAAGAAAAAATAAGCTAATCTCCTATTGCAAATTACTACGTGGGGTGAACTGCAGAGAGGAGTTTAAATTGTGGCCAAAGATATATGTGATAATTATGTTATTTATGAAGGCTATTTTGAGCGTATACTACACATCGGTTACGGAAGAATTGCAAGCTTGAGTCCAGAACCCTCATGTAAAAAAGGTGATGTATTTATTTATTTATTGGTGTTTAAGGTCACACACCTATGCACAATGGCTAATCATGACCGTGACAGTTTTACAGGTGGAGGAAGCCGATTACCCAGAGAGAACCACCGAGCAACGACAAGCGGCTGCCAGCTCCCCAACATCGTAATTCTGCACTGCAGCACAGGCAGGGTTAGATTGGTTGAAGACATGCGCACCATCGACGTGCAGTACGCCTTAGTACACGGCGTCATCGTGCCCCCATGTGGGCAATCGGGGTTAAGTGCCTTTCCCAAGGACACAACGCGGGAGTCCGAATCGATCGCTCATACGGTCAACCATCCGAGGACTAACCGGGATCGACGTTCCTTAACTTCGGTGATCTGACGAGAACGGTTACCGCAACGCCACCGCGCTCCAAAAGGTGATGCACCCTCATCGTGGTTCGATGCATCTGAAAACACGAAAATATCGAGTACATCCACAGTGAATGAAAAGCTTGATTTAGATTTACAACACACTGCAGACATACTGTAGGTGATATTTTGTACAATGCCGTATACGCCCTGTGGAAGATATCACTTCGACAATGGAAATACCATTTAGCCATTTTCAAAAGTGATGACGACAGTATGTTGTTTTTGTTATATACATCAATGTCCCCACCAAACCCCACGGGCACGTGCCCGTGGGGTTTGGTGGGGACATTGATGTATATAACAAACACAACATACTGTCATCAAACTACCAATACAACCAGTATGACAGTATGTTGTGTTTGTTATATACATCAATGTCCCCACCAAACCCCACGGGCACGCTCGACGTAGTGATTGGTAGGCGAGTTTCTGTATTAACTGATATTCACGTCGCTTTTGCATTCTCAGGTCGCTTTTGCATTTTCAAACTACGGCAATGAAGAATGTCGATGATAGACATGCACTTCAACACTTGGATGGTTGCAGCTTACTGGATTTCAACACGTGTTTGACATAGAACAACATTTGGAGTCCGACCGACAACTTGGGCCTACAAATCGTTATCTTAGGAATCGCGCTTGCCTGCTGATTGTTTTCATAAGCAAATCAATCGGATTATTGCACCACGTCCACTTATATTCATAGCGAATTTGCCACCTCCACATATTCGGAGAACAATCCCGCACCTGGTGGACCACATGCTGAGGCGCACGGCACGTTTATGGTTTACTCTTATCTGAGCAGAACGACGATAGTTCAACCTCATGGGCATGGAAATTAAAGTTTAAAAGGCAGACATTGACAAACCGTTCTCTTCTAGTTCACTTAGGCGCCTTTCTTCCTATACTCGTGAAACTACCAATACAACCAACAACAAACAACATCCAGTATCAGCGATAAATACACTTACATAGAAAAATGAGAAGCTTTGAATGTTGTTCGTCCTCTTCTTATGTCGGGATTCTCTTCAACAACTTCCCAAGCCTCAGATGGTGCCTGCCCCGGATGTGGATCATTTTTCCGAGACATTATCAGCATCTCTCCTTCTGACTTGTATTCGAATGGCAATGGCAGGGTAACGGTCACATCTTTATTAGGCTGGCCGCTGGAATGCTTAATGTCATAGAACATGCCCGCTGAGGCAATGGCGGGGTGCTCATCTTTGTCTGGGATACTTGGCGTCATCTAAACAAGAAATATGAAAACTAAAAAAGTATCAGATGAAGGCAAACGAGGTGATCAATCCTCTGTATTCACTAAATGTTTGTACCAAATAATAATCACCTTGAAGTTCAGTAGATTTAGTTCTACACATATCACCAATATGGTGAGCTTTTCGGCTATTCATGTTTATGTATTGGTGTTTAAGGTTATATACTTATGCACAATGGCTAATCGTGACCGTGACAGTTTTACAGGTTGAGGAAGACGGAGTACCAGGAGAGAACCACCGAGCAACGACGAGCAGCTGCCAGCTCGAAAATACCATAACTCCGCACTGAAGCACAGGCAGGGTTAGATTGGTTGAAGACATGTGTACCATCGACGTGCAGTACGCCTTACACGCCAAAAACTAAAGTGTTAAAAACTACACTTGAAGTGCTGTATTTAACACTTACTAAGTGCTGAACTAGTACTTTGTTCAAGTGCAGATATCCCAGAACTTGACAGGTGTTACAATAATACCACTTGACAAGTGTAATGTCGCGACACTTAAAAGGAAACAACGCAGATGACGCGGATCAGGCTGAAGTCTCGAGCCTGATCCGCGTCATCTGCGTTGTGTCCTTTTAATTATGTACCCACCAAGCGCAAATCAAATTATGGACGATTCTGGAAGAACCACCAATGCTAGACACATGGGAAGTGCCATCCATTCAAGTTTCAGATGTCTGACGATTGTAATGCCCAAGTGCTTAAAGCATTGCACTTTGAGTGTTAAAATCAAACCCTAGGAGTTAGAATGGGTTTAACACCTTGAAAGTGTCAGTTTTAACACTTTAGTTTTTAGTGTGTAGTACACGGCGTCATCGTGCCCCCATGTGGGCAATCGGGGTTAAGTGCCTTGCCCAAGGACACAACGCGGGAGTCCAATTTGATCGCTCAGACGGTCACCCACCCAATGATTAACCGGGATCGACGTTGCTTAACTTCGGTGATCTGACGAGAACCGGTTACCGCAACGCCACCGCGCCCCCATTTCGGCTATTCAGCCGTGATCGTATGATCATAATCCCAGTAGAAACCCCGGAAAGTGAAGCAGTGCTTTTTTTACCGTGGTGAACAAGCTCTGTTGTACTGGTAAAATAGGTCCCAATCAACAATGCTTGGTATGAAAGTCCTCTAAAATGGGCAACATAGGTTTAAACCATTTACTAAGCTTGACTTTATCTCCATGTTGTGGTCACGATTGGCCATTGTGCTGGAATATGTGACCTTGAACACATAATAAATAGATAAATAAATAAATAATAAATAAATAAATAAATAAATAAATAAATAAATAAATAAATATTATCATAATCAACGCTTTTCCAATTCAACACTGGATGGTCAATCTCAGAACGACGCCGCTGGGTCTCATCGTGTGTGAGTGAGGGTTTAAACCGGATTTGTTCCGACTGTGATGGCTCAAGTCCCGACTGACTAATATTCCAACTACATCATTACGGCAAGCCTCCGTTGAAGGCATTGAATGCCTTGATGATGTAGTTGGAATATTAGTCAGCCTTGGTTATGGTTAAAAACAAGATTTCTTGGAAATGTATTGGTGAAAAAAATAAAATATATACGCAGCAGTCGCGACGCATCTTCTTATTTAATTAATAAGTATCACATATCAGTACTCTAATGTTGTCATTCTGGGCCCCCATCAGCCCGAATCAGGTACTACAGACCTCCATTTGCATGACCATCTGTGTGTATAACAGAAGCCCAATCATGGAATCTAGTCTTTTAACCCCTTGAACTCGCAAGACGGGTTTTTTTCGGACAAGGCAGATTTTGTCCCATTTTTGTCTTATTATGAGAGGTCTATGCACGGGGTATTGATGATAAAATAATAACTGCTGTCTGCAGCCGTATGGCTGCAGACTGCAGTTATTATTTTATACACCCTGTATATTGATATTGGACTACCCATCTCACTGTAAATGTACACAAAGGTGATTCCATTCCAGGAAACAAGGGTTCAAAGGTTAATAAAGTACATGATTAGTAGCAAGAGGGAGTCGATATCTTACGACTCCGATCCAGAAGAAAATGTTTCGACCCCCCCCCCCCCCCCCCAGCGACGTCAGCAAGGTATAACGTCAATATTATCCAAGTTACCATATCCATCTCTAGGATCCCTTCGTTTTTTGTACAACAATTGTGATCACAAAAAGTGGTCTTTTTGAAGGATTCATCGATGGCACGATGGCACGATTGGATAGCCTTATAATTTTTTTTCTGATTTGCGCATATTAAAAAGAGAATAAAGTAGTAGATCGACAATTGTCTCATTTCGTGGGTACGAGAAATTATTTATTTCCAGTTCTTGTCGGCTTGGATTCTCTCTAACTCCTTCGGCGAGAATCTGTTTTCAGTTCATAAATAATTTAGAATTTGAAAGTTTTGTTAAACTTTTGTGGGTGCACACTTAAAAACAAACTTCTTATTTTATTTTCATTCGTTTTTCTTCCTCCAAAACAAATTGTATTCCCACGCACGCTCGCCGAAAATGGTATTCCACTCCCAGCCTTGTATTCTTCTCTCAGCAATCACGGACTATTTGTTTGAGTTTTTTTACATGTTTTGAAAGTAACCACGTAATCAACTATAAAGGGTTGTTTGGGGAAAACAAATAAGGAAAAAATAAAATGAATACAAAAGTTCACTGCTCGGATTCGAGTAAGATTTTTATCCACTCGTGGTCCGCGCAGATTATTTTACTCGACTTACGCCTCGTGAAATAATCCTCCACGCGCCCCACTCGAGGATAAAAATCGTACTCGAATCCGAGCCGTGAACTATTGTCTATATATTTATATATTTACTAGAGTTTATCCCTTAAAGGCCTAGTTCCAATTTTGGTGAATATCTTGTCTTAACTCTTTACCTAACCTGAAAAGTAGACGACGCTTGCAAACAAAATTCTTGAATAACAGAGCTAGTCATAAAAAATCGCAAATTAATTTTCATTATTTTTTTCATTTTTTGTCTCAAAAACATAGGTTATGACCCCTCTTTGGAACGATCGCGTTCCAAAGAGGGGTCACAGCCTATGTTTTTGAGACAAAAAATGAAAAAAATAGTTGTTCAAGAATTTTATTTGCAAGTGTCGTCTCTTTTTCATGTTAGGTAAAGGATTAAACCAAAGTTGTTTTTTCCGAGTTTCAGCCAAAACCGGCCAGCGGTAGTCATAAAAATCGCCAATTAATTTTCATTATTTTTTTTCATTTTTTGTCTCAGAAACGTAGGTTATGACCCCTCTTTGGAAAAACGAGCATGTTGAGCTCGTTCAAAAGAGGGTCACAACCTATGTTTTTGAGACAAAAAATGAAAAAAATAATGAAAATTAATTTGCGATTTTTTATGACTAGCTCTGGTCGGTTTTGGTCGTTACTTTGGGTAAAGGGTTAAATGTTGAATACATATTTCAACATTCAGGCTTCTGAAAGCCTTGATGATGAAAGCTACAGTACCTTGCCAGTGGTTTCTAGTGAAGTGGTGACTGCCTATAAAAGATTTCACTACACACCACTGCTAAGTAAAAATGTTACCTCATTGTGAGGGAGCAAAAAATAAATAAAATTCTCCAGGCATTTAAGAACAAAAAATCAAATGAACATTTTGCGAGAATCAAAGTAGATTTTCATTCAAAAGTATGTATATGGTTCCCATTGATCACTTGGAGAGACAACCGGAGGGGGAAGTGACGTCATACTCACGTGTCCCATTGGTGGTTGTTATGGTAGCCCGTGCCAACGGCTTTGTTGTGATGGCATTACAATAGTGTACCGTGGTGTCAATGCGCGGCGCGGTGGGCGTTGTTAGGGTGACATTTATTTCTGCCGTTCATTGTGTATACTGGAAGCCGCCATCGTGGTTTCTATGGTGACATGTGGTGGATATGTGACTGAACGCCCACTAATATAACTTATGGCATGAAGAGTTCGAATAACTTCTAAAAACACCCAACGTTTCTAGTGGGAGACTTACGTTCAGCGAAAGCTTTCCTTTATCTCCAAACGTCTCTTCTTCAACCTCCAGCTTAACATGATTATCCACCTCAGATGTAAACGTTCCTCCTTTTGAAGAACAGGCAAACGTCTCAACCTTCGGACGAGTTACCAATGTGAACGCCTTCAATGCTGTAATATCAATTTTTGTCTTACATGTCCAGTCTTTCTACAAAAAGAAATGAAACAGAGTATTCATCTTATAAGACCACGTAACTTTTATTTTCTTCAACATGGGCATCAAACTCCGGGGACACGTGGAAATCGTTAGAAATGAGGAAAGTAAAAGAAAACGCATTTAATATGGGCGCTACCTAAAGTACTATCTACGAAGAGTAGAGCCACGTGTATGTCAAATTTCATTGTTGAATCGAATCGCGAATACAATATTAGGCAAAGTATTTCGAATCGAATCTAAAATTGAATCTCACCGCTACTAAAACTATAGATATTTCACCGTCTTCTAACAATAAATATTGCCAGTCCCCACAAAAATGGAAAAATAGATATTCAGTAATTTTGTTTGCTTTTGATTTTAAGTAAAGGGTTAACAGATTGAAAATCTCCACTGGGCTCTCCCATTCCTTCTTTACACGAGTGGCAACTAGTATTCCAATTCGAAGGTCACCTTATCGTGCTGAATCTCGCTCGGAGATAGGGAGGCCAAAGGCTTGGAACAGGAGTCAGAACTTTGGGAGACCCGGGCCTGGTCCAAGAATCCTGGGCCAAGCCCTACTCCTCCCCCAACATGTTCCAGTCCCCGGGTTTACTACTCCGGGTCCCCACTCTCTCCCAGGCCATGAGAATATCTCGACGATTCGAAAATCTGCGGAACTCAAATCGAAATGAATATGTCGAAGCTTTACAGGGTCCGATCGAGGGATACATCATCCATTTGAAGTAGAGATCTCTCTCGAAAACTATTATTTAGCATTCATCAGATAGTTCCATCTAAGTACTTAATTCTACGAACTGCACCTCAGAAGAAATCAGCGACAATTGTCTTTTTTCAAATTTCTCGGATGCCATAGAATTAAGAAAGGACGCTTGTTATGTTTACATTGGCACGGCGGGGGTTAGAACCCACGCCGAGAGAGTTTCCTTCGGCATCAACCGCCTAGCGAAACTATACTGAACCACGCACACCACTCGGCCACCGGGGTCTGAACCCACGCCGAGAGAGTTTCCTTCGGCACCAACCGCCTAGCGAAACTAGACTGAACCACGCACACCACTCGGCCACCGGGGTCTTTCCTTCGGCACCAACCGTCTAGCGAAACTATACTGAACCACGCACACCACTCGGCCACTGACAGACCCCGGTGGCCGAGTGGTGTGCGTGGTTCAGTGTAGTTTCGCTAGGCGCACCAACCGCCTAGCGAAACTATACTGAACCACGCAGACCACTCGGCCACCGACAGACCCCGGTGGCCGAATGGTGTGCGTGGTTCAGTATAGTTTCGTTAGGCGGTTGGTGCCGAAGGAAACTCTCTCGGCGTGGGTTCGAATCCCCGCCATGTCAACGTATTATTTAGCAAATTGTAAAAATGTTTCATTTCAGTTTTAGTGTTCTGTTTGAAAGTTTGCAAACATGGTGGGTCTCTAAGGAGCCACGATTTGACTTGAGTTCAGTAAAATCAACCTGAGCCAAGGTTTACTGAGGCTCAGATCGATTTTAGTGAACTAGGTTAAGACATTCCATGTCAAATCGTGACGAATTTGTGATTCTTTTTATCACATAATGTGTAATTTTTCTTTTTACCTGACCTGACGACTAAAACGGATGAGCGCCGTTCACAAATATCGCGTTTTCTTTTTAATTATTGTCTTGAAATCACAGCTTATCGTCCCTCCATGGAACAATTTCGTCGAGCTCGTTCCAATAAGAAGCCACAAGCTGTGTTTTCAAAACTAAAATGAAAATGGAGAGTTATGCGGGAATTTTTTTTTTTTTGTGCAAATATCTGTTATTCGTTTTAAGTAAAGGGTTAACAGATTGAAAATCTCCACTGGGCTCTCCCATTCCTTCTTTACACGAGTGGCAACTAGTATTCCAATTCGAAGGTCACCTTATCGTGCTGAATCTCGCTCGGAGATAGGGAGGCCAAAGGCTTGGAACAGGAGTCAGAACTTTGGGAGACCCGGGCCTGGTCCAAGAATCCTGGGCCAAGCCCTACTCCTCCCCCAACATGTTCCAGTCCCCGGGTTTACTACTCCGGGTCCCCACTCTCTCCCAGGCCATGAGAATATCTCGACGATTCGAAAATCTGTGGAACTCAATTCGAAATGAATATGTCGAAGCTTTACAGGGTCCGATCGAGGGATACATCATCCATTTGAAGTAGAGATCTCTCTCGAAAACTATTATTTAGCATTCATCAGATAGTTCCATCTAAGTACTTAATTCTACGAACTGCACCTCAGAAGAAATCAGCGACAATTGTCTTTTTTCAAATTTCTCGGATGCCATAGAATTAAGAAAGGACGCTTGTTATGTTTACATTGGCACGGCGGGGGTTAGAACCCACGCCGAGAGAGTTTCCTTCGGCATCAACCGCCTAGCGAAACTATACTGAACCACGCACACCACTCGGCCACCGGGGTCTGAACCCACGCCGAGAGAGTTTCCTTCGGCACCAACCGCCTAGCGAAACTAGACTGAACCACGCACACCACTCGGCCACCGGGGTCTTTCCTTCGGCACCAACCGTCTAGCGAAACTATACTGAACCACGCACACCACTCGGCCACTGACAGACCCCGGTGGCCGAGTGGTGTGCGTGGTTCAGTTTAGTTTCGCTAGGCGCACCAACCGCCTAGCGAAACTATACTGAACCACGCAGACCACTCGGCCACCGACAGACCCCGGTGGCCGAATGGTGTGCGTGGTTCAGTATAGTTTCGCTAGGCGGTTGGTGCCGAAGGAAACTCTCTCGGCGTGGGTTCGAATCCCCGCCATGCCAACGTATTATTTAGCAAATTGTAAATATGTTTCATTTCAGTTTTAGTGTTCTGTTTGAAAGTTTGCAAACATGGTGGGTCTCTAAGGAGCCACGATTTGACTTGAGTTCACTAAAATCAACCTGAGCCAAGGTTTACTGAGGCTCAGATCGATTTTAGTGAACTAGGTTAAGACATTCCATGTCAAATCGTGACGAATTTGTGATTCTTTTTATCACATAATGTGTAATTTTTCTTTTTACCTGACCTGACGACTAAAACGGATGAGCGCCGTTCACAAATATCGCGTTTTCTTTTTAATTATTGTCTTGAAATCACAGCTTATCGTCCCTCCATGGAACAATTTCGTCGAGCTCGTTCCAATAAGAAGCCACAAGCTGTGTTTTCAAAACTAAAATGAAAATGGAGAGTTATGCGGGAAATTTTTTTTTTTTGCGCAAATATCTGTTATTCGTTTTAGGTAAACAGTTTAACTCTTTACCTAACGTAACGGCCAAAACCGACCAGCGCTATTCACAAAAATCGCCAATTAATTTTCATTATTTTTTTCATTTTTTTGTCTCAAAAACATAGGTTATGACCCCTCTCTGGAACGAGCTCGACGAGCTCGTTCCAAAGAGGAGTCATAACCTATGTTTTTGAAACAAAAAAAATGAAAAAATTTAGTTATTCCAGAATTTTGTTTACAAGTGTCGTCTGGTTTTCATGTTAGGTAAAGGGCTAATGAAAAAACGAGAAGACAAATTCAGTTCTACTCCTGATACCAACTCACTCACAATGTTACAGCATCGACGTTGACTTATGGCGTCACATGTTTATTGGACGCGTTGCGAACAAATATTTCCGTAATGAGCCATTTGATAGCGATTATGTGATAAACATACTTCACATAGCCTGGCATGAGATGATAAGCGAAATGCGATGTCAGTGGCCTTCCAATAAAACTCATTTCATTTTTGCCTATCAAAAAGGTAGATAAAATGAAGTGGGAGAAATATCCCAATTTACATAAAACAAGATGGTGCTCTTGCCTCTATTTTCACTGATATATGTATGCACACCCTTCATATTAGTAGAAATGATATGATCATCTCATAATATTCGTATGGGTATGATCACTGCATATTTTCCAAATGCATTTGACCAAGAAACTTTAAATATGTCCGTCATTTTCCAAGATGGCCACCATTTTCCTACCCGAATCAAATTATCACTAGTTAAGATAAATCCGATTCTGATGACCGTTCGGATGAAACTGAACTCATTGATATTAATGGTAAGCATAAAAAGGATGGTGTCACGTAGGATATCTGTAACACTGCTCTAGAAAGAATTTCCATTTCACTTGCTGTGAAGATTTATGTGAATTAAACATGCCTAACAATAACCTCTTAAAGCTCCCCGTGTATCATAGTTTGTTTTGCAATTACATCGGGTTACTTTCATATGAGTGTCTAGAGCTGGTGGCATGAATGGTTTTAAAACCGTGGTCTTGAAGCCTGTCACTGAGCATGATGATGAATTCCTGTTTGTTTCTGTTATTAGCCAGGAATTCTTCATTCTTTAACTTAAAAGGCATACTGCCAACAAAATTCACCTCTGCACCCACAACAACAACGGATCGACGGAGATATGCTATATTCTTTATAGAAGCGTCTGAACCATATCCATCAAACACAACAGTAGGATTGCTGTACTTATTCCCAGCATAGTCTTCATATATCTTGCATATGGAATCAAATGTGGCATCTCTTGGCCATGGTAGTCGTTGAAGGAGTGATTCGTCATCGAGGACATAACTCATTTCTTCTCTGTGCGGTAGACATATAAGTAGCTTGAGTCATATCCCAAATTGCATCAACTAACGCTGGCTTGTTTGCCTCTCGTAGAAGTCCAGTATACTCAAACAGAGCTGATGGATGACTAGTGAGCTCAAATTGGAAGATGTCAGTTACGTTGTCTGCATCATCGCCTGCAGCCATAACCAAATGCTGAAAAAGCAACTGAGGATGAACATTGATCGACTCACCATCAACGTTTATGGACATTTTGTGGGCCTTCGTGACTACATGTTCTTTTTTCTTGAATGTGTAGTCCATAACATGCTTTCCTTCATGGTTCCAAGGATTTTACATCTCACTTCTTTTTCTGTGTCAGCAGTCACTGTTTTATTTGCTGTTAGACCAGTAGCTATGTTCCGAAGAAATGAGTCCTGTCCAAAGGGGTTTCTGACCTGAAGAAACCCAAGAAGTGTCATATTGTCTTGTTCATCTTTTATCTCTCTTGCCTTTGTCAAGTCTTTGTGCTGTTTGCTTGTTATGAAATGCACTGTTAACATCAGCACGCACAGGCATGGAAAGAGGTCATTGGGTACGTTGAGACCCCTTGTTAATCCGTCTGTTGTTTTCATGCTTCGCATCAGTACTTGCTCAATCACCAAGTCCGATGGGAGTCCGGTCCAAAAGTGATAACTGCGCCGAATAACGTAGTAACCAGCGGTGAAAGAGAGAAATACATCTGGATGCTGTGTCTTCAACTGTAACATCTGCTGAAGGTATATGCACCGATTTGGTGTAAGTAAAGGTTATGCTTTGCTACAGCCAAGTGGGGTAGCATTTCTTGAGGTGTTTGGAGATGAAGGTGTCAGTTTTCTGTGCGTTCTGCTTTGAGAAAAAGGCGGTGCATATTGACCATGTCCATGTATTGCAGCCACAAGCGTGTAGTAGGATAGCTTCTTATTGCACTACTCTGATCCTGGAGCTTCTGTTGAACTATCTCAAACAATTTTTCTGCACAGACTTTATCCACAGAGACTTTATCAGCCATAAGCTTGTCATATAACTGGATAGCAGAATGAAGGTTGTCTTGAATATGCCCAATCCCCCCCCTCCCCCCCCCCCCCCCCCAAAAAAAAAAAACAAAACAATCTTACTGCACGTCGATGGTGCACCTGTCTTCAACCAATGCTAACTCTGCTTGTGTGAAGTTGGTATATTGGGGAGCTGACAGTTGCTCGCTGTTGCTTGGTGGTTCTCACCGTATACTCCGGCTTCCCCACCCAGTAAAACTTCCATGGTCATAATTAGCCATTGTGCAGAAATTTGTGATCTTAAACACCAATAAATGAATAAAGAATCATTTTGATCATACACAAGTTCAAGCAGTTCTTGTAGACCTGATCCTGCCATGATGAAGCCAATGCTTTCTCTGTGTGGAATTCCCCTAGACGCAATATAATGTTGCGTGGATCACTATCGGACTGTTAATTGGTAATGATTTGCTGGGCCTTCCACCATAAGGGTTGGTCAGATGTCAGAATGGGATTAATCTGGTGACCTCTTGCTAGTGAACAAACAAATTCGAGTTTTGAATAGACGCATCTTATGTCGCCTGGATTCATATTTGTCACTGGCAAGAGTGTAATCGACGATTTACCTGGATGAATACCTCGACTGACAGCCTGCATCATGCATGACCACCCAGGTCTAGATGAACGGATTGGCCATGCAACTCACTTAACAGATAGTAGGTAGTTCCTGGTAGACCATGGATAATACACCATTGACAGGTTTATTGTAGTAGTGTATATCAATCTTCCCGACAGCAGCAACATCTTTAGCGGATACCGATATCTTTGGTACTGGTCTTTCCCATGTCATCTCAGGTATCAGGGCTGCGACGATTTCCATGCCATGAAAGGTACCCAGTCCATCTCGCGTCCTGACATTATGGTCAACACTATCTGCCACATATTGCACAAAGTGGCCTGGCGTAATACCAGGGATGTCAGGGCCTTGTGAACATGCTGCAGACATTTTAAATCTTTTCACTTCAGAATAGGAGGAACAAAACCACTGCTGTTCTGGGAATCAATTAGGAACTTAGATTCGAAGTGATGATGCATTTGAACTGCCAGACCAATCTGAAGTGGTGTTATAAGAACTTTGGGTCGGGCGGCTTGGGCAATACTTTGCCCAATTTATGCAATATTCAATTCTAATTTCTTCAAGTGGAAAATCATTCTCAACAAAAGCCGCAAAGACTCTGGTAGAAACTCTTTTTTTCGACAGATGCCAAGTCTTCGGGAATGGGGTATACGTCTGTAGAGGTACCCATGGATTTGATGTCATTCTTGATGAGATCAGCAGCTGCTTTAACAACCCGCATTTCTTCAGCTTTAGCATCTGTTAATTTAGAAGCATGTTAGAAGGCAAGTAGACTTAAAGCTGTCGTGGTCCTGAGTGTCACAACATCAGCCTTACCATTTATGTTGGTAATAACGATGGAGTTGTCAAAGTATTCTTTGAGTATCCTCTGCGTGTGCTTGGCGGCGAATCCTTCTGAATCATTCTTGCAGTACTCTTGCATTTTCTGTGCAAGATCACCAAATGTTATCTGCTCGTCATCATTTTCTTTGAGATATTCATCCGCCTTCAAACATACTTCGCCCTAGTGGTATCCAGCGGTCGACATGGAGCTTGTTGTTTACATTTGCTGGTAAACTAATGTACCTATGGTACCGATTTCCCATGAAGTTGGTACTGCAGACCTGGTGGTAAATAGCATCTGCTGCTTGCAAATCCTGTTCAAACTCAATTCTACCATGAACATCCAGAGCCCAATCATCACCGAGTGTTTCTCACTGACTCATTTTTGTTGACTGAAAGTCTCTATTTCTTACAGGGTGCACGTGGTGACCCCTTTTTGACCCAATTAATTTTGCCGACTGTTCGCAAAACGGACAATGTTAAAAAAAAACGAAATGCAGGTGCTTGAGAACGAAGGCGAGGACTACTTGTTGATGGCTCATCAGTAAATTTTTTAAGGTCATAGACAATACTGTTTTTATTACAGTAATAATGACGCCATTGCTCATGCACTGATTGTCCAGCCAGTACCGGGAGACTTTCTCTGCATGTTGCGCCTGCTCTGTTTATACTTTCACTCTCCTTTTTCATTACTACAGTCGTATTCTGCACACTTGCAAGTGACTCGTTACATACAGTTAAAACTAGAAGTCCTGTCACGAACTGTGCGCTTGTCTAGGCTTAATTGCGCGTAGGAATTGTGCGCGATTGTCATATCAAATGGCATCCAAAGCACAGCAGGTTCTCCTGGTTACTCATAGCAAACACAGGAAATGTTTCTGCCAATGGACCTCCGGGTTACCCGGAGGTCCGTTGGCTGAAACATTGCTTGTGATAGCCTTACTATGGCTATAACGCGTAGATTAACGCGCAGATGAACGTGCTATTTGTGCGCATTTCATGACCGGACTTCTAACTTTAACTGTATCAACCAGGGATCCATGTTAGTAGCTGTTTCAATTACTAATATAATGGATTGACCGTCAAAAAAGAATGCATAAAACGAAAGTGTTGGACGATTTATGCAAAAGCTCTTTATTGACACCGATATCAGTTGTGATTATGACAACAAAGAATATCTCTCAGTGTCCGTTTTGCCGTATATACGTCATATATTTTGAAATTATTAGCACAACAGTAAGCGCGCGAATCTACAGCTAAAAACACTCTTTTCAGTAATTTATAAAGGGTTGATTTATCTGCAAAACATATTCAGTTGACATATACATGCTTATGTTATGTGACAATAATTCAATTTGTACCAAAATTAGGGGTCTGTGCATGCATTATCACTAAAATATCGGCAAAAGCGGCCATTTTGAATTTATGCAGGTTAGGGCATTTTCTCCCACTTCCCTTTTATCTGCCCTTTTGAGAAGTTGTTTGGGGAGGTTTAAAGGGACACTTGCAACAGAAATCATTTCTGTTGCGATTTTGTCCAAGTCAAACAAAAGACTGACTGGGCTAATAGTAAAAACCCAAAGCCTGAAAATACTTTACTTCCTCCATTTGTTTTCAAGGTAGACGCGTAAAATAATATATTAAACCATATATTAAAACCACCATTTGCTCAGATAGTGATTATGACCGCATTTTTCCTAGGTGAGACGATGGTCTTCCAGGAGCATTTTGAAATTATTTCTTTCATCTCGTGCTACAAGATTATGGGTTTTTATTTTCTCTTTCTCAAATGATGAAATTTCCAGTTCATCTGAACCTTTCTTAACCCTTTACCCAACGGAACGGACAAAACCGGTCAGCGCTATTCTCAAAAATCGCCAATTAATTTTCAGTAATTTTTTCATTTTTTTTCTAAAAAACATAGGTTATGACCCCTCGTTGGAACGAGCTCGTTCCAACGAGGGGTCATAACCTATGTTTTGGAGACCAAAAAAAGAAAAAAAAAATAGTTATTCAAGAATTCTTTTGCAAGTGTCGTCAGCTTTTCATGTTTTTTTTTGTTTTTGGTTTTTTTAAACATATTTTTATTTGCCATAGCTATTAAGCAAAAAGGGACAGGAGGACAAGTGCTTTCCACTTAGTAGAAACCTCTGCTCCCATAACATGAATACAGAAAATGTTACAATGTCGAAACAAACAAGTTTTTGAAATTCATAAATGTAAAATAAACTATTTGAAAGGGTTTATATATATGTGTATGTTTTAATAAATATGAATATGTAGCAGTAAACAAAGACAGAAAAAAGAAGAAAGAAAGAAAGAAAAGCTGTTGATGTCCCTTTTGCATTCTGTGTCTCTCTCGATTTGAATCAATTAATATTCAAAGCCAAAGGCCGCTTGGGCGCTGTTCTGATTAGGATGTGTTAAAATAATAATAGTAATAATAAAATAATAATAATAATCATCACCATCTCTTCGGCTTCTGTACTGCAGCTAAGGGACATGACCCAGATCCATGCTGGTTCACACAAGAGGTAGGGGAAACGCCGCGTCAGCGACCCAGGCCACAAACAGCGCAACCGTGACTATCATCGTGACTGCACAATCTGTGTACCGAGGCGCTGGCTCAATGTCACCCCGTTGACGCGTCCATTCCGTGACCCATCCATGCCTATTCTATATTGAAGTGGATACCTTGAGGCAGCATTGTTTTGTAAATATTACTAAAATCAAAGTGTTAGTTTTGGTTTCTAACACCGGATCACCGTACAGTAGATTATCCACCGAATTCAAAGTAATATTAAGATTTGACAAATTACCAATAAGAGCGTTACGAGCGTTTGAATAAGAGGGGCAGACAAGGAAATAATGTTCTGCGTCCTCAACAACAGTTATACAATGTGGACAATATGGACATTCAGAGATGTAATTGAGGAATTTATCACTCTTCAGATCAGTACAACCGGTTCTAATTCTACTGTGAATGATATTGTGTTTTCTAGAACCATGCGAGAGGTATACAGGTGGTCTGCATACGGGGGTGATATGAGTTTTTTGAATTCAGTAAGCGATGAGCAATTTCGAACTGATTGGGATAAATTATTCCACGTTTCCATGCAAGACAGAAAGAATGATCGTTTAAATAGCTGAGGTCGCCTGTTGTTGGGCATGAAATTTGACGAATTGCGAAGATTATAAGACGATGTGTCACAAACCCGTGGTGGTAGAATTTCAGAGAGAAAATCGTTGTGTATCATTTTGTAAAAGATACACATCTTTTGAACGTGTCTTCTTGTTTCTAGATTATTCCACCCAACTTCTAACAAGAGGCGATCGCGTGATACTGGTTGTGCCAGGTCCGATACGATTCGCGTGGCATCGCAGTGTATATCCTCAAGGCTCTTCATTAAATGTTGCGGAGCACCGCATAAAACAGGACTACCGTACTCAAATATTGGTAGTACGAAAGCGTTATACATCTTTCCCAGGATCAGTCGGTTAAAAATGTTCTTCAGTTTTCTCAACTGAGAAAGTCTTGCACAAACTTTTTTTACAGATATCATCAACATGAGCTTCATAACTAAAGTTGGATTGGATAGATAACCCCAAATGTTTGTGGACAGCAACAAAATCTAGTGTTTCGCTGTTGAAAACAAGATTTGGAAATATAACATCCCTTCTGAGTGTAAATAGTATAACGTTAGTTAGTTTAGCATTAAATGTGCTTTTCATGTTAGGTAAAGGGTTAAATATTCATAGCGGTGTATCTGAATATATTTTATTATTCTTCATTTGCTGGGAGTAGAATTTAATGCGGTTTTCATGGCTGGATCGCGGGATCTCATGTGGCGTGATAGTCACGCGAACCAGTGACGCAATGTTGAGTCCCCAAGGCAGCACGCGTAAGGGATCGTGATGTGACATCATTACCATAGTGATACGTGGTGCAAGTGCGCATGCCCAGCGCGTCATGTTAGGGTGACATGTGTTTCCGTCATCCATTTTGTTGGACTGTTGGTCGCCCTCTTGGTTTCTATGGTGGTACGTGGTTTCTATGTGATCTAAATCCTCTAATTAGGTTGTGTTTGATTGAATGGAAGTATATCTCATTATCAAAAAGAACCCGACAGTTTCCCCTAAATCACCTAAAAACACCTAAAATAACCAAAACAGTCTTTATGGAGTTCGGATTCTTTTCCTAAAATCACCAAAGACGACAAAAAATCATCGAAACGCCCTTTATTTTGGCTCGGATTTTCCGACTTCGACTTTTTATACCTATTAGAGACCATTAATTTCATTTGAAGAACTATACAGTACGTGGAGAGTGGATTGTAACTAAATCACCCATGGAGTGGAGTTATCACCCAAGCTATAACTTTCAATTTTTATACATATCGACAAAAAACACAAGCAATGTTTCAGCCAATGGACCTCCGGGTTTAACCCGGAGGTCCACTGGCTGAAACTTTGCTTGTGCTGGTTATGCTTTGCAGCAAATTTGCAATTATTGCTTGGGTGGAATCTCCACTCTGCGGGCGATTTAGTGATATACACTCTCCACGTACTGTATGTTTATGAGTGCTTACGTTTCATATTTAATAACGTCATTTACTGACCTCTAACAACTTGGCCCATCTAGTTTCTATTAATTCTATTGCAGAACTATACTTCATGAGTTCTTAAGCTGATCTATTTTTAATAACTGCCTTAACTGACCCCTAACTATATTTTTATGAGTTTCTATGCTCAAAGATTTATTTTCAGTAACTTCTTTAACTGACCCCCTAACTGCATTACTTTAATTTAAATTCTTCTTGGCCCGAATCTAGTGGAGGAAGTGGCGGTGGTAGCGGGAAATGTGGAGATCCGCCCTCATTAAATGTATCTCATGGTAGATCTCGTATGTGACGTAGTAGTCACTTGACATGGTTATGTCGTGTTTGGTTGGTGGTACTAGAGCGCAGGCGCAACCGGTGTTAAGGTGACATGTGTTTCCACCGTCCATTTTGTTTATTGGAAGCCGCCACCTTGGTTTCTATGGTGGCACGTTGTTGCTGTGTAACCCAATGACCTATAATAGGACAGAGGTATGTTCTGGGGATGTGTTTGATTGAATAGAAGTAAAACTCTAATTACCACAAACAACCCGACAATTACCCCAAATCACCAAAAGAAAAAACCCAAATCATCGAAATGGACTCGGATTTCCAGAGAATCCTCCTTATAATGGTAGCACATAGTGCTAAAATGCTAAAATGCGCGTTCGATTGATCGAGAGGAAATATAATTACCACAGTTACCTCCAAATCACCAAAAACACCCAAAACTATCGAAAAGAACTCGGAGAAGTGCGTAGTGCTATAAGGTATGCTCTCTTAAACTAGAGCACTTTTACTAGTTCGGATTTATTTATTTTTATTTATTTATTTATTTATTTATTTATTTATTTATTTTTATTTATTTATTTATTTGGGTTTAACGACAGCCATGATACCGGACAGTTTTACGGGTGGAGGAAGTCGGAGTACCCGGAGATAACCAGCGGCGAGCAACCGTTGGACTCCCCAACGAAATAACTCCACGCGAGTAGGGTTAGCATTGGTTGAAGACAAGTGGACCATCAACGTGCTGTACGCCTTATAGTACACAACGTCACCATCCCCATATGGGCAATCGGGATTAAGTGTCTTGTCCATGCATACAGCGCAGTTATCCCTGACGGGGATCGAACCCTGGGCCTTTCGGGTTGAAGTCCAATGCCGTAACCACGGAACCACCGTGCTCCCACTAACAGTCGAATACAGTCTGCTTGCTCTAATGGCTCTAATCTTATCGAGCAAATAAGCGTTCGGGCAGAGACTTCAACAGTCATTACTCGAAGGACACGAATCTAATCGAGAAAATAAGACATCGAGTAATTACTCGAACGAGTGACTCTTCCTACGACTTTTAGGCTCATCTGAAAATTAGAGGATGACTATGACAAGGTGTTGTGCTATTATACCTTTTAGAGAATATTTATTGGAGGATACATTTTAGAGGATAGTTATCGCTCCTAACACCTGATCGACGTCAGGCTTCTAGACCACCCCATGACCTTCATATGTCTTAGACCACTACTGCGCAATCACCTGTCCTGTGATCAACTTCCACTGTAGTCACCCAATTCTATACTCAATTCTATAGTCTTCTACCATCATTACAGCCTTGTACTGTTACTATTGGCTTGTGGCACTACTACAGACTTTCTGGCTATCTTTGTATCGACTCTATCCTCGGCCCAGTCTTTAACCTTTACCCAACGCAGACGATATCAAAGTATATTATTTTAAATATCATCTTTTAAATTTTTTCAAAAACTTTCAACCAAACCATATCATGCGACACTCTTTGGAACGAGCTCGACGAGCTCGTCCCAAAGAGGGATCGCATGATATGGTTTGGTTGAAATTTTTCGAAAAATAATATTTTTTCACCTGCTGAATTTGCACATTACGCGAGCGGATGCGGGCGATTCGTTGGGTAAAGGGTTAACAGGTTCAATCAGAATGCTTCATTGCCCCAACAAGTATCATCTAAAACAGAGTTTATATCCCTTGTATAATATCTATAGACATGGGCAGACCATAGAAAGGATTCCGTAAGTGGGATTCCTAACCGATTCCATGAAATGTGATTCAGTGATTTGGGTTCAGTTCCCTTCGATCTTCGTTCTGTTTAATTTAATCTTCTCTTCAGTTTCCTTCGATCTTCGTTCTGGTAATTCCTGATTTGTCAAGGTTCTCGCCCCCGCCAGTCTTCACTGTCTTCATACCGTAACGTTCTTCTTGTGTCTTCGTTTTCCTGGATCTTCTTTCTCTCCATTGTCGTTGTGTATATTGGTTGAAGCTTTGTTGTTATTTATTTTATTTATTATCTATTGGTGTTTAAGGTCACATACTTATGCACAATGTCTAATCGTGACCTTGGCAGGTTTACGGGTGGAGGAAGCCAGAGTATCCGAAGAGAACCACCGAGCATAAACGAGCAACTGTCAGCTCCTCAACATTCTAACCCTGTTCAAGCTCCGCTCAAGCAGGGTTACAGCGGTCGAAGACATGTGTACCATCGACGTGTAGTACGCTTTAGTACACGGTGTCATCGTGCCCACACGTAGGCAACCGGATAAAGTGCTTGCCCAAGGACACAACGTGGATAATCCCGGACCGGTATCGAACTCGGGACCTCTATCATAGAAGTCCAACAGTCTACCACTGAGCCACCGCATAGACGTCCAATAGTCTACCATTGAGCCACCGCGTTCTCTAAGCTTTGTTGTAGAGTTCGCTGTATTGGTGTTGTGTCTGGTTGTACAAAAGTATTTTATCTCGTTTATGTTTCTGGTTTCGCCATTTGTCCCTTCAGTTCCAAGGCAATTTTACTGGGTGCCTTACGTTATTGCAATGGTTTGGGTTCAGCGTACTTCCGTTGTTGAATTACTCTCTAAGGTTCTTTAGGTGCTGTGAATCCCTCGTCATACCCTCGAGATTTTATGTCAAATGTCAAATCACGGAATCGACATTTCACGGAATCGGCGAGGAATCACACTTTCGGAATCTCTTCTATTGTCTAGTTGAGTCTATAAATTTATACAAGGGATTTAAACTCTGTATAAGCTGATAAATGTTGGGAAAATGAAACCTTATGAGTGAACCTGTTAAAGACGCGACAGAGGGAAGAATCGAGACGGAGATAGGCAGCAAGTCTGTAGTAGTGCTACAAGTCAATAGTAACCGTGCAAGGCTGTAAGGGTGGTAGAAGTCTATATTACTGGGTGACTACAGTAGACGTTGATCATATGACAGGTGGTGGTGACTTATGGGTAAGTCAGCACTAGTGGTCTAAGACCTATGAAAGGCGTGAGGTGCGCTGTACTCTGAACGATACACGCGTGTGCATGGGTTAATTGATATGGCACGAGTGGCAGGCCTCGAGTTTTATCCTTCCTCGGTAGCACAAGTGCCATATCGATTAACCCATTCACACGTGTGTGTCATTCTGTGTTTATTACACGCAATCACGTCTATAAAAATTGTTACTAGAAGGACACTTATCAATTCATTTGACAACTATGAACAAAAAAACCCCACATTTGATCGCCAACAAAATTTGCGAGAGGAACCCGTGTTACTCTTTCGCCCCCACCCACCCCACCCCTGAGTTCCAATGTGTTCTATGTACCTGCTGGCACATATAACACATTGGAACTCAGGGGACGATTTTCAGCTATCGCTAGCGAGTGAAATTGTAATTGCGTTGCACGATTTTAGAAAATTCTAGTAAAATTTCACTTTTATTTAAAAAATAGTCCGTCAACAATTTCCGTTCCACACATATGTGCGGAACAGATTTTCATTTTCCGCATGGTTTAGTGTTCCTGTAGAAGGAGATTTCATAGAACAGGCGTGTAATAAAGAAAGCAGTCGCCGAGGTGCACGTGCTACTCTTATAAATAGGATTCTAGGGGAATCAGAGTTCTTTTCGGTACTTTTGGATGTGTTATGATGGTTGTTGTCGAATTATTTGGGGTAATAAGTTTTACGCACGATCAATCTAATTTGTCTTATAGTATTACTTGCTGCTATTATAAGGAGGGTACTCAGAATATCTGTCCGTTTCGGCCATTTTTGGTGTTTTTAGTGATTGGGGTAATTGTCGGGTTATTTGTCGAAATTAGATTTACTCCTATTCAATCGAACATACACAGAACATACCCCCGTCTTATTAAAGGCCATTGGATCGCATAGCAACCGCGTGCCTCCATAGGAACCAAGGGGACAACCTCCAGTAGGCAAAATGGACGACGGGCGAGCCACCATGGCAATCAAACATGACGTAACTAGGTCACGTGACTATGACGTCATATATGAGATCCACCGTGAGATCCATCCAATAAAGGCCGATCTCCGCAGCTACAACTAGTGGTTCGCCCCATTACCCTTTCTGCCTTAATGTTTTGTTGTTCGATGGAAAACTGTTGGTCGCTCGAACGCCAACATTTCCTTTGAAAACCATCAACCTGAAAAACAAAAAGTTTACCATTTGTCGAATTAATGATAATGAACGAACATTTCTGACTTGTTTCGTTTATTATTGTTCTAAAAACAGTATATTGAGTTAGGTTTAAAGTTCGTACCGACCATAAATTACTCGCTAATACTGTCGTAAAATGTTAACCCCCGCCCTACAATGTCGCAACATTTTGAGATCAAAGATTCGAGTCAGACGCTAGAGTCTCGTGCAGATGCGAAATGACTTCAGCCATTTGATGCTGGCAGTGCAGTATCTGAGGGGTCAATTCAATTGCGCAGAGTTTAAAAAGTAATACACGACCTAATACTTTTTACTTTACTCGCGATGTGCCCCGTCCATCAGTTTTCTTCTCTTTCACCCTTCTAGTCCTCTACTGGCTCAAACAACAGTGTAAGTGTACTTACGCCTTCGTTTGTCGGCTCTGTAAGAACGGTGGAATCGTCAATATCTGGTTTTGTGTCTGTTTTTATACAGATTTCTTCATATGGTGGTGGTTTCTTGAAAATGGGGATCTGAACTTCAACCGGAGCATTAAATTGTATCCCAGAAATTCTATAGTCAAATATATCACTGATGAGCAACTGTCTGTCTATCGGACCGAGGGTTTTGAATCCGCTGAATTCCGGTGTTATTCGTCGACATAGGAAGCTCACGCTGTTAGTTCCCAGGTCATCCGCTACGTCAATGGTGAGACCAACGGTTTTGAACTTGTACGTTTTCTTGCTCTGCAACTCCTTGTGTTCGAGTTTAACAACACTACAAAATAACCATGCGTATAAATGAAGCTATATAGAAACCGTATAATCATGTCGAAAGGTCTAAAGGAAAGACTCAAGTCTTCTCTGACCCGAGAAGAGCACGGGGAGCACGGGCCTCACGCTTCCGCCAAATATTGAAAAGTGTCTTTTAGAACAAAAAAGAGGCGATGAACATAGTTCGCAAACTCAGTTGGGCCATTTTTGATTGTTCAAAAATGTTTTAAGCTCTCATGTAGTTAAACTGTTGTGCATTGATCCACGTATGCCTTAAGCCAATGAGGATTAAAACCCAATAGCATTGCAATTCGTCCCTCGAGTGCAACAAGGCGCCATCTGCAATACGTTAGCATTATGGATGGCGCCTTGTTACCCCGAAGAGACAAATTAAAACACACGTTGAGCAGTTAAATGATACGTTCCGACTGTTGTCATGGTTACCAAGTAAATGTTTGTGGCTCGTGTGTCGCCCGGGTTCTCTATCAATCACGGTCTGTTAAGTTATTTTGGAACAACATCATTACCATCGTCAGCGGCTTGCATGAGGTGAAGGACCACGACCAGTTCCGTATCGTTAACTGTCTAATCGCGATCAAGAAATGATTGACCTAAAAAAACTTATAACACGTATCCCGATTTACCTCAGTTTTGCCCCCAAATCCCTTGGTTTACCACCGTAATACCCTGGTATACTAAACATTTTGGACGTCATAATTATTTGGCAAAAAGAAGTGATGCAAATCGAAACCGATTCCACTTAGGTATCGAGTGTACCAGGGCTTAGGCCTGGGGCCATTTCTATTCAAATTGTACCTCTTTTTTACTGGCATTTAACGACACTTTCGACGGCCACTGTCACCTCTTGTCAGACAGTGTTACGGGCGAGAAGCAGGAGGACCCGGAGATAACCACCGAACAGCGACGAGCAACTGTCAGGCTCCACCACGTCCTAACTCCACACAAGCAGGGTTAGCATTGGTTGATGGCAAATGGCCCATCGACGTGTGGTACGCCCTAGTACACAACGGGATTTCGTTCCTTGCTCAAGCACATAACTCAGTTACAGGATCGAACCGTGGACCTTTCGGTGTTAAATTCAATGCCCTATCCACTGAACAACAGTGCTCACTGAAACTGTACTTCCAGCCCATTGAGAGATCATCCGATCACGTGGGATTCATTACCACTTCAACAAATTTACAGAGAATGTGACGACCCATCCGATTGTAATGACACCGAATCTAAATTTAAAATTTTTGATAAATGCACCAGTAACATCAGCATCTAGGTACTCTGCTATGTCTCATATTGGATGACACGATTATTAAACTTTATTACTTTCCAAAGTGTGATTTAGGGGGATTTCCGGGTTTGATTATAAACGATAACTGCGCATGTGAATTATGCAATCACCAGTTGGGTCAGACGCTTTGCCGTGGGTGTAATGGGGATTTCATTGTTTCTGTTTTTTAACCCTTTACCTAACATGAAAAGCAGACGACGCTTGCAAAAAAAAAAATTCTTGAATAACTATTATTACGACGAGTTCAATCCAATGAGGGATCATAACCTTTGCTTTAGAGACAAAAAATGAAAAAAGAACGCCTTCTCAAATATTTGACACATCATTGTGAAAATTGCTTGTGATATATTTGCGATATTCTTAGAGGATATGGTTGAGGAATGTATTGACATGATCCTCAGTGTTTAATTAGCTCTCTTGACAGGCAGAGGTTTCGTGACAGTCATGCAAAGCATGCACCCCTTAATTTTCATGATGTTTTCGTGTACTGTCTACGTGTACATGACATGTGTAGGATATTCAATCTTCATTTCAACACAAACCCTTGTGATTTAATGATTGAATATGGCAAATGCAAATGTAAGAAGACATTTGTCTGAAGCAGAAATGTGGAGGGCTGTAGGGATGGTGGAGCAAGGGGCTACCTATCGTCAGGTTGGTGATGCCCTTGGTGTGCGCCATACGGTGATCACCAGAGCCTGGGTAAGATGTCAGCAGTATGGCACACCAGTAAGACGGCATGGTGGTGGCTGAGACAGGGCAACATCTGCAGCTGAAGATCGGTTTTTGATCATTCAGGCCCATAGAAACCGCTTTCCCACAGCAACCCAGCTTCCCAGTGACTTTCACAATGCACCCGCAGTAAATGTTTCGACGTAGACTATCTGGGCAAGGTTGCACGAAGGTGGTCTCCGGTCGAGAAGACCATGTATTTGCATTCCGCTGTCCTAGAACCAGCAGCAGTCACGATATGAATGGGCCATGGACCACGTTGGATGAAGCAGAAAATATTGGCGACCTGTCCTTTTTACAGATGAGTCAAGATACTGCCTAGACCACACAGATAGGCTTTCTATGGTATTGAGAAGACTAGGGGAGCGATCCCATGCAACCCTCATTGCTGAGGATGACCGCTATGGTGGAGGGTCAACCATGGTCTGGGTCGGCATCAGCTGCGATGGACGTGCAGAGCTATGCGTCCTTGAACGTGTTGCCCATGCTGTCAGGGAGTACCGACAGAGGGAGGGGATTGAGCGTACGTACTGGCCAGCAAGATCCCCTGACCTCAATCCAATCGAACATGTCTGAAATGAGTTGCAGCTTGCAATTTCAGCCCATCCAGTCTAGCCAAGAAGTGTCTAGGAACTTGGTGCCATGCTGGCCCAAGAATGGAACAACATTCCAAAGGACCACCAAGAACCTGATTGGGAGCATGAGAAGGCGTTATCAAGCTGCAATTAACCGTAATGGGTCTCATACTCGATACTGAAGCCACACCAGTGTTCGCTCCGTCAACTTTCTGGCATATTGAACAATTTCCTCTTTTACCAACAATATTCATTTTCCATGGTTATCGTATTAAAAAGCTAAAAAATAATGCTAAACACAAATAAAATCTTAATTTCTGTACTTAAATCATTAAGGATATAATTAAATGAAAAATATATACACTTTTCATTACATTATTTCAGCTCTTCCTCGTCCGTGTAATAATTTCAAGAGAGATAAATTTATCGATAGTCGATTTTCCTGACGAGATAGGTTAGGGATGCCTTACATTACTAACCTCGCCAAACGTACACGACGAAACGCGTCTTTCGCTCCTCAGGTCAACTCTAGTAAGAGACAAATCCTCTGCAAAAACTACATATGGAGGGCGTTTTGATGGCTCAACTGCTCCAATGCTATCTGTTACACGAATGTGTGAAGGTGGTCACTTCCCTGGGCGCATTCAAATCTTACTTTAAACGACCAAAATGTCAATTTAAATTTTTACTGAGAATGATTGTGGTAAATATATAGAATGTACCCATAGTAGCTTGGAATACCAAATGTTCACCGCGAGTGTTGAAGTGGTGTTAACAGCGAGCCTTTGTGTATATTTTATTTATACCATGATCGTCAGATTATTAAGAGTCGCTAATATTTTTTCTCGATTTTACTGAGCACCAGACGTGCATACGTGCGAATCTGTTTTTATTTACACGAGCACCGGTGGGCGGTACTTCCGTAGTCAATTTTATCGTCGAAACGAAATGGAAAATGAAACGGGGCCTTTTTCATTTTAATAGCATAATAACATACCATTTCGAGTTATGGGTGCTTTATTATCATGACACAATTGTTAAGTTTTGGTGTCTTATGGGGTAAACTCATTCAAAAACGTAATAAATAATTGTCACGTTCATTTCACTCTTCGCGAGGCGACGTGCGATAAATTTAGAAAAGTTCGCATTCAGGTCGATGTCAGCAAAGGTTAACTTGGATGTAGTTCTACTTAAGTGTAAATTTTAACTACTGAAATCCCATTGCTGGCGTGTTCACCACGGTTGGTGTGTAAAGCTAAAATTTATGTCATAGGCTGTTCATATTGTAGAATAGGTAATCATGGTATAACTTGAATTTTCTTGTCTTTATTTCGATAATTTTGTAAAGCGCCATGGACCTTGCTATTACTGGATATGGCTGTGATAAATAAGTCGTTTATTATTATTAAACATATGTAAAGATTGCAAAAATACCATGTTTAGACATGCACCTTCATCCCGCCACCCAGCCCACGAATTAATAGGATCAGATGGGCGGAGTTGGAAACCTATACACAGAACGGCACACGCGTGTGAATGGGTTAATCGATATGGCACGAGTGCCAGCGCGAAAGGATAGAATGAGAGGCCGCAGGCCTCGAGTTTTAATTCTTCCAAGATGACACAAGTGCCATGTCGATTAACCCATTCACACGCGTGTGTCTTTCTGAGTTTATTACACGTCTTTACGTCTATAAAAGTAATTATTAGAAGGTCACTCAGCAATTCATATGACAACTATCAACACAAAGAACACATTTTATCGCCAACCAAATCAGCGAGGGGAACCCGTGTTACTGTTTCGTCCTCTGAGTTCCAATGTGTTCTATGTGCCTGTCGGCACATAGAACGCATTGGAACTCGAAGGACGACTTTCAGCTATTACTAGCGATTCAAACTGTAATTGCGTTGCACGTATCGTAGAAAATTACATTGAAGTTTCGCAACTATTTGAAAGTAGTCCGTCTACGATTTCCGTTCCGCACATATGTGCGGAACAGATTTTCATTTTCTGCACGGTTCAGTGTTGCTGTAGATGGGAATTTCACGGAACAGGCGCGTAATAAATTTTACTAGTTTATCATTGTCAAAAAGTTTAGCATTTCCTTTCAGCGCAGTCGTGGTCTTGTGTTTTACACAGGTGTAGTAGAAGTACACCAAGGCTGATGAAATCCAGTAGTATTTCAATTTCGAAGGTTCATTTCTAGAGACAGATAGTATTGGAATTTTGAGTTAGGTATCGGTTTCGGTATTTTTAGGGGAGTTATCTCGCGGTATCGATTCGGTTTTCGGTACTTCACTTTTTTTTTTATAAACAATAATTTATTTCACTTAAATGAAAAAGGCTTCGGCGAACAGGCAAGGCCTATAATAACTGATCCGCCTTGACTCAACTGGATTTACTGGTGTAACTAATGGGGAATTCACATCAGGAAATATAGAATAAGTTGTTCTTGTATCATTCTACCACGGTGCCACAAATGCACTCCCAATAGGCTCAACATTGGTACATTGGAATATATTCATATCTGCAACAATTGTGTGGCTTGCTCCAAACACACCTCAACCTTGAAATGGCCTATTTCGGATGTTCGCGATCTCAGAACATGTGCCATAACATGTCATCAATAGGAGGTCTGACCAATAATAGATGTGATTTCTTGTCAAGTCTTGGCTGCCTGTTAAGGCAGTCAAGACTTGGCTACAACTCACTGCTAAGCAATTGACGATGTCCAGGGTATAGCCTAAAGGGAATTCAAGACAATTTCTCAGCCCCTTAACTGGTTGAGTGTTAGAATCCACTATCAAGGCTTTCTAAAACAATCAGGGTACCAGAGCAAAAGCCTACGTTTTCCTTGGTCATGAATCATATGCAGTCAAAGGCAAATAATATTTTGTTTATATAATTTGTTATATTACAAATTATTATCTCCAAAAATTTTAAATGAAGCAAATTTTGAATAACAAATTCAGATCACCAAAAATAATCTAGCCTTCAACAAGTTAAGGGTTGTTACAACCGATAATGTTACAACGCCGCATAATGTTACACCAACGCATAATGTTACAAGAAATGTAGTAAACAACCGATAATGTTATAAACTCCGCATAATGTTATAACTTTTTTCAACCCGTTATGTTATAAAAATCGACGCATAATGTTATAACTTTTTTCAACCCGTTATGTTACAACAAATTAACCGATAATGTTATAACTTCTGTATACTAATTCCAGTTACAGCTATTGCAGATGGACTTTACCACTTACCATTTATTGCCGCATAAAGGTATGTAAAATTTATACTACAGGTTTCTGCTCTGCTTAAGGCAAGGAGACACCCCCCCCCCCAACTCCCTGGGATTTATCATAGAATGACCTAGTCATGTTACATAGACGCGGATTATCCTGGTAACTCAATCGTGTGACGTCATTACCATGATCGTGCAGTGCCCAACATGGAGAAGGCGGGGGTGGTGGGGGAGGGGTGCTATTTTATCCGTTTGGAATGTTTACCAACATGCGTAGTCTCCGCTTCCAGAAATGTAGTGTACCATGGTCCCCTGACGCCCTTGGGGAAGGGCAAATGCCTCTGTTTCTGCTTGTTTTAGGGCATCTAAAACTCATTTGTCGCATATTTCTTAGTCATAAGAATATCTTATTGTTCATTAATATGACATTTTAACAACTAACAGTGAACAAACATGAGGTGGAGTTAAAATAGGTCAAAAAGTTGGATGGAGCGAGGTACATATGGCGGCTGTGGCAGGTTGGTAGTGCCGCACGGAAGCCGAAGAATAAGATGCGAGACTGGGTAGGAAGAGGAATGGGGTTTAGGTGGACTGAAAGGGGTGGGCAGGGATTAGGCTGAGAAAGAGAGGAGGTCATGGATTAGTACATCAGGGTGATTGTGCAGAGAAAGCTATCTGAAAATACTGCAAGAGAGTAGTGCTAAACGGTATGATAATATTGATGGTGGAGATGTTGGAAGAAGTGGAAGTGATGAATTTTGGGATTACAGGTTCTGGAAAAGGCGGAATCACTAGAACAGGCAGTATAGGGAGAAGGGGGAGATTTTGGAGGAGGATTTGTGTTGATGTTGTGGCGGTGTTGGTGATGGTGTTGAGTAGTTATGTATGTTGAAAATGAGCCAGTTTGTAGGACTCCGGAAGTGACGTCATGGGCGGTCATGTTGAGTTGTCATGATAGTGCACGTGGGTGGCCATGTTGTGATGTCATTATCATGATAATAGGTGGTAGGAGTGCGTATGCGCAGCGCGTGTTGTTGTGGGGACACGTGCTCTCCGTCTCACCCCTAACAACCCGACAATAGATATCGAATTAATCCAAACAACCCGACAATCTTCAGAAAACTGACCAAACACCCCTGAAAACACTCCCAAATAAAGGTAGGATAGTATCCTTAATGGGGGTATGAGACGTATGAAGGTGTACTCATTGCGCTCATTTTCATAGCTTTCATTTTGAGACGTATGATTTTGCGCGCATCGTGCTCATTTTCATAGCTTTCATTGCTTCATACGACGAAAAGGGGGATACCGTGGGTTTAGTATCCTTAAAATATAGGATAGTATCGTTACGTAATGTCCGACCATATAATGGACGCGTAATTTCTCACAGAAATGGGTTTATTACAATAATGGTTGGTTTATTACAATAGTGTTTTTTTTAAATGAGAGATAAACTGGAAGGGGGCGGCGCCGTCCCTGTCTCCGTAGCCCTACTGCCCCTTTCCCCTGGAGCTCCTGAAGTACCGGTCCCTCGAGTTTCTGGCGAGTTACTAAATCGGTACTGGCAGGATTCGGGAGTGTTTTCGGGAATGTTTTGATCAGTTTCCTGAAGATTGTCGGGTTGTTTGGATTAATTCGATATCTATTGTCGGGTTGTAAAGGGTGAGACGGAGCACGTGTCCCTATAACAATACGCGCTGCGCATACGCACTCCTACCACCTTTTTTCATGATAATGACATCACAACATGGCCACCCACAAGCACTATCATGACAACCCAACATGACCGCCCAGTCACGTGACATGACGTCACTTCCGGGGTCCTGCCCCGGGGTCCAACAAAATGGCTCATTTTCAACATACATAACTACTCAACACCATCACCAACACCGCCACAACACCAACATCAACACAACTCCTCCTCCACAATCTCCCCCTTCTCCCTATACTGCCTGTTCTAGTGATTCCCCTTTTCCAGAACCTGTAATCCCAAAATTCATCGCTTCCACTTCTTCCAACATCTCCACGACCTATATTATCATACCGTCTAGCACTACTCTCTTATAGTATTCTCAGATAACCTTCTCTGCACAATCACCCTGATGTACTAATTCATGACCTCCTCTCTCTCTCTCTCAGCCTAATCCCTGCCCACCCCTTTCAATCCTCCTAAACCCCATTCCACTTCCTACCCAGTCTCGCATCTTATTCTTCGGCCTCCGTGCGACACTACCAATCCACCACATCCACCATATGTACCTCGCTCCATCCAACTTTTTGACCTCTTTTAACTCCATCTCATTTTTGTTCACTGTTAGTTGTTAACATGTCAAATTAATGAACAATAAGATATTCTTATGACTATGGTACACTACATTTCTGGAAGCGGAGATTACGCATGTTGGTAAATGTACCAACCGGATAAAATAGTACCCCGCCTTCACCATGTTGGGCACTGGACGATCATGGAAATGACATCACACGATTGAGTTACCAGGATAATAATCCGCGTCTGTGTAATGTGACTAGGTCATTCTATGATAAATCCCCGGGATTGGGTGTGTGTGTGGGGGGGGGGGGGGGTCTCCTCGCCTTAACCAGAGCAGAAACCTTTAATATAAATATTACATACCTTTATGCGGCAATAAATGGTAATTGGTAAAGTCCATCTGCAATAGCTGCAACTGGAATTAGTATACAGAAGTTATAACATTATCGGTTAATTTGTTGTAACACAACGGGTTGAAAAAAGTTATAACATTATGCGTCGATTTTTATAACATAACGGGTTGAAAAAAGTTATAACATTATGCGGAGTTCATAACATTATCTGTTGTTTACTACATTTTTTGTAACATTATGCGTTGGTGTAACATTATGCGGCGTTGTAACATTATCGGTTGTAACAAGGGTTACCAAAAATAAAAAGAAATATCAGTTTCTTATTTTATGGAAATGAACTGCTATCAAACCTCAACAAGGTCTTATAATGTACTGAACTGAAAGTAGGAAAACATGAATATTCACACAGTTTTGGTATTCCAGGATGGGTTCGGTTCGGCTATTCAGTACCCCACCACCCCCCCCCCCCCCCCGATGATATCGGCATCGGTTCAGTTTCTTAGTGTACTGCCCATTTCTATTCATTTCTCCAGAGTACGTAAAATCAATTCGAACTGTATTTAATTACTTACCCAGTTTCAATTCCATGGATAATTAATTCAGATTGCTTCAAAATTTTCTTACATTCTTTTGTATTGCACAATTTTGAAGGCGATAATCCTTTCTGTAAACAAAAATCTTATTAGTAAGAAATAAATGACGCGACAAGTTCATTTTTGCTAAATAGATGAATAAATATGTGCATTTTTGAACTGATAATGGTCGGGGGGAGGGGCAGGAAACACTTTTCGGACACTAGGCGAAAACAAGTTTTTTTCCGACCCTTGGGCATCGACCGCCCCTTTTTGAAGGAAAAAAAAATTTCCATTTAGAAATTCGGTATCCACCCCCCTCCCCCCCCCCCTCCAAAAAAAAAAAAAAAAATAGAGTAAATCACACATGAACTGCTTCGATTGTCAATTTCAATGGGTATTTTTGCTGGAACAGGGTTTATATTGTTCCAGTTACCATTCTTGACATTTAATCTTCCCACAACCAGCTAATGAAGATTTATCCGAAATTGGTCCCATTTCTTGGCAAGTTTCTGAATTTATTCAAACTTTCTCACCGACACTGACAGTCATAGTCTGGTCGATCTGGGCGAAAAAGGGCACCTATCCGGAAAAAAATTGCAACATTCTAAATTTGGTATTGTTGGAAAGAGGAGATTTCGCCTAACAACATATCCAAAATCCTCCGAAATCCGCTTTGGGGAAATTTTTTTACGGAGGTTTCAAAAAGGGCTAGTACGTAGTATCGAGTTCAGTGAAAAGCGAGGTCGTACGAATTTCTATAGGATTGGGAAATCGATATGTTGCGTCACTTTTCTTTAGTCTTATTTTGCCAGTAATATACTCATCGAATGTAGTCCGCGGCATGTCAAGGCGTCCATAACATAATATAATTGTATAATGGTAGTACTACCTGTAGATGACACAATTAATAAAGAGCGTTGTTTTTTGTGTAATAAAGAGCGTTGTGTTTTGGCGTTACAAGATCGCATGTGGACACTAAAACTTTGCAGTAGCACGTGGTCATGTCCCGTGATCAGTTCATTTTTGTCTATGCTCCGTTTATGATACCTATCTTTCAAACTTCATCATTGCTTGTCATTTTTAATATACTACTCAAAGTTTGATAAGCACCACATATTTGACACATCATTGTGAAATTTGCTTGTGATATATTTTTGGTGGATATGATTGAGGAATGTATTGAGATGGTCCCCAGTGTTTATATCAGCTCTCTTGACAGACATACTTTTCGTGACAGTCATGGGAAGCATGTACCCCTTGATTTTCATGATGTTTTCGTGTACTGTCTACATGTACATGAGATGTGTAGGTATTTAGTCTTCATTTCAACACAAACCCTTGTGATTTAATGATTGGATATGACGAATGCAAATGTAAGAAGACATTTGTCTGAAGCAGAAATGTGGCAGACGGCAGGGACGGTGGAGCAAGAGGCTACCCATCATCAGGTTGATGAAGCCCTTGGTATGCACCCTACGGTGATCACGTGAGCCTATGCAAGATTTCAGCAGTATGGCACACCAGTAAGAGGGCATGGTAGTGGCAGAGACAGGGCAACATCTGCAGCTGAAAAAGTGTTTTTGACCACCCAGGCCCGTAGGAACCGCCTTACTGCAGCAACCCAGCTTCTCAATGACCTTCAGAGTGCATCCGGGGTAAATGTTCGACGCAGGCTATCCGGGCAAGGTTGCAAGAAGGTGGTATCCAATCGAGAAGACCATGCATTCGCATTCCGCTGTCAGAGAACCACCGCCAGGCACAATATGAATGGGCCATGGACCATGTTGGATCGACCAGAGAAGTTTGGCAACCTGTTCCTTTTACAGATGAGTCAAGGTACTGCCTAGACTACACAGATAGGCGATCTAGGGCATGGAGAAGACCAGGAGAGCGATTCCATACAGCCAACATTGCTGAGCCTGACCGCTATGGTGGAGGGTCAATAATGGTCTGGGGCGGCATCAGCTGGGATGGACGTACAGAGCTCTGTGTTCTTGAACGTGGTACATTGACTACTCAGCGGTATATTGATGAGATCCTGGATGCCCAGGGCAGACTGCATGCAGGTGCAGTAGTGATAGATTCATTCTGATGGACGATAATGCCCGTTCTCATGTTGCCCATGCTGTCTGGGAGTACCGACAGAGGGAGGGGATTGAGCGTATGGACTGGCCAGCAAGATCCCCTGACCTAAATCCAACCGAACATGTCTGGAATGAGTTGCAGCTTGCAATTTCAGCCCGTCCCGTCCATCCAAGAAGTGTCCAGGAGCTTGGTGTCATGCTGGTCCAAGAATGGAACAACATCCCACAAAGGACCATCAGGAACCTGACTGGGAGCTTCAGAAGGCTTTGTCAAGATGAAATTAACAGTAATGGGTCTCATACTCAACACATACGGAACACATACCAGTTCGCTCCGTCAACTTTTTGGCATATTTGAACAGTTTCCTCTTTTACCAATAATATCTATTTTCCATAGTTATCGTATTCAAAAGCTAAAAAATAATGTCAAACACAAACAAAATCTTAATTTCTATACTTAAAACATTAAAGATATAATTAAATAAAAAATATATACACGTTTCATAACAATATTTCATCTCAAACGTAAAACAGGTAGTTGGATATACTTGGTGTTTAGCAAACTTTGAGTAGTATATATCATCGAGTTTTCTATCCCCAAACTGCATATTATCTGGTTGAACTGTTTTTGGCCTCCCGCTGAAACCTATCGGTGACAACGGACGCGGATGGCATTTATTTGTATTTGTTCTGCAGTTTGGTACTTATTTGCATTGTATACTTATTTTTTCATTTGTGTGTCATGGATCAAGATTGTTTTAACGAAGATAATTGTGTAATTTGCAGTAGGGACTTTAGTGGCGACAGATCTGTTAAAGTGTCGCCCAAATGCTCGAAAACCATTATCGAGTTCAGTGAAAAGCGAGGTCGTTCAAATCTTTGTAGCTAAGTGCAGGATAAACAAAACATTACTCCCACAGGAAAAGTATTAGTGCACGCCGAGTGTCGGCGACATTTCACAAACCCCAAAAGAGGTAATACTGGGAAAAGTGACGACCCACCGGTAGCAAAAAAAAAAAAAAATGCGATCAAGTTTAGCACCTTTCAATTTCCAATTTGCCTGCTTGTTCTGTGGAAAACCTGCTGTAGATTCCCGCCACCCGTAACGAGTGCAAGTTCGAAGCGTAACGACGTTACCTATGCGAGATAGCCTTTTAAATTGCTATGCTGATAAGGGTGATTCGTGGGCAGCAGAAGTGCAAAATCGTCTCCTTAGCTGTATTGATCTTGTCGCAGCCGAGGGGCAGCATACATTGCAAATTGTTACATGCTGTTTGTTAGAAATCACAATCCTAGTCAGACAGACCGACGGCTCACAAAAATCACTGGGCAGGCAGGCAGGCAGGCAGACTATCATTTGGCACACGGGTTTGATCTCACCTGCGAATGGATGGAATCTTAGCCTGGCGCTGAGTTGCACACACTTGCGGAGATACAAAATAAAATGACTGAGTTTGCAGGTAACAATGATGTTTATTCTACCAAACGCTTTAAGCATAAATTGGAGGAACGTTACGGGGAATATATTTTTTTCGCCAATGTACAGGGTCGAAACAATGTAGTTTGTTTCAAAAATGTAGCCAAATATCTAGTCAATGATTTGTGATACACTGAGAGGAGAGAGTCTATTGAAGACGACTCCGAACGCATTGTTGTCACAGCTGCTAAGATTATAAAGGCATAAATCCGGGAATTTGAATATGACATGCAGAAATATCCGACTAATGAGGATATATCAGACGTTTCCAAAGGCAGTAAATGGATTCCGAAGCTTCTGCAATGTTTACTGAATGTCATAGTACCATCGGGCAACAAGCGTGTGGGCATCGGTCACTCAATTGTCCAATCGGCACGGCCTAGGTCGGTAATAACCCACACTTTGTTTGGCGTGAGTGTGGAAATGGACTATGCATGTGGTTCCCGTTGGTTGATAGATGAACTGTTACTGTTTAACCCTTTACCTAACATGAAAAGCAGACGACACTTGCAAAAAAAATTCTTGAGCAACTATTTTTTTTCATTTTTTGTCTCAAAAACATAGGTTATGACCCCTCATTGGAACGAGCTCGACGAGCTCGTTCCAATGAGGTTTCATAACCTATGTTTTTGAGACAAAAAGTGAACAAAATAATTAAAATTAATAGGCGATTTTTGAGAATAGCGCTGGCCGGTTTTGGCCGTTACGTTGGGTAAAGGGTTAAACTATGGTTCTCAGTTAGCTATGATAAGGCGCAGAAGTATAAACAGTCGGTTATATATTCTGAAAGTCTTGATGTTTTGCTTAGAGTATTTTCCGGGAACCTTCACCATGGGTTGCAGACAATGTTGACCACAATCTGGCAACTGTTGATGGCAAAGGTAATTTTCATGGCATGGGCATTATTGCTGTGTCTACACCAAGCGATGATTCGTCTCTTGTCTATAAATCAAGAGCTGTCGATCGAATTCAAAGGATCGATGTTGATAAGTTGGTGGAGAACAAACGTGTTCCAATCGTGCAATACATGAAACCTACAGAAAGGGGCTTGTCCGCAATCAAATAAAAACCGATGCTTCATCTGACCTCGGCGATAACTTTAGCACCAGGGCTAAACATAGATTTGCTCTGGCATTGTCGTTTGCTGAATTCGTCGACCGTGCCAAGACCGAGTTGGTCTGGGTTCATGCAGCATATTTTCTCAGGCAGTTATTCCGACCAAAAGTGAAGTTAGAAATCCTTTTCTTGCGTATCATTGATCTGACGTCTTCTGATGAGAGTTGTATATATTCTACACTGATGTACATACAAGCACAAGCATTGAAGTTAGGCAGTGAAACCCCTTGCTTAACGATTGATCAGCCCTTGTGATTAAAAGCCGTTGAGATTATAGTAGCAAAATCGATGAACATTGTGTGCAGCCTCGGTGGCTTTCACACATTAATGAGCTTCATGGATAGTACTGGGTCCATGATGAAAGGCTCTTGATTGGAGGAGACATTACAAACTGTTTTTGGTCCGAATGCTGTAGCAGCTATGATGTCAGGTAAAGCAGTGTCTAGGGCACTCCGTGGGCATTTCCTTGTAGAGTCGGTATCAACCAACAAACTCATAAGTGCTGTCAGTTCGAAAGGAACAGATATTAATCTGCTCAGTAGTGAAGGTAGTTCAGACCAGATCCTGAATGACAAAATGTGCACCCAGGCAGACAATGCCAAAGTATCAGGTCCATCTAATATCCGAAACACAGGGTCCACAAATGACGATTTGAAGCACAGTTGTGTACCAATAGAATCGCAAGCTTTAGCAGACAGTGTTGAATCCACTGAAGGTGATGGGGTCAATTTTTATTCGACGAGACAATGACACACGCAGACATGGAGACAGTCAGCAACTTATGTGAAGGTATCTTTAATAAGCACATAACTCTTTCAGATGTTTACACACCCAAAGAGCTAGTCAAGTTGGAAAAATTGCTTTGCAAATATAAATCATATTTGGCCGAGAAATCCTTAACTTGTAAACTGTGGTTGCAGTACCTTGAGTATGTGCAAAGTTTCAACATGTTCATTGAGCTGAGAGATCTGGGGATTGGAATCTGCACCTCTTTGCAACTCAAAATATGCTGAATTTATTCGCGGCAACAGGGCATATTAAATATGCCAAAAGCTGCCGCCTTTGTCTTCAAATGATACTGGAACTACCCGACAAGCATCCCCATTTGTACAAATGTTTCATAAATGGCCTACGCGTTATTAGAAGAAGTGAGCGATTTTGGGCTGGTCTCTCCAGTGACCTTGTTATCGAACAGGTCCTCATGCGATCACTCAAAAGTCGTGGTGGAATGACCAGGGGTAGGGGTATCACGGAATCTGTTCGCATCCAGTGGGTATATAGCATGCACAAGTATGCAGGGGTTCATGACGCAATGGCCACGGATACCCACCAAGATAGCAAACAACATGCCGAATTAAGCCATGCAAGCTGCAACCGTACCATAATTCTGTGGATTTAGAGAGCATTGCGAATTGGTTTAACATACATGAACCATTCGATCCAAATGAGCCATCTTTACGTTCTCTGTCCTCAGGTTTAACAGCAGGAACGGTCGATAATATCACCTGTGAGCAAACAGAACTTATTGGTGCTGCTATACAGAAGAAACTTGATAATCTTTGTATCCCCGATGCATCAATCAAGAGAAGCGATCAGGTTAAAACGTTAGACGAAGTGCAACCAGGTGTCAAAATAGACAACCACAGGGTTCAGATAGATCCGAACATTCTTTTCGCTCGACTACTTGACATCGCTAAGAGGGAAGAAGATATCGCTACTTATTTCAGTTACGAGCTGACAGTTATACCAGCATCCTTATTCAAGGACAATGCACTCCGAAAGCCCGTAAAAGCAAATCTAGCAACGATTTAGCAACAGGTATAAAACTGATTCAGGTCCCAAGTGATGCATCAATTGTTGTCGATGGCGGTTCATTTCTTCATCGGATGAAATGGCAAAAATGTGGAACATACAAAGATTTAGCTTCCAGATATGTAGATCATGCCTGACAAAAATACGGTGAATGTTGCATGTTTTTGATAGCTACATGCAGGGTCCTAGTACTAAAGACCAAGAGCATAGACTTCGAACTGGGAAGACATGTTCAGATATTCACTTAGTTGATACAATGGCAATCTCTTCAAATCAGTAAACTTTCCTCTCGAATGAAAAAATAAGCATCAATTTAAAAAGCTACTCAGTCAAGCTCTCATGATTGATGGACAGGCAGTACACAACAGTTCTGGTAACGCATTTACCTCCATTGTTTTGCGTGCTATCGAGCTTGCATCTGTTGGGAAGGAGGTGGTAGTTTTTTTGTGACGATACAGACGTGTTAGTACTTCTGATACATCATTGGAATGAAAAAATGGGGCAGATTTATTTTGAGTCTCGAGATGCCCACAAAGGTGAGAATTCGTGGAAAATTACTGACCTTGTGAAAAAAGCCGGCATTTTAATCAAGACCAATATTCTGTTCCTTCACGCCTGGGGTGGCTGTGACACAACGTCGGCAGTATATGGTCATGATGGTAAATCCTCTTGCAGGAAGAAGATCGCAAAATCCTCAGACATTCAACAGGCAGCTTCGGTTATTAGTAATGTTGTTTCATCGCCCGATGAAGTTGATGCAGCGGGCATCAAGCTCTTTGTTGTAATGTATTCAGGTAAAGCAGATAGCTTAAACAACCTGAGATATGTTAGGTTCATGGAAATGCTTTCATCGTGCAAAACCGCCAATGAACCCCAGAAACTCCCACCGACAGAGAGCGTGGCATATTTCCACAGCCTTCGTGTCCATTTATAGGTAGTGACATGGATGTATCTACGGGAGGTCGATCTTGAGACTAGGAAGTGGGGTTGGAAGCTACGGGTTCAGAGCTTACTCCTATTATGACTGACAGTGAAGCAGAACCGGGCAGTCTGCCGAAGTTTGTAAGGTACAACTGCAAAATGACATCAAAGAGTTCGTGCAAAAACAACTTGTGCTCATGGCGGAAAAATGGTCTAAAGTGCGTTATTGCTTGCGGAAATTGTCGCGGCGAGAACCCCCCCCCCCCCCCCCCCCAATCTCATCGTAGATCTGAGGGGAAAATCAGTCCAATATTAAAAAGGAGGGACCAAATAGCAATCGCAATATACAGCATATAGCTATATATTGCGAGTGTTATTGGATCTCCGAAAAGTTCATGTCCTGTCAGTGGTAGTTCAACGCTTCGAAAAAAAAGCTTGTAACCTCTAAAAGGTCAGCAGAGAAACCTGCTGCACGAGATTCGCCAATACTATAAAACGAAGGCATTGGAGGGTCAAGTGAAAAAACACGATCTAGGTCTCCATCTCCTAGTTCAAAATCTGCACATTGTTCCCTGTGTCAGAGATTTGGTCATCCCAAGTCTCAGTGTCCTTCAAGAAATATTAAAAATGAAGGTAGAAGAGACACAAAAGTTCATTTTGAAGATCAAACAAACGAGAAGGGGACGAATCACGAGGTCGTCGGGTTAAATCTCCTTCTGTAATTCAAATAGAATTAGCGATTGCAGATTGTAAAGGACATGCAGTTGTCAACACTGCTGCTGTGTAACTTTGTCGGATAAAGTTTTTGAGCGCATAAGACCATCGCCGCCAGTCATAACATCTGTTCGTTTCAATACAGCAGCTAGTGATGGACAGATGACAGGAAGTTATTTAGGTCCCATACCAGTATGGATTGGTGATCTTACATTTAATGAGTGTGTTTATGTTGCTCCAATTGAAGAAGATATTTTACTTGGTATAGATTTTCAAAGAAAACTTGAAGCTGTAATAGATACTGAAAAAGATTCACGTAAAATAGAAATTGTAGAAGTATCCACTCTAACTATAAATAATAACTTTACAAAAGTTGCAAAACTTAGTTTATCTGAGGATGCAGTTATTCCTCCAAATTCAGCAGCATTGCTAAAATGTGATTTAGACAAATTGTTTACAAATGTTATTGCAGAACCTACTGAGACACTTCCTCTTTTAGGTTAACGCTCAGTTTATACAATTAAGAATTGAATGCAGTTTTTATAATCTTTATTGGAGTATTAACGTGTGGAAATGGGTACAAATTATGTATGAATCCCGAAGGGATTCATTCAATTTGTACCATTCCTACACGTTCATACTCCAATAAAGATTATAAAAATTGCATTCAATTCTTATAATTACATTCCGTAACTGTTTAAACTACTTTTTACCAAACAACAAAGCAGAAAGACGAAATAAAACATGTACGAACGAAAGAGGCGAAAAACCACTCTCACACAAAAGACAAAGTGCACAACTCTGAGTTGAGCGCCGGTTTTTGGCATTGACCCAAATTTGTCAAATTGCCGTCTTTCGCAACGAAACTTGGAATGTTCAAAACAATTTATTTAACATATCAGTAAACTCTAATTACCTATGAAACGACAACAAGTTCAAGAATAAAATCACTAAAATAATTTCACACTGTCAATTGACATTTCTTGTAAGTTGTTTGAGATATCACAAATTATTAACTTGAACGTAAATGCGGGTCAAAGTTCAACCAAATGTATTAATTGGAAAATGAATTACATTTGGTCATGGCGTTTTCATCCAGCTGACCAATGGGAGTTGAGTATTTGGACCCCAAACATATAATTACATTGACAATGTAATTATATCAACATGAACCGCAAATTTGTCTTATAAATATAAATAATCACAATATCAGTTTACGCAAAAGCCAACTAACGGCCCCGGCCAGCGCTATTCTCAAAAATCACTAATTAATTTTCATTATTTTTTTCATTTTTTGTCTCAAAAACATAGGTTATGACCCCTCGTTGGAACGAGCTCGTCGAGCTCGTTCCAACGAGGGGTCATAACCTATGTTTTCGAGACAAAAAATGAAAAAAATTAGTTATTCAAGAATTATTTTTGCAAGTGTCGTCTGCTTTTCAGGTTAGGTAAAGGGATGTATATGAAGATGAAATGGTGTTATAAAACATAAATAATAATAGTCCAAGTATTGGTAAAGTGAATACTGCCCCACCGAACGGAAAGGCAGTTAAAAAATTAGTCAAGGTTAACTGTTCAAAAACAGTTCCAGACCATGTAACTGATCTGTGTCTTCGTTAATCTAAGAATTTGAACGAAACACAGTCCAAATAAATGGCAGCACTTCTGACTGAGTATGAAGATGTGTTTGCCAAAACTGAATTTAATACGGGAAATTTTAAAGAAACTGAACATTCAATTAACACGGAGACCAGCAACCAATTCGTCTGCCCCCGAGGAGAAGCCCACTATGTTTTGCAGATGAGGAGGAGGCCCATCTTCAAAAGTTACTAGTAGCAGGGGTTATCCAACCTAGTTTAAGTGAGTGGGCATCGCCCCCAGTGTTGGCCCGTTAGAGAGATAAATCATTGAGGTGGTGCATTGATTATCGGAAGGTCAATGCAATCACAAAAAGTGAAGTGTATCCATTGCCTCGGATTGGTGAGAGGTTGGATTGGTTATCAGGAAACTTATGGTTTGGGAAGGCTGATTGCATGAGCGATTATCATCAGGAGAATGTTAAAACAGTAGATAGGTGCAAAACTGCATTCAGTGCAAAGCATGGAAGCTTTGAATTTCTTAAAATGCCATTTGGTCTCTCGGGAAGTCCATTTTCCTGGTCTAGGGTGATAAATTTAGTTCTGCAGGACCTTACTTGGACTGGTGCCCTCTGTTACCTTGATGATTTAGTTTTTGGTGGTTACTCTTTCGAAAATCACCTTGAAAATTTCACGAAAGTACTTCAGAGATTTCGCAAGTATTGTCTAAAACTGAAACCTAAAGAATGTGAATTTTGCCAACATTAGATTGAATTCCTTGGGCGAATAATCAGTGAAAAAGGTATAGAGCTTAATGAAGAGTCCAAGGAAACTGTCAAAAACTGACCTGTCCCAATAAACACCCGAGAGATGGAAAGTTTTTGTGGTTTAGTAAATTATCACAGAATATTTATAAAGGATTTGGCTAAGATTGCTAAACCACTTATGATTTGAGAGGTAAAAAACCTCGTAACTGCGGAAAGGATCAACAACAGGCATTTGAAGCACTTAAAGCTTGTCTGGTTTCTACTCAACATACTTACTCTCCCAAATAATAAGGATACCGTTATTCTAGACACTAATGCCAGTGGCTGGGAGTGGGGGGCAGAACTTCTACATATTCAAAATGGAGAAGAAAGAATTCTAGCTTTTGGTAGTTTTGCCTTGACCTCCCAACAAATCCGATATTCTGCTGCTTGGAAAAAGCTCCTCGCAGTTGTACGATTTACCCGGCAATTTAGGCATTACCTTTTAGACCATCCTTTTGTCCTAAGCCTGAGGTGGCTTATGAGTTTCAAAGATCTACAAGGCCAGATAGCCAGGTGGATGGAGGAATTAAGCCACTATAACATGATTGTCCAGCACAGAACCGGGAAGATCCTTACTAATGCTGATGCCTTGTCCCCGACTCCAGCAGAAAACTCATGTACAGAATATAATGGTTGCAAACACTGTACCCGTTTACAGTCAAATTGGGCCAAGTTTGAGGAACACCCAATTGTGTCTACCTCCACAAATCAGTAAAGAGAATTAGGCAGACACAGGAGGAGCACCCAAATGTGTCAACCTCTAAAACATCACTAGCAAAGCCAAGGATTCGAGTCCCAGAGTCCACATCAGCTTTAAAATCATCCCGTGAAGGCTATCAGATTGGTGTGGCCGAGAGCACTGCCATCACGCCAGGCTCTTCAGAAAGAGATGATGCAGGGGCATATCAGTTGCGATTAAAAATTATCACCAATACAGAAAGTAATATCCAGATCTGTCCTTCATCTTGATTCGTGGCTTTATTGCTGGTCTGAGGTCAAAATGCAAGAGATGCTCTATCGTCACTATACGACAGCCAAAACAAAACATAATAGACAGGCATTACATTTGACAGGCAGATGTTAGGGTATTGGCACTACAACAGTTAAACTGTCCTAAGTGGGTGAAAAAGAATTCAGGTCCTCTGCCCCGTAGCCCCAGAAGCAGAAAACCAAGAAGAGCTACTTCACCCACCCTTAGATCAATTGTTGGACGAGAGACAAGCCTTTGTTGTCTGACCATCTCCTGCCGTTTCAGCTGAGAACAAGAGTGCTCTTATTCGTAGTCCACCAAATACCCAAGGGGAGTCGTCTGTACAAAACAAAAGTCCTGCAGATTTTTTGAGGGATACCCAAAAAGGTCTGAAAATAAGCATCTCGATGAAGCCTTCCAGTAAGCACGCTGGGGATAAAAGCTGCCCATTAAACTCCTGTGCCGAAGTAAGAGTGGCGCTGCTAGCCATTACATAGGCAAACATTTTCCAGCAACGTGATGGTTTGAGTATTAGACCACCACTCCCAAAATTTTAAGGAAGAAAATTGTACATAATATGGTTCAGTTGGGGAAAAATGTACTGGGTATTCAGGAAGCCCACCTGTTTCAAACAAACTACTGGGCTATCTCAGAAAAACTGTAGTTCAGGCAAAAACTGAACGGTTGAAAGATTTGAATTTAAGTAACCGGTATGAGCTTACCATGCAAGCTCTTGCAAAGTATCTTGGGATTTCAATCCCCAAATCGAGCCTCCACCTGGAGCACTTAGACAGTGTGTGCTGTTTATGTCATTGGAAAGTGGTTTGCTGGCCTTAAATTTATATAGCGAACACGCTCAAAATCAGTTTTGCCAGACAAAGGCTCCCATGTGGAAAGTGAAAGTGGCGGTTGATCATAGTAGGAAAGAGAAATACGATAAGTCCCAATGGGTTGATGCTCAAATGGAAGCATCTCTGATTTCCTACCCAAATGAAACCAGCGATCAGCTGGTATCTGCTGCATGGATAAGGTCTACAGTAGAAGCTGAGCAGTGCATGCCAACGGATATCGGAGGTGTCACATCCGCCACAACAGAAACCAAAGTGCCCACGGCTACAGGGGATGCTGCGACTCAGAGTAGAGCTCCTGTTAAACGACCTCCAAAGAGTACCAGAGGAGGATCATTGCCGATAAAGGCCAAGTCGGATGAATCTGGTCAGCCCCCAAAGAGTACCAGAGGAGGAAAACAATTTCAAAGTCCCCAAACACTCCATAGGGAGCCCCAGGAAGGACCTCAGCCCAAACAGAAGTGTCCGACCAAAATGGGAAGAACAATTGAACTAGTGGTGAATGCCAGAATTACAATTTTTAAGGACGTTAACCGGAAGAAATCTAAGGGGTCCCTAACAATTACAGCCACTGAATCCATTAGAGTTCTTCCACAAGCCATTGACACCCATTATCATCTCAACAGGATCCAGAATAATTTCCATCTTCCTGATACTTCCCTGGCTGATGTGCTAGTCCAAATGCAACAGCATGTCAGACCACAAATACCTTTTCAGCTATATGCTGCTGTAAATGTACTTTGTGATCCCGAGGAGTATCCCACGGATCGGCTTCCAATGGACATGCCACATGCCATTGGTTATCACCCATGTTGCCGCTTTTGGCGAAATTGGGCTGGACAGAACATATATTAAGGGTCCAGCTCAAATCGCTGAACAGGGCAACTGTTAGATCTTGCACCTAAAAATAAGCCTTTGGTGTAGCATGTTCGTGGGTCAGAAGGGATCAGATGTCTCACGACGTATTAAATACAACTCTGATTCAAGTTCTCCAGGCAACACACAGTGGTCAGGTGATACACCTCCACTGTTGCACAGGTTTGGAAAATGACATCAATGCCTGGCTCGTGTTACGCCCACTCACACTAGTAGCTCACACTTTTGAAGTACAAATCCACCACGTTTGAAGCAGCTCACCACTTTTGCAGTAACCATCGTCCACTTATGAAGTAACAAGACAAGGTCACCACTTTTGAAGTAATATTTGACCACTTTTGAAGTAAAAAGATTTCCCCTTTCTCATGACAGTGGCATGAAACGATCAGAATTTTGATCAGAGTTTTCTTTTTCTACCTAAACTCTCCTTGCTTTTATGCCCTCAATAACATCTTAAATCTAGGTTGTCCGGACGTCCGTCCGGGTCAACATATCGGTTTTATGTTCGTCCGTCCATCCGTCCGTCCGTCCGTCCGTCCGTCCGTCCGTCTTTCCGTCCGTCCGTCCGTCCGTCCGTCCGTCCGTCCGTCCGTCCGTCCGTCCGTCCGTCCGCCCGCCCGCCCGCCCGCCCGCCCGCCGTCTCTCTCATCTAAAAAAAGCTAGATGAAGGAAGATGAACCTAGTAATCACGAGAACTTCATCTAAAAACCTACCCTCCAACCACCGTTTTTTGACGGTGTGCAATGGTGTAGTCGTTTAAGTGTTGGACTCCAGATTGCCAGACGCTGTTGCCGGGCGTTGGAATCCCGGCGGGGGATCAGAAACCAACATTCTAAGTTCCTCCAAAACACGATTGTGTCATTCGACACACACACGCAAGTCCCCGCCAACTGCAGCCATTTCGGCGTACTGCAGCCAGCGTGTTCCACACTTCCAGACTGCTGCCGAAAGGAAGATGAACCATGTAATCATGAGAACCTCAACTAAAACATAGATTCCAGCCATCGGTTTTTTTACGGTGTTGGTCTAGTGATTTAGGTGTTGGACTCCTGGAGGGAATCATAACCAACTTTCTGAACTTTCTGAACTTTCTGAGAGAGAGAGAGAGAGAGAGAGAGAGAGAGAGAGAGAGAGAGAGCGAGAGAGACCTTTCACAATATACAGTTAATTCTCGTCTTAATTCAAAATATGTGACAAATTGGTTCTATTACCAAATGTTTTTTGCCATGTGTTAACTTGGGAATGACATCTAGCTGAGAAAACACGGGATGGCCAGTAAGTAATTCTCGTGCGTAACAGAAACATCCGTAGATCTATATGATTGGCATTCATGGCAATTTCCGACCTGGGTAGGGTCCACGACACTCTTCCACGTGGGTGAGAATGTCGTGGGTCGGGGCGGGGGCAACTGATGCGGTTAGAAGCTGTTATGGTTTCCTTGGGAGTAATATTTTAGAAATAAAATAATCTGTTAGAAAGGCAACCAATTTTTCTATTATATTTGAACAAGGGGGAAACCAGGGAAACCGCAAAATTTCCAACTGAATGGGCTGTGATTTAAAACGTCTTAGAATGAAGATTTACATTTAAATAGAACGAGAACTATAGGACAGCTATGCACTTGTCATCTTCCATTGACACACAGTGGCAACACTTGCCATTTTCCAACAAAATAGGAGGTATATATTTTAATATTTGCAACTTGTGGAAACAATAGAAACTCAGAATAAATTGAGAATCAAAGGACACATGTCTTTGAACAGCATATTCATTTCGTATCATTTCACTGATTCTACATAACAAATTAAGGGTATATTTACACTCACCAAAAAGTGGTTTTAAAGCTTTAGGAAATTTAGAATGTATAGCAGAGCACGCATCATCAAAACATTTGGGTAGATTAAGCGCCATTCCGGTTAACACGAAGAATATTACCCGGTGTATCTCCACTCCACCATACCACACCACATCCCACCCTACCAAACCCCACCCCACCATTCACTGACCAACAATTTCCTCAGAATGTGACAAATTGCCGCAGAGCAACCCACTGTGAGCATTTAACGAGGAGACACTGTCTATTGGTATATAGTACCGACTTCAATTCTATAGAAGCCCTGCCGAATGTCCTGATACTTAATTCACGACTAAGACCCACCGGCCGTACCCTCCAACCACAATAACTTCAGTCAAGTTTCATCAAGATCCGTCCAATAATTTTATGCCAGAAATGAGCTTCTGTAGTCTAACCTAATAATCGTAGTTTGACAAGTACCACAGCAAATAAACAAATGTGCTCTGAATAGGTGTAAACTGATTAACCTGCGATTGTACACCAGCTCTTTGCTGCGGGACTTGTTAACACATATTTAGAAATATCAGGTTAGTCCATACAAATTCTAACTCCCATATACTACAGATTTATATACGGGTGATTTCTTTTACTGGTATGACTAGGGGGCAGAGGGCAAGTACAGATAGCAGTCCTTTAGGTGAAAGCAATACTCTTATGCGGGGAATGGAATGTTTGTCGTTACATACTTGTAACTAACAAACTGTGCATAATTGTACTAATAATTATTGAACCCTGTACTAATCTTAAAAAAAAAATAATCACGAATGAATCCTTTAAAACGTCTTGCTTTACGAGCCGACCAGGCCGTATCAGCCGTATGAGCTAAACTTGATAAATGCTTGATAAACTTAAGCTGATAAAAGTTCCAAGGCTTTGTCCTCCTTGCAGTAATAGAGAAAAATGGACAGCGCTTGTCGATATTTTCAGTGTTGAATATATAACATGCTTGATCCTTATTAAAAAAGAAAAATATATATGGAACAGTTGGATATGGGTTTAAACCAAGAAAATTAAATTTATTTTTATCTTGCACGTGTCAGTAGTACGGAAGCGTGGAAGGGACATTGGCTGCCGATATTTATCTCGCCACGGCGAGATAATATTTGGCATCAGCGAAATAATATCACTCCGCGGCGAGATATTTATTTGACACCGGCGAGATAACTTGTTGCGGTGAGATAATTATTTCGTCGAGGCGAGATATCTCGCAGCGACGTGAGATAATAACTTGCAGCGGCAAGTTAATTACCACGCTCCAGTGAGTTATTATCTCGCAGAGTCGAATGTCCCATATAAGTTATCGACGTGGAAGGTACATTAGGTTTCCAATAGTTGTCTCGCCGTGTCGAATTAATTATATCTCCACAGAGAATTAATTATCTCGCTGCGGCGAGATAATACCTTGCGATCTCAAGACAAATATTGATAGCGAAATTACCGTTCTTAATAACTCTCTTGAAATGACAAATTTTGAGGTTGATGCAGTCCACAAATTACCTCGATCAAGGGGCTCAAGACATCTACTTTCCGCCTCGTTGTTCCTACCCTGTCCCACTCACCCACTCGACATAGTGGCCCTTGCAGATGGGTCGACCCAGAGGGCCTTCTCCGCGACATTGTGATCTGACCACACAACTCCTTCAACCCAGTGGCTCAACACGACACGACCCCACCATTCTTCCCATGTGCTACTTGATTAAGAAATTTGACCCATACAGTAGTCTACCAGGCGACCAACATACTATCGATGACCTCATATTATTTATTCATTTATTTATTGGAGTTTAAGGTCACATACTTATGCACAATGGCTAATCGTGACCGTGGCAGTTTTACGGGTGGAGGAAGAGGGACTACCCGGAGACAACCACCGAGCATCGACGAGCAACTGTCAGCTCCTCAACATTGTGTTCAAGCTCCGCTCAAGCAAGGTTACAGCGGTTGAAGACATGTGTACCATCGACGTGCAGTACGCCTTAGTACACGGCGTCGTCGTGCCCCCACGTAGGCAACCGGAAGTGCCTTGCCCAAGGACACAAGGCGGGTTGTCCCGAACGGAGATCGAACTCGGGACCTCTAGCATAGAAGTCCAACAGTCTACCACTAAGCTACCGCGCCCCAAGATCCTATAACAAAAATTCAATCAAAGTGACCCAATCGCATCACCTTCCAGACCCACTAGACAGTTCCGTTGATCCTTTTCAGACATTCCAGCCCAAGCAAGTCTAGTCCGCAGGCCCGAACGCAAACTGTTCCCGACGACTGACTGAGAAATGAGTGTGGTGACTCTTGAAAATTTCCGAAATATTGGGGAAATGACCTAAAAACCTAAATTTTGTATGAAAAATGCACCCACATTCTGGAAAGAAGAGGACAGAATATCAGACCGGTGTGGCGATAGGGGGCCCTATTAGCTTCGGGCCTGATAACACGTCACCTATTTATCTCAAAGACACCTCACAACCTGGCTGTCAACAACCATACCTAAGAACTTGGAGATCTTCCTCCACGCCGACTGAGTCACCCGACCTGTCCCGCTGACTTAGCACCCCTATCTTCCGACTCAATCCAGTGATCTAACACGACCCAGTAACATAAAACGCCTACCTTCATACACGATGTACCGCCCCAATCATTCATTCCAAGGGCGACAAAGTCACTCGACCTGTTCCTGTAAACCATCGAATCCAACCACGACCAAGTGGTCCACTATCTATGCATACCCACCAACTGATGTTGCTCCCCATCTCACGGATCTATGTGACCCAACCCAAAATTTATACTTCGCAACGATCAAGTGACATCAACACACAACTCTGACAATCTGTTAGTCGAACCTCCCCCATCCCACAACCTATTTGACCCGACTTAAACTCCTATATTTCACGTGTTACCCAACTCGAACTATGCATTCGACCTATCACTTGACCAGCGACTCGACAATACCACTCTACCTGACTTGTCGCGGTTTTTTGAGTCGCGACCCTACCCAAATACGCCTCCCCTTCCCCGTTCCAATCATCCTCCGCGACTTAGTGGGCTAACCCCCCATTCCACCAGTGGCGGAGCCAGGAATTGCACGGTAAGAGGTACATGTACCTTCTGAGGGGAAAGGGTCCAGAAAATGACTGAAAGGACAAAGACGGAAGCGCGGAAGGGAATGAAGGATCCGAGAGCCACTTGCTTGCCATATTTAGTATAGCACCAGCACGACGTCTTTCTATCGTTACATCTCTCGGGGTTGACCATGCACCCCGAGTCTCAGTAAGACAACCTATGAGCGTAGACCGACCTGCCCATGTAGGTGTAAGATGGTAAGTAGCCTTCCTGAGACTAGTCGTTGGGGATCCTACTGGGGGAAATGTTTTTTAAAAAATATACACTAACTCGTGCTATCTGGGTCGTGACGAGAATCTTAACATTCTTATATAATTAATGTACAGGAGTTGCAAATATGATGTAAGTTGGGAAGGGAGGAGTGTTGTGAGGTTTTAGGAAGCACAGCCCTATAGGCTCCGCTTGGCCCTGCCACTGTTCCAGCACTCATTCGTCTCCAAGAAAATCCCACTACCCATTCGGCCAAGAATTCGACCCCGACTATACCACTAGACCAGACCACTACACCCATCTCCAGGTAGCGGTAAATTGTCCAATTTAAACGATTGCGCAGTCAAAAATCAAAGTTTCATATACTCTGGAAAAAGAGTAAACCCGATATGGGCGAGTTCTGGTAATAACACGATTTGGGCCAGAGCGAATTATTGAAAATTGAAATAGTACAAAAGTCTCCCCCCTCCCCCTTATCTGCTCACTTAAGATTTTAGATTTTGTCACATAGACAAAATGGGCAGCAGTATCTCCTGGTAATCTATATATGTACGGCTATATTTAGTTGGATCATCGACTAACAGCCGCAACAGCTGGTGAAAATTTCAGACTGATTGCACGAACCAGCTCGAAGAAGGGGCATATGATAAATACTTGTGACATCCATATTATTTGTATGGCTCTATTGATCATCAAAGAATTCTGAAGTGGAACAGAACCAACCACTGTTAAAACTTTCAACCTTAAGATAATCAAATGAGTCCAATTTAAACCAAAATATACATGAACGCATCAAAAATGGCGCCAAAATGGGCGCCATCTTCCCATTTTTCCACGTGTTTAACAGTAGGTGAGGGTTACAATAGAGATGTGACGGAAACTCAAAATGTTTTGTGTGTCGCGTGTTGAATATTCAAAAAATTTGAGAGGAAAACTAATATGTCATTTGTGATTGTTTTCATGTGGGAGCTAAACTGGTATGTGTTAGCTGGCATCACCAAGTTCATATTCTATATCTGGCGGCTTAGCATTCATGCAGTTCTCTCCTCGACAATCGCCACACGAAGTAACACACTTCATTGCATTCTTCCTGCAAGAGAAAATATTCGTTCCACGTGGGTTCTTAGATGTCATTTTGCTGTTGCAACAAATGAATTTGAGGAGGCTGTCATGGGCAGGATTCAAACCAGTCAACACTGGCGAGTAGTCATTGTCACGCAATTCCCAACCACATTCCATTGGATTGAGGATTGCATTGTTGAAATGCTTCCACACCATCATTTGCAAGTGAACTCGCAAACTGTGGAAATGTGCTGCACGTTCAGTCGGTGGCAGTTTTTTGGGCTCGATTGCCGTTTTACTCGAAGTTACCATTGTCATGAACTTAGAGTACCTCAAGTCATCCAGTTTATCAGAATCTCTGCCTTAATACATCTTGACAAACAGTGCAGCACCATTCTTTCCAACCTCAGCTGGGGATACTGTGATGGCATGCATCATGTTCGAAATGTTCTGTATTCCCCAGAGGGATGATTTTCTTAAGAAATTGTGTTTCCCCATGTCCATAAGTTGCTGATGTGGTGTCACAACCACTCGATGCATGAATGAATAGAATATGTGAAGTTGCGATATCTCCAATCTTTGCAGTAATATCAGCAATTTTCCACGTCTCTCCGCCCTTATGAGCCTTGCGTGCTTCAGGTCTGAAATAGAGGTCGGCCGGGGTGGGCTTCCAATTGTAAATTGATAGAACCAAAACGTCGGTATCGTCGGACACTAACACCACTGGTTTCTTTTCAGATGTGAGCATATTAGCACATCTGACAATAAGAGCGTCTGCATTTCCCCTGCAGCAGGGAGATCGGGACAGATTTATGAGCTGGCTTTTGTTCTTATAGGTAGACAAGAACAGTTCTTGGTTATTGTGAACAGTCATTGTTTCTGATAAAAGGATGTCTGCGCACCTATTCGCTGCTCTTCTCATATGCTCCTGACCCTTGGTAGTCGGTCCATCCCCATAGCCATCGAAAACTATGTAGATACGTTGGCCATACCGATTTGTCACATAATTTACGTACTTATGGACTACTTCTGAATAGGTAGATTTTCCTTTCCATTTTACTCTGTGGAGAAAAGCTCCTCCGTCCAGAACATAAACAGTATCGGTGGGTTGTTCAGAAAGATTGATCCCCTCTGTGACTGCTTTCGCGAGATCCGCTTTAGCTGCCTTTCGGGGGTCTTTGAAAAGAACCGTCGGCATGACAGTTAGTTCGTACTCGAAATACGGCGCTATGTCATTCTCCCTTTGTGCAATGGCAGTCAACCGTGAGAATAAAACGGAAAGATCGATTGAGACCCTCTGACCGTCCAGCTTGACTCCTGGTGTCAAGTGGTCCAGGGTACAAATCGGATCACTCCTCTTGATGGAAGCTTCGGAAACTTTAGCATTGTCCAGCTTGATGTGTATTCTGGATCCCATCGGTCTGGTCGCAATTAACACCATCCCATGCAGTAGCTGACAACCCGGGGAAAGGGAACGCAAACGTTCATCTCCAGCAAATAGGTGGTGCTGGTCGAACCATTCTAATAACTTAAAAATAATGTCTGTTGCATCGATCGTTTCACAGCGTGAAGTCCCCATGTCTATATGTTGTTCGCTAGTACTGAACCGCATATCAGTGGGGGTGGACATGGCCTTGTGTATTTCAGCGCACTTGTGCATGCTGTAAATCCACTTCTGTCGCACCGATTCAGTAACTCTGCGCCCTCTTGCTCCACTCGACCTTTTAATGAGCGCATAAGTACCTGTTCAATCACAAAGTCACTGGAAAGCCCTGCCCATATTCTTCACTTCGCCGTATCGTATGGAAACCGTCAACAAGAAATCTCTCAAACAACCACGGATGCTCTTCCGGTAACTCGAGCATCATTGGCAGATATAATCTGCAACTCTTTGCATAGTGAACATGACCAGTTGCAGCAAATAGGTTCAACATGTAATTGACAGCAACAAGGTGGAGATTCTAATCACCCAGCCTTTCACCTCGAATGAACATTTTCAGAATTTGGATATATTCTAGATATTGAATCCAGAGCTTGGCAGTGCGATACACACAAGATGACGTTGTCCTCACTGAGGCAGGACGAAAGCTTCACTTAGGTTTCCGATTCATAAACCGATGAAACGGCGACCGAATTGTCGCGAATATATTTGTATAACTCTTTTAGACTGTCTAATTCTGCCTCGATAATTTGTTCCTGTTTACCTCGAAGTTTACTTGGGCCTTGCTGTACGTCAATTTCACCCCCTTATTTCACTCCCTTTGTCTGCATCAGAAGCAGTCAAACACTCAGACGTATCTGCGGTATGTGAGTGCTTCTCTTGTTCTGATACACTTCCTGTGTTCTCTCGATGTACATGAAGGTGTGATTGCTTTCAGAAGTTTGTTGGTCAACGCAGCTTCAACCAAGAAGTGGCCCCGCAAAGCCCATGAAACTGCTTGATGCTACCAAGAAAGCTCATGATAGTGTGGAACCCCCTAACCGACAGACAATGTTCATTTCTTTGGCAGTAGATATTTTCACGGCTTTGAACCACAGAGGCTGGTCAAATGTCACACATGGGGAAGGTATATTCATGCGTGTAGCCTGATTCATAATAAAACCCAGAGTCGAAAAGTGCATATGCTGTCTGAGGGGCTAAGATCAGTGAGGAAAAGCACCTCTCATTTTGCGGAACCGGGCGAGTTCTCTGTGGAAAAGGTATGTTGCATAAAGCCAGACCAATAGGTACCAGGTCGTTCAAAGCAGATGTTAACCACCCGCAGTGCCTCAACATGTCAGTATTCAAGCTTAATGGAAGGATTAAAGGCTTGTAATTTAACTCACATAAACTCTTTCCTGGTATCTCTGTGTATTCGATAATTGGAATGCCTTTATCACCCAACAACTCCTGCACACCAACTCGACTTTCCTTTTCTACCAGTTTCGGTCTTGCAGTGACTGTTGTTACGCATCGTGGAGTTGACTCTGCTATGATACCCATACCATGGAATGTGCCCTTTCCATCTATCTTTGCAACGTTATGGTCCACGTTATCAGCCACCCATTGTGTGAACTCACCTGGGAAATAAGCAGATAGATAGCTGTCAACTGAGTCCAGCTTCCTAACACCTTGCTTATATCGTTTAACTTCATATGTGATTGAGAATACTAATCTAGAAAGTTCATTCAAAAGCCATTTCTACCCCAACTCCAAAGAGGGTTGATGTGATTATAGATCTTGGTCTTGCCGATTGCACTATAGAATGGCCTATACTGTTCACTTTGATGTCAGGTGGAATCAAGCATTTCAGAAATGAGTGAAGGTATACGGGGATCCAGCTTTGCCCACGCCCGAAGTCGTTTATGTCGTCTGATGCAGGATAGGTATCTGTGACAAACTCCGTCTCTCTCAACTGCGCCTTAATCAATTTTGCAGATGTGACAATGATTCTCTCAGCTTCATCGCTCATATTGTCTTTCCTATCCATGTACCATTTTTCATTGATCATATACTCAGCCATATTTCGAAAACATACGACATTATTTCTGCCCTTTACTTTCGCAAAAAGACGAATTTCCCAAAACGCTCTTCCAGTTTCTGCTTCAATATGTTGCTCGTGTATACACTTGATTCGCCTGTAAGTTCCGTCATTTTGGTATGCAATTCAGATAGTGTGTGCAACTCGGCATTAGCCTCCGATTCCAGGAAATCGCACAAACCATATCCTGATCTGACATTCCCCCGTACGCCTGCTTGTCGTTTCCAACTTCCTACCACTCAGAAATCTTGAATGACAGTTAACATGATGGACAGCCTCAACGGCAACCAAGTCAATACAACTGAGCAAACGTGCTCGGACTTCTGACGCTACAGTATCTCCTCTTAATTCACAGTGCTCAAGGATTTTATCCCGCACAAGAAGCGTCTCAACAGTCCTGACTAGGAGTCTGCTTCTGTCTGGGTGGCGAGTGTCAATTACAGCGGCTTTGCCGCAAAAGAAGCATTCTCTTTTAAAGTCGTATGCGGGTGAACTGGATCTTACCTTCTTTGCCAATGAAGGCTTAGCTTCGATTTTGCTTGATGCAGTGGACGGTTTTGCATCCGTAAAATTTCTACGACAGTCCGCGTGAACCAATACCAACCCAATAGGTTTCTGTTGTAGCTTATATGTGAGGTGTGTAGTACGCGCAGGTCTTCCTCTCATATCACTGAATTTGATTAAAGGGGAAATACCTTACTCGGTGACTTCCACTGGTTTCTCATTCTCGAAACCTGTATTGCATATAACTCACAGGTCTTCCCCGAAGGGCGGAATCTCACTTTCCATAGATCCCCCAGGGCAAGCCATATCAAATTAAAACAACGCCGAGTTTCGACGAGATATATGAAATTTGCAACACCAACAGGAACAAAGAAAATTCAATAAAACAAGTGCCTATACAAGAAAACAATAGATACAAGAAAGCAACAGATATATGATAGGACAAATCAAGGACAAAATCAATAGTGGGAACGAACGTTTGCCTCTTACGTATTACGTTAACAGAAGAAGGAAGCAGACTAGAAAGATTAATATTTCAAATGACACGGTTCAACAACGCTCTTTTTACCTGACACCCTCTCCACTAAATGCGCTCCAGAAAATTTTCCCCTAAGCGGATTTTAACGGATTTTGGATATGTTATTAGAGAGGCGTGCTGCTAAAAGATGACACCAAAATCAACTCATAGCTAATTTTTTCCGGGTTCAACCATATTATGGAGTTCCATATTGATAGGTAAGAGGTCAAAACGAGGTGCGGGGACTTCAGTACGACATCGTCAACAACTGTGAACATTTCCGTCTAAAATGAAATATCTAATAAAATGAAAAGTTGTAAATGATACATAGATAGATAGTTCCATTCCTGTGACATTCATACCATCATCATACCATCCTTAACAACTGTTGAAAGTTTCAGTTTCAACTTTTTTTCTATACAGTGGCTCTGAACACAAATGTAAAGCTTTCTTATCACCTCTATTTTGCTTTGCTTAGATGAGCTAAAATAGCCCAAGAACATTAGGTTTCACTAGGGAAAAAAAATCGGAGAAAGCTGATTTTTTCAGGGAATGTCGAGTACATGTCACTGAACGATTAGACAAAAGTCCCCTAAAATCACAGTTGAGCTTTTTTTTCTACAGCCTTTTTTCGAAAACGCGTTTGAAAAAAATAAAAAAAAATCGCACGAACTTTGTAACCTCGAATTGATCCAACTGTATTTTTTGTTTACGCGTATTTCGAGCTACATAATGTCTAATATACATTTACCTAGAGGAAAATGTGCATTCTGTGACAATTTCTGCGAAAAATTATTGAAAATTCACAAAAAAGTATCGGATTTACGCAAAAAATGACGATTTTCCTAACGGATTTGCCCAAAGGGTCGTAGTACAGAACGGGATGTTAGTTGGACAGACGATAAAAAATCCTCCACCATTTGAAGACTTTCATCATTGCTTACAAAATAGATATTATGGAAGACCCCCTCTGCTTCTGGCCGAGTTCCCCTTTTGGCATAAAATTCGTCAGCATGAGAACTCAACTATTTTCGGGCTTGGGACCGAACAGACACGTCTGTGTCTGGCAGCATTAGATCAATAAATAATATTTTCAGAATGTACAAAAATCAATAAATAATATTTACAGAATGTACAAATCAATCAACATGGATTAAGTTACATTGACTATTATCAACGCTATATACAGAAATGACATGACCTATATACATATTATTCATCGAACTCAGAAATTTCCGACAGGACAGTGTTTCTGTGGTTGTTACAAGAATCCGAACTGCAATTACACAAACCTGAGCAAGAGAGTCCTGCCTTCTTACACCCACACCTTTTTGTACAAGCACTCTTGCAACCACAACTGATCAGATTCAGTAGGTTATCGGGGGCACATGGCTTTGTGGCTGCAGTCGGTACAAGAAGTCCATTGTCTAGCGACCACCCCCAATCCGTCGGAGGAAGCGAAGTGCCCAGCCATTGTTGGACCTGGGGATAACATCTGTAGACATGTTGTTGTGCAGCATCGCTGCTTGGTGGGAGTGAGGCTAGGTCGATGGGTTTATTCAGTTTAGATTTTGCTACATAACGCTTGTAAGTGACATATCTATATTGGTCGAGAGAGGAAACAGTTTTACTCTCGTATAAGATCAGGAGTTGTTCCCCGGCAGCGGCTACTGCACTTGGTGTACTGTCATCCGCCAAAATTGTGTTGACATACTGTTGTGAGTCGATAGTAACATCGGAGACAATTGTACTGAATACTTTCTTCTTACCAACTCGAAAGAGTGCAGAAGTAGTGTCACAACCACTTATAGAATGTGCTACATGGAGGTTGCTTCTATGGTCACCCATTTTGGTTGCTATTTCACTAACTGAAACTAGTAAGTTTGGGGTAATGGAATACATCATGTGAATATTACATCCCGGTTGAACTCGAGGGATAAGAATGACTAACAAGTCTGTGTCTGTTCCCACAATGACAACATTGTTGTCATCTTGAGCGATGTCAAGTGCAGTTTCGGCTATCAGTACATCAGCATCAGCCTCGGCCTGTTTGGACTGAATATTGATAGCAGATAGCTCCTGCATTAGAAGATCGATCAGTTGGGTTTTGTTCTTGGCATTTGCAAGGAAATCGGATTGGGGTGTGGTGGCTGGTAACTCGGGTGAGATATTGATATCAATGGAATACCTGTCTTTAGATCTACGGGCTTGTTCCATGCCCTTTGTCGACATTGTACAAGCATAACCATCAAAAACAACCACGACGTTCGCCCCAAAATGTCTCACTAGATAGTTGGAATATGATGTACATATGTCCTTATATGATGACTGTTTAGGCCATACAACTGCCCTCAATAAAAATCCACCATCTACAACAAACAGAGAATGTTCTGGGATTTTAGTTTGCTCGGAACCGTATGTTTTGAGGATCTTACCGAGCGTGCTTTTCTGTGTCTTCCTCATTCCAGCAGAATCAAACAATGCTGGTGGTTTCGGGGCGAGTTCATATTTGAGATACTCTTCCATCTCTGCTTGTGACTGAATAACACATGTGATGCGGTTGAATAGAATTGTGGGGTCAATCACTACCTTACTTCCACGGACTTTGATGCTATTTGCCATCGATGCGAAAGACTTCACAGTGTCAACACGTCGTAGTTTGATGCTGTTGAACGTTTTGCTTACAACATTCGATACGCAACATTCACCAATTTTGCGAACTTGGTCACAGTTCACAGTTTCGTCGGCCACAAGCCCGGTCGCTATAGAGACTAACTGTAGTGGATCTCTATTCTGAAAGGGGGAATGCACTCTGAGCCAGTTCAATAATTTGGTGATATCATTGGCATCAGTCAATTGTGAACTTTGACGGAGATCCCGAACATGAACAAAATTTTCGAGAGCATTACATATCGGAAGGCAAAGAGGTAGTCTATGTACCCATTTCGCAACAGTGCTATCGGTTATTCCCCTGCCATGTGTGAGACCACCAGGGAGCTTGAACATTCTCATTAAACACTGCTCTATGGTCTGATCAGAATATATCCCGTCCCAGAATTTATCTGAGCGCCTTATGGTAAAGTAACCTTTCTCAGTGAACAACTTCAAATCATCCTGTTGCATTATTTCTGTTAGCTCATTCATCTGCTGCAAATAGAGATGAGAACTTTTTGCGTATGCAAAATGACCACCTGCGTGAAATACTGGAATCATATTGCGAACACAATATGTGTGGAGTTCCCAGTCGCCTGTGCGCTCTGCTCTCAAGAACAACTGGAGAAGACCTATTTGCTCGTAGTATTGTACCCAAAGCTTTCCTGTGCGTCCTACGGACGCATTCTGGAGCAGTTCGTGTAATTTTGACAGTAGATGGTTGACACTTTCTTGATTGACAGCGTCAGCTGTTGTACAGTCACCTCTGGCAAGTCCACAGAATATTTCATTGACTTCTGTGCAGTCTATGTTATCTAGTGTTCGGCTTTCTTCAAACACAAGTTTTGTAATGGCAATTTGTGTTAGCAAATGGGCACGAACTGCTCTTGAATATGCATGACCACTGATCAAATGATGGATTGACCCACCAGCATAAACAGTCCCCCAAAGTTCATCCAAGCCGCTACCAGCCATGATCGAACCAATTGCCCCTAAATATGACATAATCATATGGAAGCCGCCGAGTCTAACGAAAACTTTTGTCAACTTACATGCCAATGCATCTTGAGTGTAGGCGAACACCACATTATGTGATTTAATCGAACATGGAAATTGAAACAATGATGCTATAATACGGTATTTGAATGAGAAAAGTCGATGCCGTTTGAATTTGAGTTTAGGGGGTATGGTTAATATTTCACACGTTTCACCAGTTCATTATGGAATAAATGACTATTGTTATATATCATTATAAAGCCACTGCTTTTCTGCAATTTTTGATATATAATTTAACTCCCAAAGTAGTCGTAGATTTGATTTAATGGACGCTGTGTACCGTTGTGTGTATGAAAACAATAAATTTTTTTTCGTAATTTTGTACATTTTCGTGAATATTTCACCATTGAGTGTGAGGATTGGTACAAAGTTGGCATTTTCTGTTGGGGATATGTATTCTCAATATAATTCAGCACGATATTTATGATTCTCACCCTACTAAGGCGAATAAGAATGAGAAATATGGAGCTGGGTCGAATTTTTTTTTTCATCAAAAAAACGCTATAACTAAAAAAGCTCAACTCGGATTCGCGGGGACTTTTCACACTTTATCCGCAATGTGTGTCCCGGAAACATATAAAAAAATCAGCTTTCTCCGATTTTTTTCATTACTTTCTCATTTTTATGTCTAATGTGCCTGGACTAAAAACTGGATTGGAAAGGTGTAACAGCCTGCTTAGCGTCGAGTCTGGTGGAAGCGCGGGTCCGAACGGCGCAAACATTACGATTTGAGATCAAATAGAAACGTTTCGCGCCCAAAAAAAATGAAAAAGAAAATTGGGCCAAAATTTTCGAAGTTCGTCGGCCAAGAGAAAGGGGAAATCGATTCACTTCAAAAGTGATCAAATATTACTTCAAAAGTGGTGACCTTGTTTTTTTTTACTTCAAACGTGGGCGATGGTTACTACAAAAGTGGAGACCTCATTTTACTTCAAAAGTGGGCTACGGTTACTACAAAAGTGGTGAGCTACTTCAAAAGTGGTCGACTTTTACTTCAAAAGTGGGAAGCTACTACAAAAATCGTAAGTTACTTCAAAAGTGGGCGTAACACTCCGTCATCGTCCCAACACGTATTTCGGAGTTAAATGAATATATAGGAGTTTTAGCCCAGAACCTAAAAACTCAGTGGCTGCGATACCACTGAATAGGCTTCTTTTGGAGACAAATGCTCCTTACTTTCCAATGGGAAGGAGAACATGGACTACCCTCTCGGTTATCGGCGAGGTAGCTCAGGAGGTTGCTCACGTCCGTGCAGATATTGCAAGGAGGGACAATCAACAGGTAGAAAGCCTAGGAGAGATTATTCAGGCCACCCTAGCGAACGCAAACGTGGTCTACCGAATCCAGTAAAGCTAAGTAATTTTCAGATATTCTCTCTGGTGTAAATGCACAAGGGAGAAGGGTTATCTCAAAATGAAACTCATTGTCCTTTCAAGAACTCATTCTTTTAATTCAAATTGTTTAACTTCCAGGTGTGAATGCACAGGGGAGATTTTAAAAATGAACAGCAAAATCAGTTTTGAGTGGTGCTTTTAAAATTAACCCTTTACCTAACATGAAAAGCAGACGACACTTGCAAACAAAATTCTTGAATAACTATTTTTTTTCATTTTTTGTCTCAAAAACATAGGTTATGACCCCTCATTAGAACTAACTCGACGAGCTCGTTCCTACGAGGGGTCATAACCTATGTTTTTGCCACAGAAAATGAAAAAATAATGAAAATTAATTGGAGATTTTTTAGAATAGCGCTGGCCGGTTTTGTCCGTAACGTTGGGTAAAGGGTTAATAAAATTTGATATTTTACATTGAGGGCTTTCCTGTGAAGACAAAAGAACTTGGTGTGATCAAGTTGAGCTAGGTCCAACTGAACTTTAGGACCTTTGAAAATATTGAAGTAAGGACTGTAAGCTTGTGGCCGTTATGCGAACTTGTTACTGAAACAGTATAAATTTACTTCTTTCATTTTATTGAGTACACTGTTCCTATGAGTCGAAAAGGTGTCAAAATTAAAGTGGGGAAGAGTGTCATGAAATTGGTTTTATCAAGTACGTCCGATTTGTATTGTCCCGGATGTCATCACAACTGGAGTTCCGGAACCACCAGATCTACATATGATAATCAACGAGAAAACAGACACGCTTGGATCGATCTCACTCTATCAGTGTACTTAAAGCTACGAAGACGTTTGTTATATGAGCCTCTGATCAAGAGATCAAGAAATCAACAATTACCTGAATTATTCACAATAAGCTAACAGTATTAGTACTTGGTGAGTCTCGTCACAAAGCAGAATGTTATATCACCGGAGCGTGTACAGGCCATGATAAACTTTCGAATCAAAAAGACAAATTTACTATTATTATACTGCATTCACAATCTACTGTTCGCATTTTGTTCAATTCAATCTCATTTGTTTCAAACTTGGCATATTTCTTCATCGTCGTGTGACAGCAAGCCTCCCTTAAAGAAGTTGTTAACAAGTTGCCTCTATTCATTGTTTTCCTCCATTGTTTATTTAAGCTCTATTCACTAAGTTAATAAGGCATATCATTAAGACCCAGTGAAAGCTTACTTTAATCTTTATATCAAGTAAACTTGTTATGACATGACACATTTATTATATTGTATATATAGCCTTGATCACAAGTAAGAATTCAGTTATAATTTGGATTTCCAAACGTTACTCTGCTTCATTTTATTGGGAAATCCCATGAGCTATTGTTGTAAAATTGTTCGGATATCCAACAAGACCAGTTGTTAAATGTTGATTACTGTTAGACATTTGGAATACCAGATTCAATATTTAACAACTGGTCTTGTTGGATATCCGAACAATTTTACAACAATAGCTCATGGGATTTCCCAATAAAATGAAGCAGAGTAACGTTTGGAAATCCAAACTATAACTGAATTCTTACTTGTGATCAAGGCTATATATACAATATAATAAATGCGTCATGTCATAACAAGTTTACTTGATATAAAGATTAAAGTAAGCTTTCACTGGGTCTTAATGATATGCCTTATTAACTTAGTGAATGGAGCTTAAATAAACAATGGAGGAAAACAATGAATAGAGGCAACTTGTTAACAACTTCTTTAAGGGAGGCTTGCTGTCACACGACGATGAAGAAATATGCCAAGTTTGAAACAAATGAGATTGAATTGAACAAAATGCGAACAGTAGATTGTGAATGCAGTATAATAATAATAAATTTGTCTTTTTGATTCGAAAGTTTATCATGGCCTGTACACGCTCCGGTGATAGTTATATTGAAAAATAGCCATAAAACCCCAATCTAGTTTTTCAATAATGCACGTGTGGGTGAGGGTGTGCGTGTAGGTGTGTGTGTGTGTGTGTGGGGGGGGGGGGGAGTTGAGTGTGAGCGTGTGTGTGTGTGTGTGTGTGTGTGTGTGAGTGTGTGTGAATGAGAGCGCGAGAGAATATGCGGCAAGAAATCTTTTTGGGGAGTGGTGATATCGTGACATATGGGCCAAACTGGCCGGGTGCGTTTTTGTTTATTTCTCTTTTTGTTTGTTATCTGAATTATTGTATGTTTCCTGAAGCACATGTCACGTAAATAAAGAAACACTTACTTACTTACTTACTTACTTACTTACTTCTTACTTACTTACTTACTTACTTACTTATTTACTCTATTGACAAACTTTACATCATTGTATAAACAGTTTAACAGGGAATCAGATTCCCTGGTGATAAACTCTCTATCAATACTATACTGATGATGATATACTGACTATTTGATGGTTCAGCCTTTTCTGACAGTATATCACAAACTGGAGGGAATTGGTTTGAAGGCTACCCATTAAGCCCAATGCTTGAATGATCAATAACAACCCTGCATTTTGCTCATACATATATATGAGTGAAATTCATAATTACATAATGAGAATCCGTGAAAGTAGTCAGATGCATTGGGAAATGGCATTATGCCACTGTATGATGTCTACTATTCATGGTGAGAAGAGTCCTGTCATTGTCAGAGCTGGTTAGATTACATTTATGTTAGATTACATAAATGATAATTTGTTTAAATTGCTTTAACTTTTTCAACATTTTGAACCACTGATGTCTGTCCACATTTCCATGCTGCTAGCCCCTATCTTTTATTACTAATCACCCCCTGTTAACCCAGAGATGGAGTGGTGGCAAAAAGACTACACAAGCTTCCATGATCAATAAGCATCACTTATTTGAAAGATAAGAGCTCATAGGAAAACAATTTCAAGGCATGGAAAAAACATGTTTTCAAAGCCGCTGACTTACCCACCCACTTCAGCGGCGTGTCCGGAAAAAATTTGACGACCACCCCCCCCCCCCCCCCCACCCTCCCCTGCAATGGTTGATATTTTTAAACAACTGTAAACTTAAGAGCAATTTATAACGTATGGTACATTGTTGAGACCAGTTTCCTGGCGTTCATTGTAGGGACCTAATTGCTTTCAGAAGCAGAACATAGCAAATGCTTTTGTCTTTTTTGCCGTTACAAGGGTGGACTAAGGAAGTAAAGTTTCACAAGGTTATTTGTCTGTTCAGTTGGAGATCGTCTCTTTCTTTGACAAATATTATTATACGGAACAGAAGTAAATAACTGGGATTGGGTACTTGTCTTTGGTAGAAACTGTATAACCTTTACCCACCACCGGCCTCTGAGCACTGATGTCAAAATATCTCCAATTTTAGGCTACAAATTTTCCCCATAATGCAATAAGAAATTTAAGCAATTCAGTCTTGTTTTAACACACGTGAAAAAAACTCTTGCATTTTCATTTTTGCCTCAGAAACATATCTTTTTTTCTATTTTTTTTTCAACGAGGTTTACGTAGATCTTTTATCCAATCACGTAGTCTGTCGGTTTATCAACTTTAAACAAAGAGAATATCGGCCATGTTTTTTGTCTTTTCACGGGGCAATTTTTATTGCTACGAGTCTTGATTTCTCTGTCAGCTATTTCGATTTGGATATGTAAGCAGTGACATTATAAGTTATTGTGATAAATAATAACAGTAACGTATATTTTCCAATAAGACCCTGCCCGTAGCCCGCAATCCACATCGTAAAAGGAAATAGGCTGTTTTTAATAGTAACATATTTTAGTAAATAAACATCTCGTGTACACCAGAACTTCACTGGGCAAATAATCATTAAATCAGATAAAGGTCGACGTCACACCATCTTAGTTCAAGTCGTAAAGTGCTTCGTAATTTAACCCTTAGAATCTTGGTGGTATCTTCCATGTCAATTCAATAACAGGAACTGTAAGATTCCACCATCATTATTTGGGGTAGACCAATTAATATTTTCAACGTGCAGCCTTGGGGGCTGCACGTTGAAAATATTAATTGTTTTACCCCACACCTTCTGTTATCAGTCATCCTTAATGAAATTGTGACGTATCATTCTCTGGGCCGGAAAAACGGCCTCTCAGGGTCAAAGGGTAAAACAACACTTCATTCGGAACATCGTCTAATGTACGTGTGAAAAATCGAGAAAAATGAAGCGGTTTGCTATTCGCTCTGTTGATGAAATGATCGATCGCGAAACGGGCAACCACAATTCAAATATTACGCCTAGTGATGTCAAAAGGTGGCATACTTTACTGGAGCCGTAAACACAGAAAAAACTACGCGAGCTCTTGTCCAATAAGATGGCGGGATTGTAGTATTATTCGAGCATTGTTCTATCGACTCCACCCGTCTTAAAACATACAACATTGTTGACAGACATACGTCTGGTCACAATGTGATTTATATGTTATATAATATCGATAACCTACCGACAGAGTGCATTCTTGAAAAAAAATTCCCCACAACAGATCCCTGCTTTCTGACGCATAAGCATCCATTGCAGAAAGCAATGACAAATTAACGCAACTTGGCGAAATAGTCTCGTTTGCAAGATATGAAGTCGATAAACATTGAATATGGCAACATAATTTTAGGTAAAAAATAACAAAAACATGAAAATGCAAGCTAAAGAAATGATTGACCAAACCTAATCAACAGTGGCTGACAAATCACCTTTTATAAAAAACCCAGTAGCTTGCAATTAATTTGCGTGTTGTCCAAGTACACAGTACTATTATCACAAAGCGGATGGGAAAATGTAATCAGGTTGCCACTGCATCGGGATCGTGTCCAGTTTTCTTCATCCAATCTGCTCCAACGCTATAATTCTTCCTGTTGAAAACAGGCGCGTAGTCAGATACCTATATTGGAGGTTAGGCTGGGATTTTTGGGGGTGGGTGGGTGAAATTTAAGCATTTTTATTCCGTTTGCATATCATGTAGAATGAATACTTAAGCTGAGAAAATGTATGGATGTGCTGCCCCCTCTCACGTTGGTACGGCTATGGGTGTATGTTTTAAATATAAAATATATACCACAAATGAAAGACAGTTTTGTGGCTCGAAAGAGTATCATTTGTCACTATGCGTGGTATTCCATGTATAATTTCATCAGTTCACGGACCATATAGAGAGCAGAACTCAAGATTTTTAGGGGGTCCATGGCTATTGGGGCGACTCCCCCGCCACCACCCTCGGCCTATGCGACTGACCGAAAAAAGAAACACGTAATCATTCCATTTCAAATATTATACCGAGATTGTTGTGTGTATTCAACATTACGCGATGCAAAACAGACATTGGGAAATGTTCTAGATACACCACACGTGGAATCTGGATTCGGCGTAAGAACAACATGTAAAAACGCATCTGATTGAACGAAAAAAAATGTTCGCGTTTGAGTGACATTATGGCGTGAGAGAAACGCTTCGACACAAAACATTATCAAGCAAGAAAGTTATCAGACCGCCGAAGGTGATAAATATAGAATGAACGTATAGTGTTTTCAAGAAAAAAAAAATTCTACGAGTAGGATTAAGAATGAAACCCACGAGCCTCTGGCGAGTCGGTTTCATTTTTAAATCTACGAGTAGAATAAATCTTTTACTTGAAAACACTATACGTTTATTTTGTTTATCTCATAAATCTTTTACAGGGCATTCGCGGCTAAATCTTGCTGTTATTCGCTACAAAACACAGTGAGAAGTGAGGAGCACATTGATCCAATTCGATCGACAAGCAAAATGGGCAAAAATAAACAAGGCGCAGTAATACATTTCTGTCTAAAAATAATTCTTCTACAAACTTGAGCTAAACTGGCAAAAATACTTTATTAAATGAACAATGTGTGGTGTTTTCTTCTGGCAATGTGTAATACGTTCAAAAAGGTTTAAAGAAAACAACAGTTGAAGTATTAATTATGCTACACGAATGCGGTTGAGGTCTGAGGTCAACAAGTCCGTCTCTACTACAGGAATAAATTCTTTCAGTGTTAAACCTATGGGGAAAATTTATCACCCTATTAGGTGAATAAAGCAAAAATTTATCCAAGGCTTTTATTGTTCGAATAAACGGCCACTTATGGTATAAAACTATTAGCTTCAGTCGCCGAATTCAATTCTAATCGTGGTGAACAACACAACTCTGTAGAATTCGTGTGACAGGCACCAACGGCCCTTGTTGAAGTGTTCGATGTATTTCACGCGCACCCAAGGCGCGAGTGAAATACAGGAGAAACTCTCACCTTGGGTTGTTACTTGCAGCCCCTCCCCCATACTCTACCCTCGTTGGGTTCTTTCTTACTATCTTCGTTGGTTTAAGATCATGTCTTAATATTTCTATGTTTATTTTATGAAATATCTGTCCACCGATGTAAATGTGTCGCGATCAAATCGCTGTCCTATAGCAATCCGATCTAGAAAGTTAACGCCTTGCGAACACAGTACATTACATGTGGAATTCTCTCTTCCTAGTTGGACGCAACTTTGACATAACTAGCCTGCTCTAAACACCATATGCCATCACTTACCTCATCTTTCACTTTACCAGAAGCACCAACGTATACCAACAGATCAACTGCCTTTGCGTGGTCATTACTAACTGCGTGATGTAAAGGTGTCCGTCCATCCTGGAAAAAATCTATTTTTTAAAAAGGTGTTTTGAAAATATCAAGATATTAATTACAACTATTGGTGGAACTGCGGGCTGTAATTATAAAACTACAATCATAATTATTTAGTAAAGAAACACGACTAATGGGTTTTGATGAAGTCATTGAAGATTCGATCAAATCAAGTCTCGATTGAGAAATATTTCTTGCGCTAGTTAAAACGATGAATATTTATGGTATACTTCAGTTATCTGGAATAATTCAGTTGGTCGGAAAAACGAACCGTGGGTTCGCATTTCCGAACAACTGAAATATTGTAGACGAGTGAACCAAAACATGGGTGATGAACTATTTAACCCTTTAACTTTCGTGGTATCTTCCACGCCTGTTCAATGGCAGCTATTGGAAGAGTCCATATTCATTATTTGGGGTAGACAATCAATATTTTCAACGTGCAGCCTCGGGGTTGCACGTTGAAAATATTGATTGGTCTACCCCACACATTTACTGAATAGCCATCGTATTTAATGGCGTTATGACGTATCATGTTCCTGGCCGGAAAGGCGACCGCTAGGATTCAAAGGGTTAAAGAATAGATTGGTTCCAATCCATAACAGCGTTGCCATCCTTACAGAAATTGACCGCTCACTTGAAAGCTTGACACAATATTTGTTCTACTCTTCCACATTGTGTAGGGCGTAAGGTATGGAAAAGATGGACGGCTTTACCTCCTAGTTCTCTTCTTCATAGGACAGTAGTTGGTCAGTGATTTGTTCACAAAAGAGCTCACCCCAAACAGCAAGCTCATCTTAACTGGAATAGTTGTACACATACCTGCATTTAGAAATCAATGTCCTGGATAGCCAGATCCCCATCGCATCCATCATTATTAGAAAAGGATGAGAACATGGCTCGTTCAAAGACTTCCGTAAATGCATAACGCTCTCTCAGGTGATTGCTAGTTTATCAATAGGTGAGTCGACCCAGCCCTAGAAATAAGCTACAGCAATCATCAATACAGTGGTAAAAGCAGTGGTTGCAGGCCAAGGCATTTATCGCTCACAGTTCTGTCTTCACCTTATTGACCTTGCTATTGAACTAGGGAGTGTCGTTTTCAATCGCGCGACCAGTGATGTCATGTGAGTTGCCATGTTGCCATGATAGTCGACTTGAACAGCCAGGTTGTTATGTAATTGCTATGGTGATACGCGGTGTTAGTGAGCATGTGGAGCGCATGTTTTTTGGGGTTTTTTTGGAGGGGGGGGGGGGGCACGCATTTCCTTCATTGTATGACAGAGATCGTCATCTTGACTTTTTTGGTGGCACGTGGTGACTATGAGACAGAGGGTTCTCCAACAGTGTGGGGTTACGTTCTGAATGTATGGTCGATGCAATGAGAACACACCTTATTGTGGGAAATGACACACCAACATCCTATAATTACCGACAACGATCCTCACACCACATGGAATACCGCCCTCGCGGATGGTACTCGATTTGCATGAGTAATACGTAGTGCTGTAGCAATAGCACAAATTGTAAAAGTAGCCATAGTTGTAATAGTGGTAGTGGCAACGGAAACAATAAAATCATTAGCACTCCACTCTTAATACCCGGTTGATGTTCAATTGGTCATAATGGAATATTGGAAAATCTTATTTCATAGCCTTCCTGTCCCCAACTGGGCATTTGAAGGCACTGTAACGGGTCATTACTGCTCTTCCTCCTCCGATTCTTTAGTACTGCTGCATACTTTACAACAGTAGCTATTAGGACTACATATACATCTTCCGATGAGCCATTCTTTTCGACTGACGTGGATTGACTACCAATACGGTTTTCAAGATAAATCGGTAATTCAGACAGTTTTGCTGCACAAACCACACGCTGATAAGATGCTTTTGGTCTATTTCTTTAACCCTTTCCATACTGCTGACAGATATTCTTGCCTTGGACACAAAATGTCTTCCTGCAGAAATAATTATAATTTGGACTCATTTAACCCTTTACCTACCATGAAAAGCAGACGACACTTGCAAAAAAAATTCTTGAATAACTAATTTTTTTCATTTTTTGTCTCAAAAACATAGGTTATGACCCCTCGTTGGAACGAGCTCGTCGAGCTCGTTCCAACGAGGGGTCATAACCTATGTTTTTGAGACAAAAAATGAAACTATTTTGAAAATTAATTGGCGATTTTTGAGAATAGCGCTGGCCGGTTTTGGTCGTTACGTTGGGTAGAGGGTTAACCCAATTTTCCCCTGTAAATTGAATAGCCTTTTTGACCAATGATTTCGAAAGTGAAATTTAAATAAATGTTTCATCGAATATAGATTAGATGAAAAATATTTTGAAAATATTCAACGGGTTAAGAGGTAAAGAGGGGTAGTAACAGTTTAACGAGCTTCAATTCGTTATCGTCTAATTTTCTTTCATCTATTTATAGATGATTAAGGTCACTTTCCACATCTATGGTCGTATTACTACAGCAATACAAGCTTCAAGTCAAGTTCAGTCAATCTATATACCAATGCTACCCATTTTCGAGGACATTAACCCCATCAGTTGGTCACTGAGTTCTATTTTACCAGTAAAACAGAACGACCTGTTTGCAATAGTAAACAAGCACTACTCTATTTCACGGAGTTTCGGTATTGGGGGGAAGGGAGGGGGAGGGGTAGTTTATAAAATAATATCTTATTAGCGTCGTTTAGGGAATTTCGATAGTTTCATAATTCCTTCGCATATGTAACGTCCATTTACGGCTAGCACAATTTCAGGACTTGCTTTTCAATTTTAAAACTTTTTCAGTTTTCGCTTCCAAACGATAGCTCATGACACTCACTGGAGCGAGCTCGATCAGCTCGTTCAAACGAAGGACAATAAATTTTGTGTTGAGGCAAAACTGTAAGTTGTCCGCTATTCAAATGTCGTCTGCTCGTCGCATAGAGTTAATGTAAAATAAATCACGGTCTGAGGGGCAACTGAAAAATTTCAATAAATGACGAAGTTGTTTTCAAATGTAAACTCCAGCTATATCCAAGCTTTCTTCAACCCACCTTGTCTGTGAACTTTATGGATGCATCATTAGCGAGTAGAAGTTTCATTGTTTCTACGTCACCGTGATCAGCAGCGTAATGCAATGGTGTACGGCCATTCTGCAATGAAAATAATAAAAATCACTTTCAATATATAAAAGTACAAGAAACGTTTTGTGACAGCACAAGCACGCGAGAAAATGCCCATGAAAAACTCTTATTTTGTGCAAAAATAATGTTTTTTCGTATTAGAACATAAACAAGAACCCTTCTCTGAACAAATTTGAATCTTCCTCTCCAAAAGAAGATGAATACCACATCTCAAAGCATTGTGACTGATGGTTCACAAGACATTATTTTAAAATAATGTCAAGTTTATTCCACAGGGTTCCAAACTATGGGTGTTAACATTTTCATTCGAAAGCACTTGATACCGCGTTTTATTATACGCTACACGACAGCTTATCGAAGAAATTGTGGAAAGATAGAAATCGTATCCCCCACTGTGAAGATATAGAAATTTTCACTGCCACGTTGTCAGTCAAAATGGCGGCTTTCAAAGCACCACTTCAAGGTGAATACGAGTCAAAGTGTCACAGGAAATGATCAGTTTGTTCTAAAAACGTATAATGAAAAGAAAGTGTTTTTGAGTGGATATCGATCATTTTCAGCAACAATTCAACACGTATTCACCTTGATACATGAACCCGCTAATACAAACATGGCCTGGAAGTCCGTTATATAAGTTTTTGGTTTGGTACGTCCATTCAAAGGACGTACCAAACCAAAAACTTATATTACGGACTTTCAAGCCATGTTTGGGCTAGAAATCCGCCAGCTGAATCAGATTGCAAGACGTTGTCTGTTCCCGCGTATCAATGATTCAATGCGCTGTTTACTTTCATGCAACATCAATTCAAGGTTGAAACGAGTGGAAATATCAGATTCTTATAAAAAGCGTATAATAAAAAGAACATCTAGTGTTTTTGAGTGGATACCGAAAATTATCTCACTTGTGACCGAGACAAATGGCTATTTTCACTCGCGCAAGCGCTCGCGAAAAATAAACATTTGTCTCAGCCACTCATGGGATAATTTTCGGTATCCACTCAAAAACACTAGATATCCTCTATTTCTCCTAAAAATGTTGAAGGAATTTCTGGACAGAATGTATTGCAGACATGGTTGGAAATACTGAAGTACGCCTCAAATTCAGAAGTATGTTTGCCGGCTTATTATACTTGCGCTGTATAGAAAGAGTTTATGTATAAGGAATATGACAGTAAAAATGAAAACGAGAAGAAATAACGAATTCTGTTTGTTAAGGGATCCAGAATACATATAGTCTCATTTTTGTTGTTGTTTTCCAAGTCTTTCCATGATCTTGACAATTATTATCCCAATATACACGCGCGCTAAATGTCCAACTTATACATTTCATAATACAGCAGCCTGTCAGCACATGGACGTACTGTTGAACTGAAAATGTTAGCTTCACTTCTCCATGTAATCTTTCTGTCACCGTGGCCACTAGCGAAATGTACTGGTGTTCGGCCATTTTGAAATAAAAATCCACTTTCTACATATACACATACGAAGCAAACATTCCAGTACAAACATCAACAATACAACTGCATGGCCAATCACGTGAGTTGTTTACCAGAAAGTGGTGTCATGTTACAGGAAGAGTGTCGTCTTGCAACAACCATGTGCATGTGAGCATAGTTTCCAAACGTGAATATATAGAATATACCCATAGTAGCTTGGTGTACCAAATCTTCACCACTCGTTGTGAAGAGGTGTTAACCGCGAGCCTTTGGCGCGCGGTTAACACCACTTCACCACTCGTGGTGAACATTTGGTACACCAAGCTACTTTGGGTATATTTTATTTACACCATGATCGTCAGATTATTAAGAGCCGCTATTTTATTTTCTCGATTTTACTGAGCAGCAGACGTCCATACGTGCGAATCTGTTTTTGTGTACCTGAGCATCGGTGGGCGGTACTTCTGCTGTCAGTTTTATCGCCGAAACGAAATGGAAAAAGAAACTGAGCCTATTTCGTTTTAATAACATAATAACATACTATTTCGAGTTATAGATACTTTATTAACATGAGACAGTGCATGTTTGTTAAGTTTTGGCATCTTATGAGGTAAACTGATTTACAAACGTAATAAATAATTGCCACTTTCATTTCACTCTTCGCGAGGCGACGTGCGATAAATTTAGACAAGTTTGCATTCAGATCGACGTCACCAATGGTCAACTTGGATGTAGTTCTACTGTAGGCGTAATTTGTTTCTATTGAAATCCCATTGCTGGCGTGTTCACCATGGTTGGTTTGCAAAGCTAAAATTGATGCCATAGGCTTTTCATATATTGTAGGATAGGTAATCATGGTATAAAAAACATTAATATTTAGAAACTATGCTCCACAGAGTAAAACTGAAACGTTTGGAAACTATGCTCAAAAGAGTTTTTGTATTGTACATATATACATCTGGAACTTAATTAAGCACCCGCTGTTTTTTTTCGCAGTGGTCTTAATAGAAACTGTCATTACATTCATGCTATCTTTCAGAAGGCCAAAACTGATTGTTTGCGGAAGGAATGGTCTATTGACAAATGAAAGACAACACAATGACGAAAATATGCAGTATTTTAATGGCGTTAATTACACAAAACTGTCACTGATGTTTTTGATGGAAAAATGTTCTCTCGACAAGAATGGAGCTGGAATGGCCCATGGGGATATAATGCCGGAAATTACTGACACAAATGTAACTTGTGATGTCCTGAACACAACAGCAGGGTCTGACATAATTAGCAAGTGTATCCACCACGTTCCCGGATGACAGCCTGAACCCTCCTCCTAACGCTACCAGTGAGCCTTCTGATACGGTCCAGAGGCAACTGCGGCCACTCCCTCATCCAATGCAAATTCCAAATCGGCTAAATTCTGTACAGGCGGCTCCCTTGCATGCACAAGATGTCCAAGAAAGTCCCAGATGTCTTCTAAAGGATTCAAATCGAGGTAGTGTTGCAAATAGCGTTGTTCTGCAGGAATCCTCTCGTGTAACTTTGTTCATGGGAACGATGCGGCCTTGCATTGTCGTCCATGAATACAGGTCGAGTAGCCAACGGGTGGTTGTCAAAATGAGGCACGACAATCGGATTGAGAATGTCCCGGATGTACTGATGACTATTGAGATTTCCACGTACATTCACCATATCAAGTTTACAATCACGTGAGAGACATCCCCAGATCACCATATCAAGTTTACAATCACGAGAGAGGCATCCCCAGATCATTACTGGTCCTGCACCACAAGGAACAGTAGGTCTGATGTTCCCGGGCATGTAAGCAATATTTCTATCCCTTCACGCTAGCATGCCACCATCTGTGACGTGAAGCGGGATCCTACTCTAGTCTGATCAGTGGACTCCTCCACGCCCGGAGACTCCAATATTGTCGTGCCATACACCACTCCAAACTTCGTCTTTGATGCTGATCGGACAGATCTCACCCACTGCTTTGAGACGGTTTCGGACAGTTCAGTTGCACAAACGCCTGTTGGGTAGCCAAAGGCGTTTCAAAACCACCACTTAAAGCAAAGGGTTCACGCCTAACGAGGCGGGTCAGACTGCGATCTTCCAGAGGAGAGATCTTTTGGGGTTGTCCAGGCCTTGGTCAGTCGTAAACATCTTCGGTTTGTCGATGTTGATAACAAAATGACTATAGCCAAGTTACCTTCTAATAGATTTGAATGCCATCTTAGTGCCTCTGACAGTATCCTCCTTGTCATGTCAACATTTATTGATAACAGACGTGACAAATTTTCTTGCTTTCAGATATTGCATGTGGATGATAGTGTTTTTTGACATTCGTGGAAAGCATGCTTCACGTAGACGATGGGATGTGTTTGGAGTACGCTATCAACCAGAAACATCATGTTTCACAAGATGAAATGTACTGCAAGACATAGAAATCATTAAAACATAATAATTAGTAACCACAACTTCACTGCCATGGAACATTTCAGGGCTGCATAATTAAGTTCCAGGTGTATATATCCCAACACTGACCTTTCACAAAGCATTTTGTCCTGTTCAAATATTTGCGTATTGCACCATTGTTTGTTTATTCCATTTTGACAATGTAAATCAAAAAAGAAACTTGATGACGTGATAATAAGAATTTCAAGCTTTCATAGCCTCTTTACTCTTAGAAAACTATGGGTCTTCGAATGTCTGCTGCGAGTAAAATACGTGCTTTTGGAATTTGTCATTTTTCGAAAAGTCACAATGGGAATATAACAAATACTTTCTTTCCCCTCCATCCCCGCGGGAACCCCGAGAAGTGAAGAATGACCTGTTCACTGCGGTAAACAGGCTTTGTTTTACCGGTAAAATAGGACCAGTCACCAATACAGTGCAAACCCTCTCTAAAATGGCTTATTAGCGCTCACCCTGGTCCTGAGTTGATACTCATGTTGTGATCATGGTTAGCCATTGTGCAAAAATATGTGACCTTGAACACCAATAAATAAATAAATAAATAAATAAATAAATAAATAAATAAATAAATAAATAAATAAATAAATAAATAAATAATTCCCTCCATGCTCTCACTCTGTCGGTGGCAGGGGCAGGAGGCAATTCAGGGAGTAAAATTGTTCTGAATATTCTCTGTCACTGCAGTACGCGCTCAAATGTCAGCTTTAACACTGCTGCGGAAGTAACTTTGCTCAAGAATGGAGTGCCCAGTGGAAATGGAGTACACACAATGGACCTGTTCGAAGAGGCGACGTTTTGGTGGCCATTTTGAAATCATTACATATACAGCCTAATTTTATTCAGCTTTATAGTAATTGGAATTATTTTCATAGAATTGTTACCATTACAGGTGTTCTACCGCCCAATGGTCCTGAGACTAGGCCAAAATGGACGATTTTTAAACATATTTTTTTCAAACTTCTGACAGAAAAAGACATAACGCGACGAAAAAGAATGTTTACGATTATGGGTGAAAAATATTATTATTTGACTAATTTGCTTCACAGGCTCCTCATTTCAAAACAATATATATTTTCTGAAAGCAATTATGTTTTGGATAATACAGAGCGCTTACTATATATAGAATATACCCATACCAGCTTGGTGTACCAAATCTTCACCACTCGTGGTGAAGTGGTGTTAACCGCGAGCCTTTGGTGCACGGTTAACACCACTTCACCACGAGTGGTGAATATTTGGTACACCAAGCTACTTTGGGTATATTTTATTTATACCATGATCGTCAGATTATTAAGAGCCGCTATTTTATTTTCTCGATTTTACTGAGCAGCAGAGGTGCATACGTGCGAATCTGTTTTTGTTTACCTGAGCATCGGCGGGCGGTACTAATTTGCTTCACATGCTACTCATTTCAAAACAATATATATTTTCTGAAAGCAATTTATTTTTGGATAATACGAGTGGTGAACAATTGGTACACCAAGCTACTTTGGGTATATTTTATTTATATCATGATCGTCAGATTATTAAGAGTCGCTATTTTTTTGTCTCGATTTTACTGAGCACCAGACGTACGTACGTGCGAATCTGTTTCTTTGTTTACACGAGCATCGGTGGGCTGTCAATTTTATCGCCGAAACGAAATGGCAAATGAAACGGGGGCTTTTTCATTTTAATAGCATAATAACAAACCATTTCGAGTTATGGATGCTTTATTAACATGAGACAATGTATGAGGGTTAAGTTTTGGTGTCTTATGGTGTAAACTCATTTAAAAACGTAATAAATAATTGGAGCTTTCGTTTCACTCTTCGCGAGGCGACGTGCGATAAATTTGCATTCAGGTCTACGTCACCAAAGGTCAACTTGGATGTAGTTTTACTGTAGGTGTAAATTTTAACTATTGAAATCCCATTGCTGCCGTGTTCTCCACGGTTGGTGTGTAAAGCAAAACTTTATGTCGTAGGCTTTTCATATATTGTAGAATAGTTAATGATGGTATAAAATATATTACCAAATCACATTGTATTGTTGGACTCCTGACCAAGTACAGTTAAAACTAGAAACCGTGTCGTTAACTGTCAGTATATAGTACGTCACTCTGTGCGTTGATCTGCGCTCTGATGATACATGTAGTAAGGCTTTCGAATTATATATATATGTTCTATGCACAAGCAATGTTTCGGCTAATGAACCTCTGGGTTTAATACCACCATCCCGCGGTGTTCTGGATGCAAAACCTACATTGTCATGGCGATTGTTTGACAAGACAAGACAACAGCTAGTAGTCAATTCAATATCATGTTAAAAGTCCTCACCGCCCGTTAAACATCCATATCACACTTGACAACATAAAATTCCAACATATCTGAAACCCTGCCCGAAAATCCGAGTCCTAGAGTACAGCAAGGTAGGTAGACCTATACGCGGAACTTCTGGCAAAATGTGCCCGAATACATTCATTTTAATACAGTTGCCTCCCTTAGACCATTTGAGAAGTGATAACTGTGTTTTATCAATGTTTCTCGTGACATGTTCAATGAGTCATATGTGTACTTCCTGATTGACACAAGGGCAAGCCACTGTTATTTTAAAATACTAGAACAATGTTAGTTAATTGACAGCTAAAGAAGATCTTTAATAACCTCGCCAACGCTCTAAAACATTACTTGACTTGGTTGCATGTATTGTCCCAACACATGCAGTGACAAATAATTCTCCACTCTGTCACTGAGTACAACAAATAGGAACAATTAATTTTCGTGGTCTTGCAACTCCCATTCTAACGGTGCCCTAAAAATAGTTACAATCTCGAGAAAGTTCATCAAAGATTCTCTATTTTCTTGAACTGCCTCAACGTTAATCTTATCATGGTCAATCTCTGTCTTTGAACATGGTGCAATGGCCTGATTTCTAGTCAACAAATTCAAATTTACTTTTATTCCTCTTAGGTCAGATTCAGTGACAGTTACGAATAGGAAGCTTAACCCTTCCCTACTAAAATTAAAGACTCCGCGCTTCTCTCGGGAGGGTGGTGTGTGCACACTTAATTTGTGATAATCTTTGAGGTCCTTTAGTACTTACGTATAATGATCATGTTTGAAACTGATTTTTTCTTGTTTAGCATCGGTTATCATAGATTTTAATGCAACATTAACCCTTTACCCAACGCAGACGATATCAAAATTTATTATTTCAAGTATAATTTTTTAAAATGTTTCAAAAAATTTCAGCCGACAAGCTCGTTCCAATGAGGAGTCACATGATATGGTTTGGTTGAAACTTTTTGAAAAATGATATTTTTTCAGCTGCTGAATTTGCATATTAACCCTTTACCCAACGCAGACGATATCAAAATTTATTATTTCAAGTATAATTTTTTAAAATGTTTCAAAAAATTTCAGCCGACAAGCTCGTTCCAATGAGGAGTCACATGATATGGTTTGGTTGAAACTTTTTGAAAAATGATATTTTTTCAGCTGCTGAATTTGCATATTAACCCTTTACCTAACATGAAAAGCAGACGACACTTGCAAAAATAATTCTTGAATAACTAATTTTTTTCATTTTTTGTCTCAAAAACATAGGTTATGACCCCTCGTTGGAACGAGCTCGACGAGCTCGTTCCAACGAGGGGTCATAACCTATGTTTTTTGAGACAAAAAATGAAAAAAATAATGAAAATTAATTGGCGATTTTTGAGAATAGCGCTGGCCGGTTTTGGCCGTTACGTTGGGTAAAGGGTTAAGTGGGCGAATGTTGCCGATTCCTTGGGTAAAGGGTTAAGGGTTTCATTATCATTACCATATTGTTCAAACACTTGTTCAAAAATTATTGTTAATAGCTTCATAAAAACGATTTGTGTAAGACACCTGTCATCCCACATTGTCCTTGTAATTAATAAAAGGTGACAAGTGAGAGATATACATTGTTGTCCAATCACTATTGACCTTATAAACTTCTTTCACTTTTGTAAATGTCACATTGTTTCTGATCATGGTGGTTCAATTCATTGTCACCAGTAATAAACTTGGAAGTAAGCATCAGTTTAACATCATGCTCCTAAAACGAGAAGGCACGCATAGGTTAGCATGGTGGGTGATTCACATACTAAAAATGTAATATCTCCATAGTTCACTGCTGGCCTGTGAATGTCTGAAATTTTGGGACTTGAAACACAGAAGGACCACTAAGTTCGTTCGCGATGCCAACCACAGTCCGTCCGTGTTTCCCTCTTTGAACAAATGATAAATCAATATAATTTTGTCACGCACACACACACCCCTACCTCCAGACGTAGTATAGCATTGCATCTGCAAATTTTGATTTTAACAACTTATTTACTCCTTGGTACTCCAAGGAACAATTTCTGAAACTACTTCTCCAGAAATTGATTCACCCTTTTCTAGGGCATATCTGATATTTGTAATTACGTTACAAACTTCTATTCCATTTTTTAGATTTTTCTGTTTTAATTGTTTGTTGTTTTAATTCCATCAGTTCTTCCAATACAATATCTTTTATAGTTTCCTTATATTCTGGGTAACATCATAATCGACATCCTCCTCTATCTCTAATCCCTAATCATGGGGGTTAAATGATTATTTTCTTCAGTCTCACTTTCACTATTGTCTTCACTGGCAGTAGATAACTGTAACTGTAGTGCCACCCACATGCCTCTGGGTTCTTTTCGATTTACTTTGTGTCGGGAGCTCTCACTCTTGAGGTGCCAAACTAATGTTTCCCCATGACATTTAATAACTTTATCTGTCAGCTGGTCTTTTATTCTACAACTCACTGGGCCTGTCTTTTCTATAACTTAAAATGTGTATTCCCATTTCTGTTCTATTTTCGCTTTTCCCCTCCTATCTCAGTACATGACGGGGTCTCCAACTTCGAATTGTATGTCCTCAGCTTTCACATTTCCCAATTGTTGTTGTTTCGAAATTCGTTTCTTTTGTCATACCTGTTGTTGGGAAAATTCCTTATGTTGTTCTTGCAACACAATATAATGAGATTCATCCCCCACATACTTTTCTCTTGGCTTAAGGATGGTAATTAAAGGTCAAACCACATCTCTTGCATAAAACAAATAATAGGGAGAGAATCTTGTTAAATCTAATGGCTGCTAGAGCTTGATTTAAGAAGGGATCCCAAGTCTCAAGTTCTTTCTGGGACATTTTTGCCAAGACATCATTTAATATTGTATGAAATCTTTCAACCTTTCCGTTTGACTGTGGTTGTGTCAGTCAAATATTTCATAAACTCATTACAATTTTGGGCACGTTATCCATTAACTGCCCACGGGGACAATCAAATCTTGGGAATATATACTACTCAAAGTTTGCTAAGCACCAAGTACATCCAACTACCTGTTTTACGTTTTAGTTGAAATATTGTAATGAAAAGTGTATATATTTTTTATTTAATTATATCTTTAATGATTTAAGTACAGAAATTAAGATTTATTTGTGTTTGACATTATTTGTTAGTTTTTGAATACGATAACCATGGAAAATGGATATTATTGGTAAAAGAGAAAATTTTTCAATATGCCAAAAAGTTGACGGAGCGAACTGGCATGGCTTCAATATCGAGTATGAGACCCATTACTGTTAATTATAGCTTGACAACGCCTTCTCATGCTCCCAATCAGGTTCCTGGTGTTCGTTTGTGGGATGTTGTCCCATTCTTGGACCAGCATGGCACCAAGCTCCTGGACACTTCTTGGCTGGACTAGATGGGCTGAAATTGCAAGCTGCAACTCATTCCAGACATGTTCGATTGGATTGAGGTCAAGGGATCTTGCTGGCCAGTCCAATACACTCAATCCCCTCCCTCTGTCGGTACTCCCCGATAGCATGGGCAACATGAGGATGGGCATTATCGTCCATCAGAATTAATGTATCACCCACTGCACCTGCATACAATTTGACGTGGACATCCAGGATCTCACCAATATACCCTTGTGCAGTCAATGTACCACGTTCAAGAACACAGAGCGTTGTACGTCCATCCCAGCTGATGCCGCCCCAGACCATGATTGACCCTCCACCAGAGCGGTCATGCTCAGTAATATTGGCTGCATGGAATTGCTCTCCTGGTCTTATCCATACCATAGAACGCCTATAGGCAGTACCTTGCCTCATCTGTAAAAAGGACAGGTCGCCAATCTTCTCTGGTCCATCCAACGTGGCCCATGACCCATTCATATCGTGCCCTGCGGTGGTTCTGAAACAGCGGAATGCGAATACATGGTCTTCTCGATCGGAGATCACCTTCGTGCAACCTTGCCCGGATAGTCTGCATCGAAACATTTACCCCGGATGCATTCTGAAGGTCACTGCGAAGCTGGGTTGCTGTAGTAAGGCGGTTCCTACGGGCCTGAATGATCAAAAACACTTCTTCAGCTGCAGATGTGGCAAAGCTGTTCCCACGGGCCTGAATGATCAAAAACCGGTAATCAGCTGCAGCTGTTGCCCTGTCTGTGCCACCACCATGTCGTCTTACTGGTGTGCCATACTGTTGAAAGCTTGCTCGGGCTCTGGTGATCACCGTATATTGCACGCCAAGGGCTTCACCGACCTGACGATGGGTGGCCCCTTGCTCCACCATCCCTACAACCCGCCACATTTCTGCTTCAGACTAATGTCTTCTTACATTTGCATTTGCATATTCAATCATTAAATCACAAGGATTTGTGTTGAAATGAAGATTGAATACCCTACACCATGTCATGTACATGTAGACAGTACACGAAAACATCCTGAAAATCAACGGGTTCATGCTTTCCATGACTGTCACGAAAAGTCTGCCTGTCAAGAGAGCTAACTCAGTTTATACCATCCCAGACTCAATAATATACTCTATAGCCAACCCAAACTACATAACCTACCGTATCACTCTATGTGCACTTGTGCAGTGTTCATTTTTGCACTGCTCACTGTTTTTTATGTCTTTTGTTTGAGCAGTGCTCCTTCTCTTGTAAATATGTTGTTGAAACAGGTAACCGCCAGCAAAAAAAAAAAAACACTTTATATTGCATCGTCTCCCAATGGCTACATATATCTCCCTTATAAACTAAATCGTCCAGTTCACAGCCCTACAAACACAATCACAGAGATATATCCTAGTCAGCACATTGATATTTCTACTATCCAAAAACCAAGTGTTCCATCACCCGACTTTGATGTCCTCTTTACTACTTTTCTGAAAACGATCATTCATAATGGCGATAACAATAGCTCAGTATAGAACCTCAGTTGGGGTTTCCAATGCGGATAGTACAAAAAACAAAAACTCCTTCAACAACAACAACACTGTGAATTTTGTGACGTTATCCGTTCTGTTTTGGCAATTATCGGGAATAACATTGACTTACAGTTTTATTATCCTAACTGTCTTACTTATTGTTGCTGGGGATATCGAATCCAACCCAGGCCCAAATGATTCTACTTCTGATCATCAATCAACACTATCAATCTTCCATTATAATGTTCGTAGTTTACGTTTTAAACTTGCACGGATTGTTGATATTTTAGAGGATTTCGATGTTCTATGCTTCACCGAAACCCACCTAAATGAAGAATTTGATTCAAATGATATTAAAATAGCCGACTTCTCCCTGCCTGTTCGTAATGACAGAGACAGCTTTGGTGGTGGCATTGCAGTTTACTTCAGAAATGGGTTGCACTACAAACGTTTAATTAATCTGGAATTCGATAATTCTATAATGTGGTTCGAAATCTCTTCGAAGTTATTTCGTTATCTTCTCGGGGTATCATATCGATCTCCCCAGTACTGTGATCCTAACTACTGGGACCTTCTTGACGGCTCAATTGAAGAAACTCTGAACTTAACCCTTTACCCAACGTAACGGCCAAAACCGGCCAGCGCTATTCTCAAAAATCGCCAATTAATTTTCACTATTTTTTTCATTTTTTGTCTCAAAAACATAGGTTATGACCCCTCGTTGGAACGAGCTCGTCGAGCTCGTTCCAACGAGGGGTCATAACCTATGTTTTTGAGACAAAAAATGAAAAAAATTAGTTATTCAAGAATTATTTTTGCAAGTGTCGTCTGCTTTTCACGTTAGGTAAAGGGTTAAATAGCTCACTTATCCTCTGTGGCGATTTCAACTCTGACTTGCTAAACACCCAAGCTAAACTGAACAATATACTGAATCATTTTAATCCAATTAATGTTATAACTAAACCTACACGTATTACTCCGCACTCTGAAACGTTACTTGATCCCATTCTGGTAACCGATTCTCTTCGAGCTACTGAATCTGAGACTATTGACCTTGAATTGTCTGACCACCTCGGAGTGTATACCCACGTTGCATTTGACAGTGTATCTCATGAGGCTTTTTATCGCTCTGTACGGAACTACAACCAAGCCGATTTTAATTTAGCTTATTTTCTCCTTGGTCAGGTGGATTGGAACACATTCCTAGAATCTGATGACAAAAACCTTATGCAAAGCAAATTTGTAAACACCCATCTTGAAATCATCGATAAATGCATACCCCAATCTAAAATACTTATACGTCCAAAGGACAAATACTGGTTTACGTCGGAATTACGTACTGAAATACGTCGACGTGATAAACTTAGGAAAAAAGCCAAGAGAACCGGGAACGATATTGATTGGATTTTATTCAAACACTGTCGTAATAAGGTCAATAACATGAAGAAGTATTTCAAAGCCCAATTTGAAGAAAAATTGCAAGATAAAATAACTGATTGTTCATCCCCCAAACAATTCTGGCACATCACCAAACATGTCCTCGGCAATCATTCATCCAAATCAATCCCTCCTCTTACCCGCTATCCCAACTCCACTGCCGACATAGCCTTCACCGACGCAGAAAAAGCTAACTTACTGAATGAAACCTTTATAAGCAATGGATTTGTCGATGATCAAAATCATACCCTTCCCGAATTTATTCCTAAATGCACTCGCAATCTCTCAAACATATTGTTTACAGAAGATGATGTTACCTCAATAATCAAGTCTCTTCCTAATCTATATCAATGACATTGCTGAGATCATTGACGCCTTTGCTAGACTGTATGCCGACGATACATGTTTAACTGATTGCAAAAACAATATTGAAAATCTTACCGTTTCCCTCAATCGAAACCTTGGGAAAATTAACACTTGGTCTCTTCAATGGCTCGTCTCATTCAACCCTGCTAAGACAAAGGCAGTTCTATTCCACTATGGCAGTAACGACGGAACAGACTATCCCACCTTAAGTTTTGATAGTAATCCAGTCTCATTCAGTGAAGATCACAACCACCTGGGTTTAATTCTCCAATCTAATCTAAACTGGGACTCCCAGATAACTGAAATATGCAAGAAAGTCAACACCCGTCTGTCTTTCCTTCGCAAACTGAAATTCATTCTGAACAGAAAAACCTTGGAACAAATATATTTCACCTTCATTCAACCACTACTTGATTACGGCGACGTAGTGTGGGACTGCGCACCCGAATATTTGACTCAGAATCTTGACAGACTTCAGCTTGATGCTGCGCGTATCATTACTGGCTCTGGTGATCAGCTTCTGGCTGAACTTGGGTGGCCCTCCCTTTTGAAGTGACGCGAAAAGCACAAATACTGCATTCTTTTCAAAGTTATCAACAGTGAAACTCCAAATTACCTCAATGCATTGTTACCCCCTTGAACGCACGATATCTCAATGTATAATCTTCGCAACCCCAACAGATTCACGTATTATCCGGCACGAACGGAGCGTTTCAAAAAATCCTTTTCCCCGTCCATCACAAAAAGCTGAAACAACTTACCAGACGTACTCACCGGAGCCGCAACACTGACGGAGTTCAAACAAATCTATGCCCAATTGAACTTGATCCCCAAACCACCTCTTTATTTTCGTGTGGGTAAAAGAAAGGCCAACATTTTACACTCAAAATTGCGTAATAACTGCAGAGACCTAAATAATGACAAGTTCCAAAACTATATTCTGGCCAACCCAAAGTGTATGTGTGGTAATCCCTGTGAAAATGCTCATCACTATCTCCTGGTGTGCCCTCGATACACTGGCCCCAGGATTACACTACTCGATTCTCTTCGAGATTTTGATATATCATCCGAAACCGATCTCTTGTAGGTAAACCCACACTGTCAACAAAACAAAACGAATATATCTTTCTGAAAACCCAAGCGTTCATCCTAGCTTGTGGCCGCTTCGCTTCAATTGAGTCATTATATTCTCGACTAGTCTCTCTTTTGCACTAGACGAGACGTACTATAAACGTCACACCCCTCCCCCTTTATCTTGCCATTCAAGAGCTTTCGTAGATAAAGTCAACAGTGTCCAACCGTATGTATTCCCTGTCTCGAGACCCTTTTACGTACATGGCTGCCTGTTTCAACAACTTACATTTCAATTGTAAATAGTGTAAATCCCTATTCATTTGTGAACCAATCTATATATCTTGTAGCCGCATCTATGTATTGGTTTTTTCTGTTGTATTTATGGAGAGGAGTTAACATAAGTTGTATAACTTGTACTCCAATCCTTTTTGCAAATTTATGGCAAATAAAATATGTTTAAACTAAGAGAGCTAATGTAAACACTGGGGACCATCTCAATACATTCCTCAATCATATCCACCAAAAATATCGCAAATGTGTCACAAGCAAATTTCGCAATGATGTGTCAAATATTTGGTGCTTGAGTAGTATATGATCAATCAATAAGTTGGCTATCATTTCTGCCTTTTTGTCTCGTACTGAAAATGCTTCAGGCCCACCAGAATACAAATTTATCATATGGCTTGTCCGTTTTGTTCACTTTAAAACATTTGATATTTTGTTTTCATATTAATCAGTGAAAAATAAATCCTTCCATCAATTTCATTGGTCAATTTCAAATCTAGACAATTTGATTGGCTGGACAAAATACAACTAGGCCACATTTTCATAATTTGCATAATTAGAGTTGGGAGCTTTCATTGGTGAATTTCAAAACTGGACAATTTGATTGGCTAAACAAAATACAACTGGGTCACATTTGCATAATTTCAGTAGGGAGAATTTACGTTATCTGTCCTATTCAGGGTGGGTAATATTGTATTAATCTTTTACCTACAAGAAGAACGCCATTCATTTTTTTTTATATTTTCATTTTTTGTTTCCAAAACATAGGTTATGACCCCTCATTGGAACGAGCTCGACGAGCTCGTTCCAATGAGAGGTCATAACCTATGTTTTGGAAGCAAAAAATGAAAATTTTAGTTATACGAGTATGTTTTTTCCAAGTGCCGTCTGCAACTCAAGTTAGGTGATGGGTTAAAAAGTCATACTAAGTGGCTAATTTGTGCGTGTGTGTGTCATATGATAAATAGAATATGAAATGAGTGTTTTTCTCATATAATATTTATGAAACTCGTCCGAATTTTCCGTTTGGGCTCGCCAGAGGCTCGCCAAAACGGAAAATTCTTAGACTTAGACTCGTTTCATAAATATTATATGAGAAAAACACTCATTCCATACCCTCTATTTATGAAAGTAACTAAGTATTTATTTCTGGACAGAGTAGTCGGAATGGTCCACTAATATCCAATGTTATTTTAGCGAAAGAATAAGGTGGTTTGTCTGCCACTTGTACTGGTAACGTCACTTTCTTTGTATTTTGTGGTCTACAGGTAAGGCATTTTCCCACACAATGATAGATAGTTTTGTATAAATCTGGCCAAAAATATTTTCTACTGATATTATAGAAATGTTTAGGTTTTCCTAAATATCCTATGTCTTCATGATATTGTCTCAACAATTCCCCAGTTGACTGTTCATAATAAACATAACCTAACTCCAGGATTTTCTTCTGCAGCCTGATATAACACCTCTTCAATTAGTAGATAACTACTACTAATATTATTTGGAGTATTATTGCTAAGACATTTCTTTTTAATTTCCATTATTTTAATATCTTTTTCTTGTTCCTGTTTACCATATCACGTGGCCCCTCATTGGAACGAGCACACCGGGCTCGTTCGAATGAGTGGTCACATGATATGGTTTTGTTGAAAGTTTTTTTAAAAAACTGAAAAAAACCAATATTTAAAATATTAAATTTTGATGTCCTATGCGTCGGGTAAATGGTTAATATAGGTACAGAAGTTTATAGGTTTCCTTACTTTATCTTTCAAGCGTGGTTTGGCACCCTCAAACAACAACTGCTTCTGCACCACAAATTTCCTTAATATTGTGGCAATATGAAGAGGCGTGGAACCATTCTGAAAAAAATTAAGTGATTAAGTACATCAGCTGTGGTGAACAGTGAGTGTCATGTTAAGAGAACAGGTCAAAAGGTAAACTATTCACAGTCTTGATATGTAACGTTACTGCGAGACAAACAAATCCATTGTAACCCAAGAATCATGCACATTTATGTATCTTGTTCACAACTTGTTCAGTTCTGTGAAGTTATATAAACATTCACGCGATAATCAGAATCGATTCTCGCAAATGAATCTCACAATGAAAACAATGAGAATCAGTTTTGATTCTCGCATAATGTTCATTTTATTATTTTTTTAGATTCTGAAAGTGTCCTTAAAGATTCGGATAATACTACCTACTTTTTGTTCTCATAATAGGGTAACACTTTGACATAGCAGTGGTGTCTATTGAAGTATTGGCTGCCTATAGAGGCAGCCAAGACTTCACTAGAAACCACTGCGAAAGGTACATCAGCAAGACCACCAAAAGCCTGTATGTTAGAACATGCGTTTTGCACGAAAATGTAAGACAAGTAACTCACAAACTACAGTTTATACTAGAAGTCCTGTCATGAAATGCGCACAAATAGCACGTCGATCAGCGCGTTAATGTACGCTCTATGACCATAGTAAGGCTATCAAATTCTCTACATATGGCCTGTGTACAAGCCATGTTTCAGCCAATGGACCTCCTGGTAACCCGGAGGTCCATTGGCAGAAACATTGCCTGTGTTTACTATGAGTAACTAGGAGAACCTGCCGAGCTTTGGATGCCATTCGATATGGCGATTGCGCGCAATTCCAAGCGCAATTAAGACTAGATAAGCGCACAGTTCGTGACAGGACTTCTAGTTTTAACTGTGGGCCCTTAATGGTAATACTCTAGTAAGTATATAAATGTGAGGTTTGTTTTTTATACCGTGGAACATGTTCTGGTTGCACCTACAAGAGTTTACCAGTACTATCAAACTCCAAATTAAGAACTAAAAATTGATTCTAGCAGCAGAAATTCACAAGAATAGCATATTAAGGCCAGTATAATACAGGCGCAGGGTTGGATTCGAAACCAATCGTTTCAATACTACCAGAATGATGTTAAACTGCTGCTTTTGGACTGACTAAAAATGTAATGTCCCAATAAGACTAAAGCCCTTGCACTCTGATTGGGCGAGGGCTCGAGTAATATTTTCTGTGGTTAAGTAAATCCATTAGTTTTTGCCTCATCACCTGCTGGTAAACTGCGCTTGCTTCATTGCATTCAACAAATAGTGGAGGAACATAAACGATCTATCATTAATGAGAGCATTAAGACTCCATTTGCAATGTTTTTGTGATGCAGATGGCGACTTGGTGCACTCAAGGAACGGCACTGTCTCTCCCGTTAGAAGATGTGAAGTCATGAATTCTTTTCTAACCAATCAACGCCCATACACTAAACACTTTACTGGGACCTACACTTCTAATTTGGGTTAAAAATCACCCCAATAAACTGGGTTGAGTGAATGTGAACCCAGTTTGGTTCATAGTCACTCAACCCAGTTGATTTGTTTTGATTTTCAACCATACCTAAATATTTTAGGGCATACCTACTCTTTAAAACACAGCAAAACTTTCACTGGCGTTCCTTTTGTTCGCTCGGGCCTCTTAACAATTTAACTGAGAGCCTCCGTGTCAATCAGAGAAGAAAGGAATAATACATACATGCATCGATAAATTTCCTTAATTCTTTGAACCCCGGTGGGACCTTCCATGTCAGTTACATGGTAGCAATAGGAAAAGTCCATATTTATTATTTGGGGGGAGACCAATTAATATTTTCAACGTGCAGCCATTTACTTTGCAGTCATTCTCCTTAATGACATTATCACATAGCTTTTGACCCGCCCGGAAAAAAAGGGACAAAGAAAGAAAGATCTCTATACCTCATCTTTTGCATTGATGTCTCCTTTGAGGTCTAATAATTTCTTAATGTTCTCAGTCTGACCCAACCGAACGGCCTCGAAAAGTTTCTCTGTGTTACTCTTCGACTCATCCATCTGAAACAAATAATAAAATTACATCCCGTATCGTTATTCTTTTTGGTCACCAGTATTTTAGAGTACAGCCACCGTGGACTGGCCACTTTCCACGGATGGACAATATTTTAACGGACGCAATAATATTAGATTTCAAACACGAATTATAGGAATAATCACCACAAATGTAATTAGTAAAGCACCGGGTACAACCCGGTGCTTCATTAATTAAAATTTTGCTGATGATGTTTGTTATTACCCGGTAAACGCATGCGTGGACCTCACTGCCCTCGTGTGGATTACGACCAGTTCACGGCGACTGTACTGTATTTCTACAGAGTAGCAGACAAAACTTGCAAATACATTTCTTGAATAACAAGCATTTGTATGGCGTACGAACAGGTTCGAAAATAATTATTGAGGTACATACTATATTATTTGAGGTTCATCCTATATTATTTCAGGTTCATCCTATATTATTTGAGGTTCATCCTATATTATTTCAGGTTCATCCTATATTATTTCAGGTTCATCCTAAAATAATATTTATGACCCTCTCGTACGCGATCAATAAATTGTCCGACCCTGGATGGACTATAATTATTGTTTCATGTTGAACCAGGTTCGACATCAATATTTCAGGTTCATCCTATATTAATTGAGGATGAACCTGAAATAATTTGTCCGACCCTGGATGGACCATAATTATTGTTTCATGTTGAACCAGGTTCGACATCAATATTTGAGGTTCATCTTACATTAAGTGAGGATGAACCTGAAATAATTTGTCCGACCCTGGATGGACCATAATTATTGTTTCATGTTGAACCAGGTTCGACGTCAATATTTCAGGTTCATCCTATATTAATTGAGGATGAACCTGAAATAATTTGTCCGATCCTGGATGGACCATAATTATTGTTTCATGTTGAACCAGGTTCGACATCAATATTTCAGGTTCATCCTATATTAATTGAGGATGAACCTAAAATAATTTGTCCGATCCTGGATGGACCATAATTGTTGTTTCATGTTGAACCAGGTTCCACATCAATATTTGAGGTTCATCCTATATTAATTGAGGATGAACCTGAAATAATTTGTCCGACCCTGGATGGACCATAATTATTGCTTCATGTTGAACCAGGTTCGACATAAATATTTGAGGTTCATCCTATATTAATTGAGGATGAACCTAAAATAATTTGTCCGACCCTGGATCGACCATAATTATTCAGGATGATGCTAAAGTCCCACGATGCAATACGCTCCACGAGCCAATCAGTTGGGTCGATACAAACGCGAACAATGGGACATAACTGGGGGAGAAAATCAAGATAAACTTGATGCAGGCACACAGCTTCAGACAAAGAAACCCGCTGAGAGATTGTTTTGTATGCGCTTCACACGATTGTTTTTTCGACCCTTTGTAATCACGCAAAATAAATAAGATTTTTTCCCATGAAAATGTCAAATGGGCAGTGTTGATTGTTTACTGTACTGTTACAAACAAGTTGTGTTTTAATATTGAAATATGACTCGCTAACCAATAGTGTTGCGGACCGGACCGCAAACAAACGCGGTACCGGTCCAGGCGTGGTCCGCGGTACGATCCGATGAGGACCGGGCGCCCTGCTGTACCGGTACACAGGAACGCTGGACCGGTCCGGGGCGGTCCAAGAGACCGGTCCCGGGAGACGCAAAGGGAAGTTTTTCACTCCCCCAATTGATACACAAACTGATAATTTCATCTTGATAGACGGTGAATACATTGAAGTCGAGTAAGTTTGAAGTAACTGTCAACTATATTGAGCCAATCTGTCACCAATCAACCCCTTGATCCAGTGATTCCTGTCACGGGTGTCGGGTGAAGGTATCAGCGATGAGCGATTCTACAAAAAAGTTTCCAAAATAGCGAACGCTCAAATTCGGTGACAAGAAGCTGTCATTCAATTCCTTTGTCGGCAAAGAATTTCAATGTGTATTGTGTATCAGTTTCTTTAAACCCCGATCTGGATTATGTGTACATGGAAACTATTTAGTTGGTAGTAACTTGGTCCCTATATTTCATCTGGTAGGTTTGGTGTGGTGACCCTATTAAATTGGACCATAGGCGCAGATCATGGGGGGGGGGGGGGGGGGGGGGGACGAGGGGGCGTGTGCCCCACAAAGTTTTTCGGGGGGCATTACATGTTATGTCCCCCGCGCTCTTCCCACATATATAGGTCCGATAGCAGCTGATATTGTTCGAGCAATGCTACAATAGGCGAAAATCGCGTATTTTCAGCTTGCTTTTTCAAAATTTCCTCCCGCAGGTCCAAACCATGCTTGGCCCTGCGCGTTGTGTGTCCGAGCAGTGCTGCAATAGGTGGAAATCGTGTATTTTCAGCTTACATTTTCAAATTTTCCGCCCGCAGAACCAAAACATGGTTGGCCCTGCGCATTCTGTAGCCCCCCCCCCCCGCCACCCCGCCACCCCCCCCCCCCCCCCACACACACACACACTCTAAAGAGAGAGACCTGTGCCCCTGAATTGGACCGCCTTGGACCGGTCCATCTAGAAAAAAACGGACCGCCTGCCCGAATATCGGACCTTTATTTCTTGGACCGGACTGGACCGGAACACCATTGGTGGTCCGGTACGGTCCGCATCACTGCTAACCAACATATCGGGAAAACGTCTCGTGAAGTTTAAAAATTTGATGGAGCAGTTCACAAAAGTGCCTCTGTGGGGTAGGGTGGGGAAGGGCAAAAATGATGGATTTCGTATGTATGTTTGTTTGTCTGTGTGTCTGCTATAGAAATAAATATGGGCCCATCCATAGGGCCCAAAATTGGCCTACATTATGGCGGAGGTCATTGTCAGGTTTAAAAAAGTGCAGAGGTAGGATTGAAGAGGGGCACCAAAAGCTACGACCAATTTGTTTTTTACTGATATAGGTCCTCAAAGGGGTCTACTAGTGGTGAGTTCTTATCAGGAATTTTAAAGGTTTCAAAAAAATGCCTGTGGTGGTGTTGGGGAGGGGCAAAACTTGTGGATTTTGTGCGTATGTCTGTATGACCACTATAAAAAGGCATACGGAGCCATCCACAGTGCACAAGCTGGTTCTGCTAGGTTTTTTTTCTACACCCGGAGTCATGGATTGAAAAAGTGCCGGGGCGGGGAGAGTCACCCAATGTCATGACAATTGTTCTTTTCACCTCTATAGATCTTCAAAGGGGTCTACCTGAGGTAACTTTTTACCGGGAATATTATGGTGTGGTTAAGGCTTCAGGCCTGCCCAAGTTTCTCTTTTGAAGTCAGGGCTGTGGTTTTATGAATTGTTTTTTCTTAGACATTTACCGTACAGCATCGGGTAACCCTGCTAGTATTTGTTAAAACCTGTTTTGACTCATCATTTTCACAGAGGTAACAATGTTGGGAAGCGGTTTAGTATGCCAGAATGCTCGAAATGCATCCCTACCCCCTCTTCCCCCCACAGAATTTCAAATTGCTCTGCGGCTCCTGGGTCAGCATGTTTTCGTTGTCCGTGTGGGGCATGTCACGGTGCTATGTTCATGGAAGCAGGTGACTGTTTTGAACAAATCACGCGATAATGCCTCAGCTGCCTTTTACTGGGGGGTGGGGGTGGGGGTGGGGGTAAGAGCCCTCGAAATTCCAACTGGGTAGTGGGCGCGTTCTTGGCAAACTATTAGAACTGTAGATCTTCCTAATTCGGCGAGCACTGTCGCGCCGGGCCGTGAGAAAATTGTTAAATTTGGCATTAAAAGGAGCAATTTCCTGGCTTCTGGAGTGTCAATCTCCACTTCAGAATACCTCAAAAAGTTTCATTTGGGCCGATTTAGGGCGGGAAAATATCGAACCTGGTTCAACATGAAACAATAATTATGGTCCATCCGGGGTCGGACAAATTATTTTAGATTCATCCTCTCTTAATATAGGATGAACCTCAAATTGTTTTGTCGAATCTGGTTCAACATGAAACAATAATTATGGTCCATCCAGGGTCGGACAAATTATTTCAGGTTCATCCTTAATTAATATAGGATGAACCTGAAATATTTATGTCGAACCTGGTTCAACATGAAACAATAATTATGGTCCATCCAGGGTCGGACAAATTAATTCAGGTTCATCCTCAATTAATATAGGATGAACCTGAAATATTTATGTCGAACCTGGTTCAACATGAAACAATAATTATGGTCCATCCAGGGTCTGACAAATTATTTCAGGTTCATCCTCAATTAATATAGGATGAACCTGAAATATTTATGTCGAATCAGGTTCAACATGAAACAATAATTATGGTCGATACAGGGTCGGAAAAATTATTTCAGGTTCATCCTCAATTAATATAGGATGAACCTGAAATATTTATGTCGAACCTGGTTCAACATGAAACAAAAATTATGGTCCATCCAGGATCGGACAAATAATTTCAGGTTCATCCTCAATTAATATAGGATGAACCTGAAATATTGATGTCGAACCTGGTTCAACATGAAACAATAATTATGGTCGATCCAGGCAGGATCGGACAAATTATTTTAGGTTCATCGTCAATTAATATAGGATGAACCTGAAATATTTATGTCGAACCTGGTTCAACATGAAACAATAATTATAGTCCATCCAGGGTCGGACAAATTATTGATCGCGAACGAGAGGGTCATAAATATTATTTTAGGATGAACCTGAAATAATATAGGATGAACCTGAAATAATATAGGAAGAACCTCAAATAATATAGGATGAACCTGAAATAATATAGGATGAACCTCAAATAATATAGTATGTACCTCAATAATTATTTTCGAACCTGTTCGTACGCCATACATTTGAAATGTTTTGCCTTTTTTCGTTTCCCTTGCTTTACACATTGGCTATGTGTCGTCTGCGCCACGTAGTCTTATAGTCCAGGCACATTAGACATAAAAATGAGAAAGTAAGGAAAAAAATCGGAGAAAGCTGATTTTTTTATATGTTTCCGGGACACACATTGCGGATAAAGTGTGAAAAGTCCCCGCGAATCCGAGTTGAGCTTTTTTAGTTATAGCGTTTTTTTGATGAAAAAAGAAAATTTAAAAAAAAATTCGACCCAGCTCCATATTTCTCATTCTTATTCGCCTTAGTAGGGTGAGAATCATAAATATCGCGCTGAATTATATTGAGAATACATATCCCCAACAGAAAATGCCAACTCTGTACCAATCCTCACACTCAATGGTGAAATATTCACGAAAATGTACAAAATTACGAAAACAAATTTATTGTTTTCATACACACAACGGTACACAACGTCCATTAAATCAAATCTACGACTACTTTGGGAGTTAAATTATATATCAAAAATTGCAGAAAAGCAGTGGCTTTATAATGATATATAACAATAGTCATTTATTCCATAATGAACTGGTGAAACGTGTGAAATATTAACCATACCCCCTAAACTCAAATTCAAACGGCATCGACTTTTCTCATTCAAATACCGTATTATAGCATCATTGTTTCAATTTCCATGTTCGATTAAATCACATAATGTGGTGTTCGCCTACACTCAAGATGCATTGGCATGTAATGTGTGCACGCCCTTGTTGTGTACTCATAAACAAATTTGTATTGTACAGACAACGCTCTTTAATTTGATGCAAAATAGCCTTGAACGACTTTCATCAGGAAACGCTGTTTAATTCCGCATTCCAGGTCTTTTCCATCATTTGATCAGTGGTCATGCATATTCAAGAGCAGTTCGTGCCCATTTACTAACACAAATTGCCATTACAAAACTTGTGTTTGAAGAAAGCCGAACACTAGATAACATAGACTGCACAGAAGTCAATGAAATATTCTGTGGACTTGCCAGAGGTGACTGTACAACAACTGACGCTGTCAATCAAGAAAGTGTCAACCATCTACTGTCAAAATTACACGAACTGCTCCAGAATGCGTCCGTAGGACGCACAGGAAACCGTTGGGTACAATACTACGAGCAAATAGGTCTTCTCCAGTTGTTCTTGAGAGCAGAGCGCACAGGCGACTGGGAACTCCACACATATTGTGTTCGCAATATGATTCCAGTATTTCACGCAGGTGGTCATTTTGCATACGCAAAAAGTTCTCATCTCTATTTGCAACAGATGAATGAGCTAACAGAAATAATGCAACAGGATGATTTGAAGTTGTTCACTAAGAAAGGTTACTTTACCATAAGGCGCTCAGATAAATTCTGGGACGGGATATATTCTGATCAGACCATAGAGCAGTGTTTAATGAGAATGTTCAAGCTCCCTGGTGGTCTCAAACATGGCAGGGGAATAACCGATAGCACTGTTGCGAAATGGGTACATGGACTACCTCTTTGCCTTCCGATATGTAATGCTCTCGAAAATTTTGTTCATGTTCACACTGGTCATGGCGAACAACATCGGGATCTCCGTCAAAGTTCACAATTGACTGATGCCAATGATATCACCAAATTATTGAACTGGCTCAGAGTGCATTCCCCCTTTCAGAATAGAGATCCACTACAATTAGTCTCTATAGCGACCGGGCTTGTGGCCGACGAAACTGTGAACTGTGACCAAGTTCGCAAAATTGGTGAATGTTGCGTATCGAATGTTGTAAGCAAAACGTTCAACAGCATCAAACTACGACGTGTTGACACTGTGAAGTCTTTCGCATTGATGGCAAATAGCATCAAAGTCCGTGGAAGTAAGGTAGTGATTGACCCCACAATTCTGTTCAGCCGCATCACATGTGTTATTCAGTCACAAGCAGAGATGGAAGAGTATCTCAAATATGAACTCGCCCCGAAACCACCAGCATTGTTTGATTCTGCTGGAATGAGGAAGACACAGAAAAGCACGCTCGGTAAAATCCTCAAAACATACGGTTCCGAGCAAACTAAAATCCCAGAACATTCTCTGTTTGTTGTAGATGGTGGATTTTTATTGAGGGCAATTGTATGGCATATAAGGACATATGTACATCATATTCCAATTATCTAGTGAGACATTTTGGGGCGAACGTCGTGGTTGTTTTTGATGGTTATGCTTGTACAATGTCGACAAAGGGCATGGAACAAGCCCGTAGATCTAAAGACAGGTATTCCATTGATATCAATATCTTCACCCGAGTTACCAGCCACCACACCCCAATCCGATTTCCTTGCAAATGCCAAGAACAAAACCCAACTGATCGATCTTCTAATGCAGGAGCTATCTGCTATCAATATTCAGTCCAAGCAGGCCGAGGCTGATGCTGATGTACTGATAGCCGAAACTGCACTTGACATCGCTCAAGATGACAACAATGTTGTCGTTGTGGGAACAGACACAGACTTGTTAGTCATTCTTACCTCTCGAGTTCAACCGGGATGTAATATTCACATGATGTATTCCATTACCCCAAACTTACTAGTTTCAGTTAGTGAAATAGCAACCAAAATGGGTGACCATAGAAGCAACCTCCTTGTAGCACATTCTATAAGTGGTTGTGACACTACTTCTGCACTCTTTCGAGTTGGTAAGAAGAAAGTATTCAGTACAATTGTCTCCGATGTTACTAGCGACTCACAACAGTATGTCAACACAATTTTGGCGGATGACAGTACACCAAGTGCAGTAGCCGCTGCCGGGGAACAACTTCTCTTGATCTTATACGGGAGTAAAACTGTTTCCTCTCTCGACCAATATAGATATGTCACTTACAAGCGTTATGTAGCAAAATCTAAACTGAATAAACCCATCGACCTAGCCTCACTCCCACCAAGCAGCGATGCTGCACAACAACATGTCTACAGATGTTATCTCCAGGTCCAACAATGGCTGGGCACTTCGCTTCCTCCGACGGATAGGGGGTGGTCGCTAGACAATGGACTTCTTGTACCGACTGCAGCCACAAAGCCATGTGCCCCCGATAACCTACTGAATCTGAACAGTTGTGGTTGAAAGAGTGCTTGTACAAAAAGGTGTGGGTGTAAGAAGGCAGGACTCTCTTGCTCAGGTTTGTGTAACTGCAGTTCGGATTCTTGTAACAACCACAGAAACACTGTCCTGTCGGAAATTTCTGAGTTCGATGAATAATATGTATATAGGTTATGTCATTTCTGTATATAGCGTTGAAAATAGTCAATGTAACTTAATCCATGTTGATTGATTTGTACATTCTGTAAATATTATTTATTGATTTTTGTACATTCTGTAAATATTATTTATTGATCTAATGCTGCCAGACACAGACGTGTCTGTTCGGTCCCAAGCCCGAAAATAGTTGAGTTCTCATGCTGACGAATTTTATGCCAAAAGGGGAACTCGGCCAGAAGCAGAGGGGGTCTTCCATAATGTCTATTTTGTAAGCAATGGTAAAAGTCTTCAAATGGTGGTGGATTTTTTATCGTCTGTCCAACTAACATCCCGTTCTGTACTACGACCCTTTGGGCAAATTCGTTAGGAAAATCGTCATTTTTTGCGTAAATCCGATACTTTTTTGTGAATTTTCAATAATTTTTCGCAGAAATTGTCACAGAATGCACATTTTCCTCTAAGTAAATGTATATTAGACATTATGTAGCTCGAAATACGCGTAAACAAAAAATACAGTTGGATCAATTCGAGGTTACAAAGTTCGTGCGATTTTTTAAAAATTTTTTCAAACGCGTTTTCGAAAAAAGGCTGTAGAAAAAAAGCTCAACTGGGATTTTAGGGGACTTTTGTCTAATCGTTCAGTGACATATACTCGACATTCCCTGAAAAAATCAGATTTCTCCGATTTTTTTCCCTAGTGAAACCTAATGTTCTTGGGCTATTAGGAAGTAAACGACGGACAAAATTCCGGTAAACGACTACATAGCAATTCTAATTCATGCACATGGGAAACATTTACCAGACCAATACGGGAGTGAGAAACCGCCTGATATATACACCTGGAACTTAATTAAGCACCCCCTGCTTTTTCGCAGTGGTGTTAATAGAAACTGTCATCCCTTTCATCTTCAAGATGGCCAAAAGTGATTGTTTGCGGAAAGAATGATCTATTGACAAATGAAAGACAGCAGAATGATGAAAATATGCAATATTTTAATGGCGCTAATCACACATACCTGTCACTAATGTTTTTGATGGAAACATTTTCTCTCGACATGTATTGTGCTGGAACGGTCCATGAAGAAACAATGCCGGTAATTACTGACAAAAAATGTAACTTGTGATCTCTTGCACGCAATAGCAGTGTCTGACGTCAGTAGCGAGTGTATCCATCACGTGCCCGGGTGACAGCCTGGGCCTCCTCCTAATGCTAATGAGCCTTCTGATGCGGTCCAGAGGCAACTGATGCCACTCCTCGTGCAATGCAGCTTCCAAATCGGCTAAATTCTATACATGCACATCCCTTGCTTACACACGACGTCCAAGAAAGTCTCAGATGTGTTCTAAGGGATTCAAATCGGGGCTCAAAGCAGGTCAAGATAGCGTTGCTCTGGTGGAATGCTCTCACAGCATGGGGACGATGTGGCCTTGCATTGTCGTCCATGAATACAGGGCGAGCAGCCAATGGGTGGTTGTCAAAATGAGGCACGACAACCTGATTGAGAATGCCCCGGATGTTCTGACGACCATTGAGATTCCCACGTACAGTCACCATATCAAGTTTCCAATCACGAGAGAGGCATCCCCAGATCATTACTGATCCTCCGCCATAAAGAACAGTAGGTCTGGTGTTCCTGGGCCCGTAAGCAGTATTTCTATGCCTCCACACCCTCATGCGACCATCTGTGACGTGGAGCAGGAGGACTCTCCTCCATGTCCAGAGATTCCAACACTGTCGTGCCATACACCACTCCAAACGTCGGCTTTGGTGCTGATCGGACAGCGCAGGACGCTTGAGTAACCTTCTGGGCCCCACACCCAGTGCTTTGAGACGGTTTCGGATAGTTCTGTTACACAAACGCCTGTTGGGGAGCTAAAGGCGTTTCAAAACCCTATTTGAAGCAAAGGGTTCACACCTAATGATGCGTGCCAGACTCCAATCGTCTCGACGAAAGGTCTTTCGGGGTTGTCCAGGTCTTGGTCGATCCTTAAGATCGTCGGTTTGTTGATTTCTTTCGGACAAGTCTGCTGATGACAGAATTACTATAGCCAAGTTGCCTTCCAATAGCTTTGAATGACATGCCTGTTGCATGCATGCCAACGATTTACCATCTTAGTGCCTCTGATAGTCTCCTCCTTGACATGTCAACATTTAATGATAAAAGCAGTGACAATTTTTTTTATTTTATACCCAAATGTTGCATGTGGATGATGGTGTTTTTGTGGGCAGCATGCTTCACGTGGACGAGGGGATGTGTTTCGGTACGCTATCAACTAGAAACATCATGTTTCACGAGATGAAATGTACTGCAAGACATAGCAATTTTTAAAACATAATATTCAGTAACAGCAATTTCACTGTCATGAAATATTTCAGCGTGTGCTTAATTACGTTCCAGGTTATACAATTACTACTAGAAGTCCTGTCATGAAATGCGCACAAATAGCACGTCGACCTACGCCTTATGGCCATAGTAAGGTTATCAAATCCTGTGCATATGGCCTGTGCACAAGCAATGTTTCAGCCAATGGACCTCCAGGTAACCCGGGGGTCCATTGGCAGAAACATTGCCTGTGTTTGCTATGAGTAACCAGGAGAACCTGCCGTGCTTTGGATGTTATTCGATATGGCAATTGCGCGCAATTCATACACGCATTTAAGCCTAGATAAGCGTACAGTTCATGACAGGATTTCTAGTTTTAACTGTATAATACTTACACTTTGCTAAAGATCATCACTACTCATCGACGTATTTGTACATAAAAGGTAAGTGTATGATTCTAATAATACAAGTAAACTCACTCCGACTTTTTAATTAGCTGTAGCATGTGTGTAATCATCCACGGTCAATGTTGGGTTGTAAAAGAAGACCCTTCCCCCCTTTCTGAGGATGTTAAACCCCATTAGGCTCATTTTCAGACTACTGTTAAAATCTTCCTAACTTTAGCATTAGGATTTCAAACATTACTTTAACACAGTCTAAGTGCGACAGTCAGTATCGCTTACGCCCCCGCCCCCCCCCCCCCAGATGTCATTTGAATTTCCAATAACACTCAAGAAGTATAGGAATGCAACAGCCTGGCTTGTCAAGGGACAGGTCGCTGCAGTACTATGGGCCAGAATCAGTTCAGCCCTCCTGGAAGGGTTGAGAGAAAATGTTGCGCACGTCGTCAAAGGGTCATAACTGCTCATTAAAACACTTACACTGGTACTATTGCATGTATGTACTGCACCACTAATGCTACACCTCTGCAAAGAAACTCCCATAATTCAAGTGTAGCCGCTGTATCCACACAAACAATCAGGACTGCGTGCAAGAAAACCCACAGTTCGTGTTCTGTGAGGAGGACACACAATAAATGACTGAAAGGGGCAAAGATATCTAAGCTGGACACAAACTTAGTAGTCCAACGTCTTTTTGCATACGTAATGAGTGTACGTCTAGACTTTCGAGTTAAATGCAGATATAGAGGATGGCCAATGAGAGGTCAGCTGGTTTCACCGTAGCGGAACATGGCCGATATGAGTGTAGCTGTCAGTCTGGATGACCACATAGCTCACGCCCAGAACGAGATTCTGAATCGAAAATAGTACAGAAATGAGATTCTGGAACCTTTTGAGCGACCGTATGCAAATGCCGTAAGCTCCGACTTCTTCCTAATGGGTGATAATGCCATCCCTATCGAGCCAGACCGGTGATCCATGAAGTGGCATTAAGTGGAGGGGAAAGGAATTGAGTGGAAGTACTGGCCAACATGCTTACTCGATCTCAACTCCATATAGCATGGTCACGAATCCTTCCTATCCAACTTAATACCCACCAAGAACCAAAAACCCTTGTTGGTGAATAAGGCAATCTGCCACAACATACATTTCGAAATTGGTCCATGAATAAGGGAACACTATCAAAAAATGTTAAATGCCACAGGGAGGACATACTGCATACAAAAACTACTTTTCTTGACATGAATAAATCGTTTTTGATAAAATTGAGTTCATGTCTGAGCGGTTTAAACTCTCCTGACACACTTTTACGTTCCTTGACTTCACCGTGTATGATTGCACACATGTAACAACAAATGAAAGGGTAAGGTGAGAGTTCTATGCGCATGGGGTGATCCTAAACAAATTGTGATTAGCATATTTTTATAGTAGATTTTTTTGTAATTGTATCCCATGATATATACACAGAAAGTCACGATGTGTGAATGGGTTCGTCCATGTGGCACGAGTGTCAGCGCGGAAGGATAGAATGAGGGGCGCGATGGCACGTGTGCCGTATTGACGAGTGCATTCATGCATCGTGGCGTTCTGTGTTTGTCAAACGCCTCCATGACATAGAATCCATTAATTTAAAACTTCAAACATCACACACAAAAAATTTCAAAATTTATTATTTATTGATCGCCTGCTTAAAAAAAACAAAAATAAAACTTGGATGTGATTGACAAACGCGTGTAACAGATCGATAAGTAAAGGGGAAAATATAAATGAAAATTGTGTCCAAATAGGTTATTTATTCGTATTTTAAAGAAATTTGCTGCCGTTATCTGAGAGATATTCGCTTCCAAGTCAGAACTGGATTTGGGGGGGGGGGGGGGGGGGGGGTTATAAAATCACTCCCCATTTATAGAATAAGTTTTAATTTCGTTAATTTTGGTGGATCTGAACAAAACATTATCCAAATGCTATTCGATTTATCGGCTGTCTCCGAGGCGCCTGAATTTATCGACTTTTCGATAAGCCGATTACGAAAATGAACTGAATTTATTCTTTTGATGGATCCATGACGTCAAGAGGAAAAATAGTCGGTCAACGGAAATCCGCATGGAACACGTGTTCCATATGGATTTTTAAATATGGAACTGGAGGAAAAATAATAAGCGAGTAATAAAAATGAATACATGCCTTCACTGGTCTGTGAATTACCATGACACCAAGCACTGTGATTACAAAAGCGGTCCGGTCGAAAGTCTCTGCCCGATTATCCCCCCCCATCTCCCGTAACATCGTTCAATCCTTCATGTGGAAAGCGAGAAAATGAATTTAAGATGTTATTACCGTTTGTCTTTCTTGAGATGGCCTTGACTTGGTAGGGTTTTATATCGGAAATCTAGACCTGCTGATAAAAGTTGCGATCTGATCTCGATAGAGGTCACTTTGTGATAATAACACTCTAAAGCTAAGTCTGCGAAGAACGCATTTAAGTATCTCGGTTTAATTGGTAATAATCTATGCTGTGTCATCACATGGTTTGTTTGTTTGTTTGTTTATTGTGGTTCAATAACACGTTGAACAGCCAGGATCACATCCTATCGGACAGTTTTATGGTTCGAGGAAACCGGAATATACGGAGAGGACCACCGTGCAGCGGCTTACAACTGTCAGACTCTCCAATTTACTAAATCGGCAAAGCAGCAGCGGTTGAATGGAAGTCCACCGTCGATGTGCTGTACACCTTAGTATACATCGCCACCGTGTTCCCACGCCGGCGATAGGAATTAAATGCGTTGCCCATACACAGAACGCTGATGGTGCAGGTCAGATTCGAACCGTTAACCTTCCGGTTTAAAGTGCAATGCTCTAGCTACAGAAATACCGTGCTCTTATCTTCACATGGTAATTTTTTATTTGTTTAACCCTTTACCTCACCTGAAAAGCAGACGACACTTGCAAAAATAATTCTTGAATAACTAATTTTTTTCATTTTTTGTCTCAAAAACATAGGTTATGACCCCTCGTTGGAACGAGCTCGTTCCAACGAGGGGTCATAACCTATGTTTTTGAGACAAAAAAATGAAAAAAATAATGAAAATTAATTGGCGATTTTTGAGAATAACGCTGGCCGGTTTTGACCGTTACGTTAGGTAAAGGGTTAAGGATGTTGTATTTCGTCTTTAACGCATATATTTCGTCTCGCCAGGTTCAGGGGGGATGAATAGGAAATTCATATACCAGATAGATGAAAAAACAAACTGTTAACGTTTTCATTTTCTTATTCCGTATTGTGGCTGTGACGCTCCAATACGAGAGCATCAAACCAAAAAGAGATGCCGAACATGGGCCAATCAAACAATTTTCATTTTGTTTTTTCCAAAAACGATAATACACTTAACGAATTTTATATAGATTGTCACCAAAAATATAAATAAGTAATGATTTTGTTGAATAACTTATTTCTTTAATAAAATTCGCCAACATTATAATTTATTGTGATGAATTGACGGTAACATAGTTTGAAGTTTTCGGCTAGGAGCTTATGTTCAACCTCGAAGGTCTGGATCGTCGAGCTCGGTCTGATGAGGGGTCATAAGCTATGTATTTGAGATAAAAAAAGAAAAAAATCAATTATTTGGGAAATGTTTTCTGCAAATGTCGTCAGCTATTTATATTAAGAAAACAGTTTATGAAATATATGGAGGATATGGAATGAGTGTTTTTCTCATATAATATTTATGAAACGAGTCTAACAATTTTCCGTTTTGGCGAGCCCCTTAGTCTGACTTTTTAACCCATAACCTAACTTGAGTTACAGACAGCACTTGGAAAAAAACATCCTCGTAAAACTAATTTTTTTTTATTTTTTGCTTCCAAAACATAGGTTATGACCCTTCATTGGAACGAGCTTGTCGAGCTCGTTGCAATGAGGGGTCATAACCTATGTTTTGGAAGCAAAAAGTGAAAATATAAAAATAAAAAAAAATGAATGGCGTTTTTCTTGTAGGTAAAAGATTAATACAATATAACCCACCCTAAAAGGATAACGTAAATTCTCCCTACTGAAATTATGCAAATGTGACCCAGTTGTATTTTGTTTAGTCAATAAAATTGTCCAGCTTTGAAATTAACCAATGAAAGCTCCCAACTCTAATTATGCAAATTATGAAAATGTGGCCCAGTTGTATCTTGTTCAGCCAATCAAATTGTCTAGTTTTGAAATTGACCAATGAAATTGACGGAAGGCTATATTTATCACTGATTAATATGAAAACAAAATATCAAATGTTTTAAAGTGAACAAAACGGACGAGTCATATGATAAAAGAGAATATTAGTTCGTTTCCACTTCAGAAACTAACTCACTCACAATGTTGCGACGTGGACGTTGAACACTGGCATCCATAGTAGACGTGTTGTAAACGATATTTCCGTCATGAGTTATTTATTGGTGATTATGTGATAAAATACATTGTTTTTAGCAAAAATCTGGTAATTTGATTGCCTAAAACACTAGTCAGAAGTTCTGATACATACAGATTATCATAATAATGTGCATGTCCTGTGATTTGTATCAGATTCGAGGTGGTGTCCAGAATGGGATCTCAACGAGCCGGCTTTGTCGGCGAGTTGAGATCCCATTCTGGACACCACCGAGAATCTGATGCAAATCACAAGACATGCACAGTATCATTATAATTCATTTATCTAACAATTCTGTTACACAAACAGATTAAATCTTAAATTATTAATAAGTTTCAGGACATAATGTTAGGCGATAAAAAGTTAAAAACCCATATTTTATGGAACAATATTGTTGTGCACGTTAACAAACAATGAGTAACGAGGTCAACGCAAATTTTCAAAGTTTCGTTGTAAAATTATTCACTCTCAATGTCACTTCCTATGATGATACGCTTGAATTTACAAGTGTGTAATGTTTAACTGTGCAGTTTCTATTTATTGTGGGTGTGCGGGGGTGGGGGAGGGGGGGGTGTCATTGACTTTTAATAGTTCTGTGTCTCTAATTGAATTGTAAGGAATTTTGTTTTGTTTTGTGATCGATCAGCTGAGACGATCAAAATAGCACGTTGCGGTCCCGATCGTCTATATGCTGCGGAATCAGAATGAGTCGTCTCTATGATACGGAATCGGAACACATTATGTGATACGTACCGTTTCTGGTGATTTTCAAGCCAAAATGTATATGATTGTTTGATAAACTCCAGTATTGCTGATCTATTCTATTTTTATCGATATTGAGTTGATATTTCACCGCTCTGTCATTGTTGTCCATACATAGCGCAGGTAGGTTGATATTATGATTACAAAAACCTGTTCGCGATAAAATAGAAATGGTTTTTCCAACTTGCTCCTTCCTTTAATTACCCTGTTCCAGTGTTTAGGAACTGTTCAAATATAACAAATAGCTACAGGATGAACAAATAAGTTAATGCACATTGCTTCTTATATATATGTATATATTGCAATTAAATTTATTTTTGTTGCATATGAATATGCTGTGTTTCTTCGTAAAATATGTAATAAACCAGGGAATTTGAAAACGATTTATTTTTGTCATAATAATAAAACAATAACTGACTTTCTATGAGGTTGATACAGGGAATTATCAACCAGAGAAAAGTAATATTCACCGAGACCGTAGGATAAAATACTTACGTGGAGGGGAAATTATTAGAGTTTTTTGATAGTGCTGTCAATTACACATCAGGTAAGTAGATGTGCCCGACCATCTGGGTGCTTTCAGCAGGTCATGGTCATAAAAATCATTTGTTATTGGTTACTCTCTCCTGGATGTAGAATTCTACCGATATACTGAGTCGGGTATTTTTTGTTCTTTCTAATCTAGTCCAACTGAGTACTCCAAAGCGTGTCTATATTTTCGTCGGCATGCAAGGACGTATCCCCAACTTGATATTTCATAATTTCTTGCCCAACCTTTGCCCGATGAAAGCCATAATCTGGAGATGTTTTTATGGTGCCATACCTCCACCCGCAGAAGTTACGCCTCTGTCTGTGACAGTAACATTGGGCAGTGTATTGATCCCAAGAATATAAAATAAAATGTTATCAACTGTTCATGGAATCTCCGACGTTTTCACTTCATTGAATGGTATTTTCTTTAGTCACCTGCGCCCTCGTCTTCCGGGAATTGTAGATATCCATCTTCTGCCTGGTTTCCAGTGGAACACCCTTAACCTCTTCTTAACTCAACTTTTTTTTACTGTTCCATAGTCTGCATTTGGAATCCAATTTTCCGATTCGATATGTTCGTTCACCATTTGCTGCCCTGCAAACAGTCACATCGAGGCCCTTCCGGTCAACATGCTGTCTTACATACAATGCTGAGATCACTGACGTTACAACCGTTACTTATTCCCAGTTTTTTATTCGACATCTCTTATCAACTGATAAAGAATGTCGAATAAGGAACTGGAAATAGGTAACGGTTGCCACATCATATAAGCATTCCGTTAGTCAAGGGGAATGAATCTTCATGGGTTTTAGTGGACGGGGCCAAAGGTGAAAATGAAATGTGAATGATTCTTTAATCTTAATGAATCGATATGAATGGTCAAGCCGGTCAACTGGACCGAGGCAGACTCCAAGTTATCTAGAGTCAGACTAAGGATAGTACTATACAGAATGATTTAAAAATAAGCACGGCGTTAATCAGAACAGGCCCGACAAAGACAGAACACTGACAGGAATAGGCCAACATTAACCAAAATGGACGACAGAAAAATGTGTAACCCTAACAACACATGTAAACTAATACCACGTATAACAGTGATTATAACGTAACTACATCTCCCGGGAGCGCGGTGACATGGCGGTAACCGGTTCTCGTCAGATCAACGAAGTTAAGCAACCTCGAGCCCGGTTATTCATTGGATGGGTGACCGTCTGAGCGATCGATTCGGACTCCCGCGTTATGTCCTTGGGCAAGGCACTTAACCCTGATTGTCCGCACGGGGGCACGATGATACCGTGTACTAAGGCGTACCACACGTCGATGGTGCGCATGTCTTCAACCAATGTAACCCTGCATGTGCTGCAGTGTGGAGTTACGATGTTGCGTAGCTGGCGGCTGCTCGTCGTTGCTCGGTGGTTCTCTTTGGGTACTCCGGCTTCCTCCACCCGTAAAACTGTCACCGACACGATATGACCCTGGCTGTTAAAAGTGTCGATAAACCTTAATAAATAAATAACTACATGTCCCTGTTGAAAATCATGAAAATACACGCTACGCCGTGTCCTTCCGTGTTACGTCACTTACAGAGATACACCGACAGAGCCAAATCTGACGCTGATATATTACTTACGCTATCTGGAAAGTGGGAGTTGTGGGAAACTCTCCAAGAAACTAAATCAGGCCAGAACTAGACACTCGTGAGTACACGTTTAACCATTTACCCAACGAATCGACCACATCCGCTCGCGTAATGTGCAAATTCAGCAGCTGAAAAAAAAAAGATTTTTAAAAAAATTTCAACAAAACCATATCATGTGACCCCTTTTTAGAACGAGCTCGTGAGGAGTCACATGATATGGTTTTGTTGAAATTTTTTGAAAATTTTTTAAAAATGATATTTCAAATAATAAATTTTGATATCGTCTGCGTTAGGTAAAGGGTTTAACCCGTACTTTACAGAAAGGCAATGTGTGATATTTCATAAAATAAAAATACATGTGCTGTGTGTTTAATTTCTCCAAACAAACGTTTTTTTCTAAAATTGACGATAATGTTTCTCCTTGAAGAGAAGCATGAGTGTGTGTAGACGTGTTGGGAAGATATCTCATGTCATCGTAACCCCGTCTTGTTTGTTGGACTGAATTAACCGTGACAATCTTTATCGACCTGACGTTTGGTATGTCGTTTTCCTCAACTGAAACATTCGTCACGATACAGCACATTTATTTATTTATTGGGGATTAAGGACTCTTTTGACAGCCAGAGTCACCTCGTGTCGGACAGTTTCATGAGTGGCAGAAGCCGGAGTAATCACCGAGTAGCGGCAAGCAACTGTCCGACTTCACAACGTACTTACTTTGCACAAGCCAGATCAGCACTGGTTGATGGCAAGTAAACATCGCCCCACGTGGGTAACCAGGATTAAGTACCATGCCCATGGAGACAACGCTATTTTCATTGGTCGGCTCGAACCTGGGACTTTCTGTTTGAAATCCAATGCCATAACCATTGAGCCAGAGCGCATCCATCTTCAAAGGGTTACAATACGATTGTATTCAAGTCAGAGCAGGTGCCTTACGCTAAACAATGAGATTACAACACAATATATTATTGTCAACCAATTGTTATTATTTTATAGCTGTTCTCCAGAATGTTTATGTTCAACAATCATATATCGGTTTTATTTCCCAAGTGTTTGAATTATGAATGCATTGTTAGCGTGTCAGGCAACTGCATGCATTGTGAAGTGGATAGAGATAGAACATTTTGAACTAGGTGACTGTCAAATCAAAATTAGACAATGAAATACGGAATATACACGATAGAAATGTTTTTAAATTGACCATAACCAACTTACTAACAGGCTCCTATCTCACTTCTGTCTCCTGTTCAAATCTTATTGCCAAGATTGTAACGTTTGATTAAATACTCGCTTGACTCTGAATCTCATCACTTTGTCGACCAATAACATTGTCGACCAATAACTTTGTCGGTCAATAGCTTATTTCTCCATCGCTTGAAGGCAGTGTCTTGTGAAGTGTGGACATTGCGCGCGATATGGTGATGTAACAGTTAGCGTTTTTCAGTCACTCTTTGAATACTTCAATTGAGTCAAGAAAACTTAGCAGTGAGACATTGGCTCACCCGACACAATTCGGAAGATACACGATGATGGGACGGATCTGTGTCCGATGATTTGGTGTCTCGCTCGCCATACCAGTCTCTGTATTGTCATTCAGTATTTTTGACGAATCTTTGGTTGTCACCCTGCTGCGCCTCCCCCGAATTCTGGTTGCCTCCTGTGAGATGGGGCCTTCTGGCTCCTTTTCCTCTTAAAGTAACTAAACAGAAAGCGATGGATACTCAGAACATTGTGGATTTATGTGGCCAATTCCCCATTTCATAGAACAAGTAGTAATATTTACTAAAAGAGACAAATTATTTTTTTGTGATCTGCAGATCTCCAAGAGATAAATCCGACTTGTATTAAGGAGATGGAAGGTAGACAGCCAATCTGGCTATGCCCTCTCCTTGTAATTTTTGTACCACATAATCAATACATATTGTTTATAATTTGTATCACTATTTGTAACTCGCATATGCTTTCCAATTTATTGTATGCTATTAAGGTACATTTATTACTAAATAAATACTGAATTGAAGCACTAAATGCGAATCACTTGTAATCCCGGGAAGGGCCATGCATATCTCAAATTTCACGGCAAATTGAATCAGGCAGACAATTTCGAATCGAATCGAGCCACTACTAACATTGTAGATATTGCTCTTTCTCTTAATAAAGAAACAATTCATTAATTAATTAATTAATTAATTAATTAATTAATTAATTAATTAATTAATTAATTAACGACACTTTCGGCAGCCTGGATCACCTCGTTTAGGGCAGTTTTACGAGTGCAGGAAGCCGGAGTACCCGGAGAGAAAAACCGAGCAGCGGTGAGCAACTATCAAGCTCCCCAACGTACTAACTCCGTACAAGTTGGGTTAGCATTGGTTGAAAGCAAGTGCATCATCGACGTGTAGTACGCCTTAGTACACGGTGTCATCGTTCACTCGTGGGCAATATGGATTAAGTGCTTTGAAGCAATAAATATTGCCTGTATAAACTCACGTATTATTTTCAATGGCGACTCGTCTTTTTGGTCGAGACAGTCAAAAGTGGAATAATCCAGAAACGGAATGAAAGTAGTTTCGGCAGCGGAAATTCCTCGAGCTCTTTTTCTATCACCAGTTTAAAAGGAGACACTTGTCAGAATTTTTAGAATTTTTAGAGATTCGAAAATTTCCGAATTATCAGGACTCCAAACGCATCGGACTGAATTATCAGGACGATTTCTAATCAAATAGAATTTTGAAGCTTCGCAGGAACCTGAAATGCAGCCTTCACAATGATCTGCAAACATTACACATCACACATTATTAGCACATATTACTATATATACTAGAGTTAATGTGTGTCACTCAGTCGACTACGTGGATCGGGCATACGCCTATTTCTAGAAATGAGGTTCAATATCTCGTACCAGCATCTGTATTAATGTCTTTACAGTAGGGTATCCGTCAGAGGAAGGCAACCATAGCGGCTGTTTCAATATGAGCGGAGTAATCTGCTACGGAAATCAGGGATGTAAAATCGTGGGGATGGGGTGAGATGTCAACCCATTTAGCTACCTCATCATGATTAGAAGAGTTGAGCGCCAAGGTTTTTTTTTAAAAAAATAATGGCGTAACGAAATTGAAATGGCGATGCCTCTTGGAGTGCTGTAAAGTCACAGCCGAAGCACCATGTATCAGCAAACCAGAAGTTAGAATGCATTGGCTGAGATAGCCATATGGACAGCCCAGCTTCCCAGAGTACCCAACATTATTAAAGCAGCATGGACGTTTGGCCGGTATAGAGACTTCCTCAGAGACATAACAGTCACAGGTGGATGTCAAATTGGTGACATATGAGCTGGACCATCCCATGAAATTAGCCACAGTAATAACATGTGGAAAGCTTTGGCAGTCTGCCGCGCGTTTATAAACCATTGCTAATTTCGTTGCAATTTTGGGGTTGTGGACCACGTGTCTGAATAACCAGCCGAAAATCAAAGATATATATCCACAAGAACAGTAGAGCAACTCTTTGCCATGGTCGGTCCTACGTGGGTTGTCAGCCTCCCCCCGCCCCCACACCCAATATTTGAAGATAGTTACCGGCATGACGAAACCATATTTTATCCGTATTGTTACGAGTAACATCTGGCAGTTTCATTCGTGCCTTAATATACAACATATCACAACTCGGATTATTTCGCTTCTCCTTGACTACCTCGTCGTGTGTATAACCGACGCCGCCATTTTGAGAAACAGTCCCCAATTTCTATAGTTAGCTTTCATTAACAAAAAGGAAATGGATTGCTTTGCAACTAAATCGAACTGTTGCCAGACACATTTGTCTACTATACCGGTTCGTAAGGAAAGTGAGCCCCCAGTTCAGCTTATAAAACAGCCTGCTGATGCCCAAACCACCACTTGAATTAAAGTTGTAGAATTCGAGGCGAGGCGGAACATGGTGTTTTTCACTTTGGCAATCTGTTCAACTGAGCTGCTCAAGTTGTAAACTTCGGTGTTCATATTCTGTCCCACTGCATGCAGACAACAGCATGAATAAACTTTCTCACCTTCATAAGCAGTGAATATAATTTTCCCCGGATACCCGAATCAATATCATTCGTGAAATACCACATAAAACAAAGCTTCAAAAAGTGTAATTCTACTTTTCAAATTAACGTAACATAAAACTCAACTCCAACAAAGCCAAGGTTGAAAGACACGGAGCAGGAGGAAGGTTTTATAAATTTAGGCTATCAAACTGACAAGCACAACGCAACAGCGCTCTTACTCAGACAATTACCATTAAATGGCTTATCCAAGGACACTAAGCCTACGATGCGGCAGCCATTATAAACCCACCTGATCAGTGATTTATGGTAATCCGACAGAACTCTGCACTTCCACTATGGCCTCGTCCAAACAATTATATGAACATCATAGAATGTATTCTCATGTCCACGTGATCGACTACTTCAAACTCTTAGTCCGCCTGCCTAATTCTTGTTGGAATTCGACGTTGTTATGGGTTTTTGTTTACAATGTTTTTTTCTGGAAAGTTTCGTGCAGGCGCCAGTTGGTGTAATTTGATGTGCCGTTACATACAATATACAGGTATTTTTTCCTGCCCCAGTTATATATATTCCAAGCAAGATGTATTTAATTAACTCCATTGAAATCATCAAGTAATTGACATAATTTGTGGAACTACCCGGCGTAACTACAACACTACGGGTGTGGTGGGCAGGCATGTAGCGACAAGGGTGGTGGGGTGGGGGTATCTCAGACCCCCCATAACCATCAGAATTTTTAATAGTTGGGTATTCGATTGGTATAAATTCCGAAAGCTGGAAATTCAAAGAAATAAATTTCCTTCACGTTTTCAACTTCTCAGACTTTTCCGACCAGTCGATTTGAAGTTTCAGTCAGTGATCATAGCTTGTTTTTTTTCTGATTGCGATCTGCGATCGGTTGCGATTACCGTTTTAAATCATTCGTTGTGCTCCTACTCAGGATTCCGTCCACTTTCCAGATTTCAGTATTTTAATGGACTGATGACTGAAGTTCGACCGGTGAGAACCAAAGTGATTTTCCAATTTTCGACCAAATTCTTCGCATTTTCATTCAGCTGACAAAATTGTCCGAAATACTGACTCGAATCTGTGACCAGTCCAGTTTTTCGAATTCATCATTGCGTTTCCCTTACAATGACCAGGCTACAGAAGGACGTTGGACTGACAGCTATTTAGTTAAGACCTCATCCTACCAAGTGACTAGCAGTAGGTATTGGCTGAATAGCTGTCAGACTTTAGTTCTTGTGTAGTCTTGTCATGGTAAGGGAAAACTCGTGGACCTACCCGGAGAAATGCATTTTTCTTGCGGATATAATGACTAGATTTAAGTCAGAGGGAGGGCTCAGAATCCATCCCAGGAGTTCCAAAATTAAAAATTTATATATATATATTCCATGTGATTGCTCCAACGAGATCGATACATTCTGTCCGAAGACTAGCCGCAGAGGCTTGATAGCCACTATAGGTACATCCGGTATACTCAAGCCAATTTTTAGTGATAGCCAGCTTCCGGATCAGGAATACCTATAACGTCTTCCAAGTCTCCCCGTAGGATTAACCCTGATCTATGATGACTTCTCCCGGTACTTTCCTTTGCACCACCCTCATCCACCAACATACAGAGGAAAAATATTTCAGAACTGACGTCAGTATACTGTGTTTCACTCTAAAATCATCTGGGTTAAAAACCAACCCAAATCAACTGGACTGAGTGAATATGAACCCATTTGGGTTCATATTCACTCAACCCAGTTGATTTAGGTTGATATTTACCCCAACTGATTTCAGGGTGTGGTTAAAGAGAAAAAGAAAACACATTAAGAACGTGCGAAAGAACCGGATAAGCACTTCTAATCTATGTGTGTGTGTATAAAATTATTCCCAGAACACCAGAAAATGATTTTAAAATAATTGCCTGTCGTCAAAGGACGCGTTCGTATACCTTTTATTCCAAGTCAACAAATAAATACTGTTCCTCCATTTGTAGTTGTCAAACCAACCATCGATCTGAACTAATGTTAACGCTGTAATGAAAGCAGACGCATTGAACTATTGATTTGGGATTTCCGTATGTGTCAAACAAATCATGCGACAATTACAGAAATAATGATTAAGTCGTTAAAAGTAAAACCAATGACATTTTTTTTCAAAATAGCTTTACCAGCTCTGATTGCAAAAAAATACGACACACAGCCATCTGCCAAGTGTATGGATAATATCTTCTTCTGTGTGAACCGCATTGACGAACATATAACTAAATACGTTCACGATGAAGTGGAGGATGGGATGGGGTGGGGCGGGGCAGAACTCTATCAACAACCAGACAGATGGTACCGTAAAAGCGGGTTCGAATCCTGTCACTTCGGTTCACGGAATCCACCGAGAACTTCAATTCTGCTGAACAGGAAAACTGCCTATTTGGTTCATCTTTCATGCATTTTAATACCTTGCTCCCTTTAGTTAACGTGATGACCATAACATGTCAGAACTGTTCATGAAGGGGGGGGGGGGGGGCAATGTGGCTCAGTAGGTAGAGGTGGAGGCTGCAAACCGAGAGGTCATCAGTTCGAATTTATTATTTATTTATATATTGGTGTTTAAGGTCACATACTTATGCACAATGGCTAATCATGACCGTGACAGTTTTACGGGTAGAGGACCCCCCCCCCCCCCCCGAGCAACGACGAGCAGCTGCCAGCTCCCCAACATGGTGGGATTGGTTGAAAACATGCGACCCATCGACGTGCAGTACGCCGTAGTACACGGCGTCATCGTGCCCCCATGTGGATAATTTGAGTTAAGTGCCTTTCCCAAGCACACAACGCGGGAGTCCGAATCGATTGCTCAGATGGTCAACCATCTGAGGACTAACCGGGCTCGACGTTGCTTAACTTCTGTGATCTGACCAGAAACGGTTACCGCAACGCCACCGCGCCCCCGGTTCGAATCCCACCTGCGACAACCGCGTTGTGTCCTTGGGCAAGACACTTCATCCCCCATTGCCCACGTGGGGGCACGGTTGCGTTGTGTACTAAGGCGCACTGCACATCAATGGTGCACTTGTCTTCAACCATTGCTAAATCTGCTTGTGTGGAGTTAGTGTGTTGGGGAGCTGACAGTTGCTTGCCGTTGCCCGGTAGTTTTCTACGGGTACTCCGACTTCCCCCACCCGTAAAACTGTCGTGGTCATGATTAGCCATTGTGCAGAAATAAGTGACCTTATACACCAATAAATAAATAAATAAAATAAATAAATAAATAAATAAGTAAATAAATAAATAAATAAATAAATAAACAGAACTGTTCATAAAAATCTCCAATCAATTGTTGCTATTGTTTTTAATTTTGTTCTCCAAGACATAGGTTACGACCTCATTATCTAATCTAATAGTGGCATTACGTAAGCGTCAATGAAGTGACATATGCCATTCTTAAACTTCCGATGTAATCGAATCATGTATCGAATCAGGGAGAGGTTATCAAATCGAATCGAATTTCACGCCTCCTCATGTTGTAAATAGGGCACCTTCTTACAATCGTAAATAATACCAGGGGCCAATACTTTAAAACTTCAACAATTGTATTTTCTGGAATTGTATTTTCTAGGTATGGGTTGAAATGAACCATTAGCAATTTCAAAGATGTAGCAATTTGCCAGCAGGCAAATTGCCACACCCTTGAAAATGCTAATAGTTCATTTTAGTTGGTCATTTTATTCAGTTATATTAATATATAGAAAATACAATTCTAGAAAATACAATTGTAAAGATTAGTATTGGCTCCTGTCTTCACTCAGTTAGTGTACTCAATCTGTAAAGGTAAGTCAATAAAAAAGGGAATATTCTAGAACGGAATCAAAGTAGTTCCGTTGCGGAACCAGCATGGAATAGTCTTCTATCACCCGGTCTCCGGTACAGGAATCCGGATGACAGAAGAAGAGTTCCAGAGGACACATTTAGTAGGACTTTGAGAGCAACTCCACGATTCAAAAATTTTCGAATATGTGCCACTCAAATCGAATCATCAGAAAAATTTTTGAATAAAATCGAATTTGAAGGCCGAATATATAGACGCTTGCAGGCAATGTCTACAGAGTAACTAACAAAAAGGAAGTTCAAAATTAACTGTTTACAGTACGAAAAGTGTAAACCAAATTTACCTATATTAATCGTGAATATTGTCGAGTTTTTAAATACGTATTTACACTCAAAAATCAACGATGCGAAAACCAAGACATTTGACTTCAACACACAAGTGTTTATGACAAGGAGTAATTACTCATTTGAAGGTCAAAGAGAGCAATCAATATTTTTCCGCTCTCAATGTGTGTTTCATTATTTTGCCTTTGGATCGAATATTTGGGAATTTCGAACTTTTATTGTCACTGTGAATTACCTCAACTTGCCATTGGGTTTGGCATCCGTTGCTTAGATATTTTGAGGCCGAAATAATCCGACCGTCATCACTTGGCCAAATGGGTAAAGAGAAACCAAGTTTAACTCACCATTAAAAAATAATCACGGCTTCGAAACAGTTTTTTATTGGGGTTTAACGACACTTTTGCGAGCCAGGGTGATCTGAAGGTAGGAGAATTTTACGGATGGAGGAAGCCGGAGCACCCAGAGAGAATCAACGAGCTGCGACGAGCAACTGTTAGGCTCGCAAACTCCGCACAAGCAGGATTAGCATGGCTTGAAGACAAGTGCACAATCGACGTGCAGTTCATCTCAATACACAGCGCCACCGTGACACCACGGAGGAAATCAGGATTAAGTTTAGTTTGTTTAAACATATAAAATTTGTCATAAATTTGCAAAAAGGATTGGAGTAAAAATTATAAACTTATGTTAACTCCTCTCCATAAATACAATAGAAAACCAATACATAGACGCGACTATAGGATATATAGATTGATTCACAAATGAATAGAGATTTACACTATTTACAACTGAAATGTATGTTGTTTAAACAGACAGCCACCTAGGGCTGGACACTGAGTCTGTTGATTTTCTCTACGAAAGCCCTTGGATGGCAAGTTCTAAGATAAGGGACACATGACGTTTGTAAGACGTTTCATCTTGTACAGGAGAGAGACTAGTCCGAGAAAATAATGACTCAAGTGAAGTGGCCTCTAGCTAGGATGAACGCTTGAGTTTTCAGAAAGATCTTTTCGTTTTGTTTTGTTATCACTGTGGGTTTACCGTAAAGGAGGTCGGTTTCGGATGATATATATCAAAATCTTTAAGAGAATCGATTAGTGTATTCCTGGAGTCAGAGTATCGAGGGCATACCAGGAGATAGTGATTAGCATTTTCACAAGGATTACCACACATACACTTTGGTGAGTCCAAAATATAGTTTTGGAACTTGTCATTGTTTAGGTCACTGCAGTTATTACGTAATTTTGAGTACAAAATGTTTGCCTTTCTTTTACACACACGGAAGTCAAGATGTGGTTTGGGGATGTAGTTCATTTGGACATAGGTTTGTTTGAACTCCGTTAGTGTTGCGTTAGTGTTACTTTTTAGGGGCTTGATTATTGAAATAATGTCATCTTCTGAGAAAAACATGTTTGAGAGATTGCGTCGGTGAAGGCCATGTCAGCACTGGAGTTGTAATAGCGCGTAAGTGGTGGGATTGAATTGGATGTCAGATTGCCGAGGACATGTTTGACGGTGTGTCAGAATTGTTTGGGAGATGAACAATCAGTTATTTTATCTTGCAATTTTTCTTCGAATTGGGCTTGGCATGCTTTCTCATGTTATTGACTTTGTTACGGCAGTGTTTAAATATTATCCAATCAGTATCGCCCCCGGTTCTTTTGGCTCTTTTCCTAAGTTTTTCACGTCGAAGTGATTCTGTACGTATTTTCGACGTGAACCAGTATTTGTCCTTTTGATGTACAAATAATCTTTGACTGAGGTATGCATTTATCAATGATTTCAAGATAGGTTAAGACCTCATCCTACCAAGTGACTAGCAGTAGGTATTGGCTGAATAGCTGTCAGACTTTAGTTCTTGTGTAGTCTTGTCAGTGTAAGGGAAAACTCGTGGACCTACCCGGAGAAATGCATTTTTCTTGCGGATAAAATGACTAGATTTAAGTCAGAGGGAGGGCTCAGAATCCATCCCAGGAGTTCCAAAATTAAAAATTTATATATATATATTCCGTGTGATTGCTCCAACGAGGTCGATAGGTACATTCTGTCCGAAGACTAGCCGCAGAGGCTTGATAGCCACTATAGGTACATCCGGTATACTCAAGCCAATTTTTAGTGATAGCCAGCTTCCGGATCAGGAATACCTATAACGTCTTCCAAGTCTCCCCATAGGATTAACCCTGATCTATGATGACTTCTCCCGCTACTTTCCTTTGCACCACCCTCACCCACCAACATACAACTCCAAATCAGATTAATGCCACTCTGTAACTGACAAATTATGATATTTACGCCTTTTCAGACCTACCAAATTAAGTCAATGTGATATTTCAAACTTGTTATAACATTTTGCTGTTCATTTAGGTTTTGTATATTGTGATATCCCAACGAAGCATTTATTGCCAGATTTGTTTTGTTTTTGGAGCTATAGTTGAGTAAAAAGGCGGACATTTGATGAAATTTGGCGGAAAAAAATAACATAACAATAGAGTTTCTTTTATTATTTTTCATGATTCATGTGACCATTTATTCCCAATCTGATCCCTTATACTCTAGACATATTGAGGGATTTCTGTAACGAACTATTTTATAACACGCATTGTGGCGAAGCTTTGCAAATAAGTAGATTTCACTGAATGTTGCTGATAAGCATCATTGTACTGTGTGTGTATAACCCTTTACCCAACGTAACGGCCAAAACCGGCCAGCGCTATTCTCAAAAATCGCCAATTAATTTTCAAAATATTTTCATTTTTTTCTCAAAAACATAGGTTATGACCCCTCGTTGGAACGAGCTCGACGAGCTCGTTCCAACGAGCGGTCATAACCTATGTTTTTGAGACAAAAAATGAAAAAAATTAGTTATTCAAGAATTTTATTTGCAAGTGTCGTCTGCTTTTCATGTTAGGTAAAGGGATAAAGTGAGATGGGTCCAAGATTGCACTAGGTCTTACCCAACAACAGATATCTCAACTATTACCCAGATTGTAGATTATCGTCTGAGTCATCCTCATCGTTAGTTTCGGTGTGCATGTGCTGGTTATTACAGACTGAAACACTGCCCCACAATAATACAAAGAACTACGACCTACTTGCGCAGCTATACAGCTACATCGTTTGGACCCACACGATTTCTCAAAGTTGCAACTACACTTGATTACCTTAACCCTTTACCTAACCTGAAAAGCAGACGACACTTGCAAAAATAAATCTTGAATAACTAATTTTTTTCATTTTTTGTCTCAAAAAACATAGGTTATGACCCCTCGTTGGAACGAGCTCGACGAGCTCGTTCCAACGAGGGGTCATAACCTATGTTTTTGAGACAAAAAATGACAAAAATACTGAAAATTAATTGGCGATTTTTGAGAATAGCGCTGGCCGGTTTTGGACGTTACGTTGGGTAAAGGGTTAATCACCTTCCTAGGTGCCTGGTCTATCCCATGAGGAAAGCCAATTGGAAGCAGTGACTAGGCTTGGTCATCCCGAGTCCACCCAAACACCCTTGGCTCAATCTCTGAGGGTTTACTTACTGGAGCAGCATACCAGAGAACTGATTTGAAATGAGCTCGTTTGGCATTTTCTGATGGTGAAAGAGTGGAAGATTTCAGTGCCTTTTGTCTGTGCTTTTGCAGTTTTGTCAGGCCACAACTTAAACCTGGTACTTGACATCTCTTTCGATTGATAGCCATAGCAGCTATTAATGATCATAGTCGTCTGTTGACAAACAGTAACTAAAGCAGCAGTCGATTTGATCTGAAGTGGCACTACTCAAAAATTTAATATCTGTCGTCTTCCCTACTCCAAAGCACTGGACAACAGTGTCACAATCGAAGATCGCATCCGCCACAACTAGATTTGACATCAACTCAGTGTGTTTTTCGGACGGTCTCCTTCAGATCCTTCTGTCACCACTTGTTGATTCCATCGTAAGTAACCGTAATGCTCATGTTCTGTTTCAAATAGAAATGGGCCAATATACTAAAGACGCTTGAGTCATCTGATATTACACTGACTCTGTTGATACTATCTGTTTTTGAATTATGTATGACCTGTTGGCACATGAAAACATCTGCTTCCCCGTGATTTTCTGCGAAGGCTGGTTATGGAACAAAGTTCTGAATGTTCTATTAAGGGATAGTAACATTGGCCTCTGTTCCCACCACAATCTAAACACTTCACAGTGTTTTTTAAAAGGATGGCAAGATGTGTTTGCGATAAATTACGAAACTACAAACGAAATGTATAGCAACATTTTGCCCACAAAATTCAACACACAGTACAGCTGCCGTGGACTGGACACTTTCCACGGGTGGGCAATATTTCCACGAACGCAATAATATTAGATTTCAAACACTTATTATTGGAATTATCGTCAAAGATTTAATCCGGTGCTTCATTAATTAAAATTTGCTGATGATGATTTTTATTATCTGGTAAACGCATGCGTGAACATCACTGCCAAAATTCCCCAAATGTCTATATTTTTCCTAACTAAAGTACCAAAACAAACAACAGCGGACGAATAATACATATTTGCGTCACGAAACGAATGAAGTAAATTAGGCCTGGTCTATACATTTGGCGAGATGGAGACCTAATATGCTGCAAGAATTTAATAAATTTCGCTACAAACTGAGTAAGAGTTGAAGAATCAATTTTTCTTGACCCCAGTACGCCAATAAGACGCCTTAACCCTTTACCAACGTAACGGTTAGCTCATAACCTATGTTTTTGAGACAAACAATGAAAAAAATTAGTTAATCAAGAATTGTTTTTGCAAGTGTCGTCTGCTTTTCATGTTAGGTAAAGGGTTAATGTCCCGAGAAACAGACTACGTTTCTCATAAGGCCTCCAATTGCATTATAATATTTGAATGCTTTGTTTGACAGAGCTCCAAAAATAGTCATCAAATAACGTAGAGATTCTGGAGCAATAATAATAGAACTTTATTGAAACACCTGTACAAAATTCCTTAAAATATGTCAATAAAAGTGTTTTCGTTCCCTTCTTTGTCTCTCGAGTCACTGTTCACGCTGTAGAACTGTCTTTTCCTTTCAGATCACCAGAGTCTGGCCAATATTTCAGCAGTATGGCACACCAGTCAGACGACATGGTGGTGGCAGTGACAGGGCAACATCTGCAGCTGAAGACCGGTTTTTGATCATTCAGGTCCGTAGGAACTGCTTTGCCACAGCAACAACCCAGCTTCCCAGTGACCTTCAGAATGCATCCGGGGTAAATGTTTCGACGCAGACTATCCGGGCAAGGTTGCACGAAGGTGGTCTCCGATCGAGAAGGCCATGTATTCGCATTCCGCTGTCTCAGAACCACCGCCAGGCACAATATGAATGGGCCATGGATCACGTTGGATTGACCAGAGAAGACCTGTCCTTTTCGCGTTGGTGTATTACCCTTGTCTGACAAAAGCCTGCTGCTTCATTCAACCTATCGAGATCTCAAAAGCAATGGTTTTCAAGCAAAGCGAGAACATCTACCAGGTGCGCGGGAAAAAATAATGGTCTTGACTGTAATTCTACCAACACCTGTTTAGAGGCAACAACTTGAAGAAAAGGCGGTTGTTTTTCTCAAAACTAGATTTAGTTCGCGACAGTGTTTCGTTCTTCCATGGCAGTGAAAGATGAATTCTTGTGTGCGGTAAATTATTTACAGGGAAAATATATACTACTCAAAGGTTGCTAAGCACCAAGTATATCCAACTCCCTGGTTTACGTTTTTGTTGAAATATTGTTATGAAAAGTGTATATATTTTATATTTAATTATATCTTTAATGATTTAAGCACAGAAATTGAGATTTTGTTTGTGTTTGACATCATTTTTTAGCTTTTGAATACGATAACCATGGAAAATGGATATTATTGGTAAAAGAGGAAATTTTTCAAATTTGCCAAAAAGTTGACGGAGCGAACTGATATGGGTTCAATATCGAGTATGAGACCCATTATTGTTATTTACAGCTTGACAACGCATTCTCATGCTCCCAATCAGGTTCCAGATGGTCCTTTGTGGGCTGTTGTTCCATTCTTGGGCCAGCATGGCACCAAGCTCCTGGTCACTTCTTGGTTGGACTGGACGGACTGAAATTACAAGCTGCAACTCATTCCAGACATGTTCGATTGGACTGAGGTCAGAGGATCTTGCTGGCCAGTCCATACGCTCAATCCCCTCCCTCTGTCGGTACTCCCGGACAGAATGGGCAACATGAGGACGGGCATTATCGTCCATCAGAATAAATCTATCACCCACTGCTCCTGCATACAATCTGACATGGGCATCCAGGATCTCATCAATATACCGCTGTGCAATCAATCTTCCACGGTCAAGGACACAGAGCTCTGTACGTCCACCTCAGCTGATGCCGCCACAGACCATTATTGACCCTCCACCATAGCGGTCATGCTCAGCAATGTTGGCTGAATGGAATCGCTCTCCTGGTCTTCTCCATACCCCAGAACGCCTATCTGTGTTGTCTAGGCAGTACCTTGACTCATCTGTAAAAAGGACAGGTCTTCTCTGGTCAATCCAACGTGATCCATGGCCCATTCATATTGTGCCTGGCGGTGGTTCTGAGACAGCGGAATGCGAATACATGGCCTTCTCGATCGGAGACCACCTTCGTGCAACCTTGCCCGGATAGTCTGCGTCGAAACATTTACCCCGGATGCATTCTGAAGGTCACTGGGAAGCTGGGTTGTTGCTGTGGCAAAGCAGTTCCTACGGACCTGGATGATCAAAAACCGGTCTTCAGCTGCAGATGTTGCCCTGTCTCTGCCATCACCATGTCGTCTGACTGGTGTGCCATACTGCTGAAATCTTGCCCAGGCTCTGGTGATCACCATATAGTGCACACCAAGGGCTTCACCAACCTGACGATGGGTAGCCCCTTGTTCCACCATCCCTACAGCCCACCACATTTCTGCTTCAGACAAATGTCTTCTTACATTTGCATTCGCCATTTTCAATCATTAAATCACAAGGGTTTGGGTGGAAATGAAGACTGAATACCCTACACATCTCATGTACATGTAGACAGTACACGAAAACATCATGGAAATCAAGGGGTAGGGGTACATGCTTTCCATGACTGCCACGAAAAGTCTGACTGTCAAGAGAGCTAATGTAAACACTGGTGACCATCTCAATACATTCCCCAATCATATCCACCAAAAATATCGCAAATGTGTCACAAGAAAAGTTCACAATGATGTGTTAAATATGTGGTGCTTAGCAAACTTTGAGTAGTATATTTTCTGATCGATAAACACAATGGGTGGATATGCTTTCCAGAAGCTACTACTAAGACACAGTCCCAACAGCCAGTCCAGACTCTTTTTTATCTGGTTTCGTATTCAAACATTTCAGAAATTCCCCCACAACTCTGGGCGACAATTTCTTGTTACGGAAGTGTTATTTGTCTTTTACAGGTAGAGAAGTGTGATCAACAAACCAAGGCTACTGTGAGCACAGGCAAATTTGGTATTCCATTACCTCACCCATTGGTTATAGTACACGAGAAGTAATATTCGGTGTTTGAAAACCCAAACTAATTGTTTCTGTACACACAATTCAAAGAAGCTTATTTCCAGGAAACATTGGGTCTCTGATATAGTTTTCGTTTGTATTTCTCAATATACATGTACTTTGATATTGCAATATTTTATTTGTGAAATCTCAATCCCGTAGTGTTTATGTGTCGCTAGCCAATCATGATCGGGAAGGAGACCGCTTGTGTGATCACATCGAACTCTTCGGATGTTTCTGCACAGCGCTGTGGGGATAATGTCATGATATTAGACGAAGGGTTAAACCGACTTGAAGTATCGTCACTCTGGTATCATAATTTCAAGCAGCGAATATTTCCCATAATGTAGTTTAACCAATTCAATCTTGTTTGGCAGAGTTCAATGAGCTTTGTTAAACAATATTGAACTCCAAGTTGCATTATGGGAACCATTTGCAGGTTAAAATGTTAGTGTTTAGACATTGTGAGAGGGTTAGACATAGAGGTTCATTGGGAGTCCAGATGATACTTAATGGCGTGTTACCATGATAATTTGGTTCCGTAGTTTGTATAATCCCAGGAAGGGATGGTAGTTGGGTGGGATGCAGCAGTGGCGTAGCTAGCTGGGGATGGGCGGGGCGGGGGGGGGGGGGGGTGGGGGGGTGGGGGTCTTCCCCCTTAAAAATTTCAACGTGCCCGCTCCAAAAACATTTGCCCAAAGCAGCTTAACACAGAGCCCCAAAACGACCTCCAATATAGGGAATGCAAACGCTCCAAATGCCAAATTTTCTCGGGGTGGATATGGTGGTGGTGGACGTTTGTCCTGCCAGAACCCTCGAGTCGTTACCCTATCCTCACACTTTCCTTCAGGGAAGTAGGAAGAAGGGAAAACGACGCGGTGGGGGTCTGTTTAGTTCGGGGCCCCGAAAACCTACACAACGGCCTTTCAAGTATTATCTTTGCCCCCTCCCCCTCTAAAAATCAAACAAAACAACTGGCTGGGGCACTCACTATTACAGAATCCTGGCTATGCGCCTGGGATACAGAATTCCAAACGTCTTGCCTGTTTTATTTTAAACGAGCCCTTTACTTCTTTAGTAACATAATCTTTTCTTGCAACTCAAAATGATTTTCAACCTACTCGCCCTCAGCGGGGTACTGGAGTGCACAATAGTAAATAATTTCCACTTCTTTTCTCTGGTGAAGCTATTTTAATATTTTTTTATGTCCCAGGCACCCCAATAGATAAGGGCATGCAATAAAGTGAATAACACAAAATTTAGCTGAAAGAGCTATACAATACTTTTATTAAATTAAATTCCAATAACTGAGGTATTAAAAAACATTTATAAACCAAATCGATACATTTAAACACAAGTATATATATAGCCAATATGTAATGACAAGGTGGCGGAATAAAACGCAAACGCTTAACTGAAATAACGAAAGATGAAAGTAAAAGGGAGAACGGGAGGGACAACTTTTAGTAGACGAATTAACGATGCTTCTTTGTTTCTTGGCAGTGAAAATGAAAGAGGGTGAAAGTTTATTTCAGAAATGCCGCGAAGATGGAATCAATGCCTTACCAAATTCCGATTGGATGAAATTCGTGACATTACATCATAAGCTGCACCGGAGCACTCCGGAAACGTCCGTAAACGACCGATTTGGCCACAAGTTATTGATGGTTGCTAAATATAGCATTTTCTTTGTCCTCAAACAAAGAGAATTGAAAAGACCAGTCGTTCCCGGCAACCTCCGGAGCAACCCGTGTGCAGCTCCTAACACTCTATTTCCTCATATGATCTGTTCACATAGTTGTGTACAAGATCAACTGGCAACAGCAGATTAGTGCTAATGGGTTACCTGTGGACACAAAACGTGATAGTCGTATCACTGCATTTATGTCCCAGGCACCCCAATAGATAAGGGCATGCAATAAAGTGAATAACACCAGATTTAGCTGAAAGAGCTATACAATACTTTTATTAAATTAAATTCCAATAACTGAGGTATTAAAAAACATTTATAAAACAAATCGATACATTTAAACAAATATATATATATAGCCAATATGTAATGACAAGGTGGCGGAATAAAACGCCAAAGATGCGGGGCTAGCAGTCACCAGGAGAATGGAAAGTGTAATCCTTCAACTCACTGCTGAGTATTTTTGTTGGAAATGAATGAGAGTACAATGGTGCTTTTCATTGCAATGCATGTCGTTCGGCAGATAGTCTTTTTTAAAAATAATGTGACGAAAATTAATTTAACCACTTGACGCCTAGTTGATACTAACACATTATTTACCGCTGTTTTTCAGTATTCTAGCACTGTAGAGGCAATTAAATTTCTCTCATACTATTTCGTATTCATATTACATAATTTAAAAAAATGTGCTTTTTCGACCGCACACACCCACCCAAACAGAGATTTGTGCGTAGTTAATTAGGGTTATTTCTGCCTTAGAGAACAGGCACGTTACTGACAATTTTAACCCTTTCAACATGGTGTGCATACATTTTTGAATAAGGAAAGAAAAATGGTTATGAAGAGCAGAAAATCTGAAACGAGACTCAGAAATAATTTAATCCAACAGCTCGACGGAGTTGTTGGATTAAATTATCAATGGACCTCCCAGCAAACCGGGAAGTTTTCGCCCCTTTCGCCGTTGACAGTATTGACTGACATGATATCTTCCAGTGCGCCAGTGTTGAAACGGTTAATGTAAACGCTAGATTTATTTAAATTCCATTTTGTAAGACGAAGGGTTATTTTCTAAAAAGTAGAAGTGAAACAAACAACACCAAAATAAAGGCCAGCACAAATCAAGTTTCTGCCGAGGTATGGTCGATACCTTTGAATGATCACGCCAAAATCGAGCAGCCTCTCCACGTAAAAAAAAAACCTGGGAAGTTCACAGGCATGGGTTACAGATACATCGGGCAAAGGAAGTGTGTGTCACTTACCGTTTACTTCTCCCTGTGTGTATACGCAGAATGTCACGATGTGTGAATGCATTCATCAATACGACACGAGTGCCAGCGTGGAAGGATAGAACAGGAGGTGCCAGGGCTGGGGAGGGGAAATTCTGGCCACAGGGTTAACCCTTTACCCAACGTAACGGCCAAAACCGGCCAGCGCTATTCTCAAAAATCGCCAATTAATTTTCATTATTTTTTTCATTTTTTGCCTCAAAAACATAGGTTATGACCCCTCGTTGGAACGAGCTCGTCGAGCTCGTTCCAACGAGGGGTCATAACCTATGTTTTTGAGACACAAAATGAAAAAAATTAGTTATTCAAGAATTATTTTTGCAAGTGTCGTCTGCTTTTCATGTTAGGTAAAGGGTTAATTCTGTACCCCCATAAAAGTGTCGGGGTACTGATGCAGATGTCAAAGACATCTGCCGCAAGTGCCGAAGATATTAGCGATGATGGGGGAGGGGGTGGGTTGTTCCCTGAGGAAAATTTTGAAATGAATTATTAAATGGAGAATTCTGGCGGCTTTTGGGATGAAAAATCACGTTGTTTTTTTATGTCAAAATGACGGATTTTTTTTAGTTATAGCTTTTGACTGTACAATTCTTGAAGTGATACCTTTATTACGTCACGTTGATTTTATAAAGTTATCACTTCATGAATGATGCAGTCCAAAATTACAACCGATGGTCAAGTGCAGAGCCCCATTCACGATACAGACCCCTTCTTAACATTTAGCTACACGCAACTATGGAACAAGTGGTTCTAAGTTGAAATACGTTAATAGTAAGACCTACTAATTCTGTTGTGTAAAACTAAAATGTTGATAAGGTTACAATAGTACTAACTTTGGAAAGGGCACGTGAGTGGCAATTAGTATTCCAATACGACGGGCAATTTATCTTGCTTGTTCGCGCTCTGGAATCGGGATGGGGGGGGGGGGGGGGGTGTAGGCCTGGCACAGGAGTCGAAACTTTGGGGTGCCCAGGCCTGATCCAAGAAACCTGGTCACCTGGGCCAAGCCCCGCCCCCAAAGCTCCGGTCTCGAGTTTACTTCGACGGTCCCACCCTCTCTCCTGCCCTGGTGAGCCGCAGACTCGAGTTCTATCCTGTCGTGATGGCATGAGTGCGGTATTGACGAACGCATTCACATATTGTGGCGTTCTATGATTATTACACGCCTCTATGATAATAATTATCATTTTCCAAATAAGCCGTGAAGTTTGGGTCTTATTTGTCGAATGTGACAGTCCTGACGTCTGCTTGAAATTAAAATAAAAACAAAACTGAGGTGTGATTGGCAAACACGTGCGATACGTGACAGAAAAATATAAATGAAAATTGTTGTCCAAATAGGTTATTTGTTCGCATTTTTAAGAAATTAGCTGGCGTCATCTGCCGTCTCATTCACCATTTCATCTTCAAGTTTGACGTTCGGTTGTATCATTGTGATCTTGAGGTTTTCCAGTTAATAAATTTAAAAAAAAAACACTTGAAGCCGCCACTCGTGTCAGAATCATTGTCAACGTACGATTACACTTTCAAACTGTCCATTTTTTTCCTCCACCTGCATGTTGGACTAATTTTCGTCATTGAGATTTACTAGAAAGTTAACTCCTCTTAATTTTCAAAAGTTGTCAGTAAATTTAACACTAAGGGCATGAGAATTCCATATGAAGATTGAAACTGAAAGCGAATTTGTATCATCTGTGTGAGCATCATTTCACAAACTTCAGGCATCTTCCTGTGGAGTAGTATAAAAATACAGAAGCTGACTTTTTACAATTTTTCCCCAATCAATTTGAACGTTTGACTACCATTGTCTGTTGAAAAGCTTTTTAAAAATAAGAAAATGGCGATTTCACTACCGTTTGATGTTTGCAACATTTTTCTGTTCATTATCTCAATAGTGTTCAAGTGTGCACATCGTGATATATAATATAGGCACTGTCCTTTCCATTAATATAATAGTCAAGGAGGTGAGATTAGCTATTTTTTTAACGGGAAGACCAAAAACTTGCAAATTACTGTAAAAACACATTGAACAAACAAAGTGTTGATGATGGATTGTCGTTTATTAACAGTAACAAAGGGAACTAAGCTTTATTTTCATCTGATGACATAGGACATGGGTGTTTTTTCATCGATTACTTGCCTCCGAATTGGATCTTCCTCTCGCGTTTAAGGGAGATAATTACGATTTTTATGATGATTAAAGTCAGGGTGGATGTCTGGGTGAGAAAGATCCATCTTACCTAACCCACGTGGCATCCTCATTTGAATATTTTCTGATCACCGGTACCGGGCTATTTAATAATCATCTGTATTTTGTAAACAAACATGGCGTTCCGCTTCGCTTCAATTGACTGGGCTACCCAAACCGTACACAACACGACGTCATTGAAATCTATAATTGCCTCACCGGGATGCTGGTTGTTTCAATTCGATTCATAATGTTAACCCGTTGCTGACGTGAGCTACGGCCCGTTTTCGTGGTGAAAATACGGAACTCTCAGATTTTCTTGCAGGCTGCAAGCCGAAAGGTCCTCGGTTCGAATCCCACCTGCGACAACAGCCTTGTGTCCTTTGGCAAGGCACTTAATCCCAATTGCCACCGTGGGAGTACGGTGGCGTTGTATACTAAGACGTACTGCACGTCGATGGTGCACTTGTCTTCAACCAATGCTAACACTTCTTGTGAGGAGTTAGTACGTTGTGGAGTCTGACAGTTGCCCGCCGTTGATCAGTGATTCTCTCCGGGCACTCCGGCTTCGACCACCCGTAGAACTGTCCGACACGAGGTGAATCTGGCTGTCGAAAGTGTCGTTAAACCCCAAGAAATGAATAAATAAATTCGATTCTCTACGAATATTGTTGCGAAGTGAGCCCACAGGGGTTAAATGAGCTCGCGAGCTCGAGGTACGAGCTCGAACTCCTGAAAGTGATATGGGGTTTTATTTGGGAACTCAGTGGACTCGAGTTTATTTAACTTATTTAACAGTTTATGAACAGATTTGAAAATACAAGAAAATTACATGGAATCGAATAACCTAGCGACCAGAGTGGTACAGGCGTACTCTCTGGGTACACGCCAGATGTTCTGTTGACAATATTAGGCATACCTTTGCAGACCAATATTGTCAACAAGCAGTAACATTGTAGGAGTTGTTGATAGATGGAACAATCACATTCGACAGTATTTCCTGGGATGCTGGTGTTCGAACTGTCCAACAAATCATAACATGTACCTGGTGAGACTCCCCGGAGATCTGGGGATGCTGAGTTGCACAATTGCACCAGTCACCAGAATATTCTGCCGGTTAAAGGACGCCCGGCAGAATACTATTTGTTAGCCAAGATTCCATGGACTGCATGCAGACTGATCGACAATCTGGTTGGCAGTAAACGTGTCCACAAAATGGCGACCGCCACGTCAAGGGACTTTCCCTAAATTCAGTCCAGGGAGAATTTGCTGACGGTCGTCACGTACCCCAGGTATTGCATCAGACATTTGGTGTATATAAGCACCAATTTCTGAGGGCTTAGACAAGCTATCTCTGGGCTCCTGATAACCACGGAACGGTCTACAAGAAGAAACCTGGATGCCACCACTGCTATTGAGGTATGAACTTTGTTGTTTAATACGTTATATTTTATGCCAGCTAGAGACAACGACAACGTGTGAATACATTTTGAGTTATTAAAATAGCAGAAAATGTGAAACTGGTCTTCGTTCTGATGTACACGACAAGTTCGTGAAGTTACTGAACCCAGAATCTGGAACCTGTGTCTGATATCGTCTGGTAAGGAATCACAAAATGCCACGGGCTGGTAGGACCTCACAGAACTGCCAGTAATCACAACGTTTGAAGTCAGAATTTACGACCACAGATCGATAGACTTTTCCTTAAATTCCGCAACAATATGCAATTCATTTTCTTTCTCTACGACCAAGAAATAGAATAGTAAAATTTCATCTCAAGAATAGTACAGTACGTGCAGAGTGGATTGTAACTAAAACACCCGCGGAGTGGAATTATCACCCAAGCTATAACTTTCAAATTCTGTGCACATCGTCAAAAAACACAAGCAATGTTTCAGCCAATGGACCTCCGGGTTTATCCCGGAGGTCCATTGGCTGAAACTGTTATTGTGCTGGTTATGCTTTGCAACAAATTTGCAATTATTGCTCGGATGGAATCTCCCCTCTGCGGGTGATTCAGTGATAATACACTCTCCACGTACGGTATGTGACAGAGTTCCCACAGGGATAATCCAACTTACAAATCAGGATGTTCCTGCGACGTTTACTCAACTACTGACCCTTTTGTCTTCACGCAAAAACACTACAATCGCCGTGGATTTGTCGTGCTCCACATGGGGGCAGTGATGTCCACGCATGCGTTTACCGGGTAATAAAAATCATCATCAGCAGAATTTTAATTAATGAATCGCCGGGATGTACCTGGTGCTTCCTTAATTCATTTTTTGATGACTGTTCCTATAATTAGTGTTTGGAATCTAATGTTATCGCGTCCTTGAGAATATTGCCCACCCGTGGGAAGTGACAAGTCCACGGCTGTCGTATTATATGTATTCAAACCAGCTTAAAAATTTAACAACCAGACCCAACTGTACAATACGGTCCACGATTGTCGCATATTACTGTTTTATTTGTTTGTATTGTCGAATAATGTTTGCAGGGTGTTTAAAACATTTTTTTTTATTTCACTTCGTGATAAGTTTTAACTCAAAATGAAAATTGCATAGTAGTCAATTAAATCCTTGTATTTTCTGTGCAAATCAGGAGCTGACTGCAGGACAAAGACATACAATGACACCCAGTCTGTACAAACCAATTGAAATTATTGCAATAATCTCTTTTAATTCAATTTATGTCACAACATTCAAGTACAAATACAAATATGATATTAAAAAACAGTTTACAAAATCATAGATGAATGCATATGCTTTGGGGAGTGACATAGTCTTATGATTGTATTCCTGTCATCCCATAGATAGAGGGTGCGGTGGCGTTGTGGATCCCGCGTTGTGGTTACCGGTACTCGTCAGATCAACGAAATTAAGCAACGTCGAGCCCGGTTAATCATTGAATGGGTGACCGTCTGAGCGATCAATTCGGACTCCCGCGTTGTGTCCTTGGGCAAGACACTTAACCCCGATTGTCCACATGGGGGCACGACGACGCCGTGTACTAAGGCGTACTGCACGAGGATGGTACGCATGTCTTCAACCAATCTAACCCTGCCTATGCTGCAGTGCGGAGTTACGATGTTGGGGAGCTGGCAGCTGCTCGTCGTTGCTTGGTGGTTCTCTCCGGGTACTCCGGCTTCCTCCACCCGTAAAACTGTCACGGTCATGATTACCCACTGTGCATAAGTAGGTGACCTTAAACACTAGTAAATAAATAAACAAATAAAGAAATAAATCCCATAGATAATTTAGTTCGTGACGAAAACAGAATGGCAGTCCGAAAAGGCTAAAATTTAGTAGTTCAAGACAGCAGGTAATTGTTCGGCTTTAAGTTACCATTATATACATGAATTATTGTCTCTTCATTATGGATCAAATGTTCGAATGGGCTCTTCCATTTGGCCGCTTTGCAAATTATTTAATAGGAATCTTTCATCTCTAAATACCCACATTGGTTATTCCTAGCATCACATGTACAGTGACTATAAAGACAAAATCCCCGTGAGAGCCTATTGTAGAGTAGAACTGAAACAGTTAACCGATTAATCGATTAATCAATGATCAACATCTTGATCGACCCAAAACGTAATTGTTCGATTAACCGTTACTTTGGAACTACTGTATTATATGAGTCAACAAAGGAACAAACTTGCTCCAAAACAGGCAAACATTGTCACACTGACTCACATCAATTTTGTGAGACAGAGTAAAACATGCAAGTTACTTGCTGACATACTTGTTTACTTGCATGATCATCATACTGTATCAGTAGCTGGAAATGGTCATTCTTAACCCTTTACCCATTGCGGGTAGCAGACAATACTTGCAAAATAAATTCATAAATTACTTGAAATTTTCAATATTTGTCTCAAAAACATAGCTTATGACCCCTCATTGGAACGAGCTCAACGAGCTCGTTCCAATGAGGGGTCATAAGTTATGTTTTAGAGTCAAAAATTGAAAACATAATCAATTTGAATGGAGATTTTTGTATATAGGCCTAGTCGGTTTTGTTTGTTACGTTGGGTAAAGGGTTCATTCTGTAAATCATCAACGGTATGGCAGTTATTCAGATATCTATTTGTACAAGTGATTAATCGGTTAACCAAGGTTAATCCACGTGATTAATCGACCAAGAAAACTCCTTAACCGTTTCAGCTCTATCGTAGAGGAGCAATGCTTGTTTACTGTGGTAGTAAATTTTGCTTTACTGATAGAACAAGTCAAAGTAACTAACGCCTGGGGCGTGTGATACCTGAAAAAGTTGAAAGAATAGTTATAAACGAGTGGCTCAACTTGACTTTATATTTGTGTTACACGGGGGCCGCGGAGCGACTTTGAATGGGAGGGGTGTGGGTGAGGGCTGAAACTCCGAGAACCTATAAAAATGTAACTCGAAAAGCGATTTGGAAACTTTTTGGGTATTAGTGGACTACCGGCACCGGGTCAGTGCCGGCAGTCCATTCCTCCCCTAAAATCGCCCAGCTTGAACAAAACATAGCTAGCAATTTTCGTCATTAGAAGAGATTTACAGGAATGATAGCTCCCCTATTTATTTATTGATGTTTAAGGTCACATATTTATGCACAATGGCTAATCATGACCGTGACAGTTTTACGGGTGGAGGAAGCCGGAGTACCCGGAGAGAACCACCGAGCAACGACGAGCAGCTGTCAACTCCCCAACATCGTAACTCCGCACTGCAGCACAGGCAGGGTTAGATTGGTTGAAGACATGCGTACCATCGACGTGCAGTACGCCTTAGTACACGGCGTCATCGTGCCCCCACGCGGGCAATGGAGATGAAGTGTCTTGCCCAAGGACACAACGCGGTTCCCGTAGGTAGGATTCGAACCGAGGACCTCTCGGCTTGCAGCCTGCACCTCTGCCTACTGAGCCACCGCGCTCCCTAGCTCCCCTTAATTTTCTAAAGCTGTCAGTAGATTTAACACTAAGGGGGTGGGAATTTCATGTTCAAAGTGACATTTTTAAATATTAGCGAAGTTGTATCATCGATGTGCGCATCATTTAGCAAATTTCGGGCATATTCATGTAGTTTAAAATACGGAAGCGGCGTTTTTACAATTTTTTCCCCAATCAGTTTGAACATTTGACTATTATTCTCTGCTGAAACCCATTTAAAAATAAGAAAACGGCTCTTTCACCATCTTTTGATGTACTGTAACCAACATTGGTTTTGTTTTCCAATTATGTCATACGTTTTTCTAAAAAAGTTACTTGATTTTTGATTGGACCTTCCCCGCCCGTCCAATATTTTCAAAGTATGTAACTTTATCGTCGATTTTCATGACGATATAAGTCAGGGTTGATGCCAGCATGCATATTTTGACACGATGTTGGAGCGGCTACTACTGTTGCGCATACACTAACTCGTAGAACCTTGAACAAGAAAAGTAAATTCTGTGGTATAAAATATCATATTTTCATAACAAACAACACTTGAACTATGGTAATAATGCGAGTGTTGTTAACCCTTTACCCAACGAATCGCCCGCATCCGCCCGCGTAATATGCAAATTCAGTTGAAAAAATATTATTTTTCAAAAAATTTCAACAAAACCATATCATGTGATCCCTCGTTGGAACGAGCTCGTCGAGCTCGTTCCAACGAGGGGTCACATGATATGGTTTTGTTGAAATTTTTTGAAAAATTGGAAAAAATGATATTTAAAATAATAAATTTTGATATCGTCTGCGTTTGGTAAAGGGTTAAGACTCATTCGTCTGCTATTTTCAAGTATTTTGAACATTGTTGGCCAAAAGGTGGGGGGGGGGGGGGGGGCTTTAACCCCTCACCCGGTTCTGCGGTCCCCGTTACTCTCATAGATCCTACAAGTGTAACTATAATCCCCAGAAACAAACAGATATGAAAGATACACAAAAGTGGCCGTTTCGACTGTACTCCTCAGTGACATCTTTGAACCCTAAAGGCACCTTTTCCAGGAACATGATATGTTACAATTCCACTGTGTAGGATGACTGCTCATTGAATGTGTGGGGTAATCAATCAATATTTTCAACGTGCAGCCCATAGCTGGGCGTTGAAAATTTTAAATGGTCTATCCCCAGGTAATGAATATGGAATCTTCCAATTACTTTAATTGAACCGATTTGAAAACCTCATAAGGTTCAAAGAATAAAGACCCAGCTACGTGAACTCATTTAGTAACTGCTTCACAACTGTTTTTCTAATTTTCAGGACTAAAACAATATGAGACGGTTTGTTCGTTTATTTGGTTTCATGACACTTTCAACAGCCAGTACCCTATTATGCAGGATCATTTTTACGGGTGTATGACGCCGGCATCGGGAGAGAACCAACGAGAAACTGCAAATGACCGTCAGACCATCAAACTTATTGATCCAGCACAAATAGGGTAAACATTAGTTGAAAGCAAATGTACAGGCGACGTGCTGTGCGCCCCAGTACGGTGTGCCGCCGTGCTTCCACTTGGGCAATTGGGTTTGCCCAATGATAAGGTTACATAACAATCATGGTTTGATGATTGCCGGAATTCAAAGTGTATTATGTTTCCATGCGTTGTTCTTTGACGTTCAAACTTTCGATTTGCTTTAGTTTTTTTTCAAATAAGTCATTTTTAACCCTTTCAAAACAGTGTGCATAAATCTTTGCTTGAAGAAAAAATTGGTAGTGGACGAGCAGACGATATTTTGAGCAACAAATCTGAAGCGAGGCTCGGCAAATTATCATTGAACGTTCCAACTAACCAGGATGTTTTCGCTCATTTCGCCATTGACACAGGGACGTGGCGACTGGGGGGGGGGGGGGGGGGGGGGGTCACCCCAATCCTGGCCAAAATTTCCTTTATTTGGAACTTCGGAGGGCAAGTCATGAGTAGCTGAAAATTCCATCTATCTGGATTTTAGAGCTTTTTAAATAATACTGGTGTCTCCTTTCCTTCCCACAATTCCAACTCGGTTTCAAATCAGCAAAAATTCCAACTGTTACTATTTACAACTACAGTGTCTGCAATATCGAGCTTCATAAGTATGAATGATGTTAATCGGTACGAGATTTCTATGGTACGTTTACTTGTTATAATAAAAAATAAAATCCTCAAAATGCACTTCAAGAAAATCACATCATGCAAAATCGTTATCCTGAGATAATTTCATCATTCACAGTTACAGAATGATGAAACATCGAAAACTGATCATTCCTGCATAAGATCTGATTTAATTTTTCGGACAATATGAACTGTTCAAAGTTCTCAGCTTGAGTCTTTGTTTAGCACATATTCAATCCCCAGAATAATACCAAATAGAAATAATACCAAATAATAATAACAAACTGCTAATTCTATCATAAATGTGTTGGCATTTCAGTTACTAGAATCAATTATATGCCCCTTTTCATGGCTTAATCTTCAAAAATTTTCTCGGTAAATTTCCAACTAGGGGGAAGGATCGGGAGGGGGTCCGATCCCTCCCCAGTTGGAAATTCACTACCCTACACCCCCCAATCGAAAAACTCCGGCCACGTACCTGCTTTAACAGTATTGACTGAAAAGAAACCTCCCAATGACGCCAGCGTTGAAAGGGTTAACAACCAGTTCCTCGTATTTTATTCGAATAGAAAATCATTTGTAATGTATTGCGGTTAAGGGGTCCTGTCTCTATGATACTGTAATGGCACAACAAATTACTGCAATATGCAAACTCGTCAAAAAATAATAACCATACTCAATCATGCGAAACTTTGAAAAACTAAGTTAATTGATCGGTGTTTATACCTTCTCAGCTGGGGTTTAAAGTGATACGAGAATCGTTTGTCAAGCCTTCAAGTGCAACGCTGGTAACACTAATTATATTTAACCCCTTTGAAACTATACCCCTTTACCACTGTCGTTCTGTTTCAATCCGCGAAGTGTAAACAGGCAAAGCTGTCATGGAATTTATAGAGATCAGTTATTATTATACAAGATTTTCATTTTCCGCATGGTCTAGTATTACTGGAAATGTGGATTTCACAGAGAACAGGCGTGTGATAAAAGCACAATTTATTATTAGAAACTGAAAACAATTTTTCTAAATTGTTTGGGAATACAGACACACTAAATAATAATACTTTGTTATTGGGATATTTGTTCAGAACTAGTTGAACAGCTGGACTTTATTTCAATTAATAATGCAGATCACATAAATATTATATTATTTTCTTTTGCTAGTGAGAGATGAGATGTAAGAATAAAAATTTAAAATAAATTTTAATAAAATGTTTTGTGCGCACATTGTGCACTTGTACCCAGGCACATATTGGCATATTTTGCACGTGATGATGTGCTACATGTGCTATTTGCTCATTGTGTACACTCACAACTCATAGTAGTAGTGATGGATTTAGCAGAGCGGTGCAATAAGCCAGGACCTTGGTTGCAAACGGTAACACTGTTGGTAGCAAAAGCTAAGATGGTAGTTAGACGATAATTATATTTCTGACACTGGTCCCCAAACATTGGTCCCCACTAATTCTCAACGCCTGGTCCCAGCTAGTCCCCAAAGCTCGTGCCAAAGAGGGTTCATAACCTATGTTTTGGAGACAAAAAATGAAAATATATAATGGAAATTAATTGGCGATTTTGGGGAATAGCGCTGTGAGGTTTTTGACCGTTACGTTGGGTAAAGGGTTAAACTATTTATTGATGGAAGATGAAGGAGAGTTATTAAAATACATTTTCAGGAGCAAAATACATTTTCAGGAGCAAAATTCCGCTCTGTTTTGATTTCAGGACATGAAAAAAGAGCTTGTGATGATGGAAACTGATAGTTTGCACCACTGGATTTCATGGAGTTTTTTTTATTTTACTTTAATTTCTTTTTTTTTTTTGACTTTGTAATGGAATTCAGGGCTGAATATATGTAACGAAGTTTGAGTTTATATTGTTACTATTACTATCTGGTTTCAGACATAAGTTTATCTAGCTTGCCTCTCATCTACAATTAATCATGCCTTGAATGGCAGTGGTTAATAGTAGCCCCCACCTCCCCGCCAACATGTTGATGCTGTAAAGTTAGTACCCTTGCGAAATTCCCAGACATTTTGAGATGTCATGCATGAAACTATTAAAACTCATTTTACCAAGGGAAGTGGCATATTTGAATGCATCACAACATGATGGGACGGACTAGTGCATTTTTTTTACCCTTGTTAAGCAGTGATGTTGTAATTTTGGATAACAAATTAAAAAATATTTACTGGAAAGGTTTAATTTCGAGTGTAATAAATCTTTTTTTAACCATTTATACATCGTAATGGACTAAACCGACCAGCGCTATTCACAAAAATCACCATTATATTTTTATTATTTTTTTCATTTTTTGTTTAAAAAAACATAGCTTATGACCCTCGATAGAACGAGCTCGTTCCAACTAGGGGTAATAACCTATGTTTTTGACGCCCCCCCCCAAAAAAAAATAAGTAGTTATTCAAAAATTTTGTTTGCAAATGTCGTCTGCTTTTCATGCCAGGAAAGGGATTAAATAGGTAAGAAACAATGATATGCACTAGAGCCTAAATGTGGGTATTCAGTTTGAAACACTAAAGAGAGCCCATACAATATTCAAATTGTCCGTCAAAATATTCAATATCTATTACAATGATCAACTTATATAATTATAAGTTTCTGACACTATTTTAAGTACAGTACGTGGAGAGTGGATTGTAACTAAATCACCCGCGGAGTGGAGTTATCACCCAAGCTATAAATTTCAAATTTTATATGTATCGATAAAAAACACAAGCAATGTTTCAGGCAATGGACCTCCGGGTTTAACCCGGAGGTCCATTGGCTGAAACTTTGCTGGTGCTGGGTATGCTTTGCAACAAATTTGCAATTATTGCTCGGGTGAAATCTCCACTCTGCGGGTGATTTAGTGATAATACACTCTCCACGTACTGTACCAGTGAACTATTCCACTTTTTGAGAAAATATTTTCTCACGATCCACTGGATTTCAGAGCAACCCGTCAGTAGATTGTAGCAAACACTGTCGGCTCTAGCGACTTGAAAAGTCTGAAATGTCAGAGACTATTGAATATCATTAGGTGTTATTCGTAATCAGGGACAGAAACGCCAGGATATGCCTATTTATTACCCAAAAAGATGCATCTCGTCGCTCCAAATTCTTTGTCATTAAGCACTGTCAATTGGACCACAGAGACCGATTTTACATTCTTAAGTGATGTTCTGCAAAAGACAAGTGGTCTAGAATTTAACGGGTATAATACTCGTATATCTCGTGAGTCTGGAATGTTCCCTGAATGTTGTCGTACGAGAGCTAAATATCTCCCATTGATCGACATGATACCGGCCGATCCCGAAACTATTTCCACTGCTATGAAAAAGGTCCAAATGCAGACGTTGAATGCATGGCAGAGCTTCACATTGTCCACAGCTGATCTACAGCTATATAAAATCGCCGTGCATGTATTCTGGGCGTCCCCGGGCGACTTTCCAGCGTTTATTTTCCCGTTTAAGAGGTATACATCTGATTATAAACTTCACTGGTGCTGTAGGAAAGATGGTGGCTGAATCAGGCTTGGCTGATATGGTGCAAGTGGAAAGATGTAAAAATTTCTAGTTGGAATAAATTTCTAATGAGAGCTATGCGTTTATTGGCGAAAGAACTTCTCCGTAAATTATTCAACTTTGAATGCCCGGAAGATCTGTCCTCTTTAATTTTAAGATTTAAGTGATACAAGTCGGACAACGAAAATGTGGGTGGATGTTTTTCTGAAACAGGTTTTCCTCATAATGTTGTATGTTCGTGCTGAACGGGAAGGTGACTGTCCCCTTCACCTTCATGTTGTTGCCATACTTTTTCGCATGCGGCCTTACAAATTACTCGAGGTATGGCTTGTACTACCTCCGCCAAATGGAGAATCTTGAGCCTGATGTTTTGGCCTTTTCTGACACACATTCGGGGTCTTCGAAACGGGTTATGGAGTGACATGAGACTACATTCAGGAGATATGGCCACGGTAAGTCGGGTATCAAATCAGAAACCCTTAAAGTATGGGCTCGAAGTTTGCATGCCTGTGGATTCTTAGCTCAAAGCATATCAGAGACACGTGAGGACAAAAACACAGAAAGATCCCAAATTTTCCACAACGAGGAGGGCAAAGAGCGAATTTGGTCCGACGATGTTGACCGCAAATGTCTTCGCTCCAACCTGAGATGTGTATAGATCCTACGGATCCGTCACAGCACCTTGAAGCCATTGTCAATATCGTAACCAGAAAGGTAAGTTTTGTGTCTATCAACGTGGACAAGGTTCTAGAGTTAGGTTCAGCACTGATGATCAACTTCGAACAGGACCTTCCTAGGGGATTCTACGACTCTATTCCAATGCTGGCCCAAACCATGTCTCTGTCAAGAAAATCTGTTAAGGTTGGTGATGTTAAAGATTATGATACGAACCTCATATACTCCAGAGTAATCGGACTACTATCAAGTTCTCGCTACTTCGATGTTTAGGAACTAGTCGCCACTGCCTTCATCACTCTTTGACGAGACTGGCGACATGCGGATTTCTAAATCAAAGTCGGATTTAAAAAATAAGACGATTGTTGTTTCGTCTAACAGAATAATTGACAGGGGGTATACAGAGGTAGTGATAGATGGCTGTGCATTGTTGTGGATTCCAGTTTGGACAAAATGCACCAAGCGACAGTCATGGACTTTGTAGAAACAAGCAAGTTTGGCAGATACATCTGCTATGAATGGGACTGATGATTAGAATCATCAAACACCCAAAACTTCCCTTAACCCTTTACTTAACATGAAAAGCAGACGACACTTGCATAAAAAATTCTTGAATAACTAATTTTTTTCATTTTTTATCTCAAAAACATAAGCTATGACCACTCATTGGAACGAGCTCGACGAGCTCGTTCCAATGAGGGGGCATGACCTATGTTTTTGAGACAAAAAATGAAAAAATAGTGAAAATTAATTGGCTATTTTTTAGAATAGCGCTGGCCGGTTTTGGCCGTTACGTTGGGAAAAAGGGTTAAAATGTATATAGGCTTGGATGCAACAGAATGTTGCATTAGCCGCAGTCAAAATGACGATGTCACCTTAAACGTGGATACGTCAAATTAGCCAAGGCAGCCAGACGCCCAGAAAACCATTTCGTAGTCAAGGAATGTTACTCGTACACATTCCACCGAGAAAAGCCTTTGGATGCCACTTTGAGGTTCAGTGCCCTGGAGACCGGATAATGTGGTAATAATTTGTTTATTATATGACAATGGGTATTTAACAATTGAATACACCTGAAATACAAACACAAATAAATCATATTAACCACACATTATTACTTCTGCAACGAGAAAAAAAATTCAAAAATCCATAATAAAATCTTACAATGCCGATACATATAAATTTGACTTTGTGGGAATTCGCTTTGGAGAACATAGATTTTCTTTTTGATGGATTTTTTTTCTCGGAAATTGTTCATTTCCGCAGACATCGAACATAATGTTTGCCCGGAGAATGAAAGGCAAAGGTACTCGAGTTTTATTTCGAGTTGTTTGTAAAATTATCACCTCAAAATTCTGCGAACTCCACTTGAGTCTCGTTTGAAACTGGTATGATATGAACTTGGCAAAGGCTGAGACTCGTTTCCAGGCGAGCCAGAGGTGATGATAATAATATAATAATAACACTTTGGCCGACCGCTGATTTGTCGCGGTTCTCGGGTGAGAAGGCCTTGGTGTCCCCTGTACTCTTAACTGCCTCCCTATTCCCACGCTTCCCCTCTCCTCCAAGCACTCGGGGACGACCTGTTTGATAACATCCCTTGTCCCATTCTTCTCAATCTCTCCAATTAGCATAATAACCCTCTACTTTGAGTCTCTCACTAACCACATGACCTTCATTCTCCCATACCACTTCCCCATTATACTCCCAGTGAATCTTATCCTTTTAGACTGGTGTTTTGTCACTCTAGAAGAAAGTGTTCCAGGGTCTCCACCATTCCCAAATTACACATCTGGCACTCCTTTTCACCGTTTTTACCAATTTTTTCCCTCAGGTCCAGAGGACCGTGACCTCAGCTTGAACAACAATGGCTCCCAAAGGTGCCATCAAGGTACTCTTCAAAACCAGACTTTTCTTTATCACGCAGGCCACCCAAAGACCTTTTGTTGGGCACACTGTGTGAGTAACGAGATACTATAGAAACCAATAATTAGGACCTATATGGTGTTTACGTCTGTATTCTACATGGTATATTATACATTATCATAACGAAACGTGGTGTCAATATTAGTAGCATGCGCAATCGGAATGATAGAAAAATCAAATCCCAGTTATTGCAGAGCCAGTAGTGGTGGGAGAATGGCACCATGGTGTAAATAATACAGGATTACCTAAATATGCTCAGAAGAAGACTGGATAGGGTAAAGTGCAGGCATAAACACGCATTCAGTTTTGAAAACATTACAGTAAGGCCTCCGAGGACAGGTCAGTTTCCACGGGTGGACAATATTTCCAAGGATGCAACAGTATTAGATTCCAAGCACTAATTATTGGAATAATCATAAAAAATTAATTAATGAAGCCCCGGGTACAGCCCGGGGCTTCATTAATAAAAATTTTGCTGATGATGATTTTTATTACCTGGTAAATGCATGCGTGCCATCACTGCCCGCGTGTGGATTACGACCAGTCCACGGCGACTGTACTATAACCTTTTACTCAATACAATTAGAAGACGATAAACGAAAAAAAATAGAATAATAAAAATAATAATTTTCGCATTAAAGAATAGCATTTGGCCACGTACTGGAACGAGCTCAACGAACTCGTTCCAATAAAGGGCCATAAGCTATGGTTTTGAGACGGAAATTAAAAAAATAATGGCATGTGATGTGGGAGTTTGGACATAGTGTTGACGGGTTCCCTCTGTTACGCTAGTTGAATGGGTTATAAAATGTAACATTCAGGAGGAGAGTTCATAGTCTTTAACTCTCAAAAGCAGGGAGTCGAGTTTTCTTGCCTGTGATGCAATACTGCAGGTAATCTGGCTGTGACGGTTCGGCTATCTTTGGGTTGGGCGAGAATTAAACACTGAGCAGGTGCTTCTAGTCAAGTGTCGTCTGCCTGCATAGACAGACGACACTTGACTAGAAGCACTTGCTTTACTGTAATTTGTTCGCGGTATGCCATGTTCAATAAATTCATTCTGATTCCCTGGCTTCTAAGAGTTAAGAGTATCCACCATAAAAAACACAAGTAGCGTTTGAGGTGGTAAGAAAAAAACGTTACGGTATATTTGTTTATTAAGGTTTAACGGCACTTTCAAAAGCCTGGGTCATATCTCGTGAAAGAGTTTTTCAGGTGGAGAAAGCCGGAGTACCCGGAAAGAACAAACGAGTACAGGCGCTCAACTTACTAACCCTGTACAAGCAGAGTGCCAGAGTCAGCAGCATTTGAAGGCAGGTTCACTATCGACGTACCGTACCCCTTTCTACACAGCACCACCGTGCACCACATCCCCGTATGAGCAATCGATAGTAAGTGTCTTGCCCAACATTAGGTTAGTTTTAGCCCGACGTTCTCCGTTGATTCACGGTGAAATTGCTTTATCTAAGACGACAAGAGCAGCTGACCCCCTTATAACATCAAGTCATATCTATAAATAGTGTAATATATACAATAAATCTGTTTATCTATGTCAATTCAGTACTTGTTTGTTTGATTAATATGTTTTTTAGTAACACCACATACTTCGTGATGTTTCTAATTTAAAAAAAAAATGGCATGAAAAGAATTGTTCACCACATGGTTTATTTATATGAAATAAGTTTGAATTTGGTGGAACAGTCACATCTGTAGTAACCGATACACGATTACAGTTCTGGCAGCAGTAAGTATTGATGTTATTATGCATGTAAATTGTTCTAATCGAGATAAAACGAACAATCCACAGGGATAAACACCCCCATCCCTAAAACTGTAAGAAGAAACTTGTTGAATCGAAATGACATTCCTTAACCCTTTACCCAACGTAACGGCCAAAACCGGCCAGCGCTATTCTCAAAAATCGCCAATTAATTTTCATGATTTTTTCATTTTTTGTCTCCAAAACATAGGTTATGACCCCTCATTGGAACGAGCTCGTCGAGCTCGTTCCAATGAGGGGTCATAACCTATGTTTTGGAGACAAAAAATGAAAAAAAATAGTTATTCAAGAATTTTTTTTGCAAGTGTCGTCTGCTTTTCATGTTAGGTAAAGGGTTAAACTGGAACTTTTTTATGTCAATGCCAATGCACCGTGCGTCAAGAACGAGTTATTCCGGGAAACTACTTTTAATTCGAAATCCATTTAGTGATATCTCATGCGCAAGACCTTAAAACAAAATAAACTTTTATCACTTCGATTAACGAAGCTGAGAGAAGCGACTCCAAATCACTTGAAACGACTTCGTATCTTCGAAGAGCTTCATAAATATGGCGGGTCTGGGCTTGAAATATCGCCAGCTGGTGACATGTCAAGAAAGGTTTCAGCACGCCCTTTCTTCTGACCAATGATGTACCGTTCTCCCGGTTGCCCCAATTGACATGAAGAGTTCTTACAGACGTTATTTATTCCCAGTTCCTTATTCGATATTTCTCATCAACCGATTTGATAGGTTGGTGACGAATGTCGAATAAGGAACTGGGAATAAGTAAATTTTTAACGGGAAAACGCGGACAATGGGGATACATAATAGTTATTAACCTAGCTGGATGTAGTCATGGATTTGAACAACCTACAGCGTGAGGTGAGTGACGCCGAGCGACCTGTTACAGCACGCAAGCAGATTGTTCAAATTCATGAATGCCGACTGCTTGGATGGTAACTGACTTACACCCTAATGTTTGTTCAATCAGTAAAACGCACAGACTCGGGTATACTCAGTACACGAGAGGCATTCAAGTGACATCACTTGAACACTGGGTCCATTGTTCTATGAGGTATTTCAAGTTGGTTACTAACCCCGGGAAGACAAAAGGCCAGGGTGTGAACACTCCTCAGCCTGCACGAAGTGAAATACAGTCGGGGGAAATTATTTTGTGCCTAATCCCACATTATTTAGCTTGACCATGCCCTCTGCCTCAGTACATCACATTTGTCCCAGAAGGTGGATGCACTGAATTCGTGTACTATTATTTTGACACCGACTGTTCATTAAAAAATCAATGAGCACAAAGCAAATATTTCCAGGTCATTAATCATTAATATAACACAACTGAAGTTAACCAGGGTAACATCGTTTGAGTTTATCCGAGTAAATAGAACTGTCATATCTATAAGTAAAATGAACTTGTTATCACCCAGTTGATAAGGTGAGACTGTTCCAGAACGAAAGGTGTGAATATTATTAGGTTCTGTTGCACTTTTAAACCAAGGACGCAGTTAGAGGTTTCCGATTGGGGGTGTAGGGTAGTGAATTTCCAACTAAGGGGAGGGACCGGGAGAGGGAAACCCCTCTATCGGCCCCTCTCCATTACCGAGAAACATTTTGAAAATTAAGCCATGAAAAGGGGCGTAAAATTGATTCTAGTGACTGAAAAGCAAACTTATTTATGATAGAATTATCAGGTTAATAATTCTACCCGGAAAATTGTCACGATCACGATTAGCCATTGTGCATAAGTATGTGACCTTAAGCACAAATAAATAAATAAATCAGGTTATTATTATTTCTTATTACCCTGGGAATTGAATATGTGCCAAACAAATGCTCAAGCTGAGAACTTTGAGCAATTCACGCTGTCCTAACATTAAATCAGATCTTATGCAGGAATGATAAATTTTCGATGTTTCATCATGTTGTCACTGTGAATGATGGGATTAACTCAAGATACGATTTTACATGATGTGATTTTCTTGAAGTGCATTTTGAGGATTTTTTTTATTACGATAAGTAAACGTACTATGGAAATCTCGTACCGATTGACATCATGCATACTTAGAGTACGTGGAGAGTGCATTATCACTAAATCACTCGCAGAGTGGAGATTCCACCCAAGCAATAATTGCAAATTTGTTGCAAAGCATAACCAGCACAAGCAAAGTTTCAGCCAATGGACCTCCGGGTTAAACCCGGAGGTCCATTGGCTGAAACATTGCTTGTATTTTTGTCGATATGTACAAAATTTGAAAGTTATAGCTTGGGTGATAACTCCACTCCGCATGTGATTTAGTTACAATCCACTCCTCACGTACTGTATGACACGCATACTGCGTACACTGAAGTTGTAAATATACTGAGTTAAAATAGAAAGTATAATAAACTTTGAGGAGCTATTTTTTTTAAGTATTATCGACTTTAATCCCAAACAAATTATTGTAAATTCTTTCATATTTCGAGTCTAGCTGTATGAATTTGCATAAATTCATGTTCTAACTGTTGCCAGCGTCATGTCAGGACGTCGCAATTCAGACATAAGGTGAAATGAAAAGTTCACACATGCAGCCAAGAGCGTGTATGTCCACCGTTTGCCTCATGAATGGCAAGACATCGACGGCGCATGGATCTGATACGTCTCTGGGTGTCACCCTGTCGTGTTGTGTTCCACTCCTGCCTAAGAACATTACGTACATCGCCTAACGTCTGAAGATCATGAAGTCGTACCCGACGGTCCAAATGATCCTGAAGATGTTCGATTGGCGACAAATCTGTCGAAAATGGGGGCCAGGGAAGAAGTTAGATGGTCTGCTCCTCAAGAAAGTCACGACAGATACGCGCCACGTGACATCGGGCTTTGTCTTGCTGGAATAACTGCAATCCCACGTTAGCGTTGAACAACGGGACAACAAGAGAGTTAAGAATTTCATCCCGATATCGCTGTATATTCAGATTACCATCGATGAAGCCCAACTGCGTTCGATGGTGCAAGGAAATTCCTGTCCAAACCATTGTACTACCCCCGCCGAAACGGTCGCATTCTCGCTCGAAAGCATCAGAAAACCGTTCTCCTCGTCGGCGATACACTCTTGCCCTTCCACCAGCGCGCAGTAGACAAAATCGCGATTCATCACTAAAAATAACTGTGCTCCAACGCTGCTGAGTCCAGCGAACACGCTGACGTACTCATTTCATTCTGACGGTACAACGACGTTGGGTAAGGACTGGTCCGTGGTATGGACGACTACTGCGGATGCCGTGTTCAGTTAGTCTGTTGTGGACAGTCTGTGCACTGATTCTATTATTATTTCTACCAGGAGTAATTGCTGCTGTCCTCGTCACTGGAAGGAAGCGATCCCGCAAGTTAGACGTCCTGGTGTGTTGGTCTTATGCAGGAGTCGTAACTCTTGGTCGACCTGAAGGCGATCGGTCGGCAGTGGTTCTATACCTTCCAATGAGACGGTAAATGGTGGCCTCAGTGACTCCGAACTCAGCAGCGAGCTCATCTGGAGGTATCCAAATTTCCAAGCCAATGGCACGCAACCTCTGATTTTCGGTTAACCTTGGAATTTTTTAAAATGTCGGAAGACAAACACGAGCGTGTTTTCTCAATAACCCAGGCTTTCTAGCACAACATAACACAAAGAAAATCGTCGGTCTCCCATTCAATTTGACATTCTCGGGTAGCACGTGCTATTCTGAAATCCGTAGCAAAATTGTATACGGTTGGGTGGACAACAACACGTCATTAAACTCCTTGCACGACTTCTTGTCCACAAACATGCAACAGTAGAACTATAAAATTTCATCCTTTATGCTATTTTTCACATTTATTTCTATTATACTTTCTTTTTTGACTCAGTATAGTAACAGTTGGAGATTTTGCCGATTTGAAATCGAGTTGGAATTTTAGGAAGTAAAGGAGACATCAGAATCGCCAAAGAAGCTCTAAAATCCATGTAGATGAAATTTCCAACTGCTCATGAATTTTCAACTATAGGAAATTTTTACCAGGATTGGGAGGGGGGTGGGGGGTGGGGAGGGGTGACAAGCCATACCCCCTGTCGACACGTTCCTGTTTTAAACCTGTTTAAGGTGAATCCGATTGCATTCTAATTATTCTTCTTTTTATTGTGCTATATGCGTAAGGGGAATTTGTTTAATAAGAAATTCCCACTTCCATTAATTTGTCGGAATTCGGGCTTTGTCGTTGCTTGGGGGAAATAGATTCACACCGCGAATTCAGCCAAAACCCAAATAGTGTCGCCTGAATCTGTGCGTGAACGTATGTCTCACCGTGGTGAACCCGCCCGTTTCGATTTTGTTGTTCCTCGAAAAAGAATAGGTCACCATGGGTTCAATGGAAACAATAATTTTAATACATATAAATATGGTAATTTGTGAGTTCCATGAAATCGAATGAATCAGAAAAAGAAAGCATCAATCACACCCCACCCACACAGTTTTTGAGTCACTTGCGGGCCCGCATTCTCTGTTGTTGATGGTTCCCCTTCCTTGTCCCTGGTGTTTGGACTTGGGTTGCCTTTTCACTTCACTCCTTCACTGCCGTCACACGGCCACCAACGTATTGTCACTTCGTTCGACGCCTTTGCTCTAACATGTCACGAGATGTCACTCTACCACTGGCGTCGCACGACCACTAACGTATTGTCACTTTAGAATATTGCCTTCCCTCTAACAAGTGATGGAATGTATCTCCACCACTGCCGTCGTACGACCATTAACATTACTGGACGCTTTTCACTCAAGCAGTCGCCACCAATGGGGTTAAACGCTCCCCACCATTTATCTCAGAATAATGTTCATACAGGCAAAGTCTACTCTGCCTACGTATGGGTTACCTTCTACAACAGGTAATATCACCTACCTAAAAACAAATAGCTCCCTAAGCTCGTACTTCCTACTTCTGATCCTGCACTCAGATATGACCACCGGCTTGGCCCGCGACTGTTCCTGTTCTCAAAATGAGCTCTGTGGCTCCCCTTTCGTTACAACGTGCCTATACTTTCCCACCGATGTGGCACCTCCTCTAACCTATAGCATGGGACATCCTCAGCACATCGCTTACCTACGACGCTCAGTCTTATACGCCTTCAGACTGCAATGAATGTTTTGAGAATTCCCCTGCTTTTTAGCTCACCTGACTGAAAGTCAGTGTAAGCTATTGCCATCACTTGGCGTCCGTCGTCCGTCGTACGTTAGCTTTTACAAAACAATCTTCTCCTCACAAACCAATGCCCCAAATTGAAACATATATGGGCCACAACATCTTGGGAGTATTCTGTGTTTTAGTTTTGTTCAAATGGGGTCTCCGCCCTTTTTGGGCGTGGTCTTATGCCCAAATATGATGAAATTTTTTTAAAAAAAATCTTCTTCTCATCAACCACAAGAGAGAGTGCTTTGATATTTGGTATAAAACTTCCTCTTGTCTTCAAGATTAAAAGTTGTTCAAAGAAAGTTGATAGGTCCATATTTGGGCTCTCCAGGGGATGGGCTCAGTTTTGAGCTCCTCTGAAAATTTCTTTTTCAAGAACCAATGAAGCGACTTGAACCAAATTTTATATGTGGCATTAGTTGACCCTAAGTACTTCATTCATTCCTCCAAAATTTTTAACGGTTCCCCATGGGAACATCTGGAGCTAAAAATATAACAAAAATGAAAAGTCCAATATTTCCCAAACTACACGGACTTGAGATTTTGTATTTGGTATGAAGCTTTTTTCTGAGCAGTTAAAACAATTGGACAACAATTTGCTGGCGAATCTGTCACATGGTCTGTTTTTGGTGTTATGAAAATACATGTATGATGACTCAGCATTTTTTAACACTGAAGTCAATGGGAAAAAGATTACATATTTACCTTTTTAAAAATATCTTCTCCTCACAAACCAATGGCCTAAGTTGAAACATATATGGGACACATCATCTTGGGGGTATTCTGTTTTAGTTTTGTTCAAATGGGGTCTCTGCTCTTTTTGGGCCTGGGCTTATGTCCAAATGTCGTGAAATTCATTAAAAATCTTCTTACATGAACCACAATTGGGAATGCTTTGATATTTGGTTTTAAACTTCCTCTAGTATTCAAGATTAAAAGTTGTTCAAAGAAAGTTGATAGGTCCATATTTGGGCTCTCCAGGGGATGGGCTCACTTTTGAGCTCCCCTGAAAATTTCTATTTCAAGAACCAATGGAGCGATTTGAGCCAAGTTTTATATGTGGCATCAGTTGACCCTAAGTACTTCATTCATTCCCCCAAAATGTTTCGCGGTTACCCGTGGGAACCCCTGGCGCTAAAAATAGAAAAAAATGAAATGTCCAATATTTCCCAAACTGCACGGACTAGAGATTTTGTATTTGGTATGAAGCTTTCTTCTGAGCAGTTGAAACAATTGAACAAAAAAATTGCTGGTGAATCTGTCATATGGTTCATTCAGATTACACTTTCTCCATACCCATAACCCTTACAGTTTAGGACAACTTGGTCCAGGTGAGCGTTTTGGGCTCTCTTGGGCCTCTAGTTATTTCGATAGCCAGAACATTAATTCTCATTTTAATTGCTTCTCCTGAAATTCTCTTTCACATTCTTTTAAGTTTGCTATACTTTGACATTTCTGACATTCTACTATCCAAAAGTGATGCTACCAGGCGTACCACGTGCCTCATTAAAATTAGGAGATTACCGACACTAATAACCACATAATTAGGTGACTGATTACATCACATGTCTAAACAATTGTCTTTTGTTTGAAGCTTATAAAGAAAGACCTTTGTTTTAGACCAGATAAGCGCTAATTGGCATTACAGCCTCCTGTTGAGACTCCTCTCCATTAAAGTTATCACTTTTATTTGTCTTCACTGATTTATTTACACAGATCGTCCCCTGAGTTCAAATGTGTTCTATGTGCCTACTGGCACATAGAACACATTGGAACTCAGGGGACGAGATGGCTTACTTGACAAACCGGTTTTTCGGGGTCCGTCTATATTTGCTTTTTTATCCCAAGAGAGAAACATTATCAAAATTATATACATTTTTAAACAAGAAAATCGCAACTTTAAGCTATAACCTTGACATAATTGAAATTAAATTTACACAAATTATACATCAAAATGAAAGTTGTGATGAACAGAACATGAAAAATATATACATTCAACTCACAGGCATAACAGCGGGCACCAGTGGTTCCTGGAAATCTGCTACCGTATTCGTACCAGAACTGATATAATAACTGAAATAATATTTCCGGAGAACAACTCCTGAACAAACGTGTTTCAGATAAAACAAATTTACCTTAATTACATAGCTCCTTAAGGACTGTGTTACCCTAAATGTCGACCAAAATTGCAGTGTCAAAACACACAAATGAAACACATCGGATCTTCATATTGCAAACCTGTTGGACCATTGCAGTTTGATTAACATCAAATTATTAAGAAACTAACTTGAAATACTCAACAGAGCAATAGGCCGAGTGTTGTCTGTTGTTTTCGTGTGTTAAAAGTTACAAAAGAAACTTGGCTTTTTATGAAAAGCTTATCAGAAGCAATTTGTTCACAGGTAATCCGTCATTAAGAATATTATCAGTATCACACACATATAAACACTTCTGACGAGTGTTTTACCCAATTAAATTACCAGTTTTTTTTCTGAATATAATAAAACTATTTATGGAGTGACATAAGAAAGAACGAAATGAAAAGAAAATCAGTTGAAAACAGGGTCCACGGAACGACTTTAAATATGTGAGGAATAAATGTAAGTTAGGTTCCAGAACCCTTTCCCAAAGAATCATGTCAAAATTTGTGACTCAAGATCTTTGTAATTTCCCCCAAATCACCCAAATCGCACAACAAGCCTGCATTGTGTAATTTGAAACGTTATTGGGATAGTCACTGAGACACCACGTGTCTCCGACACCGACTTGGATAAACACCGACTCGGATAATCGCCAACTCGTAAAGTAAGTTCTTTGGTACCAAGGATGGCAAATAGAAAAACAAACAATTAAGTGTATAAACATAATTATACCATGATTACCTATTCTATTATATATGAAAAGCGTGTGACATAAATTTTAGCTTTACACACCAACCGTGATGAACACGCCAGTAAAAATTTACACCTACAGTAGAACTACATCACCGTTGACCTTTGGTGATGTCAACCTGAATGCAAACTTGTCTAAATTTATCGCACGTCGCCTCGCGAAGAGTGAAATGGAAGTGACAACTATTTATTACGTTTTTAAATGGGTTTACCTCATAAGATGCCAAAAATTAACAAACATGCGTTGTCTCATGTTAATAAAGCATGCATAACTCGAAATAGTATGTTATTATATTATTAAAAAAAAAAGGTTCAGTTACTTTTTTTCATTCGTTTCGACGATAAAATTGACAGCGGAAGTACCGCCCACCGATGCTCGTGAGTAGTATGTTATGTGGTTTTGAGTACTCATTGGCAGGACCCCGGTGCAGGACCCCAGAAGTGACGTCATGTCACGTGACGTAGTGGCGCCATGTTTGTTTGCCATGGTAACCCCCGTGAGCGGCCATGTTGTGGCGTCATCTCCATAGTGATACGTGGTGTGAGTGCGCATGCACGGCGCGTGTTGTTAGGGTGATACGTGTTTCCGTCGTCCATTTTGTATACTGGAGGCCGCCATCTTGGTTTCTATGGTAACACGTGATTGCTATGTTACCCAATTTTCGATTGTAGAAGAGTAAATCTAATTACCACAAACAACCCGACAATCTCTCAAATCACCAAAATCTATCCCAACTTTTACTATTTCGAATTCTTTCAGAATTCTCTGCTTCTTTCTATATATGTAATAGTTATCGTTTATCTGGCCATGTTCCTTCATTCTGGAGTATACTCCAGTAGCGTAGAAGAGCCTATTAGTTGGAACAGCTTTGCTTATTGTTACTATATTTAGCTATTTCTGGTCTATTCTTGTTAGTTCTGACCCTCTTCCAAGTACTCTTGTTGTTTCATATATCTAGATCATTTATATAAATTATAACTAACCAATCAGATTGCTTGATTTTCCATAATCTGTATGCAGAGTTATCGCCCTTGTGTATAATAAAAACCTATATCCAATGGCCATATCCCATGGAATCCCATTGTTGGGAAACACCCGTGGCTATAGAATTCCTTTTTTGTCGTATGAGGCCATGAGGGCTATGTAAAAGCCCTCAATGAGGCCTCATTTATTATCCCTCATACCCTCATTGAATTTTGACGTCATGAGGGTCATGAAAAATCCCTTAATGAGGTATAATTTACTACGACTCTTAGCCTCGTTTCAGTATTTGAGGATACCTATGGCCTGGTATTGTATTATTCGTGGATACCTATCGAGGATACCTTTAGGAGAATCCCTTTTTTGTCGTATGAGGCCATGAGGGCTATGTAAAAGCCCTCAATGAGTCCTCATTTATTATCCCTCATAGCCTCATTGAATTTTGAGGTTATGAGGACCATTAAAAATCCCTCAATGAGGTATAATTTACTACGACTCTAAGCCTCATTTCAGTATTTGAGGATACCTATGGCCTGGTATTGTATTATTCGAGGATACCTATCGAGGATACCTTTAGGAGAATCACTTTTTTGTCGTATGAGGCCATGAGGGCTATGTAAAAACCCTCAATGAGTCATCATTTATTATCCATTATAGCCTCATTGAATTTTGAGGTTATGAGGATCATTAAAAATTTCCTCAATGAGGTATAATTTACTACGACTCTTAGCATCATTTCAGTATTTGAGGATACCTATGGCCTGGTATTGTATTATTCGAGGATACCTATCGAGGATACCTTAAGGAGAATCCCTTTTTTGTCGTATGAGGCCATGAGGGCTATGTAAAAGCCCTCAATGAGTCCTCATTTATTATCCCTCATAACCTCATTGAATTTTGAGGTTATGAGGACCATTAAAAATCCCTCAATGAGGTATAATTTACTACGACTCTTAGCGGCATTTCAGTATTTGAGGATACCTATGGCCTGGTATTGTATTATTTGGGGATACCTATTGAGGATACCTATCGAGGATACCTTTTGGAGAATCCCTTTTTTGTCGCATTAGGCTATGTAAAAGCCCTCAGTGGGTCTAATGTAGTTTTAGCAACCGCTTCCATCTTGTCGCCAAAGCTTCAAGGCCATTACAGGTCTATGGCCTATTTGTCCTATCATTAGCTTCTACAGCAGTCTTGTTCCATTGCGGCCGTGTACCAGTACTATTGGCTTCTGTTATTCTGCCCCATATCTCATACATTACTTCCTAGCTATACCTATCTCAGTCTCGACCATAACATTGATCAAGGTTGAATCAGATTTTCCCTGTATACATATAAGGCATTCCGTTATTGAGATTCCTAGCCGAGTCCGTAAAATTTGGATTCCGTGTTTTAACATCGACACTCGAGGGTATTCCCTTTCCCTATTGGAAGAATTTAATTTAATGGGTTGTAGTTTAAAAATTCAGATCACCTTTCGTTATATTTTCATTAAGTTTAAAAAATCGTTCAGTTTAAAAGGGAGTGTTAATACCTTCATTTAGGAAATGGTTAAAAAATTCATTCCGTTCAAAAGGTGTTAATATTACATACCTTCATTAGGGTTATAGTTCAGAAATAAAGTTCATTCAAACAGTTCAAAGGGTTAATTTTTTATACATTCATTAAGGTTATAGTTCATTCAAACAGTTAAAGAGGGTTATATTTAGGGGTTATAGTTCTAAACTTTGTTCACTTTGTTTTGTTCACTTCCATCTTGATTGTATTTGATCAGATCTGTTCAGTCTGTCCAACTAGTTCGATCAATCCGACTGGTTTGACCTTCTTTCCATTTGTTATGTTCACTTCAATCTTGGTTCTGTTGGATGTTCGTGCTGTACCTTTGTTGTTTTGTAGTAGTTGGTTGTCAGTGGTATCTGTTCAGGTCTCGTAGTCATTGTTGAATTGGGGGTTATTTATCCTTTTCCATACCTTCGTGTGTCGATGTTAAAACACGGAATCCAAATTTTACGGACTCGGCTAGGAATCTCAATAACGGAATGCCTTATATGTATACAGGGGAAATCTGATTCAACCTTGATCAATGTTATAGTCGAGACTGAGCTAATAGTACTGGTACACGGCCGCAATGGAACAAGACTGCTGTAGAAGCTAATGATAGGACAAATAGGCCATAGACCTGTAATGGCCTTGGAGCTTTGGCGACAAGATGGAAGCGGTTGGTAAGACTACATTAGACCCATTGAGGGCTTTTACATAGCCTAATGCTACAAAAAGGGATTCTCCAAAAGGTATCCTCGATAGGTATCCTCAATAGGTATGCCCAAATAATACAATACCAGGCCATAGGTATCCTCAAATACTGAAATGAGGCTAAGAGTCGTAGTAAATTATACCTCGTTGAGGGATTTTAATGGTCCTCATAACCTCAAAATTCAATGAGGCTATGAGGGATAATAAATGAGGACTCATTGAGGGCTTTTACATAGCCCTCATGGCCTCATACGACAAAAAAGGGATTCTCCTTAAGGTATCCTCGATAGGTATCCTCGAATAATACAATACCAGGCCATAGGTATCCTCAAATACTGAAATGAGGCTAAGAGTCGGAGTAAATTATACCTCACTGAGGGATTTTTAATGGTCCTCATAACCTCAAAATTCAATGAGGCTATGAGGGATAATAAATGAGGGCTCATTGAGGGTTTTTACATAGCCCTCATGGCCTCATACGACAAAAAAAGTATTCGCCTAAAGGTATCCTCGATAGGTATCCCCGAATAATACAATACCAGGCCATAGGTATCCTCAAATACTGAAATGAGGCTAAGAGTCGTAGTAAATTATACCTCATTGAGGGATTTTTAATGGTCCTCATAACCTCAAAATTCAATGAGGTTATGAGGGATAATAAATGAGGACTCATTGAGGGCTTTTACATAGCCCTCATGGCCTCATACGACAAAAAAGGGATTCCCCTAAAGGTATCCTCGATAGGTATCCTCGAATAATACAATACCAGGCCATAGGTAATCTCAAATACTGAAATGAGGCTAAGAGTCGTAGTAAATTATACCTCATTAAGGGATTTTTCATGACACTCATGACCTCGAAATTCAATGAGGGTATTAGGGATAATAAATGAGGCCTCATTGAGGGCTTTTACATAGCCCTCATGGCCTCAAACGACAAAAAAGGGATTCTATAGCCACGGGTGTTTCCAAACAATGGGATTCCATGGGATATAACCATTGGATTTTGGCTTTTATTATACACAAGGGAGATAACTCTGCATGCAGATTATGGAAAATCAAGCAATCTGATTGGTTTGTTATAATTTATATAAATGATCTAGATATATGAAGCAACAAGAGTACTTGGAATAGGGTCAGAACTAACAAGAATAGACCAGAAATAGCTAAATATAGTAACAATAAGCAAAGCTGTTCCAACTAATAGGCTCTTCTACGCTACTGGAGTATACTCCAGAATAAAGGAACATGGCCAGATAAACGATAACTATTACTTATATAGATAGAAGCAGAGAATTCTGAAAGAATTCGAAATAGTAAAAGTTGGACTAGATTTTGGTGATTTGGAGAGATTGTCGTGGTAATTAGATTTACTCTTCTACAATCGAACATACCATCCGAACATACCCCGTCTTATTGCAGAAAAATTGGGTAACATAGCAATCACGTGCTACCATATAAACCAAGATGGCGGCCTACAGTATACAAAATGGACGACGGAAACACGTATCACCCTAACAACACGCGCTGCGCCTGCGCACTCACACCACGTATCACTATGGAGATGAGGTCACAACATGGCTGCTCACGCGGGTTACCATGACAACCAAACATGGCGCCACTACGTCACGTGACATGACATCACTTCCGGGGTCCTGCACCGGGGTCCTGCCAATGAGTACTCAAGACCACATTACATACTACTCTCGTGTAAACAAAAACAGATTCGCTCGTATGTTCGTTTGGTGCTCAGTAAAATAGAGAAAAAATAATTGCGACTCTTAATAATCTGACGATCATGGTATAAATAAAATATACCCAAAGTAGCTTGGTGTACCAAATGTTCACCACTCGTGTTGAAGTGGTGTTAACAGCGCGACGAAGGCTCGAAGTTTACATCGCTTCACCACTCGTAGTGAACATTTGGTACACCAAGCTACCATGGGTATATTCTATATTCATACAGCCGCCGAGGACTGGTCACTTTCCACGAGTGGGCAATAATTCCATGGATGCAATAATATTAGATTCCAAACAGTAATTATAGGAAAATCATCAAATTTTTTTTCAATAAAGCAACGGGTACAACCCGTTGCTACATTAATTAAAACTTTGCCGCTGGTGATTTTTGTTGCCTGGTAAACGCATGCGTGGACATCTCTGCCCACGCGTGGATTAGGACCAGTCCAAGGCGACTGTATACTGTATCATGCAGAATAATATCGTGAGCGTTGTCGAAGTTTATTCTTTCACTATTTTCAAATATTTTGAGCAATGTTGGCGAAAAAATGAGAGGGCTGACCTCCTCCCCAGTCATCCCAGGCTACAAAAACTTTGATAAAAAAGAAAACAAAAAGCAAACAAATTATGTGTGTAATTTAGGAAACTCGAGAAGACCTTGAAAATTGTTGCATGCATGGGCTTTTGGGAGGGGGGAGGCGATCGAGGACACGTGTGCATGTGTAAAAAAGATCTTATTTATTACATGTCTGTGCGTGTGTATGTGTGTGCTTCAGTGGATTAAGATTCCCCGGGGTCCAAAGATAATGTTTCTTGAGGGGACCAACTATTTGTAAAGAAACACGTTGCTTGAAGAAGCCTTGGGGCCCTTCTGAATTCAAAAGAAGCAAAACACGCACATATCCAGAAACTCAAGAATCGCACCAACAAACAATTCACGTGACTGGAAAGGAAATTATATTTAATTACTTTGTAATCGATTCGCAATAGCCTCCACAATCCGATAATACTTAATTCAATAAATTATAGTCAATCATCAAAACTGATATCAGAATTCGTTTTTTATTTATAAATACGTGATCTATTTTGTTAGTAACTCTTTCAGGTTTTTGTCAAGGAATGACATCGTTTCATATTTCAACATTGACGGGGGCTGGGGGGTTGGGGGGGGGGGGGTGCTCGAAGATGATCGATCGGAAAATATATTTGGGGTGAAGGGGTGTGAACATGAGAAATCCAGACTATGATACTTAAGTCTCGACTAGTAAAGTCTTCCATCTATACAATCAAGGCATGTCTTCGTCTAAAGTATGCCTTGATGGTTTTATTAGAATATTGCCACTCAGTTTTATCATTGAGCAATTCGAGGGTTTTGATGAATTAATTTATGGGTAAATGAAATATAGATGTTCTAGTCTTGGCGGAACCTTTTTTTCAATTAACACGTACCGTACCTCAAAATTAGTCACGCCGGACCCTCAGTAACTCCCAAACGGGTACAAACATCAGGGGCGGACTGAGCCAAAAAAAAGTTGCCGGGAAATGTACCAAGGGATCCAAAGCCGGTCAAAATGTAGATATTTCAAACCGAAAGAACGATGTTTCCTTGCATCTGGCCAACCAATGGCAGACTACACTCTAAAATCAGTTGGGTTAAAAATCAACCCAAATCGACTGGGTTGAGTGAATATGAACCCAATTGGGTTCATATTCACTCAACCCAGTCGATTTGGGTTGATTTTTAACCCAACTGATTTTAGAGTGTAGGCTGCTGATATATCGAAATGTCCTCTTTATAAACTACCAATGACATACATGTAGAGGGCATTTCAATAAACCGACAGTCTATGCATTCAGATCCACTTTGCATTTTAGTCATTTTCACTAAATTTCATGCATCAACAGACGTTGTTTTGCATCAATTTGAGGAGGTCCTGGGGGGTCCCAACAGTAGGGTCCACCGAGAAATTTCCCATACAGCCAGTCCGCTAGAGCTGAAACGGTTAACTGATTAATCGATTAATCAATGATCACCATCTTGATCGATCCAAAGAGTAATTGTTCGATTAAGCGTTACTTTTGAACTTCTGTATTATATGGGTCAACAAAGGAACAAACTTGCTCTACAACAGGCAAACATTGTCACACTGACTCACATCAATTATATGAGACAGAGAAAAGCAAAACATGCAAGTTACTTGCTGACATACTTGTTAACTTGCATGATCAGCATACTGTACCAGTAGCAGGAAATGGTCATTCTTAACCCTTTACCCATTGCGGGTAGCAGACTATACTTGCAAAATAAATTCATAAATTACTAAAAATTCCAATGAGGGGTCATAAGCTATGTTTTTGAGACAAAAATTGAAAACATAATAAATTTGAATGGAGATTTTTGTATATAGTCCTAGTCGGTTTTGTTTGTTACGTTGGGTAAAGGGTTCATGCTGTAAATCATCAACGGTATGGCAGTTATTCAGATATCTATTTGGACAAGTGATTAATCGGTTAACCAAGGTTAATCCACGTGATTAATCGATCAAGAAAATCCCTCAACCGTTTCAGCTCTACAGTCCGCCTCTGACCACCATTCATTTCATTCATGACCGACTGTGTATGGTGTAACATAAGTCCAAGTGTCAAAAAACAATCTTGTAAGAAAGAAATGACATGGTTGCTTGCAAGAACGAATCGATATCGAAGACTTCAACCCAGACGTAAATGTCCAGAGTGGAAAATGATTAGGGGTGTAACCTTAGCGATGCCCCCGTACACTACCATAAACATATCAATTAGTACACTCCTGACCGCTGAAATGTCCCGGATGGAAATGATTGTGGTGGTGGGTATCACTCCTGAATTCCCGTTATCAGCGCCATTGAAAACTGAAATGGGAGATTGTATTTTGCACTTTTCCGATGGGAAGAGGAAGAACACTTTTTGCCTCATTCAGATCAACAGGGCTGAAGGTTTTATGCGATGTTGTAATACAAATGCGATTTCCAGTGATAGCCTCTGCTGCCGCCGAGGTACACGCGCGTTGCGTTCATGGGATTTGGAGATGGAGCGTGGTGGGGGGGGGGGGGGTGGGTCATGGACGTGTGTGTGTCAGAAAGATCTTATTTAATTTTCATTGGGGTTTAACGATACTTTCGACAGCCAGGGTCACCTCGCGTCAGACAGTTTTACGTGAGGAGGAAGCCGGAGTACCTGGAGAAAACCACGGAGCAACTGTCAGACTCCCCAACGTACTAACTTCATACGAGCAGGGTTAGCATTGGTTGAAGACAAGTGCTCCATCGACGTGCAGTACGTCTTAGAACACAGCGCCACCGTGCCCCCAATCGGTAATCGGGATGAAGTGCCTTGGGGATCGAAGCGTGGACCTTTCGGTTTGAAGCACAATGCCGTTCCACTGAGCCATCGTGCTCCATCTTATTGATTATATGTGTGTGCGTGCGTATGTGTGTTTATACTAGTGAATTAACCCTTTAACCAACGTAACGACCAAAACCGGCCGGCGCTATTCTCAAAAACCGCCGATTAATTTTCATTATTTTTTCATTTTTTGTCTCAAAAATATAGGTTATGACCTATGTTTTTGAGACAAAAAATGAAAAAAAAAATAGTTATTCAAGAATTGTTTTTGCAAGTGTTGTCTGCTTTTCATGTTATTTAAAGGTTTAAGATAACCCGGAGTCAAAGACTAATGTTTCTTGGGGGACCAACCATTTGTAAAGAAAAACCTTGCTCGAAGACACCTCGAGGCCCTTGGGAAATTAAAAGACACAAAACACGAACATATTTAGAAAATCAAGAATTGTACCAACATGAACAATTCACGTGTATCAGGTACAGACAGAAAAGTAAATTATAAAATTGATTACTTTTATGCAGAACAAACAATAATTGTGCGCATTGTATTGAAGGTGGCTATGTGTGGATGGATTGTGTTCTCTAACAGACAGCCTAGGTGTAGTTGGACTAATATCTCTCTCTCTCTCTCTCTCTCTCTCTCTCTCTCTCTCTCTCTCTCTCTCGAGAGAGAGAGAGAGAGAGAGAGAGAGAGAGAGAGAGAGAGAGAGAGAGATCATGGGAATGAGGCGGATGGCGCAAAATGTCAGGATTATGGACGTACTTTTACCACACGTATGATGTCGAATGGTTGTCGGGGTTGCAGAAAAAAGTACACGTGTGTTCGAAACCACATAGCAGAGAGGGTACAGCACAGTGATGCCCCTTGAGAACACCTGCCGAGTGGACATCTACCCGATTATGAACTCATCAATTTTGGAAGTGGGAGACCCCGCCCGGGGGGTGGGGAGTCTTATTTTGAGGGGACTTAGTCACGCAACATACATTCACGTAGCCCTAGTAACCTCCACTCCTGGCGTCATCGCCATGGTGATATGCGTGCACGTGCTTCAAGGGTGTCAGGTTTGGGAAATGACCAGTTGGGGTGATTTTTTTGAGCCGATCAGAATCTCTGTCTTATGAAACCATGATGGAGGTGCGCTATGTTATCCGGAGGGTATGTGTAGCGGCACGAGTAGTCTCCTTTTCCAGGCAAGTAGTATATCATAGCCGAGTGACCCCTGTTGGGGTGGGGGTGGGACGGGAAATACCTCACTGTTTGTCTATTTCGAGTGAGTAAATCCCAATTTTTGCATGGTTCTTCGCATGATTCTCCCTTTATAACAATATCCTATTATTTGTTTATTTTGCTAAAAGTTTTTCCAAAAGTTAAAAAAAGAGGTGGAGTTGAAGATGGTAGTGACGATGGAGGTGGCGGCGATGGTGGTGGAGGAGGTGAGAGTACAGGTGGTGGATGTGCTAGAGCCACTTGGAGCAGGAATTACGAGGAGAATGTGTGGGCGGGGGTAGGGTTAGGAGGAAGAAGAGTGGGGACAAGGAGGATTGAAAGGGGAGAGGTAGGGATTAGGATGAGGAAGAAGAGGCGCAGAGATTGGGATATCGAAGTGGTTGTGGAGGAAATGTTATGGAAAAATGCTATAAGAGTGTAGTAAGAGTGTAGTATTCGATGATATGATAGTGTACTGAAGGCTATGGAGGTTATGGAAGAGGTTAAGGGGGTGGTGGATTTGTGATTACCTATTTCGGCGGCGGTGGAGTCAATTGGAGCAAATAGTAGTAGGAGGAGGAAGAAGGATTGAGGGGAGGAGGCGGAGGATGATGATGAGAGAGGGGCATAGGAATTAGAAGGAGGAGAGGGGGAAGAGGTGGTGGCATACAGTTAAAACTAGAAGTCCTGTTATGAAATGCGCACAAATAGCACGTCGATCTGCGCGTTAATCAACGTGTTATGACCATGGTAAGGCCATCAAATTCTGTACATATGGCCTGTGCACAAGCAATGTTTCAGCCAATGGACTTCCGGGTAACCCGGAGGTCCATTGGCAGAAACAATGCCTGTGTTTGCTATGAATAACTAGGAGAACCCGCCGTGCTTTGGATGCCATTCGATAGGGTAATTGCGCGCAATTCCTACGCGCAATTAAGCCTAGATAAGCGCACAGTTCGTGACAGGACTTCTAGTTTTAACTTCAGGAGAGAAGGCAAAGGGATTAAGATTAGGATTGAGACTGGAATTGGGATTGGGATTATGTGTGGTGCTGTATTAGGCATTGGGCATTCTCGGGTATTCTTATTACTTCAATTCCTTTCTTCTCTCTCCCTATCTACCCTTCCGTCTCACACATATATAACTCGTTTTTCTCTTTCTGTCTCTCAATCGGATGGCTACCCCCGCCTTCTAGCCAATATAAGGAATGTGTTTTGATTCTTGCTCTTTCTTTTTGTACTGGCGTACGTTTATACATGCCACCTCTCCCACCCCTTTTCGCTCGCCTTTCCACGGTATTCATGATATTCATCCACATTTCCTACCCCAATCTCTGATACCCTTTGCCATTCATACCACCATGTCATACTTTGCCAACCAGCCCTTCATTCCGCAACTTTCACCTTTGCATACCCCTCCCAGACCACAACACCAAACCTTAACTTTTGTCATATTCTCTTTATTTTGTTTGCAATTATTGCGTATTGCAGGCTAGTGAAACGTAAAAAATGTCGCTGGGGTTGATGGTGTGGTCTCACAAAACAGTCACCGACACAGCATGACCTTAGCCGTTGAAAGTGTCGGAAAGATCTAAAAATCCATCCTCCTACATTAATGTTTCAGAATTGACGAGTTCATAGCCGAGTAGATTCCCACTTGGAAGGTGTTCTCAAGGCAATGACTCTTTATGTGCTGTACCCTCTCTGCTATCCAGTTTCGAAACTATATGTACTTTTTCTGCCTGCCTGCCTGTCCTGCCTGCCTGCCTGCCTGCCTGCTTGCCTGCTTGTCTGCTTGCCTGGCCTGGCCTGGCCTGGCCTGGCCTGGCCTGGCCTGGCTGCCCTGACCTGCCTGGCCTGCCTGGCCTGCCTGCCTGCCTGCCTGTGGACATGCCGGCATGGCTCTCTCTCTCTCTCTCTCTCTCTCTCTCTCTCTCTCTCTCTCTCTCTCTCTCTCTCCCCCTCTCCCTATCTCTCTCTACTAGTCCAACTATACCTAGACTGTCTGTAAGAGCAGAACACAATCCATCCACACATAGGCACCTTCAATACGATGAGCACAATTATAATTAGTTCTGCACAAATCAACAAAATGTCGCATCACTGCCTCTTGAAATTGATGCCATAACACTATAATTACCCACGACACGAGTTTATTTAACCCTTTTCCTAACACGAAAAGCAGACGACACTTGAAACTATTTTTTGTCTCAAAAACATAGGTTATGACCCCTCGTTGGAACGATCTCAATGAGCTCATTCCAACGAGGGGTCATCATAACCTATGTTTTTGAGACAAAAAATGAAAAAATAATGAAAATTAATTGTTGATTTTTGAGAATAGCTCTGGCCGGTTTTGGCCATTACTTTGGTTAAAGGGTTAAAGTTATAACATTATCGGTTAATTTGTTTATCATTACTTATTTCCGAATCGATAAGCCGTGAAGTCTCCGGGACATTCTCTCTCTCTCGTCCAACTATACCTATCTCTCCTCTAGTCTAATTACAACTATATCTTGGCTGGCTGTAAGAGCAGAACACAATCCATCCACACAAAGCCACCTTCAATACGATGAGTACAATTATTATTATTAGTTCTGCATAAATCAACAAAATGTCACATCATAGCCTCTTGAAATTGATGCCATAACACTATAATTACCCACGATACGAGTTCATTTAAAGTTTTAACATTATCAGTTAATCTGTTTAACATTATGTGTTGAAAAAAATTATAACATTTTGCGTTGATTTTTATAACATTGTGCGTTAGAAAAAGTTATAACATTATGCGGATTTTATGATATTATCGTTTGTTTACAACATTTTTTTGTAATATTATGCGTTGGCGAAACATTATGCGGAGTTGTAACCTCACAGGTGGGGGCGCGGTGACGTCGCGGTAACCGGTTCTCGTCAGATCACCGAAGTTAAGCAACATCGAGTGCGGGTAGTAGTTGGACGGGTGACCATTTCAGCGACTGATTCGCGCTCCCGCGTTGTGTCCTTGGGCAAGACACTTAATAACCACGTTGCCTACATTGGAGCACGATGACGCTGTGTACTAAGGCGTACTGCACGTCGATGGTTCGCATGTCTTCAACCAATCTAACCCTGCCTGTGCCGCGGTGCAGAGTTCAGAGTTACGATGTTGGAGAGCTGACAGCTGCTCGTCGTTGCTCGGTGGTTTTCTCCGGGTACTCCGGCTTCCTCCACCCATAAAACTGTCACGGTTACGATTAGCCATTGTGCATAAGTATGCGACCTTAAACACCAATAAATAAATAAACAAACAAATAACATTATAGGTTGTAACCAGGTTTCAGGGTTTTGCACAACTTGTAGTGTCGCGTTAGTTTCTTGCATGGCACAGTTTGGTGAGAAAATCTGTATCTGGGGATGTCATGTTATCAACTACTTTGATGCTAAAGAATTAGTAGGGAATAAAGATTTCAGTACTACCAGTAATTACAATGGGTTGACCATTTACCCATCTCGAATAAACGACACTTGCAAAAAACGTCTTGTGTAAATATGATTTGTCATCTTTGTCTCAATAGCAAAGCATATGACCCAGCATTGGAACAAGCTTGACGAGTTCGTTCCGATGAGCGGTCATAAGCCATGTTTCTGAGGCAAAATTTGAAAAAAACGATTGCGTTTGTCTGTGAATAGCGCTGGTCAGTTTTTCGCCGTTGACGTGCAACACGCATTAGTGCATACCGCCACTGTGCCCCACGAGAGGGTTTTTTTTTTTGGCAAAACACAGTACAGCATGCATTGTCCAAAAATACCCCGGTATGCCAGGGTATTTTTGTGACAATCCCACTGTGTACCATGTTGTATTCCTATAAAGCAATCGTAGAGCCCCCCCTTCCCCCCCACCCCCCACCCCCCCACACACACACTTAGCGACTTGCCCTGTCAGGTACCATTTCATGATTTCCGATGAAGTCTCTTGCCCCACTAAATCATAATTCCTGAATCTACTCCGGGTTGACCTGTCGCATAATTATCACCAATCAGAAAGAACAAAAGCAAATCTTACCTTCACGCGTCATCTGGCTGGTTGAACAAAGGAAAGAATGCGTCCATCATCCGCCCACTAAGCTGTTAGATAGATTACACGTGATGCAGAAGTACCACTGTCACTTGTATTTATAGACACAGAAAGAAAAATACCCTCCATTTTTTAGCTTTAAATGTTCTTCATAGACCCTACATACATATCATCGCATGTATTTATAAACGCGAGACGAATATTTATTTCTTTACATAGCAATTTTAATATAAATTATTCTGTCGCCAGATAAATTGTCTGTGATCAATGAAACACGACTTGAAGACAAGTCGATACATGATTATGCAGATCTTCCTGGTTGTCAATATCCAATCACGGTGTTCTTCTGAAAGTCTTTGTCGCCGATAAATACACAAGCTATTATTATTGAATAACGCGTTTGAAATTCTAGGAACCAATTACCTTTTCAGCTTCGACTGAATTAAAGGTATGAATATGACAGCGGTCGAGGACGTTCCCATGGTCTTTCGTAAACAACACAGTGAAGAATAAAATTTGAAACCACACCACAGAGTGGGCGACAACTGCATCGTTGCTTTAAATGCCAGCATGCATGGCTACTTTGGAATTATCTTTGAACATTCAGCGACACGATGAAAACTAACGCAAAAATGGAAGTGAAACGGGTGTTGGAATTCAACATGCCATAGGCTTCAGAACAGCAAACAGCCCCACTCTGAAAATGCTGTAGCACCTTGCAGCTCACCGAAAATGAAGTTCAATCCACGAAGGACTTCGCCGAAAGCAAGATATTCTAGATGAATCGCCGACTTGAGGTTGGTACGTAATTTATATTTAACCATTTACCCAACGCAGACGATTTCAAAATTTATTATTGTAAATATCATTTTTTAATTTTTTCAAAAAATTTCAACAAAAACCATATCATGTGACCCCTCTTTGGAACGGGCTCAACGAGCTCGTTCCAAAGAGGGGGTCCTATGATATGGTTTTGTTGACATTTTTCGAAAAATAATATTTTTTCAGTTGCTGAATTTGCATATCACGCAGGCGTATGCGGGCGATTCGTTGGGTAAATGGTTAACTCATATGACGATCGACGAGACGTTTCGGGGGAATCCCACCCCCTCATTAGGGAAAACATATTTCAAGAGATTTTGTGCGGGAGAGTTTTTATGCCCTCATCGATCGATTTAACCCTATAACTTGCCCAACGCTCGTATCCCACCTGCGCTATTCACAAAAGTTTTTTTTTTTTTAAACGTAAGTTATGACTCTCACTGAAACGCGCTCACCGCGATCGTTCCAATGAGGGGCCATAAGCAATGCTTTTGAGACAAAATTAAAAAAAAATAATATTTATTTGAGAAAAACGTTTGCAGGTATCGTCTGCTATTCCTGTTAGATAAAGGATTAAAACAAACCAATGCTTATCGTTTTTGTATAGAAGGTACGTTCGCATTAATCCGTTTTCTAACTGTTCCATTGCGGGTACGGATATAATAGCACTTCTATGTTTATTTGGATTTAATGTTACCTTCAGCATCTCAAACTATACTATAAGTTATGACCACAACCCATGTATAAAGTCGTATTTAATAAATACCCATGCTGCTGACTTTAGAGAGCTTTCAATCAAAGCATTGGTACCCCGTCAAATTATACCAGTAAAACGGAACTAGTCTACCGCAGTAAACAAACACCACTCCACTTCCCGACATTCATACAGAGGGTAATAGAAGTTAAAATTACATAGACCCAGAGAGTGTGCTACCAATGAAACACTCAAGGGGAAGAATTCCACCCCACGGGAAATAACCCGTGTTCTGTAGGAAGTACAAGACGAATGAGACAGTTCCAGTCAATGGACCCATGCGCTGAACCCGGAGGCACAGTGGCTGAAATATCCGGCTTACTCTCCTCGGACTTGTTCACATAACTTGAAAGTTTTTGTCTTCCTGGAAACTGAACTCCACGGGCGTTAATCAACTCTCCACTAAATGTTAATATAAATGCTGGCAAAAGAGACTGAAAAAACGAAAAAAGACAACGAACCAAAATAAAGAAGAAAGAACCCCCCCCCCCCCCCCACAGCCACCCACAAAATCCCCAAAACCAAACAAACAAAATGAAACCAAACAAAAACAAAGCAAATCAAAGACAAATCATAACCCGTGAATGTCAAACCCTTTTTGTACAGCTAAGTATACGATTAAATGGAGACTGGAGGATATATATACGAGTGTGTGAACGTACTACGAAATGTCCCTAAATGTGTCCCTAAATGTGGCCGACCCGGGATATGAGGTTGGAATGGAGAGAAAATTTAAGAGTGTCAAGGTAAGTAGCTCCCTACACCGTGGTTTCGCAATTGGTACCAACAAGCATTTTAAATGTACTTCCCACTCACCCTTTATATCCCTATTTAAGCGAGAAACGAGGATCAAATCATTTTACAACAATTTTTTCAAAGCTTTAGACTTTCAACAACTGTTCAAAGGGCTAATATACTGCTCAAAGTTTGCTTAGCACGAAGTATATCCAACTACCTGTTTTACGTTTTAGTTGAAATATTGTAATGAAAAGTGTATATATTTTTTATTTAATTATATCTTTAATGATTTAAGTACAGAAATTAAGATTTTATTTGTGTTTGACATTATTTATTAGCTTTTGAATACGATACCCATGGAAAATGGATATTATTGGTAAAAGAGGAAAGCAATTTGCCAAAAAGTTGACGGAGCGAACTGGTATGGGTTCAATATCGAGTATAAGGCACTTTACTGTTAATTACAGCTTGACAACGCCTTCTCATGCTCCCAATCAGGTTTCTGGTGGTTCTTTGTGGGACGTTGTTCCATTCTTGGACCAGCATGGCACCAAGCTCCTGGACACTTCTTGGCTTGACTGGACGGGCTGAAATTGCAAGCTGCCACTCATTCCAGACATCTTCGATTGGATTGAGGTCAGGGGATCTTGCTGGCCAGTCCATACGCTCAATCCTCTCCCTCTGTCAGTACTCCCCGAAAGCATGGGCAACATGAGGACGGGCATTATCGTCCATCAGAATGAATCTATCACCTACTGCACCTGCATACAATCTGACGTGGACATCCAGGATCTCATCAATATACTGCTGTGCAGTCATTGTACCACGTTCAAGAACACAGAGTTCTATCCATCCCAGCTGATGCCGCCCCAGACCATGATTATTCCTCCACCATAGCGGTCATGCTCAGCAATGTAGGCTGCATGGAATTGCTCTTCTGGTCTTCTCATACCTTATAACGCTTAACTGTGTGGTCTAGGCAGTACCTTGACTCATCTGTTAAAAAGATAGGTCGCCAATATTTGGTCCATCCAACGTGGTACATGACCCATTCATATCGTGCCTGGCGATGGCTCTGGGGCAGCGGAATGCGAATACATGGTCTTCTCGATCGGAGACCACCTTCATGCAACCTTGTATCCCGAATGCATTCTGAAGGTCACTGCGAAGCTGGGTTGCTGCGGCAAAGCGGTTCCTACGGGCCTGAATGATCAAATACCGGTCTTCAGCTGCAGATGTTGCCCTATCTCTGCCACCACCATGCCGCCTTACTGGTGTGCCATACTGCTGAAATCTTGCCCAGGCTCTGCTGATCACCGTATGGTGAACACCAAGGCTTCACCAACCTGACGATGTGTTGACGATGCTCCACCATCCATTCAGACCGCCACATTTCTGCTTCAGACAAATGTCTTCTTACATTTGCATTTGCCAAATTCAATCATTAAATCACATTGTCAAGGGTTTGTGTTGAAATGAAGATTGAATACCCTACGCATGTCATGTACATGTAGACAGTACACGAAAACATCATGAAAATCATGCTTTCCATGACTGTCACGAAAAGCCTGCCTGGCAAGAGAGCTATCCACCAAAAATATCGCCATTATGTTACAAGCAAATTTCACGATGATGTGTCAAATATTTGGTGCTTAGCAAACTTTGAGTAGTTTTTGAATATAAAGTCCTAAAACAGAGAATCGTTGTGTAAATTTTAGTTCACAATCATATAGTACGGCACACAGGAGAGAAAATAACGAGCCACAGAGATGGAGCTCCCTTTACTTGGAAAAAAATATTTGATATTTGATACTGCACTTAGTGGAATCAGCGTAAGAGAGTTGAAAAGTGCACTTATCAATCAATAAATTCATATATTACAAAACAACCTTTTTTCTGAAATTTATTTTTTGCAAATTCAGCTGTAAATATTAATGGTAACTAGCTTTGCGGAGAGGGAAATCTTTCCTCTCTTCGAAATTGGATTGGGCCGTCTGCAACTATTAAGAGTGCTTCAACACGAGCACATAATATTTGGTGCACGACATAAGATATCTCCAGATTCGTGTGAGGGCGAAGTACTCACACATTAAATACGTTCTTTGCCTGTGACACAGAAATCCTAAATTTGACGTTGCGTTGTTTCACTTGTAATGCCAAGTGTGACAAGATTGTAACGTCATTGGCGGTTGAACCGTGCCGAAACACTGCAAGGACAAATAGTCCTTGAATAGAGCGAGGCGCAATCTGCTATGCTAAAGCATTGCAGATGGCCCCTTGCTCCACACAACAGATGAAATAACACTAGCACCATACTACTGAAGCGGTCGAGGTATAAAGGCCATTTACTAACAACTAGCCTGGTTGATCCGACTCTTTTAGTATCGTGATAAATCGGTCGCTTTGTGAGCTAGAGGTCGGCGGTTCGAGCCCCGGCTCCAGCACTTGTCTCCCTTCCTGTTACGATTTGGGGGCTCATCCGACCTTCAGCAGTTGGTGGCATTGTGGTCGCTATGGTGAAGCATGGTGGATGTTTCGACCGCTCTGGAATCTGGGGTGAGATTCACGGTGGGTGAATCTCAAAAGAAGAGGGCAGTAGTGTGGCGGTCGAGGTATAAAAGCCATTTACCACCCAGTCTGGTTGGTCCGGATCTCTTAGTCTCGTGGTAAATCGGCCGTGTTGTGTGCTAGAGGTCGACGGTTCGAACCCCAGCTGCCGCGCTTATCTCTCCTCCTGTTACACTACTATTGTAGCAACAATAACAACATCAACTCCTGATAGGAAAGTCTTGTATTCGAATCTAGTCAAAATCAAACGCGAGTGGTATGTCATGTACCCAGACGACTAAGTTTTGCTGAACTTTGCATTGGACCTCGGTAGTGACATCATTGTCATGAGGCCCAGTTACGTCATGCCGTGTGTCTGTCATATAGTAGCCCACGTGAACTGCCATGTTGTGACGCCATTGTCAAGGTGATGTTCCAGCTCCTCTTGGACTCATTCAAAGGAACCAGGAAGCATACGAGTTAGTGATAGATAATGATGTGACAGTGGGCAGGACTTAGATAAATGAAGTGATCCGATTGGTCGATGGCAGAGGTCGATACCGGAGAAAGGTAGGAGTTGCCAGGAATAGATAAACTTCTCGGGCGAGAGTAGCCAAAATAGAGTCTGGGAAAAGCAGAACATGAGAATTCTTGGAGGATAAAAGCAAGATAAGAACTTGTCGGATCATTTCCGGTTTTTAGATATACTCTCATAAAATCGAACAACCTCTCCACAGTTCCATAGCTATACGTTCTGTTCTAATAAACCCGAGATAGAAACCTTGTTGTGTCCGATTCGGTGATTTTTGATAGTTTGGGTAATTTTTGGTTGTTGCAGGGTTGTTTGTACTCATAAAATAGCTCCTTATTCAATCGAACACCCTTTCCGACCACCCCCCCCCCCCCCCACCCCCTATTAGAGGACTTTCAGGTACTGGTATGTAGTAACCACATGCCTCCATAGACATCAGAGTGTCGGTTCCATTATACAAAATGGGCGACGGAAAGACGTGTCACCCCAGCAACACGCGTCACGGATGGTCAGATATTTACTGGTCACTGATCGCTGTTTCATCCCGACGTCATGGAAACTGAGATGCAATATTTTGCGATTCTTTTTCAACAGGTGAGATTCTACGGTGTTATGGGAAGAAAAGGGGTCAGGGAATTATGATAGGATCGCGACTAGCTGTTGTAACAGTACTGTAGACAGCTTTTCCTGGTGAGATGGGGAGACCATAACATTTTCGACAGAAGTTAACAATGCAAAGAACAAGAGACAAGCAGCGACCAATTACATGGTTTATGTCAGTAAGACACACACACGATCTTGATCCGCATATTGGGTGGGTCAAACAATCTGTAAAATAAAACTTTCCTCCTATGTTCACGCATCCCCCTCCCCTCCCCTGGTGTTATGCGAAGAAAAGTGGGTAGGGGATTTCGATCGGATCGAAATTGGCTGTTGTAGTAACAGTACTGTATAGAGCCTTTCCTGGTGAGATAGGGAGACCATAATATTTTCGACAGAAGTTAGCACTGCAAAGCACAAGAGACAAGCAGCGATCTATTGCACGCTTAATTTCATTAACTGGTAGAGCGCTAAAATATTTTTGGTCATCAGAATTTGTTCACAAGCCTTTGCCTCGTTACAATTTATGGGAGAGTGCCTGTGGGCACTCTCCCATAAATTATAACTCGGCAAATCCCTGCAGACTAAATAATTTCTCTTCAAAGATAACAGGATGCATGTCCATTGAATACGAAGACTTTTATTTGGGATATCAGTGGTTCGATTTAAAGCCCAAATATGGGCTTCCAGAACTCTACTAGTTAAGAAACTCACACGATCTTGACCCTCATATAGGGCCCGGCGAATCTCCGATTTATAGTTGAATCGAATATCGAATCGAATTAGACAGAGAATTTTGAATCGAATCTAATCTAACCAATTCTCAAGTTGTAGATATTACACCTTCTTACAACCAATGGCGTAGGTAGGATTTCCTATGGGGTGGGGTGTGGGGGCTTAATCTTTTCAGGGCTGTCAGGTCGATATATGTCACAGGCATAGCCGAAGGCCGTAAGCTTGAGGTGGGGGTATGTAAGAGTTCCCACGAGCCCTCACCAATGTGGATCACCATTGTGGATGACCACTCGGGAACTCCTCGAACCTCCACCAATGGAAGGACCATACACGACACACCTCAGGCCTACGGTATCCCCCTCCCATTGGTGGGGGTTGAGGGGTTCCCGAGAAAATTTTGAAAATTCAATACCCTGAGAGTGAATCTGGGACCCTCTGATGATTTAATTTTCTCATTTTAAGGGTGGGGGCTATAATATTGAGGAAGGCCATGCCCCCAAGGCCCTCCTTCTTGACTACGCCTCTGCTTACAACCTTGGAATAGAGCAAATATTGTTCGTCTTAACTCCAATATTGTATTCAACTATACGACTCGAAAGTTTGCGTAACTCAACCAAAACGCGAAATATTACACTGACAAGGAATCCAAGTAGTTTCAGAAGCGGAACGTTCTTGAATTCTTCTTCACTCATCAGGTCTGATGATCGAAGAAAAGTTCAAGAGTAGATACTTGGAACAATTTTGATAACATCTGGACGAATCGAAAATTTCCGAATCGGCCCAAGTTGAATCAACTTGAATCGAATTGAATCATCGACACACGTTCGAATCGAATTGAATTTTGAAATTTCAGTTAATTTCAACCCACATATTAACTGAGGTTGTATCCTCATCTAACATGAAAATCTCTTTTTTAACCCTTTACCCAATGATCGCCCGCATCCGCCCGCGTAATATGCAGATTCAGCAGCTGAAAAAATATTATTTTTCGAAAAATTTCAACTAAACCATATCATGTGACCCCTCTTTGGAACGAGCTCATCCAATCCATACAATTGTCTAAAACATGTCCAAAAATGTTTGGACAGCCCGACGACCCTCCCATCTCCTCTTTTTCTACGTCGCTGGTTGGGTTTACAGTCCTGTCCAACGAGAAAACTTCGAAATGCAATTCGATTCGATTGAAAATCGTCTCAGTGATTCGATTAGATTAGATTTGAGTCACGCCAAATCGAAAAATTTCGAATCATCGAGATGTTCTGTAAATCGTACCAAATGCCTCCTCAAGAAATGTTCTTCTAACATCAGGTCCATTGTGCAGGAGACCTGATGATAAAACAAGAATTTAAGGAAGTCGCGCTGCCGGATTTTCTTTTGATTCCGTTCTGAAATATTCTGTCCCAAAAGGCGGGTAACCGTACTGAAGTGGAGACTGACAATATTTATAGTTGTAAGATTATTAGACGAGGGCTTCGCTCTCGAGTCCAATATGGAATTAACTAACACCATATATACCATATTAGGCCACCAACAAACTGTGTAACGAATTTATCTTACCGACTGCTGCATCGATGCACAGAACTAATAACAATAGCGATCAAAATTAAATGAGAAAATTCTCACAATGTGTTCACGTGTCTTTGCCTTGTCACAATCTATGGGAGGGTACAGGCACTCTCCCATAAATTGTAACAAGGCAAATTCATACATACTAAATACTTTCATTTCGAAGGTAACATGACACACATCCACAGAATATGAAACCTTTTAAGTTGCCTAATCTGCACTTCCGACCAAATATGGGCTTCCAACACTCAATCTTTCAACTTGAAGCGTTTATCAGCTACCGCAATTTTGAATAATCAATGAACAAAGGGGAGATTACCTATAGCTGCCAGAGTATGTTGATGTTGACAGGCAGTACATGGTTTTATATGCAGTCTGCATCTGACGTCTTTGAACCAATGACATTCCCAGATAATTGTAGGAGGTAAGATGTGGTGCAATATCTGCAAAATGAAGCCCGATGAGTTTTCATTTAGTTTCGATCCGATTGGAAACATTCTGTCTGATTCGATTGAGGATTCGATTCGAGCCACAACTTTAGATCTCACAAGGCCCTAAATCCCAAGTATCGTTAAAGAATAAAATAGACATCTCAGATATTTTCTTACACTTTCATTTTTAGTAACTCAGAATGGATGAAGACGGAGAGAAGTTGCAGGAGTTGTACGAGTTTTCGTCTCGACCAATCACACCAGGGGAAAAGTCAACTAACGTCCCAGTAAAATTTCAAGTCGTAACGCGCACCAGTCCATGCGTGACATCAGAATGTATTTCTGTGTCTTCGTCAGCCTCTCTGCTCACGGTACGAAAGGTGATTGCTCCAAACTTTCGACACCATTTCGATAAAGGCTTTATTTTCCTCAGAAGAAACCGAGAGGTTCTTTGCACTCAAGAACACAGAACATCACTTTTTGATATACTACCAAAAGTTCCATTTGAGTCGAAACCAGCTGCAAATTTCCGGTTTCCTAATGTGAGGTACAAAAAGGTAAGTTGTTGTTTTAGCATATGTTTAACCGGTTGTATAACCGAGGGTGAGTGTGTGTGTGTGTGTGTGTGGGGGGGAGGGGGGGGGGGGGGGGGGGGGGTCTTGTATCCGATCCATTCTTTCCGAAAAAAAGAAACCAAGTGTACAATCATGCTTGAAATCTCAACGAACATTTTCTAGTTATTCAAGAAAGTTTTTTATATGTGTCGTCTGCAAGTCGTGTTTGGTTATTATTTCAAACTTTTGAGGTATATTCCATGTCAGTTCAGAGAGAACAATTGGAAGAGTTCATATTTATTATATGGGGGTAGACCAATTAATATTTTCAGCGTGCTGCCGTGGGCTGCATGTTAAAAATATTGCATGATCATCCAACACATGAACTTAGCAGCCATCTACGTTATGAAATTATGACGTATCATGTTCCTGGTGCCAGAAAAGCGACCTCTAGGGTTCAAAGAGTTAAGGGATAAAATGGGAAACTGGCGTGTATTCGTACATTTGCTGATTTACGCAAAAATATGCGCCGTGCCACGACAGGCCATCCTCAACTGCTTACGGGGAATATAATGTTTATTGGCGTGCACGTGGGAAAGCGACAGTCACTTGTTTAGAGCATTAGATTTAAAACAAAAGGTTGACAGTTCGATCCTGACCCGCATAATTTGCGCAGTGTCCTCGGGGAAGACACTCAATCCCGTTCGCTCATGTGGGGCCAAGGTGGCGTCATGTATTGAACTCGCCTTCAACCGCTAATAACTTTGTATATGCCGGGTTAGTACATTTGAGAGTCTCGCAGTTTCTCGCCACTGCTCGATATTTGTCTCGCTAATCCAGGCTCTTGAGAGTTTTGTAAAAGCCCAATAAAGAATGAACGAAATATTGGGGCCCTCTTACCATACATTTTCTTTTTGACACCTCTAGTTAACTGGTAGAGTGTTAAATTATTTTTGGCCATCAAACCTTGTACACATGTCTTTGCCTTGTTACAATTTATGGGAAAGTGCTTATGGGCACTCTCCCATAAAATGTAACAAGGCAAACCCATATTGACTAATAATATCACTTCAAAGATAATACAAAGCACCGGCACTGAATATGAGCCTTCAAGTTGTGGTCCCTGCACTTCAGAATAAAGCCCTAATATGGGTTTTCAGCACTCTAACCAGTTAACATCTGGGACTCAAGAAAATGGTGTTTCTAGGAATCCAGTCTTCAATATTTCCCCCACCAACTCGAACTATGGTTGGCCTGGTGCACTTTGGACACTTTAATCCTCTCTCTCCGGCAGGCCCTTTCAATGAGTTTGCCTCGTCGCTGATATACCCAAATAAAACACTTGGTACTTTCCCGTCTCTCCTGTGCTGGCGACGAAAAATTCTCATTTTACGGTCAGAAATTCGATGTTCAAACGGCACCTATGCTGAAAATAACTTTTATTATAATTTACTTTTTTTTTTTTTTTTTTTTTATTTACAGTTTTCACAGTAAATTAATTCAAACACACACACTATATATATATATATATATATATATATATATATACAAAACAAAAATACAATGTGTAAAGAATACTTCCAATCGAAATTCAACATGGGCTTATGTGGTTATAGAAGACACTTAAATTTAGCTAAATATTTTAGATATTGTCTCCCATCTCAGTTTGATTTTGTTTACCTTGCCGAACGAGTATAAATAGAGTGAGTATATATAATTTACTTGAACATGGCGAATTTGGTATTGAACGCCGATTTCCTGATTTAGATTTGATTGGCTACAAATATTATATTCTTATTGGAACATAACTGTCACCACTCAGATCTATGTTTCCGATAATCTATAACGTTACTCGTTGTCTTTTCGTTGTCGCGAACAACGAAATTTATATTAGATTATAACGAAAATTTAAAATTTATTTCGGAGTAACGAAATTATGTTTCGTTAAAACTAAATAATATCGATATCACCTACCACTTCCCACTTTATAGACTTTGTAAATATCAATAAAATAAAAATTGCATCTCTCTTGTGAAAGATAAATACAGATTATTACAACAGTCGGTTAGTCTGGGTGAGATTCCGCCGAGTTAACGATACCAGATCAGCAAGGACGCCGTATGCGTCGTGTGGAGCGGAATATGACAATCCAGATTAACTGTTGTAATAAATTGTTTATTTTTGACGGCGAATCATAAAAAATTGAATATGACCTCTCAAATGTAAAAAAAAGCCATATGAGTTTGGGGTACGTGACAGCTGCTACTTATTCCTGGTTCCTTATTCGACATTCGTTATCAACCGATAAAATCGGTTGATAAAGGATGTCGAATAAGAAATTGGGAATAAGTAATGGTTGTCACGTCCGTAGTGAGTTTTGAAGAAAAGATACGCAAATATTCTCGTCTGTACCCGACTTCTTAGGAAATATTTTTCAGTTTCATCAATCTGGAGTTTATTGTTCGAGATTTACCACTAAGATAGGCTAAATTCATGTTTTATTTACAATTATTTTACAGAGAAATGCGATTCATATACTTTCATTCAGATTTTCCTCACAAGCTGTTTCATACCCACTCTCCGCTCCATGCCATTCAACAACCTGTTCCATGCCATTCAACAATGTTCTTAGTTCTTAGTACGTTTCTTACACTCTCCCTTGTCGTCGAACATATCCCAATCGCAAACTACCGCTCACGGATCTCAACCTGGACACCTCTTGTAAACTAGTTCCAAACTGTTTTGTATTACACTCTTTTATGCCTGTTCCAATAGTCAAAATAATAGGGCAACTCCTCTAGTTAGGACTGACTGCATGAAGTAAAGGAAGTATAGGATAATGGGTTATTCTCGTAGAGGGACATCTCATGCTGTTAAGATACCACAAACTTCATTTGCAGCAGTGAAGATCTCCGCACCTGATAGCAATTGCCTGAAAAAATCATAACCTGTAGCGAGGTTTAGAGACTGAGCCTGAGTCCTTCATGAGATACACACCAAATCATGACCATTGTTATCTATCCCACCCCACCAGTCCCACCAACAAACACACACACACGAGAAGAAAAACTATCTTCGCTACTGAAAAAGGGTCAACTTCCGGATGACGCCACAATGTACCGTCGAGTTATTGATGAATGGCATCGCTTGCTCTTTCTCGACGAACCAGGTTCCTGATTGGTTGTTGCTAACACAATGTATTTATTGTTCTTGGTAGAAGAATGAAATGACGCCGATCCTCACTCGGCGTTAGTTTATCGAGTTACTAAAGAGAGATTGTAGTTAAGGGGAGACAATTCTTAATAATTTGCTAGTTTTGATACCCAAGGCATTTTACATGGACGAAGTTTTTTTCTATCATAACAACTCATTGATCAGCTTTGGTATAAAGACCACGTACATCTGCAAAATATATTATCTCGGAAAAACACACCGGAAGTCGTTATATGTTGCCATAATGTATAAGCTTGAAATTTTTAATCTATCTAACTATTCTTAGTACTGCATCGAATTTTCTCCCCTTTCAAATTTGACAACGCCAAAGTGTTTTGTTTTCCCTCTCACAGTTGTTAGACGCATTTGTGTGCGAATTTTTTAGTCTTTTCCACAAGTAGACTTATTATCTTTTTGACCAATATTTGCACCTTCCATATATATACCACCAATCGTCAGCGCAGGTGATTGTATGCTGAATGCTACTCTGAGTGTGAAGCTTTATATCACACCTGACCAATGTGAAAAAGATACTTTATTTCAGCATATAAAATCATATGTCAAAAGAAAACACGACCTGAGAAAATTGTTCTAAAATTATCTTCATCTTTTTAACCGTATCAATGCTGAAACTGCCAATGGATCTTCAATGTAATTTCTAGAACAGCGATGGAAGATTCAATTACCATTTAATGAGCTTTCTACTTCATACAAGAGATGAAAGGAGATATTTGTCACTTTATCGGAGTGTGAATGTGGGATGGGCGTGTTCACACGCCCATCCCATTTTCATACTCCGATCGAACGACGGAAAATTTATTTCAATTCGTATAATTTATTTTAGAGTGGTCGGCTGCTCTATAAAATAACCAGAAGCCGTTGAAGTATCCGCCATTTATATACTTTTCACAAGCATCTGCATATTTATACATAAATGGTAAATGGTTGAATGAATGGTAAATGTTTTGATCAGGTCGGATTCTGTTATTTGTGCTTTGGGTTTAATGGCAATTTCAACATTATAAGTCATTCCGTGCTGTACGATTGCATGTGCGGAAGAAGTCGGAGTACCCAAAAGGAACACCCGAGCAATGTTTGAATCTGTGGAACTCTTAACTATCTCAACACGAGTGGGGTTAACATGGGTTAAAGGCAAGTGCGCCGATGGCATACGGCGCTGACCGTAGACGTACACCACGTCGATGCACACTTTCCTTCAATAATTGCTAACCCTGCTTGTGCCGGGATAGTAAATGTACACGACATTGTTCAGTGCTCTTTGCGCCGGGTAGTTCAGCTCTTCTACACAAAATATAATATAATCCAGGCTGTTGAAAGTGTCATTAAACCCCAATGAAAAATAAACCACTCTAAATATACACGGTTAACCTTTATCTATCAAATATTTAGAGGTGTAGGAGTGAGTAGACTTTCACTGCAGTCGTAACAAACAACCTTTGTACAGACGACCATTTTATTATTATCAATATTTGCTGAATAATGTGGTCTCGAATCATAATTTGGTCCGTTTTGGTCCGTTCGGTCCGCTTTGGATGCATTTCGGCACGTTTCTGGTGCTTCACGGCTCGTTTGGGTCCTTTTCGGCCATTCGTCTTATTCCTTACACCCCCTCCCCACTCCCCGGTATTTGATAGATCACACACAGCTGGTTGATCCAGCTTCAGTCTTTGGAGCGCACAGTGTACCCACCTACCATATAGGTGTGATATGACTACGATTCAGCTGTTTGGGAGTGTCTCCAGGTAGAATAGTAGAGGTGACCATACTGCTTTTAAACCCAATCAATCTGCTTCTGCACAATTTTTCTCTTTTATGACTGCATCACATTACTAGTGATCAAGATCAGGGCCACTTTTAGGCCCCTAGAAGCGAGCAAGTTATGATGTAAGCGTGTGTTCGAAAACTTTGAATAGACTTATAGCTGTTTTTAAACCACCCAGTCACTGATCACTTCCGCTGTTATTGGCTTTTATCATACGACTCGTCCGTTTTGTTCACTTTAAAACATTTGATATTTTGTTTTCATATTAATCAGTGATAAATAAAGCCTTCCGTCAATTTCATTGGACAGTTTCCAAACTAGAAAGTTTGATTGGCTGAATAAAATAAAACTGGGCCACATTTTCATAATTTGCATAATTAGAGTTGGGAGCTTTCATTGGTCAATTTCAAAACTGGACAATTTGATTGGCTAAACAAAATACAACTGTGTGACATTTGCATAATTTCAGTAGGAAGAATTGAAGTTAACTGTCCTATTTAGGGTGGGTTGCATGTATATTGTATTAATCTTTTACCTACAAGAAAAACGCCATTCATTTTTTATATTTTCACTTTTTGCTTCCAAAACATAGGTTATGACCCCTCATTGGAACGAGCTCGATGAGCTCGTTCCAATTAGGGGTCATAACCTATGTTTTGGAAGCAAAAATGAAAATTTTTAGTTATACGAGGATGTTTTTTTCCAAAAGCCGTCTGCAACTCAAGTTGGGTGATGGGTTAAAAAGTCATTCTAAGTGGGTAATTTGTGCGTGTGTGTGTCTTATGATAAATAGAATATGAAATGAGTGTTTTTCTCATATAATATTTATGAAACTCGTCCGAATTTTCCATTTGGGTTCGCCGGAGGCTCGCCAAAACGGAAAATTCTTAGACTCGTTTCATAAATATTATATGAGAAAAACACTTATTTCATATCCTCCATATATATTTTTGTTTTTACAGTAGTGGTGTAGTAAGGAGAGTATGTACCCATTAAACCTCTTCTGAGGCTTGTAATCATTATTTTCTTCACTTCTTACTCTTACGACTACCAGCTGCCCATACTGTCAACTGCTAGCTCCTGTCATTGTCAGATAGCACTGATCTTTCGGCTACCGCCTTTTATCATTCTCACTACTATTGGCAGCACTACTTCATACGAAATTTAACACTTTAACTCTACATATTCCTCCCATTCCTCACGACCGAACTATTGCTGTTCGTTTCCATAAGATAAGAGGCCAAGAAGAAAAGATCTCAATGAACCTTCTTTTAATGGCTTTCTCCCCATCTGTGTATACGTAGGCCACCAGTTCCACTATCGAAAAATCACTTTTTGCGTTAATAGTCCATGCAAGGGCCTATCCACCAGTCAATCCAAAAGTGATCTCCAAAACAGTGACATCCAGGGCAAAATACAAAGGGAACCTACTGGACCCCAAACCGTAGTCTCAACTGCCTCCTACTGGCTGGGTTCCGGTAGTCCCAAACAGTGGTGACATTCTTCATAAGAGGACTAAGAGAAAATGTATGTCGCCTACCCTGGGTATTTTAGAACCAATGATACCAGTATCAGAGATCAATATTGCACTCTAAAATCAGATGGGTTAAAACCAACCCAAATAAATTGTGTTGTTCATTGAACCCATTTGATTTGGGTTAATTTTTGACCCAGCTGATTTTAGAGCGTGGGGAATTCGAAGAATCAGGACTATTAGATCATGTTTCATTTTCCCACTTTTCTCGCACCCCACTGGTAACAACGGGATGCCGTTATATCGTGGCGCATGATGGGTAACACGTGGAAGTTCTTGTTTCTTGGAGGCGGCCACCTTGGATTTTCTTGGTGGCACATTGGTGTCATGGAGCAATGGTGATGCTATAGACACGCAGGGTTGTATTCTCCAACCAGAAAACTCTTTCAGTATAGTAGTGACGGTTTATACCATTTTGGACTGATTTTAACAATGGAAGTGCCATTTTGCCTACCTACAATTTTATACAATACCATGATGGGGTGTGAGGTCACTGTATGGCGGATTGTTCTTATGGTGGTAGCGCAGAAGAAAATCCTTCTTTTGTTATCACTTTTACTTTTTTACACCTGCTCCATTAACTCCTAGTTATTATAAGTTATCTCCCCCGACATGTATGGTATATGGAGATTTAATACCTGCATGTCGGTTTTTAAACACTGAGTCGCAGGCGAAGTGTTTAAATGAGACATCCAGGTATTAAATCTCCATACACCATACATTTTGGCGGAGATAACGTTTTCGTCCTGTTTGAAACACAATACAAACATAGTGGAAACAAATCTGTGAACGCATTTCTCACGCTCTGCAATCAGTTTGACCAAATTCGTGAATAATTGTTTTGTTTATACAAACGCAGAAGACATTTTGAGTTACATCCCTTTGGTCGTTAAGGAAGCGAGTAAACCGTATCATGTTGACATATCGTCCTCTTCGTCCACTGAGTCCCAGTGTGTTCTTTGTGCCTACTGGCACATAAAACACATTGGAAATCAGAGGACGATGTTTGCGCTTATTTTATTTTTCTCAAGTTTCATTTAATTATTCGACTATTTAATTTATAACGGCAAAATATGATCGAATTGTCGGACATCTGATGATATTTGTGACTGTTTTCAGGTTTTGGGGTTCGATTTTAATATCGAGGCGAACAAAAGCGGAAAGCTTTCATTTCAACCATATACTCCCGATGTTTCGCGCGCGCTTATACCCTGGATGTTGCACGCTCTCATATACCTTGGATGTTGGGTGCACCACTTGCCATGGCTATTTGTCCAAGGCATTCTGACCAATCCAAAGATAGAATTTATCGGGATATAGGGACAAATCGGACTATCCTTTTCTGCTGCACTGTCTAAATGGACGTATCAAATATCACACAGTGCTCGATTCTCTCGGTCTACACATCGTTCTATCCCTTCCCAGAATATGTGTCTCTGCGACTTCTTTGTATTCGTGTGAGCTCAAGTGTTTTTGAAATAGTGATGTAGTAATCGCTCGTCTGCCTCGTCTGGGTATTTGGGAATCACACCTACCCACTGTTTGGGACCACTGCGACAGGGACGCCTGAATTCAGTTTCCCAGACGGGAGATGGGGGACTAAGCCCCCAACCACCCCTCATGGTATCATCCCTGGGAGATGAGTTTGTTAATGATGATTTTTATTACCTGGTAAACGCATACAGGGATAATACTGCCCTCGCGTAGATTACGACCACATTTAACGGCGACTGTACTATAGGTACGATTATCCCTACTCCACATTGCAGGCAGTTGAATAGTAGTCTAGTCATACGACACGCATAAGATGAGAAGAGATTAACGTTTACCCAACGCAGACGATATCAAAATTTATTATTTTAAATATCATTTTTTTTTAATTTTTCAAAAAATTTCAACAAAACCATATCATGTGACCCCTCATTGGAACGAGCTCAATGAGCTCGTTCCAATGAGGGGTCACATGATATGGTTTTGTTGACGTATTTTGAAACATTTAATTTTTTCAACTGCTCAATTTGCATATTACGTGGGCGGATGCGGGCGATTCGTTTGGTAAAGGGTTAAAAGATCGGAAAATTTCGAGAAATTGGTAAAGAATCTTGACAGTTTGAGAAAAGATCTCGACATTTTGAGAAAAGATCTCGAAATATTGAGAAGAGATCTCGAAATTTTGAAATAATATCTGCAAATGTTGAGAAAGTATCTCAAAATATTTAGATAGTGTCTCGAAATTTTAAGAAAAGGTCTCGATATATTGAGATAGTATCTTGAAACTTGAGAAAAGATCTCGAAATTTTGAAATAATATCTGGAAATGTTGAGAAATTATCTTAAAATATTTAGATAGTGTCTCGAAATTTTTAGAAACGATCTCGACATATTGAGATAGTATCTCGAAATTTTCGAAATTTTGAGAAATGATCTCTAAATTTCGAAATTGTATCTCGAAATTTTTAAAAAAGATTTCGAAATATTGAAATAGTATCTCGAAATTTTGCGAAAAGATCTCGAAATTTTGGAAAAAGGTCTCTGAATGTTGATATGGTATCTCGAAATTTGCGAAAAGATCTCGAAATTTTAAGATAGTATCGTGACATTTTGAGATGAATAATTTTTTTTTGCATGTCCTACATTAGCCAACGTACAAATTGAATGTTATTACAGAAAATTAAATTATATTCGATTGACAGCAAACAGGTTGGTCGGACATGACCTACGCCACGTCTAAACCTTTCCCATTTTTTAGTGCGCGAAATCAAGCATTTTGCCATTGTTTTAGTAAACTGCATTATCATATTATATTTATTTTTACAGATAAAATTTTAGTCTCCATGCTTTCTAATGCTAGTTACTTCACGTGTAACAGTGTCAGACCTTTATTCCGAAGTCACATTACTCCTAATGTGCATTACACCGAATGGCCGATATTCCGAAGGTCCAATATTCCGAAGAACTGATATACTGAAAACCTGATATCAACCCTTTACCCAACGTAACCGCAAAAAACAGCCAGCGCTATTCTCAAAAATTGCCAGTTAACTTTCATTATTTTTTTCATTTTTTATCTCCAAAACATAGGTTATGACCCCTCGTTGGAACGAGCTCGTCGAGCTCGTTCCAAAGAGGGTCGTAACCTATGTTTTTGAGACAAAAAATGAAAAAAATTAGTTATTTGAAATTTTTTTTTTTGCAAGTGTCGTCTGCTTTTCATGTTAGGCGAAGGGTTAAAGAAAGCCAAGGGCCGATATTTCGACGGCACACTACTCCGAAGGTTAAATACTCTGAAGGCCCCATTTACCCAAGATGCACTACTACGAAGTTCCGATTATCCGAAGATCCGATTCTTCTACGGTCATTCAGGCAGTCGGAGTATCAGAGTACTGGGCCTTCGGACGATTACGCTTTCAAAGTATTGGTTTTGTAGACTATTGGGCCATGGTAGTATTATACCTACGAAGATTCGGACCCTAGGGGTATTGTGGCTTCGAAACAGCGCGTAATCGATGCGTCGAATGTACCGTACATGTTCTAGAGAGCCCTTGTAAAAGGACCACCATGTTACACCATGTATTGTTCCCAAATACCATGGTGTACCATGATACAATGCTATTAGCCTTTTTTATCTCAGGGTCAGTGTTATATCCTGATATACCCACTAGGTCTCTTTTTCTGATGTGTGTGCCATGTACAATCGAGTCACGGTTTGAAATATTCTTCCTTTTCAACTATCTTCCAAAATGAGATGCTTCGCGTTGCAAAATGCTTGAAGTACATGAAATAAACCGAACCGGCCAAAGGCTGCATTCATTGGGCATACGCAACTAAATTTGTCTACGTTTGCAGATAACAAACTAGAGGAATACACATGTGGGCACGTGCCCTTCCCACATTGCTACATCGATCCACCACCTCTGTGTGTCTCATGAAGTTTAAACAAAACAATTAAATAACTATTTAATCAATTTCAGTTGCCCTTTGAATATGATGGGGGACGATACATGGTGGAGTGTGCCTGTTTGGTATTCCTGTGTGAGCGGAGCTCCGTCAGTCACTGGGCGCAAGAAGATCTTAACCGTGAACTTGGCGCTTCAGAGGTGGAAGGGTTTGGTTTTATACCACTTGATATTGTATCGTTGAAGCGTTCGCTCGCAGGTGAGGAATTTTATTTCAACTCCATAGAAGCGGTATGCTGACGTTGACAAGAGCATGTGGGGGATATCCAAATAGTAAATACCCTTACTTAGCGGGGGAGGAATTCGTCACATACAGGTGAATTGTGCACTTGGTGATACCTTCTTGAAATTTGGCACACTGTTAGTGTAGGCTATGAGGTTCTCAAAAACGATCGGCTACAAGTTGACACCGACCGGTGGCGACCAGTAGCGGCACAATCCAAAATGGCCGCCAGCGGCTGAAGGGAACCTCCTTTTCGACGGTCTACCGACTATACATCCGATTGTAAGGGCGCGAAAGTGAACTCTGATCCACGAACGTGTTGGAAACAGACGTGGGAGATGATGTAGAATAAAACGAGATTCTCTATACGGACGCATCAATTTCTTGGAACTTGAAAAGAGCGTTGTTTCTCCGGGATCAGCGTCATTCAGGCAAACCTGAATGACGCTGATCCCGGAGAAACAACGCTCTTTATGAAGCAGTCTCTTTGCCATACAATCTCTTGTTTGGCGTAATTCCGCAAGCAATTCTGATTTGTCTGTCGAAATTAATTCGAGAACGCGATTGTTCACAAAAATCATTCACAGAATGAGTGAGAATCCTCTTCGTGTACGGACTAGTACTGACTGGGAACGTTGTTGCTTTTGCCAGCAAGACAGTTCCAAGAAATTGATGCGTCCGTATAGAGAATCTCGTTTTCATGACGCCTATAAAGCTATTGAGGAAGACATAACGCGCTTCCTAGATAATGGCGTTGAGCTTCCATATAATTTGACCATTGATTGTTTGATGAGAGAGAGTGATGAGTGTATGTCGATGTCACTGTTGACGAATAAGGCAATATATCATAAGACATGCCGTGACAGTATTCGGACTCACATCGTACAGCGCGTGCTACACAAGCGAGAGCGAAATGAGGCAGTGGCATCCTGCTCCACGCTGAGTCCTAAAAGAACACGGACAAGTTTTGAATCTGGCTGTGACAGGAAACTGCCCCAGTGTGTTTATTGTCACAAACGCGAAGGTGACAGCAGTGAGCCTATTTGCAGATCAATGTCTGATAACAATAAACTCAAAATTATGGCAAAGGAAGCCGAGAACTGGGTTGTTTTTTCTCGGGTCAATGCAGCATTTGATTCCGCTGCTAGTGATCTTTACTATCACAAAACCTGTTATTGTAAGCTTGCCAATGAAGCACGAGCGGCTAAATCTAAAAAGTCGAAGAACGCCGAACATTCCGCGTCAGGCCTGCCCTATGACCCTCTCGTTATGGCAGAGCTCATAACATTTGTTGAACACAACGATTCCGCGATGAAGCTTGTCGATCTCAAGAATCTGTACAGTCGGAGGTTGAAGCAAGTCGGTTCTGATTGGCTTAGTGAAGAAATACATTCCACTCGATTCAAAGAACATTTGTTGCAGAAATTGGGCGATGGCTGGGACGCCTTCACACAGGGTAGAGATGTGTTTATTTCAAGTAGGTTTCGAGTTGGCTCCTTGTTGTCCGAATCTTTAACTCGTATAGTGTCTGAGGAAGAGGCAAAAAAGATAGTTGATGTGGGTCTTCTTCTGCGTAAACACATACTCATATCTCAAGCTCCTTTCACGGGATCATTTTCATCTTATTGCTTGAGCGAGCCTGTACCCAACTCACTCCTGACTCTTCTTAGAGTTCTACTTGAGGGCACATGTAGTATACAGAACTTAGGCGATGATGAGACTGTTAATGCCAAGACTCGAGTGGCTTGTACTATTTCACAGATGTTGATCAGCAATTCAGCGAAACGCTCCGAACATGCACAAAATGTTCACCAGAGACGTGACAGAGAAACTCCAATGCCTCTTTATGTGGGTTTGAAGTTGCATGCCCATGATCGTATGAAAAATCTTATCAGAGATTTTCATCAAATGGGACTCTCTGTCTCTTATGATCGCGTAATGGATGTTCGCAGGAGTTTCGCGAGAGCTGTTTCACTGCGGTTCAAGAACGAAGGTGTTGTAGTCCCAGCTAACTGCAAACGTAATGTTTTCTCGATAGGAACCACTGATAACATTGATGTATCTGGTAGATCTGATATGCATGGTACGTCCATCACACTCATTGGTCAACTGAGCAGGGACAATGTGGGTACTGATCCCCCACCACTGAGTTTAGATGTTCCAGAAGACACACAAATTGAACTCCCAGACGACTATGCATTTGTTCCTTTCGTTGAAGACTTTGGTGGGGACATCAGGCTTGAATCTCCAGATGAATGTAATGTACGGCCCAATGAATATGCAGATTTGAACGTGGGAGAGAATGACTGGTTGTCTCATGTGTCACAGATCAGCAATAAAGGGAAGGTTGATGGCAGCTGGCAGCTTGATGAAGTCCCTGTGACCTTTTCAGGCTTCTTTTCAAAACATGAAGATCAAGACAATGTCAAACCTCGTGCAGTTATTGGGGTATTCCCTGTTTTCAGTGAGCAGAAAGCGGACTCACTCAGTATGCAGAAGCATGCTATGTATGTGGTCAGGGAAGCTACTGCTTTCGTAAACCCCGGCCAGATACCTGTCATTGAAGGTGACTGTCCGTTGTATGCCAGGCAGAAAAAATGTCAATGGCTGTTCCCAGAGGAGATAGGTGAGGATCGAATGGTGTGTATGATTGGATTCCTGCATCTTGAAATGTGCACCCAAGAAGCTGGTGGTAAGCTTATGGGTGGTTCTGGTTGGGAGCGAATGTTTCACCTCGCAAAGATATTCACACCCGGTGTAGCATCATCCCTACTTGGTGGGAAACATGTCAAGAGGACGCGACAGGCATATCTTCTCACTCTAGCTTGGCTTGAGATCCTCAGAAAGAATGCTTATGAGATTTACTGTCAGCAGACTGGGCCCCATGAGTCATTTGAAATGTGGGAACAGAGGATTCTTTCACAATCTCCAACTGCGCGCTATTGGGGTGAAATCGTTCGGAACTTTCTCTTGACAAGCTGTCAATTCGTTCGGAACCAACGAATCGGTAACTGGCCTGGTACACTGTGTTCTATCGATGAGTTGTGCAGTTACTTTTTTGCCCTAGGACATACAAATTATTGTCGGTGGGTCCCCGTATTTCTGAGAGACATGTCTCAGCTACCCAGGCGGCATCCTTCAATCCACAACAAATTCATGGAAGGCCATTTTGTGGTCCAGCGTAGTGAGAGGAAGTTCAGTATGATGGGTTTAGATCAGAGCCAAGAACATAGTATCCATCTACTCAAAGAAGACAGTGGTCCAAAAGGTCTCTATGGCCAGGCTGAAGAGAAAGTCGTTATTGAGCTTTCAAGGTCAGAAGTTCTGCGTGTTATAGATGAGTATGAATATGCAAGTTTCCACACAACATCATCAGATAACACGGAACACCCGGAAAGTTCGGTATCAGAGCAGAAAAAATTTCTGAATCAATTGAAATCTCTCCTCGATCTGGTGAATCAGGGACTCATTATCAACCCTTATGATGAAACTAGTGGTCAGCTGGTGACATTAGATACTGGTGAATATATGGACCCCGAAGTTAGTAAGAGTTTACGGTCATTACCCGAAAGGGGCAAGCATTTATATTCCACTTTCTTGAAGGAAAGGCTTGTGGAATGCACCGTACCCCTGAATGATGTTATTCCCAAGGCAAATATATATACCTTCCTTAACCCACCCCCAGCCAACCTGGACAAAGGCCGAGACAAACTCATGTCAAGTAAAGCAACTGCCGCAATAGTTACCCAGATGTTCGTTTCACTGCAAGCCCGGCCTGATTCAAACATGGATGAGTTTTTCATGCACGAGAATGCACGTGATCCGCCAGCATTATCCGATAGAGGTAAGCTACGGAGTGGGACAAAATCTCAAATTCTCAATTGTTTACCAGCTATTCCTGCACAAGGGAAGAATTCAGCAGCTAGACAAGCTTCAGTTGTCATCTTGGATATGCCTGCTGTAGTCCATGTAATCAAACCACAGAAAGCGGATCTGTTTGGAGAATATGCTCGATTGCAATTATTGCCATACATCGAATCTCTGATTAACACGAACACCACAAGGGTTGATGCGATCTATGACTGTTACCCCGAAGGCAGTTTGAAGAATCAGACGCGAGCAAAACGCCTCGGTGAGACAGCAGTTAGGTTGATACGGGTGTCCGAGAACGTCCCTTTACCTAAAGGGAAGAATTGGCAGGCATTCTTGAAAGTTAGTGAGAATAAAGACGAATTTTTCAAGTTCCTGTCTGCTGAACTGCTGAAATTAACATCAACATCCGAGTACCAGTTGTTAACGACATCAGGAGAATATGTACTATGCAATAAGGATGTTAGCTTATGTGACATATCTCCATCGAACCACGAGGAAGCAGACACGCGCATGATGCTTCATCTCAACCATGCAGTCTCACAAGGTCACAAAATAGCTTTTCTTCGCACGGTTGATTCTGATGTCGTCATTCTGTCTTTGCACCATTTCGCAACATTCCGTGACCTTGGACTCAGTGAGCTGTGGATTGGGTTTGGAATTGGAAAGGCATATAAAGATATGCCAATTCATGAGATAGCTTCACAACTTGGACCTGATTACTGTAAGGCCCTGACTTTCTTCCACGCCTTCACAGGTTGTGATGTAACATCCAGCATGCTCGGCATTGGGAAGAAGACAGGATGGAATGCATGGATGAATTTTCCCGCATCAACTGAAATGATGATAGAATTGACTGAGAATCCGCAAGTCTTTTCAGAGGATTCCCCTCATATGCAGCATATCGAAAAACTCACCATACAGATGTACAGTAACAGTTGTGTCAGTACACGTGTCAATGATGCGAGACGGCATATGTTCACACATGGCCTTAAGTCTATGGAAAACATCCCGCCCACCAAAGCAGCTCTGTATCAACATGTAAAAAGGGTAATTCTTGTGTCATCTTTCATTTGGCATCGTGCTCTGCAGAAACACTTATGTGTGCCAGACCCATCACAGTACGGATGGGAGTGGAATCCACGTCTCAATATTCTGGTCCCATTTTGGACTCACCTAGGAGACGCAAGTGCTGCATGTGCACTGATGCTCCACTGTAGTTGTGCCAAGGCCTGCAAGGGCAATTGCAAATGCTTGAAAGCTGGATTAAGGTGCACACCTTTGTGTAAGTGTGAAGGTGGCTGTTGTAACAATATTGAGTAGTATACTGTCATGTTAGGACCAGTCATCTCCTATTCTGGTATTTTTTTTTCCATTTTCGGCCAGTTAACACATGTCATGTTTCTAGTTGAGTTGATTTTGCTAACAAATGTTCATCCCATGTGGCTTGCTACATTGTCCGGGGTATAGGAATACAGTTTTAGATTTCGGAAAATAGTCTGTTATTTACTGCACAAGACGGTGTTAATTCATGCATAGCATGATACAATATCCCCAACTATTTTGCCTCTGTACAACAGTTGATACCTTCGTTCACCCGTGTGTTCATCTATGGTATCCTTGTCTTTCTCTGGCCATAGGCCACATGTGACTAGTCAGTTCCTACTCCATAGCAAATCAACTTGGAAATCCTTCATCTTGTAGCGCACTCATGTCTCAATGAATCCATACCTGAGTTGATCTAATAAATCTAACGTAAGGTATCAAATTGCCATACCGGATCATATTTCGATAAGTTATTCGCTAAAACATTTCGACCACTCATCGACATCAAAGGTCATGTTTTGGCTCCCAGTGGTGGCTATATCTCTATATCCCTGGTAAAGTAGCATACCATGAGGGATGGGCATTAAGTGTCGGCAACATTAATCCTGACTTGGAACACACCACATCTTAACTGGCCGAAAATGAAGAATACTACTTGTAGTCAAAAAATATTCCTGTACCTCGAATGACTGCAAACATACACTCACCCCTTCTAGTCCCATTTTGCCAATGTTCTATACTGGCAAGATAACATTGTATAATTAACAACGGGAACTAATGCATCCCGAGTTCATTCCAGCACTGCCCTTGCTGGCAGACGTGTCGCTATGGTGTTGAGATTGAACCAGAACTCCTCTAGAAATTTGATAGTTTTATTTTCTTAGAAAATAAATCTATCGAAAATGCCGGAAGTTGAGAATAGACTGTCACTTTAATTGGATTATCAAATGTCCAAGTATCCCCACTGCTGCATACTATCGAGTACCCTTGTTCATGTGTTGACAGGAATCTCTCATACCATGTTCATTTGACCATTGCATTCCCGAGAAACATTCAACACTAATTTATCTACGGACGGACGATCATACTGACAGTCAGACACACAGACGCACACATCGACGGAAATTCTGATCCCATTATCCATTAATCTTCCCCCCAACTTGTTCCAAGGGCTTCACTCCATCATTCACATCAATTACAGCACATGTATGGTGTTAGGTTTGGAGCTTCAGTTGTGCGATCGGCGAAAATAGCTTTTTTTCGATCCGCTTGGCGGCCATTTTGGATTTCGCTGCTAGTGGTGGCTAGAGGATGGTGCCAACTTGTAGCCGATCGATTTTGAAATCTCTGATGCCTACCCTTACATCATGCCAAATTTCAGGAAGGTATCACCAAGTGCACAATTCTAGCGAATTCCTCCCCCGCTATACTATATCCAAATACTAAATACCCTTGGCATTCGACCGATTGGGGTAGGTGTAAATCCGATTTGTCCCTTCTGTTATGGCTGATAAACTACTTCAACTACATCAACAAGGCATGCCTTCATCGAAGGCATGCCTTGAAGATGTAATTGGAATATTAATCACATGGGCTTATGGTATCACAATACTAAATAATTTCTCATAGGCGATATTCAGACCCCCCCCCCCACCAACCGCCCACCCCCCCCCCCCCCCAAAAAAAAAAAAAATTAAAATGATCACATCACTTTAATCTTGGCATTCAAATATCTTTGTCAAGAATAGCCCTTCAGACAACTTTTTCTAACCCGAAAACCCGAAAACATGGGGCCACGTAACAAATAAGAGAGCACATACTTTCGGGGAATTCCCAACAAAAACACACCAATAGTCAATTTTATTTTTTAGGTTCAAAATGTTATCAAATGACCCTCTTTATTTACCTGGAATATTCAACAATAATACAAGATGTCAGTAGAATGCTTCAAATGTTTATTGAAAAAGTATATTTCCCTAAGGCTGCTTTGTCTTGGAGATTGCATCATTTCCAAGGCGGGTAACTCTAATTCAAATATTTACGACAGTGATACATAAATGTTCGAGAAGTTAGATTTTTGGAAATATTTTTGTGGATAAACAAAATATACATGTACTAGTCATGACGCAACTTCTTGTTTGATTAACACGTATCGTATCAGGATCCCATATTGGTCATGCTTGATCCCCAACAGCCCGAAAGGGATACTACAGACTCCCATTTGTATGGCCAAGCGTGTGCGTGACATGAATTCCAGAATCAAATCTTGTCTTGTTAGAAAATACATAATTACAAGTCGCAGCGAAATGTTTCGACTACGGAAATTCTTGAGGACTGCTCACCCCCCAACTTTGCGACACCCCTGCATAACACCGGTAATTTGTTCATTTGCCATCTCTCTTCTATTTGTATAACGCTGTCGTTATTATTAATAGCAGCAGCAATGCTACTCCCACTGGTAACCAGTGGCGTAGCCAGCCCAAAGCAAGTGGAGAGGACAAACTCGCACAGCCTGGCTTAGAGCCGTCCTAGAGCCGCCCTTGAATTTGTAACTGGGGGTGGTGTGTGCGGGAAAAGCTTTTCAGGCCGTTTAATTTCAGAATTGTGCGCGTCTAAAATTTGAGCCAGTAATCAAGGTAACAATAACCAGGGTTTCCACCAGAGGGAAATAAATGTGACCGATATGGGGCAGCGAATGGTCGGCCCTTGGTAGAAAAATTTTGAATTCCAGGGTTCAAAAACCCCCATCTCATTGCATCTGAGCGGATATTTTAAGGTTTCTCATGTATTGATGACTGTCTTCCTTTTCACCGAGATATTAGGACAAGCAATCTACAAATCTACAACCTTACCACCATGGACCTAACCCCCTTACGATTTTTATGCCATTTTTGGACATATTTCGAGGACCAACTTTGAAGGAAAGTGGGGGCACGCGTCCCCCCCCCCCCCCCGTGGCCACGCCACTGCAGTGGTAACCTTGCTTAATCCTCCACTTAACGCAATGAATAGTAACGGTCGATAGTTTCTTTTTCAGTTTTGCCTCAAAAACATGACTTTTAACCCATCATTAGAGCATCTCGGAAGGGATGAGTCAGAAGCTATATTTTAGAGAAAAAAATATGAAAATTTTCAGTTATTGAAGACATTGTTTTACTAGAATCGCCCTCTAATCGTGAAGGGGTGAAGGGAGCACGGTGCCCAGGGATGTGGCTAGAGGGTTTCAGCTGAGCGCGGGGGGGGGGGGGGGGGGCACCGGTGTAAATTCCAACTGTGGGTAGTTTCGATAGGTGGTTGCACTGCAGCGCTGGGTGATATCTTTTAACCAACGAATCGCCCACATCCGCCCGCGTAATATGCAAATACAGCTGCTGGAAAAATATTACTTTTCGAAAACTTTCAATAAAATCATATCACGTGAACCCTCTTTGGAACGATCTCGTCGAGCTCGTTCCAAAGAGGGGTCACATCATATGGTTTTGTTGAATTTTTTTTTTAAAAATTTAAAAAATGATATTCAAAATAATGAATTTTAAAATCGTGTGCGTTGGGTAGAGGGTTAAAGTGATTATATATATATATACACATTCTTATGAACCCTTCTGAAAATTTTCACTAGTCCTGAAACGGAAAAAGCATCATTTATAAAGTGTCTGGGTCAGAAAATTTATCGGATTGATGTCAGAGTCGAAATTTTGAGGCCAATATCAATTTTAGTGTAGGAAATTTGAAACTGAAGTTTCCAGTTGGAAATAAAAGATCAAAATTTCTCATCATTAAGTTGGAATTTTAATATTTTTCATGAACAATGTTAATTTATTGAATGTCCAACTATTTGATTTTTGACCTCGGAATTTCCAACTATTGAAAAAAATACTCCTAGCTGGGAGGGGGGTGGGGGAAACACCCCCCACACACACCCCCAGTCGCCACATCTCTGACGGTGCCTCGCCATTGGTTAGTGAATTCGACTTGATACCAAAAAGTCGATGGTTCGATTCTGGCCCGCATTATCTGTACTGTGTCTTTGGGAAAGGAACTTCTCCCGCCTGCCTATGTGGGGACATAGCGGTGCAGTATACTAAGGCGCTGGGCACCGAAACGGTACACTTGCCTTCAACCAATGCTAACCCTTATCGTGCTGGATTAATATGGAGAGTTACTCAACACTGTTCGATGGTTTTCTGTTCCTTCGACTGTTGAAAGTGTCATTAAACCCCAATAAAAAATAAACAAACATTTACTCATGTTGGTTAAAGGGTTAACATTCATTTTATTATCAGTGTTTCAAAAATCACTTCATTTGTTATCCTGGGCGGGTTCGGGGGCGCAATCGGCGCTCGTCTCCTGCTTTTGAAAACTCGGTTGTTTTTACAAGCGCCAAGACCGGAGAACACGGTACTATCCGCGAAAAAAAACATGGCCAAGCCCCACCGAATGTAGTGGTTGTCCATATCTTATCGCGCATAATATACCATACTCCTTGCATACAGCTATAACGCCTGTGCGGGTCTTCTTTGGGACGTCATAAATTGTCTTCCCTTTTCAACATTCAACGAGGCTATACAAATTGGGGTATAATGTGGCTGAAAAACAATGTGGTTACATGTGAAGACGCTACCGGACGGCCACATTGACCACCTATATCCCGGAGTGGCCCTCGGATCGCGCTATCCAGATGAATACCCATCTCGTGCTCTCTTGCTTGCCCCAAACGCACCACTTGGAGCGTAAGATTAATGTTTCCTCTCATGACCCATGATTGAAATACGGCGCCCCAAAATTCAAAATCCCAGATCCCTTACTCTTTATGACATCACTTATTATCAGGGTTGGTGATTTTTTTTTAAATCACATTTTTTTTTTATTTAAATTGACTTATTTGATTTTTATTTTCATACTATAAATTATTTACCAGAGGATACTTTTTCTCACATGATTTCTTTAGATGAGAGAAACAGAGTACATTGGCAGCAGTTTGTATCAAAGGCCGCCCAAAAGAATGGACACAAATAACTGATACTAAAACATTTACCTGAATACATTTGGCATAGAATGGACATTTATGATAGATGGAAATAGAGAAGAATAGTAGTATGTCATGTACCCGGACAGGTCTAGGTTGGATGATCTCATGGATGATCTCATGTGACGTCATAGTCACGTGACCCAGTGGCGCCATGTTGTGTTGTCATGGTAACCCACGTGAGCGGCCATGTTATGACGTCATCCCCATAGTGATACGTGGTGTGAGTGCGCATGCGCAGCGCGTGTTGTTAGGGTGATACGTGTTTCCGTCGTCCATTTTGTATACTGGAGGCCGACATCTTGGTTTCTATGGTAGCACGTGATTGCTATGTTACCAATGGCTTCTAACAAGACAGGGGTATGTTCGGAGGGTATGTTCGATTGAACAGGGGTAAATCTGATTACCGCAAACAACCCGACAATCCCTCCAAATCACCAAAATCCACCCAAAATCACAGAAATTGACTTTATACGGATTTTCCATGTTATTGGTTTTATTGACTTAGCACGTAGTGCCATAGAACTAAGGGGGTATAGGGGTGCGTTCGATTGAACAGGGGTAATGTTCTGGCTTTGAATTCGCCCAGATTCCCTTTTTGGATCCCTATCCCATAACGTTGTTCCCATTAAAAGACACGTTCCTTTGGTCATTACCCAGAATTCTCTGCTTCTATCTATATATGCAATACTTTTCGTCTATCTGGCCTGGTTTCTTTGTTCTAGAGTATACTCCAATAGCGTAGAAGAGCCTATTAACTGGAACAGCTTTGCTTATTATTACTATATTTAGCTATTCTAGTCTATTCTTGTTAGTTCTGACCCTATTCCAAGTACTCTTGTTGTTTCATTTATCTAGATCATTTATATAAATTATAACTAACCAATCACATTGCTTGATTTCCCATAACCTGTATGCAGATTTATCTCCCTTCTGTACAACAAAAGCCAATATCATTCCCAAAGCCAATATCATTCCCAAAGCCAATAAGCTATCGAGCAGTTACTGATAAGTCATTGCTCGAACGACTCGAAGCTCATCGAGCAAATGAGCCTTCGAGCAATTGCTCGATCGAGTGACTCGGCATATTGCTCGAATGACTCGAAGTCCGTCGAGCAAATGAGCTATCGAGTAATTGCTCGTTCGAGTGACTATTCGAACGACTCTTCGACTCATTTCAGTATTTGAGGATACCTATGGCCCGGCATTGTATTATTTGAGGACACCTATCGAGGATACATTTTATAGGATACTTATCTGAGGATACTATTACCTATATCACAAGGCATACCTATCCCAAATATCCCTTATAAGCTAAAGAGCAAGAGAGTAATTGCTCCATGAGCAATTGATCGATCGACTCGAAGCTCATCGAGCAAATGAGCCTAAGAGCAATTGCTCGATCGAGTGACTCGGTATATTGCTCGAACGACTCGAAGCTCATCGAGCAAATGAACTATCGAGTAATTGCTCGTTCGAGTGACTCCTCGAACGACTCTTAGACTCATTTCAGAAAAAGGGGTGCCGAAGGCCATATGTTTTCTAAAAAGGGGTTCCGAAATTGGGGTGCCGTCTGGAGAATCTTTTTTTTGTCAAATGTGCTATCGAGTAACTGCTCGATCGAGTGACTCGACATGCTGCTCGAACGACTCGAATCCCATCGAGCAAATGAGCTAACGAGCAATTGCTCGTTCTAGTGACTCCTCGAACGACTCTTAGACTCATTTCAGAAAAAGGGATTCCATAGCCATAGCCGTTTTCGAAAAAGGGATTCTTAAAAAGGGATTCTGTAAAATGGGATTCCTATTCGAGTCCGTAAAATCTGGATTCCGTGTTTTAACATAAGAATCATTGAAACTTGTGTTTTCTCATTGTTACAGCATTGCTGGAAGGGAGATGACTTGAAAATCATTTTTGATGCTTTTGACGCTAAAATCACTGATCGTTGTTCTCGGAGTTGATTTAGTATTTTTGATGGGTTCATTGAAAGATTATCATATATATGGTTTAAAATCTATGTTCACTTTAATATAATTTTATTCATATTAGCTGAAAATTATATAAACATATAAAACTTTCAGGAACATTTAACTTCCCTACAGCACGTTCCAGCAGTCAAGACACAGTGGGGTGTACACACTAAAAACTAAAGTGTTAAAACTGACACTTTCAAGGTGTTAAACCCATTCGAACTCATAGGGTTTGATTTTAACACTCAAAGTGCAATGCTTTAATCACTTAGACATTACAATCGTCAGACATCTGAAACTTGAATGGGTGGCACTTCCCATGTGTCTAGCATTGGTGGTTCTTCCAGAATCGTCCATAATTTGATTTGCGCTTGGTGAGCACATAATTAAAAGGACACAACGCAGATGACGCGGATCAGGCTCGAGAGTTCGAGCCTGATCCGCGATATCTGCGTTGTTTCCTTTTAAGTGTCGCGACATTACACTTGTCAAGTGGTATTATTGTCAACACCTGTCAAGTTCTGGGATATCTATACTTGAACAAAGTGCAAGTTCAGCACTTAGTAAGTGTTAAATACAGCACTTCAAGTGCAGTTTTTAACACTTTAGTTTTTAGCGTGTATATTCCCACTCCATAAGTTAGTTCTAACTGTCATAAACAAGGGCTAATTACTGTATTTCAACATTTAATATGTATTCCATCTTGTTTCAGCTCATTTCCAAGATGTTTTGAAAATATTTCAGAATATTTGTAAATTTTTTTTATAAAATTGACTGCACAATTTTTGTAGCGATTATTTGATTACGTCAAGTTGGTTAAATTAATTTATTACAGGGGCAAAAGTGACAACCGTTGGGCAAGTGAAGAACTTCGGTCACGGTACAGCTCTTTCGTAACTGTTGACACAGGAGTCAGAACCTTGGGGAGGGAGGGGGAGGGGACTAGTCCAAACATGACCAAAAAGCCCGTAGTTTAATATTTTGGTTTGAGTACGTGCTTAACAAACCAAAAAATTAACATGCAGTGTTTCAGGTCATGTTTGCTCCGAGAGGCTGGAGCGGCGGGGTGCGGGTGCAAGCCTAACCCAAGAATTATGGACTTCTAGCCCAAACCCGAGCCACCAAAGTTCCGAGCCCAAAGGTTACTACCCCAGGCCCCTACTCTCTCCCCGGCTCTGATCATACGAAAGCCAAACACGAAAACTAGTAAATCGGTATGACGTTTCTGATCTGATCATAAGTTTATTGTCAATAATAACTAAAATATGTTGTAAATATTTATATCTTACCTCCTACAACTATCTGGGAATTTCATTGGTTCAAAGACGTCACATGCAGACTGCAACTGCTTGTCAACATCAGTATATGCCGACAGCTATAGGTAATCTCCCCTTTGTTCATTGATTATTCAAAATGGCGGCAGCCGATAAACGCTTCAAGTTGAAAGATTGAGTATTGGAAGCCCATATTTGGTCGGAAGTGCAGGTTAGGCAACTTACAAGACTTCATATTCTGTGGATGTGTGTCATGTTACCTTCGAAATGAAACTGTTTGGTATGTGTGAATTTGCCTTGTTACAATTTATGGGAGAGTGCCTGCACTCTCCCATAAATTGTAAAAAGGCAAAGACACGTGAACACATTGTGAGAATTCTCTCATTTAATTTTGATCGCTGTTGTTATTAGTTCTGTGCATAGATGCAGCAGTCAGTAAGATATATTCGTTACACAGTTTGTTGGTGGCCTAATATGGTATATATGGTGTCAGTTAATTTCATATTGGACGAGAGCGAAGCTAACTAATAACCTTCTTCAAAAAGTGACCGGCGGGTGCGAGACGTGGCAGCCATCACTTATTTCCAGTTCCTTATTCGACATGTTCAATAAGTAAAGGTTGTCACGTACCCCGACAATTGAAAACCTTCGAGAATTTTTATACCCTCCGCAGCGAGTTATTGGTGGGTGATATACCTAAATCATCTTGTCCGTCCGCCCGTATGTCCGTCCGCCATCCGTAGACGTAATTTTGTTAAAGTTGTCCGGAGATTTTTCAGATGTTTATGGACCAATCTGCTTGAAACTTGATATGAATGTTCACCACTATGGGAACCTGTTCACCTGTGATTATAGTTCTGGTCCGACTTATTTTGCCAGAATTATACCCCTTTCGACCTGAAATAGCAGCCACATTGGACCGAATTTTGTTCTGAGATTTTCTCAAATGTTTATATGTCGATTCCTTTGAACTTGTTATGGATTTTCAGTTCGATCGAAACCAGCACACCTGCGATTATAGTTTCAATCGGACTTGTTTGCCAGAGTTATGCCCCTTTTCGTCTGAGAATAATCGTGGCGGCGGGCTGTGTGGAAAAGCCCATCTGGGACAGTCACGCCTCCAGTTGTTGTTCATTGTATATTTATAATAACGTCCGCCCCCACCAAAGATGGCGGTGTTGGAGAGTCTTTTCGAAATGTGATCAATGAACTTTCCAACAATCCAGTTGTATAGAGATCAGTAGTCGCGAAAAGTTAATTACTTTTTAAATATTTTAAAAAATATTTTCCAAAAGAATAAAATACGGAATGTTGGAAATATTCGACGAGGGAAATGTCATTACCCAAACCAATGCAAATTAATATACGGACTAAACGTACACTCCTCGATGCATAGTAGAGAAAATATTTTTGTTGAAGATATTATTTAAACCTGGATAGATTTGTTTTCACAGTGCTAATGGGTATGTGGTTGCAATCCTAAAACACAGGAGTGACGTGCCCTGAGCAGTGTTAGAATGATAATTAATAAGCTTTTTCGAAAGAGGCAAGAGGTCGCCCACACATGCCTACACATTCTTACCTGCATGATTTTTAGGCCTGCACTTATCCCGAGACTAGATCCACTCTCGGTCTTTGGTATCACAAGAGAAGAGAAAAGACAAAAGAAAAATGCGCTGATTTTTAAAAATCTAATTTGGTATTAAAATGTCGAACACAAAGATAGGCTTGTAGTTCCACCCCCGGCGCAATGAAATATATTATACGCCGCATTGAAAGAGCCGGGGTTTACTTAAGTTGAAATCTCTATTCTTTTAAGTCGTGTAACCCTTCCCCTACTAGTCCGGTGATATTCACAAAGATCGCCATTCAAACTTAATTTTTTAATCCTTTACTAACGTAACGTGGAAAACCGGCCAGTGCTATTCACAATAATTACAATTCAATTTTCATTATTCTTTTCATTTTCAGTCTCAAAAATATAGCTTATGAGGGGGTCATAAGCTATGTTTTTTACGCAAAAAGTGGAAAAAAACAGTTATTCAAAAATTTTGTTTGCAAGTGTTGTCTGCCTTTTTTGTTAGGTAATGAGTTAGATTTGTTCGTCACAAACGTATATAGCTTATGAACGCATTCCAATGAGGGGTCAGAAGCTGTGCTATTTAGGCAAACATTAAGCTATTTAGCTGTTCTCGAATTTCTTGTGGAAGTGTCGTCTTTTATTCGTGTTAATGAAAGAGTTAACGCACATAAAACGCCAACAATCGAGGTACAAGCGGGCGGGGACAGTGCTTGAAATGAATATATTGATAAAAAAGTTAGGCATCTCCACAAACGAGTGCCCTTGGGTTCTGGAGATGGAACATGTAAGCTTTCAAGCTCATTTGCGCTGCGGCCAGTCTTTAAATCAAGTGGTCGATCCCCAGGGTGTGTGACTCCTCCTCTTCAATCTTAGTGTATTTATTTTCACAGCGGCAATTCGCTTTGCTGGGGACCTCGCGAATGGGTTGGGGATGAGCTCGTGCTACGAAAAGACCTGGAAATTAACGGCCGTAGATGACTTTCGAATGTAAATCAGTTACAATAAATGTCGTTTATTTTCGACTGATGTCGAAAAATAAACGCATGGAATAATGGGGTAATAATTTAAAATCGATATTACCTGATCTCTGAGAAAATTGCCACTCGATAACTGATTAGACAGTTATCACTACTAGGTTGTGGAGTTTTCCGTGAGGTTGAGCTCAAGTAGCCTTTTCTAATAAACGCAAACACAGGCAGATCTATCTGAAATGCACCTACTTTTAAGATACACTCGTTAACATCAACTTTGAAAGACATTCACGGGTTAGCATTCTGAATGCAGTTTTGTGTACCACATATATGTATCTACTTTCGGAATACCGAACAATAAAGGGGGAGGGGGGGGGGCGGTGGCGTTGCGGTAACCGGTTTTCGTCAGATCACCGAAGCTAAGCAACGTCGAACCCGGTTAGTCCTCGGATGGGTGACCGGCTGAGCGATCGATTCGGACTTCCGCGTTGTGTCCCTGGGCAAGGCACCTAACCCCGATTGTCCATATGGGGGCACGGTGACGCCGTGTACTAAGGAGGCGTACTGTACGTCGATGGTGCGCATGTCTTCAACCAATCTAACCCTGCCTGTGCTGCAGTGCGGAGTTACGATGTTGGGGAGCTGGCAGCTGCTCGTCGTTGCTCGGTGCTTCTCTCCGGGTACTCCGGCTTCCTCCACCCGTAAAACTGTCACGGTCATGATTAGCCATTGTGCATAATTATGTGACCTTAAAAACCAATAAATAAACAATAATACTGAACAATACTAACTTACTGCACACCAAGGCCGATGAAAACAACAATTAGTTGGTCAATCCCCAGGAAGCCATCGAATGTATCATATTACCCCTGGAGTGGAACAAGGCGCCATCTGCAATGCTAAAGCATTGCAGATGGCGCCGTGTTGCACTCGAGGGACGATATTCGCAGTCTTTCCATTCCTCGATTGACTTTAAGTATCTTCCCGGGACCGAATGAGTGAATTACAGCATCGTGGTTGAAAAAGACGTCGCCTTTTGATTAGATCGCAATCTAAAACAAGTTAGTATCATCGGCAAATTAATACAGTGGAGTGATCTCAATACTTACCTCAATAAAATGCTAGCCGGGGAATGATTGGCCTGGTTATTAGGTGAAATGTCACGCGTCTTATATTTTTTTAAAACGTATTGGTCAGACAAATGACCGGTCCGTTCATGGTCGAAATGACTCAAATGACCTTTCTCTCTTCATTCCCGGTCGGATCACAGGCCACGGACGAATCCGTTCCTGTCCTGGGTTAGCCTATCCAGTTGTGATCATGTTTGGCCTTCTGATTATATCTTTTGTTCCATGTCTCTTCGCCAGGTGTTTCTCGATCTGCCTGATTTTCTTTTTTTATTATTATGTTTGTTTGCCGTGTTTTATTCGTTTGAAGCTTCCTCAAAGAGTTTCCTATCCACGATTTATGAAGGCTTAGATTTTCTTTTTATCCCATAAATGTCCGTTTATTTGAACAATAAAAGCCTTGGATAAATTTTTGCTTTATTCACCTAGTAGGGTGATAAATTTTCCCCACAGGTTTAACACTGAAAGAATTTATTCCTACAGTAGATACGGACTTGTTGACCTCTCACCTCTACCGCATTAAGTATAAGTAACAGTTCATTTGCTGTTTTCTTTAAACCTGTTTAAAAGTATTACACAATGCCAGTAGAAAACACTACACATTGTTCATTTAATAAAGTAGTTTTGCAAGTTTAGTTCAGGTCTGTAGGGGGGATTATTTTTAGACAGAAATGTCCACTGCGCCTTTTTTTTTATTTTGGGCAGTTTTGCTTGTCTTCGAATTGGACAAGCAAAACTTGTCCAATTCGAAGATAAGCAAAACTGCCCAAATTAAAAAAGGCGAAATCGTGCTGCTATTCGGTACAAAACACTTCTCGCAGTATTTTGTACCGAGTAACAACACGATTTCGCCGCGACTGCCCTGTAAAAGATTTATGGGATACACAAAATATACATATAGTGTTTTCAAGTAAAAAAATTATTCTCCTCGTAGAATTAAGAATGAAACCGACTCGTCAGAGGCTCGTTGGTTTCATTCTTAATCCTACTCGTAAAATAAAGAGGCTCGTCGGTTTCATTCTTAATCCTACTCGTAGAATAATTTTTTTACTTGAAAACACTAAACATTTATTTTATATTTAGACGTTTGGGACATCCATAGACTACACCAACTCCGTAAAATGCCAACCCGGAACTGCTAGTTCATGTATAAATATTTTCGAAATACGACGTGGTTACGTAACCATCGGTAGAAGTATTGGGTAGAAATATACAAACTATATGGAACTGAAAATCATTTATATTATTTTAATGCAGATTACAGACTCTCCAAACTACATGAATGTGCTGCAACTAACGACAAAAAAGAGCTGTTGTCCTTAACATCGCAGATACACGATGAATGTAAAATTGACCAGCTTCGAGACCACAGACTTGCCACTCCGTTGCACTACGCTGCAGGTAACGGTCACGTCGAAATGTGCGGTATTCTTCTCAGTGACTTGGGACAAGAGATGCTCTACTGCAAAGATGCACAGAAACGAACACCGCTGCACTATGCCCTACGCAGAAAACATTTCAATACTGTAAAATTCCTACTGAAATGGCAGCCGGATATCTTCGCAGTTGACGAAGAATCTGTGAGTTGTGCCGATATTTTAAAGAACATTTTCACTGGTTCTGATATTGATAAGATCTTTCATAGGCTTAATTTGAAAAATATTAGCCAAGATGTGCTACTCATTTTTCTGGTTCGAGCATTAGAAAAGAATGATGTTCGGACCACAAAAAGTGTTCTAAAATATACGAAGGGCATCGACAAAAGTCAAATATTTGGACGAGGATTGCTGCACCTAGCTGCAGAGTTTGCTCCAGTAGGTGTAATTGATTCTCTTGTGGCACTTCAATGTGATATTACAGACAAAGATGAGTTTGGCTACCTACCATTCCATATAGCTTGTCAGAATGGACAGTTGGATATACTAGACAAGTTATACTTTGAATCAATGAATGATTTTGAAATCGAGTTCGCAATACAGTTGGCATTAAGAAAAAATCACTTCTTTTGTGTAAAGAGAATCGGGGAACTGCGAGAAAACATAAAACTTGGAGACGAGACACTTCAGTGGATAGTGAACCTTATGGAAACGAAAGGTAGAAAAACATTTTCTTGTCTTCTCCCTTGTGTGATCTTTCGTAAAAAGCTGTTGTCGCGTTTCACTTTAACGGCATGCCAATCGAAAAATACCAGCAATCTACAGTTCCTACTTGATACTGGGGTAGATATAAATTTTCAGGATTTGAGAGGCAGGAGTCTGTTTCACGAAGCTGCAGCTACTGGCCACATTGATGTCGTCAAATGTATCTTGCAAAGAGAAGCTAACTGTTTATTGCAAGACTGGAGGGGAGCAACACCACTTCACTACGCATGCTCTTATGGACATCTTGAAATTGTTATGGCAATTATGTCTCATGACAAAAATTGTGCTTCTCTGCAAGATATGGCTGGGCGGACACCATTCTTGTGTGCATTACATAACAAGCAAGTGACTGTTTGCGAATACTTATTGTTGGAACATTCGACATACATAAATATAACAGTATCTGACAGAGCGGGGAGGAATGCTTTGCACTCTTCCAAGGTACTCGAGGAGCCACTTATACGCAAAATACTGGAAATGTTCAAACAGAAAGAAGTGTCGTTGTCGACAGGTACCCCGCCGGACATTCAAGATACTGACCTTTTCTTGCTTCCAAGTGACTGTAAGATTTGGGCATGTCGCACAAGTGATACCTACCATGCTTTAAGCATAGTCAACGAACTTACCCTTGAAGACACTGTCACAGAAAATAATAGTCCTCAACCAATACGAGATCGCAAACAGATTTGTGATATTGGGTATGCGAATGGCGGATGGTACTCCGGAAGAAACACTGTCAGCACAGAGTGAGTACAGTACATACAATCTAAAATCAGTTGGGTTAAACACCAACCGAAATCAACTGGGTTGAGTGAATATGAATCCAATTGGATTCATATTTACTCAACACAGTTGATTTGGGTTAATTTTTAACGTAACTGATGGGGGCGCGGTGGCTCAGTAGGTAGAGGTGCAGGCTACAAGCCGAGAGATCATCGATTCGATTCCCACATGTGGCAACCACGTTGTATACTGGGGCAAGACACTTCACCCCCATTGGTCCCGTGGGGCACGTTGGCTTTGTGTACTAAGGCGTACTGCACATCGATGGTGCACTTGTCTTCAACCAATGCTAACTTGTGTGGAGTTAGTATGTTGGGGAGCCTGACAGTTGCTCGCCATTTCTCGGTGGTTCTCTCCAGGTACTCCGGCTTTCTCCACCCGTACAACTGTCCGACACGAGGTGACTCTGGTTGTCGAAAGTGTCCTTAAACAATAAATAAATATATAAACGTAACTGATCTTACAGAGTAACGTGACATTCATTCATATTCAGGATTTTCTCCTCTCTGTACAGAAGCAGGGATGTGTTCCAAAAATGATGAGTGTGTGTGTGTGTGGGGGGGGGGGGGGTGGGGGGGCGTGGGGGGGGGGGCCCATGAGTCGAGCTACAATCGATATCCTGACCACTGGTCAACTAATTTATAAAAAGTGGATAACACAACACAAGGAAATCTTATATATTGGAAAATGGTGGGCGTTGAATTTTGTATATTTCTATTTTGTTAAAGATGTATAGAGGATATCTAGTGTTTTTTTCTCATGAGTGACCGAGACAAATAGTTATTTTTCGCGAGCGCTTTCGGTATCCACTCAAAAACACTATATATATATATTCTATATCTTCACAGTGGGGATACGATTTCTGTCTTTGCGCAATTTCTTCGGTAATCTATCGTTTAGCGAACTATAAAAAAAAACCATAGCTTCGTATCATTGACGGTTTTCATGAAGCGACCAGTCATATCTTGTAAGGAATTCGATGCTGTTATAGTCTGGTACCAGTTGGGCCCCAAAACAGTCAATCGCCTGTGTTAGATTCACTGGTATGGAATACTCTTACAGTACGCCTTTCCAACCAGCTGAAATATTCGAAACAACTGACATTATACGTTACCGCGTCTCGAGTTGACTGGTATAACGTGGTACAAGGTGAGGAGGAAACAATACCACCCGACGCGAAGCGGAGGGTGGTATTGTTTATCTCCGAACCTTGTGCCACGCTATACCAGTCAACTCTAGACGCGGTAACATATTTACTATGTCGAGGAGTTTTGGTTCACAAACAGTCCATTAGAGAAACAGTAAAATATTTACTCCATCCCAGAAATAAGTTAAATAAATTTCGATTTTCACAAATGAGAAAGTAATAATTTATTAAATATTAATAACAAAATCTTAACATGTATCTTGGCATCCCGGAACTAGACCTCTAATGCCGGCTGTTACAATGACAGTCATTTTTTATTTATGGTAATATTAATGTTACCAATTGAATAGTGAGAAAAAAGTGGAAGAGCAGATTGTTTTTTTTTTGTCATTTTTACAGTGTTCATTGTTTGAGTCATTTCACGAGAGTTATTTGACTCTTCATCGAAGGAAGAGAAAAGTTCATCCAAGTTTATTTCATCCAAAGCAGGTACCACCGAGGTATTAATGCTGGCACAACTAGCTGTGCTTGGTGGGGCAACGCGAGTACAATTGTTAGTGGTATCAGCATCTGTGCATGGAATGTTTGGTTTGGCATCATTCATCGACTTCGTGAGAACTTGTCCCATCGCCATTTTTTCACTTTCCGACACCCGTTGATACATAGCGAGAGATGATAGGGATTTATGACCTGTAACTGACATAATTTAGTTTAAACATATTTTATTTGTCGAAAAAAGTACAAAAAGGATTGGAGAACAAGTGCTTACCACTTAATAACACTCCTCTCCTTAAACATATGGTTCAACAAATCATATTAATTACATGACAGCAACTGTGAAATTCAGTTTTAACAGTAATAGAAAAACAAGTTGTGGAATTGAATACAAGAAAAGGAAAACAGAGAAAAGGAGTCAGAAAGAAAGGAAAAAAAGAAAAAAAAGAAAAGAAGTTGTGAAAAGGTGTTGTCGGGCACCACCAGCATCGGCATCAGCATCTTTACCAGCACAAAAACACATAAATCAAGTCAAGACACACCTGCCTACTGTCACTCAAATCTTTTAGTTGCGTTGATATATTTTTGTACATACTTGAATAGGCATGCATTCGCCTTATTTGGCATGCTACCAAATAGAAGGGTATCAATAAAAATAATATGAAAACTTTCCGGGTCACACATTAGCTGAAACCTAGGGAAGCTAAACCGCTGGCAATAGAAAAAATAGTGTTCGGCATCTTCGTTACCTTCTCCACATAGACAGAGTGGTGATTCTAAAATATGATTTTGGAATTTATCGACGTTAAGATCACTACAGCCACACCTAATTCTGCAATGTAAAATATTCAGTTTTCGTTTGCCTTTATTGAAATATGGAGGCGGCTTGACAATATCATTAGATATCATTCTTTTAAAAGCGGCGATTGACGGCAATATTCTTGCTGCTATTGGTAAATTATTCCAAGCATCCACACATGATGGAAAAAATGACCGTTTGAACAATTCGGTCCTTGACTTATATTGTATAAAGTCGGATGAATTTCGCAAATTATACTGAGTTACGTTCTCGAACCTAGGAGGCAATAGGTCAACAAGAAAATCTGGGGACATCTTATTAACTATTTTGTAAAAAGTACACATTTTATGGATGTGTTTTCTTTCTCCTAGCGTCTGCCATCCAAGCTCTAATAGCAGACGGTCGTGTGAGATAGATCTAGTTAGTCCAGTAATAATACGAGCAGCGTCATAATGAATGTCATCTAACTGTTTCAATAAACTCCGCACCATACAGAACTCGCGTATTCGAGTATTGGCCGTATATATGAAAGGTAGATTTTCTCTAAAGTTTTGCGACCAAACACAAATTTTAGTTTACGCAACTGCGAAACTCTAGAACTAGCTGCACTTTTACAAAGTTGTTCTATATGGCTGTCCCATGACAGATTTGATTGGATGTTTAAACCAAGATGTTTGTGGGATGTGATAAATGATAGGGGTTCGCCTGCAAAATGTAGATCCGGATAGGATAAGTCTTATTTAAGAGTAAATAAAATTGTATTTGTTTTTTGAGCATTGAAGGTTACTAGTCATTTATCGGCCCATGCAGTTAATCTTAATATATCAAGGTTAATTTTGGTCTCTAGTTCACGAATTCTTTCCTGGCTGTTTGTGAGACACGTGTCGTCTGCAAAGAGCCTGGTTACTGACTCAATCGTGTCAGCTATGTCATTTATATATACTAAAAATAGGAAAGGGCCTAAAACTGAGCCTTGAGGCACGCCATACTTGACGTCTATATATTCTGAGTAGCTACCATTTACTTGGGCTCGCTGCTTTCGATCGCTGAGATAACTGCGAAACCAAGACAAGACAACAAGGGGCCAGAAACTCCGTATTGTTTTAGTTTGAGCAGGATTCCGTCATGCCACACTCTATCAAATGCTTTAGACATATCACAGAAGACCCCACATGTTATGAGATTTTGGTCAACCGCGTTACGAAGACTGTGAAATATTTCTATAAGTTGAAATACTGTACTGTTCTGGGGTAGGAATCCTGACTGATATCTGTAAACCAAATTGTTTTCAGAAAAATGCTTATTTAATTCTTTGAACACTAATCTTTCCAGAACTTTGTCCAGACAGGACAGTAAAGAAATTGGTCGATAATTATTTGGGTTAAACCGTTCACCTTTTTTGTATAGCGGGATTACAGTCGCATATTTCCAGTCGTCTGGGAATGTACATGTACCTAAGGATTTATTAAAAAGCAGAGGAAGTGGTTTTGATATCGTAAACTTTGTTTCTTTTAACAGTCTGTGACTAATGCCATCATGCCCACTGGACTTTTTCAAAGGGAGACTATTCAAGACTGAAATAACATCTTCTTCAGAAAATGGAATCTGGGTGCAACTTTTTTCACACCTGCGTTCAAAACGCGGAAGTTGGTGATTTTTTTTATCAATTTTGCTATTATTTATAAAGGTACTATTCAACAAGTTAGCTTTACCAATGTCGTCGTCAATGATTCCATACGTATTTTGTAATGTATGGTGTAGAGGGGGAATGCTTGTTGCGGGAATAAAATCATTCAGAAAGCCGTTTACGACATGACCAAAACTGGTTTGGATTTGGATTTGTTGAGAGCTTTCTATGCTTTCATCCAGTTTCAGCCAGTAATCATTTATGCATTCTCTGGAGGATCTGTAAGTTACACATAATAGGAATTGCGCTTTTTGAACCAATTTCAAACCATAAAAAGTCAGCATCAAAGCAAAGATCTTGTATTACTTGACAGTGAATACTTTCGTTGACGTAAACTGCTACTCCTCCACCATAGTGATTCCTATCCCTTCTAAACGGGCGAAAGAAATGCGGGAATTGTAAGTCACTACTATTGTATGATTGATCCAGATGTGTTTCGGTGAAGCATAATACATCATAATCTTCAACTATATCGGTCAGGTCCTGTATTTTATTTCTAATACTCAATATATTGCAATTAAATATGTACAGTGGGGAAGTTTTCAAATGTGGGCTTTTAGGGAGACCAGGGCCAGGGTTAATTTGAATATCGCCTCCAAGAGTTATTAATAAAGTAATAAACAGCAAGTCCAAAGGCACTGAAATTAGTGCAATGACATTGCTTCTAGACCTGGGTTGTACGTGCTTGCTTGTATTGAGTGCTGGTTTTGCCTTTGAGCACAGTACGTTAAAGAATATGCCCACTGAGAAACGATAGCTTTCTATGTCACTCGCCATGACTCACTGTTGAGAAAAATAATAGAAAAAGGCATGATCTTTCTCAGTGACTGCATTACCACACTGCAACTTTGTCCAAGGCAAAATCAATCTCAGACTAAATCGGCTGATATTTGGAACTGAGTGGGGGTGGACACAACAGACAAATAGTAAAAGTGAAAAGAAGGTGTAATAAATGTTAGGTAAACACATATATAGAAAAGTAAAATTATGTGGCATGATGAAGTGGCTAATAGTTTTGTCAACGAATTCATCAATTCTCTGAAAACGAATAAATAAAAAACATTTGAATGAGTGAACAAATTGATGGATTCATTACTATGGGAGATTGACTTTCTAAAAATCGTGTAAGATATGGGAGAGTGATTGTCACAATTTTCATACGCTCAGATAATTTGTGTTTGCCCACGGAGATTGGAAAGGAATAAATCGAAATAGAGATTGTTTGAAAGGGTCAACGAATGGTTAGGTTCATTAATAATAAAAAAATGATGTTGAACATTTGTGTTAGCTGGTACATAGTCGAACAGAGTTTTTAGTAAAAATGTCAAAGCTAGGACACTCAAATTACCTTTAATTATTTACGTCGCTCTCTTTCAGATGAGTACAATTTTTTTTTTAATTGACAAATGGACACGAGTTTAAATTAACGAGCGAGTCTATTAATTAAGTAATCATTAAGCATCACTTGGCCGATCAGTTAATAAAACAATTAACCGATCAATAGGTTATTTTTTGAATTCTAAAATATCACAGGGTCAGAGAATAAATACGAGACAAAAAGAGTTTACGAAGCCTCAGTGCAGCGTTTATAGTCACCAGAGTCCCACAGAGTTCTATACGCCTTGAGGCACACAGAACTCTGTAGACTTCGGGTCACGATAATATGAGCTGCAAGGATATGCTTTATTTTTTAGAGTTTTCAAAACAACTATCGGTGAAAGAAACAAACTTTTCCATGCCATAATATTACTTATCTTAAGCGTTTACAGGCGTCTTATCAGCAATATAAATATCGCCGGCCTCATCACGACGTGGAATAATTATTTGGACACTTCAAAATCAGTCTGTGGTAGATGGTAAGCGTTTTGTCAACAATGCATAGCAAAATATTAATCGAATAGTAGAATAATAAACCCAGTCCTGAGAGAGAAAGGACAAGAAAGGCAGTTCATAATTATTTGGACTCTTCAAAATCAGTCTCTGATAGATGCTAAGCATATTGTTAACAATGCATAGCGAAATTCTAATCGAATGGAAAAAATAATAAATTAAATAAACCGAGCCCAGAGGCAGACATGATCAGAGGAAATCAAGGAAGGATGGGAGAAGGAAAGCTAGGAAAGGAGAAGAGAAGAAGAAAAGTTATCAATGAAATGTCCAGGTATCGATTATTTTAAAAATTGAGATAAATTAACCCACAAAAATAACACATTAAACAATAACGAGAGTATATATATATATATATATATATATATATATATATATATATATATATATATATATATATATACCCTGACAACTTCCCTCATGTGCCATCGCCATCATTGCCATCGCACAACATTATATTCTGGCTCGCCACCATGGTGGGACTCAAACCTCTACCATCGCCAAGCTGGAACCGAATAGAGCCCACTCTCCAATAGTCTTAATGGCTTTGAGGGTTTGGTCTTTGACAATCTATCACTCCAATGCAAACTGCCAGGAATTCTAACCGCGTGCATACCCCTTCAGACCCCATTTGAGGCAATAGGAAAGCTAGGCCTGTGTGATCCAAGATCCAAGTGAAATAAAATAAGGCTAACCGGGTCGCAAGGGATTTGTAAATCCCACATCGTCCCTGCACGCCTTCGGCGCGCTAAAACCTTTCATTCATTCATCCCTCATGTTAACTCACGTATACAAAACAATTTGTCGAATTGCAATGATACGCCATCATACACACTGCTCGATCTGATAATCGAACATTTGACACGCCGAGAAGAAATGGTTTTGGCGCGCCGAAGGCGCGCAGGGACGAATTTGGGGGACAAGCCCCTTTCAACCCTCAGTGGCTGTAGGTGATGGGTTTACACATGTCTAGGCGTGTTGAAGGAGGAAAAGGAAGGAGGAATGAAGGTCTATCCCCTTCTGGCCTTCTTGCGGCTTTTCTTCTTTGGAGGTTGGCATGGTGATGGTGATGAGGCTGGTGGTGGTGGTGTTGAGCCGTGTTCTCTTAGATATTCTTTTGCTCTTTCCTGTGATGCCTTGGCCAACTCTACCTCTCTCATGATCCTTTCCCAAGTGGTTGGTGGCTTAACCGCTCCCGGGCTTTCCGGTAGTGAAGGAAGGGGGGAGTGAGGGGTGGGAGGCGGTGAAAAAGCAACTTCCAGTTCCTCCTCAGTCTCCACTGGACGTTCCTCATCCAACTGTACCGGCTCAGGAGCCGGCAGTTGATTGGGTGTACCAGTGGGACTAGGAGGGGAACTGGCGGCTGCCTCCAGAGCCTCCACCCCCTCACTCAACTCTTTCTTTCTATTCCGGAAGGCCTCCAAGCGCCGGGCGTCCCTGCGCTTGGTCGATGGGCTCTTCTTCTTTTTCTTGCTCTTTCTCTTTTCAGGGCCTCCGTGCCCCTTCGGGTGAGGACCAGTGGGAGAGGGGATCCTCTCTCCAAAGGTACTACCTCTCCCCGAAGAGGTTGGTGTTGTTGTTGGTTTCTCAATTTCAAACTCCACTTTCAGGTGGACGCTCAAGCCTATTTCCTGGATAGTCCAGGAGACAGGGCATGAGACGCCCAGAGCTGAAATGGCTTTCACTAGTCTGTCTGGTAGTTCCATAGCAATCCAGGTGATGTTCACGCTCTGAAGTCAGATGTGTGAATGACAACTTCCCTCCTGTTAACTCACGTATACAAAACAATTTGTCGAATTGCAATGATACGCCATCATACACACTGCTCGATCTGATAATCGAACATTTGACACCTCTAAACAATAACTTACTTATACGCCATGCATTTGTTTTATGGGCGTGTAAAACATGTTGAATAAGAGTGAGATATGCTAATTTTAATAAGTATTGTTTGTCTACATTTTTGTTGGGTTTGAACTAATCCGTCTCAAGAGCATTCTTTCGAAAAGTTCACATAATGGATAGGGCTCAGGTCGGCTTGATACCGATCACTGATGAACCTAAACAAAATAGTGGAGCTAGCGAGAATTTTAATGTTTGTAATAGGAAATTCAAGATTTAAAATTTTATTGATTTCTTAGACCTATAAATCGCACCATTTTGTCTCAGGCGCACTTCACCTCACAGTAGAGTGCGCCTGAGACAAAATGGCTAGCACAAAAAAAAAATAGTGGAGCTGGCGAGAATTTTAATGATTATAATTCGAAATTCAAGATTTAAAATTTTGTTGATTTCTTAAACCTATAAATCGCACCATTTTGTCTTAGGCGCACTTTACCGTAGAGTAGAGCGCGCCTAAGACAAAATGGCTAGCACAAAAAAATAGTGGAGCTAACGAGAATTTTAATGTATGTGATTCGAAATTCAAGATTTAAAATTTTGTTGATTTCTTGGAACTGTAAATCGCACCATTTTGTCCCAGGCGCACTCTACCGTAAATTAGAGTGCGCCTAAGACAAAATGGCAAGGACGAATTTCAATTTTCGTAATTCAAAATTCAAGATTTAAAAAATTTTGTAAATTTCACAGCTCTGTAAATTTCTTAGACCTGTAAGCGGCACCATTCTTCCCCAGCCGCACTTTACCGCGTAGTAAAGCGCGCCTGAGAAAAATTGGCGCAACAGAACACTAATGAGTTCAAACATCACGTAACTAGCGAGAATTAGAAAGTTCAAACTTCTTGATAGTGTCGTCAATGTCTTCCAAGATTTCAAATTTCAAACGTCTACCATTGTGAAGTTTTCCCCACACAAAACCATTTCTGTGGTACGCCAGTTCTATTTTATCGTGACTGTACAGTTGTTTTACCAGGGCAATATTGTCTTTGGCGAGATCATCTTTCACTAACATAATTTTGCTTTCGTTTGTCCGAGTTAGGTAAGTGAAATTCCTTTTCAGTTTAAACAGTTTGTTTCGTGCCTCGTTGCGCGCAAACAATACATGGTCTCGGTTTATGATTGGCGATTGCGGGAAGTCTGTGAGCTGCGAGAATGTCGTTTGAACATAGCACCAAATCTTTCTGACTTTCATTCACCACCTTGCAAAATAGTTGGGTCAAGTCTTCACCATCTGTCTCCTCCAGATCTAGGTCATAATTTGAGCGCCTTCAAAACGGTTTTGTGACAAGATGCTGGAGCCGGTTGTGCGTATAGAACGATTTGTATATATCTGAGACAGTTCTACTTTCTTGCTCAATGCTGGCATGAACTGTGAAAGAGTTTTCTCTCCAATTGGGCTGTTACAGTACCAATATACTTCATCAATGAAACTATCCAGAGGTCTCTGCCATAAACGGTTGCACGATGGATTCAGTTTTGAGAGATATTTTTCAAAGGTCGCTACCGGGCAGTTAATATTACCGGGACATTCTGGCATTACCCCACTCACAATTTCACGATCATTCTCTCTATGATTCTTTGTAAACTCGTCAACAGACTTCACAACATATTTCAAGCCAGTTTTCTCAGCAAATTTGATTTCAAACGAACTCTTTGTCATTAGATGCATATTTCCCCTACCCCTTCGGAAGAAATATAACCTCACGTCAAATTGCACCTTATTCAACATGCCAATTGGAGTTTTATCTGATAACCACATTGATTCAGACAATTTTCTCTATCTTTATCCGTTATCATTGGGTGGTCGTTTCTGTGACCCTTTCCTGTTCGTTTTAACTCGGTCAATATCGCTCTGAAGTTTTTATTTGCATCATTGAAATGGGGGTCTTTTATGATATCAATATTCTTGTTGAATGGCGGGGAGGTCAAGTACCGGTTTACTCCATGCCTAAAACTTTCAATTGATGTAGACTTGTAATTGCCTCCGCTTACTTTTCTAGCATCCATGTAAAAATGACACAGGATCTTGTTCAGATGAACGTTATCAAACTCCTCAAATTTGTCTTCCTCATTTTTCTCAAGCAAGTAATCACGCAACATTTTCGCTGCTTTTGTATTGCTTCTTATTGTTTCTTTGGAATATACAAGCTTTCGTTTTGCTTCAATTTCGGAAGAAGATGTTTCTGCGAATCGTTTTGCCATTTTGTAAACAAGCAGACGAAACAACTGTTGCAATATAGGGGAAATGACTCTACTCGACTTACATGAAACGAACATGACGCAATGCATTTGAAACAAACAATGAGTGTTGATTTCAAGACTTTCATCTTTTGAGACGAATAACCAACCAAACCACGATAAGACATTTAGGAAATACATTTAAATATCACAAAACCGATCATTTACTTATTTTGAAACCGTTTGCAACCCACAAGTTGTTTAAAATGATATCTTAAACAAATTTTGACAACTCGAAGCGATGAAAAAATAAACGAAATTCAAAATGTCAGTACTCACCTGGTATTAAAACATTTACCGGGCGGGTGGCGACATTTTGAACCTGGTATCGCGAGTTACGCTGTTTGTATATACGTGACCTCATTGGTCAATTTGACTCCGGGGCATAGTAATAAATATTACCACAAACATTCATTTTATTTGAGTCGCGACTTGATTTGGCTAAATCTTTAACGTCTTAGAGTACTATGAGACATGCTTGTTTACTAAATAATTATGAAGGTAATTTTTTCACAGCTTGTATGATTACGCCGCGTAGTACCACAAGCAGAATTGACATCTTCATGTTTTCAAGGTAAATTGAATACTTATTGAATAGAATGTCATTACCAGGAGTATGAAAGACTACCTGTATAATCTTTATGAGTAAGGGGGTGCCACATTAAGTCAACGGTGGTCTGTGCAGAAACTCCACGAAAAGTTGGTAAAGGAATAGCTTACAGTGCGTGGAGAGAGGATTGTAACTAAATCACCCGGGGAGTGGAGTTATCACCCAAAGCATCACTTTCAAATTATGTACACGTAGACAAAATACACAAGCAAAGTTCCAGCCAATGGACCTCCGGGTATAACCTGGAGGTCCATTGGCTGGAACTTTGCTTCTGCTTGTTTTGCTTTGCAACAGATTTGCAATTATTACTTGGGTGGAATCTCCACACTGCGGGTGATTTAGTGATAATTCACTCTCCACGAACTGTATAACCGCGTCAAATTACAGATTTTGGCTAGTGGCCTGGGTTAGCCTATTCGTCATCACACTGGAGTCAACGAAAATAAAAAAAAAATAATTTAAATCAAATATCATGTGGCGTCTGTTGCCTGGCACCACACGAACTATTTTTTTCAATTTCGTTAAATATCTGGGATGTTAGGTATCATGTCCTATGTTGACATCGACTGAAAGAGGAGTCACAGGATCAGCTCTGCGTGTTGACGTGTTGTTATTGCCCATGGAGTCCAAATATTAGGGACCTTCGCTTGCAGATGTCTCATATCTTATTTCATTTCTACTGGCTTTTTGCTCAGAAAATGGAATGGATTGTAAGAAAGTGTTAATAATCTTTGTCATGGTATTGCACTTTATGTAACCTCTGAGTTCAGAGAAGTATGTCAAAACTTATGTGTCGTGATGGGAGAAACGTTTCTAATAATAACATTAAATCATGTACGGATAACAGAATGGAACCTACATGTAGGTATTTTGCACAAGACCTGATTAGCAGTGCATGCATCAGTTTTGTTCAGGAGTAAGTATACATTTATTTTCATCACATAATCACATCCTCTGCTTTTTAAGACAAGTGGTTTTGAGACGAACTGCCACGGCATCATCTCCAAGTATTATCAGTGGTGGTTCCCGACAATTCGTTTTAACCCTTCACCTAACATGAAACGCAGACGACACTTGCAAACAAAATTCTTGAATAACTATTTTTTCATTTTTTGTCTCAAAAACATAGGTTATGATCCCTCATTGGAACGAGCTTGAAGAGCTCGTTCCAAGGAGGGGGTCATAACCTATGTTTTTGAGACGAAAAATTGAAAAAAAATAGTGAACATTTATTGGCGATTTTTATAAATAGCTCTGGTCGGCTTTCGCTGTTACGTTGGGTAAAGGGTTGGTTAAAGAATTTGAACCTCATTGGGCAAAGATTGGTGGGGATTACACTTCTGGTGTTAAGACCTCCATTCTAAAAAACCTTGGAAACCTTCCCTCACTCCTCCACAGGAAATAAACAAAGCAGAATGTTTAAATGTTGGCTACAGACATGTCGCAAATTAGGGAAAATCTTCATGCAGAAATCTCATCCAATACAATCGAAGGTGGAGGTATCATTGCAAAATGGTATCAAAAAGTACTTCTAAGTTTGGAGATGCTATGCACAACATGAATATTCATTACACTGAATATGGTGAATCCCAGTTAAATAACGAATTCTGCATATTAGTGGGTCCAGTATATATACGGTTTCATTTTTCATTGTTTTCCAAATCAGTTGAACCGACCTGAGAATTCAGTACCACATGATCTGGCGCAAATATCTTTCCAGTTCACACGCGCAATAAAAATATGTTCGACAGTTCAAGGACATCGACAAGGAACACATTTTGGTCGCATTTCTCCCTCCAGTAAAAAAAAATGTGTACGTCGCCAATACGATATCGTGTTAGAATTACATGAACTTTTCTACAAAGGTTACTAGACGGATAAATTTTTACAATATTTGGGCGGATGCAATGGGGAGAAATGAATAGAAACACCGTTAAGCGGAGTTACTGGAAGGTGTCTGAAACTCATCTAGAAAAGTTCCGCCCTTCTCTGTCAACAGTGTATAAACCCCACGCAAATATTACTGAATTTCCTGGAATAGAGGTCGTGAATTGATTTAAAAATTATCTTTAATATGGGACAGGTCAAACTGTGGGTTAATAAAAGCAGATGCAAGTCTGGTTCTTACGCATGGTCCAAAAACGTGCTGAATGTGAACACTAATTTATTTGAGGTGATTTGTGTTCCCAAAATTGCCTATTATCAAACTCGTCTGATGTGGTTTCAAATTCGGCAGATATGACGCCGATCTTGGACGATATTAACCATGTGAGAGTTGTTCTCTTGATGTGTTACGAAGCGCAACCAATTTTTTTACATCGAAGTGTTCACAGTTATTCGTCGAATGCAGTCAATCATGGAAATTTGCATTACCACGCAAGGTTGAGTGGTTTGAAACAAGGGATGGAATGATGAGGAATTATTGATTACAATAAGTTAGGGGTTAGGTGATGAAGATAAGAAAGAAAAGAGTTGTACAGAACATTGAACACAAACCAAAATTCAGAGTCGTAAGTGGAGTTGGAGAAGGGGTAATTAGCCCTTTGAAAAAATGTAACGGCCAAAACCGACTAGCGCTACTGTCAAAAATCGACAATTAATTTTCATTATTTTTTTCATTTTTTGTCTCAAAACCATAAGTTATGACCCCTCGTTGGAACGAGCTTGTCGAGCTCGTTCCAATGAGGGGTCATAACCTATCTTTTTGAGACAAAAAATGAAAAATAGTAGTTATTCAAGAATTTTTGTAAGTGTCGTCTGCTCTTCATGTTAGGTAAAAAGTTTAATTATCCTACGTCGCCGCTTCCCCTTTGGGGAAGCCCAAACGTTCGGGGAACTGAACTAGGAGTAGGAGAAAAAGAAACTTTGGACTTTGTGAAAAGAGGGAGAAAGAATAACACTTTCAGAAAACCTTAACAGGTGTGAGAACATTTTGCACTTCCTTGTTTTGATTTAATGTTCAAAAAAGTTCTTACTTGGTTAGTTTCATATCGGCCGAGATATCAGTTCTCAATAACTTCACCTTCGATATGAGGCTGATGTGAAGTTACCGAGGGCTAAAAACTCGGCCGATTTGAAACTAACTAAGTAATACTTCTAATTAAAGGGCATCGCAGAAGCATAACGAAAGATACTCATACCCATCGAAAGACGAAGTGTCAGTTCATGGAAATTTACCCATGTGTTTTGATACGCGAGGAACTTGAATTGGAAAATGCTCAGAAAGAATCTTATGCACATACATGTAAATGTAAATATGAAGTCGAGTGTTATGTATATTAAATCCGAGATTGCCCGGATTGTGTCATTTTCAAAACACCATTTTAAAAAAAACATTATCTGGGAAAGACGCCGAAAAATGGTTAAAAAGACAAATAGCTTATGTCAAAAATTTTTGTTTCAGGAAAGGTCGTGTCTTCGTGAAGCGCTTCATTCCGTCAGCTGAATACCTTCCTGACTACAGAGTCAGTCTCTCACCGTTCCAGCATCACCGATTTATAGTTGAGTCCGAAACAGACAAGGCTGAAGATACAAAGCGACAGAAATCTATCGCTCCGTCACGCATGTACCGACAGTGTCCGAAATGTACCAAATTTGTAAAAGCTTCAAAACACACTTGCTGGTTGGTATCTCAGGACTTACTTTCACCAAACTGTTTCTTAGATTTTCAGAACAGTAGGAAAGACCTCCTGTTAAGAATCTCACAGGTAGAGTTTCCACGCATGCGTTAACTTAAATTCAAAGAAAAAGCATGAGAAACACATGTAAAAGTGTTTCACGTAGTGGACCTCATCTTCGACCTGCCGATAGTGGCGTAGCCAGAGGGTGGGGATGGGTAGTCATGGCCCACTTAAGAATTACAGTGCCCCCTCCCTACAAAATGGGAAAATTAAAGCACCAGTGGGTCCCTGATTTACTTCGAAGATATTGAATTTTTCTAAATGTTCTAGAGGGAGACCCCCAAACCTCCACCAATGGGATAGGTATATCGTAGATCCGAGGTGGGGGTAGGTATGGCCTTCCAATTCGTGGAGGGTCCAAGACATGCTTCCCCTACAGGAAATCCTAGCTAAGCCCCTGTCTGCAGACCCGTTGGATGACATTTTGCTTTTGCGGCTTATGTTTTTCAACCCTCTACTAATAATCGGCCAGCGCGACTCGCGCCAATCGCCATTAAAACCCTTTACCTAACAGGAAAAGCAGACGACACTTGCAAAAAAAATTCTTGAATAATTAATTTTTTTCATTTTTTGTCTCAAAAACATAGGTTATGACCCCTGGTTGGAACGAGCTCGACGAGCTCGTTCCAACGAGGGGTCATAACCTATGTTTTTGAGACAAAAAATGAAAATATTTTGAAAATTAATTGGCGATTTTTGAGAATAGCGCTGGCCGGTTTTGGCCGTTACGTTGGATAAAGGGTTAAAACTTTAGTTTTTTCTGTTTATACCTGCAAAAAATAGGTTTTGGGTCTCTCATTAAAATGAGCCCGTTCAGGTTTGTTTACCAAATCACTAGTGTTTTATTTTTAATATTGCTCGGTTTTGAGATGTCTAAGTCAAAATAGTAGTCTTTGGGAAAGTATAGTGCCAGAGGCATCAGGACTATTCTTCCTCGAAGACCACTGTTTTGGCATAGACAATGGCATGCCACGCAGTGATTAACATATTATCTTGCCCCACCTAGATTCTAAACCCAAATACACAACTTATTATGAAGCACCTTGCCCAAGGCATACATTTTCATCCTTGACCTTGGAAATCACGAAATATCAGCCATTCAGGGGAGGGGAGGGGAGGGGAGGGGAGGGGAAGTGAAATGAAATATAATATTTAAAACTCTTTGCTGATTATTTTCTTCAGTTTAAATGACATTTATGTTTTTTACAAATGCGTAACTGGCATAGCTGGGCAAAGAGCCAAAAATAGCGTTTTATTTTATGTGGATTATTTCTATCTGATGTGGATTATTTCGGATCCAATTCTGACACGTATACCTTCATCAGTGACGCACACGGTACCACCTCATGCAAGACCACTGCTTCAGCAGTAACTTAGTCAGTTCGTCAGTCAGTTCATTTCTTATTGACCACACAATAATTGGCTCAGGCCACATCCCTAATTCTTTCTGTATAAATTACGAATCATTCCCTGGAGTAACTAATACATCCTCTTCTGATTCCCCAATACAGCATAACACTGACTGGGCCAATACCACAGCAGAATCACTATAGGTCTATCGCTACGTAACGTCCACTAAGCTAAACGCCATTGGGTGCACGCAGGAGTTGTCACTGTACGCCAGTTGTGACTGCTGTAGTCAGGACCACATTCCACATAATCAATTGTACACTAAGATTGTAGATGCTCTACGAGACTCAGTCGCGAAGGCTGGGTGGTCTACCATGGTGAAGGAGCGACACAAGGCAACACATAACTATTATAAACTGTAGAGAAGCAAAGGTAGGCCCCGAATAGGTACAATCCATGACTTAATGAGAAAATCACGAGCAGATTTTAAATACGCCACGCGCATGTGTAAGAATAAAGGATCAGTCTGAGGCGGATTCAATGGCTAGAAAGCTTAAAAACAAAAATCATTAAAAAATTTGGAATTCACTTTCAAAGAGGAAGATCTCAATAATTTCCGACAATGTGGGATGGGTCTCGGGTGAAAAGGAAATTGCTAATTTGTTGGGTGACTATTTTAAGGGAATTTTGAATTCCGTGCCATCCGGTTTTCATGTTGATGTCATATCAGCTGATATGTTGTCATGTGAAATTGAAGAACATTTATATGTATCCGAAAGTGAAAATTCACAGCTGCATTAAAATCTTCGATAAAGATAAGTCATGTGGACCCGACACCTTAAGTGCAGAACACCTCCAGTTTAGTGACCATGCCTAATACCCATCCTGGTAACACTTTTTAATGCAATTATCAAACATGGGCATATCCCAAGTGGTATGGCAGATGTGGTTTTGGTTCCTCTAATTATTTATTTATATTTAGGCCTACAAAACTAAAAATCTGTCCCTCAGTCCCTCCCGCATGGTCTTTGTGGCTGCCGCATGCTCTTTTTTTTATAACCAATGCAAACTATAAAAAAAATAAAAATTAAATGGTTTATGTTTGATAACTCACCCAAGTTAAAAAAATTGATAAATTTGTCCCTTGAGTGGAAGAAGGCTTTGTAATGCTTTAGCATTGCAAAGCCGTCTTGCACTCAATGAAGGAAATACACCACCATTCATTCTATTCCGTAGATTATGAGTCCTAAAACATAATCCAAGAACATGAACTTTTGATGGCAAAGAAATAATTACAGAAATAAGAAATAAAATAAAAAACCGCTCGCCGGCATGCAAATAATGGCCTGAGAAACAGATCTACTTTGTGTGTCCTTATTTACTGGCGTTGAAGGTAACATATTTCTGCACTATGGCTAATCATGAACACGACAGTTTTATGGGTTGAGGAAGCCGGAGTACCCGGAGAGAACCACCGAGCAACGGCGAGTAACTGTCGGCTCCCCAACATACTAACTCCACAGAAGGAGGGTTAGCATTGGCTGAAGACAAGTGCACCATCGACGTGCAGAACGCCTTAGTACCCAACGCCATCGTGTCCCCACGTGGCAAAGGCGAAGCACAAATCCTTTCTACGTATTTCAATGATTTGCACTTTCACAGATTAGAAATTAAGACGACTCAAAAAAGGTTATTTTAATAGTTTCTTCTTTCAGACCCTTTTCAAATGGCCTTTTTCAGATTTTTCAGATTCGTCAGCGAGGCGAATGGAAAATAATACTCACGAGTTACCCATTGTCAATACGAAACACTGAAATGAGTATCTCAAACTACTGTACCTTATTCGGTAAGATGTTTTCACTGCAGTCGCGTAGCCAGAATTCTATTACAGGCTGTACCCTAGCCACATTTTGCTTGGGGAGGGTGGGGGAGGGGGGCACAAAGAAGATATTTGAAAGGCTGCTGTGTGTGGTTTCGGGCCTTCTCAGTCCTAATTACTCCTAACTAGGACACTCCCGTTCGTTGCACCCCTCCTTCTTGCCCGAGGGAAAGTGAAAAGAGGGGCCATCGACCCGAGGGTCCCAGTTAGAAGTATCCCCACCCCGATCTGATGCATTTGGGCCAATATTCCCCCCCCCCCCCAGCAACCCAACTAGTCCATCAAGCCGATAGGCTGTGTTGTAATACACTGTTGGATTGAGCTCAGGTGGCCGATTCCAAAGATGCATTACATCAGTAACATCACGGCCCGCTGGCTCGGTAAAAAATGCTCGTTGAATAACCTATGGTAGTTTGAGGTATTCATCTTAGCTTAGCGCCCTGACAGTGGTAAATACAGAAAGTTTCCTATTTCCCTTGTTTACAACTTAGATAATGGTTCTGGGACGTTATAGCGAGCAATTCATCCAGGATGCTGGGTTATTTTTCTGCTCCTGGGGTCAAATTATCTGGACGAACGAGATATCGGTCACCGATTCTTTTGATGCAACCGAACGATATGCGAAGGAAGAGACCGTTTGTAAAATGTTTGCATGGTTGCTGATCCGCCCCTGTGACTCTTCGTTTATTTTTTTTCAGGGCCGGTTCCACAAATGAAAGCATAAAAGACAATGATGTGTTCACCCCAAGATATTTGTCGCCATTCGAATGGTCGAAGCACACTAAGTTAGAAGATGTAGAACACCCAGTTTTCAGTATACTTACAGATGAAACGATACCACTTTTGAAGGTATTGATCTCCAGTGACGAGGCTTGCCTAAAAGCAAGAGACAGTTATGGTAGAACCGTGTTCGAGGTATCAGTTGATAAGCTGCAGCCTGATGTGATAAGAATGCTTTTACCGAGTATGAGAGATGCTCAATCAATCGATAGACTGCTTCATCGGGTAATTAAGGTACAAACATGGACAAACGATGAAAGGAACCACAGGATTACAATTATTAATCATGTTCTGAAATCTAGTGCTAATCCCAGTTACGAGCTCGAAAGCACCACACCTCTTGAACTGGCTTGTAAATTGTCCGATAAACCCGCGATAGAACAATTATTAAGTTATGGTGCCTGTCCTTTTGTTGGGTTCGCATTACATTTTGCAGTGTACAAAGGGAATATTGGTGCTCTAAAATTATTACTAAACCACAAGTGTGAACAAAACCACCCACAATGCTCTTATGGGTCTGAAGAAAGAAAGCGGGTGGCTTCTATTCGTTCTGGAATACTCCAGTGTGCTGCCTTGTCAGAAAAACTCAAAGTACAGACCTTTGAATTGCTAAAGGAGAATATTCCAGACATTTTCAAATCGAAAAAGTTGCTTACCAGTAAACTCGTTAAGAAATTGGGAGTTTCTCGGAACTTTTTAAATAGTGAAATGAAAATTGATACTGGACCGCCTTTAGTTTGTCTGATGGAAAACCGTTTCTTTAAAAAAATAATTGATCCATCAGAAAAGGAAAGAGAAAGTTTTGAAAATATTGCGACTTTTCTTATAAAAGCAAAATCACATCAAGGTGAGATCAGAGTGACAAAGAAAGGATATTCTCATTTGGAATGCCTCTGTTTTAAGAAGGCATTTTTCAGTGGATATTCGGACATTGCTCGAGACATATTCCGTACTTCATACAAAGTGATAATCGATTGTATGTCTTCCGATAACGTTTGTAAAACATGGGAAGATGGATCTGTGAACATAGCAAAGAACACACATGTTGATATAAAAGATTCTATTTTTAAAATTTCTAGGAACAATTTGAATTACTCCTCCTTGGTAGTTCCGATAATAAAGGCATACAGACATTATTACAGCCTTGTTCAGAGTGATGCTGCAGACGGCAAAAATAAAATCTTTTCACAAATGAATCAACTTCGCGGAGGGAAGGAAAGGTCGTTTGACAGCAACTCTGTGACATCCTCAGAAGACAAGGAAGATAAACCTAGCCAACCACAAATCTTTGAAGAAGCACGGATGCTATTACAAAGAGCGGATGACAGTGTCCGTAAACAGATTGGCGTCATATTCAGACTTCTGGTATTTTTGGGGAATGCTGGGGATTCGGAAACATATTTCAAGATACTAGAAGAAGCACCTGTTTTGTTCAGTTCCATTCTGAAAAGGAAAATACATCAAAAACGTAATTCGCAAAAGAAAAAAATCGATAAATCCATATTTCACGAAATGCCTGCAGGTGAGCAACAATACTCTCAGGGCCAAGGAGAGAAAATTCGGGCCCCAGGATTAATTCTGTAACGGACCCCCTTTCAAAAGTGTCGGGATACTGATGCAGATGCCGAAGGCATCTTCCACCAATACCAAGGGCACGAGCGATTATAGTTTTAAAATTTAATTTTTTCAACTGCTCAGTTTGCATATTACGCGGGCGGATGCGGGCGATTCGTTACGTAAAGGGTTAATGTAACATATTTCTACACAATGGCTAATCATGACCACGACAGTTTTACTGGTACCCGGAGAAAACCACCGAGCAACGACGAGCATCTGTCAGCTTCCCAACATACTAACTCCACACAAGCAGGGTTAGCATTGGTTGAGACAGGTGCACTATCGACGCGCAGTACGCTTTAGTACACAACGCCACCGTAACCCCCCCCCCCCCACCCCCCACATGGGCAATGTGGGTGAAGTGTCTTGCCTAAAGACACAACGCGGTTTGCCGCAGGTGGGATACGAACCGAGAAATAATGAAAATTAATTGGCGAGTTTTGAGAATGGCGCTGGCCGTTTTTGGACGTTACGTTAGGTAAAAGGTTAAATTATGTAATTATCGTTAATAATGAAAAGTAATAAACAGAGTAATCGCTTGACTGGACTGGTTACGTGAAATAATTCATTCGAGGCGAGGGACTATGTTGTAAAACACTCGTGCGCATTCCCGCGCTCGTGTTTGTACAACGTCCCTCACCTCTCATGAATTATTTCACGTAACCAGTCCAGTCAAGCGATTACTCTCTCTGTAATTTAAACTTTTACCTGCCAGAACGACTAGAATTAGCAAGCGCTGTTATATTTTATACTTGTATATAATTTTAGAAGTCATGAGCTCATTCCATACATAGAGGATATGGAATGAGTGTTTTTCTCATATAATATTTATGAAACGAGTCTAAGAATTTTCCGTTTTGGTGAGCCTCTGGCGAGCCCAAACGGAAAATTCGGACGAGTTTCATAAATATTATATGAGAAAAACACTCATTTCATATTCTATTTATCACAGGACACACTCACGCACAAATTTGCCACTTAGTATGACTTTTTAACCCATCACCTAACTTGAGTTGCAGACGACACTTGGAAAAAACATCCTCGTATAACTAAAAAATTTTCATTGTTTGCTTCCAAAATATAGGTTATGGCCCCTCTTTGGAACGAGCTCGTCGAGCTCGTTCCAATGAGGGGTCATAACCTATGTTTTGGAAGCAAAAAGTGAAAATATAAAAAAAAAAATAAATGGCGTTTTTCTTGTAGGTAAAAGATTAATACAATATATCCCACCCTAAATAGGACAGATAACGTAAATTCTCCCTACTGGAATTATGCAAATGTCACCCAGTTGTATTTTGTTTGGCCAATCAAAATGTCCAGTTTTGAAATTGACCAATGAAAGCTCCCAACTCTAATTATGCAAATTATGAAAATGTGGCCCAGTTGTATTTTGTTCAGCCAATCAAATTATCTAGTTTTGAAATTGTCCAATAAAATTGACGGAAGGCTTTATTTATCACTGATTAATATGAAAACAAAATATCAAATGTTTTAAAGTGAACAAAACGGACGGGTCATGTGATAAAATAACTTATGAATCGTAATCTTGATGTAAATCATCTCATCTTACCGCTGGACGCATTTATAGTTTGGTACCTTAACCTAAATTATAACATTTGGGATATGCTATGCTCTAAGAAGAGGGTAACCGGTCTTACTCCAGTATGGATTCTTGTATTCTTATAGGTATTGCTTCCGACAATGATATTTATCTATCATTATTGGATGTAAATAAATCCTAGTTTCTCTTTAACAAGCTGTCTTAACTGGTAGAGTGCAGGAAGCCCATATTTGGGCCTTATTCTGAAATGCAGGTGCTTCAGCTTAAAGGTATCATTTTTGGAGGATAAGATTCATATTACCTTTGAAGTTAAATAATTTTGTCTATTAGGATTTGCCTTGTTACAATCCATGAGAGAGTGCCCTCTGGCACTCTCTCATGAATTGTAACAAGGCAGAGACACATGAACAAATTTTGCTGACCAAAAATAATTCAGCACTCTACCAGTTAAGGAGCCCTGCTGCATGCGGTAAGCGATAGCCAGAATGTTGTTTGCTTTTCCGCCCAGTCCGGTTTTAGCCCTCCATCTTATCTTTTTATCAAATTTGGGCCAGTGGTAATGATGGATAAATGATGGAAAGTTTAGGTAATTTCTGTGTTGATCGTACCTACCACTGGCCCAGACAGGAAGTGCCATCACTTGAGTTGTTCACTCGCACCTCCCCGCATTAGAACTATTATACTTAGCAGGTATCACAAAAGAATGGCTTTTGCCTCTGTGCATGCAGAGAATTGATGTAAATTCTGACGAATTCGCGAATTCATGGCGTGAATTCTCGAACAGAGTACCAGCATGTCTAGGTCAGTGGTTGGTATGATAACTACAGATATTACTTGAAATTTCCATTTGTTTATTTCAAGCAGACGTCAGAATGTAAAATTCGAAATTTTCCGTGTGGGATGTTTGAATTTTTAAATTGATGGCTCTATATCATAGTGGCGTGCAATAAACACAGAACGCCACGATGTGTGAATGCGATCGTCAATACGTCATCCATGCCGTCGCAGAAGGATATAACTCGAGGCTTCGTTTCTCGCTCCATACTTCCGTGCTGGAATCCGTGAGTATTGTCGGACCCATTCAAACACAATTTTTGTGTATTTATATGAGATGAATACATTATGGTATATGTGTTGCTCTGGCACATTAAAACGTAGATAGTATCTATTGTCTTGGAGTAGGTGCCAAAATTATCTCGCGAGGTACCGCAAGGAAATGTAAGTTTTCACGGATGTCTGAAGCCGAGACTGAAAACATATAGTTACTTGCAATAACTCATGCGATATTTTGGTACAGACACAAAAACAGTGCGTATTGTTTTTATTGTACGCGATGTGATGTATTAAATGCAAACCCGTTTTATTTGTAATTTAAACACCTAAGGCCTCACACAGTTAAAATGTTGTTTTTCAGATTCTCCTGCATGGTCCTTTTGGCTGCCGCATACTCTCTTTTTATAACCAATGCAAACTTAAACAAATAAAAATTAAATGGTTTATGTCTTATATTTTACCCAAGATAATAAAATTGATACATGTGTGCCTTGAGTGCAACAAGGCTTTGTAGTTTAGCCTTCTTTGCCCTCAAGGGACTTAAAACGCCACCACCCATGCTATTATGTAGATTATGGGGCCTGAAGCATAAAACAAACCAAGAACATGAGCTTTTGGTGTCAAAAAAATAATTACAAAAATAAAAAATAAAATAAAAAACCGCCCGCTCAGATGCACTTTTACAATAAAATGGCCTATGGGGCCTAAACACACAACTATGTCAAACTGAACTTTTTGTGAAATGCGTACCACTTCAACGGAGATATTCTCTTAAATCGATCACTTCAAAAGATATTTAACCCTTTACCCAACGTAACTGCCAAAACCGGCCAGCGCTATTCACAAAATTCGCCAATTAATTTTCATTATTTTTTGCATTTTTTGTCTCAAAAACATAGGTTATGACACCTCTTTGGAACGAGCTCGTCGAGCTCGTTCCAACGAGGGGCCATAACCTATGTTTTTAGGCAAAAAATGAAAAAAATTAGTTATTCAAGAATTTTGTTTGCATGTGTCGTCTGCTATTCATGTTAGGTAAAGGGTTACAAATATTTGTTAGATATGACCTTTCTTATAAGGTAGCGTATAAGAAAACACCTCCTTACTGCTTTCAGGACTTCACGTAGATGTTGACCGGAAATCGAGACTTTCACTGTTAGCAAATGCTATCAAAGAGGAGAATACAGAAATGATTCAAAGCATTATGAATGCCTCAATTCCACCAGCTGTCGATGTTAACGGAGATCGAAGATTCATAGACTTGGTTGCATTTTCAGGCAATTTGACGGCGTTCAAACTACTGGTGAAACGTGGAAGTAAACCTGATATTCGTACACTGATGCAGTGTTGCCGCGGAGCAATAAAAGGTAAGTTGGTGTCGGTTGTACCTTTACAATCGAAATCCGCCTTTCCAAATAGATATCGTCCCAGGATAACAAGGTGTCATTATGTTATGACGTAAGTGGTTGTTTGTTAAATCTCGGTCTTAGACCAATCAATGTTCTAAATTTTTATCCCGGATCAATCCATCCCTGACTTATCTCGTCCTGAAAATCAACCTTTGATGATGTTATTTCCCCTGAAATTATACGAGTTTCCTTTTGTTACTTCTATTAAACGAAAACAACAGGCAACCTCTCGAAGCTGTCTTTTGTTTTTGTTGATTAAAACTGACAAAAGAAAACCTGGCTTTTATCGCAAGCCATTTAGAAGAAACTAGTTCACAGGTAACACGTGAGTAAGAATATCATTTTTTTAAAACGGGCACAATATGCTATTTATGCTTCTGTCTCTAAAACTTGATAACATTTACTGGGATTTCGCGAAGATGTCCAATTGGAGTGGGGGTATTGGTGTAAACCCGATTGTCCCGTCTAATAATTTGGGGGGAGATAACTTTATCAAAGGTCGAATATCATGACGAGATATGTCAGGGATGGATAAACAATAAATATTTCCAAATGTAGTTGATTCATCACTGAAGTCGTTTCCACTAAATAAATTAACCCTCTGCACACTGTTGTCGAACTCTCAGAATTGTAAGTGTATAATGTGTTCCATAATACAACTATTAATTTATTCATTTGGTTGGGTTTAACGACACTTTCGGCAGCAGGGGTCACCTCGTGTCGGGCAGTTTCGTTGGCGAAGCAAGCCGTATTCTTAGATGGGAACCACAGGTCAACGGTGAGCAACTGACATACTCCCCACATACTCTCCACACAGGCAGGGTTAGCATTGATTGAGGGCAAATGCACCATTAGTGTGCACTACGCCTTGGTACACAGCGTCACCGTGCCACCATAAAGCAACTGGTAATTTAACAAATTCATCCTTGTCTTAAAGACATTAGTGAGCCCTGGCAAATAAAATTGAATCTGTTAACATTCCAAATTGCTATGGGGAAAAAATGCTGATTGATATTTCGATATTTTCACACCAGTATGCATATGGTTAAAGTCCATAGTCGTGGTGGATCTGACTAGAACAAATATGTGAAAAGAGTATGTCCTCTGGAACTGATTTAGAGGCTATTTTCTACGACTAACTGAAGTCAGGAAGGTAATCATATTTCTAAAAAAAAAAACAAACAAAAAAAAACAACAAATAAACACTTGATAAGGTATTATTAAAATAGAGTATAATTTATATATTTAAAAGCTCTTTTAAATTTCGTTGAATGTTTGCGTTGTTGTGACTAGTTGATTGATCAAGGCTAATCCAGATCTATTCTCGAGTTTTTTCGCCGAGCTGATATGTTTGTTTTTAAATCTCAACGTAATGGGATCTGCAAGTTGACTCTAGTGAGAATAAACTGACGACTGAAAAAACATTCTCGTCATGATAACGTATTTTTATACGTTTTTATTAGATAATAAATAAAGGTTATTACCTCCAGATGGGTTTCCGAGATGAGGTATTGAAGTCGAGACGTCGTCTCTGAGCATATATCGATGAGTCCGTTTGGGCGAGCTGATATATGACCCAATGGCGAGGTCGAGACTTCAATACACCATCTAAGATACCCACAAAGTGGTAAAAAATAAATATATCTTACAATATTCTACCTTTTTTTACTTGTTGGCATATATTTTGACGACCGTTCAGCGCCGAAGTTTATGGTGGTGTTTCAACTGTGTGTTTAACGCATGGTAGGCCTATATAAACGTATAATCATGGCAAACAATTATCTACTCTAATTTATTTCGCTGTGTTGGTGATTTATTTATTAATAATTTAATCATTTGCCCCGCCTCTGCGTTTGATTGGTTGAAAGCATACAGCGTGAAAGTCGTCAAAATCGTATAAACCAAATCACGTCATGATTTGGAATGTCTCTACAAGTTCGCACATCCGATCCAACTTTGAAGACCCTGGAAGCCCCGCCCACTCTACCCAATTGTCACCGTGAGGGCGTGACGGCAGACTGATAGATGGATAACAAGCTTGTAAACAAAGATCAATGATCGATTTTTCATCGCCTCCAGTCAGCGAGAATATAATGATAATTTCTCGGGAACAATCGAATTTAATAAAATGTACCGAAGTGGGAGACGAATAAAAGATCATACACTCAAACATGATTTTGGGGGAACTTAAAAAAATGTTTTTAATGATATTATTACGTGACTTGCTAAATATCTGTCGTCTGCGATCGAAAATCAAAACAAACATTGACAATGATTGACGTGACCTGTTTGTGGCACACTTTCCTGAGTTTGACTGTTGTCTTTTGCGAAAATTAAAAGTGTTTCGTTCACGTACACATAGTTTTTATATTTCAATATTACAGCCGGATTAAATTATAAGAAATAACTGTTGTTTTCCTTCGGTTTATGCGATATAAACCGAAAATTTTCAGCACAAGCTTAATCATAACTCGCGTAGCGAGTTATGAAGCTTGTGCTGAAAATTTTCGGTTTATATCGCATAAACCGAAGGAAAACAACAGTTATTTCTTAATTTAATTGCTCCTATTAAAACGGTGGTCTCGACATGCGTAATCAGTTTTCGATGACTGCAGGTAAAAATGTTTTCTTTCTGAATCGAATGATCGCGCGTGCGGTTGCCACCCTCAATATAGATTTGCATTTTGTATACAACATTTTTACTTGTATTGGGGGGGATACATGTTCTTGTTGTAAGATAAATACGGGCTATTACGACCATGTAGATTTCCCAGATGGTGTACTGAAGTCGAGACTTCGTATCAGGGCATACATCGACGAGTCCGTTAGGACTCGTCGATATATGACCCAGAGACGTGGTCGAGACTTCACGACACCATCTCGGAGGCCCACTTGGTGGTAATAACCAATTTATCTTACAATCTTACTCACTTTCTTCATCTGTTTACATACATTTTGATTTTGATGATCATTCAGCATCTTTGAATTGATTTTTCATAAATGAAGATTATGACGTCATTTTTTATTAGGGTTTAACGACACATTAACAGCCAGGGTCATATCATGTCGGTGACAGTTTTACGGATGGAGGAAGCCGGAGTACCCGGAGAGAACTACCGAGCAACGACGATCAGCTGCCAGCTCTCCAACATCGTAACTTTGAACTCTGCACCGCGGCACAGACAGGGTGAGATTGGTTGAAGACATGTGCACCATCGACGTGCAGTACGCCTTAGTACACGGCGTCATCGTGCCCCCATGTAGGCAATCGGGGTTAAGTGTCTTGCCCAAGGACACAACGCGGGAGCACGAATCAGTCGCTGAAATGGTCACCCATCCAACTACTAACCGCGCTCGACGTTGCTTAACTTCGGTGATCTGACGAGAACCGGTTACCGCGACGCCACTGCGATTATGACGTCATGATATTATGTTCTTGGGCTGGGTATGACATAATCACCATTCATTGTTCCACCTGTACGTAATCGCCGAAGTTTATACAGTAGAGGAGATCCAACTCTCCGTGCCTTTGTTTTATTTTTCAGGTTTAATGCGTGGTAGGCCTCTATAAAATATCATCATGGCAAAAAAGTGATCTGGTCTAATTTATTTCGTTGAGTTTGTGATCTATTTATCATTTAATTACTTTTATCAAAACATTGGCCTTGATATGTGTAATCAGCTTTCGATGCGTGCAGGTTGAAAGCATTCTCTTTAGGAATCAAATGGTCACACGTGCGGTTGCTACCCCAAATACAGATTTATATCTGGTCTGCACGTTTTTACTTGTATTGGGAGAAAATACGTTCTTGTTGTAACATAGATAAAGATCATCATGATAAAGTGCATATCCCGTGATTTGTATCAGATTCGAGGTGGTGTCCAGAATGGGATCTCAACGAGCCGGCATTGCCGGCGAGTTGTGATCCCATTTTTGGACACCACCGAAAATCTGATGCAAATCACAGGACATGCACATTATCATGATAATTCATTTATCTAATAATTCTGTCACATAAACAGATTAAATCTTAAATTATTTAATACCGTTTGAGGACATAATGTTGAGCGAGAAAAAAGTTTTTAAAAAACATATTATATGGAACTATATTGTTGTACACTCTAACAAACAATGAGTGACGCGGTCACCCCAATTTTCCAAGTTCTGTTGTCAAATTATTCGCTCTCGATGTCACTTCCAAGATAATCCGCTTGAATTTACGAGTGTGCAACATGGGCACAACCTCAAAGAACGGGTAGGTGTAATATTGAATTGTGTAGTTACTATTTATTGTGGATGGGGGAGAGGGGTCATTGGCTATTAATAGTTCTGTCGCTAACTGTGAGGGATTTTGTTTTGTTTTGTAAGCGATCAGCTGAGTCGATCACTGAAACGCACATAGAATGTACTCATGCGCCTGTTATGATCGCCTGTCGCATTACCGGAAACGAGTTTTCTATATGATACGGAATAAGAATGAGTCGTCTATATGATACAGAATAGGAACACATTATGTGATATGTACAGTTTCTCGTGGTTTTTAGGCCAAAATCTATATAACTGTTAGATAAATGTGTGGTATGTACACATTGTGCATGTACAGCCTTTTTAATCATGACGAGACTCGTTTTGGGGACGTATAGCTACGAGACGCGCTTACGCGACGAGTAGGTATAGCTCCCCAAAACGAGCCGAGTCGTGATAAAAGATTCCATACAATCACACTTAGCACATAACACATTTATCTACCATTCAGTAGACAAAATTCATATCAATAGTTTCTCAAAATTAGCCATTAACAAACAAAATTCCACACTCATCTGATCAAAATAATGGCACTCCATCTTCAATTCTCTCACTCCTACGTCATGTGAGGAACATCCTTCAGCTTGAATGATATTGTACATGGTGATAAAGACAAGCAAACTGCACCCAAGTGTGCTTTTTCCGATGTCAATGATTTTTCAAACCAAATTCAATTCAGTTCATGGGGTCACCTAAGGGATAAGTGGACGGTTTGCGAAAATAACGTGGGTGTTATATTTTTGTTGTGTGCAAAAATCGCTTTATACACGTGACGTCACCTCATTCATAATTTTTAGTAGTGTTCAACCGATGATCGGAACCGACCACCACAATCGGCCGATTGTGGGCAATCGGGTGACAATGACAATGGCTCCTGGAACATCGGTTCAACCGATTGTTGCCAGGCATTTCTGATGATTCATTAACCGCATTTTATCATCATCTGCAATTGTTCAATTGCTAATGTAAACTTATGTCAATGATACCATTCAATAAAGTTAAGAAACAACCACAATATGTATTCATAATCTCTCTAGACGCCCGTTTACGGGATATACAAGTTAAACGACATGTAAAGCTTACAATTTAGCGTACTTGCGGCAATCGCCAGTTCATACCGGAAAAGTAAAGGTTGCACTCCATTGACTCAGATTGCAATAAAATTACCAGTCGCACGCACTTTGGTGGTAAACGTGGCTCTGAGAGCCACGTTTACCACCCATGTGTGCGCTACTGGTAATTTTACTGCGACCCCAGTCATCGAAGTTTAACACTGCAGAAAATGTTCAGTTTAAAGAAGTTATTCGAGTCTCGTCTTGTCTAGTAGTACATGGTATTACAATCAGAATCGGCCGATTGTGAGCTCAAATAACCGGTAAGCTTGCTTACATTGTATAATAGCACTTTGGAATTTTCTCCTGCTTGGAGAATTGGTATTTTGAATTCGAATAATGACGATTTATCAATATTTTCGTTAAATGCCGACAGCGGAGTTCATTAGGTGAGGGAATTTATTTAATAGTGCGGTTGAACATGATATTCTATATAAGATTGCGTGGTTCGTAACGGTTGTCTGTATTCAGGCTGCCGGGTACCATCGGTGCCAACTGCATCAATATAAAAAGTCGTTTGGCACTAAAAATACAGCGTTTGCCACCAACATTTTCACCAAAAAAATATATTTGATACGCCTCAAAGGCTTTGTGGTATATTATTTCAGTGCGTCGTTTTCGATAAAATCGATGTCTAATGACACAGGCGAGACAGACTTCACACCTGTCGAGTAATCTCTTTTTGTTATGGGTCAACTGAATTATTTATTTATTTATTTATTTATTTATTTATTAAGGTTTAACGACACTTCAACAGCCAAGGTCATATATTGTTGGTGACAATTTTACGGGTGGAGGAAGCCGGAGTACCCGAAGATAACCACCGTGCAAAGACGAGCAGCTCCAGCACAGGCAGGATTAGATTGGTTGAAAACATGCGCACCATCGACGTGCAGTACGCTTTAGTACACGGCGTCATCGTACCCCCACCCCCCCCCTCCCTGTGGACAATAGGGGTTGGGTGACTTACACATGGAAACAACGCGAGAGTCCGAAATGATCAGTCAGACGGCCACCCATCCAAGGACTAACCGGGCTCGACATTGCTTAACTTCGGTAATTTGACGAGAACCGATTACCGCAACGCCATCGCGCCTCCCTGATTCTTCTTAAAACATTTCTTTGTTACTTAATCTTTTTTTATAATCCTTCTGGAAGGTAATAAATTATTTGCTACTTGTTTATTTGGAATGAATAAACAGTGAGTGAATAATAAACATTAAATTAGTTTGCAAATGTTAATAATAAACTATTACTTTTTTATTATCTATATTTTTATCTTTCGTGGTCTTTTTGCAACCACAATAGTAGTATGTCAGGGGCTTTTGAGGTGGAGGTTGCCGGATCTCATTGCCGGATCTCATGTGACGTCATAGTCACGTGACGTAGTGGCGCCATGTTGTGTTGTCATGGTAACCCGCGTGAGTGGCCATGTTGTGACGTCATCTCCATAGTGATATGTGGTGTGAGTGCGCATGCGCAGCGCGTGTTGTTAGGGTGATACGTGTTTCCGTCGTCCATTTTGTATACTGGAAGCCGCCATCTTGGTTTCTATGGTAGCACGTGATTGCTATGTTACCAATGGTTTCTAACAAGACAGGGGTATGTTCGGGGGTGTGTTCCTTTGTAGAAGAGTAAATCTGATTACCACAAACAACCCGACAATCCCTCCAAATCACCAAAATCCACCCAAAATCACCGAAATTGACTTTATTTCCCCAATTTATCGGCTTAGCACGTAATGCTATGGTACTAAGGGGGTACAAAGGGGTGCGTTCGATTGAACAGGAGTAATGTTCTGGCTTAGAATTCTCCCAGATTCCCTATCCCATGACGTTTTTCCCTATTAAGAATAGCACGTAGTGATATAGGACAAATTTACCCAGAATTCTCTGCTTCTATCTATATATGCAATAGTTAACGTCTATCTGGCCATGTTCCTTTGTTCTAGAGTATACTCCAGTAGCGTAGAGGAGCCTATTATTTGGAACAGTTTATCTTATTATTACTATATTTAGCAATTTCGGGTCTATTCTTGTTAGTTCTGACCCTATTCCGTGTACTCTTGTTGTTTCATTTATCTAGATAATAACTTTCCAATCAGATTGCTTGATTTCCCATAACCTGTATGCAGAGTTATCTCCCTTGTGTATATCAAAAAAACATTCCCAAAGCCAATAAGCCAAGAGAGTAATTGCTCCATGAGCAATTGCTCGAACGACTGGAATCCCATCGAGCAAATGAGCCATAGAGCAATTGCTCGTTCGAGTGACTCCACATACGACTCTTTGACTCATTTCAGTATTTGAGGATACCTATGGCCCGGCATTGTATTATTTGAGGATACCTATCGAGGATACCTGTCGAGGATACTTATCTGAGGATACTATTTCCTGTATCACAAGGCATACCTATCCAAAATATCCCTTATAAGCTATCGAGCAGTTACTGAAAATCATTGCTCGAATGACTCGAATTCCATCGAGCAAATGAGCCATAGAGCAATTGCTCGTTCGAGTGACTCCACATACGACTCTTCGACTCATTTCAGTATTTGAGGATACCTATGGCCTGGTATTGTATTATTTGAGGATACCTATGTTTTCATTTTGTACAGACAAAATTCACTTGGCACCGAACAAAAATTTGTTGGCACTAAAGCGTTTGGGCCAGCGTGAACACTGGTCATAAGCAACTAAGGTGAGCAATGCTGATGAAAATGATGTATGTAAGCACTGGCGCCAGGGTGGGTGGGGGTTAAGGGGGCAACAAACCCTCCCCCCGGGAGTTTTGGTCTTTTAAGAAGTGTAGGTTGACCTATTGATACGTCTGCTCTGAAACTTGCGGGAAGGCTTTTGGTGGGGTCCTCTGGTGGCGATAGTACGTATTTGCATTACCGACCGAGTCCCATTCATATAAAAAAACCCAACTTCTTCCAGTTTGCTGGTTTTCCACCGGTCTTTCCTGCATTGTTGTTGCCACAATTATCTTTGGAGGACAAATGCGCCATGCATACAGAAATACAGATAATAAGTTACCAAAATTACCCAAACCGTTAGGGAGTAATTGAGTAGATATTATCGAGAAAATGCAGGAGAATGCTTTTCCTAGTACTAATTTTTCAAATATTTCTAGGGTAGGCCCCTTGACCCGCGCTCATCTCTTTGCGCCTTTGGCGCTAGCAGGGCCCATCCTACATATTGCCTCTGGGCCGTCCTCGCTCGCGGCGGCCTTGTATGCTTCGTGGCTTTGTATGCAAGGACTGGAGTTTCTGTGGTCACAATCCACACAGGGATTGAAGTTTTCATAATACAGACCCTACACGAACGTCTCTGGAATTGTATAATAATATTGGATGGTTGAAATATAATATCTGACAACCTCAAAAAGTTCTGCTTTGCTGATAATATAGGAACCGGTAACCACTGTCTGGAGTGGACATCATGAGTCAAAACCATTGGCTAAACCTGATCTTAAACTTATGTTGTTGTCATGATATAGCTATAGATGCTGAAAGTGGCTTTGATCACGACTAAATAAATAAATACAACGACCAAATATCGTTGTCTGTTTATAATGTAAAAACGTTACTCGGCACTCGTACCCACCCCCCTCTTTCAACATTTAAAAATTCACGTTAAACCTTCCCGTAGAGACTTTCATCTTTTATAAATAAATGTTTGACTGTAATTTATTGCTATTGCTTATTTTCTAGTTCTCGTTGTACTGTATCTTACACATGCGTATCATTAAGTGTGATTTCCACAAGGGTGAAATGTTTATTATGTTCAACTCCCCATGGGAATCTCGGAACGTGCAGCAGTGCTTGTTTACAGTGGTAAACACGTTCTACTTTACTTCTGAGATGGAACCAGGAACTAATGCCTTGTGTGGATTCTCTAAAGTGGGTGCCTTGGGTACAAACAATTGGTTAAACATGACTTCTTCCCTATGTTGTGATCATGATATAGCTTAAAGAGATGCTTAATGTGACATTAAATACCATTAAATAAATAAATAAATAAATAAATAAATAAATAAATAAATAAATAAATCGTATTTAGCTCCTTTCCCTATTATACGTGGATGCCCTGATGTCAAAATTCCTAAATTTCAAACTATAAAAGCTTCCAAAATACAACCACGAATTTAACCAATCGATTTTCATTTGGAGGACTTGATTGACTCGATTCCTAGTTGCATTGCTGGAAAATTATTGCTACATGTTCCAATAAGAATAGAATCCTCGTCCTTTGAATGGTCTGACGTCACCACACGAAATATTTCAAATGACGTCGTAATTGCTTCATGAGCGGAGAAACTAACAAGCCGCTTCATTTTTTCAGGGTGTTTCACATGTGCAGCAGACAGTGTTCCGGGTGAAGTGGTGTTTAAATTACAAACCGATTTACGATTTGAACTAAGATGGAATGAGTTTATATGGTTTATTGATTATTTATCCAGTGCCCTCGTGGGGTAAACGAGAGGTTTATTTACTAAACCTGTGGTCGTTAAAAGTTGCCTTGAACAAGGCAACTTTTAACGATCTCAAGTTTAGTAAATAAGCCTCTCCTGTTTCCCAATGTAGGTTTGGGGCTACGGGTAGTGTCTTAGTGGAACATATACGTCAGTGTGATGCGTTGACGGCAGCATGGTCTGAGGTTGCTGCGCGGAACGTATGTTTAACCAAGACGCGAAGCATCTCGGTTGAATATCAGCTCCGAGCCGTAAACCTTAGACCATGTTACCGTCAATTCATCTCAATAGTTTACAATATTTTTAGTTGAGAGTGCGGGGGGGGGGGGGGGGGGTGGGGGGGTAACATTCTGCTTTACTGGTAAAACGACCTGAAAACAGTGCATGGTGTGGAAATTCTCTAAAGTGTGCACCATAGGTATAAAAAACTGGGTAAACTTTATAATAATTCATTCCTATGTTGCAGTCATGATATAGCAAGATATGCTGAAAGTGACATTAAACACCAATAAATAAATAAGTTGCGTTTAACTCCTTACGCAATTAATTTTTCGTGGGTACCCCGGTGTAAAAATTTCAAAATTTTAAGCCATAAATGTTTCCAAAATGCAGCCAGGAATTTAACCAATTCACTCTGGTTTGGCAGTACTGGATGGGTTCGATTCCCAGTTGCATTAGTCGAAAAATTGTTGCTTGATATTTTGTACTTCAATGTGAAGGAGGTTAAGAAAGTTTCCAAAGCCAAACGCTATCTACCGATTTTCATCATGACTGAACAAAAACGAAACGAATTTGCATTTTGCAGGATACCATTTTAACGGCTCGTTCTCTGATACAACACTCTTTGATGGTTGTGACGAATACTTCTGGGAGAGCAGGTTGTATGCAGGCACTTTGGAGACTAGAAGTGGAATTGCAAAGATTATTATTAAAAGGTATTTACAGTAAAGAAGTTACTATTCAGATATATCCACCGATATGGATAGGGTTTAATATATTCCCTGTCTTCTTGTAACCGGGAACTGGAATGAAATTACACTCACAACCGGGAACCGGGAAATGTCCCGAGTAATATCATGTAAATTTACGACAGTAATTTATTTTCGTGAAAATGAAAATATTTTATTGGCAAAAGTTATTTTTGAAAGAGAAGTGTGAAAACCCATTCGAACTCGTTTTCATTTTCAGAATCGCTAGTTTTATCAGCACTATACCTCCTTTGGATCCAACTCCTTCTTCACTACAGTCATCAGTCTCCTCTGCTTGAAACAGAAAAGAATGGTGACAGCCAGGGGGGGGGGGGGGGGGGGGGAGGGGGGAACTAAAAATGTGACGTCCTATTTCTTATTCAGCTCCTTTTTACACCAACCCACCCCTACGTGCAAATTTTCTACTACCGTTCTCAGACACCCACCCCCCACTCTCCCATTAAAATCCAAAATAAACTTATAAACTTAGTATGCACAGCTGTCTTTAGGGGGGGGGGGGGGGTCATAATGTTCTTAAACTGGTACCACCAATTCAAACCTCTGTGGGCTGCTGTGAGCCCCAATCTACAAATGACAAGCTGTTCATTATCAGGCTTGCTTGGCCAGAGCAGGTGTACATATACGGGAACAAATTTTCATTTGAATTGTTCTGTCACTATTCTCAGGTGTTTGCTACTTTCCTACTAACGTGTGACATTTTCCCAGATTAAGCCCAATATTCTCACATATAAAGCCTCCTGATGTTGTATTTATGTTAAGAGTGTGATGTACAACATCATCTTTAAGGTTTGAAACACAAATGATGGTATATATTAGCTGATATATTGATATACAGTCGAGCCCACTTAATTGGATATCTCTTAATTGTATATCCCTGTTAATTGAGTATAATTTTCAAACACAAAACCATTTACCATATCTTCAGTACAAATTTGATCTGTTAATTGCATATGGGTTGTAGAGTAAACTCCTGTTAATTGTATATAAATTTGTGTAATATGTCGAAAAAATTACTGTGACACGCACCAAATTCCCCTTATTTATCAACCTTATTTGGCCTCACTACATCCAATACAGGCATTTATTTTATTATATTTTTTTATTTTATCTTGTTTGACAGAGCTCTATGAGCTCTGTCAAACAAGATATAATAGAATAAATGCTCAGTTTACCTCCAGAACACATGAAAGTGATCAAATCCCTGTTAATTCTATATTCATGTTAATTGAATAATTTTCATGGCAAAATGGATATTCAATTAAGAGGATTCTACTGTATTTTTAAAAAATTAAAAAAATTGCACAAGTTGGAAATGCACATTTTTGGTGCACTCAAGAGACCCACCCACCCCCACGTCACGTCTTGCAAATTTTTGGTGCCCCCCCCCCCCTCTCCTCTGTAACAGCAGTGAAAAAGGAGTTGATGTTGGAGGGGTAGTGAATAGTGAGTGGTACTCGTGATTCTGAAAATGAAGACTAGTTTGAACTTTGAAGATCTCTGTTGAAGAGAAACGTCCCCTGGAACTGACTCAGAACTGTAGTGATTTTGTGAAAAGGTTCTTCAAGAAGTAGGATTGTAAAATGTTCAGGCGTGGTAGGGTTTGCGAAATCTTACAAAGTTACGATGAGGCAGTTTTTCAATTTAGAAAACTTCAGCGCAACACACATACAGTGCCATGTGTGAACTCCGGTTCCCTGCTTTAGTTTTCCCGGGTATGGTGACCAGCTTTCGAAATTGGGAACCCGGAAAATCCCGTTCCCGAATTAAACTCTAACCATGGATAAAATTGTTTTCTGTTATTGTGCTAAATACGGGAATTGTCAAGAATACTGATTGTTCCAATACTGTTATACTTATAGGCAGGGGACGTTGCTAAGAGGTCTCAGATGGGAAGGGGTGGGTGTCTACATCTAGATTTCCAATTGCACCCCCGGTAGGCTACTACAACGTAATTTCCTACAAATGGGAAATTTTCTTTTTCGCCCCCAACCCCTATCATCTCTCTTGAGTCAAAGGTTTGCAACTACAAATTGGAAGATGCAGAATTCCATTTGGTTACTCCTCCCTTAACTGTAAATTATCCAACTGGGGCTCTCGGTAGTCACACATTTCCACTACGAACCAAAATTGGGTGATTTTTACTGCTTTTAAAACATTTAGAAGACAATAGCAAGTTTTCAGACTTCACAATTTAACCAAATTGTAGGCATGTTTGGAAACATTCCACTTGCGCCTTTCTTGAAATTTCCAACTTTTTCCAATTTTGAGCTTCAAATTTCCAGCTATTATAAATTTGATGATAGGGGAGGGTGAGTGGAGACATCACCCATGTTGCAATGTCTCTGCTTAGGCGATCTAATCTCCCGAAGATCCTAATACTCCAATCGCTTAGTATCTGGACACAACTCGCTATTGAAAGGATCGGGGTGGGTTCCGAGTGGTTCAGTTTCATGACCGCCTGACTCGACATCGTGGGAGGCCGTGACATGTGTCGTAATGTACCTGTAAACAGACAAAACGACGCTTTTTAAATATGTTCAATTGAAGAAATTTGTAAATGTTCAGCACGGCAACTTCGAAATATTTTGATTGTGAAGATATATAATGCCGAATTGGACATGGAAATATGCACTGAGCATTTTGCTCGAACAGGACTATTCGGGGGTGATGCGGAACAGTGACTAAAATGAGTTTATTGTGGGTACTCACCTATCGAGGAGAGGAAATAAATCCAATCACGATTTCACCGGAAGTTCCTAAAACCACTTTCTTTGAACGACACTTTGTCATGAGTGATTAGATTACCAGCTGTGTTCCAAGCTCTATCTCTTTTCAGCTTCAGTATAAAGCAAATAGTTAATGAGAATGAGCCCCATATGTTGGAACATCAGGGCTGGGGGGTGGGGAGACTTCTTCGCTATTTCACCCGTTCAAAAAGGAGCTCTTGACTTCTCTCACAATCATGATAACTGGCAGCGGAGAAGATAGGGGATCTCAACGCTACCGTACTACCAGAGTTTCTCTAACACAGCAGGTCTCCATCTTTCACTTAGCCTTCCACACGCCTTTGCAGGGCTAGAGGAACAGCTAGACATGGAGAGGGACGTCTCTCCACCAGTGGTCGTATCCAGGGCAGGAAGTGAAAATGATCACCCCCACTCGATTCTGGGAGGGGGTCGGATTTTGTATTTTCCCCAATGGTCCCTCATTACGTCAGATTATCGGTCTTTCAATTAGTAGAGTTCGGACTCGCAATCTCATTTACAGAAATCCTTCCCCTTGCACGAAATCCCATTCCAGCTGTTATCCCGTCAGTTTTTTGAATCATTTTTTAGATTCTGATAACTCTGTTACACAAGCAAGCGACCCAGGTCATTCACGATCAAGAGTGTCTCGGGCTCTACGGTCGACTCTTCCTTGCGCCGAAGACCAGCAGTAGATCTAAATTACCTGAGCCTCTTCATAAAGCCCCCAAGTTCAATATGGAAAGTTATCAGTTCCGAGTTCCGTTCACGAGAACAATTCTGCGGCCAACATTGACCTGGATGATGCATTTTCACAGTCTTGTCCATTCTATCTCGCAAATATCTACGATTTTCGTCGCGAGGTACGGCTTATCAGTTCAAAGCAATGCCATTCCACCTAAACGTTAGCTCATTAGGTCTTCGCCCGTCTAATGAATCCAGTGATCTGGTATCACCGGGCGCATTCTTTGGTGACTCCTTCGGCATACTTCATTGACATTCTCCAGAGACACGCAGTCTTCTCTCTTCTGGGGAACGATGTACTTCAGGTCCGGCATATTCAATTTCGGTCTTTACTTTTTGACCTGAATTATAAAGATTAACTGTTGGTATATTTACTTACGAGATTGTAGCATATTATTTTATGGTCTGTTTTGGCTCCTTTATAGGCTCTTTTCGGTTCTAGTATACGTTACAACATTTAACCCTTTACCCAACGCAGGCGATATCAAAAAGTATTATTTTAAATATAATTTTTTTAAAATTTTTCAAACTTTTTTAACAAAACCATATCATGTGACCCCTCGTTGGAACGAGCTCGACAAGCTCGTTCCAACGAGGGGTCTCATGATATGGTTTTGTTGAAATTTCATATTTTTTCAACTGCTGAATTTGCATATTACTAGGGCGGATGCGGCCGATTCGTTGGGTAAATGGTTAATTATTGTCACATACGGGACTCGGCGGGGCTGTAGGCTGAGGCGCAGACTGCAAGCCGAGAGGTCCTCGTTTCGAATCCCGCAGGCGGCCACCACATTGTGTCCTTGGGCAAGACTAAGGCGTACTGCACGTCGATGGTGCACTTGTCTTCAACGAATGCTAACATATTTCTGCACAATGGCTAATCATGACCACGACAGTTTTACTACGGATGGAGGAAGCCGGAGTACCCAGAGAGAGCCACCGAGCAGCGGCGATCAACTGTCAGCTCCCCAACATACTAACTCGACACAAGCATGGTTAGCATTGGTTGAAGACAAGTGCACCATCGACGTGCAGTACGCCTTAGTACACAACGCCACCGTGCCCCACGCGGGCAATTGAGATGAAGTGTCTTACCCAAGGACACAACGCGGCTGCCGCAAGTTGGGTTCGAATCGATGACCTCTCGGCTTGCAGTCTGCACCTCTACCTACTGAGCCACTGTGCTCTCTATACCATGATTACCTTTTCTACTTTATATGAAAAGCCTATGACATAATTTTTAGCTTTATACACCGACTGTGGTGAACACGCCAGCAAAGGGATTTCAATAGTTAAAATTACACCTACAGTGAAACTACATCCTTGACCTTTGGTGGCGTCGGCCTGAATGCGAACTTGCCTAAAAGTATCGCACCTCGCCTCGAAAAAAAAGTGAAATGAAAGTGGCAATTATTTATTACGTTTTTAAATGGGTTTACCCATTCGCACGTTTGTACGGCTGCTGCTCAGTAGAATCGCGAGAAAAACTAATAGCACTCTTAATGATCTGACGATCATGGTATAAATAAATTATACCCATAGTAGCTTGGCGTACCAAATGTTCACCACCCGTGATGAGGTGGTGTTAACCGCGCGCCGAAGGCTCGCGGTTTACACCACGTCACCACTCGTGGTGAACATTTGGTACATCAAGATACTATGGGTATATTCTATATATGTCTTTCTGCCTGTCACATCTTTTTGTTTTTCATTTTTAGTAGTAAAAGTTGCGATTGGTTGGGGCTATATTATATGTTACTTAATATTTAATTTCCATCTTCCTTAGTTCCCAGCCGGTTCTTCTTTCAGAAGATTGGGTGGGGTGCGTAAATATATTATGTCATTGTTTTTAAGCACGTTGCCCTCCTGGTAAAGTTAATTTGTTTTCTTCATGAATTCTCTGCCAAATATTTCAATTTATTAATGGCTTACTCGAGCTGACGGAACTGCTAATATTTTCTCTGCTCACAAAGCCAGAGCCCTGTCTTTTCCTTGCATTCGCTATTCGTTATCTACTTGCGGCCTCGTAAATGCAATCTGTTGGAGGAAAATGTCCACCTTTTCCTTTTTCTTATTTGTAGAACTATAGAAACATACTGGAAATCTCTTTCTGTTTGAGCCCTGTAATAGCTGCATTATTTGCTTTTGAGTTTAGTCACTAATAGTATCTTGCGGTACAGGTACATGTACTCGTCAGTTTCGAAGATTACGTTTTCTTGCTACTGCACCAGGTTATCTCGGTAACCTTTTTTCTGGGATGGATAAGTCCTATTATGTTACTTGGTGGAAATTATAACCCTTGTCATGTCACTATTTCCCAGTACATCTTGTTAACCATGTTTTTTTATTCGATTTCTGGTATGCATCTTTGTCTGAAATTGAATGTTTGTTCAGAAGAAGGTTGCATTTGAATGGTTTCTTTCCAGCCCGTTCCTCTTACCCAATGCCTTTGAGGAACAGGTGCTATGAAGCTTCGAAATGTTTTCTGGCTGATTAGAGTAACTCTTAAGATCTGTGGGATCGAATAACGTTCGAACATATTATGCTTTATGCTGTGTTCTGATCATATGTTCATGTAGTTTTCTTATCGTTTCCCTTTGTAGCCCGTTCCTCGGGTAATTCTAAAATTATCTCTGCTATTGTCATTATAGCATTAATTCCCTCTCATGCTTAAACATGACCCCCATTGTATATCTATATCGGGCACAAATCGCATGATACTATCCCGCCTATTGTTTATTCGGCACTTTTGTTACTTTGGTGATATCTTTCTTATTATACTTACCAAAGTAGCACCAAAATATTGTTCTCCCGGCAATATAAACTATCATTTTTATGTGCTTACCTCTCCGCTCACATGCATACATATCTAATTATCTTTGAAAATTTGTAACTGATATTGCGCATGACTGGCCGGAAATGGTCAATAGAAGTCTATTCTTTGTGGGGTGCAGTACACCAAGTTTTCATCACCATGTACAAATGACACATGGTGAGTCCAGTTGGCTTAAATTTTGTCTTTTCACTTTTTTAAAGTCTCTCAGTGATTTTTCTGGGGATTTTCCAAAATTTGCCCTCTTTTTCACCCGAGAGATAGTTAGAGTTAAGACACTTGTGTTACTTTGGTAAGTATAATAAGAAATAAAATTTCGTATAAAATTTAATTTTCCTCCAATCTGCCATATAAGTACTCAAGCATGAAAATAAGCAATCCGCCATTTGCACAATGAGGTCTTCAGAAGGTGAATTTGCTGATGCCACCCCATAGTGTGCCAGCTTATCCTCTGGGTACCTCTTGCTATTTAGGCCTGAGGCATTGATTCAGAATAAGGTTCACAGAGGGTAAATTTAGTGATGCTACCCTGCTGTGCAGGGTAGCATCACCAAATTCACCCGCTGGGATCCTCATTCTGCAGATGACAGTCTGCTTATTTTCAGGCTTGTAAGTAATTGAAAAATTAGAACATAATTTTTACCTATAGGACAATCCATTATCTCTAAATAACTTTTTCCGTTGAAACTATTGAAGTATAGAATATGGTAGAGAGTACGCCCTCGGTAACGAAAGCGCTCTCTATTATGCAATACAGCACATCGCAATGGCTCTGTGGAGTGGTCACGGGGGAGGGGTTATTGGCTTCCTAAAATTGTGTCCTCCCCCCAAAATGCCATAAAATGGTCTCCAATATAGGGCTACACACGCTATAAATGCCCCAAGATTTGTTCTTGGAACGCCAAATGGTGCAACAGTTTCTCGGAGATGGGTGTGGGAGACTACTCTCTGGGATTACCTGCTCCTCCTCCCGGGGTAACTACCATCGAGTTCTAGTTAAAACTAAGGGAGGGTCCTGAACCCCTCACAACGGCCTTCCAAACACTCCCGCCCCACAAAAAAAAAAACAAAAAAAACAAAGCAAACCAAACAGACAAACTGGCTAGGGTATCCCTATTACGGAATCCTGGCTAAACGCCGGCAACTGTTAACATAAAAAATGGAGTACAGCTCATTATTTTAATAAAGAACCCCATTTTTATGAAAAGCAACTGCTGAATACAGGAAAATAAAATTGTACCAAAATTAGAGTCTGGTAAATCGGATTTAACAGGTTTTATCGCCCAGTTACTAGACTCGTTTTTATCTTTAATTTAAAATTCACCAATACTAGACCCGCTTTTATCATTAATTTCAAATTCACCAATACTAGACCCGCTTTTATCTTTAATTTTAAATTCACTACTACCTGACCCGCTTTTATCTTTAATTTCAAATTCACCAATATTAGACTCGTTTTTATCTTTAATTTAAAAAATCACCAATACTAGACCCACTCACTTGTATCTCTAAATCTCAAATTCACCAATACTAGACCCGCTTTATCTTTAATTTCAAATTCACTAATACTAGACCCGCTTTTATCTTTTATTTCAAAAATCACCAATACTAGACCCGCTTGTATCTCTTAATTTCAAATTCACCAATACTAGACCCGCTTTTAACTCTAATTTCAAATTCACCAATACGAAACTCGCTTTTATCTCTAATTTTAAATTCACCAATACTAGACTCGTTTTTGTCTTTAATTTCAAATTCACCAATACTAGACCCGCTTTTATCTTTTATTTGAAAAATTACCAATACTAGACCCGCTTGTATCTCTTAATTTCAAATTCACCAATACTAGACCCGCTTTTATCTCTAATTTCAAATTCACCAATACTAGACTCGTTTTTATCTCTAATTTTAAATTCACCAATACTAGACTCGTTTTTCTCTTTAATTTCAAATTCACCAATACTAGACCCGCTTTTATCTTTTATTTAAAAAATCACTAATACTAGACCCGCTTGTATCTCTTAATTTCAAATTCACCAATACGAGACCCGCTTTTATCTTTAATTTCAAATTCACCAATACTAGACTCGCATTTATCATTAATTTCCAATTCAGCTATACTAGACTCGCTTTTATCATTAATTTCAAATTCACCAATACTAGACCCGCTTTTATCATTAATTTCAAATTCACCAATACTAGACTCGCATTTATCATTAATTTCCAATTCAGCTATACTAGACTCGCTTTTATCATTAATTTCAAATTCACCAATACTAGACCCGCTTTTATCATTAATTTCAAATTCACCAATACTAGACCCGCTTTTATCATTAATTTCAAATTCACCAGTATTAGACTCCTTTTTGTCTTTAATTTCAAATTCACCAATACCAGACCCGCTTTTATTTTTTGTTTCAAAAATCACCGATACTAGACCCGCTTTTATCTTTAATTTCAAATCACCAATACTAGACCCCTTTTATCTTTAATTTCAAATTCTCCAATAGTAGACTCGTTTTTATCTTTTATTTGAAAAATCACCAATACTAGTCCCACTTGTATCTCTTAATTACACATTCATCAATATTACACCGCTTTTATCTTTAATTTCAAATTCATCAATTCTAGAACGCTTCTATCTTTAATTTCAAATTCACTAATACTAAACCCGCTTTTATCTCTAATTTTAAATTCACCAATACTAGACCCGCTTTATCTTTTATTTAAAAAATCACCAATAGTAGACCCGCTTGTATCTCTTAATTTCAAATGCACCATTACTAGACCCAATTTTATCTTTAATTTCAAATTCACCAATACAAGACCCGCTTTTATCATTAATTTCAAATTCACCAATATTAGGCCCGCTTTTATCTTTTAGTTAAAAAATCACCAATATTAGACCCGCTTTTATCTCTAATTTCAAATTCACCAATACTAGACTCGTTTTTATCCTTTATTTAAAAAATCACCAATACTAGACCCACTTGTATCTCTTAATTTCAAATTCACCAATAGTAAACCCGCTTTTATCTCTAATTTTAAACTCACCAATACTAGACCCGCTTTTATCTTTAATTTCAAATTGACCAACACTAGACCAGCATTTATCTTTGATTTCAAATTCACCAATACTAGACCCGCTTTTATCTCTAATTTCAAATTCACCAATACTAGACTCGCTTTTATCTCTAATTTCAAATTCACCAATACTAGACTCGCTTTTATCTCTAATTTCAAATTCACCAATACTAGACCCGCTTTTATCTTTAATTTCAGCAGTATATATTTTATATTTATAGAACAAATAGTCGTCCATTACTGACAAATGTGTTGAAATGTTGTGTTTTTCAATGTGATAATGTAACTGTGTGATTTACTATGTATATATACAATGGCATAGCGGGGGTTCGAACCTACGCCGAGAGAGTTTCCTTCGGCACCATCCGCCTAGCGAAACTGCACTGAACCACGCACTCCACTCGGTCACCGACAGACCCCCAAAGGTATGTTATTTTTAAGTTATTTTTTTATCAAGTAATTGATCGATTCTCCATACTGCAATTCAAGGAAATCAGTGAGAACATCTCTATCAAATTTCCGCTTGCCATAGAAATTATTAGAATAATACATATTTGGTTACATAGCATACCCTTTTGGGGGTCTGTCGGTGGCTGAGTTGTGTGCGTGGTTCAGTGCAGTTTCGCTAAGCGGTTGGTGCTGTATGAAACTCTCTCGGCGTGGGTTCGAACCCCCGCCATGCCATTGTAAACAAAACCAGCGTCTTTGATTCTGATAATTTCTATGGCAAGCGGAAATTTGATAGTTTGAGAGAGAAGTTCTCACTGATTTCCTTGCATTGCAGTATGGAGAATCAATCAAGTACTTGATTAGTCCCAAGTAGGGCCCAGCGAATCGACATTTTCACTTGGAATCGAATTTCCAATCGAATCAGGTCTATTATTTGAACTTCAAATCGAATCAGAGGTGTCTTGGTGATGACCGACTTGGGTGCTGTAAACCGGATTTGTTCCGACAGTGATGGCTCAAGTCCAGACTGATCAAATGTTCCAACTACATCACCAAGGAATGCCTTCGATGAAGTCATGCCTTGGAGTTACAGTTGGAATATTACCCAGTAAGGACTATGGTTAAAAAATAGAAACGAGTGCGAAAATCATCGGTACTATGCGCTACTCAGGGCGAGCCGCTAGCAACCGCTTGTTGTTGATATTGCCCAGAACCTTTCAATTTTCGTTCATTAATGGTACTGTCTAGTGAGACTGAATTAGCATGGATGGTGGCGTGGATATAGGTGTTGTTTCTGTTTAAATGGAGGAAACTGCGCTCGGTTTTTATTATCAATATCATTCATGTACAATTTCCACTAGAACTCTGCGTATTGTGAGCCTACGAAGATGACTGGTGCCAAGCTAAATTCCAGCGAAATATTTGAGTGGAAACGAATCGTGCGGCCGATTCGAATCGAACCGAATAGCAACTTAAACTTCGAAATCGCGCAAGTTCCTGGTCCCGAGGAAAAACGTCATCACATTTGTATGTTTCCTCCGTCAGGTTTGATGTTCACGTGATCAAGATCCAAGGGCAAAACAATGAATTGAATTTTTCTGTCTCCCTATCAATATCGTAGGCCCTGTTTCTCAGAACACGCCGAAAGCGAAACATTTTCGCAGCCACGTCGCTCGCGACCTGTATAAATGGTCAAATGGAAATACACCGAAAGCCTTTAGGTGTATTTCTATTTGACCGTTTATACTGGACGCGCTATTTCAGTTACGTTAGCCTAGCCGAAAATGTTGCATCGCTTATGTGCGATTGCCTAATTTAACATGACTAAAGCGTGCCTGCGCGCGGTGTATAAACGAGTCTAGCGAAGCGGCGCGAAGTCGCTGCGCCCCATGTCGTGTCGCTTCGATTTGACAATTTATACACGCTAAAAACTAAAGTGTTAAAAACTACACTTGAAGTGCTGTATTTAACACTTACAGTACGTGGAGAGTGTATTATCACAAAATCACCCGCAGAGTGGAGATTCCACCCGAACAATAATTGCAAATTTGTTGCAAAGCATAACCAGCACCAGCAAAGTTTCAGCCAATGGACCTCCGGGTTAAACCCGGAGGTCCATTGGCTGAAACGTTGCTCGAATTTTTTGTCGATATGTACAAAATTTGAAAGTTATAGCTTGGGTGATAACTCCACTCCGCGGGTGATTTAGTTACAATCCACTCTCCACGTACTGTACTAAGTGCTGAACTAGCACTTTGTTCAAGTGTAGATATCCCAGAACTTGACAGGTGTTGACAATAATACCACTTGACAAGTGTAATGTCGCGACACTTAAAAGGAAACAACGCAGATGACGCGGATCAGGCTCGAACTTTCGAGCCTGATCCGCGTCATCTGCGTTGTGTCCTTTTAATTATGTACCCACCAAGCGCAAATCAAATTATGGACGATTCTGGAAGAACCACCAATGCTAGACACATGGGAAGTGCCATCCATTCAAGTTTCAGATGTCTGACGATTGTAATGTCTAAGTGCTTAAAGCATTGCACTTTGAGTGTTTGCTTGCCTAATTATGCAGGGTGTAACGTGAAAAAGCATACCTGCGCGCGGTGTATAAACGGACCTAGCGAAGCGCTGCGAAGTCGCTGCGCCCCGTGTCGCGTCGATTTGCGTTCTGCATAAACACGGCCTTAAACTTTAGTAGCGCGTGGTGAACTGTTAGAAAAGAGAAAGTTCTAATATTCTGTTTTCAGGATAAGCTTGAGTATTTTTTTTTTTTGGGGGGGGGGGGGGGTGGGGTGGGGGGAATTTATTCGCTTCCATTGGCTTTTTCTTTAACTCGGAGGAATGAGAGGTTACTCATCTTCAGTCTCTCCGTTATGGAGGTCGGTTGTGTTCTCTTATTCTTTGAGCTTAGATCAACAAATTTGAAACAACTGTCCTTTCTGAAATTTACTGGTTACATTATTGTTTTCTACTAGGTTTGTGGATATCAATGAACAAGACAAAGAATTTGGAACACCCCTCCACTTGGTAATTGAAGCTAAATTGTGGACGGTTGTGGATGAGCTGATAGAGCGTGGTGCAGATCCGCTGCTGAAGCACAGTCGAATGTAATTTGGGTTTTCTTTTCAGTTTTCTTACGTATAAATTGTTTTTATGTTGCCGATACGTGTGTAGATTCATAACACAAGTACAAGTCCTGTACAGACGCCGTGGACTGGTCACGTTCCACGAGTGGGCAATATTTTCACGGACGCAATAATATTGGATTCCAAACACTAATTAAAGGCATAATCATCAAAAAACTAATTAATTAAAATTTTGCAGATGAGATTTATATTATCTGATAAACGCATTCGTGGACATCACTACCCACGTGTTTGTTGTGACCAATTCACGTCGACTGTACTGAACACATGTACTACATACCCAATATAAACTTCCTAATTGTTGCCGATATGGATGTCTTCATTCTTTACGAACATCTTCCAACATGAAAAAATAGATGTTCGCCTCTCTCCCGCCACCCCCCCCCCCCCCCCCCCCAGTGCTTCCTTCTTGATATCGTAGCAAGAATAGTGAACCCCTTCCCTCTTTACATTTCTGGGCGGGTAGTGGAGAGGGGGAGGCGGGGGGATATATTTTTATATTTCTACAAGCAACAGAATATTGTAATATCCGCGACAACTCATGGACATTCACTACCAGTATATGGTATAACGTGATTATACCGTACCCTCTGCATACAGCATGAGCTCTTGTGCGTGTCGTCCATACTACTTTATGCTAGCACTATGTCTACTCCTGTAGTTGTTACGTTAGCTAAAAGGTCAAATTACCCCTCAGATGATTTATTTTTTATTTCTGTATTTAAGAGTTTACATTTTTCTCTCTCTTTTGTTGAGCAGTCGGGGTTATTCAGTTGTTAATTTATCATTTAAGCCTGTCTGAGCCTTCAGGAAGAAATTTATAAAACCCTACAAAACACATTTGTCTGACCCACCCACTCACCACGGCCTAAGTGCCCGGAACGTTTTTGCTGACCCTCGCCCCCTCCCCTTATCCAGTTAATTAGCACAAGCTTCTGCATGCACTTGTCATGACCATTGATATTTATTGTTGTTCTTGGGAGCACGGTGTCTCAGTGGTTATGGCATTGGGCATTGAACTTCAAACCGAGAGGTCCACGGGCCGATCCCCGGCAGGTGTAACTGCATTGTATCCTTGGGCAAGGCACTCAATCCCATTTGCTCACATGGGGGCACGGCGGCGCTAAGGCGTAATGCGCGTCGATGGTGCACCTGTCTTCAACCAATGCTAACCCTGCTTGTGTAGAGTTGGTACGTTGGGGAGTCTGACAATTGCTCGCCGTTGCTCGGTGGTTCTCTCTGGGTACTCCGGCTTCCTCCACCCATAAAACTGCCAGACATAAGGTGACCGTAAAACTGTCCGACACGACAGTGTCGTTCAACTCCAATTAATAAATAAATTGTTATTATTTCTACACGCTGATTCGACATTGCACATATACGATCCTCCTAACTTTTGTTGTTAATTAATTCGGATAGCCGATTCCAAGAATTTGACGGAGGTTTTAGTTATTAGTTCTGGAAACATTTCATATTACATTTACAGTATGACCGCCGTGGACTGGTCACTTTTTACTGGTGGGCAATATTTTCGCGGACGCAATAATATTAGATTCCAAACACCATAGGACTAATCGACAAAAATTTAATTCATAAAGCACCGGGTACAATTATGATTTTGCTGATGATAATTTTTATTACCCGGGAAACGCATGTGGGAACCACTGCCCACGCGTGGATTACGACCAGCCCACGGCGGCTGTAGTCTAGGCTGGGGTCCAGCGAATACATTTGTTACATGATGTGAAGACATTTAGCTTCAGTACTTTCCAAAGTGAAATCCCCGGTACGAAATATTCTTCGTAACCAGTTTGCTGGTCAGAGCTATGTTGCGTAGATAAACGTGTATAAAAGCGGCTTCATCAGAAACAATTCGTGATAAAAATGGAAAGTCAGTTTATTTTTTTTTCACTTGCACGGTGTTGCATGCCTAAAAAATAATTGCCAGTTATAATTTGGAGCCAACGCGATAAATGTCAGTTGAAATATTCAAAATTCAAATCTAAATCCTTTACCTACCATGACTCGCAGACAACACGTTCTGAATGTTTCTGCGAATGATTAAAACTTCTTTTTTTGACACATTTATTTATTTATTTATTGGTGTTTCAGGTCACATTCAGCATCTCTGGCTATTTCGTGATCACGACATAGGGATGAAGTCAAGTTTACATTTTTTACCACAAAAGCATAGCATTTATTTATTTGTCATTTATTTGTTGGGGTTTATCGATACATTCTACAGCTAGGGTCACCTTGAGTCGGACAGTTTTACGAGTGGAGGAAGCCGGAGTACCTGGGAAGGACCACCGAGCAACTATCAGACTCCCCAATGTATTAATCCCACACAAGCAGGGTTAGCATTGGTTGAAGACAAGTGCACCATCGTACACAGCGCCACCTTGTTCCTACCTGGGCGATCGAGATGACGTGGCTCGAACAAGGACACAACGCAGTAACTCCTGGTGAGGATCTAACCGTGGACAGGGCTCAAAATAAGCGGTGTCGCGTCGCTTTTTGCTATGCAAAACTTGCAAAAATCTACACAATGTTCAATTATGTGTAGCATTTTGCGATACAAGATAATCAACTGCAGCCTATTAGGCTTCAGTTGATTATCTTGTATCGCAAAATGTAGATGAAAATTTGAAAACTAATTCACTGATGCTTTACTTCTGATTGTGGAACATCCCAGGCATAACTTAGATTAACTCTCCGTCAAGCATCATTAGCAACTTCATATGTAAGATGAATTCTATCGGTTTAAATTCTTCCTGTTTTTAAAACATTTTGCATAAAATGTACATTAAAAATAACTTCAAGTCCCAAATTAAAAATCCCAACTTCCATTTTGAGAACTCTACTGAACAACCAAGACGCTATTTAAGAATATCCAAGTCCATGCAACCCTTAAAGGCAGTTCAGTTAAAAAAAACATAGTAAATGTTTAATGTGTTGCAGATCATTTGGAAATGCCCAGAAATGGGTGGAAACTATTCTATCTACTTAGAAGAATTCAATACAAAACAGCATAACATAACTCTAAAAACAAAAATAGCTATGTAATTTTTACAAAATGCTATTCATTTTTTGGAAATTTGTAGCATTTTGCTACGCAAAGAAAAAAAGTTATTTTGAGCACTGACCGTGGAGCTTTCAGATTGAAGTCCAAACCGTAACCACTGAGCCAACGCGCTCTCAAATGTATAGTATATCATCCCTGTGTTGGAGGAACTCGGCCATCTTGTTTCAGAGAAGGTGTGGGTTGAAAATGAAAAAGACAAAACAAAAAAAAAAATAAATAAACAGAAAGACAGGGTTTTGAACAACTTGGTGTGGAAGTGGTAGCTTTTTCCGTTAAGGGGGGTCAGCATGTGCCGACCTGTGTGTGTGCTTGGATGAAAGAGTGTTAGAGACCATAAAATTTCCGACGCAAAGCACCTGTCACACCCATCTTTGTATTAACTGCCGAGTTTTGTCATGGTTTCCACTATTGTAAAATAAATCACCAGGTTTTATCAGAGCCTACCACTTTTGTAATAAAATCGTCAGGTTTTGTCATAAACCGAGGTCACAATTTTTGAATAACCAGAGGTAGCCACCAGGGGTGGCCCATCCCCCAACCCGAAAAAACACCCCGATGCAGTAACCTTGATAATATATTATATTAAATTAACATAGCCACTGTTGGTAGTATTTACGCAAATAATACGGATAAGATTACCTGTATTTGATGACATGTGGAGTTTGGTTTTGATTGGGACCGATAAAATCTCAAGTTCAATGTCACAGTGACCTTGGCCTATGACACAACGAACTTAAATCATGTAGGGTTCTTCCTCTACTCACGCTGGACCCACATGCCAAGTTAGGTTTCGATCGGGAATGCATAATTTTAATAATTAAGAGAGCCGAAACCTGTATTTGATGACATGTGAAGTTTGGTTTCGATTGGTACCGATAAAATTTCAAGTTCAATGTCACAGTGACCTTGGCCTTTGACACAACGGCCTTAAATTATGTAGGGTTTTCCTCTACTCACGCTGAACCCACATGCTAAGTTAGGTTTCGATCGGGAATGCATAATTTTAATAATTAAGAGAGCCGAAACCATCTCCGACCGATAAAATTTGAATTTCAAGGTCACTGTGAGCTTGATCTTTTGCACAATGACCTATAGAATACATAGGGTTCTTCCACTTATTATGCCCGATTCTTGGCTTTCATGAGGTTGTCTATCAGTTGGCTATAATCCAAAGGGGGGGGGGGGGGGGGGCTCAGTTCTATAGCATTACACGCTGCTATTAAAATTCTTGGTAGGGCGGTCCTAAAAGGGATTCTTGAAGATTTGGATTTTGGTGATTTTGAGGGATTGTCCAGTCGTTTGTGGTAATTAGATTTACTCTTATTCAATCGATCTTACCCCCCGGGGTCCCCTGGGACTATAGCACTACGTGCTAAGCCGATACAATGGGGAATACAAGTCCATTTCGGTAGTTTTATGTGGATTTTGGTGATTTGGAGAGATTGTCGGGTTGTTTGTGGTAATTCTGCGAATCGGAAATGAATCTTGTACAAAGAAACATACCCTCCGAACATACCCCTGTCTTGTTCCAAGCCTTTAGGTAACATAGCAACTACGTGCTACCATAGAAACCAGATGGCGGCCTCCAGTATACAAAATAACCGACGGAAACACGTACCACCCTAACATCACAACGTAACGTAACTAGGTCACGTGACTATGACGTCACTTTCTATGTCCCCACTTGGCCCCCCTGAATTGGGCCGGTTACCTCATCTCCTACTACTGGTAGATATAATAGTGTTTAGTGTTGTAGTTGTGCCGGTTGGGGTGTAGAGCCAGTCCCCAAAGATCTCCAACAATCTTCATACCTCAACTGTCCACAAGACACAAAATTCCCCAAACTACTATCTGCATGGCAACTAGAGTCTAGGAGCTACAACTACAAGGACCTTGGCTGGTGGTACAGTATGCTGCTAGAAATAGATCAACAGGTGACCCAAGGCTAAAATGGGTAAAAAAAACGCCAATATTAGACTACCAGCGACTATACTAGACGATCTTGCATACTCCACATCACCGCATGACCCACCAGCTCGTACTGTGTATAGCAACCAGGAGATAGTAAAAGCGAAAGGTGAGTGATAAGCAAAACGAGTTAACAGTTCACCAACAAGGTTACATACCGTTTATACTATACTACCATACATGACAACCACACACACCCAACAATATCATATGACATAGAATTTCGTTCTGCCGAAAACAACAACAAGATGGTATAAGGTGGGTGAGCTGAACTAAGGGCTAGTAGTTATTTGATGCGAGCAGCTGATGCGAGTTGAAAAAAAAAAAATAATATCTGACAAAACATGTTGATTAATATGATAAAAGTGGTGAGATTTTTCTTTTTTATGACTGTCGATTTTTATTGCAAAACTCGTGACTTCATTTTACGACAAAACTTGACGATTTTATTAAAAAAGTGGTAATCTTTGACCAAACTATGCGATTACAAAAGTGGTCGTAACAAGCGCCATTAATTTCAAACGAAAATTGAATCAAGAAAAATTATCGCAAATAAGTTATGTGATTCAATGGAATCTCTTTTTTTTTCGAAATGACTTTTCAGTTTTGCGAGGAGAAAAGCGCCATAATGCGGACAAAGAATTTCAACCCACCGCGACCCCAGTATTGTTCAGTCGAAATTAAGTGTCCGTCTTTTGTACTCCCAAGGCTGTAGCATACTCAGATTGTATTTTTGTCTTTCAGAAGCTGCTTAGAATCCATTTTGGATGATGAAGAAAGTCCTGAAAAAACTTGCACTAAATGCTTAGAGATTTGCCAGGAACATCTGATTTATTCCAAAAAGAAGTATCTCAGTTTACTGATAAAATTGGCTGCACGACGATTAGAGGGAGACAGTTTGAGAAATCTGCTTCTTCTACTTCACGAAAGATTTGCATATAAAACGGCAGTAAAAATTGTGACCGCCGCCAAAATAAGATATCCTCCATGGTATAACACCAGAAAGATAAAGCGAGACGACAATAAAAGTGTTCTGCATTGGATTGTATTGAAAGGCCACTACGACGCCTTTCAAACAATGATTGACATTTTCAAATCACAGGACATTGCAAAGTGTGATAAGTACGACTACAATAGTTGCACACCCGTTTGGTATAGCATTTATTGCCAAAGATATACCTTTACCAAAACACTTCTCTTTCTGGGATTCAGTTCTAGGTTCAAACGAGCCATTCCCGGTTTTGACATAAAGAGATCATACAAAACCGCTGTCACAAAAAAGACAGCACTAAGTGTCAAAGAGTATGTTTACCCAGCCGGTGCGTGGCGCTCATCGTGTGGTGTTGGTTGTGTGGTCAACCCCGATTGCAAACACTTTTGTTCAAAAGTAATCAAGGAAACACGAGCAAGAGAAATTGAAACCAGGAAAACGACAGTCTGTCTCCCCAAAGTATTCAAGAGAAAAAAGAACATAAAACAGTTGCTCCTAATCTCGATGTATGCCCACGCACATAAAACGTTTTTCTCGCACGCAGCAGGAGTATTCGGTGAAACAGAACTGGTTAAAGAGATGGTAGCGAATAAATTCGTTGACATCAATCAAGTTGACATTCATAACATGACCGTTCTAGATTATTCTTTGCTCAATGGTCATCTTACGTGTGCTAAATTTTGTTTTCGTCATTCGAAGGTACGTTTGGAAAGTCAGCTTTCATTGGGATCTATTGTTTTTCACATGTTAACAATAAAAGTCAATAAATGTGCTTCTTGGTTTAAAATGCCTGTACCAGCAAAACTTTATGACGTTCTACCACAAGAATACAAGAGGGCAGTGGGAAAAGTTCGAACTTTATTTCTGGAATTGTCCAAACTGAGAATGTTCAATGAACACAAAGAGAAATGTGAAAACGTCTTCAGTGACCTACTCTGTGACACTGTGAAGTCTATGTCTTTGACAGAAGAGTCGGCTTTTATGCTAGCCTCTCTTGCTAATGTGAACATCTTTAACAAAATACTCAAATTAAAGTCAGTATTTGAAAATCAACAATTTTTGAATGCATTGCTGGTGTTTATGTCTATGAGTATAGTCAATGATAAGCAAAGACCAACATTCCTAAAAATGCTGAAGAATGTTAAAAACATCAAACTGGAAGCTGACACGATTTATATGTTGAATAACTTGGGACAACATGACGTCTTTGTGGAGCTTGCACTATTAACATGTGTAACTGAGGAGGTTCTCTCGAATGCTCTTTTTTTTACCTGCAGATCTGGAAAGAGTGAATACACACGCCAACTGTTTGATACCTTGAAAAACACCAAACATCTAAAACAGTTTTTAGGCTTAACTGCTAATAAAGCATTGATTATTGCATTGCTTCATATGCATTCTGATGTGGCCATCATTTGTTTAGATAATGGGGCAGATTGCTTTGCAGAAGCCCCTGTTGATAATATTCGACATTTTTTGATCAAGAAGAATCACAGTTCCCTCAATGCCCTCCGAGTGTGCGCGATGACGAAGAATGAGGTGGTACTTCGGTTAATTTTACAAAGAGTATGTTCCGAAAACTCTGACGTGGTGCAAAACAAACAAACTCTTAAACAGTGTCTAGTATCAATGGAGGTAGCGGTCCAAGTTGGAAATGTTGATATATTTAAACTAATTGAGGAAACATTGATGAACGATTTGAAGTACTCCTTTTCTTCAACAGAGACGATGTCTCTGCTTATGACGAGTTTACGATTTCGTCACTCAGATACAGCTAGCATATTGATAGAAAAACAGGGATTGGATTATCTTGAATCAAGGGATAGCAAAACCGCTATGCATTTAGCTGCGATGTCTGGTCTGGCAAATGTTGTTCTAACACTGAAACAGAAATGTCCTCGATTGGCAACTCAACCAGACGATCGAGGTCTTCTTCCAATTGATTATGCACAGTGCTATGGTCATATAGACGTAACTGAAATACTATCTCCACAAGAAACTGCAATGGGTGATATATACACGGATCGACATATTGGCGCATTTAGGAGACTCATGAAAAGGAATACTATCATATCAAACACAGAGGGAGACCTTTACCCGGTATTCAAGAGAAATACAGAGTTTAACATGGAAAATGTTATTAAGTCGGGCAATGATGAAGCGGCACTGCAGTTTTTGAATTCTTATTATCCCAAACACCATGTGATCTCCGAAATCAATTTGATTACATGGATTACAATCTGTTGCGAAGTAAGTTGTTGTAACACACTGAGAACCCTGTGTAAGCGATTACCTAACTCTGAATATTTGCGCTTTCGAGGCGCGGAAGCAGCTGTCAAATCTGGTAAAACTGCGAGTTTCCGGTCTGTGACAGATACCTTATCATTGTCATGGGAGGAGCTCCCCGTGACCGCTTATACCTCTGGAATGTCACTTGAGACAATTCTTCAAATAGCTTCACTGAACGGAAACCTGGATATATTTAAGTATATCTGGGCAAGGTGTTCACAACAGAGCAAAGAAACACTTGGCATTACATTGTTGGTCAAGTCCATTGTCGTCAGTAATTATGATATTCGAAACTTTTTACTCGGTGAAGTTACTTTGCAACAAGATAGTCACATAAACCACACCGAGCTGGACATTGACTGTCCACTTTGTTGGATGGACTGCTGCATAGGTTGGTCATCGCGGTATTTTTCTAATTGTAATATACCACCATTGCCTGTTCAGAGACAGATTAAGGATCTGGAACGCTACAGAGGGACAGATATTGAACGATGGCCGCTGTCAAAAACAACCCATACCGTCTTTGGTGCGGTGAAGCACAACATTTTAGAATGGTTAATATCAGGTGTAGTCAGTAATGAATCAGCCTTAGCTCACTTGCTGAACTCCATGGTATTCGAAGCAACGGATGCTTACACTATTAAGATGATTCTACAGTATCCCAAATTACAAGCGGTGAAGGCCGCCCTCAGATCTTGTCGTCAATCGACAGCACTGCATTTGCTGGAAATCTTCTATCGTGGGGATCTGGATCGGACGGTAACAAGTGTTGTGTTGGACTATGCTGCAGCCAATGATTGTGAACGTGTGGTTGACTTCGTGTTAAAAACTAACCCCAGTATGTTAAAGCAAATACAAGTTAATTTTGTACAAGACGAACGTACCATGTCCGTAGTTGAATCTGCACTGGGGTCTGGAAATTATAAAATTGCTGAATACATGATGAGTAAATACAAAGAACTCAATTTAGATGTTACTTTCCCATTACTGACGGAACTTTCAAAAGAATCAGACTTTCCTCCTAAAATAAGGTGGTTTTGTGGAGTGAATAAAATCGGAGATCAAGCATGGACAAGTTCACTCATAGACAGAACGGAACGACTGAATTTAGCTGATGTATGGTTGACAACAAAAGAAAACAACGTTATAGTGAACAGAGTGGAAGAATTGGCACATGCAGCAAATATGCTTCCTCCCTCTTTGGATGATATAGCTGTACGCGTGGACAAGGAAGGCTTTTCACGTCAATCGTGTCTCAGATTAAACAGTGATACATGGATGAATGCATTCCTCTGCTCTCATCTTGTGTTGGGGAGAATATACGACATTCTGAAACCAGAGGACGGGAAGGCTGCATTTGATACAAAAAGTATCCAAGTTTGGTGTTTACCGGAATCCTCGACAGAAGATCCCCAGTGGATCCACAACCACGGCCATAATTCTGAAATTGGAGTTAAACTTCTCAATTTGAACAACAATAGAGAGAGTCCTTCAGTTGTTCACGACGAAAAACTTTGTTTGAATCTAATAGAGAGCCGGCTCAAACGTGAGGTCAAAGAAAATGTGATTCCAGAAATTGAAAATATGGTAAGCAAACTAGTTGACCCTTTACCTAACGTAACGGCCAAAACCGGCCAGCGCTATTCTCAAAAATCGCCAATTAATTTTCATTATTTTTTTCATTTTTTGTCTCAAAAACATAGGTTATTAGCCCTCGTTGGAACGAGCTCGTCGAGCTCGTTCCAACGAGGGGTCATAACCTATGTATTTGAGACAAAAAATGAAAAAAATTAGTTATTCAAGAATTATTTTCGCAAGTGTCGTCTGCTTTTCAGGTTAGGTAAAGGGTTAACTAGTATACATTATCAGGAAAATCCTTATTATATGTTATGTATAGCAAAGACATGTTTATACAGTACAGTGGCCGTGGACTGATCTCCAAGAACAAGGCTACAGCACAGTCGCAGTGGACTGGTCGTAATTCACGCTTGGGCACTAATATTCACGCATGCGTTTACGAGGTGATAAAATCATCATCAGTAAAGTTTTAATTAGTTAATTATCGGGTTGTATCCGGTGCTTCATCAATTAAATTTTTGATGATTATTCCTATGATTAGTGTTTTGAATCCAACATTATTGCATCCGTGGAAATATTACGCACCCGTGGAAAGTAACCAGTGCTCAGCGGCCGTACTGTAAGTTATCACGAACGTCTGTTTCATATGGTGTCCTGTTAGGGCCATGTTTCGAGCGTCGAGTTTCTCTTGTATTTTTGGCGAAAACGCGACAAAGCGTCGCTTTGTCGCGTTGTCGCGTTTTAGGCAGTTTTAGGGATTATTTTAAATGAGAATGTACTGACAAAACAAGTAAATGCAGATTGCGACAGTACCGTCGTGTAGTTTGTCGTATTGTAGCTCTGTCGCGTTTACGCCTAAAAGTGTTTCCAAAGAAAAAGAAAAATGCGACAAAGTGCAACACAACACGACGCTTCTGTCGTGTGCAATGTCGTGAGATATATCGTAATATAGCGTTGTCGACTTGCCTTTTGGAAGCAATTTAGGCGTAAACGCGACAGAGCTATAATACGACAATACTGTCATGTACTTTGTCGTAATTTAGAGTTATCGCGTTTTGGAAGCAATTTGAGGCGAAAACGCGACAACGCTATAATACGGCAAACCACACGACAGTACTGTCGTGTTATAGGTTTGTCGCGTTTTTCTCAGCGCATTCTCATTTAAATACTTCCCCAAAGCGCGACAACACGACAAAGAGACAGTACGTAGCTTTGTCGCGTTTTCGCCACAAATATAAGAGAAACGAACGCGACGCTCGAAACTTGGCCGTAACAGAACACCATAATATTTCATGATCCGAATAGGTCTTCAAGGTTGACTGTGTCCTAATGCTATCAAAATCTCAAAACGCAAGTCGATTGGAGGAACCTTGACACGATGCCATTTCATCCGCAAAAAACAGCCGAACTGCTCTACATCCGCAAAACGCAAGCCTATTGAGTCCGCTGGTGGCATACCTGAGGGCATAGTCGGTTTGTGTCTTGTGAACATACTCGACTGGTTTTGCGGACACAATCGTTATGCGTTTCACGGATCTAACCGGATTGTGGATATAATCGTCTTGGCTTTGCACTAATAAACGACCCGAGGTGTTCCAGCGGACATAATCCATCATTTCCGGGCGTATTTGACGTGTGGACGGAATGGACATATTGGACCGATTCGCCCCTTTACCCAATGCATAAGATATCCAAATATACTAAGTCATTCAATAAAGTTGTAATTACTTATAACGATCGCCAGCCTATTTTTTTTATTTTATTTTTTTCTTCTCCAGACGATCACGACCACAGTGTTCAACCGATATTCACTGAATTTACCACAATGTTGACGGTTGGCCGGCTCTGAAAGTAATGAAGCATATATTTGGTTTTCTACCTTTATCCAAATTAGTTCCCTTGATCAGTTTGTCTTCATCTTTTAATATCGACGCCTGTATCGAACTGCAATCTTTCAACTGTTGCATATTTCGTGTCCAACAAAAACCTTATCTAAAAATGTTGTATCGACCTGGTAAATTCCCAACAGTTATGGCCGAATTGTCGGGTGAAATAATTGACGTCAACGTCAGAAAAAGTTACATGACGTCCGATTTTCATTAATTTTTGATAGTTTAGTTTAACGCATTACACCATAACGGCAGTTGCACAATACAAACATAACCAACAAAAAGACATAATAAACATGATGAATAATATAAAGTACCAATGACGTTTTTCTTTCTTTTCAAATGATACAAAATGCTGCATTTTGATTGGCTGAGAGGTACGGTTGTAACTTGCAATCCACAGTGGCTGTTTTTACACCTTGTTTAACTACGGTGTAAAAACAAGAATATACATGAGCAAGCTATATGGCTAAAAAAGTACCCATTTCTATTTATTAATTCATACCTTCTGCTCGGTTATGTCAGAACAAAAATAAAAATACAGGAAATTTAATATTTTTGTGCAATAAAATATTACAGATATGGATGTCATTGGAACTGGCTCATTAAGCCAGTTCCAATGACATCCATATTTGTCTGGTTTTATTTAAGAAACTTGCAAGGTACAAATTTTCTGTCAGTTTTTGCCCACAATGTAGATTAAAGTATTAAGTATTAAGTACATTAAAGTTCTTGGAAATAAATTCGTTATCTTTGTGTTTTCCAGGGTGTATGGGAATTTACACCGGTTTGGGAACTCATACACCCTGAGGCGAAGCCGAAGGGTGTATGAGTTCCCAAAGCAGTGTAAATTCCCATACACCCTGGAAAACGCAAGGATAACTAATAGTATTTCTCCGAATCATTTAATTCTTTAAATCCTTTGTTTTCTTTTACAATTTCTTCGAACCCCGTTTCCCTAATTTCGATATATGCCTCACAATCCATAACAAAATGTTTTTCGCTCTCTATTTCACCGGTATCGCACATCTGGCATCTCCTATAATTTAGGGGCGTTGGGGGTTGTTTATGTCTACCCTTTTCTATTCCTAAATTATAGTTACTAACCCTAAGTTTAGTAAACACTTCACGGGTCTGTCGAGATCTGGTGGTTATTCATTTATAACTAATCGATACGTTCGTAACTTATTACTGCCTTTAATTTTGTCATTATTAAACATATCATTAGTAAATTTTTCTCTATGCGAAGATTCTAGTACATCTTTCAGGCATTTTCCATTACTATCAGTTAATAGATATGTTGTAGGGCTCCAAAAATTAAGAGATAGCTGTATTTCAATTTGTTTGTTTTTAAAATTACCGCTATTTTTTCCATTTTTGAACTTTTTTTACGTCATTTCAAATTTAGGCGTCATTTTTTTAAAAATATTTTTCAGTGAAAACGCTAATTTTCCTAAACGCACTGCCCTTTAAAAATAGTATACACAACTATCGTTTGCGTGAGTTCTCTTTTAAATGCAATTTCTAGAATTTCGACCTTTATCCAAAACAGCATCCATTTTACAGTTTTTTCCATGAACTTTTAACCCTTTGAACTCTAGTGGTATCTGCCATGCCAGTTCAATGGCAGCAACTAGAAGAGTCCACATTCATTATTTGAGGTAGACCAATCAATATTTTCAAAGTGCAGCCTCGGGACTCCACGTTGAAAATATTGATATGTCTACCCCACACATTTACTGAACAGCCATCCCATATAATGACGTTATGACGTATTATGTTCATGGTCGGAAAAGCGGCTTCTTGGGTTCAAACGTTTAATATCTGCCACCAGGGCTCAAAATAAGCGGTGTCGCGTCGCTTTTTGCTATGCAAAACTTGCAAAAAGCTACACAATGTTCAATTATGTATAGCATTTTGCGATACAAGATAATCAACTGCAGCCTATTAGGCTGCAGTTGATTATCTTGTATCGCAAAATGTAAATGAAAATTTGAAAACTAATTCACTGATGCTTTACTTCTGATTGTGGAACATCCCAGGCATAACTCAGATTAACTCTCCGTCAAGCATCATTAGCAACTTCATATGTAAAATGAATTCTATCGGTTTAAATTCTTCCTGTTTTTAAAACATTTTGCATAAAATGTACATTAAAAATAACTTCAAGCCCATCAAATTAAAAATCCCAACTTCCATTTTGAGAACTCTACTGAACAACCAAGACGCTATTTGAGAATATCCAAGTCCATGCAACCCTTAAAGGCAGTTCAGTTAAAAAAAACTAGTAAATGATTAATGTGCTGCAGATCATTTGGAAATGGCCAGAAATGGGTGGAAACTATTCTATCTACTTAGAAGAATTCAACACAAAACAGCATAACATAACTCTAAAAACAAAAATAGCTATGTAATTTTTACAAAATGCTATTCATTTTTTCGAAATTTGTAACATTTTGCTACGCAAAGAAAAAAAGTTATTTTGAGCACTGTCTGCCACAGTATTGAACGGACACTCTAGAAATTTTGCCAATTTGCACCCAGATGATAGTCATATCTAAAATGCAATTACTTTCCAACCGATGAATAATTCGTCCGGGCTGCCGTTGGGATATAACGCAAACAACGTCGCGGCTATATGTATACCCTTCCACTTTGCGAGAACCTCTACCCCAATATATGTCGCAATATTATTTTGCTTACTCCTAAAGGAATACTTGACCCTTTGAACACGTAAGACCGATTTTTCGTTTACGAGGTAATAAAAATCATCATCATCAGTAAAGTTTTAATTTGTTGTACCCGTTGCTTCATCAATTAAATTTTTGATGATTATGCCTATAATTGTGGTTTGAATCCAATATTATTGCGCCCGTGAAAATATTGCGCATCCGTGTAGAGTAACCAGCCCTCAGCAGCCGTACTGTAGGCTATCAGGAGCGTCAGTTTCATCATCAGAATAGGTCTTCAAGAATGATTGTGTCCTCATGCTGATCAAAATCTCAGAATGCAAGTAGATTGGAGGAACCTTGACACGATGTCATTTCGTCCGCAAAAAAAAACAAAAAACACGCCGAATCGATTACATCCGCAAAACGCAAGTCTATTCAGTCCGCTTGTGGTTTACCTGTGGGCATGATCGGTTTGTGTCTTGTGAACATACTCGACTGGACTTTGCAATCATCCACCTATTTTATTTTTTTTAAAAGTTTTGTTTCTAAATTCAACAAAACCATACCATGTGACCCCTCACTGGAACGAGCACGACAAGCACGTTCAAATGAGGGGGTGGAGGCACTTGATATGACTTTGTTGAAATGTTTTGAAAACTGTATTTTCAAAACGCTCGTTTACGTTGTTTTTCAGTGGTTATCACTATCTAATATAACAAAAGAATTTTTAAATAACTTTATGACAATATGCCGAATTTTGACTTTCTAATCAGACTGTCATAAAAGACAAACTTTTGCATGTTGTCTAATTTATGTAATTTACTATTGTTCAAGTGCTAGAAGTAGGACTGAGCGAATCAAATATTTTCGATTGAAATCGAATCAAGTCTGTTATTCCATATCGATTCGAACCTCGAATCGAATACAGGCGTCTTGAAATCCCGACTGATAAAATATACCAACTGCTTCATCAAGACATGCCTTCGTCGAGGGCATGTCTTGATGATGAAGTTTGAATATTACCCAGTGAGGACTTTTGTTCTACAACAGAAATGGGTGCGAGAATTCTGTACTAGGCACTGCTCATGTCTATCCGCTTGCCACCGTGAGTTCATCATCATCGTTCATATTCTTGGGAACTTTAAATTTGCTTTCGGTAGTGGTAGTGAAACTGGAATTAGCATAGATGGCCGTATGAGTACTGGTGCTTTTTATGTAAATATAGCGAAAATTACACTCAGTCTTTATTTTCAACATTATTTCTGTGCAATTTCTATCTGAGCTATTCGTTTTGTGAGACGACTAAGTTTACTGATATCAAGCAAAATTCCAGTGAAAAGATTCGAAGAAAAACGAATCGGACAACCGGTTTCGAATCAAAGTGACTACCAAATTAAGGTTCGAAATCGAATCGAATCTCGAAGCTTCGTAGTGCCCTACTTGACTCCCATATTTGTGTTCATGCAGGTGTTGCAATAGAAAGGTTTCATGTTTAGTGGATGCATTTCGTTTTATTTTTCAAGTCATAATACTTACTCTGTAAGACTTGGCTTCTAAAGGAGAGTGCTTTTGACACTCTCCCATAATTTTTACACGGTAAGGCATGCGATAAATTTTGATGGCCAAAAATAATTTAGCACACTACCAGTTATTATTTACCAATCATAACGGTCAAATGCCCGACGAGAGATATTTAACCCTTTGCCTAACGAAACGCCCACACCCGCCCGCGTAATTTGGAAATTCAGAAGTTGAAAAAAATTAATTTTTCAAAGTATTTCAACAAAATCATATCGTGTGATCCCTCATTGAAACGAGCTCATTGAGCTCATTCCAATGAGGAGTCACATGATATGGTTTTGTTGACATTTTGTTTTTAATTTTTAAAAAATAGTAATTAAAATAATAAGTTTTGATATCGTCTGCGTTGGGTAAAGGGTTAACAACGATTACCATTCATATTTTATTGTTTTAGATTTCTGCCGTCAAAACAAAGCCTTTGCCCCACCATTGGTAAGAGGTCGACTGGCTATGTCAGTAGGTTCATACGCTGGGTTTTTAAGTTAATTAAGAGGCTATTTTGCAAATTAAATCCTAAACAGAGAGTTCAGCTGGTACGATATATGAAACATGAGGGTTCTTTTTGAGGCCACGCAAAATAAATTAATTGATTCTCAGGCATTTTCTTTTTCAAATCATTGGGGCGGGGGGGGGGGGGTTAATTTTAATTTTCTTTTGTAAAATGTGAGCAAACATGGTGAGGATTTGGGCTGTCTTTTTACATACAGAAATATAGAAAGTGCATATTTATGTAAATAAATTCATTTTTAATTTTGAAAAATAAAACATTTCTCTAAGAACAAACTGTAGGTGCTGCAATTCAAAGGCTTCATACCCTTTCGATGCTCTTCATATTATCTTTGTATCTCTTCATTGGTTTCGTCAATTGAAAAATAAACTGACTGTTTGAACTTGACGACTCCTTCGACCCGTAAATCCGGTGGGGGGACTCTTTAAAATAAATCCCTAACACAGAAGCTCGGATGGAGGGTTTCCAACCGCGGAAAAAAGTCACATTTTCCTTCATACAATTTATACAATTTTTCTGTTTTAATCTATCTAGATACACTCTTGGGTGATTTCTTGGTGTTTAAGGTTTGTAGGAACATATGTGGCATAGCAGCATGCCTGATAACCATGCGTTGTTGCTCACATTTGGTGAGATGGTGACCATCAAACAGTTGTTGGACAATATCGCTCACCCTTAACCGGTTCTCAACTGGTTTAAACCAGTGTTGCAAAACGAAAAATGAAAATGTTCAATCAAATAAATCATTTATGCAACAAAACATAGTAATAAGAACAAACAAATAAAGAAGAATGACACTCGTGAAAACCTGAGAATAGGATCATATTTTGCCGTGAGGTTTTAATCTCTGATACGTGTTCAGTACATCACAGTTCGACATTACACATCTCTGATGGCTGCGCATTGCATTATCAAAAGTTCATTTGGATCAGTCCAAAATGAGAATGTATTGGAAAACTGCCTTGCTAGAAATTTATAGTTTATAGTAAATTTCCTTTCTTATTATACCAACCACAAATGTTTACAGCAGGCTTGCACTACAGTGGAAGTCACTAACTCGAAAGTATACTCTCTATTTTGTTCTTTCCAAAGCGATTTGGGAAAGAAAAGTGGTGCAAAAGCACCAAGAAAAAATAAGCCAAAACTGGATCGAGTGCGGTCAGCGCACACCCAGTAGGGGCACTCTTCTCTGCACTAATCCACGGCTTTCCGGTACCATTGCGCAAACGTATAACCAACGTGATATTCTATTTGAATCCGTCAACATTGGAGTTATGTGATCAGCGGAGAGGAAGGATTCATACCCGAATAAGAAGACGGGAGGCCTCCAGGTAAAAAATTGCGATAGGTATAATAAGAAAGGAACTTTACTATAGAATTAAATATTTCTCACCAACCTACCTCACAAATGTTTTCAACAGGCTGAATAGACAATAAGAGAAGGGAATCGCATAACCAACCCACACATAACCCGACTACGCTGGAACCGCGGACAGAAGAAGAGTACTCAAGGCCTATAAACCATCGCATCACAAACATTGAAATAGACAATGTGAGATGAGGCGTATATGGCCGTGTGTGACACACAAACAGAAAGAACAGTAACAAAGCACAAGGCCTGTACTGATCCTCATCGAAAAGCCTAATGGCTATGATTGATAACAGCCCGAGAAGAAGAAAGAGGTCCTAAAGCAAAAACAGGTGCCCAGACTGCTCATGCAACTGACCGCAGTTAGAAGGTGGAGAAAGTAGAAGGGTTTCTCCAGTAGGCTGCCTGCATAACGTCCGACAACTTGACTTAGTTAGCATAAGCTCAGGAAGTAGACAATGCATGCACCTCGTGGGCTGAAATGAGATTGGTAATACAATCGGCACTCGCCAAACCAGCGCATGCCGCTCGAATAGCAAGACATATCCATATAGAAATGGATTGAGGAGAGACCAGAGACAGGACAGAAGGAATCGAAGTAAATAGTTGAAATAAATCCGAATTGCACGAACAGGGCTCAGCTACAGATAGGAGGCGGAGTAGTGTCTGGTATCTGACTCTTGGCCAGAAAGAAGCAATCAGAGGTAAAAGTAACACAGCTGGCGGAGCTCCTGAAAAAGGCCGGATCAACCGAGAGGGCGTGAAGCTCACTAACTCTCCTAGCTGAGGCAAAAGCCATCATAAAAACGCCCCCCCCCCCCCCCCCCCGCCCCAACCAAAAACAGCCGCCAAGAGAGACTTCATCTTGGGTCAGCTGTAAAACTCTAGGGCTTTTCAAAGAAAAGTGCCGAATAAGCTTGGAGATGTACTGATCAGTGCCGGTACGACGCTTTCCCACATACGGAAAAGGTTTCTGAAAGCATAGACCTGTACCTCTTGATGGTAACAGGTTGGAGACCCGATAATCGAACATATATACCAGAAACTTCGCAATCTGTGTAATCGAAGGGTCGGCATAATCAGCAGAGAGATCAGCACACCATCGATAGAAGACATTCCATTTAGCCACATAGGCTAAACCAGTGGAGTGCCGCCTTTAAGAAGAGAAGCACTCCATTGCTCGTCTCGAGAAACCTCTACGGAGGAGACAGGACCAGACAAAAGATATACATGAAGGCACAATGATGTCGGGTCGACAGGAATCCTCCTCGGGTGTCCTTCACAGACAAGGTCATGAAGTAGAAGGAGTCGTACCGTAACCGCCACCAACCGAGAGCGGAGCTGATTGATCCATACCCGCTGAGGCGGCAAGGGAGTGATCAGAATGATTCGACAACAGCAGGTTCGTATTTTGGGTAGAACCTTAGGCAGAATCGGAACCGGCGGGAAGGCATATCCGACTGGTCAGTTCCAATCCAGTGACAGGGCGTCCACGGCGAAACCAGAGGATCTGGACACGGGGACACGCAAACAGTCGATGTGGGGACGACCCCAGAGATTGCAAAGCGACTGGAACACTTCTCTGTGAAGCATCCACTAGGTGGAAAGGATCCTGCTCCGTTGGGACAGGGAGTCGGGTAGGACGTTCAGACGACCGGGAATGTGGGAACCACCACACCGGAGTTGATGTCCCGAGCAAGCAGTAGAAGACACCGAGCCAGTTCGTACATGGGAATCGAGTGTGTGGCGCCTTGGTTCAGAATGTAAGTTACCACTGTCGAATGTAGGACAACATTAGGACCTGGCGATTCGAAAGGTGGGGGATCCACTGCCGGAAACTCAGAAGAAGATCCTACTGATTGATGTGAAGAGCTACTTGACCCCGGTCCCAAACACCGTGAATAGAAAGACCTAGAGGACCCAACGTCGCGCCCCGTCCGAGATCGCTGGCATCTGTCGTAAGAACACGATCGGACATGGGCAAATCCAGCGGAACTCCCTGCTTAATCCACTGAACATCCGTCCAGGGATGAAAGTGACGACTGAGAGATGCTAGTAACTGGAATACCAGATCCAGAGGATCGACATTCGGCCGCCAACGACTGAGAAGAAAGTGTTGGAGAAGTCTGACATACAGCCGACCTAAAGGAATGAGATCCATCACCGAACTGCAGAGAACGAGCAGCTGGAGAATACTCCACGCTGTCGCGGACGTGGACTGGGCCAGAGTCCGGGTGAAAGCCGAGAGAATCATTGCCCTCGCCCCGGGAACCGCCACCGTATTCCGATGAGTACGGAAGTACATCCCCAGATGACAAAACGACTGAGAAGGGACCAGGTCCGACTTCTCCTCGTTGACTCTGAACCATCCTTCTTCAGCACCAAGAACAGGCAGGAATAAAATCTCACTTAATAAATGTTTTTGACGACCTCGATCGCCCCCTTTGACAGGAGATTGGCTATCCCCGTGATCAAAATTTCCCGACGTGAACCGCCTGAACGAACTTGGATTGGAAACGACATCCGTGACAGAGTGGGGTGCCTCCGGAAGGATATCCGCAGACCGGACCGCACACAATCAGCACCCATGGATCGGATGTGATCGCGGCCCAACGGTCTGCAAACTCTGATATCCTTCCTCCAATCTGGGACGAATCGAGATGAGGACCTTCATTTCGAGCCCTGGCGAGGCCCGCGAAAGGAGAAACCACCTCCTCTTTTAATAGAAGGATCCTGAGACCTCCCTCTGTTCTGCCGGCTCTTCCCCCCACCACGCGAGTAAGAGGAAGAAGCAGCGACGGGAGGATCAACCATTGGCTTCGCGGCGGAAGAAGCCAAAGGGCGCTTGTTGGGCTTGGAACGGCCACGGACCCAACAGAAGGCGGATCAAGCTGGCAAAACAGCAGCTGATCTTTGGAATGACGCAGGACGTCATCAAAGACCGTCGCCACGGAATCATGGAGTAGCCGCGGACACACCAAAAAGCGGAACGAAGAGCAGCGCGCTGCACCCCGGGAAGGGAACAGCTAGTGTCCAGTACTGCGTCTCGGCGAACTAATTCCAGACTAGCCGTGTTACAGTCATGCGTGTGAGTAAGGCGCATGACCGCATTAGAAAGCACACGCAAGGGAGCATGTATGTCGTCAAACTTATGTGGAGGAAGATAAGCAGCTAAGGGAGAGAGGACATGATCCGAGAGAGATAGTATGCTCAGCATCTCTCTTGATAAGCCCTGCAGGGACTCCAAAGTCGCCATAGGAATAACCGCCGACTTGGCCTTGGAAAGCCAGAGGGAGGAGGATTCCTGATCCAGGACCGTCAAAGTTTGGCAGACCGACGGATTGGCGAAATCGTAGGAACGATAACGCTCAGGGGACAAAAAAAGAGGTATCAGCCCAAGTGAAGGACGAAGTCTTCAGAACCTTGGAACTCAGCGTAGAGTATCGACGGTAAGGTCGAAGGCGCCCGGAAGCAGGTTGCTCCACGAGCTGTAGGCGCGCGACCAACGATCGCGAACTGACTGAAACCTTCGGCTGGTCTGATGGTTTAAGCTCCGGTAGAAAGTCAAACACAAGTCAACGGCCGCCCCAAGTCAAGAGATTGATGGCTCTCAATGTCAGGTGTGTCTGACCAATCTTCAGAGTTGAAAGACACATGTCCCATCACGGGCATACCAACCAAAGCCTCCCATGGTGTAGGAACACCATGGGGTCAGAAAGCGGCCTGCTTCCAATCTCGAGAAGCGGCGCCGCCGAGGGCACTCGGATATCACCAATAGCCTCTCTAGAGGAAAGGGGAATGCTCTTGGAAAGAACAAGCGTGAGCAAGGAGAGGGCCTCCCGAAGTTCATGGCCCGAATCAGCCGGTCCGACGTGGGAAGGACCAGGCAAAGTGGCCTCAAATCTGACCTATTAACCAGCGAAGGGTCCAGATCCTCAAGAATACCCGACGCGGAACGACGGGTGGCAACCGAAACATCCGAAGGCAGATGCTGATAGGTGTATGAATACCACGAATATCTGGAGTGCGGGCACTCAGGGGAGTCGCCGCGGACCTCTGAGGGACAGAAAGTCCCAGCTGCACAGAGTGCTCTGGCCCCGCTAAACTGGCCGAAGGACCAGAATGCGGAAGCACAACAGATTCCATGGTGACACCACCATGGCTATCTGAATCCAAAGCAAAACCTGTTTGGTCCAACGGCTGGGAGACCAAAGAAGAGGAACCGGCCAGCAACCCCGTCCGAACCACGTCTAACGGAGCCGAAAGCCCTGCAGGGATGAGCCGAGGCCGGCTGAAAGGGAGGCCGATGACGTCACCGACGGAGTAGCAGTAGGATTGGGTACATCAGTAGCTGTTGGCAAAGGCGGATACACAGACAGCAACTGAGTTCGGCCCGAAAGGAGAAGTCACAACCCTAGTGACAGCCTCAGATGTCGACTTGAGGGGGACAGCAGTCCCGGAACCAGGCAACTCTTCGCCAGAAAATCAGCAGCTACCGCGTTATTCGTCGGCAGAAAAGACTACAAAACCCCCACCGAGGGAGTAGAACTCTCTCCAGACGGAGTCTGTTCGGGAGACCCCAAACGACTGCGTTCCCCATACCGCTGGCGCGGGAAGAACGGCCACTTGCCCGAACTACACGATACACTGAAGCCCAAAAGGTGGAAGACTAATATCCACACCGCCCGCAGTGTCTTTCAATGGAACACCCATATCAAGTGGAGCAAGCATGAATCACAGGAATCTTCAACATGCTAAGGCAACAAACATCGCCCGCAAGGTATCGTCCTAGTCATATCTGGTGAGAGCAATGTAGATGGGAAGGTGAACCCAAAGAAACAATAAATCAGGACACCCCAGCTACCAAAGTAAGGTGGCAGGAAACAAAGGCCCGACGGGAACAGAAAAGTACCCAAACAGTCAAAAGGGGAAAGACTAGCAGAATTCGACCCTCAGCAGAGGGGAGTAAAGCTGCTACAACATCCCCCACCTGACCCCTAACTCAGATAAAAGCAGCACCAAAAGGGTTAGCATTAATGAACAAGAGACCGAAATAGCACGGTACGCGAAAATCGCACGGGAAATTGGTATAGAGACAAAACAATACCACGAAAAATATGGTGAATAATCGAGAGAATATACAAAAAAAAAACACAATCTTGTATGTATGGATGGTGAAGCAACGGCTATGAGTCCACAATTCAGAACAGGAACGTCGTCAACATCGAGTCAAAAAGTATCACTGTTGATTAGCAAAATAAAAGCATCTTTACAAGATGGTGGAAGAAAAAAGAATGACACGTCTGCGTACTGGTACCGGAAAGCCGTGGATTAGTACAGTGAAGAGTGCTCCCTGCTGGATGTGCGCCGGCCGCAATCGACCCAGTTTTGGCTTATTTTTTCTTGGTGTTTTTGCACCACTTTCCTTTCTCAAATCGCTTGAGAAAGAACAAAATAGAGATTATACTTCCGAGTTAGGGACTTCCACTGTAGTGCAAACCTGTTGTAAACCATTGTGAGGTAGGTTGATAAGAAATAAATTTCACGTCCTCCTACATCCCAAACTAAGATGCAATGAATAATACTCTTCATATTCACAGTACATGTTTATACAAATACGGATTTGAAATTTGTTGATGCAGTAGTTTTCATACTGAAAATGTGATAAAGGAAAAGGCTAACAAATGGAATCCAGCGCGGTCCCCTGGTATGATAATAGCCAGGTTGTTAATGCACAGTTACGACGGTCCGGCTGTTCACATAGCTGTCTCAATCTACTAATGTAGAAAATTCTGAGAAATGTGGTGGGCCATCCATATTAGTCTTAGCTTGGTTCAAACATGTATAACTGCATCCCCACAACAACCCGGTGCTTCATTAATTAAAATTTTGCTAATTATGATTTTACTACCTGATAAACAGATGCGTGGACATAACTGCCCACGTGTGGATTACGACTAATCCACGGCGACTGTACTGCACACGTGTACTGAACAGCTGATCGACATTGAAAGCTTCGTCTTTCGTCTCCGTTTTATCAAATAAAATTCGACAATTTACCTACTTTGCATTCGTTTTCATCTCCTAAGAGAACAAAGCTTGTTGTGTATTAGAAATTTGTGACTTTTGCAACGTTATATTTCCATGTTTATAAATTTCGTGTTACAGTCCTTCATGTTCGTTCCGACATTCGTCACAAATCGCAATTTCAAGTCAGCATCAACATTATTTTATCAACAAATTACGGAATAATCGAGCTATTTTCACTATTGATAAAATTTTTATGAAGTGGAAACAAGTGATATGCATGCAGCGATCAGTCATGTTCAGCACTCGTATGTGCATTTTTTAGTGACAAACCCGATTGTCTGGCTTAGACGGGCATATCGAGTCCCAGGTGTTAGATGGCGCTATGAAGAAAGGTCTATTCACGTTATTCGATAGTGTTTATTTACACAAATGAAACGGTTGGTAACCTGGACGGACTCGACTGACGTTCTCCTGTTCCGTTCTCGTTGTGAGACCAACCATCTGATACGGAATCGGAAAACCACCCAGTGTGATCTGGCGATCAGGATTTGATGGTCGAAAAATACGGCATACCATTGATAGATATATAATAATGACATATTATCGCTACAGTGAAGTGATCTGGGTCGCAGTGTCACGTCGAGTTGAGGAGGTCAGATCGCCGGATCAAACGAGCTGCCGCAGGTATCGAGTTTGATCCGGCAAGCTGACCTTCTCATCGATGTGATGATGCGACGTTTGTATCCGCCCCACCCGCGTTCCGATTCCGTATCAGACAGATTCATTTTCCGATAAATACCGCACTATCACGTATATGCATTCTTTCCATTCATTAAAATATAATTCCTGAACTTCAAAATTTTGCAAATTTCAACCGGATTTAAACTGAAAAATAGGAGAAACGGGCTTTATGTAACGGAATTGTTAGATAAATATTTTATCATGACCAACTGCATGTTCTGTAATTTGTATCCGATTCGAGGTAGTGTTTACAATCGGATTACAACGAGCCCTGACCTCGAATCTGATACAAATTACAGGACATGCACATGCACACGGTCATGATGATGTATATATATCTATCAGGCAAATATATTTACCAGTTAACCATTTACATAAAGAATTTATCACACCCTCCACTTAATTTATAAACTCAGTTGTTGAAAACAAATTATCGAAACGTTTCAACATTACTATATCATGTGGCCCTTCACACAGGTATGGAGGATACATGAAGTTTTTCGAGTAGATACGATAACAATATAACGAGTAACTGAAAACCGTGAAAACTTAGATTTCCTCGTTGTCACGAATGATATATTTCTGGAATCTTCTAAAAAATAAACGGACATTCTCTTCACTATACGTTTCGCAAGGTTTTAACCGAAATTAATCGCAGTTATAAGAACCCAACAACCAAACACCATAATCTTATTTCAATATCACTCTGAACTGTGTGTATATTGCGCGTCACTTCCGGGGAGATATTTGAAGGCTAAATACAAATAGTTGCAAACTGTTCGTTCCGTGAGTTCCAATGTATATAAGAACCAAACAACAAAACAACATAATCTTATTTCAATATCAGTTTGAACTTTGTGTATAATGCGCGTCACTTCCGGAGAGATATTTGAAGACTAAAACAAATAGGTGCAAACTGTTCGTCCCGTGAGTTCCTACGTGTTCTATGTGCCAGCAGGCACATAGAACACATTGGAACCCTGGGGACGTGTTGTCAGATTGGTTTCATATTTGGCACAGTGTTATTGTTTCTCATTCTCTTTATAAAGTCCAAAGTTTCCTTTTCTCCGTGTTCATCTCTCCGAACGTCAGTAGGAACGCGCGACGTTCAAAGAGCGGAACTATCTTTTTTTCACTTCGACGAATCTCCGTTTAGGATTCGAAATCTTTAGTTTGCGTTCAGTTTTGTGCACAACTCTTTTTTTAGTTTTTCTCGCATACTAATCCTCTCCTTAGTGTCACCCACTAACCACATGTCTTCCATTCTCCCACCCCACTTCCCATTATACTCCCGGTGAATATATTATCAGTGCACTTTCGGAGTGATTATTTTCAACTGACACTCCTGATTTGAGGCATGGCCATACACCGACATGATCTACAGGCAGGTCAGTTTGCGTTGAATTTTGTATAAAACTCTCTTCTTCTTCATCACCCAATCCTTACTTTTTGCCATCATTAATTCTCCATCACAAAAAAATGTTATGAACAAAGATAGAGTTGTCCCCCTTGATGCGTTGCTTGGCCCTACTGTTTTGCTTCCATCGAAATCTTCACAGTTATTCTTTGAACGCAATCAGGAAAATTTACGTTACTATAGGCATAGTGGAGAAGTTTGGATCAGTTTTGTATGATGGGGAATTAACGAGTGCAATCAGTAATGATGAGGTGGATGAAGGAGAAGAAAGAATTGGTAGCGCGTTAAATTTTGTTTGGTCAGAGAAGAAAGAAGAGAGTTGTACAGACGATTTATCGACAACTAGGATTCGGACTCGGAAGCAGAGAGTTGTCGAAGTGAGAGAAGCGGAAGAGGTTGTTAGCTATCCCCAGTGGAGAAGCCAAGACGTTCGGATAGCTAAAGTTGGTGTAGGAGAAGAGACACTTTCGAACTGTGTGAAAAGAATGGGAAACAATAACACTGTCAGAAGATTATAACGTATCTGAGAATGCTTGAAATTATTTCTTTCGCTTTAATAAATAAAGAGATTAGCACTTGCTTAGTTTCATATCGGTTCTGATGTCAGCCATCGGTAACGTCCCATCAGCGTTTGAATTCGGTGACAAGGTGATATGAAGTTACCTCGGGCCGATATCGCTGCCGCTATGAAACTTCCAATTGATAACCTCAAAATATTGCACATATTTACATCCCTTAAATTACTCAAGTAATTATGTAATTGAATGACGCCAGAGAGGTGGATTTACAAAGGCTTCTATTGTTTCTGAGATTCCGCTCCACGTTTGGCACTTCAGCACAGTAAAATTATAAACTGAAAGCATGCGTTGAAACCGATGCCATATAAATTGAAGACGTATTTTTTTTAGTAAAATGAAATTAGCACTAGACTATTTGGATAACAGAATTTAATTTTTATTTTTGGTTAGTGAGTTACAGCCTGATGGATTGGCGTAAATTACGATAGAAATTATGGAATACTGCGGCTTCGGAAAATTTACTATTCTTTTAGATGTTTTTTGCACGGAGTTGTTCAGAGGCATGTATCTAAAAAATGAGATTTAAGGCCAACTAAAAAATATATTTCGTTCTCTGGAATTTCATTTTTCAAATCAATGAGGGAGGGATGTTTTTATTTTCTTTTTGTTTGACAACTGGTAGCGCGCCAAGTTGTTTGGTCAGAAAATTATTTCACATATTCTCTTGCCTTGTTAAAATTTATGGAAGAATTCCTAAAGGCACTCTCCCATAAATTGCAAGAAAGCAAATCCAGACAGAGTAAATAATTTAATTACACAAATAAAATCAAACACACCCACAGAATTGTGTTCAGTTATATTTATGCACCTTTTTCGAAAAATAAATGTCTCCTCCATAATATTTGACTTGTTCTCTGCCGAGCAGAGCAACCTAGATGCTTACAAAACAAGAATTACAAATAGACACTTTATTTTAAATATGCTTTGTTGAAAACATTTGAAAACAAATATACACCGTTCAAAAAGGTAATGATTTAAGTATCACGATTTCAGATTTTGAAAGACACTGCAAGCCAATAAAAATGTTCAGTGAGAGAGTTCAATTTCAATGAGGGATTGCCTGAGAACCAAAAGAATTTTTTAGCCTAAACATATAATTTTTTTCACATTTTAGAAATAGGGCTGCACGATATTCTAAACTGAATGCCGGTATCGTTTTTCAAAAAAAATGCTGCGGTATACCGGTGTATCGAAACTTTTCGAAAGACTGTCCAGATATCTGAACACACGTACCATAATTGGGACAAGAACGATCATTGTGGAACGAATTAGCATACCTTGATGATGCAGTACGAATAAACCTTTACGAAACGAAGACAATATCAAAATGTATTATTTTAAATATTAGTTTATCGAATTTTGCAATAAATTTCAACAAAACAATATCATGTGACCCCTTATTGAATCGAGCTTGACAAGCTCGTTCCAGTGAGGGTTTCACATGATATGGCTTTGTTGAATTTTTTTAAAAATATTTTTTCGACTGCTGAATTTTGATATTACGCGGGCGAATGCGGCCGATTCGTTGGATTGAGGGATAATATTATTCATTGGGACTACAGTTAAAACTCAAGTCATCTTGAAATTTATTAAATTGTGGCTAAAAAAATAATGGCGATAAATGGATATTTTTGTAATTACACACCGGTATTCATTCGATACTAGTTTGAATACCGGTATGTATCGGTTTATCGATATACTGTGCAGACCTAGGGGATGATATGTTCCTTGGGTAGATAGGAGGGCAAAGGAAAAAAAAACATTCTATCTAGTGTTTTTGAGTGGATACCGAAAATTATCTCACTTGTGACCGAGACAAATGTTTATTTTTCGCGAGCGAAAATAACCATTTTTCTCGGCCACAAGTGAGATAATTTTCATTTCCACTCAAAAACACTAAATTTGCTTTCCATTATATCCTTTTTTTTATAAGAATCTGATAATTCCACTCGTCTCCGCCTTGAATTGATGCATGAAAGTAAATTGCACATAGAATTGATACGCGGAAGTGATTTCATTGATTCTCTGAACAGTTAGCATCTAGCAATCTGATTCAGCTGGCGGGTTTCTAATCCAAATATAGCCAGAAAGTCCGTTATATAAGTGTACCAAACCAAATAAATTTTTGGTTTGGTACGTCATTTCAAAGGACATACCAAACCCAAAACTTATACTACGGACTTTCAGACCTTGTTTGGACCAGCGGCTTTTTGCATCAATTCAAGGTGAATACGTGTTGAATTGTTGATGGAAATGATCAGTATCCACTCAAAAACACTAGATTTACTTTTCACTATACGTTTTTGGAACAAATTGATCATTTCCAGTGATAATTTGAATCTTATTCACCTTGAAGTGATGATTTGAAAGCCGCCATTTTGATTGGTTCCGAGAAAGTGAAAATTTCTATATCTTCACAGTGAGGGATAAGATTTCTATCTTTCCTCTATTTCTTCGATAATCTATCGTTTAGCTTGTAATAAATGATTGCATATGGCTATTTGTTGGATAAGAGAATTTACTTTTTTGGTTAGTGAGTTGGAGCCTGATAGACAAGAGTAAATTACCACAGGAGTTATGGGAAATGCGGCTTCGTAAAATCTACTAGTTTATAGATGTCGTTTTTACGCGGAGTTGTTACGAGGCTTGTAATTGAGATACAGCTTTTTCACATTTTAGGAGTGGAGTATGATATACTCCGAAGGTAGGTCATTTGGGACATCAGGAAAATTCTGCTTTTGTGGCTTCCTGGTGCCTGAAATAAGCTGGTTTTAGCTGTCTTTTGTAATTCTTTACCCCATTCTCCAACCGTGTACCGCTGGTTGCTAGTAGGGGAAAAGTGCAGATTTAAGGACAAAATGTACAAAAATTGTACACGTACACGTACATGTACGTGTACCGCCATAGGGATTCAGTGTTAAATCGTGTACAGAGTGTTAAAAATGTTGTTTTTACATGGTGTCCCAGAAGCGGCAAATGCGGTTATCGCATCTTAGATCGTTCAAACAGCCGTTGACGAACGAGTGCGAATTCGACATATCGCTCAGAAGGAAAAATGTACGAAAATTCGAAGAAACGTAAACCTAAAGAAATCTTCTCGCCGTTTCCATCGCGGATCAGCCCTTCGATCTATCGTTGGCAAACACCAGCAAAAAAAGTGCTTTGCCGATTCTAGGACAGCATCAAAAATGCGTTTTGCCGCTTTTGGGACACCGACGTTCGCGATCGCGTTTCAGACGGTCGAGGGTGCGATCCGATCGGTGAAAACGATTTGCCGATTCTAGGACAGGAAAAATCGATCTCAAAACGTTTTCTCGACGTTCGTCAACGGTGTAAAGTGGGCGTAATGTGAAGTTACTCATCGAGGATATTTTTCCAGACTAAACAGAAAAAACCTGAGTTTGAAAAATTAGAACCGATGGAAATCGTCTGTCCACGTTTGTCATCGTAGTGTGAGATCGGGAACCGATGAAATCATTGGAGGGAACTGACGAAAACTTGAAATCCCCGCGAGTTTTATGAGGTGAATCGTAATAGAATCGCGAGATTCACAAGAGGAAATAAAAATGTAATTGATATATATATATAGGAGAAAAAAATATATAAATAAATAGTTATTTGAAAAATAAATATCGAATCAAATAGATAATAAAATATATGTAAATCATGAACGATTCCCAGATTATGAGAGCAAAGTTTCTTTTAAAAATGCTGATGAGAGCCTACACATTCTGCGTGAACGAACAACTAGGTCGCTTCTTGTTAGGACGATGCGTTGGGTGTCGGGATCATCTGGATTTCGATCACGAGGATCATTCGTGTTTGACGATGGAAAGGGAAGATATGGTCATCAAGTGTTTTGAACCAGCGCCCACCAATTCGGAAGAAATGAAATTGGCGCGTAGAAGTCTGACTTTAGAAGACAGGGGACACGTCTTGAAATTATTTCTGGAGGAAGCATACGTCTAAGTTTTCTTTGTTGATATAAATTAGGGAGAATAGAAAATCAAATAAATACACGCATAAATTTTTATCTAATATTAGAAAGAAAAAAACATAAAAATGAGAACCAGAAATAAATTGTATTCGACGTTAGATGACGACGAGGATGAGAAGCCGAACGGCGTTTTGCCAACGGCGCCATCGCTAGAAGATAAAGAAAGAGGAGAGAGGTATCGCATCGATCAAATCAGTAGAATCCAATTGTATCTGACTCGAGAAAGAGATTCTCGTTGTTCTCTCAAGAAGAAGTATTCACGTCTCGTGAAATTCGCCAATGCGGTCGACACGACACTCATCACGATTTCCATGGGTTTACACCTGGCCGGCATTGGATTGTTGTCGACATTCCTATCGTGTTGACTATAGAAGGAGTAGCTCTCGCCGCCAGATTGTTTAGCACGCTCGGAAACTTTTTGAGTAGGAAATTATATCTGAAGGCTAGGAAACACGAAAAGATTCACGTCTTGGCTGACTCCAAGATCGACACAATATCTGAAATGATCTTGATGGCGTTGAAAGATGGTAGGATATCGGACGGAGAATACTTCACGATACTGAGCGAGAAAATGAAATATGATGCTATGAAAGAAGCCGTGAGAATCAAGACTCGTCAGATCATCAAGGAAGAGATGAAGGATTCTCTCGTGGATAGGGGGAGGAAAGAGGCCAGGGAGGAATTCGGTAAGTTGATAGAACTCAAGAGCAGTGATTGAAAAAAAAAATATATATATATATAATAAGAACAGAATTTGAAAAAAAAAATATTAAATTTATATACAAAATAGAAAATAAACACAAAATTAATTTAAATAACCCTCAAAAATGTATTGCATAAAGTGTAAGAGAGTTACCGAGATGGGTAATTCTCGAGAAGTATGAACTAAAAACGACAGACAGATGCTTCGCGGAATTTTCAATGTGTGTGGTTGGATCAAGAGTCGATTCATAAAAAAAAACGAGCAGAGGCAAAGGCGTTGCAAATAAAATGATCAATAATCTACCTTTCGAAATGCATCTGCCAGGTCACAGTTTCACGGGTCCTGGAACGAAATTGAACAAGAGACTCAATGCCGATCTAACTCCTAAATCTTGGAGCAAACCCATGAATAGGGTGGACGCGGCTGCATATGATCACGGTCTATGCTACGCTGAACATCCCAACACCAAGACTCGCAATAACGTCTGTGATAAAAACATGTTAGCGAAATCGAGAGGCATATCAAATCCGACCAGGAGAGAGAAGATAGAACGTTCGCTAGTCGGCAAGCTGATAGGTGCAAAACGTCGATTCAGATGGGGACGTTAAAAAAAAGCGCTTCAGAAAAGAAGAAGAAATGATTATTGACAAGTGAATTGGCCGAGGAGTTACACAAACCCATCATGCGTAAATTTCGAAAGAGAAGGGTGTTCGTGAAGGGTTTGGATGACATTTGGTATGCTGACTTGGTCAACATGAGATCGTTTTCAAGGTGGAATGAGGGCGTCAAATATCTATTGACGGTCATCGATGTGTTTTCCAAATATGGTTGGATCAGAGCTTTGAAGAATAAATCGGGACCTTGCGACGCCGAGGCTCTGAAGAGCGTGTTCGACTCGTCTTCTCAAAAACCGAATAAATTGTGGGTGGACAAGGGGAAGGAATTCTACAATAAGGACGTTCGTCAGTTGGTCGACCTCTACTCAATCGAAAACGAAGAGAAAGCCAGCGTCGTGGAACGTTGGAATCGAACAATGAAGGAAAAGATGCACAGGTACTTCACGACGAATTCGACCAAGAAATACATATACGCTCTGAACGGTCTGGTCAGAGATTACAACAACATGCGACACAGATCGATCAAGATGACCCCCTCGGAAGCTAGCAATCCTTGAAACGAAAAACGGGTCTACGCGAATCTATATCCCGAGAGATCTAAGATTAGGAAGAAGTCTAGAACGCCGAAATTTGCGGTCGGCGATCGAGTGAGAATCTACGCTTATAAGAAGCACTTCGAAAAGGGTTACACTCCTCGATGGACCTCGGAAATCTTCGTGATAATCAGAATATTTCTAGTGACTTACGAAATTGAAGCTTTGGATGGCGAAGAGATCATTGGAAAGTTTTACGAACAACAATTGCAGAGGATGAAGTTTTAATAAAGAAAACATTTTTTTTTTATTTACTCTCTTTAACATTTTCTTGTTTACACATATATATAAAGGAGAGAAAATATAATAATAATAAAAAAATAATTGAAACTATTTTTTTACATAAAAAAGCAAGCTAATTAATAAACAAAAACAAAAAACCCTTCAAAAATGGCAAATATACTAGATATCGTACAAAGCATAGTGAAAAGTGAACGTATTCAAGAATACGAGGTTCATGAATGTGAACCGATAACTGGAACGAGTTTGAACAATGCGGGAGATATAAGAATCAATGTCGAAACCCAAGATCTATTTGTTCATCCCAGCGAGAGTTACATAGTGGTGCAGGGACGTCTCACCAAGGAAGATGGGACCGACTACACCGACGACGACACGGTTACTCTAGCCAATAATGACATCATGCATCTATAAAATACTTGCTATCCGGACAAGAGATAGAATCTGTGTTTCATCCCGGTCAGGCCACCATGATGTTCGGGCTCTTGACGTATCTGGATGATTTTTCGAAATCGAGGGGACTTAATCAGTTGTGGGTGAAAGACCCAAAGGAACGTTTTCGTTCAGGATACCTTTGAAACACACCTTCGGGTTCGCGGATGATTACAACAAGATCATGTACAGATTCAAACACAATCTGACATTGATTCGAAAGGAAAACAATGATGCAATAGTGAGACTCTCCACGACCAATGCGGGTAAGTTAACTCTACATAAGATATCGTGGTTCGTTCTGCATGTGCAGCCTTCAATTGTGGAAAAAACGCGTCTCTACAAGATCATAGAATCCAAGAGTAAATTACCCATGGGATTTAGAATGAGACAGTGCGACATGGCTAGCATTCCACTCTCCATGAATCACTTCGATTGGAGATTGACTGTGAAATCCACTTCCGAGAGACCGCATTTCATCGTGGTCGCATTTCAGACCGATAGGGACGTGTCTCAAGAAAAGAATGCGTCGCTGTTCGATCACTGCAATTTGAGAAACATGCAAGTGTTTCTGAACGCCATGAGATATCCAGCAATCGATTACAATGCATCGTTCAACAAGAACGATTTCTGCAGACAGTACGGCGATTGTAGAAAGAAGTATCATGGTCTGGACGAATTAATGATCAACCCTAATATATCTCCCGGCGAATACAAGTCGATGTATCCCATGTTTGTATTCGACATCAGTAAACAGAGCGAATGACTCAAGAGTAGCGTCTTAGACATTCAGATCAAGATGCAATTCGATAGGAACGTGCCGAAAAAACCGAAGCCTTCACCCTGGTCCTGCCGGATATAGAATTACAATTCGAATCGGATGGAAATAAGATGTTGATCATTTGATGAGAGATGTGTGTGTGTGAAGAAAAAAAAAGAATAAAAAAATATATAAATAAAAATTTTAAAAAAATAATTACCAAAATGAATGATAAAGAAAGAGAATACTTGAGAAGAAACAGACGTGGTTTGATTAAAAATATTTCACAAGATTCTCTAGCAATTATTCCAGACACTTTAGTCAAAACAGAACCTTTGATATTGACTGATTATATGAGATGCGAAATCGAAAGTAAAATCTTGATAGAAGATAAGACCAGAAAACTTTTAGACACGTTGACATATAGAGGACCGACTGCTTTTCAAGAATTTATAAAACCTCTTCGAAATGCTAAAATTGATGTTGATGCGTGTTTTGAGATAGGTGATCCAATTTCACGACATGAAACATTATGAGAAATAATGTATTAAAACAAAACAAAAAAAAATAAAAAGTAATGAGATCTAGAGAGATTGAACATCTTTCTAAATCTCATTACTTTTTATTTTTTTTTTTTTGTTTTTTTTTTTGTTTTTAATAATTACTCATTATTTTTAATTAATTATTTCCATGCGTTCACTGTTTGTTCAGAGAATCTAGTTCGATCAGTAGGCTCACCACAGAAGTGACGGCTTCGGGATTATTGGTTTTCGTAACGAAATTAATCCTGTCTCTGGCATTCACTTTGAGAGGCATGCCGAACGTGCTAACATTCGAGTGTTGATTCTCAGTCTTTTCGACACTGTATCTCTTATCGCTCTCTACAATCTCGACTGCTCTGTTATTCAAATCCGTGGAAGCCAGACTCATTTGAATGATTTCGCCTCCCAACGGAATGGGATATCCCACTTGACCATGTTGCAATCCACTACCTCCATTTCCGAAAGACCACTCGGCTTTTCCCTCCTCCAAAGAGCTGCTCTCCTCAGCCCACATGGTGATCAATTGCCTAGCGTATTTCACTTTCTCCAACACCGAAATCAGGGTGCAGGCGTCCGATATGTGCATGGGATCTGGCAGATTCGTCCGCCCATGTCTAGTTTACCTTACATGATGTCGCCCTTTCTCCAGACCGAGTTGTCATCCATGTACTTCCTGCTGACCACGCTGGAATCGAATTCAGGATTGTGATCAAGACTGAATAAATTCTGACTGTTCATGTTGATGCCACCCTCCATGGTTCTGCCAGATTGTTTGTTCAGGTGGAGATTGTCCACTTGCGATTCTTCGTATTCTTGTGATCATTTCACGGCGGAATCCACATAGCCCTTGTTGACTGCGGTGGAGTCCGCATCCGTGTTGTCGATCTTCAACAGATTCAATATCTTGTTGAATCCCACATTCAGATCTGATTTCATTTCTTGTTTATCAGACTTTCTCTGTTCCAGATCTACATAGTGTTTGGTTGCAACGTCCTTGGGATTCGTGGGAGTGGCCACGTTTGTTATCTTGTTAGAATTGGTGTTTAATTCCGACTGCATCGTTTTCTGAACATTTCTACTTCTCAGATGTTCACTGAATTGCGAGTGAGAGTCGTCTGAATATTTCTTGGTCGCGGCATCGGTGGAATCTATGGGATTCACGACGTTCACCAAACGTTTAGATTTCAGATCGAGATCGTCAATCATGGCTTTATCCACGTAATTATCTAGCATGATTCGTTTGAAATCTGCGTTCCCCCTGTCGACGTATTTTTTAGTTGCCACATCTGTGAGATCTATCGGCTCGGGAAGATTGTAGAGCTTCTTATCGTTCATGTTCAAAGGTTCCTCTCGAGGTTCATATCTCCAAACATAACGTTCATCCAAGTTGGCAATATCGTAACCATCACCAACTTCGAGCGTCTTCCTCTTCTTTTTGGGTCGATTTTCATCGTCACTTCTACCAAATTTATCGACTGGCATGTTATTTTAAGGCTTTTTTTTGTTTAAAAAATATATTTCAACGCAGTTTATTAAAATGAATTATTTCACTATTGTTTATTTTTTTTGTTTTATTCGATTAAGTTTTTTAAATAATTTTTTTACCTTTATATATACTATAAAAAAAATCTCTCTCTTATGTAAATTATTGAGAATGTCTTGAAACCAATCTCCTTCTGACCATCTCTTGAGAATGTAGAGACACAGGTGACCGCAAAACACTTGATCTGGCGATTGCACTCGTTCCGTGTTGTAACGAACCATCGATTTGTCAAAATAGTTCTTTATTTCTTTCAGCGGCGACATTCCGTAGCTGTCGAAATAATAATTCTTCTTCTTCCCATTCTTGAACCACGCCACCCAGTGAGTGCCTTCACTTGATAACTCGTCCAGATTTAAAATTCTGCATTCCAATTCTCGAGGTCTTCTCTTAGGCAAGGCATATCTGGAAAACACGCCTAGAAAATCTTTGATTTTTAAATCCTTTGCCGCATTCGACAGATCGATGTTGGATAGGGGTTCGTTAGGTAAGACAACACCTTCTACAGATATCTCTATTTTCTTATTCATAAATGTGTATATTTTATTTATTTATTTATTTTATTATAATTCACTAAAATGACTGTATTTTTTTATATTTTTTTCTTTTTCTTTTTTAAACTAACTCTCTCGATGTCTCTATTGACTTCCATAATCTTGAATCCATCTAATTCCTCTTGATTTTATAGAATCCTATCATTCTTAATCATATCCAAAGTCCAATGTCCGAGTGCCAAAGTGCTTATTTTATCATCTAACATGAATCTCTTATCGTCGTCAGCCGTTAGCAAAATGTTGTTGCCTATTTTGGTATATACGTCGTGATTGTCGCTTCGAATCGATTTCATAGTCTTCTACACTAGACCACTTCCAAACAGACAATCTTTATACTCTCGAAAAGAGAAGTTTTTCTTCACCACGCATGCTTTAACCCCTTTGCACTTCTTGATCTCTTCACCTTCTAGACGATAAGCATACAGTTTAGGTCTCAAACCCACGAATTCGACGATTTGTTTATCACTGCTCTCGTCCTTAAATTTACCTAACACCTTCTTGTTGTCGTTCGATTGAATGTTGGATGGGTGATCGACGGGATAATTGCTCGTGTCAAACCACGCGGCCACATCCACAGATATATCTCGGTAGACATCTTTTGCCTCTATCTTGTAAACTAAACAGTCCGTGTCGTGAACAGTAGTTTAGCTTTCTCACCAAATTTCCATTTGATGTAATCATAGTGAAACTCATACATCAATCGCTTGTTGATATCTAAGATGATCGGTCTGAGATAATAGGGTTTGTCAAACTTCAGGTACGTCTTTTGCATGTGAATGGCTACTAGATTTTCGTTGAATATGGTTCGGTGTCTGTAATTGGGTTTCGCCATTGATTTTTTAGCTTTTTCTCAGATGTTACAAGTCGAATGTCAGTTCTCTTCCTGATGGTTTCCATCAATTTACCATACACTCAGTTGAAGAAATCTTTTTCGAAATCATTCTCAGCTCGAATTCTGAGATTCGTGTTGAGATCGATGTATTTTTTCATCCAAGGCTCTTCATCGAATCGAATGACGCGATGTGTATGTCGACTAATTTCATCCTGTAATCGATGTATTGTTTCAAATTCTCACTGTAGATGATGTACTTACGTTTATTAAATAAACTGGGAATGAGTTTTTCGTCATCTCCTTCGATTGGTTCCATTCATTTGGGAGCTAGCAGTTTTGAATTTGTCATATAAAATTTGAATTTTTGATTCTAACTCTTCCACGAACCTTTGAGCCACGTCATCGTCTTCGCACTGTTTCATGTAGATGAAGGGACCCATGTCATGTTGCGAGTCGAAAGCACATTTCACGTAAATGCAATAGCCCAAAGACATGTGTTTTTGATATCTTTCGACGTAACTTCGAAGAACGTCAGGTTGGCAGGAACTCATTTTCACGGTGAAGCATTCAAAACCGGCGTACACGACGAATGGTACTTTTAACCTTCTATTGTGATTGTGAAAGTTCACGATGGTCTTTGGTTTGGTCATTTAGATGGCAACATCTTTATTTTCGTTGCAATATTCCTGATATTTCACTGTGAAACGTGTTCATGCAGTTGCAACATAAACATATCTTATGTTCATGTTTATTATTTTGTCTCGACAGTAAATGGCTCGGATGTTAACCCAACAATAATGACGATTGTCACCATTTGAAATCAATAATAAAATAATCATCTTTTCTCTTTCGAGATACTAAGTCTGTCTGAGAGGATAGAGCATTCCTTTTTCCTCATCATATCCTAAGACGTTCACCACTACAGTAGGATTTTGAATCGCGAAACGTTTGATGTGTTTTATCGACGTTGGAAAAGTCACTCCGGTCCAATCAAGATTTTTAGAAGACTCCTCGTAACAAGAAACTCTCTTGGGATGGATTTTGATGGGGTATAAAGCGGAGGTGACTGCCCATTTAAAACACTGATGATCTTTATTTCTCATGTTGAGCATGGAGTGTTTTTTAACTAAGAAATACAGTAATTCCACATAGGAAGACGCTTTCAATAAATCGTTTTTAGTTAGATGAATTTTGAGTTTCAACACCTCATCGAACGTCCAATTACTACCTTCATGTTGATAATTCATGAGAGACGTCTACATCTTTTCTTTTAAAAACGTCTGATAAATCTGAACCTCGAAATACGGGTTTGACATTAGATCTGAAATATGCATTTTTCACGATGCTCTCGCCAGAATTCACGTCGATTTTATTCATCATGCAATGGAGTATCATCCTAATTTTCAGTCCCACATTCATGTGTTCATGAAACAAATCCAATATTTTTTCTTCACCCGTTCCATGAACAATTTCGGATCGACTTTCTTGAATGAGGGAACCACGTCAAAAGTTTTTAAAAACACCTTTGATCGCACTCTCCCATTCTACGGGATTCGATTGGAATGCTTCCATGATGAATCATGCTACATATTCTTCTCCTTTCCCTTCATCGATTGCTAATCGAATTTCATTCAATATATGTTGTTTGTCTAGATTCTGAACTGCATCACTCGTTTTCGTTTTCGTTTTTTTCTTTTGAAACTTGAAGTTCTTCAATGGCTTTTCATTTAGTCATCTTCTTATTTTTCACAACTGCAATGTTTTCTTTTTTTTCGACGTCAGCATTTCGATTCCCTTTACTACCTGTTTCTTCTCATTTTTTGCAATGGAAGCATTTTTTGACGTCGTTGCTATCAGCATTTCATTGGCCTTTTCATCGAGCCAACTACATAACTCCTCACGCATGATCTTTCTAATTTCATCACGCTCCACATTTCGTTTTCTATCATCAGGGATTACTGCCATTGGCTTATTTTTTTTGCAATTCGAGTCTATTTAAGTTTGTCCACTTTCGATCTTTCGATTTTTTTCTTTCCATTGTCTTGCAAATGATACTCCTGTATGACTTCAATTTTTTGGGATTTGGTTCTATGATTTCTGAAATTTGGAATTTTTAATTCTTTACAAATCTCGTTTAACTGAGGTACAGTTTTCTCATCTAAATTTTCCATTTTTTTATTTGTTTGCTTCATTTGTAAGAATATATAATTTTTTTAATTTTGTATTTAAATAATAATTTGTTAAAAAGTTTTTTTCTCTTTATATATACAAAAAAGTTTTTAATTTTAATTTTCTTCAATGTGAAATTTTTTTTTTTTGGGGTGAAATTAATCAATATTTTATGTTTCTTAACGTGAGAAAAATTGAATTAATATGAGAAAAAAGGACATTAAAACTTAAACTTTTTATTTATATATATAAAGAGGTAAAAACACTTTTACAAAAAATTTCACATTAAAGAAAATTAAAATTAAAAACTTTTTATATATATATTTAGAGAGAAAAAAACAAACTTTTTAACAAATTATTATTTAAAACATAAAATTTAAAAAAACAAAAAATAAGATTAATCGATTTTTACGTTCCTTAACATGTGAAAAAATTGAATTAATATGAGAAAAAAGGACGTTAAAATTTAAACTTTTTATTTATATATATAAAGAGAAAAAAACAGTTTTACAAAAAAATTTTCACATTAAAGAAAATTAAAATTAAAAACTTTATATATATATAGAGAGAGAGAGAAACAAAACAAACCTTTTTAACAAATTATTATTTAAACATAAAATTTCAAAAATATATATTATTTGCAATAATTCATAAAACAAAAAAAACAAATAATCGATCATGACAACAACACCTAAAAGATGCCAGTTGAAAATGAAATGAGTCGAAACGTGTAAGAAACTCAGTTGTAAAATCTATAGATTGCAATGACACGACGCCATCAAATTGAATGAGGTCGAGATGAAGGGCTTACAGCACAAATACGATAAATATAGCATGCCTTTGAAATTGGACAAAGCCATGCTCGATTTGTTTTACGAGTACGAAAATGATCTACAGAATAACGTTGTCGCCAAAGACAGAGAATTTGACAAGAGTGATTTGTCATTGCCCTACGGAAGTTACATATATCCAAAAATCTCTCGAACTCGTGAACAAATTGGGTGGTGAGAGTGTGTTGACTGAAGTAAAAAAACTCGCAAAAGTAAAGATAAACATTCAACACATTTGCGAAAAAGGAGAAGACACGACCGTCAACATGCTAATAACGGACTTGGAAATATAAAAAACAACATAGAGACTGATTTTTATCGAAGAAGAAGAAAAAAAGTAATGAGATCTAGAGAGGTTGAACATCTGTAGATCTCATTTCTTTTTTTTTTGTTTTCCTTCTTCTTCATCTTCTTCTTCTTCTTCTTCTTCTTCTTCTTCTTCTTCTTCTCTTCTTCTTCTTCTTCTTCTTCTTCTTCTTCGTCTTCTTCTTCTTCTTCTTCTCTTCTTCTTCTTCTTCTTCTTCTTCTTCTTCTTCTTCTTCTTCTTCTTCTTCTTTTTCTTCTTCTTCTTCTTCTTCTTCACTATCGCCCATATATATCATAATAACGTCACCTGTTTCTTCTTCTTCTTCTTCACTATCGCCCATATATATCATAATAACGTCTCCTGTTTTCTCAAATTTCAGCGTTGATTCTTCTTTTCTTTTTTTTGTGATATATTACATTTTTTATAACACGTTTGTTTCTCTCTATCATAATTATGAACGAATGTGGTGCATCTCTTGGTAACACTCACATCATTACCATTCTCTTCAGAAGGTAGTGGTGGTGGTGGAAAACAACTCATTCTTCTTCTTTTAAATTTCCTCCATCTATCCCAATCTTTTTTAAACTCTTTTTTCAGTTCTTTCCTAAGATATCCATCATTAGCATCCAATTGTTTTTCCACATCTTTTTCCCACACTATCCCATGATATTCATCATTATCGTTCCAAAAAAAGTCTACCTTTTTATCCATTTTTATATTATTTTTTTTATACTTTCTATAATTTATATTTTTATATTTTATATAATTATATAATTTTTACATTATAATAACATACTCAAAATTGGTATATTCTTAAATGGCGAATTCTCACCAAACAGCAAACCCTTACCGAGTCGCTCAACGTTCCGTCCACTCTTCAGATAGAGACTGTTTCCACTGAAAGAGTTGTCACCACTAGAGGGTTCTAGGTACAATCCTTCACCGTTCTTGTCTATGTGGACGCGACACACAGCTCCTCCCTTCTTCAAAAACAGTCCGCTACCACCCATTCATTTCTCAACTGCCAAATTCGCGAGTCCCGAGAGAGCTTCCATGGCGAGAGTCTGCCCGAGAAAGGTTGATGCAAGTTTTCTACCTGCATTGCTCATGAATGCTCGCATTATAGAATCAACGATGCCAGAACCGCATTGAATGTAAGTTCTAATGTATCCCCTGTTCTTTATCACCAACATATTTTTATTTTATAATATATATTTTGTTTTTTTCGCTCGTAAATCATTTGTTGTTTAAATACTTTTATTATTTCTAGTGTTGTTTTACTGTTTTTTATTTATCTATTACTTTGTTTGTTTGTTCTCTCTACTTATTATATATATATCAATCCTTCATTTCGTTCATCAGCCTTTTATAATCTCGTCTATTCAAGACCTTCTGCCTCAACAATTCGTCACATATGCTCACTATCTCATTATCCACTCCAGTATTACCAGCACGCCGACTAGCCATCAACAATTTCAATCTCTCAGACAGAGCGTCAGAATCGCCGGAAGAAAAGTGGTTCTCACTCCTTTTCCAGTCACCAATTCGATGAATTTCTTATTCATATCCCATATGGGTTTCGCCACCTTCGTCCAGGTTAACCTCTGTTAGCCTTAGGTCTTGTTTCTCTGGCATCATTATTTCTCTTCATGGCGTGGGGCTGAACCAAAAATGTCGGCATAATTGTTGAAATTCTGATCCGTGTAATCTCCAGGCTTGTCAAAAAGGAGCAATTTGTGCAGTCCAGGAGTTAATTCATACCTATTCGAACCGACGATTAAATTCTCATCATCCTCTCGCACTTCAGTGTCGCCCACGAAAGTCCTACCATTAGAATCCCTGTAAATTCCATACAACAGATCTCTCTTAACACCATCCTCGGACGACGTGACGCTATCAGTGGTGATAGTCGAAGCTGCATCATCGCTCTCGCTCACATCGGTTTCGATTCTCATGGGAACGTAATCCGGTGGTGATCTTTGAAAGGAAAACTCCCTTGTAAAACTACCAGGCAACGAACCTCTTCTCAAAGAACTCTCTTTTATAGGCCTCAGTTCTTGAACGATCTCCTTTTTGCTTCGTTCCTGAACCTCCGTCATGGGTTTAAAAAGTTTGGTGGTCTTAATTCCATCTCTCCCAATCGTCTGCTTCTGTCGGTGGATCGAATGCTTTTCTTGACTCGTTCATATTCGTCGAGGAGTTCATCTCTTTGATTGAAATCTTTGATGTGTAAAAACATTTTTTGTTCTCTAAATTATTAATATTTCCTTTAGAGTATGGTAACGTAGGTTATTTTATTATTCACAAAATTAAATGTAATGTAGTTATTTTTATGTTTTAAGTAAATAAAATCTTCTGTCGTTAATATTTATAACTAAAACCAGTTGAGGGAAAAACATTTTTACAAACGAAACCTTGCCCTCGAACGTGTTAAATCGCAACCGCGCTTATTCTCGCCATAGGGAAAACTCGAATAGTCAAAATCTCAAGTAAACATATCAGTAATGTAACTCTTTCAAAAACGCGTTTAAATCATATCAATTAATCTTTTGAACTGTTCTGCTTTCATCTGTAGAATAGTTTTCAGTTAAAACAATTCAAGTGAAAAATGACTTATTAAATGAAAACCCGTAATACATTCAAGCGTGACAAATGGAGTTCTCCCGACGTTTGCAGTAAGTTTACAGTAAGATCACTTTGAAATGTGACCTGCTTGTCAGCCTAATAAAACAGACTGATGATTTTAGCACTCAGGAGGCTCTATTTATACTCTCCCCATGCCTACGCACTAAGAACGTTTACAATACGTTTTTCAATACATTTGCAGTACGTATTGCAAATCGTTCTCACTACGCACTAAGAACGTTTACAATACGTTTTGCAATACATTTGCAGTACATATTGAAAATGTACTTAGTGCATTCAAATCGTTGTCACTACATTGCTAGTATATTCACAGTACGTTTGCAAAACGTTCCCTGCGCGGAGAGTATAAATAGAGCCTCCTGCGTGCTACAATCATCAGTCTGTTTTTCAGCGAAATGCAAGCGCTAGCCTAATCACAACAGAGTGACTACGTAGAAATGAAAGAAAACTCGACAAAACGATTCACCTCACAAAACTCATGAGGATTTCACGCTTTCGTCAGTTCCCTCCAATGATTTCATCAATTCCCGATCGCACACAGCGATGACAAACGTGGACAGACGATTTCCATTGGTTCTAATTTTCCAAACTCGGGTTTTTTCTGTTTAGTTTGGAAAAAAATCCTCGATGAGTAACTTCACTTTACACCAACTTTACACCGTTAGCGAACGTCGAGAAAACGTTTTGAGATCGATTTTTGTCCTGTCCTAGAATCAGCAAATGGTTTTCACCGATCGGATCGCACCCTCGACCGTCTGAAACGCGATCGCGAACGGCGGTGTCCCAGAAACGGCAAAACGCATTTTTGATGCTGTCCTAGAATCGGCAAAGCGTTTTTTTACTGGCGTTTGCCAACGATAGATCGAAGGTCTGCGATGGAAAAGGCGAGAAGATTTCTTTAGGTTGACGTTTCTTCGAATTTTCGTACATTTTTCCTTCTGAGCGATATGTCGAATTCGCACTCGTTCGCCAACGGCTGTTTGAACGAACTAAGATGCGATAACTGCGTTTGCCGCTTCTGGGACACCATGTTAAAACAACATTTTTTACACTCTGTACACGATTTAACACCAAATCCCTATGGCGGTACACGTACATGTACGTGTACGCGTACAATTTTTGTACATTTTGTCCTTAAATCGGCACTTTTCCCCTACTGTTGCTAATTCACCTTTAGTGAATCCCAAAATACGCCATTGCGTTTTTAATTTCACTGACACACTGCTTTACAGACGGCCGATGGTTCATAAAGTTCCGCCCCGACTTTCTGAATACCTAATCATTCATCTTGCAGACGTTCTAGTAGCCGCCGGGCATTTTTATGTCCTCACGTGGACCTTACTATTCTCCTCAGGCTTCTGGACCCGTTGTACGTTGTTGCCACTAATAGTGAACTGCAGAAGGTATTACGTTATCTCAGCCAGGGTACATTCAATTTCTACAGCCCGTAAGTTTCGGGGCATGAGCACCCGTTGAACGCAAGCTACATCCACGTAAACTGGTATTATCCACAACGGACCATGACTTCCAACGCTTTTATTACACCCCTGTACTATGAAATCCCAACCTACAGCAACACTAAATCATGCGGAAAATGAAATTCCGTTCCGCACACATGTGCCTAACAGAATTCGTTGACGGACTTTTCTTAAATAGAAACGAAATTTCACTGGAATTTTCTACAAATTGTAATTACAATCTGAATCGTTAGTGATAGCTAAAATAGCAATACGTGTTCTCCTCGCAGATTTGGTTGGCGATTAAATTTGTTCTTTTTGTTGAAAGTTCCAGCCCTGAATTCCAATTGGTTTTATGTGCCTGCTGGCACATAGTACACTTGGAACTCAGGGGACGAGTTGTCAAATGAATTTCTGAGTGTCCTTCTAATAAATACTTTTTTTATAGACGCAAAGGCGTGTAACAAACACAGAACGGCATACGCGTGTGATTTGGTTAATCGGTATGGCACGAGTGCCAGTGCTGAAGGATAAAACCAGAGGCCCGCGACAGGCCTCTAGTTTTATCCTTCCGCGCCGGTACTCGTTCCATATCGATTAACCCATTCTCACTCGCGTGTCGTTCTGTGCATTTCTGATGTGAGACGGGAGCATCGTGCTGGCCAGATGGCATCTGCGCAGTAAAAAATATCTGATATGCCAATGAACTTCGCGTCTGTCCATCCCTACAGCGTAGTCTTAGAACCACCAGCTTTGAAACCCACTACTGAATATAGTTGCTGACTACAGATTCCCTCAGATAAACCTCTACGATCATCAACCGTTGTCACAGCCCCCAATGGACTTCTGGCAGAATCAGCTGAACTTCGTTGTTTCGTGACTAGCCAGTAGGTGCGGAATCTCAGCTACCGTTCCTCTGGGAGCCGCCATAGACCTGTATGCTTTTGGTTATTCCATTTCTACTTCCAAACACCGTGAAACACGGCGGATACTAGCCGAACAAAAAAAAACGCGTTGTCGTAAGATCACACTTGCTCGAGGTGCCATATCTCGTACGACATGCGTGCTTGTGGAAGGCTGTGCAATGAGGTGGGCGTGATGCCAGCATCGATTAGATGGAGAATAGCGACTAAAATGACGGCATGGGTACCCTCTACAAAGTCAGACCTAACTATTATCCACTGTACATGTGATGTACTGTACATCCGGCCGGTCGAAGATTTGACCACACGGTCACATTCACCCAGCGGCCTGGGAATGGACTTATCCCTATGAACTATCTCAGGCAAGAACACACGGGCTGGACCGCGTTTATAGCGAACGAGGCAAACGAATCCACAAGGACTGAGGTTGAGGGGTTTAATGACGCTATTAGGACGTACATCTGGGCAATCAAAGATTCTCGGGTTCAAATCCGTTTACTGAATACTGGGCACGGGCACAGCGTTTGGTGTACACAAGCAATTTGAGGCGGATTTTTTCCTCGGTATCATAGTGTAGGTAGGAACTAGCTCGTCAAGACGTACTCACCTTCGGGTAGCTCTCAGAGAAATTGTGCTGCGCTCTGTCAATCGAGCACTGAAGACCATACAGTCTGCCTTGATGTCGATTTCATCAGCGATCTGGATGTCTCCTTCATCCCTCTATTCAGAGAAGACCGCAGTCAACTTCGAACCCAGTCTTCGAGTCGTTCGTCATCTCGACCCACTGTTACTTGGCAGGTATCATCAAAGAGGAGGGGCCTGGGTGTCCCTTTTGTTGGGATTGGTAATCCCGCAAGTATCTCGTCGATAAGATCATCTGTAATATATGGTACATATGTGGGCTGCGTAGTTCTCTAAACCGACAATCAATTTTTGAACTCGGTCCCCCAAACATGGGCTTGGAGGCTTGTTGTGGCAAACGGAGACGTTTTGCTGCACTGGTGGATCCGGTATGGTATGGAAAAGGATGCGCCGGATGTGCGAAGCATGGGCGGAGGGTTGGACTCACAGACCTCTTTGCTAACGAAAGGCAGGCCGGGAGGATCGGAGGATTGATCTATCTACTATGATCGCATCACACCCGCCCCTAAAGGAGGTCCATCATGACTTTCGCTTCACGGAATGAATGCCGTAACATCAAAAATAGTAAAAGACGAATTCTACTTAACCGGCTCTAAATTGAAATAAGCTTTAAGTCTTCGCCGTCTCATCACTTGTAAGAAAAACAAAACCGGGTGTAACATCCATGTAAGGACTCAACTGGAGCCCACGTCGATTCTGATACTCGAATAAACAAAAGGGAAGTCACTTTCAGGAGCTTCCTGAAGATAACCGATTGGGAGGGGAAGGTATGTTTTGATGATGTAGTTTACATATCTGTCATTCTGGATTATAGTTAAACAAATATTTGGAAATTTATTTGTAAATAAATAAAATGTACATGTAGTAGTCGTGACGTAAGCAAGCAGTCTGTCACTTGCACAATGAGGACCCCAGAGGGTTAATTTGCTGATTCTGTCCCATACAGTGGGTCATTTGATCATCTGGGTACCTTTGTCTTGTTAGGTTTGAAACTATGATTCACACTGAGGTTCACAGATGGTAATTTGGTGATGCTACCCTGCTGGTATCAGCACCAAATTCACCCTCCGGAGACCTCATTCTGAGGATGACAGCCTGCTTATTTCCAGACTTGCACGGTGAGCCCTTCAAAAGTCCGAATCGCATACTACATACCTCAGATTTTATGTCAGAACATGTGTCCTGAATATGCTATATGTAGGGGGTCCTGGTGATAGTAGAAACATCTTCTGTGCAGAGATTTTTTGTTAATGCGTGGCTGCCGTTTATGGCAGACAAAATTTGGTTAGAAATCGCTGCTAAGCAACTGGAAGTGTACAGGTTTTAGTCTATTAGAGATTCGAGATAATTGCCCAGGAACTTGAGGTTTAACAAAACTAAAAAGAAAACCAATCACTCCCTTCTTGAGATTGAACACTTCAACGGCTGTCAAGCCCCAGTAGGAGCTTATAAATAGCGAATATAGAAAAATTTGAAAATACCAATTATTTCGGTATTCAGGGAATGGTTCGTTTCGGTTTTGTCGGTATTCCCGTGATATCGGTTCAAGTCCTGTTTTCGGTATGTTGTCTATCTCTAGCTGCAGCATCGAAACTGTGGCATAACATTTCTTGGACATGGTAGGCAAGTATGTTAAGACAATACAGAACAATATAGAAACTGTTATGTATGGCCAAGTTCGCGGCTACAAGACAATAATTTGTTTCTCCGGGCTATAAGAATTCCACATTTTGTTTGTCCACAACTTTATAAGTTACTGTGATGAATTGACGGTAACATGGTCTGGAGTTCGTGATTCGGAACTTCTTCTCGTCTCAGTTGAACATACGCTCGTAGCTGCAAACATCATGTTACCGTCAATTCATCACAATAACTGTTTTGTTCCAATAAGACCAACCTTTTGCCCATAACCCATATCGTTAAATGAACAGGCAACTTGAATAAACAAGGTAGCTTCAAAGATAACAAAATTAATAAATAAATATCTCGTGTACCCCGCGACGTCACTGGACAATAAAAAGTCAGTAACTTAGATGAAGGTTGAGGTCACTCCATATCAGTTCAAATCATGAACTTATAAGTTGGTTGTGAGTTTTCATTCATTGAATGGTAAGTGACCTAGAAAAATGCGATTTTATAGGAAGTATGCACTTTCAATCTCCTCACATCGTTACCATGTTTTCAAATATTTTACGAGGTGACGTCACACGGTAACATATGCCACAGAAGGCGTACACATATAAAACCCTAAGCGAGCTCTGGTCCTATCAAAGGGCGAGGATTTTAGTCCTATTGGACCATAACTTCTTGACCACTGAATATTTTTCAACAAACACTTCCCAGCGTGTGTATCATGAGTATGAAGATCTGTCGCGTATTATAAAAACATATGAAGGCCAAAGGCATGAGGCATTATTTAAGATCTCTTAGCTATCAATATCGAACATTTTGTATTAGAATAAATCTAATAATAACAGTACGAAAACTCTCATAATTTCTTCGCCAGATTCGAGGCCTACCAGGGTTTTGTGATATGACATAGACATTATGAAATATATCCTTCCAGTGATACTGTGGAGAGACTGAAAAAATGCTTACGATAGGACATAGGCGAGCGAGATCACGAGCCTAAAAAATGAAGCATTGGAAAACGTTAAGTGTTGCTCTTAGGCCACAAAGGTTTACTTTTGATTCTCTGATGCGGCTGCGTTGAATTTTTCGTGCGCGTTGGGACATTTTATTGGGTATTTTTTCAAGTATCACCATGGGTTGGACCACGAAGATAGGAAACATAAAAGCGTAAAGTCAGAAATCCCTGGGTCGATTTCATCGGTCTGTGGAGCTAAGAAGCGTGAATATATATACTGCGGCGTAGGCTTCAATGATGGTTTATCTTGTAACATAACCCCGAACAAACTGCAGACACAATGGAATTGACATTTGTTGAAATATTTGAGTAAAGTTCCCCAATTTTATAAAATATGATTGTCGAATTGAACGAAACGAACACGTGTGTTTGTATATACAAGCCCCAGAGTGAAAGTGTCACTGTTTGGGATATATTTCTAACTATGAGTATATATGCATTGAATGATGTCATCATTCGAGAGATTTTGTTGGTTAGTTCAACGTCTGTACGGTGTTATAGTATCCTGCTTTGCATTTTAATAGCGAAAAAATAAAAAATACATCTCAATATAACATTAATTAAGCGATCTGAACGTAGCGGCTACCATACTACGTGGATGGACCGCTACATTCAAACCACTGAACTATGTATAACATGTGACACACGAGGCTGAATCGCCATGACTATGCTCCTTAAAATTTATAGTCCTGACGGTAATAAAAATAAATCCTTCCCTCCTCCGTCACTGATTAAAAAACAATCTTTCAGAATCAAAAAAAAAATTTGTCTCAATGATTGTCAACATTTCTGTTTTATAGATCACCGCCATACTGCCAGAAGTGAAGATGAAAATTTCTGTCAACTGGACATCTGTAGATGCGAAACGACATACCACGGACTATACGATAATACTTAGGATGTTAACAGGAGACATGGGTGGTAGTCCTCTAGCAGGATTGCGTGATGCACTGGAGCGATGCAGATTTCTCATAGCTGAAATTGAAGATTTCTGTTACAGATCTTTACATGAAGAAGTGACTTCTGCCTTCAACTCATACGGGGATATTGTCGTCCATTATGCTGAACCAGGGCAGCAGATATCCCCACACGAGAACAGATGGTTATTTTTTGTAGAAGATGATTGTTTGATGAAAAATACTCGAGACTTTGGTCCACTCAACCTTTTAGAAGTTTATTATGCCATCGTGTTACAAGCACAAACAGAATTATGGGCATTCACAAACATTAACTTTAATCGGCCATTTGTGGGAAAGTTACGACATATCCATGAGAATCTCGACATTCCTCTGAAATCCATTCGGAGTTTAATGACTGACTTTCATAAGCTCAAACGTTGTCGAGAGATGGTATCCAGGGTGTTGTGTTGTGTTAATACCTTCTATCAGTGTTTACGGTGGCTAAACAAACTACAGGAAAATAAACCTATTCGCCTCGACTTCAGCGACCGGGTCCCAATAAATATTTTTCAGGTTAAGGACAAGTTGTCCATGACAGTACCGTTAGAAGCCAACGCAGACGTGGAAAATCTCATCGATCGCGATATTGTTGCAATCGGCGAAGAACTCTTGAGAAAAGATGACTGCCTTTTGACCTGTTTCGACAGATTAGCCTTGAAAGTTTCTGATTTCAATGGATTTTGGGGTTTTGAATTCTATTTGAAAGCAAAACACCAAGGCAAGACTTCGTTGGGTGGTACAGCATCTGTTTATGGTGAGAAGTTTGAATTCGCGTCGTTTATTGGTGAGGTTATCGACTGTCCTAACATGGCGATGAGGTGTCTCCAACGAAATATTGATATCCCAGATGGTTTATGGTGTCCGGCCTTGTATGAAGATGTTACAAATGGCAAGTCATTCAAACACTTACTTGTACGAGTTCGTTCAAACACGTACGGTGACTCTAAACTTAGTTTTCAGTTTAAGATTATTGAAAAGTTCAAGATAGAAGAGCTTCCAACAGATTTGTGTTGTGGGATATGGTATTATATATCATTTGAAGAGTTTGGGGACTCAGATCAATATTGTGAAAGCACTATCCAACTTTTGTCAGATAGACGTTCTCTGTATCGATGGATAAACGCTGATCAGGTTCTGACATTTTTCAAAGGTAGGGAGATTTGTAAACAAACTACCCCATTTCCCATAAATGGCACCATTATGTCCCCAAATGCCGGAAACGAACTGGTAGCAAGATCTGCAGACGAAAGTTCAATGATGCCCCTGTCGACACTGATTCTTCACACAAGTAAGGAAGAATCCCTATTGATATTGGATGGAATGCTTACTCAGCTCGCAGAAGATATTTGTATCAACCTGACAATAGACTGGCATGGTTTAATGATTACTGGTAAACAGATGAAAATAAAAAATCTCCCATACAAGGCTGCGTCTGCACTCTTTCATTCGGTACAAAAACTTAAGTATGATTATTTTGAGGCAAGCAGAGATGCTCTTAGGTTGAATGAGAGCAATGGCTGTTCCATCAAAGAAAAATTTAATCGATGTATGATGGCAACAATACCAAAGTTGAACTGTTTATTCTTCAAATCTTCCCAATCTGCTGTAGAAGCTGAGACGGATTTACCGACGCTTGTAGAAGGGAATTTGCTTGGAGAGTCGGTCAAAATAATAAGTTTATCAGATTCCGATTTGTGTGTTTCTTTACAAAGTGGTACAAATAGGACTGAGGTGAAACCATTCACTCAGTCACTGGAACTGGCCTTTATTAAATGTTTTATAAACCAAGAAGCATTTAAATGGAAGTCACTGTTGAACAGCCTACTTGGTAGATTGAGCATCAATGTGACAATAGACCTTTCACTGTTTGGTAAACAGAAGAGATCAAATGTTGTTACACAGTATGAACACTGTCGGGATGCATTCACCGAAGCATTCGTTAATTTCTGTTTGGCTGATACAGAAATGACGACGAAACTGGCAGATGAATTGTTAAAGTTGAACATAAAAATGGATAGTACACGCAGTTTGAAGTCGCACCACGGAAAGAGAAAAACAACAAATTTGTCGAACGCAGTATCATTTAAGAACGGTGTGATGATGGTAACTGGTACTCCATATACAGACGTAGAGACATTCACTCAAAGTCTGTACCATTGCTTCTGCTTGAACAGTCCGGGTGCGGTTTCGGGGGTCGAATTCGTGATTGATGATATTAAATGCATAGAAAATGACACTTGTATTCATATAGTCCTAAAAACTTCAAAGTTGAAAACTGAAAAACTGATTCACGATGTCGCACGAATTCTCAAAAACAGTCTTGTGGTATCGATTTATCTTCATATGGCAGATCGATTAGTTCAAGGGCACGTTGTTCTTACAGAAGTTCAAAACAGAGAGGAAATAGTTGTGAAAGTGCAGACACATAACCAAAATGTTAAACAAAAACATTTAGATGTGGTCGTTTCCATCTTTGGCAAAATTGTCCTACCTGCACTGCACAGGCTTCCAAAGGGACTGAAACAACAGGGTTGTTCTCCAAACCCAAATTCGTTTGATATAGAAGTAGAAACAGGTGGAGAATTTTCAATGATGGTAAACCATAACTGTTGTCCATCTGTAAAATTTTCTGCAGATGAAGATGTGTTTTCTCGAGGTGTCAAACCGAACAGACATCAATACCGTCGTGCCCAGGTTACATTCCTTGTGGGTGAGAATCCCGTTCCCGTGCCAATACGTCTTGACAAAAGTTATGTGTTACGTGTGCAAACACAGACCCCAACATATCATTTGGGGAAAAACAGTGTGCCGCAATTCACATTCTGTTATATTTGTAAGTTTGCAGGTCGCGAAGTGCGACTCGTTGCCCTGTGCATGAAATGCTCGTCTTTTTTGCAAATCCAGATACCATCCATGAAAGTTCCTGCAGGCCATTGTTTGGTGGTTAACAGAAAAAGTCTATAGCGATGTGGTCCTGTGAGAAGTATGGGCAAAGCAAAAATACAATCGTCAAGAGTTTTTATTTTATATCACGATTGCTGTGTGATTTCAAAGTAACCTGATACCGACATTGTAAAATGTACTGGGCACAACACGCTTGGATTCCGGCCTTCGCGTACGAACGTCATGTTAGAACATGCCTACTTGGTTTTTACGCATCTGAGTTATTATGGTCACGATTAGCCATTGTGCATAAATATGTGACCTTAAACACCAATAAATAAATAAATATATCTGAGTTATTCACTTAACTGGTTGATGGCTAGATTATTTTTCGTGGTCTGAATTTGTTATTCAAATTTGTTTTGTTACAAATTATTAGAGAGTGCCCATAGGCACTCTCCAATAATTTGTAATAAAACAAATTTCTATAAACACAATATTATTTACTTCATTGTCTGAATAAGAATGCATGAGCAAGGAAAATTTTGGAATTTCCCCTGGTACCCTTATTTTTTTGGAAAGCTCTGATAGTGGCTTCTAGCACTCAGCCAGTTAATTCAAGTTGAATCGAGATATAAATACAGAATACAACTTGGGATGAATACGGGGGACTGGAATGGACGACCCCTGTTGGGGTTTTTCCTGTGTTGCTTGAGCGCCGAAGATCTTGTCTTATTATCGAGATATCGTTGGAAATTTGGACACTTCATAACCCTTTACATAAAGTGACAGTTGGCGATACTTGCAAAACCTTTATTGAATAACTATTTTTGTTGTTGTTTGCCTAGAAACGTAACATATATACTGATCCCACAATGGAACGAACTCTACGGGTTTGTTCCAATGAGAAGCAATAAGCTTTGTTTGCAGACAATAAATAAAATAAAAAGTACTAAAAATTTATATTGTGGGTATTTGGAAGAGCGTTGGCCGGCAAAGGCCATTACGTTAACACTTTCAACTGGTGTATAAATTTGAAAATTCCATGAAGCATATGCTTCCCATAATGCAACTTGGAATTTAACCAATTCATGTTAAATTGAATAACTAACCAAATTGAATAATTCAATGAGTTTTGTCTAACAAGGCTTAATTGGTTAAATTCCAAATTGCATTATGGGAAAAGTATGCTACTCAAACTTCTGGTATTTTAATAGCGGGATGTAGAGCGTTGAGTGAAATGTGAAACACCAGTGGTATTCCAACTGGCACATCTGTACAGATGGTGGAAAGAATCTGACATGGCCAGCAAACTGCGCCGAGCATCACTTTTGTACGATGCGATGGATTTTCAATCAACTATATCTTCCGCGTATTAGCCGTGTGAATATCGGGCAATGTTTGCAGTGCTGGACAATCAAAGGACAAAAACCGCCGCTGAATGCATAGGGGTCCGGTTTGAAATAAGAATAGAATGGCTGATTTTGATCTTTTTGTAACGACGGCGACGTTCTGACGTAGCGCATGCGTTGGATTCGGAGTATTCGGCGGTTATATTTATTTCATATGACTGAATTATATTTCTTTTTGTTTTGTCTTATGTAGAAACCTTTTGTTCGTTTGTTGACATAACTTGTGTTCCAACCTTCTTGTTGTATTATATATTATGACAAACATGGAACGTCACGAGATACCACGATGTGTGAATACTTCATCAATATGGCACTCATGAAAGCGCATGGGTGCCATATTACCGAACGCATTCACACATCGTGACGTTCTGTGTTTGTACACGCTCTATCATTTTCAAAATTCATTATTTGGAAACATAGTCCGTCAAAGGACTATTTTAATCTAACACAGCACTTTTGAATGTAACCTGGCAAGAAGGAAATTTGGGTGGGAACATTGAACCTACAGGTGCCAATTTCGTTTTTTCGCCTTGTCTTCATTTAATTTATTAATGAAATTTCGACCCACTGCTGCAAGAGTGTCGGAACCAGGTCGCGAGACAATTGTCGGTTTTGCGATTGCAGTACATTATATAGTTCATGTGCTTATAAATATAAGAAAATGGACATTTCTGTGTGGATTCCAAACGCATTTTTCAAGGGTGTTTCACCGATAAGTACAAAAACTGTCCATTTTTGTCCTCACCGATGACTTATTCTTGGTCTACACTGAAGTGAACATATTCTACATATCTCACAGCCCAGCAGAAAACCGAAAGATTAAAGCACAACTCGTCCATAAAATTACATACCAATGAATATCTTTCCACGTGTGATGGGTTGTGTTCTAAAGTTTGGGTTTGAAAAGTTGACCCTTTTTAATATGTAATCTTATTGTTCTTGTTTTCTTTTTCAGTGCCTATTTTTTGAACGTAGTCATATATATATGGCACATTTTAAAGACCTTCGTATGCATTTCGACTCAAGGTTTTTCCTTAATCCTTTACCTAACCTAACATGAAAAGCAGACGACACTTGCAAAAAAATCTTGAATAACCACGGGGAGGGGGGGGGGGGGGGTGGCACTAAAAAATTGCAAGACGTGACGTCCTATTTTTTATTCGGCTCCTTTTTACACCCACCCACCCACTACGTGCAAATTTTCTACTACTGTTCTCAGACACCCACCCCCACTCTCCCATTAAAATCCAAAATAAACTTATAAACTTAGTAGGCACAGTTGTCTTTAGGGGGGGGGGGGGGGGTCATAATGTTCTTAAACTAATACCACCAATTTAAACCTCTGTGGGCTGCTGTGGGCCCCAGTCTACAAACATGACAAGCTGTTCATTATCAGGCTTGGCCAGAGCAGGTGTACATATACGGGAACAAATTTTCCTTTGAATTGTTCCCAAAATATTGTCTGCACATTTTCTACATTTCGAACAAGACACCCACCCCCTACTAACGTGTGACATTTTCCCAGAATAAGCCCAATATTCTCACATGTAAAGCCTCCTGATGTTGTATTTATGTTAAGAGTGTGATGTACATCATCTTTAAGGTTTGAAACACAAATGATGGTATATATTAGCTGATATATTGATAAATTTTTAAAAAATTCAAAAAATTGCACAGGTTGGAAATGCACATTTTTAGCGCACTCGAAAGACTCACCCACCCCCACGTCACGTCTTGCAAATATTTGGTGCCCCCACCCCCCCCCCCCCCCCCCACTAGAATAACTAATATTTTTAATTTTGTTGTTTCAAAAACATAGGCTATGACACCACATTGGAAGGAGCTCTACGAGCTCGTTCCAACCAGGGGCCATAACCTATGTATTTGAGACGAAAAATGAAAAAATAATGAAAATTAATTGGCGATTTTTGAGAATAGCGCTAGCCTGTTTTGAACGTTACGTTGAGTGAAGGGTTAAATGTAAATAGTAAATGGAAAATATAGATATATTTTGTTTATTATGGTTTTTGAAGTACGGTTCATGTCTATTAGTATTTATGAAAGATTTAATATATAAACTACTTTTTTGTATGAATTAATGTTTACATAATGCTTTTTGTATGTGTTTAACGTATATTAAAGTAAGCTTCGCCTATTCAACGTGATGAGCTTAAAAAACCTACGAGACCCGTTAACCCATACCCCGCTGAGAATTTTCAAGAAACCTTTTCATAAAATCTAGCAATGGCTGCTGTGAAACAACCACGATCATATTTGATGAACAATTCATCAAATTTTAATTCAAGAAATCAAGGGTGAAAAAATCTATTAGATTTACAAGAAAATTTGAGAGATAGGCTGTCTTCCTGCCATTTCCGTTAAATACTTATCATGATAATGTGCATGTCCTGTGATTTGTATTAGATTCGAGACGGTGTCCAGAATGGGATCTCAACGAGCCGGCTTTGCCGGCGAGTTGTGATCCCTTTTTTTGGACACCGCCGAGAATCTGATACAAATCACAGGACATGCACATTATCATGATAATTCATTTATCTAACAATTCTGTCACATAAACAGATTAAATCTCAACCCTTTACCCAACGTAACGGCCAAAAGCGGCCAATGCTATTCTAAATAAATCGCCAATTAATTTCCATTATTTTTTTCATTTTTTGTCTCAAAAACGTAGGTTATGACCCTTCGTTGGAACGAGCTCGTTCCAACGAGGGGTCATAGCCTATGTTTTTGAGACAAAAAATGAAAAAAAATTAGTTATTCAAGAATTTCTTTTGCAAGTGTCGTCTGATTTTCAGGAGGGTAAAGGGTTAAATTATTTTCAAACATTTTTGGGACATTATGTTCGGTCGACCACTGAAACGCTCATAGATTGTATCTATGTGCCTGTTATGATAGCACGTAGCGCTACCGGAAACGAGTCGTCTATATGACACGGAGTCAGAAAGAGTCTATCTACATGATACGGAATCGGAACACATTATATGTGATACGTACCGTTTCTCGTGGTTTTCAGGCCAAAATCTAAGCACTGTGAAATCCGTTACTTATTCCCAGTTCCTTATTCGACTTTCTAAATTTAGCAGAAATTCGAAAAATAAATGGCCTTATAGGGTGGCGCCCTAAAATACAAGATTATTCAAATCCAAAGGTTCACCCTCCCACCCCTTTTTAGGGGCCACATTGGACCCTAAAAGTGACCAAATGGTCAAAATCGTAATTATTGATGGAAATTCGCGGAACAAACAGCGTCATAGGGTGGCGCCCGAAAATACAAGATCATTCAAATCCTAAGGTTCACCCTCCCACCTCTTTTTAGGGGCCAGATTGGACCCTAAAAGTGACCAAATGGTCAAAATCGTAATTATTGACGGAAATTCGCGGAACAAACGGCGTCATAGGGTGGCGCCCGAAAATACAAGATCATTCAAATCCTAAGGTTCACCCTCCAACCCCTTTTTAGGGGGCATATTGGACCCTAAAAGTGACCAAATGGTCAAACTCGTAACTGTTGGCCGTAATTCGCAGAACAAACTGCCTTATAGGGTGGCGTCCTAAAATGCAAGATTATTCAAATCCTAACGTTCGCCCTCTCATCCCTTTTTAGGGGCCATTTTGGACCCTAAAAGTGAGCAAACGGTCAAAATCGTAATTATTGACCGAAATTCGGCGAACACACGGCATTATAGGGTGGCGCCCTAAAATACAAGCTTATTCAAATCCTAAGGTTCACCCTCCCACCCCTTTTTAGGGGCCATATTGGACCCTACAAGTGACCAAATGGTCAAAATCGTAATTATTGATGGAAATTCGCGGAACAAACGGCGTCATAGGGTGGCGCCCGAAAATACAAGATCATTCAAATCCTAAGGTTCACCCTCCCACCCCTTTTTAGGGGCCAGATTGGACCCTAAAAGTGACCAAATGGTCAAAATCGTAATTATTGACGGAAATTCGCGGAACAAACGGCGTCATAGGGTGGCGCCCGAAAATACAAGATCAGTCAAATCCTAAGGTTCACCCTCCAACCCCTTTTTAGGGGCCATATTAAACCCTAAAAGAGACCAAATGGTCAAACTCGTAACTGTTGGCCGTAATTCGCGGAACAAACTGCCTTATAGGGTGGTGTCCTAAAATGCAAGATTATTCAAATCCTAACGTTCGCCCTCTCACCCCTTTTAAGGGGCCATTTTGGACCCTAAAAGTGAGCAAACGGTCAAAATCGTAATTATTGACCGAAATTCGGCGAACACACGGCATTATAGGGTGGCGCCCTAAAATACAAGATTATTCAAATCCTAAGGTTCACCCTCCCACCCCCTTTTAGGGGCCACATTGGACCCTAAAAGTGACCAAATGGTCAAAATCGTAATTATTGACGGAAATTCGCGAAACAAACGGCGTCATAGGGTGGCGCCCGAAAATACAAGATCATTCAAATCCTAAGGTTCACCCTCCAACCCATTTTTAGGGGCCATATTGGACCCTAAAAGTGACCAAATGGTCAAACTCGTAACTGTTGGGCGTAATTCGTGGAACAAACTGCCTTATAGGGTGGCGCCCTAAAATGCAAGATTATTCAAATCCTAAGGTTCGCCCTCTCACCCCTTTTTAGGGGCCAGATTGGACCCTAAAAGTGACCAAACAGTCAAAATCGTAATTATTGACCGAAATTCGGCGAACACACGGCATTATAGGGTGGCGCCCGAAAATACAAGATCATTCGAATCCTAAGGTTCACCCTCCAACCCCTTTTTAGGGGCGAGATAGGACCCTAAAAGTGACCAAATGGTCAAAATCGTAATTATTGACGGAAATTCGCGGAACAAACGGCGTCATATGGTGGCGCCTGAAAATACAAGATCATTCAAATCCCAAGGTTCACCCTCCAACCCCTTTTTCGGGCCATATTGGACCCTAAAAGTGACCAAATGATCAAACTCGTAACTGTTGGCCGTAATTCGTGGAACAAACTGCCTTATAGGGTGGCGCCCTAAAATGCAAGATTATTCAAATCCTAAGGTTCGCCCTCTCACCCTTTTTTAGGGGCCAGATTGGACCCTAAAAGTGACCAAACAGTCAAAATCGTAATTATTGACCGAAATTCGGCGAACACACGGCATTATAGGGTGGCGCCATAAAATACAAGATCATTCGAATCCGGAGGTTCACCCCACCCCTTTTTAGGGGCCAGATTGGACCCTAAAAGTGACCAAATGGTCAAAATCGTAATTATTGACGGAAATTCGCGGAACAAACGGCCTTATAGGGTGCGCCCTAAATACAAGATTATTCAAATCCTAAGGTTCACCCTCCCACCCCTTCTTAGGGGCCAGATTGGACCCTAAAAGTGACCAAATAGTCAAAATCGTAATTATTGACGGAAATTTGCGGAACAAACGGCGTTATAGGGTGGCGCCCTAAACTGCAAGATAATTCAAATCCTAAGGTTCGCCGTCGCACCGCTTTTTAGGGCTTCATTGGGCCCTAAATGTGACCAAATTCAAAATCGTAATTATTTATCGTAATTCGCGGAACAATTGGCGTTATAGGGTGGCGCCCTAAAATACAAGATCATTCAAATCCTAAGGTTCACCCTCCAGCCCCTTTTTAGGGCCACATTGGACCCTAAAAGTGACCAAATCGTCAAAATCGTAATTGTTGGTCGAAGTTCGCTTAACAAACGGCGTTATAGGGTGGCGCCCTAAAATGCAAGATTATTCAAGTCCTAAGGTTCACCCTCCCACCCATTTTTAGGGACCAGATGGGACCCTAAAAGTGACCAAATGGTCAAAGTCATAATTATTGATGGAAATGTGCGGAACAAACGGCGTTTTTTTTTTTTTTTTCTTTTCTTTTTTTTTTGGTGTAAAGCCTGGGAGCAATTAGGTGGATTCACGGCTCTAAACTGTATTTATTATTATTATTGTTATTGTTATAGAGTGGCGCCCAAAAATATAAGCTTATTCAAATCCTAACGTTAACCCTCCCGATCCTTTTTAAGGGCCAAATTGGACTCTAAAAGTGACCAAACGGTCAAAATGGTAATTATTGGCTGAAATATTGAGAACAAATGGCGTTCTAGGATGGCACTGTAAATTACGAGATTATTCAAATCCTCAGGTTCATCCTTCGACCCTATTTATGGGCCCTACTGAAGCCCTGAAATGCCCAGTTGTAAAATGTTACAAAAATAGGTAAAAATCATCAGATATTTTATTGCTGGTAGATTGCATCCGAGGAATAGAAAATTGACACGACATCATCCCCAATCGGACGCCATATCGGGCCCTACTAAGACCCCGAAAAGGGTCAGTTACAAAAATATCAACAAAGTTTGTGAAAAGAGCTAGATATTTTGCGGTTTATGAGAGGCAGCGAGGACTAAAAAGATTGACATCTCGGGTGCCCCGATCGGACATCATTTAGGACCATGCTAAGACTTCCAAAAGGGCCAGTTACAAAACATCAAGGACACAAATGGGTATATTAGTAACAGTTACTATACTTGGCAATCATCGCTGGATGTTCTTGGCGTTGATGGGGATCCCTTTGGAATAGAGGCGATTGACAGTTCAACTGGCCCGATAGAAAACCTTTTTTGGGACCTCTATCTGGGCTTTAAAATGGTAGCTTATGTGTTGATAGGGACTGGCAAAACCGGACACGGGGGATATCAGCAGGCATTATCTACAGTAAAAGTCTTCTCCGATGGAAAACATACAGTGGTCATTTCTGGATTGCATCCTTCTGTAAACCCATGATATGGCATTACAGATTTGCTTAAGTTACTGCTAACATTGAACACCTCAGTGGGACAATTAATAAATCCGCCAAGCTGTGTTGTGTAAAAATAGAGATACAGTCCAATATGAAGCACCCACAAAAGACGTGTTCAACTTCAGAGACCATCACCACACGCGTGTGCTTCTAATATCATATTCTGGTCTGGCATATGCTGACCAAAAATATATTTATTCACCTATTTACTTGTATAATTACTTGTAGTGTTGGTACATGTCTGTCAATAAGCAGATAGGTTGGAATATCAGTTATGGGTTGGGCTTTTATCGGCCACTGTCGGGTGAACACCTCATTTATGGAAGTGAGCTTTAGTATCTGAAGAAGGTATAAATAATTGCTTTTGCTTGATCTGTTCCTTATGATCAGTGTTATTGTGGAATGATATTTGTGTGTAAGGCGACATCATCCCCCTCAACCGAATCACTCCGCATAAAGCCTGATGAGCAAGCTTCTTATTTTTATTTTATCAAACCTTGTTTGATTGCATACCTCAGTTAATTTGTACTATCGGGTTGTCCGTCATTGTCGAAATTCACTCTGACTACTACGAAACAAAGATGTTCCAGTCATATTCAACCTTCAGTGGGTAATAATCTTGTAAAAATAGTTGATTGCCGCATAATATATTTTTATGTATTTAATAATATAATCATCTCTGAGAAATGCAAATGGGAGGAAAAACACAAACGACTGGAACAAGTGCGTTCTGACACTATGGGATCACCCACTGACCCGTCCCCATTATGCATTTATTTCCACCACCCTTCACTTATTGAGAAAACTTTAAAAGGAAAGATAAGTTGAAGAATTCTAAAATTGTTTTACTGAATAAATTACATAAAAATAAAATGATACAAACAGTGAGAAACATAAGAGAGGCATCTGCTAAGTACATAAAATAACAATAGTTAAAACATATTACAAAACCCTTCTAAAATCAAAACAACTCTCCTAAACAGTTAGATAGCAGTAGTATGTAATGTGGTTTTGAGGGATAGTTTGGGGGACCTCGGCGGGGGACCTCGGAAGGGAAGCAGTAGTATGTAATGTGGTTTTGAGGGATAGTTTGGGGGACCTCGGTGGGAGACCTCGGAAGGGAAGCAGTAGTATGTCGTGTGGTTTTCAGGGATCATTAGCAAGACCCCGCACTGGGACCTCGGAAGGGAAGCATTAGTATGTCTCATATGTTTGAGTCCTCATTGGCAGGACCCCCGCAGGGGGACCTCGGAAGGGAAGCAGTAGTATGTCATGTGGTTTTCAGGGATCATTGGCAGGACCCCGCAGGGAGACCTCGGAAGGGAAGCAGTAGTATGTCATGTGGTTTTCAGGGATCATTGGCAGGACCCCGCAGGGGGACCTCGGAAGGGAAGCAGTAGTATGTCTCGCATGTTTTACTCCTCATTGGCAGGACCCCGCAGGGGGACCTCGGAAGGGAAGCAGTAGTATGTCATGTGGTTTTCAGGGATCATTGGCAAGACCCCGCAGAGGGACCTCGGAAGGGAAGCAGTAGTCTGTCTCGTATGTTTGAGTCCTCATTGGCAGGACCCCGCAGGGGGACCTCGAAAGAGAAGCAGTAGTGTGTCATGTGGTTTTCAGGGATCATTGGCAGGACCCCACAGGGGGACCTCGGAAGGGAAGCAGTAGTATGTCTCGTATGTTTGAGTCCTCATTGGCAGGACCCCGCAGGGGGACCTCGGAAGGGAAGCAGTAGTATGTCATGTGGTTTACAGGGATCATTGGCAGGCCCCCGCAGGGGGACCTCGGAAGGGAAGCAGTAGTATGTCAGGGGCTTTTCAGGGATCATTGGCAGGACCCCACAGGGGGACCTCGGAAGGGAAGCAGTAGTATGTCAGGGGCTTTTCAGAGGTTAGTTGGGGGATCTCATCGGGGAACCCCGCAGGGGGGCCATTGAAGAGAGAGAGAGCCAGAGGGGAAGGGAAGTAGGAGAAGATGTGGAGATCCGGTTGTAGAAACCACAGCTTTTTACGACAATTAGCCTCTAGTCCCCACCAGCCCCAAATAGTCCCCACCAGACCCCACTACTTCCCACCAATCCTCAAATCACCAAAAAACCCCAAACAAACCCGACTATATGTGATATGGATTCTTCAAAAATATTTTGCAGCACGTAGTGCAATAGGACCGTCATACCTTTCACATAGCCTTCATGGCCTCATACGACTAAAAAGCCCTACTTACGGAATCCCTTTTTAATTATCCCTTTTTGGAATCCATTTTTTCTGAAATGAATCTAACAGTCGTTCGAGGAGTCACTCGAACGAGCAATTGCTCGTTAGCTCATTTGCTCGATGGGATCCGAGTCGTTCGAGCAATATATGCGAGTCACTCGAGGTAAGACAGAATCCCACTTATGGAATCCCTTTTGAGGAATCCCATTTGTGGAATCCCTTTTTCAAAAACGGCTGTGGCTATGGAATCCCTTTTTCCTGAAATGAGTCTAAGAGTCGTTCGAGGAGTCACTCGAACGAGCAATTGCTCGTTGGCTCATTTGCTCGATGGGATTCGAGTCGTTCGAGCAATATATGCGAGTCACTCGATGTAAGATGGAATCCCACTTATGGAATCCCTTTTGGGGAATCCCATTTGTGGAATCCCTTTTTCGAAAACGGCTGTGGCTATGGAATCCCTTTTTCCTGAAATGAGCCTAAGAGTCGTTCGAGGAGTCACTCGAACGAGCAATTGCTCGTTGGCTCATTTGCTCGATGGGATTCGAGTCGTTCGAGCAATATGCCGAGTCACTCGATCGAGCAATTACTCTAAAGCTCATTTGCTCGATGGGATTCGAGTCATTCGAGCAATGACTTATCAGTAACTGCTCGATAGCTTATTGGCTGCCTTCAACGACCCTGTACCGGGGTCCCCCGATGAGATCCTGCCAATGATCCATGAAAAGCTCCTGACATACTACTGCTTCCCTTCCGAGGTCCCCCTGCGGGGTTCTGCCAATGATCCCTGAAAACCACACGACATACTACTGCTTCCCTTCCAAGGTCCCCCTGCGGGTCCTGCCAATGATCCCTGAAAACCACATGACACACTACTGCTTCCCTTCCGAGGTCCCCCTGCGGGGTCCTGCCAATGAGGACTCAAACATACGAGACATACTACTGCTTCCCTTCCGAGGTCCCCCTGCGGGGTCCTGCCAATGATCCCTGAAAACCACATGACACACTACTGCTTCCCTTCCGAGGTCCCCCTGCGGGGTCCTGCCAATGAGGACTCAAACATACGAGACATACTACTGCTTCCCTTCCGAGGTCCCCCTGCGGGGTCCTGCCAATGATCCCTGAAAACCACATGACACACTACTGCTTCCCTTCCGAGGTCCCCCTGCGGGGTCCTGCCAATGATCCCTGAAAACCACACGACATACTACTGATAGCTTTTGGTTTTCAAACTAAAAACAGTCCACTATCATAGCTGTTTTAATCTTTTTATTCTTTATTCTATCAGTAACAATATACATGTATTTCAAGCACTATCTTTCTGTTTATTCTTGATACCCCAATGATACCCACCCAAAGCCTTAGGAGCCATTATAACTGGGACCACCAATCCCTGTGTGTGAGCTCCCAGTGGTGGGACGGGAGGGGATCTTCTATTCAAATACAAACTGTCACTTACCCCCAAATACAAACTGTCACTTACTGTTTTTAACATCTATCATTCCCAGGAGGCATCAGAATCGATTTCAGTGCTTCAGAATTTGAAAAAAATATACGTAGATGGGCCTTCAGACCCTCAACCGTGGGGGGGGGGGGATACGCCCAATTCCATGGGTCAGTCCTTCGAAATATGTCAGCGTTATATCGAACTTGCCCCCTCCCCCCCCCCCCCACATCCCCATTTCGAAAATAGAGAAATGGATTATATATAGTTATATACAATATAGCAGGGGCGTAGCCCGAATTTTATAATTGTCTGTGTGTGTGGGGGTGGGGGGCTAGCCAGTTTGTTTTCGTTCTTAAAGTATGTGTGTGTGTGGGCAACCTTGATATTTGAAAAGACTCGGTGGGATTTCGAAGGTCCCCCTCAATTCTAACTAGGACCTCGGTCATTTCCACTCCTCGTACTTCCCTTCAGGGAAGTAGGGGGGGGGGGGGGGTGAGGCAATGGCATGAAGACCAAACAGAACATTTTGCAAAACTCCGTGCTTTAAGATTCAATATGAAGTAATTTTAGTGTGTGTAGCTCCATTTGGGACAAGCATGATTTGGGGAGTTTTTGTTATGTGAAACATGGTCATGATCACCTCCCCCCCCCCCCCCCCCACCCACCCCCAAGCCAGGCGGCTAGGCGACTGATTTCTGTAGACAACAACGGGAAAAGTACAGGGAAATATTACCGGAAAATATCATTGTCTTTTTTAAATGCATTGTCGAGTTACACCCTCGTGATAAATAGAGACTGTTGCGTTTGCTTTCCTCAACAAAGACTAAGACTAAGGCAGCATTGAGAGAAATGCCTTGTAGCACTTTTTGGAAGGGGGGAGGGGGGCAAAGTGTTATATCGTACACAATTCATTGTTTGTTAATTCCAGTCTCCTGCTAAACACATTATTGTGTATCATACACAATATGTATAGTGGGCGAGGGGGATCAAGAACCAATTACTTCATGCCCAATCTGTGCCAGTGTCTGTGAGGGAAAGGTAGTAAGGATTGTGCCAAGACATCAGCTTCAATGGTAATCGTATGTGCCAACTGGGCAAGAAATATAAAGAAGAAAAAATCAGCTTCAATGGTAATCGTGTGTGCTAACTGGGCAAGAAATATAAAGAAGAAAATTAGATGTACACGGATTGGACACTAGCCGAAGTGTCCAGAGACAGCGGGTGGGCACTCTAGGGAGCAAAATTCACTAACCTTATATAAAGTGAAAGAAATTACTTCTGGGTGATAAGTTTGTTTCATTTTATATAAACTTAGTGCAGTCTGACATTTCAAATTCTGAAGCTCTGAGATCGATTCTGGCGCCTCCCGAGGAAAGATGGGGTTAAAAACAGTAAGTGGCAGTTTGCACCTGGGTCCACCTGCCCTCTCCATACTCCATCACTCCATGGCCCACCACTGGAAGCTCATGCATAGGGATTGATGTATATATCAGTGTTAGCAATTTGTTGAATGATGTGACGATATTTCGGCATCAAAACTAAAATTATCGCTAATTACAAAATGTGTGAGTGAGTAAAAATAAAACTACTTCATCTTTCAATGACAATTATAAGTCAATCATTACAAAATACTATTTCGTAACAATCGTCTGGTTACTCAATCCGAGATAATAATGAAGGACACGATGAAAAGCAATGTGCATCAAGTGGTCATTTACAGACAAACAACACTTATTGTTTTTCCAACGCTTGACCGATGTGGCCCCTAAAAAGGGGTGGGAGGGTAAACCTTAGGATTTGAATAATCTTACATTTTAGGGCGCCACCCTATAACTCCGCTTGTTCCGCGAATTACGGCCAACAATTACGATTTTGACCATTTGGTCACATTTAGGGTCCATTGTGGCCCCTAGAAAGGGGTTGGAGGGTGAACCTTAGGATTTGAATGATCTTGTATTTTCGGGCGCCACCCTATGACGCCGTTTGTTCCGCGAATTTCCGTCAATAATTACGATTTTGACCATTTGGTCACTTTTAGGGTCCAACCTGGCCCCTAAAAAGGGGTGGGAGGGTGAACCTTAGGATTTGAATGATCTTGTATTTTCGGGCGCCACCCTGTGACGCCGTTTGTTCCGCGAATTTCCATCAATAATTACGATTTTGACCATTTGGTCACTTTTAGGGTCCAATGTGGCCCCTAAAAAGGGGTGGGAGGGTGAACCTTAGGATTTGAATAATCTTGTATTTTAGGGCGCCACCCTATAATGCCGTGTGTTCGCCGAATTTCGGTCAATAATTACGATTTTGACCGTTTGGTCACTTTTAGGGTCCAATCTGGCCCCTAAAAAGGGGTGAGAGGGCGAACCTTAGGATTTGAGTAATCTTGCATTTTAGGGCGCCACCCTATAAGGCAGTTTGTTCCGCAAATTACGGCCAACAATTACGATTTTGACCATTTGGTCACATTTAGGGTCCATTGTGGCCCCTAAAAAGGGGTTGGAGGGTGAACCTTAGGATTTGAATGATCTTGTATTTTCGGGCGCCACCCTATGACGCCGTTTGTTCTGCGAAGTTCCGTCAATAATTACGATTTTGACCATTTGGTCACTTTTAGGGTCCAACCTGGCCACTAAAAAGGGGTGGGAGGGTGAACCTTAGGATTTGAATGATCTTGTATTTTCGGGCGCCACCCTGTGACGCCGTTTGTTCCGCGAATTTCCATCAATAATTACGATTTTGACCATTTGGTCACTTTTAGGGTCCAATGTGGCCCCTAAAAAGGGGTTGGAGGGTGAACCTTAGGATTTGAATAACCTTGTATTTTAGGGCGCCACCCTATAGTGCCGTGTGTTCGCCGAATTTCGGTCAATACTTACGATTTTGACCGTTTGGTCACTTTTAGAGTCCAATCTGGCCCCTAAAAAGGTGTGAGAGGGCGAACCTTAGATTTGAATAATCTTGCATTTTAGGGCGCCACCCTATAAGGCAGTTTGTTCCGCGAATTACGGCCAACAGTTACGAGTTTGACCATTTGGTCACTTTTAGGGTCCAATATGGCCCCTAAAAAGGGGTTGGAGGGTGAACCTTAGGATTTGAATGATCTGGTATTTTCGGGCACCACCCTATGACGCCGTTTGTTCCGCGAATTTCCGTCAATAATTACGATTTTGACCATTTGGTCACTTTTAGGGTCCAATATGGCCCCAAAAAAGGGGTTGCAGGGTGAACCTTAGGATTTGAATGATCTTGTATTTTCGGGCGCCATCCTATGACGCCGTTTGTTCCGCGAATTTCCGTCAATAATTACGATTTTGACCATTTGGTCACTTTTAGGGTCCAGTCTGGCCCCTAGAAAGGGGTGGGAGGGTGAACCTTGGGATTTGAATGATCTTGTATTTTCGGGCGCCACCCTATGATGCCGTTTGTTCTGCGAATTTCCGTCAATAATTACGATTTTGACCATTTGGTCACTTTTAGGGTCCAATGTGGCCCCTAAAAAGGGGTGGGAGGGTGAACCTTAGGATTTGAATGATCTTGTATTTTCGGGCGCCGCCTTATGACGCCGTTTGTACAGCGAATTTCCATCAATAATTACGATTTTGACCATTTGGTCACTTTTAGGGTCCAATGTGGACCCTAAAAAGGGGTGGGAGTGTGAACCTTAGGATTTGAATAATCTTGTATTTTAGGGCGCTACCCTATAATGCCGCGTGTTCGCCGAATTTCGGTCAATAATTACGATTTTGATTTTTGGTCACTTTTAGGGTCCAATCTGGCCCCTAAAAAGGGGTGAGAGGGCGAACCTTGGGATTTGAATGATCTTGTATTTTCGGGCGCCACCCTTTGACGCCGTTTGTTCCGCGAATTTCCATCAATAATTACGATTTTGACCATTTGGTCACTTTTAGGGTCCAATGTGGCCCCTAAAAAGGGGTGGGAGGGTGAACCTTAGGATTTGAATAATCTTGTATTTTAGGGCGCCACCCTATAAGGCCATTTATTTTTCGATTTTCTGCTAAATTTAGAAAGTCGAATAAGGAACTGGGAATAAGTAACGGATTTCACAGCGCTCAAAATCTATATGATTGTCAGATAAAGGCAAGATATCAGATCTTTTTGGCATCAGTTTAACGAAATTCTTTCCAAAACAGGATTATCTAATCTTTTCTTTGTGATTCGTGGGGTCTAGTAGATGTATTGGAGAATAAGTATTGGGAAAAGGAGGATGAGATACCAAGGGATATGGCTAGCGGATGACAAAGTCGGGATACGTTAGGTTGTCTCATTTAGAGTTAGGACGGGAATAAATGTTCAAGACTATCAATTAATGACTTTTTGAATTTCGGTCTCCTATATTGCTGGATTAGTGGGTCAAAACTGTGTATGATTGAACGTGTCCAAATTATACTTATTTCAGAGGCAATAGAAATTCTGTCCAGCATGGGAATATCTGCCGCAGCATACAAAGAGTTGAAATGAAATCGAAAAGAAATATTTTTGTGGAACACTAGCATTTTTGTTTCACTGAACCATGAACTGAGATAGGACATGCTATAGAAGAGTTATAGTTTGTTTGTTGATTCCAGCCATTGGTGGCCAAACACGGGAAATACAGTTCTGGAGAATACAATTCATCCCACGTGTGCAACAGGGCACCATTTGCAGAGCCGAAGCAGATGGTGCCTTTTATCACTCAAGGGACGATTTGTTTCCTTCTCTGTCTATTTCTTGGCTTTAATGAAACTTTCAAGGCCAGGTCACTTCATGATGGACAGTTTTACTACTGGGGAAACAGGTGTACCCGGAGAGAACTGCCGAGAAGCAACGAGTAAACGTTAAGACTCTCCAGCTTACTATATATACACGATTAAAGTCAGTAGCGTTGAAGGCAAGTGCACGTTTGACATGCGAACGCTGCTCCACCGCACCCCCACGTGAACAAAAGGTGTTCTGCTTAAGGACACAACACAGTTACCGCTGATCGGGATCGAACCATCGCCCTTTCGGTTTAAAGTTCAGTGCTCTAATGAATGAGTTACTGCCCCCCCCCCCCCGAAGAATTATGTTAGAAAACAATAGGCGATAGGACATTATATCCGTCCATCCGCCCGAGCGAGCGAGCGAGCGAGCGAGCGAGCGAGTTGAGTGAGTGAGTGAGTGAGTGAGTGAGTGAGTGAGTGAGTGAGTGAGTGAGTGAGTGAGTGAGTGAGTGAATGAGTGAGTGAGTGAGTGGGCGGGCGGGCGGGCGGGCGGGTTGGTTGGGTGGGTGTATGGGTAGTGAGTGAGTGAGTGAGCGAGCGAGCGAGCGAGCGAGCGAGCGAGTGAGTGAGTGAGTGAGTGAGTGAGTGAGTGAGTGAGTGAGTGAGTGAGTGAGTGAGTGAGTGAGTGAGTGAGTGAGTGAGTGAGTGAGTGAGTGGGCGGGTGGGTGGGTGGATGGGTGGGTGTATGGGTAGTGAGTGAGTGAGTGAGTGAGTGAGTGAGTGAGTGAGTGAGTGAGTGAGTGAGTGAGTGAGTGAGTGAGTGAGTGAGTGAGTGAGTGAGTGAGCGATCGAGTGAGTGAGTGAGTGAGTGAGTGAGTGAGTGAGTGAGTGAGTGAGTGAGTGAGTGAGTGAGTGAGTGAGTGAGTGAGTGAGTGGGCGATCGAGTGAGTGAGTGAGTGAGTGAGTGAGTGAGTGAGTGAGTGAGTGAGTGAGTGAGTGAGTGAGTGAGTGAGTTAGCGAGCGAGCGAGCGAGCGAGCGAGCGAGCGAGCGAGCGAGCGAGTGAGTGTTTCTTTGCCCTTCATTATCTTAGTGTACATTTTCACGAACGGGGAGTTGACTCTCCCCACCTCCCTAATTTCCCAGACAACAAACGACATCATATTTCGCCCCACACGTTACTCTTCTTCAACACCGTTGCGAAGTTTCTCTCGTTACTAATACTCCAATTTAAGCTACTTTGGCTAATCCCATTACTTTCTCCTATCAGAACAACCACTACTGATATCTTCAGTTATAAGACCAACTGCTTCTAGCTTTTCTCGTGGCTATCGCATTTTATCTCATTATCGACTTCTAGTCATACTTTGTCAAATATTTAGGTAACCGCAACTGGCTTCTCTCAAGTACACGCTAAAATCAGCTGGATTAAAAATCAACCCAAATCAATTGGGTTGAGTGAATATGAACCCAAACTGGGTTTCATGTTCATTCAACCCAGGGGATTTGGGTTATTTTTTAATCTAACTGATTTTAAGGTGTGTAAGTACAGTGGTTAAATACCTCAAAGATGGACATATGCTCGGTGATTGAACGCTCACGTTTTGTAGCACCTATTTTAGGCACCCTTTCTATGTCTATAGCACCTTCCCCCGATGAGCCAAAAGTCGGAGAGAGCAAGCATAATGAGATCGGCAGCAGAAGAGGTAATGATAACAGCAGTGGCACCTGCCATTTGGTATAATTGTGATGTGGTCCACCAGTAGTAGGGACAGAGCCAGTTGCATTGAACCTGTGAGAAGAACTCGGTATTACTGGAACCCGATTCTGGGATAGACAATGATAGCCATGGCGGAAGCCATGGACAGTGGTCTGGTGAAATAAGTCAGTAAGAGCAGTTCTAGTGGGAAACAACCATTGGTATAGTCAGTAGGTGCAGACGCCAGTAGCTGCGAACTTGTGGCAGAATCCTGGGGCGTAGCCAGGCTGAAGTGGGGGTAAAAATATTTTTCTGACCCATTACCTTTCCCCAAACTCCATTTCACCTCGCGCTGGATTAGGAGTGCGTACCCCCTACCCCACACAAGAGAAGCTGCTGAGTCTTCCCATGGGAAAAAAATTAACATTTCGTGTCAATTGGAGCTCCTTCAGTACTTCTTGGAGGATTAACTCTTTGAACCCCAGCGACCGCTTTTCCGACCAGGAACATGATATGTCATAATGTCATTATATAGGATGGCTGTTTGATAACTATTGTGGGGTAGACCAATCAGTATTTGCACCTGATTGGTCTACCCCAAATAATGAATATGGACTCTTCTAATTGCTGCCATTGAACTGGCACGGATGATACCACTAGAGTTCAAAGGGTTAAGTAACCAGAAATTGAAAACATTACTGTAGCAAAACGACCCAGGAATATCAGGATGAGAGTATTTGAAAGACGTTGAGGAATATCAGGCAGGGATGTTCACATTTTTCAGGAAAATGGTGTGGGTGAGTCCTCCCCCACACCCCCCCCCCCCCCCCCCAATAAAAAAAAATCCCCATACGCCAACGTCGCTGGCAGTAATTAGAAGTGGTAAACGTAGAAACCAGCAGTTCTGGACCAAGGCTGTCCTGTCTGAAAATGGACGCGGTATTGAAATGAGACACAATTATTTGCTGAAGCTAGTGGTAGTGTAGTGGCGGTAGTACTCCTACCTGGTAACGAAGGAAAGTAGTGTTAACGAATTGCAGCGGTAGCAGACATGATATTAAAGTTATTGTGGTTGCTGTATTAAATGGTCAGTAGCGGAAGGCCATACTGTTCCAAGCTGAAGAATCTCCCATTCTACCAAGATGAGTACATACCAGTAAAATACCATACACTCCAGTACTATGAAGTCACACCACAGGGTAGTATATAGAAACACTGAATGTAGCCGAGAAGTACTGAAGGGCATCCCATTTGCTACTAATACACCAAACTGGGTGTGGACAGTCACTACTATAGTTAAAACTAGAAGTCCTGTCATGAAATAGACACAAATAGCACGTCAATCTGCAGGTTAATCTATTGTTATGACCATAGTAAGGCTATCAAATTCTATACATATGGCCTATGCACAAGCAATGTTTCAGTCAATGGACCTCCGGTACCCGGAGGTCCATTGGCAGAAACATTGCATGTGTTTGCAATGAGTAACCAGGAGAACCTGCCGTGCTTTGGATGCCATTCAATATGGCAACTACGCGCAAACTCCTACGCGCAATTAAGCCCAGCTAAGCGCACTGTTCGTGACAGGACTTCTAGTTTTAACTATATGTCTAACACGGCAAAATGGCCGAAAGGAACATATGTGTCTCCTTAATAACAAGTCATGCGCATGCGCAATAACCGCGCGTCTCGCGAGGAAATTACGTCAAATGTGGTTGGTCGCTAATGTAGACCACTATGACAGTACATATACCCATATGAAACCTATTATGCACTATGGTAGGACGTCTCAAGAGATCCGAAAAATGCGGTTCACCAAAAATGATGTACTATTTCAAGCATACACTCTAAAATCAGCTGGGCGAAAAGTCAGCCCATATCAACTGGATTGAATGGATATGAACCCGGTTTGGACAGTTGGGTTCATATTCAATCAACCCAGTTGACTTGGGTTGATTTTTATCCAACTAATTTTCTTGAAATGGATAATCATCACGAATCTATAAACAATAGCTTCTGTGGTTTCCTTACTTTTTACCCCCGCTGTCGTTACAGCCATTTCAATTTTGCTGAATCAAAACAAAGGAAAAGGTTTTTTTCAACCCTGTCTAGACATTTTTTTAAAAATTATATCTGGCACTTGTTCTGAACTTGTTCTGACGCATTGGAATTTTCCAGTTTTGATACTTCAGTTACCGTAAGGTAGGTTTGAAAAATTCTACTGAACCTATCAAAGTAGGCCTACCGCCACACCTACTCCCACCCACAAAAAATTGGGGTGTGTTTTATGGGTCATTCCTAATAGCCGACCTTTTAAATTTTTCAAATTGCTCCTGGGAAACCTTCTTGATATCACAACTAAAAGTTTGCCTTCAGTCTGTTTCAGATCCATATAATCAGCATGTGTGAACAGGGACGAGGGGAAAGGGGGTAGGGTGTCCCCCCCCCCAATCCTGGTCAAAATTTCCTATAGTTAGAAATTCGGAGGGCAAATCATGTATAGTTGGAAGTTCCATCTTTATGGATTTTAGAGCTTCTTTGGCGACTTGTGTAGGGTATTCAGTCTTCATTTCAACACATATCCCTGTGATTTAATGATTGAATATGGCAAATGCAAATGTAAGAAGACATTTGTCTGAAGCAGAAATGTGGCGGGCTGTAGTGATGGTGGAGCAAGGGGCTACCCATCGTCACATTGGTGAAGCCCTTGGTGTGCACCATACGTTGATCACCAGAGCCTTGGCAAGATTCAGCAGTATGGCACACCAGCAAGACGGCATGGTAGTGGCAGAGACAAAGCAACATCTGCAGCTGAAGACCGGCTTTTGATCATTCAGGCCCACAGGAACCGCTTTGCCACAGCAACCTTGCTTCGCGGTTATCTTCTGAATGCATCCGGGGTAAATGTTTCGACGCAGACTATCCGGGCAATCCGGGCAAGGTTGCACGAGGGCATGCTCCGATCGAGAAGACCATGTATTCGCATTCCGCTGTCCCAGAACCACCACCAGGCACGATATGAATGGGCCATGGACCACGTTGGATGTACCAGAGAAGATTGGAGACCTGTCCTTTTTACAGATGAGTCAAGGTACTGCCTAGACCATACAGATAGACGTTCTAGGGTATGGAGAAGAACAGGAGAGCGATTCCATGCAGCCAACATTGCTGAGCATGACCGTTATGGTGGAGGGTCAATCATGGTCTGGGGCGGCATCAGCAGGGATGGACGTGCAGAGCTCTGTGTCCTTGAACGTGGTACATTGACTGCACAGCGGTATATTGATGAGATCCTGTGTGTCCACTTCAGATTGTATGCAGGTGCAGTGGGTGATAGATTCATTTTGATGGACGATAATGCCAGTCCTCATCTTGCCCATTCTATCGGAGAGTACCGACAGAGGGATGGATTGAGCGTATGGACTGGCCAGCAAGATCCACTGACCTCAATCCAATCGATCATGTTTGGAATGAGTTGCAGCTTGCAATTTCAGCACGTCTAGCCCAGCAAAGAAGTGCCCAGGAGCTTGGTGCCATGCTGGTCCAAGAATGGAACAACATTCCACAAAGGACCACCAGGAACCTGACTGGGAGCATGAGAAGGCTTTGTCAAGCTGTAATTAACAGTAATGGGTCTCATGCTCGATATTGAACCCATACCAGTTCGCTCCGTTAACTTTTTGACAGTTTTGAAAAACTTCCTCTTTTTTCAATGATATCCATTTGATATATTTGATATATATTTTATTCACCAGTATACAAATTTACAAAAGACTAAACATAAAGTACATGAAATCAGGACATTTACAATATATAAATACAGTTGACACTATATTACAAATCCGTCAATACTTCATTCGTATACTGGTAGGGTAAGGCATAGCCAGATTGGCTGTCTTCCTGCCTTCCCTTATGTAGGAAAGAGAAAGAGCATTGAGATATAAAAGAGGAAAATAGAATGAAATAGAAAGACCAAGGGGTAGAAAAAATGAAGAAGTTCTAATGCAACATGGTAAATTCCCATTATCTTCTTTTAAGAATAGCTCGAATAAATCATGTGTTGGTGATGTGAGTGGTGGTCGGAGCCCAGTTGAGCTAGGCACATGAAACGGACTTCACCATTCCTTTAATTTATGCGCATACAGAGTGAGAGGCAAACTGCTAAAAAAAAAAACAAAAAAAACCAAAAAAAAACAAACCATGGGGAAGACCGAATCAAAAGCCAGCAAGGACGAGAATGCCAGACAAATTACATTGAGAATGAGTTTCCAATACATCCCGAGAGCTTGTTAATCCAGGTAGTATCCTGGTGATGAGTTGACGAAAGTCGGTATAAACTAGTGAGAGGTGGTACAAAACCGGGGATGCAACTAGATAGCACAATCTGGGCAGTAGGGATTAGAACAGGAGATATTGTTCAAGTATGTCGAAAGCAATCTTGTAATTAGCGTTTTTTTGAACTTCTTCCTGTTTTTTATTGCCCTGATATCCCTTTCTAGTTCGTTCCATAGTTTAGGAAATGCAAAGACAGGCAGCTTATTTAAGGTTTTTGTGCTAGTTCTGTGTATATATAAAAGGCCCGTTTGGCGTGTGCTAACATTGTTTTGGTTATTTATAGAAGGAAAAAAATTCGCAAATGATGCCGGGAGATTTCCATTTTGCCAGTCAAACATAAACAGAGAGACATGCAAATTATACAAATCCTTTATCTTTAAAATTCCGTCTTTAGTAAACAGTGGATCAGTATGAGCATTATATTTCTTATTATTTATGATTCGTATTGATCGTTTTTGTAGTTTAAACAGTCGATTACAAGCTTTAGAGCCTCCCCATAACGGAATTCCGTATATAAAGTGACTTTGTATTAAGGTAAAATATAAAGTTTTCATAACTCTGTGAGGAAGAATTTTTTTCACTTTACTTAGAATGAGATTGGCAAAGGCAACTTTCGAGCAGATTTGGGATATGTGTCCATTGTAGGTTAGATTTTCGTCAATATTTATGCCCAGGAATTTTACTGATTTTTCGTTCTGCCTGTTGCCAAGAGATCCAGGAATAAGGCTAGTGTACTGTCTTTACTAACTTTGTTATTTTCTGTGGCAAAATGTTTTAACAAATGCATAACAGGGTGCATTGTACTGTGATGTTTCCTAAAGCCGTATTGGTGAGGATAGAGAATGTCGAATTTGTTTAAAAAATTTGTGAGTCTTATAAACATAATTTTTTCTAGGATTTTTGAAAAAACAGGCAAAATGCTGATTGGTCTATAGTTCGTGAAATTGTTTTCATCACCTGCTTTAAAAATTGGGGTAACCTTAGCAATTTTCATCCTGTCAGGAACTGTACCCTGGTTGAATGAATTGTTCATAATATGCGCGAGTGGGGTGGCAATGAAGTTTATTGAGTGTTTGAGGATACTCGTCGATACATTTTCACAGTCTTGGCTTAATTTAGGTTTCATTGAATTTACGATATTCGTTATTTCAGAAGGCGACGTCGGTGTAATAAATATGTTTTGGGGTTGTCTAGTATTCAGGTACTCGTCAAATGACTTTTGGGGGTTGGATATCAGTTGTGAAGTCTGATTGCCTATGTTTGCAAAGAAGTTATTAAATTCCTGTGCAATGTCCCTTGGCGTATCTATTTTTTTTGTCACCAAGATTGAAGAAAGAAGGTAGGGATTTCTTATTTTTGTTCCTATTTAATGCATTATTCAAAATTTGCCACGTTTTACGCATGTTGTTCTTGTTTTCGATGAGGATTTGTTCATAATACATAGCTTTGCTTTGCTTTCGAATTCTGTTAAATACCCGGCAGTAATTTTTGTAATTCCTAACATTAAATTCTGAGGGAGATCGCAACTTCTTGTTGAAAAATTTATTTTTGTTATTGGATGACACTAAACATTTTCCATGGTTATCGTATTCAAAAGCTAAAAAATAATGTCAAACACAAATAAAATCTTAATTTCTGTACTTAAGTCATTAAAGATATAATTAAATGAAAAATATATACACTTTTCATTACAATATTTCAACTAAAACGTAAAACAGGCAGTCGGATATACTTGGTGCTTAGCAAACTTTGAGTGGTATACTAATAACAACCTGCTTCTTCTATTATAAGTGTTGGCATTTCAGTTACTAGAATCAATTTTATGCCCCCTTTCATGGCTTCATTTTCAAATTTTTTCTCGGTAGTGAATTTCCAACTAGAGGAAGGGACCGGGAGAGGTTTACCTCCTTCCGGTCCCTCCCCCTAGTTGGAAATTCACTACCCTACACCACCCCCCCCCCCTCCAATCGGACACCTCTAGCCACGTCCCTGTGTGTGAAACACACAGATTATTGTTATTGCATGGTTTCTTCTCTTTATTCTATTCTTTTTCTTATTCCCCTGGTCTTCTGTCTTCTATCTACTTATCCTCGCAGAAACCCCGGGAAGTGAAGCAGTGTCTGTTCACTGCGGTAAACAGGCTCTGTTTTACTGATAAAATAGGACCCAGTCACCAATGCTTGGGAGGTGCAAACCCTCTCTAAAATGGCCAACATGGCTTATTAACGCTCACCCCTGGTCTTGAGTTCATGCTTATGTTGTGGTCATGATTAGCCATTGTGCAAAAATATGTGACCTTAAACACAAATAAATAAATAAATAAATAAATAAATAAATAAATAAATAAATAATTCTACCCACTTCCTTGTCTGCACGAATAACTTGAATTCAAATCTTCTTATCTCGCTGCTTTTTGGCATATTGACAGGCAGTCACTAATACTTGATCGTCGATGTTTTTCAGGCTTCTGGAACATTTGGGTGTCCCTAGGAGTGTTTTGAAAGTGGATTATGCTCATATCTCAAGCATGGTATGTCCTATATGGACCTGGGGCCAACACCAAATGAGTCGAAGTTCGATGGATGTTCAAAATATGGATCAAGGTCACCGATGTCACCCATGGGTCATTGAGTGCATTTTTCAAAATTGCTGCAAACTGCATTTTATTACCCCCTAATGCATTTAGAAAGTCCATGCATGTATTTCAGCACTCAGAATGTGAGTGGAGCCAAAAATTTTAAAAGTGAGTCACGCTCCTACCCCAAGCATGGTATGGTCTGGGACACAAACACCATTTGAGTCTAAACTCGCCGGAGGTCCCAAATATGGGTCAAGATAAGTGGTTTCAACAATAATTAGATCATAATTTCTTCCTTTGATTTAAACAGTTTTTGATACGTCAGCGTATATTCAACACCATATTGTGACTTAAATTCTCATTATTACTATTTCATTACTATTTATTGTTTTTGAAATTGTTTTCAAATTCGATTTTATTTGACATAATTTTCAAATAAAAAACAACAACTGTTACACGAACACTATTTGAGATTGCACCTATGGGCTCAAATGTGTGATAAGTAGGCAAACGCGCTTCCAAAATACCAAAGGCACAAACAGGCGCGTAGCCAGGATTCTATGACAGTGGGGTGCCCTAGCCATTTTTTTCAGGGGGAGGAGCAGGAATGATATTTGTGAGGCCGTTGTGTGCGGTTTGGCGAGCCTCCTCTAGCCCAAACTAGGACCCTCCGGACGTTGCTCCCTTCTCCCATTTCCCTGAAGGGAGTAACGACCGGCACTGGAGGGTTCTAGTTAGGACACCCCACCCCTTCACACACACACACTCCCGAGAACATTTTTCAAAATTGAGTGCTCCAAGAGCGAATCTAGAGCATTTGTAACGAGTATTGGCGACCATTTTGGTTTGGAGCTCAGTGTTGAGTGAAACTTGCATTGGGTCAATGTTGTTTTTTCTGGAGGGTGGGGGGGGGGGGGGAGCAGCGAAAATGTTGGGAGGGGGCAATTCCCTCAGGCCAGCTCGTACCTACGCCATTGGACACAAAGAGAAATAGAATTATCCCTTTACCTAACATGAAAGATAGAAGACACTTGCAAACAAAATTCTTGAGTAACTTTTTTTCATTTTTTCATCTCAAAAACACAGATTATGACCCCTCATTGGAACGAGCTCGTTCCAAAGAGGGGTCATAACCTATGTTTTTGAGACAAAAAATGAAAAAATAACGAAAATTAATTGGGGATTTTTGTGAATAGCGCTGGTTGGTTTTGGCCGTTATGTTGGGTAAAGGGTTAAATATTACCTGGAAAGAAACATCAGCAGGAGAAAGATTTTTATTGTGTGATGACACCAACAAACAAGGCCATGGGATTTTTATCAATAAAAAAAAGAAAATATGAGCTGTGAAATGAAAACAAAAGTGTAGGCTGGGGGTTTGGGTGCGGTCACACCGACCCTAAAAATTACACACATTTATTGTATGTGGAGAATCCCATTCCTTATTATTAAAAACACGACGGGGCGTTCCCACCAAACAAAATCTGTCAAATTCCGAAAAATCATCTCTGGGTGGCTGCAACTTTACTTGTGCTTCATGTGCATTCACACATCACGTGAATTATCACCAAGTGAAAATGCTACTCCGTGAGAGTTCATGTGGTTATTTAGTTTGTTTATTCTGAGCAGCCACGGTCATGTCGTGTCGGACTGTTTTACAAAGCAAACATACCATTAAATGTACGCTTTAGTACATGATGATCCTACTTCGACTTGCGCTTCAGGTGTCTTAGCTAAGGACACAATGTAGATGACGAGGGATATGCATTGAACTGTTGACATGAAAACCTGAAGTCCAGTGCGATAGCCAATGAACCACTGCTTGCCAGTTGTAGTGGCAATGCATGGTCCACAGCATATAAATAACTTTACTCTCCTTTGCAGAAAAAAAACGATTTGGGAATAGGGTTTAATTCCGAAACCGGAAATTACCGGGTTCTCGGTTCCGAAAGCCGGTAACGATACCCGGGAAATCTATAACATGGAATCAGAAATCAAGCGTGGCACAACTGCCCAATGTAACTTTGTAAGATTTCTTCAGCCCTCCCACGCCTGAGCTTTTTACAATCCTGATTCCTGGCGAACCTTTTCACCAAAGCACTGTAGCTCTCAAACAATTCAGGAGGGCTCCTCTCTTCAACAACAAGATCTTCACCCGCGAAAAAATTGAAACTCCTCTTCATTTTCAGAATCACTAGTATCTCTGTTCACAAGCTCCTTCAACGTAAACTTCCTCTCCACTGCCATCACCAGTCTCCTCTGCTTCAAGTTAGTGATTATAAAAATAAAGATGAGTTTGAAGCGGGTTTGAGTTTTCACTTTTCCGATTGGAGATAGCAGATTACCAATAAAATAGGTTCATTTTCATGAAAATAAATGTATCTTGTTACTCTCATAAATTTGCTTGATATTACCAGTTTTCGGTTCCTACATTTAAAACTAGAAGTCCTGCCACGAACTGTGCGCTTATCTAGGCTTAATTTCGTGTATGAATTGCGCGCAATTGCCATATCGAATGGCATCCAAAGCACGGTTACTCATAGCAAACACAGGCAATATTTCTGCCAATGGTCCATTGGCTGAAACATTGCTTGTGCTCATGCCATATGTACAGAATTTGATAGCCTTACTATGGTCATAACGCGAAGATTAACGCGCAGATCGACGTGCTATTTGTGCGCATTTCATGACAGGACTTCTAGTTTTAACTGTAGAAACCCGGAAATATATTTAACCCCATTTGAGACGAAGAAATACAGACATACAGTACAAAAATGGAATATTAGAGTTTGTGTTAATTAATTTATTGTATCGAGAGTTACGTCACCCAAACATTTCCCCGTATACATATAAATTCACTATATTTCTGGTAATGGGTTAATGTTTAAATTCCTGACATTACTATGTTGAATTTATTTTAAGCTTTAAACATATAACAACGCAAGGCAATTTCTTTTCAGTACTTTCAAAATCATATTTACGTTTCTTTTTGTCTTCCTGGTTGATAACAGCCAGTCAGATTAAACTAGAACTCAACTGGTGTAATTATTTGTCATCAATCATGTATGTTTTGTTAATACATTTAACCTTTTTCCCAAGATATCGGTCGCGTCCGCCCGCGTAATATGCAAAAATACAACACGACCATATCATGTGACCCCTCGTTGGAACGAGCTCGTCGAGCTCGTTCCAACGAGGGGTCACATGATATGGTTTTGTAAAAAACCTTTTTGAAAAATTTGAAACAATTTAAAGTAATAAATTTTGATATCGTCTGCGGTGGGTAAAGGGTAAAAGGCACTCTAGCTCTATTATCTTGTACAGGGCAATTGTTCTGTAAACACCGAACGCAGTAAAGTTAATTACAGTCTGCAGCGTTTCTATGAGCCAAAATAAAGAGAGGGCGAGGGTATCTTGGTTATGTTCAACACAAAATCACATTAATACACAACTTTCTCAAGAAGTAGAGATAACATGAAAGGATAATTACATCCAATATGTGAGGGGTGAGCTAAATCAAATTGTAATGTGTATAAGCACATTTTTTGAAAATTATGAATTGCAGCCATATTTAACGTTAAATATTCCTAAAAATCTTCGAAGCCATTTAACTAAAATGAGAATCTCCTCTCACAAGTTAAATATCGACGTTGGACGGTATGCCGGCGTTAATAGAGATGCTAGGCTCTGTAGGCTTTGTGATGGTCTTAAAATCGAAGATGAGTTCCACTTTATTTTGGAGTGTAGTGCATTTAGGGACGTAAGGAAGAATTTTATTAAATCCTATTAGAGAATCAGATCAAATATGCTTAAATTCTGTCAGTTAGTTGGAGCTAGTAGTAGATTTGTATTAATTAAACTCGCAAGATATATTCAAATAACATTAAACTTAAGGGATGCGCTGATGTAATGTCATAGCTGTGCTTCTCTGGAGCGTGGGAGGGAAGCGAATCCTTAACCAAATGAAACCTATAGGGAGAAATAGTTTCAATAAGGTTTTCGTGGGGAAAACAATTTGGGAAATGGTGGGTCTGCCAAGTATAGCATACGGTACGGAAGGGGTACCCCTAAACCAGACGGCCGTAAAGAGCTTGGAAATCCTGCAGAACGATGCTGGTCGATGGATAACGGGGTCGAGTAATGCCGCAGCACTAGAAGCAATCAGGGGTGAGCTTGGGTGGATGAGGATCAAGGACAGGATAGACCTGTTGAAACTCGGTTATCTTAATTATTTGGTAAATCTTCCTGACAGCTGACCATGGTGTAAAGTAATGTTCCTGAGAATTTTCAACTCCAATATCAAGACGGGGTGGATGGTCCAAGTGAGGGAGCTAGTAGAGAACTACTCAAGATTTCGGACCTGGACGTTGGGGCAAACCAGGGTAAACAAATCGTCAGAGAAAGGGTCGTGGAGGATTGTAACCGTAATTGGCGAGAGGGGGTCAAATCAAAGAGGTCTTTGGGTGGCCTGCGTGATAAGGAGAAGCCAGGCTTTCAAGAGTACCTTGAGGGCACTTTTGGGGGACCACTGTTGTTCAAGCTGAGGTCGCGATCCCTGGAGCTGAAGGGAAAAATTGGGAAAGACGGTGAAAGGGAGTGCCAGATGTGTAATTTGGGCATGGTGGAGACCCCCGAACACTTTCTTCTAGAATACCCAAAGTACCAGTCTAAAAGAATTAGATTCACTGGGAGTATAATGGGGAAGTGGGATGGGAGAATGAAGGACATGTGGTTAGACTCAAAGGAGAGAGTTAATATGCAAATCGGAGAGATTGGGAAGAATATGGGGCAAGAGATGTCATCAAGCAGTTCGTCTCCGAGTGTTGGGAGGAGAGGAGAAGCGCGGGAATAGGGAGGCAGTTGGGAGTACAGGTGGTAACCAAGGCCTTCTCGTCCGAGAACCGCGACAAATCAGCAACTGGCCAAAGTGTTATTATTATTACACCGTTTCTTTTATCAGTGTCCTATTTGTTATAAGAGAATTCATAATAAGTGAAGTGTAATGCATCTAAAATTCTTCAAAAGAATAAACGAAGTTAGGCGATTTGAGTTTTTAGGAAGCCAGTTTACTGAGGCGAACCTAATTATTTTCGTTATAGCGCAGCACTTCAGTCACATAGCTTCATGTCTTGGCTGCCTCTCAGCAGCCATGACCCACACATACTCTTGGGCTGATGACATTTTTTTAAACGCAGATAAATGGAAGTGAGGACATCGGGGCTGTAATTCCATCGATTGACAAATTTGCTGATTGCTGGGTCTCTCCAGTGGGCACATCGCAGCTATTTTGGGCTGCGATGTGCTGGATGGACAGACTCAGCTGTCAGGTGATAAGTCCGAATTATGAGTCATGGGCATAAGATAAGGTTCAAGTCCGCATGGGAACGCGGGTTGGAGACATTGGGTATTTCGATAAGTTTCGTTTCGCGACTTAATGTTTCGAGCTCGAAAGTGATATTCTGACAGTCAAGTTTTTTCGAAAACCTGCTTTAGAAAGTGTAATCTGTTGACTGTCGAGTCTCTCCGTTATGCACATCATAGCTATTCTTTATGTCAACATCTAAGTACGAATTGTGAATGTTTTCAACCTGAATCCCTTATGACGTAGACTGTGAGTATTGATCAGTTGGAATCGTTATGCTCCGTGATTAATCTCTCTGGTGAGAGTGGTCTTCAGATATACTGATATCGATATTTAAGGAATAGTGCATGGCTTGGGAGTTGATTACGCCCATATAGTGCCCAGTGAGGTGGTGTAGTTCCCGCCGCGAAGCGGAGGGAACTACACCACCTCACTGGGCACTATATGGGCGTAGTCAACTCCAAGCCATGTGCTAATCCTTATATTATATCGAACACCCATCAAGAAAAACATCTGTCCAATTTGTTAATCCATTACCAAGGTAGCAGCCCTACCAACCAGCGGTATATAGAAAAAAATACCATGTAGTTTTCAAAAAACATTTTCTTCTTCCAAAACACGGCTTATTGATATGAGCAGAAGACAAATTTTGAATCGGTCGGCAAGGGTAAACAAAACATTTCTCCCAAACGGAACTGTGTATTCTAGAAACGCACAACTGGCGAATGAAAGATAAATTTTTCGAAATTTGACAACGCAGTTTGATAATTTCCACACATTTGTCACACATATACATTACCGAATGGGTCAGTATGGGATACAAAACTCCGAAGATTCAAATGAATTCCATTATTTATTCGTTTACTGCCCAAAACATACAATTAAATAGCGAAATAACATGAGCAACGAAACAAACGATTTTTCATATCCGGACGCGTTCTCATGAATGTTGTATCCAGGTATGGATAATTCTCTTCGAAACGAGATATGGATCATCTTCTCAAGGAATAAAATGAATGCCTCGGAAAATGTGACTTCAACAATGGAAAAGCGATACATTTTTCCACAATGATTTCTTTCCGGGTCGTTTTGTGGATGTTGTACCTCTGTGAATCGATATTTAAATTTAGCCTGATTAGTTTTATTCGCCCAGTATGAAAAGAAAACTGATATAGTAGTGTGCTAAAAATAGAAAACGTGTAGTGCCTGGGTGTAGTGCCTGGTCAGTTCTGTGGATGCACACTACACGAAATAGGGGTGCAGCATTCGTCCAATCAGGAGCCTAGAAGGTCACGTGAGATATAATAATGATATATATTTATTCACCAGTATACTATAAAGTACAATAAGATATACATCAACATATATTTACAGTATTCATATAACATTAACAAACTATTATGTGTAGGATACACATGTATACTGGCAGGGGAAAGCATAAGAACATGCACGTGCAACATAGAGGCTTCTTGTAACTGGCTCTAGTAAGTTTCCACTATAGGGAGTATATGTTTGATACATCCACTAAGACATATGCACATCGGTCAGATGATGACTGGTGCCTCCAACGGACTGGCTCTCCTGAAAAGGTATCAACCATTCAGATGTATTGCTATTACTGTGGGGAATTGAGGTATTTGTTCTATATCCTTGAGTATTTATTTTCTGGTGTTTAATGTCACATGTTTCTGCACAATAGCCAATCGTGACCACACAATGGAGGTAAAATCGGGCTCGAAAACCCGTTTATACCCATGCTCCCCATTTTATAGGACTTCCACACCAAAGTATTGATGACTGAGTCCAATGTTACCAGTAAGACAGATCTTGTTTACCGCAGTAAACAAGCACTGCTTTCCTTCCCGTGGGATATCTTTGGGCCATTGCGTCCCTACAAATTAACGGCAAAGTCCAAATCAAGGGGCCAACAGGACGAGAATACCAGACATTTAGATGGCACTGTCAGGACAATACGGATTAGAACATGAAATGTTGTCCAAATAAGATTAAATAAGTTTGGTAGTTTACCTTTTCTTAAAGTCTATACTGTTAGGTGATTTTCGAATATCATTTCCTAGTTCATTCCACAATTTTGGAAATGCAAATACCGGAAAGTTATCTAGAGTTTTAATTCTAGTTATTTATCGGTGAAGGAGACCAGCCTGGCGCGTATTCATAATAGATGATTCATTGTTCACTGTAGAGAAGAAATTAGCAAAAGATGATGGAAGATTTCCATTGTACCATTCGAATGTAAACAAAGAAGCGTGTAATTTGAGTAAATCTGTTATCTTCAGTATTTTATCTTTGATAAATAAGGGGTCGGTGTGAGAATTATACTTCTTATTATTTATTATTCTTAATGACCGTTTCTGTAATTTATATAGACGACTACACGCCTTTGATGCTCCCCATATGGGAATTCCATAAATGAAATGATTTTGTACAGACGAAAAATATAAGGTTTTCATAACCTTGTGTGGGAGAACTTTCTTCACTTTATTGAGAGCGAAGTTCGCGAGAACTACTTTCGAACAGAGTTGAGATATGTGTGCGTAATACGATAGGTTTCAAAAAAATTAATTGATTTTTCCCTTTCCCTACTACTGACTTTGTTTATAACTTCATTATTTATACATATGTGTTGATGTGTAAGGTTCTTGTCTTTATGGGATAGGTTCAGTACGATGTATTTTGTGGTTTTTTCGGCGTACAGGACTAAGTTGTTCGCAGACCAATCAAATATTTTTTGAAGTTCCTCATTGAACTCCGAGACTAGTCGATTTATCTCCGAGCCCGATTTGTATACCGAAGTGTCGTCTGCAAATGATCGAGGGTTCAGATTTGTTGATTTATTTATATCATTTATATATATGAGAAAGATGATAGGACCAAAAATAGAGCCTTGCGGTACTCCACATGTTAGGTCTAGTAGATGGGATTTACTGTCTCCGAAGAACTTGAATGACTAAACATTTTCACTTTTTGTCTCAGAAACGGCCTTTGACTTCTCATTGGAGTGAGCTTGTTAAGCTTGTTTGGTGAGGGTTCATAGTTTATGCTTTTGACAAGGGGGTGCGAATATGATAAAACTTGAATAGCTAACTCTCAGTAGCGCCGTAGGTTTTTGCCGTTACGCTGGGTTGCTGGGCAAGGAGTTTACAAAAACTTGAAATCCAGCGCTCATTGTATTTGTATTTATATTGATTGTTTGTTTCCCATTAATGGGCCAAAGGGCTCACGATGTATATGTTCATCGTTAATTTGGTGAATAAAGAATATATATACATTATGTTCCAATACGACTAAAATCCTCGCCCTCTAATTGGACGAGAGCTCGCTTAATTTTTTTTTCTATGCTTGCTGCTCAAACTGCATATATGTTACCGTCGGACGTCACAACGTGAAATATTTGAAAAGATGATAACATTGGGGGAAGATTCAAAGAGCATACTGCCTATAAAATCGTATTTTTCGAATTCAGTGATCATTCTATGAATATATACTCACAACCTACTGACTGAACCGAGATGAAATAACCTCGACCTTTATATACCTGGTTGATATTTTGTTGTCCTGTGACGTCATGGAGGTACACGAGAGGTACATTAACTAAATTTGTTATCGTTAAAGTTGCCTTGTTCATTCAAGTTGCCTTGTTTATTTCACGATGTGGGTTTTGGGCTATGGGAGGGGTATTATTGAAACATATATGTTATTGTGATTAACTGGCGGTAACATGATCAGAAATTAGCAGGTTGGGGTGTATGTTCAACCTTGACACATCACGTCTCGGGTGAATGTAAGCTACGGGCCGCAAACCCCAGACCGACAATTCATAACAATAACTTAGAGTGGAGTATTGTTGCGGACTCGCTTGACTCTCCAAAGGTGATTGTCTGTTTTCAAGACAATTGAAGAAGGATGCTTCAAAAAGAGCCAAACGGGCGGGATGACGAACTACGAGTGTTTCTTATCAATGATGTGATCATCAACATGGCACCTGTAAGTCACCACTGCCAAACCGACATTGACTTCGCAAGACGATACCAATTTTAAATGCTGACGTACCATTGCTGATAATTTTCGTCATTTGAAGAGATTTACAGAAAAGTTAGCTTCCCTTAATTTTCTAAAGTTGTTATTAAATTTAACACTAAGGGAGTGGGGAATATCATATCAAAATTGAAGTTTCGAAATGTTAGCGAAGTTGCATCATTGATGTGCACATCATTTTATAAACTTCAGGCATATCCTCTATTCCCGTTTAATATGTATTATAAAAATACAGAAGCTGGCGTTTACAGTTTATTCTCTGTTGAATATTCTAAAGGTAGACCTAAATGTACACACTTGTATTCTTGTGCGAAATTTGAACACTGATTATTGGTCATTTGTTTACATTTTTGAGTGATGAACCGAAAAACATAGCTTTCGCGTTTTGCGGTCGTTGATTCAAGTGGATTCAGGTCAAAAAAATTATCACTAAAATGTTTCGGAATGTCTATATCACAGATGCTTTTACTTTTAACAGCATAATTTGTGGTATTATAGGACGCACTGGCTATTGACTCTCGATACATTTAGACAGCTTTTGTCGGGTTTGGGTCAAAGGAAAAATAATATCCGTAACTCATACACAGTTTTCAATGAGGTTCACAATGCTCGCCCAGTAACTGAGCCTCGTTTCGCAACTTCACTTTAAACTAGGAACTCGTCATTTGGTTAATGTGGAGATAAGACCCTGTGATTTGATAATGAAATAAAACCCTCGTTCAACACGAACCAGCTGCAAGTGCTTCATGTTCGATAACTTCAAAGCCGAATTATTTTCCTTCCATGACACACTGTCCATATCTGATGAAAATCATGCTTTTATCCACATTCTTTGGTTTCACCGTCAATCTTAACTTAAATCACAATTCGTCCATTGAGTCACCATGGGCGCCAACCTCAATACTCAAAATACAATATGTTTTTAATCTTCATATTCAAGCTCCACTATCAATCTTAGCAAATATCAAAATTTGTCCCTTGAAATCTCCAAAGCGCAGGCTGCAGTGCTTCATATGCAATGTTTTTTATCCATATTCAATAGCTTCACTATCAATCTTCACCTAAATCACGATTCGTTCCTTCGTGACAAAGGGGCACAGATGGCGCATGATGCACTCGGAGCGAATTAATCAACACGAAGTGTGTTCCGACCTTGAATATTTCCAGGGACGCAATAATATTAGATTCCTAATACTAATTATTGGAATAATTATCAGAAATTTAACTAATGAAGCACGTAGTTCAACCAGGTGCTTCATTAATTAAAACTTTGCTGATTGATTGATTGATTTTATTCAGTAGTGCAACATGTATACAACAATCAAAATTAAAAATATACATAAAGGTAACATTATTCATAACTACATGATTGCATCACAGAGATATGTCGTAGCCACTATTGGCCGTCTTCCAGTCATTCCCGTTTAAAACAATGAACAAGAAAAAAGAGAGAGAAAAAGAAAACAAAAGAAAAGAAAGAAAAGTGAAAGAAGAGAAATGAGAATGAGAAGCAGATAGGCGAATCAAGGCAATCCTGACAACAGCGTGTTCTCCAAAGGGAGGGCATTTGAAAGCCCCACTACAAATGATATGTTAGGCTGGTTCGTTCCGTCATATGAGAAATATATTCTATGTTTTTAACACGTGATGAAGATTGAGTTCAATAGAGATTTAGCGATGTGATAAACAGAGCTACGACCTACAGTTGGCACATACTGGATTGTTACAGTTGACATGTAGCGAGTATGAGCTTAAAAACTGTTCAGTTATGTCTTTTTGAATAGTGGTCTTGGATAATTTTGAACAAATGGTTCAAAATTATTCAACGTTCTAGGGAAAGTATGTATGGGAAGGGTAGCAGAGAACTGAGTCCTCGGTTTATATGTACGTAATTTACCTGACTGTCTGGTGCCCATACCGAAGGGATTTTGATATATTTTAAAGGTATTCTCAAAACTTTCAAGCAACATTTTGTTGCCAATCATGCATAAACAGCTGAACGTGAAGTTTATACAAGTCTGTGTATTTTAAAATACGTTGGGTCGGTGTGTGTATTGAATTTTTTGTTGGATAAGATTCGAATGGGTTTCTTTTGAAGTTTTGTAAGCGCTCTGGTGGAGGACGAGTGTCCCCAAATTTAAATACCATACAGCATGTGACTGTGGGTTAGAGAGTAATATAATGTTCTCAAGCATTTTTGTGGCAAAGTCCTTTTCACTCTATTTATAAATAGCCGTAGAAATTTTAGAGCAGACAACCGAAAGATGGCCGGGTGCCTGAAGTTCAGATTTTCGTTAAAAACAATTCCTAAGAATTTGACAAATTTTTCTGCTTAGTTGTTTGAAATAGGGGAAATGGTTGAATCGTTAAGCACATTTCTTCTGCTTCCAATAGAGTAAGTATCACCCTATGGATGTAAAATTATAAACTTTGTCTTACTTTAGTTGAGGACGAGTTTATTCGCCATACACTAATTATACACCTTGTTGAGTTCGTTGTTAGCTAATTCTATAATTGCTTCTCAGTTATTGCCAGCCGTGTAGGCAGTAGTGTCATCGGCATACGATAACAGTTTCATCGACGTGGAATTCATAATATCGTTGATATAAATAATAAAAAGAAGTGGGCCAAGGATTGACCCCTGTGGAACACCAGTAGATATGTCCAGAAAACCGGAACAGACATTTTGGAATGATACCGATTGACATCTCTCTGAGAGATAATTTTTAAACCCGGTATCGCATGCCCTCGAATTCCATAGGCTTCTAACTTTTTAAGTAAGATCGAATGATTTATTGTGTCAAATGCTTTGGGAAAAGTCGAGAAAAGGGGCTAAGGTACAGTCTTTTGTTGGCTAATCGTTCATTTCGCCGACTTTATTGACAAGATGTAGTAGGGATGTATTGTTGAGTGCGCCTTTTTAAAACCAAACCGATGTTGATGAATTATCTTGTTATCCTCTAGGAAATGTGTTAACCTATAATACATTAATTTTTCTAATATTTTAGAGAATGTTGGTAAGATGCTAATGGGTCTATAGTTGGAGAATAGTTGTTGATTGCCAGATTTGAAGATGGGAATTATTTTAGCTATTTTCATTTTTGACGGTACAGTGCCAGTTGAGAATGAAAGGTTAATTACGTGTTTTAAGGGTTTAACGATTCCGTATATGATCTCCTTTACCATTTTTGAGGACATATTGTCAAGGTCTCTACTCTAGTTTTTTCGTGCAATGAATTACTTCGTGTGGAGTAGTTGACACGATAAAGAATGTTTCTGTATAATTTCCCTCAATTTCATCGGAAAAAAGACGACCGGAAGGGGATAATGCCTCACTAAGTATTTTTTCCAATGTTAACGAAGTATGAGTTAAATTTGGCAGCTATTGCTTCGGTGTCGGTTATTTCAACATTATCGTCGACAAATGTCGACGGGAAGGTGAGGGTAGGGATGGATTTATTAATTACTTTCTTTAAAACCGGTTTTAGTGTGTTTGCAGAAACCCAATAAATCGATGTTAAAATCGCCCAAAAGATAAGCAGTTTTGTTTCTGTCACCTAGCATTTCCAGTAAGTTCGATAGTTTTTCCAAGAATAAATCTAGGTCGGCTTTAGAGGCTGTGTTAGGTCTATAAATGATTCCAATAATTTGTTTTTTCTTTCGTCGCGATCTCAAGGACCAGGGACTCAAAGACATGTGGGATAAACACAGACAGATCTTCGCTAGTTTTAAATGGAATGGTGTCTTTAATAAAAAGACCCACTCCTCCCCTACCGTCGTCGTTCTCAGGTCGCTGTCGTGCGACAAGATATGGTAGCCATCAAGTGAGTAGGTACTATTTTCTTTTATATTAAATATTTCTGTAAAGCCTTATGGTAGCCATCAAGTGAGTAGGTACTATTTTCTTTTATATTAAATATTTCTGTAAAGCCTATGACATCTAAAATATTGGATTCGGGTTGAATGTTACTTACTAGGTTATGAAGGGGTTGCCAGTTAGCATTAAGGCTTCGACAGTTAATGTTAAAAAGACTCAGTGTGTTGGATACTTTTGAGATCTCATTATTAAAGCGTTCCGGCGCATAATATTCGCAGCTACGTTTCTCAATGGTATAAGGGGAGTTCAGTTCGGCCGCTTCGTTATCGGTAATTGTGTCGCTGAACTAGGAAATGAAACCAAATGAGCTGCTGCTCTGTATCCCATCAAGTATCAATGTGTTAGCCATGATCAAGAGTCCTGAAGATAGCCATACTACCCAGAAAGAGGCCAAAGGGTTTATCAAAAATGCTTAATCAAGTATTTTTTCAAGGCGTATTGTAATCTATTGCCAGGATTCTGAGATATGGCGAACATTACAGAAGGAACACTTTTTACATAAGTCATGATCAGGTTTCCTTTTAATATTCAACTAGCTAAGTTGGTTTAGATAATTGTTTGGAATGCATTTTGTTATGGGCATCGTTAAAATGACATCCATGAGTGGGTGTAGTATAATAACGTATCACGTATAAGACAATAACAGTACAGTAATGCACACTTCTGCACAAAAATACAAACATCACACACAAGATACACAAACTATAGCCAGGTAGGTATACGAATATGAATATGTGGGAGGGCTATAGTCGCCGTAGCACCCCAAAAAGTTCTGTAAATAAATTGATAAATTACAGCGCCAAGTTTTTTTCACGTGATAGCGTCTTGTGGAGAAATATTTTCTCAGAAAGAGCCTGAGTAGTATAGCATGTACCTGATCAACCCTTATTACCCGGACTTTTAGGGGAGCAGCCAGTGTTAAATTTCCATAGGAACCGGACTTTTGGGGGAGCATCTTTTTCCTGTGCAAAGGTACGGCTTCTTGCTGCTAGATCCGCCAAATGGTGAAGCTACTGCCTATATATGGTATATATATGGTATGCTATGGTATGTACAGTGATATTGGTAAGCACAGGGCTACGGGTATATATTATTGGTAAGTGGTGGGAAGATGATGGGAAAGTTGGGTTTTCTAGGAAGTTGGGTTTTCTAGAAAGTTTTCCTGGCGAAACGGTTGACATTGCCATTGACGTCGTGTCGTCATGATACGCACGCGACGCCATAGAGATGCTGACTACTGTTATTGTCAACTATACAATCCGACATAACGTTATTCGGGTCAGGGGATGTGGGACTTCTTGTAGGGGGGGGGGGGGGGTGATCTGGTAGTAGTGGTACATATCCATGTTAGCATACTATTAGCCCTTGGATCTTCATATTATCCTATGTCCGCTATAGCTAGGTCAAGCAGTAGATGGAGGGGGGGGGGGGGGGGTGAGGGGGTGGAATTGCGGTATTGCGAGATAGTCGTTGGTGGTTTAGATTGGCAGTCCATGATGAATTGTCTGCTTATCACCCCCTTAGTACTATTAACCTACCGAATCTTTTGTATTATCTTATGGCTGGTATTGGGAGTTCGTAATGCTAGGTCAGGCTGTATTATAATCGTTTGTTTAGAACGGGGGCATAGGATGCATTGTATATACCGCTGTAGGTCCAGTCCTCGATATTATTAACCAACCGATTGCTTTGTGTTATTCTATGACTGGTATAGGTAGTACGTTATGGCAGGTCAAGTGGTATTATGGGTATATATATACATATGACCAAATATGTGTAATGACCTACATATACTGAGTCAAAAAAGAAAGTATAATAAAAACAAATGTAAAAAATGATCGCGGCTTTAATTAGTGTTTCAGATATATGTGTTTTGAAGAGTTTCAGATATATGTGTTTTTTGAAAGTTCTCGAATTTGACCTGCTTACCGCCTTAAATACACTATTGGCGCAAGTCAAAACGCGGCTGTCTAATCAGCTTTATATCTGAGGTTCACCTCACCTTCCGCTCTAACAAGAAAGATAACTCGGGAAGAAGCGCAATCGGCGGCGCTAAGCATAGTTAGGGCGCTACAATACGAGAACGTTGAATCCGAGATGGTTTTTTTTTTGTTTAGTTTTAATTTTATTCTCGACACACGGTCAGTCTGGCGTTCGACCGTTTTTTATCACAGTACCGTGTTACACAAAAGGAGACGGGAACAATTTCTGGACCTTTTTCGAGTTTGCGGTCGCACCTTAAAGGTGCAGGTATCCTTGAACCCTTCCATTAACACGAATAGCAGACGACATAAAAAAAACTTGAATAGCTAAATATCTCCATTTATTTTGGGTCAAAAAGATAGCTTATGACCAGCACTGGAGCGAGCTTTACCAAATTGGAGGTATAAGTTATGTTTTTGAGGCAAACAGTAAAAAAAAAAACAATTAAATTTGCATCCCTGCCTAATCTCGTCGCGGAAATTATTGGACGGGTGAGGAAGGTCTGATAAAGTAATTGCTGAGAAAACACCTATTACAGTAGTAAATAAAGCGAAGTGTCCTATATAATTTTTACTTTTAATAAACGAAAACAACAGACAGCTCTTAGAGCTGTCTGTTGTTTTTGTTTATTAAAAGTTACAAAAGGAAACTTGACTTTTTATGGAAAGCTAAGTAGAAGCAACCGAGTAACTGTCCACTTTGGCTCTTTCTTTAGCGAATGTGTTTTTACAGTACTACAGACTTTTTATTCTTCCCAGGAAAAATGACGAAGAATCTATTGAGTAGTTACTGGTAACTCATACCTCGAACGACTCAAATCCCATAGAGCAAATGAGCCATAGAGTATTTACACGAACGTGTGACTCTGACGTACAACTCTTAGCCTCATTACGGTATTTGAGGATACCTTTGACCTGCTATTGTATTATTTAAGGATACCTATCGAGGATACCTTCTGGAGAATACCATTTTTGTCGGTATTTAACAGCCATATCCCCAGGCACCCCAATTTTAGCACCCCTTTCTGGGAAACGTCTGGCCTTCGGCACCACTTTTTAGTCACATGAGGGCTATAAGGAAAGCCCTCAGTGAGGTTTAATTTACTATCCCTCTTAGACTCATTGTGTTTGGGGCCATCTCAGTTTTAAACAACTGTATCCCCTGTGACGCTAATTTCAGCACGCCTTTTTGAAAAACGTCTGACCTTTGGCACCCGTTTTCAGTCGTATGAGGCCATGAGGGCTATAAAAAAGCCCCCACTGAGGTTTAATTTATTATCCCTCTTAGCCTCGTTTCATTTCTAGGCTAGGAGGAATAGTAAATTAGACCTCATTGAGGGCTTTTCTCATAGCCCTCATGGCCTCATACGACCACAAAGGTGTGCCAAAGGCCAGACGTTTCCCAAAAAGGGGTGCTGAAATTGGCATGCCAGGGGATATGGCTGCTAAATACCGAGATGAGGCTAAGAGGGATAGTAAATTAGTCCTCAATGAGGGATTTTTTCATGGCCTCTAAAGAAATGAGGCTAACAGGGAAAGTAAACTAGACTCCATTGAGGAATTGCCCTTATGGCCCTCTTGGCCTCATACGACAAAAAGGGATTCTTTAGAAAGTATCCTCGATAGGTATCCTGAAAGAATACAATACCAGGTCGTAGGTATCCCCAACTACCGAAATGAGGCTAAGAGTCGTATGTGCGAGTCACTCGTTCGAGTAAATACTCTATGGCTTATTTGCTTGAAGGGATTCTAGTCATTCGATCAATGACTTATCAGTAACTAGTCTACAGAATATTGGCTTTAGGAATCATACAGGCTTTCGTTGTACACAAGAAAGATAGCTCTGCATACAGGTTATTGGAAACCAAGCACTGGTGATTATATGACTTGGACGATGGAACCAGAGATAATTGGGACAAGATAGACTGTTAGTTTTAGAGTAGCATCTGTACTAGATATAAAAATTGGATTGCAGGAAACAGTACCCTAGTTCAATAAAACATAGTCCCAGGAGCCCCCCCTCCCCCCCCCCCCCCCCCCCCCCGGTACTATAGCACTAGGTGCTACTATTAAAATGTATGGTATGGCGGTCCTAAAAAGGATTCTGAGGAAAATCCGAGCCAGAAACTACTCTAGTTCAAATCGAACACCCCTGTTATTGGAGAAAAAAAGCCCAAACTGGGATTTCATATCAAACAAAAGTTGTTTTTGGTGATTTGGAGAGATTATCGGGTTGTTTGTGGTAAATCTACGAAGTATCACGGGTTTTGGGAAAAATCCGAGCCAGAAAACTACTCTAGTTCAATCGAACTCACCCCGGACCCATCGATGCCATGGTACGGCGATCCTAAAAAGGATCCTGGGGAAATCCGTATCAAATAAAAGTGCATTTGGTGATTTGGAGTGATTGTCGCGTTTACTTAGGTAATTCTAAAAATCGGAAATTACTCTTATACAAAGGAACATACCCTCCGAACATACCACCGTCCTATAAGACGCCTTTGGGTCACATAACAACAATGCTACCACAGAATCCAAGATGGTGGCCGCCAGTATACAAAATGGCCGACGGAAACACGTATCACCCTAATAACACGCGCTACGCATGCGCACTACGCCCACGTATCACTGTGGGAATGATGTCACAAGATGGCCGCTCACACGGGTTAATATGACAACACAACGTGACATCTCTAGATCACGTGACTATGACGTCACTTCCTAGGTCCGGCCAATGAGGGTCTATCTCCACATCTCCTACTACTCATCTTGACAGAAGAGCGATACTTTAATGAATGGCAGCAGAATGTTCAGTCTCGCGCAATAAAGTATCAAGGGAAATAATCATTCTACGGAAATGCTTTCCTCAAGCAACAGTCATATGACAAAAAAACACCGACCTACACTCCATCCCTGCATATTTTAATGTATGCGTTGTGGCTGAGCATGGACATGTAGCAAAGTTTGAGTGTGTCAAATAGTGGCTAGTGAGAGAATAACCGAAACGTCTCGTTGTTGTAACACCTCAGAAGAACTGAAAAACGCCTGTTGACAAGAAAGTAGTCAAGTTGATTTCCTCATCAACACTGTAAGTGTCATCATTTGTAATACAATTGTGGATACACGACAGTATGTGTTTTTAGTGCTCGTGGTGTATATGGAGAAAAGAAGAGGTAAGTATTTAAAACAGTAAAGTGTAACAGAACAAGTTATGTAATGCCCATCCTGTGGAAGCTTTACGTTTTTTAACTAATTTACTTTGTTAAATACATGTAAAGATGTAGCGCCCTGCGATGCTTCAAGATTCGATTCGATTTTTAATCTTAAGCTGATATTCGGTTCGATTCGAAATCGGCTGCCCGATTCGTTTCCTCTCGAATATTTTTTTATAGCAATACAGCCTGGTATCAGTCATCTTCATCGTCTCACAAGACATATAGTTCAGATGGAAATCGTACACAAATAAAGTTGAAATAAATGACTGACTGCCACTTCCGCAACATTAACATAAATAACATCTTCACTCATGCCTCTGGCGGGCTAATTCCAATATCACCAGTCTCTATCACTGTTAACTGGTAGAGTGCTAAATTATTTTTGGCTATCAAATCTTGTACACATGTCTTTGCCCTGTTATAATTTATGGAGAGTGTGCTAAACTGACAGCGTGTTAAAAAACAAGTAGCAATGTGCATAACATTTTGAAACTACGAGTTAAAATCATCGTGTAGCCCATTATCCTTTATAAAACGGAAAAGGCGCCAGATATTTAAAATCGTTGTAAAATAAAGATTTGTTTCATGTAAGTCTCAATTTCACCCTTCAATCTCGCAACATGTATCTGCGAATCTAGAAACATAGGCTGCCTACGTGTGGAAAGAGTAAATAAGTCAACAATTAGCACCGACTCCAAAGTAATCTCCACACAAAGTGAGACAACCGATACCACATTCGCAAAATCGGTGACGTAACAACCGTTACCTATTCTCAGTTCCTTATCGACATTGTTATCACCGATAAATCGGTTGATAACAATGTCGAATAAGGAACTGGGAATAAGTAACAATTGTCACATCCGTCGCAAAATCAACTACTTAGTCCATCTAGACTGTTATAAATTACGACATTGATAGGACTCATTGTTTCTGTCGAGTCATTTTTTTAGTAACAGCATCGGTAAAATTCCAAAAGGCTTATTCCAGGAGGCAATGATACTATTAGGATCAGTGCGAATGCCATTAACCAGGCGTAATAGTGAGAGTACACAATTCTCATTCATGGATCTACGTAGATTAAATCTCTTCTCACATAAAAAGCGCCAGAATCTAGCAGCAAATGATTTGGCTGATATCTACAGACGATACCCTGTGTTGTAAATGCATTTTCTTGGTGATTCTGTCAAGATAAGAGGTAACTGGTTAAGTGGATATCACCGTGCCTTCTAACATCACTATTAATTTGTGTGCTTTTCAGTTGTGTGATCAGTGTGTTGAAAGGTTTTTGCTGCCCAATTCTTCTCCCTTTCTGAGCTCGAAAGGTTTGAAAGGTTTTTGTTGCCCAGTTCCCTGCGATGCTTGAACTCTTCTTGATCTCTGATAAATAGTTGATGATTGTTTGAACCTTTTTCTCCACCTTTTGTTTCCTCAAAGCCATTTTTCAACGTTTTGGTCCCGATATTTTCCTCCGAAGATGCATCAAACAATTTATTTTGTCGAGACAAAGTTAATGTCGGTGAAGGCATTGGGTATATTTTGAATAATATGGATTTTCTTGTTTTCTTTGATTTCTTTTTCTTCTTTCTTGGAGCTGATATTCTCTTTCGGAAGATACAGACAATGCGCTTCGCATCGATCAAATCAATAAATTCAACATTATTTAACGATGGAAAGAGATAGACGTCAAGCGCTCAACAAGAAGTATGCACAAATGACTAAATTGGTGGACGGTCTGGATCTGGCTCTCATCACCATATCCATGGGTTTGGATGCTGCTGGAGTGGGTCTCCTATTGACCGTGGCTACCATTCAGCCGCATTGGCGATAGAGGGCGTTGCTCTCGCGACAGGATTCTTGAGCATGGTTGGAAAATTAGTGAGTAAAAAATTATTGTTGAAGGCCGAGAAACACGAAAATATCAAAGTGTTGGACGACGCGAAAATCAGTTCCGTAAACAACATAATATCCACTTTTCTGAAAGACGGAAGGATTTTCGATGGGGAATATCGCGTTGAAAGAAGATATGCGAAAAAAATCTCGTCAGATTCTCAAAGAGGAGGCGAAACATAATCTGATAGAAAAAGGTCGCGAAGAAGCCAGGGAAACATTTTGTAAAGTCTTAGGAAAAAAATAAAGAACTGCTGGCAGATTAAAAATAAAAACAAAAATCTAATTATATTATATATAAAAGTAATAAAATAAATTAATAAAAAAAAGTAAGAAAATTAACAAAATAAAATGTATTGCGTGAAATGTAACAAGTCTACGGATACGAATAACTTGCGAAAAGTTCAAATTAAAAATAAATGGCAGATGCTTCACGGCACTTGTAAATTGTGCGGTTCGACTAAAGCTCATTCGTCAAAAGAGGTGGAGGAGGAATGGTCAACAGACTCATCAATAATCTTCCCTTCGAAATGCATCTGCCAGGACATCAATTTACGGGACCGGGCACGAAATTGAACAAGAGATTGAATAAAGATCTGACTCCGCAATCGTAGAGCAAACCCATCAATAGAGGGTGGACAAAGGTCGAGATTTCTATAACGTTCACGTTTGTCGACTTGTCGACATCTATTCCACAAACAACGAGGACAAGGTGAGCGTGGTCGAACGATGGAATAGAATAGAGAAAATGCTCAGATATTTCGCGGCCAACTCGACTAAGAAATACTTTAATGTCTTGGTTAACGACTATAACAATACGCGCCACAATTCCACCACGATGACGCCCGTGGCAACTAGCGATCCTTGAAACGAAAAGGAAGTCTACACAAATCTGTATCCTTTAACGATGGCGGCGACAAAACGACCGAAATTTGCCGTGGGTGATCGAGTGAGAATTTACAAGTAGAAAAAACATTTTGAAAAAGGTTATACGCCGAGATGAATGGAAGAGATTTTCGTGGTGTTTCGAGTGTTCTACACTCTTCTTCTTATGAGATAGAAACATTAGACGGCGAAGAAATCATCACGGGGCAAGTTTTATGAACAGCAATTGCAAAAGATAGTGTTTTAAAAAAATAAACTAAAAACAAGGAGGGGGACATTTTTCTGTTGCAGAAATATAAGTAAGACATGAAAAAAAAAAATAAAATAAAATAAAATGAATTAATTAATTAAACAAAAATTAGAGTGAAATAAAAAAGAAACATACTAGACATAACGGAAGGTGAGGGACGAATGTATTCAGGAGTATGGAGTGTACGAATATAAACCCATGGCTGGAACTAGTCTCAATAGTGAAGGGAGGTAAGACCCAATATTGAAATGCAAGGACTCTTTCTCCATCTGTGGCTGGAACTAGTCTCAATAATGAAGGAGACTTAAGAGTCAATATTGAAATGCAAGATCTCTTTCTCCATCCGAGCGAAAGTTTTCTCCAGATAGAAGGACGATTAATGAAAAAGGAAGGTAGCTATTATGCTGGTGATGACGTCATCGCCTTTGCCCATGACGGCATGATGCATCTTTTCAACAGCATATTATATAAACTCTCAGGTCAAGAGATAGAAACCGTGTTTCATCCCGGTCAGGCAATCACGATGAAATATCCAGAAGATTTTTCCAAATCTAAAGGACTCAATCAACTGTGGATGAAATACACTACCTCCGATGCGACTACCGCTAATGTGGGTGCATGCGTGAGATTTAAACACGTCGTTCAATCGTCTTTGCCTGGAGGAACGTTCTCGTTTAGGATTAGGAACACATCTTTGGATTAGCCGAAGATTACGACAAAATCGTTGACGGATTAAAACACAGTCTCACACTAGTTCGTAAAATTGACGACGATATCATCGTGAGAGCTGCCGCAACAGATCCGGGTAAAGTACATCTAAACAAGGTATCGAGGTTCATGCTACATGTACTACTAAATGACAAGCAAAGAATGAAACTCTTCAAGATCATCTAATGAAAAACAGATTACCTGTTGGCTTTAGAATGAGACAGGGCGATTTAGCAAGCGTTCCGACGTCAAATCAGTTCAACTAGAGATAGTCTGTGAAATCTTCTTCGGGGAAACCACGTTTCATCAGAGTGGGATTTCAGGTGGACAAGATCGGATCTCAGGAAAAGAATCCATCTCTATTCGATTATTGTTACTTGAGAAACATGCATGTGTTTCTCAATTCCATGAGATATCCGGCCCTAGATTACAATGCCTCGTTCGAATAGAACTTCAGGATTCAGGGATTTCAGGTGGACAAGATCGGATCCCAGGAAAAGAATCCATCTCTATTCGATTATTGTTACTTGAGAAACATGCAGGTGTTTATCAATTCCATGAGATATCCGGTTCTAGATTAGAATGCCTCGTTCGAAAAGAACGATTTTTTCTAGGATGTAAGGCGATGCCGCAGACTTCAGCTCGAAATATCATCACGTGGACGAACCTGATAAACAATCCAAATGTAACACCCATCGAATATAAGACACTCTAACCCCTGTTCATGTTTGATGTTAACAAACAGAGCGAGAAACTCAAGAACGCCATTCTGGACATCATCATCAAGATGCAGTTCGATAGGAACGTACCTAGATAAACTGAAGCTTTCGCGGTTGTCATATCGACAGAGTGTTGACGTTCCAATCGGATGGAAGTAAAATGTCTGTCATTCAATAAATTAAAAAAGAAACTTTAAAAACCTAAAATGACATAAGAAAAACTTATATAAAAATTCTCCAAAAAAACTTAAAAATAACTTCAAAAAACTTAAAAATAACTTTAAAAAACCCCTAAAATACCACAAAAAATTCAAACATAAAAAAGGAAGTTTGAGAACTTTAGAAGTATTTAATAAATTTTTCAAACTTCTTTATTTTTTCCCCCTTCAAGTATTTCACATGTTCAGTTCAATTCATAAACAGTTTATTTTTTTATGCATTTAGAGGATCGCATTCGATGAACACAAATACTATAGCAGAAATAGCTTCGGGATTAGTGGTCTTCGACCCTTTACCCAACGTAGACGATATCAAAATTTATTATTTTAAATATCATTTTTTTCAAATTTTTCAAAAAAATTCAACAAAACCATATCATGTGACCCCTCGTTGGAACGAGCTCGTGCCAACGAGAGGTCACGAGATATGGTTTTGTTGAAATTTTCTGAAAAATAATATTTTTTCAACTGCTGAATTTGCATATTACGCGGGCGGATGCGGGCGATTCGTTGGATAAAGGGTTACAATTAATTCTGACTCCCTCTTCAACTCTCAAAGGTGTTTGGAATTTGCTTGTATTGCAATATTGGCCCGTCCTCTTCTTTATATCTATCGTGTTCTATACCATTTACCACTAAGTTGACGACGGCTCTATTCATTGAGTCGCTAGCTGTCAGACTCGTTCAAACTATGCATCCACCAATTGGCATAGGTTATCCTACCTGACCATGTGGCGATCCATTTCCTCCATTTCCGAAGGACCATTCCAAGTCGCCTGAATCCAATGCACCATTTTCCTCGGCCCACAGTTATCAACTGTCTCTCGGATTTTATTTTTTTTCCATGACCCAAATCATACAGCAGGCGTCCATCACCACTTCGGGATCGGGTAGATTCGTTGCTGGATTACCACCATGTCCAGATCGCCTTCTAGTGTCATTGGCGTATTTTCTGCTAACTGTATTCGAATAGTTTTTTATCGTTCGATGCCGGTGTCCATTGTTCCTCTCGATCGTTTGTTGAGATACAGATCGTTCACATGCTCGTTGAGATAGGTTTGAGATTTGGTGAGAGCAGAATCCACGTAGCCTTTGTTGACTGTGAACGATTCGGTATCCTCGTCGCCGATTTGTGCCAGATTGACGATCTTATTCAATCTGGCGTTCAGATCGGTTTTCATTTCTTTTCTCTCATTCAAAGTATCGACGATCTTTCATTCCGCGACGTCTACGTATTGTTTGGTGGCAGCATCACTTGAATTCACAGGATCTGCCACATTCACCAATCGTTTCGAATTAAGTCTAGATCAACGGTCATGTTTTTATGCAAGTAACTATTTCCCATGCGGAGTGCGAAATTTGCAACTGCCTGCTCTGCACACTTTTTAGTGGCGACGTCGCTGAGATCTATCGGTTCTGGAACGTTATAAAGCTTGTGATTACTCATGTTTAGCGGTTCCTTTCGAGGTTCGTATCTCCTCACGAAATGATCGTTCTAATATCTAACAGACACTCCGTCATCACTTTCAATCGTTCTCTTTTTTCATAATTTCATCATCAGGAGTGGTTTGGATGTTGTTTAGTTGTGCACAGGTTTGTTTAAACCATTAGTGTTGCGGCTCCGGTGAGTACATCTGGTAAGTTGTTTCTACTTTTTGTGGTGGACGGGAAAAGGGAGTTTTAAAAGTACTCCTTCCTTGCTGAAAAATACTTGAATCTGTTGGGATTGCGAACATTGTGCATTGAAGTATCATGCGTTCTGGGTGGTAACAATGCCTTGAGGTACTTTGGAGTTGATAAATTTTAAAAGAGCACACTATTTGTGCTTTTCATGTCGCTTCAACAATGAGGGCCACCCAATTTTAACCAGAAGTTGATCTGCCGAGACAGAGCGCGTTAAGCTTGTGATAATGAGCACAACATCGAGCTGATGTCTGTCAAGATTTTGAATCACATATTCAGGTGCACAGTCCCACACTACGTCAACATAATCTAGTAGGGATTGAATAAAAGTAAGATGTGTCCCAAGGTCTTCCTATTGAAATGGATTTCTGTTTGCGAACATGGTGGGATGGGAGTTAAAATTAAAGGAATTCCGAAGAACTGGCTGACCATTTACTTGCTTGCCTTCAGAGAACGTGTTGGCGTTTGGGCAGCCACCTTTTCCAAACAGTTAACACGAATGTTTCGATGGGATGGGGGGGGGGGGGGGGGGGGGGTCGAACTGCTCCTCCTATCTTCGGATGTGACTGTCATGGTTTTCAAGAGTTGTAATGGATAGAGCTGGAACGGTTAACTGATTAATCGATTAATCAATGATCAACATCTTGATCGATCCACTAATTGATCGATTAACCGTAACTTTTAAACTACAGTATTATATGGGTAAATACGGAACACACCTTGCTCCAAAACAGGCAGACATTGTCACATTGACTCATATATAAGACAGAGTAAAGCATGCAAGTTACTTGCTGACATACCTGTTTACTTGCATGATCATCATACTGTATCAGAAGCTACAAATGGTCATTCTTAACCCTTCACCTATTACGGGTAGCAGACGATACTTGCAAAATAAATTCATGTATTACTAAAAATTGTCAATTGTTTGTCTCTAAAACATAGCTTATGACCTCTCATTGGAACGAACCCAACGAGCTCGTTTCAATGAGGGGTCATAAGCTATGTTTTTGAGACAAAAAGTGAAACAATAAATTTGAATGAAGATTTTTGTATATAGGTCTAGTCGTTTTTGTTTGTTACTTTGGGTAAAGGGTTCATCATGCAGGGCTGGGAGCACTTTACATTTCAATCGTTAACGTGTTAAATTATTTTAACAACGTTAAGAAAATCTAACCAAGTTAATAACGTTTAACTTTGAAGATTATAATTGTATAATATGTAGCATTGCGTCGTTATCTTGTGTTTACCCAAACCAGATCGCACGCGCCGATGACGTCGAATTTTGCGCCATTTGACGAAATTGAAGAACACGAATAATTTAGATGCCTGTCAATTATAGACGACCCATTGATTTGGTGGAGAGACCATGAAGCCCTCCTATCAACGTTTGCGAATTTGGCCAGCCGATATTTGATGATACAGCAAAATCAGCTTCACCCGAACGCCCATTTTCCATGTAAGGACTGGTATTCGAGCAACGGCGGGTGTCTCTTTCTAAGGGTACGGCCGCAGCGATTGTATTCTTAAAAGAAAACATCTCTGAATGTTAGAATTTACGACAACCTGAGAGAACTATCTTGACTACTCGTCTCCTGTGTTCCAATGTGTTCTATGTGCCAGTAGGCACATAGAACACATTAGAACTCAAGAGACAAACTGTACGTAAGTTCAATTATATTCAAATTCAAATCAATAAAAATGGCCGAAAATATTATAATTTTTTTTTTCATTTTAACATTTAACGTCATTTAACTTCTTAACACGGAATTATTTAACACGTTAACGTGTTAAGAAAAATTTTAACTCCTCCCAGCCCTGGGTTCATGCTGTAAATCATCAAAGGTATGGCAATTAATCTGATATTTGGACAAGTGATTAGTCGGTTAAACAAGGTTAATCCACGTGATTAATCGATCAAGAAAGCCCCTTAACCGCTTCAGCTCTAGTAATAGAATGCTTTCAAATCATATTGTCTAATCGACATATATGTTTTATAAAGAAAATTTTTAGCCTTAATAGATTCCAATGCCAATGGCTTCACGTATGATGAATGGCCGTGCGTGCACTACAAAGCCTTTTGTTTGGTTTTTATTGGAATTTAACGACATTTTAAACAGCCAGGCTCATATTATGAGGGGGGGGGGGGGGATATCCCGAAGAACCACAAACAGCGGCGATCAACTGTCGGACTCTCCCACATACAAATTGTTACGAGTAGAGCCAGGAGCGGTTGAAAACAAATGCACCATGGTCGTGCAGTATGAGTTAGTATTTATCGCGAACTGTGCCCCACGAGAGAGTTCTTGGAGAAACTTAGAATTGTTCAGCAGGTATTGTCAAAACATACCCTGGTATACCTGGCTACCAGCCTGGTATACCAGGGTATGTTGTGACAATATATTTTCCTATAACGTATCGCCGAGGACACCCACCTGGCGACTTTACCTGTCGGTACCATTTCATGATTTGGGATGGACTCTCTCGCCCCACTTGAGCGTAATTCCCGAATCGACTGCGGGCTGACCTGTTACATATCACAATCAGAATGAACAAAAGCAAATCTTACCTTCATTCGTCATCCGGCTGGTTAAACAAAGGAAAGAATGTGTCCATCATCCGTTCACTAAGCTGCAAGTTGGGTTACACGTGATGCAGAAGAACGACTAGTACTGTCACTTGTGTTTATTGACACATAAAGAAAAATACCCTCCATTTTTGTGTTTGAAATGTTCATCGCGGACCCTACATACATATCGCATGTATTTATAAACGTGAGACGAATATCTATTTTTTTACATAGCAATTTTAATATAAATCATTCTGTCGCCAGATAAAATGTCTGTGACCAATGAAACACGATTTGAGGACTAGTTGATACAGGATTATGCACATCTTCCTGGTTGACAATATCCAATCAACTCCTTTTCGCCAATAAATACACAATCTCATCTTACTCAATAACGCGTTTAAAATTCTAGGAACCAATGTACTTTCCTGCTTCGATTGAATTGAAAGGAATGAGTATGACTGCGGTCGAGGACGTTCCCTAGGTCTTTTGAAAACCACACAGTGAATATTAGAATTTTAAACCACACGACAGAGTGGACGATGGCTGCATCTTTGCTTTGAATGCCAGCATGTATGGCTACTTTGGAATTATCTTGGAGCATTCGGGGACACGGTGAAAAAACTGCAAAAATGGGCTCGAAAAAGGTCTTTGAATTGCACATGCCATAAGCTGCAGAACAGCAAACAACTCCACTCTGAAAGTGTCTCAGTTCCTTGCATCTCCCCGAAAATGGAGTTCAACCCACGACTGACTTCACCGAAAGCAAGATATCCTTGACGAATCGCTGACTTCAGTTCGGTACGTAATTTATATTTAACGCATATGTTTATCGACTCGAGACTTTTAGGGGAATCCTACCCCTCTTTAGAGAAAACGTTTCAAGACATTTTATGCGGGATAGAGTGTATACCCCCGTAACAAGAGTTATGGGAAAGTAATTACGTTGTATCAAATTTGTTAACCTTTTACCCAACGTAACAGCCAAAACCGACCCGCGCTATTCTCAAAAATCGCCAATTAATTTTCATTATTTTTTAAATTTTTTGTCTCAAAAACATAGGTTATGACGCCTCGTTGGAAGAATGTTTTTGGAAAGTGTCGTCTTTTTTATGAAGGTAAAGGGTTAACATATAACTAGCCTAACGGTCGTATCGCTCCTGCGCTATTCACAAAAATCACCAATCAATTTTTTGATATATTTTTTGTTTCCCAAGCATAGGTTATGACCCTCACTGGAACAAACTCGCCGAGATCGTTCCAATGAGGGGCCAGGAACTGTGCTGTTGAGATAAAAAAAAAATTAAAAATGTTCATTATTTGCGAAACATTTTTGCAAATTTCGTCTTGTGTTTCTGTTAGATAAAGGATTAAAACAAACCCATGCATGTCGTTTTGTTTTCTCGCATTAATTAGTTTCTTTTAACGGGTGCGGATGAAATAGCAGTTGTATGTTGATTGGGGTTTAATGTCGCCTTCAAGTTATAATATGACCGCACCCCATGTATAAAGTCATATTTAGTCAATAGTTTATACCCATGCTGCTGACTTTAGAGAGCTTTCACCCAAAGCATCGATACCCCCGTCAAATTATACTAGTAAATGGGAACTAGTATACCGCAGTAAACAAATACAACTCCACTTCCCGAAATTCGTACAGGGGGTAAAAAAATTAAAGTTACATACAGTTAGAGAGTTGAATTTCCGCCCGGGAAATAACCCATGTTCTGTGAGAAGTACTAGAGTTGAACCCTTGGGCACAATGATGTTTTCACATAATTTGAAAGTTTTTGTCTTCATAGAAACTTAATTCCAGGGGCGTTAATCAACTCTGTCGCAGGATTACAGAGGTTAAGTGATGGAGAAAAATTTATGTTCTTATCGGTGCTCACCGGACAGCCAGTGAATGTCGTCTGAACCCTAGTTCGAACGTAAACCTTACCACCTTATCAATGCCCTATCCGCTTGGGACTTTTAGGATTCCTGAAGGTGCCTGTGGCTTACAATGCCAAAGGGTGATCAACGATAATTCGCTGAAAAGATTATTTATTTACATGTACGAAGAAAGATAATATGAAACAAATTACTCACAAAATTATCCACAAGAATACACTAATTACGCGGATAAAAGTTTATTCTTTAGGGCCCTCGACGTCTTCCACAGCTAGCTCTGTCCGCTGGATGGACCTCACATCATCTTCATCCTCTCACGGTTTGTGATAAATACAAAGTATCTATTCACTTCTCGTTGCTTCCTCCTCGCAGGGTTAACTTCACCGTCAGTCGGGCTTAACACATGTAATGTTCTGCTTGTGTGACTCTATCAGCGTTATCACAGTTCAATCACAACTCAATCGGCGTCTACCGCAGTTCACGATCACTTTGCGCCTTGCCTGGCTCTTACGGGGTTAAGTTATTCTTCGCCTTCAGATATATACTTAACAAAGCTTACATAATAATATTTTGCTAAGTGTTCTCAACATCACCAATTCTCCCACCGCCTAAAAGTATCTTATCTCGCGAGCTATTCCAGCGCTTACTCAAGCTCTTAACACGGTTTCTAGACCTCAACGTTACAGCTTTTACTTTTTTGGCTACTATGCCACTACGGTTCGCAACCGTTAACAAACTACAATCGGTTCCTAACAACCCTCACAGGGTTACGATAATACGCGGACTTTCAATCTCGGTGCCTATGACCCTCGACGGCCAAGGCTAAAAACGGACCTTCTGTGAGTGCCCTCAGGCCAATTGCCTCTCAGAATTCTGCTTTCTAAAACAGATAATGCCGTTTGCCTAAATGCATATAGCTCCCTGAGCTCGTACTTCCTGTTCCTGATCCTATGCTCATATATGGCCACCGACTTGGCCCGCGACTGCTCCTATTCTAAATATGAGCTCTGTGGCTCTACCTATATCACAACATGCCTTTACTTTCACACCGATGCGACACCTTCTCTAACCTATAGCATGGGACCTCCCCATCTACTCGCAACGACCCACAGCCTCACACACCTTCAGGCTGGAATGAATTTTTCGAGAAACCCCCCGATTTTTATTTAGATAGCCAGAACATTTATTCTCAGTTAATCGCTTCTCTTGAACTTGGCCGCTCAGATCTACCTTAATTTAACACTCGCTTTAAAGTTCCTTTGAAAGGCTCGCATTTTGGTATCTTTTGACATTTCAGAGACAGGATAGATGCGTAATATGGGTGTGTGTCCAGAACATGTGTAATGCACTGGTTCCAACAATTACAATTTAACTGGTCTTAATTACCCAGATAATAATACAGAAGAAAATATTGTCTCTCTTACTGTTGATCTGTAACACCATGTGGCGTTCAACACGTGCGCCATAATGGCCATTAAATTTCATGCCTAATTAGCAGAGTTTGAAAAATCTGTTTTCAGGGTCCGTCACATACCTATCTTTTCGCTTCACATTTAACCCAGGCAGAAATATTATCGAAAATATTTACACTTTTATACAACAAAATCGCAACTTTTAGCTATCACCTTGACAAACTCACCACTAAATGTTAATAAAATATTGTTGGAACTAAAAAGTAACAGAAAAAAACACGCAGATAAACAAAAAGAGAAAAAAAAACAAAACCAAAGAAAGAAAAACGAAATAAAAAAAGAAATAAGTTCGGGAGTTACTGGACGCAAGAAACTGATTATTTTTTACAGGAAAAGAGTGTGTGTTGCTGTCGTGGGTGTGTTTGTGTGTGTGTGTGGGGGGGGGGGGGGGGGTCCTCCATGATTTGTAAAATTTATATATAGTTAGATATTCGAAGCCCAAAATTGCTTATAGAATTTCCTACTTGTTGGATATTATGAAGCGGTAGTTATAATTTTGCCAGGTGGGTGTGTGTGTGGGGGGGGGGGGGGAGGGGCGGCAATTGGAAATTTAGAGGTGCACCCCCTTCAACCGAGACCCCTGAGCAACGTTCATGACCGCCGCATAGCCAGGATTCTATAGCAGGGGTGTGCAACCAGTTTATGTGGTGTTCTGCGGGTGGGATCACAAACATGATACTTGAAAGCCTTTGAGGAGGGGTTCGAGGACCTTCCTGGGAAAATGTTGCAAAATTCAGTGGTTCTAGTGAGAATCTGAGGCATGGGTAACGTTTGAGCCTGTATTGGAGACCATTTTGGGGCTACATGTTATATGAAACTTGCATTGGGTCACTGGTGGGTTTTTTTTTTTGGGGGGGGTGGGGGGTGGGGGTAAATTTCAAGTTGCCAAGGTTCCTAGCTCTATCCCTCCGTAACTTCGGCTATGATGTGTGATGAAGGGGGTGAGGAGTGAGTCTCACCCAAACCTCATTGTCTTTGACCCTGTCATTGGTACCGATAATTATTTTTAAACGTACTTCTCACCCTTTATATCCCGGTTTAAACGAGAAAGAAGGATATATTCATTTTACAGGATATTTTTCACAGGGCTTTAGACTTTCAAAGCCTGTTCAAAGGGCTTATATGAATATAAAGTCCCAAAGTAGAGGACTGTTGTATAGATTTTAGTTTACAATCATATAGGACGGCACAGAGGAGATGATATAGCGCACCACGGAGATGTGGGTGCCCTTCACATGGAAACAAATATTTGATTTTGCTGCTGCACTTAGTGGAATCAGCTTAAGAGAGCTGATAAGTGCATTTAACAATAAATTCATACATTACAAAACAATTTTTTTTCTGAAATTTATGTTTGCAGATTGAACTGTAAATATTAATATCAATGTTTGGTAACTAGTTTCGGGGAGACGGGTGACCGGCCTCTCTTCGAAATCGGATTGGGCCGTCTGCAACAATTAAAAGTGCACATAATATTCGGTAAAGTCGGTGCACGACATAAGATATCTCCTGATTCGTGTGAGGGCGAAATACTCTCACACTATATATGTTCTTTGCCTGTGACACAGAAATCCTAAATCTGACGTTGTGCTGTTTCCCCTGTAATGCGAAGTGTGACAGGATTGTAACGCCGTTGGCGGTTAAACCGAGCCGACACACTGCAACGACAAATGGTCCTTGAATGGAGTAAGGCGCAATCTGCAATGCTAAAGCATTGCAGGTGACGCCTTACTACATACAACAGACGAATAATACTAGTGCCATACTATTATTACAACAACAACAACAACAACAACAACAAGAGCAACAACGTTTGATCAGAAAGCCATGCATTCGAATCTAGTCCAAATCAAACGGGAGTGGTATATACCTAGACTATCAAGTTTTGCTAGACTTCGCCTCGGACTTCGGTAGTGAAGTCATTGTTATGTGCCTCAGTTACGTCATGGTCATGTGGGGGATCACAGGAGCCCGCGTTAGCTGTCAGCAGAATTGGGATAAATGGAGTGATCTGATTGGCCGAGGGCAGAGGTCGATACCAGAGATATGTAGGAGTAGCTATGAAAGGAAACATAAACTGCTCGGATGAGAGTAGCCAAACTAGAGTCTGGGTTAGGCAGAACACGGGGATTCTCGGAGAATAGAAGCAAGATAAACAGTTGTCGGATCATTTCCAGTTATTAGATATACTCTCGTAGAATCGAACAACATCTCCACAGTCTGATGGCCATACGCGCTATTCTTGTAAACCCAGATGGAGACCTTGTTGAGTCCGTTTCGGTGATTTTTTGATAGTTTGGGTAATTTTGGGCCGTTGCCGGGTTGTTTGTGCTCATAAAGTATCTTCCTATTCAATCGACCACACCTTGCGAATCCCCCCCCCCCCCCATCCTATTAGAGGACTTTCAGGTATGCAGTAACAACATGCCACCACTGAAATCAAAGTGGCGGCTCCATTATACAAAATGGGCAATGGAAAGACCTGTCACCCTGACAACACCCGCCACGCACGCGCGCTGTCTCATGCATTCCCATGGCAATGATGTCACAACACGATCGCTCACGCGGGAAACCATGACAACCCCACATAACGGAACTGGGTCACTTCTGAGGTCCGGGCTGAGGTCCGGTGAAAAATGATCGCTCAGGACAGGTACACTACCTAATACTTAAGTGAGGTAGACATTTAACTTCACTACTTCGCGTAGATACTTCTGATCATACACATGTTTTTACCCAATGCGAGTCGCGCGTCAGATCCCGATGTGATAGAACAGAGTAATGGATGGTCAGAAAAAAACGTAAATATAGGTGGGGTGGGTGGGTGGTCAAGCGCCAAAAAAAATGTGTGCAAACAGTTAATGCATTTTCTTCCTTTTTTACTATTATGTGATCTTTTGTGGCCCAAACAGTTACAAAATGTCACCAATTGACCATAAAAGTCCTTTCAGAAGCATTATTAACCCTTTTGAACACAAAATACGTTATAATGTCATTAAGAGGGTGACTGCAAGGTATATGTGTCGTGTAGACCAATCAATATTTTCAACGTGCAGCCCTAAGACTGTACGTTGAAAATATTAATTGGTCTACCCCCAAATAATAAATATGGACTTTTCGTATTGCTACCATGGAACTGACATGGAAGATACCACCAGTGTTCAAAGGGTTACCAAAAGTAATCCCCTTAATATGAAAAATATTGGAGAATTTCATCAAAAACTGACTTGAGGATGGGTGTGGGTGTCCGAAATTGAACGGAAAAAATGTTCAACAGTTTTCTCCTGTAGTCGACTAAAATATCCATTCACAACATAATTCATTCACATTCGAGTTTTTTTATGGAATATTCTTCAACCCTTCACCTAACATGAAAAGCAGACGACACGTGCAAACAAAATTCTTGAATAGCTATTTTTTTCGTTTTGTTTCCAAAACATAAGTTATAACCCCTCATTGGAACGAGCTCGACGAGCTCGTTCCAAAGAGGGATCGTAACCTATGTTTTTAAGACAAAAAATGAAAAAAAATAATGAAAATTAATTTGCGATTTTTGAGAATAGCGCTGTCCGGTTTTGGACGTTTCGTTGGGTAAAGGGTTAAAATGAAGCATAGTATATATAATACTGTATAATGAGTCGTAATAGCTAGGTGGGATTGGTTTTTCAGAATGAAAAGATTGAAAATATTAACTTTTATTTCAATAAAAACAAAAAAGTCTGATTTAACAAAAATAAAAAAGTTTTTTTGAACGCTATCCTGCTGTGTTGATACCATAACAAAACCAAATAGACAATGTTTGCTCATCTTGAGTCAGAACAAACACAAGTTCCCTTTTACGCAACCAATATTTGCAACATACACACGGTTACATTATAAGCAGTAGTAAATCCGTTATGGGCACAGCAGGCAGAGTGCTCACATATGCCCGTATAAACAATGATAGAAACCAACTTCAGAAACTAAACTATTCGAAGTGCATATCACTGCATATCAGGATATAAAAATCAGGAAAAGCTTATTTAAATTTGATTTAAAAGAAAAGGTGTTCGGAAAAAAGAATAATTGGGTTTCATTTGCAAGGTAAACACCTATAGTCCTTTCCATAACCCCCCAATGGTAAATAAACTCTGGAATAATACAAAATCAAGAAAATATCTTTTAGTTTTCAGCTCCCGATTACGTGTAATATATTTAACTTCGCCGTCGTTACGTTTCTGTGATTTTAGCTCGCTCGAAAATTATATGAACGAATTTTTTAATTCTCTATGGGAATTTGTGTGTATTTTCGGAAGAGCGTCCATTTTGCAACAACGCACAAGTGACGTAACTGGGAGCGTCCATTTGTGAACAGGTAAATTTGAATTTTCACGGCTTGCCTTTGCAGAAGGCGTGTTTTGACGAAGTTGGAATATCAGTTCGTCGTGATGATGGTTCAAAATAAAACTCAAGTCTTGTTCAAAACGCGTTAGTGAATTAGTGAATAAATAAAATATACATGTATTGTAGTCGTGACGTAAATTATTTTATTAATACGTGCCGTACCAGTTTTCCAAATTTGTCATGTCTTGCCGACAACTGCCCTCAGTATGTTGCAACAGACCTTCATTTAGGCTTTGATTGTTTATGTGACAGTGACACGGGTACAGGCGAAAACAGCACCGTGTGAAATCCGGGGCCCGTTACTTTCGGTTTGGCACAGGAGTCCGGATTTCTTGGGTTTGGACTGCCCCCATCCAAATATGGCCTAAAAGACCTTGTTTTAATTTTTTACCTTGGCACGTCCTTTGAGTTCGGACTCCCCCCACCCCCCCCCCCCCCCCCCCCACACACACACCAGATTCTGATTTCTGCGTCAAATAATAAAGAAGGAGGTGTATCGTGAATCCAGGTTGGATAGATTCCAGGGCCGATGAAAGGATGGGGTTGGGGGAGGGGTGTTATTGCTTTTAATGTTTAGAAGTCACTGCTAAACAACAAGAAAACCATGAGATAGTTGGGAGGGGAGATGTATCCTCTCATTTTTAACTGCTCAATTTCCACAAATTTATTAGAGAACCATAGGCTAAATACTCGGTTTCAAAACGAAACACAGAAAAAGGCAGAATTTAAATGAATTAATTTCGCCATCGGAACTGGTGCCGTTCTCGCCACAATCAATTGGTGCCGTTTTCGCTCACTCGGTGCCGTTTACTCCAGGTGCCGTTTTCACACGGTGCCGTTTTCGCTATAACCCGACACAAGTCCAAGAAACCAATTTTCTTTTAAGAAAGTATATAACTAATAGCACGAGAGAATTGGCATCTTCGAATACAACCCTGACGAATACGTATAATCACTAGAAAGCTTATTGGAAAATTGTAGGGTAGGGAGGGGATCACGGTGCGCCCCCCCCCCCCCCCCCGCCATTTCTCAGCAAGCACCTGATAAATCATCTGAGGGAGAAATTACTAGGCAAAGTTGATCAGAGAATTTATATAATATTAATCATAATTCGACTTCACTGATTATACCCAGCACAGGCGTATATAGACCAACGGGCCAACTTTTTTCCATGGCTGCGGGGTGGGGGCGGGGTGGGGGGGCTGGAAGATTTTGCCCGAAAGGTAGCTACGTGCGTAGTAGCCCTGGTGTGGATGTTCGTGAGCGTGTCTTCTCCTACTGGTGGGATTAAGGAAACCCTCCCCGTGAGCATTTTTAAAAATCTGATCCGCATGAGGATTTCTAGAGAACCCAGACTACCTTTCGAACCTTGTAATTGGAAGAAAAGACGATCGCTTTTGTAGAGGTGCCTGGCTGAATGTGTTCGAGCTTTCTCGTCTGGTATCAGCCAACTGCAATAAAACATTATATGCTTCTCAGGATTCAGCTGGAGTAAATACGTGTAATGTAAGGCCTGTGTGCCCAGAGCAGTAGAGGATCGACCCCCACAGATGGATGAGGCTTTAACACTATTCACGTGGGTCGATATACTATTAATAACAGTTTGGCTGGCCGCTGATTTGCCGTGGTTCTCAGTTGAGAAGGTTTTGGTTATTCATGTGCTTCCAACCGCCTCCCGATTCCCACGCATCTTTCCTCCCAATACTGAGACGAACTGCTTGAAGACACTCTGTACCCCCATTCTTCACAATCCCTCCAATAAGCATACTAACCATCGCATTTGTGTCAACCACTAACCACGTCCTTTATTCTCCTATCCCACGTCCTCATTATACTACTCCCAGTGAATTTTGATCTAGAAGGTTGAAATTTTGGACTTCCTAATAAAACGTATTCCAAGGTCACCACTACGCCCAAGTTACACATTTAGCTCTCCTTTTCCACCGTCTTTCTCAATTCCCCCTAATCTCCAGTGATCGCGACCTCAGCTTGAACAACAGTGACCACCCCCCCCCCCCCCCCCCCTTACAATGGTGCCATTGTCAAGGTACCGGTACTCTTCAAAACCTGTCTTCTCTTTGTCACGCAGGCAACACAAAGATCTCTTTCTTTTGACCTACTCTCGCCAATTTTGGTTACAATCCCCATGACTCTTTCTGTAACGGTTTTTTTACCTTTTGGTTGTCTCTATTTCTGAGTTCGATACATCGTTTGGATAAATCCCTACAAACTTCTACCAATACTGCAGTTAATTATAACGAAATTTTTAAAAACCCTAAGCTATGAATTATTATCTCGACTGTCTAATATTTCTACATACCTGTGTTACTTCCACTGGGTCCAATGGCGGCTCAAAGGTGTCTCCCCTCTGGATATACTTTAGCAAGGGGCGTCATATATGCCCTAGACCTAAGGTAGGATGCTAATACATTTATAGATGGCGGCGGGGAGTATCCCCGGGAAAATTGGAAAAAAAAAATTTCAATCCCCGAGGGCTTTTTGGCCACTAAATAAACTATGTTCCCATTCAGCCTGCAACATTTTTCAGTGGGAAGGTAGATAGTGTGACATTTTATATAATAAAATCAATCAGTAACTGGAGCTTTCGGCCACTTGGCCTTATTTGCCACATTGTGGGGACCTAGTGAGGGGACCTAAGAAGTGATGTCACAGTAATGTGACCCAATTTAACTCATGTTAGATTTATCATGGTAGCCCGCGGAAGCGGCCATCTTGTGACGTCATCTCCATAGTGACACGTGGTCTTAGTGCGCATGCGCAGCGCGTGTTAGGGCGATAGTACTTCTGTCGGACATTTTTGTCTGATGGAGGCGGCCATCTTGGTTTCTAAGGTAGCTCGTGGTTGCTATGAGCCTGAATGGCCTACACCAAGACGGGGGTATGTGCGGAGGGTGTGTTCGTTTGAATAGGAGTAAATCTGATTACCCAGAAAGACCCATCAATCCATCCAAACCACCCAAAACGACTATTTGATATGGATTCCTCATGAATCCTTCTTTTTTCAATAACAGGTATGTTTCTTTGTATAAGAGTAGTTGTACTTTGTAGAATTACCACAAACAAGCCGACAATCCCTCCAAATCACCAAAATGCGCCCAAAACAACCGTAACGGACTTGTACTCCCCATCTAGGGTTTTTAGTAGTAGCACGTAGTGCTATAGGATCGAGAGTATGTTCTTTTACACTAAAGTACTGGTCCCGATTTTCCAAGAACCCTATTTTTGTGCCTACTACAGATACTACTCTAACACTAGCAGTATGTCTAGCCCAAACTAGCTCAAGTTCGTTCCCTCGTCCAAGTCTTATAATCACCAGTGCTTGGTTTCCCATAACATGTATGCAGAGTTATCTTCAGTGTGTATAACGAAAGCCTATATGATTCTTATAGCCACGAATCCATCGAAGAGTTACTGAAAAGTCATTGCTCAAGCGACTCGAATCCCATCGAGCAAATGAGCTATAGAACAATTGCTCGTTCGAGTGACTCGAACATACTTTCTTCGACTTATTTAGGTATTCGAGGAAAGCCAGTAAACAAAATGCCCGACGGAACAGCGTATCACCCTAACAACACGAGTTGCGCATGCGCACTAAGACCACGTATCACTATGAAATGACGCCACAAGATGACCGCTCACGCGGGCTAGCACATCAACCAAACTTGACGTAACTGGGTCACGTGACTAACTTGGCGTAACTGGGTCACATGAATATGACGTCCTTCCTAGGTTTCCCATTAAGCCCCCTACCCCCCCCCCCCCCCTCTCCCATGTGGCACGATCTCTACATCTAGTACTGATGATGTTACATAAATGCACAGTACATCATAAAGGTAGACTTTCAGAAATACAGTTAACATTAGCGTCCTGCGTGATGAAGTTTATATTTTTTATAATTGTTGATAAAGACGATGTGACCGAACACCCAACATATCAATCATTTCTAAAATTACGACAGATTTGATGGCCGGCGAAAAGACTGGACATGATCAGTCATTGATGAATGGCTTTTTGTGTGATATCTTCCTTGCCTTTAGCGCTGCAAAACCTTCAGTCTACAGTGCCCACGTCAAGTCATTTAATTCCCGATGACTCAATAGCTGTCATCGCGCGGCCGCCTAATCTGTCGCGGCACACAGTGGATCTGACATCGTTTTTTATAAGAATGAGGAACCTCTATTATTAAATATAGATACTCTCAACTGGTATCAGGGAACTAAAAATTTGAATTAGAGTTACCCACCTTGAATTAGAGTTACCCGCCTTGAAAGGTTGCACTCGGAAATGATGCAATTGTTACGGAATGCGATCGTAAATTCTGACTCCAGGCGTAGTGATTACTGAGAGAACTACGGAGCCACACCAACCGCGAAGTCCCATCAGCCCGTGGCGTTTTGTGATTCCTTACCAGACGATACCAGACACAGGCTCCAGATTCTGGGTTCAGGTTGGTTACCTCACGAGCCAGTCGTGTTCAGCACAACGAAGACCAGTTTACCAGTTATCTACGATTTTTATTAACAAATAAAACTCAACTGCCAATCGTTTTCTCTGGTATAAAGTAAAATTCACAATGTTCAGTTAAAGTTCATACCTGAAAGCAACAGTGGTGGTATCCATCTTACTTCTTGTAGGTAGGTACTTGCTCGTCGGGAGCCCAGAGACAACTTCCCAAACATCCAGGAATCAGTGCTTATGTCCACTAGATTTTTGATGCCAAACCTGATCACGCGACTACCAGTCAGCGGAATAGTTAGGGAAAGTTCCCGTGACGTGGCAGTCACCATTGTTAGACGCTTGTACTGCCATGCAGACTGTCGGCAATCTGCATGCAATCTATCGAGTGGTTGTTCCACAAACACATTCCGCCGGGGTTCTGTTGACCGGGGGAATTGTGTGATAGAATTTACAGTTCTGCAACTTTTGCATTATGTGATGCCCGTTTGTTCTGGGAGTGTGATTTATGGGTTGATGACAGCTATGACTGTTCAAATAGTACCAATTCGGAGATTTCCGCCCGTGATATTTATCAACTAAAACTCGACTACCGGCGTTATCTCTGATCAGCTCTTCTACTGAGTGTAGGTCAGTTGGTCGAGTGTTAGTCGGAGTATTTCTTATTAGTTTATCCAATTCTACGAATATCGGCTCTGAGGAAAATTAACAGCAATAATATGAGTCCCATTCAAACTAATAGAAAACTGTTCTGTTATTTCTATAATTTCCATGGAAGAACTATAGCTTTTCTTTCGAGCTTGCTTAACTTCTGTGGGCCAACTTCGCAACACAATCGCTGAAAAATAAACAGCCTTTGGAAAATATATTGTTTCAATAAAGGTTTGAAATATTCTATTGACATCTTGCACTATTGTTGAATATGCCTGATAAAAAGTGGGTGATTTGATGACTCTTAAACCTAAAAAATACAATTTACTTTTTGTGTGTTTTTGTAGGGAATTGCCTGAAAAATGCACGTGACCTGTACTTTCTTTCGTGTCAGTTTGTCTCTCTTATTTGTTGCATGACCCTTGTTCTCGGGTGAGAAAAAATTGTCTGAAGGGCTATACTTGACAAAGATATTTGAATGGCAAAATTGAAGTGGTGCGATCATATTTTTTCGCCTGAACGTTACTATTGTCGCATGTGGGAAAATATTTTGTTCCGTGATACCTGTAACTTTGTTTCACTCTCGAATTCAAATTCAAAACCTGGGCATATTGGTCTGCGTCACGCAGCGCGTTCCGTGTGGCTTGTAAGTGAAGCTAAGCGCACATGTTTGCAGTTGCGGCAATAGATCTGGGGTCCGATGTGTTATTTTTACCGGAAGTTTGTCAGAGAGAAAACTGATTTAGGAACTCATTGACATCGGCACATGTGTGCGGTTGCGTACGAAACTGAATTTGCTGCCGCGAATCCAATCGGCATCGGACAGAAAATGTCGGTGTTCGGCGTCCGAACGATGAGGCTCGTAGGCCCATATAAAAACAGTCCGCCTTCTTTTTTGGCATACTTCCTTTTCTTCTCTCAATTGTTTTACCGTTTCACGTATTTTTTTTTTTTGGGGGGGGGGGGGGTGGGGCGCCTCTGGCCGCCCCTTGAACCCACTCAAACAGACCACTCCCATTTGGGTGGAGCAAAATATTCTCCGCCTCGCGAGTTTCAACTTTCGGTTTCTGTAATTTCCACTTATGACGACTTATCCACTGTGAGTTGAAGGTACACTAGTAAAATAGATTAGAATATTTGCCTCCTCATCTGCTCGTTTCAGGCATAGTGGATGAAATTTGCCGCAGATTCAGGCAGATTGAACAAATTTGAGAAAGACTGGTGCTCAATTTGAAATAACTTTTAAAACTCAACTTAGACTAGAGAAGGAGGTGGGGTTGAAAATAAAAAATATAGGTACTAGGCTGAAAAAAACCAGTTGTTTTAGACAACCCCTACCTCCGATCCAAACTTTGCCCCTCTTGAATTTACTTCCCACCTCCTGCACAGGATGTAATTTTGTCTGTTTGCGTTGCATTCCAAGAGGTATTTCACGATTTCTACCATAGTAGGTGAAGGTTCCAGCTGTTAGTCAAATAGTGATTCGAAATTCGAAATTTCTAGACGTTGATTTTATTTTTTTTGGGGGGGGGGGGAGCCCCACTCCCGCGACAACGAACGCGCACGTCATCGAGAAACGTGACGTTTTTACGACATACATGTAACAATGATTATAACTGAATTCCCTGTGACCAAGAGGGGTGGCAACCGCACCCCCCCCCCCCCCCCCCATCGTCTGATGCGCGCATGGTTCTTGGAACAAATTCAAATGACCTCCCGTTAATTAATGATATGTGTCAGTTCTGGTGTAGCCGTTGAACTTTCTCCCTACATTTCACCCCCACCCGATAGGATAAAATCTCGTGTGTTTCCCCTCTCTAAATATAAAAAAAAACATTTGCTTTTAAAAAGCTTATTTCTGGCTCCCAAGACTGGTGGAAGATGAAAAGATACACGCAGGCCATGAAAGAATATCTCACCCCCTGCCTCCGCCCTGTGACTTTGCATTCGATTTATATATTCTTTATTTCTTCATATTTGAAGATTTTGTTTGTAAAGTTAAAACTTTGAGCTATAACTGAGACGTTGTAACTTTTCCTCTTAGTAACGTGGAAGAGAGATAATCCACGCACACTGAAAACTACTTACGGTAAGTTTTACAAGCCTAAAATTAACCTACCCTCGCGAAGTATGTTACTATTTTTTTTTCTAACGATTATTTGAATGGTATCAAAGGCCGACGACCCAAAACATATGTAAAAAACGAACGCGAATTACTTTGGCGAAGTCCAAGTTCAATGTTATTGAACTGGTTCGGACGGGTGGGGGAGGGGAGGGGGTCGAAACATGACACGTCCTGAATAGCCATGTTAATCTTTTAAAATTTAGTTCAAGTTATATGCTCTGCCCAGACTTCAAAGAGTATGGTCTATAAATTCACTGGCAGAGAAAAATTGGAACGTGTGTCTATATGTCACTTGGAGAGGTGGAGTGCATTTTTTGTGAGCACCGTGTACACAGTCAGTGATGCCAGATCGAGGATCTGCCGCCAGCTATCTCAACCGCATACTGTCTTGAATCTGTTTCCTTGCAAGACACATATATGCGATAAACCAAAGATGGTTAGCCCATTTCCCCAAACTTGATTTCAGTGCGATTCGCTTAATTATATTCTACGCAGTTCAAGGGCAGGGCAGTGCCGGAGTGGACTTCAGGTGGTGGAGGTGAGGGGGGGGGGGGGGTTGTTTTAGGTTTCATGTTGGTAAATTTGGCGAAATGGAAGTAAAAGCCGGTATTCTGACAGCAACATACTTTAGAGCGTGATTTTTCGATAAGTAATCCGCGTTGGATGTAAAAAACGTTACATCTGGGCGCGGTGGCTCAGTTGGGAGGGTGCAGGCTGCAAGCCGAGAGGTACTCTGTTCGAACCCCACCTGCGGCAACCGGGTTGTGTCCTTGGGAAAGACACTTCACCCCATTGCCCACGTTGGGGCATGGTGGCGTTGTGTACTAAGGCCTACTGCTCCTCGTGGATGGAGCACCTGTCTTCAACCAATGTTATAACCCTGCTTGTGTGGAGTTACCATGTTGTGGAGCTGAGAGTTGCTTGCCATTGTTCGATGGTTCTCTCCGGGTAATCCGGCTTCCTCTGTCCGTAAAAATGTCGTGGTCATGATTAGCCATTGTGCATAAATATGTGGCTTTAAACACCAATAACTAACTAACTAAAAACGGTACATAATTTGGTTCTTCAATCAGAAATCTGTTGAAATCAGTATTTTGGTCTTCAATCAGAAACCTGTTGAAAATCGGTGTTTTATCGCCGAATGGGGTGGGGATAAATCCCATATATTGAAAAATATGGGGTTTATCCCCACCCCAATCGGCGATAAACTTCGACTCTACTAAAGAATTTTCATCGAAAAGGAATTTTCGGCAGAAAAACATTATTAAATCACAAGTCTGCTTTCGTGCACAATGTTTCTAAAGCTGTTACAAAATTTATCAGGGTGAACTTCAAAATTTTATTTAGAAAGCCTCAACAGTTATTTTCCGACGTATTTTATTTATTTTACAGAAACGGTCATCACTTTGTGATCGTAAGTTTCACTTGGGCCCGAATTTCGCAACAAACGTACCGATGTTGTGGAACGGTTCAGATTTATGTTTTGATCTGTATCCAAATCCATCAAAACACAACTCGTTGCAACAACCTCGAAACCCTCTGGTAAAAATAGATTATGCTATCCGTTACGTCATTGGTAAACAAACATGTCGGCTGCTGGCGTAAAATGACAACAACGGTGAGCTTTTGAGTGAAATCAAGGGAAAATGAAGACCCACCGATAAGGTAGTAATGCGAAAATTGTCTCCTTCATCTATTCTTTAATTTGAGTGGTTGATTATAATTGAATAACAAACAGAACAGGAGATACGCGATACAGTCTTTCGCCAAGTATGTTTCGGAAAATACTATAGAAACTAGATCTGTAAGAATATTAAGCTGTACATTTAGTTTGTCTGATATGGTTTGATTGGGGTTTTATATCGCTTTCAACAACTATGGTTATATGATGCCAATATCATGTCGTTGTTAGTTTCAAAGATGAAGGTAGAATTACTCAAACAGATCCACTGGATGGCCAAATGAATCCACCAACCGCTGGGTAGGAACTAACAAGCTCATTGACACAGAGACCTCACTCAATATAAGGATAAAACAAATTCCTTAGAATTTACTACATCAGTATAGTAAAATGTCTATGTGAACACTCAGTCCATCGCTGCTGTGCGTTAACAACCTAACTACCATATATGGACCTATTATACCCGGGACCACACGGGGTTCAAGCTATAGAGTAATGTGCCCTTGTGAACTGATGTGAATTTGGCAAGCCTTGAAACATGCATCTGATAGAGAAAATGAAAACATGTTGAATATATAAAAATATGGATTGAAGCAGTGTGCATTACGCGTTTCGAGTGCTGAAGTTTTGCAAATAAAATGTATGAGAAGGGGGTTGGTCCCCCAATATGTCATGGAAAAAATATGCAGGAAAGGGTAGGTGGGTCAAACAATCAGCAAAATGAAAAATTCCTCCTATGTTCACGCATCCCCCTCCCCTCCCCCCTGGGAAGAAAAGTGGGTATGGAATTTCGATCGGATCGAAATTGGCTATTGTAGTAACAGTACTGTAGAGAGCTTTTCCTGGTGAGATAGGGAGACCATAATATTTTCTACAGAAGTTAGCACTGCAAAGCACAAGGGACAAACAGCGACCTATTGTACGCTTAATCTCATTAACTGGTAGAGCGCTAAAATATTTTCAGTCGTCAAAATTTGTTTACATGCCTTTGCCCTGTTACAATTTATGAGAGTGTGCCTGTGGGCACTCTCCCATAAATTGTAACTTGGCAAATCCCTGCACACTAAATAATTTCACTTCAAAGATAATATGAAGCATGTCCATTGAATACGAAGATTTTTATTTGGGGTATCGGTGGTTCGGTTTAAAGCCCAAATATGGGCTTCCAGCACGCTACCAGTTAAGAAACTCACACGATCTTGACCCTCATGTAGGGCCCGGCGAATCTGATTTGTAGCTGAATCGAATTGAATTTGGCAGAGATATTTGAATCGAATCTGATCTAACTAATTCCCAAGTTGAAGATATTGCACCTTCTTACAACCAATGGCGTAGCTAGGATTTCCTTTTGAGAGGGGGGAGGGCGATAATGTTTTTTTCAGGCGGGGGGGGGGGGGGTGCAGGTCGATATATTCCTCTGATAAATCTGATGGCCGTAAGTCTGAGGTGAGTCTAGGTATGGCCTTTCCCACTGGTGGGTGGTCGGGGCACTCCCTCAACCCCACAAATGAAAGGGTCATACTCACCCCACCTCAAGCCTACGGTATCATCCTTCCAGTCGTAGCGTTTTGGGGGAGGGGGTCCCCGGAGTAAGTTTTGAAAATTCAATACCCTCAGAGTGAATCTGGGGCCTTCTGGTGCTTTAATTTTCCTATTTTGAGGGAGGGGGGGGGGGTGGAGACTATAATTTTTAAGGGGGGTATGGCCCCCTAGCCCCCTCCCACCTAACCCCGACTCAGTCACTGCTTACAGCTTTGGAATATAGCAAATATTGTCCGTTTCAACTCCTGTATTGTATTCAACTGCGACTCGTCTGTTTGTGCAATACAATCAAAACGCGAAATAGCCTATTGCTGACACGGAATTAATTAGTTTCTGAAGTGAAACGTTCTTGAATTCTTCTTCAGTCATCAGATCTGATGATCGAAGGTAAGTTCAAGAGTAGCTACCTGGAACAATTTTGATAACATCTCGACTAGTCGAAAATTTCCGAATCGGCCCGAGTCGGATCGACTAGAATCGAATCAAATCATCGACACACGTTCGAAACGAATCGAATTGTGAAACTTCGGGGGGCTCAACCCATATATTAAGTGAGGCTGTATCCTCACCTAACGTGAAAGTATTTTTTTAAATGGGTGTATGAAAGAAGCATTGTCTTTGATTGTAACTGGTATGTTTCAGTTTCAGACAGATGACGTTTGCCGACAATGCATAAAATTGTCCAAAACATGTCTAAAAATGTTTGGAAGGGCCTGACGACCCTTTCACCCCCGCTTTATCTACGCCACTTGTTCTGTTTACAGCCAAGCCCAAGGAGAAAAAGAAATACCAATAAGGTCTTGCGACACTTCAAAATACGATTCGATTCGAATCGTTCCAATGATTCGATTCGATTCGATTTGAGTAACGCCGATTAGGAAAATTTCGTATCATCTAGATGCTCTCTCAATCCTACCAAGTGTCTCCTCTTGAACTGTTCTTCTAACATCAGGTCTCTTCTGCAGGGGACCCGGGGTCAATACTATAAAACTTTTACAATTGTATTAGTAGTAGGAGATGTATGGATCGTGCCTTATTGGCAGGACCTAGTGCAGGACATAGGAAGTGACGTCATGTCACGTGACCCAGTGGCGCCATGTTTGGTTTGTCATGTTAGCCCGCGTGAGCGGCCATCTTGTGATCGTGGTGATACGTGGTGTTAGTGCGCATGCGCAGCGCGTGTTGTGTGATACGTGTTTCCGTCATCCATTTTGTCTTCTGGAGGCTGCCATCTTGGTTTCTATGGTAGCACGTGGCTGCTATGTGACCTAAAACCTTCCTATAGGACAGTGATATGTTCGGAGGTATGTTCGATTGAATCGGAGTATCACGAATTACCACAAACAACCCGACAAGTTTTACTATTTCGAATTCTTTCAGAATTCTCTGCTTCTATATATTTATGCAATAGTTTCCATCCACCTGGACATGTTCCTTTGTACCGGAGTAGAGTAGAAGAGCCTATCCATTTGTTTGAATTGTTGAAGTCGAAGTGAACGAAGATCCATCACAACCAAGATCGAAGGGAACATAACAAAGTGAAAGAAGATCGAACTTAGTTGTGTTGGTTCTGTTCAAAATTCAGATCTGTCCAACCATTTGACCTTCGTTCGTGTTTCGTCTATTAAGTTGGGATGTTGCATGTAATATTTTCATTAGGATTGTATCCATTCAGGCGAAAAATTTTATTGTATCTATTGGGCGTTAAGATTAAGTCAAAGTTTGTAATGTTATGTTCACTTCGATCTTGGTTGTGTGGATCTTCGTTCTGTACCTTTGTTGTTTTGTTGTGGTTGTTATGTTTTATCAATTCAAGATGTTGTAATAATAATTGGATGTTATCAATCCCTTTCTATAACCCCGAGTGTTGATGTCAGATCACGGAATCCACATTTTACGAATCGGATAAAAATCTCAATTACGGAATGTCTTATTTCGCGCGTCTATATGTATACAGGGGAAATCTGACTAAACATTTTGAAAACCTGAGCGAAGGTATAGCTAGGAAGTAGTGATACAAATCAATATTAATGGATGATAGTTTAGTCAATAGTACTGGTACAAGGCCGCAATGGAACAAGACTGCTGTAGAAGCTAATGATAGGACAGATAGACCATAGACCAGTAGTGGTTTTTGGAGCTTTGTAGAACAGATGGAAGCGGCAGGTAAGACTACATGAAACTTCATTGAGGGATTACTCATGGCCCTCATGACCTCATACGACAAAAAGGGATTCTCCAAAAGGTATCCTCGATAGGTATCCTTAAATAATACAATACCAGGCCATAGGTATCGTCAAATACCGAAATGAGGCTAATACGGATAGTAAATGAGGCCTCATTGAGGGCTTTTGTTATGGCCCTCATGCCAGCAAAAGAAAATGAGGCTATGAGGGATAGTAAATGAGGCCTCATTGAGAGCTTTTACATAGCTCTCATGGCCTCATACGACAAAAAAGGGATTCCATAGCTACAGGCGTTTTCAAAAACAAACGGATTCCATGGGATATTGCTGCTAACCCTTTACCTAACCTGAAAAAGTAGACGACACTTGCAAAAATAATTCTTGAATAACTAATTTTTTTCATTTTTTGTCTCAAAAACATAGGTTATGACCCCTCGTTGGAACGAGCTCGTTCCAACGAGGGGTCATAACCTATGTTTTTGAGACAAAAAATGAAAAAAATAATGAAAATTAATTGGCGATTTTTGAGAATAGCGATGTCCGGTTTTGGCCGTTACGTTAGGTAAAGGGTTAAATACCGAGATGAGGCTAAGAGGGATAGTAAATTATACCTCATTGAGGGATTTTTTCATGGCCCTCATGCCCTCAAAGGAAAATGAGACTATGAGGGATAGTAAATGAGGCCTCATTGAGGGCTTTTACATAGCCTTCATGGCCTCATACGACAAAAATGTGATTCCATAGCCACAGGCGTTTTCCAAAAAGGGGTGCCGAAATTGGGGTGCCTGATGATATGGCTGTTAAATGTTGAGATGAGGCTAAGAGGAATAGTAAATGAGCCCTCACTGGGGGATTTTTTCATGGCTCTTATGCCCTCAAAAGAAAATGAGTCTATGAGGGATAGAAAATGAGGCCTCATTGAGGGCCTTTTACATAGCCCTCATGGCCTCATACGACAAAAAAGGGATTCCATAGCCACAGGCGTTTTCAAAAAAAAAATGGGATTCCATAGGATATGGCTGTTAAATACCGAAATGAGGCTAAGGGGGGGGGGGGGTAGTAAATGAGGCCTCATTGAGGGATTTTTTCATGGCCCTCATTGCCTCAATCGAAATGAGGTTAAGAGGGGCAGTAAATTAGATCCCATGGAGGCCATTTCTCATAGCCCTCATGGCCTCATACGACTAAAACCGGATTCAATAACCAGAGACGTTTCATAAAAAGTGATTCCATGGGACGTGGCCATTGGATATAGAGGTGATGAGATTCGGATTGTAATAAAGGGAGATGACTCTGCATAAAGATTATGGGGATGAAGCAATCTGATTGCTTAGTTAGAGCTAGGAAAGTGAACTGATTGGATCATCTGGAGAACAAGAACAAGATTAATCGGGTTAGGGTCAGAACTAACAAGAACAGACCAGAAAAGATAAATATAGTAACAATAAGCAAAACTTTTCAATGGATAGGCTCTTCTACTCTACTGGAGTATACTCCGGGACAGAGGAACATACCCAGGTAGATGAAAACTATTGCATTGATAGAAAGAAACAGAGAATTCTGAAAGAATTCGAAATAGTAAAACTTCCCGGGTTGTTTGTGATAATTCGTGATACTCCGATTCAATCGAACATACTCTCCGAACATACCCCTGTCCTATAAGAAGGTTTTAGGTCACATAACAACCACGTGCTACCATAGAAACCAAGATGGCAGCCTCCAGTAAAAAAATGGACGACGGAAACACGTATCACCCAAACAACACGCGCAGCGCATGCGCACTAAGACCACGTATCACTATGGGGATGACGTCACAAGATAGCCGCTCACGCGGGCTACCATGATAACCAAACATGGCGCTACTGGGTCACGTGTCACGTCAATTCCTAGGTCCTGAACTAGGTCCTGCCAATAAGGCACGATACATACATCTCCAACTTCTTGTATTTTCTAGAATTGTATTTTCTATAGTTATGACTTTAAATGGGTTTAAATGAACCATTGGCGTTTTCAAAGGTATGGCAATTTGCCATATCTTTTAAAATGCTAACGATTCATTTTAGTCTGTTGTATTAATAGGTTGAAAATACAATTCTAGAAAATACAACTGTAAAAGCATTATGCTATTGGCTCCTGGTGATAAAAGAAGAATTCAAGGCAAGTTTCGCTACCGAATTTTTTTTACGTTCTGGAATATTCCGCGTTTTAAATGATTGTCCAAAAAAGCGGGTTATCGTTGAATCCAATACTGAAGTGGAGACTGGCAATATTTGTGGTTGTAAGATGGTGCAATATCTACAACACGAAACCCTGTGAGTTTTCATTTTATTTCGATCCGTTTGGAAATATTCTGTCTGATTCGATTGAGGATTCGATTTAGGCATTAAATCCCAAGTACCGTTGAAGAAAACAATAGATATATCAGATATTTTCTTACACTTTCTTTTGTAGTAACTCAGAATGGATGAAGACGGAGAGAAGTTGTTCGAGTTTTCGTCTCGACCAGTCACTCCAGGGGAAAAGTCAACTAACGTCCCAGTAAAATTTCAAGTTGTAACGCGCACCAGTCCATGCATTGCGTCAGAATGTATTTCTGTCTCTTCGTCCGCCTCCTTACTCACGATACGAAAGGTGATTGCTCCAAAACTTCGGCACCATTTCGATAAAGGCTTTATTTTCCTCAGAAGAAACCGAGAGGTTCTATTTAGCCAAGAACACAGAACATCACTTTTTGATATACTACCAAAGGTTCCATTTCGGTTGAAACCAGCTGCAGATTTCCGGTTTCCTAATGTGAGGTACAAAGAGGTAAGATGAAGTTGTTGTTTCAGCATATGTGACCAGTGGTATAAACCAAGGGGTTGGGAGAATCGTCCGTTCCACCCATTCTTCTAAAAAAACTCAACCTTGTGTACACTCATACTTGAAATCTCAACAAAAATTTTCTAGTTATTCAAGAACGCTTTTATAAGTGTCGTCTGCAAGTCATTTTAGGTTAACCCTTTGAACCATGGTGGTTTTATCCTTGTCAGTTCAGAGGCAGCAATTGGGAAGAGTCCCTATTCATTATATGGGGGTAGACCAATTAATATTTTCAACGTGCAGCCTTTGGGCTGTACGTTGAAAATATTGCTTTTTCTACCAACACATTAACTTAGCAGCCATGTACTAAAGAAAATTATGACGTATCATGTTCCTGGTCCAGAAAAGTGACCTTCAGAATTCAAACAGTTTAGGGGTAAAATGGAAAACTTGGCTTGTATACGTACATTTGCTGATCTACGCGAAAATATGTGACGTTCCAGGGCAGGACATTCTCAGCTATATAAGGGGATATAATGTTTTTTGAAGTTCGCCTGGGAAAGCGAATGCCATCCGGTTAGAGCATTGGATTTGAAACGAAAGGTTGAGAGTTCGATCCTGACCCGCATAATTTGCCCTTGAGGAAGACATTTAATTCCGACCGCTCATTTGGGGCACGGCTCATTTGGGGCAGCGTTCTACACGTCGATAGCGTACTCGCCTTCAACCGCTGATAACTTTGCTTGTGCCGGATTAGTACACTGGAGATTGGAAAGTCTCGCAGTTTCTCGCCACTGCTCGATATTTGTCTCCAGTCTGACCCAGGCTGTTGGGAGTTTTGTTAAAGCCCAATAAAGAATGAACGAAATGTTGGTGCCCGCCTTCCATACACTTTCTTTTTGACACTTCTAGTTAACATCTCAGACTCAAGAAAATGGTGTTTCTAGGGATCCGGTCTTCAATATTTCACCCACCAACTCGAATCATGGTTGGCCTGGTGCAATTTGGACACTTTAAACCCTCTCTTAACCTTTCAATGAGTTTGCACTGTCACTGACATGCCAAAATAAAACAATGTGTACTTTCCTGTCTCTCCAGTGCAGGCGACGAAAAATTCTCATTTTACGGTCATAAATTTGATGTTCGAGCGGCACCTATTCTGAAAATAACTTTTATTATAATTTATCTAAACATTATCAAATTGGTATGGAAAGCCGTTTTCGTGATTTAGATGTTGAGTGACAATGAACCATGTATTCAAATTCTACATAAAAGTGGGGCGATCCAGTGACTACTAAGATGTTATGTCTTTTCGTTGTTCGCGATAATATTCGGTTAAAACGAAATATTACTTCAGAGTAACGAAATGATCTTTCGTTAACCCTTTACCCAAGGTAACGGCAAAAACTGGCCAAATCTATTCTCAAAAATCGCCGATTAATTTTCATTATTTTCTCATTTTCTCTCTCCAAAACATAGGTTATGACTCCTCGCTGGAACGAGCTCGTTCCAGTGAGGGGTCATGACCTATATTTTTGAGACAATAAATGAAAAAAATGAGGTAGTCAAGTTTCGTCTGCTTTTCATGTTAGGTGAAGGGTTAAAACCAAATAATATCGGTATCACCTGTCATTTCCCACTTTATACATATTTTTATATACTTTTTTACAGAGTATTACGGCAGTTAGTTGGTCTTGGTTGGATTCCACCGAGTTGACGATACCAGATCAGACAGGACCCCGTATGCGTCGTGTGGGACGGAATATGACAATCCATTTTAACTGTTTATTATATGACAGGGAATCATTCAAAATTGAATACGACCTCTCAAATGTAAATAAAAAAAAGAAAGTATGGATGTGTTCATTGCCAACCCACATGTGTTTGGGGTACCTGACAACCGCTACTTATTCCCAGTTCCTTATTCGACATCCGTTAGCAACCGATAACATCCGTTGATAACGGATATCGAATAAGGAATTGGGAATAACTAACGGTTGTCACGTCCGCCGTGAGTTTTCATTTCGCGTTTGTTGCGTTGTTGCTTCGAAAATCGGACGTCACGGCCGACCAGATGAGCCAAAGGAAACACGACATGTTTTAAGTGGCTCATGATCATCTAGTCTCGGAATCCGACATACCAGACCAACCACAGGGGCTCGTTACAAACAATGATTGAGGAATTAAATAATATTATAAAATAAGCATAACTGGATGCCCCCTAGTATATAATATATTAACAAAAGGGAGGACATACAATTCCTACCTCGATTTTTCAAACGGTTCAAAATATATTCTGCCTACGTTCGGCCATCGACTTCTGTGCTCCTTTTTTGTCAGGAAAAGGCTTATCTTCCAGACTGCACACATGTTTTCATCACATTAAAATAAAATCAATGCACAAAACATGTTTTATTGTCACTTTCCTTCGAAAAGAACTCTGGTGGTACCGGAAGCTCCTATATCCTAACAACAATATATATAATATACAATACGAAGTTCTCTAACATACTACGTGTCCAAAACTCTTCATTGTGGTCCAGAAATTCACTGAAATCACCCAGACCGAACAATATGCCAACCTTGTGTAATCTGTCCGCTCGAAAAGAAGACTCAAGTACTTTGGCTGAAAACATTAAAATAGACACTTACACTGGCAATTTAGTTGCAAACACACATAAGCCGTGATAAAAATAATAAAAGCACTTGTCGACACTCATTTGCCGAATATTTTTCACATAAATTCTCAAAACTGTTTGGGACAGACCCTCCCCGCCGCTGTCCGGCCTCTGAATATGGCAGAAATGACTGACAAAAACGAAACGCCGTTGCGGACGAAACGTTCGGGGCCGACTTTTCTTGGGGATGTGGTGATGAGACTCAACAGCTGAAAGCCGAGCTTCCGGTACCACCAGAGTTCTTTTCGAAGGAAAGTGACAATAAAACATGTTTTGTGCATTGATTTTATTTTAATGTGATGAAAATATGTGTGCAGTCTGGAAGATAAGCCTTTTCCTGACAAAAAAGGAGCACAGAAGTCGATGGCCGAACGTAGGCAGAATATATTTTGAACCGTTTGAAAAATCGAGGTAGGAATTGTGTGTCCTCCCTTTTGTTATTATATTATATATTAGGGGGTATCCAGTTATGCTTATTTTATAATATTATTTAATTCCTCAATCATTGTTTGTAACGAGCCCCTGTGTGTTATTATATTATATACTAGGGGGTATCCAGTTATGCTTATTTTATAATATTATTTAATTCGTCAATCATTGTTTGTAACGAGCCCCTGTGGACCAACTGACTGTTATAATAACTATGAATAACACCCGAGTCCATTTAAACTGAAGAAAAGATGCGAAAACATTATGAAAATATTTCTCGTAGCTTCAGGTATTTTGACTGTGGACCCGACGTCTCTGGAAATAATTTTCTATTTCATCTATGCGGGGTTTATTTTTTGTGATGAACCACTGAGATTGGCTAAATTCATATTTTATTTACAATTATTTTACACAGAAATTCGATTCTTATACTTTTTTAAATTTTCCTCACAAACTATTTCAACCCCACTCTCCACAGCATGTCATTCAACAACCCGCTCCATGCCATTCAACAAAGTTCTTAGTCAGTTTGTCACACCCCCCCCCCCCCCCATCCCTTACCGTCGAACATACCCCAATCGCAGACTACTAGTCACTGATCTCAACGCGGACACCTCTTGTAAACTAGTTCCAAACTGTTTTGGTATTAAACTCTTTTATGCTTATTTCAATCGTCAAAATAATATGGCAGCTCCTCTAGTTAGGACTGATTACATGAAGTATAGGACAATGGAATATTCTCGTAGAGGAACATCTCAAGCTGTTAGGAGACCATAAACTTCATTTGCAGCAGTGAAGATCTCCGCACCCTGGAGCCTCTGCCTGAAAAAAATCATAACTGAGTCTGAGCCCTGCATGAGTTACACACCAAATCATGGCCATTGTTCGATATCCTACGACCCACCCCTCCAACAAACACACATACACAAGAAGAAAAACTATCTTCGCCACTGAGAAAAAGGTCAACTTCCCGTTGCCGCCACAATGTACCGTAGAGTTATTGATGAATCGCATCGCTTGCTCTTTCTCGGCGAACCAGGTTCCTGATTGATCGTTGCTAACACAATGTATTTACTGTTCTTGGTCGAAGAATGAAAAGACGCCGGTTCTCACTCAGCGTTAGTTTATAGAGTAACTAAATATAGATTGTGCTTGAGGGGAGACATTTCATAACAATTTGCTAGTTTTGATACCCAAGGCATTTTACATGGACGATAAGTGTTCTGTTCCCTCTCACAGTTGTTAGACGCGCCTGTATGCGAATTTCTGTGTCATTTCCACAGATAGATTCATTATCTTTTTGACCGATATTTGCACCTTCCATATATATACCACCGATAGTTAGCGTGGGCGATTTTTTGCGGAATACTACTTTGAATGTGAAGCTTTATATCACACCTGACCAGTATGAGAAAATACTTTATTACACATCCATTAAAATTTAAACCCTTGTATTTAACGGAATCGCCGCTATGACATAAATGTTTCTGTATCCAACTGGTGATGTACAAGCCGGAACTTTTTTCCCAGCACCGTTTATACTACCTTCCTTTCCCGCCGAGTCATTAGTTACGGTTCGAAAAGTTTCCAAATTTCGTTGTACAATTATCGATCGTCTTTCGCGTATGTGAAAATGAAAACGTCCGAAACAAATATGACTACGCCATTCTAACTAGTTCGTTATGTAAAACACCCACCGATTCAAACGTACATCGCGTTCTTTCTATTTATTTCCAAATATAAAATCATACTTCAAAAGAAAACCCGGCCTGAGAAAATTATTTTAAAATAATCTTCATCTTTTTAACCGTATCAATTCTGAAACTGCCAATGGGAGTAGATATAAATTAAGATTCGAGCTCAGAAAAGATGCATTTCGAGCTTACAATGGGAATTCCCATTGAAACATTTTCGAGCTCAGCTAAAATAGGACTTAGTGAATTTTTACCTGAGCTCGTATTTCGGTTAAGATTAAATAATAAAGGAAATAAACTCGAAGTGAGCTCGAAGGAGACGATCTTTTTTCAATGTAAATTTCCATAGAAAATTGCAAAAGTGTCAAGATCGCTGGCAGAGGATATTTGCGAAAACGACCTTTTCTGCACACCACTCAGTGCTATTTTCTAATAAAGATTTGCAATGGGCTCCCTTCATTCACACCTCCACAAGTGAGCTCGAACAGACGAAGCCGAAAAAGGTCTCTTCCAGTGGAAAATTCCCATTGAAATTTGTAATGCGCGATTTTCTGGACACCGCCAGAATGACGAGTTTCGACACAATGTGGTTTTGCCACATGTTATTCCCAATGGGAATTTTGTTATATTAGCCCAAGAACATTAGGTTTCACTAGGGAAAAAAATCGGAGAAAGCTGATTTTTTCAGGGAATGTCGAGTACATGTCACTGAACGATTAGACAAAAGTCCCCTAAAATCCCAGTTGAGCTTTTTTTTCTACAGTCTTTTTTCGAAAACGCGTTTGAAAAAAATAAAAAAAAATCGCACGAACTTTGTAACCTCGAATTGATCCAACTGTATTTTTTGTTTACGCGTATTTCGAGCTACATAATGTCTAATATACATTTACCTAGAGGAAAATGTGCATTCTGTGACAATTTCTGCGAAAAATTATTGAAAATTCACAAAAAAGTATCGGATTTACGCAAAAAATGACGATTTTTAGTCGAGTTGTGACGAAGTCAAACTCGACTTATAGTTTGGTGAATGGCGGGCGGGCGGGCGGGCGGGATGATAACTTGATAGTGGTTCAACTCACATTCATTAAACTTCACACGTAGGTTGGTCTTGGTGGGAGGAAGAACCCTATTGATTTTGGACATGCTAAGTCGAAGGTCAAGGTCACAGTGACCTTGAACGTAGTAAATCTTAAACAATTGGTTTCCGGATGATAACTTGATAATGGTTCCACTCACATTCATGAAACTTCATAGGTAGATTGGCCTTGGTGAGGGGAAGAACCCTATTGATTTTGGACTCGCTACGTCAAAGGTCAAGGTCAACGTGACCTTGAACATAGTAAATCGCAACAATTCCTTTCCGGATGATAACTTGATAGTAGTTCAACCTACATTCATGAAACTTCATAGGTGGGTTGGCCTTGGTGCGAGGAAGAACTCTATTGATCTTGGACTCACCAGATCAAAGGTCAAGGTCACAGTGACCTTTAGCATAGTATATCGCAACAATTGGTTTCCGGATGATAACTTGATAGTGGTTCAACCTAGAGTCATGAAACTTCATAGGTGTGTTGGCCTTGGTGCGAGGAAGAACCCTATTGATCTTGGACTCACCAGGTCAAAGGTCACAGTGACCTTGAACATAGTATATCGCAACAATTGGTTTCCGGATGATAACTTGATAGTGGTTCAACCTAGAGTCATGAAACTTTACAGGCGTGTTGGCCTTGGTGCGAGGAAGAACCCTATTGATGTTGGACTCACCAGGTCAAAGGTCAAGGTCACAGTGACCTTGAACATAGTATATCGCAACAATTGGTTTCCGGATGAGAACTTGATAGTGGTTCAACCTAGAGTCATGAAACTTCATAGGTGTGTTGGCCTTGGTGCGAGGAACTGTTGTCACAACTCGACATTGGATCGGTGATCCTGAGCGGCATTTTCCTAACGGATTTGCCCAAAGTGTCGTAGTACAGAACGGGATGTTAGTTGGACAGACGATAAAAAATCCACCACCATTTGAAGACTTTTATCATTACTTACAAAATAGACATTATGGAAGACCCCCTCTGCTTCTGGCCGAGTTCCCCTTTTGGCATAAAATTCGTCAGCATGAGAACTCAACTATTTTCGGGCTTGGGACCGAACAGACACGTCTGTGTCTGGCAGCATTAGATCAATAAATAATATTTACAGAATGTACAAAAATCAATAAATAATATTTACAGAATGTACAAATCAATCAACATGGATTAAGTTACATTGACTATTATCAACGCTATATACAGAAATGACATGACCTATATACATATTATTCATCGAACTCAGAAATTTCCGACAGGACAGTGTTTCTGTGGTTGTTACAAGAATCCGAACTGCAATTACACAAACCTGAGCAAGAGAGTCCTGCCTTCTTACACCCACACCTTTTTGTACAAGCACTCTTGCAACCACAACTGATCAGATTCAGTAGGTTATCGGGGGCACATGGCTTTGTGGCTGCAGTCGGTACAAGAAGTCCATTGTCTAGCGACCACCCCCAATCCGTCGGAGGAAGCGAAGTGCCCAGCCATTGTTGGACCTGGAGATAACATCTGTAGACATGTTGTTGTGCAGCATCGCTGCTTGGTGGGAGTGAGGCTAGGTCGATGGGTTTATTCAGTTTAGATTTTGCTACATAACGCTTGTAAGTGACATATCCATATTGGTCGAGAGAGGAAACAGTTTTACTCCCGTATAAGATCAGGAGAAGTTGTTCCCCGGCAGCGGCTACTGCACTTGGTGTACTGTCATCCGCCAAAATTGTGTTGACATACTGTTGTGAGTCGCTAGTAACATCGGAGACAATTGTACTGAATACTTTCTTCTTACCAACTCGAAGGAGTGCAGAAGTAGTGTCACAACCACTTATAGAATGTGCTACAAGGAGGTTGCTTCTATGGTCACCCATTTTGGTTGCTATTTCACTAACTGAAACTAGTAAGTTTGGGGTAATGGAATACATTATGTGAATATTACATCCCGGTTGAACTCGAGAGGTAAGAATGACTAACAAGTCTGTGTCTGTTCCCACAACGACAACATTGTTGTCATCTTGAGCGATGTCAAGTGCAGTTTCGGCTATCAGTACATCAGCATCAGCCTCGGCCTGCTTGAATATTGATAGCAGATAGCTCCTGCATTAGAAGATCGATCAGTTGGGTTTTGTTCTTGGCATTTGCAAGGAAATCGGATTGGGGTGTGGTGGCTGGTAACTCGGGTGAGATATTGATATCAATGGAATACCTGTCTTTAGATCTACGGGCTTGTTCCATGCCCTTTGTCGACATTGTACAAGCATAACCATCAAAAACAACCACGACGTTCGCCCCAAAATGTCTCACTAGATAATTGGAATATGATGTACATATGTCCTTATATGACGACTGTTTAGGCCATACAACTGCCCTCAATAAAAATCCACCATCTACAACAAACAGAGAATGTTCTGGGATTTTAGTTTGCTCGGAACCGTATGTTTTGAGGATCTTACCGAGCGTGCTTTTCTGTGTCTTCCTCATTCCAGCAGAATCAAACAGTGCTGGTGGTTTCGGGGCGAGTTCATATTTGAGATACTCTTCCATCTCTGCTTGTGACTGAATAACACATGTGATGCGGTTGAACAGAATTGTGGGGTCAATCACTACCTTACTTCCACGGACTTTGATGCTATTTGCCATCGATGCGAAAGACTTCACAGTGTCAACACGTCGTAGTTTGATGCTGTTGAACGTTTTGCTTACAACATTCGATACGCAACATTCACCAATTTTGCGAACTTGGTCACAGTTCACAGTTTCGTCGGCCACAAGCCCGGTCGCTATAGAGACTAATTGTAGTGGATCTCTATTCTGAAAGGGGGAATGCACTCTGAGCCAGTTCAATAATTTGGTGATATCATTGGCATCAGTCAATTGTGAACTTTGACGGAGATCCCGATGTTGTTCGCCATGACCAGTGTGAACATGAACAAAATTTTCGAGAGCATTACATATCGGAAGGCAAAGAGGTAGTCCATGTACCCATTTCGCAACAGTGCTATCGGTTATTCCCCTGCCATGTGTGAGACCACCAGGGAGCTTGAACATTCTCATTAAACACTGCTCTATGGTCTGATCAGAATATATCCCGTCCCAGAATTAATCTGAGCGCCTTATGGTAAAGTAACCTTTCTCAGTGAACAACTTCAAATCATCCTGTTGCATTATTTCTGTTAGCTCATTCATCTGCTGCAAATAGAGATGAGAACTTTTTGCGTATGCAAAATGACCACCTGCGTGAAATACTGGAATCATATTGCGAACACAATATGTGTGGAGTTCCCAGTCGCCTGTGCGCTCTGCTCTCAAGAACAACTGGAGAAGACCTATTTGCTCGTAGTATTGTACCCAAAGCTTTCCTGTGCGTCTTACGGACGCATTCTGGAGCAGTTCGTGTAATTTTGACAGTAGATGGTTGACACTTTCTTGATTGACAGCGTCAGCTGTTGTACAGTCACCTCTGGCAAGTCCACAGAATATTTCATTGACTTCTGTGCAGTCTATGTTATCTAGTGTTCGGCTTTCTTCAAACACAAGTTTTGTAATGGCAATTTGTGTCAGCAAATGGGCACGAACTGCTCTTGAATATGCATGACCACTGATCAAATGATGGATTGACCCACCAGCATAAACAGTCCCCCAAAGTTCATCCAAGCCGCTACCAGCCATGATCGAACCACTTGCCCCTAAATATGACATAATCATATGGAAGCCGCCGAGTCTAACGAAAACTTTTGTCAACTTATCTGACGAAGACACAATCTCCACTGCTTTGATATAAAGTGGTTGGTCAAACGTCACTGGACAAACGTATAATGCGGTATTTGAATGAGAAAAGTCGATGCCGTTTGAATTTGAGTTTAGGGGGTATGGTTAATATTTCACACGTTTCACCAGTTCATTATGGAATAAATGACTATTGTTATATATCCTTATAAAGCCACTGCTTTTCTGCAATTTTTGATATATAATTTAACTCCCAAAGTAGTCGTAGATTTCATTTAATGGACGTTGTGTACCGTTGTGTGTATGAAAACAATAAATTTTTTTTCGTAATTTTGTACATTTTCGTGAATATTTCACCATTGAGTGTGAGGATTGGTACAAAGTTGGCATTTTCTGTTGGGGATATGTATTCTCAATATAATTCAGCACGATATTTATGATTCTCACCCTACTAAGGCGAATAAGAATGAAAAATATGGAGCTGGGTCGAATTTTTTTTTTCATCAAAAAAAACGCTATAACTGAAAAAGCTCAACTCGGATTCGCGGGGACTTGTCACACTTTATCCGCAATGTGTGTCCCGGAAACATATAAAATAATCAGCTTTCTCCGATTTTTTTCCTTACTTTCTCATTTTTATGTCTAATGTGCCTGGACTATATTTGCAATTGATGTTTCATCGCCAAGTCGAAATTTAAAGATGGGAACTCGACCTTTTAAGGGCGTTTTCATTATTTTTTTTGTATACTGGAGTACATATAATATTGCTTTTTGATTGATATCACTCTTCTTCAATGGTAAAAAATCCGAGAAATGATTACTTTGAAATGTTTTCTTTGTTTAATTCTAATTTATTTTTTCTTACAATATTATCATTTTGTCAGATATTCTGAATTTTTTTAGGCATTTGGAAGGCAGTTAGCGTGCAATGAAAGGCTTCAGCGTGAAAAGGTAAAATGTGGTGATCGACTCTTCCCGGGAGTGGGTCTGATGGGCATCAAAAGCTCATGTTTTAGAAAGGTTGTCGCGTGATGCATCATTTTAAAGGTTTCGACGTGAGTAGTCCGAATATTTGGTATTTGTGTCTCCCGGGGGGAGGGTGGGGCTGATGGATGAGCCCCCAAAAATTAAGTTTTTGAAAGATAGGGGTGTCATACATCATTTAAAGGTCTCGGCTTGAATATTTCTGAAGTATCCGACCCTCCCCTAGGGGGTGGAGATGAGTGGTGGGGCCTCAAGTCTCAAGTTTTAGAAAGGTAGTCGTGTGATACATCATTTTAAAGATCTTGATTTGAATATTTCGAATATAAAGTATCCGACCCTCCCCGAGGGAGTGGGGCTGAGGGGTGGCGCCTCAAATCTCGAGTTGTAGAAAGGTAGTCGTGTGATACATCGTTTTAAAGGTCTCGACTTGAATATTTCGAATATGAAGTATCCGGCCTCCCCGAGGGGTGCGGCTGAGGGGCATAAAAAACTAATCACTTGCCCGGACGTTTTGTCATATTCCACTCTATGAGGTAGTAATAGCAGCCTCTTTGTCGCTATGCATTCACAAATCACTTGCTCGAAAGTTTGTCATGTTTCAATCTGCAGTTAAATGTTTACTCTGACGCAGTATATTCACATGTCTCTTACCTGAAAGTTGGTCATGTTTCACTCTCCCTAAATGTTGTTGTAATAGCAGTCAGATAATTCCATCTCAGTACGTTCGCGAATCACTGGCCAAATGTTTGTCATAAGTAGTATGTCTCGCACGTTTGAGGGAAAGTTTGCCGGATCTCATTGCCGGATCTCATGTGACGTCATAGTCACGTGACGTAGTGGCGCCATGTTGTGTTGTCATGGTAACCCGCGTGAGCGGCCATGTTGTGACGTCATCTCCATAGTGATACGTGGTGTTAGTGCGCATGCGCAGCGCGTGTTGTTAGGGTGATACGTGTTTCCGTCGTCCATTTTGTATACTGGAGGCCGCCATCTTGGTTTCTATGGTAGCACGTGATTGCTATGTTACCCAATTGTTCTGTAATAAGACGGGGTATGTTCGGAGGGTATGTTCCTTTGTAGAAGAGTAAATCTAATTACCACAAACAACCCGACAATCCTTCCAAATCACCAAAATCCACCCGAACTTTTACTATTTCGAATTCTTCCAGAATTCTCTGCTTCTATCTATATATGTAATAGTTTTCCTCTACCTAGGCATGTTCCTTTGTTCCAGAGTATACTCCAGTAGCGTAGAAGAGCCTATTAGTTGGAACAGTTTACCTTATTATTACTATATTTAGCAATTTCTGGTCTATTCTTGTTAGCTCTGACCATATTCCGTGTACTCTTGTTGTTTCATTTATCTAACTAACCAATCAGACTGCTTGATTTCCCATAATGCAGTTATCTCCCCTGTGTATAATAAAAGCCTATATCCAATGGCCATATCCCATGGAATCCCATTTTGGGGAAACACCCGTGACTATAGAATCCCTTTTCTGTCATATGTGCTTATGTGAAAAAGCACAATGTGACACAATGTGCCCTAGCACAAAGGCACATGCTTTATGTGCCGATATGTGCTTATGTGAAAAGGCACAATGTGACACAATGTGCCCTAGCACAAAGGCACATACGGGTATTTGAGGATACCTATGTCCTGGTATTGTATTATTCGAGGATATCTACTAGAGAATCCCTTTTTTGTCATATGTGCTTATGTGAAAAAGCACAATGTGACACAATGTGCCCTAGCACAAAGGCACATGCTTTATGTGCTTATATGTGCTTATGTGAAAAGGCACAATGTGACACAATGTGTCCTAGCACATAGTCACATACGGGTATTTTAGGATACCTGGTATTATATTATTTGAGGATACTAGTTGGACTTTACATCCGGGTACTTCATGCTACATCCGGGTACTTCCGTTGGGAAAGGTATAAAAGGGGTGTTGGTACGCAAATAAATTCATTTGTGTCCTGACCGTCGTCGAGTGAAGACATGTTACCAGTTCGATGCAGATACTGTTCCAAGTTATTTTCAAGATCGGATAATGCTCGAAGACACGAAAAGGACCATCGTCGTCTCCACTGCAGATATTGTACTAAGTTGTTCGCACAGCCATACAATAGGAAGAGACATGAAGAACATAACTGTACAAGAAGAAGAGAAGAGGAGAGAGATACTGGACTGACTGACCAGAATAAAGCACTTTTAGAATTTTTACGGGATGCTGACAAGGAGGAAATCGATGCCGTTCTACGTGCTGCTGATGAAGATTTTATTACCTGTTTATGCAAATGTGCTACCAACATTCTCGAAGATAAGATACCACTGAATTTAGCTGAATTTGATGAACTGCGAAAATACGAACATGTATTGAAGCTGCTAACAGATGATGGAATTTATCCAGATATCAAAAGATGTATACTACGAAAGAGTTGCTTTCTCTCAGCGCTTATCAACCCAGTCCTAGCTCTGAAAAAAGTATAAAAGGAGTGTTGGAGTGAAAATAAATTCATTTGTTCTACGACCACGAAAGAGTACAGTCATGAAAGTCCATTGCTGCAGATATTGTGATAAAGAATTCTCCAGGAGCTTCACACGTAAGAGACATGAAGAGGATTACTGTCCCATGAAGAAATCGGAAACATCGAGCAACACTACAAGATTAGAAAGAAATTTAGATACACTGCGCATCCTATCTGATGCGAATCGATATGAAACCAAGACTATGCTGAAGATGGCCAGTGATGATTTGATAGAATGTATATGTGATTGTGCTTCAAACATCTTGACGGGCGCAGTGCCTATAACCAAATCTGAGAGAGCAAAGCTGATTCCACACAAGTACGAAATAAGGAGAATTGCCTCACCAAAGAGAGAACTATCTTATCGGAAAAGAAGACGCATCATACAGAAAGGAGGGTTTTTAGGAAAGTTGATCAAACCCGTCATCAATGCTCTGTCCGATATCCTATAAAAAGGTCGTGCTCATAAGAAATTTGTTATTTGTAATCTGACCTTCGAAGAGAGCGGCCACAATGCAATCCAGCTGTGCACCAAAAAATTGGTCAAGAGATTCGGACCCTGATGAATCGTCGGAACTATCAGAAGATATGGAATATGAAGAAGAAGAAGACGACGAAGAAGAAGACGTTTCTATGATGGGAGGTATCGTTCAAAGTGCCTTTGACAAATACCAAAACGATTTTGACAACCTCATGAACAAATATATCGAAGATGGAATGGATAGTGAAGATGCAGTTGAAACAGCATATAGAACACTTCAAAAGAATGTTAGAGAAGCCATTAGTGAGAAATACATTTATACCCTTGAGTACATTCGAAATTTTTGCAACGACTCAATTCACAAGAAAATTCAAGAAACTGCCAAGCGTCTTCGTGAAGAAGAAGATTTTGACTTTGAAGAATCCCAGAAATATGCCTTGGAAAAGCGAAGATTTCTGTTCGACAACCTTATGACAAACTACTCATTCCGAGTAGATGATGATGAAGAAGAAGACGATTAGAAAAAAAGTATAAAAGGAGTGTTGGTATAAAAATAAATTCATTTCCGTTTTGAACGTCGAAGAGTGAAGATGTCTGTGTCAACAACGGTGCTCAGATTCAAAGATGACTTACATATACAGATCTTCAAGAATGATGCTGGATTAAAGCTGACATCCCAGGAACTGACCCAAGTGAATCGTGTGGTAAATGAAGCCAAGAGAAAAAATCTAGACATGGATGCTGATGGAAAGAAACAAAGATGTGTGGATACTGGCCGATCAGTAAACAAAAGAATAAAGACAGAACTGACTCCCAATACAAACAAGAATGAAGTTACTACTGCGAACAATGTTTCTACAGAAACAAAGAAAGATGTTTCCACTAAGGACGAAGTTTGTACTGAAGACAAGAAAAAGATGCCAGGTCCCACAAGGAAAGAAGTTACCACTACGAATGAAGTTACTACTGAATTCAAGAAAAAGATGCCAGCTCCCATAAAGAAAGAAGTTACCACTACGAATGAAGTTACTACTGAAGATACGAAGGATGTTTCCACTCAAACCACAAATGAAGTTACTACTAAGAAGACTGAAGTTACTATTATGAAACAGCTAGAGAAAGAGGAACCCAAAGATGCCAGACAGGAAATTAAAGCAACCAACAAAGCCAAGTTATCAAATGAGAGAATGTGTTTTATCAAGAACCTAGCTATGCAATGGGATGAAGCTCCAGCCCACAAGAAGATGAAATGGTTAGCCCATGCAAGAAGAACTACAAAGAGAAATGCCTTGAGACATTGAATTGTATACTTGAATAAAAGAAATTAAAATTTATATTCAGTGTTGTTTGTTTTTTATCAACTACCCCAACGGAAGTACCCGGATGTAGCATGAAGTACCCGGATGTAAAGTCCAACTAGTATCCTCAAATAATATAATACCAGGTATCCTAAAATACCCGTATGTGACTATGTGCTAGGACACATTGTGTCACATTGTGCCTTTTCACATAAGCACATAAAGCATGTGCCTTTGTGCTAGGGCACATTGTGTCACATTGTGCTTTTTCACATAAGCACATATGACAAAAAAGGGATTCTCTAGTAGATATCCTCGAATAATACAATACCAGGACATAGGTATCCTCAAATACCCGTATGTGCCTTTGTGCTAGGGCACATTGTGTCACATTGTGCCTTTTCACATAAGCACATATCGGCACATAAAGCATGTGCCTTTGTGCTAGGGCACATTGTGTCACATTGTGCTTTTTCACATAAGCACATATGACAGAAAAGGGATTCTATAGTCACGGGTGTTTCCCCAAAATGGGATTCCATGGGATATGGCCATTGGATATAGGCTTTTATTATACACAGGGGAGATAACTGCATTATGGGAAATCAAGCAGTCTGATTGGTTAGTTAGATAAATGAAACAACAAGAGTACACGGAATATGGTCAGAGCTAACAAGAATAGACCAGAAATTGCTAAATATAGTAATAATAAGGTAAACTGTTCCAACTAATAGGCTCTTCTACGCTACTGGAGTATACTCTGGAACAAAGGAACATGCCTAGGTAGAGGAAAACTATTACATATATAGATAGAAGCAGAGAATTCTGGAAGAATTCGAAATAGTAAAAGTTCGGGTGGATTTTGGTGATTTGGAAGGATTGTCGGGTTGTTTGTGGTAATTAGATTTACTCTTCTACAAAGGAACATACCCTCCGAACATACCCCGTCTTATTACAGAACAATTGGGTAACATAGCAATCACGTGCTACCATAGAAACCAAGATGGCGGCCTCCAGTATACAAAATGGACGACGGAAACACGTATCACCCTAACAACACGCGCTGCGCATGCGCACTAACACCACGTATCACTATGGAGATGACGTCACAACATGGCCGCTCACGCGGGTTACCATGACAACACAACATGGCGCCACTACGTCACGTGACTATGACGTCACATGAGATCCGGCAATGAGATCCGGCAAACTTTCCCTCAAACGTGCGAGACATACTACTGTCATATTCCACTCCACTGGAATGTGGAAGTAGTCAGATCTATACGCTGTCACAATACCTTCGCGAATCGCCCTTGTAAAAAATTATTCCTCTTCAATCGACTCGTAAACTTAATACTATATTCACAAAAAGTGAATGAGATCTGCGAGTAGTGTCGAGCTTCTGGTTAAAGAGTAAAAATGAAAGTCTTCAACGCGTATAGGTAAAATTGTTAAAGAGTAAAAATCGTTGTGTTCGATTGTTTTTAGGGGATGTATAGCTTCCTCAAAATGTTTCAGTGAAGACGTCGCGTTAGTGTTTTGGGATTCCTTCCCAAGATGATTTATTAGACAGTTTAACTCATAGAAGCCGGGGAATCAGAATGAATTTATTGAACATGAAATACCGCGACAAACTTACAGTAAGCAGGTGCTTCTAGTCAAATGTCGTCTGCCTATTCAGGCAGACGACACTTGACTAGAAGCACCTGCTCAGTGTTTAATTTTCCCCCAACCCTAAGATAGCCGAACCGTCACAGCCATATTACCTGCCGTATTACATCACAGGCAAGAAAACTAGACTCCAGGCTTCCAAGAGTTAATGCATTACTATACTTTCACTCATCTCATTTGAATTTGAGCGTGGTATCAAGCTACACTGCAGCAATGAAAATCCCCTCTCTCATTTGACAGATCTCCTTCGAATCTGTCGAATCAACCACATCCGTTGAACAGTCACACTACAAAAATCTGTATTCGTCTCTCACAGACTGATTGGAATAAACAATGACATCATGCGGTTGCAAATGTCTCTCATCTGAGAGTTTTCCTTCAAATCAATCGCATCCGAAGAAGAGACACTGGAAAACACCAACGGAAGAATATATGTTTTCTTTTGCAGTTTCTGTCATTTAAGACTGTTTCACATACGAGACACAACCGCCAAATCAATGAAATCCTTTGATCAAGCTAGAAAAATTACACGATTTCACACATTGCCACATGTTGGAGAGTGTTTAGTTCGCATCGCCTAAGGGTTTGACGATCTTACCCCACACCACCCACTCAAGGAGGGTCGGATACTTCATATTCGAAATATGTAAGTCGAGACCTTTAAAATGATATATGACACGACTACCTTTCTAAAACTTAATTTGTATGTCCTCAGCCCCCACTCCCTCGGTGAGGGTTGGATACTTCATATTCGAAATATTCAAGTCGAGACCTTTAAAATGCTGTATCACACGACTACTTTTCTAAAATTTGAGTTTTGTGGCGTCACCCCTCAGCCCCACCCCTCGGGAAAGGTCGGATACCTCATATTCGAAATATTCAAGTCGAGGCCTGTAAAATGATGGATGACACGCCTAACTTTCTAAAAATTGAGTTTTTGGGGCCCACCCCTCGGCCCCACCCCCTCAGGGAGACACAAATACCAAATATTTGGACTACACGCGTCGAGACCTTAAAATGATGTATCACATGACAACCTTTCTAAAACTGGAGACTTGAGGCCCCACCCCCTCGTGGAGGGTAGGATACTTCATATTCGAAATGTTCAAGTCGAGACCTTGAGAATGCTATATCCCACGACTACATTTCTAAAACTTGAGTTTTGTGCCCCCCCCCCCCCCCCCCCCTCAGCCCCCACCCCCTCGGGAAGGGACAAATGCCAGTTTGGGACTACATGCATCGAGACCTTTAAAATGATGTATCACATGGCAACCTTTGTAAAACATGAGTTTTTGATGCCCGTTAGACCCAACCCCGAGAAGAGTCGTCCACTCGAATTTACCTATACACGTTGAAGCCTTTCATTTGATGATAACTGCCTTCCTAATACCTAAACAAATTTTTCAGAATATCTGATAAAGTAATAAAACTGGAAGGAAAAGTAAATTAGAATTAAACAAAGAAAACATTTCAAAGTAATCATTTCTCGAATTTTTTGCCATTAACGAAGAGTGACATCACTCAAAAATGCACCTTTTATTTGTACACCTATATATAGAAAAGATAATGAAAACGTCCTTAAAGGTCGAGTTCCCATCTTTAAATTTCGACTGGGCGATGAAACATCAATTGCAAATATAACAAAATCGCCACTGGGAATAATATGGGGCAAAATCACATTGTGTCGAAACTCGTCATTCTGGCGTCGCGTATTATAAATTAAAATAGGAATTTTCCACTGGAAGAGACCTTTTTCGGCTTCGTCTGTTCGAGCACCCTTTGAGAAAATTGCACTGATTGGTGTGCAGAAAAGGTCGTTTTCGCAAATATCCTCTGCCAGCGATATTGACACTTTTGCAATTTCCTATGGAAATTTACATTGAAAAAAGATCGTCTCCTTCGAGCTCACATCGAGTATATTTTCATTTTATTTTCCCCCTTTGGATTAACCTAACCGAAATACGAGTTCAGGTGAAAATTGACTAGCTGAGCTCGAAAATGTTTCAATGGGAATTCCCATTGTGAGCTCGAAATGCATTTTTCCTGAGCTCGAATGCTTAATGTATATCTACTAATGGGTTTTCAGTGGAATATCGGGAACAGTGATGGAAGATTCAATTACCCTTGAACGTGCTTTCTACTTCATATTAGAAATGAAAGGGGGTTTTTGTCACTTTATTGGAGTGTGAATGTGGGATGGGCGTATTCATACATCAAGCGACTGATAATTTATTACAATTCGTATAATTTATTTTAGAGTAGTTGATTGTGCTATAAAATACCCAGAAGCGTTCGAAGTATCCGCCATTTATATACTGCTCACAAACATCTGCACATTTATTCATAAATGGTAAATGTATTGATCAAACTGGATTATGTTATTTGTTATTGGGGTTTAATGGCAATTTTCAAAGTATGTGTCATTCCGTGCTAAACGCTTCCATGTGTTGAAGAAGCCGGAGTGGCCAAAAAGAACCCCTGAGCAATAGTGTGAAACTGTCGAACTGTCCAAATAACTATCTCGACACCAGCAGGGTTACCATGGGTTGAAGGCAAGTGCACCGGTGGCATACCGCGCGGACCATAGACGTACACCAGGTCGAATGCACACTTTCCCTCAATCAATGCCAACCCTGCTTGTGAGTGGATAGTAATTGTATTGGACGTTATTCAGTTCGTCGGGTAGTCCGACTTCCTCCACACAAAAAAAAATTGTCCGATACAATATGATCCAGGCAGTTGAAAGTGTCATTAAACCCTAATGAAAAAATTAAACCACTCTAAAATGTACAGGTTTAACCTTGATTGAACAAATATGAAGAGGTGTAGGAGTGATCCTTTACAAAATGTGAGTAGACTTTCACTGCAGTCGTATCAACAAACCTTAGTAGTATGTCTCGTACCTTTGGGGTCATAGTTGCAGGACCTCGGTGCAGGGCCTCGGAAGTGACGTCATGTCACGTGACCTAGTGGCGCCATGTTGTGTTGTCATGATAACCCTGGCCTGGTATTGTATTATTCGAGGATACCTATCGAGGATACCTTTAGGAGAATCCCCTTTTTGTCATATGAGGCCATAATGGTCCTCATAACCTCAAAATTCAATGAGGCCACGAGGGATAATAAATGAGGACTCATTGAGGGCTTTTACATAGCCCTTATGGCCTTATACGACAAAAAAGGGATTCCATAGCCACGTGTGTTTCCCAAAAATGGGATTCCATGGGATATGGCCATTGGATATAGAGGTGATGAGAATCGGATACGACTTCGTTGTAATAAAGGGAGATAACTCTGCATACAGATTATGGAAAATCAAGCAATCTGATTGGTTATAAATGATCTAGATATATGAAACAACAAGAGTACTTGGAATAGGGTCAGAACTAACAAGAATAGATCAGAATAGCTAATTATAGTAATAATAAGTAAAGCTGTTCCAACTAATAGGCTCTTCTACTGGAGTATACTCCAGAACAAAGGAACATGGCCAGGTAGAGGAAAACTATCGCATATATAGATAGAAGCAGAGAATTCTGAAAGAATTCGAAATAGTAAAAGTTGGGTGGATTTTGGTGATTTGGAGAGATTGTCGGGTTGTTTGTGGTAATTAGATTTACTCTTCTAGAAAGGAACATACCCTCCGAACATACCACGCCTTATTGCAGAAAAATTGGGTAACATAGCAATCACGTGCTACCATAGAAATCAAGATGGCGGCCTCCAGTATACAAAATGGACGACGGAAACACGTATCACCTTAACAACACGCGCTGTGCATGCGCACTCACACCACGTATCACTATGGAGATGACGTCACAGGATGGCCGCTCACGCGGGTTACCATGACAACACCACATGGCGCCACTAGGTCACGTGACATGACGTCACTTCCGAGGTCCTGCACCGAGGTCCTGCAACTATGGCCCCAAACGTACGAGACATATTACTAAACTTTGTGCAGACGACCGTTTTACTATTTGCAACTTGTGCTGAAGCATGTGATCCGAATAATAAACGTGTCCGTTTCGATCCGCTTTGGGTGTATTTTGGTCCGATTCTGGCGCTTCTCGTCTTCTCGTTTCGGTCCTTTTTTGTCCCCCCCCCCCCCCCCCCCCCCCCACAGCTTTCAACTTCAGTCTCTGGAGCGCACAGTGTATCCACTCCACCCTATTGGCGTGATGTGACTACGATTCAGTTGTTTTGCAGTGTGTCCAGGTGGTATAGTAGGGGTGATCATACTGCTTTTTAACCCAAACAATCTACCTCTGCACAATTTTTCCATTTTTATGACTGCATCCCATCTCTGGTGAACAAATTCAGGGGCCACTTTTAGGCCTCTAGCGGTGAAGTTATGATGTAAGTGTGTGCTCCACAACTTAGAATCGACTTATAGCTGTATTCTAAACCACCCAATGGATGATCACTTCAGCTGTTATTGGCTTGTTTTTACTAGAGCGGTGTAGTAAGTAGGGGCTGTACCCATTAAACCTCTTCTCAGGCTTGTAATCAGTTTCATTACCTATTATTATGACTAACAGCTGCCCCATACTATCAACTGCTAGCTCACGTCATTGTCAGATAGCATTGATTTCAAGGGCTACCGCCTTTTATCATTCTCACTTCTATCGGCAGTACCACTTCATGTGAGATTTAACACATAAGCCCTACAAACCATAGTCTCAACTTTCTCCTACTGGCTGGTTTCCGGTAGTTCGAAACAGTGGTAGCATTCTAAATAATTTGGTTCACTCAACCCAGTTGATTTGGGATAATTTTTGACCCAGCTGATTTCAGGGTGTGAGAAATAAATGCATGAGGAGAAGTATATCATGTACCATTCTCCCATTTTTTCTCGTACCCCGCTGTTAACACCGAGATGCCTTCATACCGTGGTGCATGATTAGTAGCACGCAGAGTTTTTGTTATTGGAGGCGGCAATATTCGATTTCGTTGGTGGCTCATTGATGTTATGGAGCGGGGTTGTATTCTGTGTGGCTGTACTATCCAACCAGAAAGTACTGACGGTCTATACTATTTTGGGCTGATTTTAGTAATGGAAGTACTGTTTTGCCTACCAACAATTTTAAACAACACCACAATCGGGTGTGAGGTTACTGTGTGGTGGTTTGTTCTTAAGAGTATGATGGTAGCGTAGAAGTAATTTTATTTAGATTGGAAGAAGATCCTTCTTTTGTTACCCCTTTTACTTTTTTTAACTTGTTCCATCAACTCCTGGCTTTATCGGACAACCCTTTTCTGCAGCACTAACTGAATGGACGTATCAAATATCACACAGGGCTCGATTCTGTCGGTCTACACGACGTTATATCCATTCCCTAACTATGAGCCTGGGTGACGTCCTAGTATTCGTGTGACCTCAAGAGTTGTCGAAACAATGATGGAGTAATCGCTCGTACGACTCGGCAAGATATTTGGGAATCACACCTACCTACTGTTTGGGACCTGTGGATGGAAAATTTGAGAGCCATAACTTTCTTGAGGAGTGGTGGCTGGGAAAGTTAGGAATATGCAGTTTGCTAAGCAGAAAAGCAAAGCATAGGGGGATAGGATTGGTGGCGCCAGAATTTCCCCGACAGGGAGGATTGGAGTCAATTTCCTAGACAGGGTGGAGGAACTAAGCCCCAACCATCTCTCCTGGAACCACCCCTGGACGATAGTGCTGGAGACAGTATTAACAATGTTGCAAAGTTATAAAAAGGAAGTTTTAACTTGCGATAATGGGTTGCAGCAGATTGTCATAGGGGTATTTAGTAAAGATAATGGCAATATAACCGAGAGTGGATATAACGGGTATCGTTCGTCCACACTATACTATCATAATGCAACGGAACAAACTAACAGCAGAGGGAATCAAGAGATGGGATCCCCTAACCTTCAATAATTTTCCAGTCCAGACATTACCATCTGCATTGGGGTGTTAGATGTGGATTCGTCATTGCGATTGATTGTGTACTAATTTACAAGAATTGATTTGATACATAGGTGAAGTATATCGTGCACATTTCGACCCTCATTTACAGGGCCCCGAGCAGGACCCTGGAAGTGACGTATAATGAAGTCAGTTTCGATACCTTTTCACGGGGTTTCTTCTTGGTATTTCAAGGTAATTGTCGGGTTGTTTGAGATAATTAGTCACTCCCCTATTCAATCTAACACAACCTCTGGACATACCCCCGACCTATTGTCGGACTTCGTGGCACATAGCAACAACATGCCACCATGGAAACCAAGATAGCGGCTTACAATAAACAAAACGGACGGCGAAAATACGTGCTTCCCCAACAATATGCGTCCGTGCCTTCAAGTAGGTTACAGTTGTCATAGTAGGCCAATTGGATCTCAGAGAACAACAAAACACATGGAGGCATGATTATCCCTACTATACGTTGCAAGACAATTGTGTAGTAGCATAATTATATGACACGCATAGGATCAGAAAAGATCAAATAATCTCACAATTTCGAGATATTGGTAAAAAATCTCAAAATTTTGAAAAAAGATCTCGACATTTTGAGGAAAGATCTCGAGAAGTTCGAAATAGTATCTCGAAATTTTTCTCAAAATTTTGTGATAGTGTCTCGAAATATTAAAAAAGATCTTGAAATATTGAGATAGTATCTCGAAATTTTGAGAAATTCTCTCAAAATTTTGAAATAGTTTCTCGGTATTGTGAGATCTCGAAATATTGAGATGGTATCTCAAAATTTGAGAAAATATCTCGAATTTCGAAATAATATCTCGAAATGTTGAGAAAAGATCTCAAAATATTGAGATAGTATCTCGAAATTTTGAGAAATGATCTCAAACTTTTGAAATAGTTTCTCGATATTGTGAGAAAAAATCTCAAAATATTGAGATATTATCTCAAAATGTTTAGAAAAGATCTCGAAATTTTGAAATCGTATCTCGAAATTTGAGGAACAATCTTGAAATTTTGAGAAAGTATCGTGACATTTTGAGATAAATAATCCTCTTTGCATGTCTTAAATCAGCCACCGTACAAATCGAATGTCATTTCAGAAAATTAAATCATATTCGATTGATAGAAACAAACGGGGCGGACACGACCTACACAACACTTTTGCAATTTTTAGCGCGCAATATCAAGTATTTTTCTATTGCTTTATTAAACTGCATAATCATATTACATTTATTTTTACAGACAAAATTTCAGTCTTAATACTTTTTAATGCTATTTATCTCACGCGCAACTGAGTCGGACCTTTATTCCGAAATCATATTACTCCGAAGGTGCATTTCAATAAATGACCGATAATCCGAAGGGCCAGTACTCCGAAGATTCGAAATTCTGAAAAACCGATATTAAAGAAGGTCCGATATCCCCACCGCCTCTCTTTGTCGACTTCGGTTTGGAAAAAACTGAAGTTTAAACTAAACAATTAAATAATTATGTAATCAATTTCAGCTGCCATTTGAATATGGTGGAGCACGATACATGGTGAAGTGTGCCTGCTTGGTATTCCTATATGAGCGGAGCTCCGTCAGCTCCTGGGCACAAGCTGATCTCAGTCGTGAACTTGGCGCTTTGGAAGTGGAAGGGTTTGGTTTTATACCACTTGATATTGTATCGGTCAAGCGTTCGCTCGCAGGTGAGAAATTTTTTCTTCAACATTTAACTCCGCAGAAGAGCCATGCTTACGTTGACAAGGACATGTTGGGCTATTATGCTATACAAATTGTAAATACCCTTACCATTTCTAAATACCAATTACCCTTGCCATTCCTGGAGAAATTACAGTGGTGTCGTGAAGATTGGAGTAGGTGTAAATCCGATTTGTCCCTTCTGTAATGGCTGACAATATTTTTCAACTATATCAACAAGGCATGTGTCAAGATTGACTCGAATCGAATTGGTAGCGAGTATATTATGTAAAATGAATTATTCTTTGATCCGTGATAAGCAGAAGCCACCTGTTAACCCTTTACCTAACATGAAAAGCAGACGACACTTGCAAAAAAAATTCTTGAATAACTAAATTTTTTCATTTTTTGTCTCAAAAACATAGGTTATGACCCCTCGTTGGAACGAGCTCGTTCCAACGAGGGGTCATAACCTATGTTTTTGAGACAAAAAATGAAAATATTTTGAAAATTAATTGGCGATTTTTGAGAATAGCGCTGGCCGGTTTTGGCCGTTACGTTGGGTAAAGGGTTAATCTCTTAATTAATTAGACGTCAACACTATCAATGAAAACAGGTAAACATGTAATTATTTTTACCCCGTAGATAGCCAATCGGGCAAAGATAAACAACCTCGCCGAGAACGCACTGAACACAGCATGGCGCTGTCTCGCTGCCTGCGAACTCAATAGAGTCCAAGGTCTCCATAAATCAATGCCAAGGGCTTCAATGAGATACCGCTAAGATTCCCCTTGGGTATTCCTTGATAAAATAAAAAGTAGTCGCAAGATTTAGAAAACCAGTATTGATAGTAAGTTTCGAATCCCAGCTCGAAGGCTGTTTTTGGCTCCCCAGTGTTTACATTAGCTCTCTTGACTGGCAGACTTTTCGTGACAGTCATGGAAGGCATATATCCCTTGATTTTCATGATGCTTTCGTGTACTGTCTACATGTACATGACATGTGTGGGGTATTCAGTCTTCATTTCAACACAAACCCGTGTGATTTAATGATTGAATGTGGCGAATGCAAATGTAAGAAGACATTTGTTTGAAGCAGAAATGTGGCTAACTGTAGGGATGGTGGAGCAAGGGGCTACCTGTCGTCAGATTGATGAAGCCCTTGGTGTGCACCATATGGTGATCACCAGAGCCTGAGCAAGATTTCAGCAGTATGGCACACCAGTAATATGGCATGGTGGTGGCAGAGACAGGGCAACATCTGCAGTTGAAGACCGATTTTTGATCATTTAGGCCCCTAGGAACCGCTTTGACACAGCAACCACAAGCAAATGTTTCGACGCAGACTATCCGGGCAAGGTTGCACGACGGTGGTCTTCGATCGAGAACACCATGTATTCTCATTCCGCTGTCCCAGAACCACCGCTAGGCACAATATGAATGGGCCATGAACCATGTTGGATGGACCAGAGAAGATTGGTGACCTGCCCTTTTTACAGATGAGTCAAGGTACTGCCTAGACTACACAGATGGGTGTTCTAGGGTACGGCGAAGACCAGGAGAGCGATTCCATGCAGCCAACATTGCTGAGCATCACTGCAATGGTGGAGGGACAATAATGGTCTGGGATGGACGCACAGAACTCTATGTCCTTGACCGTGGTACATTGACTGCACAGCGGTATAATGGTGGGATCCTGGATGCCCACGTCAGATTGTATGCAGGTGCAGTGGGTGATAGATTCATTCTGATGGACGATAATGCCCGTCCTCATGTTGCAATGCTGTCAGGGTCCAATCCAGCCAAGAAGTGTCCAGGAGCCTGGTGCCATGCTGGAAGAAAAAAGGAACATGATCCCACACAGAACCATCCGGAACCTGATTGGGAGCACGAGAAGGTGTTGTCAAGCTGTATTCAACCGTAATGTGTCTCATACTCGATACTGAACCCGTACCAGTTCGCTCCGTCAACTTTTTGGCAAATTTGAAATATTTCCTCTTTTACCAATAAAATCCATTTTGCATGGTTACCGTATTCAAAAGCTAATACTTAATGTCAAACACAAACAAAATCTTAATTTCTGTGCTTAAGTCATTAAAGATATAATTAAATAACAAATATATACACTTTTCATTACAATATTTCAACTAAAACGTAAAACAGGTAGTTAGATGTACTTGGTGCTTAGCAAACTATGAGTAGTATATGTACAACGAATCAAAGCGAAATGTACACTGCGATACGCGAACCACAGAACGCGGGCGGCTAAACAGAGTCGCTGTTGCGCAAGGGAGGGGGGGGGGGGGGGCATTCAGTCTGGGCGGAGGGCTGACTCAAACGAAAGTACATTACACCTGCATAAAACCGGTAATTTGTTCCTTTGTCATCTCGCTACTATCTGTATTACGCTGTCAATGTTGGTATTAGTAGAAGCAATATTACTCCCACTGGTAACATTGCTTAATCCTTCATCCAAACAACGAGTATTACCGGTCGATACTTTTTGTCAATTTTTGCCTCAAAAACTTTTAACCCCATTAAACACCCCACTAAACGGTCAAACTGACCTACTATTTGACAAAATTTTCCCGCAGCTGCCTCGGATCTGGCCATCAAGAGTGGAACACCCCCTCTCTTTCTCGCTCCTAACTCAACACTTGGGGCGCCAGATAATGTTTCATCTCATGACCCATGATTGAAATATGGTGCTCCAAAATTCAGAATCACGGATCCGTTACTGTTTATGACATCACTTTGCTATATTCTTAATTCAAGTGGATGTTCTTTTTTACTGTATATATATGTGTATGCCGTCAATAATATTATTGAAGAGTGTCTTGTATAATGAGTCGCGATATGATTCCTATTGCGATGGAAGGGGGTGCGGTTGTCTTAGAGCATTGGCCTCAGATCAAAAGGTTGTAGGTCGATCCTGATCCGCGTCATTTGCCTTCTGTTCCTGAACAAGAATCTTAACTCTCAGCCCACTGAGTAATTTTAAACTATTTTTCATCAAATCTAGTCTTGGCTTCATTGGAGCAACCATGACTAGATTTGATGAAAAGTCATTACAGTTTCACTCAAGAGAACACTGGTCTAAAGGTCTATACAATTCATAGAGGGAAATTTGGTTAAATATCTTCGAATTTTTCTCATTTTAATGGCAAGAGATTTCATGGCCTGGGCAGGAATATCCGCCAGCAGTAATCAAGGAGTTAATCCCAATCACCTAAGTGGGGCCACGGTGTGTAATGTGCAGCACGTCGGTGGTACACATTCCTTCAACCGCTACTGACACTATTTGTGTGGCGTTGTTAAGTTGGAGAGTCCGATAATTAATCGTCGCTGCTCGGCGGTTCTATCTGAGCCACTCTGGCTTTTTCCACCCGTAAAATTGTCTGACACGATATGATCTTGGCTGTTGAAATTGTTGTTAAGCCCTAATATATATAAGGAAATGGGCTGCTTGGGGTCCGTACGTCAAATCTGATGCCAGGACTGTTGGGAAGCGCAGCGACGATGTTTCCCATCCAAATCTGGGAGAATTTGTTAACGTTACTTCAGAAACGTTGGATTCTAGTTTATTCTGCGGCGAGAGGCTATCTTCTTTCATCTCATGGAAATTTTCTGAACGCATCTTACTTCGACAGCTGAACGCAAAAATGGTCGATGGTCAAACATGACATGCGTCCGATTTTGCGTTCAACTCCTCAATAAAATACATAAGGATTATGAGTGGCGTCCTAATACGGGAGAGGGTAGCGTCCATAAATGTATAATCTAAGGGGACCAGGGTGTCAGTGTGGTAATCCTTGTAGAATGGCTCGGAGTGGCAATGCTGTAGAAAAATTCGCGATTGAATTGTCTTTGAGGTCGTGTGGGTCGAAGTGTACTCCTGAATCACAGACCGAATCATGAGTAAACTCTACGATCCCTGCTGGCAGGAAATGTTCCTGGAAGGCATGGGTCGTTTTGATTTCAACCAACTTTCCATGCCTAGGTAAGCTGTCGTTTTGTTCTTCCGGCATCCCCATGCATGTGATCGTGGTGGAAAGACTAGACCCACCGCTCACTTACCTGTGCAGTATTTGCGACCACGAGATAGGGTGCGTGAAGGTGTTAAAATCCATTGGTATTTAGCAAAAACTGATGAGAAAAAAATGAGAGCCTGAAACAAAAATTTTGAAAAACAATTATCAGGTCCGTGAAAACGCAAATGGCGTCGCAAAAAAGACCGATTGGGCATGCGTGTGGTGGGCGGGCTGGCTGGCTGGCGGGCTGGGGGACAGATGGAAGGGCAGGCGGGTGGGAGGGCATTCCTAGGGCGGGCGGTATGGCGGGGTTGGACTGGTCGGGGTGGGTGGGGCTGGACCTCTGTAAACCCCTGATTTAACCCCAAAGTAATGGCTGAAGTCCCGATTGGGAAAATATTACAGCTATTTCGACGCAACCATGCCTTGATGGTGTAACTGGAATATTAATAAGTTGGGGTTACAGTTAAAAAAATTACAGTTTATGGAAATTTATTGTGAATAAAGAAATTTAGAAGACGTGAGGCACTGTACCATACTCCAGTTCTGTCATGCTAGGCTCCCGACAACTCCAACTGGTTACCACTTTGTTCCATTTGCATGGTTGATCGCGCGCGTGTAATAAGTCCAGTCATCAAATACATCCTCTGAGAAAGTACATGATTACTAGGAAGAACGTGTGTGGCGTCGACTTTTGTTACTCTAACCATCTTTGTTACACCCTTGTTACCGAAATCGCCCACTTGTGTTACAGGTCACCTCTTTTGTTACAAAATCGCCCACTTTTATTAGAAAAATAGCTCAAGAATTTTGTTACAGAAACCAATAAATTCGCACATGAAACAAAAGTCGATGCTACTTGTTGCACCGACTTTTGTTACTCTATCCACTTTTGTTACAGGTTACCACTTTTGTTACCAAAATCGCCCATTTTTGTTACAGATCACCACATTTCTGTCAGAAGACATCAACTTTTGTCACAAAAGACAGTTTTGGGGGACAAATATGGCGAGCAGTAATAAAAGTGGGTTCTGTAACTTGCTCACCACTTTTGTTTCTTTGGTTTTGTTAGCGCATTAAACTCGTTGTCACATTTTGTGCGGTTTCTGCGACTGGTATTTTTAACAAGAAACTTCATCTCCTTTACATACTAGCGCGCACGGTGGCAACTTGTAACAAGTCATGTCGCATGCCTATGCCAGAAACGTCTTCATGTCATGATAAGCCCGCTACGGCGAGATTCGTCAGATGGAGAGTTTGACAGTTACTCGCCGTTGCTTGGTGTTTCTCTCCGGGAACTCCCGATTCCACCACTCCTCACGACATGAGGCATGAGGCATCATCGATGGTTGTTAACTCGTGGTGATGGTCAAGGTGTTGTTTCAATTTCAAAACACTGTAATTTTTTCTCGCGTTTAAATTATTAAATCAACGAAGAGGAGTTGTCATAATTCAACCCAAAAGCCCCCTGATAGTTCGTCTCAGCAAATTAAAACTGAACATGATTCCGCTATTATAGCTGAGCCATTAACACTACAAAGCCATCCACTGTCATGGGTGATAAACGAGATATAGAGTTTTGAAAATGACCAAAAACCTCTCAACTTTGTCTGATTAGGCGACTTTTGTAGACAAGTAATATCCGACTTTAACACTTGATATCTCGTTTACCACGTCATTGTGTGGTATGAGAATGTCGGATATTTCCCCAGTGGACAATTCCCTAGAAGGACATTTCCGCAGAGGATATTTCCCCAGGGGACTGTCCCCACTTGGCAACCATTTCTCCAGGATATTGAAATAAGATGACATCTCCTAAGAGTAGTATCAGAGGGCCCAAATGAGCAAGATAAGGTGGGTGTCATGGGTGGATGTCATCCTTCGGCGCATGTACGGAAGTGCCGTCATACCCCCGATGTATGTTGGGTACTCTGGTAAACCGCCATCTTGTGACGTTATCACCACGGTGATACGCGCTGTCTCGTGCACATGCGCGCCCATGTTTTAGGGTGTCACCCGCCAATTGGCGCTGTTTTACAGAAATCCCTTTATTTGACTAGGAAACTCACGAAATTCCTCTTCCAAAACACTATGGAGCCTCCATCTTGGTCATAGGGACCCCAGAATAATGGGCCAGGATTTTTCTCGACTCTGTCCAAACTCGGCCCACCTTTCCACTGTATTTTACCCTTAGAAATACCGAAATGGAGCAGACAAGTGGAACGAAACCAGTCCATAATAGACGGAGATATATGTAAGGGCTTCAGTATGTGGTCTCACCCTATGGGGTGGAGGGGTATTTTACCAACACGAGTAGCCTCCCCAGCCAGGATAGTAGTAAAGCACCGCAGTCTGCCCCCCCCCACCCCACCTGGGGTCCAATACTCGAATATTTTGGGATTTGTTTTTGTCTATTTCCCCTATATATCTATATATCAGTTCGCTGTTATTTGTTTATTTTATTAATATTACTCTAAAAGCTAAGACTGAAGAAAAGAGAGGTGGTGGAGGTAGAAAGGAGGAGGGAAAAATGAAAGGAGGTGGGAGAGGAATGAAAGGAAGAGGAAAATAGAATTAGGAAGGTGAGAAATGAAGGGAGGAGGGAGTGACGGAGTCAGTCACGGAGAAGGTTAATCATGGGATTGGGATTGAGGGGCATCCAGGGAATGGGATTGAAGGGTCATCCCGGGATTGGGATGGGATGGGATAGGATGGGATGTTAGAATGTGGAGGTGGTGGTAAGGGCGAGGGTGGTGGTAAAGGGTGGTAAATGATGGTGTGTGCTGGAGGTGGTATTACAGCGCTGGAAGTGGGATTATAAGTGGTTTTGTGGTAAAGGGAGGTGACAAGGACGGAGGCGAGGGTGATGGTGTAAAGGTTGGTGTTGTTCTTGGCAAGAGCGGTGGAGGGTAGGGTTATATGGAGTCATGTGCCCCATAGCTATATAGGCTTGAGATCCCTCTCGTGTGAGGGATCATAGGCCTTCGACTCGTTCGAGGAGTTGCTCTGGGGTGACCCTTCTAGTGCTCATATGCTCATTAAACCAAACCAGCCAGACGTGTCTTTATCCCATAGCTATATAAGCTATAGGCTTGAGGCCCCTCAAGTGAGAGAGGTCGTAGGCCTTCCAGTTGTTTTAGGAGTCACGCCCAGAGCAACTTCTCGAACGACTCGAAGACCTCTCACACAAGAGGGGTTGCAAGCCTATGTAGCTATGGGGCACATGACCCCATATAATCCTACCCTCCAACGCTCTTGCAGCACAACTCCAGCCTTTACCACCATCACCCATCACCCTTGCCTCCACCCAGAGACTAGAATGGTCGGTAATTGCTGGCGCTACTCGTGCGTGTGTGTTTGTGTAAGTGTGTGGCTGTGTGCATTTATGTGTATATGTGTGTGTTCGTGCATTCGTGCGTGTTTGTGTGTGTCTGTACTCGTGTTTCTTTGAGCTTCTGTTAGAGTAAAAATAGCTACCAGTATCGCGTAAATATCTCGCAGGAGGTGCAGATTAACACATCGCGTTTTTTCCATGACATCTATGCTTGTGTGATTTTATTGAAAGATATTTTATTGACATCGTTAAATTGATATGATGAGTCCTGTGCAGTGTAGTGTGTTTCTTTTTTGCTTAGAACAGCGGTCAGGAAAGTAAAAAAAAGTTAAATATATCAATAAAATACAATCCTGATCTGGAACAACTTAAAAATTATCGTATGAAACAAAACAGGCCTAGGCTTCGTTGGTATAAGCTGTGGAGCTGGTTCCAACGACGTCCATATTTGCGTGATTTTCTTAACTGTCTCACGTCTTGTTTTCGCTCAATAATGTGGAGAGTAACTAGGGTAGCTTTACATATCAAATTTGTACATTGGTTCCTCTTACATGTACATTGCTGTTTGTTCGTAAATATTATATTGTTTTTGTTTACTGGATAATGTGTGTAGGCTCTCTCCAGTAAAAGGAAACAATATATGCATAATAACAAGAATAAGCTATATAGCATTGACAATATAGAGAGTAATCGCTTGACTGGACTGGTTACGTGAAATAATTCATGAGAGGTGAGGGACGTTGTGCAAACACGAGTGCGCGAATGCGCACGAGTGTTTTACAGTATAGTCCCTCGCCTCGAATGAATTATTTCACGAAACCAGCCCAGTCAAGCGATTACTCTGTTTATTACTTTTCATCATTAACGATAATTATATTATTTAACCCTTTACCTAAGGTAACGGCCAGCGCTATTCTCAAAAATCGCCAATTAATTTTAATTATTTTTTTCATTTTGTGTCTCTAAAATATAGGTTATGACCCCTCATTTGAGGTAAAAAAAATAATGAAGTCCCCATAACACCCACGGCAAAGCGTCTTCGTTTGCGCGCACGGATACGTGACGCAATTGTTGATTGCATAATTCAAACCCGGAAATCCCAGTAAATCACACTTTGGAAAGTAATAAAGTATATTATTCAGCAAAAAAATACTCATTTGAATCTTACATCGAGGGGACATTTAACTCTACCGGTTAACACACATTCCAAACATCCCTGCCATTTTAGCAAATTTCTGGTAGGGTTCTGTCAAGCTCAAATCCACTGTCATTCGTCCATTTACGAAGGAGTAACACAATATTCTTGCATGGTATGACGGTGTATTTGTCAGCCTTCTACTTGGGTCATATCTCGTGTAAGTCCTTCCTTGTCACGTATAAACAGGAGTTGGGGTGGGGTTGGGGGTAGACACTGGGCAGGTAATATCACGGGTGAGATCTTTACTAGAGGAAAATCTGGGTGGGAAACCTCGATGGTAAGTTTCCGGGAAACTCTATGGGAGTGGAGAGCTTTATGGGCGTAACTGTATGCGGAAACTCTCCAGGGGTAGTGCCTGAAGGGTACTCACTTGGGTTTTTTTCCGCAGCGTGGGAGTAATATACGGAGGATTGTCTAGAAGGGTCCTCTCCGGGAATACTCTCTCGTGGGTGGGTTGGAGGAGGTGGCTAGACCGCGGAGAGAAACACACACTATACAATGGTGGTTTTGTATTGTTAATGGGTGAGTTTTAATAACAAAATCCAATAAAAAGTACACCATTAAGACAGGCCAACGTTTGATGATATGATTTCCAAAGTATCATCACTCTAGAAACGTGAAATATGCGATACGCTTATTCTTTGTATAAAACGAATAGGTTTTTTTTTATTATTAAACTTATTTAACGTGAATTATCTTTTGTAACAGAAGCTGACGTTTTTTTTTTTGACAGAAAAGTGGTGAGCTGTAATAAAAGTTGGCGATTTTGGTAACAAAAGTTGTAACCTGTAACCAAAGAGGGTAGAGTAACAAAAGTCGGTGCAACAAGTAGCACCGACTTTTGTTACATGTGCGATTTTATTGATATTGTAACAAAAATAGTGAGCTGTTTTTGTAACAAAAGTGGGTGGTTTTGTAACAAAAGTGGTGACCTGTAACAAAAGTGGACGATTTAGGTAATAAAAGTGGTGATCTGTAACAAAAGTGGGTAGAGTAACAAAAGTTGGTGCAACAACCGTATCGACAACAAAGATCGAATCTGGGCGAAACCAGAAGAAAACAATAATTTATCGGTCGATTCTGAAAGACTTCTGATCTGACATCATGTTGTCACTTGCTGTCTGGTATCACCTCGTACCATTGCAACCACTGATCCCTACACAAGTAGATTGCTGTAACATCAGCGAAAAATGCAGATACTCCACCTGCATACATAAAACCGCGTCAAGTCAAAAAACACGGCAACACCTTCCACCGATGATGTTAAACGACGTGAAAGATGTTACGCTCAGACTGCAGTCACAGCGTAAAAGCTTTCACTTCATCAAACACCATACGAAAGCCGAACTCGAAAACTGGTAACACGTATGACGTTTCTGATCTGGTCATCTTTTTATTGTCAATAATAACTAAAATATGTTGTAAATACTCATTTCGTACTGCCATGAAAAATGTATATATCATCAACATATTCATTTTGAATAGACATCAAAGAAATTTCTTCAAAAAGCGATTGGCGGGTCCGAGGTATCCGAAAATTACGGACGCGACAACCGTTAGTTATTTCCAGTTTCTGATACGATATCCGTTATCAACCGATAATATCGGTTGATAACGGATATTGGATAAGAAACTGGGAATAAATAACGGTTGTCACGTACCCCGGAAAATAGATTTTTTTTCCTGGAGATTTTCTCAGACGTTCAAGGACCAATGTGCTCGAAACTTGGTATGAATATTTACCACCATGGGAACTTGTGCACCTGCGATTATAGTTCCGATCGGACTATTTTTTGCCAGAATTATGCCCCTTTCGACTTAAAATAGTAGCCACACATGCTTGAAGTTTGTCCGGAGATTTTCTCAGATGTTTATGGGTCGATTCCTTTGAAACTCGGTATGGATGTTGACTACCATGGAAACCTGTGCACCTGCCATTATAGTTTCGATCGAATTTTTTTGCTAGAGTTATGCCCCTTTTCGTCTAAGAATTATCATGGCGGCTGGGAGTATGGGAATGCGTATCTGGGACAGTCACACCTCTAGTTGTTGTTGTTGATCGTTGTTTATTTATAGCAAAATCTGGCGGACGGGGGACACTTTTCTGTATGTGATCAAAGAAGGTTCCAGCAATCGAGCTGAATAAAGATCAGTGGTGGCGAAACGTTAATTACGTTTTAAATATTTTAACCCCTTGGTACTTTTGTACATCTTATGACGTACGAAATCAAACAGCGCGTTGTGATTTTATTCGTTTTATTATTATTTTTCGATTTTTTAAAGTTTTATCCTCAGTTTCTATTTTCTCCCAAATAGTGCTCAGTGAGCCAAAAATTATCGCAGCTTAAACTGCTAATATAATCCTGCTGCCAAGGCTTCTTAACTGGTTGAGTGCTAGAAGCCCTTATTGGGGCTTTCAAAAAATGAGGATACCAGAGCAAAAGCCAGTACTTTCCTTGCAAATATTTCATCATATTCAGTCAAACACGAATAATATTTTGTTTATATGAATTTGTTTTATTACAAATTATTGGAGAGTGCCTGTAGGCACTCTCCAATAATTTGTAATAAAATAAGTTTTTAATAACAAATTCAGACTACCAAAAATAATCTAGCCCTCCCCTCTTCATGGTCTCATTCCCACCCTACTCAAGATTTTTCAGAATGTCTGTAGTGGGTAGCTTGTAACAGTTTTTAATTTCCCCAGTACAAACTCCAGAAAGTAATATTTTAGCAATACTATATCCCCCTAAAAAAGCCCTTCCACCTGCCCCCACAAAAAAAAATAAAATAAAATAAACATGTTGCCCCAACACCCACTAGCACGTAAAAAACATTGGTTCCACACATGTAAACTACCGAGTTTTTCTTATAAACCAGGCTTTTCATTCTTCCGAATTTATTTTCTTTATTCAGCTAGTGTGGAGCGGGGGGGGGGGGGGGGGGTGGTCATCTAACTAGTAAGGGTGGAATTGGAGATAGTTAATTAGTAACTGCATGTACTAGCTGTCAAACATCTCCAGGCGCTGTCGGCGTGTCGCCGTCTGTTTTTCCGCTTCATGGTAACCAGTTTTCAAGATTCATTTAGTCTTGCTTCCTGAGAACTACTTCGACTTAACATGCTCTTCAAAGTATGTTTGCGTTGGCAAACGTGCTGCTTCATTGCCGAACTGTGAATCGAATAGGATTACAGTTACACAGTAGGCCTCGTGCCGACTCGTCGGTAGCACGCAGCGGTGAGGGCAACATTGTAACAAAGTTTTATAGGAATTATACTAGTGGCTGGCTGCAATATCGAACCCAATTGGACTTTTTGCCCTAAAATTAAATTTTCCTCGATTTTCAATAACGAAAGCAAAGGTTGCGTTTCACTGTTCAATTTCTTGGCAGAGATCATGTGTCTTTCGTGACTTTCAATAGTTTTTAGCATAGTTGTGCATCAAACATTTTGTACTGAGTATCGGTAATTCCGACAGATAAATATAGCCGATGGTTCTCATTGGTTATATTCGACTGAACGCTGCAAACTATAAGAACCAGTCTAACGAGAGAACTTGCGCATGCGAAGGGTACGTTTTATCGGATTGCACTAGAGCTTTCTGGTTAAAATTACCTTACCACATGCCCCTAAAGTCCATGTGATCGTGACAAATACAGTTACGGGTGTGTAATAAAGTGAAGTCCTAGTGACGTTTGAACAGGATAAATAAAGTCTCAAAGGATTAAAATATATTTTTCAAATGAACAAATACTGTTTGCGAGAAATATTCGACGAGGGAAAAGTCATTATCAAAAACGTGGCGATGTCTTCAGATTAACTTGGTATTAATGCAACGAATAAGAAGTTGGGTTTGTAGTTCTACCCTGGCACCATGAGATATGCTAAACGTTGCGCTGATAGAGACAGGGTTTGCTTAAGTTGAAATCTCTGTTCTGTCAAGCCGTATAATCCTTCACCTTTCACCTACCAGTCCAGCTCTATTCACAAAAATCATCCTTCAAATTTGATTTTTTTAAACAATTTGTGCGTCTAAAACATAGCTTATCATCGCGTTCCAATGAAGGTCCCTAAGCTACACTATTGAGGCAAAAAAGGAAACTATTTAGCTGTTCTAGAATTACTTGTGCATGTGTCGTCAGCTATTCGTGTTAATGAAAGGGTTAACACACATAAGGGGCCAGCAATCGAGCTACAAGCGAACGGAGACAATGTGCGAAATGAAACTATTTATCAAAATGTTAGATGTTTCGACAAACCAATACCCTTGGGTTGGGGAGATGGAACATGCAAGCTTTCAAGCTCACTTGCGCTGTAGCCAGTCTCTAAATCAAGTGGTCGATCCCCAGCGTGCGTGACTCATCCTCCTCATTCTTAGTGTATTTATTTCCACAACTGTAATTCCACAGTCCATCATTTCTGCTATGAGGAGGCCCGGAAATCAAAGACCGAAGATGACTTTAGAATGTGAACCGGTTACAATCCACGCCGTTTGTTTTCGATAGATGCTGAAAAATAAACGTATGGAATAATAATTTAAAAATCGATATACCTGATCCCTGAGAAAATTCCTACGCGATAACTGCATAGACAGTTATAACTAATCGGTTGTGGGGGCATACGTGAGATGGGGTTCACATAGCCTTTTCTAATGACGCAAGGACACACAGATCTATGTGAAACGCACCTACTTTTAAGATACACGTCGAAAGACATTGAGCGATCCTCACCATTCACGGATTAGCATTCTGAATGTAGCTATGTGTTCCAGATAAATGTTTCTACATTCATATTAGCGATCACTATCAACTTAACGCACACGAAGCCCGGCGAAAACAATCCCCAGGAAGGCACCAAGCGTATCATATCACCCCTTGAGAGCAACAAAGCGCAATCTGCAATGCTAAAACATTGCAGATGGCGGCTTGTTGCACTCAAGAGGGAGATTTTCACGGTATTGTCATTCGTCGATTGACTTTAAGTATCTTCTCGGGATCGGATGAGCGAATTACAGCACCGTGGTGGAAAAAGCAGTCACTCATTTGATTAGATCGCGATCTACATGTAAAACGAGTCATTTTGCCTCGCGTCTGTGATATCAGCCGTGATTGGTTAATTTAATACCTTCTAAAAGTCATAGTACTGGAGTTTTTGGACAAAATACGGGTACTATCGGACCTTTCTTCCCTGGAGACATGAACACAAAGAAAATGCAAGCTCCACTTCCATTGATTAGCGTCGATTACGCACGCTCTGATTGGAATTTCTCAACACCAAACGCTGGCGCCGTGTCTGTTTAACTTTTTTCATCACCGATAGACACAAACTTACCAACAAATATGTCATCTTCAGTTGATGTGTTTTCAATTTTAACTGCAAGCAATGAATAAATTTAAAAGAATATATTAAAAACTCACGTGTTGTTCACCACTTTAGTGAATCATGACTGTGACTTCAATCAATTATATTTCCACAAGTTTAGTATTACTCCTCGACCTCACTGAGTCTCCGCCTCAAATTCAAAATAAATTGTTTCACTCCGCTTAATTCTGACAACTGTCGTCGTCCAAGAAACATGAATTTGTATTCCATTATACCACTTATCACACAAGCATTAATAATGAATTTTAACATGAATAGCATGCTGCCGTTGTAAACACTGTCATGTGGTGATATAGAAACTCCCAAATCGACGGCACTTGTAACAAGTCATTTTCGAATTTGGTGATCTGGAAACTCCCAAACTTTAAAGAGACATCATTCGTTCGAAATGGCGTCACTAAAAGCATGTTTTAGGATTCGACTACATTGTTACAAGATTGATGGCATGTTGCAGTTCACGATTAACAATGAAAGTTATTTTTTGTTCGGCATAATAAAATAATCAGAACGTTTCTTTTCATGTTCAGTCGATCGATAGTACCTGAGTTTGTGTGATTTCTTCTTACACAAAACCTGAAGCTTCGCTGCTTCAGGTTTTATTTCAGAAATTACACAAACTCAGGTACTGTCGACCGACAGAACATGAAAAGAAACGTTCTAACATTATATTAGTATCAGCGGCAAATTAATACAGAGGAATGTTTTCAATACCTACCGTCAATATAATACTGCTAGGTAAATGAATGGTCCGGTTATTGGCTGAAATGTCTCGCGTCTTGTACTTTGTTAAAACGTGCAGGTCAGAGGGTCAGACAAACGACCGGCCAGCCCATAAACGAAATGACTCACATGATGTTTGCTTCTTTACTCCCTGTCGGACCATAGGCCAGGGACGAATCCGTCCCATGTGTTCCTGTCCCGTGTTAGTCTATTTAGTTGTAATCATGTTTGGCCCACTGATTTTATCTCTCGTTCCATGTCTCTTTGTCGGGTGTCTCTCGACCTGCCGTTTTTGTTGTGGATTCCAAATGAGTGTTTGATGTGTGATATTCATATGTAGATTCCTCGCAGTATGTCTTATCTACGTCCACTTTCTTCGTCTGCTCTTGAGGTCTATGGGGTCCTAATTCGTACCAAAGTGATATTGCTGATGTTGTTAGGCCAATATATCCTCAGGATTCTTCCGTAACACCGATTTATGAAAGCTTAGATTTTCTTTTTCGATGTTTGGGACATCCATGGACTACATGAACTCCGTAAAATACCAGCCCGGAACTGCTAGTTAAAAAAAATATATTTTCGAAATACTGCGTGGTTACCTAACCATCGGTAGAGGTACTGAGTAAAAACATACAACCAAAAAGAACTGACAATTATTTTTATTATTTTAATCCAGATTACAGACTCTCCAAACTACACGAATATGCTGCAACTAACGACAAAGAAAAGCTGTTGTCCTTAACATCGCAGATACACGATGAATGTAAAATTGACCAGCTTCGAGACTACAGACTTGCTACTCCGTTGCACTACGCTGCAGGTAACGGACTCGTCGAAATGTGCAGTATTCTGCTCAGTGACTTGGGACAAAATATGCTGTACTGCAAAGATACACAGAAACGAACACCGTTACATTATGCCCTACGCAGAAAACATCATAACACTGTAAAATTTCTACTGAACTGGAAGCCAGATATCTCCACAGTTGACGAAGAATCTGTGAGTTGTGCCGATATTTTAAAGAACATTTTCACTGGTTCTGATATTGATAAGATCTTTCGAGGGCTTAATTTGAAAAATATCAGCCAGGATGTACTACTCATTTTTCTGGTTCGTACACTAGAAAAGAAGAATGTGCGGGCTACAAATAATGTTTTAAAATATACGAAGGGCATCGACAAAGGTCAAATATTTGGACGAGGTTTGCTGCACCTAGCTGCAGAGTTTGCTCCAGTAGGTGTAATTGATTCTCTTGTGGCACTTCAATGTGATATTACAGACAAAGACGAGTTTGGCTATCTACCATTCCATATAGCTTGTCAGAATGGACAGTTGGATATACTAGACAAGTTATACTTTGAATCAATGAATGATTTTGAAATCGAGTTCGCAATACAGTTGGCATTAAGAAAAAATCACTTCTTTTGTGTAAAGAGAATCGGGGAACTGCGAGAAAACATAAAACTTGGAGACGAGACACTTCAGTGGATAGTGAACCTTATGGAAACGAAAGGTAGAAAAACATTTTCTTGTCTCCTCCCTTGCATGATCTCTCGTAAAAAGTTATTGTCGCGTTTCACTTTAACGGCATGCCAATCGAAAAATACCAACAATCTACAGTTGCTTCTTGAAACTGGTGTGGATATAAATGTTCAGGATTTGAGAGGCAGGAGTCTGTTTCACGAAGCTGCAGCTACTGGTCACATGGATGTCGTCAAATGTATCTTGCAAAGAGAAGCTAACTGTTTATTACAAGATTGGAGGGGAGCAACACCACTTCACTACGCATGCTCTTATGGACATATTGAAAATGTGATGGCAATAATGTCTCATGACAAAAATTGTGCTGCTTTGCAAGATATGGCTGGGCGGACACCATTCTTGTGTGCATTACATAACAAACACGTGACTGTTTGCGAATACTTATTGTTGAAACATTCGACATACATAAATATAACAGTATCTGACAGAGCAGGGAGGAATGCTTTGCACTCTTGCAAGGTGCTTAAGGAGCCACTTGTACGCAAAATACTGGAAATGTTCAAACGGAAAGAAGTGTCGTTATCGACAGGTACCCCGCCAGACATTCAAGACACTGACGTTTTCTTGCTTCCAAGTGACTGCAAAATTTGGGCATATCGAACAAGTGATACCTACCATGATTTAAGCATTGAAAACGAACTTACCCTTGAAGACACTCTCGCAGAAAATAATAGTCCTCAACAAACACGAAAACGCAAACAGACTTGGGGTATGAGGAATGTGTGTGGCGGATGGTACTCCAGAAGAGATACTGTTAGCACAGGGTAAGTACATACACTCTAAAATCGGTTGAGTTAAAAATTACCCCAAATAAACCGGGCTGGGTGAATATAAACCCACTTGGGTTCATATTCATTCAACCCATTTGATGTGGGTTAATTTTTAACGTAACTTATTTTAGAGAGTAACGTAACATTCAGTAGTATTCATTTCTCCTCTGTGAACAAAAGGAGGGTGTTTTCCCAAAATGATGATCTGATGGGGATGAGTGTGTGATTGTTGGAAAGGGGGGAATACTGCTGAGTCAAGCAAAAAGCGATAACCTGGCCATCGGCCAACTAGTTTATGAAAAGTAGTTAACGCAACACAAGGAAATGTTACTAATATATTGGAAAATGGTGGGCGTTGAATTTAGTATGTTATTTTCATGTGAAACATGTAAAGACATAGCTTCGTATCATTGACAGTTTTCTTCATGCTCTCAAGCCACCATTCGAATCCTGTAAGGAATTCGACGCTGTTACGGTCTTGTACCAATCGGGCCCTAAAACAGTCAATCACCTTTGTTAGGTTCACCGATCTGGAATACTCTTACAGTACGCCTATCCGACCAGCTGGAGTATTCGAGACAACTGATTTAAAGAAATACCTCAAAAATTAATTTCCATTTAGTCTAGACTTGATTTAGCCGAATCTTTAACCCTTTATCCAACGAATCGGTTGCATCCGCCCGCGTAATATGCAAATTCAGCAGTTGAAAAAAATATTCTTTTTAAAAACATTTTAACAAAACATATCATGTGACCCCTCGTTGGAACGAGCTCGACGAGCTCGTTCCAATGAGAGGTAACATGATATGGTTTTGTTGAAATTTTTTGAAAAATTTCAAAAAATGATATTTAAAATAATAAATTTTGATATCGTCTGCGTTGGGTAAAGGGTTAATGTCTTTGCAGTACTATTAGACACGATTGTTCACTAAATAATTATGAACGAAACTCATCACAGCTTTTTATGATTACGCCGCGTAGCTCCACAAGCTGAATTGATATCTTCATATTTTTAAGGCTAATTTAATACTTATTGTATGGAGTATCATTAACTGGAGTATGACCAAATATCTGTATAATCTTTATGAGTACGGAATGCTACCTTATAAGTCACATGGCGTGTAGATGGCTGATAAATGTTTATACAAGGCGATGAGAGTTCATATCATATGAGGCAAAGCAGAACCTGATATGAACTCTCAGAGCCTTATATGGAAATGTTTTGGCCACCTACACCCAAGTGACTTATTTATTATGTCGAAAGTCGATGTAAACCAAGAGATTAATAACGCTTCACGAGTAACAAGGCACGACGGGACGGTCATTTTTTAGAAACCGCTATTTACAGCACCGCGAAGAATCATCAACAGTAACTGGCACCCGTTCGTATCCATGGTTACAGTGAAGAATCCTCACTGTTCGAAGTGCGATATTTGTTCGCAAAATTAAACGCATCGCTACAAGCATATTTAAATACCCTTACACACATTTACTGTTATTACGACCAGAAAAGGGTTAACAAAGCACTTGTATTGTTCAAAAATCACTTTTAATCTGTTGAGTAAACTGTAATGAAAATGTAACAAAAACGCTCATTTTGCTGAGCTTTCGGCCCTTGGCCTTCTTCAGTGCTTAATTCAAAGTAGAGTTTACATTATTCTTATCACATAATACAACATATACTGGTTAATCTTTGATTAATTCAAGGAGACGCTAAGTATCCAAATGATGACGTTCTATACGTAAGACCTATGACAGCGTCACTAATGAACAATGCGCTAGTCCTGCATTGCTCAGACTTGCGTTAAAACCAACGCCCGTCCCGGTACCCAACTTCCGTATCCATTCCATTTGTAAAACATGTGACACGACTGTACATGTAGGGGAGACCAAGCGTACGGTAGGTGAGAGACTGAAGGAACATTTAAGAGATGTGCGGTTGTATAAGGACAAGCCATCCTATGGTCATTTCAGTTGTGTTGGACACCGCGGTGAGCAAGATGTAAGGGTGACGGTCTTGGAATTTATAAGTGAGGGGAAGAGAGAGAGGCTAGCTAAAGAGGAAATGTGGATACGGAAGCTCGCGAAAAATAAACATTTTTATCGGTCACTCGTGAGATAATTTTCGGTATCCATTCAAAAACACTAGATATCCTTTATATATCACATAATCATCACCAAATAGCAAATAACGGAAAATATTATTCGCAGCATGTATAACACAGGTATGATGTCAGTTCACTGGATTAACATTCGACGTTTTCATCTTGTTTTAACCGGTACCACACACAGAACTGAATTCAAAGCGAATGAGTACATTTTCTCTCATCCGAAAACAATGAAGTGGGACAAGGCACCAAAAATTACCGCTGGAGACAAGAGGATATTGAAGGTAAATATGTATTAATTAGGGTACTAACACATTCACAAATTATACTCGTGCTAAACATTGTGAATTAGACGAACTAAAATTAAAATATCTCTCAACCAGAATGGATACTTCTTTGCCTGGAACAGAAAGTGACTGCATGAACTTAACTTTTGCACAGCCGTGCGAGGAAGCACAGTTTGCGATTGAAAATGGAGATGGAGAAATAAGAAACTATTATTTAAATATCAAGAACTTTTTCAAAAGAAAAAAAATGCAGGTCTTCTGGAAGATGTGCATTATGTCGCAAAAAATCATGGAAAGTGTATCACATTCAAATTAGACACTACAAAATGTGAAATGAAAAGGACAGCATTTTCTACACAATACTGGGATGACGAACAACAAATTGAGAAAAGGGGAATTATTTGGGTATGTGTTTACGATCAACAGGGAGTTCTTGTGAATTATTTATTATGTCTTGTTATACATTCCAAGAAACAGAAAAAATAAAGTTCGAATACACATTTACCGGACTAGAAATAGTATAATGCTACAAGGCTCGAAACCTAATATTCGATTGTGGATTTCGAGTGACGAACTAGGTTTCGAAACAAAATATGGAGAAGACATTAAAGACTTGATAGATAAGTTATATTCATACCCGGATCAAATAATACTCAACGAAGAGACTTTACAAGCCGAGGAAGTGGTCAATGGTACACCCCATTTGCCTAATCCTCGACAATAGACAAAACTGGTGAAAAAAAATAGAATATCCTTTATCAGACCTAAGATAAAATATAATACCCAGGTCAAGAAAAAAGATACGGCAGTTATATTCGTCACTCCCAGTACTCACCACACTTACAGTACGTGGAGAGTGTATTATCACTAAATCACCCGCAGAGTGGAGATTCCACCCAAGCTATAATAGCAAATTTATTGCAAAGCATAACAAGCACCAGCAAATTTCAAGCCAATGGACCTCCGGGTTTTACCCGGAGGTCCATTGACTGAAACATTGCTTGTGTTTTTGTCTACTTGTACAGAATTTGAAAGTGATACTTTGGGTGATTCACTCCCTGGGTAATTTAGTTATATTCCACCCTCCACGTACTGTATACGAAAATGAAAAAAAAGCAGTGGACGAATTACAGACTATTATTGGTGAAATGAAATTGAAGCAAAGAGAAATTGAGTAAATTTATTCTGAAAAACTTTCAGATATGAGAGTGCAGTTTCAAAATACTCTGAAATTATATGCCGTTGAGAATGACGATAAACTGAAAAGGTTAGATGCAGATATTAGTTCTTTACATCGAGAAAATAATAAACTAAAAAGTAAAGTACAAAGTTTGAAAGCGAAATTGAAATTGCTCACAAACCAGAGTGACACAAATGGGACGTTCGAAACACTTCGATCTCCACATTGGAAGACCTGGACCCAGAAACCAACATCTTCCACCCGGAAATGTCACAACAATTGTTGCATAATGTTCACCAAGAGAAGGACAATGATGATAGATTAACAGTTTCTGATGAAGCCTTTGCATCAAACGTCAGCATTGGAAATAACCTTTGTGTCCTGGAAAACGAACCTGCTCTCTTACCACAGTCCTTATCACAAGCAGGGTATAGAATAGATCAATCTCAACAGCAAAATGCTCTTAATTAAACGTTGAGAAATACACCATCGACTTCCAAAACAAAGTACAAAGAGATTGGACCACCAAAAGTCCTTTACATTTTATTGTTGGAGATTCTGTAATTCGTGGAATTGTCGCAAGAAACAAGAAAAATTTCGAGGGAAGAAGTTAAAACAACCGTTCTTCCTGGACATAGAATTGAATGTAGAATGGTAGACTGGTTTAAGAATAGAATTGTACGAAAAGGCGAAGAAAGTAACAATACATGTTGGGGTTAACGTATTAATTGAACCCAGCGCATTTAATACTCTTCCGACTCCAGTGAAATCTACATACCCAGAGGCAGAAGTGCGTGTATCATCGGTCATTCAAGCTTTACATTCGCCACACATTAATGCTATAATACGGGAAACAAATAAAAGATGTAAGTCATCCCGTGACCAGCTGAACTGTGTATTTATAGATAGCACAAGTGGTTTTATATCTCACCACGGGAAACCACACCGGCATGTCTACAGGGATAGTGGTCAATTGAACAGTACTGGCATCAAAGTGCTGGCGAAAATAATATAATATGCAGATAGTAACATCAATAATACTCTTCAAAGATCCTCAAAAGAAATCCGAAACAATCACATCAGACCTTCACTAAGCTATTCACAATTTGAAAATAGCGGTGCTCCGTACTCGCAGTCAACAGATAGAAAGCCATATGGGCAAAGTCAATCAAATAACACAATTTTTTTAGACATGTGATAATGGCTTTCCAAAAGCAGAACATATTAAAGATAATAACAATATTGGGCAATCCAGAAAAATGACCTTCTGGGCAAAGAATGGAAGTTGGAATTTACCAAACCAGGATTATAATGGACATTCACATGCAGCAAGACGAAATGATGACATTTCTCGACTGTGTGAACATATCTATAATCTCACCAACTGCATAAACTCTAAATTTGGAAATTAGTGATCCATGACTCAATTATGCAGAACATGGGCGCCGGAGCCGCCCCGACCACCCCGACCAATGTGGGGGCAAAAAATTGGCCGATCATGACATTTTTGTGATCGACCTTCAGCCGAACTTTCATATCAAATAACTAGACTATGATTTTTTAATTTTATTCTGCGGATTTCCGAAAATAGTGCGCGCAAAGATCGTCTTGTTTCTTTAATATTGGGCACACAATGGCGGCTATTAATGACGACTTAACGTAAGATGAGGAGATCGGGGGGGGGGGGGGGGGGGACTTCTTTAGTATTCCATCCGCTTCGGAAGCGGTTGGAATACAAAAGAGGTAGCACCAAAATTGGTCTGAGAGAGGTCATTTTTCAAACATTTTCTGGGGGCAGGGTCTGATTTACGAACTGGCAGACTGGGCGGACGCCCAGGGCCCCACATTTGTGCCCCCCCCCCCCCCCCCACACACACACACCACATACACAGTAAAGTTCGTCTTTCGAGGAACATAATATGACAAAATACCCTGCCAAATTGTCTCCTCGAAAGACGAACTGCATGCACTGTCATTTTTTTTCTCTTCCCCACATAATCGATGGCAACAATTCGAAAAAACAGGGATCTGGGTGTTATGGTCGGGCCAATGTTGGGCCGTTCCGGCGCCCCTGTAGAATACACATATAGGGAATGTGAGAGAGTGTGTAAGGGTGTGTGTGTGTGGGATAAGTGTGTTTGTGGGTGGTTGGTTGGGTAGGTGTTGGTGTGTACTGGGGTCTAGGTGGGTAGGGGAAAGCAGAGTTCGTGATATGGGAAGAGAAGGCTAGGTATTCCTTGTACATATTATGACGGAAATATATCTTCCCCGAGACAAATGAGTTCAGCTAATTGACTTGTTCCAGGTAGTTAACTATCAAACTGATGAAATTTTGTTTTCCATAGATTTATATGAAAATGATCTTACATGCCATTCCATGTTCATTTGTAAAAGTGAAATCTCTACTAATCTTAACCAAGTTCCATGTTCTCTTGGTGGGTGTATAAGTGGAGAGAGAGGGGGTACTGGGATGTGTGAAGAGAACTGTGGGGTATATTATGACGCAGAGAAACATTCCAAGAGATCAGTGAGTTCAGCTAATTGGCTAATTCGGGTAATTAATAATCAAAATGGTGAAATTCTTTTCTCTGTAAGATTTGCATGAAAGTGGTCTTACATATTATCAGACTATTTCCGTGTAAACTTGTGGAAATAAAAAATATCTGCTAATCAACAATCTTTTCCCTTTTGGGGGAAACAAAATCTTGTCCATTTTATTTATTTTTTTAATTATGTGAATTTCAGGTATCTTCAAATAATGTCGCTGGGTTCCACCACCATATCTGATTTCTCAGGTAATATAATTCCTAGAGGCACAGAGGAGGGGGGGGGGGGGGGGGGGGGAGCTTCAACCACACAATGTTCTCTTTACTACTGTTCTAAACACCACGGTTGCAATCTTCAGAAATGGAATCCGTGTTCTGTTCATTTTTATATCATTAACAAGGAGTCGCCGTTCAAATAAACAAAGTGTAGTAGTATGTAGTGTAGTAGTATGTAGGAGTATGATATCCCTGCCCATCTCGGTTACAATTGGTGAGACTCGTCCTGAATTTCCATTTTGCCTCGCTAAAGGTCAGTTAAAGAGAGGAATCCTTTAGAATCGCCTCATAGATGTCAGTCAGTGTGTATTATTTGGTGTTGTGTGCACGATACAAGAAAAATGTTATTGAAGTTGACCTTAATCACGACCATACAAAAATCACAAATGCGCGTGCATTCGGGTAGTATCTGTGGGGCTTGATGTAGATTTCCCCTTTTGCCTTGCCAAAGGGGGCCGAGAGGAAGTTGAAGACTCGATCCATAGATGGCAGCGAACATCCATTTCATATTTCCCGCCTCAAACGAGCATATATATCAATCAGTTTTTTTGTGACTCCCACTCGAACTCAAGGCTGAAAGTCAAATTCACTCGTTCTGGATGTAATGAACTCTCGTTAACACTCGTATGAGTATTAGTGTTAGGTAAGGTGTTAACCATTACTCAAGGTTCAGAAGAATAACTATCGTTAGGTACGTAAGCCTGTCGTCTAAGTACAAGAATGTAAACTTCGTGATTTGTTCGAACGATATTATGAAAAAAAACAGGTTTTTCAATTTGACCGCATTAGATGTCCGGCACATTGAAAATCTCTGGCTCATCTTGGGACGCCGGTCGAAATTAGCACTTATCTGTATTCTCTATGTGTATGCTACTTCCCGTCTCTCGGTGGTCACATTAGCTATGAAAAAGATTACGACAAAATTGTCTATTAAAAACACAGTCTCCCAATAGTTCGTAAAAATTACGACATCATCGTGAGAGCTGCTGCAACAGATCCGGATAAAGTGCATCTAAACAAGACTCCATCTCTATTCGATCATGGCAACTTAAGAAACATGCTGGTGTTTCTCAATACCACGAGGTATCCGGCCATAGATTACAATGCTTCGTTTGAGAAGAACGATTTTTCCAGGATGAACGGCGATGACACAGACTTCAGATCGAAATATTATCACGTGGATGAATTGATAAGCAATCCAAATATAACAACCACCGAATATAAGACACTCTATCCCCTGTTCGTGTTAGATGTTAGATGTTAGCAAACAGAGTGACAGTTTCAAGAACACCGTTCTGGACATCATCATCAAGATGTTGGCATATCCGACAGAGTGTTGACGTTCCACTTAGATGGAAGTAAAATGGCTGTCATTCAATAACTTAAAAAAACTTTTAAAAAACTTAAAATAACATAAAAAACTTCAAAACAATCTCCAAAAATCTCCAAAAAATCTTAACAATAACTTTTTAAAAAAACTTAAAATAACACAAAAAAATTTAAGCATAAAAAGAGAAGTTTTTTTAAATTTTTTATCCCTTTAAGTGTTTCACGCATGTTCAATTCGATTCACAAACAGTTTATTTTTGTGCATTCAAAGGATTGCATTCGATCAACACAGATACAAAAAAGAAATAGCGTCAGGGTTAGCTGTCTTCATCTTGAAATTAATTTTTAACTCTTCAACTCTAAAGGTGTTTCGAATTTGCTTTTATCATATGACACGTCTGGTTTGTTCACTTTAAAACATTTGATATTTTGCTTTCATATTAATCAGTGATAACTAAAGCCTTCCGTCAATTTCATTGGTCAATTTCAAAACTAGACAATTTGATTGGCTGAACAAAATAATACTGGGCCACATTTTCATAATTAGAGTTGGGAGCTTTCATTGGTCAATTTCAAAACTGGACAATTTGATTGGCTAAACAAAATACGACTGGGTGACATTTGCATAATTTCAGTGGGGAGAATTTACGTTTTCTGTCCTATTTTGGGTGGGTTATATTGTATTAATCTTTTACCTACAAGAAAAACGCCATTCATTTTTTTTTTTATATTTTCACTTTTTGCCTCCAAAATATAGGTTATGACCCCTCATTGGAACGAGCTCGACGAGCTCGTTCCAATGAGGGGTCATAACCTATGTTTTGGAAGCAAAAAGTGAAATTTTTAGTTATACGAGGATGTTTTTTCCAAGTGCCGTCTGCAACTCAAGTTAGGTGATGGGTTAAGTAAGTGGCTAATTTGTGCATGTGTGTGTCATATGATAAATAGAATATGAAATGAGTGTTTTTCTCGTATAATATTTATGAAACTCGTCCGAATTTTCCGTTTGGGCTCGCCAGAGGCTCGCCAAAACGGAAAATTCTTGGACTCGTTTCATAAATATTATATGAGAAAAACACTCATTCCATCTCCTCTATGTATTGGAATATTGGCTCGACTTTATATCTTTCGGTTTCTATACCACTTAATACCAAGTTCAGGACGACCTTATTTTTCGAGTCGCTAGCAGTCAGACTCATTTGAACGATGCGTCAACGTAGTGGCATAGGATATCCTACTTGAGCATGTGGTGATCCACTTCTGAAGGACCATTCCAATTCACCTGAATCCAATGCACCATTTTCCTCCACCCACACAGTTATCAACTGTCTCACGGATTTCTTTTGTTGTCCATGACCCAAATCATCGTGTCGGCGTCAGTCATCAACCCGGGTCGGGTAGATTCGCAATTCGATTAGCACCCATGTCCAGATCGCCTTCCATCACATCACCGGTTTTTTCGACTTTAGTGTCATTCAAATATTTTCTGCTGACTTCGCTCGAATCATATTCCTGATTGTACTCGAGACCAAATAGTTTGTTATCGTTCATGTCGATGCCAGAGTCCATCGTTCCTCCTGCTCATTTGTTGAGATAGAAATCATTCACATGCTCTTTGAGATAGGTTTGAGATTTAGTGAGAGCAGAATCCAAGTCGCCTCGGTATCCTCATCGCCGATTTGTGCCAGATTGATGATCTTCAATCTGGTGTTCAGATCAGTTTCCATTTCATTTTTCTCATTCAAAACATCAACAATCTTTTGTTCTGTGATGTCTATATGTTGTTTGGTGGCAGCATCACTTGAATCTACAGGATCTGCCGCATTCACCAATTGTTTAGATTTTAGATTTCAAGTCCAGAACATCGATCATGTTTTTATTCAGATCGCTCACGCGGTTCTCAGAATCTGCAACTGCCTGATCAGCATAATTTTTAATGGCGACGTCGTTGAGATCTGTCGGTTCTCGAAAATTATAAAGCTGATGATTATTCATGTTTAGCGGTTACTTTCGAGGTTCGTATCTCCTCACCAAATGACTGTTCAAATGTTTAACAGCCATTCTACCACCACCTTTAATCTTTCCCTTTTTCTCACAATTTATTTCATCAGTCCTTCCAAATTTATCGACTGTCATTTTCTTTAATTTTCTATCTAATTTATTTTTTATTACTTTATTTTATTTTACTTTTATTTTATTTTATTTTTTCATTTCCTATTATTTATATGAAAAATATTTTTTTCTTTCTCTCAATGTAAATCGTTGAGGGTGTCTTGAAAATGATGTTTCAAAGGCCATTTCTTGAGAACGTGGAGACACAAGTGTCCACAAAACACAAGATCACGAGGTTGCACGCATTCAGTATTGTAATAAATCGACGACTTTAAATAATCCGTCAATTCTTAGGGTGGTGAGATTCCGTAACTGTCAAAATAATAATTTCTTCTCACATTATTGAACCACGCCACCCAATGTGTACCCTCACCTGAGAAATCATCCAAGTTCAAGCTACCACATTTGTCACCTCTCGCGGTTTTCTGAGCAATGTATCTCTGGAAAAAAATGTTTTATTTTTAATGCTTTGACTGCATCTAGCAGATCGATGTTAGATAGAGGTTTGTTATGTAAGATGACACCTTCTACAGATGTGTTCGTATTTTTCCATTTTCCAATTTATTTTATTGTTTAATTTATTTTGATTTTTTTTGTTATTTATTTTACTTTGCTTGACTATTAATTGTCTCATTTTATATTTTCTGTCTCTTTATCGGTAGTGTGCAATGTCTTATCTTCTAGATTATCTATGTCTTTGTCAATCTGTCTCATTGCGTAATAATTTAATCATTTGCCCCGCCTCTGCATTTGATTGGTTGAAAACATACAGCGTGAAAGTCGTCAAAATCATATAAACCAAATCACGTAATGATTTGGAATGTCAACACGTTCGCACATCCGATCCAACATTGAAGACTCTGGAAGCCCTGCCCACTCAATCCGGTTGTCACCGTGAGGGCGTGACGGCAGACTGATAGATGGATAACAAGCTTGTAAACAAAGATCAATGATCGATTTTTCATCGCCTCCAGTCAGCGAGAATATAATGATAATTTCTCAGGAACAATTGAATTTAATAAAATATACCGAAGTGGGAGACGAATAAAAGATCAAAAATCCAAACATGATTTTGGGGGAACTTAAAAAAAAGTTTTTAATGATATTGTTACGTGACTTGCTAAATATCTGTCATCTGCGATCGAAAATCAAAACAACAAACAATTTGACAATGATTGACGTGACCTGTTTGTGGCACACTTTCCTGAGTTTGACTGTTGTCTTTTGCGAAAATTAAAAGTTTTTCGTTTACATACACATAAATTTTATATTTTAATATTACAGCCGTGTTAAATTATAAGAAATAACTGTTGTTTTCCTTCGGTTTATGCGATACAAACCGAAAATTTTCAGCACAAGCTTAATCATAACTCGCTACGCGAGTTATGAAGCTTGTGCTGAAAATTTTCGGTTTATCGCATAAACCGAAGGAAAACAACAATTATTTCTTAAATCATCCAGTGCTTCTTGATTTTGAGAAATGGCCTACGCTGTGGAATAATGGCCATTAGGTAACGTGTTTATTCCATACGATTGCCCGGTTCTCTTATTGCTGTCAGCCGATAAAGCAATTTTATTGATCATTTCCGTGTAGATAGTGTGCTTGTTACATTGAATCGTGTTCATCTTCTTGTGGACATCTCGATCTTCGAACAGACATTTTTATACTTTTCGAATACGATGTCATTATTTGCGACGTTTTTTTTTACACATTTACATTTCGAAATTGTCTCCATATCTAAGTGGTAAGCATGCAGTTTCGCCTTTAAACCAATGAATTCCCTGATCTGTCTTCCCCGCACATCGTCCTTGAATTTTCCCATCACCTTTTTATTCACACCTAAAGGAATGTTGGATTTGTCATCACTGGAATAATTGCTCATGTCGAACCACGCATCCGGAAATATATATCAGTAAAAATCCTCTGTCTCTATCTCATAAGCCAGACGATCTGTGTTGGTAAACAAGTGTTTGGCTTTCGAATCATATTTCTTCTTGATGTATTCATAATGAAATCGATACATCACCTGTTTGCTGATGCCTGAGATGCACGTTCCCAAATAAATCGGTTTGTCGTATGTCAGATGCATCTGTTTCATGTGAACGGCCACTGGATTTTCATGAACGATGGTTCAGTGTTTATAGTTTGGTTTCGAAACGTATTTTCTAGCCTGACTATCTGCCATCACAAGACGAATGTTAGTCCTGTTTCTGATGTTTTCCATCGATTTTCTGTACACACAATTATTCATGAGTTTGAAAAGATCTTTCTCTAAGTCGGTCACGGCCTGCATTCTCAAATTCATTTTAAGATCTTCATCCAAGGCTCTTCAGCAAATCGGATGATGAGATGGATGTCAATTAATTTCCTGCCATAATCTATGAAAAGTTTAAGATTTTCGCAGAACACTATGTATTTACGTTTGACATTTAAATTTGGAACGAGTTTATCAACTTCATTCATTTTCATTTAATCGGGTGCTGAAGGATAATCATTCCACAAATCATGTAATATTTCGGGACATTCAAGATCCACCTCCAGAAGACAGGGATAATGTCTCCAATTTTCCATCTTCTCGCGATTCTCGACCCATTTGAAATTTCCCGCCTGTAATGGATGACTTATGCCCAAACCATATAAATTATTAGCATCTAGATATGTTATGTATTTACTCCGTTCGAATCCCTCTTCCATGTAGAAATTGTTCGCTTTCGCGTATCTGTGAGATATCATCGACACTCCACCTCTCACACCCTTTTCGAACATGAGCAACATGTCCACATAGGATAATAATTCCAAGTGAATTTCAATCGTCTTTAACAGCCCATCGCAGCCATAGTTGGGAGCCATGTAATACCAAGACGGATCTAGACCATAATGTCTCCAACAGACGTCTCAGAAATTTTTGAATAGATCTGCCAAGAGAAGGACGTTGGTTATCAGATAGAGATTGTGATAATCTCTCATGGGTCGAATAATTCCACACTTTTTGAGCATGTTCATAGTCAACGTCCGAAATGTCAGTATCATATCATTTCGAATAAAATGATCTTTGATAGGTAGCTTCGTCTCGTCGAATCTATGCAAACCATCCATGTAATCGTATGGGTAGACTCCTTTCCTCATTACTCTCTCCAATTGAGATTAATTTCTAAAGTGTTCAGACGTGATCTCGAAGTTCTCCTTTCCTAAATTACCGAATAATTTTTCGACACTGGTCGACATGAATTTAAAACTACCTATGAACCATATTTCTCTTCTGACTTCTGGCATTTCTCCATCTATTTCCTTTTTGTCTACGACTATCCATTTCGTGAAAGATATTATAAGTTACCTCCGCCAACAGGTATGGTATATGGAGATTTAATACCTGGATGTCGGTGTTTAAACACCGAGCCGCAGGCGAGGTGTTTAAATGAGACATCCAGGTATTAAATCTCCATATACCATATATGTTGGCGGAGATAACGTTTTGAAACACAATACAAACATAGTGGAAATACATTTGTGGACATATTACTTAGCTCCACAATCACTTGCACCAAATTCGTGATAATTATTTTGTTTTTATAATCGCAGAAGACAACAGAGAGAGTTACATTCCTTGGGTCGTTAAGGAAACGAGTAAACAGGACTTTGTTGACATCGTCCCCTGAGTTCCAATGTGTTCTATGTGCCTACTGGCACATAGAACACATTGGTACTCAGGGGACGAATTATTTGCTTTTATTTTATTTTTATGATTGAATTGTCGGGAATCTGATGATATTTGTGACTATTTTCAAGTTTTTTGGTTCGATTTTTTATGTCGAGGCGAGCAAACGCTGAAAGCTTTCGTTTAAACCATATACCCCCGATGTTTTGAGTGTACTTATACCCTGGATGTCGCACGCTCTCATATACCTTGCATGTTGGGTGCACCCTTCATCGTAGCTATTTGCCCAAGGCATTCTGACCAATCAAAAGACAAACTTTATCAGTACAGAGGGACAAGTATTGTTCATCGCTTCACGCGATGCAGTTTATGTATCCTTCCCTTACACTATCGAGATTCTTCATGAACAGATGACTTCCGTAACCCAACAGAATGTGAATATCACCCGAAAGAACTTAGCATTTTGATATTTTAAATTGCAATTACTGTGCACAGCACCTCAAAATTTATCTGTGTTATGATTGTGATCTCTCACTTTCTTGTATTCAGATGCCGAGGTTTTGGTGAACGATTCATTATAGATGAGACATTCGGTGGCGCTCTTCTTGTCCTTCATTTGCCCATCTGTAATGATCATCTTCGTTGGAGTTTTAAATGGCTCGTATATATTTTTGATTTGGTATTCCAAATCTTCCACGAATTTTCGAGCCACATCGTCAGCATCCGACTGTTTTGTGCAGGTGCATGGACTCGAAGAATATCGACCGTCGAAAGAACAGTTTATGTAAATACAATAACCAGACCTTATGTGCATCTAATATTTTTTGTTGTAACTCTGTCGATCGTCGGGCTGACAGAAAGTAATTTTCACCATGAAACATTCGAAATCGGCATATACCACAAAATGCACTCTCAGTCTTCTGTTCTAATATATGGAATTAATGTAAGTGTGAGGTTTAGGCATGTCAACGGCAATGCATTGATTTGAATTGCAATAATGCTCTTGACGTTCCAGCGATTCTTTGCAATTGAAGGAATTCGAACAGTTAAAACAGATTTTTTTCTTTTTAATAGCCACAAGTCTGTGATGACAATAATCGACTCATGTTTTTGATCCAATTGTAATGTTGATTAGCATCATTCGAAATTAAAAATAAACTAATGTTTTTCTCGCGACATTTCTGTAAAGTTATCCTCAGAGGAAATTTTTTTTTTCAGTCGTCATATCCCAAAACATTGACGGCGGTCATAGTATTTTGATTTTCAAAACGATCGATGGCACATAGTTGAGTCAGAAATTTTATTCCCGACCAATTTAAATTCTTTGAGATTTCTACATATTTTGTTGCTCTCTGTGGATACTTTCTTATGGGATACAAGGCAGATGTGACAGCCCATTTGATGCATTGGCTGTTTTCTTTATTTTCCACATTGATTACAGCTTCTTTTTTAATAAACGAAAACAACAGACAGCTCTTAGAGCTGTCTGTTGTTTTTGTTTATTAAGAGTTACAAAAGGAAACTTGACTTTTTATGGAAAGCTAAGTAGATGCAACTGGGTAACTGGCCACTTTGGCTCTTTCTTTAGCGAATGTGTTTTTACAGTACTACAGAGTTTTTATTCTTCCCAGGGAAAAATGAAATAAGGCAATTTTATATATGAAGACGTTCACAATGGATTGAATTTGTCGATATGAATTTCTAGATTCAATACTTCGCCAAATCTCCAATTGCTACCTTCGTTTTGATATATATTTTGATCATATTTTCTTTCATATTATCAAGATATCGGATAAAGAAGAGCCTTCAGTCACAGTTTTTGTGCGAGATTGAAAATAAGCAGTTTTTTCCATGATTTCACCCTTGTTCACATTGATTTTCTCCATCCAACACTTTTATACCATTTTCTTTTTAATACCATTGCCTTGCATTCGAAGACATAAATCCAACACGCTAGTTTTTATCTGGTTCAAGACATTTTGGGAGTGAAACCTTTTTATACGTTTGATATCGAACGTTTTGAAAAATCCCTTGATGGCCTGCTCTCATTCTATGGAAGTGTGCAACAGATGTTCACGCATGACTTTAGCTAGAACTTCTTTTATGTCACCATCTCCGCTGAGTGAATTGAGATGTTTTGTTTTCATTTCCACTTTCCATCTGTTGTTATTTTTCCCAATTCATCACCTCCTCCAAGCATCAGTTTTATCAACTCATTTTTTATTCTGCGACAGTACACCTTTCAAACCCATCCAACGTGCTTTAGATCTCAGTTCTGACACCGTTTTCTCACTAGTCTCAGCCTTTATGTCTCTGATCATTTGTTGTTTAGTTCTATAACTCGACAAATGATGAATGAAAGGTTTTAGCGCGCCGAAGGCGCGCAGGGACGATGTGAGATTTACAAATCCCATGCGACCCGGTCAACCTTATTTTGATTCACTTGGATCACACAGGCCAAGCTTTCCTATTGCCTCAATTGGGGTGGGGTCTGAGGGGGTATGTACGCGGTTAGAATTCCTGGCAGTTGGAGTGATAGATTGTCAATAATCAATCCCTCAACGCCATTAAGACTATTGGAGAAATCGACAAATTCGCGATGCCGAGATTTTTTGCATACATTTTTAATTGAGGTAAATTGCACACTACTAATAATAATGACATTTTTTCTAATTTTTAAAAAAAAGAAATTTAAGTATGAAAAATTGTTTTTTTTTGTAATGTTATTTTTTTCTATAGTTATTAAAAATCCATTGTTCTTTAAATTAAATCTTTTTTAACTTGAAAAAAATAAAAAACAAAATTGTTAAAAAAAAATTGTATGTTTTAGTTCCTCCAGCATTTTTGACATCATGCGCATATTGTTTTTGATAAAAATCTTGTTTGAAGCCACAACCAACTTAGGACAGTTCACACAAGCGAAGAAGAAAAAGAGTTTCTCACTTACAAAAAAATCAGTTATACTTGTATTAAATATTACATAGCTGATAGTAAAGTATTAAGTAAAACTGGTAGAAACACATTCGTTTAAGCAAAACAAAATTGATTTTTTCGAATCAAGAAAGTCTACTCACTTCCGTGCACGATGAAAAATTGATTGACTGCAACTAAAATCTGAAAAACTACATCATGTTCATGAAGGAAAAAGGGTCTCTCACGTACAAAATTAATTTGTCGAATCAAGAAAGTCTACTCGCTTCCATGCACAAGGAAAAATTGATTTTCAATTTTCGTTTTTTTTTTATTTTTCTTCAACTTCAAGTTAAAAAATATTTATTTATCAATTTAGTTTTTTTTATTTGTCTTCAAGTTAAAAAAATTGAATATAGTTAAAAAACATTTTTAATTAAAGAGATTAAAATCAGTGTAATTTTTTTCATATATATACATATATATGTATTTGTATATAATTTCGTCAATGTGCCGTTGTGTTCGGGAGTTTGGACTCGAATGTAAACTCCCGAACATGACGGTAAATTGACAAAATTATATAAAATATTTGATGAAGTGTTTATATATATAAACAATTTACTCCTTTTAAATTTCTCATTTCGTCTATGAATCTATGCATGTTTTTTTTTATTTATTTTTTAAAAATATATGTAGATTTTCTTTTCCTTTTTTTTTAGAAATTAAAATTTAAGTTATTTTCTTTTTTCTTTTTCTATATATAAGATAAAAAAAATAATGAAAGTGCTCTTAAAGGTCGATTTCCTATTTTTTAATTCCGGCTCTCTCTGTGATGAAACATCCATCAGAAATATAACAAAATCTCCATTGCAATTACACGAAGCAAAACCACAATGTGGTCAAACTAGTCAATCTGGCAGTGCCCAGAACGTTGCGCATTACAATTTCCAATGGAATTTTTCCACTGGAAATCAGGATTCTCAGCTTTGTCTGTTCGAGCCCACCTATGGAGGTGAAAACGAAAGGAGCGAATGACAAATCCTTATGAGAAAATTACACTAGGTGATGTTCAGAAAAGTTCGTTTTCGCAAATGTCTTATGCCAGCTAGCTTGATACTTTTGCAATCTCCTATGGAAATTTGCATAAAAAAGATCATCTTTTTCGAACCCACTTTGACTTCATTTGCTTTTTATATTTTCCCCATTGGAGTAATCCTAGCCAAAATACTTGCCCAGGTGAAAATTGACTAAGTCGGATTTTAGCTTGGATCGAAAATGTTTCAAGCTAAATTTCCGTTGCTTTCGGGCTTTTGGAGTGTGCTCGAAATGCATTTCTCATGGGCTCGAACAGGCCTTTTATACCTACTTAGGATATATAAATTCAGCTGTGTCGAAATGTGTCCCATGTGGCAAAGGAAAGAAAAACCGAAACGTAAATGGTTTAACGCTGAATGCAGACATCGCATACAAACAATGAAAGATATCACGTGGGATATGAGAAAAACCCACAAAAAGCGCTTGGTCATTAGTTACTTCACCGCAAAAGAAGCTTATAAAAGGGTCACAAAATATAAATCTAAATTATTTTTCAGACACATGTGTAGACAGTTCAGAGTCATCGGATCACAAAGCTTACTGGAGAGTAATAAATAGTATCAGACAGAAAGAACTCACCGAAAACGAGCCCGATCCAGATTTAACAATCGACTTTTTAAATAATCTATACTGCAAACCAGTTCTGATAAAAAATAAAATAAATATCAAGTCACATATTTAATTTATTAGTACGCATCCTAATGAATAATCGTGAAATAATAGCTACCGAAATACTAAGTGCCCTTCGAAAGCTGAAAAACAATAAATCCACATGTCCTGATAATATCCTAAATGAACTTCTCAAACTAATTGTCCCATACATGTTAGACGAAATCACTAAACTTTTAACCAAATGCCGAAATCGCACCATTATCCACTTGCTTGGAGTAAATCAATATTTTCCACTACTTCTTAGAAAGGCGACAGACATGACCCAAACAATTATAGAGCTGTAGACTATTTAACAAAATAATTAATAACAGGGTTGACGTGTTTCTAGAAGAAGATAAATTGATTAGTGATAATCAGCTTGGATTCTGGAAAAGAATTTGTACGATTGATAGTATGTTTATCTTGAAAACTGCAATACACAAATACAAGAAAATTAAAAAAAACATTGTATGCCTTCGACACCGTAAATCGTTCTATACTTTTCCACAAATTACAGCAAGTAGGAATCAACGGGGCAACGTTTCAAACCTTATCGTCCATATATCAATCGAGTTAATACATAACAAAAACAAATAAAGGACTTGGCCCATCCGAGCTATCGACAACTGGAGTCAGGCAGGGTTGTAACATTTCTCAGACCCTCTTTAAAATCTTTATTGATGACATTGGGCAAATACTTCTCTGTCTAAGAAAATTGGAAGAGTATACCTCATCAATCAATCTGTGTATTTGCAGCGAGAAAACTAACTAAATGTATGATTTCAGATAAAGAAAATCGAAGTTCTCCCCAGATTTACATTTGGGCTCGATTAAACTATAGTCCGTAAATAACTACAACTATCTGGGTTTCAACTTATCTTCTAATTGCAAATTAGATGATGTTCAACATAAGTTGAGCCTCAAAGCCCTTTACAAATATATTTAAAACTATCTGAAAAATTGTTTGAATCCATTTTACTCCACGGTAGTGAAATACTGGCTTTGGAAATGACTGATAAAGCAGGGAGGGGGGTCGCGGGAAAATTCCCCAACACAGGTCTAAAAAACGACTTTTTTCTGCCTCGAGACCACCCACCACCCCCTTTCTAGGAAGAATTGTTTTTCCTTTTCAGTGAGGGGGAACCACCCCCTTCAGCTCAGTTCAACCCTCTAAAATCTATCCTCCATACAAAACTGACCGGTATTTAGGCATATTACTGATCCGTGTCTGCTATTCCACTTTTTCTAACCACACAGAACGCGAGATAATTCAGCTGGATAATTCACAATTCCTTTTAAAAACATTCGAGCAGATTTTGAGTAAAACTAGAGAAAAATAAGATAAATGCTTCATGTCTGCAATAATAGTAACTAATCATTCCAAATTATATCTTATAGTGTCTTAGCATGGGTTGAGATGACAAGCTCAATTATATTCACTTACTTCCGTTGATTTGATGGATGTACATGTATGTCCCTCACACAATATTGTCAATGTGTTTTTTGACCACTTATGCAATATGCAACAAAACCTAGCAATATTAAGTCATACTTAAAATACTTGGAGTGACCATTAGAATCGAACTTAGATTCAATGGGATCTTGGATGTGAGTTGAGATGGGTTGATTGGATAGAAAAAGCAATAGCCAATAGGACATACATGTGCTCTGTAATGATGCTATCTTTCTAACCCACCAGCGCCAGCCAACACAATGGTTTTGTGGAGGACTGACAAACTTGATCATATACCCTGCCTTGAACCCTAACCAAATATCAAATTCCTCGCCAATCATGGGTTACCGGTGCGGCACAACTCTGTGAGCAGCCGGTGAACTGCTTAAATTTGTAGTGAAGCACCATGCAGTTATCGATACCTTGATATAGTGTAGAAGATCGGGGTCCTTTTTACTTACACAACCTGGTCGGCTGGTCAGAGTAAACTCTAATGTAGTTTGGAGCAAGTTTTAAGCTACTATCACACAAGACTGCTGCGCTCGGCCTTGATCGAGGCATAATCTCAAGCACATTTTGAAGGCAATGGGCTGTCATAAGAGTGATTGCCGGGTATATCTCTTCAAAATTCAAAAGTTCACGGTCGACTGCAATGGAAGGGATTAATCGGGGAGGTGGGATGTGATTATACACGTACGAACCAAGCCAGGCCTAATATGGATGGTCCACATCCTGGGCCCATTTGTACATGTAGCTCTCATATCTGTAGAGAAACATATTTTTGTATAAAATATGTTGCGAGTTCTTTTGTTCAACTCATTTACTTCATGCATCTATTTATCTTATTATTTCCTCAGTCAGCCTCGGTCAGACTTTCCTATACTAATTTTCATTTTTCTTCCTGCTCTTTCTCTACTTACTACACACAACCCACCTGCGCCCATTCTTTTTTTTCTTATTTTTCTTTTTTGTTACATAAATGATTTATTTGATAGAACATTTGATTTTTCTTTTTGCATCACTGGTTTCAATCTGTTGAAAACGGGTTTAGGGTGAGCGATATTGACCAACAACTGTTTGATGGTCACCATCTCACCAAATGTGAGTTACAACAGCTCAACAGCTAGCTATCAATCATTCTGCTATGTCAGATTTGTACTAACTACCCCAAACGCCATTAAATAACCTAAGATTGTATCCAGATTGATTAAAAGAGAAAAAATGTATAAATTTGATGAGAGGAAAAAAGTGACTTGTTTCAAGGCTGGACCACCCACCCAGCCCGGCCTTGTGTAGAGAAACGTTTTGACCCCCCCCCCCCCCCCCACCTTGGATAAAGCTAAAAAAAATCTCTCCCTGTGGAAATGTACATGTCAGATTTTGCAAACTGGTAATTGACCTGGGTAAAAATTCATCTAATCAGGCGGTACGTCCGGAATTAGGAAGATATCCAGTCACCATTGACGCTACTATACACCAAGTCAAATACTTACATAAACTAAACTCAATGGCTTCTCAAACTTTACTCGATGATGCATACACGGATGCGAATAACTATGAACTCTTAAAATCCCTCGAAATGAAAATTCAGAATCTTACACAACTAGACACCGGTAACGTTAATATCAGTCATAAACGTCAGAACAGACAAATGCTTGAAGAGCTTCGGAGTAGACACGAAACTAATTTCTTCTCAAGCATTTACGATGACGACGATAGAAAAGGAAGCAAAAACAAATTACGGATATACAGAACATTTAACATCGACTACATTATGGAGCCATACATGATACGTACCAATTCTCGGGAAGCTAGAAACGCCGTCACTCGACTCCGAATTAGTAACCACAGTTTAGTAATAAAAACGAGAGGCATTCATAGCCTCCTATTCCGGTTAAAGAGAGACGGCGTAAAGTGTGTGATTCGGGGACAATTCACTTCGTTATGGAGTTTATCGCGTACCGAAATGAGCAAAACATCTCCAAAAACAGAATTAATAAGGAGACAGACTGAAAGCTTTCAATATATGGATACAAATGGAAAATTTAACCTGATAACGCGAAACAATATCCCCCGGCTATGTAATCCCATCTGTAACATGATCCGGTGCTGTTCAGCAGAGGGGAAATGAAAATGAAAATAATATAATAAAATAATAAAATAATATAACAATAACATGACTTTGGAGGGCTTTGTGGTTTATTAACGGCCCAGCATGTGGGAATAACAGCCCGACAGCTTATACAAGGCCCGAGACGAAGTCGAGGGCCTTTAATAAGCTGAAGGGATGTTATTCACACCTGTTGGGCTGTTAATAAACCACAAGGCCCGACAAAGTCATGTTATTACTATTATTACCACTGCGATATTAGAAAGTTTTGACCCTGTACCTTACATGGCAGCTACAAACAGCCAATTGGTCTTCATTTAATTCGCTTGATTGAGACATTTTTAACGTTTTCAATTTTGGCAGATGATATTATCGTCTGTTCTCAAACAAACTGGTGTCACATGATTATCACGTGATCGATACCGGTATTCTTTCAATTGCAACGAAGTTCGAAAACTTAAAAACAGACCCCTATTTACGTCTTTTAAGTCAGGAATACAGGCTTAAAATGTCTGCAGACGTACTTACTATATACACGTGATTGTTTGTGTGGGTCTAACTTTGCTGGACATTTTACATATTTAATAATTTAAATAAAAATCACAATGTTTACTAGTTGAAACCATTTCTGGAAACTGTTTCCATTTTCGAGTGTTCAACAGCGAGGAACAAAAGTCACTTGACGTGTCGGGCTGTTAATGAGATGGTTAACTCATTAACTGCCCGACACATCACGTGACTTTTTAAGTTGAGCGTTACGTTCTTGTAATGCCCTGTTAAACTTTGTTATGTACTAGGGAACGCCCTATAAAGTGGTAATAATTGTTCTTTATGTTGATATATATATAGTTTATTTTTGTGTACTTTTAACATCTTTTTCTTTTTCTTTTGAATGTTTCATTCTGTCATTATTATTGTTTTGTTTTCGCAATCTGCCTCTCTGTAGGGGTTAATTGCTTGAATAAATTTTAACATTGTTAGGCCGTTTCGGAAGTAGAAATTAATTAGTCTTCTCTTATATTTCATTAACAGTTTACCTAATAGAAAAAAGCAGAGACAATTGCAAATAAAAAACAACATTTCCCGAAGAACTAAACACTTTTTTATTTTTTTCCTCAAAAACATAGCTTACGACCTCCTCATTGGAACGATTTTGATGAGCTCGTTCTGAATAGGGGGCCTTAAGCTATGTTTTCAAGAAAAAATAAGGAAATTTATTTAGCGATGCTAGTGAATTGCCCTAATCAGTGTCGTCGTTAAGTCGTTATGTTAGGTAAAAGGTTGAATTACACATTATGTGATAAAAGAATCTCAAATTTGTTAGCATTTGACGTGACTTTTCTTAACCTCGTTCACTAAAATCGATCTGTGTCTCGGGAAACCTCGGATCAGGTCGATGTTTAGAGAACTCGGTGCCAAAACTTCATATGAAATCGTGACTCATTAGATATCCCCTGTATATATTTATTGGTGCTTAACGCCACATTAGCAAATAGAGCTATATCGTGGCAATACAAAGTTATGTAGAATACATATCCCTTGCAAAAAAATTCTTGAATAACTAATTGTCTTCATTTTTTGTCTCAAAAACATAGGTTATGACCCCTCATTGGAACAAGCTCGTTCCAATGAGGGGTCACAACCTATGTTTTTGAGACAAAAAAAGAGAAAAAAATAATGAAAATTAAATGTCGATTTTGAGAATAGCGCTGGCCGGTTTTTGCCGTTACGTTGGGTAAAGGTTTAACTATCCGAAGGTCGCGTCTTCTCCTGTGGTGAAGTCGGGACGTTCAGATAGCTGAACTAGGAGTAGAAAAAAAGAAACTTTGGACTTTGTGAAAAGAGTGAGAAACAAAAATACTGTCAGAAAACTGTAAGAGATCTGACAACATTTTGTACTTGTTTTGGTTTGATAGGCAAGAGGTTGTTTGTTACAAGGTTAGTGTCGTATCGGCAGAGATATCGGCCTTCGAAAACTTCAGCTTCGGTCTCAGAGTGATATGAAATTACCACGGGCTGATATCTCGGCCGATATGAAACTAAACAAGTGATAACTTTTAATTAAAGGGTGACGCAGAAGTCTGACGAAAGATACACAATATCCATCGCAAGACGCAGTGTCAATACAATGATAATTGCCCCATGTTTTTGTTACACGTGGGATCGGAATTGGAAAGCGACCAGAAAGACTTTCATACATATACATGTAAATTTCAACATCTAGTCAAGTGTTGTGTGTATTAATTCCGAGACTGGCCGGATTGTCTCATTTTCGAACCACAAAATAAATTTGAAATAAAAATTATTTAGGAAAGATGCAAAAAATTGTTAAAAAGACAGATATCTTATGGCAAACATTTTGTTTCAGGGAAGGTCGTGTTTTCGTGAAGCGCTTCATTCCGGGGGCTGAATACCTTCCCGACAACAAAGTCAGACTCTCACCGTTCCAGCATCACCGATTTATTGTTGAGTCAGAATCGGACAAGAATGAAGATACAAGGCGAAAGAAATCTATAACTCCGTCACGCATGTACCGACAGTGTACGAAATGTACCAAATTTGTCAAGGCTTCAAAACACACTTGCTGGTTTGTATCTCAGGAATTACATTCACCAAACTATTTCTTCGATTTTCAGAACAGTAGAAAAGAGTTTCTGTTTTCCCAATCAAATTCAATGAAATCACGTAAGAAGCACAAACAAAATGGCTTGAGGAACCACTGGATGACATTTAGCTTGTGCGGCTATTGTCTTTCAGCCATATACTGAACGTAACGACATTAATCGGCCAGCGCGACTCTCACAGATCGCCATTAAAATTATATTAGTTTTTAGCTCACCTGACTTTCAGTCAGGAGAGCTATAGTGATCACTCACCGTCCGTCGTCCGTCGTCCGTGAACATGGTGTTTGCGTCTTCTCCTCCCAAACCGCTGAACCAATTTAATCGATATTTGAGATAATAGTTTGTTATGACATCGCAATTTGAATTTGTTCAAATCAAGTTGATTCGCCCCTTGGTAAGGCCACGCCCAAAAAGTGTGCCTAAACCTTAAAAAATCTTCATCTCATGAACCAGCAGTAGCAGAGACTTCATGTTAGGTATGCAGCTTCCTTTTGAGGTGTAAACTCAGATTTGTTCAAGAGAAGTTTGTGGGGCTATATTTGCCGTTGTTATGGGAGGGGCAAGAATTTTTGCCACTCCCAAAATTTCTATTTTCCAAACCGAGAGGCAGATTTGAACCAAATTTGATTTGAGGGCTTATTGGGTCATAAGTACTTAATTTATGCCTAAATTTTTTCCCGTCGCCCCATAGGAACCGCAGGAGCTAAAAATAGAAAAAAAATAAAACACCCATATCTCCAAAACGACACGGCACTGAGAATTCTTATTTGGTGTGAAGCTTCCTTAGGACCAACAGAATGGAATGGTAAAAAAAAATGCAATCGGTTTTATCATGGGGTACTTTTTGGGGACTTTGAAAAATTGCTGAGTCAGCATTTTTTAACACTGTGGGTAATGGGAAAAACATGTAAGACTACTTTTCTCCCAACCCACTGCTCCAAAAGCTTTCAAATTTCACATATAAGGAAGATTGTTTCACGTGTTTATTGAAATCAATTCCCTGGGTCCATATTTGGGCTCTCTATGGGAGCCCAAAAGTTTAAATTAGTGCAGTTTGAGGAATATTCTTTACAAAATCTTCTTCTGATCTGCCAATGATAATCTTTTGATATTTGGTATGCAGCATCCTTGGGGAGAGGGGGGGGGGGGAGATTCAAGTTTGTTCAAGTCAAGTCCCTGGGTTCATATTTAGGCTGAAAATTTGGGTGCCCGTTCCGGACTTAGAAATTTTGGACCAAAATCCGGAATTTTTTTTTTGTTTTGTTTTTTATGCGTTTCGGTCAATTTTAAGACAATTTTTTTTTTTTTTTTACACTGAAAATTTGGGGTCCGGGTGGGACTTTTTTTGGACCAAAATCCTGAAATTAGTTTTTTGGTTTTTTTATGCGTTTCAAGAAGAAAAAAAAAATTAGGCTGAAAATATTTTGTTTGGGAAAAAAATCTGTTTTTTATGCGTTTATCTCGATTTTGGGACGTAAAAGTGCAGGAACTGAAAATAGAAGGAAAATCCTGTGTATTGTGTGGGCACAATTACTTCATCTAGTTGGTATATGCTTTTCTTAGAAGGGGCGTATGCAGCTTATTCAAGTCAAGTCCCTGGTTTGATATTTAGACTACCATGTCAGGTGAGCGCTCTCAGGCGCCCTGGGGCCTTTTGTTCTATTTATGCTTGCAAAAATAGCTTTTGGGCCCGTTGAGGTTTCTTTAGCAAATCACTCGTGTTTTATTTTAAATACGTGATAAAAACACATTGATTTATACTTAATAAATATTGCACGACTTTAAGATGACGAAGCCAGAGTAATGGACTTTGGGGAAGAATTGTTCACGCACCGGAGGCGTGTGGACTATTCTTCCACGAAGACAATTCTTTTGGCATAGGCAATGGCATGCCATGCAGTGATTAACATATTATATCGGACAAACTGACGAAGAACCTTGCCACCCACCAGGATTGTAATCCGAAGTACACAACTTAATGTTTAGCACCTTGCCCAAGGCATACATTTTCATAATTGACCTTTACTGTAGAGGAACTACTCCTCGACTTTGTGTGCTCTCCCGAGTTCTGGCAGTAATTTTGTAAACAGTTTTCGGTTCTCACACGGAAAATTTAAATTTAATTTCTTTCTGGGAAGGAAGTGAAGAAGACTGAATATTGAGTAAGTTTTTTTTTCTGATTTCGACCTCATCGCTGATATTAAGTAGCACTAAGATGTTTCGATAAAACGAATAACAACAACCAGAAATGCACAAAATTGGGCATTTTGTGACTTTATTTCGGTACTTTCTCGAGTGGACAAGATTCACGAGAGAGAGAGCTCAGTGCTCTCCGAAAACCTCGGTGCTCTCACACGAGATACGCCACTGTATTATATCACCCGCAAAAGCTTCGAAAACAATCAAAACGCATTACCGACCAGATAGTGGTCCTCTCGGCAGACGATTTTGAGGTTCTTAAGCCCAATACGCTTTGGCTTCCCGAGTAATGCTCCGATTTTGGGGGACCCGTGGTATATCTGAAGTGCCAAAATTTGTACAGAATAGATCAGTAATTTCAAACTACCCTCGTCTCTTTAACCACACACCTACTGGACCTTGCCTTGTCTTGTCGCTACTCAACTTCGAACTACCATTATTGTAATGCCTATACCAAGACATAGCTTAAAAGTCCTGTGGTATATCCATACCTAGCGCAATAAATTCGTGACAATTCTAAATCCATGACATCAAACAAAATGCTGAAAAAATGTTTTGGCTATAGCTGGGGCAGTTCACGAAGTTGACCCCCCCCCCCCCCCTCCTCACACACACACTTGCTTCACATTTTGTTGAGTTTTGCCATGAAATATAGTCATGGGTACTATATCAGCCAAGACTTGATTTGATACCATACTCAAAAAAATAGTAATAGTAATATAAGTTAGTCGAGAGTATATATACTATGATACATATTGATCAGAACGTCATTTTGTATCTTACACTTAGCGAACGCAAGCTGGGAACGGACGCAAATCTCCGCCGTAACACAAAAATAGCAAATAAATTGTATTTATAACTCAGCAATATCCGTGACGTCGCCTTCGAACATGCCTTCTCATCAGGTGTGCGTTTGAGGTAAGTTTATGCGAGCTGTAGTCATTTCGCGCAGCGGCGACGTAGATGAGGTGGTAGTGTGGCTATTGCTTCAGCTCGTATGTGTCCGTGTGCTAATGAAGTTCATACCTTTACTGACATTTGCGGTTAAGGACATAGAAATATACATTTGAGATGCCAGAAACCTGCGGTTATGGTTGTTTCCGTGACGATTTTGGATAACTCTCAGGATTCTTTGGGTAATCGAGGCCTCGCGCAAGGCTTTATGGATAGCCAGTTAGCGGGAAGGGGTACTAGTTTGTTTCATGGTCACACATGGGGAAAAACCTATGGCTTTACGGCCCTAAAGGGGCGATTTTAGGGTTGTATTGGGTAATTCTATGGAAAATGGGGGAGAGTTGGCGCAAACAATATCCTCAGGAGAAAGTACTGTTACAGTCGTAACTACCCCCGCCTGGTTGGAGGAGTGCAAAATGCGTTTTCCTAAAACAAAATGTTGGTCCGCATGGTTCGAAAAAGAAATCTCCGGAGAATTAAACACCTCAGAATCAAGTGTGCGCATGTGTACTAGAGACCACATATCGCTACAATAATGACGTGACAAGATGGCCGCTCGCGCGCCCTAGGTTCCGCTCCACAGATTCGCACTATTGCACAGGGGTGAAATTCTAAACATATGGCATATGTTGAAACTAAGGCCATGTAAAATAGAGATATATTTTTAGTATCAGATATATGATTACATTAGGTTTTTTGTTGGACAAGAGAATTTGAAGTTTTGGTCCCAAAGTTGGAGTCTGATACGTAGGGGAAAATTACCAGATGAATTATGGGAAACAGTGGCTTCGAAAAATTGGCTATTTTTTAAAATGTAATTTTTACACGGGTTTGTTACCAGACAGGTAACTGAAAAAGGAGACGGAAACATATAATTTTCTGTTTGCATTTTAGAAACAGGGGATGCTTTGTTCCAGGGGTGGGTAGGTGAGGTTGGTGGGAAAATTCTGCTTTTGAGGCTTCTAGGTGGCTGAAAATGACTGGTTTCGGCATTTTTTCATGCAATTTTTCAGGTTGAAGTCTGGCCTTTGACAATAAATTATTCCACCCACATTCAGATTGTTTATTTCTACTTAGTCAGATAGTGTTATATGTTTTTTTGTGGATTTGGGAAATGTAATACATGTTATGAGTTAGATAACTAAGCTACAGAATATTTGCATTTGAAGAGAGTGTATGGCATGTCATATTTGGAAATGCCTGGAAAACTGTGGAGCGGAACCTTAAAGAGCATTCTGCTGTCGGTGTCAATTCTTGAATCAGGAAGTTCCTTATTTGTGTTTGAGTTATAAATACACCATTTTTCAAAAAACTTTTCATTATTTCTTGTTTGTGTGCAATTGTTAGTAGTAGTTAACATTCATCAAGTGATATCTCAGCACAACTGGATGGAAATAAGTGGCAATTTGGAGAAATTTATTGATGTAGCCTAATTTCGCACTTGTTTTGAATTTTTGTCAAGATTTCGAAAACATTAAGGTAGATCACTGCCTTTCCTAAACACCAAGCCTTGTATTCATGGCAAATATATGCAGTTATGGACAGCCTGGTTTTTATTGTTGACCAGAGATTTGCAGTCATGGTGTCTACTTTTTCATTTTGGTCATTGGTGTAATGTCTGTGTGTCATCTGTCCGTCAAGCTGTTTACGCTTTCATATCTAGAGAGCAACACCCCCCCCCCAAGCTATGGTTATCACTGCTTATTGTTTACATTTTGATTGTATTTAACAGTGCTATTGGCAGGACCTGGTTAGTCAATGTGGCTGGTGGTAATAACAAAAATGCTCTCTGAAGTGGCTCAGAGATATGTGTGGGCTGATGTAAATAAATAAATAAATAAATAAATAAATAACAGTAGCAAAATTCACTGTAGAAAAAAATTATAGACCTGCCAAGGTTTATAATTGCCGGTCCCAAGCCCGGGTAAAGAATGAGGGAGTTGATAATTTAAAAAAGATATCCGACTTGCGATCTCACTTTTCCGCAAGAAAACTTCTGGTCTCCAAAACACCAAATGAGTACTATCTGGTGATTTCGGGTATATTCAATGTGTATCCGAACTTTGATATTGATATTTTAATATCAACCCCTAAAATTACAGTTTGAATGTATGACGCGAATTTGATTAACGGTCTCAGTTTTCCCAGCAGGGATAAGGAGACCTGCAAGTAAATATGGTGGTAATATCTTGAGTTCAATTTCTTATTATTTTAAGTTTAATGTCTGATAGAAAATCACATTTTCGTTCTCATTTCTACTAGGCATAAAGACACAGATTAAGCGGAAACCTTTCTCTGAAATAAGCCACTTAAGAGATTGACTTAAAACATATACGAGGGGATGTTAAAAAGTTTTGAGCCTAACATAAATAAAGCTGAAATATCGGTACAGAACATCTTTATTTTTCAACATAGTCCCCTTGTAATTCAATACAATTGTTCCACCTGGTCAGCTAGTCGTTGATGCCGCTTCTGTGGAAGTCCATATCTTAGTCCCGTAGACAAGCCTCTACTGCGGCAGTAAGTTCCTTATCATCGTGAACTCTTTGACCACTTAAAGGTTTCTTCAAATTTGGAAAGAGATGGTAGTCACTTGGTGCCAGGTTGGACAATAAGATGGGTAAGGCAGGATTTGAAAGCCACATTTTTGGACAGCTGCCACTGCAGCACGACTGGTGTGAACTGGTGCATTGTCCTGGTGAGGAAGAACTCCATGTCTGATTTTGTCACCACGCTTCTCCTTGATGGACTGTCGTACCTTCCTCAATAAGTTGGCATAATATTTACCGTTCATTGTTCCATGTGGCAGATAATCTATATGAATAACCCCTCGACTATCTCATAATATCGTGGCCATAACCTTGCGGACGGATCTAAAGGCTTTGAGCTTCTTTGTTCTGGGAGACTTGGCATGTTTCCATTCCACTGATTCCTGTTTGCTCTCGGGGTCATAGTGATGAATCCAGGTTTCATCTCAGGTAACTAACCTAAAATGGAAGTCGTCAGGATTTTGGTTATATCTTCTTAGCATGGCATTACTGATGGTGACCCTCGATAGCTTCATTTCATCTGAAAGCATTCTTGGAACCCATCTTGCACACACCTTTGACATTCATAGATGTTCGTGAAGAATAGTCTCTTTTGATCCATGTTATATGCCAGTTGTCTCCTCTAAGTCATGGAGTGTGATTCGGTGGTTATTCTTCACAAGCTTGTGCTCATTGTCAATATTTTCTTGGCTAGTGCTAGTTGTGGGACGACCTGAACGGGGATCATCTTCAAGACTCTCTCAGACGTTGAAATTACTTGATCCAACGCTTAATGGTGGCAGATGATGGGGAAGTCTTCTCATAAACAGTTGTTAATCTTTCTTCCGTATACTTGAGTGAATTGCCTTCCAGAACCAAACGCTTTATGACTGATCTGTATTCCGTTTTCTCCATTGCTGCCATTTCAAGTGGGGTACCACTTTTTGGATGTCGGTTGATGGCTAACTAGCAAGAGTATAAGTGCCCCAGTAAGTCAGTCCTAACCTCAGTATAAAATGTTGTTTGATATCCTATAGTTGATTTCAGAACCCCTGATATTAAACTTGCGTTAGGCTCAAAACATTTTGACATCCCCTCATACGTTGCAATTTATCAACACTCCTCATCTTTTACCTGGGCTTCACCCTTTACACAACGAATCGCACGCATCTGCCCGCGTAATATGCAAATTCAGCAGTTGAAAAAAAATATTTTTCAAAGAATTTCAACAAAACCATATCATGTGACCCCTCGTTGGAACGAGCTCGTCGAGCTCGTTCCAACGAGGGGTCACATGATATGGTTTTGTTGACATTTTTTGAAAAATTTAAAAAAATGATATTTAAAATAATAAATTTTGATATCGTCTGCGTTTTTTTTTTTTTTTTTTTGCAGTGGTGTAAATGGAAACTGTCATTACTTTCATGCTATCTTTCAGATGGCCAAAAGTGATCGTTTGCGGAAAGAATGGTCTATTGACAAATGACACAATGATGAAAATATGCAGTATTTTCATGGCGCTAATTACACATATCTGTCACTAATGTTTCTGATGGAAAAATGTTCTCGCGACATATAAGGTGCTGGAACGGTCCTTGATGAAACAATGCCGGCAATTACTGATAAAAAAATGTAACTTGTGATCTCTTGAACAAAATAGTAGTGTCTGACGTTAGTAGCGAGTGTATCCACCACGTGCCCATATGACAGCCTGAACCCTCCTCCTAATGATACCAGTGAGCCTTCTGATACGTCCAGAGGCATCTGCTAAACTCCAATCGTCGCATTTGATGCTGATCGGACAGAGCTGGACACTTGATAACCCTTCTGGACCTCACACCCTTGCTTTGGTACGGTTTTGGACAGTTATGTTGCACAAACGCCTGTTGGGGAGCCAAAGGCGTTTCAAAACCACACTTCAAGCAAAGGATTCATGCCCAACGAGGGGTGCCAGACTCCGAGCTTCCCGGGGAGAGGTCTTTTAGGGTTGTCCAGGCCTTGGTCGGTCCTTCACATCGTTGGTTTGTTGATGTTTTCAGACAAGTCTGCTGATGACAGAATGACTATAGCCAAGTTGCCTTCCAATAGCTTTGAATGGCATGCATGTTGCATGCATGTCAACGATTTGTCATCTTAGTGCCTCTGGTAGTCTTCTCCTTACCATCACAACGTTTATTGATAAAAGAATTACAAATCTTCTTGTTTTATACCCAGATATTGCATGTGGGTGATCGTGTTGTTGTGACATTCGTGGAAAGCATGCTTCACGTGAACGAGGGGATGTGTTTGGGGTACGCCATCAACAAGAAACATCATGTTTCACTAGATGAAATGTACTGCAAGACATAGCAATCATTAAAACATAATAATTAGTAACAGCAACTTCACTGTCACGAAACATTTCAGGGGGTGCTTAATTAAATTCCAGGTGTATACTTGGCAGATTTAAGGGGTTTTTTTTACTGTGAATTCCACTTCTGTTTTTTTTTTAAATTATCAACGCTCTCATTCTTTACCCGGGCTTGGGACCGGCAATTATAAATCTTGGCAGGTCTATATTTTTTCTACAGTGAAGTTTGCTACTGTTATTTTCTTCGGATATATATTTGGTATACCCCATATAAGCAGATAGTGTTCATTTGGGGACTCCAACCCCTGTCCTTTGCTTGCGACCACCTGCGATCTCATTTTCTACCTGTGGTATTATTTTAGTACGACCGGTCTCATTGTTTTCTACCTGCGGTCTTATTTTAGTACGACCGGGTATTCTATGTCTCCTCAAAAAAAAGTGCGTCGGACTTTCTAGTCGGATTGTTTTAGTTTCATTGTTGCTAAAACACTTCAGCAGAGGGCACGAAAGTATACATATGTATTACAGATTGCGTTGCTTGTATAGTTTAAAAACCATACACGGAAATGGAAAGAAAGCAAAACGAAATAAAGGAAAATTACAAATATTCATTTTAGATTCTCGCAGAGGTCTATTTTTCATCATCTCAATTCAATCTTCCTCATAGATGTGATACAACGTGACCTGTGTCCAAAATCCCCCCAAATATAACGCGCGCACACGCGCTAAATAAATTGGATGAGGATTGCGCCGCACAATTGCTCGTTTCGTTCAAATATCAGGGTTTTTTCCCCTTGGGAGAGCACCGGAATTGCCAAGATGTACTCGGTAGAGCACCCGAATCACACCTGAATCGCTCGACAGAGCACCGGAATATTGTACTTTTCCCTGATTTACCCGATTCCCATGCATTCTCAAAACTCAAAACAATAATAGTGACCTTGGTAATAACGAAATATCTGCCATTCAGGAGAAGGGAAAGAGAAGTGAAATATAATATTTCATGCTCTTTAATGATTATTTTCTTCTGTTTAAATAACATTTGCGTTTCTTACAAGTTCCTAACTGGCATGGTTGAGCATAGTGCAAAAAAGCGTTTTATTCAATCCTTTTCCCAACGTAAAGTTAAAAACCGGCCCGTTATATACTAAAACTGTCATTCGCAATATCTTGAAAAAAATTGTAAATGCTTGCACCAAAAACCTAGCTCATGACCATCTCATTGGAATGCGCGTGTTACAAAGAGGACCATAAGCTATGCTTTTCTGGCAAAAAAGAAAAAGTTTAGTTATTCCAGGGACAAAAAAAATCCATACACAAGGTCGGGTGGGTAGGTGGTCTGGAGGCCCGAAAAACCCAGTTTCCCACTGCCTGCAATTTTTTTCCTAAAAACGTTTTGTCAAAGTAATTACGAGAAATGAGACAGCTATGCTGTAGATTAGAGTAAAATAGTACTCTTTTGACAAGAAGGGTACAGTATGTTATGACATATTTGATTTCATTGACAAAATTTGTATCAGAAAGTCTTGTTCCAAGCTAAATGATGTTGGTAAGTTACCTAATGGAAACTTACGGGAATCCCCGCCGGAAACCCGAGAAGTGAAGCAGTTCCTGTTTACTGCGGTAAACAGGCTCTGTTTTACTGGTAATATAGAACCCAGTCACCATTGCTTGGGAGATGCAAACCTTCCTCTCTAAAATGGGAACGCTCACCCCTGGTCTTGAGTTGATATTCATTTTGTGGTCATAATTAGCCATTGTGCAAAAATATGTGACCTTAACCACCAATAAATAAATGTAACTCACGGGGAAACAACCAATATGTAAAAATGATAAAAATGTAGTTTTCCTAAAAGCGATCAAACCATTTGGCAGGAAACAGGTCAAGAAAAACGTTTTTAAAAAAATAATGGAACTCTTGCTCATCAGAATGCAAGTGATTGTCAAACGTGTACTTTCATAGATTTATACTTAACCCTTTACCCAAAATGAAAAGCAGACGACGCTTGCAAAAAAAATTCTTAAATAACTAATTTTTTTCATTTTTTGTCTCAAAAACATAGGTTGTAACCCATCGTTGGAACGAGCTCGACGAGCTCGTTCCAACGAGGGGTCATAACCTATGTTTTTGAGACAAAAATGAAAAAATAATGAAAATTAAATGGAGATTTTTGACAATGGCGCTGGACGGTTTTGGCCGTTGCGTTGGCTAAAGTGTTAAGGACTAACTGTTTCAGTTTGATCTGTTATTGAGAATCAACATAATGTTGTTTAAATGGGAGTAAGGCGGATGGGAAGGCATGCCTGTCCCCACCCTAAAAATCCTGAATTCTGCGATCTGTATAGGGCGTCAACTATTGCAATTAAAGGTGCCATAACACGGATTATGAAAATTGACGTTCATTCGAGCCTCAAAAGGGCCCCAGCCCCCAATTTTTAAAAAAAATGTATGCAGGGAGTAGGCTCAGGCCTAGGCATTTCCCGGAGAGATTTTTTAAAAACATACCCCCAGCCCAACACAGGCTTGGTGGTGGGGGAGGCACTACCTAGCACACCCACCCACCACCCCAAAAATGCCTATGACCCCTTTCAATATAGACACCTGGGAACACATTTGTCATGAAAACCCCCAATTTTGAAAATAAAAGCAGTTGATTCCCACTTTTAAATATTTATCTAATAAATGTTGAAAAGGGAGAAAATTTTCAATGAGAACAGGACGAATTCGCCCGTTTGCTGGCTAGATTAATTTACGAGAGTCCACAGAAGCCTCAAAATCAGTTCCCTCCCAGTTAGGTACTTTTATCAGTTTGTGCGCAAACCCAGTAAAACCGTTCGGCCGGTTTTTGCTGGCGGTCCTGTTTCCGGTTAGCCGCAAAACCGGAACTTAACCAGAAAACCAAAATCCTCCCAGCTCTAAATGACAGTACGTACACTGCAAAAAATATAGGTTCTCTTTAGAACCAAAACTGGTTCTAATCTTGTCCCTGAGATGGAACCAGTTTAGTTTAAACAGTATTTATTTCAAATCAAATAAATTTACCAATATTAGCATTCAATTTTAACAGAATAATACATGAACTGAAGTAGATTCTGCAGTAAACTTGGAGCTTATTCAACGCAGTCGCCAAACACTTTGAAACAAGGCGAATATAAATACCTGGTATATTGGTTCTGTACAGAACCAAAACTGGTTCGATATGCCAACTGTTCATATCAACCTTTGCTTAATAATGATTTGAGACAACCTCGTATAAGCTCTAAACTTACGGCTGAAACCCCCTCAATTTATGTTTAATTCTGTTAATATTTAATGTCAATCTTTATAAATTTATTTGATTTGAAATAAATACTGTTTAAACAGAACTAGTTCCATCTCAGGGACAAGATAAGAACCAGTTTTGGTTCTAAAAAGAACCTATATTTTTTGCAGTGTACGCTATGTGTTGGGGGCAAAAATTGAAAAAGATAACATAGAGGTCTTCGTGAATATGTCGGAAATGAGCGTTGTGTTAGGGAAATGGCACATAATGTTGCATCTCTTGAATGTCTCTGTCGATGCTTTTAGAATATAGTGAAACCGCAGAATAGACTTCATGCACATCACATGTGCCTTGTTTCTGTCCAGAATCTGAAATGTTTAGATTTAGGATGGTGAAATAGCGGGCATTTTGTTGCATTTTAGAGGGTGTTTTTCCATTACCACTCATTGATATGAGGTGCGTTGAAACTAAAAGTTAACATTTCGTACACTGTTCAGACATAACAAGACTATGGTGCATTTGAAAAGGAAAATGCGTTTGAATTTTGGGGGGACCGAAAGATCTAAAATGGCTGACTGGCGGTCAGTTTTGTCATATTGTAGAGGCGATGTTCAGTCTGCGTATCGTAAAAGTCCAACATTTTACTAACGGCACAAACGCCCCAACAGCCTGCATCGCTCTCTTGAAAAGACAGGGCCTTCACAGATATAATATGATTCCTTCTCTATTTCTCATTGATATTTCCCAAATTTTGAAAAAAGATAGTAGCCCATACTTCTCGCTATAACTGACAAAGTGTACAGGCGAATAATCATCATCATCAAATTTCACGTGAGAACCTATTCCTGGAGCTAAACAATTATAGAAGATATGTTAATTTGCTTGATTGCATCCATCTAAAACAGGAAATTTTTACCGAGGTTCTTCAGAGTGGTAAACACGAAGCACAAATCTGACGTTGGTGTATAATATAACAATAACATGATTTTGAAGGGCATTACAGTGTATTAACGGCACAGGTGGAACAATGAATGGGAATTACGTCATACACAGCCCAAGAACATAATATCGTGACGTCAAACTCTTCATTGATAAAAAAGCAATTCAAAGATGCTAAATGATTACCAAAATATATGTAAACAAATGAAGGAATGGAGTAATATTGTAAGATAAAATGATTATTATCACCAAGTGGGAGGTCTCGACTTCAGTACACCATCTCGAAAAACTACATGGTCGTAGTAACTAATATTTTATTTACAGTAAGAACGTATATCCCCCAATGCAAGTAGTAAAACTGTCTTGGCGAAATACAAACTTGCCAATCAACTGCAACAGGGCAAACGAATTGTGAACAAATCCATACAGTCCCAAGGCATGATTCGATACCCTATCGGTGAAAGCCACGATAGTGACCAACAGTTTTTCCGCAACAAATTCGATTCGTTATTGGAGAGTGCCATTAGACTTTAATAGTCATTCGGGCAGTCATGCATAGTTTGCACCATATGCATAGAAGCCACGGAAGCGACCAATATCCCCCTCCCCAAGTTTATTTGTTATGAGCTATGGAAGAGTTTCATCGGGCACCCCCTAGTAATTTCTAACAAAACAATTCTCCACTGGAAAAATGTTTTTGCCTTTGGATCATCATGCTGGAAGAACCAAAACATAATTATGGCAGTGGGATAAACTCAACTGATTATTACTGGACGCCCATTTGGGGCTTTACTTTGAAATGACCTTGAAATGTTTTTGAAATACAGGTATCGCAATCGAAAGACCTCTCATCCTGTGGATAGAAGTGAAATTATATAGCCTGTAAGCACTTGCCTGGTTGCAGTTGATGGGAGATGGTTTGCATGTACTTTCTGACCAACTGCAACAAGGCAACATACTAGCGAATAAATTTTGACAGGCCTCAGACACATTTTGGCACCCTATCGGTGAAGCAAAAAACACGGACTACAGCAGGATAAACTCATTTTTCAACTGATTAGTACTGAACTCCAAATCTGAGCTTTACTTTTGAATATTCTGAAATGCAGGTATCGCAATTCAAAGACTTCACATCGTATGGATGTAAATTAAAATATTTAACCTGCAAGCATTTGCCTGGTTGCAGCTGATGGGAGAGTGTTTACATGCACTTTCCAGTCAGCTGCAACAAGGCAAAGGACTTACGAATAAATGTTGACAGTCCTTGAGCATAATTTATAATTTGGCACCCTTGCAGTGAACAAAAAATATAAAGATTGCAGCACGACAAACTCAACTTTTTAAATTGATTTGTATTTGTGCTTTATTCTGGAAAATTTTTCAAATACTGGTATCGCAATTCAAAAGAATTCACATCCTGCGGACGGTATTTACATTTTCCTTGAAGAGAAAGTATTTAGCCTTTACGTATTTGCCTTGCGGCTGTTGATGGGAGAGCGTTTACATGCACTTTCCAATCAACTGGAACTTGGCAAGAGACTTGCAACGAAATTTTGTTATTCCTGAGCTTAATTTGTCACCCTACTAGTAAACTAATAAGAAAGTTTGTAGCGGGACAAACTCATTTTTTTTTGAACTGGTTAGTACTGGACGCCCATTTTGGGCTTTACTCAGAAATACATGTACTACAATTCAAAAGATATCACATCCTGTGGATTGTCTTCATATTTTCGATGAAGTGAACTTTTTTTAACCTGTAATCATTTGCTTTTTTGCAGCTGATGGGAGAGCGTTTACATGCACTTTCTAGTCAGCTGCAACAAGGCAAATTATCTGTGAAAAAAATTCAGACAGTCCTTGGGCATAATCTCACACCCTATCATCGAAACCCATGATAGTGGGCAACATTTGTTCCGCTCCAGATTCGATTTGTTATAGGTTATTGGAGAGTGCCATCAGGTACCCATCAATAATATCTAATAGAACAACTATTTATTTAGCAAATGTTATTGCCTTTGGGTCCTTATAATGCATGCATCAAGAACACGAAGACTGCAACAAGACATACTCATTTTTCTCTAAGTAACCAACTGAGTGCTGGACACACATTTTGAGGCTTTAGTCCGAAATACTGATACCACAATTTAAAGACTTCACATTTTGTGGATGGACTTCATATTTTCTTTGTAGTCACATTATCTGTCTGTAAATATTTGCCTTGTTGCTTTTTATGGGAGAGCGCTCACAGGCACTTTCCCATAAATTGCAGCAGGGCAAGGAATTGTGGACAGATTTTGATAGTCCTTTGGACAGTCAGGCATAGTTTGGCACCGTACTGATAAAACCCACGATAGTGACCGACATTTTCTCTCCATATTTTAATTATTACGAGTTAGTGGAGAGTTTCACCGAGTACCCCCTAGTATTTCCTATAAAACATTCTCCACTGGGAAAATAGTTTTGCCCATGGATCAACATAATTTAATGACTTTTGTGGATGGTGTTCATATTTCCATCGAAGAGAAATAACTTAGTTTGTAAGGATTTGCCTTGCTGCATTTGACTGGGGAGTGTTCACACGCACTTTCCAGTGAACTGCAGCAAGGCAAAAACTTGTGAAAAAATGTTGGCAGTCCTTTCGACACTCACACAAAACAAGGACATCATTTTCCTTTCGTTTCCTTGACTGATTGGGTATCGGACGCCAATTTGTGGGCTTTAGGGTGAAATTTGGGTACCAGCGTTTAATGTCCCCACATTTATGTTATGCGTGGCCTATAGGAGAAATTTCCTTTTACTCATCGCCACATAATTCGACCAAATAGTACAAACCCACCCGTGTAAGGTCTTAAAAATCATTTAAACTTCATCTTCTTTCCCTTTAACGGACTACAGCCCCTGACCCTCATTGATATGAGCCCGGTGGACTCATCTCAATGAGTGCCATGGGCAGTGGTGTACGGGGGAATGGGCCTTTGGAATAAGAGATACTCTAGCCAACCAAAAAACCAAACTACAAGCTGATCTCACCACTCAACACACCCAACAGGAGATTTGTATCACATGTCTAATCTTGTTACAAACTGTATATACTTGTTACCTCATAACTTCTCTTTTTCCTTTCACTTTCTTTCAATACCGCCACTCACCAATTTCACTGCCACGCAATCAGTTTATATCAAAAACACAATCCGCCTTCCATGGTGCGTTGATGGGCCCCATTTCCATCTGTTGTCTAACTTATCTAGACGTTAACCATGGATATTAGTATCGAGCAATATAGGACTACAGTAGGACTTCATTACAATTTCCTCGTGTGCAGGTACTTTGTCACAAGTAGATCGGTTGGACTCCCGCACCGTATAACGATTCGTACGGTATAAGTCCGTTTCACGCTGGTTTTATGCGTTATCCTTGGAATCATCCTTTTGTCCGGGGACATTGAAGTCAACCCAGGGCCATCTCGAACTGGGCCGGTAGACGTAAGTAGCATTTCTATAATTCATTATAACATCAGAAGCATCAGGAATAAACTTGATCATATTACAGACGACATTGATGAATTCGATATTATTTGTTTTACCGAAACGCACCTTGATCCCAGTTTCAATTCCGACAATGTGTTGATTCCCAATTACCTCCCACTAGTTAGAAAGGACAGGAACCAACATGGTGGCGGTGTCGCGGTCTATTTCTCCAAAGAAATTCATGCCAAATGTGTGCCTGAACTGGAATTCGATCAGTCAGTCTTATGGTTTGAGATTACCTCAAAACGCAAGTTTTTGCTCTGCCTGGCATACCGATCGGTTCAATTCTCTTGCAATGACTTCTGGGAGAAGCTCGAAGGCGCCATTGAAGATTCATTCAACATAAACCCTTCCCTAATAATTACCGGAGACTTAAATAGCGACCTTCTTAACCCCTCTAGTCGATTACACGAAGTTATAAACTGTTATAACCTACAAAACGTCATTAAAGAGCCGACTCGTGTAACGCCAACCTCAAGCACCTTATTAGACCCAATAATAGTTAGCGATAATGTTGTAATTTTGAACTCAGAAGTTCACGAACTTGGTGTTTCCGACCACAAAGCTGTATCAGCAGTCATAGAGACTGGAACCGCACAACACGAAACAAAAATTCGACAGATATGGAACTACAACAGAGCAGATTTCCTCAAAATGAATAATTTGATCTTCTAAAAGGATTGGTCTTTCATTTCAGACACGACTATGCCTGATACGTCATACCATAAATTTGCATCTAAATTTCTAGGTATTGCCAGAGAATGTATTCCGTCCTACAATGTGGTAATACGTCCCCACGATAAACCTTGGTTTGACTCGGCTCTACGTCGGGAAATTCGCCACAGAGATCGTTTTCGGAAACGAATCTTGAAAAACCCAAACCCACAAATAATTGAAAGATATAAACATTCCCGAAACAAAGTAAATAACATGAAAAAGAAGGCCAAATCCATTTATTATTCAAACCTAGATACTTCACTTTCGGTAAGTAGAAACCCCAAAGTATTCTGGCACACTGTTAAACAGCTACTGAATAATTTTGAAAGGAAACCCTCGGTCCCCTTTCTTAACCAAGAAGATGATGCGGGTAGTACAGTTATGGTAACAGACGACAAAGACAAAGCCAACTTGCTCAACAAAACATTTCTGTCAAATAGTAAGATACATGACGAGGGACATAGTTTACCTGTCTTTAGAAGAAAGTGTTCTCAGAGTCTGTCTGAAATAAACTTCTCTGAAGACGAAGTGACTCGAATCCTGGCCAATCTAGATACCAAAAAAGCAACTGGGCACGATGGTATAAGCAACCGCATGCTTAAAGAAACAAAAGCCACAATATGCAAACCTCTGGTTCACCTATTTAGGCTTTCGTTTTCTTCAAGCGTCTACCCATCAGAATGGAAGATGGCCACCGTTGTGCCGATATTTAAAAAGGGAGACGCACACAACCCCAGCAATTACAGACCCGTTTCCCCCCTAAGCTGTGTCAGCAAAGTTATGGAGAGGATTGTTTTTAACCAAATGTATGAACACTGTTGTGCTAATAATTTATTTTTTAAATATCAGTCTGGCTTCCTAACCCAACATAGCACCGTTTATCAGCTCATTGAAATATATCATAATCTCTGTTTAGCCTTTGATAGGAACCAGTTTTCGCTTGGAGTATTTTGTGACATATCAAAAGCATTCGATAGGGTTTGGCATGAAGGGTTAATTTACAAACTGAAACAAAACGGTATATCTGGCCCACTCATCGAGTGGACCAAAAGCTATTTGTCAGATCGTAAACAAAGGGTAACTGTTAACGCAACTCCCTCTGAGTACTTACCTGTTAATTATGGAGTTCCCCAGGGATCTGTCTTAGGACCCTTCCTCTTTCTTATATACATCAATGACATTACTGAAAACGTAGATTCACCGGACGCCTGTAGATTATTTGCAGATGATACAAGTATAACAGAAAGTGGATTTGAACTGAATGACATTGTTTCAAAGTCTAATGAAAACCCTGCGGCTGTTTCCGAATGGGCAAACACGTGGCTTGTTACATTTAACCCATCAAAAACCGAAACCGTTTTATTCACCCAAAAACGTGTTAACCTAAGTACTGTTGTGATGTTTGGTGACACGCCACTTGAACTCACAAAGTCTCACACCCACCTTGGCCTGTCCTTACAGGGAGACTTAAACTGGCATGCCCAAATTAACAGATTGTGCCAAAAGGCTAATTCCAGGCTATCTCAGTTAAGAAAATTAAAGTATATCCTGGGTCGAAAAAGCTTAGAGACGCTATACAAATCATTCATACTCCCGATCGTTGAATACGCAAACGTGGTGTGGGCCGGTGCACCGGATTACCTACTTACCAAATTGGATAGAATCCACACGGATGCAGCGAGAATAATATCCGGTCTAACAAGATCAACTCCGGTATCTGCTCTATATGCAGAACTTGGTTGGGAAATCCTTGGGCAGAGGCGTCATCTCCACAAAATGATAACGTTTTTGAAAATTGTAAATAACCAGGCCCGTACATACCTCTCTGACTTGTTGCCACGAACCTTTGAGGACATTTCCCCGTATAGCACCCGGTCCCATTCCAACTTTCAATTACCACTCACATACACGGAAACATATAAGCGCTCATTCATCCCCTCGTGTGTCTCGGAATGGAATGCACTACCTCTAGAAGTAAGACAGTCGAGTTCACTGAACAACTTTGTCAAATATTTTGATGGAGGCAATTGTAAACCACCTAAGTACTTTAATAATGGCGATAGGGCCGTCAATATTATACACTGCAAGCTGAGGAATTCTTGCAGCGACCTAAATTATGATAAACACTCCAACTATATTCATAACACGCCAAGATGTTCTTGTGGTTACGAGGCTGACGATATGAACCATTACTTTTTCAACTGTAGTAACTATTCAAATGAAAGACTAGTCTTACAGAGAAATCTTGCGCATCTTACAATAAGATCGGTCAATGATCTTCTTTATGGTATTCCAAACTTACCGGAATCCGTCAACATCCACCTTTTTCGAAGTGTACAAAATTTTATCAAGGCCACGAAGCGGTTTTAGATAAGACGACAACCGAGCAGATATGACTCACAACATCTTAGTCAAATGACCTATAATATGAACTCGTGTCCACCTCTGTTTCCTTCACACATGACTTTCCGCATGTTTGTCCTGCATGTCCTGGTTATAGCATTGGTATGGGGCTCCGCTGGATTCGTGGTTGTGTTGAAATATGACCCGTTGGTATGTAATTTAAAACCAACAGTGTTGTAGAGTGGCAGCTCACTTCTCTTCTCTTCTCCCTCTCATCTCTCTGCTCTGACTCTTGTGAAGTTGAATACCCGTTAGGTTTTATTTCGAACTGTGTACATACACAATATTGTATCAATATATACACATGTTTCTCTTGCCATTATATGCACATTATTACGTCTTATAAATATTTGTAAACATAATTTGTAATTTTCAGATGTATATTACGGAAAGGATATAATCTAAGTGCTAGGCACTTGTTATCCAATCCCTTTTGTTATAACAAATAAAATATGTTCAATCTAATCTACAAATCTGTAATGAGAGTAGCAACCACACGTGCGATCATTCGATTCTGAAAGAGAACATTTTTACTTCCTTACCTTATCATCGAAAAGTGATTACACATACCGAAGCCACCGTTTTAATATAACAATAACATGATTTTGAAGGGCTTTACAGTGTATTAACGGCTCAACAGAAATGGTTAACAGCCCAAGAGTTTATTAGCGGCCCGCGACGAAGTCGAGGGCCGCTAATAAGCTCAAGGGCTGTTAACCATTTCTGTTGAGCCGTTGATACACTGTAATGCCCGACAATTTGGCGACAAAGTCATGTTATTTCTATTATTGCCACTTTCGCACATCGGGTACATTCCAATTAAATTATATGGGAAATAAGATAAATAAATGAAGTTTGACGTTTTAGAATTAAAAAAACAGCGACACTATCGTCTGATTTGTTGACAAACAAACCGGGTAACATGACTATAGTCTGATCAGTTTACGGTGAAATTTGGGAAGTTAGATGATGAAATATATCTTCGAAATGCGAACTTTAGGCAAGGAGTTTATTCATCAAAGATGTCATCACTTACTTTGTGCGTATCGCTTCCTATATTTGATACATTATCTATCCGTGACACAAAGGAAAACACTTGAAACAAATGTGTTAATTGTGTTTACAAATTAAAAAAATACGAATTGAATTTCGATCCCAATGGAAATCTGGGAAAAATATTGTCGATCGGCTGAGAGATGTGACATCATTGTCTATATTTAGACGTGTCGGGCTGTTATAGTCAATAACGGCCCAACACGTCACATGACTGGTACTTGTTGAGCATTACGAGGTTTCAACGCCCGGTAAAACATTGTTAATGTGCTAGGAACGCCCGCAAAAGTGGTAATAATATAGTTACACCAGCAAGTACAGTCCAGTTCAGTGTGCAACTGGAATCCTTCCTACTTATTTCATTGGTTTGCACTTATACAGATTAGAAATTAAGACAACTCAAAATAGATTATCTTAATAGTTTCTTTCAGGCTTTTTTCAGATTTGTAAGTGATGGGAATGGCAAAAAACCCTCATGAGCTACCAATTGTCAGCGGGAAACACTGAGATGAGTACCTCAAACTACTGTAACGTATTCAATGAGATGTCTTAACAGCAGTCGCGTAACAAAAATTCTACAATGGGGGTGGGGGGTGGGGGTGCAAAGAAGATAATTGAACTGCCATTGTGTGAGGTTTCGGGGGATATCCCCAGTTCTAACTTGGACCCCCCGATCGTTGTACGCCAACCACTTCCCGGAAAGGGAGTGAGAGGAGGGTTCTAACGACCTGGGGTCCTAGTTAGGAAGAGCCCCCCACCCCGAGAAAATTTTGTAAATTTTAGTGGCTTATGGGCCAACGTTTTGGAGGGCAGCTGAAATATTTTGAGGGCCTAACACCCACCCCCCCCCCCCACCCACCTTCAGCCCCCGCCCCCGTAGCTGACCAACTTGTTCACCAAGCCGGTAGGCTGTGTTGCAATACACTGTTGGGAAGGGCTCGGGTAGCTCTTTCCAACAATGTATTACATCACAGCCTACTGGCTGTTAAATAAAGCTCCTTCAAAAACCTACGGTACTTTGATGTATGCATCTCAACTTAGCGCCCTGACAATGGTAAACATATCACTAGGTTTCGTCATTTCCCTTGTTTACAAAATAGGTTTGGGGCTGTGGTTACAGCAAGCAATTCACAATTCACACATGATGCTGCGTTATTCTTCCGAGCCCGAGGCCAAGAAATATGGACGAATGAGATATCGGCCACCCTGATCCTTTTGAGGCGACCGAACGATAAGCGAACGAAGAGACCGTTCAGGCCTTCCCAACTAACGACCGTAAACGCTGTGCCCAAATAAGATAATTGCTCCCAAATTATGCGGAATTTAAAAGTTTTTCCAAAGTTTTGAAGTGTTTCGACAATTTATAGTTTGGCCAGGTTCCCCTGATGCTTGCAATTTTCCTTAGAGCTTACCTTCGATCCAAACAATGCAACAGGTAAATAATTATTTTAAAAACCCCCACAGAGTTCGCCATAGAAAAGCAATCGGCGTCGACAGTGTCGTATACGACACTGTCGACGGCGATTGCCTTTCTATGGAGAATTCCATATGATCATGGACTTATAGCTTGAGATCTATTATATTCATGTATGTGGCATTCCTCAGTAAACGCCATGCGTAATTTACATTCTAATAGACCTTTGGCTCGACACTGGGAAACTAAAAAGCCTTCTCGAGTTAGTTGGGCAAACTTAAGTCAAATGATGGTGGGAGGGAGCTAGTGATAATTGTGAAGACCTATAACAAGGGGTTGTAAACTAACATTTTATGACGGGGTACCTAAAGCTTAAAACAGACGCCAAGAAAAAGAAAATACCGGTGTTTTTTCTTCAACCATGCAGGCCACATCCATATTTGCCGTTGAGCCCAAATTAGACTGATCTAAAGGACTGCAGACCATTTGTAAAATTTATGCATGGATTCTGACCCGCTCCTAAGAATCTTCATTTATTTTCTCTAGGGCTGGCTCCATAAGTGAAAGCATAAAAGACAATGGTGTATTCAACCCTAGATATTTGTTGCCGTTCGAATGGTCCAGGCATACTAAGTTGGAAGATATAGAACATCCAGTTTTCAGTATACTTACAGATGAAACGATACCACTGTTGAAGATATTAATCTCCAGTGACAAGGATTGCCTAAAAGCTAGAGATAGTTATGGTAGAACCGTGTTCGAGGCATCAGTTGATAAGCTGCAGCCTGATGTGATAAAAATGCTTTTACCGAGTATGAGAGATACTCAATCAACCGACAGACTGCTTCATCGGGTGATTAAGGTACAAACATGGACAAACGATGAAAGGAATCATAGGATTACAATTATTAATCATGTTCTGAAATCTAGTGCTAATCCCAGTTACGAGCTCGAAGGCACCACACCCCTTGAATTGGCTTGTAAATTGTCCGATAAACCCGCGATAGAACAATTATTAAGTTATGGTGCCTGTCCTTTTGTTGGGTTCGCATTACATTTTGTAGTGTACAAAGGAAATATTGGTGCTCTAAAATTATTACTAAACCACAAGTGTGAACAAAACCACCCACAATGCTCTTATGGTTCTGAAGAAAGAAAGCGGGTGGCTTCTATTCGTTCTGGAATACTCCAGTGTGCTGCCTTGTCAGAGAAACTCAAAGTACAGACCTTTGAATTGCTAAAGGAGAAAATTCCAGACATGTTCAAATCGAAAAAGTTGCTTACCAGTAAAGTCGTTAAGAAATCGGGAGTTTCTAGGAATTTTTTCAATAGTGAAATGAAATTTGACACTGGACCGCCTTTAGTGTGTCTGATGGAAAACCGTTCCTTTAAAAAACTAATTGATCCATCCGAAAAGAAAAGAGAAAGTTTTGAAAAAATTGCAACTTTTCTAATAAAGGCAAAATCACATCAAGGTGAGATCAGAGTGACAAAGAGAGGATATTCTCATTTGGAATGTCTCTGTTTTAAGAAGGCAGTTTTCAGTGGATATTCAGACATTGCTCGAGACATATTCCATACTTCATACAAAGTGATAATCAATTGTATGTCTTCCGAAAACGTTTGTAAAACATGGGAAGATGGATCAGTGAACATAGCAAAGAACACACATGTTGATATACTAGATCCTATTTTTAAAATTTCTAGGAACAATTTGAATTACTCCTCCATGGTAGTTCCGATAATAAACGCATACAAACATTATCACAGCCTTGTTCAGAGTGATACTGCAGAGGTCAAAAGTAAAATCTTTTCACAAGAGAAAAAAATTTGCCGTGTGAAGGAAAAGTCGTTTGACAGCAACTCTGTGACATCTTCGGAAGACAAGGAAGATAAACCTAGCCAACCACAAATCTTTGAAGAAGCACGGATGTTATTACAAAGAGCGGATGACAGTGTCTGTAAACAAATTGGCGTCATATTCCGACTTCTGGTATTTTTGGGGAATTCTGGGGATTCGGAAACATATTTCAAGATACTAGAAGAAGCACCTGTTTTGTTCAGTTCCATTCTGAAAAGGAAAATACATCAAAAACTTAATTCACAAGGGAACAAAATCGATAAATCCATATTTCATGAAATGCCTCAAGGTGAGCAACAACACTCTCAGGGTCAGGGAGAGGAAATTCGGCCCTAGGGTTAATTCTGTAACGGACCCTCTTTCAAAAGCGTGGGATACCGATGCAGATGCCGAACCCATCTTTTGCGAGTGCCGAGGGCACGAGCGATGATAGGGCGGTTTAGAGCTCCCCCCCCCCCCCCCCCCACCAAAACCAAACATTAAATGGACCGTCAAAATGACGTTTCAAGCTGCATGTTTCAAATTTCCAAGTTCATCAGTGAGTGTCCAGAGACCATTAGTTTTAAACTGTACAATTCTTGAAGTGGTAACTTTATTACATCAAATTGTTTTAATACAATGATTCCTTCAAGAATCCAGCAGTCCAAAATTACAACCGATGGTCAGGTGCAGTGCTCCATTTACGATACAACCCCCTTCCTTCTTAACTGTTGTCACATGGGGCAGAACTTTAGGGGGTAGTCCAAACATGGCCTAAAATGCCGTATTTTATTTTATTTTTTTTTTTGGTTTGGTACATCTTTTGAAAGGGCGTACCAAACAAAAAAATTAAAATACGGTCTTTTAGGCCATGTTTGGAATGGGGGTGGGAAGTTATCCGAAAATTCTGTACTCCTGGGCCAAGCCCGTCCCCCAAAGTTTTGTTCCCCTGCGTTACTACCCCAGGCCCCGACTCTCTCCCTGGCCATGAGCATTCTCTCAGTCTTTTCATGAATAAAAAAATATATAATGACCACACTAAAATCTACCTGAGCCGCGGTGTACCGAGATCAATTTTACCAGATCGATTTTAGTGAAAGAGGGTCGAAAATTTCAAATCCCTTCGAGTTTGATATTCGTCTTATCGTATGTGTGATTTCACCTTTTAGCTGACAGAAGGGGGCGCGGTGGCGTTGCGGTAACCGGTTCTCGTCAGATCCCCGAAGTTAAGCAACGTCGAACCCGGTTGGTCCTCGGATGGGTGACCGTCTGAGCGATCGATTCTAACTTCCGCGTTGTGTCCTTGGGCAAGGCACTTAACCCCGATTGTCCACATGGGGGCACGATGACGCCACGTACTAAGGCGTACTCACGTCGATGGAGCGCATGTCTTCAACCAATCTAACACTGCCTGTGCTGCAATGCGCAGTTACGATGTTGTGGATCTGGCTGCTGCTCGTCGTTGCTCGGTGGTTCTCTCCGGGTGCTCCGGCTTCCTCCACCCGTAAAACTGCCACGGTCATGATTAGTCATCGTTCATAAAAATTTGACCTTAAACACCAATAACTAAATAAATAAATAAATTAGCTGACAGAACGACTAGAACTGACCAGCGCGGTTGACAAAAATCGTGAACAAAATTTTATTATTTTTTCCACGAAAATATAATGTATGTATAACATATGCTATGTTTTCGAGACAAAAAATGACAATACTACGTTATTCAGAAAAATGTTGGGTTTTTTTTTGTTTTTTTTGTTGCAAATTTCACATCTTATTCGCAATGGATAATAGGTGAATGAACTGTTAGAGAAGATAAAATCAATTCTACTTTTGAACCAACTCACTCACAATGTTACGACGTTGACTTCTAACGTCACGTTTTATTAGACGTGTTGTGAGCGGTATTTCCGTAACGAGCTATTTGCTGGTAATAATGAGATAAATAACGTTGGTTCCCCTTTTTATTTTAAACTGTTTTCGTAACTTACTATGGTTGATCTAATCGCGCGTGGAGTATGTGTTGTTTCAGTTTGACAGTATTCAAACCAGAGGCAATGGAAGCCCATTCCAAACGGTGATATCACCATATCTGTCTTTGATCTGCAAGTACAACGTCACAAGCAATGGCACAATTAAAGACCCTTTACATTTAAAAAAGACAAATCAATGTCACATCATTTATAGTGCCCGATCAATCAGCCCATTGATTCAAAAACTGCCGCCCATAGTGTTCTTAACGTGCTTCACCATCTGACACCTGATTTCTTTAATGAGACCACAGGATGCAATAGAGTTTATTTCGTCTCTGGGCAAGCTCTCAATCCACTAGATCAATTCTGCAAGAAATTCGAGGCTTTTAAGGCCTGGTACCAGTCTAGCCCTCAAATTCGTCACGGCTTATGTTTCGATTCACTCGTCTGGAATATTTCAGTTGGTGGAAAAAGCGAACCTGCGGTTCGCTTTTCCGACTAACTGATATATTCCGGATGATTAAAGCTGAATAAATGTCATAAAGAGTCATTTTCGTTGATTCTAATCTAGAAATGTTGCCCAATAGAGACTTTATTTGATCGACAATTTGATAACATTACAATCATAAATGAAGACATCACAGCCGTAGGTTTTCCACAATTTGCAGCAAATTGTTTTAATATCTTGATATTTTCAAGGGGAGTTAAAGTCCTGATGATTGGAGTATATATAACTGAGGTAGAGAAGAGTACCTGTATGTCTTTGTAAGTAAAGTCACATCACATTACATCAACGACCTTCCACAAAACCCACAACAGCGTAGAAATACTGAGACTCAAAGTGTTTTCATTTATTTTCTCATCTCCTGATTGATTGACGACTATCCACCAATGTACGAATGCATCTGCGTACACGTGGAGCTACATGTCCTTTTCGGCTGTTATTGAATCGTCTCGGGTTTGCTACTTTCAAAGTGCATAATTATGAGATTATTACACGTACACGCCCATTGCTTTAACTCCAGTTAAATATATACATATCCGGATGGCACACGTGTTCAATACAGATTTCCGTTGACAGACTATTCTTCCACCGGGCGTCATGGACTCATCAAAAGAACTAAACTCCGACCATTTGCGTAATCGGCCAATCGAAACGTTGCATTCTGACCAAGATCAGTTCGTAAGCTGCTGTGACAACAAAAGATCGAATGCCACTTGAAAATGTTTTTTGTTCAAATCCACCCAAATTAACTAAAGATTAAACTTATTCTACAATGGGGAGTGATTTTATAATACTCCAGATTTGACTGTGAAGCGAATATCTCTCGGATAACGGCAGCTAATTTCCTACAAATACGAATAAATAACCTATATGGACATAATTTTCTTTTATATTTCACATCTCCATCTATCACACGTGTTTGCCAATAACACGTGAGTTTTGGTTTTGTATTTATCCATCATTATCACTTTGACATGCTGGTACTGTCTTCGTCAGAATTCAGGCCACACGCTTAAGTGCGAATCCCCCCTCCCACACACGCACATACACACACCCAGCCCCACCACTTAAGCCAAATCAATAAAAAAAATCTAGAGTCCTGTACAGTCCTCCATAGATGGCTTATGCGCTTGCAAGGAGCCACGGAAGTGTCCTCAATTCCTGCCAATAACCATTCCTCTGTTTGACTTGGGGTAAACTGTCTTGTTTCTTAGCTCTCTGAAATTTCTGTGTTTTCCTGGCTTTAAACGTTGGATCAAGGGGAAGGATCCTGTCTCAAAAAGATATGACACCACAGGAAGGAGGCAGACAGTGATGTTTTTAGAGCTGTGCTTTTAAAACTTATGTTTTAATTCACTAAATCTTGTGTCACCCACTTTCGGGTTAATCCCTGAACGATTACCATTCATCAACAAACATATTGTTTTATTAACTTTCGCTTAATGTATCCTTCCCTTATCCTACTTTCCATGTTGGCTTTTTAAAGAATTTTTTTCAGAAATTTTGCCCATTTCTTTGCGTGTGAAACGACTACCCATTGAATCCAGTCTATAGGTACGCCCTAAAATTGGGCCCTGCTGTAGTGTGTAAAGGATTCCTCAGAAACATGATTGTGTCATTTGGAAAAACACAAAAGCCCGTGCCAGTCGTCGTCTAAGGCCATCCACAGCACTTTCGTCGTACTGTAGCCAGCCTGTTCTACACTTTCATGCTGCTGCCGAAAGGAAGATGAACCAAGTAATCATGAGGACTTCATCTAAAAAGCTAGATTCCAGCCATCATTTTTTGACAGTGTGCAATGGTCGAGTGGCTTAGATGTTGGACCCCTGATTGCCAGGCGGTGTTGCCAAGGGTTCGAATCCCGGCAGGGAATCAGAAACCAACATTCCAAATTCCTCTAAAACACGACTGTGTCATTTGAAAAACACACGCAAGCCCGTGCCATTCTTCGCCCGAGGAGGCCATCCATGGCACTTTCGCCGCACTGTTCCATACTTTCATGCAGCTTCCGAAAGGAAGGTGAACCAAGTAATCATGAGAACTTCATCTAAAAAGCTAGATTCCAACCATCGTTTTTTTTACGGTGTGCAGTGGTCAAGAGGTTTGAGTGTTAGATTCCTGATTGCCAGGCGTTGTTGCCGGGGGTTCGAATCTTGGCAGGGGATCAGAAACCAACATTCCAGATTCCTCTAAAACATGATAGTGTCATTTGAAAAACACCCACCCACCCACAACACTTAAGACAAATCAATAAAAAATAGAGTTCTCCATAGATGGCTTCTGCACACACACAGAGCCAGGGAATAACCATTATTCTGTTTGGCCCGGTGTAAACAGTCTTGTTTCTTAGCTCTCTGAAATTTCTGTGTTTTCTTGGCTTTAAACGTTGGATCAAAAGGAGAAGGAACGTGTCTTAAGAAGATACGACACCATCAGGTAGGAGGCAGATAGTGGTTTGTTCAGGGCTGTGCTTTAAAACTTGTGATTGAATTGATTAAAGTTTGCGTCACCCACTTTCAGGTCAATCCCTGAACGATCACCATTCATCAACAAACATGTTTTATTAACGTTCGCTTAATGTATCCTTCCGTTCTCTTACTCCCCAGCCGGGCTTTTTAAAGAATATTTTCTTTTCACGAATTATGCCCATTTGTTTGCATTAGACATTAGAGACGGCCATTCAATAACTCCAGTCTTTAGGTAACTCCTCAAATTGGGCCTTGCTCTAGTGTGTATAGGCTTTTGTCTGTTTGGTTATATTTACGGGCTATTATCTTCTCTAGAGCAGATTTCACGCGAATGTGGTATGCTTCCAAATATTATTTTTATTTGCGGGCCAACTTGGATACCGTGTTGTGGTAATTATAGCCGGTAAAATTGTCAATAAATCTGATATGTTTTAGATATTTATGAACTCTGCATGCGTACATAATATCTATGTTCAGTACTTGCAGTCCCGATATTTACGCAACTGATAAGTTTTGTTATTGCGGTATTGCATTTATCGGTCCGTACTTCACTGTAGTTCGGCTTTAATAAAGTTTAAGAGATATATTTCTCTTATCCTTTATTTACTACCGCACTATCTTGCTTCATTGTTTATTACTTGGATAGTAATTGTGTATCATTATGTCAGGTATTTTCTCAATTTCGACGTCGTTTAAAATACAATCCGGTTTTAAACATTTTATATCAAGTCTATAGCCGTTTATTGTTCCTTAGACAACATATTTTGAGTCAAAAACGAAAGTATAATAAACTTTAAGGAGCAATATTTTTTAGTATTATCGACTTTAATCCCAAACAATTTATTGTAAGTTCATATTTCGAGTCTAGCTATATGCATTTGCATTATTTGATGTTCTTACTGTTGCCAGCGCGTCACGACAGCACGTCGCACTTCAGACATGGGGTGAAATGGAAAGTTCACACATGCAGTCATTAGCGTGTATGTCCACCGTTTGCCTTTTGGATGGCAAGACATCGACGGCGCATGGATCTGAGAAGTCTCTGAATGTCACTCTGTGGTATTACGTTCCACTCCTGCCTTAGAACATTATGTAAATCGCCTAAAGTCTGAAGTTCATGAAGTCGTACCCGACGGTCCATTTGATCCCAAAGTTGCTGGATTGGCTACAAATCTGGCGAAAGTGGAGGCCAGGCCAGGGAAGAAGTTCGATGCTCTGCTCCTCAAGAATGTCACGACAGATACGCGCCACGTGACATCGGGCATTGTCTTGCTGGAATAATTACAATCCGACGTTAGCTTGAACAACGGGGCAACAGCAGTGTTAAGAATTTCGTCCCTATATCGTTGTCCCTTCAGGTTACCATCGTTGAAGATCAACTGTGTTCGATGGTGCAAGGAAATTCCTGCACAAACCATCACACTACCCACACCGAAACGGTTGCATTCCCACACGCAAGCATCAGAAAACCGTTCTCCTCGTCGGCGATACACTCTTGCCCCACCATGAGCGCGCCGTAGACAAAATGGGTATTCATCACTAAAGAGAACTGTGCTTCAACGCTGCTGGGTCCAGCGAACACCATTCCATTCTGACGGTACGATGACGTTGGGCAAGGATTGGTCCGTGGCATGGACGCCTACTTCTGATGCCGTGTTCAGCGAGTCTGTTGCGGTGTTGCGGACAGTTTGAGCACTGATTCTATTGTTAGTTCTATCAGGAGTAATTGCTGCTCTCGTCGTCGCCGGAAGGAAGCGATCCCGCAATTGAGACGTCCTGATATGTCGGTCTTGTGTAGGGGTCGTAACTCTTGGTCGACCTGAACGCTGTCGGTCGGAAGTAGATCCAGTGGTTCTATACCTTCCAATGAGACGGTAAGTAGTGGCCACAGTTACTCCGAACTCAGCAGCGAGCTCATGTGGAGGTATCCCAGCCTCATGCATACCATTTGCACGCAACCTCTGATTTTCGGTTAACCTTGGCATTTTTTTAAAATGTCGGAAGACAAACACGAGCGTGTTTTCTCAATAACCCAGGCTTTCTAGCACAACATAACACAAAAAAATCGTCGGTCACCCATTCAATTTGACATTCTCGGGTAGCACGTGCGGGGCAAAAAGTACCATCGTCGAAGTCATCGTTCTCCAGACAGACATCGCCACCATTCTAATGGCCGTTCTACTCATGATAGGAATAGAGATTCATCACACGTCGACGTCTATTCATCTTCACATCATTGTTCAGGCAAATGTCGCCTTCCAACATCCTTTGTCAAGACATCATGATCGCCCGTTACGTCCTGACTCCGAGCCTGGACAACCTCTCGCATGCGTTCTCTACGCGTAATGTGCCTTCAGGTAAACATTATTCTTCGGAGATGGCTTCATATTATTCGGAGATCCGGAGTTATCTCGCTCTGTTCTTGTAGAGATTTCGGATGAATTCGGATGACGATAGCGGCCCATCTCTATCAACGCCACACAAAGAATCGATGTTTTTCATTCAACAGTTCTTTCCGGATCTTGTTCCTAAGGTGCTACAAAGCGCTTCTCTCTAACAAAACCGTCAAACTCTTTGGTCAGGGTTCATTGTCGCAAAAGGAGGTTTATCTATCTTTTCCGATTCAGTCTCATCAGGTGATAGAAATTTTCATGAGAATAAATGCTCTTCTTTTACAGAAAGCCGACACAGCTTCCTTGTTATCACCAAAGGATTCAGCGTTACCGTTTCGCAAAGATCTTCAGGACGGTCGGTCCATCTATCCAGCCTACACCACTTCAATTGAATAGAAGGTCTCTCAATCTGAACATCCATTTGCCGTCCCAGTGTTCCATCCGTACGTCCTTTCTGAATCAAACTATTGTATCCTCTTGGTAACCTTGAGCTGGTTAGACGAGACGGTGCCTTACTGTCAGCGTCTAATTTAAATAAAGCTCTTGAAACTTCTCTCAGAGCAGCTCCACTGACGGGGTCGTCGTTCTTTAATGATCAAATCACTTTTGTGCACGGAGAAGTTATCAAAGACGCCCCAAGTAGTCTTTTTCTTTGTCAGATTGCTTCAAGTTTTTCTGGTTACAAGAAACCAAGGTATTTTGGTTCTAAAAAATCTCGTGGTTCGTCGCACTACAAATCTTCAGCTTATAATCAGTTTCCAATTAGCTGCAGTCAGTCGAATAGGAGACGTTCGCAGTCATACAGCGGCAAGTCGGCTGGGGAAAACAAAGTGTCTCCTTGGCACACCTCGAGGAGGCTCAAGGTGAGCTTTCAACCTCCATTGTCTTCCGTTCGGAGAAGACGTTCCCATTTTGCGGAAGATTGGAAGAAAATTACAAAAGATCCATGGGTTCTACAAGTTATTCAAGAAGGATTAATTCTTTCAGAAAAAACCTGTTTTGTCAAGAATTCTCATATAGACAAATCTTTCTGCCGACAATACTAAAAGAAACTGTCTTATCGAAGCAGTAAACTTGATGATATCCAAGAAGGCAATAGAGGCGGCAGAGAACAGTTTGTCTCGTGGTTTTTATTCAAGAATATCCCTGGTGCCGAAGCCAGATGGTTCCTCCGCACCGGTCATAGATCATAGCTGAATCAACAAGCTCATTCTCGCTCCCAAGTTTTATATGGAAACCATCCGGTCGGTAAGGAGCGGCATCCAAGTGAACGACTTTGTGGCAAGCATCGATGTAATGATACATCCTTCGTTTCAGGCAGTACTTGTGGTTTGTCAAAAACGAACGGAATGGTTCAATTTCGGACGATGTGCTTTGGACTAAGCCTTGCTCCATGGGCGTTTACTCGGATTATGAACTCCGTCATGTCTCACTTCCGAGCCCGTTCTGACGTCGGTTTATCTAGACGATATCCTCAAACAACACTTCCACAAGGAACCTCTTCGTCAGGAAGTTCAGAAGCTTCAAACTCTCTTGCTGTCACTGAGATTGCTCATCAACATACAAAAGTCGGATCTAAACCCTTCATTCACCTTTCGACATTTGGGAATGGAATTTCAGACTCACCTGAATCTTGTCTGTCTTCCCCTTGCCAGAGCTCTTCTCCTAAGTACATTCTCCCCCTAATTCATTTAAGCGGGACAGTGACTGCGAGGGAGTTCACGAGACTTCTGGGTCTGTGCGGAGCAGCAACAGACGCTCGGACGTCTCTTCACTCGACCTCTCCAGTTTAACTTTTTGGGAAACTTGAAAGCTTCGGTAAACAGCCTCGATCACGTAATTTGCCTTTCTCCAGCTATGAATGAGAAAATTCAAATATGGACAAACTAAGAGTGGGTGACGGAGGAGATGGCGTTAGTTTCTTGTATTCTTTTAAGGATTCCTACTGCATGGAGTAAGCAATAGCCTGATTGTTTGGGGGGTTTTTTCCGAACAGTCGTGCTTTAGCCTTCCATCCTAGTATTCTGTTCAGCATGTGTGGCCCAATGGTAATGATGGATAAAGGATCGAAAGTTCAGGAAATTTCTGTATTGATCTGTACTGATCATACCTACCATTGGTCCAGACAGAAAGTGCCCTCCCTTGAGTTATTCTTCACTCACACCTCCTCGCATTAGAACTATTATACTTAGCATGCATCACAAAGAATGGCTATTGGCGGGAATTGAGGACACTTCATTTGCTTTGCGCATGCGTCGAAGTCATTTATGGAGGACTGTACAGAACTTCAGTTTCTTTTACTGATTTGGCTTAGTTTTTAGAGTGTGGAGGGCTCAAAATTAAGTGTTTGGACTGAGTTGCAGTTTTACCAAAATGTCCTGAGAAACAGAAGATCTAATTTGTGGGGCCTAAACACACAACTATGTCGATCTGCACTTGTGAAAGGTTCACCACTTCCGTGGAGAAATTCTCTTATATGTATCGAGTGACAAGATATCGAAAAACATTTGTTAAAAGATATTTAACCCTTTACCCAACATAACGACCAAAACCGGCCAACGCTATTCACAAAAATCGCCAATTAATTTTCATTATTTTTTTCATTGTTTGTCTCAGAAACATAGGTTATGACCCCTCTTTGGAATTATCTCGTCGAGTTCGTTCCAAAGAGGGGTCATAACATATGTTTTTGAGACACAAAATGAAAAAGATTAGTTATGCAAGACTTTTGTTTGCAAGCGTCGTCTGCTTTTCATGTTAGGTAAATGACCTTTCTTATAAGGTAGCGTATAAGAAAACACCTCCTTACTGCTTTCAGGACTTCACGTAGATGTTGACCGGAAATCGAGACTTTCACTGTTAGCATATGCTATCAAAGAGGACAATACAGAAATGATTCAAAGCATTATGAATGCCTCAATTCCACCAGCTGTCGATGTTAACGGAGATCGAAGATTCATAGACTTGGTTGCATTTTCAGGCAATTTGACGGCGTTCAAACTACTGGTGAAACGTGGAAGTAAACCTGATATTCGTACACTGATGCAGTGCTGCCGCGGAGCAATAAAAGGTAAGTTGGTGTCGGTTGAAACTTGGAAATCGAAAACCGCTTTTCCAATTAAGTATCGTTCCAGGATCATAACACATCATAATGTCATGACGTAAGTGGTTCTGTGGTGAATCTAAGACCAATCAATGTGCTCAACGTTTAGCCCGGAACAATCCATCCCTGACTTATCTAGTAATGAAAATCGACTTTTGATAATGTTATCTCCCCTGAAATTATAAATTGGACGAGTTTCCTTTTGTTACTTTTATTAAACGAAAATAACAGACAGCTCTCTAAGCTATCTTTTGTTTTCATTAATTAAAAGTAACAAAATGAAACTTAGCTTTATCGCACGCCATTTAGAAGCAGCTAGGTCACAGGTAACCCGTCAGTAAGAATATCATTGTACTAAAACGAGCACAATGTATTTTTTTATACTTTTAACCCTTTACCCAACGTAACGGCCAAAACCGGCCAGCGCTATTCTCAAAAATCGCCAATTAATTTTCAAAATATTTTCATTTTTTGTCTCAAAAACATAGGTTATGACCACTCGTTGGAACGAGCTCGTTCCAACGAGGGGTCATAACCTATGTTTTTGAGACAAAAAATGAAAAAAATTAGTTATTCAAGATTTTTTTTTGCAAGTGTCGTCTGCTTTTCATGTTAGGTAAAGGGTTAACATTAAACTTTGCAAGAGTTTCGCGATGATGGACAGTTGAAGCAGGGGTGTTGAAGTAAATCTAATTGTCCCGTTTAATAATATTGGGGGATAACGTTATCGAAAGTCGATTTTCATGACGAGATATGTTAGGGGCGGATAAACAAATAATATTTTCCCATATAGTTGATTCATCACTGAAGTCGTTTCCACTAAATAGATTAACCCTATTCACACTGATGTCAATCTTTCAACACTATTCCTCGCTTCGTTTTGTGGTGTATTAACGACACTATCGGCACCGGGGGTCACCTCCTGTCGGGTAGTGTCGTTGGTGGAGCAAACCGTAGTTTCCGACAGACTCCCCAAAATACTAACTCCACACAAGCAGGGTTAACATTGGTTGAAGGCAAATGCACCTTTAGTGCGTATTACGCTTTAGTGCACAGCGTCACCATACTCTCACAATACAACTGTTATTTTAATCAATTCATATTTGCCTCACAGACCTTAGTGGACCCTCACCAATAAAATTGTATTTGTTAAAATCCATAGTTGCCGTGGGAAAGCATTTCTGGTTGAAATTTCGATATTTTGACACCGGTATGCATGAGGTTGAAGTTCAAAGTCATGGTGGATCTGACTAGAGCAAAAGTTTAAGTGAAAAGAGTATGTCCTTTGGAATTGAGTGTGATTCAATGTCGACCCTTGAAAAGGTACCACTAGCAGTCCATTCTACCGATGCGATACCTCCCTCCAAGCTGTAAGATGATTGGTTATACTAACTGATTTAAAAGCTATTTTCTACGACTAACTGAAGTCAGGAAGGGAATCACATTTCTCAAAAAAACATTGATAGGTTATATTTATAATTTATATATTCGAAGGCTCTTTGAAATTTAGTTGAATGTTTGCTTTGCTGTGACTAGTTGATAGATCAAGGTTAATCCAGATCCACTCTCGAGTTTTTTCGTCAAGCTGATATGTTTTCTTTTTAAATCTCGCAATAATGAGATCTGCGAGTTTCCTCTAGTGAGATAAACTACCACACTGACGACTGAATTCTCGCCATGATAACGTATTTTTGTAAGATAATAAATGAAAGTTATTACCACCAGATGAGTTTCCGATAAGGTGTATTGACGTCGAGACAAGGTCTGATTTGGACGGATCGATATATGACCCAGAGGCAAGGTGGAAACATCAATACACCATCTCAGAAACCCACTTGGTGGTAATAACCGTTCTTACATTATTCCTTCTTTTCTTGGCTTGTTCGCATATATTTTTCAGGCTTGGCAATTTCAGGAGAGCGTTTTTTTAGCTCTCCTTACTGTCCTCCTGAAAGAATTAAGGAGAGCGAAAAATTGCCCTCCTAAATATTTTGATCTGGGATGATTGAGATTACATGTATTATGCTCACATTAAATTTTTGTTGTAAAGCAAAAATGTAATTTAATTTCGAAGACACATAACATCACGTAATTTCATTTTGAAAGTGGGATAGTGGTAAAAGGTAAAGGCTGCAACCATACCCAAACACAGTTGCAATTATTTGAAGCAAAATGGGTCACAGCAATATTTTTTTTCTGTCAGTTTCAAGTTCAACAACTGACATCACAGTTTGAGGGATAATTATTCAAGGAATATTGACACTATAATATATTACCATTACTGCTATCCTGTCACTTGAAGCACTTGCACCAGGATGTGACTGTAGATTCAAGCAGACCTGTTGTCCAAGAAAGCGATTTTTTGCCCTCCTGTATTTTTCGGAATGCCAGGCCTGATTTTGACAATCGTTCAGCTCCGAAGTTTATGGTGGTGTTTTCAGTTGTGTGTTTAACGCACGGTAGACCTATATAAAAGTATCAGCATGACAAGAAAGTATGTAGTATAATTTATTTCTCAGAGTTAGTGATTTACTTATCATTTGATTACTTTTATTATCACCACTTTTGCGGGCGTTCCTATCACATTAACAATGTTTTCCCGGGCTCAACAAGTACAAGTCATGTGACGTGTTGGGCCGTTATTGACTATAACAGCCCAGCACGTCAATAACAGCCCGACACGTCTAAATATAGACAATGACGTCACATCTCTCAGCCGATCAACAATATTTTTACCAGATTTCCATTTGGATGGAAATTCAATTCGGATTTTTAATTTGTAAACACAGTTAACACATTTGTTTCAAGTGTTTCCCTTTGTGTCACGGATAGATAATGTATCAAATATAGGAAGCGATACACACAAGGTAAGTGATGACATCTTTGATGAGTAAACTCTTTGCCTAAAGTTCGCATTTCGAAGATATAGTCCGTCATCTTACTTTCCCAATTTCGCCGTAGTCTGATCAGACCATAGTCATGTTACCCGGTTTGTTTGCCAACAAATCAGACGATAGTGTCGCTGTTTTTTTTTAATTCTGAAACGTCAAAACTTCATTTATTTATCTTATTTCCCATATAATTTAATCGTAATGTACCTGATGTACGAAAGTGGCAATAATAGAAATAACATGACTTTGTCGCCAAATTGTCGGGCATTACAGTGTATCAACGGCTCAACAGAAATGGTTAACAGCCCTTCAGCTTATTAGCGGCCCTCGACTTCGTCGCGGGCCGCTAATAAACTCTTGGGCTGTTAACCATTTCTGTTGAGCCGTTAATACACTGTAAAGCCCTTCAAAATCATGTTATTGTTATATTAAAAAGGTGGCTTCGGTATGTGTAATCACTTTTCGATGATAAGGTAAGGAAGTAAAAATGTTCTCTTTCAGAATCGAATGATCGCACGTGTGGTTGCTACTCTCAATACAGATTTGTATTTCGCCAAGACAGTTTTACTACTTGCATTGGGAGATATACGTTCTTACTGTAAATAAAATATTAGTTACTACGACCATGTAGTTTTTCGAGATGGTGTACTGAAGTCGAGACCTCCCACTTGGTGATAATAATCATTTTATCTTACAATATTACGCCATTCCTTCATTTGTTTACATATATTTTGGTAATCATTCAGCATCGTTGAATTGCTTTTTTTTATCAGTGGAGAGCTTGACGTCACGATATTATGTTCTTGGGTTGTGTATGACGTAATCCCCATTCATTATTCCACCTATACTGTAATCGCCGAGGTTTATAGTGGTGTTTCAGCTGTGCGTTTCTTTGTTTTGTTTTTCAGGTTTAATGCATGGTAGACCTATATAAAAATATCATCGTGGCAAAAAACATGATATAGTCTAATTTATTTCGTTAATTTGGTGATCTATTTATCATTTAATTACTGCTATCAAAAAAAGTTGCCTTCACAAGTGTAATCAGTTTTCGATGTGAGCAGGTAAAAAACGTTCTCTTTCGGGATCGAATGATCGCACGTGCGGCTGTTACCCCAATACAGATTTGTGTCTGGTCTAGATGTTTTATTTGTATTGGGGAAAATACGTTCTTGGTGTAAGATAACCAGTGCTCAAAATACCCCTTTTCTATGCGTAGCAAAAGGCTACACATTTCCGAAAAATGAACAGTATTTCATTTAAATTGCATAGCAGTTCTTGTATATCGGAGTTATACCATACTGTTTTGATTTGAACTCTTCTGGGCAGATAAAATAATGCACATGATCCATTTCTGTGCTTTTTCAAATGAGCTGTAACACATGAAGCACTAGCTATGTTTTTCATCTGAACTGCCTTTAAAAACTGCATGGATTTTTGATGGGCTTAAAGTTATTTTGACTGGGTATTTTATGCAAAATGCAGAAACGATGCTGGATGAAGTTAAACCAATAAAATTCATCTTACATATGAAGTTGCTAATGCGAGACGGAGAGGTAATCTTTTATGAGGAGTAAAGCATCAGTGAACTAGCTTGCAAGGTTGGTTGCAAATTTTCATTTTTACATTTTGCAATACAAGATATTCAACTGCAGCCTATTAGGCTGCAGTTGAATATATTGTATCGCAAAATGCTATACATAATTGAAAATTGTGTAGCTTTTAGCATGTTTTGCATAGCAAATAGCGATGTGAAACCACTTATTTTGAGCCCTGAAGATAACTATGTGTTATGTGCCTGTAAGAATTTTTTTATCGCGATGAGACACGTTTGTGGGACGTACAATTACGAGACGAGTCGAGTCACGTTAAAAGATTCTATACAATCACAATGAGCACATAATACGTTTATCTACCATTCAGTATATAAGATAAACACCCAAAAGTAGTCGTTAACAAACAAACATCCATACCCAGCCGATCAAAATAATGGGACTCCATTTTCAATTCTCGCAACCCAACGACATGTGAGAAACTTCCTTCATCTTGAATTAAATTGTACATAGTGATAAAAGATATCAAACTCCACTCTTTTCCAATGAGCAACGATATTTCAAACCAAATTCAATTCAATTCATGATGTCGCTTAAGAAATCGGTGGACAGTTTGCGAAAATAACTAGAGAATTATATTTTTGTAGTCTGTAAGAATAGCTTTAAATATATGGCGTCCCTTCTTTAATAATATTTAGAAGCGGACAAACCACAATGAAATTGACGTTATGTTTCGAAACTTTCTTGCTGGAACTTTAATTTTTTGGCGATTCGCCTTCCACGTTTTTTTTCTTTTGGTGTTTTGTTTGGTGGATTGCAACATGGAATGCACGTTGAGACAAACTAGATTATTGATTTATTTTTTATTGATTTATTAATTTAATTTACGGTATACATGCTACAGAAGGAAATACAGTAAACGCATTGAACATAGTGGCAAAACTGTAATAGATAACAGTGTTCACGTCTTGCCGTATTGCCTCAAGATGACGAACACGTCATAAATACTCGTATCTTCAACGGCATTGATCTCCGTGGATCACCATCAATCCCCCACGCTGATCCAATACATTAACCCCACCATGAAATCCTTTTCCGCCTCTTTCGTACCTCAACGGACGGAAATATTATTTCTCCGTAATCAAAAGCAATGGATTGTGCCCGCTAAAACAGAAAACAACACTGTTATAGGCTAACTGGCGATATGACAAGAAAGAATCAAGACACTATAGGCCCAGTGACAGAGGAACCTGTAAGTGCTTTGTAATATGGTCTTTCAGGTATCTAAATTTTGTAGACTCACACCGCCATCTACCGTGCCTCTTAAACAAACGATCTGGAATACCATTCTATGCAGCTGAAGTTGCACTCCCGGTCCTTAAACTGTGGAGTCCGAAATCAATGGTATTGTAAACAGAAGCAGCGAAGGCGGTACGAAATATTTCTCTAACGTGTGAATATGGCATAAGGGTATTACTGGCCATGAGTCTCTAACCCGATTTGATTTTTGAAAGATTTCGAAAAATAAACTCATTTGTCTGTTCACCAATGCCGGCCATTTCCAAATACTTCTTTAAAGCCGGGCACAAATCCGTAGCAGTGTTACCAATCACAACCCACTTTCCATCTCTACTATGTCCGAGCGTTTAATATGTCGCAATTCTTGATTTCGAAGAAAACCAGCAAATGGCAATAAACACATTGTGAGACCTCTTTGATTCATTAAATTTGAAGTTTCGGAGCTTGATAAAAACAGCTCATGTAATAACTCTACATCTAAAAGAGCCTCCATTCTCGTTGGTCTTGCCAGGCCCCTTTTAGCGCCCTCTAAAACATTGATAACCAACGGACAAGCAGTTGGACTAACTTGCCCCATAAGAACACTATAAAATACACTATGTATTAATGCTAGTTCTAGCTGAATACAACATAACTCATGTTGATCAACTACTTTTTGGAATAACATTGTTGTCAAATTACGAAAAAGAAAACAAAATAAGGCTGTGCAGATATTTATTCGAGACACTCAACGTTTCTCTTTGTCATAGATCTAAACTAAAGTATAAACACATAGATTGAATGGTCACTCAAAGAAGAATGTACATGTACAAATTTCGATTATCACTATTGTCCACGGATGTTTTTCTTCTTTCTTGGGACATTGAACCCGTGATCTACTACTTGAAAAAGACTTCTAACTCAACACGGCCTTACATCACTATTATAATATTAGAACGTTCCTTTCCATGTTCTATCGGTCGATAGTACCTGAGTTTGTGTGATTTCTGAAATTAAACCTGAAGCAGCGAAGAAGGTTTTATTTCAGAAATCACACAAACTCAGGTACTATCGACCGATAGAACATGAAAAGAAACGTTCTAATTATTTTATTATGCCGAACAAAATATGACTTGCATTGTTAAGCGTTAACTGCAACAAGCCATCGATCTTGTAACAACAATGTAGTCGAATCCAAAAACATGACGTCATTTCGAACGAATGACGTCTCTTCGAAAATGACTTGTCACAAGTGCCGTCGCTTTGGGAGTTTCTTTATCAACAAATGCCAATGTTAACAACTGCATCATGCTGTTCGTATTATAATTCATTGTTACTGCTTGTGTGAAAAGTGATTTAAATTGATGGAATATAAATTCATGTTTCTCGGACAACAGTTGATAGAATTAAGCGGAGTGAAACACAAGTCATAACTGAGACTCATATTCAGGATTCACTGAAGTGGTGAACAACACGTGAGTGAGTTTTTTAATATTTCTGATTCTTTTGAATGCATTGTTTGCAGTTAAAATTGAAAACACACCCACTGAAGGTGATATATTTGTTGGTAAGTTTGTGTCTACCGGTGTTGAAAAAGCCAAACGGACACGGAGCCAGCGTTTGGTGTTGAGAAATTCGACGCTGATCAATGGAAGTGGCGCTTACATTTTCTTCGTTCTCTTGTCTCCAGGGAAAAACGTTCCGATAGTACCCATGTTTTGCCCCAAAACTCCAGTACTATGACTTTTAGAAGGTGTCATATTAACCAATCACGGCTGATGTTACAAACGTGGGGCATAATAAGAATCCTTTATGTCTGAAGACAAGTATCTCAAAACTCGGTTTTAGAAACTAATCCGTGATGAAAATGTGTAACTCGCGTCATGTAGGGAGATTACTCATGCGTTATCGTAATCCATCTTTTCCTGCTTTTCCCGTCAAAGACGGATTGTAAATGTTTATATGCTGAAAGTGGTTGCCTACCCACCCCTTGCAACATATAAAATTCACATTAAACCTTCTCGTAGAGACTTTTAACTTTTAAGCTAAATAAAAATAAATATTTGAATGCAATTTAGTTTTATTGCTTATTTTCTAGTTCCCGTTGTACTGTATCATTAAGAGTGATATCCACAAGGCTCCGAATGTTTATCATGTTAGCTCCCCGCGGGAACCTCTAGGAAAGTGGAGCAGTGCTTCTTTAATGTGGTAAACACGTTCTACTTTATGGATAAGATAAGGACCAGGAACTAATGCTTTGTGTGGATGTTCTCTAAAGTGGGCGCCTTGGGTCTAAACGATTGGCTAAACATGACTTTATCCCTATGTTGCGATCATGATATAGCCAGAGATGCTGAAAGTGGCCTTAATCCTTTACCCAACGCAGACGATATCAAAATTTATTAATTGAAATATCGTATTTTAATTTTTTTCGAAAACTTTCAACAAAACCATATCATGTGACCCCTCATTGGAACGAGCTCGTTCCAAAGAGGAGTCACATGATATGGTTTTGTTGAAATGTTTCGAAAAATAATATTTTTTCAGCTGCTGAATCTGCTTATTACGCGGGCGGATGCGGGCGATTCGTTGGGTAAAGGGTTAAACACCAATAATAAATAAATCGTATTTAGTCCTTTTTATACGTGGAAACCCTGATGTCAAAGTGCCTAAATTTCAAGCCATAAATGTTTTCAAAATGAAGCTGGGAATTTAACCAATCCATTCTGGTTTGGTAAGACTGGATTGGATCGATTCCTAGTTGTATTCCTGGAAAACATATTGCTAGATATTTTGATATTTCTACTTCAGTGTACGGGAGGTAAAATTCTGTTTTACTGGTAAAACAGGTCCTGAAACCAATATATGGTGTGGATGTTCTCTAAAGTGGGCGCCATGGGTATAAACAACTGGCAAAACTTGATTTCATCCCTATGTTGCGATCATGATATAGCAAGATACGCTGAAAGTGACATTAAACACCAATAAATAAATAAATCGTGTTCAACTCTTTACGTAATTATACGTGGATACCCTGATGTCAAAATTCCAAAACAATTTTAGCCTCAGATGTTTCCAAAATGCCACCAGGAATTTAACCAATTCATTCTGGTTTGGCAGTACTGGTTTAGTTCAATTCCTATTACTTGAAACATTGTTGCTTGGTAGTTTCGACTTCAGTGTGAAGCGGGTTAGAAATGTTTCCAATGCCAAAAGCTATCTTTTTTATCTTTTCATGATTCAACATAAACGAAACGAATTTGCATTTTGCAGGATACCATTTTAACGGCTTGCTCTGTGATACAAAACTCTTTGATGGTTGTGACGAATACTTCTTGGAGAGCAGGATGTATGGAGGCACTTTGGAGAGTAGAAGTGGAATCGCCAAGATTATTATAAAAAGGTATTTACCGTAAAGAAGTTACCATTCATAAATATCCGTCACCATGGATATGGTTTAATATATCCCCGGTTTTCTAATAACCGGGAACAGGAACGAAATTACACTCAGAGCCGGGAAATACCCCGAGTAATACCAAGTAAATTTTCGAGAGTAACAAGGCGAATCTATTTTCGAGAAAATTAGCATGTTTTATTGGCAATCTGCCATCTCCATACGGAAAAGATCTTTGCGTAAGAGAATCGTGAAAATCCAAACCCTCTTCCAACTCGTCTTCATTTTCTGTCTCGCTAGCTTTATCGCCACAACCTCCTCCGGCTTCAACTCTCTCTTCCCCGCCGTCATCAGTCACATCTGCTTGAAGCATCGGAGACTGGTGACAGCAATGAAGAAGGAGTTGATGTTGAAGAGGTAGTGGATAGTGAGTGATACTAGTGATTCTGAAAATGAAGACTAGTTCGATGTTTGAAGAGCTTGCTGTTGAATATAGTTGGAGTTCTCCGGAACTGATTAAAAACTGCAGTGATTTGGTGAAAAAGGTTCTTCAGGAAGCAGGATTTTGACAAGTTCAGGCGCGGAAGAGCAGACGAAATCTTACAAAGTTACGTTGGGGCAGTTTTTCAATTTCAAAAACTTCAGTTCAACACACAAAGATGACATGCGTGATTTCCGGTTCCTTGCTATAGATTTTCCGGATATCGTGATCGGCTTTTGGAGCCGGGAACCCGGGAATTCCCGTTCCCGAATTAAACCCTAACCATAGAAATAATAGTTTACTGTTATTGTTCTAAATACTGCAACTGTTGAGAACACTGATTGTTCTAATACTGTTATAATTATATGCAGGGGCGTCGTTAAGGGGTCTCTGATGGGGGTGGGTGGGTGTCTACATATAGATTTCCAATTGTATCCCCGGTAGGCAAAAATCCACCTACCGCTACGTAATTTCCTTCAAATGGGAAATTTTCTTTTGCAGACACCATCTCCCTTGAGTCACAGGAGCCTCGAATCTGATGATTTTTCGTTTGCTCAGAGGAAAATTCCTCTTTCTGATCTGGCATAAAATTATGCAATCTAAAAGACTTTGTGCAATTCCTCACTGCTCCATTACCACTGTGCAACGATCTGTTGTGCTCTCTTTTCAGTAGCTTGAAATCAATAATTTCGGCAGGTGTTTTCAATGTTTTCAGAGTCTGAGATTTGATTCTACTCAAAAAGAGCAGAGTATCATTTTTCGATTTCGCCAAACAGGTTAGAAGAAAACTCGTTGAAATTTATTTATCACTCAGATTGCAGTGGAAACGAATGAGCAATGGAATGCTTTTGAAAATCAACCCAACCTTGGCTATTGTAGCTTTTAATTTGATGTTAGGGTCGGGATTGTTTAAAAAATTTCCAAAAAAGCATTAAAATCTTGTTTTGATTGTTCCCAAATGATAAAAAAATGTCATTTAAATATCTGAGGTCTAAAAAGAGGATGCTTTTCACATTTGCACAAAGTATCTGTTTTTCTTACCAAAGTACCACATGTGCTGATCCCCTAACTATCTCTCGAGTGAAGGGGGGGGGGGGGCATATTTGGATTGGGAGACTTTAAAATAGTCAAAAGACAAAATTTAAGCATAACCGGACTGAAAGTGTGTTGGAAATTGTTGGAAAAAAGAAACAAACTCATGAAACTCATGGCATCTTTAGGCAATGAATGGGAATTAAATGCTGCTCAACTGAGTGATATAGAAGAATTTGTATGTGCACTGGATGGACAATATGTTAAATCTGTTGATCTATCAAGGTGGTCTATGTTTGAAAACAAGTTCCAGAGTGAAACCAAAATTGTAGATTTGTTTGTTTTGCCACCATGTAAAGAAACAGTGTTGCTACATTCAATGAGGGCTAACATTAGAGCTGTAGATTAACCGAAACCGAACCGAAGTTTTTAGTTTTTTTTAAAAAACCGAAACCGTCGACATCCCGTAATCTAAGGTTTTTCGTTTTTTATTAAATACTCTCTTGCTGCAGAAATTCACAGAATGTAGCCATCCCAGAGTAGTGAGAGTACCCAGACGCTGCCAGTGGCAGTGTCTGGGTACTCTCACTACTCTGGGAAGGCTACATTCTGTGAATTTCCGACATTTCAGTTTAGATGTGTTTGCAGCTTTCCTCAAGTTGCGTGTTGGTGAATAAAAGTTCTGTATATTTAAGTAATTATTATATTGGCCTTCCTGATTCTTCATGTATTATAGCTTATTTCGGGCATTCATTGAGTTACACTCAATTTCACTGCCACTCAGTTATGACTCCGGACATAAAAATGAGTTTTATTGAATTTTATTTGGCCTCATGAACAAACCGACAACCGAACCGAACCGAGGTTTTAATCCACCTGAAAAACCAAAACCGAAACCGAACAAGAAATTTAAAAACCTACAGCTCTAGCTAACATGGTCGCAAGACAATGGAAGCTAGCGAAAATGGATAATTGGTGTATTCCAGACACAACAGCTCATGGCTGGACCAGTGATATTCAGCCTCAGTTCCACATGTCTGTGTTTCCAGAAGATGTAGAAAGTGTGTTAGTAATGAGTGATGCAGAACTTTAATCCAATGATAGTAACACAGATCATGACGACAGTCTAATTTGCTGGTACACTGACAGTGTGTCAACACTTTTCAGTATTCACATGGTCAGAATGACACTTTAACTGACTGAGTGCCAAATTATCATGTATCGTCGTTTTAAATGCGACAGTTTAATTTTACATTTTATTTATAAACTGCTGGCTTGGGTTCGCTAATAGACAGAACCCTGTGTGCGGGAGAGCATAAATATTGTTCAGGTAAACATTATTCGAAAGGCATTCTCCAATAATGCGTACCTGACAATAATTATGAAGACAACTTATACCAAATGAAAAGTAAAGACTAATGCGAAGTGAAAAAACCAAGTATAGACTTCCAACATTTTACATAGCACCCGGATAAGGGCTTTCAGCGTTCTACAAGCGACTCGCGAATTGACGTTATTTACAGTTACCGTATAGCATATGTCATTATGTCGGCATACAAATATGGATTTCATATAGGAACTGGCTCACCGGTTCCAAAATAACATCCATATTTGTATAATTGTATTGTAAAGCTTTCTTGGTATCGATGGTAAATTTCCTTACTTGCTACGGTTGGTGCAATTCCTGATGGGATATATAGTTGGTCATGGTGGGTTAACCATGGCACAACCCTGGTGGTACCTTAATACACTGTAATTATGTTTATGGCAAGTGTTTAGCAGTACGCTTGTTTTGAACTTGACATTCATTGAGGGCCACACACAGAATAATGGTTTAGGGGTCCCAAGATGTTCTAATCCGGTCCTGGTTCTACTAGTATTATAGTTGATGTCACTTCATTGATTTGGTTCAAATCACTATATTCGATTTATTGGCCTGCAGAGAGAAGGGTGAATATAGGTATCACTGGAAAAAGGATAAGTTTCCATGTTTTATTCAAAAACAACTATATATGACTTCTTGAAGCGCTGAGGTATCTGGACCAAAATACTTTTTTTAATTAAAAATTAATCCATTTAAATTTAGTTACAATTACTCCATTGTACTTGTTTATTGTTCTTGTAGTTGCTGAGAGCTCCAAATGCCTAAATGATACATTAAAATGTGAAAATGAAAATTTTTTAAAAATTACCATTTTGGGGGTAGGGTTAAGTTTTTACACTTTGTGTGTTTATGTCTTATCTTAAGTCCAATTGTGCTGCCATCTTTAGTATATACTTGGGCAGATTATAAATGTCATATGGATAACCTAGTACGCAAAATGTTGATTTTATGAACATTTTTCCAGAGAAAAATTGAAATGAACCCGGAGAAATGGGCCGAAATTGCACTATTTTTCACAAAAACAAAAAAATATTATAGCACAATATCTTTAGCCTATTTTTTATGGATACTCTATCGAACTTCATCAAACTGGATGTATTGCTAAACATTTTTATCGCAATTTGACTCCTATAAATCAAAATTTCTGTTTTCAGTAAAATTTGGGGGTGCAATTCCATAAAAATTCAGAAAATATATTTTTTCCGCCAGTTTTGGCCCAGATACCTCTGTGTTTCACGTCCCCTGTATATCACTGTTTATGAAAATAAGCATGAGAATTTCTCCCCTTTCTGGTGATATTTACCGGTCTAACTGGGTCCAGAGACCAGTGATCTAGTATCACTGGGTGCAGTTTTCAGCGACTCCTTCGGCATACTCAGATGACATTCTCTGGAAACACTCAGTCTTTCTCTTTTCTGGAGAACGTCTTCTGTCGCTTCTGCTGTTGCTGGGTCTTCAACCCTGTTGGGAGACGTCAGACCTTATTCCATCCTGTTCTTTCACTTATATGAGGTTGGACTTTCTCAAACAACGGAATCTGGTCATTATTCCTCTCCGAGATCCAAGTTCTGAGGGCTTTCGCAATTATCTTCTCCAGGTCAACTTTGTTGTCGGCCAGGAAATTCCTTTGTCTGAACGGTCTCTCCAGACCGAACGTACTATCTTTGGACATGATCATTCTACTAAACAAGTTCATTCGCAATCAGACACACCATTGACAGCACTTCACTTGACTCACTCACGGAATTCCCCTAGGCTCTACGAACCCCGATCGAATTTTCAAAGCAAACGAAAGCGATCTGGGTTTGGGAGCTACTCTCAATTCTATAACCTACAGACAATTGGTCTGTGGTGGGAGGATCAAGTTTCGCTGTATCCGAATCAGCGTTTCTTTTGGCCTTCGTGCGTTGTTTATTTTTCCTGTCGAACCGCGCAGTTCTCATTCTATCCAACAATTCTACAGGAGTTTTGTACATAATGATTCAGGGAGGCAGTCACTCATATCTCTTATTTCACCTGACCAGCGATCTTTACTAGCATATTAGATATATATTCCTATCCAGTCAGTCTCTTCCAGGTCTCCTACCGATCAACTGACGCAATATATATATTAATTCGTTAGCCCGTCATTCTTTTATCTGAGACATCTAGATCATGGAAATTCTCACCCAGCTGATTTAGTAATCCTTCAAGTATCACCGTGTGTTTCCTTCCATTCTCTTCAGAAGTTGGGACAATTCTTTCTAGATGCCATCTACTAACTCCTTCCTTTGATATTGAATCTATTGCGCATAAGATCTCAGTTCGAGTCCCTCTCGTCATAGATGGGATTCTCTAACCTCGGGCGTCTCTGTTGGCAGCCTTATTTCCGTGGTAGGATGACTGTTTTTTCTCTTTTCTATGCGGATAATCTTCATATTCGTTAAGATCTATTATTTCAGTTGGTGTATCCGGGCCGCCATACTCAGTTTTAATCTTTACTTTTTGACCTGAATTATAAAGATTAACTGTTGGTATTTTTCCTAACGAGATTGTGGTCTATTATTCCGGGGTCTATTTTGGCTCCTTTTTAGGCTATTATCTGCGCTGGCGTACGTTACAACGTTTAATTATTGTCACAGGATGATATTCTTAGCTGTTTAATCCGTCAATATCGACGCGCTTCCAGGGATGTGGCTAGAGGGTTTCAGCTGGGGGGTGCCACCGGTGTAAATTCCAACTATGAGTAGTTTCAATAGGTGGTTGCACTGCAGCGCTGGGTGATATCGTTTAACCTTTTAACCAACGAATCGCCCGCATCCGCCCGCGTAATATACAAATACAGCAGCTGAAAAAATATTTTTCGAAAAATTTCAAGAAAACCATATCATGTGACCCCTCTTTGGAATGAGCTCGTTCCAAAGAGGGGTCACATGATATGGTTTTCTTAAATTTTTTTTTAAAAATTTAAAAAATGATATTTAAAATAATGAATTTTGAAATCGTCTGCGTTGGGTAAAGGGTTAAAGTGATTATATATATATACCTACACATGCTTATGAACCCTTCTAAAAATTTTCACTAGTCTAGATTGTAGTCAGAGTCGAAATTTTGAGGCCAGTGTCAATTTTAGAGTTGGAAATTTGAAACTCAAGTCTTCAATTGGAAATAAAACATCAAAATTTCTCATCATTAAGTTGGAATTTTAATATTTTTCATGAACAATGTTAATTTATTGAATTTCCAACTATTTGATTTTTGACCTTGGAATTTCCAACTATTAAAAGAAATACTCATAGCTGGGGGGAGACCCCCCACTCCTACCGCCCCCCCCCCCCCCCCTGTCGTCACATCCCTGCGCGCTTCTTTGAATGATTTGGATAATTTTATTCTATTCAAGATTCATGAACGTCCTTTTAGAATTGTTTTCTACCGCTCAGTTGTTACCGTTTGGGTAAGCTTGTTTCTTTTCCCCGTTTTACTGATTATGATTATATACTTACCTATGAATCTTATCTGCTTACAGTCAGGAAAAGCCTTTGTTCCGCTTCTAGGTTTTTCGCCCTTGCTTCTCCAAACGTAAAACTTTCTCTGTCGCCTGTTATTACCTAGTTTACTTCTTGGCTGACGTGACTGTGTTCGTCCTGTCTTAGTCTCTGGTACAGTTGACACACTTCTACTGATTCTGTTTATTTGTTACTTTGGTAATATTCGAAGAAATTAAATTTGATACCAACGATATTTCTTATTATACTCAACAAAGTAACACAAAACTATTGTCCTCCGCGCAATATAAACTATCCATTTTTGCGCTTGCCTCCCCGCTAATATAAAAAAACACACCTAATTATCTTTGAAAATCGGTAATTGACTTTGTGTATGACCAGCGAGAATTGGACAATACAAGACTAGTCTTTGTGGGATGCAGGACAATAGGTTTTGTCCACCCTGGCTTAAATTTTATCTTTTGATTATTTTAATGTCTCCCAATGGTCGTTCAAGGGAAAATTTGCCCTCATTTCACTCGAGAGATAGTTAGAGTTAAGGCACCTGTTTTACTTTGGTAACTAATAAAAGGAAATAAATTTGGTATAAAATTTTTATTTTACTCCAGTCTGCCATATAAATACTTGCAAAATTAGAACACGATCTAATACGTACAGGACAACACATTATCTGTAAATAACCTTTTCCGTTGAAACCAAAGTGTGAAAAGTATAGAATATGGTACAGAGTACTAAGCCCTCGGTCACGTGAGCGCTATCTATTATGCAGTACTGCATATCACAATTATTCAGTGGCGTAGCCACGGGCGGGGGAGGGGTCCTTGGGCCCTAGATTGTTGCACCCCCCAAAAGAGAATTTTTTTAAAGCTATAAAATATAGGGCTACACACGCTATAATGCCGCATATTCGTTCTTGAAACACCAAGTGGTGTTACATTTTCTCGGGGTTGGGGACTAGTCTTAACTAGGACTCTCCGGTGTTATCTCCTCCTCCCGGGGTAACTACTATTGGGTGCTAGTTAAGACTAAGACAGAATCCCGAACCCCTCACAGCGGCCTTCCAAATATCACTCCCCCCCCCCCCCCCCCATAAAAAACAAAAACTGGTTAGGGTACCCCTATTATAGAATCCTGGCTGACCGCCTGCAACTGTTTACATAATAAATGCAGTGGAGCTCATGATTTTAATTAAGAACCCCATTTTTATGAAAACCAACACCTGAATACAGGAAAATAAAATTGTACCAAATTAGACTCTGATAATTCGGATTTAACTAGTTTTATCGTCAATTACTAGACCCGCTTTTATCATTCATTTCCAATTTACCAATTACTAGACTCGCTTTTATCTTTAATTTCAAACTCACCAATACTAGTCCCGCTTTTATCTTTAATTTCAAATTCACCAATACTAGACCCGCTTTTATCATTCATTTCCAATTTACCAATTACTAGACTCGCTTTTATCTTTAATTTCAAACTCACCAATACTAGACCCGCTTTTATCTTTAATTTCAAATTCACCAATTCTAGACCCGCTTTTATCTTTAATTTCAAATTCACCAATACTAGACTCGCTGTTATCTTTAATTTCAAATTCACCAATACTAGACCCGCTTTTATCTTTAATTTCAAAATTCATCAATACTAGACCCACTGTTATTCAAATTCACCAATAATAGACTCGCTTTTATCTCTAATTTCAAATTCACCAATACTAGGCCCGTTTTTATCTGTCATCTTAAATTCCCCAATACTCGACCCACTTGTATCTTTAATTTCAAATTCACCAATACTAGACCCGCTTTTATCTTTAATTTCAAATTCACCAATACTAGACCCACTTTATCATTCATTTCCAAATTACCGATTACTAGACTCGTTTTTATCTTTAATTTCAAATTCTCCAATACTAGACCCGCTTTTATCTTTAATTTCAAATTCACCAATACTAGACCCACTTTTATCTTTAATTTCAAATTCACCAATACTAGACTCGCTTTTATTATTAATTTCAAATTCATCAGTACTAGACCCGTTTTTACCTCTAATTTCAAAATTCATCAATACAAGACCCACTGTTATTCAAATTCACCAATAGTAGACTCGCTTTTATCTCTAATTTCAAATTCACCAATACTGGTCCTGCTTTTATCTTTCATCTTAAATTCCCCAATACTGGACCCGCTTTTATCATTAATTTCCAATTTACCAATTACTAGACCCGCTTTTATCTTTAATTTCAAATTCACCAATTCTAGACCCGCTTTCATCTTTAATTTCAAATATTCACTAGACCCGCATTTATCATCAATTTCAATTCACCAATTAGTAGACCGGCTTTTATCTTTAATTTCAAATTCAACAATACTAGACCTGTTTTTGTCTCTACTTCAAATTCACCAATACTAGACCCGCTTTATCTCTAATTGTAAATTCTCCAATGCTAGACCCACTTTTATCTCTTTAATCTCAAATTCCCCAATACTAGACCTGGTTTTATCATTAATTTCAAATTCACCAATGCTAGAACCGATTTTATCTTTAATTTCAAATTCACCAATACTAGACCCGCTTTTATCTTTAATTTTAAATTCTCCAAAACTAGACCCGCTTTTCTAGACCCGCTTTTATCTCTAATTTTAAATTCACAAATCCTTGACCCCCTTTTATCTCTAATTTTAAGTTCTCCAGTGCTAGACCCGCTTTTATCTTTAATTTCAAATTCATCAATACTAGACTCTCTTTTATCTCTAATTTCAAATTCCCCAATGCTTGATCCGCTTTTATCTTTCATTTTATATTCCCCAATAGTAGACCCGCTTGCATCTCTAATTTTAAACTCCCCAATGCTAGACCCGCTTTTATCTCTAATTTTAAATTCGCCAATGCTAGACCCGCTTTTATCTTTAAATTCAAATTCCCCAATAGTAGACCCGCTTTAGTCTTTAATTTCAAATTCATCAATACTAGGCCTACTGTTATCTTTAATTTCAAATCCACCGCTACTTGGCCTGCTTTTATCTTTAGTTTCAAATTCACCACTACTTAATGTGTACACCCTGGGACGTCATTGCAAGTTTTTCTTCAATAAGTTTCAGTCTAACGAGTGATAACAGGAAGACAGCTAATCTGGTTATGGCACCCCAACAGTATACGTTCTATATAAAAAAGACAAAACAAACAGTATCCATTACTGACAAACTTGTTGAATATGTGTGTATTGCGTTTTGCAATGTGATAAGGTAAATGAATGATTTACTACGTATATATACGTATATATTTTTTTTTGAATGTCTAATGTTGAACAAATAATCTATAATCTAATCTACTCCAACTATCCGATATCTGTGCAAAGGAAATTAACCGTTACCGAACGTTTCCGATTAGTCCCAAGCAGGGTCCATTTTCGCTTAGAATCGAATTTCCAATCGAATCGGGTCAATTATCTGAATCTCGAATCGAATCAGTGCGTCTTCAAGATAACCGACTGGGGGAAGTTGGGTGATGCAGTCTTTCGATTTTGAAAATCGTAGGCGCGATATACATCGCTCGCTACTATTTGAAGTGAGGCGCGCTATCCTGTATCCAGCCCCGTCGAGTGATGGTCGTGTTGTTGGCAAGAACAATTAACATGCAAATTGCAATGAAGAATGCATCCAGTAATTGACAGCACTGTGCATTCAGTACGGTATTTGGGCACATCCATATTGAACGGCAACATGGAAGCCGGGCGATTTGGTGCGTTCATGGTTTTCATTAACCCTTTACCTAACGCTAGTAGCAGACGACACTCGTAAAAAAATTCTCGTATAACTAAACAATTTCATTTTTTGCTTCCAAAACATAGGCTGTGCCCCCTCATTGGAACGAGCGCGACGCGCTCGTTCCAATGAGTGGTCACAACCTATGTTTTGGAAGCAAAAAATGAAAATATTAAAAAAAAATTAAATGACGATTTTCATGTATAGCGCTGGCCGGTATTGGCCGTTACGTTAGGTAAAGGGTTAAATGAATCCCAACTTTTGGGTCATGACGATGTATTATGCTCCAAGTAACAAAAGAAAAGAGCACACTGCGGCTGTAAGTTATGCAGAGCTAATAAATTTGCTCCATTGGTGAGTACTGAATGGTGATGGCCCAGGGAGCACGAACCTCTCAGAGAACGCCAGGTTTTTCCAAACAGTAGAAATAAATAGGATTTATGCTGAATACATTCAAACTGTTACTAAAACCCACTGCCAAATATTCGTCCATTGTTACCTAATAAAAAATAATTGGCTGTTCACACAGAAATGATATCTCAACTGGATTGAATTACCAGATTTTGATCGCTCTCTTAGCAGAACCGAGGCGCGCTGTTGTTGGCTCGCAAGAAGTTAACATTGCGGGCGCCATGGCGCGCAAGAGCGATAGCGCGCCTCAAAATCGAAAGACTGGTGATGCAAACCTGATCTGTTCCAACAATAATGGTTCAAGTCCACACTGATAAAATATTCCAACTACATCACCTAGGCATGCCTTCGCCGAAGGCATGCCTTGTTGTTGTAGTTGGAATATTACCCATTAAGGATTAGGGTTCAAAAATAGAAACGGGTACGAAACTCATCGGTATTTGGCACTGCGCAGGGCTTGCCGCTAGCAACCGCTTATCGTTGCTATTGTCTGGAAACTTTCAATTTTCTTTCAACAGTGGAAGTGTCAAGTGAGACTGAAATTAGCATGGATGGTGGCGTGGATAGAGGTGTTGTTTCTGTTTAAATAGTGGAAACTGCACTCTGTTTTTATTATCAATATCATTCATGTACAATATCCACCAGAACTCTACGTATTGTGAGACTACGAAAATGACTGGTGCCAAGCTAAATTCCAGCGAAAAGATTTAATGGAAACGAATCTCAGTTTCGTAAGTCTAGCCAAAAATGTTGCGTCGCTTATGTGCGCTTGCCTAATTTACCATGACTAAAGCGTGTGTATAGACGGGTCTAGCGAAGTCGCTGCGCTTCGATTTGACCATTTATACAGAACGCGCCACGAAGCGAACCGGTGCGACGTGCTATTTCAGCTTCGCTTACGAAAACTGTTGCGTCGCTTTTGTGCGCTTGCCAAATTATGCAGTTTGTAACGCGATAAAAGCGTACCTGCGCGCGGTGTATGAACTGGTCTAGCGAAGTCGCTGCGCCCCGTGTCGCGTCGATTTGCGTTCTGCATAAGCGGGGGCCTTAAAATTTAGCGCGTGGTGTACTGTTAGAAAAAGTTTTAATATTCTGTTTTCAGGATAAGCTTTAGTATTTTTTTTTTTTTTTTTTTGGTAAAACTTATTCGCTTCCATTGGCCTTTTGTTTAACTCGGAGAAATGATGGGTTACTCATCTTCAGTCTCTCCTTTATGGAAGTCAGCTGTGTTTTCTTATTCTTTGAACTTAGATTAATAATATTTAAGTAAAATTTACTGGTTACATTATTGTTTATTACTAGGTTTGTGGATATCAATGAACAAGACAAAGAATTTGGAACACCCCTCCACCTGGTAATTGAAGCTAAATTGTGGACGGTCGTGGATGAGCTGATAGAGCGTGGTGCAGATCCGCTGCTGGCACACAGTCGAATGTAATTCTGGTTTTCTTTTCATTTTTCTTACGTAGGAATTGATTTTATATTGCCGATACATGTGTAGATTCATAACGCAAATACAAGAACAGTACAGACGCCGTGGACTTGTCACTTTTCACTGGTGGGCAATATTTTCACGGACGCAATAATATTGGATTCCAAACCCTAATTATAGGACTAATAATCAATATTTTAATTCATGAAGCACCGGGTACAACTCGGCGCTTCATTAATTACGATTTTGCTGATGATGAGTCTTTTAACCGATAAACACGCGTGGAAACCACTGCCCACACGTAGATTACGTCCAGTTCACGGCGGCTGTACTGTGAGATTGGGGCCAGTGAATAAATTTGTTACATGATGTGAAGACATTTAGTTTCCGTACTTTCCAAAGTGAAATACCCGTTAAGAAATATTCTTCGTGATCAGTTTGCTGGTCAGATCTATGTTGTGTAGATAAAAGTGTGTAAAACGCGGCTTCAGCAGAAACAGTTCTTGATATTAATGGAAAGTCAGTTTGTTTTTTTCTTTCTTTCTTTCTTTCTTTCACTTGCACGGTGTTACGTGCCTAAAAATTAATTGATTGCCAATTATAATTTTGGAGCCAACGCGACCAATGTCAGTTGAAATACTCAAAAATCAAACCTAAATCCTTAACCTAACATGACTCGCAGACAACACTTCCTAAATGTTTCTGCGAATGATGAAAACTTCTTTTTTGACACATTCATGTATTTATTTATTGGTGTTTCAGGTGGCTTTCAGCATCTCTGGCTATTTCGTGATCACAACATAGGGATGAAGTTAAGTACATTTTTGCCACGAAAGCATAGCATTTATTTATTTGTCATTTATTTGTTAGGGTTTATCGATACATTCGACAGCCAGGGCCACCTTGAATCGGACAGTTTTACGAGTGGAGGAAGCCGGACTACCTGGGAAAGACCACCGAGCAACGGCGAGCAACTACCAGACTCCCCAACGCATCAAGCCCGCTTATGGGTTAGCATTGGTCGAAGACAAGTGCACCATCGTACGCAGCGCCACCGTGTTCCCACCGTGTTCCCACCTGGGTGATGGGGATGACGTGGCTCGTACAAGGACACAATGCAGTAACTCCTGCAGTAACTCCTGCACTGCGAAAAATATAGGTTCTCTTTAGAACCAAAACTGGTTCTAATCTTGTCCCTGAGATGGAACCAGTTCTGTTTAAACAGTATTTGTTTCAAATCAAATAAATTTATAAAGATTAACATTAAATATTAACAGAATTAAACATAAATTGAGGGGGTTTCAGCCGTAAGTTTAGAGTTTATTCGAGGTTGTCTCAACTCATTATTAAGCAAAGGAGATATGAACAGTTGGCATATCGAATCAGTTTTGGTTCTTTACAGAACCAAAACTGGTTCGATATGCCAATTGTTCAAATCTCCTTTGTTTCAAAATGTTTCGCGACTGCGTTGAATAAGCTCCAAGTTTACTGCTGATTCTACTTCAGTTCATGTAATATTCTGTTAAAATTGAATGCTATTCTTGGTAAATTTATTTGATTTGAAATAAATACTGTTTAAACAGAACTGGTTCCATCTCAGGTACAAGATTAGAACCAGTTTTGGTTCTAAAGAGAACCTATATTTTTTGCAGTGTGGTGGAGATCTAACCGTGGACCTTTTGGTTTGAAGTCCAAGCCGTAACCAATGAGCCATCGCGTTCTCAAATGTATAGCATATCATCCCTGTGTTGGAGGAACTCGGCCATCTTGTTTCAGTGAAGGTGTGGTTAGAAAACGAAAATGACAAATACAAAACAAAAAAAAAACAAAAACAGAAAGACAGTGTTTTGTATAACTTGGTGCTAAAGTGGTAGCTTTTTCCGTTAAGAGGGTCAGCATATGCCGACCTGTGTGTGTGCTTGGATGTAAGAGTGTTCGAGATCTTAAAATTTCATCTCGCTCATTTTTATATTAACTAACGAGTTTTGTCATAGCTCCCACTATTGTAATAGAAATCGCCAGGTTTTGTCAGCGCCTACCACTTTTGTAATAAAATCGCCAGGTTTTGTCAAAAACCGAGGTCATAAGTTTTGGAAAAAACAGATGTAGCCACCAGGGGTGGCCCATCCCCCACCCGAACAATCACCCTGATGCACTAATCTTGATAATATATTATATTAAATTAACACAGCCACTGTTGGTAGTATTTACTGAAATAATACAGATAAGATTACCTGTATTTGATGACAGGTGAAGTTTGGTTTCGATTGGGACCGATAAAATTTCAAGTTTAATGTCAAAGTGACCTTGGCCTTTGGCACAGTGACCTTAAAATATGTAGGGTTTTCCTCTCCTCTCGCTGAACCTTCATGCCAAGTTAGGTTTCGATCGGGAATGCAGACTTTTAATAAAGAGAGCCGAAACCAGCTCCGACCGATACAATTTGAATTTAAAGGTCACTCTGACCTTAATCTTTAGCACAATAACCTAAAGAATATATAGGGTTCTTCCACTTATTATGCCCGATCCACATGCCACGTTTGGTTTCGATCAGGTGAACAACATTTTTATTAGAGAGAGGAAACCAACTCTGACCGATAAAACTTAAAATTTAAGGTCAGTGTGGCCTTTACCTTTGACACTATACCCAGAAATAAACAGAGTTCTTCCTTTCATCACGCTCGACCGATAAGCTATGTTTAGTTTCAATCGGGCAAGCAAAATTTCAGTTAGAGAAGCCAACTCGGGTAAACATTTAAGTCCAAGGGTACTGTGACCTTGCAATCCAGCACAATGATTACAAAATGAATAAGATTTTCTCCCCTTCATAATGCCTAACCCACGTGCCAAGTTTGGCTTCAGTCGGCCAAGCGGAACTTTAATTAAAGAGCGGCAACCAACTCTGATAAAAAATAAAGTACAAGGTCACTGTGACCTTGACCTTTGACACAATAAACTCAAAATGAATAGGGTTCTTCTCATCATATCTAACCCACATGCCAAGTTTGGTTCCAAGCAGAACTTCAGTTAAGGGCGGAAACCAATTCCGTCTACGAACGGACAAACAGGCGGACGGGCAGCGCCACAATTATATCCTCCACCCCTGAAAAAAATATTGGAGGGGGGGGGGGGGGGATAAACATAGACAAGTTTTGTCGATTAAGAAAATTCTCACCAGTTTTGTCATAGAAATCCAAAGTTTTTATAAGATATTATTGTTTTTCACTCGCATCAAAAATATTGTTAACGCCTAATACTTTCACCATTATGTTGTTACTCTATTCTAGATCAGGTAATATTATTGGATGTGGGTGGTTGTCTGGTCTGGTAGTGTAGTTTGGGGGGGGAGGGGTATTTACTAGAGCTGAAACGGTTGAAGGGTTTTCTTGATTGATTAATCATATGGATAAATCTTGATTAACCGATTAATCACTCGCCATTGTAGGTAGCTGAATAATTACCGTACCGTTGATGATTTATAGCATTAACCCTTTACCCAACGTAAAGGACAAAATCGGCCAGTTCAACATACAAAAATCTCCATTCACATTTTATTATGTTTTCAATTTTTGTCTCAAAAGCATAGCTTATGATCCCTCATTGGAACGACCTCATTGAGCTCGTTCCAATGAGGGATCATAAGCTATGTTTTTGAGACAAAAATTAAATTTTTTTAATAATTCAAGAATCTGTTTTGCAAGTATCGTTTGCTACCCGCATTGGGTAAAGGTTAACTTAATAATGACCAGTTCCAGCTACTGATACAGTATAAAGATCATGCAAGTGAACAAGTATGTCATCACGTAACTTGTATGATTTACTCTGTCTCGTATAACTGATGTGAGTTTGTGTGACAAAGTTTGTTCTTTTGTTAACCCAGAAAATACAGTAGTTCTACAGTAGCGGTTAATCGATCAATTACGTTTTTGATCGATCAAGACGTTGATCATTGGTTAATCGATTAATCGGTTTACAGTTTCAACTCCAGTATTTACCCCTGTTGGAGTAATGCTAGTTAGCCCTTGCTTCTACTTACTCACCTTACGCCTCTTTCTAGTCTCTGGTTTGCTATGGGAAGTACGTAATGGCGGTGAAGGGGTATGCTTGGCTGTCTGGATTGTAGCATAGTATGGGGGTCTACACCCATTTTGGTATATTTTAGTCTTGCGGACATCCATTAACCTCTCTAGTGCCATATAATGTACCACCTGTGGATTTTATGCTATTTCCTTTCAATTCAATGTTCTGGGGTGTGTGGCAGAATTTTAGAAGAGTTTTTGGTCATGGTGATTATGTCGTAGTGACTGTTGTTGTAGCAGTTGTTGAGGTAGTAGTTGTTGTAATTGAGATTGTTGGTGTTTAAGTTGTTGTTGCTGTTGCTGTTCTTGTAATTGGTGCAATATACATCAGTGTAGTAACTGCTTGGTGTTGTAGTAGTTATTGGTTGATGTTGTAGGTCAAGGGGTAGATATAATAGTGGTTAGTGTTGTAGTTGTGCCGGTTTGGGGTGCAGAGCCAATCCCCAAAGATCCCCCAACAATTCTCAAACCACAACTGTCGACAAGACGCAAAATCCTCAAAACCACTATCTGCATGACGACTATAGTCTAGGAGATGCAAGGACCTTGAAATGTATGTTCTTGAAGCGTATAGCTGGTAGGAGCTATATGGAAGCTATGAATCTTGAAAGGCCCTTCTACGCTAGCAGTGCAGTGTACTTCAGAATAGAACTGTAGATCAATAGCATAACATCTAAAGGGTGGTACAATATGCTGCAAGAAATCGATCAATGGGTACCCCAAGGCTAAAATGGGTAATAAACGCCAATATTAGGCTACCATCGACTATACTACACGATCTAGCATACTCCACATCACCACATGACCCACAAGGCGATAGTAAAGGCGAATGGTTAGTAATATGCAACAAATGTTAACAGTTCACCCACAGCGTTACATACCGTGTATACTGTACTATCATACCTGACAACCATACACACCCAACAATATCATATGACCTAGAATTTCATACTACAGAAGACAACAAGATGATATAAGGTGGGTGAGATGAACTAAGGGCTAGCAGTTATCTGATGCGAGCAGCTGATGCGAGTTGAAAATCATAATATCTGACAAAACATGTTGATTTATAGGATAAAAGTTGTGAGATTTTTCATTTTTATGACAAAAACTGTCGATTTTTATTGTAAAACTCGTGACTTCATTTTATGACAAAACATGACGATTTTATTAAAAAAGTGGCAATCTTTGACCAAACCATGCGATTATTATTACAAAAGTGGGCTTAACAAGCGCCATAAATTTCAAACGAAAATTGAATCAAGAAAAACAAGCGCAAATAAGATATGAGATTCAATGGAATCTCATTTCTTTTTCGAAATGATTTTTCAGTTTTGCGAGAAGAAAAGCGCAATAAAGCGGACGGGGAACATCAACCGGTTGCGACTCCAGTGATGATCGGTCGAAATTAAATGTCCGTCTTTTTCAATCACAAGGCTGTAGCATAGTCGAATTATATTTTTGTCTTTCAGAAGCTGCCTAGAATCCATTTTGGATGATGAAGAAAGTCCGGAAAAAACTTGCACTAAATGCTTAGAGATTTGCCAGGAACATCTGATTTATTCCAAAAAGAAGTATCTCAGTTTACTGATAAAAATGGCTGCACAACGGTTAGAGGGAGACAGTCTGAGAACTCTGCTTCTTCTACTTCACGAAAGATTTGCATATAAAACGGCTGTAAAAATTGTTAGCGCCAAAATAAAGTGTCCTCCGTGGTATTACAGCAGAAAGATAAAGCGAGAATTCAATAAAAGTGTTCTGCATTGGATTGTATTGCGAGGCCACTACGGCGCCTTTCAAACAATGATTGGCATTTTCAGTTCACAGGACATTGCAAAGTTTGATCAGTACGACTGCAATAGTTGCACGCCCGTTTGGTATAGCATTTATTACCAAAGATATACCTTTACCAAAACACTTCTCTTTCTGGGATTTAGTTCTAGGTTCAAACGAGCCATTCCCGGTTTTGACATAAAGAGATCATACAAAACCGCTGTCACAAAAAAGACAGCACTAAGTGTCAAAGAGTATGTTTACCCAGCCGGTGCGTGTCGCTCATCGTGTGGTGTTGGTTCTTTAGTCAACCCCGATTGCAAACACTTTTGTTCTAAAGTAGTCAAAGAAACACGAGAAAGAGAAATTGAAACGCAGAAAACGACAGTCTGTCTCCCCAAAGTATTCAAGAGAAAAAAGAACATAAAACATTTGTTGCTAATCTCGACGTATGCCCACGCACATAAAACGTTTTTCTTGCATGCAGCAGGAATATTCGGTGAAACAGAACTGCTTAAAGAAATGGTAGAGTATAAATTCGTTGACATCAATCAAGTTGACATTCATAGCATGACCGTTTTAGATTATTCTTTGCTCAATGGTCATCTAACCTGTGCTAAATTTTGTTTTTGTCATTCTAAGATACGTTTGGAAAATCAGCTTTCATTGGGGTCTATTGTTTTTCACATGTTAACAACAAAATACAGTAAATGTGCTTCTTGGTTTAAAATGCCTGTACCAACAAGACTTTATGACGTTCTACCACTAGAATACAAGAAGGCAGTAGGAAAAGTTCGAGCTTTATTTCTAGCATTGTCCAAACTGAGAATGTTCAAGGAACACAAGGAGAAAGATGAAAACGTCTTCAATGACCTACTCTGTGATACTGTGACGTCTATGTCTTTGACTGAAGAGTCGGCTTTTATGCTAGCCGCTCTTGCTAATGTGAACATCTTTAAAAAAATATTCAAATTAAAGTCCGTATTTGAAAATCAACAATTTATCAATGCATTGCTGGTGTTTATATCTCTGAGTATAGTGAATGATAAGCAAAGACCAACTTTCCTAAACATGCTGAAGAATGCTAAAAACATCAAACTGGAAGCTGGCACTATTTATATGTTGAATAACTTGGGACAACACGACGTCTTTGTGGAGCTTGCACTATTAACATGTGTAACTGAGGAGGTTCTCTCGAATGCTCTTTTTTTTACCTGCAGATCTGGAAAGAGTGAATATACACGCCAACTGTTTGATACCTTGAAAAACACCAAACATCTAAAACAGTCTTTAGGCTTAACTGCTAATAAAGCATTGATTATTGCATTGCTTCATAGGCATTCTGACGTGGTCATCATTTGTTTAGATAATGGGGCAGATTGCTTTGCAGAAGTCCCTGTTGATGATATTCGACATTTCTTGATCAAGAAGAATCACAGTTCTCTCAATGCCCTCCGAGTGTGCGCGATGACGAAGAATGAGGTGATACTTCGGTTAATTTTACAAAGAGTATGTTCCGAAAACTCTGACGTGGTGCAAAACAAACAAACTCTTAAACAGTGTCTAGTATCAATGGAGGTAGCGGTACAAGTTGGAAATGTTGATATATTTAAACTAATTGAGGAAACATTGATGAACGATTTGAAGTACTCCTTTTCTTCAACAGAGACGATGTCTCTGCTTATGACGAGTTTACGATTTCGTCACTCAGATATAGCTAGCATATTGCTAGAAAAACAGGGATTGGATTATCTTGAATCAAGGGATAGCAAAACCGCTATGCATTTAGCGGCGATGTCTGGTCTGGCAAATATTGTACTAACACTGAAACAGAAATGTCCTCGGTTGGCAACTCAACCAGACGATCGAGGTTTTCTTCCAATCGATTATGCGCAGTGCTATGGTCATATAGACGTCACTGAAATACTATCTCCACAAGAAACTGCAAAGGGTTATAAATACAGGGATCGACATGTTGGCGCATTTAGGAGACTCATGAAGAGTAACACTATCATATCAAACACAGAGAGAGATCTTTACCCGGCATTCAAGAGAAATACGGAGTTTAACATGGAAAATGTTATTAAGTTAGGCAATGATGAAGCGGCACTGCAGTTTTTGAATTCTTATTATCCTAAACACCATGCGATATCCGACGTCAATTTGATTACATGGATTACAGTGTGTTGCAAAGTAAGTTGTCGTAACACACTGAAAAACCTGTGTGAGCGATTACTTAACTCTGAAAATTTACGCATTCGAGCCGCAGAAGCAGCTGTCAAATCTGGTAAAATTGCGAACTTCCGGTCTGTGACAGACACCTTATCACTGTCATGGGAACAGCTCGCCGTGAATGCTTATACCTCCAACATTTCACTTGAGACAATTCTTCAAATAGCTTCACTGAAAGGAAATTTGGATATATTCAAGTATATATGGGCAAGGTGTTCACGAGAGAGTAAAGAAATTCTTGGCACTAGATTGTTGGTCATGTCCATTGTAGTCAGTAATTATGATATTCGAAACTTTTTACTCGGTGAAATCACTTTGCAACAAGATAGTCACATAAACCACACCGAGGTGGACATTGACTGTCCAATTTGTTGGATGGACTGCTGCATAGGTTGGTCTGCGCGGTATTTTTCTAAGTGTAATATCCCGCCACTGCTTGTCAACAGACAGATTCAGGATCTGGAATGCTACAGAGGGTACAGTATGGACCGATGGCCGATGTCAAAAACAACCCATGACGTCTTTGGTACGGTGAAACACAGTATTTTAGAATGGTTAATATCAGGTTTAGTCAGTAATGAATCAGCCTTAGCTCACTTGCTGAACTCCATGGTATTTGAAGCAACGGATGCTTACACTATTAAGATGATTCTACAGTATCCCAAATTAGAAGCGGTGAAGGCCGCACTCGGATCTTGTCGTCAATCGACAGCATTGCACTTGCTGGAAATCTTCTATAGCGGGGATCTGGATCAGACGGTAACAAGTGTTGTGTTGGACTATGCTGCAGCCAATGATTGTGAACGTGTGGTTGACTACGTGTTAAAAACTAACCCCAGTATGTTTAAGCAAATACATGTTAATAATTTTGTGCAAGACGAACGTTCCATGTCCGTACTTGACTCTGCTCTGGGGACTGGAAATTATAAAATTGCTGAATACATAATGAGTAAATACAAAGAACTCAATTTAGATGTTACTTTCCCATTCTTGACCGAACTTTCAAAGGAAACGGACTTTCCACCTAAAATACGGTGGTTTTGTGGTGTGAATAAAATCGGAGATCAAGCATGGACAAGTTCACTCATAGACAGAACGGAACGATTGAATTTAGCTGATGTATGGTTGACAACGAAAGAAAATAGCGTCATAGTGAACAGAGTTGAAGAATTAGCACATACAGCAAAAATGCTTCCTCCCTCTTTGGATGATATTATTGTCCACGTGGACAAGAAAGGCTTTTCACGTCAATCATGTCTCAAAGCAAACAGTGATACTTGGATGAATGCATTCCTCTGCTCTCATCTTGTGTTGGGGAGAATATACGACGTTCTGAAGCCAGAGGACGAGAAGGCTGCAATTGATACAAAAAGTATTCACGTTTGGTGTCTACCGGAATCCTCGACAGACGATCCCCAGTGGATTCACAACCACGGATATAATTCTGAAGTTGGAGTTAAACTTCTCAATTTGAACAACAATAGAGAGAGTCCTACAGTTGTTCACGACGACAAAATTTGTTTGAATCTAATAGAGAGCCGGCTCAAACGTGAGGTGAAAAAAAATGTTATTCCAGAAATTGAAAATATGGTAAGCAAACTACTTAATTAGTATACATTATGACACGTCTGTTCTATGTAAACCCCATCTACAGTAACACTAAAGCACGCGGAAAATAAAAATATGTTCCGCACATACAGTTAAAACTAGAAGTTCTGTCACGAACTGTGCACTTATCTAGGCTTAATTGCGCGTAAGAATTGCGCGCAATTGCCATATCGAATGGCATCCAAAGCTCGGCAGGTTCTCCCGGTTACTCATAACAAACACAGGCAGTGTTTCTGCAAATGGACCTCCGGGTAACCCGGAGGTCCTTTGGATGAAACATTGCTTGTGCACATGCCATATGTACAGAATTTGATGGCCTTACTATGGTCGTGACGCGTAGATTAACGCGCGGATCGACGTGCTATCTGTGCGCATTTCATGACAGTACTTCAAGTTTTAACTGTATGTACTATTTTTAAATAGAAGCGAATTTTCACTGGAATTTTCTAGAAATGGTGCAACGCAATTACAATTTGAATCGCTAGCGATAGCTGAAAATCACCCCTGAGTTCCAATGTGTTCCATGTGACAGTAACTGGCACATAGAACACATTGGAACTCAGGAGACGAAATAGTAACATGGATTTCCTCGCTAAGTTGGTTGGCGATAAATGTGCTGTTTTTGTTGATAGTTGTCAAATGGATTTCTGAATGTCCTGGTAATTGTATCTTATAGGCGTGAAGGCGTGTAATGAATACAGGACGACACACGCGTGCGAATGGGGTATTCGATATAGCACTTGTGCCATCGCGAAAGTATAAAACTCGAGGCCTATGGCCTCTCGTTTTATCGTCCCGTGCTGCCACTCGTGCCTTATCGATTAACCCATCCACACTCCTGTGTCGTTCTGTGTATCTATCCGGAAATCCTTATTATGTGTTATGTACAGCGAAGGCATGTTTATAAAGTAAAGCCGCCGTGGTCTGGCCTCCAAGAACAAGGCCACAGTACAGTCGCCGTGGACTGGGCGTAATGCACGCGTGGGCACTGATGTATACGCATGCGTTTACGAGGTAATAAAAATCATCATAAGTACAGTTTTAATTAGTAAAGCACCGTGTTGTACCCTGTGGTTCATCAATTAACTTTTTGATTATTATTCCTATAATTCGTGTTTTGAGTCCAATATTATTGCGTCTGTGGAAATATTGCGCACCCGTGGAAAGTAACCAGTACTCAAAGGTCGTATTGTAGGTCATCAGGAGCGTCCGTTTCATTATTCGAATAGGTCTGCAAGGTTGATTGTGTCCTCAATTCCGCTTTACTGTTTCGCACTATTGCACAGGGGTAAAATTCTAAAAAAGTGCATATGGTGAAACTAATGCCATGAAAATTGGAGATATATTTTTAGTATCAGATATATGATTACATTAGGCTATTTGTTGGACAAGAGAATTTGAAATTGTGGTCCCAATGTTGGAGTCTGATGCAATGAGGTAAATTACCAGATGAATTATGGGAAACGGTGGCTTCGAAAAATTGGCTATTTTTTTAAATGTCATTTTACACGGGTTTGTGGCCTGGCATGTAACTAAAATCTCATTTTAGAAACAGTGGGTTTTCTACCCCAGGGTAAGGTGAATGGGGATAGTGGGTAAATTCTGCTTTTGAGGCTCATTTTTTATGCTATTTTGCAGGTTGAAGTCTTGCCTTTGACAATAAATTATTTCACCCACATTCAGACTGTTTATTTCTAATTCGTCAGATAGTGTTATATGTTTTTAGTTGATTTGGGAAATGTTATACATGTTATGGGTTAGATAACTAAGTTACAGATTATTTGCATTTAACGTGAGTGCATGGCATGTCATTTTTGGAAATGCCTGTGTAGCGGAACCTCATGCTGATCAAAATCTCAAAATGGAAGTCCTTTGGAGAAACCTGGACACGATGTCAATTCATCCGCAAAAAAACCGAACCGATTATATCCGCAAAACTCAAGCCTATTGAGTCCGTTGATGGTCTACCTGCGGGCATAATCGGTTCGTGTTTTGTCAACATACTCGACTGGACCTGCGGACGCAATCATTATGTGTTTACGGACCTAACAGGATTGCGGACATAATCGTCTTGGCATTGCACAGGTGAACGACCCGAGGTGTTTCAGCGGACATAATGCATCGTTTGCGGGCGTATTTGACGTGTATACGGAATGGGAATTGCGGACCGATTCTCCCCTTTACGCAACGCACAAGATATCCAGATATATTAAGTCATTCAATAAAGTTGTAATGATAACGATCGTCAGCCTATTTTTTTACTTTATTTTGTTTCTTCTCCAGACAATTTCGACCGCAGTGTTCAACCAATATTCACGGAGTTTGGCACAAATGTTAACGGTTATCCGGCTCTGAAAGTAATGAAGCCTGATATTTGGTATTCAGCTTTTATACAAATCGGTTTCCTTGATTACTTTTTTCTTGATCTTTTAACCCTTTACCCAATGAATCGCCCGCATTCGCCCGCGTAATATGCAAATTCAGCAGCTGAAAAAATATTATTTTTCGAAAAATTTTAACAAAACCATATCATGTGACCCCTCTTTGGAACGAGCTTGTCGAGATCGTTCCAAAGAGGAGTCACATGATATGGTTTTGTTGAACTTTTTTGAAAAAAATTAAAAAATATTTAAAATAATAAATTTTGGAATCGTCTGCGTTGGGTAAAGGGTTAATATCGACGCTTGTCTCGAACCACAATCTTTCAACTGTTGCATATTTCGGGTATCGACCTAGTAAATTCCTAACAGTTATGGCCGAATTGTCGAGTGACATAATTGACACGTCAACGTCACAAAAAGTTACATGACGTCCGATTTTCATTAATCTTTTGATATGTTGTTGACCTCCAACGATTAAGAGATAGTTGTATTTCTATTTATTTTTCAATATACATATATCGTTATTTTTTTCAGTTTTTAATTTTTTTCGTCATTTCAAATTTAGACGTCATTTTTTTATTTTTCACTGAACTCATTTGCCTAAACGCACTATCCCTGTTTAATAGTATATCCAGTTATTATTCGGATGAGTTCTCTATTAAATACAATTTCTAGAATTTCGACCTTTATCCAAAACAGCATCAATTTTACATTTGTTTAGCATGAACGCTTAACCCTTTGAACTCTAGTGGTATCTTCAAAGGCAGCAATTAGAAGAGTCCATATTCATTATTTGTGGTAGACCAATCAATATTTTCAACGTGCAGCCTCGGGATCGCACGTTAAAAATTTTGATTGGTCTACCCCACACATTTACTGAACAGCCATCCTATTTCAAGATGTTATGGCGTATTATGTTCATGGCCGGAAAAGCAATCGCTCGGGTTCAAACGTTTAATATCTACCACATTAGTGAACGATGACTCCAGAAATTTTGCCAATTTACACCCATATGATAGTCATATCTAAAAATGCAATTACTTTCCAGTCGATGAATAATTCGTCTGAGCTGCCGTTGTGGTAACGTTGGGGGGTCAACGTCGCAAAAAAATAATATTTGTACAATGGGAAGCACCGCGATTACAAACTACCGACAGATGGCGCGAGAGTACTAAATAAAGTTTGTCCAATTTATATGTAATTTTTATTATGGTGGAGACCTAGAAAAACAGGTGTTTTGGTTTTTTTTTTCAAATTAACATCATTTTCGACGTTTTCATGACACTTTATGTTCTTACACACTCTCCCATTTTGTGTCTGTGAGCATCCCTGAAGCAAAAAAAAATGCAACTGATACCCCTATAATATGCTACATACTCCCAGAGAAATAGTTGAAATGGTGTATCCTCACATTTGAATTCACATTGTCGGTAAACATTTAACGCTACGACGAAATTCCCACCAACGGTCGAGACACGTCAAAATTAAGTTGAAATTCTAGACCTTAATAGTATTCGCTGTCTCATATACTAAGTTGAAAACTTCGTGCAGGTTTCTCACACGAGAGCCGCGTTAATGTCTGTGGGGTACGTTTTGAAATGTTCATTTTTACTGGACGGGCTTTATCGGAGGTCTCATCGTTCTTTTCTTGGTATAAACTCGTTCATCAATAGTTTCTGGTCGACACGTAACTGTTGGGGTATGCAAAGACTGACACGTGACGAACATTTACGTGCCTTTGGCATGTTGAACGCTGGCAACAGACAGACTGCAGTACCTCAATTTCTCAACGTCACTCAGTCAGTGATTAGCAGGTTGTGATCACGCTACCGTCAGACTTGCAATGTTGATGACAGATGTCGGTCAGGTCGCCAAGGACGACAACGGCTAACCAAGATCGTTTCATCCGAACCACAACATTGCGTAACCGCTATCAAAGTGCCCCAGAAATTGGACAGCAGCTGCACCGAGCGACCGATGTGCAAGTCAGTGGTCAAACTATCCGAAATCACCTGCCAGCTGGAATTTGTAGGTTCGAGGACCTCGAATAATTCCATGTTTGACGAACGTCACATTGGTGTGGAACACGACAGCGCTGTGACGCTCGTCGGTGGAGCTACGTCATGTTTTCCGATGAATCGAGGTTCAATCTCGAGTTCCACGGCAGGTGAAACAGAGTGTGGCAGCGGCGAAACGAACGATACCATGCCATAACCGTTAGGCTGCAGGATCGTTTTGGTGGTGGATCGGTTATGGTGTGGGGATACATAACCATGACAAGTAGAACAGCATTACATGTCATCCAAGTGCGTGTTACAGGGCAGTGCTACCGTGTTTGAGACTTGAATTTTAACATGTATAAACTGATTCACTTCAGAACCCCCCCCCCCCCCACACCCTGTACTATTATTCCGGTCTGTGCTATTATTAAATTCGAGCTATTTTTCCACCCTGTACTATTATTCCGGTTCTGTACTATTATTAAATTCAGGCTGTTTTTCCACCCTGTACTATTATTCCGGTCTGTACTATTATTTGGATCCAAAGAGTAGATGGCTGAATGAGTACAGATGCCTTTTATGTAAATATAGCGAAAATTACACTCAGTCTTTATTTTCAACGTTCTTTATGTATAATTTCTATCTCGGCTATTTGTTTTGTGAGACGACTAAGTTGACTGATACCAAACGAAATTCCAGTGAAAAGATTCGAAGAAACACGAATCGGACTGCCGGTTTCGAATCAAAGCGCATACCAACTTAGGGTTCGAAATCGAATCGAATCTCCCTGCTTCGTAGGGCCCCAGCTTGACGCCCATATTTGTGCTCAGTACTGAAGTGCAGGTACCGCAACAGAGAGGTTTTTAAGTTCAGTGGATGCATTTCGTATTATTTTTCAAGTCATATTACTTAGTCTGTAAGTCTTGCCTTGTTAAATTCTGAAGGAGAGTGCTTCATAATTTTAACACGATAAGGCATACGATAAATTTTGATGGCCAAAAATAATTTAGAACTCTTTCAGTTATTATTTATCCCTATAACGGTTAAATGTCCGACGAGAGTTATTTAACAACGATTACCATTCAAATTTTATTGTTTTAGATTTCTGCCTTCAAAACAAAGCCTTTGCCCCATCTTTGGTAAGAGGTCGACTTCTGACGACTAGCAATACCAGTAGGTTCATATGCTAGGTTTTTAAGTTAATTAAGAGGCTAGTTTGCAAGTTAAATTTGAAAGAGCCAGTTCAGCTGATACGACAGATGAAACATGAGGGTTCTTTTTAAGGTCACGCAAAATAAATTAATTGATTCTCAGGCCTTTTCTTTTTCAAATCAGTGAGGGGGGGGGGGGGGGTATTTTTAATTTTAATTTGATTTTGCAGACTGTGAGCAAACATGGAGAGGATTTCGGCTGTCTTTTTACATACAGAAATATAGAAAGTACATATTTATATAAATAATTTCATTTTTAATTTTGAAAAATAAAATATTCCTCTAAAAACAAACTGTAGTTACTGAAATTCAAAGGCCTCATATCCTTTCGATGCTCTTCATATTATCTTTGAATCTTCATGGAAAATTCATTGGTTTCGTCAATTGAATAATAAATGGAATGTTTGAACTTGACGGCTCCTTCTTCCCGTAAATCCGGGGGGGGGGGGGGCTCTTTGAAAGAATCCTGAACACAGGGTCTGGGACGGAGGGTTTCATACCGTGGAAAAAAGTCACTTTTTCCCTCATCATATTTATACAATTTTTTTTGTTTTAGATGCACTCTTGGGTAATTTAATGTTTAGGGTAGTAGGAACAGATGTGGCATAGTAGCATGGCTGATAACCATCCATGCGTTGTGACTCACATTTGGTGAGGTGGTGACCATCAAACAGCTTGTGATCGATATCGCTCACCCTTAACCGGCGGTTTTCAACAGTTTTAAACCAGCGTTGCAAAAAGAAAAATCAAATGTTTAATCGAATAAATCATTTATGTAACAGAAAACAATAATAAGAACAAACAAATAATGAGGAAAGACACTTGTGAAATCCTAAAAATAGGATCATATTTAGCCCTGAAGTTTTAATCTCTGATACATGTTCAATACACCACAGTTCTATATTATGCTTCTCTGATGCATGAGCATTGCATTATAAAAAGTTCCCTTTGGATCAATACAAAATGAGAATTATTAGAAAACTGCATTGTTAGAAATGTAAAGTTTAGAGTAAATTTCCTTTCTTATTTAACCAACCACAATTGTTTACAACAGGCTTGCATTACAGTGGAAGTCCCTAACTCAGAAGTATACTCTCTATTTTGTTCTTTCCCTAGCGATTTGGGAAAGAAAAGTGGTGCCAAAGCACCAAGATAAAATAAGCCAAAACTGGGTCGAGGCAGAAGGGCGCTTGTTAGGCTTGGAACGGCCCCGGCTCTTGACAGAAGGCGGATCAAGCTGGCGAAACAACAGCTGATCTTTGGAATGACGCAGGACGTTATCCCAGACCGTCGCCACGGAATCATGAAATAGACGCAGAGCCACCAAAGACGTGGATCGAAGAGCAGCGCGCTGTGCCACAGGAAGGTAACGGCTAGTGTCCAGCACTGCGTCTCAGCGAATTAATTCCAAATTAGCCGTGTTAGAGGCATGCGTGTGGGTAAGGTGCATGAGCGTCTAAGAATGCACACGCAAGGGAGCCTTATGTCGTCAAACTTATGTTGAGGCTGATAAGCAGCTAAGGCAGAGAGGACATGATCCGAGGGAGATTGTATGTTCAGCATCCCTATGGATTAGCCCAACAGGGACTCCAAAGTCGCCATAGGAATAACGGCCGACTTCGGCTTGGAATGCCCGAGGGATGAGGAGTCCTGATCCAAGACCGTCAACGTCTGGCAGACCAACGGATTGGCGGAATCATAGGAACGATAACGCGCAGGGGCAAAAAGGTATCAGCCCTAGTAAAGAACGAAGTCTTTAGAGCCTTGGAACTCAGCGTGGAGTCCAATGCTGCAAAAGCTTCGAACACCTGCACCGAGGTTGCTCCACGGACTGTAGGCGCGCGACCAACATCGCGGTCTGGCTGAAACCTCCGGCTGGTCTGACGGGTTAAGCTCCGGTAGGAACTCAAACACAAGTCAAGAGACTGATGGCTCTCAATGCTCTCAATGTCAGGTGTGTCAGACCCATCTTCAGAGTTGGGAGATACATGGCCCATCACGGGCATACCAGCCAAACCCCTTATGGTGTAGGGACACCAGGGGGATCAGCAAGCGACCTGCTTCCAATCCTGTGAGGAGGCGGCACCGCTGAGGCCGCTTGGATACCACCATTAGCCTCGGAAGAGGCAAAGGAAGGCTCTTGGAAAGAACCTGTGTGAGCAAGGAGAAGGCCTCCCGAAGATTACGGCCCGAAACTGCCGGTCCTATGTGGAAAGGACTAGGCAAAGTGGCTTCACGTCTGGCCCTCTTAATCAGCGAAGGGTCATGATCCTCAAGAATATACGATGCGGAACGACGGGTGGCAGCCAAAACATCCAAGGCCAAAGACGGGTTCTGATAGTGGTATGAACACCCCGAGTATCTGGAGTGCGGGAACTCAGGAGAGTCACCGCGGACCTCTGGGGGACAGAGGTCGCAAGTTGCGCTGGTCCCACGAAGCTGGCCGAAGGACCAGAATGCGTGGACGGAAGCACAAAAAATTCCATGGTAACCCCACCATGGATATCTGAATCCATAGCAAAACCTTCTTGGTCCGACGGCTGGGAGACCGAAGCAGAGGAACCGGCTGGCAACCCCGTCAGACTTCGCCGAGTTGAAGTCAGGGAAGGTTGAGGTCAAGAACCCACGTCTAACGAAGCCAAAATCCCTGCAGACTCCTGCAGGGATGAGCCGAGGCCGGCTGAAACGGAGACCGATTACGTCAACGAAGGAACAGCGGCAGGAGTGGATACATCAGTAGCTGTTGACAAAGGCGGAAAAGCGGCGACAGCACCGAGCTCGGCTCAAAAGGAGGAGTCACAACCCTAGTTACAGCCTCAGATGTCGACTGGAGGAGGACAGCAGCCCCGGAACCAGGCATCTCTTCGCCAGAAAGTTAGCAGCTACCACGTTATTCGCCGGCAGAAAAGACTGCAAAACCCCCACCGAGGGGTGGAACACTCTCCAGACAGAGTCAGTTCGGGAGGCCCCAAACGACTGCTTCCCCTTCCCGTTGGCGCGGGAAGAACGCCCACGTGCCCCAACTACACGATAGACTGAAGCCCAAAAGGTGGAAGACTAACAATCACACCGCCCACAGGGTCTTTCAACGGAACACCCATATCAAGTGGAGCATGAATCACGGGAATCTTCGACATGCTAAGGCAACAAACATCGCCCTCAAGGTATCGTCCTAGGCATATCTGGTCATGTAAATGGGAAGGTGAACCCAGAGAAAAAATAAATCAGGACACCCCAGCTACCAGGGTAAGGTGGCAGGAAACAACGGCCCGACGGGAACAGATAAGCACCCCCAACAGTCAAAAGGGGAAAGACTTGTGAAATTCGTATAGAGAAAAAAAATACCACGAAAAATATGGTGAATAATCGAGAGAATATACAAATAAACACAATCCTGTATGTCTGGATGGTGAATCAACGGCTATGAGTCCACAATTTAGAATAGGAACTTCGTCAACATCGATTCAAAACGTATCACTGGTGATGAGCAAAATAAACGCATCTTTACAAGATGGCGGAGGAAAAAAGAATGGCACGTCAGTAGGTAATTAAGGCCGATTCCAACTCAGATGTACACGATTTCGTACATGTACACGTACATCGATGTACGCCTCCATAGGATTTAGTGTTAAAATCGTGTACAGGTACATGATTTGTCGTTTTTTATGGTGATTTGGAATCGGCTTTGCCGATTCTACATCACTGGATTCTATATACATATCGCTCAAGAGTGAAAAACTGTATGACATTTTAAGGAAAAAGAGGTGTATCGTCTGATTTAGAATCGGCAAATGGGTTTCCCCCATAGGATTCAGTGTTAAAATTGCGAGCAAAAAAAGTGTTGCCGTTTCTAAATCATCATCAAAAAGTGGTTCGCTGATTCTAAATCATCCGTGTCTGTACACGATTTTAACACTGAATCCCTACGGAGGCGTACACGGAAATCCATTTGCGGATTTTACGTCAGAAATCGAATCGTGTACGGTACACAGAAAAGAGGTGATTTCGAACCAGCAAACCCACTGCCACGTTTCCCGAGGAAATAAAAAAAAGTGATTGATATATATAGGAGAGAAAAAAAATATATAAATAAATAGTTATTTAAAAAATAAATATATCAAATCGAATAGATAATAAAAAAAAACAAGTAAATCATGTGCGCTTCCCAGACTATTAGAGCAAGGTTTCTTTTAAAAATGCTGATGAGAGCCTACGCATTCTGTGTGAACGAACAACTAGGTCGCCTCTTGTTAGAACGATGCGACGGATGTCGGGATCACCTAGACTTTGATCACGAGAATCATTCGTGTCTGACGATGGAAAGGGAAGATATGGTCATCAAGTATTTTGAACCGGCGTTCGAACGCGTTCAAATCGATGAAGTGATCGCGTTTTGGAAGAGATTACTCTTCTGTAAGGATCAAAGCAAGCCCACAGTTTCGGAAGAACTGAAATTGGCGTGTAAAAGTCTGACTTTAGAAGAAATGAAATTATTGTTCAATGAAGCATACGTCTAAGTTTTCTCGTTGATATAAAATAAGGGAGAATAGAAAATAAAATGAATACACACATAAATTTTTTATCTAATATTAGAAAGAAAAAAAAAACACAAAAAATGAGAACCAGAAATAAATTGCATCCAACGTTAGTGGATGACGAGGATGAGAATCCGAATGGTGTTTTGCCAATGGCACCGTCGCTAGAAGAAAAAGAAAGAGGAGAGAGGTTTCGCATTGATCAAATCAGTAGAATCCAAGAGTATCTAATTCGAGAGAGAGATTCTCGTCATTCTCTCAAGAAGAAGTATTCGCGTTTTGTGAAATTCGTCAACGCGATCGACATGACACTCATCATGATTTCCATGGGTTTACACGCGGCCGGCATCGGATTGTTGTCAACCGCAGTCAGTATTCCGATTGTGTTAACACCATAGAAGGAGTGGCTCTCGCCGCCGGATTGTTTAGCACGCTCGGAAACTTTTCGAGTAGGAAATTATATCTGAAGGTGAGGAAACATGACAAGATTCGCATCTTGGCCAACTCCAAGATCGACACGATATCTGAAATGATCTCGATGGCGTTGAAAGACGGTAGGATATCGGACGGAGAATACTTCGCGATATTGGGCGAGAAAACGAAATACGATGCCATGAAAGAAGCCGTGAGAATCAAGACTCGTCAGATCATCAAAGAAGAGATGAAGGATTCTCTCGTGGAAAAGGGGAGGAAAGAGGCCAGGGAGGAATTCAGTAAGAACTCAAAAGCAGCGATTGAAAAAAAAATATATATATATAATAAGAACAGAATTAATTAATTATTAAATTTATATATAAAATAAAAACGAAATTAATTTAAATAACTCTTAAAAAATGTATTGCATAAAGTGTAAGAGAGTTACCGAGACGAGTAATTCTCGAGAAGTACGAACTAAAAACGATAGACAGATGCTTTGTGGAATTTGCGACGTGTGTGGTTCTATCAAGACTCGATTCGTCAAAAAAAAGAACGCGAGCAAAGGTAAAGGCATCGTGAATAAAATGATCAATAATCTACCTTTTGAAATGCATCTGCCTGGTCACAGTTTCAGGGGACCCAGAACGAAATTGAACAAGAGACTCAACGCCGATCTGACTCCTAAATCTTGGAGCAAACCTGTGAATAGGGTGGACGCAGCCGCGTATGATCACGATCTGTGCTACGCTGGACTTCCTGACACCAAGACTCGCAACGACGTCTGTGATAAAAACATGTTGAGGAAATTGAGAGGCATATCGAATCTGACCAGGAGAGAGAAGATAGAACGTTCGCTAGTCGGCAATCTGATCGGTGCAAAACGTCGATTCGGATGGGGCGTTCAAAAAAAAAAGTGTATCGGAAAAGAAGAAGAAACGATTATTGACGAGCGAATTGGCCGAGGAGTTACACAAACCCATCGTGTGTAAATTTCGAAAGAGAAGGGTGTTCATGAAGGGTTTGGATGATATTTGGTCTGCCAACTTAGTCGACATGAGATCGTTTTCGAGGTGGAACGAGGGTGTTAAATATCTATTGATGGTCATCGACGTGTTTTCCAAATACGGTTGGATCAGAGCTTTGAAGAATAAATCGGGACCTTGCGTCGCCGAGGCTCTGAAGAGCGTGTTCGACTCGTCTTCTCGAAAACCGAGTAAATTGTGGGTGGATAAGGGATAGGAATTCTACAACAAGCACGTTCATCAATTGGTCGACCTCTACTCGATCGAAAACGAAGAGAAAGCCAGCGTGGTGGAACGTTGGAATCGAACGATGAAGGAAAAGATGCACAGATACTTCACGGCGAATTTGAGCAAGAAATACATATACGCTCTGAACGGTCTGGTCAAAGATTACAACAACATGCAACACAAGTAGGTGATAAGTGCGGATACGAGCACATCTGTACATGTATGTGTACGTGTACACGTACATTCGTGTACACCTCCATAGGATTTAGTGTTAAAATCGTGTACAGGTACACGATTTGAACGTTTTTTTAGGGTGTGTTCGAATCCGCTTTGAGTTTAAATATCACTGAATTGTATCCTAGACGCCTGTAGTTTTACGTACACGTACATGTACCGTTTTGATTGAAATAGGCAAATGAGTTTCCCCCATAGGATTCAGTGTTAAATTGCGAGCAAAAAAACGTTTTGTCGTTTCGAACACATCGTCTTGCCGATTCTAACAATCTGCGTCCGTACACGATTTTAACACTGAAACCCTATGGAGGCGTACACGGAGATCCACTTGCGGATTTTAGGTCGGAAATTGACTCGTGTAAAGAGGTTGTGTTCGAATCCGCAAACCCACTGTCACGTTTCTCGAAGTAAGACTAACGCACGCTATTGCGAGGTAATCTTAATAAGCACTTAATGGAAATGTTTTGAATGAAGAGTGTTGCCAGGGTGTTAGAATCTGCAAACCCACTGTCACGTTTTCCTGAAGTAAAACCTAACACATGTTATCGTTATGACTGAACGAGGTTTTCGTTCAAAAGAGTCAATTATAAAATATGATCTGTAAAAAATAGACATTCGTGTCTTGGTTCGATGTGACGAAGAGAAATTGAGTTTAGGGATATCATTCAAAAGAGTCGATTATAAATATGATCTGTAAAATAGACATTCGTGTTTTGTCTTGATGTAAAGAAGAGAAATTGACTTTAAGCGTTCGTTCAAAAATAGTCAATTATAAAATATGATCTGTAAAAAATAGACATTCGTGTCTTGTTTCGATGTGATGAAAGGAGATTGAGTTTAGAGAAAAGAATCAGAATTCTTGTGAAGTAATCTTAATAAACACTTAACGGAATGTTTAAACACATTTTCCACTCAATTAGGTTTTGAGTGGTAAAATTTTTAATATATTCACAATAGCGATCAGAGAGATTTGAAAATGAATAAGTTCCTTTAATGTTAAAATTAGAAAAAAAACAGTTTTCTTTTGTGTGTTGAAATGTTTTAACCATCGTCAAAGGGATTCTCTCTTAATTCGACACTGAGTGAATGGTTCTTTGATATGTGAATGAAATTCCTTTGACAAAACGTAAATTACTATCAAAATGCGTTAAATCAGAAACCGGTTTGTCATGTACTGCTTAAACGTATTTTTAAACTTCTCCAATTCAATCAACTCTGAGTTGAGATGTGAATATTTTTAGTTTTTTATATTAAAGACGGAAAGATTTTTATTACTTAAAAACATAAAAATATAATTAAACATTTAATTTTGAAAATAATAAAACAATTAAAAACGAAAAATGTTTTTACAGATGGATTCTAAACACCGAGATCGAATTTTAGAAGAGTATGAACGTGCTAAGAAGGGCATTCAGTCGGCTGACAGAAGCAGACGTCTTGGTGAGATGGAACTCAAACGCGAAGCCACAAAAATATTTAAACCCGTGATGGAGGGTCAAGAGCGAAGCAGGAAGGAGATAGTCGAAGAATTGAGACCCATAAAGGAGAGTTCTTTGAGAATGGGTTCGTTGCCTTTTAGTTTTGGAAATCGGCATTCCGTTCAATCTACACCGGATTACATTCCCATGGGAATTCAAACGGAGAGCGAGTCTGATGATACAGCTTCGACTATCACCACTGATAGCGTTGCATCGTCTGATGATGATGGCGGTAAGAGAGATGTGTTCTATGGATTTTATAAGGATTGGGAGGGGAGAACTTTTATTGGAGACACAGAAATAGAAATTGGTGATGATGAATTGATTGTTGGTTCGAACAAATACGAATTGACTGATGGACTGTGCAGATTGCTCCTTTACGACAAGCCTAGCGATTACTCGGAACAGGATTTCGACAATTACGGTGACATTCTGGTTCAGACCCACGCCATGAACAGAAATAACGATGCCAGAGAGACGAGACCCAAAGCCAACAGAGATTACAAGTGGACGAAAGTGGTGAAACCCATATGGGATATGAACAAGAAGTTCAACGAATCGGTGACTGGCAAAGGGGTGAAAACCACTTTTCTTCCGAGCGATTCTAACGCTCTGTCTCAGAAATTGAGTTTGTTGATGGCGAGCAGACGGGCTGGTAACACAGGATTAGATAATCAGATAGTTACTATATCTGACGAATTGTTAAGACAGAAGGTTTTGAATAAAAACCACTATAAAAGGCTGATGAACGAATTGAAGGATTGATGTGTATATAATAAGTAGAGAGAAACAAACAAACAAACAAAAATAAAACAGTAAATTTTTACACTAGAATAATAAAAGTATTTAAACAGCAAAACGATTTACCAGTGAAAAAACAAAATATATTATAAAAATAAAATATGTTGGTGATAAAGAACAGGGGATACGTCTGAAGTTACGTTCAAGGCGGTTCTGGCATCGTCGATTCTATAATGCGAGCGTTCACGAGCGATGCGGGTAAAAAACTCGCATCGACTGCATTTGAGGTCGGTAAGAAGACCGCTTTGGATGCTGGTAAGAAAGCCGCTTCCGAAGCCAGTGGTAGGATAGCTTCTGTGGCTGGCAAGAGGGCAGCCGACGCATTGATCGACAATTTGATCAGTCCGCCGGCGAAGCGAGCTGTGTTAGAGCGAACGCCGAAAAGTTGGAAAGATTTTAAGGATGCTGTGGTACCCATACAAGATTTAGCCAAAATGACGAGTGGATCTGGATTGAAGAGAACTCGCGATGATGTGAAATAAATAAATAATAATATTAAAACAACTGAGTTTGAAAAACATATAAAATTTGTGTTTGAAAAGAATCTAAAATAACAAACAAAAAAATAAAACAAAAGATGAACATTAAAGATATGTCTTGGAACAACGCCGTGACCAAGAGGTCGAATAACGAGTTCTTTCCCAAAAGCATAAGAGTCTTGATAGTGGGAAAATCGAATTGTGGAAAGACCAATCTGTTGATGAATCTGTTGTCCCGATCCGACTGGTTGGATTACGACAGATTGTTCGTGTTTGGCAAGAGCTTGTTTCAATCTGAATACAGATTGCTTCGAGAGTGCATGGATCGTAGATTGCCCAAGGACGTCATAGCCAGAATCTTTGACAGTAGGGAGGAATTCGACAAGAGTGAAGCTCCACTTTCGACCATTTTGGACGGTGCGGCGATGGAGCTGATGAAGAGAAATGCATCTTCGATCGATTTTATGAGAACGCTAGTGACGTTCCAGATCCTAGAGAACTGAAATCAGAAGATAAGAATCTCATGATTTTCGACGATCTGCTTTTGGAGAGACAGAACCGATGCGAATCGTATTACGTTAGGGGTCGACACAGCAACGTGGACTGTTTCTACCTGTCGCAGAATTATTTTCGATTGCCCAGACAGACGATAAGGGAGAACGCTAATTTTCTATGTCTCTTTCGCCAAGATCTCAAGAATCTCAATCACATCTACGGCGATCATGTCGCAAACGACATGAGCGCGGCGGAATTCAGGAGATTTTGCAAGAGGGTTTGGGATGGTGGACTTTACAATTTCGTCGTGATCGATTTGACAAGCGAATTTAATCACGGAAAATATCGGTGCGGATTCGACAAGTTTTATGTTTCTGATGATAATAAGATAGAGCGTGAAAATAAAATTTAGAAAATAATAAATCTTCAAATAATTAGTTTTGAATAAAAAAAAATAAAATTAAATATAATGTTCGAACATAGAGAATTGTTAGAACGGATAGCCGAGAATACGGCTGCAAAACAATCCATTCAAATCGTGGTGAGTGGCGATTCAACTCGAATCGCTACGAAATTCGAACCTTCCATCGAATTGAATAGAGAGAAAAGATACGAGATGGTGTTGGTGAATCTGGAGACTTATTATTCCTTTCCCAACATCACCGAAAAGAATAACTCATTCAAGTATTCCGATGGAGTGGATTGGTTGGAGATTCGAATTGCCAAAAGGAGTTACGACATAGACGATTTGAACAATTACATTCAGATGCGAATGAAGACGGATGGAAAGGGAAGCAACAAGATCAGACTCGCTCCCAATCCTAATACCTTACAGACGATGTTGGATTTGGAAGATAATTTTCGAGTGGATTTCAACACGGACGATTCTATAGGCAAGATGTCTTGATTTGATCGAAAGATGTATCGAGGCCACACGGCATCTGAAAATACGGTCGACATTCTCGCAGTCAATATCATTCTGGTGAACGTGGACATGATTGCTGGAAGCTACATGAATGGTAGCACTCAACCGACGATCTATTCCTTCTTTCCAAACGTGTCTCCGGGTTATAAGATCGTGGAGTGACCTCGAAATTTAGTTTATCTACCAGTGATTTTAGACACGTTGTATAGTCTCAAAACCATGTTCACGGATCAAAATGGTGAACTGTTAGATCTTCGCGGAGAGAGGGTGATGATACGATTTCACATAAGAGAAATATAAAAGCAAAAAAAAAAAATATTGTGTATATATATAAACAAAAATAAAATAAACGCAATATTAATTTTACAAAATTATTTTAATATAAATAATTATTATTAAACAAGAAACAATTGAAGTAAATATATTTTAAAAAAAAAGAATTATGACAGAATACGTGATTAAAAACGTGAACATATCCGCAGGACAGAGGAAGAAACTTAAGAGAGCGTTAACAACTCGAGGCGAGGCGGTGAGATTCAAATTCACTCACGAAGATCTGACGAGAGGCGGTCAGGATTCGATCGCCTGGACCAGAAGTCAAATCAAAAGGATGGAGAAAGCAATTCGCGATGGAAGAGGGTTGACGGTGAGATTGAGTCCCGCTCAGTTGAGATACAATTTGAGAATGAAAGGTGGTTTCCTACTGCTATTGGCAGGAATCGCCGCAAAAGCATTACCCTTCGCCGCAAAGGCACTACCCTTTCTCGGAAAGACTCTCGGCATGGGAGCTCTCACGGGATTCGCTAGTTCGGCAGTTGAGAAATTAATGGGTGGCAGCAGACTGTTTTTGAAGAAGGGAGGAGCCATGTGTCGCGTAGACGACAGCGGTAAAGGATTGTATCTAGAACCCGTTAGAGGTGGCAACTCTCTGAGAGGAAACGGTCTCTATCTGAAGAGTGGACAGAACGTTGATAAGGGTTTGTTGCTCAGTGAGAATTCGCCGTTTAAGAATATACCGATTTTGAATATGTTATTATAATATAAAATTATATAATTATATAAAATATAAATCATAAAAAGTATAAAATAATATATTTAAAATGGATAAAAAGGTGGAGAAACAATTAGACGATAATGACGAATATCGCGAGTCAGAGTGCGAAAAAACAAAACCAGATGTGGAAAAATGGTTAGACGCTAATGATGAATATCAAAGGAAAGAACTGATGAAAGAGATAGATAAAGCGTGGGATAGATGGTTGGAAATGAAAAGAATGAGACGCTTTCCACCATCACCACTACCTTCTGAAGAGAATGGTAATGATGCGAGTGTTACCAAGAGATGCACAACATTCGTTCATAATTATGATTCGGATAAACAAATGTGTTGTTATAAAAACGTATCATATTACAAAAAAAAGAAAAAAAGAAAAGAAGAATCGACGCTGAAATTTAAGAAAGAAGGAAATGTTATTATATTATATGGGTAATAGTGAAGAAGGAAAACAAAAAAAAAGTAATGAGATCTAAAAGATGATCTCATTACTTTTTTTTTACTTTTTCTTCGCTAAAAATCAATCTCTCTATTGTTTATATTTCCAAGCCCATTATTAACATGTTGACACTCGTGTTTTCAAGATGATCTCATCACGTTTTTTCCTTCTTCTTCGCTAAAAAATGAATCACTCTATTGTTTATATTTCCAAGTCCGTTATTAGCATGTTGACACTCGTGTATTCTCCTTTTTCGAAAACGTGTTGAATGTTTATCTTTACTCTTTTGAGTTTTTTTACATCGGTGAACTTGCTCTCACCACCCGATTTGTCCATGAGTTTGCGTGAGATTTTTGGATATATGTAACTTCCATAGAACAACGTCAAATCGTCCTTGTCGAATTCTTTATCTTTAGCGATGACGATTTTCTGCAGATCGCTTTGATAGTCGTAAAACAAATCGAGCATGGCTTCATCCAGTTTCAAAGTCATCTTATATTTGTCGTATTTATGCTCTAAATCCTTCATCTCGATCTCGTTCAATTCGATAGGATCGTGTTGTTGTAATCTATTTTTTAAACCTAATTTCTTATTCATTTCGACTCGTTTCAATTTCAGTTCGCATCTTTTAGGTGTTGCTGTCATGATCGATTATTCGTTTTTTTTTTTGTTTTATGAATTCTTGCAAATAATGTATATTTTAAATTTTGTATTTTAATAATTTTAATAATTTGTTTAAAAAAAGTTTTGTTTTTTTTTTTGCTCTTTATATATATAAAAAAAAGTTTTTTAATTTTAATTTTCTTTAATGTGAAATTTTTTTTGTAAAAAGTAATGAGATCACCTTTAGATCTCATTACTTTTTTTCCTTCTTCTTCGCTAAAACTAAAATGAAGCTCTCTATTGTTTATATTTCCAAGTCTGTTATTAGCATGTTGAGATGCATTATTTTTCCACTTATCAAAATGTCTTGAATGTTTATCTTTACTCTTTTGAGTTTTTCTACATCGGTGAACGCGCTCTCACCACCCGATTTGTCCATGAGTTTGCATGAGATTTTTGGATATATGTAACTTTCATAGGTCATCATCAAATCATTCTTGTAGGGTTTTCTGTATTTGTCAATGATATTATTCAGCAGATAGCTTAGGTAAAAACAATGATCAAGTCCGAACATCCGAATTATAGTTTAGAACGTGCAAGACTTCAAATATTTAAAAATTGGCCTTCGCATCTTGCTCAAAAACCCGAAGATTTAGCCACTGCGGGTTTCATTTATGTGGGTAAAAGCAACAAAGTTAAATGTTTTTGTTGTAATATACATTTGATGAATTGGGAACCTCATGACAGACCTTTACTAGAACATATAAATAATATTAAAAAAGGCAAATGTGATTATTTGAACAAGATCATAATGTTGGGATTGATTAAAATCGATGACGAAGAGTGGGATAGAAATAAAAACCAAAATTTATTGATGGATATGTTACAATTAGGGTACACTAAGGAACAATTGTACAATGTGTTAAATAATGCAAACAAGACCTTATCTCAATTTTTGACTTTAGAACATCTGATTAAATTCATGATGCAAGCGGACGAGTTATTGTCGTGTGTTGAAAACGAGTTGAGCAACACGAACACTTGTCTGCTTTGCGAAAATGTCGCAAACGTTTTGTTTCTACCGTGCACACATTTGTGTTATTGTAAGGAATGTTATTCTAGAGATGAGAAAATGTGTTCGTTCTGCAAACAAGAAATAAAAGCGATCGTAAATTGTTTTGAATAAAAAACACATTAAAGAAAAAATTGAATTAAAAAAAATCTTTTTTTTTTTTTTTCTATATAAAGAGTAAAAAACAAAACTTTTTAAACAAATTATTTAAATACAAAATTCGGAAAAAAATATATTCTTACAAAATGAAGCAAACAGATAAAAAAAAATTGAAAAATTTAAATGAGAAAACCGTACCTCAGTTAAACGAGATTTGTAAACTATTAAAAATTTTGCATTTCAGAAATCATAGAACTAAATCAAAAAAGATTGAAGTCATACAGAAACACTTGCGAAACGATGGAAAGGCAAACGAAATGCCGATAACAACGACGTCAAAAAATGCATCGGTTGTGAAAAATGAGAAGAAGAAGAAAAAGATAGTAAAAGGAATCAAAATGCCGATAGCAACGACATCAAAAAATGCATCGGTTGTGAAAAATGAGAAGAAGAAGAAAAAGATAGTAAAAGGAATCGAAATGCCGACGTCGAAAAAACCAAAAACGTTTCGATTGTGAAAAATAAGAAGACGACTAAACGAAAAGCCATTGAAGAAGAACTTCAAGTTTCCAAAGAAAAGAAAAGAAAAACTAAAACGAAAACGAGTGATGCACATAAGATTCTAGGCAAACGAGATATATCGAGCGAACTTCAATGAGCAATAGACGAAGGGAAAGGAGAAGAATATCTAGCGTGACTCGCCGCGGAACTATTTCAATCAAAGTCTGTGGAACGGGAGAGTGTGACCAAAGGTGCTTTTAAAACTTTTGACGTGGTTCCCTCGTTGAAGAAAATCGATCCGAAATTGTTCATGGACTGGGTGAAGAAAAAAGTATTGGATTTGTTTCGCAAATACATGAACATGGGACTAAAAATTAAGATAATACTCCATTGCATGATGAATAAAATCGACGTGAAGTCCGGCGAGAGCATCGTGAAAAATGCATATTTCAGATCTAACGTCAAACCCGTATTTCGAGGTTCAGATTTATCGGACGTTTTCGAAAAGATGAAAGACAAGATGTTGACGTCTCTCCCGAATTATCAACATGAAGGTAGTAATTGGACGTTCGATGAGATGTTGAAACTTGAAATTCACATAACTGAAAACGATTTGTTGAAAGGGTCTTCCTACGTGAAATTACCGTATTTCCTGGCTAAGAAATACGCCTTGATCAACGTGAAAAATAACAATGATCAGTGTTTTAAATGGGCAGTCACCTCCATTTTATACCCTGTCAAAACGAACCCCGATAGAGTTTCTCATTACAAGGAAACTTCTAAAAATCTCGATTGGACCGGAGTGACTTTTCAAACGCAGTTAAAACACATCGAACGTTTCGAGGCTCAAAGTCCCACTGTAGCGGTGAACGTCTTGGGATACGACGACGAAAAACAAAAGATCTATCCTCTCAGACTGACTTCATATCTCGGAAGAGAAAAGACGATTATTTTATTATTGATTTCAAATGGTGACAATCATCATTATTGTTGGGTTCCAAATCCGAGCCGATTACTGTCGAAACAAAATAATAAACATAAAAGAAAGATATCTTTATGTTTCAATTGCATGAACATGTTTCACAGCGAAGACTCGTTGGCAAAACATCAGGAATATTGCAATGAAAATCAAGGTGTCACCGTCGAAATGCCCAAACCTAACACCATAGTGAAGTTTGAAAATCACAATAGAAGGTTAAAAGTACCATTCGTCGTGTACGCCGATTTCGAATGTTTCACCGCGAAAATGAGTTCCTGTCAACCCAACGCTCTTCAAAGTTACATCGAAAGATATCAAAAACACATACCTTCAGGCTATTGCATTTATGTGAAATGCACTTTCGACTCGCAACACGACATGGGTCCCTTCACCTACACGAAACAGTATGAAGATGACGACGTGGCCCAAAGGTTCGTGGAAGAGTTAGAATGGAAACTTCAAATGTTATACGACAAATTCAAAACTCCAGCAAAAATGATCATCACGTGAGAGCAGCAGGACGAAAATAACAGAGCCACCGAATGTCACATATGCAGACAATCGTTCGACGAGAATTCGAAGGAAAATAAGAAGGTCAGAGACCATGATCATTACACAGGTCTGTATCGCTGTCCGGCTCACAGCAAGTGTAACTTAAAATATCGAGACGCCGTTTTCTGTCCGGTGATTTTTCACAATCTCTCAGGTTACGACAGTCATCTGTTCGTGAAAAATCTCAGCACCCCCCACGAAGAATTAAATTGCATCGTGAACAGCGAAGAAAGATACATTTCCTTCACGAAATGGAAGCTCATGGAGAAGAAAAGAGTAATCGACAGAGAGACGTTGAAAGAAAAAACGAAATTCATTCGTAGAGCCATACGTTTCATCGATAGTTTTAAATTCATGTCGACCGCTCTGGAAAAATTAGTCGATAACATGAGCAAGGATAAATTTAAAATCATGAGCGAACATTTCAGAGAACGAGTAGATGTCATGTTGAGGAAAGGAGTCTATCCTTACGATTACATGAACGATCTAAAGAGATTCAAAGACACCGCACTACCTTCGAAAGAAGATTTTTATTCGAAATTATACGAATCCGACATTTCCGAGGAGAATTACGAACACGCTAAAAACATGTGGAAATCATTCGATATGAAAACCATGAGAGATTATCACGATCTCTATCTGAAGACCGACGTTCTGCTCTTGGCAGACGTGTTCAAAATTTTTCGAGACGTCTGTTGTCGAAATTATGATCTGGATCCCGCTTGGTATTTCACCGTACCCGGTCTAGCGTGGGACACTCTGTTGAAGACCACCGAAGTCCAATTGGAATTATTATCCGACGTGAACATGTTGCTCATGTTCAAAAGGGCTGCGAGAGGTGGCGTCTCGATGATCTCTCACAGATAGTCTGAGGCTAACAATCCCTACATGAAAGAAGGTTTCGATTCGAAACGGTCGACTAAATACATACAGTATTGGGACGCCAATAATCTGTACTGTTGGGCTATGAGTCATCCTTTACCAATTGGAAATTTCGAATGGGTAAAGGAACAGGAAGAGATGCAAAAATGGAGAGACTATCCTTGCATTTTAGAAGTCGATTTGAACTATCCGGAAGAATAACATGATCCACACAACGATTATCCGCTGGCTCCGAAACGAATGGAACCGAACGAAGGAGACGAGGAAAAACTCATTCCCAATTTATTTAACAAACGTAACTGCGTATTCTACAGCGAGAATTTGAAACAGTACGTCGATTACAGGATGAAATTAGTCGACATAATTGCATCATTCGATTCGATGAAGAGCTTGGATGAAAAAATACATCGATCTCAACACGAATCTCAGAATTCGAGCTGAGAACGATTTTGAAAAAAATTTCTTCAAACTCATGAACAACTGCGTGTACGGTAAATCGATGGAAAACATCAGGAAGAGAACCGACGTTTGACTCGTCACGTCTGAGAAAAGAGCTAAAACATTATTGCCGAAACCCAATTACAAACACCGAACCATATTCGACGAAAATCTAGTGGCCGTTCGCAGGCAAAAGACGCACCTGAAGTTCGACAAACCATATTATCTTGGACCGATCATCTTAGATATCAGCAAGCGATTGATGTATGAGTTTCACTACGATTACATCAAACGAAAATTTGGTGATAAAGCCCAACTACTGTTCACCGACACGGATAGTTTAGTTTACGAGATAGAGATGAAAGACGTCTACCGAGATATATCTCAGGACGTGACCGAGTGGTTTGACACGAGCAATTATCCCGTCGATCACCCATCCAACATTCAATCGAACGACAACAAGAAGGTGTTGGGTAAATTTAAGGACGAGAGTGACGGTAAACAAATCGTCGAATTCGTGGGCTTGAGACCCAAACTGTATGCTTATCATCTAGAAGATGATGAAGAGATCAAGAAGTGCAAAGGAGTTAAAGCGTGCGTGGTGAAGAAAAACATCTCTTTCCAAGAGTATAAAGATTGTCTGTTAGGAAGTGGTCCGGTGTATAAGACTATGAAATCGATTCGAAGTGAAAATCACGACTTGTATACTGAAATAGTCAACAAGATTTCGCTGACAGCCGACGACGATAAGAGATTCGTGTTAGACGATAAAATAAGCCCTTTGGCACTCGGACATTGGACTGTGGATCTAATTAGAGACGATATGAATGTGGATGATTGGATTCCAGATACGATTGTGGATGATAGGATTCCAGAAAATCAAGAGGAATTGGATGGATTCAAAATTATAGAAATCGATAGAGACATCGAGAGTCCAGAAAATCAAGAGGAATTAGACGGATTCAAGATTCTGTAAATTGATAGAGACATCGAGAATGTTAGTTTAAAAAGAAAAATAAAAAAAAATTAAAAAAAATAACGTCATTTTAGTGAATTATAATAAAATAAATAATTAAAAAAAATATATACGCATTTATGAATAAGAAAATAAAGATATCCGTAGAAGGTGTCGTCTTACCTAACGAACCCCTATCCAACATCGATCTGTTGAATGCGGCAAAAGATTTGAAAATCAAAGATTTTCTAGGTGTGTTTTCCAGAGATGCCTTGCTGAAGAGAAGACCTCGACAATGGGAATGCGGAATTTTAAATCTAGACGATTCATCGGGTGAAGGCACTCACTGGGTGGCATGGATCAAGAACGGGAAGAAGAAAAATTATTATTTCGACAGCTACGGAATCTCTCCGCCAAAAGAAATAAAGAACTATTTCAACAAATCGATGGTTCGTCACAACACGGAACAAGTGCAATCACCAGATCAAGTGTTTTGCGGTCACCTGTGTCTCTACATTCTCAAGCGATGGTCTGAAGGAGATCGATTTCAAGACATTCTCAATGATTTACATTAGAGAGAGATTTTTTTTTATAGTATATATAAAGATAAAAAATTATTTTAAAAATTTTAATCGAATAAAAATGAAAAATAAAATAACATAGTTCATTTTTAATAAACTGCGTTTTGAATATATTTTTCTAAAAACAAAAAAAATCCCCACAACAACATGCCAGTCGATAAATTTGGTAGAAGTGACGACGAAAAAGTCAACCTAAGAAAGAAGAGGAAGACATTCGAAGTCGACGATGGTTACGACGTTGCCAACTTGGACGAACATTACGTTCGGAGATACGAACCTCGAGAAGAACCTTTGAACATGAATGATAAGAAGCTCTACAATCTTCCCGAGCTGATAGATCTCACAGATGCTGCGACTAAAAAATACGTCGACAGGGGGAACGCCGATTTCGAACGAATCCTGCTAGATAATTACGTGGATAAAACCATGACCGACGATCTCGATCTGAAATCCAAACGTTTGGTGAACGTCGCGAATCCCATAGATCCCACCGATGCCACGACCAAGAAATATGCGGACGACTCTCACGTGAGATTCAGCGAACACCTGAGAAAAAAATACGTTCAGAAAACGATGCACTCGAAATTGTACGCCAATTTTAACAAGATAACGAACATGGCCACTCCCACGAATCCCAAGGATGTGGCGACCAAACACTATGTAGATCTGGAACAGAGAAAGTCTGACAGATGAGAAATGAAATCGGATCTGAATGCGGGATTCAACAAGATATTGAATCTGTCGACGATCGACAACACGGATGCAAACTCAACCACGGTCAACAAGGGCTACGTAGATTCTACCGTGATACGATCACAAGAATACCTAGAATCGCAAGTGGATGATCTCTACCTGAACAAACAATCTGGTGGAACCATGAAGGGTGGCATCAACATGAACGGTCATAATTTATTCGGTCTCGATCACGATCCCGAATTCGATTCCAGCGTGGCTAGCAGAAAGTACGTGGACAACAACTCGGTCTGGAGAAAGGGTGACATCATGGAAGGTAAACTAGACATGGGTGGACACGTGCTCACGAATCTACTGGATCCCGTGAACATGACGGATGCCTGCACCCTGATTTCGGTGGTGGAGAAAGTCAAATATGCTAGACAATTGATCACTGCGTGGGCCGAAGAGGCCGGCACCTTAGATGAGGGAAAAGCTGAGTGGTCTTTCGGAAATGGAGGTAGCAGATCGAAACATGGTCAGGTGGGATATCCCACGCCGCTGGGAGGTGAAATCCTTCGAATGAGTCTGGCTTCCGTGGATTCGAATAACAGAGCGGTCGTCAATCTCATGGTGAATAGTGTAGAGAGTGATAAGAGATACAGCGTTGAAAAGACTGAGAATCAACACGCGAATGTTAGCACGTTCAGCATGCCTCTCAAAGTGAACGCCAGAGACAAGATTAATTTCGTTATGAAAACCAATAATCCCAAAGCCGCACTTCCGTGGTGAGTCTACTGATCGAACTAGTTCCTTTGAACAAACAGTGAACGCGTAGAAAATAATGAATTAAAAAAAATAATGTGTCATTATTAAAAACAAAAAAAACAAAAAAAAAAGTAATGAGATTTAGAAAGATGTTCAATCTCTCTAGATCACATTACTTTATTTATTTTTTTTTTTTTTTTTTTTTTTTGGCTTGCAACACAGGAGGGAACATCTGACGGAAACGGAGAGATGATCGCACAGGATTGAACAATCTAAGATCTGTTCGAGTTTTAATATCTTCATCACGAAATATCCTTTTTGTTTCTCTCGCGTGAATAGCACGCGATCTTTTAAATAATTCAGAACGTAATTGTAAAAATCTTCTTTTTTTTTCAAATGCGAAAATGGAATGTTTATTTCGTTTTCTACGTGACTACTTACGAATTGTAACATATTCTACGTCGAGAATGTAGAAAAAAGACGATTTTTTTTCTCGAATGAAAAAAAAACTTTTTTTTTTGTTAAGAAAAAATACCAAATAAACGATGCCACTAATATATCAATCTCCAGAAAAGTATTCGATCTGAAATGTTTTTTTTCTTTAGTAAAAGAATTTTGTCACTTATAACGATGATTAAAATTGCATCCTTTTTTTAAATTTTCTATCCATTTATGATTACAATTTATACACTTTGCGAATACGGTTGTTGGTTCATCACCAGATCTAGTTTGTTGAGATTCGATTTTTATTTGATGTTTCTTACAATTGCGACATTTTAAAATTGTATTTTTTATAATTTCTTCGTTAGATATTATGAGATCAAACTCTTCTTTTTCTTTTAAACGATATTGAGTCGTTCACTCTGTTTACTGACGTCGAATACGAACATGGGATACATCGACTTGTATTCGCCAGGAGATATGTTAGGGTCTGCTCTTGAGTTCTATCATCTTACTGAATTCCTCCCTGACCTCTTTCCTCCCCTTTTCCATGAGAGAATCCTTCATCTCTTCCTTGATGATCTGATGAGTCTTGATTCTTACGGCTTCTTTCATGGCATCGTATTTCGTTTTCTCGCTCAATATCGTGAAGTATTCTCCGTCCTATATCCTACCGTCTTTCAACGCCATAGAGATCATTTTGGATATCGTGTCGATCTTGGAGTCGGCCTAGACGCGAATCTTGTCGTGTTTCCTCGCCTTCAGATATAATTTCCTACTCAAAAAGTTTACGAGTGTGCTAAACAATCCGGCGGCGAGAGCCACTCCTTCTACGGTCAGCACGATCGGAATGCCGACCACGGTCGACAACAATCTGATGCCAGCCACGTGTAAACCCATGGAAATCGTGATGAGTGTCGTGTCGATCGCGTTGACGAATTTCACGAAACGTGAATACTTCTTCTTGAAAGAACGACGAGAATCTCTCTCTCGAGTTAGATACTCTTGGATTCTACTGATTTGATCGATGTGATACCTCTCTCCTCTTTCTCTTTCTTCTAGCGACGGTGCCGTCGGCAAAACGTCGATCGGCTTCTCATCCTCGTCGTCCACTAACGTCAGATACAATTTATTTCTGGTTCTCATTTTTATTTTTTTCTTTCTAATATTAGATAAAAAATTTATGTGTGTATTTATTTTATTTTCTATTCTCCCTTATTTTGTATCAACGAGAAAACTTAGACGTATGCTTCATTGAACAATAATTTCATGATGCATCCCTTATCTCGTAAAGTCAGATTTTTACGCGCCAATTTCTGTTCTTCCGAAACTGTGGGCTTGCTTTGATCCTTACAGAAAAGTAATCTCTTCCAAAACGTGATCACTTCATTGATTTGAACGCGTTCGAACGCTGGTTCGAAATACTTGACGACCATATCTTCCCTTTCCATCCACAGACACGAATGATTCTCTCAAAGTCTAGGTGATCCCAACATCCGACGCATCGATCTAACAAGAGACGACCTAGTTGTTCATTCACGCAGAATGCGTAGGCTCTGATCAGCATTTTTAAAAGAAACCTTACTCTAATAGTCTGAGAATCGCTCATGATTTACGTATTTTTTTTATTATCTATTCGATTTGATATATTTATTTTTTTTAAATAACTATTTATTATATTTTTTCTCTCCTATATATCAATCAAAAACGTGACAGTGGGTTTGCGGATTCTAACACCCTGACAACACTCTTCATTCAAAACATTTCCATTAAGTGCTTATTAAGATTACCTCACAATAACGTGCGTTAGTCTTACTTCGAGAAACGCGACAGTGGGTTTGCGGATTCGAACACAACCTCTTTACATGAGTCGATTTCCGACCTAAAATCCGCAAGTGGATCTCCGTGTACGCCTCCATAGGGTTTCAGTGTTAAAATCGTGTACGGACGCAGATTGTTAGAATCGGCAAGACGATGTGTTCGAAACGTTTTTTTGCTCGCAATTTAACACTGAATCCTATGGGGGAAACTCATTTGCCTATTTCAATCAAAACGGTATATGTACGTGTACGTAAAACTACAGGCATCTAGGATACAATTCAGTGATATTTAAACTCAAAGCAGATTCGAACACACCCTACAAAAACGTTCAAATCGTGTACCTGTACACGATTTTAACACTAAATCCTATGGAGGTGTACACGAATGTATGTGTACACGTACACGTACATGTACAGATGTGCTCATATCCGCACTTATCACCTACTGACACAGATCGATCAAGATGACTCCTGGGGAAGCTAGCGATCCTCGAAATGAAAAACGGGTCTACGCGAGTCTATATCCTGAAAGATCTAAGATTAGGTAGAAGTCTAGAACGCCGAAATTTGCGGTCAGAGATCGAGTGAGAATCTACGCTTATAAAAAGCACTTCGAAAAGGGTTATACTCCTCGATGAACCTCGGAAATCTTCGTGATAATCAAAATATTTCACACCGATCCGGTGACTTACGAAATCGAAGCTTTGGATGGAGAAAAGATCATCGGAAAGTTTTACGAACAACAATTACAGAAGACAAAGTTTTGATAAGAAAACAAATTTCTTTTATTTACTCTCTTTAACATTTTCTTGTTTACACACATATATATATAAGAGAAAAAAATAATAATAAAAAATAATTAAAAACTATTTTTAGATAAAAAAAAGCATGCTAATTAATAAACAAAAAACAAAAATCCTTTAAAAATGACAAATATACTAGATATAGCACAAAGCATAGTGAAAGATGAAAGTATTCAAGAATATGAGGTTCACGAATATGAACCGGTAACCGGAACGAGTTTGAACAATGCGGGAGAGATAAGAATCAACATCGAATCTCAAGATCTATTCATACATCCTAGCGAGAGTTACATAGTGGTGCAGGGACGTCTCACCAAGGAAGAGGGGAGCGACTACGCCGACGACGACACGGTTACTCTAGCCAATAATGGCATCATGCATCTAATCAGTAATATAAAATACATGCTATCCGGACAAGAGATAGAATCTGTGTTTCATCCCGGTCAGGCCACCACGATGTTCGGACTCTTGACGTATCCTGATGATTTTTCGAAATCCAGAGGACTTAATCAGTTGTGGGTGAAAGACACCATTGCCCCTGCTAGCGCCGGCGCCGCCTTGATATTCGACTACGTCGTCAAGACGTCCAGACCTAAAGGAACGTTTTCGTTCAGGATACCTTTGAAACACATCTTCGGATTTGCAGACGATTACAACAAGATCATGTATGGATTCAAACACAATCTGACGTTGATTCGAAAAGGAGACGATGACGTAATAGTGAGACTCACTGCGACCAATGCAGGTAAGATAACTCTACACAAGATATCGTGGTTTGTTCCACATGTGGAGCTTTCGATCGTGGAAAAAGCACGTCTCTACAAGATCATAGAATCCAAGAGTAAATTACCCGTGGGATTTAGAATGAGACAGTGCGACACGGCTAGCATTCCTCTCTCCACGAATCACTTCGATTGGAGACTGACGGTGAAATCTGCTTCCAAGAGACCGCGTTTCATCGTGGTTGCGTTTCAGACCGATAGGGAGGGGTCTCAGGAAAAGAATGCGTCGCTGTTCGATCACTGCCATTTGAGAAACATGCAAGTGTTTCTGAATGCCATGAGATATCCAGCAATCGATTACAATGCGTCGTTCGACAAGAACAATTTCTGCAGACTGTACGGTGACGCCGCTGATTTTAGAAAGAAGTATCACGGTCTAGACGAATTGATGAGCAACCCTAACATATATCCCGGCGAATACAAGTCGATGTATCCCATGTTCGTATTCGACGTCAGTAAACAGAGTGGACGACTCAAGCGTAGCATCTTAGACATTCAGATCAAGATGCAATTCGATAGGAATGTGCTGAGAAAAACTGAAGCCTTCGCCCTGGTCCTGTCGGACAGAGAATTACAATTTGAATCGGATGGAAATAAGATGTCGATCATTCGATGAGAGATGAGTGTGAAAAAAATAAAAAACAAAAAAAATAAAAAAAGTAATGAGTAATTATTAAAAACAAAAAAACAAAAAAAAATAAATAAAGTAATGTGATCTAGAGAGATTAAACATCTTTCTAAATTTCATTACTTTTTTGTTTTTGTTTTTAATAAATCACGCATTATTTTTTTTTAATTCATTATTTTCCACGCGTTCACTGTTTGTTCAAGGGAACTAGGTTGATCAGTAGACTCACCACAGAAGTGGCGGCTTCGGGATTATTGGTTTTCATAACAAAATTAATCCTGTCTCCAGCATTCACTTTGAGACGCGTGCCGAACGTGCTAACATTCGCGTGTTGATTCTCAGTCTTTTTGACGCTGTATCTCTTATCGCTCTCTACTCCATTCACCATAAGATTGACAACCACTCTGTTATTCAAATCCGAGGAAGCCAAACTCATTTGAAGGATTTCACCTCCCAGCGGCATGGGATATCCCACCTGACCATGTTTCGATCCGCTACCTCCATTTCCGAAAGACCACTCAGCTTTTCCCTCATCTAAGGTGCCAGCCTCCTCGGCCCACACGGTGATCAATTGTCTAGCATATTTGACTTTCTCCACCACCGAAATCAGGGTGCAGGTATCCGTCATGTTCACGGGATCCGGTAGATTTGTGAGCACGTGTCCACCCATGTCTAGTTTACCTTCCATGATGTCACCCTTTCTCCAGACCGAGTTGTCGCCCACGTACTTTCTGCTGACTGCGCTGGAATCGAATTCGGGATCGTGACTGAGTCTGAATAAATTCTCACCATTCATGTCGATACCACCCTCCATGGTTCGGCCAGATTGTTTGTTCAGGTAGAGATCGTCCACTTGCGATTCTAGATATTCTTGTGATCGTATCACGGCAGAATCTACGTAGCCCTTGTTGACCATGGTTGAGTCCGCATCCGTGTCGTCAACCTTCAACAGATTCAATATCTTGTTGAATCCCGCATTCAGATCTGATTTCATTTCTCGTCTGTCAGACTTTCTCTGCTCCAAATCTACGTAGTGTTTGGTCGCCACGTCCTTAGGATCTGTGGGAGTGGCCACGTTCGTTATCTTGTTAGAATTGGCGTTCAATTCCAAGTGCATCGTTTTCTGAACGTATCTATTTCTCAGGTGTTTGCTGAATCTCGCGTGAGAGTCGTCGGCGTATTTCTTGGTCGTGGCATCCGTGGGATCTATGGGATTTGTGACGTTCACCAAACATTTGGATTTCAGATCGAGATCGTTGGTCATGGTTTTATCCACATAATTATCTAGCATGATTGGTTCGAAATCAGCGTTCCCCCTGTCAACGTATTTTTTAGTCGCAGCATCTGTGAGATCTATCGGCTCGGGAAGATTGTAGAGCTTCTTATCGTTCATGTTCAAAGGTTTCTCTCGAGGTTTGTATCTCCGAATGTAACATTCGTCCAAGTTGACAATGTCGTAACCATCGTCGACTTCGAACGTCTTCCTCTTCTTTCTTAGGTTGACTTTTTCGTCGTCACTTCTACCAAATTTATCGACTGGCATGTTGTTTTGAGATTTTTTTTTTTTTTTTTTAAAAATATATTCAAAACCCAGTTTATTAAAAATGAATTATTTAATTTTTATTTTTCGTTTTTATTCGATTAAAAATTTTTTAAAATAATTTTTTTATCTTTATATATATACAATAAAAAAAAATCTCTCTCTAATGTAAATCATTGAGAATGTCTTGAAACCGATCTCCTTCAGACCATCTCTTGAGAATATAGAGACACAGGTGACCGCAAAACACTTGATCTGGTGATTGCACTCGTTCCGTGTTGTAACAAACCATCGATTTGTTGAAATAGTTCTTTATTTCTTTCGGCGGCGAGATTCCATAGCTGTCGAAATAATAATTCTTCTTCCCGTTCTTGAACCATGCCACACAGTGAGTGCCTTCACCCAATAAATCGTCTAGATTTAAAATTCCGCATTCCCATTGTCGAGGTCTTCTCTTCGGTAAGGCATCTCTGGAAAACAGATTTTCAAATCCTTCACCGCATTCGACAGATCGATGTTGGATAGGGGTTCGTTAGGTAAGACAACACCTTCTATGGATATCTCTATTTTCTTATTCATAAATGCATATATATTTTTTATTTATTTATTTATTTTATTATAATTCACTAAAATGACGTTATTTTTTTTTTTTTTTTTTTTTTTAAACTAACTCTCTCGATGTCTCTATCGATTTCTATAATTTCGAATCCATCTAATTCCTCTTGGTTTTCTGGAATCCTATCATCCTTACTCATATCTGGAATCCTATCATCCACAATCATATCTGGAATCTTATCATCCACAATCACATCTGGAATCTTATCATCTACAATCATATCTGGAATCCAATCATCCACATTCATATCATCTAAAATTAGATACAAAGTCCAATGTCTGAGTGCCAAAGTGCTTATTTTATCATCTAACACGAATCTCTTATCGTCGTCGGCCGTCAGCAAAATCTTGTTGACTATTTTGGTATACAAGTCGTGATTTTCGCTTCGAATCGATTTCATAGTCTTATACACCGGACCACTTCCTAACAGACAATCTTTATACTCTTGGAAAGAGATGTTTTTCTTCACCACGCATGCTTTAACCCCTTTACACTTCTTGATCTCTTCATCTTCTAGACGATAAGCATACAGTTTTGGTCTCAAGCCCACGAATTCGACGATTTGTTTACCGCCGCTCTCATCCTTAAATTTACCCAACACCTTCTTTTTGTCATTCGATTGAATGTTGGACGGGTGATCAACAGGATAATTGCTCGTGTCGAACCACGCGGCCACGTCCAGAGATATATCTCGGTAGACGTCTTTCGTCTCTATCTCGTAAACTAAACTGTCCGTGTCGGTGAACAGTAGTTTGGCTTTATCACCAAATTTTCGTTTGATGTAATCGTAGTGAAACTCGTACATCAATCGCTTGCTGATATCTAAGATGATCGGTCCGAGATAATATGGTTTGTTGAACTTTAGGTGCGTCTTTTCATGTGAACGGCCACTAGATTTTCATCAAAATATGGTTCGGTGTTTGTAATTGGGTTTCGCCACTAATTTTTTAGCTCTTTTCTCAGACGTGACGAGTCGAACGTCGGTTCTCTTCCTGATGTTTTCCATCGATTTACCGTACACGCAGTTGTTCATGAGTTTGAAGAAATCTTTTTCAAAATCGTTCTCAGGTCGAATTCTGAGATTCGTGTTGAGATCGATGTATTTTTTCATCCAAGGCTCTTCATCGAATCGAATGATGCGATGTATGTTGACTAATTTCATCCCGTAATTGACGTGTTGTTTCAAATTCTCGCTGTAGACGATGTTGTTACGTTTGTTAAATAAATTGGGAATGAGTTTTTCCTCATCTCCTTCGTTCGGTTCCATTCGTTCGGGAGCCAGCGGATAATCGTTGTGTAGATTGTGTAATTCTTCCGGATAGTTCAAATCGACTTCTAAAATGCAAGGATAGTCTCTCCATTTTTGCATCTCTTCCGATTCCGTCACCCATTCGAAATTTCCAATTGGTAAAGGATGACTCATAGCCCAACCGTACAGATTATTAGCGTCCCAATACTGTATGTATTTATTTGATCGTTTCGAATCGAAACCTTCTTTCATGTAGGGATTGTTAGCTTCAGAATATCTGTGAGAGATCATCGAGACGCCACCTCTCATAGCCCTTTCAAACATGAGCAACATGTTCACGTCGGATAATAATTCCAATTGGACTTCGGTGGTCTTGAACAGAGCGTCCCACACCAGACCGGGTGCGGTGAAATACCAAGCGGGATCCAGATCATAATTTCGACGACAGACGTCTCGAAAATTTTCGAACACGTCTGCCAAGAGCAGAACGTCGGTCTTCAGATAGAGATCGTGATAATCTCTCATGGTTTTCATATCGAATCATTTCCACACGTTTTTGGCATGTTTGTAATTCTCGTCGGAAATGTCGGATTCGTATAATTTCGAATAAAAATCTTCTTTCGAAGGTAGTGCGGTGTCTTCGAATCTCTTTAGATCGTTCATGTAATCGTAAGGATAGACTCCTTTCCTCAACATGACGTCTACTCATTCTCCGAAATGTTCGCTCGTGATTTTAAATTTATCCTTACTCATGTTATCGACTAATTTTTCCAGAGCGGTCGACATGAATTTAAAACTGTCGATGAAACGTATGCTTCTACGAATGGATTTCGTTTTTTCTTTCAACGTCTCTCCATTGATTACTATTTTTTTCTCCATGAGCTTCCATTTCGTGAAGGAAATGTATCTATCTTCACTGTTCGCGATGCAGTTTAATTCTTCGTGGGAAGTGCTGAGATTTTTCACGAACAGATGACTGTCGTAACCTGAGAGATTGTGAAATATCACCAGATAGAAAACGGCGTCTCGATATTTTAAATTACACTTGCTGTGAGCCGGACCGCGATACAGACCCGTGTAATGATCGTGGTTTCTAACCTTCTTATTTTCCTCCAAATTCTCGCCGAACGATTGTCTGCATATGTGACATTTGGTGGCTCTGTTATTTTCATCCTGCTGCTCTCGCGTGATGATCATTTTCGACAGAGTTTTGAATTTGTCGTATAACATTTGAATTTTCGATTCTAACTCTTCCATGAACCTTTGAGCCACGTCATCGTCTTCGCACTGTTTCGTGTAGGTGAAGGGACCCATGTCGTGTTGCGAGTCAAAAGCGCATTTCACGTAAATGCAATAGCCCGAAGGTATGTGTTTTTGATATCTTTCGACGTAACTTTGAAGAGCGTTGAGTTGACAGGAACTCATTTTCGCAGTGAAACATTCGAAATCGGCATACACGATGAATGGTACTTTTAACCTTCTATTGTGATATTCAAACTTCACAATGGTGTTTGGGCATTTCGATGGCGACACCTTGATTTTCGTTGCAATATTCCTGATGTTTCTCTAACGATTTTTCGCTCTTAAACATGTTCATGCAGTTGCAACATAAACATACCTTATGTTCATGTTTATTATTTTGTCTCGACAGTAATCGGCTCGGATGTTTAACCCAACAATAATGACGATTGTCACCATTCGAAATCAATAATAAAATAATCGTTTTTTCTCTTTCGTGATACGAAGTCTTTCTGAGAGGATAGATCATTCATTTTTCATTGTCGTATCCTAAGACGTTCACCGCTACAGTGGGATTTTGAGCCTCGAAATGTTCGATGTGTTTTAACTCTGCTGGAAAAGTCACTCCAGTCCAATCGAGATTTTTAGAAGTCTCCTCGTAACGAGAAACTCTTTCAGTGTTCATTTTGACAAGGTATAAAGTGGAGGTGACTGCCCATTTAAAACACTGATCATCTTTATTTCTCACGTTGATCACAGCCTTTTTTTTAGCTAAGAAATACAGTAATTTCTTGTAGGAAGACCCTTTCAACGAATCGTTTTCAGTTATGTGAATTTCGAGTTTCAACACCTTATCGAACGTCCAATTACTACCTTCATGTTGATAATTCATGAGAGACGTCAACATCTTGTCTTTCATCTTTTCGAAAACGTCCGATAAATCTGAACCTCGAAATATGGGTTCGACGTTAGATCTGAAATATGCATTTTTCACTATGCTCTCGCCGGACTTCACGTCGATTTTATTCATCACGCAATGGAGTATCATCTTAATTTTTAGTCCCACGTTCATGTATTTGTGAAACAAATCCAATACTTTTCTCTTCACCCGTTCCATGAACAATTTCGGATCGATTTTCTTCAACGAGGTAACCACGTTGAAAGTTTTAAAAATACCTTTGATCGCACTCTCCTGTTCTACAGGCTTCGATTGGAATAGTTCCGTGGCGAGTCATGCTAGATATTCTTCTCCTTTCCCTTCATTCATTGCTCGTCGAATTTCGCTCGATATATCTTGTTTGTCTAGAATCTGAAGTGCATCAATCGTTTTCGTTTTAGTTTTTCTTTTCTTTTCTTTTGAAACTTGAAGTTCTTCAACGGATTTTCGTTTAGTCGTCTTCTTATTTTTCACAATCAAAACGTTTTTGTTTTTTTTCGACGTCGGCATTTCGATTGCTTTTACTATCTTTTTCTTCTTCTTCTCACTTTTCACAACTGATGCATTTTTTGACATCGTTGCTATCAGCATTTCGTTTGCCTTTCCATCATTTCGCAAATATTTCTGTATGACTTCAATTTTTTTGGATTTAGTTCTATGATTTCTGAAATGTGAATTTTTTCTCATTTAAATTTTCCATTTTTTTATCTGTTTGCTCCATTTGTAAGAATATTTTTTTTTCGAATTTTGTATTAAATAATTTGTTAAAAAGTTTTGTTTTTTACTCTTTATATAAAAAAAAAGTTTTTTAATTTCAATTTTTTTTTCTTTAATGTTTTTTTTTATTCAAAACAATTTATGATCGCTTTTATTTCTTGTTTGCAAAATGAACACGTTTTCTCATCTCTAGAATAACATTCCTTACAATAACAAATGTGCACACGGTAGAAACAAAACGTTTGCGGATTTGTTTTCGCAAAGCAGACACGTGTTCATATTACCCGACTCCTTCTCAACAGATGATAACTCGTCTGCTTCTTTCATGAATCGAATCAAATCTTCTAAAGTCAAGAATTGAGATAACGTCTTGTTTGCGTAATTCAATGTATTGTACAATTGTTCCTTCATGTATCCGGATTGTAAAATACCCCTTAATAAACTCTCATTTTTATTTCTTTACCATTCTTCATTTTCAATTTTAATTAATCCCAATGATGGGATCTTCTTCAAATAATCGCAACGACCTTTGGTATTATTTATGTGTTCTACCAAAGGTCTGTCGTGAGGTTCCCAATTCATTAAATGTATGTTGCAACAAAAATATTTAACTCTATCACTTTTACCCACATAAATGAAACCCGCAGCAGCTAAATCTTCGGGTTTTTGAGCAAGACACGAAGGCCAGTTTTTAAACGTTTGAAGTCTTGCACGTTCTAAACTATAATTCAGATGTTCGGACTTGATCATTGTTTTTACTTCAAAATTGAGTTTGTAAGAATATTTTTTTTTTTTTTTTTTTTTAATTTTGTATTTAATGATAATTTGTTAAAAAGTTTTAAAAATTGTTTATATATGTTTTAATTCCTTCAAAAAGAATTAATCAATTTTATGTTCTTAACGTGAAAAAAAAATTGAATTAATACAAGAAAAAAAAGGATGTTAAAATTTAACTTTTTATTTATATATATAAAGAGAAAAACAAACTTTTTTTTTAACAAATTATTATTTAAATACAAAATTTAAAATATACATTATTTGCAAGAATTCATAAAACAAAAAAAAACAAATAATCGATCATGAGAACAACACCTAAAAGATGCGAATTGGAATTGAAACAAGTCGAAGTGTGTAAGCTATTAGGTTCTAATATCTATACATTAGAACAACACGATTCCAACGAATTGAACGAGGTTGAGGTGGAGAGCTCAGAGCGCTACGACAACAAATATCAGATGTGTTTGAAATTGGATGAAGCCATGCTCGATTTGTTTTATGAGTACCAAAGCGATCTGCTGAATAATATCATCGTCGCTGAAGACAGAAAATTCAATTTGACATTGTTCTAAGTAAAATACATATATCCAAAAATCTCACGCGAACTCGTGGACAAATCGGGTGGTGAGAGCGCGTTCACCGATGTAAAAAAACTCAAAAGAGTAAAGATAAACATTCAAAACATTTTCGTAAGTGGAAAAATGACGAATGTCAACATGCTAATAACGGACTTGGAAATATAAACAATAGAGAGATTGATTTTTAGCGAAGAAGAAGGAAAAAAAGTAATGAGATCTAAAGATGATCTCATTACTTTTTTTTGATAATTTGTTAAAAAGTTTTAAAATTGTTTATATATGTTTTAATTCCTTCAAAAAAATTAAACAATTTTATGTTCTTAACCTGAAAAAAATTGAATTAATACGAGAAAAAAAGGATGTTAAAATTTAACTTTTTATTTATATATATAAAGAGAAAAAAACTTTTAAAAAAAATTTTCACATTAAAGAAAATTAAAATTAAAAAACTTTTTTATATATATATAAAGAGTAAAAAAAAAAAAAACTTTTTAAACAAATTATTAAAATACAAAATTTAAAATATACATTATTGCAAGAATTCATAAAACAAAGAAAAAACAAATAATCGATCATGACAGCAACACCTAAAAGATGCGAACTGAAATTGAAACGAGTTGAAACGAATAAGAAATTAGGTTTTAAAATCTATAGATTACAACAACACGATCCCATCAAATTGAACGAGGTCGAGATGAAGGACTTAGAGTATAAATACAATAGATATAAGATGTCTTTGAAATTGGATGAAGCCATGCTTGATTTGTTTTATGAGTACCAAAGCGATCTGCAGAAAATCGTCATCGCTAAAGATAAAGAATTCGACAAGGACGATCTGACGTTGTTCTATGGAAGTTACATATATCCAAAAATCTCACTCGAACTCATGGACAAATCGGGTGGTGAGAGCGCGTTCACCGATGTAAAAAAACTCAAAAGAGTAAAGATAAACATTCAACACATTTTCGAAAAAGGAGAATACACGAGTGTCAACATGCTAATAATGGACTTGGAAATATAAACAATAGAGAGATTGATTTTTTTAGCAAAGAAAAAGGGGAAAAAAAGTAATGAGATAATCTTTAGATCTCATTACTTTTTTTTTTTTTGTTTTCCTTCTTCACTATTACCCATATAATATAATAACGTTTCCTTTTTTCTTAAATTTCAGCATCGATTCTTCTTTTCTTTTTTTTTTGTGATATGCTACGTTTTTTATAACAACACATTTGTTTATCTGAATCATAATTATGAACGAATGGTGTGCATCTCTTGGTAACACTCGCATCATTACCATTCTCTTCAGAAGATAGTGGTGATGGTGGAAAATGTCTCATTCTTCTAAATTTCATCCACATATCCCAATCTTTATTTAACTCTTTTATTATTCCTTTCCAAAGATATCCATCATTAGCGTCTAATCGTTTTTCCACATCTTTTTCGCACTCTATCTCGCGATATTCATCATTATCGTCTAATTGTTTCTCCACCTTTTTATTCATTTTATATATTATTTTATACTTTCTAATATTTATATTTTATATAATTATATAATTTTATATTATAATAACATATTAAAAATCGGTATATTCTTAAATGGTGAATTCTCACCAAACAATAAACCCTTGCCGAGTCGCTCAACGTTCCGTCCACTCTTCAGATAGAGACCGTTTCCACTCAAAGAGTTGTCACCTCTAACGGGTTGTAGATACAATCCTTTACCGCTGTCGTCTATGTGAACGCGACACACGGCTCCTCCCTTCTTCAAAAACAGTCCGCTGCCACCCATTAATTTCTCAACTGCCGAACTCGCGAGTCCCGTGAGAGCTCCCACGCCGAGAGTCTTTCCGAGAAAGGGTAGTGCCTTTGCAGCGAAGGGTAATGCTTTTGCGGCAATTCCTGCCAATAGCGGTATGAAACCATCTTTCATTCTCAAATTGTATCTCTGTTGAGCAGGACTCAATCTCACCATCAACCCTCTTCCATCACGAATCGCATTCTCCATCCTTTTGATTTGACTTTTGGTGCCGGCGATCGAATCCTGACCACCTCTCGTCAGATCTTCATGAGTGAATTTGAATTTCACCGCCTCGCCTCGAGTTCTTAACGCTCTCTCAAGTTTCTTCCTCTGTCCTGCGGATATGTTCACGTTTGTTTTCACGTATTCTGTCATAATTCTTTTTTTAAAATATATTTTCTTCAATTGTTTTCTTGTTTTAATGATAATTATTTATATTAAATAATTTTTGTAAAATTAATATTGCGTTTATTTATTTTTTGTTATTTATATATATTATACACAATATTTTTTTTTTTTTTTTTTTGCTTTTATATTTCTCTTATGTGAAATCGTATCGTCACCCTCTCTCCGCGAAGATCTAACAGTTCACCATTTTGATCCATCAACATGGTTTTGAGACTATACAACGTGTCTAAAATCACTGGTAGATAAACTAAATTTCGAGGTTGCTCCACGATCTTATAACCCGGCGACTTGTTTGGAAAGAAGGAATAGATCGTCGGTTGAGGGCTACCATTCATGTAGCTTCCAGCAATCACATCCACGTTCACCAGAATGCTATTGACTGCGAGAATGTCGACCGTATTTTCAGATGCCGCGTGGCCTCGATACATCTTTCGATCAAATCCCAGCATCTTGCCTATAGAATCGTCCGTGTTGAAATCCACTCGAAAATTATCTTCCAAATCCAACATCGTCTGTAAGGTATTAGGATTGGGAGCGAGTCTGATCTTGTTGCTTCCCTTTCCATCCGTCTTCATTTGCGTCTGAATGTAATTGTTCAAATCGTCTATGTCATAACTTCCTTTGGGAATTCAAATCTCCAACCAATCCACTCCATCGGAATACTTGATAATTATTCTTTTCGGTGACGTTGGGAAAGGAATAATAAGTCTCCAGATTCACCAACGTCATCTCGTATCTTTTCTCTCTGTTCAATTCGATGGAAGGTTCGAATTTCGTAGCGAATCGAGTCGAATTGCCACTCAACACGATTTGAATGGATTGTTTTGCAGCCGTATTCTCGGCTATCCGTTCAAACAATTCTCCTTGTTCGAACATTATAGTTTAATTTTATTTTTTATTTTTTCAAAACTAATTATTTGAAGATTTATTATTTTCTAAATTTTTTTTATTTTCACGCTCTATTTTATTATCATCAGAAACATAGAACTTGTCGAATCCACACCGATATTTTCCACGATTAAATTCACCAGTCAAATCGATCATGACGAAATTGTAAAGTCCTCCATCCCAAACTCTCTTGCAGAATCTCCTGAATTCCGCCACGCTCATGTCGTTTGCGTCGTGATCGCCATAGATGTGATTGAGATTCTTGAGATCTTGGCGAAAGAGACATAGAAAATTAGCGTTCTCCCTTATCGTCTGTCTGGGCAATTGAAAATAATTCTGCGACAGGTAGAAACAGTCCACGTTGCTGTGTCGACCCCTAACATAATATGATTCGCATCAGTTCTGTCTCTCCAAAAGCAGATCGTCGAAAATCACGAGATTCTTATCTTCCGATTTCAATTCTCTAGGATCCGGAACGTCGCTAGCGTTCTCATAAAATCGACACTCGATGTTCGAAGATGCATTTCTCTTCATCAGTTCCATCGCCGCACCGTCCAAAATGGTCGAAAGAGGAGCTTCACTTTTGTCGAATTCCTCCCTACTGTCAAAGATTCTGGCTATGACGTCCTTGGGTAATCTACGATCCATGCACTCTCGAATCAATCTGTATTCAGGTTGAAACAAGCTCTTGCCAAACACAAACAATCTGTCGTAATCCAACCAGTCGGGTCGGGACAACAGATTCATCAACAGATTAGTCTATCCACAATTCGATTTTCCCACTATCAAGCCTCTTATGCTTTTGGGAAAGAACTCATTATTCGACCTCTTAGTCGCGGCATCATTCCAAGACATATCTTTAATGTTCATCTTTGTTTTATTTTTTTTGTTTGTTGTTTTAGATTTTTTCAAACACAATTTTTTATGTTTTTCAAACTCAGTTTTTAATATTATTATTTATTTATATTACACCGTCGCGAGTTCTCTTCAATCCGGATCCACTCGTCATTTTAGCTAAATCTTGTATGGGTACCACAGCATCCTTAAAATCTTTCCAACTTTTCGGCATTCGCTCTAACGCAGCTCGCTTCGCCGGTGGACTGATCAACTTGTCGATCAATGCATTGGCTGCCCTCTTGCCAGCCACATAAGCTATCCTACCACTGGCTTCAGAAGCGGCTTTCTTACCAGCATCCAAAGCCGTCTTCTTACCGACCTCAAATGCAGTCGATGCGAGTTTTCTACCCGCATCGCTCATGAACGCTCGTATTATAGAATCAACGATGCCAGAACCGCCTTGAACGTAAGTTCTGACGTATGCCCTGTTCTTTATCACCAACATATTTTTATTTTTATAATATATTTTGTTTTTTCACTGGTAAATTGTTTGTTGTTTAAATACTTTTATTATTCCAGTGTAAAAATTTACTGTTTTTTATTTTATATATTTTTGTTTGTTTGTTTGTTTCTCTACTTATTATATATACATCAATCCTTGAATTCGTTCATCAGCCTTTTATAATGGTTTTTATTCAAACCCTTCTGTCTTAACAATTCGTCGCATATGCTAACTATCTCATTATCTAACCCTGTGTTACCAGCCCATCTACTAGCCATCAACAATCTCAATCTCTGAGACAGAGTGTCAGAATCGCTCGGAAGAAAAGTGGTTTTCACCCCTTTGCCAGTCACCGATTCGACGAACTTCTTATTCATATCCCATATGGGTTTCACTATTTTCGTCCACTTGTAACCTCTGTTGGCTTTGGTCTTGTCTCTCTGGCATCGTTATTTCTCTTCATGGCGTGGGTCTGAACCAGAATGTCGCCGTAATGGTCGAAATCCTGTTCCGTGTAATCACTAGGCTTGTCGTAAAGGAGCAATTTGTGCAGTCCGGAAGTTAATTCGTACCTATTCGAGCCGATGGTTAATTCATCATCACCTATTTCGACTTCTGTATCGCCGACAAAAGTTCTACTGTCCAAATCCTTACAAAATCCATACAACAGATCTCTCTTACCGCCATCCTCGGACGTCGCGATGCTATCAGTGGTGATAATTGAAGTTGCATCGTCGCTCACGTCTGTTTGAATTCCCATGGGAACGTAATCCGGTGTAGATTGAAAGGAATATCGATTTCCAAAACTACCGGGCAATGAACCCATTCTCAAAGAACTCTCTTTTATAGGTCTCAATTCTTTGACTATCTCCTTCTTGCTTCGCTCTTGACCCTCCGTCATGGGTTTAAATATTTTTGTGGTCTCGCATCTGAGATCCATCTCTCCGAGACGTCTGCTTCTGTCAGCCGATTGAATGCTCTTCTTAGCATGTTCATACTCGTCTAAAATTTGATGTCGGCATCTAGAATCCATCTGTAAAAACATTTTTCGTTTTTAATTGTTAATGTTCCTTTAAGTATGCTAATGTGAGTTATTTTATTATTTTCAAAATTAAATGTATAATTATTTCTTTATGTTTTAAGTTAATAAAAATCTTCTGTCTTTAATATAATAACTAAAAAATTCATATCTCAACTCAGTATTGATTGAATTGGGAAAACTTGAAAGTTTAAAAACGTTTAAGCACATGACAAACCAGTTTCTGATTTAACGTATTTGAGAGTAATTTACGTTTGTTAAAAGGAATTTCCATTCATATATCAAAAAACCACTCTCTCAATGTCGAATTACGAGAGAACCTTTGAAGACAGTTAAAAATTTTTTAGCACATAAAAGAAACCGGTTTTCTAATTTACCGTTAAAAGGATTCATTCAAATCTCTGATCATTATCATGAATATATTAAAAATTTACCACTCAAACCTAATTGAGTGGAAAATGCGTTTTATTAAACATTATTAAAACATTCCATTAAAAACGAAAACCTTTATTCACACCACAACAAAAACATGAGCGACAATTTCATAAAACATTCCATAAAGTGTTTATTAAGATTACTTCACAAAATTAACAGTGACAAAACGCGAACAAAAGATTTTTACCTCTGATTTTTTCTAACTGTTTCTAAACTCAATTTCTTTTCGTTACATTGAAACAAAACATGAATGTCTATTTTTACAGATCATATTTTATAGTCGACTCTTTTGAACGAATGCCTTTCATTCACGCAACTCTTTTAAAACTGACACTCATATTTATAGTCGACTCTTTTGAACGAAAACCTTCATTCAATCACAACAAAAACATGAGCGACAATTTCATCAAATATTCCATAAAGTGTTTATTAAGATTACTTCACAAAATTAACAGTGACAAAACGCAAACAAACGATTTTTACCTCTGATTTTTTCTAATTGTTTCTAAACTCAATTTCTTTTCGTTACATTGAAACAAAACATGAATGTCTATTTTTACAGATCATATTTTATAGTCGACTCTTTTGAACGAATGCCTTTCATTCACGCAACTCTTTTAAAACTGACACTCATGTTTATAGTCGACTCTTTTGAACGAAAACCTTCATTCAATCACAACAAAAACATGTGTGTCAGTTTTTACTATCATCGTGGCAATGGGTTTGCGGGTTCGAAATCACCTCTTTTCCGTGTACCGTACACGATTCGATTTCTGACGTAAAATCCGCAAATGGATTTCCGTGTACGCCTCCGTAGGGATTCAGTGTTAAAATCGTGTACAGACACGGATGATTTGGAATCAGCAAACCACTTTTTGATGATGATTTAGAAACGGCAACACGTTTTTTGCTCGCAATTTTAACACCGAGTCCTATGGGGGAAACCCATTTGCCGATTCTAAATCAGACGATAAAATTTCATACATTTTTTCACTCTTGAGCGATGTGTATATAGAATCCAGTGATGTAGAATCGGCAAAGCCGATTCCAAATCACCATAAAAAAACGACAAATCGTGTCCTTGTACACGATTTTAACACTAAATCCTATGGAGGCGTACATCGATGTACGTGTACATGTACGAAATCGTGTACATCTGAGTTGAAATCGGCCTTTATTACCTACTCACGTCTGCGCACTGGTATCGGAAAGCCGTGGATTAGTATAGAGAGAAGTGTCGCCTTCTGGGTGTGCGCCGGCCGCACTCGACCGAGTTTTGGCTTATTTTTTCTTGGTGCCTTTGCGCCACTTTTCTTTCCCAAATCGTTTGGGAAAGAACAAAATAGAGATTATACTTCCGAGTTAGGGACTCCCACTGTAGTGCAAGCCTGTTGTAAGCAATTGTGAAGTAGGTTGATAAAAAATAAATTTCACATCCCAAACTAAGATGCAAGGACTAATACTCTTCATATTCACAGTACATGTTTATACGAATACGGATTTGAAATATGTTGATGCAGTTCTTTTGATACTGAAAGTTTGGTATGATATGCCCACCCCTAGTAGCCAGGTTGTCATTGCACAGCTACGATGGTCTGGCTGTTCACATAGCTGTCTCAATCTACTAATGTAGCAAATTCTGAGAAATGTGGTGGGCCATCCATATTAGGCTTAGCTTGGTTCATACATGTATAATTGCATCCACATCTCCCCGATTAATCCCATCTATTCTAGTCTGCCCAAGACTCTTGGATTTTGAAGTAATATACCCAGATGTTACACTCCTGACAGCCCATTTTCTTCAAAACGTGTTTGAGGTTTATCTCTTGATAAGGGCTGAGCGCAGCACTGCCCCGCGTGATAGCAGATTAAAACTTGCAGCGAACTACATCAGAGTTTACCTCGACTGGCCGACCAGGTTGAGTAAGTAAAAAAGGATGCCAGTCTGCAGTGTTATTCCTTACCAGTAACCCATGAGTCATGATGAATTTTGATATTTTGTTAGAGTTCAAGTCAGGATATATGATCAAGTTTGTCAGTTTCTCCACAATATCATTGTGCTGGATTTCACCTCAACCCATGTAAACTCACCTCCAAAATCCCATTGAATCTAAGTTAGAGTGTAATGATCACACCGAGTGTTCTAAGGATGACTTAATATTGTTTGGTTTTGTTGTATATTGCATGAGTGGCCAAATAAGGCGCAACGCCGCCGGTATCCCCTGTCGAGAAGTGGTTTACTAGAAAGATCATCTAGAAACCATAAAAATTTAAATTTCCTTAGTCGAAAAAAGAAAAAAAGGCCCATAATTCTAAAAATAGTGATTGCACAACACCGGTTACTTGTGAATATCCTTTCCCTCATTATGGTCCATCAGCATGCCAACGATCATTCACATCCGACATGCACTGACCGACATACAGAGAACTAAAGGTATTACGGACGAAAGGACGACTGGATAGACCCCATTGCCAGATCCCTCGCAAACTTTATTTTGGAGGGGATAAAAACACATCGACAACATTGTGTCATGGAGCTACATCCAATACATCTACTGAAGTTAGTGATTATAATTGAGCTAGTTAGCTCAATAACCAGTGCTAAAATACTATAAGATATAATTTGAAACAATTAGGTATCATTAAATTATTACACACATGAAGTATTTATCTTATTTATCTCTGGTTTTGTTCAAAATCGGCTCTAGTTTTTTTTTTTAAATTGTGAATTATCTCCCTTTTTGTGTAAGAAAAAGTGGAACAGTAGAAACGGACCAGTAATATGACTAAAATCGAACTGTTTTGTGTTGAGGATTCATATTAGGGGAGTTGAACCTTGTTAAAGGGGGTGGATCCCACACATAAAAAATGAAAACAAATTTTCCTCCCAAAAAAGGTGGTGGTGGGTGGTCTCGAGGCAGAAAAAAGTTTTTCAGTCCTGTGTTGAGTAATTTTTGAAGCCCCCCCCCCCCCCCCCCCACCAGCATAAGTCGGAAAATATAAAAGATAAGTAAATTTTCATCATACTATCATAGTCACATGAAAACAAATTAAAACGCAATTGCCTATTCCTTTTGAGTAATCGTATTTCAATATTTCTGCTGGATGCCTTTTATTGAGATTGTTTTGATATTATTATGTGTATACAGTAAAGTGATCCAGTTTGTCGTTTTCTGTAGAGTTGACGAGGTCAGATCGCCTTTGGCGGCTCGTGTGATCCGTCGATCTGACCTCTACAACGAGACGGAATGCGACAAACCATTTTTCTGTCATAATGATCTGTTTATTATATGACGTTAAGGACATTCACTTTTATAAGGGTAAATAACGTGCATTTGTAGCTAGAACTACATTTATTTTCAAACAAACAAAACTTGTAGCGTTTCAAAGTTTCCAAAATTGACAGCATTCAGCATTTCATTCCTCTACATAAAAATCAGATTTACGCGTTAAAATAGCAATAAAGTAAGAAAACAACCATATTTTAATGTATTTAATAATAGAGGTTAGTACATATAAAATTGGTTAAGAACAATATTAGAAATACACCATTTTAGCATAGCGTCATCTTACATCCGATACTCGATATGCCCGTTCAAACCGGTTTTGTTTATCATAAAAATAATAACACTTCGGTTCTCGGATGAGAAGGCCTTGGTTACCCCTGTACTCCCAACTGCCTCCCTATTCCCACGCTTCTTCTCTCCTCCCAACACTCGGAGACGAACTGATTGATGACATCCCTTGCCCCATTTTACTCAATCTCTCCGATTAGCATATTAACCCTCTCCTTTGAGTCTCCCACTAACCACATGCCCTTCAATCTCTCATCCCAATTCCCCATTACTCCCAGTTATTCTTTTAGACTGGTATTTTGGGCATTCTAGAAGAAAGTGTTCCAGGGTCTCCATCACGCCCAAATTACACATCTGGCGCTCCTTTTCACTGTGTTTTCCCAATTTTTCCCCTCCGCGCCAGGGACCGCGACCTCAGCTTGGACATCAGTGACCCCTCCCCCCCCCCCAAAGGTGCCATCAAGGTACTCTTCAAAACCAGGCTTCTCTTTACCACGCAGGCCACCCAAAACCTCTTTGAGTTGACCCCCTCTCGCCAACTAAGGTTACCATCCTCCATGACCCTTTCTCTGACGATTTTTTTACCCTGGTTTGCCCCAACGTCTAGGTCTGAGATCTCGAATGAGTAGATCTCTATTAGTTCCCTCACTTGGACTATCCACCCTGTCTTGATATTTGAGTTGAAAATTCTCAGAAACATTACTTTACACCATCGGCTGTCGGGAAGATTTACCAAATGATTAAGATAACCGTGTTTCAATAAGTCTATCCTGCCCATGATCCTCATCCACCCAAGCTCACCCCTGATTGCTTATAGTGCTGCGGCATTACTCAACATTGCATACACGTGTACTGAACAGCTGATCGACATTGAAAGCTTCGTCTTTTGTCCCCGTTTTATCAAACAAAATTCGACAATTTACCTACTTTGCATTCGTTTTCATCTCCAAAGAGATCAAAGCTTGTGTATTAGAAATTTGTGTCTTTTGCGACGTTATATTTCCATGTTTATGAATTTCGTGTTACAATCCTTCATGTTCGTTCCGACGTTCGTCACAAATCGCAATTTCAAGTCAGCATCAACATTATTTTATCAACAAATTACGGAATAATCGAGCCATTTTCACTATTGATAAAAAAACAACGTTGGAAAAAATCGTTATGAATTGGAAACAAACGATATGCATGCAGCGGTCAGTACTGTACAGCACTCGTAGGTGCATTTTTTCGTAACAACGCCGATTTGCTGGCTTAGACGGACATATCGAGTCCCTGGTGTGAGATTGCGCTGTGATAAAATGATCTCTTCACGTTATTCGATAGAGTTTATTTGCACAAATGAAACGGTTGGTAACCTGGACGGAGTCGATTGACGTTCTCCTGTTCCGTTCTCGTGGTGAGACCAACCATCTGATACGGAATCGGAAAACCACTCAGTGTGATCTGGCGATCAGGATTTGATGGGCGAAAAATACGGCGTATCATTGATAGATTATCGCTACAGTGAAGTGATCTGGGTCGTAATGTCACGTCGAGTTGAGAAGGTCAGATCACCGGATCAAACGAGCTGTCGCAGGCATCGAGTTTGATCCGGCGATCTGTTGTATCCTACTCAGTGTATTTCAGTTGGACCGGAATGCGGTCAGTAGGTGTGACGTAATCGATCAATAAAAAAACCATTGCACTTGAATTCCTGCTTTATCAATTCAACAATTATCTTACATTCATGAACGCCACATAAATGGCGACGAAGATGCGATCGACGAATTCAAAAATATACCCAGGGGCCATCAAACCAATTTACTATTGTTGGTAGAAACGTGACAATTTACGTGAAATAACAAAGTGTTGCCAAATTTCGCACTACACATGCATTGAATTTACAGGCAATTATATAGTACATTTGATCCTTGTAGTTTGCATCATCATGAACAATTTATCGCCGCCGCCAAGTTTTTTGCCAACTCCCGGTAATCCTACCTTACCATAGCGTCAATGGGAAAGTGTTTTTCTGACATACCTGACAGCTATCGGCGCGGACGAGTACAGTTGCGAGTGAAAAGAAGCAATACTTTTACACTGCTTAGGCGTAGAGGGTCAACGCGTTTTCAAATCACTTGTACCTGAACAAGATGGTGTTGATAAATTTTCACGTTGTGTTCAAACTCTGAAGAAGCATTTTGAACCTGTAATGAATGCAGTTGCAGAGCTTTTCAGATTTAGGCTGCGAGCTGAATAACAAGGCGAAAGTGTGGATGAATACATGGCTGCATTGCAAGAATTAGTAAATACATGTCAGTTTGGTGATATGCAAAACGAAATGATCCCAGATCAATTGGTGGAGAAAACAAACACAGATCGTATTCGCGAACGCCTCCTTTTAGAGCCCAATTTGACACTTGAGAATGCATTAGTCGTTGCACGAAGAACTGGGACAGCTTTAAAAGAAGCGAAGTCACTTCAGAATTCTAGTACAAATTTCAGTACTGCAACCAATGACACAGTTTGTACGGTGAAAACAAAATTTTCAAAATCAAAATACAAATCTAGTGCATCCAATCCTAATTCCACTACTGGTAAATCGAAGCGGACATCATGCTATCTGTGTGGCTCTTTCGAACATATTGCAATTTTTCCTAAATGCCCAGCCCAAAATGTTAAGTGTAAACATTGTCGAAAAATTTGACCTTTTGAAAAAGTGTGTGGCATGAAGGACAAGCGCGTCAATTTTGAGACTATTAACAATTCTGACACAGATAATGATCAGGACATGGAGTATGTTTTCATACTAAATAAATCTCGACAACAAAACATAAAATGCACAGTTTCAATCGATACTACTAACATTGTTATGCATGTGGATACTGGTTCAAACCAAACAATAATTCCAAATGATATTTACCAAAAACATTTTCGTCATTTGAAACTTCACAAAAATGACCTTCATTTAAAATGTTATGATGATACAACCCTACAAGTTGTAGGAAACGTTAAAGCAGATGTGAAATTTAAGCATCGAAAAGCACAATCCAAAATTTACTTGGCCAAGTCATCTAAAACTACGATCTGTTTACTTGGTTTGCAACTTTTCACAAAACTAAATTTGAAAATACAAACTAAATCCAACTTTGCTTCAGTGTTACATACATATACTAGCACTCTCGATTTACCAGAAAACAATGCAAAGTACAATGCATTATTTTCTGATGCATTGGGATGTGCTAAGTACTTTTCTCATAAAATAAAACTCAAAGAAGATGCTGTCCTAGAGTACATAATGTTAGAAATGTACCATTTAGTGTTCGAAAACCTCTTTCTGATAAAATCCAAAAGCTGTTGAAAAAACTGAATCGTGTGAATTTGTTTCCCCAATTGTCGTGACACGTAAAGCAAATAATGCTATTCGTTTATGTGTGGATATGCAACATCTGAATCAGAACATCATTGTAGACAAACACCCTCTGCCAAATTTCAATGAACTTCTTTCAACGATCGGAAATGCAACGTTATTCACCAAGTTGGATATGTCTTCGGCATACCACCAGATCAGGCATACGCCAGACTCAAAGAAGTATACAGCTTTCATAACTCCGGAAGGAATGTTTCGGTATACGCGACACCCTTTTGGTCTCGCTTCAAGTTCAGCTGTATTTCAGCGCATGGTAGACACATTGTTCAAAGATGTACAAAATGTACAGTGGTTCCAAGATGACATTCTTATTTACTCTACAAATGTGGCAGAGTATGATAAAACCTTATTAAAAGTATTAGATATGCTTCTAAAGGAAGGTCTTCACCTTGATAAAAGCAAATGCACATTCAGATGTGACTCTGTAACTTACCTTGGCCATACATTATCCGCAAAGGGACTTGAACCTACTTCGTCATTAGTGGATGCTATACTCAATGCGCCTTCTCCAAATGATAGTAAACAACTGAAAAGTGTCCTCGGCCTATGCGGTTACTGTTCTAAGTTCATCGAAAATTTTGCTACCAAAGTCAATCCGTTACGTCAACTGCTACTTGCTGATACATTTCTATGGACAAATACGGCGAGCACGTTTACTTGAGTATAATTTCACTGTTGTATACTTACCAGGATCAGTAAATTCTGCTGCGGATTGTTTATCGAGACTTCCACTTGATCACAACAATACAGTGAATGATGAGTTACACACTGAGATTATTGCATATATATCTCAAATGATTCCAAATAAAATCGTTATTATATGGAATCTGCTAAAGATGAAACTTTTCAGGCTGTTAAGCGATGCATTAACTAATCTTGGCCTGCTGGAAAAGCATTGAACAGTGAACTCGTGTCTATGTTTAATGTGAAATATGAACTTTCCCTTCACGATGATTGCATACTTCGTGGCGATAGACTTGTGATACCCAAAGCTATGCAAAATTCTATCCTGAACATCGCCCACGAAGGTCATTTTTGTATGACTCTTACTAAACGCCGATTGAGGGAAGATTACTAGTGGCTTGCGATGGATCAACAAGATGAACTTCTTATCAAGGACTGCCATGTGTGTTCTGAAAGTGACAAATCATACAAAACTCACTATGCCCCATATGACACCTGTCAAATTTCCAGATCAACCATGGGAGAAACTACCATTTGATATTATGGTCCTTACGACCATGTACCCAACCACTTACGATATGTCATGGTACTTGTTGATTACCACTCAAAATGGGTTGAACTCATGTTCACCAGCAGTCCTACCACAGATACTGTTGTTGATTTTCTATCTAAAATATTTAGTCTTGAGGGACTCTCCCTTGAACTTGTAACTGATAACGGTGTGCTGTTTACTTCACACCAAATGAAAAAAAATCTTGTTCGAAAATCAGATTAAGCATACTTACTCATCCCTCTATTATGCAAGATCTAATTGTCTCGTTGAGTGTGCAAACCGCATGATAAAGGAAGGGTTGCAATGTGCTTTCTATTGAAGGGCGATCATGGCAGGTAGCGATCCGTGATCGACTGTTTACATATAGAACCACCCCACACTCCACTACTGGTATGTCACCATTTGAACTTTTACGAGGTAGGAAGCCTCGAACCCGCTTGAATATCTTGAAAAATTCAGTGTCAAAGTTTCAAACGTCATGTAAATTTGATTCAATTAAAGATTGTGTTTCTGAACATCAATCTAAGTCAAAGCAGTACACTGATGCTACACTTGGTGCCAAACCTCACAGATTCATGCCTGGTGATACTGTTAAGATCAAATTACCTAATTTGGTTAAGAAAGATCAATCAAAATTCTCTAAACCCTACACTGTTACCAAGGTTTCTGGCAATTGCATAACACTTAACAACAATAAGAAATGGAATTGCTCGAAACTCGTAAAAGTAAAAAAGACCACTGAAAAGTCAGTTGACACTGATGATTGCCATATGACCTATTTGACATGACACCTGCATCAAGTGATTTTTCTACCACCCAATCAAACCACTGTGACCGACCTGTTCGCAATAGGAAACCACCAATATGGCTAAATGACTACCACACTTGATGAGGGACTTTCAATTCAAACAACAGGGGATATGTTGTATCCTGCTCAGTGTATTTTAGTTGGACCGGAATGCGGTCAGTAGGTGTGACGTAATCGATCAATAAAAAAACTTTGCACTTGAATTCCTGCTTTATCAATTCAAGAATTATCTTACATTCATGAACGCCACACCAGACAATTTGACCTTCTCATCGAGACGTGATGCGACGTTTGTATCCCCCCCTCCCCCCTCCCTTTCCGATATCAGGCTGATTCAATTTCCGGTAAACACCGCGCTATCACATATATGCATTGTTACCATTCATTAAAATACAGTTCCTGAAATTCAAAATTTTGCAAATTTCAACCGAATTTAAAATGAAAAATGGAAGAAACGGGCTTGATGTAACGGAATTGTTAGATAAATGTTTTATCATGACCAAGTGCATGTTCTGTAATGTGTATCCGATTCGAGGTCGTGTTTACAATCGGATTTCAAAGGGCAAATATAGTTACCAGTTAACCTTTTACATAAAGAATTTATCGCACCCTCCACTTAATTTATAAACTGAATTGTTGAAAAAAATCATCGAAACATTTCAACAATATTATATCATGTGATATGGAGGATACATGAAGTTTTTCGCGTAACTGAAAGCCGTGAAAACTTAGATTTCCCCGTAGTCACGAATGATATATTTCTGGTATTTACTCGAAAATAAACGGACATTCTTTTCACCATATGTTTTGCGATGTTTTAACCGAAATTAATAGCAGTTATAAGAACCAAACAACCAAACACCATAATCTTATTTGAATATCAGTCTGAACATTGTGTATATTGCGCGTCACTTCCGGAGAAATATTTGAAGGCGAAAACAAATAGTTGCAAACTGTTCGTCCCGTGAGTTCCAATGTGTTCTATGTGCCAGCAGGCACATAGAACACATTGGAACTCCGGGGACGTGTTGTCAGATTGGTTTCAGATTTGGCACAGTGTTATTGTTTCTCATTCTTTTTATAAAGTCCGAAGTTTCCTTTTCTCCGTGTTCATCTCTACGAACGTTAGTAGGAACGCCGCGTCGTCCAAAGATCGGTACGGACTCTTTTTTTCACTTCGACGAATCTCCGCTTACGACTCGAAATCTTTAGTTTGCGTTGAATTTTGCGCACAGCTCTTTTTTTAGTTTTTCTCGCATACTAACCCCCCCCCCCCCCCGGTGTCATCCACTAACCACATGTCCTTCATTCTCCCATCCCACTTCCCCATTATACTCCCGGTGAATATAACGTCGCGTGAGAACCATAAGGTTCTTTATCTTATTTCCTACAAGTATCTGGGAATTTCATTGGTTCAAAGACGTCACATGCAGACTGCATATAAAACCATATACTGCCGGTCAACATCAATATTCGCTGACAGCTATGGGTAATCTCCCCTTTGTTCATTGATTATTCAAAATGGCGGCAGCCGATAAACGCTTCAAGTTGAAAGATTGAGTGTTGGAAGCCCACATTTGGTCTGAAGTGCAGGTTAGGCAACTTAAAAGGCTTCATATTCTGTGGATGTGTGTCATGTTACCTTCGAAATGAAACTGTTTGGTATGTATGAATTTGCCTTGTTACAGTTTATGGAGAGGCATTCTCCCATAAATTGTAACAAGGCAAAGACACGTGAACACATCGTGAGAATTCTCTCATTTAATTTTGATCGCTGTTATTATTAGTTCTGTGCATCAGTAGTATGTAATGTGGTTTTCACCTCCGGTTTGCCGGATCTCATTGCCGGATCTCATGTGACGTCATAGTCACGTGACCTAGTGGCGCCATGTTGTGTTGTCATGGTAACCCGCGTGAGCGGCCATGTTGTGACGTCATCTCCATGGTGATACGTGGTGTGAATGCGCATGTGCAGCGCGTGTTGTTAGGGTGATACGTGTTTCCGTCGTCCATTTTGTATACTGGAGGCCGCCATCTTGGTTTCTATGGTAGCACGTGATTGCTATGTTACCCAATTTTTCTGCAATGGGACGGGGGGTATGTTCCCAGGGTATGTTCGATTGAATAGGAGTATTTTCCCGATTCGTAGAATTGCCGCAAACAACCCAACAAGTTTTACTATTTCGAATTCTTTCAGAACCCTATTTAGGACCGCCATTCTTTTGGCTTATAATAGTAGCACGTAGTGCTATAGTACCAAGGGGTCCCCTGGGGGTGGTGTTCGATTGAACTAGAGTATATCTAATTACCCAAATAGACCCGACCACCCTTACAGACCACCAAAATCTCCACCAAACCACCAAACGGACATGTGAGTTGGGCATATAAAAATAACACGTTATTCTATAGTACCAAGGGGTACAGGGAGTATGTTCTGTTGAATAGGAGTACAGGACCTGATTTTCCCAGAATCCCATTTTAATGCCTATTGCATATGTTTCTCTATCACTAACAGTTTATCCAGTCCAAACTATCTCTGGTTCTCTCGTCCATCCAAGTCTTATAATCACCAGTGCTTGATTTCCCATAATGCAGTTATCTCCCTGGGGTATATCAAAAGCATTCCCAAACCCAATAAGCAATCGAGCAGTTACTGATAAACCATTGCTCAAATGGCTCGAATCCCATCGAGCAAATGAGCTTTAGAGTAATTGCTCGATCGAGTGACTCGGCATATTGCTCGAACGACTCGAATCCCATTGATCAAATGAGCCAATGAGCAATTGCTCATTCGAGTGATTCCTCGAACGACTCGACGCCTCATTTCAGAAAAAAGGGATTCCATAGCCACAGGCGTTTTCGAAAAAGGGATTCCCATTTGTGGAATCCCTTTTTCGAAAACGCCTGTGGCTATGGAATCCCTTTTTTCTGAAATGAGTTGTCAAGTCATTCGAGGAGTCACTCGATCGAGCAATTGCTCGCTAGCTCATTTGCTCGATGGGATTCGAGTCATTCAAGCAATAGTTGCGAGTCACTCGACATAAGACGGAATCCCACTTTTGGAATCCCTTTTTGGAATCCCATTTGTGGAATATATTTTCGAAAACGCCTGTGGCTATGGAATCCCTTTTTCTGAAATGAGTCGTCGAGTCATTCGAGGAGTCACTCAATCGAGCAATTGCTCGATAGCTCATTTGCTCGATGGGATTTGAGTCATTCGAGCAATAGTTGCGATTCACTCGACATAAGACGGAATTCCACTTTTGGAATCCCTTTTTGGAATCCCATTTGTGGAATCCCTTTTTCGAAAACGCCTGTGGCTATGGAATCCCTTTTTCTGAAATGAGTCGTCGAATCGTTTGAGGAGTCACTCGAATGAGCAATTGCTCGTTGGCTCATTTGCTCGATGGGAGTCGAGTCGTTCGAGCAATATGCCGAGTCACTCGATCGAGCAATTACTCTAAAGCTCATTTGCTCGATGGGATTGAAGTCATTCAAGCAATGGTTTATCAGTAACTGCTCGATTGCTTATTGGGTTTGGGAATGCTTTTGATATACACAAGGGAGATAACTGCATTATGGGAAATCAAACACTGGTGATTATAAGACTTGGACGAGAGAACCAGAGATAGTTTGGACTAGATAGACTGTTAGTGATAGAGAAACATATGCAATAGGCATTAAAAATGGGATTCTGGGAAAATCAGGTCCTGTACTCCTATTCAACAGAACATACCTCCTGTACCCCTTCGTACTATAGAATAACGTGTTATTTTTATATGCTCAAAATGGGGCTTCACATGTCCGTTTGGTGGAGATTTTGGTGGTCTGTAAGGGTGGTCGGGTCTATTTGGGTAATAAGATATACTCTAGTTCAATCGAACCCCCCCCCCCCCCCCAGGGGACCCCTTGGTACTATAGCACTACGTGCTACTATTATAAGCCAAAAGAATGGCGGTCCTAAATAGGGTTCTGAAAGAATTCGAAATAGTAAAACTTGTCGGGTTGTTTGTGGTAATTCTACGAATCGGGAAAATACTCCTATTCAATCGAACATACCCTCCGAACATACCCCGTCCCATTGCAGAAAAATTGGGTAACATAGCAATCACGTGCTACCATAGAAACCAAGATGGCGGCCTCCAGTATACAAAATGGACGACGGAAACACGTATCACCCTAACAACACGCCCTGCGCACTCACACCACGTATCACAAAGGGAGATGACGTCACAACATGGTCGATCACGCGGGTTACCATGACAACACAACATGGCGCCACTAGGTCACGTGACTATGACGTCACATGATATCCGGCAAACCGGAGGTGAAAACCACATTACATACTACTTGCATCGATGCAGCATTCGGTAAGATATATTCGTTACATGGTTTGTTGGTGGCCTAATATGGTATATATGGTGTCAGTTAATTCCATATTGGACTCGAGCTTCGCTCTCGTCCAATATAAAATTAACTGACACCATATCTAAGATATTGGGCCACCAACAAACTGTGTAACTAATAATTTTCCAGTGGAAAATAGAATCCTATGGTTCTCACCCAACGATATCAGTGTACTGGCGAAGTGATTATTCTCAACTGACATTCCTGATTTGAGACATGGACATGCACCGACATGAACTACAGATAAGTCAGTTTCCATTGAATTTTGTATAAAACTCTCTTCTTTTTTCAACACCCAGTCCTTACTTATCACCATCATTAATTCCTCACCACAAAAAAAGATATGAACAAAGATAGAGTTGCCCCCCTTGATGCGTTGCTTGGCCCTACTGTTTTGCTTTCATCGAAATATTCACAGTTATTCTTTGAACGCAATCAGGAATATTTGCGTTTCTATAGGCATAGTGGAGAAGTTTAAATCAGTTTTATACGATGGGGAATTAACGAGTGCAATCAGTAATGATGGGGTGGATGAAGGAGAAGAAAGAAAAGAGTTGTACAGACAATTTATCGGCAACTAGGATTCCGACTCGAAAGTGGAGATTCGTCGAAGTGAGAGAAGCGGGAGAGGTAGTTAGCTATCCCCATTGGAGAAGCCAAGACGTTCGGATAGCTAAAGTAGGTGTTGGAGAAGAGGAACTTTCGAACTTTGTGAAAAGAATGAGAAACAATAACACTGTCAGAAGATTATAACGTATCTGAGAATGCTTGAAATTATTTCTTTCGCTTTAATAAATAAAGAGATTAGCACTTGCTTAGTTTATATCGGTTCTGATATCAGCCATCGGTAACATCACATCAGTATTTGACGTCGGTGATATGAAGTTACCTTGAGCCGATATCGCTGCCGCTATGAAACTTCCCAATTGATAACATTAAAATATTTCACATATTTATATCCCTTAAATTATTCAAGTAATTATGTAAATGAATGACGCCAGAGAGGTGGATTGTTTCTGAGATTCCGCCCTCTATTTGGCACTTTTGCACTGTAAAATTATAAACTGAAAGCGTGCTTTGAAACCAATGCAATGTAAATTGAAGACGTATTTTAAGAAAAATGAAATTAGCAGTAGACTATCTGGATAACATAATTTAAATTTTATTTTTGGCCAGTGAGTTACCCTTAGGATATACGACGCACTACCGACGCATCTAATTTAATTCCAAATAAGACTCGAGTTTAATTCATAATTCGTCTGTTGCGCTTAACGTCGCATTTAATTCAACACGAATCTAAATGTTTTAATAAAAGAGCTCAATGTTTTAGCGAGATGTCAACAGCTGAATGTTATTTGGCCTACTATTACTTATACCCCCTCCCCCGGTCCATTCGATAGAGTGACAAGCCCGAGTTGCTCTCAACGACGATTTGCCCCGTACCCATTTTAACATACCGCGGTGTGATTTCCACCCCTTCCCCATCCCGTTGAATTTATTTTTCATATGTGGTTTTATATTTTAAGTCTTTCATATACGCGTAAACGTAAACGCCTAAACCGACACTTCCCTACGTGGCCTCGCTGCTATGTCGGCAATAACCCCCCCCCCCCCCCCCCAACATAAAAAAAAACCAAAAAACAAAAAAAAAACTTATGAAATACTCGATTGCCGCAGTTTCGTACCGCGTGAGATAACTCGATCGGCTGTCAAAAACTCGTATTATGCGAGATAACTCTATCTGAATGACCACGTGTTGGAAAAAAATGGCGGGTATATCAAAACGGCAAATAATATTATTCATAATAAACAGACTGCAATGTGCCCGAAGGCGCACTTCTGTTGTTTGGCACCAGCTCCTAATTTTACTGAGAAGGAAGGAAGCAAGGCGACGGCAAATGTTGTTGCTCCTGTCATTACTTGAGAGCAGAAGGAGAGTTCGGGGATGTCGGCGTTTGACACGACACGGTGGTTGGCTGGATCAGTTGTTGGGCAGTTCCACAGACCAGTAATTCAAAAATACATTTAGGGTGAGTAGGGGGACATTTAACTACATCCTCGAGAATGTGAGATGTTCTTTGGAGAGAGAGATAACATCAGAAGTACCAATATCACCAGAAGAGAGGTTGACAATTGTCCTTTATCGTCTCGCCAGAGGCGACTATTTCTATACAATAGGAGAGCTTACCGGATACGGCAGGTCAACTGTAGGTTCAATATAGCACGAAGTAAACAGCGCATTGGTTGATTGTTTGTGGGAAGAGCACATCACCTCACATCAACCCAAAGACGTGGATAGTTTAAAAAAACAAAATGTATGAAATGGAAGAAGCGTGGCAATTCCCTTACGCTTGGGCGGCTGTCGACGGTTGCCACATCCCAATCAAATGCCCGGATGGAGGGGCGGAAGCGCGGAAGGAATACTATAATTTCAAGAACTTCTATTCTATAGTTCTCATGGCGATGGTGGATGCAAAGTATAGATTTGTGTGGGCTGCCTGTGGTTATCCGGGTAACAGTAATGATTCAATTATTTTTCAGTCTACAGACATATACAAGAAGCTGGATGAGGGAAATTTATACCCAGTTACTATGAATAAAATTGGAGAAACCCCTGTAGTCCCTGTGATCTTAGGTGACTCGGCATTCCCTTTCAAACCATGGCTTTTGAAACCATATGGAAATGCAAATTTGACAGATGAACGAACAATCGAACTTCAATTACAGACTAAGCAGAGCTAGGATGGTGATTGAATGTGCGTTTGGTTATTTAAAAGGACGATCGCGTGCGATAATGAGGTAAAACGAATCGTCTCCAGGAAGAATAAAATATGCAGTTTTAGCCGCTGTTGTAATACATAATGTATGCATAGCACGGGGAGACACGATATTTAAGAAGTTTGATCTCTCAGTTGACCCTACAACAAATGAACGACGGCCACGGGAGGAGATACGGTCTTTGCTAAATATGATAGAACAACGGGCGGGCCCCGAGAGGAGGAATGTTCACGCAGCCACTGTCAGACAAGCCATTTCTGCAAAGTTATTAAAAGAGAAGTCGCACGCTGAGGTGCTGAGTGCAGATATTGGGCATAAATAAACACAATCGATTCAGTGACTGAATGATCAAGATAAACTTTCTGTATGTGATCTTGTTTTATGAATAGTCCATCAATAAAACCCGTGTTTTACTCTTTGTTGCAAGATTTAGACCCTTTCAGCAGAATGGGGTATAGGGATGCCGGCCCAGTTAGTTTGAATAACACAGTGTTCATTGGAGATGTTGGATGGTCCTAGCAGAATGAGGTTCTGATGATAGTCCACTATATATCTCCGAATTGACCCTCTGGAAACTTGATTCTGCGAATGACAGGTATTGGGGCTTAGTTAACTGGAGCAAAAATGGTGGGTTATTTTTTGCAGGACTTAGTCAGAAATATGGCTTGTTGTTCGCTTTCTGCAGAATGGCAACAGGCCATATTTTTAACTAGATTCTACTAATACAGGCCACTTACCGTGAGCATTGCTGTGAATAAAGATAAAGAAGGAGAATTGCCACGAAGCCCGTGTCCAGTGTCGCTTTTAGGTTGCATTATGGTAACTGGGTGTGAGATTAGTACAGAAGACACTTCAGCGAGAGAACAGATACCGATATATGCATGTCCGATATCAAAATGGATGGTGAGCTTATTTCGATCTTTCAATATACATCAGTGGAAAGATATTTTAACACCTTTGAAAAAAACAGTTCTGGTGGTCTTTTCACTCGGCAAGTGAAAATCCAAACATACGAATAGAGTTAAATAGCTGGAGTTTAATTGCCTTCGACCGGATAGTTTAGTTTTTCAGATGTTATCAGTATTAGGCAATATCCGTTGTTACTCCATCAATGTGGCTTCTGTTCTAAGCCCGCAAACATGCAGTGGCGGCCAGTGGCGCAGCTAGGGTCTTAATTGTAGGGGGGGGGGGGGGTAGGCACCAGGGGCGCGTCTTTGTTTGGGAGGACCACCGATGTAGTTGGAAAAGGGTAGCTTTGCCAAAGGGGCACTACAATTTGGGCAAGAATTTCTATAGATTTTACCCCAAACAGCTGTATGTAGGTCATTATACCTAGTGTAGCAACAAAATAGTAATGATAAACAAAAGGCATTCAACTTCATAAACCATCGAATAATATTTTCAAATAAAAGTGGGCCTTCCAAAGTTTAGTTATCCTGACAACTGCGGCAGCATTGCCCGGCAAGCATCCGTCTCTGGCTGAGCTGCTAATTATTACAAGTTATGCTAAGAGGGTGATTGCTGTTAACGGCCAGTGTTGGTCATCTGCGGTTCGTAATATCAAGCATATCACGACCTGTGTTCCATACCGTCCCAAGTGCAATGAAATTTCATTGCACTTAAGACGGTATGGAACTCGGATCACGATATATCAAACGGTTGTCAGGATTATTGCTTCCGAGGCATGGGAGTCGCTATACTTGGAGATACTCCTAGTACTTGAAGTGTCATTAATTTAGACAATTTATTCTGGAATCTGAAGGAGCTAATCCTTGAGACAGACTACATGAATCACGTTATTTACACAAGGCATTTGAAAACTGACATGGTATCTTAGAGGTTTTGTGAGTGGGGTGCACCTAGGGGGGCACATGGTTCTAGCAGGGGGCCCGTGCCCCCTCCAGCCCCCCCCCCCCCACCCCCTGGCTACGCCACTGGTGGCGACACCAGGATTCGGTAAATGGGGGGGGGGGGGGGGGTATGTAAGAATAAGAGGGGCTCAAGTTCAGATGCTTTTGGCATTTCCCGAGGACTGCAGGCCCGAGCGAACATGTACCTGATATCACGATCTTATTGATGGATAAGAATAGACAGAACGAACTTTATTTTTTTCACTAGTTTCAATTTTTTTCCACTAGTTTCAATTTTGTCAAAAATCACAATTTCTCAACCAGTTCGATCAAAGCTGGAAGAAAGTAGGTTGGTTCGAGTGTTGGCTGGAGGTATCTCTGTCGGACTCAGTGAAAGCATTATATTGGCTGAATGGTTGTTGTGGATAACATTCGCTAAAAGTCTGCTGACTGGTGCTGGCATGAGCAAAATCATATTGGGAACAAGGTTGCTGAGACATTGTCGGCTGTTGATATGGCTGTTGGTGCGTTTTACTATTCGTGGTCATTAATAGCTTTACCATTTCAAGTTCATGTTTCCGTGACTCCTTGAACTCCTCTTTGAAAAAATCGATCATCTTATCCATAGGATCATCTTTCATCGACTCTTTCATCAAATCAATAGCTTCAGCCAATGTAGACTTTTTTCTCTTCTTTTTTTCTCGAGTCGGGGTGAATATTTCTTCATCACTTGCAGGCCTTTCAAATGAATCCACAGAAGACCCCGGTTCAATAACCAGATCAGTGTTGCAGGAATCCCTCGACTGAACTATTGGCAATAATTGCCGAAACCAGTCACCATACCCACGTTCATCTTGGAAACGTTTGATTCCACTAGCAGTTTTTATGGTCATTGATGCTGATTTACACAAACTTATACATTTTTTGAAACGGGTTCGTAACTGTTCAACTGAAAACCCAATATCTGGATGTCGCACTTTAAGCTCCGCGAGCACCTTTGCATAAATTTCACCGTTTCTTTGTTTTTTCGTATTCATGAATACTAGTTTCTGTGTCACATTCTTATCCCCGCAAACTATATCGATAAGGTCCTTCAACTGCTCCTCTGCCCACGTGCATTTCCTCCCTCTCTGTCCTTGCTTCCTTTTCCATGGGTAATATTGACTTCTTCTTCCGATTCTGAAGATGATTCCCTGAAATGTAACAACGTGACAATGAATTTTTGGTAAACTGAATATGGATCAAGCATGGGTTGGGTATATCGGGTTTACGAGTACAGTTTTTTTGGACATGAGAATACTCCATCGACATCATATTCAAATGAACACTTCAGCTAATTATATAAAAATGGAACACCTTTCAAATGCAAAAATGTATAATAAAAGTAAGATTGAAGTTTCATGTGAAATAAACACAAAGTTGGGCACTCTTTAAATGAAGCACATATCCCATGTGTAATGGCTTAATTTAACTCACCAACACAGCAAAGCACAAGGCCTCTAGTATTTGGCACATTACACAATACAAACATCATAAAAATGACATGTTGTGTACGGGGGAGGGGGGGAGGTCGTAGGTACGGAATACTTCAAGATCTACACAAAATTTTTGATTATATATGTCATTATATACTCTGCGTAGTGATATTGGCATATAGCCCAAGAACATTAGGTTTCACTAGGGAAAAAAATCGGAGAAAGCTGATTTTTTCAGGGAATGTCGAGTACATGTCACTGAACGATTAGACAAAAGTCTCCTAAAATCCCAGTTGAGCTTTTTTTTCTACAGCCTTTTTTCGAAAACGCGTTTGAAAAAAATAAAAAAAAATCGCACGAACTTTGTAACCTCGAATTGATCCAACTGTATTTTTTGTTTACGCGTATTTCGAGCTACATAATGTCTAATATACATTTACCTAGAGGAAAATGTGCATTCTGTGACAATTTCTGCGAAAAATTATTGAAAATTCACAAAAAAGTATCGGATTTACGCAAAAAATGACGATTTTCCTAACGGATTTGCCCAAAGGGTCGTAGTACAGAACGGGATGTTAGTTGGACAGACGATAAAAAATCCACCACCATTTGAAGACTTTTATCATTGCTTACAAAATAGACATTATGGAAGACCCCCTCTGCTCCTGGCCGAGTTCCCCTTTTGGCATAAAATTCGTCAGCATGAGAACTCAACTATTTTCGGGCTTGGGACCGAACAGACACGTCTGTGTCTGGCAGCATTAGATCAATAAATAATATTTACAGAATGTACAAAAATCAATAAATAATATTTACAGAATGTACAAATCAATCAACATGGATTAAGTTACATTGACTATTATCAACACTATATACAGAAATGACATGACCTATATACATATTATTCATCGAACTCAGAAATTTCCGACAGGACAGTGTTTCTGTGGTTGTTACAAGAATCCGAACTGCAATTACACAAACCTGAGCAAGAGAGTCCTGCCTTCTTACACCCACACCTTTTTGTACAAGCACTCTTGCAACCACAACTGATCAAATTCAGTAGGTTATCGGGGGCACATGGCTTTGTGGCTGCAGTCGGTACAAGAAGTCCATTGTCTAGCGACCACCCCCAATCCGTCGGAGGAAGCGAAGTGCCCAGCCATTGTTGGACCTGGAGATAACATCTGTAGACATGTTGTTGTGCAGCATCGCTGCTTGGTGGGAGTGAGGCTAGGTCGATGGGTTTATTCAGTTTAGATTTTGCTACATAACGCTTGTAAGTGACATATCTATATTGGTCGAGAGAGGAAACAGTTTTACTCCCGTATAAGATCAGGAGAAGTTGTTCCCCGGCAGCGGCTACTGCACTTGGTGTACTGTCATCCGCCAAAATTGTGTTGACATACTGTTGTGAGTCGCTAGTAACATCGGAGACAATTGTACTGAATACTTTCTTCTTACCAACTCGAAAGAGTGCAGAAGTAGTGTCACAACCACTTATAGAATGTGCTACAAGGAGGTTGCTTCTATGGTCACCCATTTTGGTTGCTATTTCACTAACTGAAACTAGTAAGTTTGGGGTAATGGAATACATCATGTGAATATTACATCCCGGTTGAACTCGAGAGGTAAGAATGACTAACAAGTCTGTGTCTGTTCCCACAACGACAACATTGTTGTCATCTTGAGCGATGTCAAGTGCAGTTTCGGCTATCAGTACATCAGCATCAGCCTCGGCCTGCTTGGACTGAATATTGATAGCAGATAGCTCCTGCATTAGAAGATCGATCAGTTGGGTTTTGTTCTTGGCATTTGCAAGGAAATCGGATTGGGGTGTGGTGGCTGGTAACTCGGGTGATATATTGATATCAATGGAATACCTGTCTTTAGATCTACGGACTTGTTCCATGCCCTTTGTCGACATTGTACAAGCATAACCATCAAAAACAACCACGACGTTCGCCCCAAAATGTCTCACTAGATAATTGGAATATGATGTACATATGTCCTTATATGACGACTGTTTAGGCCATACAACTGCCCTCAATAAAAATCCACCATCTACAACAAAACAGAGAATGTTCTGGGATTTTAGTTTGCTCGGAACCGTATGTTTTGAGGATCTTACCGAGCGTGCTTTTCTGTGTCTTCCTCATTCTAGCAGAATCAAACAATGCTGGTGGTTTCGGGGCGAGTTCATATTTGAGATACTCTTCCATCTCTGCTTGTGACTGAATAACACATGTGATGCGGTTGAACAGAATTGTGGGGTCAATCACTACCTTACTTCCACGGACTTTGATGCTATTTGCCATCGATGCGAAAGACTTCACAGTGTCAACACGTCGTAGTTTGATGCTGTTGAACGTTTTGCTTACAACATTCGATACGCAACATTCACCAATTTTGCGAACTTGGTCACAGTTCACAGTTTCGTCGGCCACAAGCCCGGTCGCTATAGAGACTAATTGTAGCGGATCTCTATTCTGAAAGGGGGAATGCACTCTGAGCCAGTTCAATAATTTGGTGATATCATTGGCATCAGTCAATTGTGAACTTTGACGGAGATCCCGATGTTGTTCGCCATGACCAGTGTGAACATGAACAAAATTTTCGAGAGCATTACATATCGGAAGGCAAAGAGGTAGTCCATGTACCCATTTCGCAACAGTGCTATCGGTTATTCCCCTGCCATGTGTGAGACCACCAGGGAGCTTGAACATTCTCATTAAACACTGCTCTATGGTCTGATCAGAATATATCCCGTCCCAGAATTTATCTGAGCGCCTTATGGTAAAGTAACCTTTCTCAGTGAACAACTTCAAATCATCCTGTTGCATTATTTCTGTTAGCTCATTCATCTGCTGCAAATAGAGATGAGAACTTTTTGCGTATGCAAAATGACCACCTGCGTGAAATACTGGAATCATATTGCGAACACAATATGTGTGGAGTTCCCAGTCGCCTGTGCGCTCTGCTCTCAAGAACAACTGGAGAAGACCTATTTGCTCGTAGTATTGTACCCAAAGCTTTCCTGTGCGTCCTACGGACGCATTCTGGAGCAGTTCGTGTCATTTTGACAGTAGATGGTTGACACTTTCTTGATTGACAGCGTCAGCTGTTGTACAGTCACCTCTGGCAAGTCCACAGAATATTTCATTGACTTCTGTGCAGTCTATGTTATCTAGTGTTCGGCTTTCTTCAAACACAAGTTTTGTAATGGCAATTTGTGTTAGCAAATGGGCACGAACTGCTCTTGAATATGCATGACCACTGATCAAATGATGGATTGACCCACCAGCATAATCAGTCCCCCAAAGTTCATCCAAGCCGCTACCAGCCATGATCGAACCAATTGCCCCTAAATATGACATAATCATATGGAAGCCGCCGAGTCTAACGAAAATTTTTGTCAACTTATCTGACGAAGACACAATCTCCACTGCTTTGATATAAAGTGGTTGGTCAAACGTCACTGGACAAACGTTCAGTCCCTGTTTCTCACATTCAGTTTGTGCAAACATGAGAGCAGTGTAAATTGTGCTCGGGTTGGATGGATCAAAATTAATAAAGGGAAGTATCTCGACATCACTTGTTTCATAATCATCTGATGATGTGACAATGTGCATATATCCAGCCCAAGATGGGCGAGGTACTCTCAGTACATGCGTCAAAGACCAAAGACTGTCGATTGTTTTTGCGAGTTTCAAATTTTTCGGATCAGATTCACCCAAAGTTGATAAATCCTTCATCACAATTTCGTCAAGACCCGATTTGCTTGGCTTACTGTAACCTTTCAAAGGGATGTACCCGAATTCACCAGAGCCAATATTCGAATGATCACCAGTTAGTCGTTTTATCGGAGACTCTTCTGTGTGATCTCTGCTTGGAGTTATACAGGCGATGCCTCCCATACTATGGAAAGTATTCTTGCCATCTAGCGTGCGCACATTACAATCGGCGTTATCGAAAACGAATTGTGTGAAGTTCGCAAGTCTAGGCGACGGACCTTTGCTTATCATGACAGAATGAACGTATTGTTGAACTTCCCGGTAGCTAGAAGCAGGGACCAGCCTAGGAGGGAATTTTAGGGAGACTTCAAGTCTCCCTCCAGAAAAAATAGGGAGACTGCAGAGTCATGTAGGGAGACTTCATAGGCAAGTGGGGAAAATTAAGAATATTCATGTACCACCCCCGCTGCCCCTTCATATTTTCAATTTAGGGTCCTCCATTAACGTACAAATAATCCAGGTCCAGTTGTCTATGATGCATCTGTGCCAGGTTAAAAAATCACAATGTAATTATTGACTGAAAATCCCCCCCCCCCCCCCACTGCTACCTTCTCCTTCATGACCCCTCACCTCTTCTTCGTGCCAATCCCCCATCACCCTCCTGTGGTTGCCTTTCAACAAAGTCTACTAAGCTAATTTCCTAAGTCTGAAAGTGTGAACAGGACCAGATGTAAGAAGGTTGCTTGGGAGGTACTTTGTTAGTTAATAAACAAAATACATTCTGGGGTCGAGTATTTTGTAAAAGAAATGTCATTCCGCATCATTTTTATGGCATTCCGGTGTCATTCCGCGTCATTTCATGTCATTCCGATGTTTAGGAGGACCCTTTTTCAAGATCGTCCACATGCACACTTGTGTCCTGTACAAAGCTTTTCTTGACATCTAAAAGCTTTTTTTCATGTGTTTCAATTCCATTCGTGTTTTTTCTGGGAATAGACAGCCCAACAGTTAACAGTCGTCAGCAAATCGAAATGAAAATAATGTGTTATAAAATACGTCCGTTGTGTATACATTTTCGGCATCCTAAGCGACGTAACCTACTTTCAAACTGGGTTGTTTGTTGAGTCGCGTAAGTCACCTATTTTCGTTTCGACACTTGAAGCTCCGACTGGAACGCAACAAAATAGAAATAAAAAAATCCGCCAAAAGCGACAATGGACAATTACTTGTCGTGTGATTTCAAATAAATGGACGTTTATTTGACAAATTAAAATGCCCATTTATCACACTCGAGCACATTCGATTTTTGAAAATACTCGTTTTCATGTAAACCTCGCATCACTCAGTTCAGCCTTTTCTCATTTTGGCCAACTTTTAGAGGGCGACTTGTAATCGCCCCGACTATTTTTCTAGGCGACTTTGGGCTTAGAAGGGCGACTTAATCGCCCTAGTCGCCCTCACGGCTGGTCCCTGGCTAGAAGAGAACATTAGTCCATTCAGAATGTCGATCAATTCCCGAGATGCGAATTTCCTATGTATGTAAACTGCTACCGACAATAATACTGGTGACAAGAATGAACGGGGCCGACAAGAACTTATTAGAGACTGACCTATGGCTGTCACGCGTCTCTGGTTGGCTTGGATGTTTTGCCCACGCTGCGACGGAGCAACAATCCCTTGTAACAAGGTTTGGAGTGTATCGGGTAGTAGATCACTAGATACAGATAACGAATCGAGTTTGGGATAAACGTCACACTCGTAAATGGCTGACCGAATATCATCGCGGACTATAGCCGTTGCTTTCTTGACGATGCGCATACGTTCATCAGTTTCATTGGTACATTTGTCTGAGTACCACGAATCATATAGTATTTTGTCTGATGAATCTCTGAATGTGACAACATTTTTCGGGGACCTCAGTGTTGTAATAGAGATTCTACTACCGAAATGCTCAAGCAGTTTGGTTTTAAGATGTTTAATTGTGTAACCGACTTCGTCACCAAGATACGATTCAAACGTCTCTGCCAATTCGCTCAAGGAAAACTGACACTCATCGCTGTTCTCCATAAAGGTACACAATTCATGGAATGCAAGTGCTTTCTTGTCTGCAACAGGCCTACCCCGTGAAAGAGTTCGCTCAGGCTTATCTCTGACAAATCCTGTCCAGCAATCATGGTGATACCGACCTTCCTCGGCCACCAGATCGATAGCACGACCGATCCGAGTAAGTACAGACTCACCCCATTCATCACTACGTTTCAAACAACGGGTTCTGATACTATCAACAAATGTCAATGTTTCAACGGTGTGGACTTCTCTTCTACGTTGGACGGGTATATGAGTTTGTTTGTCGGCGGATTCTCCACAGAACAGACAATGGAGTTTAAAATTGAAAGCATCTTGATCAGAGCGCAATTTTTTTGTCATAGATGGACCAGCTTCGTCAGATTCAGCTGCATCTAGAGACATTCTCTTACTTTTTCTTACAGAGCTTTCCCGTGTATAATTCTTGTAGCAGAATTTGTGAATTTTCTCACCAACTGTGGGTTTCTTCGAACCGGCAAAAAGATTATCGCCAAGTTCGACGCTTACAGTAACCAACTTTTCTATACCCCGCTCACCAAGTGTAGTTATTCCGGACGAGCCGGTCAACTCATCGTTACATTTGATACATTTATCCATTGCCAAAGTCACAACAGAAAAAAGATGATAGACACAATAAACTCAAGTACAATACCACAGAACAGATATCAATGTGCGGACCTGCTTCGTTGTCACCGTAAGGTATCAACAGGTAACGCTAAGTGATATGCCAACAACATAACTGATCAGTTCTACAAATAACACAAGACTCTAATAATCAACAACAGGCAAAATTACATATATATCTATCAAGGGATCATTGGTTTCAATATCTAGGCATCAAATGCGGAGTGTCCAATACTGAACAGAGCAAATTGTGCAATGGACAGACCTGGAATGCGGAATTAAACAGCGTTTCCTGATGAAAGTCGTTCAAGGCTATTTTGCATCAAATTAAAGAGCGTTGTCTGTACAATACAAATTTGTTTATGAGTACACATCAAGGGTGTGCACACATTACATGCCAATGCATCTTGAGTGTAGGCGAACACCACATTATGTGATTTAATCGAACATGGAAATTGAAACAATGATGCTATAATACGGTATTTGAATGAGAAAAGTCGATGCCGTTTGAATTTGAGTTTAGGGGGTATGGTTAATATTTCACACGTTTCACCAGTTCATTATGGAATAAATGACTATTGTTATATATCATTATAAAGCCATTGCTTTTCTGCAATTTTTGATATATAATTTAACTCCCAAAGTAGTCGTAGATTTGATTTAATGGACGTTGTGTACCGTTGTGTGTATGAAAACAATAAATTTTTTTTCGTAATTTTGTACATTTTCGTGAATATTTCACCATTGAGTGTGAGGATTGGTGCAAAGTTGGCATTTTCTGTTGGGGATATGTATTCTCAATATCATTCAGCACGATATTTATGATTCTCACCCTACCAAGGCGAATAAGAATGAGAAATATGGAGCTGGGTCGAATTTTTTTAAAAAAATTTTTTTTCATCAAAAATACGCTATAACTAAAAAAGCTCAACTCGGATTCGCGGGGACTTTTCACACTTTATCCGCAATGTGTGTCCCAGAAACATATAAAAAATCAGCTTTCTCCGATTTTTTTCCTTACTTTCTCATTTTTATGTCTAATGTGCCTGGACTAATATATAACAGACTGTACTGGCATATTTGCCTACCACTGTCACCAAAACCATTAATTGCGGCACTTCAAAGACCGGTGTGACAGGAATGATAGTCCGTAGGAACGTTAGTCCCTCTGGACTATTATACCGCGGAATTATAGTCCTAGGTCTAACATTTCTAGGAATAGTAGTCCGGCGGACTACTATTCCTAGAAATGTTAGACCTAGGACTATAATTCCGCGGAATAATAGTCCAGAGGGACTAATTTTCCTACGGACTATCATTCCTGTTACACCGGGACGTTTTGTTGAGATGAAATTAGGTGAAATTTGTCCATAAAACTATAAAAAAAATCGCATTTAAGGAACGTTCACAGTGTTGAAGGTTCGTGTAAATAATACACAAGTCTATAAAAACTCACCCGACAACATCATCTTCCGTTCCAAAGTGTCCATTTTCAGTGAAAAAGATGTTGAAATTTATTGCAAAACGTTTCTGTTTGTTTTGGGGGAAGACCACAAAAAGACGTGACGTTTTTCTGGATTCTCCAGTTTCAATCGGAATTCCCTTATTAGCATACATTATACAGTTTATTTACATATCTCCGAAATAAATTCGAGTCGTCTATGATACGTCGTCTATCCCAAACACCTATTTCAGACGCATTATGAATTAGATCCGTGTTACCAACACGGATTATGCGTCGGTAGTGCGTCTAGACGGATTTATTTGGGATATACGACGTATTATCGTCGAATTTAATTCAAAAAATTGAATTAGATCCGTCGGTAGTACGTCGTATATCCCGAGGGTTACAGGCTGATGGATTGGGGTAAATTACCATAGAAATGATGGGATACTGCGGCTTCGGAAAATTTTCTATTCTTTTAGATATTTTTTACACGGAATTGTTCCGAGGTATGTAACTAAAAAATGAGATTTGAGGCCAAATAAAAAATATATTTGGTTCTTGGAAATTAAATTTTCAGATCAATGAGGGTGAGTGGGTTTTATTTTTTATTCTTTTGTTTGACAACTGGTAGCGCGCTAAATTATGTTTGGTCGGAAAAATTTGTTCACATATTTTCTTGCCTTGTTAAAATTTATGGGAGAGTTCCTAAAGGCACTCTCCCATAAATTTTTAGAAAGCAAATCCAGACATGATAAATAATTTAATTTCACAAATAAAATAAAACACACCCACAGAATCGTGTTCAGTTATATTTATGCACCTTTCTCGAAAAATAAATGTCTCTCCATAATATTTGACCTGTTCTTTGCTGAGCAGCGCAAACTGGTTGCTTACAAAACAAGAATCATAAACAGACACTTTATTTTAAATATGCTTTTTTGAAAACATGTGAAAATAAGTATACACCGATCAAAAGGGAAATTGTTTTAAAGTATCACGATTTCAAATTTTGAAAGACACTGCATGCCAATAAAAATGTTCAATGAGAGAGTTCAATTCCAATGAGGGATTGCCTGAGAACGAAAGTATTTTTTAGCCTAAATATATAATTTTTTTCATATTTTAGAAATCGGGCTGCATGATATTCTAAACTGAATACCGGTTTCGGTATAAAAAAAAACCCGCGGTATACCGGTATATCGAAAGACTGTCCAGATACCTGAATACACGTACCATAATTGGGACTTGAACGATCATTGTGGAACGAATTAGCATGAATTGATGATGCAGTTCTAATAACCCTTTACAAAACGCAGACGATATCAAAATTTATTATTTTCAATATTAGTTTATCGAATATTTCAATAAATTTCAACAAAACAATATCATGTGACCCCTCACTGGATCGAGCTAAACGTGCTCGTTCCAATGAGGGTCACATGATATGGTTTTGTTGAATTTTTTTTAAATTGCTGAATTTGTATATTACGCGGGCGGATGCGGCAGATGTGGCAGATTCGTTGGGTAAAGGGATAATATTATTAACTGGGGACTACAGTTAAAACTCAAGACATCTTTAAATTTATTGAATTGTGGCTAAATAAATAATGACGATAAATCGATATTTTTGTAATTACACCGGTATTCATTCGATAGTAGTTTGTATACCGGTATATATCAGTTTATGGATATACCATGCAGACCTAGGGAATGACATGTTCCTTGGGTAGATAGGTAGGTGGACAAAGGAAAAAAGTATGTTTTTGTGACTTCGCGGTGGCTAAAAATAGCTGGTTTTGGGTGGATTTTTATGCAGTTTTCGATGGTTTGCATTTAACAGTGAATTATTCCTCCCACATACTTGTTTAATAATACTTTGTAGGATAGTTTCGTCTGAGTTAGTGGACTTAGAAAATGTAATAAATGTCTCGGGTTAGATAAATAGGTTTGACATTATTTGTGTTTGAAGAGAGTGTATGGCATGTCATTTTTGGAAATGGCAGGAAAACTGTGGAGCACAGTTTTTTTCTACAGTGCCAACACTTAAACCAAGGATCCATACTATAAAACATTTACAGTTGTATTTTTCAGAATTGTATTTTCTAGTTATGGAAATAACAACTTGAAATGAAACATTTACATTTTCAAAGAGGTGGTAATTTGCCAGTTAGAAAATTGCCATATTTTTGAAACTGCTAATGATTCATTTCCGTCATTTATGTTCATTTGTAGAAAATACAATTCGGGAAAATATTGGTCCTGGCAGGAAGCTCGTTACTTGTTGGATGAGTTGTAAATACACCATTTAAAAACAACTATTGTTATATCTGGTTAATTTGTAATTGTCACTGATAGGTAGCAGATAGCCAATGGTATTTCAGCAGAACTGAAGAGGTAATAAGTGGAGAATCCTGAAAAATTTGTTAGTGTAGCCTAATTTCGTAACTCTCTATATTTGCGTTAAGTTTCGAAAACTCATTACAATCAAGTACTGCACTTTGTAAATGCTGGGCATCGTATTAATGAAATGTATCTGCTTTTATGAGTAATTTGATTATTGTAGATCACTATAAAATTGCATTCATGGTGCGAACATTGCCAGCTTGATCATTGTTTCCATGTCTGTAAGTCGCCCACCCGTCCTTAAACTTGCCCCGCCCCCATTGATATCAAGGGCACCACTCCCCCCCCCCCCCCCTTCATGGCATTAGTGGATGTAACTGCTCTTTTTTCTTTTTTATTCTGTTTAGTAGTGCCATTGTAAGGTACTGAATAGGCCATGACGCAGGTAGTGAAAGTCAATACTGTGCCATCCGTGGCCGCCCAGGGCAAGGTGGATGGTTGAGGGGTGGGGGTGGGACCGTAAAAGTCAGTCTAAAATGCATAAAAAGTTGTTTATTAGTCACAAAGGCCATGTTGTATCTTTTCGCTGGCTGAAAATAGAGATTAATGGGTTTTGCCATAAATTGAAGATGCATTTTAGTATCCGATTTATGATTGCATTAGGCTATTTGTTGGACAAGAAAATTTTTTGGTTTGTGAATTGGAGTAAATTGCAGTAGGTGATAAACGCCGGTTCAACCATCAACGTACATGTACGTGTACGTGTACATGTACGCCTCCATAGGATTTAGTGTTAAAATCGTGTACGTGTACAAGATTTTAACGTTTTTAGGGTGCTTTAGAATCCACTTTAAGTTCAAATAACACTGAATTGTATCCTAGACTTTTGAAATTTTACGTACAGTACATGTACTGTTTGATGTTTGAATCGGCAAATGGATTTCTCCCATAGGATTCAGTGTTAAATTGCGAGCAAAAAAACGTTTTGCCGTTTCTAACATCATCTTCTTGCCGATTCTAGCAATCCGCGTCCGTACACGATTTTAACACTGAAACCCAATGGAGGCGTAGACGGAGATCCACTCTGCGGATTTTAGGTCTGAAATCGACTCGTGTAAAGAGGTGATGTTTGAATCGGCAAACCCACTGTCGCGTTTCTCGAAGTAAGACTAGCGCACGTTATTGCGAGGTGATCTCGATGAGCACTTGATGGAAATGTTTTGAACGAAGAGTGTTGTCAGTGTGTTAGAAATTCGCAAACCCGCTGTCACGTTTTCCTGAAGTAAAAACTAACACATGTTATCGTTATGACTGAATGAGGTTTTCGTTCAAAAGAGTCGATTATGAATATGGTTTGTATTATAGACATTCGTGTTTTGTCTTGATGTGACGAAGAGAAATTGAGTTTAGGGATATTGTCCAAAAAGAGTCGATAAAAATATGATCTGTAATAGATATTCGTGTTTTGTCTTGATGTAAAGAAGAGAAATTGACTTTTAAGCGTTCGTTCAAAAGAGTCAAACACTTAGTGGAATGTTTAAACGCATTTTCCGCTCAATTAGGTTTTGAGTGGTAAATTTTTTTAATATATTCACGATAGCAATCAGAGAGAGATTTGAAAATGAATAAGTTATCAGCATTAAAAAATTAGAAAACTAGTTTTCTTTTGTCTGTTGAAATGTTTTAACAGTCATCAAAGGGATTCTATCTTAATTCGACAATGAGTGAATGGTTCTTTGATATATGAATGGAAATCTTTTGACAAAACGTAAAAAACTACTATTAAAATGCGTTAAATCAGAAACCGGTTTGTCATGTACTGTTTAAACGTATTTTTTTTAAAACTTCTCCAATTCAATCAACAGTCAGTTGAGATGTAAATATTTATAGTTTAATATATTAAAGACCGAAAGATTTTTATTACTTAAAAACATAAAAAATATAATTAAACATTTAATTTTGAAAATAATAAAACAATTAAAAACGAAAGATGTTTTTACAGATGGATTCTAGACACCGAGATCGAATTTTAGAAGAGTTTGAGCGTGCTAAGAAGGGCATTCAGTCAGCTGATAGAAGCAGACGTCTTGGTGAGATGGAACTCAAACGCAAAGCCACAAAAATATTTAAACCCGTGACGGAGGGTCAAGAGCGAAGCAGGAAGGAGATAGTTGAAGAATTGAGACCCATAAAGGAGAGTTCTTTGAGAATGGGTTCATTGCCTCTTAGTTTTGGAAATCGGTAGTCCACATACATGTGATTCTAGTATTGATGACTGTGCCTTCTGTAACTGGAGTAAATGATTTATCAACCCATGCATACCAACTGCAGGATTTGTTAAACTTACACAGATTCCAAGAGTAATGCAAACCCCCACCCCATAACAATAACCCACAACCCCCACCTCAATTTATATCACAACAATAATTCATAACAGTAACAAACAATAATTATTTGCGTGAGTAGGGCCCCTTAATGTCTACATTGGGGGGCAGTGCCATAAATGTGAGTAAATGCTAATTAGAGTAAATGCTTTGTCAACCCATGAATACTAACTGCAGGATATGTAAAACTTACAGACTCCAAGAGTAATGCATATCTCCCCCCCCCCCCCCTAACAATAACCCACAACCAACCACCTCAATTTATATCACAGCAATAATTCATTACAGTAACAAACAATAATCACCTGTGTGAGCATTGCCCCTTAATGTTTACTAACTGCAGGATAAGTAAATTGTGTGATTCTAGTATTGATGATTGTCCCTTTGTAACTGGAGTAAGTGCTCTACCAACCTAAGAATATTAACTGCAGGATAAGTAAAATTTACACAGACTCCAAGAGTAATGCAGCCCCCCCCCCCCCCCCCTCTGCCCCTATGATTGTTCTTTTTGTAACTAGAGTAAATGCTCTACCATCCTATGAATACTAACTGCAGGATAAGTAAAATCTACACAGACTCAAAGAGTAATGCACCCCCCCCCCCCCCCACCCATAACAATAACCCACAACCAGCCACCCCAATTTCTATCACAACATTAATCCACAATCAGTAACAAACAATAATCATTTGAGTGAGCATTGCCCCTTAATGTTTACATTGAGGGGTTGTGCCCATACATGTGATTCTAGTACTGATGATTGTCCCTTTTGTAACTAGAGTAAAGGCTTTATCGACCCATGAATACTAACTGCAGGCTATGTTAAACTTGCACAGACTCCAAGAGCAAATGCATACCCCCACCCCCATAACAATAAACCACAACCACCCACCTCAATGTATGGCACAACGCAATAATTCATAACAGTAACAAACAATAATCATTCATGTGAGTAAGGCCCCTCAATGACTATATTAGGGGGCAGTGCCATACATGTGAGTAAATGCTAACCAGAGTAATTGCTTTATCAACCCATGAATACTAACTGCAGGATATGTAAAACTGACACAGAGTCCAAGAGTACTACATATCCCCCCCCCCCACCCCATTAACAATAACCCACAATCAGTCACCTAAATTTATATCACAACAATAATTCATGACAGTAACAAATAATAAACAATTATGTGAGCACTGCCCCTTAATGTTTACATTAAGGGGTTGTGTCCATACACGTGATTCTAGTATTGATGATTGTCCCTTTTGTAACTAGAGTAAATGCTTTATCAACCCATGAATACTAACTGCAGAATATGTAAAACTTACACAGACTCCAAGAGTACTGCATACCCCCCCCCCCCCCCCCATTAACAGTAACCCACAACCAGTCACCTCAATTTATATCACAACAATAATTCATAACAGTAACAAATAATAACCATTTGAGTGAGCACTGCCCCTTTATGTTTACATTAAGGGGTTGTGCCCATACATGTGATTCTAGTATTGATGATTGTCCCTTTTGTAACTAGAGTAAATGCTTTATCAACCCATGAATACTAACTGCAGGGATATGTTAATCTTACACAGACTCCAAGAGTAATGCATACCCCCCCCCCACCCACCCATAACAATAACCCACAACTACCCACCTCAATTTATATCACAACAATAATCCATAACAGTAACAAACAATAATCATTTGTGTGAATAAGGCCCCTTAATGTCTACATTAAGGGGCAGTGCCCATACATGTGAGTAAATGCTAACTAGAGTAAATGCCTTATCAACCCATGAATACTAACGGCAGGATATGTAAAACTTACACAGACTCCAAGAGTAATGAATACCCTTAATGTTTGCATTGGGGGGTTGTGCCCATACATGTGATTTTAGTATTGATGATTGTCCCTTTTGTAACTAGAGTAAATGCTCTATCCACACATGAATACTAACTGCAGGATAAGTACAATCTACACAGACTCCAAGAGGAATGCATACCCCCCCCCCCCTCCCATAAAAATAACCCACAACCACCCACCTCAACTTCTATCACAACAGTAATTTCCAACAGTAACAAACAATAATCATTTGTGCGAGCATGGCCCCTTAATGTTTACATTGAGGGGTTGTGCCCATACATGTGATTCTAGTATTGATAATTGTCCCTTTTGTAACCAGAGTAAATGCACTATAAACCAAGTAAAATTTATAGAGACTCCAAGAGCAAAGCATACCCCCCCCCCCCACACCCCATAACAATAACTCACAACCACCCACCTCAATTCCTATCACAACAGTAATTCACAACAGCGACAAACAATAATCATTTGTGTGAGCATGAGCCCCTTAATGTTTACATTAAGGGATTGTGCACACGCATGTGATTCTAGTATCGATAATTGTCCCTGCTCTAGAGTAATGCATACTCCCCCACCCCCATAACGATAACTCACAGCCACCCACCTCAATTCCTATCACAACAGTAATTCACAACAGCAACAAACAATAATAATTTGTGTGAGCATGAACCCCTTAATGTTTACATTAAGGGATTGTGCCCATATATGCGATTCTTGTATCGATAATTGTCCCTTTTGCAACCGGAGTAAATGCTCAACCAACCTATGGATATAAACTGCTGGGTAAGTAAAATTTACACAGATTCCAAGTGTAATGCAAGCCACCCCCCCCCCCCCCCCTTCATAACAATAGCCCACAACTACCCATCTCAATTTCTATCACAACATTGATTTACAGCAGTAACAAACAATAATCATCTGTGTGGGCATGGCCCCTTAAGGTTTACATTAAGGGGTTGTGCCCATACATATGATTTTAATATTGATGATTGTCCCTTTTGTATCTAGAGAAAATGCTCTACCAACCTATGAATACCAACTCCACGATCAGTAAATGTTATGCACAACCAGTGCACGAAAAGGTGTTCGTGGTGAGCATGCTCCTTACACACTTTTTTCACTGCCTGTACATAATGACCTGTTGCTCCACATAATTGGTCAAACAAGCCATTCATAATGTATAGACAGGCATGCAACGACAATGGTTATTTGGGCCAAACAATCAGTTATTTTCACAAGCCACCATGCACAATTTATCTGTTTATCTTATTAACCCACTACGTATAGACATGCTGGCTAGAAACTCACTGTGCCTTTTCTGCAATAGTGTGACGTTTGTTATAAATACTTTAATTTCGGGAGCTCTGTATAACTGTTGGATGCGCTAGTGCGAATGCGACCACATCTGCGGAACATAATTTGTATATACGCAGAACCAAAGGGATTATTTCCTCAACATACATTATAATGCTTTGTAAACTTATACCACTCTTTTCAGACAGCAGAGTCGCATTATTTCCCACCAAAGGTGTGACTGTTCTCCACAACACATTATCTTTATTACCAACGATTCCCGAGTTCACATTTCGTATTGCAACAAGTGCTCATGGTTAATACAATTACATTTGACGAGATCCAAAGTGAAAATACCTACGACTTCATTACCTCTTTTAATAATGCAATAGGCGATATCGGAGACGATCACTGTAACTCCCCATTTTCAATTGAGAATAGTGATTGTAAGTATTACACCCCTGACAGTTTTAAAGATGCCGTAAACAGTAATGCAAAAAAACTCTCACTACTTAATATCAACTGCCGAAGTTTAAACGCCAATTGGGATCATCTGCAAAACCTTCTGTGTGATCTACAACCCGATTACAATTGCTTCGACGTCATTGGCTTAACTGAAACATTCAGACCACACGAAGGCATTTCGTTTGACCTCGAAGGCTATCAACCTTTAGTGTCCCGATCTCGACCTGCAAATGACGACGGTAGAGGAGGAGTAGGCATGTTTATTAACGAAAACATCCCATTCAAAATACGAAATGATTTATCAGTCTTTATCCCCCACATCTTTGAGTCTTTGTTTATAGAAACCACCACGAATAAGAGATGCATTATTGGAATAATCTACCGTCCAAATACACCACCAAAAGCTGACCTTGATCTTTTCTTGGATACTGTATCTCAATTACCAGAAAAAATAAATTCTGAGAGTAAAAACGCCTATCTTATGGGGGACTTCAACATTAACATGTTAAATTTTGGAAATCACGCCAAAACTAACCAATATGTAGACATAATGTTCGGTGCTGGATTCATGCCAGTTATTACCAGACCCACACGAATCACCGATACATCTGCGACCCTGATAGACCATATCTTTTCTAACCGTATCAGCAACAATAATTCAGGCATCATTATTAGTGATATAAGTGACCACTTCGCCACTTTCTACATCGATGGGATAGTTAGCTGCAAAACTACTCCCACACAACTTCCCAAGCGATCATTCAATAGCGAAAATGTGAATTGTTTCAAAAGATTATTATCAGACACTGACTACGCCGATGTGCTCAATAGCTCATGTGCTAATGATGCTTATAACATCTTTCTGGGCAGTTTTCGCAGATCTTTCGACCAAGCCTTTCCTCTACAAAATAAGCCAACTCCCAAAAAATACATTAAACGTGAACCGTGGATGACATCAGGATTATTACAATCCTCATTAACCAACAAAAAAAGGTTATACCTAAAAAAACTTAAGTCACCTACTGTTTTTAACAAAACTAGATATAAAACCCATTGTGATCTATTTAATCGATTGAAACGGATTCGTAAAGCTGAATATTACACCAATATCCTTTGGGAAAACAAACACAATATGAAATTGACATGGCAAATCTTACGTAAGGCCATCAACAAGTCTGACAGAGGTCATGTATTACCTTCCGTTTTTAACGATGGCAATACTAAAATCAGCATGCCAAAAGAGGTTGCAGAAAAATTTAACTCGTTTTTCGTAAACATTGGTATAACAATAAATGACCAGGTATCCTCAACTACCCACCATTTTTCTGAATATTTAACCGATAAGAACAACAATGAATCGTTCTTCATTGCACCCACAAACATTCAAGAAGTAATTCTCTGTATTAATAAACTTTGCCCCAAAACAAATAAAGATAATAACAACGTTTCGACACGTTTATTGAAACAGATCTCATTCGAGGTGGCACAGCCCTTAACCCATATAATAAACCTCTCATTCTCCACAGGAAAAGTACCAATGGAAATGAAAGTAGCGAAGATTATACCCACCTACAAGTCTGGCGATGAGCATAACTTTAACAACTATCGACCAATCAGCATCTTACCCTCTTTCTCAAAAGTCATTGAAAAAATAATGTACATAAGGTTAACCAGTTTTAATGAAAAACACGATATTTTAAATCACTACCAATTTGGCTTCAGAGGTGGTCACTCCACGATTCACCCTATTTTACACCTTCTACATAATGTCGTAGCTATGAACGATAAACCAACGAGAGACTGCAAGTTGTCTGTATTTTTAGATTTCTCAAAGGCATTCGACACAATTGACCATTCTATTTTAACACATAAATTAGAAAGCCTTTGGTATCAGAGGCTTAGCCAATGCATGGTTTGTGGATTATCTGTCTGAAAGAAATCAATTTGTACAATTCATGAATTGTTCATCTGACCCGAAACAAATTTCAATAGGAGTTCCCCAGGGGTCCATTCTAGGTCCTATTTTATTTTTGTTATACATTAACGACATACCAACATCAACGAGTCTGAATGTTTTGTCCTTTGCCGACGACACAACAGTTGTTACATGGGGCCACAACTTGGATATACTTATTGAAAAAACCAATGTAGAAGTTGCAAAAATTAGTGACTGGTGCTCTGCCAATAGACTCCTGCTGAATGCCAGTAAAACTAAATTCATTCTGCTTCATCCACATAATGACTTGTATAACATTGGTGACAACTGTTTATCCCTGAACAACACGAATATTGAATTGGTTGGCAAGCATGAAGACAATAAAACAGTAAAATTTCTTGGTATCCATATGGATGAAAATTTAAGATTCAAACAACATATCTCAATAGTTTGCTCCAAAATATCAAGAGCCATATACGCCATTAACAGAGCAAAAAACACTCTCCCAACGGATGCATTGAAAACGTTGTACTTCTCGCTCGTGCATAGCCATCTCCTATATGGTATCCACATTTGGGGTCACGTGCCTTCAACTAACCGAATCTCAATCCTGCAAAAAAAGCCCATACGCATAATAAATCGGAAAAAAACGGAATTCCCATACCGACCCCCTCTTTAGAAAGCAAAAGATCTTGAAGTTTGAAGATCTATACAAACTTCATGTTCTTCTATTCATGCACGACTGGTCTAACTGCAATTTACCAGTCTCATTCCAAGACACTTTTAAAATATACATAAACCCAACTGGAATGGAAACCAGACAGTCTGGAAAAATAGAAACCCAAATACCAAGAACTAAATTCTCTTCTGATCTGCCAATGCATACTTTTCCTAGGCTATGGAACGATATTTCACCCTCATTACAGAATAAGTCAGGGTCCGAATTTAAGAAAACAATTACTGAAAGATTCCTGAACCAGTATAACTCACATATAACCGAATGTAACAACCCAGAATGCCCCGACTGCACTTAACGCTATTCTTAATGTCTGTTCAACCTTTCCTCAACATAACGCCACAAACCAGCTCTCGTAGTAAAGAAAGAAAAAAAAAGAAAAGAAAAACATTTCTGGGAGTCGTTGGCTGTGTTTTGGGGGCAGAAGGTGGAAGGGAAGAAATAGTAATTCAAATATGTTTTTGTAGGCTTCGTCAGGAATCCGTGTTGGGAAGGGGTACCCCCCCAACACTACCCCCCTCCCCACCTTACCAAAAAGTAGAGGAAAAAAGGGGGAAAAAAGGGAAGGGAAGGGAGGGAAAAAAAAGACCCCCCCCCCCAAAAAAAAACAAAAAAAAAAAAAACAAAAAAAAAAACAAGGAAACGAATCAATCAACCCTGCATTAATAACTAAAAACTTAACCAGCGTTGGTGGTTTCTGAAACTTCTATATCTCCTTGGTGTCAACTTTATTCACTTTTGTTTGTTTAAAGATAGAAGCCCCTCTCCCCCCCCCCCTCCCCCTATAATTTAGATAACGATAATAAGTATGCCTATGCTGGTAACCTTGGGGATGTGTTGCGTGGAAAAGCAAACGAACAGGAATAACAACTCGCCATTTAACTTTCATAATTTTTCTCTTCCTTGTTTCTTTGTTTGTCTCAGAGACATAGCCTGTGCCCCCTACATGTATGGCCTCCATTAAATTTTTAATTTATCTCGACCGAAAATAACTTGAAGACAGTTCTATCATTCCTCCTACAATAAGAACACAGATTGAAGGGAAATCTATAAACTCTGCTGTCTTGAAAACCCATGTGTTGCTTTTTGTTGTTGTTTGTGGGGAGTGACAGGAAGACAGCCACTAGGGCTATGCCACTTCCCGTAGTATACTATCTTTTTGTTTATCACCGATCAGTGTTACTGTTTATGCTTTGTATACTACAAAATAAAATTTCATTTCATTTCATTTCATTTCAATCTACACCGGATTACGTCCCCACGGGAATTCAAACAGAGAGCGAGTCTGATGATACAGCTTCGACTATCACCACTAGTAGCGTCGCATCATCTGATGATGATGGCGGTAAGAGAGATCAGTTGTATGGATTTTATAAGGATTCGGAGGGAAGGATTTTTGTAGGAGACACAGAAGTAGATATTGGCGATGATGAATTGATCATGGGTTCGAACAGATACGAATTGACTGATGGACTGCGCAGATTGCTCCTTTACGACAAGCCAAGCGATTACACGGATCATGATTTCGACAATTACGGCGACATTCTGGTTCAGACCCACGCCATGAAGAGAAATAACGAAGCCAGAGAGACGATACCCAAAGCCAACAGAGGTTACAAGTGGACGAAAGTGGTGAAACCCATATGGGATGTGAACAAGAAGTTCATCGAATCGGTGACTGGCAAAGGGGTGAAAACCACTTTTCTTCCGAGCGATTCTGACGCTCTGTCTCAGAGATTGAGTTTGTTGATGGCGAGCAGACGGGCTGGTAACACAGGATTAGATAATCAGATAGTTACTATATCTGACGAATTGTTAAGACCGAAGGTTTTGAATAAAAACCACCATAAAAGGCTGATGAACGAATTGAAGGATTGATGTGTATATAATAAGTAGAGAGAAACAAACAAAAATAAAACAGTAAATTTTTACACTAGAATAATAAAAGTATTTAAACGCAAAAACCAGTGAAAAAACAAAATATATTATAAAAATAAAATATGTTGGTGATAAAGAACAGGGGATACGTCAGAACTTACGTTCAAGGCGGTTCTGGCATCGTCGATTCTATAATGCGAGCGTTCACGAGCAATGCGGGTAGAAAACTCGCATCGACCGCGTTTGAGGTCGGTAAGAAGACGGCTTTGGATGCTGGTAAGAAAGCCGCTTCCGAAGTCAGTGGTAGGATAGCTTCTGTGGCTGGCAAGAGGGCAGCCGACGCGTTGATCGACAAATTGATCAGTCCGCCGGCGAAGCGAGCTGCGTTAGAGCGAACACCGAAAAGTTGGAAAGATTTTAAGGATGCTGTGGTACCCATACAAGATTTAGCCAAAATGACGAGTGGATCTGGATTGAAGAGAACTCGCGACAGTGTGATATAAATAAATAATAACATTAAAAACTGAGTTTGAAAAACATAAAAAATTTGCATTTGAAAAGAATCTAAAATAACAAACAAACAAAAAATAAAACAAAGATGAACATTAAAGATATGTCTTGGAACGACGCCGCGACGAAGTGGTCGAATAACGAGTTCTTTCCCAAAAGCATAAGAGGCTTGATAGTGGGAAAATATAATTGTGGAAAGACCAATCTGTTGATGAATCTGTTGTCCCGACCCGACTGGTTGGATTACGACAGATTGTTCGTGTTTGGCAAGAGCTTGTTTCAACCCAAATACAGATTGCTTCGAGAGTGCATGGATCGTAGATTGCCCAAGGACGTCATAGCCAGAATCTTTGACAGTAGGGAGGAAGTCGACAAGAGCGAAGATCCACTCTCGACCATTTTGGACGGTGCAGCGATGGAGCTGATGAAGAGAAATGCATCTTCGAATGTCGAGTGTCAATTTTATGAGAATGCTAGCGACGTTCCTGATCCTAGAGAACTGAAATCGGAAGATAAGAATCTCATGATTTTCGACGATCTGCTTTTGGAGAGACAGAACCGATGCGAATCGTATTACGTTAGGGGTCGACACAGCAACGTGGACTGTTTCTACCTGTCGCAGAATTATTTTCGATTGCCCAGACAGACGATAAGGGAGAACGCTAATTTTCTATGTCTCTTTCACCAAGATCTCAAGAATCTCAATCACATCTACGGGGATCACGTCGCAAACAACATGAGCGCGGCGGAATTCAGGAGATTCTGCAAGAGGGTTTGGGATGGTGGACTTTACAATTTCGTCGTGATCGATTTGACAAGCGAATTTAATCGCGGAAAATATCGGTGCGGATTCGACAAGTTTTATGTTTCTGATGATAATAAGATAGAGCGTGAAAATAAAATTTAGAAAATAATAAATCTTCAAATAATTAGTTTTGAATAAAAAAATAAAATTAAATATATAATGTTCGAACATGGAGAATTGTTAGAACGGATAGCCGAGAATACGGCTGCAAAACAATCCATTCAAATCATGGTGAGTGGCGATTCCACTCGATTCTCTACGAAATTCGAACCTTCCATCGAACTGAATAGAGAGAAAAGATACGAGATGGCGTTGGTGAATCTGGAGACTTATTATTCCTTTCCCAACGTCACCAAAAAGAATAACTCGTTCAAGTATTCCGACGGAGTGTATTGGTTGGAGATTCGAATTCCCAAAGAAAGTTATGACATAAACGATATGAACAATTACATTCAGACGCAAATGAAGACGGATGGAAAGGGAAGCAACAAGATCAGACTCGCTCCCAATCCTAATACCTTACAGACGATGTTGGATTTGGAAGATAATTTTCGAGTGGATTTCAACACGGACGATTCTATAGGCAAGATGTTGGGATTCGATCGAAAGATGTATCGAGGCCACGCGGCATCTGAAAATACGGTCGACATTCTCGCAGTCAATAGCATTCTGGTGAACGTGGATGTGATTGTTGGAAGCTACGTGAATGGTAGCACTCAACCGATGATCTATTCCTTCTTTCCAAACGTGTCGCCAGGTTATAAGATCGTGGAGCGACCTCGAAATTTAGTTTATCTACCAGTGATTTTAGACACGTATAGTCTCAAAACCACGTTGATGGATCAAAATGGTGAACTGTTAGATCTTCACGGAGAGAGGGTGACGATACGATTTCACATAAGGGAAATATAAAAGCAAAAAAAAAAATATTGTATATATATATAGATAACAAAAATAAAATAAACACAATATTAATTTTACAAAATTATTTTAATATAATTATTAAACAAGAAACAATTGAAGTAAATATATTTTAAAAAAAGAATTATGACAGAATATGTGATTAAAAACGTGAACATATCCGCAGGACAGAGGAAGAAACTTGAGAAAGCGTTAACAACTCGAGGCGAGGCAGTGAGATTCAAATTCACTCACAAAGATCTGACGAGAGGCGGTCAGGATTCGATCGCCTGGACCAGAAGTCAAAGCAAAAGGATGGAGAAAGCGATTCGCGATGGAAGAGGGTTGATGGTGAGAATGAGTCCCGCTCAATTGAGATACAATTTGAGAATAAAAGGTGGTTTCCTACCGCTATTGGCAGGAATAGCCGCAAAAGCATTACCCTTCGCCGCAAAGGCACTGCCCTTTCTCGGAAAGACTCGGCATGGGAGCTCTCACGGGACTCGCTAGTTTGGCAGTTGAGAAATTAATGGGTGGCAGCGAACTGTTTTTGAAGAAGGGAGGAGCCGTGTGTCGCATCCACATAGATGACAGCGGTAAAGGATTGTATCTAGAACCCGTTAGAGGTGGCAACTCTCTGAGAGGAAACGGTCTCTATCTGAAGAGTGGACAGAACATTGAGCGACTCGGCAAGGGTTTGTTGCTCGGTGAGAATTTGCCGTTTAAGAATATACCGATTTTGAATATGTTATTATAATATAAAATTGTATAAAATATAAACCATAGAAAGTATAAAATAATATATTTAAAATTAGTAAAAAGGTGGAGAAATAATTTTATCATCAGGATGACAAGGTGGCGAATTTATCACCTGGATGAAAAGGTGGAGAAACAATTTGACGATAATGACAAATATCGCAAGACAGAGAGCGAAAAAATAAAAAAATGGTTAGACGCTAATGATGGATATCTAAGGAAAGAACTGATGAAAGAGATAGATAAAGTGCGGGATAGACGGTTGAGAATGAGACACTTTCCACCGTCACCACTACCTTCTGAAGAGAATGGTGATGATGCGAGTGTTACCAAGAGATGCACAACATTCATTCATAATTATGATTCGGATAAACAAAAATGTTGTTATAAACGTATCATATCACAAAAACAAAGAAAAAAATAAAAAGAAGAATCGACGCTGAAAATTGAGAAAAAAGGAAACGTTATTATAATATATGGTAATAGTGAAGAAGAAGGAAAACAAAAAAAAATGAGATCTAAAGATGATCTCATTACTTTTTTTTTTTATTTTTCTTCGCTAAAAATCAATCTCTCTATTGTTTATATTTCCAAGCTCGTTATTAGCATGTTGACACTCATGTTTTCAAGATGATCTCATCACGTTTTTTTTTTCTTGTTCGCAAAAAAAAATCAATCTCTCTATTGTTTATATTTCCAAGTCCGTTATTAGCATGTTGACACTCGTGTCTTCTCCTCTTTTGAAAATGTGTTGAATGTTTATCTTTACTCTTTTGAGTTTTTTTACATCGGTCAACTCGCTCTCACCACCCAATTTCTCCACGAGTTCAAATGAGATGTTTGGAAATATGTAATTTCCATAGGGCAATGACAAATCGTCCTTGTCGAATTCTCTATCTTCAGCGATGACGATGTTCTGCAGATCGCTTTGGTACTCGTAAATCAAATCGAGCGTGGGTTCGTCCAATTTCAAAGGCATCTTATATCTGTCATATTTGTGCTCTAAGCCCTTCGTCTCGACCTCGTTCAATTCGATGGGATCATATCGTTGTAATCTATAGATTTTATGACCGAATTTTTTATACGTTTCGACTCGTTTCAATTTCAATTCGCATCTTTTAGGGGTTGTTGTCCTCATGATTGATTATTTTTTTTTTTGTTTTTATGAATTCTTGCAAATAATGTATATTTTAAATTTTGTATTTTAATAATTTGTTTAAAAAAAGTTTTGTTTTTTTTTTTTGCTCCTTATATATATAAAAAAAAAAGGTTTTTTTTTTTAATTTCTTCAATGTGAAAAATTTTTTTTGTAAAAAGTAATGAGATCACCTTTAGATCTCATTACTTTTTTTCCTTCTTCTTTGCTAAAATCAATCTCTCTATTGTTTATATTTCCAAGTCCGTTATTAGCATGTTGACATGCGTCATTTTTTCACTTACGAAAATGTCTTGTATGTTTATCTTTACTCTTTTAAGTTTTTTTACATCGGTGAACGCACTCTCACCACCCGATTTGTCCAAGAATTCGAGTGAGATTATTGGATATATGTAATTTCTAAAGAACAACAACAAATCGTCCTTGTCGAATTTTCTGTCTTCGGCGACGATGATATTATTCACCAGATCGCTTTGGTACTCGCAAAACAAATCAAGCATGGCTTCATCCAATTTCAAACACATATGATATTTGTTGTAGTAGCGCTCTAAGCCCATCATCTCGACCTTGTTCAATTCGATGGGATCATGTTGTTGTAACGTATAGATTTTAAAACCTAATTTCGTACACGCTTCGACTCATTTCAATTTCAATTCGCATCTTTTAGGTGTTGCTGTCATGATCGATTATTTGGTTTTTATGAATTCTTGCAAATAATATATATTTTAAATTTTGTATTTTAAATAATAATTTGTTAAAAAGTTTCTCTTTATATATAAATAAAGTTAAATTTTAACATCCTTTTTTCGTATTAAATTAATTTTTTTTTCACGAGTTTTTAGAACGTGCAAGACTTCGAATGTTTAAAAATTAGCCTTCGCATCTTGCAGTTATCATCATCTATTGAGAAGGAATCGGGTGACATGAACACGCGTCTGCTTCACGGAAATTTGTTTTGAACCTCATGTGAGACTTCGCGTAAAAGTCGTAAGAGTTCTATTTGTCTAGAACCTTCTTTTATAATAGTTCGAACGACATTGTCGATTAATTTTTCTATCGCAAATCGTATCGTTTTCTTTCAAAACGCATAAATATAAATTACAATTTTTTTCTTCTTGGTTTTTTGGAGAATAACGATTTATTAAACAACGTCGACGTTTATGTCGAGATTCCGTTGTGGATGTTGTCGTCATGATCGATTATTTGGGTTTTTTTGTTTTACGAATTCTTGCAAATAATGTATATTTTAAATTTTTGTATTTTAAATAATTTGTTTAAAAGTTTTTTTTCTCTTTAAATATATATAAAAGTTAAATTTTAACATCCTTTTTTTCTTGTATTAATTCAATTTTTGACATTAAGGAACATAAAAAACTGATTAATTTCATCAAAAAAATTTCTTTTTTTTTCTTTAATATGAAAAACAAAACTTTTTAAACAAATTATTTAAATACAAAATTCGAAAAAAAATATATTCTTACAAAATGAAACAAACAGATAAAAAAAAATTGGAAAATTTAAATGAGAAAACCGTACCTCAGTTAAACGAGATTTGTAAACTATTAAAAATTTCACATTTCAGAAATCATAGAACTAAATCAAAAATGATTGAAGTCATACAGAAACATTTGCGAAATGATGGAAAGGCAAACGAAATGTCGATAGCAACGACGTCAAAAAATGCATCGGTTGTGAAAAATGAGAAGAAAAAAAAGATAGTAAAAGGAATCGAAATGCCAACGTCAAAAAAAACCGAAAACGTTTCGATTGTGAAAAATAAGAAGACGACTAAACGAAAAGCTGTTGAAGAAGAACTTCAAGTTTCCAAAGAAAAGAAAAGAAAAACTAAAACGAAAACGAGTGATGCACATCAGATTCTAGGCAAACGAGATATATCGAGAGAACTTCAACGAGCAATAGACAAAGGGAAAGGAGAAGAATATCTAGCACGACTCACTGCGGAACTATTTCAATCGAAGTCTGTGGAACGGGAGAGTGCGATCAAAGGCATTTTTAAAACTTTTGACATGGTTCCTTCATTGAAGAAAATCGATCCGAAATTGTTCATGGAACGGGTGAAGAAAAAAGTATTGGATTTGTTTTGCAAATACATGAACGTAGGACTAAAAATTAAGATGATACTCCATTGCATGATGAATAAAATCGACGTGAAGTCCGGTGAGAGCATCATGAAAAATGCATATTTCAGATCTAACGTCAAACCCGTATTTCAAGGTTCAGATTTATCAAACGTTTTCGAAAAGATGAAAGACAAGATGTTGACGTCTCTCGCGAATTACCAACATGAAGGTAGTAATTGGACGTTCGATGAGATGTTGAAACTCGAAATTCACATAACTAAAAACGATTTGTTGAGAGGGTCTTCCTACGTGAAATTACCGTATTTCCTGTTTAAGAAACACGCCGTGATCGACGTGAAAAATAACGATGATCAGTGTTTTAAATGGGCAGTCACCTCCGCTTTATACCCTGTCAAAATCAACACCGAAAGAGTTTCTTCTTACGAGGTGACTTCTAAAAATCTCGATTGGACCGGAGTGACTTTTCCAATGCGGTTAAAACACATCGAACGTTTCGAGGTTCAAAATCCCACCGTAGCGGTGAACGGCCTGGGATACGACATGGAAAAACGAATGATCTATCCTCTCAGACAGACTTCGTATCTCGGAAGAGAAAAGACGATTATTTTATTATTGATTTCGAACGGTGACAATCGTCATTATTGTTGGGTTAAACATCCTAGCTGATTACTGTCCAACCAAAATAATAAACATGAACATAAGGTATGTTTATGTTGCAACTGCATGAACATGTTTCCCAGTGAAGACTTGTTGGCGAAACATCAGGAATATTGCAATGAAAATCAAGGTGTCGCTGTCGAAATGCCAAAACCTAACACCATCGTGAAGTTTGAAAATCACAATAGAAGGTTATAAGTACCATTCGTTGTGTACGCTGATTTCATATGTTTCACCATGAAAATGAATTCCTGTCAACCCAACGCTCTTCAAAGTTACGTCGAAAGATATCAAAAACACATGCCTTCGGGCTATTGCATTTATGTGAAATGTGCTTTCGACTCACAACACAACATGGGTCCCTTCACTTACACGAAACAGTATGAAGACGACGACGTGGCTCAAAGGTTCGTGGAAGCGTTAGAATGGAAACTTCAAATGTTATACAACAAATTCAAAACTCCGGCAAAAATGATCATCACACGAGAGCAGCAGGACGAAAATAACAGAGCCACCGAATGTCACATATGCAAACAATCGTTCGGCGAGAATTCGAAGGAAAATAGGAAGGTCAGAGACCACGATCATTACATTGGTCTGTATCGCGGTCCGGCTCACAGCAAGTCTAATTTAAAATATTGAGATGCCGTTTTCTATCCGGTGATATTTCACAATCTCTCGGGTTACGACCGTCATCTCTTCGTGAAAAATCTCGGCACCTCACACGAAGAATTAAATTGCATCGCGAACAGTGAAGAAAGATACATTTCCTTCACGAAATGGAAGCTCATGGAGGAGAAAAGAGTAATCGACAGAGAGACGTTGGAAGAAAAAACGAAATTCATTCGTAGAGCCATACGTTTCATCGAAAGTTTTAAATTCATGTCGACCGCTCTGGAAAAATTAGTTGATAATATGAGCAAGGATAAATTTAAAATCATGAGCGAACATTTCGGAGAACGAGTAGACGTCATGTTGAGGAAAGGAGTCTATCCTTACGATTACATGAACGATCTAAAGAGATTCGAAGACATCGCACTACCTTCGAAAGAAGATTTTTATTCAAAATTATATGAATCCGACATTCCCAATGAGAATTACGAACACGCTAAAAACGTGTGGAAATTATTCGATATGAAAACCATGAGAGATTATCATGATCTCTATCTGAAGACCGACGTTCTGCTCTTGGCAAACGTGTTCGAAAATTTTCGAGACGTCTGTTGTCGAAATTACGATCTGGATCCCACTTGGTATTTCACTGCACCCGGTCTAGCGTGGGACGCTCTGTTGAAGACCACCGAAGTCCAATTGGAAATATTATCTGACGTGGACATGTTGCTCATGTTCGAAAGGGCTGCAAGAGGTGGCGTCTCGATGATCTCCCACAGACATTCTGAAGCTAACAATCCCTACATGAAAGAAGGTTTCGATTCGAAACGGTCGACTAAATACATACAGTATTGGGACGCCAATAATCTGTACGTTTGGGCTATGAGTCATCCTTTACCGATTGGAAATTTCGAATGGGTGAAGGATCCGGAAGAGATGCAAAAATGGAGAGAATATCCTTGCATTTTAGAAGTCGATTTGAACTATACGGAAGAATTACACGATCCACACAATGATTATCCGCTGGCTATCAAACGAATGGAACCGAATGAAGGAGATGAGGAAAAACTCATTCCCAATTTATTTAACAAACGTAACTATGTCGTCTACAGCGAGAATTTGAAACAGTACGTCGATTACGGGATGAAATTAGTCAACATACATCGCATCATTCGATTCGACGAAGAGCCTTGGATGAAAAAATACATCGATCTCAACACGAATCTCAGAATTCAAGCCGAGAATGATTTCGAAAAAGATTTCTTCAAACTCATGAACAACTGCGTGTACGGTAAATCGATGGAAAACATCAGGAAAAGAACCGACATTCGACTCGTCACGTCTGAGAAAAGAGCTAAAACATTAGTGGCGAAACCTAATTACAAACACCGAACCATATTCGACGAAAATCTAGTGGCCGCTCACATGCAAAAGACGCACCTGAAATTCGACAAACCGTATTATCTTGGACCGATCATCTTAGAAGCCAGCAAGCGATTGATTACGAGTTTCACTACGATTACGTCAAACGAAAATTTGGTGATAAAGCCAAACTACTGTTCACAGACACGGACAGTTTAGTTTATGAGATAGAGACGAAAGATGTCTACTGAGATATATCTCAGGATGTGGCCGAGTGGTTCGACACGAGCAATTATCCCGTCGATCACCCGTACAACATTCAATCGAATGACAACAAGAAGGTGTTGGGTAAATTTAAGGACGAGAGCGGCGGTAAACAGATCGTTGAATTCATGGGCTTGAGACCCAAACTGTATGCTTATCGTCTAGAAGATGATGAAGAGATCAAGAAGTGCAAAGGAGTTAAAGCGTGCGTGGTGAAGAAAAACATCTCTTTCCAAGAGTATAAAGATTGTCTGTTAGGAAGTGGTCCGGTGTATAAGATTATGAAATCGATTCGAAGCGAAAATCACGACTTGTCTACTGAAATAGTCAACAAGATTTCGCTGATGGCTGACGATTATAAGAGATTCGTGTTAGATGATAAAATAAGCAGACATTGGACTTTAGATCTAATTAGAGATGATATGAATGTGGATGATTGGATTCCAGATACGATTGTGGATGATAGGATTCCAGAAAATCAAGAGGAATTAGATGGATACAAAATTATAGAAATCGATAGAGACATCAAGAGTCCAGAAAATCAAGAGGAATTAGACGGATTCAAGATTATGGAAATCGATAGAGACATCGAGAATGTTAGTTTAAAAAGAAAAAAATAAATAAAAAAAAAATAACGTCATTTCAGTGAATTATAATAAAATAAATAATTAAAAAAAATATATACGCATTTATGAATAAGAAAATAAAGATATCCGTAGAAGGTGTCGTCTTACCTAACAAACCCCTATCCAACATCGATCTGTTGAATGCGGTAAAAGATTTGAAAATCAAAGATTTTCTAGGCGTGTTTTCCAGAGATGCCTTGCCAAAGAGAAGACCTCGACAATCGGAATGCGGAATTTTAAATCTAGACGATTCATCGGGTGAAGGCACTCACTGGGTGGTGTGGATCAAGAACGGGAAGAGGAAAAATTATTATTTCGACAGCTACGGAATCTCGCCGCCAAAAGAAATAAAGAACTATTTCAACAAATCGATGGTTCGTTACAACACGGAACAAGTGCAATCACCAGATCAAGTGTTTTGTGGTCACCTGTGTCTCTACGTTCTCAAGAGATGGTCTGAAGGAGATCGATTTCAAGACATTCTCAATGATTTACGTTAGAGAAAGATTTTTTTTTTTTAGTATATATAAAGATAAAAAATTATTTTAAAAAAATTTTAATCGAATAAAAACGAAAAATAAAATAACATAGTTCATTTTTAATAAACTGCGTTTTGAATATATTTTTCTAAAAACAAAAAATCCCACAACAACATGCCAGTCGATAAATTTGGTAGAAGTGACGACGAAAAAGTCAACCTAAGAAAGAAGAGGAAGATGTTCGAAGTCGACGATGGTTACGACGTTGCCACCTTGGACGAACGTTACGTTCGGAGATACGAACCTCGAGAAGAACCTTTGAACATGAACGATAAGAAGCTCTACAATCTTCCTGAGCCAATAGATCTCACAGATGCTGTGACTAAAAAATACGTTGACAGGGGGAACGCCAATTTCAAACGAATCCTGCTAGATAATTACGTGGATAAAACCATGACCGACGATCTCGATCTGAAATCCCAATGTTTGGTGAACGTCGCGAATCCCATAGATCCCACCGATGCCGCGACCAAGAAATACGCGGACGACTCTCACGCGAGATTCAGCAAACACCTGAGAAATAGATACGTTCAGAAAATGATGCACTCGGAATTGAACGCCAATTCTAACAAGATAACGAACGTGGCCACTCCCACAAATCCCAAGGACGTGGCGACCAAACACTACGTAGATCTGGAACAGAGAAAGTCTGACAGACGAGAAATGAAATCGGATCTGATTGCGGGATTCAACAAGATATTGAATCTGTCGAAGGTCGATGACACGGATGCGGACTCAACTGCGGTCAACAAGGGCTACGTAGATTCTGCCGTGATACGAACACAAGAATACCTAGAATCGCAAGTGGACGATCTCTACCTGAACAAACAATCTGGCGGAACCATGGAGGGTTGCATCGACATGAACGGTAAGAATTTATTCGGACTCAGTCATGATCCCGAATTCGATTCCAGTGCGGTCAGCAGAAAGTACGTGGACGACAACTTGGTCTGGAGAAAGGGTGACATCATGGAAGGTAAACTAGACATGGGTGGACATGCGCTCACGAATCTACCGGATCCCGTGAACATGACGGATGCCTGCACCCTGATTTCGGTGGTGGAGAAAGTCAAATATGCTAGACAATTGATCACTGTGTGGGCCGAAGAGGCCGGCACCTTAGATGAGGGAAAAGCTGAGTGGTCTTTCAGAAATGGAGGTAGCGGATCGAAACATGGTCAGGTGGGATATCCTATGCCGCTGGGAGGTGAAATCCTTCGAATGAGTCTGGCTTCCTCGGATTTGAATAACAGAGCGGTCATCAATCTCATGGTGAATGGTGTGGAGAGCGATAAGAGATACAGCGTCAAAAAGACTGAGAATCAACACGCGAATGTTAGCACGTTCAGCATGCCTCTCAAAGTGAACGCCGGAGAGAGGATTAATTTCGTTATGAAAACCAATAATCCTGAAGCCGCCACTTCCGTGGTGAGTCTACTGATCGAACTAGTTCCTTTGAACAAACAGTGAACACATGGAAAATAATGAATTAAAAAAAATAATGTGTGATTATTAAAAAAAACAAAAAAAAAAGTAATGAGATTTAGAAAGATGTTCAATCTCTCTAGATCACATTACTTTATTTATTTTTTTTTTAATAATCACACATTATTTTTTTTTTGTTTTTATTTTTTTTCACACTCGTCTCTCATCGAATGATCGACATCTTATTTCCGTCCGATTCGAATTGTAATTCTCTGTCCGACAGGACCAGGGCGAAGGCTTCGGTTTTTCTCGGCACGTTCCTATCGAATTGCATCTTGATCTGAATGTCTAAGATGCTACTCTTGAGTCGTTCACTCTGTTTACTGACGTCGAATACGAACATGGGATACATCGACTTGTATTTGCCGGGAGACATGTTAGGGTTGCTCATCAATTTGTCTAGACCGTGATACTTCTTTCTAAAATCAGCGGCATTCTTTTTTTTGTCGCCGTACAGTCTGCAGAAATCGTTCTTGTCGAACGACGTGTTGTAATCGATTGCTGGATATCTCGTGGCATTCAGAAACACTTGCATGTTTCTCAAATAGCAGTGATCGAACAGCGATGCATTCTTTTCCTGAGACCCGTCCCTATCAGTCTGAAACGCAACCACGAAGAAACGCGGTCTCTCAGAAGCGGATTTCACCGTCAATCTCCAATCGAAGTGATTCGTGGAGAGAGGAATGCTAGCCGTGTCGTACTGTCTCATTCTAAATCCCACGGGTAATTTACTCTTGGATTCTATGATCTTGTAGAGACGCGCCTTCTCCACGATCGAAGGCTCCACGTGCGGAACGAACCACGATATCTTGTGTAGAGTTATCTTATCCGCATCGGTCGCAGTGAGTCTCACTATTGCATCATCATTTCCTTTTCGAATCAACGTCAGATTGTGTTTGAATCTGTACATGATCTTGTTGTAATCGTCCGCAAATTTGAAGATGTGTTTCAAAGGTATCCTGAACGAAAACTTTCCTTTAGGTCTGGACGTCTTGATGACGTAGTCGAATATCAAGGTGGCACCGGCGCTAGCAGGGCCTATGGTGTCTTTCACCCACAACTGATTAAGTCCTCTGGATTTCGAAAAATCATCAGGATACGTCAAGAGTCCGAACATCGTGGTGGCCTGACCGGGATGAAACACAGATTCTATCTCTTGTCCGGATAGCATGTATTTTATATTACTGAATAGATGCATGATGCCATTATTGGCTAGAGTAACCGTGTCGTCGGCGGCATTGTCGCTCCCATCTTCCTTGGTGAGACGTCCCTGCACCACTATGTAACTTTCGCTAGGATGTACGAATAGATCTTGAGTTTCAACGTTGATTCTTATCTCTCCCGCATTGTTCAAACTCGTTCCAGTTACCAGTTCGTATTCGTGAACCTCATATTTTTGAATACTTTCATCTTTCACTATGCTTTGTGCTTTATCTAGTATATTTGTCATTTTAAAGGATTTTTAATTTTTTGTTTATTAATTAACTTGCTTTCTTTATCTAAAAATAGTTTTTAATTATTTTTTATTATTTTTTTTCTCTCTTATATATATGTGTAAACAAGAAAATGTTAAAGAGAGTAAATAAAAAAAATTTTGTTTTCTTCATCAAAACTTTGTCTTCTGTAATTGTTGTTCGTAAAACTTTCCGATGATCTCTTCTCCATCCAAAGCTTCGATTTCATAAGTCACCGGATCGGTGTGAAATATTTTGATTATCACGAAGATTTCCGAGGTCCATCGAGGAGTATAACCCCTTTCGAAGTACTTCTTTATTATAAGCGTAAATTCTCACTCGATCACCGACCGCAAATTTCGGCGTTCTAGACTTCTTCCTGATCTTAGATCTCTCAGGATATAGATTCGTGTAGACCCGTTTTTCGTTTCGAGGATCGCTAGCTTCTGCGGGAGTCATCTTGATCGATCTGTGTCGGGTGTTGTTGTAATCTGTAACCAGACCGTTCAAAGCGTATATGTATTTCTTGGTCGAATTCGCCGTGAAGTATCTGTGCATCTTTTCCTTCATCATTCGATTCCAACATTCCACCATGCTGGCTTTCTCTTCGTTTTTGATCAAGTAGAGGTCTACCAATCGATGAACGTGCTTGTTGTAGAATTCCTTTCACTTATCCACCCACAATTTACTCGGTTTTCGAGAAGACGAGTCGAACACGCTCTTCAGAGCCTCAGCGACGCAAGGTCCTGATTTATTCTTCAAAGCTCTGATCCAACCGTATTTGGAAAACACATCGATGACTGTCAATAGATATTTGACGCCCTCGTTCCACCTCGAAAACGATCTCATGTCGACCAAGTCGGCAGACCAAATATCATCCAGACCCTTCTCGAACACCCTTCTCTTTCAAAATTTATGCACAATTCGCTCGTCAATAATCGTTTCTTTTTCTTTTCAGATGCGCTTTTTTTTTTTGAACGCCCCATCCGAATCGACGTTTCGCACCGATCAGATTGCCGACCAGCGAACGTTCCATCTTCTCTCTCCTGGTCAGATTCGATATGCCTCTCAATTTCCCCAACATGTTTTTATCGCAGACGTTGTTGCGAGTCTTGGTGTCGGGATGTTCGACGTAGCACAGATCGTGATCATACGTGGCTGCGTCCACCCTATTCACAGGTTTGCTCCAAGATTTGGGAGTCAGATTGGCGTTGAGTCTCTTGTTCAATTTCGTTCCGGGTCCCGTGAAACTGTGACCGGGCAGATGCATTTCGAAAGGTAGATTATTGATCATTTTATTCACGATGCCTTTACCTTTGCTCGCATTCTTTTTTTTGACGAATCGTGTCTTGACAGAACCACACACGTCGCAAATTCCGCGAAGCATCTGTCTGTCGTTTTTAGTTTGCACTTCTCGAGAATTACTCGTCTCGGTAACTCTCTTACACTTTACACAATACATTTTTTTAAGAGTTAATTTCGTTTTTTTTATTTTATATATAAATTTAATAATGAATCAATTCTGTTCTTATTATATATATTTTTTTTTCAATCGCTGCTCTTGAGTTCTATCATCTTACTGAATTCCTCCCTGACCTCTTTCCTCCCCTTTTCCACGAGAGAACCCTTCATCTCTTCCTTGATGATCTGACGAGCCTTGATTCTCACGGCTTCTTTCATGGTATCGTATTTCGTTTTCTTGCTCAATATCGCGAAGTATTCTCCATCCGATATCCTACCATCTTTCAACGCCATAGAGATCATTTCGGATATCGTGTCGATCTTGGAGTCGGCCAAGATGCGAATCTTGTGTTTCCTCGCCTTCAGATATAATTTCCTACTCAAAAAGTTTCCGAGCGTGCTAAACAATCCGCCGGCGAGAGCCACTCCTTTTACGGTCAACACGATTGGAATGCCGACCGCGGTCGACAACAATCCGATGCCGGCCGCATGTAAACCCATGGAAATCGTGATGAGTGTCGTGTCGGTCGCGTTGATGAATTTCACGAAACGCGAATACTTCTTCTTGAGAGAACGACGAGAATCTCTCTCTCTCAAGTTAGATACTCTTGGATTCTACTGATTTCATCAATGCGATACCTCTCTCCTCTTTCTCTTTCTTCTAGCGATGGTGCCGTTGGCAAAACATCGATCGGCTTCTCATCCTTGTCATCCACTAACGTCGGATACAATTTATTTCTGGTTCTCATTTTTGTTTTTTTCTTTCTAATATTAGATAAAAAATTTATGTGTGTATTTATTTTTATTTTCTATTCTCCCTTATTTTATATCAACGAGAAAACTTAGACGTATGCTTCATTGAATAATAATTTCATGATGCATCCCTTATCTCGTAAAGTCAGACTTTTACGCGCCAATTTCTGTTCTTCCGAATCTGTAGGCTTGCTTTGATCCTTACAATAGAGTAATCTCTTCCAAAACGCGATCACTTCATTGATTTGAACGCGTTCGAACGCCGGTTCGAAATACTTGACGACCATCTCTTCCCTTTCCATCCACAGACACGAATGATTCTCATGATCGAAGTCTAGGTGATCCCGACATCCGACGCCTCGTTCTAACAAGAGACGACCTAGTTGTTCGTTCACGCAGAATGCGTAGGCTCTCATCAGCATTTTTAAAAAAAAACTTACTCTAATATCCTGAGAATCGCTCATGATTTACGTATTTTTTTTTATTATCTATTCGATTTGATATATTTATTTTTTTTTAAATAACTATTTATTTATATTTTTTTCTCCCCTATATATATCAATCAAAAACGTGACAGCGGGCTTGCGAATTTCTAACACACCGACAACACTCTTCGTTCAAAACATTTCCATCAAGTGCTCATCGAGATCACCTCGCAATACGGTGCGCTAGTCTTACTTCGAGAAACGCGACAGTGGGTTTGCCGATTCAAACATCACCTCTTTACACGAGTCGATTTCAGACCTAAAATCCGCAGAGTGGATCTCCGTCTACGTCTCCATTGGGTTTCAGTGTTAAAATCGTGTACGGACGCGGATTGTTAGAATCAGCAAGAGGATGATGTTAGAAACGGCAAAACGTTTTTTTGCTCGCAATTTAACACTGAATCCTATGGGAGAAATCCATTTGCCGATTCAAACATCAAACGGTACATGTACTGTACGTAAAATTTCAAAAGTCTAGGATACAATTCAGTGTTATGTGAACTTAAAGTGGATTCTAAAGCACCCTAAAAACGTTAAAATCTTGTACACGTACACGATTTTAACACTAAATCCTATGGAGGCGTACATGTACACGTACACGTACATGTACTTTGATGGTTGAACCGGCGTGTATCACCTACTAATTGCCATAGGAATTATGGGAAATGCAGCTTCGTAAAATTTACTAATTTGTAGATATCATTTTTACGCGGAGTTTTTACGACGCTTGTAGTTAAAAATGAGATGGAAAGGTTTTTCACGTTTTAGGAGTAGAGTATGATATGCTCCGGGGTAGGCCATTGGGGACCGTAGGAAAATTCTGCTTTTGTGGCTTCCCGGTTGCTAAAAACAGCTGGTTTCAGCTTTCTTTTGTAATTCTTTATCCCGTCCCCAAACCGTGTGTCGTTGGTTGCTTTAGCACATTCAGTAAACCCCAAACTACGCGCTAGCGTTTTTAATTTCACTGGCACACTGCTTCACAGACGGCCGATGATTCAGAAAGGCTTGGTTGAGTCCCGACTTTCGGAAATACCTCGCCATTGATCTTGCAGACGTTGTAGTAGCCTTCGAGTATTTTTATGTTCTCACAGGGACCTTACAGTTCTCCTCGGGCATCGGGACCCGATATACGTTGTTGCCAAGCGCAGCACTAATAATGAACTACAGAAGGTATTACGTTATCTCAGCCAAGGTACACTCAAGTTCTACAGCCCGCAAGCTTCGGGGCATGATCACCTGTTGAACGCTAGCTACATCCACGTGCATTGGTATTATCCACAACGGAGCATAACTTCAAACGCTTTTATTACACCCCTGTTCTATGAAATCCCCATCTACAGCAACACTAAATCATGCGAAAAATGAAAATCCGTTCCATACACATGCGCCGAACGGAAATCGTGGACGGACTTTACTTAAATAGAAGCGAAATTTCACTGGAATTTTCTACAACTCGTAATCACAATCTGAATCGCCAGTGAAAGCTAACAATAGTAACAGGGGTTCCCTCGCAAATTTGGTTGGCGGTAAAATGTGTTCTTTCCGTTGAGAATTCGTGAGTAGTATAGCATGTACCCGGAGGGCCCTGTTTAGGGGGACCTAGGAAGTGACGTCATGTCACGTGACTCAGTGGCGCCATGATGTTTGGTTGTCATGGTAACCCGAGCAAGCCATCTTGTGACGTCATCTCCATAGTGATACGTGGTGTGAGTGCGCATGCGCAGCGCGTGTTGTTAGGGTGATACGTGTTTCTGTCGTCCATTTTGTATACTGCCATCTTGGTTTCTACGGTAGCACGTGGTTGCTCTGTGACCCAATGGCTTCTAATAGGACAGGGGTATGTTCGGAGTGTATGTTCCTTTGTAGTACTTTCCCGGTTCGTAGAATTACCCAGATAAACCCGACAAGTTTTACTGTTTCGAATTCTTTCAAAATTTTCTGCTTCTATCTATATATGCAATAGTTTTCGTCTATCTGACCATGTTCTTTTGCCCTGGAGTATACTTCAGTTGCGCAGAAGAGCCTATCAGTTGGAACAGCTTTGCTTATTATTACTATATTTAGCTTTTCTGGTTTATTCTTGTTAGTTCTGACCCTTTTCCGAGTACTCTTGTTGTTTCATTTATCTAGATCATTTATATACATTATAACTAACCAATCAGATTGCTTGATTTCCCATACCCTGTACTTTATCATACAGAGTTATCTCCCCTCCCGAAGTTGTATCAGATGAGTCAAGGTACTGCCTAGACCACACAGATAGGCGTTCTAGGGTATGGAGAAGACCAGAAGAGCGATTCCATGGTGAGCATGACCGCCATGATGGAGGGTCAATCATGGTTGGGGCGACATCAGCCGGGGTGGACGTACAGAGCTCCGTGTCCTTGAACGAGGTACATTGACTACACAACGGTATATTGATGATATCCTGCATATCCATGTCAGATTGTGTGCAGGTGCAGAGGTTGATAGATTCATTCTGATGGACGATAATGTCTGTCCTCATGTTGTCCATGCTGTCGGGGAGTTCCAACAGAGGGAGGGCACTGAGTGTTTGGACTGGCCAGCAAGATCCCCCGACCTCAATCCAATCGAACATGTCTGGAATGACTTGTAGTTTGCAATTTCAGCCCGTTCAGTCCAGCCAAGTAGTGTCCAGGAGCTTGGTGCCATGCTGGTCCAGGAATGGAACAACATCCCACAAATGACCACCAGGAACCTGATTGGGAGCATGAGAAGGCGTTGCCAAGCTGTAATTAACAGTAATGGGTCTCATACTCGATATTGAAGCCATATTAGTTCACACCGTCTACTTTTTGGCATATTGAAAAATTTCCTCTTTTACCAATAATATCCATTTTCCATGGTTATTGTATTCAAAAGCTAAAAATAATGTCAAACACAAATAAAATCTTAATTTCTGTACTTAAATCATTAAAGATATAATTAAATAAAAATATTTATCACACGACTATTGTAAAGTTCAATGAAAAAGTCCATCTGATATTCATCTATATGAGAACACGTGTAATATGACCGGCAAGGATTTTCATTGTCTGAATTTTAAGCCTCATCACCTAATTAATATTCAAATTGTACCACTCCATTGTTTTCAAACGAAACATGTCGCGTGTACTAAACTATAGAGTGAACGAAATTGTGAAAATAGATGGAAAAGGAGAAGGGGAAATTGTTAAGATCATTGATTCCACAAAAGGCTTGTTATACACTGTGAAAATAATAGGTATCGACTTTGAAGTGACTCTCTCGGCAGAACGTTTGAGCCCATTACACGATGAACGCTACCAGACGCTAGATTGCCAAGAAACTGTTGGCGTTGCTAAGCAAACGGACGCTACTCAACAGCGTCGTTTTGTTACTGTCAGCGGTGCAGATATAGATGGATTTGTTGAAAAAGATACAAATAAAAACACTTTAAGCAAGACCTTTTATGATATGAAGTTAGTAAGAAATTTTCTTCAAAGCAATGATATAAATGAGCATCGTGAAATTCACAACATACCGCCCAGTGAACTGTGTGTTATTTTATGCAAATTTATCCTGTCAGTCAGAACATCTGACGGCTCTGAATATGAACCAAGCTCGTTGCGTGGATTTATTTCCAGTATTGACAGAAATTTAAAACGTTTTAATTATGGCCACACTATATATAGTCAGCAGTGTAGAATTTGTGAAAGTGAGAGACATATTGAAGGCCAAACAACGACAACTGAAACGAAGTGGCTTGGGCAATCGGGAAAAGAAGGCGGAACCAATAAGTGACAATGAAATTGACATTTTGTGGCAAAGCGGTCAACTGGGTTCTTCGACACCCGAATCTATAATAAACTCCTTGTGGTTTTTAAACACTATTCACTTTGGTTTACGGGGCTCAGATGAGCACCGTAAAATGTGTTGGGGGGATGTTAGTTTGCACGAGGACCCAAATGGCCAGGAATATTTACAGTTTATAGAAAGACAAACAAAAACTCGCCCTGGTGACAATGTGAGAGATGTTCGAAGTGTGCCACCCAGAATGTGGTGTAACTTTGATTTACCAGAAAGGTGTCCTGTGAATATTTATAAAAAGTACTCTCTTTTAAGGCCCTCTTGTTACAGTGACGAAAGTGACCCTTTTTATATAGCAACACATACTAAACAAGATATTATGAATGTCGGTGATCAGTGGTTTAAAAGACAGCCGATTGGAATAAATAAACTTACCTCCATCATGAAGGGCATGGCAAAAGCAGCTGGTCTGTCACCGGAAAAGAAACTTACAAATCACAGTGCTCGCAAACATCTTGTTCAGAAACTTAGTGAAAATAACATCCCTGCTCACCAGATTATGCAAATCACAGGACACAAGAATATCCAGTCAATTAACAATTACAGCCATATCAATGAACAACAACACAAACAAATTTCTCGTGTGTTATCTAACTCCAATCTTCAAACTGAAAATAGGCCTCAATATCCTAAATCCATGGATACAGATGTAGTTTATCAAAACCAGTCAATTTCTAACACAAATTCCATTGATCGAAACACACAATTTGCGGGTAGACTACATAATATGTTCACAGGCAACATTTATGGTGGGCACTTTGAAATACACATTCATAAACATCATCAGCCCAACCCGCTCAGAAACGTAGGCGCATCATTGTGTCCGACAGCGACTCGGATTAAAGTTTCTAAAATATAGAAATTGCAAATCCCTTCTTTGTATTTGCTTCTCTTATTGTTGACAATTGAATTACCAATGAGGGTTTTGTTGCAGTCTGTTTATTAAATGTCAACAAGACCGTTTGTTTTGAGAACTATTTTGTAAAGTGGAAGTATTGAACGCATTCAGTCAATGTGGAGAAAGTAGGTTAATTTTCTTTTTCCATGTACGGGAACACAGACTCGTCAAAAATAAATCGGTTCAAGTTCGTTTGTATGTGTCATGTGATAAAAAGAATCTGAAATTCGTTTCTCTTTGACATAAGATTTATGAAACTCGTTTTGACAATTTTATTTTACCTCGCCAGAGGCTCGCTAAAATAAAATTGTCTACACTCGTTTCATAAATCTTATATCAAAGAGAAACTCATTACAGATCCTCTATATCCACTTTTCATTACAATATTTCAACTAAAACGTAAAACAGGTATATGGACATACTTGGTGCTTAGCAAACTTTGAGTAGTTTATTTTCCCAAGGATGCTTATTTTTAGAAATTTCATCATTTCCGAGTACAACATTTCAAGGCGGGTAACTCTAATTCAAATATTTAGTTAAGTGACACCATTTGAGAATTATTTATGGTACCAAAGCGGAATATATCTTCTTGTGTTATTCTACCAAAGCGCTACAAATACCACTGCCAAGAGCTCAACAGTGAAATTCTTTTTCCAACACAACTCATAACTACAGCAATTTTTTGACTTGTTCTAAACACACCTTTACCTTTGAAAGCTTATTTAAGGCGTTTTTGATCTCTGAACATGTGTCCTGAATATGATATAATTATTGGGTCCTGCTGATAGTAGACACGTTTTCTGGATGGTGATTTTTTGTCAAGGCTTGGCTGCCGTTTATGGCAGACAAGTCTTGGTTAGAAATCACTGCTAAGCAACTGGACGTGTACAGGTTTTAGTCTGCTGGGCTTGCGGGACAATTACCCAGGCACTTGAGGGTTAAGAAAACTGTAAAGAAAACCAGTCACTCTCTTCACCTTCACGAAAATGAACATATCCAACTGCTATCAAGTCTCAGAAATGGCTTACAAATAGCGAATATAGTAAAAATTGAAAATACCGATTGTTTCGGTATTCAGTGAATAGTTCGTTTCCGTTTTTCCCATGGTATCGGTTCCTCTTCTGTTTTTCGGTATGTTGCCTCTCTCTAGCTGCAGCCATCGAAATGGTGGCGTAACGTTTCTTGGACATGGTGGGCAAGTATGTTAAGAAAATATAGAACAATACAAAAACTGTTGTCTGTGGCCAAGTTCACGGCTACAAGGCAGTAATTTGTTTCTCTAGGCTATAAGAATTTAACATTTTGTTTCACCACAACGTTATAAGTTACTGTGATGAGTTGACGGTAACATGATATTGAGTTTGCGGCTCGGAGCTTCTCGTCTCAGTTGATCATACGCCTCGAACCACAAACCTCATGTTACCGTCAATTCATCACAATATGACCGGACTCCAGTTAATGGATTTAGAAGTCATCCATATTTATGACAAGGGCGACGCCCTATAAAATGGGGGAAAATTTACATTGTTCGGTGCTCCAAATATGGATATCTCCGAATCCTTATAAATAGTGCTAATAACCCCTAATCCGGAATTATCGAGACTCCACCTCACAATGTACGTGCAACGGAATGACGATAATCCCTGATGAACGATAATCGACACCTTCGCGATTAGAGCGGAAGCAAGAGGTGGAATGGGTGGTTTGCCCAAATGACGAATAAACACAAATACCAACTACAGAAATATTATTTAACCTGATAACCAATGAATATATAACAATTTACAAATTAATATTTACACCATGGAAAGTATCTATTTAATATATTTTTTTGATATCCCAGGCGATGGCAGGAAGACAGCCATACCGGCTATGCCATTGCCTAACAATGCACTGAATATATTTGTATCATGTAAAAAAAATCACTTTTGTATTACTGTTTAACTTTGTGTATTGTTAAATAAATTTATCTATCTATCTATCTATCTATCTATCTACCCTTTACGCAACGTAACGGCCAAAACCGGCCAGCGCTGTTCTCAAAAATCGCCAATTAATTTTCATTATTTTCTCATCTTTTGTCTCAAAAACATAGGTTATGACCCCTCGTTGGAACGAGCTCGTTCCAACGAGGGGTCATAACCTATGTTTTTGAGACAACAAATGAAAAAAAAATTAGTTATTCAAGAATTTTTTATGCAAGTGTCGTCTGCTTTCCATGTTAGGTAAAGGGTTAATAAGACCCTAACAAGCCATTTAATATTATGATATATAGTTATGAGGTCGGCCCGAATCTATACAGGATGCTATACAAATAATTTCAAATATTAAAACATAATATGGTTTAATAATTCATAGGTCGAACTTCCATGGTTTGCGCATGCGCAGAGTAGAGCTCGCTCAATCCCAATAATCGTCTTATGCATCCGCTCATTTGCTTATTCGATTTCCCTTTATTCAGCTATTCACGATTATATTCACATAACTTCTCAAATTAATTAATATATACTATTAAATCACTCCGTCAGTCCCTATTACAATTTTATAACTAAACCGCGCTATCTATTCAGTTTATTATTTTGTTCATTTATCAAATGCTATTATGGTGCTCTATATTTATAATATTCAGCTATATGTATTATCAAACACGAAGTCCGATATTAAAACTATACCTATCTCGATCCATCCAAGTCTGTATGACCACTGGATAAAGAATTCCTAATCCCGTACGGACGTGCAGATTAATATCACATACCGAAAATTCCTAGTGCCTTGAGCGCCAAAATCCGATCTTGTTTGTGCCGCAGAATTTAAAAGCTTATATACCTTCATAGGTTGCCTAGAGTTACGTCTAACCTGATGAGTAAATAATTATTGCACTGTGAGTTGTTTATTCATTCACTAGACATGTCGTCTGGCTTCAAACAATATTTTAATCTACATGAAAAGATGCCAGAGTAGGGCGTGACAATTATAATGTGACACCTCTGATTAGGGACGCGCTATGACTTATGTTCTAATTACTGCTTATGCGTTAATGACTTATTTGTACTGGTTATAACAATAACGTATATATTCCAATAAGACCAACTCATAGCCCAAAACCAATATCATAAAATGAACAAGGCAACTTGAATAAACAAGGCAACTTCAACTATAACAAATTTAATAAATAAACCTCTTGTGTACCCCTCGACGTCACTGAACAATAAAAAGCCAGTTACTTTGATAAAGGTTGAGGTCACTCCATATCAGTTCAAATCATGAACTTATAAGCCAGTATACACTTTAAATCTCATCCCATCGTTAATATATTTTCAAATATTTCACTTGGCGACGTCCCACGGTAACATATGCCACAGAAGGCGTAAACACAGAAAGAAACTAAGCGAGTTCTGGTCCAATCAAAAAGCGAGGATTTTAGTCTTCTTGGGCCATAACTTCTTGACCACTGAATATTTTTTAACAAACACTTCTCAGCGTGTGTACCATGAGTATGACGATCTGTCGCGTATTACAACCATATTTGAAGGCCAAAGACATGGGACAATATTTTAGATCTCTAAGCTATCATCCAGCATTTTGCATCAAAATAATCTAATAATAACAGTAGGAAAATTCTTATAATTTCTACTCCAGATTCGATGCCTGTCTGGATTTTGAGTCCATCTAGTTTTAGGATATGACGTAGACATTATGAAATATATCCTACTGATGATACTGCAGGAGAGTCTGAAAAAAATGCTTAAGACGGCACAAAGTTACGCTTGCGAGATCGCGAGCCTAAAAATGAAGCATAGGAATACGTGAAGTGTTGCACTTAGGCCACAAAGGTTTACTTTTGATTCCCTGAGACGGCTGCGTTGATGTATTCGTGCGCGTTGGTACATTTTTGGGGGCATTTTTTTCATGTATCACCTTGGGTTGGACCACGAAAATAGGAAACATAAACGCATAAAGCACAAATTCTTGGGTCGCTTTCATCGGGCTCTGGAGCTAAGAAGCGTGATTTTTTTTATATTGAGGCGTAGGCTTCAATGATTGTTTATCTTGTAACATTATCCCGAACAAACTGCAGACACAATGGAATTGACTTTTGTTGAAAAGTCTGAGTAAAGTTCCACAATTTCCGTAAATATTAAGTTGTCAAATTGAACGAAACGAACACCTGTGTTTGTATATACAAGCCCCTGAGTGAAAGTGTCACTGTTTGGGATATGTTTCTAACTGTTAGTATATATGTATTGAATGATGTCCTCATTCGGGAGATTTTGTTGGTTAGTTCAATGTCTGTACGGTATTAAAGTATCCTGTTTCGCATTTTAATATCGAAAAAATAAAGAATGCATCTCGATATAACAGTAATTAAGCGATCTGAACGTACAGTTGAAACTAGAAGTCCTGTCACGAACTGTGCGCTTATCTAGGCTCAATTGCGCGTTGGAATTGCGCGCAATTGCCATATCGAGTGGCATCCAAAGCACGGCGGGTTCTCCTGGTTACTCATCGCAAAAACAGGCAATGTTTCTGCCAATGGATCTCCGGGTTACCCGGAGGTCCATTGGCTGAAACATTGATTGTACACGGGCCATATGTACGGAATTTGATTTCCTTACTGTGGTCATAGCGCGTAGATTAACGAGCAGATCGACGTGCTATTTGTGCGCATTTCATGACAGGACGTCTAGATTCAACTGTAGCGGCTACCACACTACGTGGGGTGGCCGTTACATTCAATCACTGAACTATGTATAACATGTGACAATCTAGACTAAATCGAAACGAAAATGTTCCTTAAAATTCATAGTTCCGACGTCAGTAAAAATAAAAGCCTCCCCTCCTCCGTCACTGATTTAAACAAACATCTTTCAGTATCAAAAATCATTTATTTTTGCCTTAATGATTGGCAACATTTCTTTTTTATAGATCACCGCAATACTGCCAGAAGTGAAGATGAAGATTTCTGTTAACTGGACATCTGTAGACGCGAAACGACATACCACGGACTATACGACAATACTTAGGATGTTAACAGGAGACATGGGTGGTAGTCCTCTAGCAGGATTACGTGATGCACTGGAACGATGCAGATTCCTCATAGCTGAAATTGAAGATTTCTGTTACAGATCTTTACATGAAGAAGTGACTTCTGCCTTCAACTCATACGGGGATATTGTCGTCCATTATGCTGCACCAGGTCAGGAGATATCCCCACATGAGAACAGATGGTTATTTTTTGTAGAAGATAACTGTTTGGTGAAAAATAATCGAGACTTTGGTCCACTCAACCTTTTAGAAGTTTATTTTGCAATCGTGTTACAAGCACAAACAGAATTATGGGCATTCACAGACAATCGTATCAATGAGGGTCGCAGTGTTCACTCTAATGCAACTTGGTCTCGGCGGTATAAGGGAAAGCGTATTATCAATGTACGGAAATTACGACATTTCCATGAGAATCTCGACATTCCTATGAAATCCATTCGGAGTTTAATGACTGACTTTCGTAAGCTCAAGCGTTGTCGAGAGATGGTATCCCGGGTGTTGTGTTATGTTAATATCTTCTATCACTGTTTACAGTGGCTAGACAAACTACAGGAAAATAAACCTATTCGCCTTGACTTCTGTGACGGGGTCCCAACAGATATTTTTCAGTTTAAGGACGACAAGTTGTCCATAACAGTGCCATTAGAAGCCAACCCAGACGTTGAAAATCTCATCGATCGTGATATTGTTGCAATCGGCGAAGAACTCTTGAGAAAAGATGACTGCCTTTTGACCTGTTTCGACAGATTAGCCTTGAAAGTTTCTGATTTCAACGGATTGTGGGATTTTGAATTCTATTGGAAAGCAAAACACCAAGGCAAGACTTCGTTGGGTGGTACAGCATCTGTTTATGGTGAGAAACTTGAATTCGCGTCGTTTATTCGTGAGGTTGTCAACTGTCCTAACATGGCGATGAGGTGTCTCCAACGAAATATTGATATCCCAGATGGTTTATGGTGTCCGGCCTTGTATGAACATGTTACAAATGGCAAGTCATTCAAACACTTACTTGTACGAGTTCGTTCAAACACGTACGGTGACTCTGAACTTAGTTTTCAATTTAAGATTATTGACAAGTTCCAGATAGAAGAGCTTCCAACAGATCTGTGTAGTGGGATATGGTATTATATATCATTTGAAGAGTTTGGGGACCCAGATCAATATTGTGAAAGCACTATCCAACTTTTGTCAGATAGACGTTCTCTGTATCGATGGATAAACGCTGATCAGGTTCTGGGATTTTTCAAAAGTAGGGAGATTTGTAAACAAACTACCGCATTTCCCATAAACGGCGGCAGTAAGTCCCAAAAGGCCGGAAACGAACTGGTAGCAAGGTCTTCAGGCGAAAGTTCAATGATGCCCCTGGCGACACTGATTCTTCACACAACTAAGCGAGAATCCCTATTGATATTGGATGAAAAGCTCACACGACTCACAGATGATATTTCGGTCAACCTGACAATAGACTGGCATGGTTTAATGATTACTGGTAAACAAATGAAAATAAAAAATCTCCCATACAAGGCTGCGTCTGCTCTCTTTCACTCTGTAGAACAACTTAAGTATGATTATTTTGAGGCGAGCAGAGATGCTGTTAGGTTGAATGGGAGCACTGGCTGTTCCATCAAAGAAAAGTTTAATCGGTGTATGATGACAACAATACCAAAGTTGAACTGCCTATTCTTCAAATCTTACCAATCAACTGTAGGAAGTGTGACGGATATGACGACGCTGGTGGAAGAGAATATGTTTAGAGAGTCGGTCAAAATACAAAGTTTATCAGATACCGATTTGTGTATTTCTTTACTAAGTGTGACAAACAAGACTGATGTGAAACCATTTATTAAGTCACTCGAATTGGCTTTCATTAAATGTTTTATAAAACAAGAAGTATTTAAATGGAAGTCACTATTGAACAGCCTACTTGGTAGACTGAGCATCAATGTGGCAATTGACCTTTCTCTGTTTAGTAAACAGAAGAGATCAAGTGTTGTTATACAGTATGAACATTGTCGCGATGCATTCATCGAAGCATTCGTTAATTTCTGTTTGGTTGTTCCAGAAGTGACGACGAAACTTTCAGATCAAATGTTAAATTTGAATATAAAAATGGACAGTACATTCAGTTTGAAGTCTCAACAAGGAAAGAGAAAAGCAACAAATTTATTGAACGCAGTAACGTTTGAGAACGGCGAGATGAAGGTAACTGGTACTCCACATACAGACGTAGAGACATTCACCCAAAGTCTGTACCATTGCTTCTCTTTGAACAGACCGGCTGCGGTTTCAGGAGTCGAATTTGTGATTGATGATATTCAATATATAGAAAGTGAAACTTGTATTCGTATAGTCCTACAAACTTCAAAGTTGAAAACTGGAGAACTGATTCACGATGTCGCACGAATTCTCAAAAACAGTCTTGTGGTATCGATTTATCTTCATATGGCAGATCGATTAGTTCAAGGGCACGTTGTTCTTACAGAAGTTCAAAACAGAGAGGAAATAGTTGTGAAAGTGCAGACACATAACCAAAATGTTAAACAAAAACATTTTGATGTGGTCGTTTCCATCTTTGGCAAAATTGTCCTACCTGCACTGCACAGGCTTCCAAAGGGACTGAAACAACACGGTTGTTCTCCAAACCCAAATTCGTTTGATATAGAGGTAGAAACAGGTGGAGAATTTTCAATGATGGTAAACCATAACTATTGTCCATCGGTAAAATTTTCTGCAGATGAAGATGTGTTTTCTCGAGGTGTTAAACCGAATAGACATCAATACCGTCGTGCCCAGGTTACATTCCTTGTGGGTGAGAATCCCGTCCCCGTGCCAATACGTCTTGACAAAAGTTATGTGTTACGTGTGCAAAGACAGACCCCAACTTATTATTTGGGGAAAAACAATGTTCCGCAATTCACATTCTGTTATATTTGTAAGTTTGCAGGTCGCGAAGTGAGACTCGTTGCCCTGTGCATGAAATGCTCGTCCTTTTTGCAAATCCAGCTACCGTCCATGAAAGTTCCAGCAGGCCATTGTTTGGTGGTGAATAGAAAAAGTCTATAGCGATGTGGTCTAAGTATGGGCAAAGCAAAAATATCGATCGTCAAGAGTTTTTTATTTTATATCACGATTGTTGTATGTTTTCAAAGTAACCTAATACCGACATTGTAAAATGTACTGTGCATACTACGCTTGGATTCTGGATCCCGTGTACGAACGTCATGTAAGAACGTGCCTGTTTGTTTTTTACACATCTGAGTGACGTGAATTAAATGATTCAACACAACATAGTGTCAAAACAAGAATTTAAAGAGACCACCGAAAGTGATATTTTTTCTTCACACATATCGGCTTTATTCACTTTACTGGTTGAGGGATAGATTATTTTTGGCGGTCTGAATTTTTTTATTCAAATTTGTTCTGTTAAATTATTGGAGAGAGTGCCCACAGGCACTCTCCAATAATTTGTAATAAAACAAATTTGTATAAACACAATATTATTTACGTTTGACTGAATATGTAAACATGAGCAGGGAAAATTTTTGAATTTCCTCTGGTACCCTCATTTGTTTTTTGGACAGCTCTGATAGTGGCTTCAACCAGTTAATTCAAGTTGCATCGTGGGATAAATACAGAATACGACTTGGGATAAATACGGGGACTGGAATGGACGACTCCTGTTGGAGTTTTTCCTGTGTTGCATGGGCGCCGAAGATTTTGTTTTATTATCGAGATATCGCTGGAGATTTGGAGATTTCTTAACCCTTTACATAAACCGGAAGTTGGCGATACTTGCAAAACCTTTATTGAATAACTATTTTTGTTGTTGTTTGCCTAAAAACGTAACATATCTATTGACCCCACAATGGAACGAACTCTACGGGTTTGTTCCAGTGAGAAGCAATAAGCTTTGTTTGCAGACAATAAATAAAATAAAAAGTACTAAATACTTTAAGTACTTTATATTGTGGGTATTTTGAAGAGCGTTGGCCGGCAATGGCCATTACGTTAACACTTTCACACTGGATGTCTAAATTTTAAAATTCCATGAAGAAAATGCTTCCCATGATGAAAATTGGAATTTAACCAATTTATGTTAAATTGAATAACAAAGCAAATTGAATAATTCAATGAGTTTTGTCAAACAAGATTTAATTATTTAAATTCCAAATTGCATTATGGGAAGAGTATGCTACTCAAACTTCTGTTTTTTTTAATAGCGGGATGTTGAGCGCTGAGTGAAATGTGAAACACCAGTGGTATTCCAACTGGTACATCTGAGCAGATGGTGGTACGGAAAGAATCTGTCATGGCCAGCAAACTGCGCCGAGCATCACTTTTGTACGATGCGATGGATTTTCAATCTACTATCTTCCGCGTATTAGCTGTGTGAACATCGGGTAATGTTTGCAGTGTTGCCCAATCAAAGGACAAAATCTGCCGCTGGATGCATGGGGGTCCGGTTTGAAATATGAATAGAATGGCTGATTTTGATCTTTGTGTAACGACGGCGATGTTCCGACGTAGCGCATGCGTTGGATTCGGAGTATTCGGCGGTTATATTTTCTTTGATATGAATGAATTATATTTCTTTTTGTTTTGTCTTTCAATGTAGAAACCTTTTGTTCGTTTGTTGACATAACTTGTGTTCCAACCTTCTTGTTGTATTATATATTACGACATACACAGAACGTCACGATGCGTGAATGCTTCATCAATGTGGCACCCGTGACAGAGACGCAACCTAGAGTTCTACCCTTCCGTGATGACATTAGTGCGATATTGGCCAACGCATTCACACACCGTGGCGTTCTGTGTTTATAATAATAATGATAATAAATGTAGTTTAAAGCCGGAAATCCTCATAGAGCTCTTAGGCTTAACACACAAAAAAAACTTTATATATATATCACTCTGCATTTCTTAGTTCACTGACTGTCGGATGAATCACAATCAGCGGTCTTCATCGTAAGTTATATAACCGCTGGAACAAATGTGATTTGAGAACTGATCGGAAAGATGGGAGACTCTGGGATGCTTTCAACCCACTCGGAAGCAGGTTCCAAAGGAATGGAGCAGCCCGATCGCCAGCTGTTGCGAGGTCACCTGGTACATGGACAAGATTGTGTGACGTTTTCGAACGTAGTGATCTACCAGGTTCGTAACGTGAAACCAAAGTGGACAGATCCGGTGGGGCCTCGCCATTTAAGCATTTCCAAGTTAATATGAGAATGTTGAATTCAATGCGTTCCCTCGGAGGCAGCCAGTGAGGATTTTTAAGAATAGGTGTAATGTGGCAGGATCGTTTGGTCATAGTAATTACACGTGCTGATCATTTTTGCATTGTGGCAATTTTGTCAATGATGCTCCGTTTACAACCAAATATGAGAGAGTTGCAGTAGTCTATGCGACATGTAATGAAGGCATGGACAAGTTGTTTAGCTGTTGCCCCATCCATCACGCACTGCACCCTGTTGATATTCAGGAGATGATGCATACATGGAAGACATGTTTTCCCGCCGACAGGTTTTTATCCATAAAATATCCGAGGTTGCTTACCGTGGTCGATGGAAAATTAAGAAATTTTCTGCCATCCAAGATCTAATATCAGCTACACATTTTTCAAGTTTTCTTTGGCCATTGTATCGGACTGTGGTGTAAAGTGTATGTACAGCTGTGTATCAACCGCGTAGCAATGGAATGACAGGCCATATTCTGGATGATATCGCCAAGGGGCAGAACATAAATGACGTATAGCAAAGGACCAATCTCTGACTCCTGGGGAAGACCAAACTTCAAATGAGCCTGTTATTACATGCTCTATCATATTCAAACTTTATCGTAAAAATATGGTCTTATTTGTAGAATTTGGAAAAATAGTCCGACAAAGGACTATTTTATACTAACACAGCACTGTGGAATGCAACCTGGCAAAAAGGAAATTTGGGAGGGCACATTGAATCTGTAGGTGCCATTTTCGTTTTTTCTTCTTGGCTTTATTTAATTTATTAATGAAATCTCGACCCACTGTTGCAAGTGTGTCGGAACTAGATTCGCGGAAAAATAGTCCGTTTTGCGATTACAGTACATTATACAGTTCATGTGCTTATAAATAAAAGAAAATAGACATTTCTGTGTGGATGCCAGACGCATTTTATGTCCATTTTTGTCCTCACCGATGACTTATTCTTGGTGTACACTCAAGTGAACATATTCTACATATCCAAGCAGAAAACCGAAAGATTAAAGCACAACTCGTCCATAAAATTACATACCAATGAATAGGTATCCACGTGTGATGGGTTGTGTTCTAAAGTTTGAGCTTGACAAGTAGACCCCTTTTTAACATGTAATCTTATTATTGTTCTTGTTTTCTTTTTCAGTGTCTACTTTTTGTACGTAGTTATATATATTTGTCACATTTTAAAGACCTTCGTATGCAATTCGATTCAAGGGTTTTCGTAATGGAACTGCACCCTTAACCCTTTACCTAACATGAAAAGCAGACGACACTTGCAAATCAAATTCTTGATTAACTAATATTTTTCATTTTTAGTCTCAAAAACATAGGTTATAACCCCTCATTGGAACGAGCTCGACGAGCTCGTTCCAACGAGGGGTCATAACCTATGTTTTCGAGACAAAAAATGAAAAAATAATGATAATTAATAGGCGATTTTTGAGAATAGCGCCGGCCGGTTTTTGGCGTTACCTTGGCAAAGGGTTAAATATAAATAGTAAATGCAAAATATAGACATATTTTATTTTTTATGGTTTTTGAAGTAACGTTCATGTTTATTTGTATTTATGAATGATTTAATATATAAACTTTCTTTTTGTATGAATTAATGTTTACATAATGCTTATTGTACAATGTGTTGGACGTAAATTAAAGTAAGCTTCGCATTTTCAACGTGGTGACGTTAACCCTCAACCCGCTGAGAATTTTCAAGATAATTCTTCATAAAATCTAGCAATGACTGCTGTAAAGAAACCATGACCAGATTCGATAAACAATTCATCAAACTTTAACTCAAGAAATCAAGGGTGAAAAAATATATTCAATTTACAGGGAGACCATTTGAGAGATAGATCTTTATTTTGCAGTATACCAGTAAACTGATTACAATACAGTGGAGCCCACTTAATTGGATATATCTTAATTGTATATCCCTGTTAATTGAATATAATTTTCAAACACAAAACCATTTACCATACCTTCAGTACAAATTTGATCTGTTAATTGCATATGGGTTGTAGAGTAAACACCTGTTAATTGTATATAAACGTTTGTAATATGTTGAAAACATTACTGTGACACGCACCAAATACCCCTTATTAATCAACCCTTTTGGCCTCACTACATCCAATACAGGCATTTATTCTATTATATCTTGTTTGACAGAGCTCTATGAGCTCTGTCAAACAAGATATAATAGAATAAATGCTCAGTTTACCTGTTAATTGAATAATTTTCACTGGCAAAATGGATATTCAATTAAGAGGATTCTACTGTATAACATTTCAACAAACAAGAACATAAGCCAGTATACAGCATGTGAATGCCATAGCCTGAATACAGCATGTAAATGGTATAGTCTGAATGAGTTCTTCCTGCCATTTCCGTTAAAGGCAGGGTGTCAGATCTCTTTGGCATCAGTGTAACGAAGTGCTTTCCCAAAACAGGGTTATCTAATCTTTTTTTTGTGATTCGTGGGGTCTAGATGGATGAGATAACAGAAGATATGGTTGACTGATGACACAGTCGGCGCACGCTGGGTTGTCTCATTTACAGTTAGGGCGGGAATAAGAATTCAAGACTTTATCAGTTAATGACTTTTTGAATTTGGGTCTACTATGTTGCTGGATTAGTGGGTCTATATTGAGTATGATTAACCCTTTACCCAACGCAGACGATATCAAAGTTTATTATTTTAAATATTTTTTGAAATTTCTCAAAAACTTTCAACAAAACCATATTATGCGACTCCTCGTTGGAACGTTTTCTCGTCGGGCTCGTTCCAACGAGGGGTCACATAATATGGTTTTGTTGAAATTTTTTCGAAAAATAATATTTTTTCAAGTGCTGAATTTGCATATTACGTGGGCGGATGCGGGCGATTCATTGGGTAAAGGGTTCAACGTGTCCAAATTGTACTTATTTCACAGGCAAGAGAATTCTGTCCTGCGCTGGAATATCTATTTGGAGTTGAAATGAAATTGAATGAAATATTTTGAAGGAACACTAGCATTTTTGTTTCACTGAACCATGAACTGAGATAGGGCATGCTATAAAAGGGTTTTCGTTTGTTTATTGATTCCATTGGTGGCCAAACACGGGAAACACAGTTCAGGAAAATACAATTCATTCCTCGAGTGCAACAAGGCACCATTTGCAATGCCGAAGCAGATAGATGACGCCTTGTGTCACGCAAGGGACGGTTTATTTCCTTGTTTGTCTGTGTATTGGGTTTAACGAAACTTTCAAGGCCAGGTCAAATCATGATGGACAGTTTTACCGGTGGAGGAAGCATGTGAACCCGGAGAAAACCACCGAGCAGCAGCGAACAAATGTGAAGCCTCTCAAGCTAACTACCTATACACGATTAAATTTGTAGCGTTGAAGGCAAGTGCACTTTTTGACATGCGTACGCATCACCACCGCACCCCCACGTGGACAAAAGTTTTCTCCCTAGTGACATAACTCAGTTACCGCAGGTCAGGATCAAACCATCACACTTTCGGTTAAAAGTTCTGTGCTCTAATGATGAGTCACCGCGTTCCCAAGAGTTATTGCAGAAAACGGTAGGCGATCTCTTCTGTGGTTATTTGTTTTTAGAGTTATTTTTATGCCCCCGACAGGGAGGCATATTATATCCGGGTTGTCCGTGCTATTATACGGGAATTACGAGGGTTTTTTGTGTCTGGACAGGCATTATGAGCTGACCGAAATATTATGAGCTTATTCGATATACTATGAGCTTAATTACTAAGATGTGAGACTTACGAGGCAAATTGCGAATTTTCGGGCTTTATATTAAGGGTTAGAGTCAGTTCAGGGTTGGGGTTAGTGTTAGTTCTTCAGGTCTTTTGCACAGAAAAACCATGCTGGAGTGACAGAGGTCAAGGTCACAGGAATTGAAAAACTTAATTCTCTCACAGACTGTATTTGTCCACCTGGAGCCATATTCTGTAATGCTTGGGTTGATTTCCACAAAACTCCATACAAAGGTAAAGACTAATGGAAGGTCTGTTGCGAAGCAACACCGTGCTCGAGTGAGTGACAAATGTGAAAACTTAATTTTTTCACAGACTGTATTTGTCAGTCCGGAGCCAAAATTCTATAATGCTTCGATGGAGTTCCATGTAACTCCACACTAGTGTAAAGATCAATGGAAAGTCTGTTGCACAGCAACATCATGCTCAAGTGACAAAGTTGAAGGCCATAGGAATGTGAAAACCTAATTCTCTCACACAATCGGTTTTTTCCTCCTGAACTACGGACACTGCAACTTTAAATAAACGTCTGGCTTGAGGGTGTCTCAACATAACATATGCAGGTAAAATAACATAGACGGGCAACGCATGCTTGAGTGAGAAGTTCAAGGCCATAGGAGTGTGAAAACTTAATTCCCTCACGGAATTGTGTTTTCACCCAGAACTAGTGAAAGACGTTGCAACTTTAAATAACTCTTTGGTATGAAGGTGTAGCAACATAACATATACAGGCATGACCATGTCTGAAAACTTAGTTCTCTCGCCCAGAACCACTGAAAAAGACTGCAACTTTTAAGATTTTTAAGGGGGTGTAGCTACATAACATCTACAGACAACACCAAGTCTGGGGAACAAAGGTCACCGTGCTCGAGTGACAGAAATGTCAAGGCGACAGGAATGTGAAAACTTAATTCTTCCGAGTGACAAAGTTCGGCAAGACAATGCTCCAGTGACAGGAAAGTTTATTTATTTATTTATTTATTTATTTATTTATTTATTTATTTATTTATTTATTTATTTATTTATTTATTGGTGTTTAAGATCATATACTTATGCACAATGGCTAATCATGAACGTGAAGGTCACGCGGGTGGAGGAAGCCGGCGTACCCGGAGAGAACCATCGAGCAACCACGAGCAATGACAGGAAAGTCAAGGTCCAACTTTATTTTGACTGGTACTGCGTGCCAATTTAAGCGGCGTCTAAATGTGTATGGTTCTGTTTAGAAAGTTCCAACATATTATAGGTTCTATTGACCTTGTAAAAATAAAGTCAATACAGCTTTTGGGTGCTATATGTATTTTAATAAATTGGAAACCCAATGGACTATAGTGGGCACCAAATTCAACACAAAACTTTTCATTCCAGTATTATAGGATATTCGGTCACAGTTCGCGGGCATCCGTAGCCGGGCGGTCACCGTTAGTCTTGATCCATAGTCTTCTCGTAGTTTAAACGATAACGCCGGGTGTGGCAACCAGTTTTGTCACAACAAACCACTTTTGTTACACCTCACCACTTTTGTTACAACACTTGCCCACTTTTGTTACAGCTCATCACTTTTGTTACAAAATCAACCACTTTTGTTACAAAATGAGCTCACTACTTTTGTTTCAACAATTGCCCATTTTTGTAACAAAAAAACTAGCTCACCACTTTTGTTACAACAATTGCCCATTTGCGTTACAATATTTCGTCGTCTGAGTGCAAGAATGTCCTATGTCCCCTATGGGACATAGGACATTCTAGCACTCAGGCGGCGATTTGCCTGTGTGAAAAATGATGTTATCTGCAAGTACTTGGACATGACGTTCAGTCATGATAATCAAAACCTAAACCTGCTGCGTATGTCCGGTACCAACATCATATACCCATGTGTCCAGGAGTTCTAAAGTTGACTTTGTTCGGAAAGTTCTAACTTTTAGGGCAATGGGATACGGTTTCTTTCGCGAGCTTTTGGACACAGTCTTCTTGGATGAGGCGTCTTTTTATTTTATACAGTAATCTCTTGAATGTCTCTCCATCTCTCTTCTCTTTATATCGATAGAATTGACTTAGATGAGGAGGGCCTTTTGTCAATACCCTTTCACCCATCATCACAGTATTTTATGAGGGCGCGGTGGCCTATTGGATAGAATGTCGGCCTTGTGATCGAGAGGGCATGAGTTCTAATCTCGCTAGAGTCACTCGCGTTGTGTCCTTGAGTAAGACACTTAACCCTTTACCTAACATGAAAAGCAGACGACACTTGCAAAAAAAATTCTTGAATAACTGATTTTTTTCATTTTTTGTCTCAAAAACATAGGTTATGACCCCTCGTTGGAACGAGCTCGACGAGCTCGTTCCAACGAGGGGTCATAACCTATGTTTTTGAGACAAAAAATGAAAAAATAATGTAAATTAATTGGCTGTTTTTGAGAATAGCGCTGGCCGGTTTTGGCCGTTACGTTGGGTAAAGGGTTAAACTGACTTGCTCGAGCGGGATCACGGTGCAGTGTGCTAAGGTATATAGCACGTCGATGGTACACACCCCTTTAACCATTGTTAACCCGGCGTCAGCCAGGTTAGCAAGTTGGAGAGTCTGACAGTTACTCGCTGCTGATCGGTGGATCTATCCGGCTTCCGCCACCATTAAAACTGTCTGACACGAGATGACCCTGGCTTCTAAAGTGTCGTTATACTCCAATAAATAAATAAAGAAAAAACTGTATTTTAGAAATGGAGTGAAAGTTTGAAAAATCTGTACAGAAACCTTTGCCATAACAATAAAACCGTGAATGTCATTAGAATGAGATCACCGAGTCTGTTCCAAAGAAACTCAGACTTGTATTGTTATTTTCAAAAATTGTAACGTTTGTTTTTACAGTATTGGTCTTATTGTGGGTAATTATTTGACTTTTCTGGCCTTTATGTTAGATAACGATATGCGGATAAAGATCTAGAAGATCGATATCGAGTGAGAACACGTATAATGATAGTGTGTGGTTAGCGCGGGAGTGGGAGAGTGGGTGGGAGGAACACCTATTATACTCCAGTACAATATAACAATTTTCTTTAACCCCTCACCCAAATGGGTTTCAGTTTAAAAAATTCCTATATTGGAGTAAGTCTCACTTTTATTCAAATATAATAACAAAATTAGTTGGAGTTATTGAACCCCTTTCATGGAGTAGGTTCCAATGACAATAATATTTGTGTGGTTTTGTATAAGAAATTCAAATCTATTCCAGATATTGCTGGATTTATCACCTCCTCCCTCCCCCCACTTACGCCTTCTGCCTTTGTGATATGCCTGCTGCATATCATACTTTTGCGTCGAGCAACTACGTGATATCGTCCGGAAAAATAGAGCTGCACCCCCCCCCCCCGCCCCAATAATAGTTACTCAAATTTAAATTCTAACTGATTACTTGGGCTGCCTTATGGGAATTTCAGATAAACGGGTGTATGGAATAGCACCCAGGGACATTTGCACTTGTGTAAATGATACCGAACTGCAACAGGAAATAATTCATATAGATTTCCTGAAACGTGATAGATTGTGTTTCAAGTTTAAGACAAATTTAAGACAAATTGATTTATTTGAGACTGCAGTGAAGTCCTCACGGAACTATCCGCTGTAAATATGAACTATCTGGGGATACTATTTGGTTATCTGCTGGGTAATATATCCGGCGATTGAGGGGAGGGGTCATCTTCAGGGTTTACTCTACGGGCAGAATCCAGGGTGGAGTGGGGGAGGGGGTACTCCGGTACATCAAGACATCCGGTGACCAGTAATACATGTGTATGACTGCATTCACTTGTAGTGTAACTTGCGTTTGGAGTAACGGGCCTTCGGAGTTATGGGCCTTCTAATTAATAGAACAGGCCTTCTGAGAACAGGACATATTCGTCCTCTTGTTTTGGATTATGTTAATTCAAAACAGCCGAAACTATAAAAGTAGTATATCAGGGATGAAACTACCCCCATCAGCAGGACCCGGGCAGGACCCCAGAAGTGACATCATGCCACGTGACCCAGTGGCGCCATGTTGTGTTGTCATGGTAACCCGCTAGTGATACTTGGTGTTAGAGAGCATGCGCGGCGTTTGCTAGGGTGGTACGTGTTTTCGTCGTCCATTTTGTGTACAGGAGGCCGCCATCTTGGTCTCTATGATAGCACGTGGTTGCTGTGTTACCCAAAGGCTTCTTGTAGATAGGGGTATGCTCGGAGGGTGTGTTCAATTGAATAAGAGTAATTTCCTTCCTGTTTCGTAGAATTATCACAAACAACCCGACAATACCTCCAAAGCACCAAAGACGACTTTATTTACTTCGGATTTCGAGGTAAGACTACCTGTACAGGCGCTTGTAATCCCATTTATGGAATCCCATTTATGGATTCCCTTTGAAAACGTCTGTGGATATGGAATCCCTTTTTTCCGAAATGAGGCTAAGAGTCGTATTTGCGAGTAAATCTGTCGAGCAATTGGTTAATGGAATCCGAGTAGTTCGAGCAATGACATTTCAGTAACTTCTCGATAGATTCTTGGCTTTAGGAATCACAGAGGCTTTCATTATACACAAGGGAGAAAACTCTGCAAACAGGTTATGGGAAATCAAGCACTGGTTATTATAAGACTTGGACGAGGGAACTGGAGATAGTTGGGACGAGATAGACTTAGTGTTAGAGTAGCATCTGTTATAGGCATAATAATGAGATTCTAGGAAAAAATACTTTAGTTCAATCGAACTTACCCCCAGCCCCCCCCCCCCCCCCCCCCCCTCGGTACTATAGCGTGCTACTATTGAAATCCATGGTGTGGTGGGCCTAAAAGCATTCTGGGAAAATCAGTAGCAAATAAAATCGGTTTTTGGGTGGTGTTGTCTGGTCTATTTGGGTAATTAGATTTACTCCTGTACAAAGGAACATACTCTCCGAACATACCCCTTTCCTATTAGAAGCCTTTGGGTAACATAGCAACCACGTGCTACCATAGACACCAAGATGGCGGCCTCCAGTATACAAAATGGACGACGGAAACACGCGCTGTGCATGCGCACTAACACCAAGTGTCACTATGAGGATGACGTCACATGGTCACTCACGCGGGTTACCATGACAACACAACATGGCGTTACTGGGCCACGTGACATGACGTCATAGAACATCACCGTGTTTACCTTGCACAAAAACTATTAACACAGTATCGATTTTCCAATATCAAGACTTGTTTTTTGTCAATAATAAGTAAAATATTTTCTTAACCCTTTACCGAAAGAATCGGGGGCGCCTGCAGGCGTAATTTATAAAATAAGCCGTTGAAAAACAATTATTTTTCAAAATATCTCAACAACATCATACCATGTGACCCCCTCGTTGGAACTTGTGCGTTCCAATGATGGGTCACCTGGTATGGTTTTACTGGAATTTTTTTTTGTTGTTCTTGAAAATTTGGAATAAAAAGAATATTTGAAATAATAAATTTTGATATCGTGTGCGTTGGGTTAAGAGTTATCATTCAATTTGCATTGTCACGAGAAATGTGCACATCGTCCACGTTTTCATTTTCGTGGGCAAATATAATCTTTAAAAAGCGATCGGTGGTTGCGGGGCGTCGGAAAATGGAAATTTGTTTTGGAAAAAAAAGATCGTTGTTGACCATACGTCCCTTGAGTTCCAATGTGTTCTATGTGCCTAATGGCACATAGAACACATTGGAACTCAGGGGACGCATTGTCTATTCCTAGAAACAATTGTCCCTCTTAAAATAACCGCAGGCCTTTCAGTAATCCAGTTGTATAGAGATCGGTGGCGCCTTGCTGGCGCGTAAGGGTTTTTTTTCTTGACTTAGTCAAAAGCTTGTTACTCTGTTGAAATGTTGTTGAGTTTGAACCGTTTACCTTTCGATCCCAGGTCAAAAGAGCTAACCAAATGTATCAACGCGAACCCAACAGGATAATGAGAACATATTTTTGTAGCAGACACCCATTAACCCTCTATCTAACACGAAACATGACGAACTTGCAACTAAAATTCTTGAATAACTATTTTTTTATATTTTTTTGCGTCAGAAACATAGCTTATGACCCTCATCGGAATTAGCTCAACGAGCTCTTCAAAATGAGGGGTCATAAGCTATGATTTTGAGACAAAAAAGTGAAAGAAAATAATGACAATTCGACGGTGATTTTTTGTTAATATCGCTGACCTGGTTTGTTCGTTACGTTAGGTAAAGGGTTGTTATCCAAATTTATATTGTTTTCTGACTCAATATGCGCAACAACTCACCCTTAAAAAACCCGCAGGAATGATGAAAAAAAAGTTAGACTGAACCCAATGCAGATACTTAACCCTTAACCTAAAATGAAAAGCAGACGACACTTGCAAACAAAATTCTTAAATAACTTACAATTTTCATTTTTTGCATCAAAACCATAGCTTATGACCCTCATTGTCATAAGCTCTGGGGTGTTTTTAGAAAAAAAAATTTAAAAATAATGAAAATTAATTAGCGATTTTTGAGAATAGCGTGGGCCGGTTTTGGCTGTTATGTTGGGTAATGGATTAAGGACAGGACATTTCGTTGTGAATGGTATCGTATAAACTATTGCGAATTGTTTCCAAGTTACGGAGCCTGAATAGTTGTTTACTATATGTCTTTAACACAGAAACAAAACTGAACCGAAGAGTGTTTTTCCGGAAACCGAATCGAAACAGAAATCGAATCTTAAAAATCAAAATCACCAAGCTCTGCCAAATGCTCCTGTTAAATCTCCAAGAAAATAATTTCTTCATTCAACATTTCAAAGGGTATTTGGGAGCACATTTATAAACTTGAAAAGCGACACAAAAGTGACAATTATGAATGGGTGTGATCTGTGTATAGTACCCATGTACCCATAGAGTCGTACGATACACTACTGGTGCTAACAAGTTTCCAATGCCCGCCGTGAGCGAGCGAGTGTCATGAACGGGTATTTGACTCTCCCCACCTCTCTAATTTCCCAGACAACAGACGACATTATATTTTGCACCACACGTGACTCCTCTTGAAATAATATTCTAGCGCATTTCTTTGGAAATGCATTTCAAGGCATTTCACTCTTTTAATTAGGATGGATACTGATAAAGATTAACCCTCCACACGGTGTCAAAATTGCCACAGTTAGTTTAAACATGTTTTATTTGCCATAAATTTGCAAAAAGGATTGGAGAACAAGTTATACAACTTAAGTTAACTCCTCTCCCTAAACACAATAAAATAGAAAATATATAAACGGATGCGACTATAATATATATACTACTCAAAGTTTGCTAAGCACCAAGTACATCCAACTACCTGTTTTACATTTTAGTTGAAATATTGTGATGAACAGTGTATTTATTTCTCATTTAATTATACTTTAATGATTTAAATACTGAAATTAAGATTTTATTTATGTTTGACATTATCTTTTATCTTTTGAATGCGATAATCATGGAAAATGGATATTTTTGGTCAGAGAGGAAATTTTTCAATATGCCAAAAAGTTGACGGAGCGAACTGGTATGGCTTTAATATTGACGACGCCTTCTCATGCTCCCAGTCAGGTTCCTGGTGGTCCTTTGTGGGATGTTGTTCAATCTTGGTCCAGCATGGAACAAAGCTCCTGGACACTTCTTGGCTGAACTGGGCGGTCTGAAATTGCAAGCTGCAACTCATTCCAGACATGTTCGATTGGATTGAGGTCATGGGATGGATCTTGTTGGCTAGTCCATACGCCCAATACCCTCCCTCTGTCGATAATCCCTTCAGCATGGGCAACATGAGGACGGTCATAATCGTCCATCAGAATGAATCTATCACCCAATGCACCTGCATACAATCTGACGTGGACATCCAGAATCTCATCAATATACCGTTGTGCAGTCAATGTACCACGTTCAAGGACACAGAGCTCTGTTGGCTGCATGGGATCGCTCTCCTGGTCTTCTCCATACCATAGAACGCCTATCTGTGTAGCCTGGGCAGTACCTTGACTCATCTGTAAAAAGGACAGGTCGCCAATCTTCTCTGGTCCATCCAACGAGGCCCATGGCCCATTCATATCGTGTCTGGCGGTGGTTCTGGGACAGCGGAATGTGAATACACGGTCTTCTCGATCGGATACCACCTTGCCCGGATATTCTGCGTCGAAACATTTACCCCGGATGCATTCTAGAGGTCACTGCGAAGCTGGGTTGCTGTGGCAAAGCGGTTCCTACGGGCCTGAATGACCAAAAACCGGTCTTCAGCTGCAGATGCCCTGTCTCTGCCACCACCATGTCGTCTTACTGGTGTGCCATACTGCTGAAATCTTGTCCAGGTTCTGGAGATCACCGTATGGTGCACACCAAGGGCTTCATCAACCTGACGATGGGTAGCCCCTTGCTCCAGCATCCATACAGCCCGCCACATTTCTGCTTCAGACAAATGTCTTTTTACATTTGCATTCGCCATATTCAATCATTAAATCTCAAGGGTTTGTGTTAAAATGAAGATTGAATACCCTACACATGTCATGTACATGTAGACAGTACACAAAAACATCATGAAAATCAAGGGGTTCATGCTTTCCATGACTGTCACGAAAAGTCTGTCAGCCAAGAGAGCTAATGTAAACACTGGGGAGCATCTCAATACCTCCCTCAATCATATCTACTAAAAATATCGCAAATATGTCACAAGCAAATTTCACATGATGTGTCAAATATGTGGTGCTTAGCAAACTTTGAGTAGTATATATAGACTGATTTACAAATGAATAGATTTACAATGTTTACATTTGAAGCATATGTTGTTGAAACAGGCAACCAAGTAATACGGTCTGGATTCAGCAAATACATAGGGCTGGACACTGAGCCTGTTGATTTTCTCTACTGAAGCCCTGGGATGTCAAGTTCTGAGATAAGGGACATCGTGTCAAGGGCAGACCAGAAGAGGATGATAAGCATTTTCACAGGCATTACCACACATACACGTTTTTACGACCCAAGAAATATCAGGGTGAGAGTACTTGAACGACTTTTAGGAATATCAAGCAGGAATGTTGACATTTTTTAAGAAAATGGAGGGGGGAGAGTCCCCCCCCCCCCCCAATCCCCATATGGCCATATGGCTACGTGGCTGGCAGAAGACTGAAGTAGTAAACGTAGGATCCAGTCGTCATTAACGCTTTGAGCACTGATGGTATTTTCCATTTCAGTTTGTAAGTTCAATGGAAGCAATTAGAAGAGTCCATATTCATTATCTGGAGTAAGACCAATTAATATTTTCAACGGGCAGCCTTAGGGCTGCACGTTGAAAATATTGAATGGCCCACGCCACACATTTACCTTGTAGCCATTTCACTTAACGACATTATGACGTAGCTTGTGACCCGGTCGGAAAAAACGGCCATTGGGGTTCAAAGGGTTAACAAAGGCAGTCCTGCCCGAGGCTAGATGCGGAAGTGAAAGGAGACACAATTAATTTCTGGTGTAGTGGTGGTTGTACTCGTACCTGGTAACAAATGAGAGTAGTGTTAAAGAATTGCGGCAACGACAGAAGATGATTTTAAAGTTGCTGTGTTTGCAGTATTAAGTGGAAGGTACTGGAGGATCATACTGTACTATGCTGAAGAATCTCCTATTCTACCAAAGTGAGTACATACCTAGTGGAATACCATACACCCGGGTACTATGAAGTCACACCGCAGGGTAGTATAAACAGAATGTAGCTGAGAAGCACTGAAAGGCGTGCCATTAGCTACTAAGAGACCAAAACGGGTGTGGACGATCACTACTACGCTACCGAGATATTCCTGTTAAGTCAAATACACCATTAATTAGTCACAACCCATTTATTCCTTAGCAAATAGGTATCACCAGGGATATCAAAGACGGCAAATGGGCCGATTGAAACATATGTCTTCTTAAAAAAGAAGTCACGCGCATGCACAGTAACCGCGCGTATCACGAGAAAAATACGTCAAATACGGTCGTTTGTTAATGTACACTACCATGTAGTTGCATTTTGTAATAATTATTACATTTTACAACGTTTTTCCAGTCCATGGAGTTGCATTTTGTAATAAAACCTCGAACAAAAACGAAACTCGCTCAAATACATGTAGAAATGTGTATAACATACCCGAAGACAGTCGTAGAATCATAGAGACACAAACTTATTTTAATAGTTGTATAATAACATGAATTAGTTTCTGATTGCCCCTTTGAAAAAAAGTGCCCCTTTGAAAAAAAAGTTTATTGCATTTTGCAACGTTTTTCCCGTCCATGTAGTAGCATTTTGTAATAATTATTACATATTGCAACGATTTTCCCGTCCAAGTCGTTGCACTTTGTAATAATTATTACATTTTGCAACTTTTACAAAGTGGGTTGTAACATATGGTCATTCTGTCATCAGCTGACTTGCCCGAGAACATCAACAAACCAACAATGCTAAGGACCGACCAAGGCCTGGACAATCCCAAAAAACCTCTCCGTCGGAGTCTGGCACGCCTCGTAAGGCATGAACCCTTTGCTTCAAGTGGGGTTTTGAAACGCCTTTGGCTCCCCAACAGGAGTTTGTGCAACAGAACTGTCCGAAACCGTCTCAAAGCACTGGTATGAGGTTCAGAAGGGTGATCAAGCGTTCCGCTTTGTCCGATCAGCATCAAAGACGACGTTTGAAGTGGTGTAAGGCACGACAACTTTAGAATTTCAGGACGTTGAGGAGAGTTCATTGATCCACTCATTTTGACAACCACCCGTTGGCTACTCGCCCTGTATTTGTGGACGACAATGCAAAGCCACTTCGGTCCCATGCTGTGAGAGCAAACCTTCAGAACAACGCTATTACAACACTATAGCGTTGTTCTGAAGAAATGTTCTGCAATGAGCCCCGATTTGAATCCCTTAGAACACATCTGGGACTTTCCTGGACGTCGGGTGCAAGAAAGGGGTCCGCCTGTACAGAATTTGGGTGCTTTGGATGGTGTATTGCATGAGGAGTGGCAGTAGTTGCTCGCTAGTAGCATTAGGAGGGGGGTTCTGGCACGTGGTGAATACACTCGCTACTGATGTCAGACACTGCTATTGTGTTCAGGAGATCACAAGTTACATTTTTGTCAGTAATTACCGGCATTGTTTCATCATCAACCGTCCCCGCACCATATTTGTCGAAAGAACATTTTTCCATCAAAAACATTAGTGACAGGTATGTGTAATTAGCGCCATTAAAATACTGCATATTTTCATCATTGTGTTGTCTTTCATTTGTCAATAGACCATTCTTTCCGCAAACAATCACTTTTGACCATCTGAAAGATAGCATGAAAGTAATGGCTGTTTCTATTAACACCACTGTGAAAAACAGGGGGTGCTTAATTAAGTTCCAGTTGTATATAATACATTCTCGTAGAGAATACTACTTCGCGTGTCTACCCGTTTGGCTCAGGCATGGCTTCATTCATCTTCAACAATTTCTTTAAATGGATAATCATTATGAATCTATAAACATTGACCTGTTCGATTTGCTTACTTTTTATCGCCGTTGTAGTTTCTGTCCTTTCAATTTTGCCGCATCAAAACAAAGAAAAAGTTCTTTTTCAACTCTATCCAGACAATTGATTTCAAAATGATATCTGGCGCTTGTTTTGATGCACTGACTTTTCTCAGTTTTGATACTTTAGTATTAAGGGTGAGGTAGGTCAGAAAAATTCCATTGCACCGGTGTGTATCAAAGTAGGACTACTACTTGATATATAGAGATTATTACCATTATGTGGATGTACAAAATATATATCCGAGTCGAGCTCCGGGTTCTAAGGGCAGATCACAACGAGTCGAAGATGAGTCGTGATCTACCCTTAGAACCCGGAGCGAGACTAGGAGACCTAGGACCCTCCGGCCGTTGCCCCTCCTCCCACTTCCCCAAATCGAAGGACTGGAGGGTCCGCGTTAGGTCCAGCCCCCTCACACACAATCTCGAGAACATTTTGCAAAATTTAGTGCTCAAAGAGCGAATCTCGAACATCTGTAGCGAGCGTGTGAAGTCCCTATATTGGGGGCTCAATATTGTGTGGAACCTGCATCGGGCCAATTTTTTGTTCGGGAGCAATCCCCCAAGTCCTCCCGTAGCTACGCCACACGGCACAAGGAGAGAAGATTTAAATAATACTCGGAAAGAAACATCAGTCGGAGAAAGATTTTTATTGTTTGATGCCACCAATGAAAGAAGCCATGAGATTTTTTTCAAAAGTACAGGCGTGGGAGGGGAGTGCGGTCCCACCGACCCTGAAAAGTAAACATATTTATAGTACGTAGCGAATCCCATTCATTCCTTATTATTAAAACACAACGGGGAGTTCCCACCAAATAAAGTCTGCCAAATTCCGTAAAAAAATATCTCCGGGTTCATTGGCTGAAACTTTACTTGTGCTTCATGTGCATTTACACAGCACGTGAGTTATCACTACCTGAAAATGCTATTCTGTGAGAGTTCCAGTGGTTAGTTAGTTTGAATATTTGTCTGATGATATTTTGAGCAGCCACGTTCATATCATATCGGACAGTTTTACAAAGCAAATGTACCATTAAAGTGTCGTACACTTCAGAGCATACTGATGATCCTACATCGACTTTCGTTTCAAGTGTCTTAACCAAGGACACGTGCAGGTGACGAGGGTAGGTATTAAACTGTTGACATCAAAACCTGAAGTCCAATGCGGTGGCCAACGAATCAGTGCTTTCCAGTTTCAATGGTAATGCATGGTTCACGGCATATAATAATATAACTATACACTCTCCTTGATTTGAGAATAGGCTTCAATCCCAAGAACGGGAATTTCCGGGTTCCAGGCTCCGAAAGCCGGAGACGATACCCGGGAATTCTATAGCACGGGATCAGAAAACAAACGTGGCACTGTTTGTGCGCTCAAATGAAATTTTTTGAATTGAAAAACTGCCACAACGTAACTTTGTAAGATTTCCTCATCCCTTCCAGGTCTGAGCTTTTTACAATGCGTCTTGTTACTCTCGTAAATTTGCTTGATATTACCTGGGAAATTTCCCGGTTCCCTGTTCCGAGGGTAATTTCATTCCCGTTCCCGGTTCCTAGAAAACAGAGAATATATTGAAACCTACTTGAGAACGAAGAAATACAGTACAACAATGGAATGTATGAGTTTGTTTTAATTAATTTACTGTATTAAGAGTTAGGTCGTCCAAACACCACCCCTGCATACATAGAGAATCAATGGGTACTTGGGCAGGTAATCAGATTTAAAACACGAGTGGGAAAAGGGTTTTAACCACGAGGCTCTGTCGAGTGATTAAAATCCTTATTCTACGAGTGGTTTAAATCTGATTACCAGCTCTTGTTCATATTTGTTTTATTTATACCATGCTCTTAATAAATAATCGACTTTGTCACTTAAAATGGAGAAAAACGATACTTTCTATCGTAAACACATCGGTTTGTTTTGTTTACACTCCGGCTGCTTTCAGTCAAATTGTTATTAGCAATTCTTGAATTTTAGTTGAAATATTTAATTTCAGGTATTTTAAATATAACAAGTCATTGCACGTTGTAGACAGTACCACAACACGTCGTATTTTTGAATGAAACATCGCGATGTATGAATGTGTCTAAGTCGGTAAATTGGCTCATGTCAAAGGACAAGTCAAGCTAGATGTTGTTTCTACTATAGGTGTAAATTTTTATAATGGAATTCCCATTGAAAACGTTTTAAGCGCAGTTGAAGCTTTACAGTGGTAGTGAGATTAAAAGGTAAAATTTAACATACGGGCATTTAGGTAGTAACATAGGTGAGCAAGGTATCTCTATTTATCTTACAATCAACATGTATTCTGTCTGTATTAATTCCGCAACTGCCGTGTATTGGACCCCCTGACACAGATGTTTGTATCAGGGGGTCGGATACAAGCACGTTCCTTTCGCGTGAGTTCCATTTTTTTCTTTTTGTTCATCTGTACGAATAAATAGTTCGTTATATATGCGTCTACATTCTTGACTTATCCTCAATATATTGTAAGATTAAATGATTATTACCATTATGTGGATGTACCAAATATGTATCCGAGTCTCGCTCCGGGTTCTAAGAGTAGATCACGACTCGTCTTCGACTCGTCGTGATCTGCCCTCAGAACCCGGAGCTCCACTCGGATACATATTTTGTACATCCACATAATGGTAATAATCTGTATATATTCACTATATTCGGGCAAAGGTTTAAAGTTTAAATTCCGGCCATTACTGTGTTGAGTTTACTTTGAGATTTAAACATATACGCAAGGCAATTTCTTTTCGATTTTTAAGTTTCTTTTATACTTCCTGGATGATAACAGTCACTAAGTTTTAACGAGAAGTCAGCTGGTGTAATTATTTGTCACCAGTCATGTATGTTTTGTTAATAAATTTAAATGCTCGCTATGTAAGGTATTATCTTGTGGAGGGTAGTTTTTAGTTTTTCAGCAAACGGCATACGCAATAAAGTTAATTACAGTCTGCAGCGTTTCTATGAGCCAAAATAAATAGTGGACGAGGGTACCTGGGCTACGTTTAGCACAATACACATTATGCTCCAATAAGACTAATATCCTCGCACGCGAGAGCTCGGTTTCTGGGCTGGGTTTTTTGGAGGGGGGGGGCGGGTATTTTATGTTGACTGCTGGGACGCGGTGGCACAGTGGTAGACTGTTGGACTTCTATGCTAGAGGTCCTTAGTTCGATCTCCGTCCGGGGCGCCCTGTGTTGTGTCCTTGGCCAAGGTACTTTATCCCGGTTGCCAACATGGGGCACGATGACGCCGAGTACTAAGGCGTGCCGTACGCCAATGGTGCACATGTCTTCAACCGCCGTAACCCTGCTTGGGCGGACTTGAACAGAGTTAGAATGTCGAGAGCTGACAGCTGCTCGTCGATGCTCGGTGGTTCTCTTCGGGTATTCCGGCTTCCTTCACAAACTGTCACGGTCACGATTAGACATTGTGCATAAGTATGTGATCTTAAACACCAATAAATAAATATATAAATATGTTTACTGCTCAAGTGGCATATGTTACCGCCTGACCAAGCCTGAAAATAAGCAATCTGTCATTTGCAGAATGAGATCCCAAGAGAGTGAATGTGCTGATGCTATCAAGTACAGCGGGCAAATGCATCCTCTGGGTACCTCTTTCTGCTTTGGTTTGAGACCTTGATTCAGATTGCGGTTTACAGCGGGTAAATTTAGTGATGTCACTCTGTTGTGCAGGGTAGCATCACCAATTTCACTCTCTGGGGACCTCATTTTGCAGATGTCAGTCTGCTTATTTTCTGGCTTGCGCCTGACGTCACCACGTGAAATATTTTGAAAGAAAATGATAACAATCGGAGGAGAATCAAAGAGCATAATGCCCATAAAATTGTATTTTTCGAGGCCAGTGATCACTCTGTGAATTTATACTCACAACCCACTTAGATGATTAGGATTTGAACCGAGATGGAGTAACCTCGACCTTTATCTTAAGTTATTGATATTTTGTTGTCCAGTGACGCCGTGGGTACACGAGAGATTAATTTACTAAATTTGTTATCGTTAAAGCTACCTTGTTCATTCAAGTTGCCTTGTTTATTTCACGATGTGGGTCTTGGGCTATGGGTGGGGTTGGAACATATACGTTACTGTGACGATTTGACTGTAACATGGTCTGAGGTTTGTGGTTCGGATCCTATGATCAACCTCGACGCATCACGTCTCGGCTGAACATACGCTCCGGAGCCGCAAACCACAGACCGTCAATTCACCACAATAACTAAGTGTGTAGTAGTGTGTAGACTCGCTTCACGCTCCAAAGGTGCTTGTCTGCTTTCAAGATAACTGAAGACGGATGCTTCGAGAAGAGCCAAACGGGTGGAATGACGAACTATGAGAGTTTTGGGGCAACATAAAACACAATAATGTGACCACGAACATAGCACAATTAAGTCACCACTGTCAAACCGACATTGACTTCGCAAGGTTAATACCAATTTGTAATGCTGATATTGATATATTGATGTATTTTTATTCACCAGTATACAGAAAATAAAACACGATGGTGCCAGCCTGGACGAGAATACCAGACAAAGTTACATTGAAAATTAGTAATCTAAATATGCGTGTCTCGTCAGAAAACCTTGTAAGCCTTTTTAATATCATGTTGGTGTTAGCTGTTACGGGACGGTGTGGCTTGAAGAGGCAGTGCTACAGGTCTGGGGATGACTAGGAATGGAAGAATACCAGACAGCACAATCCGGACGGAAATGATTTGAGCAATTATATCATTGCAGTACGATGAAAGGAGCTTTGAAATTAACCTTTTCTTGGACTCTTTTTATTGCTAATTGATCTGGTGCCCAGTTCTAGTTCATTCCTTAGTTCAGGGAATACAAAGACGGGTAGATTTTCCAAGGTTTTTGTCCTAGTTCTACTTCTGTGCCAAGTCGGCGTGTTATTATATTATTTTGATTATTTACAGTGGAAAAGAAATTGGGAAAGGATGCCAGAAGATTCCCATTATGCCACTTGAACAAGAATAAGTAAGCATGCAAGTGATACAAATCTTTTATCCTCAGAATAGGCCTACCATCTTTGATAAACAGTGGGTCGGTATGAGCATTATATTTCTTATTATTAATGATTCGAATCGACCGTTTCTGAAGTTTAAAAAGTCGATTGCATGCTTTTGTGTCTTCCCATATTGTAATTCCGTAGATGAAGCGATTCTGTATCAAAGTGGGATATAGGCTTTTCATGACTCTATGTGGGTGAATTTTCGTATCGCTGCTGGGATAGAAATTGGCAAGATCAACTTTCGAGCAAATTTGTGATATGTAACAACAGATAACGTTAGGAACACATTGTTCAAAGTGTTTCGATATAGTTAGAATCGAGTTGAAAATAAGCGAAAACTCATTTTTGACAATAATCTGGAATATGCATGGCTGAAATTCAAGCTACCATGAACTTGAAATTAATAGAATTGATAAATCTCTACATGCAACTGCTCGAAGTTGCCAAAAACTTTTTAACCATTTACCCAACGCAGAGAATATCAAAATTTATTATTTTAATTGCTATTTTTTTTTTCATTTTTGAACACATTTCAACAAAACCAAATCATGTGACCCCTAATTGGAACGAGCTCATCGAGCTCGTTCCAATGAAGGGGTACATGATATGGTTTTGTTGAAGTATTTTAAAAAAAAAAAATTTTTCCAACTGCTCAATTTGCAAATTACGCGCGCAGATACCGGCGATTCGTTAGGTAAAGGGTTAACGCATTATGATTTTTATTGGAAGCCTCTTTCATTTTGTTTAACCGGTTACATACATATGATTACAAAATTAGACAGAGAATTTTCGATCGGATGACGATCCAGTCGAAATTCTCTGTTCACTTCCCTCCCGGGATCATTGTAGAATCTCACCTTTCGAAAAAGAAGTACGACTACATTGAATATCAGGTGTCATTTATTAGATATGGTTTACTTTCCCAGAACAGCCCATTATCAAGTTCGGCTGACCTGACTTCAAACTCGGTTGATATGACGCCGATGTCGGCTGACAGGAAACAATCTAGCGTTGACCACACCCACCCACCCACACCCACCCACCCCCACACTCGATACGCTACCAGGCCGCTGAGGCGCAACCAATTTTCTATATCGAAATGTTCACAGTTATTCGTCCAACGCAATCAGGAGAATCGGCCTTACCAGGCATGTTAGAATGGTTTGAAACAGAGTTGAGGAATTATTGATGGAAATAAGTAATAATTGGGTGGATGACGAGAAAGATTTATTTATTTATTTATTTATTTATTTATTTATTTATTTATTTATTTATTTATTTATTTATTTATTTATCTATTTATTTATTTATTTATTGGTGTTTATGGTCACATACTTATGCACAATGGCTAATAGTGACAGTGACAGTTTTACGGGTGGAGGAAGTCGGATTTCCCGGAGGGAACCACCAAGCATCGATGAGCAACTGCCAGCTCCTCAACATTCTAACTCTGTTCAAGCTCCGCTCAAGCAGGGTCACAGCGGTTGAAGACATGAGCACCATCGACGTGCAGTACTCCTTAGTACACGGCGTCATCTTGCCACCATGTAGGCAACCGGGATAAAGTGCCTTGCCCAAGGACACAACGCGGGAAGAGAAAGAAGAGAGTTGTACAGAAAGTCATCACAAACTATATGAAACAGAGTTGTAAGCAGAGATTCGTCGAAGTTGTAAAAGAGATAGTTCAGCTATCCTAACGTCTCGGCTTCCTCACCTGGGTACCAGCGACGTTTGGATAGCTGAAGTAGGAATAGAAGAAAAGGAAATTCCGAACTTTGTGAAAAGAATGAGAAACAATAACCCTGTCAAAACACTGTAACAGATCCGAAAATTTGTATTATTATTCGGTTTGGGTTAACAAATAAAGAGGTTATTACATGGTTAGTTTCATATCGGCCGAGATATCAGCCCTGGGGAACTTCACGTCAACCATCGACCTTCGGTCTCAGGCTGATATGAAGTTACCTCAGCTGATATGAAACTAACCAAGTAATAACCTCTAACTATTCTGGGTTCTTTTCCTTCTGTTGGTCTTGGAATCGCAATATTTTACTCATGAAATATTGGCCCTCTGCTATAAGTAAATCGTGACCTGATCGAAGAAAGGCCACTTTGTGATCACAATACTGTAACAGCCATGTTCTCACAGTCGACAAGCTCTATTTAAAATGTTACCATTCAAATTTTATTACTTTTCAACAGTGTGTAAAGAGTAAAATATCAGATCTCAGGAATAAAATAAAACGAATGTCACAACTCCACGTTTTGCTCACGACTACACATTAGACAGTGCTCTCCGAGCTCATCCCGTGGATTGCTCATACAAAGTGCAGGTGTTGTCTTCTACTCGTGCTAGCTAAAATTTTAATTCGGTCCAGTTTTTATGTTCTTTTTTCAAGGAGCAAACCACTCCCCTGAACTCTCTTTAGTGTTAGATGCGTCAGACTTTACTAATTCAAAACTGTTTTATGACTACTGAACTCCTTGCATACAGCTGGTGGATATTCCTGCAAAGGAAAGGATTTCTCTCCCTAATGAAATAATTTTAATTTGGGTACATTTAGTCGAATTGTCCCCAGTAAATTAAATGAAGTTTTTCACCAATGATTCCTGGAGTTAAATTTAGATGATTTTTTCATCAAATCTAGTCATGGCTGCTGTGAAGCAGCCATGACTAGATCTAATGAAAAATATCTGGAAAATACTCAGTGTGTTAAGAGTAAAATATCAGATCTCATGAATAAATTAAAACTAATGTTTTGACATACCACACAGTATATTTAACACTTAGTCCACCGATAGGGGTTATTGTAGCGTATAACATTGTGGTGTTCTGCGTACTCTGGTTTGCACACAGATTAAAACAATCATGTGACAAACTGTTGCAAAGAGCCCAGAACGTACTATCCGACATTTAACCAGATGGTGGAGTTCCATATATGATATAATAAAAAAAAATAGCGTTAGGAAGGGTTAATTTTACCGTCTGATATCTTCTCGTTTCAAACCAGTGTAATAGACATTTTCGTCCAATAATGATGTGTTAAAAACTGTTCTTATGAATGCGCGCAACTTCAAAAGAGTGAACACTGCGTTACAAAGAAATTACTGCGGAACTTTATAAGAATGAATAAGCATTTGAGTTCAATTTGGTCTCTTAAATTATACAGATAAACATGCTGAAATATCGGTCGACATGAAACTAGCCAAGTAATAGAGAACGCAGCCCGAGCCCCGCCAAGCGGGGCTCACGGAGTGAGCTCCATAGGTAACACACGCGAGTGTGATTTCCCAATGAGTTACATACAACTAAAAGCTAACAAAGTTAAAATTGCGGGTTCCGGTTTGACCCATTGGAGGCCGCCATGTTTTCGTTCGATATTGAATTCTGGGAAAGTTGAAAAAAAATACCGTCAGACGAACTGTTCTCCATTTTACCATCGGCTCGATGTTTCAGATCAATTTAAAAGGATATATATTGGTATTTGTAACAAATAAATATAGTAAATGCAATGTTAGCAGCGTAAACAATGGGAGGAGTTTTGGGCGAATGTTGAACTCTGGGATGACTTGAAATAAAAAATAGCATCAAAACACGAAGAGGCACGTGTGCGGGTCGCTGCGTCATTCGTTCGAAATGACGTTTAGGGCGGGAGTTAGTCGTTCAAGGCGGGATTAAGACATGAATTATTCAATCAGCTGACCCAGGTTATCAAATCAACGTCCTCGCCCAGAATGTTGACTTTGTCGTCTGCAAAACAACAACAAAGCAGGAAAAGCGAGTGGTGGTATTTGCCATTTATTTTTTTAAAGTTTATCGGGTTAGTTTACTTGTCTAAATTCTGATTTCACATTTAATGCGAAAGTGATTGTTTAACAATTCGATCCTTGTTATTTAAAAACAATAATTTTCCAAATATTTTAATTACCTTTACAAAACTGTTCCCGCAACTGAAGCTCTCTGAATTTAGTGAAATCGATCGCCTGCTTGCACTATAATTTTGTATGTAGCCGGACTGCGTTCTCTTCTAGGTTTTACCTATTTTCATATTAACCTCTTTATTTATAGAGTTGAAACGGTTAACCGATTAATGGTTAAGGTGTAGAATAGGGGACTTTTCGTTTTTCAAAAAAAAAAATAACGATTTTCTCGCTATTTTCTTTCTGTTTTCATAAAGTAAACTATATTTTGAACAAAATACAAAATTAGGTACCTCTATCATGTTTTAACATGTAAGAGAATAGATTTTAAATCCCATTGAATTGCGAGTTTCTCAATAGAGGAGATCAGCATTTCCCATCTTAATGACGTATGCCCTCCCACCCACGTGACTTTTATGTACAAAACAAATCGCACGTGGAATATTGCAATGCACAAGCCTCATAAGAAATGGTCGACGTTTGCGCGATAAGACATAAACTGAATCGGTAATACGATAAAAAACGGACATAAATATTGAAACAACTTATAGAAATGGTCAGTTTTAATACAAATAACAAGGTAAATCTGAGCTGAAAATTAAACTGTAGGTGTGCAGGCCTACAGTCTGAATCACCGTGGTGTTGTGTATTTTCGCTGTTTCGCAAAAGTTAAAAACAATACGAAATACCGATATAGCAAACTATTTTTAATGAGCTTTTATTTTTGATTGAAACGGGGGAGGCAGAAACAAAGGCATGCTTACAGGCAGTTGTGGGAGTCCGTTACATGACTTTTTGCGAAGAGAAAGTTAGGATGTCTCAAGAGCTAGTCTTGTGGCTGCATGTTTACCACTGCACGTTTAGTGCGAGACATTCGGTGGGTCCGACATAGTGTGTATGTGGGGAGGGTGGTACCCCTCCAATACTCTTAGAGTATGCGGTCACGGCTCTCTGCACGCTGAGTATATGGGCAGAGAATTGTTATAGATTGTGGTCCATGTTTTGGACACTCATATGGGTGGACTTCCACCCGTGGAGTTATATAACTTTTCACTGCTTATGAAAACGGATTGCGCTCCATCAGCAGTAGGCTGAGCTTAGGTACGGATTACTTATTTAGCGCATGATACAGCGTGTTGTTTGTGGTTTTTGAGTAACTGCTGCGTGTGAGAATACGTGTTTCACTAATTGGGTGCAGTTCGAATATACTACGTGTACACTGTTTTATTCGTGAGATCGTTTCAGTATTTGGTATGCGTGAAGGTCGATGGCACAGGTGGAGGACCAAAGGTGGATGGCTTAGCTACCCGTTTCCTCCATTCACCCCTAGACCTCGCTCTAAGGCTCATCTATAATTGCATGCTATACTGTTGAATGCATTTGCTTTACTTGATACGCCGCCGAGGCCGTCAGTGTTTCCAATAAAATGATCTGGCCTCATTTTTAGCGTGTAAGGCCGTATCAGTGTCGGCGCGCAGTATTAAATATGGCCGTACCAAAAGGCTCATCAGCATGTGTGTGCTGTAGTGTTGGAGGTAATGTGCTTTCCAACTATGAGGCTGTGTACACTGCCTGAGTAATTAATTGTCGACATTTCAAAGGATATTGTCGATAGATTGAGAGCAAGTGTGCGGTGTACGCTATTATTTGTCAGTTCGTGCACTTTATTTGCACTTAATTTGTGCTGAAAAATCATGTGGGTGGATTTCCACTCATTGGGATTATATAACCCTTTATTGCCATTAAGAACAGATTAGGCTTTATCAGATGTCAGCACCCTTATTTAAGGGTTATTTATTTGACTATTGGCTGCTTTATCGAGGAGCTTGGCTTCTTTGTCGACGAGCTTGATTGCGTAAGCGTAGCGTTTGGCTGTTTTATAGAAGAGCTTCGCTTATTCATAATTTGAACAGCTCACCTATCATATTTGGAAGAGTTTGATAGGTACCGGTATGAAGTCTATCATTCATACTATTTTATCGTTGTCAGAATGTTTGACAAGATAGGCTTGTGTATGTACAGTTGTGTTTTGCTAACCGACCACTATATTTTGTATTTTCTCATTCAGTTGGTTCCGTAGAAGTCACTTGGAATCAACATGGAGATGTTGCCTTTCTCATAGTCAGTCGGATGGTTTTTGACCTAGCTCCCCTTGAGCATTTGGACTGAAGGAGTCCGGGGGAGGCATGTTTCTATGTTTGTCCATTACTGTGTGAGGTGGACTTTTGTATTTGTTTCAGTGAGTTAGAATGATTGAAACGGGGGAGGCAGAAACAAAGGCATGCTTACAGGCAGTTGTGGGAGTCCGTTACATGACTTTTTGCGAAGAGAGAGTTAGGATGTCTCAAGAGCTAGTCTTGTGGCTGCATGTTTACCACTGCACGTTTAGTGCGAGACATTCGATGAGTCCGACATAGTGTGTATGTGGGGAGGGTGGTACCCCTCCAATACTCTTAGAGTATGCGGTCACGGCTCTCTGCACGTTGAGTATATGGGCAGAGAATTGTTATAGATTGTGGTCCATGTTTTGGACACTCATATGGGTGGACTTCCACCCGTGGAGTTATATAACTTTTCACTGCTTATGAAAATGGATTGCGCTCCATCAGCTGTAGGCTGAGCTTAGGTACGGATTACTTATTTAGCGCATAATACAGCGTGTTGTTTGTGGTTTTTGAGTAACTGCTGCGTGTGAGAATACGTGTTTCACTAATTGGGTGCAGTTCGAATATACTACGTGTACACTGTTTTATTCGTGAGATCGTATCAGTACTTGGTATGCGTGAAGGGCGATGGCACTGGTGGAGGACCAAAGGTGGATGGCTTAGCTACCCGTTTCCTCTATTCACCCCTCGACCTCGCTTTAAGGCTCATCTATAATTGCATGCTATACTGTTGAATGCATGTGCTTTACATGATACGACGCCGAGGCCGTCAGTGTTTCCAATAAAATGATCTGGCCCTATTTTTAGCGTGTAAGGCCGTGTCAGTGTAGGCGCGCAGTATTAAATATGGCCGTACCAAAAGGCTCATCAGCATGTGTGTGCTGTAGTGTTGGAGGTAATGTGCTTTCCAACTATTAGGCTGAGTGCACAGCCTGAGTAATTAATTGTCGACATTTCAAAGGATATTGTCGATAGACTGAGAGCAAGTGTGCAGTGTACGCTATTATTTGTCAGTTCGTGCCCTTTATTTGCACTTAATTTGTGCTGAAAAATCATGTGGGTGGATTTCCAAACATTGGGATTATATAACCCTTTATTGCCATTAAGAACAGATTAGGCTGTATCAGATGTCAGCACCCTTATTTAAGGGTTATTTATTTGACTATTGGCTGCTTTATCGAGGAGCTTGGCTGCTTTGTCGACGAGCTTGATTGCGTAAGCGTAGCGTTTGGCTGTTTTATAGAAGAGCTTCGCTTATTCATAATTTGAACAGCTCACCTATCATATTTGGAAGAGTTTGATAGGTACCGGTATGAAGTCTATCATTCATACTATTTTATCGTTGTCAGAATGTTTGACAAGATAGGCTTGTGTATATACAGTTGTGTTTTGCTAACCGACCACTATATTTTGTATTTTCTCATTCAGTTGGTTCCGTAGAAGTCACTTGGAATCAACATGGAGATGTTGCCTTTCTCATAGTCAGTCGGATGGTTTTTTACCTAGCTCCCCTTGAGCATTTGGACTGAAGGAGTCCGGGGGAGGCATGTTTCTATGTTTGTCCATTACTGTGTGAGGTGGACTTTTGTATTTGTTTCAGTGAGTTAGAATGTAGAGCCCCATGTTGGGGGAAAGGAAATCTCGTGGTATTTGCCCGGCAGAGCCGCTGGTATAACTATAGTTTCGACCGTAAGGTCTTATCAAATAAACAAATACATAAGATTTCGTATTTAGATTGTGTTTACATGGACCACTTGGAGTTATGTTGTCGTCAGTTATTATAGCGTGTATGCGCTTGAGAAATATTTCGACTGTTCTGTTGTCTGTAGTGACAAGCAGCTTGTTGAAGCTTTACTGAAGTGCGATTTTACACTACAGAGGGTGAGTGGTACTACAGAGCGTGGATTAGGCTCACTCAGTCATTATGTTTATAGGAGAGAATAGCCTTGTGCTTTTACTCTCTGCTAATCAATTCAGTCTCTAAGAAGACCGTGTACACGACTGGTATCAGTGTGTTAAGAATGGTGTATTATGTAGACTTTGAGGCTACGCTACGTATATAACTGATATGATAAGATCAGCTTGTGAAATTGTCACGTACAGTGGATCGTTCAAACAGCTGTTATCAGCGTGTAGAAAAGTTGGTATAAGCCGTAGGTTTTGTTTACACTACGTGCAAGGCTGATGTAGGTATGGTTTTATCAGCTATTAGTACTCGGGTGGGTACCCCGGAATTATGTTGAGGTATTGTTTTCTAAAGTTCATCTCGCACAATGGTTGTGGAGGAATCGTTTCGCACAGTAGTTGCGGAGGAATCTCAACTCGCACATTAGTTGTGGAGGAATCGTCTCACGCAATACGTGGAAGTCACCTCGTGCTAAAAGCAGAGGATTTGTATCGGGTGGGTACCCTGGAATTATGTCGAGATATTGTTTTCTAAATTTCATCTCGCACAATGGTTGTGGAGGAATCGTTTCGCACTGTAGTTGCGGAGGAATCTCATCTCGCACATTAGTTGTGGAGGAATCGTCTCGCGCAATACGTGGAAGTCACCTCGTGCTAAAAGCAGAGGATTTGTAATCATAGAAAACAGACTCGAGAAGTTGATTTTCTAAAATCAAAGTGGGTAGGATAAACTTACGCTTAAAAGAAAGATCCGTTATAAAATCATGAATGTAAGCACGTGGAGATATAAAACGAGGCGACACCTATCTATTAATAAGCCAATTATAATGAATTAGCGAGATATTTGATGATTCTGTGTAATCAGTCTATCAGTTAGCAGTGATGGAAAGCGTGTTGTTTTAACAATCAAAATGGCGACAGGGAGATGTTTCTTCTTCTTTCTTCCTCTGTCAGTTAGTACCACGTGAATGAGTTCTGTACGCTGATTGGCTGGTTAAGGTTAGCTTGATTTCATAGTCATGTGACTGGTTATCGGTTCGATTGTGTTACGATTGGAGTAATGACATTTAGGAACCAGTTTACATGCCCTAATTTGGAAACTTGACGATGTGTAAACTCTTCTATATTAGAAGGAAATAAAACGTTTGAGTTGTAATTTGTAGCCCAGGTTTTGGGTGTTTGTCCCATTTATGTGTTTCTCCACTTCCATATATATATAAAAAATGGAAAAAAACAACGAGAGAGATTTTGTTTGTTTATTTCTTGGACTCTCTAGTTGCCAGTATTATTTCGTGCACGAGTTGAAATTGTTCCAAATTTCGGTCCGTGTGTTGGACAGCTATATGGGTGGATTTCCACTCTATGGGGGTTATCCGTACCTAAGCTCAGCCTACAGCTGATGGAGCGCAATCCATTTTCATAAGCAGTGAAAAGTTATATAACTCCACGGGTGGAAGTCCACCCATATGAGTGTCCAAAACATGGACCACAATCTATAACAATTCTCTGCCCATATACTCAGCGTGCAGAGAGCCGTGACCGCATACTCTAAGAGTATTGGAGGGGTGCCACCCTCCCCACATACACACTATGTCTGACTCACCGAATGTCTCGCACTAAACGTGCAGTGGTAAACATGCAGCCACAAGACTAGCTCTTGAGACATTCTAACTCTCTCTTCGCAAAAAGTCATGTAACGGACTCCCACAACTGCCTGTAAGCATGCCTTTGTTTCTGCCTCCCCCGTTTCAATCATGATTCTGGGCTTTTGGGCCCCTTTTTGGAGGACTTACGTTTACCGATGAGGATTTGATGCTTGCATTGAATCTGCCGTCGGGGGTTTGACCAGGCAAACAACAACCAGTGCACTGTGAGCCGCGACTCGCAGGTGGGAGCTCTCCCACGAGAGAGTACCATAAAACAGATCTCCACTGGTATCTGTAATTCTTAACGGTTCAGGGCACCGCCCTAGTAGACTGACATACCTGTATGCAGTTATCGGAAACACACGAATATCAGATGATCTTAATACCTAATGCAACATAATTTGGTCAGAGCTGTAGTGACTAACACAGCAATTTCACAAACATACCATTTTAAGCAGCAAGAATAGTATCGTCGACCATAGACTAGAAAAATAAACAACAATTGTTCTATATACTTAAACAATCGCGTAACCACACTGAATATAAGTTATCCCTACAAATAGAATAGCATTGAACTGTAGGATAACCCCCATAGAGTGGAAATCCACCCATATAGCTGTCCAACACACGGACCGAAATTTGGAACAATTTCAACTCGTGCACGAAATAATACTGGCAACTAGAGAGTCCAAGAAATAAACAAACAAAATCTCTCTCGTTGTTTTTTTCCATTTTTTATATATATATGGAAGTGGAGAAACACATAAATGGGACAAACACCCAAAACCTGGGCTACAAATTACAACTCAAACGTTTTATTTCCTTCTAATATAGAAGAGTTTACACATCGTCAAGTTTCCAAGTTAGGGCATGTAAACTGGTTCCTAAATGTCATTACTCCAATCGTAACACAATCGAACCGATAACCAGTCACATGACTATGAAATCAAGCTAACCTTAACCAGCCAATCAGCGTACAGAACTCATTCACGTGGTACTAACTGACAGAGGAAGAAAGAAGAAGAAACATCTCCCTGTCGCCATTTTGATTGTTAAAACAACACGCTTTCCATCACTGCTAACTGATAGACTGATTACACAGAATCATCAAATATCTCGCTAATTCATTATAATTGGCTTATTAATAGACAGGTGTCGCTTCGTTTTATATCTCCACGTGCTTACATTCATGATTTTATAACGGATCTTTCTTTTAAGTGTAAGTTTATCCTACCCACTTTGATTTTAGAAAATCAACTTCTCGAGTCTGTTTTCTATGATTACAAATCCTCTGCTTTTAGCACGAGGTGACTTCCACGTATTGCGCGAGACGATTCCTCCACAACTAATGTGCGAGATGAGATTCATCCGCAACTACAGTGCGAAACGATTCCTCCACAACCATTGTGCGAGATGAAATTTAGAAAACAGTACCTCGACATAATTCCAGGGTACCCACCCGATACAAATCCTCTGCTTTTAGCACGAGGTGACTTCCACGTATTGCGTGAGACGATTCCTCCACAACTAATGTGCGAGTTGAGATTCCTCCGCAACTACTGTGCGAAACGATTCCTCCACAACCATTGTGCGAGATGAACTTTAGAAAACAATACCTCAAAATAATTCCGGGGTACCCACCCGAGTACTAATAGCTGATAAAACCATACCTACATCAGCCTTGCACGTAGTGTAAACAAAACCTACGGCTTATACCAACTTCTCTACATGCTGATAACAGCTGTTTGAACGATCCACTGTACGTGACAATTTCACAAGCTGATCTAATCATATCAGTTATATACGTAGCGTAGCCTCAAAGTCTACATAATACACCATTCTTAACACACTGATACCAGTCGTGTACACGGTCTTCTTAGAGACTGAATTGATTAGCAGAGTAAAAGCACAAGGCTATTCTCTTCTATAAACATAATGACTGAGTGAGCCTAATCCACGCTCTGTAGTACCACTCACCCTCTGTAGTGTAAAATCGCACTTCAGTAAAGCTTCAACAAGCTGCTTGTCACTACAGACAACAGAACAGTCGAAATATTTCTCAAGCGTATACACGCTATAATAACTAACCACAACATAACTCCAAGTGGTCCATGTAAACACAATCTAAACACGAAATCTTATGTATTTGTTTATTTGATAAGACCTTACGGTCGAAACTATAGTTATACCAGCGGGTCTGCCGGGCAAATACCACGAGATTTCCTTTCCCCCAACATGGGGCTCTACATTCTAACTCACTGAAACAAATACAAAAGTCCACCTCACACAGTAATGGACAAACATAGAAACATGCCTCCCCCGGACTCCTTCAGTCCAAATGCTCAAGGGGAGCTAGGTCAAAAACCATCCGACTGACTATGAGAAAGGCAACAAGCTGATCTAATCATATCAGTTATATACGTAGCGTAGCCTCAAAGTCTACATAATACACCATTCTTAACACACTGATACCAGTCGTGTACACGGTCTTCTTAGAGACTGAATTGATTAGCAGAGAGTAAAAGCACAAGGCTATTCTCTTCTATAAACATAATGACTGAGTGAGCCTAATCCACGCTCTGTAGTACCACTCACCCTCTGTAGTGTAAAATCGCACTTCAGTAAAGCTTCAACAAGCTGCTTGTCAGTACAGACAACAGAACAGTCGAAATATTTCTCAAGCGCATACACGCTATAATAACTGACCACAACATAACTCCAAGTGGTCCACGTAAACACAATCTAAACACGAAATCTTATGTATTTGTTTATTTGATAAGACCTTACGGTCGAAACTATAGTTATACCAGCGGCTCTGCCGGGCAAATACCACGAGATTTCCGTTCCCCCAACATGGGGCTCTACATTCTAACTCACTGAAACAAATACAAAAGTCCACCTCACACAGTAATGGACAAACATAGAAACATGCCTCCCCCGGACTCCTTCAGTCCAAATGCTCAAGGGGAGCTAGGTCAAAAACCATCCGACTGACTATGAGAAAGGCAACATCTCCATGTTGATTCCAAGTGACTTCTACGGAACCAACTGAATGAGAAAATACAAAATATAGTGGTCGGTTAGCAAAACACAACTGTACATACACAAGCCTATCTTGTCAAACATTCTGACAACGATAAAATAGTATGAATAATAGACTTCATACCGGTACCTATCAAACTCTTCCAAATATGATAGGCGAGCTGTTCAAATTATGAATAAGCGAAGCTCTTCTATAAAACAGCCAAACGCTACGCTTACGCAATCAAGCTCGTCGACAAAGCAGCCAAGCTCCTCGATAAAGCAGCCAATAGTCAAATAAATAACCCTTAAATATGGGTGCTGACATCTGATACAGCCTAATCTGTTCTTAATGGCAATAAAGGGTTATATAATCCCAATGAGTGGAAATCCACCCACATGATTTTTCAGCACAAATTAAGTGCAAATAAAGGGCACGAACTGACAAATAATAGCGTACACTGCACACTTGCTCTCAATCTATCGACAATATCCTTTGAAATGTCGACAATTAATTACTCAGGCAGTGTACTCAGCCTAATAGTTGGAAAGCACATTACCTCCAACACTACAGCAAACACATGCTGATGAGCCTTTTGGTACGGCCATATTTAATACTGCGCGCCGACACTGATACGGCCTTACACGCTAAAAATAGGGCCAGATCATCTTATTGGAAACACTGACGGCCTCGGCGTCGTATCATGTAAAGCACATGCTTTCAACAGTATAGCATGCAATTATAGATGAACCTTAGAGCGAGGTCTAGGGGTGAATAGAGGAAACGGGTAGCTAAGCCATCCACCTTTGGTCCTCCATCAGTGCCATCGACCTTCACGCATACCAAATACTGATACGATCTCACGAATAAAACAGTGTACACGTAGTATATTCGAACTGCACCCAATTAGTGAAACACGTATTCTCACACGCAGCAGTTACTCAAAAACCACAAACAACACGCTGTATCATGCGCTAAATAAGTAATCCGTACCTAAGCTCAGCCTACAGCTGATGGAGCGCAATCCATTTTCATAAGCAGTGAAAAGTTATATAACTCCACGGGTGAAAGTCCACCTATATGAGTGTCCAAAACATGGACCACAATCTATAACAATTCTCTGCCCATATACTCAGCGTGCAGAGAGCCGTGACCGCATACTCTAAGAGTATTGGAGGGGTACCACCCTCCCCACATACACACTATGTCGGACCCACCGAATGTCTCGCACTAAACGTGCAGTGGTAAACATGCAGCCACAAGACTAGCTCTTGAGTCATCCTAACTCTCTCTTCGCAAAAGTCATGTAACGGGCTCCCACAACTGCCTGTAAGCATGCCTTTGTTTCTGCCTCCCCCGTTTCAATCAAGAAGAAGAAACATCTCCCTGTCGCCATTTTGATTGTTAAAACAACACGCTTTCCATCACTGCTAACTGATAGACTGATTACACAGAATCATCAAATATCTCGCTAATTCATTATAATTGGCTTATTAATAGATAGGTGTCGCCTCGTTTTATATCTCCACGTGCTTACATTCATGATTTTATAACGGATCTTTCTTTTAAGCGTAAGTTTATCCTACCCACTTTGATTTTAGAAAATCAACTTCTCGAGTCTGTTTTCTATGATTACAAATCCTCTGCTTTTAGCACGAGGTGACTTCCACGTATTGCGCGAGACGATTCCTCCACAACTAATGTGCGAGATGAGATTCCTCCGCAACTACAGTGCGAAACGATTCCTCCACAACCATTGTGCGAGATGAAATTTAGAAAACAATATCTCGACATAATTCCAGGGTACCCACCCGATACAAATCCTCTGCTTTTAGCACGAGGTGACTTCCACGTATTGCGTGAGACGATTCCTCCACAACTAATGTGCGAGTTGAGATTCCTCCGCAACTACTGTGCGAAACGATTCCTCCACAACCATTGTGCGAGATGAACTTTAGAAAACAATACCTCAACATAATTCCGGGGTACCCACCCGAGTACTAATAGCTGATAAAACCATACCTACATCAGCCTTGCACGTAGTGTAAACAAAACCTACGGCTTATACCAACTTTTCTACACGCTGATAACAGCTGTTTGAACGATCCACTGTACGTGACAATTTCACAAGCTGATCTTATCATATCAGTTATATACGTAGCGTAGCCTCAAAGTCTACATAATACACCATTCTTAACACACTGATACCAGTCGTGTACACGGTCTTCTTAGAGACTGAATTGATTAGCAGAGAGTAAAAGCACAAGGCTATTCTCTCCTATAAACATAATGACTGAGTGAGCCTAATCCACGCTCTGTAGTACCACTCACCCTCTGTAGTGTAAAATCGCACTTCAGTAAAGCTTCAACAAGCTGCTTGTCACTACAGACAACAGAACAGTCGAAATATTTCTCAAGCGCATACACGCTATAATAACTGACGACAACATAACTCCAAGTGGTCCATGTAAACACAATCTAAATACGAAATCTTATGTATTTGTTTATTTGATAAGACCTTACGGTCGAAACTATAGTTATACCAGCGGCTCTGCCGGGCAAATACCACGAGATTTCCTTTCCCCCAACATGGGGCTCTACATTCTAACTCACTGAAACAAATACAAAAGTCCACCTCACACAGTAATGGACAAACATAGAAACATGCCTCCCCCGGACTCCTTCAGTCCAAATGCTCAAGGGGAGCTAGGTAAAAAACCATCCGACTGACTATGAGAAAGGCAACATCTCCATGTTGATTCCAAGTGACTTCTACGGAACCAACTGAATGAGAAAATACAAAATATAGTGGTCGGTTAGCAAAACACAACTGCATATACACAAGCCTATCTTGTCAAACATTCTGACAACGATAAAATAGTATGAATGATAGACTTCATACCGGTACCTATCAAACTCTTCCAAATATGATAGGTGAGCTGTTCAAATTATGAATAAGCGAAGCTCTTCTATAAAACAGCCAAACGCTACGCTTACGCAATCAAGCTCGTCGACAAAGCAGCCAAGCTCCTCGATAAAGCAGCCAATAGTCAAATAAATAACCCTTAAATAAGGGTGCTGACATCTGATACAGCCTAATCTGTTCTTAATGGCAATAAAGGGTTATATAATCCCAATGTTTGGAAATCCACCCACATGATTTTTCAGCACAAATTAAGTGCAAATAAAGGGCACGAACTGACAAATAATAGCGTACACTGCACACTTGCTCTCAGTCTATCGACAATATCCTTTGAAATGTCGACAATTAATTACTCAGGCTGTGCACTCAGCCTAATAGTTGGAAAGCACATTACCTCCAACACTACAGCACACACATGCTGATGAGCCTTTTGGTACGGCCATATTTAATACTGCGCGCCTACACTGACACGGCCTTACACGCTAAAAATAGGGCCAGATCATTTTATTGGAAACACTGACGGCCTCGGCGTCGTATCATGTAAAGCACATGCATTCAACAGTATAGCATGCAATTATAGATGAGCCTTAAAGCGAGGTCGAGGGGTGAATAGAGGAAACGGGTAGCTAAGCCATCCACCTTTGGTCCTCCACCAGTGCCATCGCCCTTCACGCATACCAAATACTGATACGATCTCACGAATAAAACAGTGTACACGTAGTATATTCGAACTGCACCCAATTAGTGAAACACGTATTCTCACACGCAGCAGTTACTCAAAAACCACAAACAACACGCTGTATTATGCGCTAAATAAGTAATCCGTACCTAAGCTCAGCCTACAGCTGATGGAGCGCAATCCATTTTCATAAGCAGTGAAAAGTTATATAACTCCACGGGTGGAAGTCCACCCATATGAGTGTCCAAAACATGGACCACAATCTATAACAATTCTCTGCCCATATACTCAACGTGCAGAGAGCCGTGACCGCATACTCTAAGAGTATTGGAGGGGTACCACCCTCCCCACATACACACTATGTCGGACTCATCGAATGTCTCGCACTAAACGTGCAGTGGTAAACATGCAGCCACAAGACTAGCTCTTGAGACATCCTAACTCTCTCTTCGCAAAAAGTCATGTAACGGACTCCCACAACTGCCTGTAAGCATGCCTTTGTTTCTGCCTCCCCCGTTTCAATCATTCTAACTCACTGAAACAAATACAAAAGTCCACCTCACACAGTAATGGACAAACATAGAAACATGCCTCCCCCGGACTCCTTCAGTCCAAATGCTCAAGGGGAGCTAGGTCAAAAACCATCCGACTGACTATGAGAAAGGCAACATCTCCATGTTGATTCCAAGTGACTTCTACGGAACCAACTGAATGAGAAAATACAAAATATAGTGGTCGGTTAGCAAAACACAACTGTACATACACAAGCCTATCTTGTCAAACATTCTGACAACCATAAAATAGTATGAATGATAGACTTCATACCGGTACCTATCAAACTCTTCCAAATATGATAGGTGAGCTGTTCAAATTATGAATAAGCGAAGCTCTTCTATAAAACAGCCAAACGCTACGCTTACGCAATCAAGCTCGTCGACAAAGAAGCCAAGCTCCTCGATAAAGCAGCCAATAGTCAAATAAATAACCCTTAAATAAGGGTGCTGACATCTGATAAAGCCTAATCTGTTCTTAATGGCAATAAAGGGTTATATAATCCCAATGAGTGGAAATCCACCCACATGATTTTTCAGCACAAATTAAGTGCAAATAAAGTGCACGAACTGACAAATAATAGCGTACACCGCACACTTGCTCTCAATCTATCGACAATATCCTTTGAAATGTCGACAATTAATTACTCAGGCAGTGTACACAGCCTCATAGTTGGAAAGCACATTACCTCCAACACTACAGCACACACATGCTGATGAGCCTTTTGGTACGGCCATATTTAATACTGCGCGCCGACACTGATACGGCCTTACACGCTAAAAATGAGGCCAGATCATTTTATTGGAAACACTGACGGCCTCGGCGGCGTATCAAGTAAAGCAAATGCATTCAACAGTATAGCATGCAATTATAGATGAGCCTTAGAGCGAGGTCTAGGGGTGAATGGAGGAAACGGGTAGCTAAGCCATCCACCTTTGGTCCTCCACCAGTGCCATCGACCTTCACGCATACCAAATACTGATACGATCTCACGAATAAAACAGTGTACACGTAGTATATTCGAACTGCACCCAATTACTGAAACACGTATTCTCACACGCAGCAGTTACTCAAAAACCACAAACAACACGCTGTATCATGCGCTAAATAAGTAATCCGTACCTAAGCTCAGCCTACAGCTGATGGAGCGCAATCCATTTTCATAAGCAGTGAAAAGTTATATAACTCCACGGGTGGAAGTCCACCCATATGAGTGTCCAAAACATGGACCACAATCTATAACAATTCTCTGCCCATATACTCAGCGTGCAGAGAGCCGTGACCGCATACTCTAAGAGTATTGGAGGGGTACCACCCTCCCCACATACACACTATGTCGGACCCACCGAATGTCTCGCACTAAACGTGCAGTGGTAAACATGCAGCCACAAGACTAGCTCTTGAGTCATCCTAACTCTCTCTTCGCAAAAGTCATGTAACGGACTCCCACAACTGCCTGTAAGCATGCCTTTGTTTCTGCCTCCCCCGTTTCAATCATGATTCTGGGCTTTTGGGCCCCTTTTTGGAGGACTTACGTTTACCGATGAGGATTTGATGCTTGCATTGAATCTGCCGTCGGGGGTTTGACCAGGCAAACAACAGCCAGTGCACTGTGAGCCGCGACTCGCAGGTGGGAGCTCTCCCACGAGAGAGTACCATAAAACAGATCTCCACTGGTATCTGTAATTCTTAACGGTTCAGGGCACCGCCCTAGTAGACTGACATACCTGTATGCAGTTATCGGGAAACACACGAATATCAGATGATCTTAATACCTAATGCAACATAATTTGGTCAGAGCTGTAGTGACTAACACAGCAATTTCACAAACATACCATTTTAAGCAGCAAGAATAGTATCGGCGACCATAGACTAGAAAAATAAACAACAATTGTTCTATATACTTAAACAATTGCGTAACCACACTGAATATAAGTTATCCCTACAAATAGAATAGCATTAAACTGTAGGATAACCCCCATAGAGTGGAAATCCACCCATATAACTGTCCAACACACGGACCGAAATTTGGAACAATTTCAACTCGTGCACGAAATAATACTGGCAACTAGAGAGTCCAACAAATAAACAAACAAAATCTCTCTCGTTGTTTTTTCCATTTTTTATATATATATGGAAGTGGAGAAACACATAAATGGGACAAACACCCAAAACCTGGGCTACAAATTACAACTCAAACGTTTTATTTCCTTCTAATATAGAAGAGTTTACACATCGTCAAGTTTCCAAATTAGGGCATGTAAACTGGTTCCTAAATGTCATTACTCCAATCGTAACACAATCGAACCGATAACCAGTCACATGACTATGAAATCAAGCTAACCTTAACCAGCCAATCAGCGTACAGAACTCATTCACGTGGTACTAACTGACAGAGGAAGAAAGAAGAAGAAACATCTCCCTGTCGCCATTTTGATTGTTAAAACAACACGCTTTCCATCACTGCTAACTGATAGACTGATTACACAGAATCATCAAATATCTCGCTAATTCATTATAATTGGATTATTAATAGATAGGTGTCGCTTCGTTTTATAACTCCACGTGCTTACATTCATGATTTTATAACGGATCTTTCTTTTAAGTGTAAGTTTATCCTACCCACTTTGATTTTAGAAAATCAACTTCTCGAGTCTGTTTTCTATGATTACAAATCCTCTGCTTTTAGCACGAGGTGACTTCCACGTATTGCGCGAGACGATTCCTCCACAACTAATGTGCGAGATGAGATTCCTCCGCAACTACAGTGCGAAACGATTCCTCCACAACCATTGTGCGAGATGAAATTTAGAAAACAATAATTCGACATAATTCCAGGGTACCCACCCGATACAAATCCTCTGCTTTTAGCACGAGGTGACTTCCACGTATTGCGTGAGACGATTCCTCCACAACTAATGTGCGAGTTGAGATTCCTCCGCAACTACTGTGCGAAACGATTCCTCCACAACCATTGTGCGAGATGAACTTTAGAAAACAATACCTCAACATAATTCCGGGGTACCCACCCGAGTACTAATAGCTGATAAAACCATACCTACATCAGCCTTGCACGTAGTGTAAACAAAACCTACGGCTTATACCAACTTCCCTACACGCTGATAACAGCTGTTTGAACGATCCACTGTACGTGACAATTTCACAAGCTGATCTAATCATATCAGTTATATACGTAGCGTAGCCTCAAAGTCTACATAATACACCATTCTTAACACACTGATACCAGTCGTGTACACGGTCTTCTTAGAGACTGAATTGATTAGCAGAGAGTAAAAGCACAAGGCTATTCTCTTCTATAAACATAATGACTGAGTGAGCCTAATCCACGCTCTGTAGTACCACTCACCCTCTGTAGTGTAAAATCGCACTTCAGTAAAGCTTCAACAAGCTGCTTGTCAGTACAGACAACAGAACAGTCGAAATATTTCTCAAGCGCATACACGCTATAATAACTGACCACAACATAACTCCAAGTGGTCCATGTAAACACAATCTAAACACGAAATCTTATGTATTTGTTTATTTGATAAGACCTTACGGTCGAAACTATAGTTATACCAGCGGGTCTGCCGGGCAAATACCACGAGATTTCCTTTCCCCCAACATGGGGCTCTACATTCTAACTCACTGAAACAAATACAAAAGTCCACCTCACACAGTAATGGACAAACATAGAAACATGCCTCCCCCGGACTCCTTCAGTCCAAATGCTCAAGGGGAGCTAGGTCAAAAACCATCCGACTGACTATGAGAAAGGCAACATCTCCATGTTGATTCCAAGTGACTTCTACGGAACCAACTGAATGAGAAAATACAAAATATAGTGGTCGGTTAGCAAAACACAACTGTACATACACAAGCCTATCTTGTCAAACATTCTGACAACGATAAAATAGTATGAATAATAGACTTCATACCGGTACCTATCAAACTCTTCCAAATATGATAGGCGAGCTGTTCAAATTATGAATAAGCGAAGCTCTTCTATAAAACAGCCAAACGCTACGCTTACGCAATCAAGCTCGTCGACAAAGCAGCCAAGCTCCTCGATAAAGCAGCCAATAGTCAAATAAATAACCCTTAAATATGGGTGCTGACATCTGATACAGCCTAATCTGTTCTTAATGGCAATAAAGGGTTATATAATCCCAATGAGTGGAAATCCACCCACATGATTTTTCAGCACAAATTGAGTGCAAATAAAGGGCACGAACTGACAAATAATAGCGCACACTGCACACTTGCTCTCAATCTATCGACAATATCCTTTGAAATGTCGACAATTAATTACTCAGGCAGTGTACTCAGCCTAATAGTTGGAAAGCACATTACCTCCAACACTACAGCAAACACATGCTGATGAGCCTTTTGGTACGGCCATATTTAATACTGCGTGCCGATACTGATACGGCCTTACACGCTAAAAATAGGGCCAGATCATTTTATTGGAAATACTGACGGCCTCGGCGTCGTATCATGTAAAGCACATGCATTCAACAGTATAGCATGCAATTATAGATGGGCCTTAGAGCGAGGTCTAGGGGTGAATGGAGGAAACGGGTAGCTAAGCCATCCACCTTTGGTCCTCCACCAGTGCCATCGACCTTCACGCATACCAAATACTGATACGATCTCACGAATAAAACAGTGTACACGTAGTATATTCGAACTGCACCCAATTACTGAAACACGTATTCTCACACGCAGCAGTTACTCAAAAACCACAAACAACACGCTGTATCATGCGCTAAATAAGTAATCCGTACCTAAGCTCAGCCTACAGCTGATGGAGCGCAATCCATTTTCATAAGCAGTGAAAAGTTATATAACTCCACGGGTGGAAGTCCACCCATATGAGTGTCCAAAACATGGACCACAATCTATAACAATTCTCTGCCCATATACTCAGCGTGCAGAGAGCCGTGACCGCATACTCTAAGAGTATTGGAGGGGTGCCACCCTCCCCACATACACACTATGTCTGACTCACCGAATGTCTCGCACTAAACGTGCAGTGGTAAACATGCAGCCACAAGACTAGCTCTTGAGACATTCTAACTCTCTCTTCGCAAAAAGTCATGTAACGGACTCCCACAACTGCCTGTAAGCATGCCTTTGTTTCTGCCTCCCCCGTTTCAATCATGATTCTGGGCTTTTGGGCCCCTTTTTGGAGGACTTACGTTTACCGATGAGGATTTGATGCTTGCATTGAATCTGCCGTCGGGGGTTTGACCAGGCAAACAACAACCAGTGCACTGTGAGCCGCGACTCGCAGGTGGGAGCTCTCCCACGAGAGAGTACCATAAAACAGATCTCCACTGGTATCTGTAATTCTTAACGCTTCAGGGCACCGCCCTAGTAGACTGACATACCTGTATGCAGTTATCGGAAACACACGAATATCAGATGATCTTAATACCTAATGCAACATAATTTGGTCAGAGCTGTAGTGACTAACACAGCAATTTCACAAACATGCCATTTTAAGCAGCAAGAATAGTATCGTCGACCATAGACTAGAAAAATAAACAACAATTGTTCTATATACTTAAACAATTGCGTAACCACACTGAATATAAGTTATCCCTACAAATAGAATAGCATTGAACTGTAGGATAACCCCCATAGAGTGGAAATCCACCCATATAGCTGTCCAACACACGGACCGAAATTTGGAACAATTTCACCTCGTGCACGAAATAATACTGGCAACTAGAGAGTCCAAGAAATAAACAAACAAAATCTCTCTCGTTGTTTTTTTCCATTTTTTATATATATATGGAAGTGGAGAAACACATAAATGGGACAAACACCCAAAACCTGGGCTACAAATTACAACTCAAACGTTTTATTTCCTTCTAATATAGAAGAGTTTACACATCGTCACGTTTCCAAATTAGGGCATGTAAACTGGTTCCTAAATGTCATTACTCCAATCGTAACACAATCGAACCGATAACCAGTCACATGACTATGAAATCAAGCTAACCTTAACCAGCCAATCAGCGTACAGAACTCATTCACGTGGTACTAACTGACAGAGGAAGAAAGAAGAAGAAACATCTCCCTGTCGCCATTTTGATTGTTAAAACAACACGCTTTCCATCACTGCTAACTGATAGACTGATTACACAGAATCATCAAATATCTCGCTAATTCATTATAATTGGCTTATTAATAGACAGGTGTCGCTTCGTTTTATATCTCCACGTGCTTACATTCATGATTTTATAACGGATCTTTCTTTTAAGTGTAAGTTTATCCTACCCACTTTGATTTTAGAAAATCAACTTCTCGAGTCTGTTTTCTATGATTACAAATCCTCTGCTTTTAGCACGAGGTGACTTCCACGTATTGCGCGAGACGATTCCTCCACAACTAATGTGCGAGATGAGATTCATCCGCAACTACAGTGCGAAACGATTCCTCCACAACCATTGTGCGAGATGAAATTTAGAAAACAGTACCTCGACATAATTCCAGGGTACCCACCCGATACAAATCCTCTGCTTTTAGCACGAGGTGACTTCCACGTATTGCGTGAGACGATTCCTCCACAACTAATGTGCGAGTTGAGATTCCTCCGCAACTACTGTGCGAAACGATTCCTCCACAACCATTGTGCGAGATGAACTTTAGAAAACAATACCTCAAAATAATTCCGGGGTACCCACCCGAGTACTAATAGCTGATAAAACCATACCTACATCAGCCTTGCACGTAGTGTAAACAAAACCTACGGCTTATACCAACTTCTCTACATGCTGATAACAGCTGTTTGAACGATCCACTGTACGTGACAATTTCACAAGCTGATCTAATCATATCAGTTATATACGTAACGTAGCCTCAAAGTCTACATAATACACCATTCTTAACACACTGATACCAGTCGTGTACACGGTCTTCTTAGAGACTGAATTGATTAGCAGAGTAAAAGCACAAGGCTATTCTCTTCTATAAACATAATGACTGAGTGAGCCTAATCCACGCTCTGTAGTACCACTCACCCTCTGTAGTGTAAAATCGCACTTCAGTAAAGCTTCAACAAGCTGCTTGTCACTACAGACAACAGAACAGTCGAAATATTTCTCAAGCGTATACACGCTATAATAACTAACCACAACATAACTCCAAGTGGTCCATGTAAACACAATCTAAACACGAAATCTTATGTATTTGTTTATTTGATAAGACCTTACGGTCGAAACTATAGTTATACCAGCGGCTCTGCCGGGCAAATACCACGAGATTTCCTTTCCCCCAACATGGGGCTCTACATTCTAACTCACTGAAACAAATACAAAAGTCCACCTCACACAGTAATGGACAAACATAGAAACATGCCTCCCCCGGACTCCTTCAGTCCAAATGCTCAAGGGGAGCTAGGTCAAAAACCATCCGACTGACTATGAGAAAGGCAACATCTCCATGTTGATTCCAAGTGACTTCTACGGAACCAACTGAATGAGAAAATACAAAATATAGTGGTCGGTTAGCAAAACACAACTGTACATACACAAGCCTATCTTGTCAAACATTCTGACAACGATAAAATAGTATGAATGATAGACTTCATACCGGTACCTATCAAACTCTTTCAAATATGATAGGTGAGCTGTTCAAATTATGAATAAGCGAAGCTCTTCTATAAAACAGCCAAACGCTACTCTTACGCAATCAAGCTCGTCGACAAAGCAGCCAAGCTCCTCGATAAAGCAGCCAATAGTCGAATAAATAACCCTTAAATAAGGGTGCTGACATCTGATACAGCCTAATCTGTTCTTAATGGCAATAAAGGGTTATATAATCCCAATGAGTGGAAATCCACCCACATGATTTTTCAGCACAAATTGAGTGCAAATAAAGGGCACGAACTGACAAATAATAGCGCACACTGCACACTTGCTCTCAATCTATCGACAATATCCTTTGAAATGTCGACAATTAATTACTCAGGCAGTGTACTCAGCCTAATAGTTGGAAAGCACATTACCTCCAACACTACAGCACACACATGCCGATGAGCCTTTTGGTACGGCCATATTTAATACTGCGTGCCGATACTGATACGGCCTTACACGCTAAAAATAGGGCCAGATCATTTTATTGGAAATACTGACGGCCTCGGCGTCGTATCATGTAAAGCACATGCATTCAACAGTATAGCATGCAATTATAGATGGGCCTTAGAGCGAGGTCTAGGGGTGAATGGAGGAAACGGGTAGCTAAGCCATCCACCTTTGGTCCTCCACCAGTGCCATCGACCTTCACGCATACCAAATACTGATACGATCTCACGAATAAAACAGTGTACACGTAGTATATTCGAACTGCACCCAATTACTGAAACACGTATTCTCACACGCAGCAGTTACTCAAAAACCACAAACAACACGCTGTATCATGCGCTAAATAAGTAATCCGTACCTAAGCTCAGCCTACAGCTGATGGAGCGCAATCCATTTTCATAAGCAGTGAAAAGTTATATAACTCCACGGGTGGAAGTCCACCCATATGAGTGTCCAAAACATGGACCACAATCTATAACAATTCTCTGCCCATATACTCAGCGTGCAGAGAGCCGTGACCGCATACTCTAAGAGTATTGGAGGGGTGCCACCCTCCCCACATACACACTATGTCTGACTCACCGAATGTCTCGCACTAAACGTGCAGTGGTAAACATGCAGCCACAAGACTAGCTCTTGAGACATTCTAACTCTCTCTTCGCAAAAAGTCATGTAACGGACTCCCACAACTGCCTGTAAGCATGCCTTTGTTTCTGCCTCCCCCGTTTCAATCATGATTCTGGGCTTTTGGGCCCCTTTTTGGAGGACTTACGTTTACCGATGAGGATTTGATGCTTGCATTGAATCTGCCGTCGGGGGTTTGACCAGGCAAACAACAACCAGTGCACTGTGAGCCGCGACTCGCAGGTGGGAGCTCTCCCACGAGAGAGTACCATAAAACAGATCTCCACTGGTATCTGTAATTCTTAACGGTTCAGGGCACCGCCCTAGTAGACTGACATACCTGTATGCAGTTATCGGAAACACACGAATATCAGATGATCTTAATACCTAATGCAACATAATTTGGTCAGAGCTGTAGTGACTAACACAGCAATTTCACAAACATGCCATTTTAAGCAGCAAGAATAGTATCGTCGACCATAGACTAGAAAAATAAACAACAATTGTTCTATATACTTAAACAATTGCGTAACCACACTGAATATAAGTTATCCCTACAAATAGAATAGCATTGAACTGTAGGATAACCCCCATAGAGTGGAAATCCACCCATATAGCTGTCCAACACACGGACCGAAATTTGGAACAATTTCACCTCGTGCACGAAATAATACTGGCAACTAGAGAGTCCAAGAAATAAACAAACAAAATCTCTCTCGTTGTTTTTTTCCATTTTTTATATATATATGGAAGTGGAGAAACACATAAATGGGACAAACACCCAAAACCTGGGCTACAAATTACAACTCAAACGTTTTATTTCCTTCTAATATAGAAGAGTTTACACATCGTCAAGTTTCCAAATTAGGGCATGTAAACTGGTTCCTAAATGTCATTACTCCAATCGTAACACAATCGAACCGATAACCAGTCACATGACTATGAAATCAAGCTAACCTTAACCAGCCAATCAGCGTACAGAACTCATTCACGTGGTACTAACTGACAGAGGAAGAAAGAAGAAGAAACATCTCCCTGTCGCCATTTTGATTGTTAAAACAACACGCTTTCCATCACTGCTAACTGATAGACTGATTACACAGAATCATCAAATATCTCGCTAATTCATTATAATTGGCTTATTAATAGACAGGTGTCGCTTCGTTTTATATCTCCACGTGCTTACATTCATGATTTTATAACGGATCTTTCTTTTAAGTGTAAGTTTATCCTACCCACTTTGATTTTAGAAAATCAACTTCTCGAGTCTGTTTTCTATGATTACAAATCCTCTGCTTTTAGCACGAGGTGACTTCCACGTATTGCGCGAGACGATTCCTCCACAACTAATGTGCGAGATGAGATTCATCCGCAACTACAGTGCGAAACGATTCCTCCACAACCATTGTGCGAGATGAAATTTAGAAAACAGTACCTCGACATAATTCCAGGGTACCCACCCGATACAAATCCTCTGCTTTTAGCACGAGGTGACTTCCACGTATTGCGTGAGACGATTCCTCCACAACTAATGTGCGAGTTGAGATTCCTCCGCAACTACTGTGCGAAACGATTCCTCCACAACCATTGTGCGAGATGAACTTTAGAAAACAATACCTCAAAATAATTCCGGGGTACCCACCCGAGTACTAATAGCTGATAAAACCATACCTACATCAGCCTTGCACGTAGTGTAAACAAAACCTACGGCTTATACCAACTTCTCTACATGCTGATAACAGCTGTTTGAACGATCCACTGTACGTGACAATTTCACAAGCTGATCTAATCATATCAGTTATATACGTAACGTAGCCTCAAAGTCTACATAATACACCATTCTTAACACACTGATACCAGTCGTGTACACGGTCTTCTTAGAGACTGAATTGATTAGCAGAGTAAAAGCACAAGGCTATTCTCTTCTATAAACATAATGACTGAGTGAGCCTAATCCACGCTCTGTAGTACCACTCACCCTCTGTAGTGTAAAATCGCACTTCAGTAAAGCTTCAACAAGCTGCTTGTCACTACAGACAACAGAACAGTCGAAATATTTCTCAAGCGTATACACGCTATAATAACTAACCACAACATAACTCCAAGTGATCCATGTAAACACAATCTAAACACGAAATCTTATGTATTTGTTTATTTGATAAGACCTTACGGTCGAAACTATAGTTATACCAGCGGCTCTGCCGGGCAAATACCACGAGATTTCCTTTCCCCCAACATGGGGCTCTACATTCTAACTCACTGAAACAAATACAAAAGTCCACCTCACACAGTAATGGACAAACATAGAAACATGCCTCCCCCGGACTCCTTCAGTCCAAATGCTCAAGGGGAGCTAGGTCAAAAACCATCCGACTGACTATGAGAAAGGCAACATCTCCATGTTGATTCCAAGTGACTTCTACGGAACCAACTGAATGAGAAAATACAAAATATAGTGGTCGGTTAGCAAAACACAACTGTACATACACAAGCCTATCTTGTCAAACATTCTGACAACGATAAAATAGTATGAATGATAGACTTCATACCGGTACCTATCAAACTCTTTCAAATATGATAGGTGAGCTGTTCAAATTATGAATAAGCGAAGCTCTTCTATAAAACAGCCAAACGCTACTCTTACGCAATCAAGCTCGTCGACAAAGCAGCCAAGCTCCTCGATAAAGCAGCCAATAGTCGAATAAATAACCCTTAAATAAGGGTGCTGACATCTGATACAGCCTAATCTGTTCTTAATGGCAATAAAGGGTTATATAATCCCAATGAGTGGAAATCCACCCACATGATTTTTCAGCACAAATTGAGTGCAAATAAAGGGCACGAACTGACAAATAATAGCGCACACTGCACACTTGCTCTCAATCTATCGACAATATCCTTTGAAATGTCGACAATTAATTACTCAGGCAGTGTACTCAGCCTAATAGTTGGAAAGCACATTACCTCCAACACTACAGCACACACATGCTGATGAGCCTTTTGGTACGGCCATATTTAATACTGCGTGCCGACACTGATACGGCCTTACACGCTAAAAATAGGGCCAGATCATTTTATTGGAAACACTGACGGCCTCGGCGTCGTATCATGTAAAGCACATGCATTCAACAGTATAGCATGCAATTATAGATGGGCCTTAGAGCGAGGTCTAGGGGTGAATGGAGGAAACGGGTAGCTAAGCCATCCACCTTTGGTCCTCCACCAGTGCCATCGACCTTCACGCATACCAAATACTGATACGATCTCACGAATAAAACAGTGTACACGTAGTATATTCGAACTGCACCCAATTACTGAAACACGTATTCTCACACGCAGCAGTTACTCAAAAACCACAAACAACACGCTGTATCATGCGCTAAATAAGTAATCCGTACCTAAGCTCAGCCTACAGCTGATGGAGCGCAATCCATTTTCATAAGCAGTGAAAAGTTATATAACTCCACGGGTGGAAGTCCACCCATATGAGTGTCCAAAACATGGACCACAATCTATAACAATTCTCTGCCCATATACTCAGCGTGCAGAGAGCCGTGACCGCATACTCTAAGAGTATTGGAGGGGTGCCACCCTCCCCACATACACACTATGTCTGACTCACCGAATGTCTCGCACTAAACGTGCAGTGGTAAACATGCAGCCACAAGACTAGCTCTTGAGACATTCTAACTCTCTCTTCGCAAAAAGTCATGTAACGGACTCCCACAACTGCCTGTAAGCATGCCTTTGTTTCTGCCTCCCCCGTTTCAATCATGATTCTGGGCTTTTGGGCCCCTTTTTGGAGGACTTACGTTTACCGATGAGGATTTGATGCTTGCATTGAATCTGCCGTCGGGGGTTTGACCAGGCAAACAACAACCAGTGCACTGTGAGCCGCGACTCGCAGGTGGGAGCTCTCCCACGAGAGAGTACCATAAAACAGATCTCCACTGGTATCTGTAATTCTTAACGGTTCAGGGCACCGCCCTAGTAGACTGACATACCTGTATGCAGTTATCGGAAACACACGAATATCAGATGATCTTAATACCTAATGCAACATAATTTGGTCAGAGCTGTAGTGACTAACACAGCAATTTCACAAACATACCATTTTAAGCAGCAAGAATAGTATCGTCGACCATAGACTAGAAAAATAAACAACAATTGTTCTATATACTTAAACAATTGCGTAACCACACTGAATATAAGTTATCCCTACAAATAGAATAGCATTGAACTGTAGGATAACCCCCATAGAGTGGAAATCCACCCATATAGCTGTCCAACACACGGACCGAAATTTGGAACAATTTCACCTCGTGCACGAAATAATACTGACAACTAGAGAGTCCAAGAAATAAACAAACAAAATCTCTCTCGTTGTTTTTTTCCATTTTTTATATATATATGGAAGTGGAGAAACACATAAATGGGACAAACACCCAAAACCTGGGCTACAAATTACAACTCAAACGTTTTATTTCCTTCTAATATAGAAGAGTTTACACATCGTCAAGTTTCCAAGTTAGGGCATGTAAACTGGTTCCTAAATGTCATTACTCCAATCGTAACACATTCGAACCGATAACCAGTCACATGACTATGAAATCAAGCTAACCTTAACCAGCCAATCAGCGTACAGAACTCATTCACGTGGTACTAACTGACAGAGGAAGAAAGAAGAAGAAACATCTCCCTGTCGCCATTTTGATTGTTAAAACAACACGCTTTCCATCACTGCTAACTGATAGACTGATTACACAGAATCATCAAATATCTCGCTAATTCATTATAATTGGCTTATTAATAGACAGGTGTCGCTTCGTTTTATATCTCCACGTGCTTACATTCATGATTTTATAACGGATCTTTCTTTTAAGTGTAAGTTTATCCTACCCACTTTGATTTTAGAAAATCAACTTCTCGAGTCTGTTTTCTATGATTACAAATCCTCTGCTTTTAGCACGAGGTGACGTCCACGTATTGCGCGAGACGATTCCTCCACAACTAATGTGCGAGATGAGATTCATCCGCAACTACAGTGCGAAACGATTCCTCCACAACCATTGTGCGAGATGAAATTTAGAAAACAGTACCTCGACATAATTCCAGGGTACCCACCCGATACAAATCCTCTGCTTTTAGCACGAGGTGACTTCCACGTATTGCGTGAGACGATTCCTCCACAACTAATGTGCGAGTTGAGATTCCTCCGCAACTACTGTGCGAAACGATTCCTCCACAACCATTGTGCGAGATGAACTTTAGAAAACAATACCTCAAAATAATTCCGGGGTACCCACCCGAGTACTAATAGCTGATAAAACCATACCTACATCAGCCTTGCACGTAGTGTAAACAAAACCTACGGCTCATACCAACTTCTCTACATGCTGATAACAGCTGTTTGAACGATCCACTGTACGTGACAATTTCACAAGCTGATCTAATCATATCAGTTATATACGTAGCGTAGCCTCAAAGTCTACATAATACACCATTCTTAACACACTGATACCAGTCGTGTACACGGTCTTCTTAGAGACTGAATTGATTAGCAGAGTAAAAGCACAAGGCTATTCTCTTCTATAAACATAATGACTGAGTGAGCCTAATCCACGCTCTGTAGTACCACTCACCCTCTGTAGTGTAAAATCGCACTTCAGTAAAGCTTCAACAAGCTGCTTGTCACTACAGACAACAGAACAGTCGAAATATTTCTCAAGCGTATACACGCTATAATAACTAACCACAACATAACTCCAAGTGGTCCATGTAAACACAATCTAAACACGAAATCTTATGTATTTGTTTATTTGATAAGACCTTACGGTCGAAACTATAGTTATACCAGCGGCTCTGCCGGGCAAATACCACGAGATTTCCTTTCCCCCAACATGGGGCTCTACATTCTAACTCACTGAAACAAATACAAAAGTCCACCTCACACTGTAATGGACAAACATAGAAACATGCCTCCCCCGGACTCCTTCAGTCCAAATGCTCAAGGGGAGCTAGGTCAAAAACCATCCGACTGACTATGAGAAAGGCAACATCTCCATGTTGATTCCAAGTGACTTCTACGGAACCAACTGAATGAGAAAATACAAAATATAGTGGTCGGTTAGCAAAACACAACTGTACATACACAAGCCTATCTTGTCAAACATTCTGACAACGATAAAATAGTATGAATGATAGACTTCATACCGGTACCTATCAAACTCTTTCAAATATGATAGGTGAGCTGTTCAAATTATGAATAAGCGAAGCTCTTCTATAAAACAGCTAAACGCTACTCTTACCGAATCAAGCTCGTCGACAAAGCAGCCAAGCTCCTCGATAAAGAAGCCAATAGTCGAATAAATAACCCTTAAATAAGGGTGCTGACATCTGATACAGCCTAATCTGTTCTTAATGGCAATAAAGGGTTATATAATCCCAATGAGTGGAAATCCACCCACATGATTTTTCAGCACAAATTGAGTGCAAATAAAGGGCACGAACTGACAAATAATAGCGCACACTGCACACTTGCTCTCAATCTATCGACAATATCCTTTGAAATGTCGACAATTAATTACTCAGGCAGTGTACTCAGCCTAATAGTTGGAAAGCACATTACCTCCAACACTACAGCACACACATGCCGATGAGCCTTTTGGTACGGCCATATTTAATACTGCGTGCCGACACTGATACGGCCTTACACGCTAAAAATAGGGCCAGATCATTTTATTGGAAACACTGACGGCCTCGGCGTCGTATCATGTAAAGCACATGCATTCAACAGTATAGCATGCAATTATAGATGGGCCTTAGAGCGAGGTCTAGGGGTGAATGGAGGAAACGGGTAGCTAAGCCATCCACCTTTGGTCCTCCACCAGTGCCATCGACCTTCACGCATACCAAATACTGATACGATCTCACGAATAAAACAGTGTACACGTAGTATATTCGAACTGCACCCAATTACTGAAACACGTATTCTCACACGCAGCAGTTACTCAAAAACCACAAACAACACGCTGTATCATGCGCTAAATAAGTAATCCGTACCTAAGCTCAGCCTACAGCTGATGGAGCGCAATCCATTTTCATAAGCAGTGAAAAGTTATATAACTCCACGGGTGGAAGTCCACCCATATGAGTGTCCAAAACATGGACCACAATCTATAACAATTCTCTGCCCATATACTCAGCGTGCAGAGAGCCGTGACCGCATACTCTAAGAGTATTGGAGGGGTGCCACCCTCCCCACATACACACTATGTCTGACTCACCGAATGTCTCGCACTAAACGTGCAGTGGTAAACATGCAGCCACAAGACTAGCTCTTGAGACATTCTAACTCTCTCTTCGCAAAAAGTCATGTAACGGACTCCCACAACTGCCTGTAAGCATGCCTTTGTTTCTGCCTCCCCCGTTTCAATCATGATTCTGGGCTTTTGGGCCCCTTTTTGGAGGACTTACGTTTACCGATGAGGATTTGATGCTTGCATTGAATCTGCCGTCGGGGGTTTGACCAGGCAAACAACAACCAGTGCACTGTGAGCCGCGACTCGCAGGTGGGAGCTCTCCCACGAGAGAGTACCATAAAACAGATCTCCACTGGTATCTGTAATTCTTAACGGTTCAGGGCACCGCCCTAGTAGACTGACATACCTGTATGCAGTTATCGGAAACACACGAATATCAGATGATCTTAATACCTAATGCAACATAATTTGGTCAGAGCTGTAGTGACTAACACAGCAATTTCACAAACATACCATTTTAAGCAGCAAGAATAGTATCGTCGACCATAGACTAGAAAAATAAACAACAATTGTTCTATATACTTAAACAATTGCGTAACCACACTGAATATAAGTTATCCCTACAAATAGAATAGCATTGAACTGTAGGATAACCCCCATAGAGTGGAAATCCACCCATATAGCTGTCCAACACACGGACCGAAATTTGGAACAATTTCAACTCGTGCACGAAATAATACTGGCAACTAGAGAGTCCAAGAAATAAACAAACAAAATCTCTCTCGTTGTTTTTTTCCATTTTTTATATATATATGGAAGTGGAGAAACACATAAATGGGACAAACACCCAAAACCTGGGCTACAAATTACAACTCAAACGTTTTATTTCCTTCTAATATAGAAGAGTTTACACATCGTCAAGTTTCCAAGTTAGGGCATGTAAACTGGTTCCTAAATGTCATTACTCCAATCGTAACACAATCGAACCGATAACCAGTCACATGACTATGAAATCAAGCTAACCTTAACCAGCCAATCAGCGTACAGAACTCATTCACGTGGTACTAACTGACAGAGGAAGAAAGAAGAAGAAACATCTCCCTGTCGCCATTTTGATTGTTAAAACAACACGCTTTCCATCACTGCTAACTGATAGACTGATTACACAGAATCATCAAATATCTCGCTAATTCATTATAATTGGCTTATTAATAGACAGGTGTCGCTTCGTTTTATATCTCCACGTGCTTACATTCATGATTTTATAACGGATCTTTCTTTTAAGTGTAAGTTTATCCTACCCACTTTGATTTTAGAAAATCAACTTCTCGAGTCTGTTTTCTATGATTACAAATCCTCTGCTTTTAGCACGAGGTGACTTCCACGTATTGCGCGAGACGATTCCTCCACAACTAATGTGCGAGATGAGATTCATCCGCAACTACAGTGCGAAACGATTCCTCCACAACCATTGTGCGAGATGAAATTTAGAAAACAGTACCTCGACATAATTCCAGGGTACCCACCCGATACAAATCCTCTGCTTTTAGCACGAGGTGACTTCCACGTATTGCGTGAGACGATTCCTCCACAACTAATGTGCGAGTTGAGATTCCTCCGCAACTACTGTGCGAAACGATTCCTCCACAACCATTGTGCGAGATGAACTTTAGAAAACAATACCTCAAAATAATTCCGGGGTACCCACCCGAGTACTAATAGCTGATAAAACCATACCTACATCAGCCTTGCACGTAGTGTAAACAAAACCTACGGCTTATACCAACTTCTCTACATGCTGATAACAGCTGTTTGAACGATCCACTGTACGTGACAATTTCACAAGCTGATCTAATCATATCAGTTATATACGTAGCGTAGCCTCAAAGTCTACATAATACACCATTCTTAACACACTGATACCAGTCGTGTACACGGTCTTCTTAGAGACTGAATTGATTAGCAGAGTAAAAGCACAAGGCTATTCTCTTCTATAAACATAATGACTGAGTGAGCCTAATCCACGCTCTGTAGTACCACTCACCCTCTGTAGTGTAAAATCGCACTTCAGTAAAGCTTCAACAAGCTGCTTGTCACTACAGACAACAGAACAGTCGAAATATTTCTCAAGCGTATACACGCTATAATAACTAACCACAACATAACTCCAAGTGGTCCATGTAAACACAATCTAAACACGAAATCTTATGTATTTGTTTATTTGATAAGACCTTACGGTCGAAACTATAGTTATACCAGCGGCTCTGCCGGGCAAATACCACGAGATTTCCTTTCCCCCAACATGGGGCTCTACATTCTAACTCACTGAAACAAATACAAAAGTCCACCTCACACAGTAATGGACAAACATAGAAACATGCCTCCCCCGGACTCCTTCAGTCCAAATGCTCAAGGGGAGCTAGGTCAAAAACCATCCGACTGACTATGAGAAAGGCAACATCTCCATGTTGATTCCAAGTGACTTCTACGGAACCAACTGAATGAGAAAATACAAAATATAGTGGTCGGTTAGCAAAACACAACTGTACATACACAAGCCTATCTTGTCAAACATTCTGACAACGATAAAATAGTATGAATGATAGACTTCATACCGGTACCTATCAAACTCTTTCAAATATGATAGGTGAGCTGTTCAAATTATGAATAAGCGAAGCTCTTCTATAAAACAGCCAAACGCTACTCTTACGCAATCAAGCTCGTCGACAAAGCAGCCAAGCTCTTCGATAAAGCAGCCAATAGTCGAATAAATAACCCTTAAATAAAGGTGCTGACATCTGATACAGCCTAATCTGTTCTTAATGGCAATAAAGGGTTATATAATCCCAATGAGTGGAAATCCACCCACATGATTTTTCAGCACAAATTGAGTGCAAATAAAGGGCACGAACTGACAAATAATAGCGCACACTGCACACTTGCTCTCAATCTATCGACAATATCCTTTGAAATGTCGACAATTAATTACTCAGGCAGTGTACTCAGCCTAATAGTTGGAAAGCACATTACCTCCAACACTACAGCACACACATGCCGATGAGCCTTTTGGTACGGCCATATTTAATACTGCGTGCCGACACTGATACGGCCTTACACGCTAAAAATAGGGCCAGATCATTTTATTGGAAACACTGACGGCCTCGGCGTCGTATCATGTAAAGCACATGCATTCAACAGTATAGCATGCAATTATAGATGGGCCTTAGAGCGAGGTCTAGGGGTGAATGGAGGAAACGGGTAGCTAAGCCATCCACCTTTGGTCCTCCACCAGTGCCATCGACATTCACGCATACCAAATACTGATACGATCTCACGAATAAAACAGTGTACACGTAGTATATTCGAACTGCACCCAATTACTGAAACACGTATTCTCACACGCAGCAGTTACTCAAAAACCACAAACAACACGCTGTATCATGCGCTAAATAAGTAATCCGTACCTAAGCTCAGCCTACAGCTGATGGAGCGCAATCCATTTTCATAAGCAGTGAAAAGTTATATAACTCCACGGGTGGAAGTCCACCCATATGAGTGTCCAAAACATGGACCACAATCTATAACAATTCTCTGCCCATATACTCAGCGTGCAGAGAGCCGTGACCGCATACTCTAAGAGTATTGGAGGGGTGCCACCCTCCCCACATACACACTATGTCTGACTCACCGAATGTCTCGCACTAAACGTGCAGTGGTAAACATGCAGCCACAAGACTAGCTCTTGAGACATTCTAACTCTCTCTTCGCAAAAAGTCATGTAACGGACTCCCACAACTGCCTGTAAGCATGCCTTTGTTTCTGCCTCACCCGTTTCAATCATGATTCTGGGCTTTTGGGCCCCTTTTTGGAGGACTTACGTTTACCGATGAGGATTTGATGCTTGCATTGAATCTGCCGTCGGGGGTTTGACCAGGCAAACAACAACCAGTGCACTGTGAGCCGCGACTCGCAGGTGGGAGCTCTCCCACGAGAGAGTACCATAAAACAGATCTCCACTGGTATCTGTAATTCTTAACGGTTCAGGGCACCGCCCTAGTAGACTGACATACCTGTATGCAGTTATCGGAAACACACGAATATCAGATGATCTTAATACCTAATGCAACATAATTTGGTCAGAGCTGTAGTGACTAACACAGCAATTTCACAAACATACCATTTTAAGCAGCAAGAATAGTATCGTCGACCATAGACTAGAAAAATAAACAACAATTGTTCTATATACTTAAACAATTGCGTAACCACACTGAATATAAGTTATCCCTACAAATAGAATAGCATTGAACTGTAGGATAACCCCCATAGAGTGGAAATCCACCCATATAGCTGTCCAACACACGGACCGAAATTTGGAACAATTTCAACTCGTGCACGAAATAATACTGGCAACTAGAGAGTCCAAGAAATAAACAAACAAAATCTCTCTCGTTGTTTTTTTCCATTTTTTATATATATATGGAAGTGGAGAAACACATAAATGGGACAAACACCCAAAACCTGGGCTACAAATTACAACTCAAACGTTTTATTTCCTTCTAATATAGAAGAGTTTACACATCGTCAAGTTTCCAAATTAGGGCATGTAAACTGGTTCCTAAATGTCATTACTCCAATCGTAACACAATCGAACCGATAACCAGTCACATGACTATGAAATCAAGCTAACCTTAACCAGCCAATCAGCGTACAGAACTCATTCACGTGGTACTAACTGACAGAGGAAGAAAGAAGAAGAAACATCTCCCTGTCGCCATTTTGATTGTTAAAACAACACGCTTTCCATCACTGCTAACTGATAGACTGATTACACAGAATCATCAAATATCTCGCTAATTCATTATAATTGGCTTATTAATAGACAGGTGTCGCTTCGTTTTATATCTCCACGTGCTTACATTCATGATTTTATAACGGATCTTTCTTTTAAGTGTAAGTTTATCCTACCCACTTTGACTTTAGAAAATCAACTTCTCGAGTCTGTTTTCTATGATTACAAATCCTCTGCTTTTAGCACGAGGTGACTTCCACGTATTGCGCGAGACGATTCCTCCACAACTAATGTGCGAGATGAGATTCATCCGCAACTACAGTGCGAAACGATTCCTCCACAACCATTGTGCGAGATGAAATTTAGAAAACAGTACCTCGACATAATTCCAGGGTACCCACCCGATACAAATCCTCTGCTTTTAGCACGAGGTGACTTCCACGTATTGCGTGAGACGATTCCTCCACAACTAATGTGCGAGTTGAGATTCCTCCGCAACTACTGTGCGAAACGATTCCTCCACAACCATTGTGCGAGATGAACTTTAGAAAACAATACCTCAAAATAATTCCGGGGTACCCACCCGAGTACTAATAGCTGATAAAACCATACCTACATCAGCCTTGCACGTAGTGTAAACAAAACCTACGGCTTATACCAACTTCTCTACATGCTGATAACAGCTGTTTGAACGATCCACTGTACGTGACAATTTCACAAGCTGATCTAATCATATCAGTTATATACGTAGCGTAGCCTCAAAGTCTACATAATACACCATTCTTAACACACTGATACCAGTCGTGTACACGGTCTTCTTAGAGACTGAATTGATTAGCAGAGTAAAAGCACAAGGCTATTCTCTTCTATAAACATAATGACTGAGTGAGCCTAATCCACGCTCTGTAGTACCACTCACCCTCTGTAGTGTAAAATCGCACTTCAGTAAAGCTTCAACAAGCTGCTTGTCACTACAGACAACAGAACAGTCGAAATATTTCTCAAGCGTATACACGCTATAATAACTAACCACAACATAACTCCAAGTGGTCCATGTAAACACAATCTAAACACGAAATCTTATGTATTTGTTTATTTGATAAGACCTTACGGTCGAAACTATAGTTATACCAGCGGCTCTGCCGGGCAAATACCACGAGATTTCCTTTCCCCCAACATGGGGCTCTACATTCTAACTCACTGAAACAAATACAAAAGTCCACCTCACACAGTAATGGACAAACATAGAAACATGCCTCCCCCGGACTCCTTCAGTCCAAATGCTCAAGGGGAGCTAGGTCAAAAACCATCCGACTGACTATGAGAAAGGCAACATCTCCATGTTGATTCCAAGTGACTTCTACGGAACCAACTGAATGAGAAAATACAAAATATAGTGGTCGGTTAGCAAAACACAACTGTACATACACAAGCCTATCTTGTCAAACATTCTGACAACGATAAAATAGTATGAATGATAGACTTCATACCGGTACCTATCAAACTCTTTCAAATATGATAGGTGAGCTGTTCAAATTATGAATAAGCGAAGCTCTTCTATAAAACAGCCAAACGCTACTCTTACGCAATCAAGCTCGTCGACAAAGCAGCCAAGCTCCTCGATAAAGCAGCCAATAGTCGAATAAATAACCCTTAAATAAGGGTGCTGACATCTGATACAGCCTAATCTGTTCTTAATGGCAATAAAGGGTTATATAATCCCAATGAGTGGAAATCCACCCACATGATTTTTCAGCACAAATTGAGTGCAAATAAAGGGCACGAACTGACAAATAATAGCGCACACTGCACACTTGCTCTCAATCTATCGACAATATCCTTTGAAATGTCGACAATTAATTACTCAGGCAGTGTACTCAGCCTAATAGTTGGAAAGCACATTACCTCCAACACTACAGCACACACATGCCGATGAGCCTTTTGGTACGGCCATATTTAATACTGCGTGCCGACACTGATACGGCCTTACACGCTAAAAATAGGGCCAGATCATTTTATTGGAAACACTGACGGCCTCGGCGTCGTATCATGTAAAGCACATGCATTCAACAGTATAGCATGCAATTATAGATGGGCCTTAGAGCGAGGTCTAGGGGTGAATGGAGGAAACGGGTAGCTAAGCCATCCACCTTTGGTCCTCCACCAGTGCCATCGACTTTCACGCATACCAAATACTGATACGATCTCACGAATAAAACAGTGTACACGTTGTATATTCGAACTGCACCCAATTACTGAAACACGTATTCTCACACGCAGCAGTTACTCAAAAACCACAAACAACACGCTGTATCATGCGCTAAATAAGTAATCCGTACCTAAGCTCAGCCTACAGCTGATGGAGCGCAATCCATTTTCATAAGCAGTGAAAAGTTATATAACTCCACGGGTGGAAGTCCACCCATATGAGTGTCCAAAACATGGACCACAATCTATAACAATTCTCTGCCCATATACTCAGCGTGCAGAGAGCCGTGACCGCATACTCTAAGAGTATTGGAGGGGTGCCACCCTCCCCACATACACACTATGTCTGACTCACCGAATGTCTCGCACTAAACGTGCAGTGGTAAACATGCAGCCACAAGACTAGCTCTTGAGACATTCTAACTCTCTCTTCGCAAAAAGTCATGTAACGGACTTCCACAACTGCCTGTAAGCATGCCTTTGTTTCTGCCTCCCCCGTTTCAATCATGATTCTGGGCTTTTGGGCCCCTTTTTGGAGGACTTACGTTTACCGATGAGGATTTGATGCTTGCATTGAATCTGCCGTCGGGGGTTTGACCAGGCAAACAACAACCAGTGCACTGTGAGCCGCGACTCGCAGGTGGGAGCTCTCCCACGAGAGAGTACCATAAAACAGATCTCCACTGGTATCTGTAATTCTTAACGGTTCAGGGCACCGCCCTAGTAGACTGACATACCTGTATGCAGTTATCGGAAACACACGAATATCAGATGATCTTAATACCTAATGCAACATAATTTGGTCAGAGCTGTAGTGACTAACACAGCAATTTCACAAACATACCATTTTAAGCAGCAAGAATAGTATCGTCGACCATAGACTAGAAAAATAAACAACAATTGTTCTATATACTTAAACAATTGCGTAACCACACTGAATATAAGTTATCCCTACAAATAGAATAGCATTGAACTGTAGGATAACCCCCATAGAGTGGAAATCCACCCATATAGCTGTCCAACACACGGACCGAAATTTGGAACAATTTCAACTCGTGCACGAAATAATACTGGCAACTAGAGAGTCCAAGAAATAAACAAACAAAATCTCTCTCGTTGTTTTTTTCCATTTTTTATATATATATGGAAGTGGAGAAACACATAAATGGGACAAACACCCAAAACCTGGGCTACAAATTACAACTCAAACGTTTTATTTCCTTCTAATATAGAAGAGTTTACACATCGTCAAGTTTCCAAGTTAGGGCATGTAAACTGGTTCCTAAATGTCATTACTCCAATCGTAACACAATCGAACCGATAACCAGTCACATGACTATGAAATCAAGCTAACCTTAACCAGCCAATCAGCGTACAGAACTCATTCACGTGGTACTAACTGACAGAGGAAGAAAGAAGAAGAAACATCTCCCTGTCGCCATTTTGATTGTTAAAACAACACGCTTTCCATCACTGCTAACTGATAGACTGATTACACAGAATCATCAAATATCTCGCTAATTCATTATAATTGGCTTATTAATAGACAGGTGTCGCTTCGTTTTATATCTCCACGTGCTTACATTCATGATTTTATAACGGATCTTTCTTTTAAGTGTAAGTTTATCCTACCCACTTTGATTTTAGAAAATCAACTTCTCGAGTCTGTTTTCTATGATTACAAATCCTCTGCTTTTAGCACGAGGTGACTTCCACGTATTGCGCGAGACGATTCCTCCACAACTAATGTGCGAGATGAGATTCATCCGCAACTACAGTGCGAAACGATTCCTCCACAACCATTGTGCGAGATGAAATTTAGAAAACAGTACCTCGACATAATTCCAGGGTACCCACCCGATACAAATCCTCTGCTTTTAGCACGAGGTGACTTCCACGTATTGCGTGAGACGATTCCTCCACAACTAATGTGCGAGTTGAGATTCCTCCGCAACTACTGTGCGAAACGATTCCTCCACAACCATTGTGCGAGATGAACTTTAGAAAACAATACCTCAAAATAATTCCGGGGTACCCACCCGAGTACTAATAGCTGATAAAACCATACCTACATCAGCCTTGCACGTAGTGTAAACAAAACCTACGGCTTATACCAACTTCTCTACATGCTGATAACAGCTGTTTGAACGATCCACTGTACGTGACAATTTCACAAGCTGATCTAATCATATCAGTTATATACGTAGCGTAGCCTCAAAGTCTACATAATACACCATTCTTAACACACTGATACCAGTCGTGTACACGGTCTTCTTAGAGACTGAATTGATTAGCAGAGTAAAAGCACAAGGCTATTCTCTTCTATAAACATAATGACTGAGTGAGCCTAATCCACGCTCTGTAGTACCACTCGCCCTCTGTAGTGTAAAATCGCACTTCAGTAAAGCTTCAACAAGCTGCTTGTCACTACAGACAACAGAACAGTCGAAATATTTCTCAAGCGTATACACGCTATAATAACTAACCACAACATAACTCCAAGTGGTCCATGTAAACACAATCTAAACACGAAATCTTATGTATTTGTTTATTTGATAAGACCTTACGGTCGAAACTATAGTTATACCAGCGGCTCTGCCGGGCAAATACCACGAGATTTCCTTTCCCCCAACATGGGGCTCTACATTCTAACTCACTGAAACAAATACAAAAGTCCACCTCACACAGTAATGGACAAACATAGAAACATGCCTCCCCCGGACTCCTTCAGTCCAAATGCTCAAGGGGAGCTAGGTCAAAAACCATCCGACTGACTATGAGAAAGGCAACATCTCCATGTTGATTCCAAGTGACTTCTACGGAACCAACTGAATGAGAAAATACAAAATATAGTGGTCGGTTAGCAAAACACAACTGTACATACACAAGCCTATCTTGTCAAACATTCTGACAACGATAAAATAGTATGAATGATAGACTTCATACCGGTACCTATCAAACTCTTTCAAATATGATAGGTGAGCTGTTCAAATTATGAATAAGCGAAGCTCTTCTATAAAACAGCCAAACGCTACTCTTACGCAATCAAGCTCGTCGACAAAGCAGCCAAGCTCCTCGATAAAGCAGCCAATAGTCGAATAAATAACCCTTAAATAAGGGTGCTGACATCTGATACAGCCTAATCTGTTCTTAATGGCAATAAAGGGTTATATAATCCCAATGAGTGGAAATCCACCCACATGATTTTTCAGCACAAATTGAGTGCAAATAAAGGGCACGAACTGACAAATAATAGCGCACACTGCACACTTGCTCTCAATCTATCGACAATATCCTTTGAAATGTCGACAATTAATTACTCAGGCAGTGTACTCAGCCTAATAGTTGGAAAGCACATTACCTCCAACACTACAGCACACACATGCCGATGAGCCTTTTGGTACGGCCATATTTAATACTGCGTGCCGAAACTGATACGGCCTTACACGCTAAAAATAGGGCCAGATCATTTTATTGGAAACACTGACGGCCTCGGCGTCGTATCATGTAAAGCACATGCATTCAACAGTATAGCATGCAATTATAGATGGGCCTTAGAGCGAGGTCTAGGGGTGAATGGAGGAAACGGGTAGCTAAGCCATCCACCTTTGGTCCTCCACCAGTGCCATCGACCTTCACGCATACCAAATACTGATACGATCTCACGAATAAAACAGTGTACACGTAGTATATTCGAACTGCACCCAATTACTGAAACACGTATTCTCACACGCAGCAGTTACTCAAAAACCACAAACAACACGCTGTATCATGCGCTAAATAAGTAATCCGTACCTAAGCTCAGCCTACAGCTGATGGAGCGCAATCCATTTTCATAAGCAGTGAAAAGTTATATAACTCCACGGGTGGAAGTCCACCCATATGAGTGTCCAAAACATGGACCACAATCTATAACAATTCTCTGCCCATATACTCAGCGTGCAGAGAGCCGTGACCGCATACTCTAAGAGTATTGGAGGGGTGCCACCCTCCCCACATACACACTATGTCTGACTCACCGAATGTCTCGCACTAAACGTGCAGTGGTAAACATGCAGCCACAAGACTAGCTCTTGAGACATTCTAACTCTCTCTTCGCAAAAAGTCATGTAACGGACTCCCACAACTGCCTGTAAGCATGCCTTTGTTTCTGCCTCCCCCGTTTCAATCATGATTCTGGGCTTTTGGGCCCCTTTTTGGAGGACTTACGTTTACCGATGAGGATTTGATGCTTGCATTGAATCTGCCGTCGGGGGTTTGATCAGGCAAACAACAACCAGGGCACTGTGAGCCGCGACTCGCAGGTGGGAGCTCTCCCACGAGAGAGTACCATAAAACAGATCTCCACTGGTATCTGTAATTCTTAACGGTTCAGGGCACCGCCCTAGTAGACTGACATACCTGTATGCAGTTATCGGAAACACACGAATATCAGATGATCTTAATACCTAATGCAACATAATTTGGTCAGAGCTGTAGTGACTAACACAGCAATTTCACAAACATACCATTTTAAGCAGCAAGAATAGTATCGTCGACCATAGACTAGAAAAATAAACAACAATTGTTCTATATACTTAAACAATTGCGTAACCACACTGAATATAAGTTATCCCTACAAATAGAATAGCATTGAACTGTAGGATAACCCCCATAGAGTGGAAATCCACCCATATAGCTGTCCAACACACGGACCGAAATTTGGAACAATTTCAACTCGTGCACGAAATAATACTGGCAACTAGAGAGTCCAAGAAATAAACAAACAAAATCTCTCTCGTTGTTTTTTTCCATTTTTTATATATATATGGAAGTGGAGAAACACATAAATGGGACAAACACCCAAAACCTGGGCTACAAATTACAACTCAAACGTTTTATTTCCTTCTAATATAGAAGAGTTTACACATCGTCAAGTTTCCAAATTAGGGCATGTAAACTGGTTCCTAAATGTCATTACTCCAATCGTAACACAATCGAACCGATAACCAGTCACATGACTATGAAATCAAGCTAACCTTAACCAGCCAATCAGCGTACAGAACTCATTCACGTGGTACTAACTGACAGAGGAAGAAAGAAGAAGAAACATCTCCCTGTCGCCATTTTGATTGTTAAAACAACACGCTTTCCATCACTGCTAACTGATAGACTGATTACACAGAATCATCAAATATCTCGCTAATTCATTATAATTGGCTTATTAATAGACAGGTGTCGCTTAGTTTTATATCTCCACGTGCTTACATTCATGATTTTATAACGGATCTTTCTTTTAAGTGTAAGTTTATCCTACCCACTTTGATTTTAGAAAATCAACTTCTCGAGTCTGTTTTCTATGATTACAAATCCTCTGCTTTTAGCACGAGGTGACTTCCACGTATTGCGCGAGACGATTCCTCCACAACTAATGTGCGAGATGAGATTCATCCGCAACTACAGTGCGAAACGATTCCTCCACAACCATTGTGCGAGATGAAATTTAGAAAACAGTACCTCGACATAATTCCAGGGTACCCACCCGATACAAATCCTCTGCTTTTAGCACGAGGTGACTTCCACGTATTGCGTGAGACGATTCCTCCACAACTAATGTGCGAGTTGAGATTCCTCCGCAACTACTGTGCGAAACGATTCCTCCACAACCATTGTGCGAGATGAACTTTAGAAAACAATACCTCAAAATAATTCCGGGGTACCCACCCGAGTACTAATAGCTGATAAAACCATACCTACATCAGCCTTGCACGTAGTGTAAACAAAACCTACGGCTTATACCAACTTCTCTACATGCTGATAACAGCTGATTGAACGATCCACTGTACGTGACAATTTCACAAGCTGATCTAATCATATCAGTTATATACGTAGCGTAGCCTCAAAGTCTACATAATACACCATTCTTAACACACTGATACCAGTCGTGTACACGGTCTTCTTAGAGACTGAATTGATTAGCAGAGTAAAAGCACAAGGCTATTCTCTTCTATAAACATAATGACTGAGTGAGCCTAATCCACGCTCTGTAGTACCACTCACCCTCTGTAGTGTAAAATCGCACTTCAGTAAAGCTTCAACAAGCTGCTTGTCACTACAGACAACAGAACAGTCGAAATATTTCTCAAGCGTATACACGCTATAATAACTAACCACAACATAACTCCAAGTGGTCCATGTAAACACAATCTAAACACGAAATCTTATGTATTTGTTTATTTGATAAGACCTTACGGTCGAAACTATAGTTATACCAGCGGCTCTGCCGGGCAAATACCACGAGATTTCCTTTCCCCCAACATGGGGCTCTACATTCTAACTCACTGAAACAAATACAAAAGTCCACCTCACACAGTAATGGACAAACATAGAAACATGCCCCCCCCCGGACTCCTTCAGTCCAAATGCTCAAGGGGAGCTAGGTCAAAAACCATCCGACTGACTATGAGAAAGGCAACATCTCCATGTTGATTCCAAGTGACTTCTACGGAACCAACTGAATGAGAAAATACAAAATATAGTGGTCGGTTAGCAAAACACAACTGTACATACACAAGCCTATTTTGTCAAACATTCTGACAACGATAAAATAGTATGAATGATAGACTTCATACCGGTACCTATCAAACTCTTTCAAATATGATAGGTGAGCTGTTCAAATTATGAATAAGCGAAGCTCTTCTATAAAACAGCCAAACGCTACTCTTACGCAATCAAGCTCGTCGACAAAGCAGCCAAGCTCCTCGATAAAGCAGCCAATAGTCGAATAAATAACCCTTAAATAAGGGTGCTGACATCTGATACAGCCTAATCTGTTCTTAATGGCAATAAAGGGTTATATAATCCCAATGAGTGGAAATCTACCCACATGATTTTTCAGCACAAATTGAGTGCAAACAAAGGGCACGAACTGACAAATAATAGCGCACACTGCACACGTGCTCTCAATCTATCGACAATATCCTTTGAAATGTCGACAATTAATTACTCAGGCAGTGTACTCAGCCTAATAGTTGGAAAGCACATTACCTCCAACACTACAGCACACACATGCCGATGAGCCTTTTGGTACGGCCATATTTAATACTGCGTGCCGACACTGATACGGCCTTACACGCTAAAAATAGGGCCAGATCATTTTATTGGAAACACTGACGGCCTCGGCGTCGTATCATGTAAAGCACATGCATTCAACAGTATAGCATGCAATTATAGATGGGCCTTAGAGCGAGGTCTAGGGGTGAATGGAGGAAACGGGTAGCTAAGCCATCCACCTTTGGTCCTCCACCAGTGCCATCGACCTTCACGCATACCAAATACTGATACGATCTCACGAATAAAACAGTGTACACGTAGTATATTCGAACTGCACCCAATTACTGAAACACGTATTCTCACACGCAGCAGTTACTCAAAAACCACAAACAACACGCTGTATCATGCGCTAAATAAGTAATCCGTACCTAAGCTCAGCCTACAGCTGATGGAGCGCAATCCATTTTCATAAGCAGTGAAAAGTTATATAACTCCACGGGTGGAAGTCCACCCATATGAGTGTCCAAAACATGGACCACAATCTATAACAATTCTCTGCCCATATACTCAGCGTGCAGAGAGCCGTGACCGCATACTCTAAGAGTATTGGAGGGGTGCCACCCTCCCCACATACACACTATGTCTGACTCACCGAATGTCTCGCACTAAACGTGCAATGGTAAACATGCAGCCACAAGACTAGCTCTTGAGACATTCTAACTCTCTCTTCGCAAAAAGTCATGTAACGGACTCCCACAACTGCCTGTAAGCATGCCTTTGTTTCTGCCTCCCCCGTTTCAATCATGATTCTGGGCTTTTGGGCCCCTTTTTGGAGGACTTACGTTTACCGATGAGGATTTGATGCTTGCATTGAATCTGCCGTCGGGGGTTTGACCAGGCAAACAACAACCAGTGCACTGTGAGCCGCGACTCGCAGGTGGGAGCTCTCCCACGAGAGAGTACCATAAAACAGATCTCCACTGGTATCTGTAATTCTTAACGGTTCAGGGCACCGCCCTAGTAGACTGACATACCTGTATGCAGTTATCGGAAACACACGAATATCAGATGATCTTAATACCTAATGCAACATAATTTGGTCAGAGCTGTAGTGACTAACACAGCAATTTCACAAACATACCATTTTAAGCAGCAAGAATAGTATCGTCGACCATAGACTAGAAAAATAAACAACAATTGTTCTATATACTTAAACAATTGCGTAACCACACTGAATATAAGTTATCCCTACAAATAGAATAGCATTGAACTGTAGGATAACCCCCATAGAGTGGAAATCCACCCATATAGCTGTCCAACACACGGACCGAAATTTGGAACAATTTCAACTCGTGCACGAAATAATACTGGCAACTAGAGAGTCCAAGAAATAAACAAACAAAATCTCTCTCGTTGTTTTTTTCCATTTTTTATATATATATGGAAGTGGAGAAACACATAAATGGGACAAACACCCAAAACCTGGGCTACAAATTACAACTCAAACGTTTTATTTCCTTCTAATATAGAAGAGTTTACACATCGTCAAGTTTCCAAATTAGGGCATGTAAACTGGTTCCTAAATGTCATTACTCCAATCGTAACACAATCGAACCGATAACCAGTCACATGACTATGAAATCAAGCTAACCTTAACCAGCCAATCAGCGTACAGAACTCATTCACGTGGTACTAACTGACAGAGGAAGAAAGAAGAAGAAACATCTCCCTGTCGCCATTTTGATTGTTAAAACAACACGCTTTCCATCACTGCTAACTGATAGACTGATTACACAGAATCATCAAATATCTCGCTAATTCATTATAATTGGCTTATTAATAGACAGGTGTCGCTTCGTTTTATATCTCCACGTGCTTACATTCATGATTTTATAACGGATCTTTCTTTTAAGTGTAAGTTTATCCTACCCACTTTGATTTTAGAAAATCAACTTCTCGAGTCTGTTTTCTATGATTACAAATCCTCTGCTTTTAGCACGAGGTGACTTCCACGTATTGCGCGAGACGATTCCTCCACAACTAATGTGCGAGATGAGATTCATCCGCAACTACAGTGCGAAACGATTCCTCCACAACCATTGTGCGAGATGAAATTTAGAAAACAGTACCTCGACATAATTCCAGGGTACCCACCCGATACAGATCCTCTGCTTTTAGCACGAGGTGACTTCCACGTATTGCGTGAGACGATTCCTCCACAACTAATGTGCGAGTTGAGATTCCTCCGCAACTACTGTGCGAAACGATTCCTCCACAACCATTGTGCGAGATGAACTTTAGAAAACAATACCTCAAAATAATTCCGGGGTACCCACCCGAGTACTAATAGCTGATAAAACCATACCTACATCAGCCTTGCACGTAGTGTAAACAAAACCTACGGCTTATACCAACTTCTCTACATGCTGATAACAGCTGTTTGAACGATCCACTGTACGTGACAATTTCACAAGCTGATCTAATCATATCAGTTATATACGTAGCGTAGCCTCAAAGTCTACATAATACACCATTCTTAACACACTGATACCAGTCGTGTACACGGTCTTCTTAGAGACTGAATTGATTAGCAGAGTAAAAGCACAAGGCTATTCTCTTCTATAAACATAATGACTGAGTGAGCCTAATCCACGCTCTGTAGTACCACTCACCCTCTGTAGTGTAAAATCGCACTTCAGTAAAGCTTCAACAAGCTGCTTGTCACTACAGACAACAGAACAGTCGAAATATTTCTCAAGCGTATACACGCTATAATAACTAACCACAACATAACTCCAAGTGGTCCATGTAAACACAATCTAAACACGAAATCTTATGTATTTGTTTATTTGATAAGACCTTACGGTCGAAACTATAGTTATACCAGCGGCTCTGCCGGGCAAATACCACGAGATTTCCTTTCCCCCAACATGGGGCTCTACATTCTAACTCACTGAAACAAATACAAAAGTCCACCTCACACAGTAATGGACAAACATAGAAACATGCCCCCCCCCCCCGGACTCCTTCAGTCCAAATGCTCAAGGGGAGCTAGGTCAAAAACCATCCGACTGACTATGAGAAAGGCAACATCTCCATGTTGATTCCAAGTGACTTCTACGGAACCAACTGAATGAGAAAATACAAAATATAGTGGTCGGTTAGCAAAACACAACTGTACATACACAAGCCTATTTTGTCAAACATTCTGACAACGATAAAATAGTATGAATGATAGACTTCATACCGGTACCTATCAAACTCTTTCAAATATGATAGGTGAGCTGTTCAAATTATGAATAAGCGAAGCTCTTCTATAAAACAGCCAAACGCTACTCTTACGCAATCAAGCTCGTCGACAAAGCAGCCAAGCTCCTCGATAAAGCAGCCAATAGTCGAATAAATAACCCTTAAATAAGGGTGCTGACATCTGATACAGCCTAATCTGTTCTTAATGGCAATAAAGGGTTATATAATCCCAATGAGTGGAAATCTACCCACATGATTTTTCAGCACAAATTGAGTGCAAACAAAGGGCACGAACTGACAAATAATAGCGCACACTGCACACGTGCTCTCAATCTATCGACAATATCCTTTGAAATGTCGACAATTAATTACTCAGGCAGTGTACTCAGCCTAATAGTTGGAAAGCACATTACCTCCAACACTACAGCACACACATGCCGATGAGCCTTTTGGTACGGCCATATTTAATACTGCGTGCCGACACTGATACGGCCTTACACGCTAAAAATAGGGCCAGATCATTTTATTGGAAACACTGACGGCCTCGGCGTCGTATCATGTAAAGCACATGCATTCAACAGTATAGCATGCAATTATAGATGGGCCTTAGAGCGAGGTCTAGGGGTGAATGGAGGAAACGGGTAGCTAAGCCATCCACCTTTGGTCCTCCACCAGTGCCATCGACCTTCACGCATACCAAATACTGATACGATCTCACGAATAAAACAGTGTACACGTAGTATATTCGAACTGCACCCAATTACTGAAACACGTATTCTCACACGCAGCAGTTACTCAAAAACCACAAACAACACGCTGTATCATGCGCTAAATAAGTAATCCGTACCTAAGCTCAGCCTACAGCTGATGGAGCGCAATCCATTTTCATAAGCAGTGAAAAGTTATATAACTCCACGGGTGGAAGTCCACCCATATGAGTGTCCAAAACATGGACCACAATCTATAACAATTCTCTGCCCATATACTCAGCGTGCAGAGAGCCGTGACCGCATACTCTAAGAGTATTGGAGGGGTGCCACCCTCCCCACATACACACTATGTCTGACTCACCGAATGTCTCGCACTAAACGTGCAATGGTAAACATGCAGCCACAAGACTAGCTCTTGAGACATTCTAACTCTCTCTTCGCAAAAACTCATGTAACGGACTCCCACAACTGCCTGTAAGCATGCCTTTGTTTCTGCCTCCCCCGTTTCAATCATGATTCTGGGCTTTTGGGCCCCTTTTTGGAGGACTTACGTTTACCGATGAGGATTTGATGCTTGCATTGAATCTGCCGTCGGGGGTTTGACCAGGCAAACAACAACCAGTGCACTGTGAGCCGCGACTCGCAGGTGGGAGCTCTCCCACGAGAGAGTACCATAAAACAGATCTCCACTGGTATCTGTAATTCTTAACGGTTCAGGGCACCGCCCTAGTAGACTGACATACCTGTATGCAGTTATCGGAAACACACGAATATCAGATGATCTTAATACCTAATGCAACATAATTTGGTCAGAGCTGTAGTGACTAACACAGCAATTTCACAAACATACCATTTTAAGCAGCAAGAATAGTATCGTCGACCATAGACTAGAAAAATAAACAACAATTGTTCTATATACTTAAACAATTGCGTAACCACACTGAATATAAGTTATCCCTACAAATAGAATAGCATTGAACTGTAGGATAACCCCCATAGAGTGGAAATCCACCCATATAGCTGTCCAACACACGGACCGAAATTTGGAACAATTTCAACTCGTGCACGAAATAATACTGGCAACTAGAGAGTCCAAGAAATAAACAAACAAAATCTCTCTCGTTGTTTTTTTCCATTTTTTATATATATATGGAAGTGGAGAAACACATAAATGGGACAAACACCCAAAACCTGGGCTACAAATTACAACTCAAACGTTTTATTTCCTTCTAATATAGAAGAGTTTACACATCGTCAAGTTTCCAAATTAGGGCATGTAAACTGGTTCCTAAATGTCATTACTCCAATCGTAACACAATCGAACCGATAACCAGTCACATGACTATGAAATCAAGCTAACCTTAACCAGCCAATCAGCGTACAGAACTCATTCACGTGGTACTAACTGACAGAGGAAGAAAGAAGAAGAAACATCTCCCTGTCGCCATTTTGATTGTTAAAACAACACGCTTTCCATCACTGCTAACTGATAGACTGATTACACAGAATCATCAAATATCTCGCTAATTCATTATAATTGGCTTATTAATAGACAGGTGTCGCTTCGTTTTATATCTCCACGTGCTTACATTCATGATTTTATAACGGATCTTTCTTTTAAGTGTAAGTTTATCCTACCCACTTTGATTTTAGAAAATCAACTTCTCGAGTCTGTTTTCTATGATTACAAATCCTCTGCTTTTAGCACGAGGTGACTTCCACGTATTGCGCGAGACGATTCCTCCACAACTAATGTGCGAGATGAGATTCATCCGCAACTACAGTGCGAAACGATTCCTCCACAACCATTGTGCGAGATGAAATTTAGAAAACAGTACCTCGACATAATTCCAGGGTACCCACCCGATACAAATCCTCTGCTTTTAGCACGAGGTGACTTCCACGTATTGCGTGAGACGATTCCTCCACAACTAATGTGCGAGTTGAGATTCCTCCGCAACTACTGTGCGAAACGATTCCTCCACAACCATTGTGCGAGATGAACTTTAGAAAACAATACCTCAAAATAATTCCGGGGTACCCACCCGAGTACTAATAGCTGATAAAACCATACCTACATCAGCCTTGCACGTAGTGTAAACAAAACCTACGGCTTATACCAACTTCTCTACATGCTGATAACAGCTGTTTGAACGATCCACTGTACGTGACAATTTCACAAGCTGATCTAATCATATCAGTTATATACGTAGCGTAGCCTCAAAGTCTACATAATACACCATTCTTAACACACTGATACCAGTCGTGTACACGGTCTTCTTAGAGACTGAATTGATTAGCAGAGTAAAAGCACAAGGCTATTCTCTTCTATAAACATAATGACTGAGTGAGCCTAATCCACGCTCTGTAGTACCACTCACCCTCTGTAGTGTAAAATCGCACTTCAGTAAAGCTTCAACAAGCTGCTTGTCACTACAGACAACAGAACAGTCGAAATATTTCTCAAGCGTATACACGCTATAATAACTAACCACAACATAACTCCAAGTGGTCCATGTAAACACAATCTAAACACGAAATCTTATGTATTTGTTTATTTGATAAGACCTTACGGTCGAAACTATAGTTATACCAGCGGCTCTGCCGGGCAAATACCACGAGATTTCCTTTCCCCCAACATGGGGCTCTACATTCTAACTCACTGAAACAAATACGAAAGTCCACCTCACACAGTAATGGACAAACATAGAAACATGCCTCCCCCGGACTCCTTCAGTCCAAATGCTCAAGGGGAGCTAGGTCAAAAACCATCCGACTGACTATGAGAAAGGAAACATCTCCATGTTGATTCCAAGTGACTTCTACGGAACCAACTGAATGAGAAAATTCAAAATATAGTGGTCGGTTAGCAAAACACAACTGTACATACACAAGCCTATCTTGTCAAACATTCTGACAACGATAAAATAGTATGAATGATAGACTTCATACCGGTACCTATCAAACTCTTTCAAATATGATAGGTGAGCTGTTCAAATTATGAATAAGCGAAGCTCTTCTATAAAACAGCCAAACGCTACTCTTACGCAATCAAGCTCGTCGACAAAGCAGCCAAGCTCCTCGATAAAGCAGCCAATAGTCGAATAAATAACCCTTAAATAAGGGTGCTGACATCTGATACAGCCTAATCTGTTCTTAATGGCAATAAAGGGTTATATAATCCCAATGAGTGGAAATCCACCCACATGATTTTTCAGCACAAATTGAGTGCAAATAAAGGGCACGAACTGACAAATAATAGCGCACACTGCACACTTGCTCTCAATCTATCGACAATATCCTTTGAAATGTCGACAATTAATTACTCAGGCAGTGTACTCAGCCTAATAGTTGGAAAGCACATTACCTCCAACACTACAGCACACACATGCCGATGAGCCTTTTGGTACGGCCATATTTAATACTGCGTGCCGACACTGATATGGCCTTACACGCTAAAAATAGGGCCAGATCATTTTATTGGAAACACCGACGGCCTCGGCGTCGTATCATGTAAAGCACATGCATTCAACAGTATAGCATGCAATTATAGATGGGCCTTAGAGCGAGGTCTAGGGGTGAATGGAGGAAACGGGTAGCTAAGCCATCCACCTTTGGTCCTCCACCAGTGCCATCGACCTTCACGCATACCAAATACTGATACGATCTCACGAATAAAACAGTGTACACGTAGTATATTCGAACTGCACCCAATTACTGAAACACGTATTCTCACACGCAGCAGTTACTCAAAATCCACAAACAACACGCTGTATCATGCGCTAAATAAGTAATCCGTACCTAAGCTCAGCCTACAGCTGATGGAGCGCAATCCATTTTCATAAGCAGTGAAAAGTTATATAACTCCACGGGTGGAAGTCCACCCATATGAGTGTCCAAAACATGGACCACAATCTATAACAATTCTCTGCCCATATACTCAGCGTGCAGAGAGCCGTGACCGCATACTCTAAGAGTATTGGAGGGGTGCCACCCTCCCCACATACACACTATGTCTGACTCACCGAATGTCTCGCACTAAACGTGCAGTGGTAAACATGCAGCCACAAGACTAGCTCTTGAGACATTCTAACTCTCTCTTCGCAAAAAGTCATGTAACGGACTCCCACAACTGCCTGTAAGCATGCCTTTGTTTCTGCCTCCCCCGTTTCAATCATGATTCTGGGCTTTTGGGCCCCTTTTTGGAGGACTTACGTTTACCGATGAGGATTTGATGCTTGCATTGAATCTGCCGTCGGGGGTTTGACCAGGCAAACAACAACCAGTGCACTGTGAGCCGCGACTCGCAGGTGGGATCTCTCCCACGAGAGAGTACCATAAAACAGATCTCCACTGGTATCTGTAATTCTTAACGGTTCAGGGCACCGCCCTAGTAGACTGACATACCTGTATGCAGTTATCGGAAACACACGAATATCAGATGATCTTAATACCTAATGCAACATAATTTGGTCAGAGCTGTAGGGACTAACACAGCAATTTCACAAACATACCATTTTAAGCAGCAAGAATAGTATCGTCGACCATAGACTAGAAAAATAAACAACAATTGTTCTATATACTTAAACAATTGCGTAACCACACTGAATATAAGTTATCCCTACAAATAGAATAGCATTGAACTGTAGGATAACCCCCATAGAGTGGAAATCCACCCATATAGCTGTCCAACACACGGACCGAAATTTGGAACAATTTCAACTCGTGCACGAAATAATACTGGCAACTAGAGAGTCCAAGAAATAAACAAACAAAATCTCTCTCGTTGTTTTTTTCCATTTTTTATATATATATGGAAGTGGAGAAACACATAAATGGGACAAACACCCAAAACCTGGGCTACAAATTACAACTCAAACGTTTTATTTCCTTCTAATATAGAAGAGTTTACACATCGTCAAGTTTCCAAATTAGGGCATGTAAACTGGTTCCTAAATGTCATTACTCCAATCGTAACACAATCGAACCGATAACCAGTCACATGACTATGAAATCAAGCTAACCTTAACCAGCCAATCAGCGTACAGAACTCATTCACGTGGTACTAACTGACAGAGGAAGAAAGAAGAAGAAACATCTCCCTGTCGCCATTTTGATTGTTAAAACAACACGCTTTCCATCACTGCTAACTGATAGACTGATTACACAGAATCATCAAATATCTCGCTAATTCATTATAATTGGCTTATTAATAGACAGGTGTCGCTTCGTTTTATATCTCCACGTGCTTACATTCATGATTTTATAACGGATCTTTCTTTTAAGTGTAAGTTTATCCTACCCACTTTGATTTTAGAAAATCAACTTCTTGAGTCTGTTTTCTATGATTACAAATCCTCTGCTTTTAGCACGAGGTGACTTCCACGTATTGCGCGAGACGATTCCTCCACAACTAATGTGCGAGATGAGATTCATCCGCAACTACAGTGCGAAACGATTCCTCCACAACCATTGTGCGAGATGAAATTTAGAAAACAGTACCTCGACATAATTCCAGGGTACCCACCCGATACAAATCCTCTGCTTTTAGCACGAGGTGACTTCCACGTATTGCGTGAGACGATTCCTCCACAACTAATGTGCGAGTTGAGATTCCTCCGCAACTACTGTGCGAAACGATTCCTCCACAACCATTGTGCGAGATGAACTTTAGAAAACAATACCTCAAAATAATTCCGGGGTACCCACCCGAGTACTAATAGCTGATAAAACCATACCTACATCAGCCTTGCACGTAGTGTAAACAAAACCTACGGCTTATACCAACTTCTCTACATGCTGATAACAGCTGTTTGAACGATCCACTGTACGTGACAATTTCACAAGCTGATCTAATCATATCAGTTATATACGTAGCGTAGCCTCAAAGTCTACATAATACACCATTCTTAACACACTGATACCAGTCGTGTACACGGTCTTCTTAGAGACTGAATTGATTAGCAGAGTAAAAGCACAAGGCTATTCTCTTCTATAAACATAATGACTGAGTGAGCCTAATCCACGCTCTGTAGTACCACTCACCCTCTGTAGTGTAAAATCGCACTTCAGTAAAGCTTCAACAAGCTGCTTGTCACTACAGACAACAGAACAGTCGAAATATTTCTCAAGCGTATACACGCTATAATAACTAACCACAACATAACTCCAAGTGGTCCATGTAAACACAATCTAAACACGAAATCTTATGTATTTGTTTATTTGATAAGACCTTACGGTCGAAACTATAGTTATACCAGCGGCTCTGCCGGGCAAATACCACGAGATTTCCTTTCCCCCAACATGGGGCTCTACATTCTAACTCACTGAAACAAATACAAAAGTCCACCTCACACAGTAATGGACAAACATAGAAACATGCCTCCCCCGGACTCCTTCAGTCCAAATGCTCAAGGGGAGCTAGGTCAAAAACCATCCGACTGACTATGAGAAAGGAAACATCTCCATGTTGATTCCAAGTGACTTCTACGGAACCAACTGAATGAGAAAATACAAAATATAGTGGTCGGTTAGCAAAACACAACTGTACATACACAAGCCTATCTTGTCAAACATTCTGACAACGATAAAATAGTATGAATGATAGACTTCATACCGGTACCTATCAAACTCTTTCAAATATGATAGGTGAGCTGTTCAAATTATGAATAAGCGAAGCTCTTCTATAAAACAGCCAAACGCTACTCTTACGCAATCAAGCTCGTCGACAAAGCAGCCAAGCTCCTCGATAAAGCAGCCAATAGTCGAATAAATAACCCTTAAATAAGGGTGCTGACATCTGATACAGCCTAATCTGTTCTTAATGGCAATAAAGGGTTATATAATCCCAATGAGTGGAAATCCACCCACATGATTTTTCAGCACAAATTGAGTGCAAATAAAGGGCACGAACTGACAAATAATAGCGCACACTGCACACTTGCTCTCAATCTATCGACAATATCCTTTGAAATGTCGACAATTAATTACTCAGGCAGTGTACTCAGCCTAATAGTTGGAAAGCACATTACCTCCAACACTACAGCACACACATGCCGATGAGCCTTTTGGTACGGCCATATTTAATACTGCGTGCCGACACTGATATGGCCTTACACGCTAAAAATAGGGCCAGATCATTTTATTGGAAACACCGACGGCCTCGGCGTCGTATCATGTAAAGCACATGCATTCAACAGTATAGCATGCAATTATAGATGGGCCTTAGAGCGAGGTCTAGGGGTGAATGGAGGAAACGGGTAGCTAAGCCATCCACCTTTGGTCCTCCACCAGTGCCATCGACCTTCACGCATACCAAATACTGATACGATCTCACGAATAAAACAGTGTACACGTAGTATATTCGAACTGCACCCAATTACTGAAACACGTATTCTCACACGCAGCAGTTACTCAAAATCCACAAACAACACGCTGTATCATGCGCTAAATAAGTAATCCGTACCTAAGCTCAGCCTACAGCTGATGGAGCGCAATCCATTTTCATAAGCAGTGAAAAGTTATATAACTCCACGGGTGGAAGTCCACCCATATGAGTGTCCAAAACATGGACCACAATCTATAACAATTCTCTGCCCATATACTCAGCGTGCAGAGAGCCGTGACCGCATACTCTAAGAGTATTGGAGGGGTGCCACCCTCCCCACATACACACTATGTCTGACTCACCGAATGTCTCGCACTAAACGTGCAGTGGTAAACATGCAGCCACAAGACTAGCTCTTGAGACATTCTAACTCTCTCTTCGCAAAAAGTCATGTAACGGACTCCCACAACTGCCTGTAAGCATGCCTTTGTTTCTGCCTCCCCCGTTTCAATCATGATTCTGGGCTTTTGGGCCCCTTTTTGGAGGACTTACGTTTACCGATGAGGATTTGATGCTTGCATTGAATCTGCCGTCGGGGGTTTGACCAGGCAAACAACAACCAGTGCACTGTGAGCCGCGACTCGCAGGTGGGATCTCTCCCACGAGAGAGTACCATAAAACAGATCTCCACTGGTATCTGTAATTCTTAACGGTTCAGGGCACCGCCCTAGTAGACTGACATACCTGTATGCAGTTATCGGAAACACACGAATATCAGATGATCTTAATACCTAATGCAACATAATTTGGTCAGAGCTGTAGGGACTAACACAGCAATTTCACAAACATACCATTTTAAGCAGCAAGAATAGTATCGTCGACCATAGACTAGAAAAATAAACAACAATTGTTCTATATACTTAAACAATTGCGTAACCACACTGAATATAAGTTATCCCTACAAATAGAATAGCATTGAACTGTAGGATAACCCCCATAGAGTGGAAATCCACCCATATAGCTGTCCAACACACGGACCGAAATTTGGAACAATTTCAACTCGTGCACGAAATAATACTGGCAACTAGAGAGTCCAAGAAATAAACAAACAAAATCTCTCTCGTTGTTTTTTTCCATTTTTTATATATATATGGAAGTGGAGAAACACATAAATGGGACAAACACCCAAAACCTGGGCTACAAATTACAACTCAAACGTTTTATTTCCTTCTAATATAGAAGAGTTTACACATCGTCAAGTTTCCAAATTAGGGCATGTAAACTGGTTCCTAAATGTCATTACTCCAATCGTAACACAATCGAACCGATAACCAGTCACATGACTATGAAATCAAGCTAACCTTAACCAGCCAATCAGCGTACAGAACTCATTCACGTGGTACTAACTGACAGAGGAAGAAAGAAGAAGAAACATCTCCCTGTCGCCATTTTGATTGTTAAAACAACACGCTTTCCATCACTGCTAACTGATAGACTGATTACACAGAATCATCAAATATCTCGCTAATTCATTATAATTGGCTTATTAATAGACAGGTGTCGCTTCGTTTTATATCTCCACGTGCTTACATTCATGATTTTATAACGGATCTTTCTTTTAAGTGTAAGTTTATCCTACCCACTTTGATTTTAGAAAATCAACTTCTTGAGTCTGTTTTCTATGATTACAAATCCTCTGCTTTTAGCACGAGGTGACTTCCACGTATTGCGCGAGACGATTCCTCCACAACTAATGTGCGAGATGAGATTCATCCGCAACTACAGTGCGAAACGATTCCTCCACAACCATTGTGCGAGATGAAATTTAGAAAACAGTACCTCGACATAATTCCAGGGTACCCACCCGATACAAATCCTCTGCTTTTAGCACGAGGTGACTTCCACGTATTGCGTGAGACGATTCCTCCACAACTAATGTGCGAGTTGAGATTCCTCCGCAACTACTGTGCGAAACGATTCCTCCACAACCATTGTGCGAGATGAACTTTAGAAAACAATACCTCAAAATAATTCCGGGGTACCCACCCGAGTACTAATAGCTGATAAAACCATACCTACATCAGCCTTGCACGTAGTGTAAACAAAACCTACGGCTTATACCAACTTCTCTACATGCTGATAACAGCTGTTTGAACGATCCACTGTACGTGACAATTTCACAAGCTGATCTAATCATATCAGTTATATACGTAGCGTAGCCTCAAAGTCTACATAATACACCATTCTTAACACACTGATACCAGTCGTGTACACGGTCTTCTTAGAGACTGAATTGATTAGCAGAGTAAAAGCACAAGGCTATTCTCTTCTATAAACATAATGACTGAGTGAGCCTAATCCACGCTCTGTAGTACCACTCACCCTCTGTAGTGTAAAATCGCACTTCAGTAAAGCTTCAACAAGCTGCTTGTCACTACAGACAACAGAACAGTCGAAATATTTCTCAAGCGTATACACGCTATAATAACTAACCACAACATAACTCCAAGTGGTCCATGTAAACACAATCTAAACACGAAATCTTATGTATTTGTTTATTTGATAAGACCTTACGGTCGAAACTATAGTTATACCAGCGGCTCTGCCGGGCAAATACCACGAGATTTCCTTTCCCCCAACATGGGGCTCTACATTCTAACTCACTGAAACAAATACAAAAGTCCACCTCACACAGTAATGGACAAACATAGAAACATGCCTCCCCCGGACTCCTTCAGTCCAAATGCTCAAGGGGAGCTAGGTCAAAAACCATCCGACTGACTATGAGAAAGGAAACATCTCCATGTTGATTCCAAGTGACTTCTACGGAACCAACTGAATGAGAAAATACAAAATATAGTGGTCGGTTAGCAAAACACAACTGTACATACACAAGCCTATCTTGTCAAACATTCTGACAACGATAAAATAGTATGAATGATAGACTTCATACCGGTACCTATCAAACTCTTTCAAATATGATAGGTGAGCTGTTCAAATTATGAATAAGCGAAGCTCTTCTATAAAACAGCCAAACGCTACTCTTACGCAATCAAGCTCGTCGACAAAGCAGCCAAGCTCCTCGATAAAGCAGCCAATAGTCGAATAAATAACCCTTAAATAAGGGTGCTGACATCTGATACAGCCTAATCTGTTCTTAATGGCAATAAAGGGTTATATAATCCCAATGAGTGGAAATCCACCCACATGATTTTTCAGCACAAATTGAGTGCAAATAAAGGGCACGAACTGACAAATAATAGCGCACACTGCACACTTGCTCTCAATCTATCGACAATATCCTTTGAAATGTCGACAATTAATTACTCAGGCAGTGTACTCAGCCTAATAGTTGGAAAGCACATTACCTCCAACACTACAGCACACACATGCCGATGAGCCTTTTGGTACGGCCATATTTAATACTGCGTGCCGACACTGATATGGCCTTACACGCTAAAAATAGGGCCAGATCATTTTATTGGAAACACTGACGGCCTCGGCGTCGTATCATGTAAAGCACATGCATTCAACAGTATAGCATGCAATTATAGATGGGCCTTAGAGCGAGGTCTAGGGGTGAATGGAGGAAACGGGTAGCTAAGCCATCCACCTTTGGTCCTCCACCAGTGCCATCGACCTTCACGCATACCAAATACTGATACGATCTCACGAATAAAACAGTGTACACGTAGTATATTCGAACTGCACCCAATTACTGAAACACGTATTCTCACACGCAGCAGTTACTCAAAAACCACAAACAACACGCTGTATCATGCGCTAAATAAGTAATCCGTACCTAAGCTCAGCCTACAGCTGATGGAGCGCAATCCATTTTCATAAGCAGTGAAAAGTTATATAACTCCACGGGTGGAAGTCCACCCATATGAGTGTCCAAAACATGGACCACAATCTATAACAATTCTCTGCCCATATACTCAGCGTGCAGAGAGCCGTGACCGCATACTCTAAGAGTATTGGAGGGGTGCCACCCTCCCCACATACACACTATGTCTGACTCACCGAATGTCTCGCACTAAACGTGCAGTGGTAAACATGCAGCCACAAGACTAGCTCTTGAGACATTCTAACTCTCTCTTCGCAAAAAGTCATGTAACGGACTCCCACAACTGCCTGTAAGCATGCCTTTGTTTCTGCCTCCCCCGTTTCAATCATGATTCTGGGCTTTTGGGCCCCTTTTTGGAGGACTTACGTTTACCGATGAGGATTTGATGCTTGCATTGAATCTGCCGTCGGGGGTTTGACCAGGCAAACAACAACCAGTGCACTGTGAGCCGCGACTCGCAGGTGGGAGCTCTCCCACGAGAGAGTACCATAAAACAGATCTCCACTGGTATCTGTAATTCTTAACGGTTCAGGGCACCGCCCTAGTAGACTGACATACCTGTATGCAGTTATCGGAAACACACGAATATCAGATGATCTTAATACCTAATGCAACATAATTTGGTCAGAGCTGTAGTGACTAACACAGCAATTTTACAAACATACCATTTTAAGCAGCAAGAATAGTATCGTCGACCATAGACTAGAAAAATAAACAACAATTGTTCTATATACTTAAACAATTGCATAACCACACTGAATATAAGTTATCCCTACAAATAGAATAGCATTGAACTGTAGGATAACCCCCATAGAGTGGAAATCCACCCATATAGCTGTCCAACACACGGACCGAAATTTGGAACAATTTCAACTCGTGCACGAAATAATACTGGCAACTAGAGAGTCCAAGAAATAAACAAACAAAATCTCTCTCGTTGTTTTTTTTCCATTTTTTATATATATATGGAAGTGGAGAAACACATAAATGGGACAAACACCCAAAACCTGGGCTACAAATTACAACTCAAACGTTTTATTTCCTTCTAATATAGAAGAGTTTACACATCGTCAAGTTTCCAAATTAGGGCATGTAAACTGGTTCCTAAATGTCATTACTCCAATCGTAACACAATCGAACCGATAACCAGTCACATGACTATGAAATCAAGCTAACCTTAACCAGCCAATCAGCGTACAGAACTCATTCACGTGGTACTAACTGACAGAGGAAGAAAGAAGAAGAAACATCTCCCTGTCGCCATTTTGATTGTTAAAACAACACGCTTTCCATCACTGCTAACTGATAGACTGATTACACAGAATCATCAAATATCTCGCTAATTCATTATAATTGGCTTATTAATAGACAGGTGTCGCTTCGTTTTATATCTCCACGTGCTTACATTCATGATTTTATAACGGATCTTTCTTTTAAGTGTAAGTTTATCCTACCCACTTTGATTTTAGAAAATCAACTTCTCGAGTCTGTTTTCTATGATTACAAATCCTCTGCTTTTAGCACGAGGTGACTTCCACGTATTGCGCGAGACGATTCCTCCACAACTAATGTGCGAGATGAGATTCATCCGCAACTACAGTGCGAAACGATTCCTCCACAACCATTGTGCGAGATGAAATTTAGAAAACAGTACCTCGACATAATTCCAGGGTACCCACCCGATACAAATCCTCTGCTTTTAGCACGAGGTGACTTCCACGTATTGCGTGAGACGATTCCTCCACAACTAATGTGCGAGTTGAGATTCCTCCGCAACTACTGTGCGAAACGATTCCTCCACAACCATTGTGCGAGATGAACTTTAGAAAACAATACCTCAAAATAATTCCGGGGTACCCACCCGAGTACTAATAGCTGATAAAACCATACCTACATCAGCCTTGCACGTAGTGTAAACAAAACCTACGGCTTATACCAACTTCTCTACATGCTGATAACAGCTGTTTGAACGATCCACTGTACGTGACAATTTCACAAGCTGATCTAATCATATCAGTTATATACGTAGCGTAGCCTCAAAGTCTACATAATACACCATTCTTAACACACTGATACCAGTCGTGTACACGGTCTTCTTAGAGACTGAATTGATTAGCAGAGTAAAAGCACAAGGCTATTCTCTTCTATAAACATAATGACTGAGTGAGCCTAATCCACGCTCTGTAGTACCACTCACCCTCTGTAGTGTAAAATCGCACTTCAATAAAGCTTCAACAAGCTGCTTGTCACTACAGACAACAGAACAGTCGAAATATTTCTCAAGCGTATACACGCTATAATAACTAACCACAACATAACTCCAAGTGGTCCATGTAAACACAATCTAAACACGAAATCTTATGTATTTGTTTATTTGATAAGACCTTACGGTCGAAACTATAGTTATACCAGCGGCTCTGCCGGGCAAATACCACGAGATTTCCTTTCCCCCAACATGGGGCTCTACATTCTAACTCACTGAAACAAATACAAAAGTCCACCTCACACAGTAATGGACAAACATAGAAACATGCCTCCCCCGGACTCCTTCAGTCCAAATGCTCAAGGGGAGCTAGGTCAAAAACCATCCGACTGACTATGAGAAAGGCAACATCTCCATGTTGATTCCAAGTGACTTCTACGGAACCAACTGAATGAGAAAATACAAAATATAGTGGTCGGTTAGCAAAACACAACTGTACATACACAAGCCTATCTTGTCAAACATTCTGACAACGATAAAATAGTATGAATGATAGACTTCATACCGGTACCTATCAAACTCTTTCAAATATGATAGGTGAGCTGTTCAAATTATGAATAAGCGAAGCTCTTCTATAAAACAGCCAAACGCTACTCTTACGCAATCAAGCTCGTCGACAAAGCAGCCAAGCTCCTCGATAAAGCAGCCAATAGTCGAATAAATAACCCTTAAATAAGGGTGCTGACATCTGATACAGCCTAATCTGTTCTTAATGGCAATAAAGGGTTATATAATCCCAATGAGTGGAAATCCACCCACATGATTTTTCAGCACAAATTGAGTGCAAATAAAGGGCACGAACTGACAAATAATAGCGCACACTGCACACTTGCTCTCAATCTATCGACAATATCCTTTGAAATGTCGACAATTAATTACTCAGGCAGTGTACTCAGCCTAATAGTTGGAAAGCACATTACCTCCAACACTACAGCACACACATGCCGATGAGCCTTTTGGTACGGCCATATTTAATACTGCGTGCCGACACTGATACGGCCTTACACGCTAAAAATAGGGCCAGATCATTTTATTGGAAACACTGACGGCCTCGGCGTCGTATCATGTAAAGCACATGCATTCAACAGTATAGCATGCAATTATAGATGGGCCTTAGAGCGAGGTCTAGGGGTGAATGGAGGAAACGGGTAGCTAAGCCATCCACCTTTGGTCCTCCACCAGTGCCATCGACCTTCACGCATACCAAATACTGATACGATCTCACGAATAAAACAGTGTACACGTAGTATATTCGAACTGCACCCAATTACTGAAACACGTATTCTCACACGCAGCAGTTACTCAAAAACCACAAACAACACGCTGTATCATGCGCTTAATAAGTAATCCGTACCTAAGCTCAGCCTACAGCTGATGGAGCGCAATCCATTTTCATAAGCAGTGAAAAGTTATATAACTCCACGGGTGGAAGTCCACCCATATGAGTGTCCAAAACATGGACCACAATCTATAACAATTCTCTGCCCATATACTCAGCGTGCAGAGAGCCGTGACCGCATACTCTAAGAGTATTGGAGGGGTGCCACCCTCCCCACATACACACTATGTCTGACTCACCGAATGTCTCGCACTAAACGTGCAGTGGTAAACATGCAGCCACAAGACTAGCTCTTGAGACATTCTAACTCTCTCTTCGCAAAAAGTCATGTAACGGACTCCCACAACTGCCTGTAAGCATGCCTTTGTTTCTGCCTCCCCCGTTTCAATCATGATTCTGGGCTTTTGGGCCCCTTTTTGGAGGACTTACGTTTACCGATGAGGATTTGATGCTTGCATTGAATCTGCCGTCGGGGGTTTGACCAGGCAAACAACAACCAGTGCACTGTGAGCCGCGACTCGCAGGTGGGAGCTCTCCCACGAGAGAGTACCATAAAACAGATCTCCACTGGTATCTGTAATTCTTAACGGTTCAGGGCACCGCCCTAGTAGACTGACATACCTGTATGCAGTTATCGGAAACACACGAATATCAGATGATCTTAATACCTAATGCAACATAATTTGGTCAGAGCTGTAGTGACTAACACAGCAATTTCACAAACATACCATTTTAAGCAGCAAGAATAGTATCGTCGACCATAGACTAGAAAAATAAACAACAATTGTTCTATATACTTAAACAATTGCGTAACCACACTGAATATAAGTTATCCCTACAAATAGAATAGCATTGAACTGTAGGATAACCCCCATAGAGTGGAAATCCACCCATATAGCTGTCCAACACACGGACCGAAATTTGGAACAATTTCAACTCGTGCACGAAATAATACTGGCAACTAGAGAGTCCAAGAAATAAACAAACAAAATCTCTCTCGTTGTTTTTTTCCATTTTTTATATATATATGGAAGTGGAGAAACACATAAATGGGACAAACACCCAAAACCTGGGCTACAAATTACAACTCAAACGTTTTATTTCCTTCTAATATAGAAGAGTTTACACATCGTCAAGTTTCCAAATTAGGGCATGTAAACTGGTTCCTAAATGTCATTACTCCAATCGTAACACAATCGAACCGATAACCAGTCACATGACTATGAAATCAAGCTAACCTTAACCAGCCAATCAGCGTACAGAACTCATTCACGTGGTACTAACTGACAGAGGAAGAAAGAAGAAGAAACATCTCCCTGTCGCCATTTTGATTGTTAAAACAACACGCTTTCCATCACTGCTAACTGATAGACTGATTACACAGAATCATCAAATATCTCGCTAATTCATTATAATTGGCTTATTAATAGACAGGTGTCGCTTCGTTTTATATCTCCACGTGCTTACATTCATGATTTTATAACGGATCTTTCTTTTAAGTGTAAGTTTATCCTACCCACTTTGATTTTAGAAAATCAACTTCTCGAGTCTGTTTTCTATGATTACAAATCCTCTGCTTTTAGCACGAGGTGACTTCCACGTATTGCGCGAGACGATTCCTCCACAACTAATGTGCGAGATGAGATTCATCCGCAACTACAGTGCGAAACGATTCCTCCACAACCATTGTGCGAGATGAAATTTAGAAAACAATACCTCAAAATAATTCCGGGGTACCCACCCGAGTACTAATAGCTGATAAAACCATACCTACATCAGCCTTGCACGTAGTGTAAACAAAACCTACGGCTTATACCAACTTCTCTACATGCTGATAACAGCTGTTTGAACGATCCACTGTACGTGACAATTTCACAAGCTGATCTGATCATATCAGTTATATACGTAGCGTAGCCTCAAAGTCTACATAATACACCATTCTTAACACACTGATACCAGTCGTGTACACGGTCTTCTTAGAGACTGAATTGATTAGCAGAGTAAAAGCACAAGGCTATTCTCTTCTATAAACATAATGACTGAGTGAGCCTAATCCACGCTCTGTAGTACCACTCACCCTCTGTAGTGTAAAATCGCACTTCAGTAAAAGCTTCAACAAGCTGCTTGTCACTACAGACAACAGAACAGTCGAAATATTTCTCAAGCGTATACACGCTATAATAACTAACCACAACATAACTCCAAGTGGTCCATGTAAACACAATCTAAACACGAAATCTTATGTATTTGTTTATTTGATAAGACCTTACGGTCGAAACTATAGTTATACCAGCGGCTCTGCCGGGCAAATACCACGAGATTTCCTTTCCCCCAACATGGGGCTCTACATTCTAACTCACTGAAACAAATACAAAAGTCCACCTCACACAGTAATGGACAAACATAGAAACATGCCTCCCCCGGACTCCTTCAGTCCAAATGCTCAAGGGGAGCTAGGTCAAAAACCATCCGACTGACTATGAGAAAGGCAACATCTCCATGTTGATTCCAAGTGACTTCTACGGAACCAACTGAATGAGAAAATACAAAATATAGTGGTCGGTTAGCAAAACACAACTGTACATACACAAGCCTATCTTGTCAAACATTCTGACAACGATAAAATAGTATGAATGATAGACTTCATACCGGTACCTATCAAACTCTTTCAAATATGATAGGTGAGCTGTTCAAATTATGAATAAGCGAAGCTCTTCTATAAAACAGCCAAACGCTACTCTTACGCAATCAAGCTCGTCGACAAAGCAGCCAAGCTCCTCGATAAAGCAGCCAATAGTCGAATAAATAACCCTTAAATAAGGGTGCTGACATCTGATACAGCCTAATCTGTTCTTAATGGCAATAAAGGGTTATATAATCCCAATGAGTGGAAATCCACCCACATGATTTTTCAGCACAAATTGAGTGCAAATAAAGGGCACGAACTGACAAATAATAGCGCACACTGCACACTTGCTCTCAATCTATCGACAATATCCTTTGAAATGTCGACAATTAATTAGTCAGGCAGTGTACTCAGCCTAATAGCTGGAAAGCACATTACCTCCAACACTACAGCACACACATGCCGATGAGCCTTTTGGTACGGCCATATTTAATACTGCGTGCCGACACTGATACGGCCTTACACGCTAAAAATAGGGCCAGATCATTTTATTGGAAACACTGACGGCCTCGGCGTCGTATCATGTAAAGCACATGCATTCAACAGTATAGCATGCAATTATAGATGGGCCTTAGAGCGAGGTCTAGGGGTGAATGGAGGAAACGGGTAGCTAAGCCATCCACCTTTGGTCCTCCACCAGTGCCATCGACCTTCACGCATACCAAATACTGATACGATCTCACGAATAAAACACTGTACACGTAGTATATTCGAACTGCACCCAATTACTGAAACACGTATTCTCACAAGCAGCAGTTACTCAAAAATCACAAACAACACGCTGTATCATGCGCTAAATAAGTAATCCGTACCTAAGCTCAGCCTACAGCTGATGGAGCGCAATCCATTTTCATAAGCAGTGAAAAGTTATATAACTCCACGGGTGGAAGTCCACCCATATGAGTGTCCAAAACATGGACCACAATCTATAACAATTCTCTGCCCATATACTCAGCGTGCAGAGAGCCGTGACCGCATACTCTAAGAGTATTGGAGGGGTGCCACCCTCCCCACGTACACACTATGTCTGACTCACCGAATGTCTCGCACTAAACGTGCAGTGGTAAACATGCAGCCACAAGACTAGCTCTTGAGACATTCTAACTCTCTCTTCGCAAAAAGTCATGTAACGGACTCCCACAACTGCCTGTAAGCATGCCTTTGTTTCTGCCTCCCCCGTTTCAATCATGATTCTGGGCTTTTGGGCCCCTTTTTGGAGGACTTACGTTTACCGATGAGGATTTGATGCTTGCATTGAATCTGCCGTCGGGGGTTTGACCAGGCAAACAACAACCAGTGCACTGTGAGCCGCGACTCGCAGGTGGGAGCTCTCCCACGAGAGAGTACCATAAAACAGATCTCCACTGGTATCTGTAATTCTTAACGGTTCAGGGCACCGCCCTAGTAGACTGACATACCTGTATGCAGTTATCGGAAACACACGAATATCAGATGATCTTAATACCTAATGCAACATAATTTGGTCAGAGCTGTAGTGACTAACACAGCAATTTCACAAACATACCATTTTAAGCAGCAAGAATAGTATCGTCGACCATAGACTAGAAAAATAAACAACAATTGTTCTATATACTTAAACAATTGCGTAACCACACTGAATATAAGTTATCCCTACAAATAGAATAGCATTGAACTGTAGGATAACCCCCATAGAGTGGAAATCCACCCATATAGCTGTCCAACACACGGACCGAAATTTGGAACAATTTCAACTCGTGCACGAAATAATACTGGCAACTAGAGAGTCCAAGAAATAAACAAACAAAATCTCTCTCGTTGTTTTTTTCCATTTTTTATATATATATGGAAGTGGAGAAACACATAAATGGGACAAACACCCAAAACCTGGGCTACAAATTACAACTCAAACGTTTTATTTCCTTCTAATATAGAAGAGTTTACACATCGTCAAGTTTCCAAATTAGGGCATGTAAACTGGTTCCTAAATGTCATTACTCCAATCGTAACACAATCGAACCGATAACCAGTCACATGACTATGAAATCAAGCTAACCTTAACCAGCCAATCAGCGTACAGAACTCATTCACGTGGTACTAACTGACAGAGGAAGAAAGAAGAAGAAACATCTCCCTGTCGCCATTTTGATTGTTAAAACAACACGCTTTCCATCACTGCTAACTGATAGACTGATTACACAGAATCATCAAATATCTCGCTAATTCATTATAATTGGCTTATTAATAGACAGGTGTCGCTTCGTTTTATATCTCCACGTGCTTACATTCATGATTTTATAACGGATCTTTCTTTTAAGTGTAAGTTTATCCTACCCACTTTGATTTTAGAAAATCAACTTCTCGAGTCTGTTTTCTATGATTACAAATCCTCTGCTTTTAGCACGAGGTGACTTCCACGTATTGCGCGAGACGATTCCTCCACAACTAATGTGCGAGATGAGATTCATCCGCAACTACAGTGCGAAACGATTCCTCCACAACCATTGTGCGAGATGAAATTTAGAAAACAGTACCTCGACATAATTCCAGGGTACCCACCCGATACAAATCCTCTGCTTTTAGCACGAGGTGACTTCCACGTATTGCGTGAGACGATTCCTCCACAACTAATGTGCGAGTTGAGATTCCTCCGCAACTACTGTGCGAAACGATTCCTCCACAACCATTGTGCGAGATGAAATTTAGAAAACAATACCTCAAAATAATTCCGGGGTACCCACCCGAGTACTAATAGCTGATAAAACCATACCTACATCAGCCTTGCACGTAGTGTAAACAAAACCTACGGCTTATACCAACTTCTCTACATGCTGATAACAGCTGTTTGAACGATCCACTGTACGTGACAATTTCACAAGCTGATCTAATCATATCAGTTATATACGTAGCGTAGCCTCAAAGTCTACATAATACACCATTCTTAACACACTGATACCAGTCGTGTACACGGTCTTCTTAGAGACTGAATTGATTAGCAGAGTAAAAGCACAAGGCTATTCTCTTCTATAAACATAATGACTGAGTGAGCCTAATCCACGCTCTGTAGTACCACTCACCCTCTGTAGTGTAAAATCGCACTTCAGTAAAGCTTCAACAAGCTGCTTGTCACTACAGACAACAGAACAGTCGAAATATTTCTCAAGCGTATACACGCTATAATAACTAACCACAACATAACTCCAAGTGGTCCATGTAAACACAATCTAAACACGAAATCTTATGTATTTGTTTATTTGATAAGACCTTACGGTCGAAACTATAGTTATACCAGCGGCTCTGCCGGGCAAATACCACGAGATTTCCTTTCCCCCAACATGGGGCTCTACATTCTAACTCACTGAAACAAATACAAAAGTCCACCTCACACAGTAATGGACAAACATAGAAACATGCCTCCCCCGGACTCCTTCAGTCCAAATGCTCAAGGGGAGCTAGGTCAAAAACCATCCGACTGACTATGAGAAAGGCAACATCTCCATGTTGATTCCAAGTGACTTCTACGGAACCAACTGAATGAGAAAAAACAAAATATAGCGGTCGGTTAGCAAAACACAACTGTACATACACAAGCCTATCTTGTCAAACATTCTGACAACGATAAAATAGTATGAATGATAGACTTCATACCGGTACCTATCAAACTCTTTCAAATATGATAGGTGAGCTGTTCAAATTATGAATAAGCGAAGCTCTTCTATAAAACAGCCAAACGCTACTCTTACGCAATCAAGCTCGTCGACAAAGCAGCCAAGCTCCTCGATAAAGCAGCCAATAGTCGAATAAATAACCCTTAAATAAGGGTGCTGACATCTGATACAGCCTAATCTGTTCTTAATGGCAATAAAGGGTTATATAATCCCAATGAGTGGAAATCCACCCACATGATTTTTCAGCACAAATTGAGTGCAAATAAAGGGCACGAACTGACAAATAATAGCGCACACTGCACACTTGCTCTCAATCTATCGACAATATCCTTTGAAATGTCGACAATTAATTACTCAGGCAGTGTACTCAGCCTAATAGTTGGAAAGCACATTACCTCCAACACTACAGCACACACATGCCGATGAGCCTTTTGGTACGGCCATATTTAATACTGCGTGCCGACACTGATACGGCCTTACACGCTAAAAATAGGGCCAGATCATTTTATTGGAAACACTGACGGCCTCGGCGTCGTATCATGTAAAGCACATGCATTCAACAGTATAGCATGCAATTATAGATGGGCCTTAGAGCGAGGTCTAGGGGTGAATGGAGGAAACGGGTAGCTAAGCCATCCACCTTTGGTCCTCCACCAGTGCCATCGACCTTCACGCATACCAAATACTGATACGATCTCACGAATAAAACAGTGTACACGTAGTATATTCGAACTGCACCCAATTACTGAAACACGTATTCTCACACGCAGCAGTTACTCAAAAACCACAAACAACACGCTGTATCATGCGCTAAATAAGTAATCCGTACCTAAGCTCAGCCTACAGCTGATGGAGCGCAATCCATTTTCATAAGCAGTGAAAAGTTATATAACTCCACGGGTGGAAGTCCACCCATATGAGTGTCCAAAACATGGACCACAATCTATAACAATTCTCTGCCCATATACTCAGCGTGCAGAGAGCCGTGACCGCATACTCTAAGAGTATTGGAGGGGTGCCACCCTCCCCACATACACACTATGTCTGACTCACCGAATGTCTCGCACTAAACGTGCAGTGGTAAACATGCAGCCACAAGACTAGCTCTTGAGACATTCTAACTCTCTCTTCGCAAAAAGTCATGTAACGGACTCCCACAACTGCCTGTAAGCATGCCTTTGTTTCTGCCTCCCCCGTTTCAATCATGATTCTGGGCTTTTGGGCCCCTTTTTGGAGGACTTACGTTTACCGATGAGGATTTGATGCTTGCATTGAATCTGCCGTCGGGGGTTTGACCAGGCAAACAACAACCAGTGCACTGTGAGCCGCGACTCGCAGGTGGGAGCTCTCCCACGAGAGAGTACCATAAAACAGATCTCCACTGGTATCTGTAATTCTTAACGGTTCAGGGCACCGCCCTAGTAGACTGACATACCTGTATGCAGTTATCGGAAACACACGAATATCAGATGATCTTAATACCTAATGCAACATAATTTGGTCAGAGCTGTAGTGACTAACACAGCAATTTCACAAACATACCATTTTAAGCAGCAAGAATAGTATCGTCGACCATAGACTAGAAAAATAAACAACAATTGTTCTATATACTTAAACAATTGCGTAACCACACTGAATATAAGTTATCCCTACAAATAGAATAGCATTGAACTGTAGGATAACCCCCATAGAGTGGAAATCCACCCATATAGCTGTCCAACACACGGACCGAAATTTGGAACAATTTCAACTCGTGCACGAAATAATACTGGCAACTAGAGAGTCCAAGAAATAAACAAACAAAATCTCTCTCGTTGTTTTTTTCCATTTTTTATATATATATGGAAGTGGAGAAACACATAAATGGGACAAACACCCATTACAACTCAAACGTTTTATTTCCTTCTAATATAGAAGAGTTTACACATCGTCAAGTTTCCAAATTAGGGCATGTAAACTGGTTCCTAAATGTCATTACTCCAATCGTAACACAATCGAACCGATAACCAGTCACATGACTATGAAATCAAGCTAACCTTAACCAGCCAATCAGCGTACAGAACTCATTCACGTGGTACTAACTGACAGAGGAAGAAAGAAGAAGAAACATCTCCCTGTCGCCATTTTGATTGTTAAAACAACACGCTTTCCATCACTGCTAACTGATAGACTGATTACACAGAATCATCAAATATCTCGCTAATTCATTATAATTGGCTTATTAATAGATAGGTGTCGCTTCGTTTTATAACTCCACGTGCTTACATTCATGATTTTATAACGGATCTTTCTTTTAAGTGTAAGTTTATCCTACCCACTTTGATTTTAGAAAATCAACTTCTCGAGTCTGTTTTCTATGATTACAAATCCTCTGCTTTTAGCACGAGGTGACTTCCACGTATTGCGCGAGACGATTCCTCCACAACTAATGTGCGAGATGAGATTCATCCGCAACTACAGTGCGAAACGATTCCTCCACAACCATTGTGCGAGATGAAATTTAGAAAACAGTACCTCGACATAATTCCAGGGTACCCACCCGATACAAATCCTCTGCTTTTAGCACGAGGTGACTTCCACGTATTGCGTGAGACGATTCCTCCACAACTAATGTGCGAGTTGAGATTCCTCCGCAACTACTGTGCGAAACGATTCCTCCACAACCATTGTGCGAGATGAACTTTAGAAAACAATACCTCAAAATAATTCCGGGGTACCCACCCGAGTACTAATAGCTGATAAAACCATACCTACATCAGCCTTGCACGTAGTGTAAACAAAACCTACGGCTTATACCAACTTCTCTACATGCTGATAACAGCTGTTTGAACGATCCACTGTACGTGACAATTTCACAAGCTGATCTAATCATATCAGTTATATACGTAGCGTAGCCTCAAAGTCTACATAATACACCATTCTTCCTAGGGGGGTTTGATCATCCCCTACTAGGCGGGTCCTCAGGTGGCGGATAGAGGACGGCCTGCTCAATTGGGCAGGTTTGCTAATTTCTAATTGGCAGGTTTGCTCAATTGAGTTGGTTCGCTGCGAAATACATAAATACGCAGCCCCGGACCAAAATGATCAATCCTGCTAATACCATCTGGCAGGCACCTTGTTCTCCCGTGAGGTGCGTTCCGAAGGCCCCGGAAGAAGGAATCCTGGCAGTTGAGGACTCGTAGCCCCGGTTAGGGCAGTCTCCGGGATGGAGCCCTGGTCTCCATTTCGGAGATAATGTTGTTCAACACACTGCTTTGGCCCCAATTTCGGGAGTAGAAGGATGGTCGGATGGTCCGTTCTGGCCAATCGGGAGCCCCCACCCCAAAAAGTACTGGGTGTCACGTCGGGGGGCATTTGGTGACCATTCAGTCAATCATTTCTTTTATTCACATAACATAATTGCCATTGTGTACTGTTTTTAAACACTTTATATTTTAATAGCCACTTAATTTTGCTGCACTGTCTGTTTCGGTTATGCATGGCAACCTTTTATTTCGGTGGTTTATACAGTGATTGATTGGATGGCCGCCATCTGAAGACCTGGCACTTCCACACACGGGCCAATCAGTCAGTGGTATGCCTTGGCATCAACACTGGCTGAGTATACTGCCCCATACCAGGTATGTGGGAATACCGGCAACCCGGTGGGTTCACTGCATGGCAGTAACCCTACCCCTTGTTGGACTCCGTGGTGGGTGGGAGCCGGGGCAGTGAACAATTTATAACATACAATATGGCAAATCAACCAACAAAAGACCTTTTTTAGTTACTGATATAAGGGACTCTGACTCTGACGACGATTTAATAGCATCTCTGATTCCACCAGAGGATAATACTCCAAAATTTATTTTACTGAAATCAACAGATGAAAATAGGAAATTAGGCACCATTAACCCCTTTGCTCTTGAAAAGGCCATCAAGGGTATTGCGGGAACTGTTAAGAACATCAAAAAGATAAGATCTGGGGATATTTTAATAGAATGTATGAAACAAATTCAAGTTCATAACCTCTTGCACACAACAAAAATAATTGATTTTAATGTAAAAGCAAATTACCATAAAACTCTCAATTCAAGCAAAGGTGTTATACGAACTCGGGAACTAGCTGACATGAAAGAAACTGAAATCACACTAGAACTGAAACCTCAAGGAATTACTGCAGTGAAAAGAATTGAAATTAAAAAAGAAGGAAAAATTATACCAACAAATACATACATCTGTACTTTTGATGGCACAAGACCACCCAGAAATATTAAAATTGGTTACTTGAACGTCAAAGTGGATTTATATATTCCAAATCCACTTCGTTGTTTCAGGTGCCAAAAGTTTGGTCATGGACAGAATACTTGTCGAGGCAAGCAAACATGTCATAAATGCAGCAATATTCATGAAGGACCATGCGAAACTGAAACATTCAAGTGTATTAACTGTCGGGGCAGTCATATGTCATCTTCGAAGGATTGCCCTGTCTGGAAAAAGGAAAAGACAATACAAAAAATCAAGTGTGAAAAGCAAATCAGTTTCAAGGAGGCCAGAGACATTGTGTCATCCATGCCTGGCATGAATATATCAACATCATCCTATGCTGCCACATTGAAACAAAAATTACCAACACGATCGGTCGAATGTCAGACACCGTGGACATGGCTCAGCAATAGCGCCATTCCATCTTTATTACAGGCCTTTACAATACAGCATTCAGACAAAGTAGAACCTAAATCAACACAGACACCATCAGCAACTCAAACATCAACACCACAGGAAAAATCAACAACAAATCTGCAGAAAAAACAGGAAAAAATTAACACAGAAGACAAAGTAAAGGAAACAAAATCCGAACAAAAAAATGACCAAACTAAACCAAAACCGAAACCAGAATCACAAAATCTAAGTCAGAGTCAGAGACGAAAGCTGGAAAGAAACAAAAATAAAAATGAAAAACAAAAACAGTTCTCAGAGAGAACACCTAAAGCTCTTCAAGACCCTGTGACCCGCAACAGGTTTGAGGGTCTTGAAGAGATGGAGGTCGGTGAATGTATTGATGAAACGTTCGAGCTCTTACGCTCGAACCCCTCTCAGAAAAAGTCCCCAGGGAAAAACTCACCGAAGAAACATACTGGGGCTATATCGCCCATACGTCCACCCTCAAAATCACCTTCCAAACATGCATAGTACACCAAAACAAAATATAATACAGTGGAATTGTCGAGGTTTTAGAGCTAATTTTAATGAACTTGGTCTTCTCAGTCAAAAGTATAAACCTGCTGCTTTTTGCCTGCAGGAAACTCTTTTAAAGAAACCCGAGGCTCAAGATCATTCGGCTTTCAAGCATTATACATCGTATAATGCATGGGCAGATGATAAAGATCTTCATATTCGTGGAACGACTGTCTTGGTTAGGAACGACATCATTCACAGTTCTGTGCCATTACAGACAAATTTACAAGCTGTGGCGGTACGCCTAACTTTAGACAAAACAGTTACACTTTGTTCTATTTACGTTTCACCAAGTAAAGCCTTACAGCTGAATGACCTTGAGCTGCTGGTCCGACAACTCCCAACTCCATACATTTTGTTGGGTGATTTTAACGCTCACAGCCCCCTTTGGGGTAATTCCTGCAGTCAAGAAGATGCAAAAGGTAAAACTGTAGAAGAGTTCATTACAAAATATGACTTGTGCTTGTTCAATGATGGGTCAGATACTTACCTGCACCCCGCATCTGGTTCTTACACTTCAATTGATTTAACAATTGCATGCCCTTCTGTCTTCCTTGATTTTTCATGGAAGGCAGAAGATGACTTGTGCGGGAGTGACCACTTTCCGATTGTGTTGGAGAGTGTAGTTCCGGCGGATGATGAGAGGGTGCCCCAGTGGAATTTTAAAAAGGCTGACTGGGGCACTTTCTCATCGCTTTGTTCTGAACGCCTCACACGGGAGAAATTTCAGGACAGTGCAGACCAGATTGAACACTTTACCACAGAGTTGATTGACATTGCAAGCCAAGTCATTCCTAAAACCTCGGCAAATCCAAAACGTTTCACTAAACCATGGTTTGATACTGAGTGCAAACAGGCTATAAAAGATCGCAAGAAATTTGAGAGGGAATTTAATAAGTCACCAACTACACACAATTTGGATAGATTACGTATAAATCGGGCAAAAACTAGACGACTTTTAAAACATAAAAGGAAAAGTTCATGGGAAACTTACGTTTCGAAACTAAATCAAAACTCCCCCATCACTAAAATTTGGAAAATGATTAAAAAAAATTAAAGGAAAAGAAACAAAATCAGCTGTACAACACCTAAACGATAACAACACACTCATAACATCAAAACAAGAAATTTCAAACAAATTGGCCTCCACATTTTCTAAACATTCGTCGTCTGAAAATAGTAACCCAGAATTCCTCAAACTTAAAAAACAACAAGAAAAACAAAAGATTAAATTTGCATCCAATAACTTAGAGGACTACAACGAACCTTTCTCTATGGAAGAGTTAAGTAACTCTTTGCATAGAGCAAAGGATTCTGCCACTGGACCTGATCAGATACATTATCAACTTTTAAAACATCTGCCTCAAACTTCACTTGCACTATTATTATCTATTTTTAATGACATATGGGTGACTGGCCAGTTTCCACCTTCCTGGCGAAAAGCTACAATAATTCCTGTTCCCAAGCCTGATAAAGATCACAGCAACCCTAGTAATTATAGGCCTATTGCTTTAACAAGTTGTCTGTGCAAAACCATGGAGAGGATGATCAATGATCGACTTGTCTGGTTTCTGGAATCGAACAATCTGCTTGCAGATGTTCAGTGTGGTTTCAGAAACCAGAGAAGTACTGTGGATCATTTGGTTAGATTAGAAACGTTTATAAGAAATGCCTTTGCCAGAAAAGAACATGTGGTCGCCATCTTCTTTGATCTGGAGAAGGCATATGATACAACGTGGACGTATGGGATTTTAAAAGATCTTTTTAACATGGGGTTGAGGGGGCGTATGCCTCTTTTTATTGAAAACTTTTTGAGGGACCGCCGGTTTCAGGTTCGTGTTGGGTCAACGTTATCTGATCCTCACGGGCAGGAATTGGGGGTTCCTCAAGGAAGTATTTTATCTGTTACCCTTTTCTCAGTGAAAATCAATAGTATTATTGATGCAATTGAGAATATGGTTGATTCGTCATTGTATGTAGATGACTTTTTAATCTGCTATAGCAGCAAAAAAATGAATGCTATAGAGCGTAAACTTCAGCTGTGTTTGAATAGAATCCAGAAATGGGCTACAGAAAACGGCTTCAAATTTTCTAAGACGAAAACTAATTGTGTTCATTTCTGTAAGCTCCGGAAGCACCACCTTGATCCGGAATTGAAACTAGACGGAAGTCGCATTAATGTTGTTAAGGAAGTGAAATTCTTGGGTTTGTTGTTTGACAGCAAACTGAATTTCACTTCTCATATAAAACAACTAAAGGTAAAGTGTAAAAGGGCACTGAACCTTTTGAAGGTAGTTGGTAGCACTGATTGGGGTGCTGACCAGAAAACATTGCTCCATCTGTATAGATCACTTGTCAGATCAAAATTAGATTATGGCTGTGTGGTTTACGGTTCAGCAAGAAAGTCATATCTCAAACCTCTTGATGCCATTCATAATAGTGGCATAAGAATCAGCCTTGGTGCTTTTCGAACATCACCGGTAGATTCGATGCTTGTTGAGGCAGAGGAGCCTTCTCTTGAGAAGCGTAGAATTAAACTTTCACTCCAATATGTTTCAAAACTTCTTTCTAATCCGTCCAACCCTGCATACAATTGTGTCTCAGAACCTCAAAATACTGAATTTTTTAACCGTCATCAGAAACATATCCCTCCATTGGGAATTAGAATTAAACCTCACATGGAGTCTGCCAAAATTGAACCAGTTACAATAAAAGAGAACCGTGAACCACAAACTTCTCCTTGGCATCTTAAAAAGCCAACAGTTATTTTGGACCTAGCATCTACTAAAAAGTCTGAAACAAATTCTCTGCAGTTTAAGCAGAAATATGCTGAAATTAAGTCCAAGTACAGTACATATACAAGGATCTATACAGATGGATCAAAAGATGGTGACAAAGTAGCATCAGCTGTTGTCACTGATGATCATGTCACTTCAATCAGAATACCGAATCAAAGTTCTATCTTCACAGCTGAAGTTAAAGCTTTACAACTCGCACTCGAACATATCGAAAATGTACAGGAAAAGAAGTCGATTATTTTTTCTGACTCTCTTTCCTCTTTGCTTGCTTTGCTCAACCCCAGGTTGAAGAACCCTCTCATTTTGGAACTTCGTGAGAAGTTAACAACTCTCATGTCTGACCAATGTGATATCGTGTTTTGCTGGTTACCCGGACATGTAGGTATCGCTGGTAACACCAAAGCAGACAGTGCAGCAAAACAGGCTTTAACAAAGCCTCTTACTGATTTTAACATCCCTTTCAGTGATTTTAAGCCTCATATTAGTAGTTACATCAAGTCTATGTGGCAGGCGGAATGGGATGGGGCAACTAATAACAAGCTCCATCGCTTCCGACCAACTATTTCTGATCACTACCCATCCAGTAACCTTTGTAGAAAAGATCATGTTATTTTGACACGATGTCATATTGGTCATACACGACTTACACATTACTTTCTGTTAGAGGGTAATATGCGACCAGAATGTGTTCCATGTCAGCAGGTGTTGTCAGTGGAGCACATTCTCTTAAATTGTACTGATTTTAATCTTGTTAGAGGGCAATATTTTACAGTTCAATCTCTACGAGATTTATTTTACCACATCTGCCCACATAAAATAATCTCATTTTTGAAAGAAATCAACCTTTTTAATAAATTTTAAACTTGTTTTTATTTTTTTAACGTAGACTCTACAAGTCTAAATGTCAACAGGTTGATTTTATAAGTATTCTGGTTTTTATAACCTTAGTTATTACTGTTTCAACTGCACCTGATTTTAGGTTTTGTTATGATTGTTTCATATTTTATCCAATTAATTTTAATTCATACTTGACACTTGTTGTTTAAGTAGTTTTCCCGCCACGATATAGCCTTGGCTGCTGATGTGGCGTTAAGCAACAATAAATAAATAAATAAATAACACCATTCTTAACACACTGATACCAGTCGTGTACACGGTCTTCTTAGAGACTGAATTGATTAGCAGAGTAAAAGCACAAGGCTATTCTCTTCTATAAACATAATGACTGAGTGAGCCTAATCCACGCTCTGTAGTACCACTCACCCTCTGTAGTGTAAAATCGCACTTCAGTAAAGCTTCAACAAGCTGCTTGTCACTACAGACAACAGAATAGTCGAAATATTTCTCAAGCGTATACACGCTATAATAACTAACCACAACATAACTCCAAGTGGTCCATGTAAACACAATCTAAACACGAAATCTTATGTATTTGTTTATTTGATAAGACCTTACGGTCGAAACTATAGTTATACCAGCGGCTCTGCCGGGCAAATACCACGAGATTTCCTTTCCCCCAACATGGGGCTCTACATTCTAACTCACTGAAACAAATACAAAAGTCCACCTCACACAGTAATGGACAAACATAGAAACATGCCTCCCCCGGACTCCTTCAGTCCAAATGCTCAAGGGGAGCTAGGTCAAAAACCATCCGACTGACTATGAGAAAGGCAACATCTCCATGTTGATTCCAAGTGACTTCTACGGAACCAACTGAATGAGAAAATACAAAATATAGTGGTCGGTTAGCAAAACACAACTGTACATACACAAGCCTATCTTGTCAAACATTCTGACAACGATAAAATAGTATGAATGATAGACTTCATACCGGTACCTATCAAACTCTTTCAAATATGATAGGTGAGCTGTTCAAATTATGAATAAGCGAAGCTCTTCTATAAAACAGCCAAACGCTACTCTTACGCAATCAAGCTCGTCGACAAAGCAGCCAAGCTCCTCGATAAAGCAGCCAATAGTCGAATAAATAACCCTTAAATAAGGGTGCTGACATCTGATACAGCCTAATCTGTTCTTAATGGCAATAAAGGGTTATATAATCCCAATGAGTGGAAATCCACCCACATGATTTTTCAGCACAAATTGAGTGCAAATAAAGGGCACGAACTGACAAATAATAGCGCACACTGCACACTTGCTCTCAATCTATCGACAATATCCTTTGAAATGTCGACAATTAATTACTCAGGCAGTGTACTCAGCCTAATAGTTGGAAAGCACATTACCTCCAACACTACAGCACACACATGCCGATGAGCCTTTTGGTACGGCCATATTTAATACTGCGTGCCGACACTGATACGGCCTTACACGCTAAAAATAGGGCCAGATCATTTTATTGGAAACACTGACGGCCTCGGCGTCGTATCATGTAAAGCACATGCATTCAACAGTATAGCATGCAATTATAGATGGGCCTTAGAGCGAGGTCTAGGGGTGAATGGAGGAAACGGGTAGCTAAGCCATCCACCTTTGGTCCTCCACCAGTGCCATCGACCTTCACGCATACCAAATACTGATACGATCTCACGAATAAAACAGTGTACACGTAGTATATTCGAACTGCACCCAATTACTGAAACACGTATTCTCACACGCAGCAGTTACTCAAAAACCACAAACAACACGCTGTATCATGCGCTAAATAAGTAATCCGTACCTAAGCTCAGCCTACAGCTGATGGAGCGCAATCCATTTTCATAAGCAGTGAAAAGTTGTATAACTCCACGGGTGGAAGTCCACCCATATGAGTGTCCAAAACATGGACCACAATCTATAACAATTCTCTGCCCATATACTCAGCGTGCAGAGAGCCGTGACCGCATACTCTAAGAGTATTGGAGGGGTGCCACCCTCCCCACATACACACTATGTCTGACTCACCGAATGTCTCGCACTAAACGTGCAGTGGTAAACATGCAGCCACAAGACTAGCTCTTGAGACATTCTAACTCTCTCTTCGCAAAAAGTCATGTAACGGACTCCCACAACTGCCTGTAAGCATGCCTTTGTTTCTGCCTCCCCCGTTTCAATCATGATTCTGGGCTTTTGGGCCCCTTTTTGGAGGACTTACGTTTACCGATGAGGATTTGATGCTTGCATTGAATCTGCCGTCGGGGGTTTGACCAGGCAAACAACAACCAGTGCACTGTGAGCCGCGACTCGCAGGTGGGAGCTCTCCCACGAGAGAGTACCATAAAACAGATCTCCACTGGTATCTGTAATTCTTAACGGTTCAGGGCACCGCCCTAGTAGACTGACATACCTGTATGCAGTTATCGGAAACACACGAATATCAGATGATCTTAATACCTAATGCAACATAATTTGGTCAGAGCTGTAGTGACTAACACAGCAATTTCACAAACATACCATTTTAAGCAGCAAGAATAGTATCGTCGACCATAGACTAGAAAAATAAACAACAATTGTTCTATATACTTAAACAATTGCGTAACCACACTGAATATAAGTTATCCCTACAAATAGAATAGCATTGAACTGTAGGATAACCCCCATAGAGTGGAAATCCACCCATATAGCTGTCCAACACACGGACCGAAATTTGGAACAATTTCAACTCGTGCACGAAATAATACTGGCAACTAGAGAGTCCAAGAAATAAACAAACAAAATCTCTCTCGTTGATTTTTTCCCATTTTTTATATATATATGGAAGTGGAGAAACACATAAATGGGACAAACACCCAAAACCTGGGCTACAAATTACAACTCAAACGTTTTATTTCCTTCTAATATAGAAGAGTTTACACATTGTCAATTTTCCAAATTAGGGCATGTAAACTGGTTCCTAAATGTCATTACTCCAATCGTAACACAATCGAACCGATAACCAGTCACATGACTATGAAATCAAGCTAACCTTAACCAGCCAATCAGCGTACAGAACTCATTCACGTGGTACTAACTGACAGAGGAAGAAAGAAGAAGAAACATCTCCCTGTCGCCATTTTGATTGTTAATACAACACGCTTTCCATCACTGCTAACTGATAGACTGATTACACAGAATCATCAAATATCTCGCTAATTCATTATAATTGGCTTATTAATAGACAGGTGTCGCTTCGTTTTATATCTCCACGTGCTTACATTCATGATTTTATAACGGATCTTTCTTTTAAGTGTAAGTTTATCCTACCCACTTTGATTTTAGAAAATCAACTTCTCGAGTCTGTTTTCTATGATTACAAATCCTCTGCTTTTAGCACGAGGTGACTTCCACGTATTGCGCGAGACGATTCCTCCACAACTAATGTGCGAGATGAGATTCATCCGCAACTACAGTGCGAAACGATTCCTCCACAACCATTGTGCGAGATGAAATTTAGAAAACAGTACCTCGACATAATTCCAGGGTACCCACCCGATACAAATCCTCTGCTTTTAGCACGAGGTGACTTCCACGTATTGCGTGAGACGATTCCTCCACAACTAATGTGCGAGTTGAGATTCCTCCGCAACTACTGTGCGAAACGATTCCTCCACAACCATTGTGCGAGATGAACTTTAGAAAACAATACCTCAAAATAATTCCGGGGTACCCACCCGAGTACTAATAGCTGATAAAACCATACCTACATCAGCCTTGCACGTAGTGTAAACAAAACCTACGGCTTATACCAACTTCTCTACATGCTGATAACAGCTGTTTGAACGATCCACTGTACGTGACAATTTCACAAGCTGATCTAATCATATCAGTTATATACGTAGCGTAGCCTCAAAGTCTACATAATACACCATTCTTAACACACTGATACCAGTCGTGTACACGGTCTTCTTAGAGACTGAATTGATTAGCAGAGTAAAAGCACAAGGCTATTCTCTTCTATAAACATAATGACTGAGTGAGCCTAATCCACGCTCTGTAGTACCACTCACCCTCTGTAGTGTAAAATCGCACTTCAGTAAAGCTTCAACAAGCTGCTTGTCACTACAGACAACAGAACAGTCGAAATATTTCTCAAGCGTATACACGCTATAATAACTAACCACAACATAACTCCAAGTGGTCCATGTAAACACAATCTAAACACGAAATCTTATGTATTTGTTTATTTGATAAGACCTTACGGTCGAAACTATAGTTATACCAGCGGCTCTGCCGGGCAAATACCACGAGATTTCCTTTCCCCCAACATGGGGCTCTACATTCTAACTCACTGAAACAAATACAAAAGTCCACCTCACACAGTAATGGACAAACATAGAAACATGCCTCCCCCGGACTCCTTCAGTCCAAATGCTCAAGGGGAGCTAGGTCAAAAACCATCCGACTGACTATGAGAAAGGCAACATCTCCATGTTGATTCCAAGTGACTTCTACGGAACCAACTGAATGAGAAAATACAAAATATAGTGGTCGGTTAGCAAAACACAACTGTACATACACAAGCCTATCTTGTCAAACATTCTGACAACGATAAAATAGTATGAATGATAGACTTCATACCGGTACCTATCAAACTCTTTCAAATATGATAGGTGAGCTGTTCAAATTATGAATAAGCGAAGCTCTTCTATAAAACAGCCAAACGCTACTCTTACGCAATCAAGCTCGTCGACAAAGCAGCCAAGCTCCTCGATAAAGCAGCCAATAGTCGAATAAATAACCCTTAAATAAGGGTGCTGACATCTGATACAGCCTAATCTGTTCTTAATGGCAATAAAGGGTTATATAATCCCAATGAGTGGAAATCCACCCACATGATTTTTCAGCACAAATTGAGTGCAAATAAAGGGCACGAACTGACAAATAATAGCGCACACTGCACACTTGCTCTCAATCTATCGACAATATCCTTTGAAATGTCGACAATTAATTACTCAGGCAGTGTACTCAGCCTAATAGTTGGAAAGCACATTACCTCCAACACTACAGCACACACATGCCGATGAGCCTTTTGGTACGACCATATTTAATACTGCGTGCCGACACTGATACGGCCTTACACGCTAAAAATAGGGCCAGATCATTTTATTGGAAACACTGACGGCCTCGGCGTCGTATCATGTAAAGCACATGCATTCAACAGTATAGCATGCAATTATAGATGGGCCTTAGAGCGAGGTCTAGGGGTGAATGGAGGAAACGGGTAGCTAAGCCATCCACCTTTGGTCCTCCACCAGTGCCATCGACCTTCACGCATACCAAATACTGATACGATCTCACGAATAAAACAGTGTACACGTAGTATATTCGAACTGCACCCAATTACTGAAACACGTATTCTCACACGCAGCAGTTACTCAAAAACCACAAACAACACGCTGTATCATGCGCTAAATAAGTAATCCGTACCTAAGCTCAGCCTACAGCTGATGGAGCGCAATCCATTTTCATAAGCAGTGAAAAGTTATATAACTCCACGGGTGGAAGTCCACCCATATGAGTGTCCAAAACATGGACCACAATCTATAACAATTCTCTGCCCATATACTCAGCGTGCAGAGAGCCGTGACCGCATACTCTAAGAGTATTGGAGGGGTGCCACCCTCCCCACATACACACTATGTCTGACTCACCGAATGTCTCGCACTAAACGTGCAGTGGTAAACATGCAGCCACAAGACTAGCTCTTGAGACATTCTAACTCTCTCTTCGCAAAAAGTCATGTAACGGACTCCCACAACTGCCTGTAAGCATGCCTTTGTTTCTGCCTCCCCCGTTTCAATCATGATTCTGGGCTTTTGGGCCCCTTTTTGGAGGACTTACGTTTACCGATGAGGATTTGATGCTTGCATTGAATCTGCCGTCGGGGGTTTGACCAGGCAAACAACAACCAGTGCACTGTGAGCCGCGACTCGCAGGTGGGAGCTCTCCCACGAGAAAGGTACCATAAAACAGATCTCCACTGGTATCTGTAATTCTTAACGGTTCAGGGCACCGCCCTAGTAGACTGACATACCTGTATGCAGTTATCGGAAACACACGAATATCAGATGATCTTAATACCTAATGCAACATAATTTGGTCAGAGCTGTAGTGACTAACACAGCAATTTCACAAACATACCATTTTAAGCAGCAAGAATAGTATCGTCGACCATAGACTAGAAAAATAAACAACAATTGTTCTATATACTTAAACAATTGCGTAACCACACTGAATATAAGTTATCCCTACAAATAGAATAGCATTGAACTGTAGGATAACCCCCATAGAGTGGAAATCCACCCATATAGCTGTCCAACACACGGACCGAAATTTGGAACAATTTCAACTCGTGCACGAAATAATACTGGCAACTAGAGAGTCCAAGAAATAAACAAACAAAATCTCTCTCATTGTTTTTTTTCCATTTTTTATATATATATGGAAGTGGAGAAACACATAAATGGGACAAACACCCAAAACCTGGGCTACAAATTACAACTCAAACGTTTTATTTCCTTCTAATATAGAAGAGTTTACACATCGTCAAGTTTCCAAATTAGGGCATGTAAACTGGTTCCTAAATGTCATTACTCCAATCGTAACACAATCGAACCGATAACCAGTCACATGACTATGAAATCAAGCTAACCTTAACCAGCCAATCAGCGTACAGAACTCATTCACGTGGTACTAACTGACAGAGGAAGAAAGAAGAAGAAACATCTCCCTGTCGCCATTTTGATTGTTAAAACAACACGCTTTCCATCACTGCTAACTGATAGACTGATTACACAGAATCATCAAATATCTCGCTAATTCATTATAATTGGCTTATTAATAGACAGGTGTCGCTTCGTTTTATATCTCCACGTGCTTACATTCATGATTTTATAACGGATCTTTCTTTTAAGTGTAAGTTTATCCTACCCACTTTGATTTTAGAAAATCAACTTCTCGAGTCTGTTTTCTATGATTACAAATCCTCTGCTTTTAGCACGAGGTGACTTCCACGTATTGCGCGAGACGATTCCTCCACAACTAATGTGCGAGATGAGATTCATCCGCAACTACAGTGCGAAACGATTCCTCCACAACCATTGTGCGAGATGAAATTTAGAAAACAGTACCTCGACATAATTCCAGGGTACCCACCCGATACAAATCCTCTGCTTTTAGCACGAGGTGACTTCCACGTATTGCGTGAGACGATTCCTCCACAACTAATGTGCGAGTTGAGATTCCTCCGCAACTACTGTGCGAAACGATTCCTCCACAACCATTGTGCGAGATGAACTTTAGAAAACAATACCTCAAAATAATTCCGGGGTACCCACCCGAGTACTAATAGCTGATAAAACCATACCTACATCAGCCTTGCACGTAGTGTAAACAAAACCTACGGCTTATACCAACTTCTCTACATGCTGATAACAGCTGTTTGAACGATCCACTGTACGTGACAATTTCACAAGCTGATCTAATCATATCAGTTATATACGTAGCGTAGCCTCAAAGTCTACATAATACACCATTCTTAACACACTGATACCAGTCGTGTACACGGTCTTCTTAGAGACTGAATTGATTAGCAGAGTAAAAGCACAAGGCTATTCTCTTCTATAAACATAATGACTGAGTGAGCCTAATCCACGCTCTGTAGTACCATTCACCCTCTGTAGTGTAAAATCGCACTTCAGTAAAGCTTCAACAAGCTGCTTGTCACTACAGACAACAGAACAGTCGAAATATTTCTCTAGCGTATACACGCTATAATAACTAACCACAACATAACTCCAAGTGGTCCATGTAAACACAATCTAAACACGAAATCTTATGTATTTGTTTATTTGATAAGACCTTACGGTCGAAACTATAGTTATACCAGCGGCTCGGCCGGGCAAATACCACGAGATTTCCTTTCCCCCAACATGGGGCTCTACATTCTAACTCACTGAAGCAAATACAAAAGTCCACCTCACACAGTAATGGACAAACATAGAAACATGCCTCCCCCGGACTCCTTCAGTCCAAATGCTCAAGGGGAGCTAGGTCAAAAACCATTCGACTGACTATGAGAAAGGCAACATCTCCATGTTGATTCCAAGTGACGTCTACGGAACCAACTGAATGAGAAAATACAAAATATAGTGGTCGGTTAGCAAAACACAACTGTACATACACATGCCTATCTTGTCAAACATTCTGACAACGATAAAATAGTATGAATGATAGACTTCATACCGGTACCTATCAAACTCTTTCAAATATGATAGGTGAGCTGTTCAAATTATGAATAAGCGAAGCTCTTCTATAAAACAGCCAAACGCTACTCTTACGCAATCAAGCTCGTCGACAAAGCAGCCAAGCTCCTCGATAAAGCAGCCAATAGTCGAATAAATAACCCTTAAATAAGGGTGCTGACATCTGATACAGCCTAATCTGTTCTTAATGGCAATAAAGGGTTATATAATCCCAATGAGTGGAAATCCACCCACATGATTTTTCAGCACAAATTGAGTGCAAATAAAGGGCACGAACTGACAAATAATAGCGCACACTGCACACTTGCTCTCAATCTATCGACAATATCCTTTGAAATGTCGACAATTAATTACTCAGGCAGTGTACTCAGCCTAATAGTTGGAAAGCACATTACCTCCAACACTACAGCACACACATGCCGATGAGCCTTTTGGTACGGCCATATTTAATACTGCGTGCCGACACTGATACGGCCTTACACGCTAAAAATAGGGCCAGATCATTTTATTGGAAACACTGACGGCCTCGGCGTCGTATCATGTAAAGCACATGCATTCAACAGTATAGCATGCAATTATAGATGGGCCTTAGAGCGAGGTCTAGGGGTGAATGGAGGAAACGGGTAGCTAAGCCATCCACCTTTGGTCCTCCACCAGTGCCATCGACCTTCACGCATACCAAATACTGATGCGATCTCACGAATAAAACAGTGTACACGTAGTATATTCGAACTGCACCCAATTACTGAAACACGTATTCTCACACGCAGCAGTTACTCAAAAACCACAAACAACACGCTGTATCATGCGCTAAATAAGTAATCCGTACCTAAGCTCAGCCTACAGCTGATGGAGCGCAATCCATTTTCATAAGCAGTGAAAAGTTATATAACTCCACGGGTGGAAGTCCACCCATATGAGTGTCCAAAACATGGACCACAATCTATAACAATTCTCTGCCCATATACTCAGCGTGCAGAGAGCCGTGACCGCATACTCTAAGAGTATTGGAGGGGTGCCACCCTCCCCACATACACACTATGTCTGACTCACCGAATGTCTCGCACTAAACGTGCAGTGGTAAACATGCAGCCACAAGACTAGCTCTTGAGACATTCTAACTCTCTCTTCGCAAAAAGTCATGTAACGGACTCCCACAACTGCCTGTAAGCATGCCTTTGTTTCTGCCTCCCCCGTTTCAATCATGATTCTGGGCTTTTGGGCCCCTTTTTGGAGGACTTACGTTTACCGATGAGGATTTGATGCTTGCATTGAATCTGCCGTCGGGGGTTTGACCAGGCAAACAACAACCAGTGCACTGTGAGCCGCGACTCGCAGGTGGGAGCTCTCCCACGAGAGAGTACCATAAAACAGATCTCCACTGGTATCTGTAATTCTTAACGGTTCAGGGCACCGCCCTAGTAGACTGACATACCTGTATGCAGTTATCGGAAACACACGAATATCAGATGATCTTAATACCTAATGCAACATAATTTGGTCAGAGCTGTAGTGACTAACACAGCAATTTCACAAACATACCATTTTAAGCAGCAAGAATAGTATCGTCGACCATAGACTAGAAAAATAAACAACAATTGTTCTATATACTTAAACAATTGCGTAACCACACTGAATATAAGTTATCCCTACAAATAGAATAGCATTGAACTGTAGGATAACCCCCATAGAGTGGAAATCCACCCATATAGCTGTCCAACACACGGACCGAAATTTGGAACAATTTCAACTCGTGCACGAAATAATACTGGCAACTAGAGAGTCCAAGAAATAAACAAACAAAATCTCTCTCGTTGTTTTTTTCCATTTTTTATATATATATGGAAGTGGAGAAACACATAAATGGGACAAACACCCAAAACCTGGGCTACAAATTACAACTCAAACGTTTTATTTCCTTTTAATATAGAAGAGTTTACACATCGTCAAGTTTCCAAATTAGGGCATGTAAACTGGTTCCTAAATGTCATTACTCCAATCGTAACACAATCGAACCGATAACCAGTCACATGACTATGAAATCAAGCTAACCTTAACCAGCCAATCAGCGTACAGAACTCATTCACGTGGTACTAACTGACAGAGGAAGAAAGAAGAAGAAACATCTCCCTGTCGCCATTTTGATTGTTAAAACAACACGCTTTCCATCACTGCTAACTGATAGACTGATTACACAGAATCATCAAATATCTCGCTAATTCATTATAATTGGCTTATTAATAGACAGGTGTCGCTTCGTTTTATATCTCCACGTGCTTACATTCATGATTTTATAAAGGATCTTTCTTTTAAGTGTAAGTTTATCCTACCCACTTTGATTTTAGAAAATCAACTTCTCGAGTCTGTTTTCTATGATTACAAATCCTCTGCTTTTAGCACGAGGTGACTTCCACGTATTGCGCGAGACGATTCCTCCACAACTAATGTGCGAGATGAGATTCATCCGCAACTACAGTGCGAAACGATTCCTCCACAACCATTGTGCGAGATGAAATTTAGAAAACAGTACCTCGACATAATTCCAGGGTACCCACCCGATACAAATCCTCTGCTTTTAGCACGAGGTGACTTCCACGTATTGCGTGAGACGATTCCTCCACAACTAATGTGCGAGTTGAGATTCCTCCGCAACTACTGTGCGAAACGATTCCTCCACAACCATTGTGCGAGATGAACTTTAGAAAACAATACCTCAAAATAATTCCGGGGTACCCACCCGAGTACTAATAGCTGATAAAACCATACCTACATCAGCCTTGCACGTAGTGTAAACAAAACCTACGGCTTATACCAACTTCTCTACATGCTGATAACAGCTGTTTGAACGATCCACTGTACGTGACAATTTCACAAGCTGATCTAATCATATCAGTTATATACGTAGCGTAGCCTCAAAGTCTACATAATACACCATTCTTAACACACTGATACCAGTCGTGTACACGGTCTTCTTAGAGACTGAATTGATTAGCAGAGTAAAAGCACGAGGCTATTCTCTTCTATAAACATAATGACTGAGTGAGCCTAATCCACGCTCTGTAGTACCACTCACCCTCTGTAGTGTAAAATCGCACTTCAGTAAAGCTTCAACAAGCTGCTTGTCACTACAGACAACAGAACAGTCGAAATATTTCTCAAGCGTATACACGCTATAATAACTAACCACAACATAACTCCAAGTGGTCCATGTAAACACAATCTAAACACGAAATCTTATGTATTTGTTTATTTGATAAGACCTTACGGTCGAAACTATAGTTATACCAGCGGCTCTGCCGGGCAAATACCACGAGATTTCCTTTCCCCCAACATGGGGCTCTACATTCTAACTCACTGAAACAAATACAAAAGTCCACCTCACACAGTAATGGACAAACATAGAAACATGCCTCCCCCGGACTCCTTCAGTCCAAATGCTCAAGGGGAGCTAGGTCAAAAACCATCCGACTGACTATGAGAAAGGCAACATCTCCATGTTGATTCCAAGTGACTTCTACGGAACCAACTGAATGAGAAAATACAAAATATAGTGGTTGGTTAGCAAAACACAACTGTACATACACAAGCCTATCTTGTCAAACATTCTGACAACGATAAAATAGTATGAATGATAGACTTCATACCGGTACCTATCAAACTCTTTCAAATATGATAGGTGAGCTGTTCAAATTATGAATAAGCGAAGCTCTTCTATAAAACAGCCAAACGCTACTCTTACGCAATCAAGCTCGTCGACAAAGCAGCCAAGCTCCTCGATAAAGCAGCCAATAGTCGAATAAATAACCCTTAAATAAGGGTGCTGACATCTGATACAGCCTAATCTGTTCTTAATGGCAATAAAGGGTTATATAATCCCAATGAGTGGAAATCCACCCACATGATTTTTCAGCACAAATTGAGTGCAAATAAAGGGCACGAACTGACAAATAATAGCGCACACTGCACACTTGCTCTCAATCTATCGACAATATCCTTTGAAATGTCGACAATTAATTACTCAGGCAGTGTACTCAGCCTAATAGTTGGAAAGCACATTACCTCCAACACTACAGCACACACATGCCGATGAGCCTTTTGGTACGGCCATATTTAATACTGCGTGCCGACACTGATACGGCCTTACACGCTAAAAATAGGGCCAGATCATTTTATTGGAAACACTGACGGCCTCGGCGTCGTATCATGTAAAGCACATGCATTCAACAGTATAGCATGCAATTATAGATGGGCCTTAGAGCGAGGTCTAGGGGTGAATGGAGGAAACGGGTAGCTAAGCCATCCACCTTTGGTCCTCCACCAGTGCCATCGACCTTCACGCATACCAAATACTGATACGATCTCACGAATAAAACAGTGTACACGTAGTATATTCGAACTGCACCCAATTACTGAAACACGTATTCTCACACGCAGCAGTTACTCAAAAACCACAAACAACACGCTGTATCATGCGCTAAATAAGTAATCCGTACCTAAGCTCAGCCTACAGCTGATGGAGCGCAATCCATTTTCATAAGCAGTGAAAAGTTATATAACTCCACGGGTGGAAGTCCACCCATATGAGTGTCCAAAACATGGACCACAATCTATAACAATTCTCTGCCCATATACTCAGCGTGCAGAGAGCCGTGACCGCATACTCTAAGAGTATTGGAGGGGTGCCACCCTCCCCACATACACACTATGTCTGACTCACCGAATGTCTCGCACTAAACGTGCAGTGGTAAACATGCAGCCACAAGACTAGCTCTTGAGACATTCTAACTCTCTCTTCGCAAAAAGTCATGTAACGGACTCCCACAACTGCCTGTAAGCATGCCTTTGTTTCTGCCTCCCCCGTTTCAATCATGATTCTGGGCTTTTGGGCCCCTTTTTGGAGGACTTACGTTTACCGATGAGGATTTGATGCTTGCATTGAATCTGCCGTCGGGGGTTTGACCAGGCAAACAACAACCAGTGCACTGTGAGCCGCGACTCGCAGGTGGGAGCTCTCCCACGAGAGAGTACCATAAAACAGATCTCCACTGGTATCTGTAATTCTTAACGGTTCAGGGCACCGCCCTAGTAGACTGACATACCTATATGCAGTCATCGGAAACACACGAATATCAGATGATCTTAATACCTAATGCAACATAATTTGGTCAGAGCTGTAGTGACTAACACAGCAATTTCACAAACATACCATTTTAAGCAGCAAGAATAGTATCGTCGACCATAGACTAGAAAAATAAACAACAATTGTTCTATATACTTAAACAATTGCGTAACCACACTGAATATAAGTTATCCCTACAAATAGAATAGCATTGAACTGTAGGATAACCCCCATAGAGTGGAAATCCACCCATATAGCTGTCCAACACACGGACCGAAATTTGGAACAATTTCAACTCGTGCACGAAATAATACTGGCAACTAGAGAGTCCAAGAAATAAACAAACAAAATCTCTCTCGTTGTTTTTTTCCATTTTTTATATATATATGGAAGTGGAGAAACACATAAATGGGACAAACACCCAAAACCTGGGCTACAAATTACAACTCAAACGTTTTATTTCCTTCTAATATAGAAGAGTTTACACATCGTCAAGTTTCCAAATTAGGGCATGTAAACTGATTCCTAAATGTCATTACTCCAATCGTAACACAATCGAACCGATAACCAGTCACATGACTATGAAATCAAGCTAACCTTAACCAGCCAATCAGCGTACAGAACTCATTCACGTGGTACTAACTGACAGAGGAAGAAAGAAGAAGAAACATCTCCCTGTCGCCATTTTGATTGTTAAAACAACACGCTTTCCATCACTGCTAACTGATAGACTGATTACACAGAATCATCAAATATCTCGCTAATTCATTATAATTGGCTTATTAATAGACAGGTGTCGCTTCGTTTTATATCTCCACGTGCTTACATTCATGATTTTATAACGGATCTTTCTTTTAAGTGTAAGTTTATCCTACCCACTTTGATTTTAGAAAATCAACTTCTCGAGTCTGTTTTCTATGATTACAAATCCTCTGCTTTTAGCACGAGGTGACTTCCACGTATTGCGCGAGACGATTCCTCCACAACTAATGTGCGAGATGAGATTCATCCGCAACTACAGTGCGAAACGATTCCTCCACAACCATTGTGCGAGATGAAATTTAGAAAACAGTACCTCGACATAATTCCAGGGTACCCACCCGATACAAATCCTCTGCTTTTAGCACGAGGTGACTTCCACGTATTGCGTGAGACGATTCCTCCACAACTAATGTGCGAGTTGAGATTCCTCCGCAACTACTGTGCGAAACGATTCCTCCACAACCATTGTGCGAGATGAACTTTAGAAAACAATACCTCAAAATAATTCCGGGGTACCCACCCGAGTACTAATAGCTGATAAAACCATACCTACATCAGCCTTGCACGTAGTGTAAACAAAACCTACTGCTTATACCAACTTCTCTACATGCTGATAACAGCTGTTTGAACGATCCACTGTACGTGACAATTTCACAAGCTGATCTAATCATATCAGTTATATACGTAGCGTAGCCTCAAAGTCTACATAATACACCATTCTTAACACACTGATACCAGTCGTGTACACGGTCTTCTTAGAGACTGAATTGATTAGCAGAGTAAAAGCACAAGGCTATTCTCTTCTATAAACATAATGACTGAGTGAGCCTAATCCACGCTCTGTAGTACCACTCACCCTCTGTAGTGTAAAATCGCACTTCAGTAAAGCTTCAACAAGCTGCTTGTCACTACAGACAACAGAACAGTCGAAATATTTCTCAAGCGTATACACGCTATAATAACTAACCACAACATAACTCCAAGTGGTCCATGTAAACACAATCTAAACACGAAATCTTATGTATTTGTTTATTTGATAAGACCTTACGGTCGAAACTATAGTTATACCAGCGGCTCTGCCGGGCAAATACCACGAGATTTCCTTTCCCCCAACATGGGGCTCTACATTCTAACTCACTGAAACAAATACAAAAGTCCACCTCACACAGTAATGGACAAACATAGAAAAATGCCTCCCCCGGACTCCTTCAGTCCAAATGCTCAAGGGGAGCTAGGTCAAAAACCATCCGACTGACTATGAGAAAGGCAACATCTCCATGTTGATTCCAAGTGACTTCTACGGAACCAACTGAATGAGAAAATACAAAATATAGTGGTCGGTTAGCAAAACACAACTGTACATACACAAGCCTATCTTGTCAAACATTCTGACAACGATAAAATAGTATGAATGATAGACTTCATACCGGTACCTATCAAACTCTTTCAAATATGATAGGTGAGCTGTTCAAATTATGAATAAGCGAAGCTCTTCTATAAAACAGCCAAACGCTACTCTTACGCAATCAAGCTCGTCGACAAAGCAGCCAAGCTCCTCGATAAAGCAGCCAATAGTCGAATAAATAACCCTTACATAAGGGTGCTGACATCTGATACAGCCTAATCTGTTCTTAATGGCAATAAAGAGTTATATAATCCCAATGAGTGGAAATCCACCCACATGATTTTTCAGCACAAATTGAGTGCAAATAAAGGGCACGAACTGACAAATAATAGCGCACACTGCACACTTGCTCTCAATCTATCGACAATATCCTTTGAAATGTCGACAATTAATTACTCAGGCAGTGTACTCAGCCTAATAGTTGGAAAGCACATTACCTCCAACACTACAGCACACACATGCCGATGAGCCTTTTGGTACGGCCATATTTAATACTGCGTGCCGACACTGATACGGCCTTACACGCTAAAAATAGGGCCAGATCATTTTATTGGAAACACTGACGGCCTCGGCGTCGTATCATGTAAAGCACATGCATTCAACAGTATAGCATGCAATTATAGATGGGCCTTAGAGCGAGGTCTAGGGGTGAATGGAGGAAACGGGTAGCTAAGCCATCCACCTTTGGTCCTCCACCAGTGCCATCGACCTTCACGCATACCAAATACTGATACGATCTCACGAATAAAACAGTGTACACGTAGTATATTCGAACTGCACCCAATTACTGAAACACGTATTCTCACACGCAGCAGTTACTCAAAAACCACAAACAACACGCTGTATCATGCGCTAAATAAGTAATCCGTACCTAAGCTCAGCCTACAGCTGATGGAGCGCAATCCATTTTCATAAGCAGTGAAAAGTTATATAACTCCACGGGCGGAAGTCCACCCATATGAGTGTCCAAAACATGGACCACAATCTATAACAATTCTCTGCCCATATACTCAGCGTGCAGAGAGCCGTGACCGCATACTCTAAGAGTATTGGAGGGGTGCCACCCTCCCCACATACACACTATGTCTGACTCACCGAATGTCTCGCACTAAACGTGCAGTGGTAAACATGCAGCCACAAGACTAGCTCTTGAGACATTCTAACTCTCTCTTCGCAAAAAGTCATGTAACGGACTCCCACAACTGCCTGTAAGCATGCCTTTGTTTCTGCCTCCCCCGTTTCAATCATGATTCTGGGCTTTTGGGCCCCTTTTTGGAGGACTTACGTTTACCGATGAGGATTTGATGCTTGCATTGAATCTGCCGTCGGGGGTTTGACCAGGCAAACAACAACCAGTGCACTGTGAGCCGCGACTCGCAGGTGGGAGCTCTCCCACGAGAGAGTACCATAAAACAGATCTCCACTGGTATCTGTAATTCTTAACGGTTCAGGGCACCGCCCTAGTAGACTGACATACCTGTATGCAGTTATCGGAAACACACGAATATCAGATGATCTTAATACCTAATGCAACATAATTTGGTCAGAGCTGTAGTGACTAACACAGCAATTTCACAAACATACCATTTTAAGCAGCAAGAATAGTATCGTCGACCATAGACTAGAAAAATAAACAACAATTGTTCTATATACTTAAACAATTGCGTAACCACACTGAATATAAGTTATCCCTACAAATAGAATAGCATTGAACTGTAGGATAACCCCCATAGAGTGGAAATCCACCCATATAGCTGTCCAACACACGGGCCGAAATTTGGAACAATTTCAACTCGTACACGAAATAATACTGGCAACTAGAGAGTCCAAGAAATAAACAAACAAAATCTCTCTCGTTGTTTTTTTCCATTTTTTATATATATATGGAAGTGGAGAAACACATAAATGGGACAAACACCCAAAACCTGGGCTACAAATTACAACTCAAACGTTTTATTTCCTTCTAATATAGAAGAGTTTACACATCGTCAAGTTTCCAAATTAGGGCATGTAAACTGGTTCCTAAATGTCATTACTCCAATCGTAACACAATCGAACCGATAACCAGTCACATGACTATGAAATCAAGCTAACCTTAACCAGCCAATCAGCGTACAGAACTCATTCACGTGGTACTAACTGACAGAGGAAGAAAGAAGAAGAAACATCTCCCTGTCGCCATTTTGATTGTTAAAACAACACGCTTTCCATCACTGCTAACTGATAGACTGATTACACAGAATCATCAAATATCTCGCTAATTCATTATAATTGGCTTATTAATAGACAGGTGTCGCTTCGTTTTATATCTCCACGTGCTTACATTCATGATTTTATAACGGATCTTTCTTTTAAGTGTAAGTTTATCCTACCCACTTTGATTTTAGAAAATCAACTTCTCGAGTCTGTTTTCTATGATTACAAATCCTCTGCTTTTAGCACGAGGTGACTTCCACGTATTGCGCGAGACGATTCCTCCACAACTAATGTGCGAGATGAGATTCATCCGCAACTACAGTGCGAAACGATTCCTCCACAACCATTGTGCGAGATGAAATTTAGAAAACAGTACCTCGACATAATTCCAGGGTACCCACCCGATACAAATCCTCTGCTTTTAGCACGAGGTGACTTCCACGTATTGCGTGAGACGATTCCTCCACAACTAATGTGCGAGTTGAGATTCCTCCGCAACTACTGTGCGAAACGATTCCTCCACAACCATTGTGCGAGATGAACTTTAGAAAACAATACCTCAAAATAATTCCGGGGTACCCACCCGAGTACTAATAGCTGATAAAACCATACCTACATCAGCCTTGCACGTAGTGTAAACAAAACCTACGGCTTATACCAACTTCTCTACATGCTGATAACAGCTGTTTGAACGATCCACTGTACGTGACAATTTCACAAGCTGATCTAATCATATCAGTTATATACGTAGCGTAGCCTCAAAGTCTACATAATACACCATTCTTAACACACTGATACCAGTCGTGTACACGGTCTTCTTAGAGACTGAATTGATTAGCAGAGTAAAAGCACAAGGCTATTCTCTTCTATAAACATAATGACTGAGTGAGCCTAATCCACGCTCTGTAGTACCACTCACCCTCTGTAGTGTAAAATCGCACTTCAGTAAAGCTTCAACAAGCTGCTTGTCACTACAGACAACAGAACAGTCGAAATATTTCTCAAGCGTATACACGCTATAATAACTAACCACAACATAACTCCAAGTGGTCCATGTAAACACAATCTAAACACGAAATCTTATGTATTTGTTTATTTGATAAGACCTTACGGTCGAAACTATAGTTATACCAGCGGCTCTGCCGGGCAAATACCACGAGATTTCCTTTCCCCCAACATGGGGCTCTACATTCTAACTCACTGAAACAAATACAAAAGTCCACCTCACACAGTAATGGACAAACATAGAAACATGCCTCCCCCAGACTCCTTCAGTCCAAATGCTCAAGGGGAGCTAGGTCAAAAACCATCCGACTGACTATGAGAAAGGCAACATCTCCATGTTGATTCCAAGTGACTTCTACGGAACCAACTGAATGAGAAAATACAAAATATAGTGGTCGGTTAGCAAAACACAACTGTACATACACAAGCCTATCTTGTCAAACATTCTAACAACGATAAAATAGTATGAATGATAGACTTCATACCGGTACCTATCAAACTCTTTCAAATATGATAGGTGAGCTGTTCAAATTATGAATAAGCGAAGCTCTTCTATAAAACAGCCAAACGCTACTCTTACGCAATCAAGCTCGTCGACAAAGCAGCCAAGCTCCTCGATAAAGCTGCCAATAGTCGAATAAATAACCCTTAAATAATGGTGCTGACATCTGATACAGCCTAATCTGTTCTTAATGGCAATAAAGGGTTATATAATCCCAATGAGTGGAAATCCACCCACATGATTTTTCAGCACAAATTGAGTGCAAATAAAGGGCACGAACTGACAAATAATAGCGCACACTGCACACTTGCTCTCAATCTATCGACAATATCCTTTGAAATGTCGACAATTAATTACTCAGGCAGTGTACTCAGCCTAATAGTTGGAAAGCACATTACCTCCAACACTACAGCACACACATGCCGATGAGCCTTTTGGTACGGCCATATTTAATACTGCGTGCCGACACTGATACGGCCTCACACGCTAAAAATAGGGCCAGATCATTTTATTGGAAACACTGACGGCCTCGGCGTCGTATCATGTAAAGCACATGCATTCAACAGTATAGCATGCAATTATAGATGGGCCTTAGAGCGAGGTCTAGGGGTGAATGGAGGAAACGGGTAGCTAAGCCATCCACCTTTGGTCCTCCACCAGTGCCATCGACCTTCACGCATACCAAATACTGATACGATCTCACGAATAAAACAGTGTACACGTAGTATATTCGAACTGCACCCAATTACTGAAACACGTATTCTCACACGCAGCAGTTACTCAAAAACCACAAACAACACGCTGTATCATGCGCTAAATAAGTAATCCGTACCTAAGCTCAGCCTACAGCTGATGGAGCGCAATCCATTTTCATCAGCAGTGAAAAGTTATATAACTCCACGGGTGGAAGTCCACCCATATGAGTGTCCAAAACATGGACCACAATCTATAACAATTCTCTGCCCATATACTCAGCGTGCAGAGAGCCGTGACCGCATACTCTAAGAGTATTGGAGGGGTGCCACCCTCCCCACATACACACTATGTCTGACTCACCGAATGTCTCGCACTAAACGTGCAGTGGTAAACATGCAGCCACAAGACTAGCTCTTGAGACATTCTAACTCTCTCTTCGCAAAAAGTCATGTAACGGACTCCCACAACTGCCTGTAAGCATGCCTTTGTTTCTGCCTCCCCCGTTTCAATCACGATTCTGGGCTTTTGGGCCCCTTTTTGGAGGACTTACGTTTACCGATGATTGGAGGGGTGCCACCCTCCCCACATACACACTATGTCTGACTCACCGAATGTCTCGCACTAAACGTGCAGTGGTAAACATGCAGCCACAAGACTAGCTCTTGAGACATTCTAACTCTCTCTTCGCAAAAAGTCATGTAACGGACTCCCACAACTGCCTGTAAGCATGCCTTTGTTTCTGCCTCCCCCGTTTCAATCATGATTCTGGGCTTTTGGGCCCCTTTGTGGAGGACTTACGTTTACCGATGAGGATTTGATGCTTGCATTGAATCTGCCGTCGGGGGTTTGACCAGGCAAACAACGACCAGTGCACTGTGAGCCGCGACTCGCAGGTGGGAGCTCTCCCACGAGAGAGTACCATAAAACAGATCTCCACTGGTATCTGTAATTCTTAACGGTTCAGGGCACCGCCCTAGTAGACTGACATACCTGTATGCAGTTATCGGAAACACACGAATATCAGATGATCTTAATACCTAATGCAACATAATTTGGTCAGAGCTGTAGTGACTAACACAGCAATTTCACAAACATACCATTTTAAGCAGCAAGAATAGTATCGTCGACCATAGACTAGAAAAATAAACAACAATTGTTCTATATACTTAAACAATTGCGTAACCACACTGAATATAAGTTATCCCTACAAATAGAATAGCATTGAACTGTAGGATAACCCCCATAGAGTGGAAATCCACCCATATAGCTGTCCAACACACGGACCGAAATTTGGAACAATTTCAACTCGTGCACGAAATAATACTGGCAACTAGAGAGTCCAAGAAATAAACAAACAAAATCTCTCTCGTTGTTTTTTTCCATTTTTTATATATATATGGAAGTGGAGAAACACATAAATGGGACAAACACCCAAAACCTGGGCTACAAATTACAACTCAAACGTTTTATTTCCTTCTAATATAGAAGAGTTTACACATCGTCAAGTTTCCAAATTAGGGCATGTAAACTGGTTCCTAAATGTCATTACTCCAATCGTAACACAATCGAACCGATAACCAGTCACATGACTATGAAATCAAGCTAACCTTAACCAGCCAATCAGCGTACAGAACTCATTCACGTGGTACTAACTGACAGAGGAAGAAAGAAGAAGAAACATCTCCCTGTCGCCATTTTGATTGTTAAAACAACACGCTTTCCATCACTGCTAACTGATAGACTGATTACACAGAATCATCAAATATCTCGCTAATTCATTATAATTGGCTTATTAATAGACAGGTGTCGCTTCGTTTTATATCTCCACGTGCTTACATTCATGATTTTATAACGGATCTTTCTTTTAAGTGTAAGTTTATCCTACCCACTTTGATTTTAGAAAATCAACTTCTCGAGTCTGTTTTCTATGATTACAAATCCTCTGCTTTTAGCACGAGGTGACTTCCACGTATTGCGCGAGACGATTCCTCCACAACTAATGTGCGAGATGAGATTCATCCGCAACTACAGTGCGAAACGATTCCTCCACAACCATTGTGCGAGATGAAATTTAGAAAACAGTACCTCGACATAATTCCAGGGTACCCACCCGATACAAATCCTCTGCTTTTAGCACGAGGTGACTTCCACGTATTGCGTGAGACGATTCCTCCACAACTAATGTGCGAGTGGAGATTCCTCCGCAACTACTGTGCGAAACGATTCCTCCACAACCATTGTGCGAGATGAACTTTAGAAAACAATACCTCAAAATAATTCCGGGGTACCCACCCGAGTACTAATAGCTGATAAAACCATACCTACATCAGCCTTGCACGTAGTGTAAACAAAACCTACGGCTTATACCAACTTCTCTACATGCTGATAACAGCTGTTTGAACGATCCACTGTACGTGACAATTTCACAAGCTGATCTAATCATATCAGTTATATACGTAGCGTAGCCTCAAAGTCTACATAATACACCATTCTTAACACACTGATACCAGTCGTGTACACGGTCTTCTTAGAGACTGAATTGATTAGCAGAGTAAAAGCACAAGGCTATTCTCTTCTATAAACATAATGACTGAGTGAGCCTAATCCACGCTCTGTAGTACCACTCACCCTCTGTAGTGTAAAATCGCACTTCAGTAAAGCTTCAACAAGCTGCTTGTCACTACAGACAACAGAACAGTCGAAATATTTCTCAAGCGTATACACGCTATAATAACTAACCACAACATAACTCCAAGTGGTCCATGTAAACACAATCTAAACACGAAATCTTATGTATTTGTTTATTTGATAAGACCTTACGGTCGAAACTATAGTTATACCAGCGGCTCTGCCGGGCAAATACCACGAGATTTCCTTTCCCCCAACATGGGGCTCTACATTCTAACTCACTGAAACAAATACAAAAGTCCACCTCACACAGTAATGGACAAACATAGAAACATGCCTCCCCCGGACTCCTTCAGTCCAAATGCTCAAGGGGAGCTAGGTCAAAAACCATCCGACTGACTATGAGAAAGGCAACATCTCCATGTTGATTCCAAGTGACTTCTACGGAACCAACTGAATGAGAAAATACAAAATATAGTGGTCGGTTAGCAAAACACAACTGTACATACACAAGCCTATCTTGTCAAACATTCTGACAACGATAAAATAGTATGAATGATAGACTTCATACCGGTACCTATCAAACTCTTTCAAATATGATAGGTGAGCTGTTCAAATTATGAATAAGCGAAGCTCTTCTATAAAACAGCCAAACGCTACTCTTACGCAATCAAGCTCGTCGACAAAGCAGCCAAGCTCCTCGATAAAGCAGCCAATAGTCGAATAAATAACCCTTAAATAAGGGTGCTGACATCTGATACAGCCTAATCTGTTCTTAATGGCAATAAAGGGTTATATAATCCCAATGAGTGGAAATCCACCCACATGATTTTTCAGCACAAATTGAGTGCAAATAAAGGGCACGAACTGACAAATAATAGCGCACACTGCACACTTGCTCTCAATCTATCGACAATATCCTTTGAAATGTCGACAATTAATTACTCAGGCAGTGTACTCAGCCTAATAGTTGGAAAGCACATTACCTCCAACACTACAGCACACACATGCCGATGAGCCTTTTGGTACGGCCATATTTAATACTGCGTGCCGACACTGATACGGCCTTACACGCTAAAAATAGGGCCAGATCATTTTATTGGAAACACTGACGGCCTCGGCGTCGTATCATGTAAAGCACATGCATTCAACAGTATAGCATGCAATTATAGATGGGCCTTAGAGCGAGGTCTAGGGGTGAATGGAGGAAACGGGTAGCTAAGCCATCCACCTTTGGTCCTCCACCAGTGCCATCGACCTTCACGCATACCAAATACTGATACGATCTCACGAATAAAACAGTGTACACGTAGTATATTCGAACTGCACCCAATTACTGAAACACGTATTCTCACACGCAGCAGTTACTCAAAAACCACAAACAACACGCTGTATCATGCGCTAAATAAGTAATCCGTACCTAAGCTCAGCCTACAGCTGATGGAGCGCAATCCATTTTCATAAGCAGTGAAAAGTTATATAACTCCACGGGTGGAAGTCCACCCATATGAGTGTCCAAAACATGGACCACAATCTATAACAATTCTCTGCCCATATACTCAGCGTGCAGAGAGCCGTGACCGCATACTCTAAGAGTATTGGAGGGGTGCCACCCTCCCCACATACACACTATGTCTGACTCACCGAATGTCTCGCACTAAACGTGCAGTGGTAAACATGCAGCCACAAGACTAGCTCTTGAGACATTCTAACTCTCTCTTCGCAAAAAGTCATGTAACGGACTCCCACAACTGCCTGTAAGCATGCCTTTGTTTCTGCCTCCCCCGTTTCAATCATGATTCTGGGCTTTTGGGCCCCTTTTTGGAGGACTTACGTTTACCGATGAGGATTTGATGCTTGCATTGAATCTGCCGTCGGGGGTTTGACCAGGCAAACAACAACCAGTGCACTGTGAGCCGCGACTCGCAGGTGGGAGCTCTCCCACGAGAGAGTACCATAAAACAGATCTCCACTGGTATCTGTAATTCTTAACGGTTCAGGGCACCGCCCTAGTAGACTGACATACCTGTATGCAGTTATCGGAAACACACGAATATCAGATGATCTTAATACCTAATGCAACATAATTTGGTCAGAGCTGTAGTGACTAACACAGCAATTTCACAAACATAACATTTTAAGCAGCAAGAATAGTATCGTCGACCATAGACTAGAAAAATAAACAACAATTGTTCTATATACTTAAACAATTGCGTAACCACACTGAATATAAGTTATCCCTACAAATAGAATAGCATTGAACTGTAGGATAACCCCCATAGAGTGGAAATCCACCCATATAGCTGTCCAACACACAGACCGAAATTTGGAATAATTTCAACTCGTGCACGAAATAATACTGGCAACTAGAGAGTCCAAGAAATAAACAAACAAAATCTCTCTCGTTGTTTTTTTCCATTTTTTATATATATATGGAAGTGGAGAAACACATAAATGGGACAAACACCCAAAACCTGGGCTACAAATTACAACTCAAACGTTTTATTTCCTTCTAATATAGAAGAGTTTACACATCGTCAAGTTTCCAAATTAGGGCATGTAAACTGGTTCCTAAATGTCATTACTCCAATCGTAACACAATCGAACCGATAACCAGTCACATGACTATGAAATCAAGCTAACCTTAACCAGCCAATCAGCGTACAGAACTCATTCACGTGGTACTAACTGACAGAGGAAGAAAGAAGAAGAAACATCTCCCTGTCGCCATTTTGATTGTTAAAACAACACGCTTTCCATCACTGCTAACTGATAGACTGATTACACAGAATCATCAAATATCTCGCTAATTCATTATAATTGGCTTATTAATAGACAGGTGTCGCTTCGTTTTATATCTCCACGTGCTTACATTCATGATTTTATAACGGATCTTTCTTTTAAGTGTAAGTTTATCCTACCCACTTTGATTTTAGAAAATCAACTTCTCGAGTCTGTTTTCTATGATTACAAATCCTCTGCTTTTAGCACGAGGTGACTTCCACGTATTGCGCGAGACGATTCCTCCACAACTAATGTGCGAGATGAGATTCATCCGCAACTACAGTGCGAAACGATTCCTCCACAACCATTGTGCGAGATGAAATTTAGAAAACAGTACCTCGACATAATTCCAGGGTACCCACCCGATACAAATCCTCTGCTTTTAGCACGAGGTGACTTCCACGTATTGCGTGAGACGATTCCTCCACAACTAATGTGCGAGTTGAGATTCCTCCGCAACTACTGTGCGAAACGATTCCTCCACAACCATTGTGCGAGATGAACTTTAGAAAACAATACCTCAAAATAATTCCGGGGTACCCACCCGAGTACTAATAGCTGATAAAACCATACCTACATCAGCCTTGCACGTAGTGTAAACAAAACCTACGGCTTATACCAACTTCTCTACATGCTGATAACAGCTGTTTGAACGATCCACTGTACGTGACAATTTCACAAGCTGATCTAATCATATCAGTTATATACGAAGCGTAGCCTCAAAGTCTACATAATACACCATTCTTAACACACTGATACCAGTCGTGTACACGGTCTTCTTAGAGACTGAATTGATTAGCAGAGTAAAAGCACAAGGCTATTCTCTTCTATAAACATAATGACTGAGTGAGCCTAATCCACGCTCTGTAGTACCACTCACCCTCTGTAGTGTAAAATCGCACTTCAGTAAAGCTTCAACAAGCTGCTTGTCACTACAGACAACAGAACAGTCGAAATATTTCTCAAGCGTATACACGCTATAATAACTAACCACAACATAACTCCAAGTGGTCCATGTAAACACAATCTAAACACGAAATCTTATGTATTTGTTTATTTGATAAGACCTTACGGTCGAAACTATAGTTATACCAGCGGCTCTGCCGGGCAAATACCACGAGATTTCCTTTCCCCCAACATGGGGCTCTACATTCTAACTCACTGAAACAAATACAAAAGTCCACCTCACACAGTAATGGACAAACATAGAAACATGCCTCCCCCGGACTCCTTCAGTCCAAATGCTCAAGGGGAGCTAGGTCAAAAACCATCCGACTGACTATGAGAAAGGCAACATCTCCATGTTGATTCCAAGTGACATCTACGGAACCAACTGAATGAGAAAATACAAAATATAGTGGTCGGTTAGCAAAACACAACTGTACATACACAAGCCTATCTTGTCAAACATTCTGACAACGATAAAATAGTATGAATGATAGACTTCATACCGGTACCTATCAAACTCTTTCAAATATGATAGGTGAGCTGTTCAAATTATGAATAAGCGAAGCTCTTCTATAAAACAGCCAAACGCTACTCTTACGCAATCAAGCTCGTCGACAAAGCAGCCAAGCTCCTCGATAAAGCAGCCAATAGTCGAATAAATAACCCTTAAATAAGGGTGCTGACATCTGATACAGCCTAATCTGTTCTTAATGGCAATAAAGGGTTATATAATCCCAATGAGTGGAAATCCACCCACATGATTTTTCAGCACAAATTGAGTGCAAATAAAGGGCACGAACTGACAAATAATAGCGCACACTGCACACTTGCTCTCAATCTATCGACAATATCCTTTGAAATGTCGACAATTAATTACTCAGGCAGTGTACTCAGCCTAATAGTTGGAAAGCACATTACCTCCAACACTACAGCACACACATGCCGATGAGCCTTTTGGTACGGCCATATTTAATACTGCGTGCCGACACTCATACGGCCTTACACGCTAAAAATAGGGCCAGATCATTTTATTGGAAACACTGACGGCCTCGGCGTCGTATCATGTAAAGCACATGCATTCAACAGTATAGCATGCAATTATAGATGGGCCTTAGAGCGAGGTCTAGGGGTGAATGGAGGAAACGGGTAGCTAAGCCATCCACCTTTGGTCCTCCACCAGTGCCATCGACCTTCACGCATACCAAATACTGATACGATCTCACGAATAAAACAGTGTACACGTAGTATATTCGAACTGCACCCAATTACTGAAACACGTATTCTCACACGCAGCAGTTACTCAAAAACCACAAACAACACGCTGTATCATGCGCTAAATAAGTAATCCGTACCTAAGCTCAGCCTACAGCTGATGGAGCGCAATCCATTTTCATAAGCAGTGAAAAGTTATATAACTCCACGGGTGGAAGTCCACCCATATGAGTGTCCAAAACATGGACCACAATCTATAACAATTCTCTGCCCATATACTCAGCGTGCAGAGAGCCGTGACCGCATACTCTAAGAGTATTGGAGGGGTGCCACCCTCCCCACATACACACTATGTCTGACTCACCGAATGTCTCGCACTAAACGTGCAGTGGTAAACATGCAGCCACAAGACTAGCTCTTGAGACATTCTAACTCTCTCTTCGCAAAAAGTCATGTAACGGACTCCCACAACTGCCTGTAAGCATGCCTTTGTTTCTGCCTCCCCCGTTTCAATCATGATTCTGGGCTTTTGGGCCCCTTTTTGGAGGACTTACGTTTACCGATGAGGATTTGATGCTTGCATTGAATCTGCCGTCGGGGGTTTGACCAGGCAAACAACAACCAGTGCACTGTGAGCCGCGACTCGCAGGTGGGAGCTCTCCCACGAGAGAGTACCATAAAACAGATCTCCACTGGTATCTGTAATTCTTAACGGTTCAGGGCACCGCCCTAGTAGACTGACATACCTGTATGCAGTTATCGGAAACACACGAATATCAGATGATCTTAATACCTAATGCAACATAATTTGGTCAGAGCTGTAGTGACTAACACAGCAATTTCACAAACATACCATTTTAAGCAGCAAGAATAGTATCGTCGACCATAGACTAGAAAAATAAACAACAATTGTTCTATATACTTAAACAATTGCGTAACCACACTGAATATAAGTTATCCCTACAAATAGAATAGCATTGAACTGTAGGATAACCCCCCTAGAGTGGAAATCCACCCATATAGCTGTCCAACACACGGACCGAAATTTGGAACAATTTCAACTCGTGCACGAAATAATACTGGCAACTAGAGAGTCCAAGAAATAAACAAACAAAATCTCTCTCGTTGTTATTTTCCCATTTTTTATATATATATGGAAGTGGAGAAACACATAAATGGGACAAACACCCAAAACCTGGGCTACAAATTACAACTCAAACGTTTTATTTCCTTCTAATATAGAAGAGTTTACACATCGTCAAGTTTCCAAATTAGGGCATGTAAACTGGTTCCTAAATGTCATTACTCCAATCGTAACACAATCGAACCGATAACCAGTCACATGACTATGAAATCAAGCTAACCTTAACCAGCCAATCAGCGTACAGAACTCATTCACGTGGTACTAACTGACAGAGGAAGAAAGAAGAAGAAACATCTCCCTGTCGCCATTTTGATTGTTAAAACAACACGCTTTCCATCACTGCTAACTGATAGACTGATTACACAGAATCATCAAATATCTCGCTAATTCATTATAATTGGCTTATTAATAGACAGGTGTCGCTTCGTTTTATATCTCCACGTGCTTACATTCATGATTTTATAACGGATCTTTCTTTTAAGTGTAAGTTTATCCTACCCACTTTGATTTTAGAAAATCAACTTCTCGAGTCTGTTTTCTATGATTACAAATCCTCTGCTTTTAGCACGAGGTGACTTCCACGTATTGCGCGAGACGATTCCTCCACAACTAATGTGCGAGATGAGATTCATCCGCAACTACAGTGCGAAACGATTCCTCCACAACCATTGTGCGAGATGAAATTTAGAAAACAGTACCTCGACATAATTCCAGGGTACCCACCCGATACAAATCCTCTGCTTTTAGCACGAGGTGACTTCCACGTATTGCGTGAGGCGATTCCTCCACAACTAATGTGCGAGTTGAGATTCCTCCGCAACTACTGTGCGAAACGATTCCTCCACAACCATTGTGCGAGATGAACTTTAGAAAACAATACCTCAAAATAATTCCGGGGTACCCACCCGAGTACTAATAGCTGATAAAACCATACCTACATCAGCCTTGCACGTAGTGTAAACAAAACCTACGGCTTATACCAACTTCTCTACATGCTGATAACAGCTGTTTGAACGATCCACTGTACGTGACAATTTCACAAGCTGATCTAATCATATCAGTTATATACGTAGCGTAGCCTCAAAGTCTACATAATACACCATTCTTAACACACTGATACCAGTCGTGTACACGGTCTTCTTAGAGACTGAATTGATTAGCAGAGTAAAAGCACAAGGCTATTCTCTTCTATAAACATAATGACTGAGTGAGCCTAATCCACGCTCTGTAGTACCACTCACCCTCTGCAGTGTAAAATCGCACTTCAGTAAAGCTTCAACAAGCTGCTTGTCACTACAGACAACAGAACAGTCGAAATATTTCTCAAGCGTATACACGCTATAATAACTAACCACAACATAACTCCAAGTGGTCCATGTAAACACAATCTAAACACGAAATCTTATGTATTTGTTTATTTGATAAGACCTTACGGTCGAAACTATAGTTATACCAGCGGCTCTGCCGGGCAAATACCACGAGATTTCCTTTCCCCCAACATGGGGCTCTACATTCTAACTCACTGAAACAAATACAAAAGTCCACCTCACACAGTAATGGACAAACATAGAAACATGCCTCCCCCGGACTCCTTCAGTCCAAATGCTCAAGGGGAGCTAGGTCAAAAACCATCCGACTGACTATGAGAAAGGCAACATCTCCATGTTGATTCCAAGTGACTTCTACGGAACCAACTGAATGAGAAAATACAAAATATAGTGGTCGGTTAGCAAAACACAACTGTACATACACAAGCCTATCTTGTCAAACATTCTGACAACGATAAAATAGTATGAATGATAGACTTCATACCGGTACCTATCAAACTCTTTCAAATATGATAGGTGAGCTGTTCAAATTATGAATAAGCGAAGCTCTTCTATAAAACAGCCAAACGCTACTCTTACGCAATCAAGCTCGTCGACAAAGCAGCCAAGCTCCTCGATAAAGCAGCCAATAGTCGAATAAATAACCCTTAAATAAGGGTGCTGACATCTGATACAGCCTAATCTGTTCTTAATGGCAATAAAGGGTTATATAATCCCAATGAGTGGAAATCCACCCACATGATTTTTCAGCACAAATTGAGTGCAAATAAAGGGCACGAACTGACAAATAATAGCGCACACTGCACACTTGCTCTCAATCTATCGACAATATCCTTTGAAATGTCGACAATTAATTACTCAGGCAGTGTACTCAGCCTAATAGTTGGAAAGCACATTACCTCCAACACTACAGCACACACATGCCGATGAGCCTTTTGGTACGGCCATATTTAATACTGCGTGCCGACACTGATACGGCCTTACACGCTAAAAATAGGGCCAGATCATTTTATTGGAAACACTGACGGCCTCGGCGTCGTATCATGTAAAGCACATGCATTCAACAGTATAGCATGCAATTATAGATGGGCCTTAGAGCGAGGTCTAGGGGTGAATGGAGGAAACGGGTAGCTAAGCCATCCACCTTTGGTCCTCCACCAGTGCCATCGACCTTCACGCATACCAAATACTGATACGATCTCACGAATAAAACAGTGTACACGTAGTATATTCGAACTGCACCCAATTACTGAAACACGTATTCTCACACGCAGCAGTTACTCAAAAACCACAAACAACACGCTGCATCATGCGCTAAATAAGTAATCCGTACCTAAGCTCAGCCTACAGCTGATGGAGCGCAATCCATTTTCATAAGCAGTGAAAAGTTATATAACTCCACGGGTGGAAGTCCACCCATATGAGTGTCCAAAACATGGACCACAATCTATAACAATTCTCTGCCCATATACTCAGCGTGCAGAGAGCCGTGACCGCATACTCTAAGAGTATTGGAGGGGTGCCACCCTCCCCACATACACACTATGTCTGACTCACCGAATGTCTCGCACTAAACGTGCAGTGGTAAACATGCAGCCACAAGACTAGCTCTTGAGACATTCTAACTCTCTCTTCGCAAAAAGTCATGTAACGGACTCCCACAACTGCCTGTAAGCATGCCTTTGTTTCTGCCTCCCCCGTTTCAATCATGATTCTGGGCTTTTGGGCCCCTTTTTGGAGGACTTACGTTTACCGATGAGGATTTGATGCTTGCATTGAATCTGCCGTCGGAGGTTTGACCAGGCAAACAACAACCAGTGCACTGTGAGCCGCGACTCGCAGGTGGGAGCTCTCCCACGAGAGAGTACCATAAAACAGATCTCCACTGGTATCTGTAATTCTTAACGGTTCAGGGCACCGCCCTAGTAGACTGACATACCTGTATGCAGTTATCGGAAACACACGAATATCAGATGATCTTAATACCTAATGCAACATAATTTGGTCAGAGCTGTAGTGACTAACACAGCAATTTCACAAACATACCATTTTAAGCAGCAAGAATAGTATCGTCGACCATAGACTAGAAAAATAAACAACAATTGTTCTATATACTTAAACAATTGCGTAACCACACTGAATATAAGTTATCCCTACAAATAGAATAGCATTGAACTGTAGGATAACCCCCATAGAGTGGAAATCCACCCATATAGCTGTCCAACACACGGACCGAAATTTGGAACAATTTCAACTCGTGCACGAAATAATACTGGCAACTAGAGAGTCCAAGAAATAAACAAACAAAATCTCTCTCGTTGTTTTTTTCCCATTTTTTATATATATATGGAAGTGGAGAAACACATAAATGGGACAAACACCCAAAACCTGGGCTACAAATTACAACTCAAACGTTTTATTTCCTTCTAATATAGAAGAGTTTACACATCGTCAAGTTTCCAAATTAGGGCATGTAAACTGGTTCCTAAATGTCATTACTCCAATCGTAACACAATCGAACCGATAACCAGTCACATGACTATGAAATCAAGCTAACCTTAACCAGCCAATCAGCGTACAGAACTCATTCACGTGGTACTAACTGACAGAGGAAGAAAGAAGAAGAAACATCTCCCTGTCGCCATTTTGATTGTTAAAACAACACGCTTTCCATCACTGCTAACTGATAGACTGATTACACAGAATCATCAAATATCTCGCTAATTCATTATAATTGGCTTATTAATAGACAGGTGTCGCTTCGTTTTATATCTCCACGTGCTTACATTCATGATTTTATAACGGATCTTTCTTTTAAGTGTAAGTTTATCCTACCCACTTTGATTTTAGAAAATCAACTTCTCGAGTCTGTTTTCTATGATTACAAATCCTCTGCTTTTAGCACGAGGTGACTTCCACGTATTGCGCGAGACGATTCCTCCACAACTAATGTGCGAGATGAGATTCATCCGCAACTACAGTGCGAAACGATTCCTCCACAACCATTGTGCGAGATGAAATTTAGAAAACAGTACCTCGACATAATTCCAGGGTACCCACCCGATACAAATCCTCTGCTTTTAGCACGAGGTGACTTCCACGTATTGCGTGAGACGATTCCTCCACAACTAATGTGCGAGTTGAGATTCCTCCGCAACTACTGTGCGAAACGATTCCTCCACAACCATTGTGCGAGATGAACTTTAGAAAACAATACCTCAAAATAATTCCGGGGTACCCACCCGAGTACTAATAGCTGATAAAACCATACCTACATCAGCCTTGCACGTAGTGTAAACAAAACCTACGGCTTATACCAACTTCTCTACATGCTGATAACAGCTGTTTGAACGATCCACTGTACGTGACAATTTCACAAGCTGATCTAATCATATCAGTTATATACGTAGCGTAGCCTCAAAGTCTACATAATACACCATTCTTAACACACCGATACCAGTCGTGTACACGGTCTTCTTAGAGACTGAATTGATTAGCAGAGTAAAAGCACAAGGCTATTCTCTTCTATAAACATAATGACTGAGTGAGCCTAATCCACGCTCTGTAGTACCACTCACCCTCTGTAGTGTAAAATCGCACTTCAGTAAAGCTTCAACAAGCTGCTTGTCACTACAGACAACAGAACAGTCGAAATATTTCTCAAGCGTATACACGCTATAATAACTAACCACAACATAACTCCAAGTGGTCCATGTAAACACAATCTAAACACGAAATCTTATGTATTTGTTTATTTGATAAGACCTTACGGTCGAAACTATAGTTATACCAGCGGCTCTGCCGGGCAAATACCACGAGATTTCCTTTCCCCCAACATGGGGCTCTACATTCTAACTCACTGAAACAAATACAAAAGTCCACCTCACACAGTAATGGACAAACATAGAAACATGCCTCCCCCGGACTCCTTCAGTCCAAATGCTCAAGGGGAGCTAGGTCAAAAACCATCCGACTGACTATGAGAAAGGCAACATCTCCATGTTGATTCCAAGTGACTTCTACGGAACCAACTGAATGAGAAAATACAAAATATAGTGGTCGGTTAGCAAAACACAACTGTACATACACAAGCCTATCTTGTCAAACATTCTGACAACGATAAAATAGTATGAATGATAGACTTCATACCGGTACCTATCAAACTCTTTCAAATATGATAGGTGAGCTGTTCAAATTATGAATAAGCGAAGCTCTTCTATAAAACAGCCAAACGCTACTCTTACGCAATCAAGCTCGTCGACAAAGCAGCCAAGCTCCTCGATAAAGCAGCCAATAGTCGAATAAATAACCCTTAAATAAGGGTGCTGACATCTGATACAGCCTAATCTGTTCTTAATGGCAATAAAGGGTTATATAATCCCAATGAGTGGAAATCCACCCACATGATTTTTCAGCACAAATTGAGTGCAAATAAAGGGCACGAACTGACAAATAATAGCGCACACTGCACACTTGCTCTCAATCTATCGACAATATCCTTTGAAATGTCGACAATTAATTACTCAGGCAGTGTACTCAGCCTAATAGTTGGAAAGCACATTACCTCCAACACTACAGCACACACATGCCGATGAGCCTTTTGGTACGGCCATATTTAATACTGCGTGCCGACACTCATACGGCCTTACACGCTAAAAATAGGGCCAGATCATTTTATTGGAAACACTGACGGCCTCGGCGTCGTATCATGTAAAGCACATGCATTCAACAGTATAGCATGCAATTATAGATGGGCCTTAGAGCGAGGTCTAGGGGTGAATGGAGGAAACGGGTAGCTAAGCCATCCACCTTTGGTCCTCCACCAGTGCCATCGACCTTCACGCATACCAAATACTGATACGATCTCACGAATAAAACAGTGTACACGTAGTATATTCGAACTGCACCCAATTACTGAAACACGTATTCTCACACGCAGCAGTTACTCAAAAACCACAAACAACACGCTGTATCATGCGCTAAATAAGTAATCCGTACCTAAGCTCAGCCTACAGCTGATGGAGCGCAATCCATTTTCATAAGCAGTGAAAAGTTATATAACTCCACGGGTGGAAGTCCACCCATATGAGTGTCCAAAACATGGACCACAATCTATAACAATTCTCTGCCCATATACTCAGCGTGCAGAGAGCCGTGACCGCATACTCTAAGAGTATTGGAGGGGTGCCACCCTCCCCACATACACACTATGTCTGACTCACCGAATGTCTCGCACTAAACGTGCAGTGGTAAACATGCAGCCACAAGACTAGCTCTTGAGACATTCTAACTCTCTCTTCGCAAAAAGTCATGTAACGGACTCCCACAACTGCCTGTAAGCATGCCTTTGTTTCTGCCTCCCCCGTTTCAATCATGATTCTGGGCTTTTGGGCCCCTTTTTGGAGGACTTACGTTTACCGATGAGGATTTGATGCTTGCATTGAATCTGCCGTCGGGGGTTTGACAAGGCAAACAACAACCAGTGCACTGTGAGCCGCGACTCGCAGGTGGGAGCTCTCCCACGAGAGAGTACCATAAAACAGATCTCCACTGGTATCTGTAATTCTTAACGGTTCAGGGCACCGCCCTAGTAGACTGACATACCTGTATGCAGTTATCGGAAACACACGAATATCAGATGATCTTAATACCTAATGCAACATAATTTGGTCAGAGCTGTAGTGACTAACACAGCAATTTCACAAACATACCATTTTAAGCAGCAAGAATAGTATCGTCGACCATAGACTAGAAAAATAAACAACAATTGTTCTATATACTTAAACAATTGCGTAACCACACTGAATATAAGTTATCCCTACAAATAGAATAGCATTGAACTGTAGGATAACCCCCATAGAGTGGAAATCCACCCATATAGCTGTCCAACACACGGACCGAAATTTGGAACAATTTCAACTCGTGCACGAAATAATACTGGCAACTAGAGAGTCCAAGAAATAAACAAACAAAATCTCTCTCGTTGTTTTTTTTCCCATTTTTTATATATATATGGAAGTGGAGAAACACATAAATGGGACAAACACCCAAAACCTGGGCTACAAATTACAACTCAAACGTTTTATTTCCTTCTAATATAGAAGAGTTTACACATCGTCAAGTTTCCAAATTAGGGCATGTAAACTGGTTCCTAAATGTCATTACTCCAATCGTAACACAATCGAGCCGATAACCAGTCACATGACTATGAAATCAAGCTAACCTTAACCAGCCAATCAGCGTACAGAACTCATTCACGTGGTACTAACTGACAGAGGAAGAAAGAAGAAGAAACATCTCCCTGTCGCCATTTTGATTGTTAAAACAACACGCTTTCCATCACTGCTAACTGATAGACTGATTACACAGAATCATCAAATATCTCGCTAATTCATTATAATTGGCTTATTAATAGACAGGTGTCGCTTCGTTTTATATCTCCACGTGCTTACATTCATGATTTTATAACGGATCTTTCTTTTAAGTGTAAGTTTATCCTACCCACTTTGATTTTAGAAAATCAACTTCTCGAGTCTGTTTTCTATGATTACAAATCCTCTGCTTTTAGCACGAGGTGACTTCCACGTATTGCGCGAGACGATTCCTCCACAACTAATGTGCGAGATGAGATTCATCCGCAACTACAGTGCGAAACGATTCCTCCACAACCATTGTGCGAGATGAAATTTAGAAAACAGTACCTCGACATAATTCCAGGGTACCCACCCGATACAAATCCTCTGCTTTTAGCACGAGGTGACTTCCACGTATTGCGTGAGACGATTCCTCCACAACTAATGTGCGAGTTGAGATTCCTCCGCAACTACTGTGCGAAACGATTCCTCCACAACCATTGTGCGAGATGAACTTTAGAAAACAATACCTCAAAATAATTCCGGGGTACCCACCCGAGTACTAATAGCTGATAAAACCATACCTACATCAGCCTTGCACGTAGTGTAAACAAAACCTACGGCTTATACCAACTTCTCTACATGCTGATAACAGCTGTTTGAACGATCCACTGTACGTGACAATTTCACAAGCTGATCTAATCATATCAGTTATATACGTAGCGTAGCCTCAAAGTCTACATAATACACCATTCTTAACACACTGATACCAGTCGTGTACACGGTCTTCTTAGAGACTGAATTGATTAGCAGAGTAAAAGCACAAGGCTATTCTCTTCTATAAACATAATGACTGAGTGAGCCTAATCCACGCTCTGTAGTACCACTCACCCTCTGTAGTGTAAAATCGCACTTCAGTAAAGCTTCAACAAGCTGCTTGTCACTACAGACAACAGAACAGTCGAAATATTTCTCAAGCGTATACACGCTATAATAACTAACCACAACATAACTCCAAGTGGTCCATGTAAACACAATCTAAACACGAAATCTTATGTATTTGTTTATTTGATAAGACCTTACGGTCGAAACTATAGTTATACCAGCGGCTCTGCCGGGCAAATACCACGAGATTTCCTTTCCCCCAACATGGGGCTCTACATTCTAACTCACTGAAACAAATACAAAAGTCCACCTCACACAGTAATGGACAAACATAGAAACATGCCTCCCCCGGACTCCTTCAGTCCAAATGCTCAAGGGGAGCTAGGTCAAAAACCATCCGACTGACTATGAGAAAGGCAACATCTCCATGTTGATTCCAAGTGACTTCTACGGAACCAACTGAATGAGAAAATACAAAATATAGTGGTCGGTTAGCAAAACACAACTGTACATACACAAGCCTATCTTGTCAAACATTCTGACAACGATAAAATAGTATGAATGATAGACTTCATACCGGTACCTATCAAACTCTTTCAAATATGATAGGTGAGCTGTTCAAATTATGAATAAGCGAAGCTCTTCTATAAAACAGCCAAACGCTACTCTTACGCAATCAAGCTCGTCGACAAAGCAGCCAAGCTCCTCGATAAAGCAGCCAATAGTCGAATAAATAACCCTTAAATAAGGGTGCTGACATCTGATACAGCCTAATCTGTTCTTAATGGCAATAAAGGGTTATATAATCCCAATGAGTGGAAATCCACCCACATGATTTTTCAGCACAAATTGAGTGCAAATAAAGGGCACGAACTGACAAATAATAGCGCACACTGCACACTTGCTCTCAATCTATCGACAATATCCTTTGAAATGTCGACAATTAATTACTCAGGCAGTGTACTCAGCCTAATAGTTGGAAAGCACATTACCTCCAACACTACAGCACACACATGCCGATGAGCCTTTTGGTACGGCCATATTTAATACTGCGTGCCGACACTGATACGGCCTTACACGCTAAAAATAGGGCCAGATCATTTTATTGGAAACACTGACGGCCTCGGCGTCGTATCATGTAAAGCACATGCATTCAACAGTATAGCATGCAATTATAGATGGGCCTTAGAGCGAGGTCTAGGGGTGAATGGAGGAAACGGGTAGCTAAGCCATCCACCTTTGGTCCTCCACCAGTGCCATCGACCTTCACGCATACCAAATACTGATACGATCTCACGAATAAAACAGTGTACACGTAGTATATTCGAACTGCACCCAATTACTGAAACACGTATTCTCACACGCAGCAGTTACTCAAAAACCACAAACAACACGCTGTATCATGCGCTAAATAAGTAATCCGTACCTAAGCTCAGCCTACAGCTGATGGAGCGCAATCCATTTTCATAAGCAGTGAAAAGTTATATAACTCCACGGGTGGAAGTCCACCCATATGAGTGTCCAAAACATGGACCACAATCTATAACAATTCTCTGCCCATATACTCAGCGTGCAGAGAGCCGTGACCGCATACTCTAAGAGTATTGGAGGGGTGCCACCCTCCCCACATACACACTATGTCTGACTCACCGAATGTCTCGCACTAAACGTGCAGTGGTAAACATGCAGCCACAAGACTAGCTCTTGAGACATTCTAACTCTCTCTTCGCAAAAAGTCATGTAACGGACTCCCACAACTGCCTGTAAGCATGCCTTTGTTTCTGCCTCCCCCGTTTCAATCATGATTCTGGGCTTTTGGGCCCCTTTTTGGAGGACTTACGTTTACCGATGAGGATTTGATGCTTGCATTGAATCTGCCGTCGGGGGTTTGACCAGGCAAACAACAACCAGTGCACTGTGAGCCGCGACTCGCAGGTGGGAGCTCTCCCACGAGAGAGTACCATAAAACAGATCTCCACTGGTATCTGTAATTCTTAACGGTTCAGGGCACCGCCCTAGTAGACTGACATACCTGTATGCAGTTATCGGAAACACACGAATATCAGATGATCTTAATACCTAATGCAACATAATTTGGTCAGAGCTGTAGTGACTAACACAGCAATTTCACAAACATACCATATTAAGCAGCAAGAATAGTATCGTCGACCATAGACTAGAAAAATAAACAACAATCGTTCTATATACTTAAACAATTGCGTAACCACACTGAATATAAGTTATCCCTACAAATAGAATAGCATTGAACTGTAGGATAACCCCCATAGAGTGGAAATCCACCCATATAGCTGTCCAACACACGGACCGAAATTTGGAACAATTTCAACTCGTGCACGAAATAATACTGGCAACTAGAGAGTCCAAGAAATAAACAAACAAAATCTCTCTCGTTGTTTTTTTCCCATTTTTTATATATATATGGAAGTGGAGAAACACATAAATGGGACAAACACCCAAAACCTGGGCTACAAATTACAACTCAAACGTTTTATTTCCTTCTAATATAGAAGAGTTTACACATCGTCAAGTTTCCAAATTAGGGCATGTAAACTGGTTCCTAAATGTCATTACTCCAATCGTAACACAATCGAACCGATAACCAGTCACATGACTATGAAATCAAGCTAACCTTAACCAGCCAATCAGCGTACAGAACTCATTCACGTGGTACTAACTGACAGAGGAAGAAAGAAGAAGAAACATCTCCCTGTCGCCATTTTGATTGTTAAAACAACACGCTTTCCATCACTGCTAACTGATAGACTGATTACACAGAATCATCAAATATCTCGCTAATTCATTATAATTGGCTTATTAATAGACAGGTGTCGCTTCGTTTTATATCTCCACGTGCTTACATTCATGATTTTATAACGGATCTTTCTTTTAAGTGTAAGTTTATCCTACCCACTTTGATTTTAGAAAATCAACTTCTCGAGTCTGTTTTCTATGATTACAAATCCTCTGCTTTTAGCACGAGGTGACTTCCACGTATTGCGCGAGACGATTCCTCCACAACTAATGTGCGAGATGAGATTCATCCGCAACTACAGTGCGAAACGATTCCTCCACAACCATTGTGCGAGATAAAATTTAGAAAACAGTACCTCGACATAATTCCAGGGTACCCACCCGATACAAATCCTCTGCTTTTAGCACGAGGTGACTTCCACGTATTGCGTGAGACGATTCCTCCACAACTAATGTGCGAGTTGAGATTCCTCCGCAACTACTGTGCGAAACGATTCCTCCACAACCATTGTGCGAGATGAACTTTAGAAAACAATACCTCAAAATAATTCCGGGGTACCCACCCGAGTACTAATAGCTGATAAAACCATACCTACATCAGCCTTGCACGTAGTGTAAACAAAACCTACGGCTTATACCAACTTCTCTACATGCTGATAACAGCTGTTTGAACGATCCACTGTACGTGACAATTTCACAAGCTGATCTAATCATATCAGTTATATACGTAGCGTAGCCTCAAAGTCTACATAATACACCATTCTTAACACACTGATACCAGTCGTGTACACGGTCTTCTTAGAGACTGAATTGATTAGCAGAGTAAAAGCACAAGGCTATTCTCTTCTATAAACATAATGACTGAGTGAGCCTAATCCACGCTCTGTAGTACCACTCACCCTCTGTAGTGTAAAATCGCACTTCAGTAAAGCTTCAACAAGCTGCTTGTCACTACAGACAACAGAACAGTCGAAATATTTCTCAAGCGTATACACGCTATAATAACTAACCACAACATAACTCCAAGTGGTCCATGTAAACACAATCTAAACACGAAATCTTATGTATTTGTTTATTTGATAAGACCTTACGGTCGAAACTATAGTTATACCAGCGGCTCTGCCGGGCAAATACCACGAGATTTCCTTTCCCCCAACATGGGGCTCTACATTCTAACTCACTGAAACAAATACAAAAGTCCACCTCACACAGTAATGGACAAACATAGAAACATGCCTCCCCCGGACTCCTTCAGTCCAAATGCTCAAGGGGAGCTAGGTCAAAAACCATCCGACTGACTATGAGAAAGGCAACATCTCCATGTTGATTCCAAGTGACTTCTACGGAACCAACTGAATGAGAAAATACAAAATATAGTGGTCGGTTAGCAAAACACAACTGTACATACACAAGCCTATCTTGTCAAACATTCTGACAACGATAAAATAGTATGAATGATAGACTTCATACCGGTACCTATCAAACTCTTTCAAATATGATAGGTGAGCTGTTCAAATTATGAATAAGCGAAGCTCTTCTATAAAACAGCCAAACGCTACTCTTACGCAATCAAGCTCGTCGACAAAGCAGCCAAGCTCCTCGATAAAGCAGCCAATAGTCGAATAAATAACCCTTAAATAAGGGTGCTGACATCTGATACAGCCTAATCTGTTCTTAATGGCAATAAAGGGTTATATAATCCCAATGAGTGGAAATCCACCCACATGATTTTTCAGCACAAATTGAGTGCAAATAAAGGGCACGAACTGACAAATAATAGCGCACACTGCACACTTGCTCTCAATCTATCGACAATATCCTTTGAAATGTCGACAATTAATTACTCAGGCAGTGTACTCAGCCTAATAGTTGGAAAGCACATTACCTCCAACACTACAGCACACACATGCCGATGAGCCTTTTGGTACGGCCATATTTAATACTGCGTGCCGACACTGATACGGCCGTACACGCTAAAAATAGGGCCAGATCATTTTATTGGAAACACTGACGGCCTCGGCGTCGTATCATGTAAAGCACATGCATTCAACAGTATAGCATGCAATTATAGATGGGCCTTAGAGCGAGGTCTAGGGGTGAATGGAGGAAACGGGTAGCTAAGCCATCCACCTTTGGTCCTCCACCAGTGCCATCGACCTTCACGCATACCAAATACTGATACGATCTCACGAATAAAACAGTGTACACGTAGTATATTCGAACTGCACCCAATTACTGAAACACGTATTCTCACACGCAGCAGTTACTCAAAAACCACAAACAACACGCTGTATCATGCGCTAAATAAGTAATCCGTACCTAAGCTCAGCCTACAGCTGATGGAGCTCAATCCATTTTCATAAGCAGTGAAAAGTTATATAACTCCACGGGTGAAAGTCCACCCATATGAGTGTCCAAAACATGGACCACAATCTATAACAATTCTCTGCCCATATACTCAGCGTGCAGAGAGCCGTGACCGCATACTCTAAGAGTATTGGAGGGGTGCCACCCTCCCCACATACACACTATGTCTGACTCACCGAATGTCTCGCACTAAACGTGCAGTGGTAAACATGCAGCCACAAGACTAGCTCTTGAGACATTCTAACTCTCTCTTCGCAAAAAGTCATGTAACGGACTCCCACAACTGCCTGTAAGCATGCCTTTGTTTCTGCCTCACCCGTTTCAATCATGATTCTGGGCTTTTGGGCCCCTTTTTGGAGGACTTACGTTTACCGATGAGGATTTGATGCTTGCATTGAATCTGCCGTCGGGGGTTTGACCAGGCAAACAACAACCAGTGCACTGTGAGCCGTGACTCGCAGGTGGGAGCTCTCCCACGAGAGAGTACCATAAAACAGATCTCCACTGGTATCTGTAATTCTTAACGGTTCAGGGCACCGCCCTAGTAGACTGACATACCTGTATGCAGTTATCGGAAACACACGAATATCAGATGATCTTAATACCTAATGCAACATAATTTGGTCAGAGCTGTAGTGACTAACACAGCAATTTCACAAACATACCATTTTAAGCAGCAAGAATAGTATCGTCGACCATAGACTAGAAAAATAAACAACAATTGTTCTATATACTTAAACAATTGCGTAACCACACTGAATATAAGTTATCCCTACAAATAGAATAGCATTGAACTGTAGGATAACCCCCATAGAGTGGAAATCCACCCATATAGCTGTCCAACACACGGACCGAAATTTGGAACAATTTCAACTCGTGCACGAAATAATACTGGCAACTAGAGAGTCCAAGAAATAAACAAACAAAATCTCTCTCGTTGTTTTTTTCCCATTTTTTATATATATATGGAAGTGGAGAAACACATAAATGGGACAAACACCCAAAACCTGGGCTACAAATTACAACTCAAACGTTTTATTTCCTTCTAATATAGAAGAGTTTACACATCGTCAAGTTTCCAAATTAGGGCATGTAAACTGGTTCCTAAATGTCATTACTCCAATCGTAACACAATCGAACCGATAACCAGTCACATGACTATGAAATCAAGCTAACCTTAACCAGCCAATCAGCGTACAGAACTCATTCACGTGGTACTAACTGACAGAGGAAGAAAGAAGAAGAAACATCTCCCTGTCGCCATTTTGATTGTTAAAACAACACGCTTTCCATCACTGCTAACTGATAGACTGATTACACAGAATCATCAAATATCTCGCTAATTCATTATAATTGGCTTATTAATAGACAGGTGTCGCTTCGTTTTATATCTCCACGTGCTTACATTCATGATTTTATAACGGATCTTTCTTTTAAGTGTAAGTTTATCCTACCCACTTTGATTTTAGAAAATCAACTTCTCGAGTCTGTTTTCTATGATTACAAATCCTCTGCTTTTAGCACGAGGTGACTTCCACGTATTGCGCGAGACGATTCCTCCACAACTAATGTGCGAGATGAGATTCATCCGCAACTACAGTGCGAAACGATTCCTCCACAACCATTGTGCGAGATGAAATTTAGAAAACAGTACCTCGACATAATTCCAGGGTACCCACCCGATACAAATCCTCTGCTTTTAGCACGAGGTGACTTCCACGTATTGCGTGAGACGATTCCTCCACAACTAATGTGCGAGTTGAGATTCCTCCGCAACTACTGTGCGAAACGATTCCTCCACAACCATTGTGCGAGATGAACTTTAGAAAACAATACCTCAAAATAATTCCGGGGTACCCACCCGAGTACTAATAGCTGATAAAACCATACCTACATCAGCCTTGCACGTAGTGTAAACAAAACCTACGGCTTATACCAACTTCTCTACATGCTGATAACAGCTGTTTGAACGATCCACTGTACGTGACAATTTCACAAGCTGATCTAATCATATCAGTTATATACGTAGCGTAGCCTCAAAGTCTACATAATACACCATTCTTAACACACTGATACCAGTCGTGTACACGGTCTTCTTAGAGACTGAATTGATTAGCAGAGTAAAAGCACAAGGCTATTCTCTTCTATAAACATAATGACTGAGTGAGCCTAATCCACGCTCTGTAGTACCACTCACCCTCTGTAGTGTAAAATCGCACTTCAGTAAAGCTTCAACAAGCTGCTTATCACTACAGACAACAGAACAGTCGAAATATTTCTCAAGCGTATACACGCTATAATAACTAACCACAACATAACTCCAAGTGGTCCATGTAAACACAATCTAAACACGAAATCTTATGTATTTGTTTATTTGATAAGACCTTACGGTCGAAACTATAGTTATACCAGCGGCTCTGCCGGGCAAATACCACGAGATTTCCTTTCCCCCAACATGGGGCTCTACATTCTAACTCACTGAAACAAATACAAAAGTCCACCTCACACAGTAATGGACAAACATAGAAACATGCCTCCCCCGGACTCCTTCAGTCCAAATGCTCAAGGGGAGCTAGGTCAAAAACCATCCGACTGACTATGAGAAAGGCAACATCTCCATGTTGATTCCAAGTGACTTCTACGGAACCAACTGAATGAGAAAATACAAAATATAGTGGTCGGTTAGCAAAACACAACTGTACATACACAAGCCTATCTTGTCAAACATTCTGACAACGATAAAATAGTATGAATGATAGACTTCATACCGGTACCTATCAAACTCTTTCAAATATGATAGGTGAGCTGTTCAAATTATGAATAAGCGAAGCTCTTCTATAAAACAGCCAAACGCTACTCTTACGCAATCAAGCTCGTCGACAAAGCAGCCAAGCTCCTCGATAAAGCAGCCAATAGTCGAATAAATAACCCTTAAATAAGGGTGCTGACATCTGATACAGCCTAATCTGTTCTTAATGGCAATAAAGGGTTATATAATCCCAATGAGTGGAAATCCACCCACATGATTTTTCAGCACAAATTGAGTGCAAATAAAGGGCACGAACTGACAAATAATAGCGCACACTGCACACTTGCTCTCAATCTATCGACAATATCCTTTGAAATGTCGACAATTAATTACTCAGGCAGTGTACTCAGCCTAATAGTTGGAAAGCACATTACCTCCAACACTACAGCACACACATGCCGATGAGCCTTTTGGTACGGCCATATTTAATACTGCGTGCCGACACTGATACGGCCTTACACGCTAAAAATAGGGCCAGATCATTTTATTGGAAACACTGACGGCCTCGGCGTCGTATCATGTAAAGCACATGCATTCAACAGTATAGGATGCAATTATAGATGGGCCTTAGAGCGAGGTCTAGGGGTGAATGGAGGAAACGGGTAGCTAAGCCATCCACCTTTGGTCCTCCACCAGTGCCATCGACCTTCACGCATACCAAATACTGATACGATCTCACGAATAAAACAGTGTACACGTAGTATATTCGAACTGCACCCAATTACTGAAACACGTATTCTCACACGCAGCAGTTACTCAAAAACCACAAACAACACGCTGTATCATGCGCTAAATAAGTAATCCGTACCTAAGCTCAGCCTACAGCTGATGGAGCGCAATCCATTTTCATAAGCAGTGAAAAGTTATATAACTCCACGGGTGGAAGTCCACCCATATGAGTGTCCAAAACATGGACCACAATCTATAACAATTCTCTGCCCATATACTCAGCGTGCAGAGAGCCGTGACCGCATACTCTAAGAGTATTGGAGGGGTGCCACCCTCCCCACATACACACTATGTCTGACTCACCGAATGTCTCGCACTAAACGTGCAGTGGTAAACATGCAGCCACAAGACTAGCTCTTGAGACATTCTAACTCTCTCTTCGCAAAAAGTCATGTAACGGACTCCCACAACTGCCTGTAAGCATGCCTTTGTTTCTGCCTCCCCCGTTTCAATCATGATTCTGGGCTTTTGGGCCCCTTTTTGGAGGACTTACGTTTACCGATGAGGATTTGATGCTTGCATTGAATCTGCCGTCGGGGGTTTGACCAGGCAAACAACAACCAGTGCACTGTGAGCCGTGACTCGCAGGTGGGAGCTCTCCCACGAGAGAGTACCATAAAACAGATCTCCACTGGTATCTGTAATTCTTAACGGTTCAGGGCACCGCCCTAGTAGACTGACATACCTGTATGCAGTTATCGGAAACACACGAATATCAGATGATCTTAATACCTAATGCAACATAATTTGGTCAGAGCTGTAGTGACTAACACAGCAATTTCACAAACATACCATTTTAAGCAGCAAGAATAGTATCGTCGACCATAGACTAGAAAAATAAACAACAATTGTTCTATATACTTAAACAATTGCGTAACCACACTGAATATAAGTTATCCCTACAAATAGAATAGCATTGAACTGTAGGATAACCCCCATAGAGTGGAAATCCACCCATATAGCTGTCCAACACACGGACCGAAATTTGGAATAATTTCAACTCGTGCACGAAATAATACTGGCAACTAGAGAGTCCAAGAAATAAACAAACAAAATCTCTCTCGTTGTTTTTTTCCCATTTTTTATATATATATGGAAGTGGAGAAACACATAAATGGGACAAACACCCAAAACCTGGGCTACAAATTACAACTCAAACGTTTTATTTCCTTCTAATATAGAAGAGTTTACACATCGTCAAGTTTCCAAATTAGGGCATGTAAACTGGTTCCTAAATGTCATTACTCCAATCGTAACACAATCGAACCGATAACCAGTCACATGACTATGAAATCAAGCTAACCTTAACCAGCCAATCAGCGTACAGAACTCATTCACGTGGTACTAACTGACAGAGGAAGAAAGAAGAAGAAACATCTCCCTGTCGCCATTTTGATTGTTAAAACAACACGCTTTCCATCACTGCTAACTGATAGACTGATTACACAGAATCATCAAATATCTCGCTAATTCATTATAATTGGCTTATTAATAGACAGGTGTCGCTTCGTTTTATATCTCCACGTGCTTACATTCATGATTTTATAACGGATCTTTCTTTTAAGTGTAAGTTTATCCTACCCACTTTGATTTTAGAAAATCAACTTCTCGAGTCTGTTTTCTATGATTACAAATCCTCTGCTTTTAGCACGAGGTGACTTCCACGTATTGCGCGAGACGATTCCTCCACAACTAATGTGCGAGATGAGATTCATCCGCAACTACAGTGCGAAACGATTCCTCCACAACCATTGTGCGAGATGAAATTTAGAAAACAGTACCTCGACATAATTCCAGGGTACCCACCCGATACAAATCCTCTGCTTTTAGCACGAGGTGACTTCCACGTATTGCGTGAGACGATTCCTCCACAACTAATGTGCGAGTTGAGATTCCTCCGCAACTACTGTGCGAAACGATTCCTCCACAACCATTGTGCGAGATGAACTTTAGAAAACAATACCTCAAAATAATTCCGGGGTACCCACCCGAGTACTAATAGCTGATAAAACCATACCTACATCAGCCTTGCACGTAGTGTAAACAAAACCTACGGCTTATACCAACTTCTCTACATGCTGATAACAGCTGTTTGAACGATCCACTGTACGTGACAATTTCACAAGCTGATCTAATCATATCAGTTATATACGAAGCGTAGCCTCAAAGTCTACATAATACACCATTCTTAACACACTGATACCAGTCGTGTACACGGTCTTCTTAGAGACTGAATTGATTAGCAGAGTAAAAGCACAAGGCTATTCTCTTCTATAAACATAATGACTGAGTGAGCCTAATCCACGCTCTGTAGTACCACTCACCCTCTGTAGTGTAAAATCGCACTTCAGTAAAGCTTCAACAAGCTGCTTGTCACTACAGACAACAGAACAGTCGAAATATTTCTCAAGCGTATACACGCTATAATAACTAACCACAACATAACTCCAAGTGGTCCATGTAAACACAATCTAAACACGAAATCTTATGTATTTGTTTATTTGATAAGACCTTACGGTCGAAACTATAGTTATACCAGCGGCTCTGCCGGGCAAATACCACGAGATTTCCTTTCCCCCAACATGGGGCTCTACATTCTAACTCACTGAAACAAATACAAAAGTCCACCTCACACAGTAATGGACAAACATAGAAACATGCCTCCCCCGGACTCCTTCAGTCCAAATGCTCAAGGGGAGCTAGGTCAAAAACCATCCGACTGACTATGAGAAAGGCAACATCTCCATGTTGATTCCAAGTGACATCTACGGAACCAACTGAATGAGAAAATACAAAATATAGTGGTCGGTTAGCAAAACACAACTGTACATACACAAGCCTATCTTGTCAAACATTCTGACAACGATAAAATAGTATGAATGATAGACTTCATACCGGTACCTATCAAACTCTTTCAAATATGATAGGTGAGCTGTTCAAATTATGAATAAGCGAAGCTCTTCTATAAAACAGCCAAACGCTACTCTTACGCAATCAAGCTCGTCGACAAAGCAGCCAAGCTCCTCGATAAAGCAGCCAATAGTCGAATAAATAACCCTTAAATAAGGGTGCTGACATCTGATACAGCCTAATCTGTTCTTAATGGCAATAAAGGGTTATATAATCCCAATGAGTGGAAATCCACCCACATGATTTTTCAGCACAAATTGAGTGCAAATAAAGGGCACGAACTGACAAATAATAGCGCACACTGCACACTTGCTCTCAATCTATCGACAATATCCTTTGAAATGTCGACAATTAATTACTCAGGCAGTGTACTCAGCCTAATAGTTGGAAAGCACATTACCTCCAACACTACAGCACACACATGCCGATGAGCCTTTTGGTACGGCCATATTTAATACTGCGTGCCGACACTGATACGGCCTTACACGCTAAAAATAGGGCCAGATCATTTTATTGGAAACACTGACGGCCTCGGCGTCGTATCATGTAAAGCACATGCATTCAACAGTATAGCATGCAATTATAGATGGGCCTTAGAGCGAGGTCTAGGGGTGAATGGAGGAAACGGGTAGCTAAGCCATCCACCTTTGGTCCTCCACCAGTGCCATCGACCTTCACGCATACCAAATACTGATTCGATCTCACGAATAAAACAGTGTACACGTAGTATATTCGAACTGCACCCAATTACTGAAACACGTATTCTCACACGCAGCAGTTACTCAAAAACCACAAACAACACGCTGTATCATGCGCTAAATAAGTAATCCGTACCTAAGCTCAGCCTACAGCTGATGGAGCGCAATCCATTTTCATAAGCAGTGAAAAGTTATATAACTCCACGGGTGGAAGTCCACCCATATGAGTGTCCAAAACATGGACCACAATCTATAACAATTCTCTGCCCATATACTCAGCGTGCAGAGAGCCGTGACCGCATACTCTAAGAGTATTGGAGGGGTGCCACCCTCCCCACATACACACTATGTCTGACTCACCGAATGTCTCGCACTAAACGTGCAGTGGTAAACATGCAGCCACAAGACTACCTCTTGAGACATTCTAACTCTCTCTTCGCAAAAAGTCATGTAACGGACTCCCACAACTGCCTGTAAGCATGCCTTTGTTTCTGCCTCCCCCGTTTCAATCATGATTCTGGGCTTTTGGGCCCCTTTTTGGAGGACTTACGTTTACCGATGAGGATTTGATGCTTGCATTGAATCTGCCGTCGGTGGTTTGACCAGGCAAACAACAACCAGTGCACTGTGAGCCGCGACTCGCAGGTGGGAGCTCTCCCACGAGAGAGTACCATAAAACAGATCTCCACTGGTATCTGTAATTCTTAACGGTTCAGGGCACCGCCCTAGTAGACTGACATACCTGTATGCAGTTATCGGAAACACACGAATATCAGATGATCTTAATACCTAATGCAACATAATTTGGTCAGAGCTGTAGTGACTAACACAGCAATTTCACAAACATACCATTTTAAGCAGCAAGAATAGTATCGTCGACCATAGACTAGAAAAATAAACAACAATTGTTCTATATACTTAAACAATTGCGTAACCACACTGAATATAAGTTATCCCTACAAATAGAATAGCATTGAACTGTAGGATAACCCCCCTAGAGTGGAAATCCACCCATATAGCTGTCCAACACACGGACCGAAATTTGGAACAATTTCAACTCGTGCACGAAATAATACTGGCAACTAGAGAGTCCAAGAAATAAACAAACAAAATCTCTCTCGTTGTTATTTTCCCATTTTTTATATATATATGGAAGTGGAGAAACACATAAATGGGACAAACACCCAAAACCTGGGCTACAAATTACAACTCAAACGTTTTATTTCCTTCTAATATAGAAGAGTTTACACATCGTCAAGTTTCCAAATTAGGGCATGTAAACTGGTTCCTAAATGTCATTACTCCAATCGTAACACAATCGAACCGATAACCAGTCACATGACTATGAAATCAAGCTAACCTTAACCAGCCAATCAGCGTACAGAACTCATTCACGTGGTACTAACTGACAGAGGAAGAAAGAAGAAGAAACATCTCCCTGTCGCCATTTTGATTGTTAAAACAACACGCTTTCCATCACTGCTAACTGATAGACTGATTACACAGAATCATCAAATATCTCGCTAATTCATTATAATTGGCTTATTAATAGACAGGTGTCGCTTCGTTTTATATCTCCACGTGCTTACATTCATGATTTTATAACGGATCTTTCTTTTAAGTGTAAGTTTATCCTACCCACTTTGATTTTAGAAAATCAACTTCTCGAGTCTGTTTTCTATGATTACAAATCCTCTGCTTTTAGCACGAGGTGACTTCCACGTATTGCGCGAGACGATTCCTCCACAACTAATGTGCGAGATGAGATTCATCCGCAACTACAGTGCGAAACGATTCCTCCACAACCATTGTGCGAGATGAAATTTAGAAAACAGTACCTCGACATAATTCCAGGGTACCCACCCGATACAAATCCTCTGCTTTTAGCACGAGGTGACTTCCACGTATTGCGTGAGGCGATTCCTCCACAACTAATGTGCGAGTTGAGATTCCTCCGCAACTACTGTGCGAAACGATTCCTCCACAACCATTGTGCGAGATGAACTTTAGAAAACAATACCTCAAAATAATTCCGGGGTACCCACCCGAGTACTAATAGCTGATAAAACCATACCTACATCAGCCTTGCACGTAGTGTAAACAAAACCTACGGCTTATACCAACTTCTCTACATGCTGATAACAGCTGTTTGAACGATCCACTGTACGTGACAATTTCACAAGCTGATCTAATCATATCAGTTATATACGTAGCGTAGCCTCAAAGTCTACATAATACACCATTCTTAACACACTGATACCAGTCGTGTACACGGTCTTCTTAGAGACTGAATTGATTAGCAGAGTAAAAGCACAAGGCTATTCTCTTCTATAAACATAATGACTGAGTGAGCCTAATCCACGCTCTGTAGTACCACTCACCCTCTGCAGTGTAAAATCGCACTTCAGTAAAGCTTCAACAAGCTGCTTGTCACTACAGACAACAGAACAGTCGAAATATTTCTCAAGCGTATACACGCTATAATAACTAACCACAACATAACTCCAAGTGGTCCATGTAAACACAATCTAAACACGAAATCTTATGTATTTGTTTATTTGATAAGACCTTACGGTCGAAACTATAGTTATACCAGCGGCTCTGCCGGGCAAATACCACGAGATTTCCTTTCCCCCAACATGGGGCTCTACATTCTAACTCACTGAAACAAATACAAAAGTCCACCTCACACAGTAATGGACAAACATAGAAACATGCCTCCCCCGGACTCCTTCAGTCCAAATGCTCAAGGGGAGCTAGGTCAAAAACCATCCGACTGACTATGAGAAAGGCAACATCTCCATGTTGATTCCAAGTGACTTCTACGGAACCAACTGAATGAGAAAATACAAAATATAGTGGTCGGTTAGCAAAACACAACTGTACATACACAAGCCTATCTTGTCAAACATTCTGACAACGATAAAATAGTATGAATGATAGACTTCATACCGGTACCTATCAAACTCTTTCAAATATGATAGGTGAGCTGTTCAAATTATGAATAAGCGAAGCTCTTCTATAAAACAGCCAAACGCTACTCTTACGCAATCAAGCTCGTCGACAAAGCAGCCAAGCTCCTCGATAAAGCAGCCAATAGTCGAATAAATAACCCTTAAATAAGGGTGCTGACATCTGATACAGCCTAATCTGTTCTTAATGGCAATAAAGGGTTATATAATCCCAATGAGTGGAAATCCACCCACATGATTTTTCAGCACAAATTGAGTGCAAATAAAGGGCACGAACTGACAAATAATAGCGCACACTGCACACTTGCTCTCAATCTATCGACAATATCCTTTGAAATGTCGACAATTAATTACTCAGGCAGTGTACTCAGCCTAATAGTTGGAAAGCACATTACCTCCAACACTACAGCACACACATGCCGATGAGCCTTTTGGTACGGCCATATTTAATACTGCGTGCCGACACTGATACGGCCTTACACGCTAAAAATAGGGCCAGATCATTTTATTGGAAACACTGACGGCCTCGGCGTCGTATCATGTAAAGCACATGCATTCAACAGTATAGCATGCAATTATAGATGGGCCTTAGAGCGAGGTCTAGGGGTGAATGGAGGAAACGGGTAGCTAAGCCATCCACCTTTGGTCCTCCACCAGTGCCATCGACCTTCACGCATACCAAATACTGATACGATCTCACGAATAAAACAGTGTACACGTAGTATATTCGAACTGCACCCAATTACTGAAACACGTATTCTCACACGCAGCAGTTACTCAAAAACCACAAACAACACGCTGTATCATGCGCTAAATAAGTAATCCGTACCTAAGCTCAGCCTACAGCTGATGGAGCGCAATCCATTTTCATAAGCAGTGAAAAGTTATATAACTCCACGGGTGGAAGTCCACCCATATGAGTGTCCAAAACATGGACCACAATCTATAACAATTCTCTGCCCATATACTCAGCGTGCAGAGAGCCGTGACCGCATACTCTAAGAGTATTGGAGGGGTGCCACCCTCCCCACATACACACTATGTCTGACTCACCGAATGTCTCGCACTAAACGTGCAGTGGTAAACATGCAGCCACAAGACTAGCTCTTGAGACATTCTAACTCTCTCTTCGCAAAAAGTCATGTAACGGACTCCCACAACTGCCTGTAAGCATGCCTTTGTTTCTGCCTCCCCCGTTTCAATCATGATTCTGGGCTTTTGGGCCCCTTTTTGGAGGACTTACGTTTACCGATGAGGATTTGATGCTTGCATTGAATCTGCCGTCGGTGGTTTGACCAGGCAAACAACAACCAGTGCACTGTGAGCCGCGACTCGCAGGTGGGAGCTCTCCCACGAGAGAGTACCATAAAACAGATCTCCACTGGTATCTGTAATTCTTAACGGTTCAGGGCACCGCCCTAGTAGACTGACATACCTGTATGCAGTTATCGGAAACACACGAATATCAGATGATCTTAATACCTAATGCAACATAATTTGGTCAGAGCTGTAGTGACTAACACAGCAATTTCACAAACATACCATTTTAAGCAGCAAGAATAGTATCGTCGACCATAGACTAGAAAAATAAACAACAATTGTTCTATATACTTAAACAATTGCGTAACCACACTGAATATAAGTTATCCCTACAAATAGAATAGCATTGAACTGTAGGATAACCCCCCTAGAGTGGAAATCCACCCATATAGCTGTCCAACACACGGACCGAAATTTGGAACAATTTCAACTCGTGCACGAAATAATACTGGCAACTAGAGAGTCCAAGAAATAAACAAACAAAATCTCTCTCGTTGTTATTTTCCCATTTTTTATATATATATGGAAGTGGAGAAACACATAAATGGGACAAACACCCAAAACCTGGGCTACAAATTACAACTCAAACGTTTTATTTCCTTCTAATATAGAAGAGTTTATACATCGTCAAGTTTCCAAATTAGGGCATGTAAACTGGTTCCTAAATGTCATTACTCCAATCGTAACACAATCGAACCGATAACCAGTCACATGACTATGAAATCAAGCTAACCTTAACCAGCCAATCAGCGTACAGAACTCATTCACGTGGTACTAACTGACAGAGGAAGAAAGAAGAAGAAACATCTCCCTGTCGCCATTTTGATTGTTAAAACAACACGCTTTCCATCACTGCTAACTGATAGACTGATTACACAGAATCATCAAATATCTCGCTAATTCATTATAATTGGCTTATTAATAGACAGGTGTCGCTTCGTTTTATATCTCCACGTGCTTACATTCATGATTTTATAACGGATCTTTCTTTTAAGTGTAAGTTTATCCTACCCACTTTGATTTTAGAAAATCAACTTCTCGAGTCTGTTTTCTATGATTACAAATCCTCTGCTTTTAGCACGAGGTGACTTCCACGTATTGCGCGAGACGATTCCTCCACAACTAATGTGCGAGATGAGATTCATCCGCAACTACAGTGCGAAACGATTCCTCCACAACCATTGTGCGAGATGAAATTTAGAAAACAGTACCTCGACATAATTCCAGGGTACCCACCCGATACAAATCCTCTGCTTTTAGCACGAGGTGACTTCCACGTATTGCGTGAGGCGATTCCTCCACAACTAATGTGCGAGTTGAGATTCCTCCGCAACTACTGTGCGAAACGATTCCTCCACAACCATTGTGCGAGATGAACTTTAGAAAACAATACCTCAAAATAATTCCGGGGTACCCACCCGAGTACTAATAGCTGATAAAACCATACCTACATCAGCCTTGCACGTAGTGTAAACAAAACCTACGGCTTATACCAACTTCTCTACATGCTGATAACAGCTGTTTGAACGATCCACTGTACGTGACAATTTCACAAGCTGATCTAATCATATCAGTTATATACGTAGCGTAGCCTCAAAGTCTACATAATACACCATTCTTAACACACTGATACCAGTCGTGTACACGGTCTTCTTAGAGACTGAATTGATTAGCAGAGTAAAAGCACAAGGCTATTCTCTTCTATAAACATAATGACTGAGTGAGCCTAATCCACGCTCTGTAGTACCACTCACCCTCTGCAGTGTAAAATCGCACTTCAGTAAAGCTTCAACAAGCTGCTTGTCACTACAGACAACAGAACAGTCGAAATATTTCTCAAGCGTATACACGCTATAATAACTAACCACAACATAACTCCAAGTGGTCCATGTAAACACAATCTAAACACGAAATCTTATGTATTTGTTTATTTGATAAGACCTTACGGTCGAAACTATAGTTATACCAGCGGCTCTGCCGGGCAAATACCACGAGATTTCCTTTCCCCCAACATGGGGCTCTACATTCTAACTCACTGAAACAAATACAAAAGTCCACCTCACACAGTAATGGACAAACATAGAAACATGCCTCCCCCGGACTCCTTCAGTCCAAATGCTCAAGGGGAGCTAGGTCAAAAACCATCCGACTGACTATGAGAAAGGCAACATCTCCATGTTGATTCCAAGTGACTTCTGCGGAACCAACTGAATGAGAAAATACAAAATATAGTGGTCGGTTAGCAAAACACAACTGTACATACACAAGCCTATCTTGTCAAACATTCTGACAACGATAAAATAGTATGAATGATAGACTTCATACCGGTACCTATCAAACTCTTTCAAATATGATAGGTGAGCTGTTCAAATTATGAATAAGCGAAGCTCTTCTATAAAACAGCCAAACGCTACTCTTACGCAATCAAGCTCGTCGACAAAGCAGCCAAGCTCCTCGATAAAGCAGCCAATAGTCGAATAAATAACCCTTAAATAAGGGTGCTGACATCTGATACAGCCTAATCTGTTCTTAATGGCAATAAAGGGTTATATAATCCCAATGAGTGGAAATCCACCCACATGATTTTTCAGCACAAATTGAGTGCAAATAAAGGGCACGAACTGACAAATAATAGCGCACACTGCACACTTGCTCTCAATCTATCGACAATATCCTTTGAAATGTCGACAATTAATTACTCAGGCAGTGTACTCAGCCTAATAGTTGGAAAGCACATTACCTCCAACACTACAGCACACACATGCCGATGAGCCTTTTGGTACGGCCATATTTAATACTGCGTGCCGACACTGATACGGCCTTACACGCTAAAAATAGGGCCAGATCATTTTATTGGAAACACTGACGGCCTCGGCGTCGTATCATGTAAAGCACATGCATTCAACAGTATAGCATGCAATTATAGATGGGCCTTAGAGCGAGGTCTAGGGGTGAATGGAGGAAACGGGTAGCTAAGCCATCCACCTTTGGTCCTCCACCAGTGCCATCGACCTTCACGCATACCAAATACTGATACGATCTCACGAATAAAACAGTGTACACGTAGTATATTCGAACTGCACCCAATTACTGAAACACGTATTCTCACACGCAGCAGTTACTCAAAAACCACAAACAACACGCTGCATCATGCGCTAAATAAGTAATCCGTACCTAAGCTCAGCCTACAGCTGATGGAGCGCAATCCATTTTCATAAGCAGTGAAAAGTTATATAACTCCACGGGTGGAAGTCCACCCATATGAGTGTCCAAAACATGGACCACAATCTATAACAATTCTCTGCCCATATACTCAGCGTGCAGAGAGCCGTGACCGCATACTCTAAGAGTATTGGAGGGGTGCCACCCTCCCCACATACACACTATGTCTGACTCACCGAATGTCTCGCACTAAACGTGCAGTGGTAAACATGCAGCCACAAGACTAGCTCTTGAGACATTCTAACTCTCTCTTCGCAAAAAGTCATGTAACGGACTCCCACAACTGCCTGTAAGCATGCCTTTGTTTCTGCCTCCCCCGTTTCAATCATGATTCTGGGCTTTTGGGCCCCTTTTTGGAGGACTTACGTTTACCGATGAGGATTTGATGCTTGCATTGAATCTGCCGTCGGGGGTTTGACCAGGCAAACAACAACCAGTGCACTGTGAGCCGCGACTCGCAGGTGGGAGCTCTCCCACGAGAGAGTACCATAAAACAGATCTCCACTGGTATCTGTAATTCTTAACGGTTCAGGGCACCGCCCTAGTAGACTGACATACCTGTATGCAGTTATCGGAAACACACGAATATCAGATGATCTTAATACCTAATGCAACATAATTTGGTCAGAGCTGTAGTGACTAACACAGCAATTTCACAAACATACCATTTTAAGCAGCAAGAATAGTATCGTCGACCATAGACTAGAAAAATAAACAACAATTGTTCTATATACTTAAACAATTGCGTAACCACACTGAATATAAGTTATCCCTACAAATAGAATAGCATTGAACTGTAGGATAACCCCCATAGAGTGGAAATCCACCCATATAGCTGTCCAACACACGGACCGAAATTTGGAACAATTTCAACTCGTGCACGAAATAATACTGGCAACTAGAGAGTCCAAGAAATAAACAAACAAAATCTCTCTCGTTGTTTTTTTCCCATTTTTTATATATATATGGAAGTGGAGAAACACATAAATGGGACAAACACCCAAAACCTGGGCTACAAATTACAACTCAAACGTTTTATTTCCTTCTAATATAGAAGAGTTTACACATCGTCAAGTTTCCAAATTAGGGCATGTAAACTGGTTCCTAAATGTCATTACTCCAATCGTAACACAATCGAACCGATAACCAGTCACATGACTATGAAATCAAGCTAACCTTAACCAGCCAATCAGCGTACAGAACTCATTCACGTGGTACTAACTGACAGAGGAAGAAAGAAGAAGAAACATCTCCCTGTCGCCATTTTGATTGTTAAAACAACACGCTTTCCATCACTGCTAACTGATAGACTGATTACACAGAATCATCAAATATCTCGCTAATTCATTATAATTGGCTTATAAATAGACAGGTGTCGCTTCGTTTTATATCTCCACGTGCTTACATTCATGATTTTATAACGGATCTTTCTTTTAAGTGTAAGTTTATCCTACCCACTTTGATTTTAGAAAATCAACTTCTCGAGTCTGTTTTCTATGATTACAAATCCTCTGCTTTTAGCACGAGGTGACTTCCACGTATTGCGCGAGACGATTCCTCCACAACTAATGTGCGAGATGAGATTCATCCGCAACTACAGTGCGAAACGATTCCTCCACAACCATTGTGCGAGATGAAATTTAGAAAACAGTACCTCGACATAATTCCAGGGTACCCACCCGATACAAATCCTCTGCTTTTAGCACGAGGTGACTTCCACGTATTGCGTGAGACGATTCCTCCACAACTAATGTGCGAGTTGAGATTCCTCCGCAACTACTGTGCGAAACGATTCCTCCACAACCATTGTGCGAGATGAACTTTAGAAAACAATACCTCAAAATAATTCCGGGGTACCCACCCGAGTACTAATAGCTGATAAAACCATACCTACATCAGCCTTGCACGTAGTGTAAACAAAACCTACGGCTTATACCAACTTCTCTACATGCTGATAACAGCTGTTTGAACGATCCACTGTACGTGACAATTTCACAAGCTGATCTAATCATATCAGTTATATACGTAGCGTAGCCTCAAAGTCTACATAATACACCATTCTTAACACACCGATACCAGTCGTGTACACGGTCTTCTTAGAGACTGAATTGATTAGCAGAGTAAAAGCACAAGGCTATTCTCTTCTATAAACATAATGACTGAGTGAGCCTAATCCACGCTCTGTAGTACCACTCACCCTCTGTAGTGTAAAATCGCACTTCAGTAAAGCTTCAACAAGCTGCTTGTCACTACAGACAACAGAACAGTCGAAATATTTCTCAAGCGTATACACGCTATAATAACTAACCACAACATAACTCCAAGTGGTCCATGTAAACACAATCTAAACACGAAATCTTATGTATTTGTTTATTTGATAAGACCTTACGGTCGAAACTATAGTTATACCAGCGGCTCTGCCGGGCAAATACCACGAGATTTCCTTTCCCCCAACATGGGGCTCTACATTCTAACTCACTGAAACAAATACAAAAGTCCACCTCACACAGTAATGGACAAACATAGAAACATGCCTCCCCCGGACTCCTTCAGTCCAAATGCTCAAGGGGAGCTAGGTCAAAAACCATCCGACTGACTATGAGAAAGGCAACATCTCCATGTTGATTCCAAGTGACTTCTACGGAACCAACTGAATGAGAAAATACAAAATATAGTGGTCGGTTAGCAAAACACAACTGTACATACACAAGCCTATCTTGTCAAACATTCTGACAACGATAAAATAGTATGAATGATAGACTTCATACCGGTACCTATCAAACTCTTTCAAATATGATAGGTGAGCTGTTCAAATTATGAATAAGCGAAGCTCTTCTATAAAACAGCCAAACGCTACTCTTACGCAATCAAGCTCGTCGACAAAGCAGCCAAGCTCCTCGATAAAGCAGCCAATAGTCGAATAAATAACCCTTAAATAAGGGTGCTGACATCTGATACAGCCTAATCTGTTCTTAATGGCAATAAAGGGTTATATAATCCCAATGAGTGGAAATCCACCCACATGATTTTTCAGCACAAATTGAGTGCAAATAAAGGGCACGAACTGACAAATAATAGCGCACACTGCACACTTGCTCTCAATCTATCGACAATATCCTTTGAAATGTCGACAATTAATTACTCAGGCAGTGTACTCAGCCTAATAGTTGGAAAGCACATTACCTCCAACACTACAGCACACACATGCCGATGAGCCTTTTGGTACGGCCATATTTAATACTGCGTGCCGACACTCATACGGCCTTACACGCTAAAAATAGGGCCAGATCATTTTATTGGAAACACTGACGGCCTCGGCGTCGTATCATGTAAAGCACATGCATTCAACAGTATAGCATGCAATTATAGATGGGCCTTAGAGCGAGGTCTAGGGGTGAATGGAGGAAACGGGTAGCTAAGCCATCCACCTTTGGTCCTCCACCAGTGCCATCGACCTTCACGCATACCAAATACTGATACGATCTCACGAATAAAACAGTGTACACGTAGTATATTCGAACTGCACCCAATTACTGAAACACGTATTCTCACACGCAGCAGTTACTCAAAAACCACAAACAACACGCTGTATCATGCGCTAAATAAGTAATCCGTACCTAAGCTCAGCCTACAGCTGATGGAGCGCAATCCATTTTCATAAGCAGTGAAAAGTTATATAACTCCACGGGTGGAAGTCCACCCATATGAGTGTCCAAAACATGGACCACAATCTATAACAATTCTCTGCCCATATACTCAGCGTGCAGAGAGCCGTGACCGCATACTCTAAGAGTATTGGAGGGGTGCCACCCTCCCCACATTCACACTATGTCTGACTCACCGAATGTCTCGCACTAAACGTGCAGTGGTAAACATGCAGCCACAAGACTAGCTCTTGAGACATTCTAACTCTCTCTTCGCAAAAAGTCATGTAACGGACTCCCACAACTGCCTGTAAGCATGCCTTTGTTTCTGCCTCCCCCGTTTCAATCATGATTCTGGGCTTTTGGGCCCCTTTTTGGAGGACTTACGTTTACCGATGAGGATTTGATGCTTGCATTGAATCTGCCGTCGGGGGTTTGACCAGGCAAACAACAACCAGTGCACTGTGAGCCGCGACTCGCAGGTGGGAGCTCTCCCACGAGAGAGTACCATAAAACAGATCTCCACTGGTATCTGTAATTCTTAACGGTTCAGGGCACCGCCCTAGTAGACTGACATACCTGTATGCAGTTATCGGAAACACACGAATATCAGATGATCTTAATACCTAATGCAACAAAATTTGGTCAGAGCTGTAGTGACTAACACAGCAATTTCACAAACATACCATTTTAAGCAGCAAGAATAGTATCGTCGACCATAGACTAGAAAAATAAACAACAATTGTTCTATATACTTAAACAATTGCGTAACCACACTGAATATAAGTTATCCCTACAAATAGAATAGCATTGAACTGTAGGATAACCCCCATAGAGTGGAAATCCACCCATATAGCTGTCCAACACACGGACCGAAATTTGGAACAATTTCAACTCGTGCACGAAATAATACTGGCAACTAGAGAGTCCAAGAAATAAACAAACAAAATCTCTCTCGTTGTTTTTTTTCCCATTTTTTATATATATATGGAAGTGGAGAAACACATAAATGGGACAAACACCCAAAACCTGGGCTACAAATTACAACTCAAACGTTTTATTTCCTTCTAATATAGAAGAGTTTACACATCGTCAAGTTTCCAAATTAGGGCATGTAAACTGGTTCCTAAATGTCATTACTCCAATCGTAACACAATCGAGCCGATAACCAGTCACATGACTATGAAATCAAGCTAACCTTAACCAGCCAATCAGCGTACAGAACTCATTCACGTGGTACTAACTGACAGAGGAAGAAAGAAGAAGAAACATCTCCCTGTCGCCATTTTGATTGTTAAAACAACACGCTTTCCATCACTGCTAACTGATAGACTGATTACACAGAATCATCAAATATCTCGCTAATTCATTATAATTGGCTTATTAATAGACAGGTGTCGCTTCGTTTTATATCTCCACGTGCTTACATTCATGATTTTATAACGGATCTTTCTTTTAAGTGTAAGTTTATCCTACCCACTTTGATTTTAGAAAATCAACTTCTCGAGTCTGTTTTCTATGATTACAAATCCTCTGCTTTTAGCACGAGGTGACTTCCACGTATTGCGCGAGACGATTCCTCCACAACTAATGTGCGAGATGAGATTCATCCGCAACTACAGTGCGAAACGATTCCTCCACAACCATTGTGCGAGATGAAATTTAGAAAACAGTACCTCGACATAATTCCAGGGTACCCACCCGATACAAATCCTCTGCTTTTAGCACGAGGTGACTTCCACGTATTGCGTGAGACGATTCCTCCACAACTAATGTGCGAGTTGAGATTCCTCCGCAACTACTGTGCGAAACGATTCCTCCACAACCATTGTGCGAGATGAACTTTAGAAAACAATACCTCAAAATAATTCCGGGGTACCCACCCGAGTACTAATAGCTGATAAAACCATACCTACATCAGCCTTGCACGTAGTGTAAACAAAACCTACGGCTTATACCAACTTCTCTACATGCTGATAACAGCTGTTTGAACGATCCACTGTACGTGACAATTTCACAAGCTGATCTAATCATATCAGTTATATACGTAGCGTAGCCTCAAAGTCTACATAATACACCATTCTTAACACACTGATACCAGTCGTGTACACGGTCTTCTTAGAGACTGAATTGATTAGCAGAGTAAAAGCACAAGGCTATTCTCTTCTATAAACATAATGACTGAGTGAGCCTAATCCACGCTCTGTAGTACCACTCACCCTCTGTAGTGTAAAATCGCACTTCAGTAAAGCTTCAACAAGCTGCTTGTCACTACAGACAACAGAACAGTCGAAATATTTCTCAAGCGTATACACGCTATAATAACTAACCACAACATAACTCCAAGTGGTCCATGTAAACACAATCTAAACACGAAATCTTATGTATTTGTTTATTTGATAAGACCTTACGGTCGAAACTATAGTTATACCAGCGGCTCTGCCGGGCAAATACCACGAGATTTCCTTTCCCCCAACATGGGGCTCTACATTCTAACTCACTGAAACAAATACAAAAGTCCACCTCACACAGTAATGGACAAACATAGAAACATGCCTCCCCCGGACTCCTTCAGTCCAAATGCTCAAGGGGAGCTAGGTCAAAAACCATCCGACTGACTATGAGAAAGGCAACATCTCCATGTTGATTCCAAGTGACTTCTACGGAACCAACTGAATGAGAAAATACAAAATATAGTGGTCGGTTAGCAAAACACAACTGTACATACACAAGCCTATCTTGTCAAACATTCTGACAACGATAAAATAGTATGAATGATAGACTTCATACCGGTACCTATCAAACTCTTTCAAATATGATAGGTGAGCTGTTCAAATTATGAATAAGCGAAGCTCTTCTATAAAACAGCCAAACGCTACTCTTACGCAATCAAGCTCGTCGACAAAGCAGCCAAGCTCCTCGATAAAGCAGCCAATAGTCGAATAAATAACCCTTAAATAAGGGTGCTGACATCTGATACAGCCTAATCTGTTCTTAATGGCAATAAAGGGTTATATAATCCCAATGAGTGGAAATCCACCCACATGATTTTTCAGCACAAATTGAGTGCAAATAAAGGGCACGAACTGACAAATAATAGCGCACACTGCACACTTGCTCTCAATCTATCGACAATATCCTTTGAAATGTCGACAATTAATTACTCAGGCAGTGTACTCAGCCTAATAGTTGGAAAGCACATTACCTCCAACACTACAGCACACACATGCCGATGAGCCTTTTGGTACGGCCATATTTAATACTGCGTGCCGACACTGATACGGCCTTACACGCTAAAAATAGGGCCAGATCATTTTATTGGAAACACTGACGGCCTCGGCGTCGTATCATGTAAAGCACATGCATTCAACAGTATAGCATGCAATTATAGATGGGCCTTAGAGCGAGGTCTAGGGGTGAATGGAGGAAACGGGTAGCTAAGCCATCCACCTTTGGTCCTCCACCAGTGCCATCGACCTTCACGCATACCAAATACTGATACGATCTCACGAATAAAACAGTGTACACGTAGTATATTCGAACTGCACCCAATTACTGAAACACGTATTCTCACACGCAGCAGTTACTCAAAAACCACAAACAACACGCTGTATCATGCGCTAAATAAGTAATCCGTACCTAAGCTCAGCCTACAGCTGATGGAGCTCAATCCATTTTCATAAGCAGTGAAAAGTTATATAACTCCACGGGTGAAAGTCCACCCATATGAGTGTCCAAAACATGGACCACAATCTATAACAATTCTCTGCCCATATACTCAGCGTGCAGAGAGCCGTGACCGCATACTCTAAGAGTATTGGAGGGGTGCCACCCTCCCCACATACACACTATGTCTGACTCACCGAATGTCTCGCACTAAACGTGCAGTGGTAAACATGCAGCCACAAGACTAGCTCTTGAGACATTCTAACTCTCTCTTCGCAAAAAGTCATGTAACGGACTCCCACAACTGCCTGTAAGCATGCCTTTGTTTCTGCCTCCCCCGTTTCAATCATGATTCTGGGCTTTTGGGCCCCTTTTTGGAGGACTTACGTTTACCGATGAGGATTTGATGCTTGCATTGAATCTGCCGTCGGGGGTTTGACCAGGCAAACAACAACCAGTGCACTGTGAGCCGTGACTCGCAGGTGGGAGCTCTCCCACGAGAGAGTACCATAAAACAGATCTCCACTGGTATCTGTAATTCTTAACGGTTCAGGGCACCGCCCTAGTAGACTGACATACCTGTATGCAGTTATCGGAAACACACGAATATCAGATGATCTTAATACCTAATGCAACATAATTTGGTCAGAGCTGTAGTGACTAACACAGCAATTTCACAAACATACCATTTTAAGCAGCAAGAATAGTATCGTCGACCATAGACTAGAAAAATAAACAACAATTGTTCTATATACTTAAACAATTGCGTAACCACACTGAATATAAGTTATCCCTACAAATAGAATAGCATTGAACTGTAGGATAACCCCCATAGAGTGGAAATCCACCCATATAGCTGTCCAACACACGGACCGAAATTTGGAACAATTTCAACTCGTGCACGAAATAATACTGGCAACTAGAGAGTCCAAGAAATAAACAAACAAAATCTCTCTCGTTGTTTTTTTCCCATTTTTTATATATATATGGAAGTGGAGAAACACATAAATGGGACAAACACCCAAAACCTGGGCTACAAATTACAACTCAAACGTTTTATTTCCTTCTAATATAGAAGAGTTTACACATCGTCAAGTTTCCAAATTAGGGCATGTAAACTGGTTCCTAAATGTCATTACTCCAATCGTAACACAATCGAACCGATAACCAGTCACATGACTATGAAATCAAGCTAACCTTAACCAGCCAATCAGCGTACAGAACTCATTCACGTGGTACTAACTGACAGAGGAAGAAAGAAGAAGAAACATCTCCCTGTCGCCATTTTGATTGTTAAAACAACACGCTTTCCATCACTGCTAACTGATAGACTGATTACACAGAATCATCAAATATCTCGCTAATTCATTATAATTGGCTTATTAATAGACAGGTGTCGCTTCGTTTTATATCTCCACGTGCTTACATTCATGATTTTATAACGGATCTTTCTTTTAAGTGTAAGTTTATCCTACCCACTTTGATTTTAGAAAATCAACTTCTCGAGTCTGTTTTCTATGATTACAAATCCTCTGCTTTTAGCACGAGGTGACTTCCACGTATTGCGCGAGACGATTCCTCCACAACTAATGTGCGAGATGAGATTCATCCGCAACTACAGTGCGAAACGATTCCTCCACAACCATTGTGCGAGATGAAATTTAGAAAACAGTACCTCGACATAATTCCAGGGTACCCACCCGATACAAATCCTCTGCTTTTAGCACGAGGTGACTTCCACGTATTGCGTGAGACGATTCCTCCACAACTAATGTGCGAGTTGAGATTCCTCCGCAACTACTGTGCGAAACGATTCCTCCACAACCATTGTGCGAGATGAACTTTAGAAAACAATACCTCAAAATAATTCCGGGGTACCCACCCGAGTACTAATAGCTGATAAAACCATACCTACATCAGCCTTGCACGTAGTGTAAACAAAACCTACGGCTTATACCAACTTCTCTACATGCTGATAACAGCTGTTTGAACGATCCACTGTACGTGACAATTTCACAAGCTGATCTAATCATATCAGTTATATACGTAGCGTAGCCTCAAAGTCTACATAATACACCATTCTTAACACACTGATACCAGTCGTGTACACGGTCTTCTTAGAGACTGAATTGATTAGCAGAGTAAAAGCACAAGGCTATTCTCTTCTATAAACATAATGACTGAGTGAGCCTAATCCACGCTCTGTAGTACCACTCACCCTCTGTAGTGTAAAATCGCACTTCAGTAAAGCTTCAACAAGCTGCTTATCACTACAGACAACAGAACAGTCGAAATATTTCTCAAGCGTATACACGCTATAATAACTAACCACAACATAACTCCAAGTGGTCCATGTAAACACAATCTAAACACGAAATCTTATGTATTTGTTTATTTGATAAGACCTTACGGTCGAAACTATAGTTATACCAGCGGCTCTGCCGGGCAAATACCACGAGATTTCCTTTCCCCCAACATGGGGCTCTACATTCTAACTCACTGAAACAAATACAAAAGTCCACCTCACACAGTAATGGACAAACATAGAAACATGCCTCCCCCGGACTCCTTCAGTCCAAATGCTCAAGGGGAGCTAGGTCAAAAACCATCCGACTGACTATGAGAAAGGCAACATCTCCATGTTGATTCCAAGTGACTTCTACGGAACCAACTGAATGAGAAAATACAAAATATAGTGGTCGGTTAGCAAAACACAACTGTACATACACAAGCCTATCTTGTCAAACATTCTGACAACGATAAAATAGTATGAATGATAGACTTCATACCGGTACCTATCAAACTCTTTCAAATATGATAGGTGAGCTGTTCAAATTATGAATAAGCGAAGCTCTTCTATAAAACAGCCAAACGCTACTCTTACGCAATCAAGCTCGTCGACAAAGCAGCCAAGCTCCTCGATAAAGCAGCCAATAGTCGAATAAATAACCCTTAAATAAGGGTGCTGACATCTGATACAGCCTAATCTGTTCTTAATGGCAATAAAGGGTTATATAATCCCAATGAGTGGAAATCCACCCACATGATTTTTCAGCACAAATTGAGTGCAAATAAAGGGCACGAACTGACAAATAATAGCGCACACTGCACACTTGCTCTCAATCTATCGACAATATCCTTTGAAATGTCGACAATTAATTACTCAGGCAGTGTACTCAGCCTAATAGTTGGAAAGCACATTACCTCCAACACTACAGCACACACATGCCGATGAGCCTTTTGGTACGGCCATATTTAATACTGCGTGCCGACACTGATACGGCCTTACACGCTAAAAATAGGGCCAGATCATTTTATTGGAAACACTGACGGCCTCGGCGTCGTATCATGTAAAGCACATGCATTCAACAGTATAGGATGCAATTATAGATGGGCCTTAGAGCGAGGTCTAGGGGTGAATGGAGGAAACGGGTAGCTAAGCCATCCACCTTTGGTCCTCCACCAGTGCCATCGACCTTCACGCATACCAAATACTGATACGATCTCACGAATAAAACAGTGTACACGTAGTATATTCGAACTGCACCCAATTACTGAAACACGTATTCTCACACGCAGCAGTTACTCAAAAACCACAAACAACACGCTGTATCATGCGCTAAATAAGTAATCCGTACCTAAGCTCAGCCTACAGCTGATGGAGCGCAATCCATTTTCATAAGCAGTGAAAAGTTATATAACTCCACGGGTGGAAGTCCACCCATATGAGTGTCCAAAACATGGACCACAATCTATAACAATTCTCTGCCCATATACTCAGCGTGCAGAGAGCCGTGACCGCATACTCTAAGAGTATTGGAGGGGTGCCACCCTCCCACATACACACTATGTCTGACTCACCGAATGTCTCGCACTAAACGTGCAGTGGTAAACATGCAGCCACAAGACTAGCTCTTGAGACATTCTAACTCTCTCTTCGCAAAAAGTCATGTAACGGACTCCCACAACTGCCTGTAAGCATGCCTTTGTTTCTGCCTCCCCCGTTTCAATCATGATTCTGGGCTTTTGGGCCCCTTTTTGGAGGACTTACGTTTACCGATGAGGATTTGATGCTTGCATTGAATCTGCCGTCGGGGGTTTGACCAGGCAAACAACAACCAGTGCACTGTGAGCCGTGACTCGCAGGTGGGAGCTCTCCCACGAGAGAGTACCATAAAACAGATCTCCACTGGTATCTGTAATTCTTAACGGTTCAGGGCACCGCCCTAGTAGACTGACATACCTGTATGCAGTTATCGGAAACACACGAATATCAGATGATCTTAATACCTAATGCAACATAATTTGGTCAGAGCTGTAGTGACTAACACAGCAATTTCACAAACATACCATTTTAAGCAGCAAGAATAGTATCGTCGACCATAGACTAGAAAAATAAACAACAATTGTTCTATATACTTAAACAATTGCGTAACCACACTGAATATAAGTTATCCCTACAAATAGAATAGCATTGAACTGTAGGATAACCCCCATAGAGTGGAAATCCACCCATATAGCTGTCCAACACACGGACCGAAATTTGGAACAATTTCAACTCGTGCACGAAATAATACTGGCAACTAGAGAGTCCAAGAAATAAACAAACAAAATCTCTCTCGTTGTTTTTTTCCCATTTTTTATATATATATGGAAGTGGAGAAACACATAAATGGGACAAACACCCAAAACCTGGGCTACAAATTACAACTCAAACGTTTTATTTCCTTCTAATATAGAAGAGTTTACACATCGTCAAGTTTCCAAATTAGGGCATGTAAACTGGTTCCTAAATGTCATTACTCCAATCGTAACACAATCGAACCGATAACCAGTCACATGACTATGAAATCAAGCTAACCTTAACCAGCCAATCAGCGTACAGAACTCATTCACGTGGTACTAACTGACAGAGGAAGAAAGAAGAAGAAACATCTCCCTGTCGCCATTTTGATTGTTAAAACAACACGCTTTCCATCACTGCTAACTGATAGACTGATTACACAGAATCATCAAATATCTCGCTAATTCATTATAATTGGCTTATTAATAGACAGGTGTCGCTTCGTTTTATATCTCCACGTGCTTACATTCATGATTTTATAACGGATCTTTCTTTTAAGTGTAAGTTTATCCTACCCACTTTGATTTTAGAAAATCAACTTCTCGAGTCTGTTTTCTATGATTACAAATCCTCTGCTTTTAGCACGAGGTGACTTCCACGTATTGCGCGAGACGATTCCTCCACAACTAATGTGCGAGATGAGATTCATCCGCAACTACAGTGCGAAACGATTCCTCCACAACCATTGTGCGAGATGAAATTTAGAAAACAGTACCTCGACATAATTCCAGGGTACCCACCCGATACAAATCCTCTGCTTTTAGCACGAGGTGACTTCCACGTATTGCGTGAGACGATTCCTCCACAACTAATGTGCGAGTTGAGATTCCTCCGCAACTACTGTGCGAAACGATTCCTCCACAACCATTGTGCGAGATGAACTTTAGAAAACAATACCTCAAAATAATTCCGGGGTACCCACCCGAGTACTAATAGCTGATAAAACCATACCTACATCAGCCTTGCACGTAGTGTAAACAAAACCTACGGCTTATACCAACTTCTCTACATGCTGATAACAGCTGTTTGAACGATCCACTGTACGTGACAATTTCACAAGCTGATCTAATCATATCAGTTATATACGTAGCGTAGCCTCAAAGTCTACATAATACACCATTCTTAACACACTGATACCAGTCGTGTACACGGTCTTCTTAGAGACTGAATTGATTAGCAGAGTAAAAGCACAAGGCTATTCTCTTCTATAAACATAATGACTGAGTGAGCCTAATCCACGCTCTGTAGTACCACTCACCCTCTGTAGTGTAAAATCGCACTTCAGTAAAGCTTCAACAAGCTGCTTATCACTACAGACAACAGAACAGTCGAAATATTTCTCAAGCGTATACACGCTATAATAACTAACCACAACATAACTCCAAGTGGTCCATGTAAACACAATCTAAACACGAAATCTTATGTATTTGTTTATTTGATAAGACCTTACGGTCGAAACTATAGTTATACCAGCGGCTCTGCCGGGCAAATACCACGAGATTTCCTTTCCCCCAACATGGGGCTCTACATTCTAACTCACTGAAACAAATACAAAAGTCCACCTCACACAGTAATGGACAAACATAGAAACATGCCTCCCCCGGACTCCTTCAGTCCAAATGCTCAAGGGGAGCTAGGTCAAAAACCATCCGACTGACTATGAGAAAGGCAACATCTCCATGTTGATTCCAAGTGACTTCTACGGAACCAACTGAATGAGAAAATACAAAATATAGTGGTCGGTTAGCAAAACACAACTGTACATACACAAGCCTATCTTGTCAAACATTCTGACAACGATAAAATAGTATGAATGATAGACTTCATACCGGTACCTATCAAACTCTTTCAAATATGATAGGTGAGCTGTTCAAATTATGAATAAGCGAAGCTCTTCTATAAAACAGCCAAACGCTACTCTTACGCAATCAAGCTCGTCGACAAAGCAGCCAAGCTCCTCGATAAAGCAGCCAATAGTCGAATAAATAACCCTTAAATAAGGGTGCTGACATCTGATACAGCCTAATCTGTTCTTAATGGCAATAAAGGGTTATATAATCCCAATGAGTGGAAATCCACCCACATGATTTTTCAGCACAAATTGAGTGCAAATAAAGGGCACGAACTGACAAATAATAGCGCACACTGCACACTTGCTCTCAATCTATCGACAATATCCTTTGAAATGTCGACAATTAATTACTCAGGCAGTGTACTCAGCCTAATAGTTGGAAAGCACATTACCTCCAACACTACAGCACACACATGCCGATGAGCCTTTTGGTACGGCCATATTTAATACTGCGTGCCGACACTGATACGGCCTTACACGCTAAAAATAGGGCCAGATCATTTTATTGGAAACACTGACGGCCTCGGCGTCGTATCATGTAAAGCACATGCATTCAACAGTATAGGATGCAATTATAGATGGGCCTTAGAGCGAGGTCTAGGGGTGAATGGAGGAAACGGGTAGCTAAGCCATCCACCTTTGGTCCTCCACCAGTGCCATCGACCTTCACGCATACCAAATACTGATACGATCTCACGAATAAAACAGTGTACACGTAGTATATTCGAACTGCACCCAATTACTGAAACACGTATTCTCACACGCAGCAGTTACTCAAAAACCACAAACAACACGCTGTATCATGCGCTAAATAAGTAATCCGTACCTAAGCTCAGCCTACAGCTGATGGAGCGCAATCCATTTTCATAAGCAGTGAAAAGTTATATAACTCCACGGGTGGAAGTCCACCCATATGAGTGTCCAAAACATGGACCACAATCTATAACAATTCTCTGCCCATATACTCAGCGTGCAGAGAGCCGTGACCGCATACTCTAAGAGTATTGGAGGGGTGCCACCCTCCCCACATACACACTATGTCTGACTCACCGAATGTCTCGCACTAAACGTGCAGTGGTAAACATGCAGCCACAAGACTAGCTCTTGAGACATTCTAACTCTCTCTTCGCAAAAAGTCATGTAACGGACTCCCACAACTGCCTGTAAGCATGCCTTTGTTTCTGCCTCCCCCGTTTCAATCATGATTCTGGGCTTTTGGGCCCCTTTTTGGAGGACTTACGTTTACCGATGAGGATTTGATGCTTGCATTGAATCTGCCGTCGGGGGTTTGACCAGGCAAACAACAACCAGTGCACTGTGAGCCGCGACTCGCAGGTGGGAGCTCTCCCACGAGAGAGTACCATAAAACAGATCTCCACTGGTATCTGTAATTCTTAACGGTTCAGGGCACCGCCCTAGTAGACTGACATACCTGTATGCAGTTATCGGAAACATACGAATATCAGATGATCTTAATACCTAATGCAACATAATTTGGTCAGAGCTGTAGTGACTAACACAGCAATTTCACAAACATACCATTTTAAGCAGCAAGAATAGTATCGTCGACCATAGACTAGAAAAATAAACAACAATTGTTCTATATACTTAAACAATTGCGTAACCACACTGAATATAAGTTATCCCTACAAATAGAATAGCATTGAACTGTAGGATAACCCCCATAGAGTGGAAATCCACCCATATAGCTGTCCAACACACGGACCGAAATTTGGAACAATTTCAACTCGTGCACGAAATAATACTGGCAACTAGAGAGTCCAAGAAATAAACAAACAAAATCTCTCTCGTTGTTTTTTTCCCATTTTTTATATATATATGGAAGTGGAGAAACACATAAATGGGACAAACACCCAAAACCTGGGCTACAAATTACAACTCAAACGTTTTATTTCCTTCTAATATAGAAGAGTTTACACATCGTCAAGTTTCCAAATTAGGGCATGTAAACTGGTTCCTAAATGTCATTACTCCAATCGTAACACAATCGAACCGATAACCAGTCACATGACTATGAAATCAAGCTAACCTTAACCAGCCAATCAGCGTACAGAACTCATTCACGTGGTACTAACTGACAGAGGAAGAAAGAAGAAGAAACATCTCCCTGTCGCCATTTTGATTGTTAAAACAACACGCTTTCCATCACTGCTAACTGATAGACTGATTACACAGAATCATCAAATATCTCGATAATTCATTATAATTGGCTTGTTAATAGACAGGTGTCGCTTCGTTTTATATCTCCACGTGCTTACATTCATGATTTTATAACGGATCTTTCTTTTAAGTGTAAGTTTATCCTACCCACTTTGATTTTAGAAAATCAACTTCTCGAGTCTGTTTTCTATGATTACAAATCCTCTGCTTTTAGCACGAGGTGACTTCCACGTATTGCGCGAGACGATTCCTCCACAACTAATGTGCGAGATGAGATTCATCCGCAACTACAGTGCGAAACGATTCCTCCACAACCATTGTGCGAGATGAAATTTAGAAAACAGTACCTCGACATAATTCTAGGGTACCCACCCGATACAAATCCTCTGCTTTTAGCACGAGGTGACTTCCACGTATTGCGTGAGACGATTCCTCCACAACTAATGTGCGAGTTGAGATTCCTCCGCAACTACTGTGCGAAACGATTCCTCCACAACCATTGTGCGAGATGAAATTTAGAAAACAATACCTCAAAATAATTCCGGGGTACCCACCCGAGTACTAATAGCTGATAAAACCATACCTACATCAGCCTTGCACGTAGTGTAAACAAAACCTACGGCTTATACCAACTTCTCTACATGCTGATAACAGCTGTTTGAACGATCCACTGTACGTGACAATTTCACAAGCTGATCTAATCATATCAGTTATATACGTAGCGTAGCCTCAAAGTCTACATAATACACCATTCTTAACACACTGATACCAGTCGTGTACACGGTCTTCTTAGAGACTGAATTGATTAGCAGAGTAAAAGCACAAGGCTATTCTCTTCTATAAACATAATGACTGAGTGAGCCTAATCCACGCTCTGTAGTACCACTCACCCTCTGTAGTGTAAAATCGCACTTCAGTAAAGCTTCAACAAGCTGCTTGTCACTACAGACAACAGAACAGTCGAAATATTTCTCAAGCGTATACACGCTATAATAACTAACCACAACATAACTCCAAGTGGTCCATGTAAACACAATCTAAACACGAAATCTTATGTATTTGTTTATTTGATAAGACCTTACGGTCGAAACTATAGTTATACCAGCGGCTCTGCCGGGCAAATACCACGAGATTTCCTTTCCCCCAACATGGGGCTCTACATTCTAACTCACTGAAACAAATACAAAAGTCCACCTCACACAGTAATGGACAAACATAGAAACATGCCTCCCCCGGACTCCTTCAGTCCAAATGCTCAAGGGGAGCTAGGTCAAAAACCATCCGACTGACTATGAGAAAGGCAACATCTCCATGTTGATTCCAAGTGACTTCTACGGAACCAACTGAATGAGAAAATACAAAATATAGTGGTCGGTTAGCAAAACACAACTGTACATACACAAGCCTATCTTGTCAAACATTCTGACAACGATAAAATAGTATGAATGATAGACTTCATACCGGTACCTATCAAACTCTTTCAAATATGATAGGTGAGCTGTTCAAATTATGAATAAGCGAAGCTCTTCTATAAAACAGCCAAACGCTACTCTTACGCAATCAAGCTCGTCGACAAAGCAGCCAAGCTCCTCGATAAAGCAGCCAATAGTCAAATAAATAACCCTTAAATAAGGGTGCTGACATCTGATACAGCCTAATCTGTTCTTAATGGCAATAAAGGGTTATATAATCCCAATGAGTGGAAATCCACCCACATGATTTTTCAGCACAAATTGAGTGCAAATAAAGGGCACGAACTGACAAATAATAGCGCACACTGCACACTTGCTCTCAATCTATCGACAATATCCTTTGAAATGTCGACAATTAATTACTCAGGCAGTATACTCAGCCTAATAGTTGGAAAGCACATTACCTCCAACACTACAGCACACACATGCCGATGAGCCTTTTGGTACGGCCATATTTAATACTGCGTGCCGACACTCATACGGCCTTACACGCTAAAAATAGGGCCAGATCATTTTATTGGAAACACTGACGGCCTCGGCGTCGTATCATGTAAAGCACATGCATTCAACAGTATAGCATGCAATTATAGATGGGCCTTAGAGCGAGGTCTAGGGGTGAATGGAGGAAACGGGTAGCTAAGCCATCCACCTTTGGTCCTCCACCAGTGCCATCGACCTTCACGCATACCAAATACTGATACGATCTCACGAATAAAACAGTGTACACGTAGTATATTCGAACTGCACCCAATTACTGAAACACGTATTCTCACACGCAGCAGTTACTCAAAAACCACAAACAACACGCTGTATCATGCGCTAAATAAGTAATCCGTACCTAAGCTCAGCCTACAGCTGATGGAGCGCAATCCATTTTCATAAGCAGTGAAAAGTTATATAACTCCACGGGTGGAAGTCCACCCATATGAGTGTCCAAAACATGGACCACAATCTATAACAATTCTCTGCCCATATACTCAGCGTGCAGAGAGCCGTGACCGCATACTCTAAGAGTATTGGAGGGGTGCCACCCTCCCCACATACACACTATGTCTGACTCACCGAATGTCTCGCACTAAACGTGCAGTGGTAAACATGCAGCCACAAGACTAGCTCTTGAGACATTCTAACTCTCTCTTCGCAAAAAGTCATGTAACGGACTCCCACAACTGCCTGTAAGCATGCCTTTGTTTCTGCCTCCCCCGTTTCAATCATGATTCTGGGCTTTTGGGCCCCTTTTTGGAGGACTTACGTTTACCGATGAGGATTTGATGCTTGCATTGAATCTGCCGTCGGGGGTTTGACCAGGCAAACAACAACCAGTGCACTGTGAGCCGCGACTCGCAGGTGGGAGCTCTCCCACGAGAGAGTACCATAAAACAGATCTCCACTGGTATCTGTAATTCTTAACGGTTCAGGGCACCGCCCTAGTAGACTGACATACCTGTATGCAGTTATCGGAAACACACGAATATCAGATGATCTTAATACCTAATGCAACATAATTTGGTCAGAGCTGTAGTGACTAACACAGCAATTTCACAAACATACCATTTTAAGCAGCAAGAATAGTATCGTCGACCATAGACTAGAAAAATAAACAACAATTGTTCTATATACTTAAACAATTGCGTAACCACACTGAATATAAGTTATCCCTACAAATAGAATAGCATTGAACTGTAGGATAACCCCCATAGAGTGGAAATCCACCCATATAGCTGTCCAACACACGGACCGAAATTTGGAACAATTTCAACTCGTGCACGAAATAATACTGGCAACTAGAGAGTCCAAGAAATAAACAAACAAAATCTCTCTCGTTGTTTTTTTCCCATTTTTTATATATATATGGAAGTGGAGAAACACATAAATGGGACAAACACCCAAAACCTGGGCTACAAATTACAACTCAAACGTTTTATTTCCTTCTAATATAGAAGAGTTTACACATCGTCAAGTTTCCAAATTAGGGCATGTAAACTGGTTCCTAAATGTCATTACTCCAATCGTAACACAATCGAACCGATAACCAGTCACATGACTATGAAATCAAGCTAACCTTAACCAGCCAATCAGCGTACAGAACTCATTCACGTGGTACTAACTGACAGAGGAAGAAAGAAGAAGAAACATCTCCCTGTCGCCATTTTGATTGTTAAAACAACACGCTTTCCATCACTGCTAACTGATAGACTGATTACACAGAATCATCAAATATCTCGCTAATTCATTATAATTGGCTTATTAATAGACAGGTGTCGCTTCGTTTTATATCTCCACGTGCTTACATTCATGATTTTATAACGGATCTTTCTTTTAAGTGTAAGTTTATCCTACCCACTTTGATTTTAGAAAATCAACTTCTCGAGTCTGTTTTCTATGATTACAAATCCTCTGCTTTTAGCACGAGGTGACTTCCACGTATTGCGCGAGACGATTCCTCCACAACTAATGTGCGAGATGAGATTCATCCGCAACTACAGTGCGAAACGATTCCTCCACAACCATTGTGCGAGATGAAATTTAGAAAACAGTACCTCGACATAATTCCAGGGTACCCACCCGATACAAATCCTCTGCTTTTAGCACGAGGTGACTTCCACGTATTGCGTGAGACGATTCCTCCACAACTAATGTGCGAGTTGAGATTCCTCCGCAACTACTGTGCGAAACGATTCCTCCACAACCATTGTGCGAGATGAACTTTAGAAAACAATACCTCAAAATAATTCCGGGGTACCCACCCGAGTACTAATAGCTGATAAAACCATACCTACATCAGCCTTGCACGTAGTGTAAACAAAACCTACGGCTTATACCAACTTCTCTACATGCTGATAACAGCTGTTTGAACGATCCACTGTACGTGACAATTTCACAAGCTGATCTAATCATATCAGTTATATACGTAGCGTAGCCTCAAAGTCTACATAATACACCATTCTTAACACACTGATACCAGTCGTGTACACGGTCTTCTTAGAGACTGAATTGATTAGCAGAGTAAAAGCACAAGGCTATTCTCTTCTATAAACATAATGACTGAGTGAGCCTAATCCACGCTCTGTAGTACCACTCACCCTCTGTAGTGTAAAATCGCACTTCAGTAAAGCTTCAACAAGCTGCTTATCACTACAGACAACAGAACAGTCGAAATATTTCTCAAGCGTATACACGCTATAATAACTAACCACAACATAACTCCAAGTGGTCCATGTAAACACAATCTAAACACGAAATCTTATGTATTTGTTTATTTGATAAGACCTTACGGTCGAAACTATAGTTATACCAGCGGCTCTGCCGGGCAAATACCACGAGATTTCCTTTCCCCCAACATGGGGCTCTACATTCTAACTCACTGAAACAAATACAAAAGTCCACCTCACACAGTAATGGACAAACATAGAAACATGCCTCCCCCGGACTCCTTCAGTCCAAATGCTCAAGGGGAGCTAGGTCAAAAACCATCCGACTGACTATGAGAAAGGCAACATCTCCATGTTGATTCCAAGTGACTTCTACGGAACCAACTGAATGAGAAAATACAAAATATAGTGGTCGGTTAGCAAAACACAACTGTACATACACAAGCCTATCTTGTCAAACATTCTGACAACGATAAAATAGTATGAATGATAGACTTCATACCGGTACCTATCAAACTCTTTCAAATATGATAGGTGAGCTGTTCAAATTATGAATAAGCGAAGCTCTTCTATAAAACAGCCAAACGCTACTCTTACGCAATCAAGCTCGTCGACAAAGCAGCCAAGCTCCTCGATAAAGCAGCCAATAGTCGAATAAATAACCCTTAAATAAGGGTGCTGACATCTGATACAGCCTAATCTGTTCTTAATGGCAATAAAGGGTTATATAATCCCAATGAGTGGAAATCCACCCACATGATTTTTCAGCACAAATTGAGTGCAAATAAAGGGCACGAACTGACAAATAATAGCGCACACTGCACACTTGCTCTCAATCTATCGACAATATCCTTTGAAATGTCGACAATTAATTACTCAGGCAGTGTACTCAGCCTAATAGTTGGAAAGCACATTACCTCCAACACTACAGCACACACATGCCGATGAGCCTTTTGGTACGGCCATATTTAATACTGCGTGCCGACACTGATACGGCCTTACACGCTAAAAATAGGGCCAGATCATTTTATTGGAAACACTGACGGCCTCGGCGTCGTATCATGTAAAGCACATGCATTCAACAGTATAGGATGCAATTATAGATGGGCCTTAGAGCGAGGTCTAGGGGTGAATGGAGGAAACGGGTAGCTAAGCCATCCACCTTTGGTCCTCCACCAGTGCCATCGACCTTCACGCATACCAAATACTGATACGATCTCACGAATAAAACAGTGTACACGTAGTATATTCGAACTGCACCCAATTACTGAAACACGTATTCTCACACGCAGCAGTTACTCAAAAACCACAAACAACACGCTGTATCATGCGCTAAATAAGTAATCCGTACCTAAGCTCAGCCTACAGCTGATGGAGCGCAATCCATTTTCATAAGCAGTGAAAAGTTATATAACTCCACGGGTGGAAGTCCACCCATATGAGTGTCCAAAACATGGACCACAATCTATAACAATTCTCTGCCCATATACTCAGCGTGCAGAGAGCCGTGACCGCATACTCTAAGAGTATTGGAGGGGTGCCACCCTCCCCACATACACACTATGTCTGACTCACCGAATGTCTCGCACTAAACGTGCAGTGGTAAACATGCAGCCACAAGACTAGCTCTTGAGACATTCTAACTCTCTCTTCGCAAAAAGTCATGTAACGGACTCCCACAACTGCCTGTAAGCATGCCTTTGTTTCTGCCTCCCCCGTTTCAATCATGATTCTGGGCTTTTGGGCCCCTTTTTGGAGGACTTACGTTTACCGATGAGGATTTGATGCTTGCATTGAATCTGCCGTCGGGGGTTTGACCAGGCAAACAACAACCAGTGCACTGTGAGCCGCGACTCGCAGGTGGGAGCTCTCCCACGAGAGAGTACCATAAAACAGATCTCCACTGGTATCTGTAATTCTTAACGGTTCAGGGCACCGCCCTAGTAGACTGACATACCTGTATGCAGTTATCGGAAACACACGAATATCAGATGATCTTAATACCTAATGCAACATAATTTGGTCAGAGCTGTAGTGACTAACACAGCAATTTCACAAACATACCATTTTAAGCAGCAAGAATAGTATCGTCGACCATAGACTAGAAAAATAAACAACAATTGTTCTATATACTTAAACAATTGCGTAACCACACTGAATATAAGTTATCCCTACAAATAGAATAGCATTGAACTGTAGGATAACCCCCATAGAGTGGAAATCCACCCATATAGCTGTCCAACACACGGACCGAAATTTGGAACAATTTCAACTCGTGCACGAAATAATACTGGCAACTAGAGAGTCCAAGAAATAAACAAACAAAATCTCTCTCGTTGTTTTTTTCCCATTTTTTATATATATATGGAAGTGGAGAAACACATAAATGGGACAAACACCCAAAACCTGGGCTACAAATTACAACTCAAACGTTTTATTTCCTTCTAATATAGAAGAGTTTACACATCGTCAAGTTTCCAAATTAGGGCATGTAAACTGGTTCCTAAATGTCATTACTCCAATCGTAACACAATCGAACCGATAACCAGTCACATGACTATGAAATCAAGCTAACCTTAACCAGCCAATCAGCGTACAGAACTCATTCACGTGGTACTAACTGACAGAGGAAGAAAGAAGAAGAAACATCTCCCTGTCGCCATTTTGATTGTTAAAACAACACGCTTTCCATCACTGCTAACTGATAGACTGATTACACAGAATCATCAAATATCTCGATAATTCATTATAATTGGCTTATTAATAGACAGGTGTCGCTTCGTTTTATATCTCCACGTGCTTACATTCATGATTTTATAACGGATCTTTCTTTTAAGTGTAAGTTTATCCTACCCACTTTGATTTTAGAAAAAAACTTCTCGAGTCTGTTTTCTATGATTACAAATCCTCTGCTTTTAGCACGAGGTGACTTCCACGTATTGCGCGAGACGATTCCTCCACAACTAATGTGCGAGATGAGATTCATCCGCAACTACAGTGCGAAACGATTCCTCCACAACCATTGTGCGAGATGAAATTTAGAAAACAGTACCTCGACATAATTCCAGGGTACCCACCCGATACAAATCCTCTGCTTTTAGCACGAGGTGACTTCCACGTATTGCGTGAGACGATTCCTCCACAACTAATGTGCGAGTTGAGATTCCTCCGCAACTACTGTGCGAAACGATTCCTCCACAACCATTGTGCGAGATGAAATTTAGAAAACAATACCTCAAAATAATTCCGGGGTACCCACCCGAGTACTAATAGCTGATAAAACCATACCTACATCAGCCTTGCACGTAGTGTAAACAAAACCTACGTCTTATACCAACTTCTCTACATGCTGATAACAGCTGTTTGAACGATCCACTGTACGTGACAATTTCACAAGCTGATCTAATCATATCAGTTATATACGTAGCGTAGCCTCAAAGTCTACATAATACACCATTCTTAACACACTGATACCAGTCGTGTACACGGTCTTCTTAGAGACTGAATTGATTAGCAGAGTAAAAGCACAAGGCTATTCTCTTCTATAAACATAATGACTGAGTGAGCCTAATCCACGCTCTGTAGTACCACTCACCCTCTGTAGTGTAAAATCGCACTTCAGTAAAGCTTCAACAAGCTGCTTGTCACTACAGACAACAGAACAGTCGAAATATTTCTCAAGCGTATACACGCTATAATAACTAACCACAACATAACTCCAAGTGGTCCATGTAAACACAATCTAAACACGAAATCTTATGTATTTGTTTATTTGATAAGACCTTACGGTCGAAACTATAGTTATACCAGCGGCTCTGCCGGGCAAATACCACGAGATTTCCTTTCCCCCAACATGGGGCTCTACATTCTAACTCACTGAAACAAATACAAAAGTCCACCTCACACAGTAATGGACAAACATAGAAACATGCCTCCCCCGGACTCCTTCAGTCCAAATGCTCAAGGGGAGCTAGGTCAAAAACCATCCGACTGACTATGAGAAAGGCAACATCTCCATGTTGATTCCAAGTGACTTCTACGGAACCAACTGAATGAGAAAATACAAAATATAGTGGTCGGTTAGCAAAACACAACTGTACATACACAAGCCTATCTTGTCAAACATTCTGACAACGATAAAATAGTATGAATGATAGACTTCATACCGGTACCTATCAAACTCTTTCAAATATGATAGGTGAGCTGTTCAAATTATGAATAAGCGAAGCTCTTCTATAAAACAGCCAAACGCTACTCTTACGCAATCAAGCTCGTCGACAAAGCAGCCAAGCTCCTCGATAAAGCAGCCAATAGTCAAATAAATAACCCTTAAATAAGGGTGCTGACATCTGATACAGCCTAATCTGTTCTTAATGGCAATAAAGGGTTATATAATCCCAATGAGTGGAAATCCACCCACATGATTTTTCAGCACAAATTGAGTGCAAATAAAGGGCACGAACTGACAAATAATAGCGCACACTGCACACTTGCTCTCAATCTATCGACAATATCCTTTGAAATGTCGACAATTAATTACTCAGGCAGTATACTCAGCCTAATAGTTGGAAAGCACATTACCTCCAACACTACAGCACACACATGCCGATGAGCCTTTTGGTACGGCCATATTTAATACTGCGTGCCGACACTCATACGGCCTTACACGCTAAAAATAGGGCCAGATCATTTTATTGGAAACACTGACGGCCTCGGCGTCGTATCATGTAAAGCACATGCATTCAACAGTATAGCATGCAATTATAGATGGGCCTTAGAGCGAGGTCTAGGGGTGAATGGAGGAAACGGGTAGCTAAGCCATCCACCTTTGGTCCTCCACCAGTGCCATCGACCTTCACGCATACCAAATACTGATACGATCTCACGAATAAAACAGTGTACACGTAGTATATTCGAACTGCACCCAATTACTGAAACACGTATTCTCACACGCAGCAGTTACTCAAAAACCACAAACAACACGCTGTATCATGCGCTAAATAAGTAATCCGTACCTAAGCTCAGCCTACAGCTGATGGAGCGCAATCCATTTTCATAAGCAGTGAAAAGTTATATAACTCCACGGGTGGAAGTCCACCCATATGAGTGTCCAAAACATGGACCACAATCTATAACAATTCTCTGCCCATATACTCAGCGTGCAGAGAGCCGTGACCGCATACTCTAAGAGTATTGGAGGGGTGCCACCCTCCCCACATACACACTATGTCTGACTCACCGAATGTCTCGCACTAAACGTGCAGTGGTAAACATGCAGCCACAAGACTAGCTCTTGAGACATTCTAACTCTCTCTTCGCAAAAAGTCATGTAACGGACTCCCACAACTGCCTGTAAGCATGCCTTTGTTTCTGCCTCCCCCGTTTCAATCATGATTCTGGGCTTTTGGGCCCCTTTTTGGAGGACTTACGTTTACCGATGAGGATTTGATGCTTGCATTGAATCTGCCGTCGGGGGTTTGACCAGGCAAACAACAACCAGTGCACTGTGAGCCGCGACTCGCAGGTGGGAGCTCTCCCACGAGAGAGTACCATAAAACAGATCTCCACTGGTATCTGTAATTCTTAACGGTTCAGGGCACCGCCCTAGTAGACTGACATACCTGTATGCAGTTATCGGAAACACACGAATATCAGATGATCTTAATACCTAATGCAACATAATTTGGTCAGAGCTGTAGTGACTAACACAGCAATTTCACAAACATACCATTTTAAGCAGCAAGAATAGTATCGTCGACCATAGACTAGAAAAATAAACAACAATTGTTCTATATACTTAAACAATTGCGTAACCACACTGAATATAAGTTATCCCTACAAATAGAATAGCATTGAACTGTAGGATAACCCCCATAGAGTGGAAATCCACCCATATAGCTGTCCAACACACGGACCGAAATTTGGAACAATTTCAACTCGTGCACGAAATAATACTGGCAACTAGAGAGTCCAAGAAATAAACAAACAAAATCTCTCTCGTTGTTTTTTTCCATTTTTTATATATATATGGAAGTGGAGAAACACATAAATGGGACAAACACCCAAAACCTGGGCTACAAATTACAACTCAAACGTTTTATTTCCTTCTAATATAGAAGAGTTTACACATCGTCAAGTTTCCAAATTAGGGCATGTAAACTGGTTCCTAAATGTCATTACTCCAATCGTAACACAATCGAACCGATAACCAGTCACATGACTATGAAATCAAGCTAACCTTAACCAGCCAATCAGCGTACAGAACTCATTCACGTGGTACTAACTGACAGAGGAAGAAAGAAGAAGAAACATCTCCCTGTCGCCATTTTGATTGTTAAAACAACACGCTTTCCATCACTGCTAACTGATAGACTGATTACACAGAATCATCAAATATCTCGCTAATTCATTATAATTGGCTTATTAATAGACAGGTGTCGCTTCGTTTTATATCTCCACGTGCTTACATTCATGATTTTATAACGGATCTTTCTTTTAAGTGTAAGTTTATCCTACCCACTTTGATTTTAGAAAATCAACTTCTCGAGTCTGTTTTCTATGATTACAAATCCTCTGCTTTTAGCACGAGGTGACTTCCACGTATTGCGCGAGACGATTCCTCCACAACTAATGTGCGAGATGAGATTCATCCGCAACTACAGTGCGAAACGATTCCTCCACAACCATTGTGCGAGATGAAATTTAGAAAACAGTACCTCGACATAATTCCAGGGTACCCACCCGATACAAATCCTCTGCTTTTAGCACGAGGTGACTTCCACGTATTGCGTGAGACGATTCCTCCACAACTAATGTGCGAGTTGAGATTCCTCCGCAACTACTGTGCGAAACGATTCCTCCACAACCATTGTGCGAGATGAACTTTAGAAAACAATACCTCAAAATAATTCCGGGGTACCCACCCGAGTACTAATAGCTGATAAAACCATACCTACATCAGCCTTGCACGTAGTGTAAACAAAACCTACGGCTTATACCAACTTCTCTACATGCTGATAACAGCTGTTTGAACGATCCACTGTACGTGACAATTTCACAAGCTGATCTAATCATATCAGTTATATACGTAGCGTAGCCTCAAAGTCTACATAATACACCATTCTTAACACACTGATACCAGTCGTGTACACGGTCTTCTTAGAGACTGAATTGATTAGCAGAGTAAAAGCACAAGGCTATTCTCTTCTATAAACATAATGACTGAGTGAGCCTAATCCACGCTCTGTAGTACCACTCACCCTCTGTAGTGTAAAATCGCACTTCAGTAAAGCTTCAACAAGCTGCTTATCACTACAGACAACAGAACAGTCGAAATATTTCTCAAGCGTATACACGCTATAATAACTAACCACAACATAACTCCAAGTGGTCCATGTAAACACAATCTAAACACGAAATCTTATGTATTTGTTTATTTGATAAGACCTTACGGTCGAAACTATAGTTATACCAGCGGCTCTGCCGGGCAAATACCACGAGATTTCCTTTCCCCCAACATGGGGCTCTACATTCTAACTCACTGAAACAAATACAAAAGTCCACCTCACACAGTAATGGACAAACATAGAAACATGCCTCCCTCGGACTCCTTCAGTCCAAATGCTCAAGGGGAGCTAGGTCAAAAACCATCCGACTGACTATGAGAAAGGCAACATCTCCATGTTGATTCCAAGTGACTTCTACGGAACCAACTGAATGAGAAAATACAAAATATAGTGGTCGGTTAGCAAAACAACTGTACATACACAAGCCTATCTTGTCAAACATTCTGACAACGATAAAATAGTATGAATGATAGACTTCATACCGGTACCTATCAAACTCTTTCAAATATGATAGGTGAGCTGTTCAAATTATGAATAAGCGAAGCTCTTCTATAAAACAGCCAAACGCTACTCTTACGCAATCAAGCTCGTCGACAAAGCAGCCAAGCTCCTCGATAAAGCAGCCAATAGTCGAATAAATAACCCTTAAATAAGGGTGCTGACATCTGATACAGCCTAATCTGTTCTTAATGGCAATAAAGGGTTATATAATCCCAATGAGTGGAAATCCACCCACATGATTTTTCAGCACAAATTGAGTGCAAATAAAGGGCACGAACTGACAAATAATAGCGCACACTGCACACTTGCTCTCAATCTATCGACAATATCCTTTGAAATGTCGACAATTAATTACTCAGGCAGTGTACTCAGCCTAATAGTTGGAAAGCACATTACCTCCAACACTACAGCACACACATGCCGATGAGCCTTTTGGTACGGCCATATTTAATACTGCGTGCCGACACTGATACGGCCTTACACGCTAAAAATAGGGCCAGATCATTTTATTGGAAACACTGACGGCCTCGGCGTCGTATCATGTAAAGCACATGCATTCAACAGTATAGCATGCAATTATAGATGGGCCTTAGAGCGAGGTCTAGGGGTGAATGGAGGAAACGGGTAGCTAAGCCATCCACCTTTGGTCCTCCACCAGTGCCATCGACCTTCACGCATACCAAATACTGATACGATCTCACGAATAAAACAGTGTACACGTAGTATATTCGAACTGCACCCAATTACTGAAACACATATTCTCACACGCAGCAGTTACTCAAAAACCACAAACAACACGCTGTATCATGCGCTAAATAAGTAATCCGTACCTAAGCTCAGCCTACAGCTGATGGAGCGCAATCCATTTTCATAAGCAGTGAAAAGTTATATAACTCCACGGGTGGAAGTCCACCCATATGAGTGTCCAAAACATGGACCACAATCTATAACAATTCTCTGCCCATATACTCAGCGTGCAGAGAGCCGTGACCGCATACTCTAAGAGTATTGGAGGGGTGCCACCCTCCCCACATACACACTATGTCTGACTCACCGAATGTCTCGCACTAAACGTGCAGTGGTAAACATGCAGCCACAAGACTAGCTCTTGAGACATTCTAACTCTCTCTTCGCAAAAAGTCATGTAACGGACTCCCACAACTGCCTGTAAGCATGCCTTTGTTTCTGCCTCCCCCGTTTCAATCATGATTCTGGGCTTTTGGGCCCCTTTTTGGAGGACTTACGTTTACCGATGAGGATTTGATGCTTGCATTGAATCTGCCGTCGGGGGTTTGACCAGGCAAACAACAACCAGTGCACTGTGAGCCGCGACTCGCAGGTGGGAGCTCTCCCACGAGAGAGTACCATAAAACAGATCTCCACTGGTATCTGTAATTCTTAACGGTTCAGGGCACCGCCCTAGTAGACTGACATACCTGTATGCAGTTATCGGAAACACACGAATATCAGATGATCTTAATACCTAATGCAACATAATTTGGTCAGAGCTGTAGTGACTAACACAGCAATTTCACAAACATACCATTTTAAGCAGCAAGAATAGTATCGTCGACCATAGACTAGAAAAATAAACAACAATTGTTCTATATACTTAAACAATTGCGTAACCACACTGAATATAAGTTATCCCTACAAATAGAATAGCATTGAACTGTAGGATAACCCCCATAGAGTGGAAATCCACCCATATAGCTGTCCAACACACGGACCGAAATTTGGAACAATTTCAACTCGTGCACGAAATAATACTGGCAACTAGAGAGTCCAAGAAATAAACAAACAAAATCTCTCTCGTTGTTTTTTTCCATTTTTTATATATATATGGAAGTGGAGAAACACATAAATGGGACAAACACCCAAAACCTGGGCTACAAATTACAACTCAAACGTTTTATTTCCTTCTAATATAGAAGAGTTTACACATCGTCAAGTTTCCAAATTAGGGCATGTAAACTGGTTCCTAAATGTCATTACTCCAATCGTAACACAATCGAACCGATAACCAGTCACATGACTATGAAATCAAGCTAACCTTAACCAGCCAATCAGCGTACAGAACTCATTCACGTGGTACTAACTGACAGAGGAAGAAAGAAGAAGAAACATCTCCCTGTCGCCATTTTGATTGTTAAAACAACACGCTTTCCATCACTGCTAACTGATAGACTGATTGCACAGAATCATCAAATATCTCGCTAATTCATTATAATTGGCTTATTAATAGACAGGTGTCGCTTCGTTTTATATCTCCACGTGCTTACATTCATGATTTTATAACGGATCTTTCTTTTAAGTGTAAGTTTATCCTACCCACTTTGATTTTAGAAAATCAACTTCTCGAGTCTGTTTTCTATGATTACAAATCCTCTGCTTTTAGCACGAGGTGACTTCCACGTATTGCGCGAGACGATTCCTCCACAACTAATGTGCGAGATGAGATTCATCCGCAACTACAGTGCGAAACGATTCCTCCACAACCATTGTGCGAGATGAAATTTAGAAAACAGTACCTCGACATAATTCCAGGGTACCCACCCGATACAAATCCTCTGCTTTTAGCACGAGGTGACTTCCACGTATTGCGTGAGACGATTCCTCCACAACTAATGTGCGAGTTGAGATTCCTCCGCAACTACTGTGCGAAACGATTCCTCCACAACCATTGTGCGAGATGAACTTTAGAAAACAATACCTCAAAATAATTCCGGGGTACCCACCCGAGTACTAATAGCTGATAAAACCATACCTACATCAGCCTTGCACGTAGTGTAAACAAAACCTACGGCTTATACCAACTTCTCTACATGCTGATAACAGCTGTTTGAACGATCCACTGTACGTGACAATTTCACAAGCTGATCTAATCATATCAGTTATATACGTAGCGTAGCCTCAAAGTCTACATAATACACCATTCTTAACACACTGATACCAGTCGTGTACACGGTCTTCTTAGAGACTGAATTGATTAGCAGAGTAAAAGCACAAGGCTATTCTCTTCTATAAACATAATGACTGAGTGAGCCTAATCCACGCTCTGTAGTACCACTCACCCTCTGTAGTGTAAAATCGCACTTCAGTAAAGCTTCAACAAGCTGCTTGTCACTACAGACAACAGAACAGTCGAAATATTTCTCAAGCGTATACACGCTATAATAACTAACCACAACATAACTCCAAGTGGTCCATGTAAACACAATCTAAACACGAAATCTTATGTATTTGTTTATTTGATAAGACCTTACGGTCGAAACTATAGTTATACCAGCGGCTCTGCCGGGCAAATACCACGAGATTTCCTTTCCCCCAACATGGGGCTCTACATTCTAACTCACTGAAACAAATACAAAAGTCCACCTCACACAGTAATGGACAAACATAGAAACATGCCTCCCCCGGACTCCTTCAGTCCAAATGCTCAAGGGGAGCTAGGTCAAAAACCATCCGACTGACTATGAGAAAGGCAACATCTCCATGTTGATTCCAAGTGACTTCTACGGAACCAACTGAATGAGAAAATACAAAATATAGTGGTCGGTTAGCAAAACACAACTGTACATACACAAGCCTATCTTGTCAAACATTCTGACAACGATAAAATAGTATGAATGATAGACTTCATACCGGTACCTATCAAACTCTTTCAAATATGATAGGTGAGCTGTTCAAATTATGAATAAGCGAAGCTCTTCTATAAAACAGCCAAACGCTACTCTTACGCAATCAAGCTCGTCGACAAAGCAGCCAAGCTCCTCGATAAAGCAGCCAATAGTCGAATAAATAACCCTTAAATAAGGGTGCTGACATCTGATACAGCCTAATCTGTTCTTAATGGCAATAAAGGGTTATATAATCCCAATGAGTGGAAATCCACCCACATGATTTTTCAGCACAAATTGAGTGCAAATAAAGGGCACGAACTGACAAATAATAGCGCACACTGCACACTTGCTCTCAATCTATCGACAATATCCTTTGAAATGTCGACAATTAATTACTCAGGCAGTGTACTCAGCCTAATAGTTGGAAAGCACATTACCTCCAACACTACAGCACACACATGCCGATGAGCCTTTTGGTACGGCCATATTTAATACTGCGTGCCGACACTGATACGGCCTTACACGCTAAAAATAGGGCCAGATCATTTTATTGGAAACACTGACGGCCTCGGCGTCGTATCATGTAAAGCACATGCATTCAACAGTATAGCATGCAATTATAGATGGGCCTTAGAGCGAGGTCTAGGGGTGAATGGAGGAAACGGGTAGCTAAGCCATCCACCTTTGGTCCTCCACCAGTACCATCGACCTTCACGCATACCAAATACTGATACGATCTCACGAATAAAACAGTGTACACGTAGTTTATTCGAACTGCACCCAATTACTGAAACACGTATTCTCACACGCAGCAGTTACTCAAAAACCACAAACAACACGCTGTATCATGCGCTAAATAAGTAATCCGTACCTAAGCTCAGCCTACAGCTGATGGAGCGCAATCCATTTTCATAAGCAGTGAAAAGTTATATAACTCCACGGGTGGAAGTCCACCCATATGAGTGTCCAAAACATGGACCACAATCTATAACAATTCTCTGCCCATATACTCAGCGTGCAGAGAGCCGTGACCGCATACTCTAAGAGTATTGGAGGGGTGCCACCCTCCCCACATACACACTATGTCTGACTCACCGAATGTCTCGCACTAAACGTGCAGTGGTAAACATGCAGCCACAAGACTAGCTCTTGAGACATTCTAACTCTCTCTTCGCAAAAAGTCATGTAACGGACTCCCACAACTGCCTGTAAGCATGCCTTTGTTTCTGCCTCCCCCGTTTCAATCATGATTCTGGGCTTTTGGGCCCCTTTTTGGAGGACTTACGTTTACCGATGAGGATTTGATGCTTGCATTGAATCTGCCGTCGGGGGTTTGACCAGGCAAACAACAACCAGTGCACAGTGAGCCGCGACTCGCAGGTGGGAGCTCTCCCACGAGAGAGTACCATAAAACAGATCTCCACTGGTATCTGTAATTCTTAACGGTTCAGGGCACCGCCCTAGTAGACTGACATACCTGTATGCAGTTATCGGAAACACACGAATATCAGATGATCTTAATACCTAATGCAACATAATTTGGTCAGAGCTGTAGTGACTAACACAGCAATTTCACAAACATACCATTTTAAGCAGCAAGAATAGTATCGTCGACCATAGACTAGAAAAATAAACAACAATTGTTCTATATACTTAAACAATTGCGTAACCACACTGAATATAAGTTATCCCTACAAATAGAATAGCATTGAACTGTAGGATAACCCCCATAGAGTGGAAATCCACCCATATAGCTGTCCAACACACGGACCGAAATTTGGAACAATTTCAACTCGTGCACGAAATAATACTGGCAACTAGAGAGTCCAAGAAATAAACAAACAAAATCTCTCTCGTTGTTTTTTTCCATTTTTTATATATATATGGAAGTGGAGAAACACATAAATGGGACAAACACCCAAAACCTGGGCTACAAATTACAACTCAAACGTTTTATTTCCTTCTAATATAGAAGAGTTTACACATCGTCAAGTTTCCAAATTAGGGCATGTAAACTGGTTCCTAAATGTCATTACTCCAATCGTAACACAATCGAACCGATAACCAGTCACATGACTATGAAATCAAGCTAACCTTAACCAGCCAATCAGCGTACAGAACTCATTCACGTGGTACTAACTGACAGAGGAAGAAAGAAGAAGAAACATCTCCCTGTCGCCATTTTGATTGTTAAAACAACACGCTTTCCATCACTGCTAACTGATAGACTGATTACACAGAATCATCAAATATCTCGCTAATTCATTATAATTGGCTTATTAATAGACAGGTGTCGCTTCGTTTTATATCTCCACGTGCTTACATTCATGATTTTATAACGGATCTTTCTTTTAAGTGTAAGTTTATCCTACCCACTTTGATTTTAGAAAATCAACTTCTCGAGTCTGTTTTCTATGATTACAAATCCTCTGCTTTTAGCACGAGGTGACTTCCACGTATTGCGCGAGACGATTCCTCCACAACTAATGTGCGAGATGAGATTCATCCGCAACTACAGTGCGAAACGATTCCTCCACAACCATTGTGCGAGATGAAATTTAGAAAACAGTACCTCGACATAATTCCAGGGTACCCACCCGATACAAATCCTCTGCTTTTAGCACGAGGTGACTTCCACGTATTGCGTGAGACGATTCCTCCACAACTAATGTGCGAGTTGAGATTCCTCCGCAACTACTGTGCGAAACGATTCCTCCACAACCATTGTGCGAGATGAACTTTAGAAAACAATACCTCAAAATAATTCCGGGGTACCCACCCGAGTACTAATAGCTGATAAAACCATACCTACATCAGCCTTGCACGTAGTGTAAACAAAACCTACGGCTTATACCAACTTCTCTACATGCTGATAACAGCTGTTTGAACGATCCACTGTACGTGACAATTTCACAAGCTGATCTAATCATATCAGTTATATACGTAGCGTAGCCTCAAAGTCTACATAATACACCATTCTTAACACACTGATACCAGTCGTGTACACGGTCTTCTTAGAGACTGAATTGATTAGCAGAGTAAAAGCACAAGGCTATTCTCTTCTATAAACATAATGACTGAGTGAGCCTAATCCACGCTCTGTAGTACCACTCACCCTCTGTAGTGTAAAATCGCACTTCAGTAAAGCTTCAACAAGCTGCTTGTCACTACAGACAACAGAACAGTCGAAATATTTCTCAAGCGTATACACGCTATAATAACTAACCACAACATAACTCCAAGTGGTCCATGTAAACACAATCTAAACACGAAATCTTATGTATTTGTTTATTTGATAAGACCTTACGGTCGAAACTATAGTTATACCAGCGGCTCTGCCGGGCAAATACCACGAGATTTCCTTTCCCCCAACATGGGGCTCTACATTCTAACTCACTGAAACAAATACAAAAGTCCACCTCACACAGTAATGGACAAACATAGAAACATGCCTCCCCCGGACTCCTTCAGTCCAAATGCTCAAGGGGAGCTAGGTCAAAAACCATCCGACTGACTATGAGAAAGGCAACATCTCCATGTTGATTCCAAGTGACTTCTACGGAACCAACTGAATGAGAAAATACAAAATATAGTGGTCGGTTAGCAAAACACAACTGTACATACACAAGCCTATCTTGTCAAACATTCTGACAACGATAAAATAGTATGAATGATAGACTTCATACCGGTACCTATCAAACTCTTTCAAATATGATAGGTGAGCTGTTCAAATTATGAATAAGCGAAGCTCTTCTATAAAACAGCCAAACGCTACTCTTACGCAATCAAGCTCGTCGACAAAGCAGCCAAGCTCCTCGATAAAGCAGCCAATAGTCGAATAAATAACCCTTAAATAAGGGTGCTGACATCTGATACAGCCTAATCTGTTCTTAATGGCAATAAAGGGTTATATAATCCCAATGAGTGGAAATCCACCCACATGATTTTTCAGCACAAATTGAGTGCAAATAAAGGGCACGAACTGACAAATAATAGCGCACACTGCACACTTGCTCTCAATCTATCGACAATATCCTTTGAAATGTCGACAATTAATTACTCAGGCAGTGTACTCAGCCTAATAGTTGGAAAGCACATTACCTCCAACACTACAGCACACACATGCCGATGAGCCTTTTGGTACGGCCATATTTAATACTGCGTGCCGACACTGATACGGCCTTACACGCTAAAAATAGGGCCAGATCATTTTATTGGAAACACTGACGGCCTCGGCGTCGTATCATGTAAAGCACATGCATTCAACAGTATAGCATGCAATTATAGATGGGCCTTAGAGCGAGGTCTAGGGGTGAATGGAGGAAACGGGTAGCTAAGCCATCCACCTTTGGTCCTCCACCAGTGCCATCGACCTTCACGCATACCAAATACTGATACGATCTCACGAATAAAACAGTGTACACGTAGTATATTCGAACTGCACCCAATTACTGAACCACATATTCTCACACGCAGCAGTTACTCAAAAACCACAAACAACACGCTGTATCATGCGCTAAATAAGTAATCCGTACCTAAGCTCAGCCTACAGCTGATGGAGCGCAATCCATTTTCATAAGCAGTGAAAAGTTATATAACTCCACGGGTGGAAGTCCACCCATATGAGTGTCCAAAACATGGACCACAATCTATAACAATTCTCTGCCCATATACTCAGCGTGCAGAGAGCCGTGACCGCATACTCTAAGAGTATTGGAGGGGTGCCACCCTCCCCACATACACACTATGTCTGACTCACCGAATGTCTCGCACTAAACGTGCAGTGGTAAACATGCAGCCACAAGACTAGCTCTTGAGACATTCTAACTCTCTCTTCGCAAAAAGTCATGTAACGGACTCCCACAACTGCCTGTAAGCATGCCTTTGTTTCTGCCTCCCCCGTTTCAATCATGATTCTGGGCTTTTGGGCCCCTTTTTGGAGGACTTACGTTTACCGATGAGGATTTGATGCTTGCATTGAATCTGCCGTCGGGGGTTTGACCAGGCAAACAACAACCAGTGCACTGTGAGCCGCGACTCGCAGGTGGGAGCTCTCCCACGAGAGAGTACCATAAAACAGATCTCCACTGGTATCTGTAATTCTTAACGGTTCAGGGCACCGCCCTAGTAGACTGACATACCTGTATGCAGTTATCGGAAACACACGAATATCAGATGATCTTAATACCTAATGCAACATAATTTGGTCAGAGCTGTAGTGACTAACACAGCAATTTCACAAACATACCATTTTAAGCAGCAAGAATAGTATCGTCGACCATAGACTAGAAAAATAAACAACAATTGTTCTATATACTTAAACAATTGCGTAACCACACTGAATATAAGTTATCCCTACAAATAGAATAGCATTGAACTGTAGGATAACCCCCATAGAGTGGAAATCCACCCATATAGCTGTCCAACACACGGACCGAAATTTGGAACAATTTCAACTCGTGCACGAAATAATACTGGCAACTAGAGAGTCCAAGAAATAAACAAACAAAATCTCTCTCGTTGTTTTTTTCCATTTTTTATATATATATGGAAGTGGAGAAACACATAAATGGGACAAACACCCAAAACCTGGGCTACAAATTACAACTCAAACGTTTTATTTCCTTCTAATATAGAAGAGTTTACACATCGTCAAGTTTCCAAATTAGGGCATGTAAACTGGTTCCTAAATGTCATTACTCCAATCGTAACACAATCGAACCGATAACCAGTCACATGACTATGAAATCAAGCTAACCTTAACCAGCCAATCAGCGTACAGAACTCATTCACGTGGTACTAACTGACAGAGGAAGAAAGAAGAAGAAACATCTCCCTGTCGCCATTTTGATTGTTAAAACAACACGCTTTCCATCACTGCTAACTGATAGACTGATTACACAGAATCATCAAATATCTCGCTAATTCATTATAATTGGCTTATTAATAGACAGGTGTCGCTTCGTTTTATATCTCCACGTGCTTACATTCATGATTTTATAACGGATCTTTCTTTTAAGTGTAAGTTTATCCTACCCACTTTGATTTTAGAAAATCAACTTCTCGAGTCTGTTTTCTATGATTACAAATCCTCTGCTTTTAGCACGAGGTGACTTCCACGTATTGCGCGAGACGATTCCTCCACAACTAATGTGCGAGATGAGATTCATCCGCAACTACAGTGCGAAACGATTCCTCCACAACCATTGTGCGAGATGAAATTTAGAAAACAGTACCTCGACATAATTCCAGGGTACCCACCCGATACAAATCCTCTGCTTTTAGCACGAGGTGACTTCCACGTATTGCGTGAGACGATTCCTCCACAACTAATGTGCGAGTTGAGATTCCTCCGCAACTACTGTGCGAAACGATTCCTCCACAACCATTGTGCGAGATGAACTTTAGAAAACAATACCTCAAAATAATTCCGGGGTACCCACCCGAGTACTAATAGCTGATAAAACCATACCTACATCAGCCTTGCACGTAGTGTAAACAAAACCTACGGCTTATACCAACTTCTCTACATGCTGATAACAGCTGTTTGAACGATCCACTGTACGTGACAATTTCACAAGCTGATCTAATCATATCAGTTATATACGTAGCGTAGCCTCAAAGTCTACATAATACACCATTCTTAACACACTGATACCAGTCGTGTACACGGTCTTCTTAGAGACTGAATTGATTAGCAGAGTAAAAGCACAAGGCTATTCTCTTCTATAAACATAATGACTGAGTGAGCCTAATCCACGCTCTGTAGTACCACTCACCCTCTGTAGTGTAAAATCGCACTTCAGTAAAGCTTCAACAAGCTGCTTGTCACTACAGACAACAGAACAGTCGAAATATTTCTCAAGCGTATACACGCTATAATAACTAACCACAACATAACTCCAAGTGGTCCATGTAAACACAATCTAAACACGAAATCTTATGTATTTGTTTATTTGATAAGACCTTACGGTCGAAACTATAGTTATACCAGCGGCTCTGCCGGGCAAATACCACGAGATTTCCTTTCCCCCAACATGGGGCTCTACATTCTAACTCACTGAAACAAATACAAAAGTCCACCTCACACAGTAATGGACAAACATAGAAACATGCCTCCCCCGGACTCCTTCAGTCCAAATGCTCAAGGGGAGCTAGGTCAAAAACCATCCGACTGACTATGAGAAAGGCAACATCTCCATGTTGATTCCAAGTGACTTCTACGGAACCAACTGAATGAGAAAATACAAAATATAGTGGTCGGTTAGCAAAACACAACTGTACATACACAAGCCTATCTTGTCAAACATTCTGACAACGATAAAATAGTATGAATGATAGACTTCATACCGGTACCTATCAAACTCTTTCAAATATGATAGGTGAGCTGTTCAAATTATGAATAAGCGAAGCTCTTCTATAAAACAGCCAAACGCTACTCTTACGCAATCAAGCTCGTCGACAAAGCAGCCAAGCTCCTCGATAAAGCAGCCAATAGTCGAATAAATAACCCTTAAATAAGGGTGCTGACATCTGATACAGCCTAATCTGTTCTTAATGGCAATAAAGGGTTATATAATCCCAATGAGTGGAAATCCACCCACATGATTTTTCAGCACAAATTGAGTGCAAATAAAGGGCACGAACTGACAAATAATAGCGCACACTGCACACTTGCTCTCAATCTATCGACAATATCCTTTGAAATGTCGACAATTAATTACTCAGGCAGTGTACTCAGCCTAATAGTTGGAAAGCACATTACCTCCAACACTACAGCACACACATGCCGATGAGCCTTTTGGTACGGCCATATTTAATACTGCGTGCCGACACTGATACGGCCTTACACGCTAAAAATAGGGCCAGATCATTTTATTGGAAACACTGACGGCCTCGGCGTCGTATCATGTAAAGCACATGCATTCAACAGTATAGCATGCAATTATAGATGGGCCTTAGAGCGAGGTCTAGGGGTGAATGGAGGAAACGGGTAGCTAAGCCATCCATCTTTGGTCCTCCACCAGTGCCATCGACCTTCACGCATACCAAATACTGATACGATCTCACGAATAAAACAGTGTACACGTAGTTTATTCGAACTGCACCCAATTACTGAAACACGTATTCTCACACGCAGCAGTTACTCAAAAACCACAAACAACACGCTGTATCATGCGCTAAATAAGTAATCCGTACCTAAGCTCAGCCTACAGCTGATGGCGCGCAATCCATTTTCATAAGCAGTGAAAAGTTATATAACTCCACGGGTGGAAGTCCACCCATATGAGTGTCCAAAACATGGACCACAATCTATAACAATTCTCTGCCCATATACTCAGCGTGCAGAGAGCCGTGACCGCATACTCTAAGAGTATTGGAGGGGTGCCACCCTCCCCACATACACACTATGTCTGACTCACCGAATGTCTCGCACTAAACGTGCAGTGGTAAACATGCAGCCACAAGACTACCTCTTGAGACATTCTAACTCTCTCTTCGCAAAAAGTCATGTAACGGACTCCCACAACTGCCTGTAAGCATGCCTTTGTTTCTGCCTCCCCCGTTTCAATCATGATTCTGGGCTTTTGGGCCCCTTTTTGGAGGACTTACGTTTACCGATGAGGATTTGATGCTTGCATTGAATCTGCCGTCGGGGGTTTGACCAGGCAAACAACAACCAGTGCACAGTGAGCCGCGACTCGCAGGTGGGAGCTCTCCCACGAGAGAGTACCATAAAACAGATCTCCACTGGTATCTGTAATTCTTAACGGTTCAGGGCACCGCCCTAGTAGACTGACATACCTGTATGCAGTTATCGGAAACACACGAATATCAGATGATCTTAATACCTAATGCAACATAATTTGGTCAGAGCTGTTGTGACTAACACAGCAATTTCACAAACATACCATTTTAAGCAGCAAGAATAGTATCGTCGACCATAGACTAGAAAAATAAACAACAATTGTTCTATATACTTAAACAATTGCGTAACCACACTGAATATAAGTTATCCCTACAAATAGAATAGCATTGAACTGTAGGATAACCCCCATAGAGTGGAAATCCACCCATATAGCTGTCCAACACACGGACCGAAATTTGGAACAATTTCAACTCGTGCACGAAATAATACTGGCAACTAGAGAGTCCAAGAAATAAACAAACAAAATCTCTCTCGTTGTTTTTTTCCATTTTTTATATATATATGGAAGTGGAGAAACACATAAATGGGACAAACACCCAAAACCTGGGCTACAAATTACAACTCAAACGTTTTATTTCCTTCTAATATAGAAGAGTTTACACATCGTCAAGTTTCCAAATTAGGGCATGTAAACTGGTTCCTAAATGTCATTACTCCAATCGTAACACAATCGAACCGATAACCAGTCACATGACTATGAAATCAAGCTAACCTTAACCAGCCAATCAGCGTACAGAACTCATTCACGTGGTACTAACTGACAGAGGAAGAAAGAAGAAGAAACATCTCCCTGTCGCCATTTTGATTGTTAAAACAACACGCTTTCCATCACTGCTAACTGATAGACTGATTGCACAGAATCATCAAATATCTCGCTAATTCATTATAATTGGCTTATTAATAGACAGGTGTCGCTTCGTTTTATATCTCCACGTGCTTACATTCATGATTTTATAACGGATCTTTCTTTTAAGTGTAAGTTTATCCTACCCACTTTGATTTTAGAAAATCAACTTCTCGAGTCTGTTTTCTATGATTACAAATCCTCTGCTTTTAGCACGAGGTGACTTCCACGTATTGCGCGAGACGATTCCTCCACAACTAATGTGCGAGATGAGATTCATCCGCAACTACAGTGCGAAACGATTCCTCCACAACCATTGTGCGAGATGAAATTTAGAAAACAGTACCTCGACATAATTCCAGGGTACCCACCCGATACAAATCCTCTGCTTTTAGCACGAGGTGACTTCCACGTATTGCGTGAGACGATTCCTCCACAACTAATGTGCGAGTTGAGATTCCTCCGCAACTACTGTGCGAAACGATTCCTCCACAACCATTGTGCGAGATGAACTTTAGAAAACAATACCTCAAAATAATTCCGGGGTACCCACCCGAGTACTAATAGCTGATAAAACCATACCTACATCAGCCTTGCACGTAGTGTAAACAAAACCTACGGCTTATACCAACTTCTCTACATGCTGATAACAGCTGTTTGAACGATCCACTGTACGTGACAATTTCACAAGCTGATCTAATCATATCAGTTATATACGTAGCGTAGCCTCAAAGTCTACATAATACACCATTCTTAACACACTGATACCAGTCGTGTACACGGTCTTCTTAGAGACTGAATTGATTAGCAGAGTAAAAGCACAAGGCTATTCTCTTCTATAAACATAATGACTGAGTGAGCCTAATCCACGCTCTGTAGTACCACTCACCCTCTGTAGTGTAAAATCGCACTTCAGTAAAGCTTCAACAAGCTGCTTGTCACTACAGACAACAGAACAGTCGAAATATTTCTCAAGCGTATACACGCTATAATAACTAACCACAACATAACTCCAAGTGGTCCATGTAAACACAATCTAAACACGAAATCTTATGTATTTGTTTATTTGATAAGACCTTACGGTCGAAACTATAGTTATACCAGCGGCTCTGCCGGGCAAATACCACGAGATTTCCTTTCCCCCAACATGGGGCTCTACATTCTAACTCACTGAAACAAATACAAAAGTCCACCTCACACAGTAATGGACAAACATAGAAACATGCCTCCCCCGGACTCCTTCAGTCCAAATGCTCAAGGGGAGCTAGGTCAAAAACCATCCGACTGACTATGAGAAAGGCAACATCTCCATGTTGATTCCAAGTGACTTCTACGGAACCAACTGAATGAGAAAATACAAAATATAGTGGTCGGTTAGCAAAACACAACTGTACATACACAAGCCTATCTTGTCAAACATTCTGACAACGATAAATAGTATGAATGATAGACTTCATACCGGTACCTATCAAACTCTTTCAAATATGATAGGTGAGCTGTTCAAATTATGAATAAGCGAAGCTCTTCTATAAAACAGCCAAACGCTACTCTTACGCAATCAAGCTCGTCGACAAAGCAGCCAAGCTCCTCGATAAAGCAGCCAATAGTCGAATAAATAACCCTTAAATAAGGGTGCTGACATCTGATACAGCCTAATCTGTTCTTAATGGCAATAAAGGGTTATATAATCCCAATGAGTGGAAATCCACCCACATGATTTTTCAGCACAAATTGAGTGCAAATAAAGGGCACGAACTGACAAATAATAGCGCACACTGCACACTTGCTCTCAATCTATCGACAATATCCTTTGAAATGTCGACAATTAATTACTCAGGCAGTGTACTCAGCCTAATAGTTGGAAAGCACATTACCTCCAACACTACAGCACACACATGCCGATGAGCCTTTTGGTACGGCCATATTTAATACTGCGTGCCGACACTGATACGGCCTTACACGCTAAAAATAGGGCCAGATCATTTTATTGGAAACACTGACGGCCTCGGCGTCGTATCATGTAAAGCACATGCATTCAACAGTATAGCATGCAATTATAGATGGGCCTTAGAGCGAGGTCTAGGGGTGAATGGAGGAAACGGGTAGCTAAGCCATCCACCTTTGGTCCTCCACCAGTGCCATCGACCTTCACGCATACCAAATACTGCTACGATCTCACGAATAAAACAGTGTACACGTAGTATATTCGAACTGCACCCAATTACTGAAACACGTATTCTCACACGCAGCAGTTACTCAAAAACCACAAACAACACGCTGTATCATGCGCTAAATAAGTAATCCGTACCTAAGCTCAGCCTACAGCTGATGGCGCGCAATCCATTTTCATAAGCAGTGAAAAGTTATATAACTCCACGGGTGGAAGTCCACCCATATGAGTGTCCAAAACATGGACCACAATCTATAACAATTCTCTGCCCATATACTCAGCGTGCAGAGAGCCGTGACCGCATACTCTAAGAGTATTGGAGGGGTGCCACCCTCCCCACATACACACTATGTCTGACTCACCGAATGTCTCGCACTAAACGTGCAGTGGTAAACATGCAGCCACAAGACTAGCTCTTGAGACATTCTAACTCTCTCTTCGCAAAAAGTCATGTAACGGACTCCCACAACTGCCTGTAAGCATGCCTTTGTTTCTGCCTCCCCCGTTTCAATCATGATTCTGGGCTTTTGGGCCCCTTTTTGGAGGACTTACGTTTACCGATGAGGATTTGATGCTTGCATTGAATCTGCCGTCGGGGGTTTGACCAGGCAAACAACAACCAGTGCACTGTGAGCCGCGACTCGCAGGTGGGAGCTCTCCCACGAGAGAGTACCATAAAACAGATCTCCACTGGTATCTGTAATTCTTAACGGTTCAGGGCACCGCCCTAGTAGACTGACATACCTGTATGCAGTTATCGGAAACACACGAATATCAGATGATCTTAATACCTAATGCAACATAATTTGGTCAGAGCTGTAGTGACTAACACAGCAATTTCACAAACATACCATTTTAAGCAGCAAGAATAGTATCGTCGACCATAGACTAGAAAAATAAACAACAATTGTTCTATATACTTAAACAATTGCGTAACCACACTGAATATAAGTTATCCCTACAAATAGAATAGCATTGAACTGTAGGATAACCCCCATAGAGTGGAAATCCACCCATATAGCTGTCCAACACACGGACCGAAATTTGGAACAATTTCAACTCGTGCACGAAATAATACTGGCAACTAGAGAGTCCAAGAAATAAACAAACAAAATCTCTCTCGTTGTTTTTTTCCATTTTTATATATATATATGGAAGTGGAGAAACACATAAATGGGACAAACACCCAAAACCTGGGCTACAAATTACAACTCAAACGTTTTATTTCCTTCTAATATAGAAGAGTTTACACATCGTCAAGTTTCCAAATTAGGGCATGTAAACTGGTTCCTAAATGTCATTACTCCAATCGTAACACAATCGAACCGATAACCAGTCACATGACTATGAAATCAAGCTAACCTTAACCAGCCAATCAGCGTACAGAACTCATTCACGTGGTACTAACTGACAGAGGAAGAAAGAAGAAGAAACATCTCCCTGTCGCCATTTTGATTGTTAAAACAACACGCTTTCCATCACTGCTAACTGATAGACTGATTACACAGAATCATCAAATATCTCGCTAATTCATTATAATTGGCTTATTAATAGACAGGTGTCGCTTCGTTTTATATCTCCACGTGCTTACATTCATGATTTTATAACGGATCTTTCTTTTAAGTGTAAGTTTATCCTACCCACTTTGATTTTAGAAAATCAACTTCTCGAGTCTGTTTTCTATGATTACAAATCCTCTGCTTTTAGCACGAGGTAACTTCCACGTATTGCGCGAGACGATTCCTCCACAACTAATGTGCGAGATGAGATTCATCCGCAACTACAGTGCGAAACGATTCCTCCACAACCATTGTGCGAGATGAAATTTAGAAAACAGTACCTCGACATAATTCCAGGGTACCCACCCGATACAAATCCTCTGCTTTTAGCACGAGGTGACTTCCACGTATTGCGTGAGACGATTCCTCCACAACTAATGTGCGAGTTGAGATTCCTCCGCAACTACTGTGCGAAACGATTCCTCCACAACCATTGTGCGAGATGAACTTTAGAAAACAATACCTCAAAATAATTCCGGGGTACCCACCCGAGTACTAATAGCTGATAAAACCATACCTACATCAGCCTTGCACGTAGTGTAAACAAAACCTACGGCTTATACCAACTTCTCTACATGCTGAAAACAGCTGTTTGAACGATCCACTGTACGTGACAATTTCACAAGCTGATCTAATCATATCAGTTATATACGTAGCGTAGCCTCAAAGTCTACATAATACACCATTCTTAACACACTGATACCAGTCGTGTACACGGTCTTCTTAGAGACTGAATTGATTAGCAGAGTAAAAGCACAAGGCTATTCTCTTCTATAAACATAATGACTGAGTGAGCCTAATCCACGCTCTGTAGTACCACTCACCCTCTGTAGTGTAAAATCGCACTTCAGTAAAGCTTCAACAAGCTGCTTGTCACTACAGACAACAGAACAGTCGAAATATTTCTCAAGCGTATACACGCTATAATAACTAACCACAACATAACTCCAAGTGGTCCATGTAAACACAATCTAAACACGAAATCTAATGTATTTGTTTATTTGATAAGACCTTACGGTCGAAACTATAGTTATACCAGCGGCTCTGCCGGGCAAATACCACGAGATTTCCTTTCCCCCAACATGGGGCTCTACATTCTAACTCACTGAAACAAATACAAAAGTCCACCTCACACAGTAATGGACAAACATAGAAACATGCCTCCCCCGGACTCCTTCAGTCCAAATGCTCAAGGGGAGCTAGGTCAAAAACCATCCGACTGACTATGAGAAAGGCAACATCTCCATGTTGATTCCAAGTGACTTCTACGGAACCAACTGAATGAGAAAATACAAAATATAGTGGTCGGATAGCAAAACACAACTGTACATACACAAGCCTATCTTGTCAAACATTCTGACAACGATAAAATAGTATGAATGATAGACTTCATACCGGTACCTATCAAACTCTTTCAAATATGATAGGTGAGCTGTTCAAATTATGAATAAGCGAAGCCCTTCTATAAAACAGCCAAACGCTACTCTTACGCAATCAAGCTCGTCGACAAAGCAGCCAAGCTCCTCGATAAAGCAGGCAATAGTCGAATAAATAACCCTTAAATAAGGGTGCTGACATCTGATACAGCCTAATCTGTTCTTAATGGCAATAAAGGGTTATATAATCCCAATGAGTGGAAATCCACCCACATGATTTTTCAGCACAAATTGAGTGCAAATAAAGGGCACGAACTGACAAATAATAGCGCACACTGCACACTTGCTCTCAATCTATCGACAATATCCTTTGAAATGTCGACAATTAATTACTCAGGCAGTGTACTCAGCCTAATAGTTGGAAAGCACATTACCTCCAACACTACAGCACACACATGCCGATGAGCCTTTTGGTACGGCCATATTTAATACTGCGTGCCGACACTGATACGGCCTTACACGCTAAAAATAGGGCCAGATCATTTTATTGGAAACACTGACGGCCTCGGCGTCGTATCATGTAAAGCACATGCATTCAACAGTATAGCATGCAATTATAGATGGGCCTTAGAGCGAGGTCTGGGGGTGAATGGAGGAAACGGGTAGCTAAGCCATCCACCTTTGGTCCTCCACCAGTGCCATCGACCTTCACGCATACCAAATACTGATACGATCTCACGAATAAAACAGTGTACACGTAGTATATTCGAACTGCACCCAATTACTGAAACACGTATTCTCACACGCAGCAGTTACTCAAAAACCACAAACAACACGCTGTATCATGCGCTAAATAAGTAATCCGTACCTAAGCTCAGCCTACAGCTGATGGAGCGCAATCCATTTTCATAAGCAGTGAAAAGTTATATAACTCCACGGGTGGAAGTCCACCCATATGAGTGTCGAAAACATGGACCACAATCTATAACAATTCTCTGCCCATATACTCAGCGTGCAGAGAGCCGTGACCGCATACTCTAAGAGTATTGGAGGGGTGCCACCCTCCCCACATACACACTATGTCTGACTCACCGAATGTCTCGCACTAAACGTGCAGTGGTAAACATGCAGCCACAAGACTAGCTCTTGAGACATTCTAACTCTCCCTTCGCAAAAAGTCATTTAACGGACTCCCACAACTGCCTGTAAGCATGCCTTTGTTTCTGCCTCCCCCGTTTCAATCATGATTCTGGGCTTTTGGGCCCCTTTTTGGAGGACTTACGTTTACCGATGAGGATTTGATGCTTGCATTGAATCTGCCGTCGGGGGTTTGACCAGGCAAACAACAACCAGTGCACTGTGAGCCGCGACTCGCAGGTGGGAGCTCTCCCACGAGAGAGTACCATAAAACAGATCTCCACTGGTATCTGTAATTCTTAACGGTTCAGGGCACCGCCCTAGTAGACTGACATACCTGTATGCAGTTATCGGAAACACACGAATATCAGATGATCTTAATACCTAATGCAACATAATTTGGTCAGAGCTGTAGTGACTAACACAGCAATTTCACAAACATACCATTTTAAGCAGCAAGAATAGTATCGTCGACCATAGACTAGAAAAATAAACAACAATTGTTCTATATACTTAAACAATTGCGTTACCACACTGAATATAAGTTATCCCTACAAATAGAATAGCATTGAACTGTAGGATAACCCCCATAGAGTGGAAATCCACCCATATAGCTGTCCAACACACGGACCGAAATTTGGAACAATTTCAACTCGTGCACGAAATAATACTGGCAACTAGAGAGTCCAAGAAATAAACAAACAAAATCTCTCTCGTTGTTTTTTTCCATTTTTTATATATATATGGAAGTGGAGAAACACATAAATGGGACAAACACCCAAAACCTGGGCTACAAATTACAACTCAAACGTTTTATTTCCTTCTAATATAGAAGAGTTTACACATCGTCAAGTTTCCAAATTAGGGCATGTAAACTGGTTCCTAAATGTCATTACTCCAATCGAACCGATAACCAGTCACATGACTATGAAATCAAGCTAACCTTAACCAGCCAATCAGCGTACAGAACTCATTCACGTGGTACTAACTGACAGAGGAAGAAAGAAGAAGAAACATCTCCCTGTCGCCATTTTGATTGTTAAAACAACACGCTTTCCATCACTGCTAACTGATAGACTGATTACACAGAATCATCAAATATCTCGCTAATTCATTATAATTGGCTTATTAATAGACAGGTGTCGCTTCGTTTTATATCTCCACGTGCTTACATTCATGATTTTATAACGGATCTTTCTTTTAAGTGTAAGTTTATCCTACCCACTTTGATTTTAGAAAATCAACTTCTCGAGTCTGTTTTCTATGATTACAAATCCTCTGCTTTTAGCACGAGGTGACTTCCACGTATTGCGCGAGACGATTCCTCCACAACTAATGTGCGAGATGAGATTCATCCGCAACTACAGTGCGAAACGATTCCTCCACAACCATTGTGCGAGATGAAATTTAGAAAACAGTACCTCGACATAATTCCAGGGTACCCACCCGATACAAATCCTCTGCTTTTAGCACGAGGTGACTTCCACGTATTGCGTGAGACGATTCCTCCACAACTAATGTGCGAGTTGAGATTCCTCCGCAACTACTGTGCGAAACGATTCCTCCACAACCATTGTGCGAGATGAACTTTAGAAAACAATACCTCAAAATAATTCCGGGGTACCCACCCGAGTACTAATAGCTGATAAAACCATACCTACATCAGCCTTGCACGTAGTGTAAACAAAACCTACGGCTTATACCAACTTCTCTACATGCTGATAACAGCTGTTTGAACGATCCACTGTACGTGACAATTTCACAAGCTGATCTAATCATATCAGTTATATACGTAGCGTAGCCTCAAAGTCTACATAATACACCATTCTTAACACACTGATACCAGTCGTGTACACGGTCTTCTTAGAGACTGAATTGATTAGCAGAGTAAAAGCACAAGGCTATTCTCTTCTATAAACATAATGACTGAGTGAGCCTAATCCACGCTCTGTAGTACCACTCACCCTCTGTAGTGTAAAATCGCACTTCAGTAAAGCTTCAACAAGCTGCTTGTCACTACAGACAACAGAACAGTCGAAATATTTCTCAAGCGTATACACGCTATAATAACTAACCACAACATAACTCCAAGTGGTCCATGTAAACACAATCTAAACACGAAATCTTATGTATTTGTTTATTTGATAAGACCTTACGGTCGAAACTATAGTTATACCAGCGGCTCTGCCGGGCAAATACCACGAGATTTCCTTTCCCCCAACATGGGGCTCTACATTCTAACTCACTGAAACAAATACAAAAGTCCACCTCACACAGTAATGGACAAACATAGAAACATGCCTCCCCCGGACTCCTTCAGTCCAAATGCTCAAGGGGAGCTAGGTCAAAAACCATCCGACTGACTATGAGAAAGGCAACATCTCCATGTTGATTCCAAGTGACTTCTACGGAACCAACTGAATGAGAAAATACAAAATATAGTGGTCGGTTAGCAAAACACAACTGTACATACACAAGCCTATCTTGTCAAACATTCTGACAACGATAAAATAGTATGAATGATAGACTTCATACCGGTACCTATCAAACTCTTTCAAATATGATAGGTGAGCTGTTCAAATTATGAATAAGCGAAGCTCTTCTATAAAACAGCCAAACGCTACTCTTACGCAATCAAGCTCGTCGACAAAGCAGCCAAGCTCCTCGATAAAGCAGCCAATAGTCGAATAAATAACCCTTAAATAAGGGTGCTGACATCTGATACAGCCTAATCTGTTCTTAATGGCAATAAAGGGTTATATAATCCCAATGAGTGGAAATCCACCCACATGATTTTTCAGCACAAATTGAGTGCAAATAAAGGGCACGAACTGACAAATAATAGCGCACACTACACACTTGCTCTCAATCTATCGACAATATCCTTTGAAATGTCGACAATTAATTACTCAGGCAGTGTACTCAGCCTAATAGTTGGAAAGCACATTACCTCCAACACTACAGCACACACATGCCGATGAGCCTTTTGGTACGGCCATATTTAATACTGCGTGCCGACACTGATACGGCCTTACACGCTAAAAATAGGGCCAGATCATTTTATTGGAAACACTGACGGCCTCGGCGTCGTATCATGTAAAGCACATGCATTCAACAGTATAGCATGCAATTATAGATGGGCCTTAGAGCGAGGTCTAGGGGTGAATGGAGGAAACGGGTAGCTAAGCCATCCACCTTTGGTCCTCCACCAGTGCCATCGACCTTCACGCATACCAAATACTGATACGATCTCACGAATAAAACAGTGTACACGTAGTTTATTCGAACTGCACCCAATTACTGAAACACGTATTCTCACACGCAGCAGTTACTCAAAAACCACAAACAACACGCTGTATCATGCGCTAAATAAGTAATCCGTACCTAAGCTCAGCCTACAGCTGATGGAGCGCAATCCATTTTCATAAGCAGTGAAAAGTTATATAACTCCACGGGTGGAAGTCCACCCATATGAGTGTCCAAAACATGGACCACAATCTATAACAATTCTCTGCCCATATACTCAGCGTGCAGAGAGCCGTGACCGCATACTCTAAGAGTATTGGAGGGGTGCCACCCTCCCCACATACACACTATGTCTGACTCACCGAATGTCTCGCACTAAACGTGCAGTGGTAAACATGCAGCCACAAGACTAGCTCTTGAGACATTCTAACTCTCTCTTCGCAAAAAGTCATGTAACGGACTCCCACAACTGCCTGTAAGCATGCCTTTGTTTCTGCCTCCCCCGTTTCAATCATGATTCTGGGCTTTTGGGCCCCTTTTTGGAGGACTTACGTTTACCGATGAGGATTTGATGCTTGCATTGAATCTGCCGTCGGGGGTTTGACCAGGCAAACAACAACCAGTGCACAGTGAGCCGCGACTCGCAGGTGGGAGCTCTCCCACGAGAGAGTACCATAAAACAGATCTCCACTGGTATCTGTAATTCTTAACGGTTCAGGGCACCGCCCTAGTAGACTGACATACCTGTATGCAGTTATCGGAAACACACGAATATCAGATGATCTTAATACCTAATGCAACATAATTTGGTCAGAGCTGTAGTGACTAACACAGCAATTTCACAAACATACCATTTTAAGCAGCAAGAATAGTGTCGTCGACCATAGACTAGAAAAATAAACAACAATTGTTCTATATACTTAAACAATTGCGTAACCACACTGAATATAAGTTATCCCTACAAATAGAATAGCATTGAACTGTAGGATAACCCCCATAGAGTGGAAATCCACCCATATAGCTGTCCAACACACGGACCGAAATTTGGAACAATTTCAACTCGTGCACGAAATAATACTGGCAACTAGAGAGTCCAAGAAATAAACAAACAAAATCTCTCTCGTTGTTTTTTTCCATTTTTTATATATATATGGAAGTGGAGAAACACATAAATGGGACAAACACCCAAAACCTGGGCTACAAATTACAACTCAAACGTTTTATTTCCTTCTAATATAGAAGAGTTTACACATCGTCAAGTTTCCAAATTAGGGCATGTAAACTGGTTCCTAAATGTCATTACTCCAATCGTAACACAATCGAACCGATAACCAGTCACATGACTATGAAATCAAGCTAACCTTAACCAGCCAATCAGCGTACAGAACTCATTCACGTGGTACTAACTGACAGAGGAAGAAAGAAGAAGAAACATCTCCCTGTCGCCATTTTGATTGTTAAAACAACACGCTTTCCATCACTGCTAACTGATAGACTGATTACACAGAATCATCAAATATCTCGCTAATTCATTATAATTGGCTTATTAATAGACAGGTGTCGCTTCGTTTTATATCTCCACGTGCTTACATTCATGATTTTATAACGGATCTTTCTTTTAAGTGTAAGTTTATCCTACCCACTTTGATTTTAGAAAATCAACTTCTCGAGTCTGTTTTCTATGATTACAAATCCTCTGCTTTTAGCACGAGGTGACTTCCACGTATTGCGCGAGACGATTCCTCCACAACTAATGTGCGAGATGAGATTCATCCGCAACTACAGTGCGAAACGATTCCTCCACAACCATTGTGCGAGATGAAATTTAGAAAACAGTACCTCGACATAATTCCAGGGTACCCACCCGATACAAATCCTCTGCTTTTAGCACGAGGTGACTTCCACGTATTGCGTGAGACGATTCCTCCACAACTAATGTGCGAGTTGAGATTCCTCCGCAACTACTGTGCGAAACGATTCCTCCACAACCATTGTGCGAGATGAACTTTAGAAAACAATACCTCAAAATAATTCCGGGGTACCCACCCGAGTACTAATAGCTGATAAAACCATACCTACATCAGCCTTGCACGTAGTGTAAACAAAACCTACGGCTTATACCAACTTCTCTACATGCTGATAACAGCTGTTTGAACGATCCACTGTACGTGACAATTTCACAAGCTGATCTAATCATATCAGTTATATACGTAGCGTAGCCTCAAAGTCTACATAATACACCATTCTTAACACACTGATACCAGTCGTGTACACGGTCTTCTTAGAGACTGAATTGATTAGCAGAGAGTAAAAGCACAAGGCTATTCTCTTCTATAAACATAATGACTGAGTGAGCCTAATCCAGGCTCTGTAGTACCATTCACCCTCTGTAGTGTAAAATCGCACTTCAGTAACGCTTCAACAAGCTGCTTGTCGCTACAGACAACAGTACAGTCGAAATGTTTCTCAAGCGCATACACGCTATAATAACTGACCACAACATAACTCCAAGTGGTCCATGAAAACACAATCTAAACACGAAATCTTATGTATTTGTTTATTTGATAAGACCTTACGGTCGAAACTATAGTTATACCAGCGGCTCCGCCGGGCAAATACCACGAGATTTCCTTTCCCCCAACATGGGGCTCTACATTCTAACTCACTGAAACAAATACAAAAGTCCACCTCACACAGTAATGGACAAACATAGAAACATGCCTCCCCCGGACTCCTTCAGTCCAAATGCTCAAGGGGACCTAGGTCAAAAACCATCCGACTGACTATGAGAAAGGCAACATCTTCATGTTGATTCCAAGTGACTTCTACGGAACCAACTGAATGAGAAAATACAAAATATAGTGGTCGGTTAGCAAAACACAACTGTATATACACAAGCCTATCTTGTCAAACATTCTGACAACGATAAAATAGTATGAATAATAGACTTCATACCGGTACCTATCAAACTCTTCCAAATATGATAGGTGAGCTGTTCAAATTATGAATAAGCGAAGCTCTTCTATAAAACAGCCAAACGCTACGCTTACGCAATCAAGCTCGTCGACAAAGCAGCCAAGCTCCTCGATAAAGCAGCCAATAGTCAAATAAATAACCCTTAAATAAGGGTGCTCACATCTGATACAGCCTAATCTGTTCTTAATGGCAATAAAGGGTTATATAATCCCAATGAGTGGAAATCCACCCACATGATTTTTCAGCACAAATTAAGTGCAAATAAAGGGCACGAACTGACAAATAATAGCGTACACTGCACACTTGCTCTCAATCTATCGACAATATCCTTTGAAATGTCGACAATTAATTACTCAGGCAGTGTACTCAGCCTAATAGTTGGAAAGCACATTATCTCCAACAATACAGCACACACATGCTGATGAGCCTTTTGGTACGGCCATATTAAATACTGCGCGCCGACACTGATACGGCCTTAAACGCTAAAAATAGGGCCAGATCATTTTATTGGAAACACTGACGGCCTCGGCGTCGTTTCATGTAAAGCACATGCATTTAACAGTATAGCATGCAATTATAGATGAGCCCTAGAGCGAGGTCTAGGGGTGAATGGAGGAAACGGGTAGCTAAGCCATCCACCTTTCGTCCTCCACCAGTGCCATCGACCTTCACGCATATCAAATACTGATACGATCTCACGAATAAAACAGTGTACACGTAGTTTATTCGAACTGCACCCAATTACTGAAACACGTATTCTCACACGCAGCAGTTACTCAAAAACCACAAACAACACGCTGTATCATGCGCTAAATAAGTAATCCGTACCTAAGCTCAGCCTACAGCTGATGGAGCGCAATCCATTTTCATAAGCAGTGAAAAGTTATATAACTCCACGGGTGGAAGTCCACCCATATGAGTGTCCAAAACATGGACCACAATCTATAACAATTCTCTGCCCATATACTCAGCGTGCAGAGAGCCGTGACCGCATACTCTAAGAGTATTGGAGGGGTGCCACCCTCCCCACATACACACTATGTCTGACTCACCGAATGTCTCGCACTAAACGTGCAGTGGTAAACATGCAGCCACAAGACTAGCTCTTGAGACATTCTAACTCTCTCTTCGCAAAAAGTCATGTAACGGACTCCCACAACTGCCTGTAAGCATGCCTTTGTTTCTGCCTCCCCCGTTTCAATCATGATTCTGGGCTTTTGGGCCCCTTTTTGGAGGACTTACGTTTACCGATGAGGATTTGATGCTTGCATTGAATCTGCCGTCGGGGGTTTGACCAGGCAAACAACAACCAGTGCACAGTGAGCCGCGACTCGCAGGTGGGAGCTCTCCCACGAGAGAGTACCATAAAACAGATCTCCACTGGTATCTGTAATTCTTAACGGTTCAGGGCACCGCCCTAGTAGACTGACATACCTGTATGCAGTTATCGGAAACACACGAATATCAGATGATCTTAATACCTAATGCAACATAATTTGGTCAGAGCTGTAGTGACTAACACAGCAATTTCACAAACATACCATTTTAAGCAGCAAGAATAGTGTCGTCGACCATAGACTAGAAAAATAAACAACAATTGTTCTATATACTTAAACAATTGCGTAACCACACTGAATATAAGTTATCCCTACAAATAGAATAGCATTGAACTGTAGGATAACCCCCATAGAGTGGAAATCCACCCATATAGCTGTCCAACACACGGACCGAAATTTGGAACAATTTCAACTCGTGCACGAAATAATACTGGCAACTAGAGAGTCCAAGAAATAAACAAACAAAATCTCTCTCGTTGTTTTTTTCCATTTTTTATATATATATGGAAGTGGAGAAACACATAAATGGGACAAACACCCAAAACCTGGGCTACAAATTACAACTCAAACGTTTTATTTCCTTCTAATATAGAAGAGTTTACACATCGTCAAGTTTCCAAATTAGGGCATGTAAACTGGTTCCTAAATGTCATTACTCCAATCGTAACACAATCGAACCGATAACCAGTCACATGACTATGAAATCAAGCTAACCTTAACCAGCCAATCAGCGTACAGAACTCATTCACGTGGTACTAACTGACAGAGGAAGAAAGAAGAAGAAACATCTCCCTGTCGCCATTTTGATTGTTAAAACAACACGCTTTCCATCACTGCTAACTGATAGACTGATTACACAGAATCATCAAATATCTCGCTAATTCATTATAATTGGCTTATTAATAGACAGGTGTCGCTTCGTTTTATATCTCCACGTGCTTACATTCATGATTTTATAACGGATCTTTCTTTTAAGTGTAAGTTTATCCTACCCACTTTGATTTTAGAAAATCAACTTCTCGAGTCTGTTTTCTATGATTACAAATCCTCTGCTTTTAGCACGAGGTGACTTCCACGTATTGCGCGAGACGATTCCTCCACAACTAATGTGCGAGATGAGATTCATCCGCAACTACAGTGCGAAACGATTCCTCCACAACCATTGTGCGAGATGAAATTTAGAAAACAGTACCTCGACATAATTCCAGGGTACCCACCCGATACAAATCCTCTGCTTTTAGCACGAGGTGACTTCCACGTATTGCGTGAGACGATTCCTCCACAACTAATGTGCGAGTTGAGATTCCTCCGCAACTACTGTGCGAAACGATTCCTCCACAACCATTGTGCGAGATGAACTTTAGAAAACAATACCTCAAAATAATTCCGGGGTACCCACCCGAGTACTAATAGCTGATAAAACCATACCTACATCAGCCTTGCACGTAGTGTAAACAAAACCTACGGCTTATACCAACTTCTCTACATGCTGATAACAGCTGTTTGAACGATCCACTGTACGTGACAATTTCACAAGCTGATCTAATCATATCAGTTATATACGTAGCGTAGCCTCAAAGTCTACATAATACACCATTCTTAACACACTGATACCAGTCGTGTACACGGTCTTCTTAGAGACTGAATTGATTAGCAGAGAGTAAAAGCACAAGGCTATTCTCTTCTATAAACATAATGACTGAGTGAGCCTAATCCAGGCTCTGTAGTACCATTCACCCTCTGTAGTGTAAAATCGCACTTCAGTAACGCTTCAACAAGCTGCTTGTCGCTACAGACAACAGTACAGTCGAAATGTTTCTCAAGCGCATACACGCTATAATAACTGACCACAACATAACTCCAAGTGGTCCATGAAAACACAATCTAAACACGAAATCTTATGTATTTGTTTATTTGATAAGACCTTACGGTCGAAACTATAGTTATACCAGCGGCTCCGCCGGGCAAATACCACGAGATTTCCTTTCCCCCAACATGGGGCTCTACATTCTAACTCACTGAAACAAATACAAAAGTCCACCTCACACAGTAATGGACAAACATAGAAACATGCCTCCCCCGGACTCCTTCAGTCCAAATGCTCAAGGGGACCTAGGTCAAAAACCATCCGACTGACTATGAGAAAGGCAACATCTTCATGTTGATTCCAAGTGACTTCTACGGAACCAACTGAATGAGAAAATACAAAATATAGTGGTCGGTTAGCAAAACACAACTGTATATACACAAGCCTATCTTGTCAAACATTCTGACAACGATAAAATAGTATGAATAATAGACTTCATACCGGTACCTATCAAACTCTTCCAAATATGATAGGTGAGCTGTTCAAATTATGAATAAGCGAAGCTCTTCTATAAAACAGCCAAACGCTACGCTTACGCAATCAAGCTCGTCGACAAAGCAGCCAAGCTCCTCGATAAAGCAGCCAATAGTCAAATAAATAACCCTTAAATAAGGGTGCTCACATCTGATACAGCCTAATCTGTTCTTAATGGCAATAAAGGGTTATATAATCCCAATGAGTGGAAATCCACCCACATGATTTTTCAGCACAAATTAAGTGCAAATAAAGGGCACGAACTGACAAATAATAGCGTACACTGCACACTTGCTCTCAATCTATCGACAATATCCTTTGAAATGTCGACAATTAATTACTCAGGCAGTGTACTCAGCCTAATAGTTGGAAAGCACATTATCTCCAACAATACAGCACACACATGCTGATGAGCCTTTTGGTACGGCCATATTAAATACTGCGCGCCGACACTGATACGGCCTTAAACGCTAAAAATAGGGCCAGATCATTTTATTGGAAACACTGACGGCCTCGGCGTCGTTTCATGTAAAGCACATGCATTTAACAGTATAGCATGCAATTATAGATGAGCCCTAGAGCGAGGTCTAGGGGTGAATGGAGGAAACGGGTAGCTAAGCCATCCACCTTTCGTCCTCCACCAGTGCCATCGACCTTCACGCATATCAAATACTGATACGATCTCACGAATAAAACAGTGTACACGTAGTTTATTCGAACTGCACCCAATTACTGAAACACGTATTCTCACACGCAGCAGTTACTCAAAAACCACAAACAACACGCTGTATCATGCGCTAAATAAGTAATCCGTACCTAAGCTCAGCCTACAGCTGATGGAGCGCAATCCATTTTCATAAGCAGTGAAAAGTTATATAACTCCACGGGTGGAAGTCCACCCATATGAGTGTCCAAAACATGGACCACAATCTATAACAATTCTCTGCCCATATACTCAGCGTGCAGAGAGCCGTGACCGCATACTCTAAGAGTATTGGAGGGGTGCCACCCTCCCCACATACACACTATGTCTGACTCACCGAATGTCTCGCACTAAACGTGCAGTGGTAAACATGCAGCCACAAGACTAGCTCTTGAGACATTCTAACTCTCTCTTCGCAAAAAGTCATGTAACGGACTCCCACAACTGCCTGTAAGCATGCCTTTGTTTCTGCCTCCCCCGTTTCAATCATGATTCTGGGCTTTTGGGCCCCTTTTTGGAGGACTTACGTTTACCGATGAGGATTTGATGCTTGCATTGAATCTGCCGTCGGGGGTTTGACCAGGCAAACAACAACCAGTGCACAGTGAGCCGCGACTCGCAGGTGGGAGCTCTCCCACGAGAGAGTACCATAAAACAGATCTCCACTGGTATCTGTAATTCTTAACGGTTCAGGGCACCGCCCTAGTAGACTGACATACCTGTATGCAGTTATCGGAAACACACGAATATCAGATGATCTTAATACCTAATGCAACATAATTTGGTCAGAGCTGTAGTGACTAACACAGCAATTTCACAAACATACCATTTTAAGCAGCAAGAATAGTGTCGTCGACCATAGACTAGAAAAATAAACAACAATTGTTCTATATACTTAAACAATTGCGTAACCACACTGAATATAAGTTATCCCTACAAATAGAATAGCATTGAACTGTAGGATAACCCCCATAGAGTGGAAATCCACCCATATAGCTGTCCAACACACGGACCGAAATTTGGAACAATTTCAACTCGTGCACGAAATAATACTGGCAACTAGAGAGTCCAAGAAATAAACAAACAAAATCTCTCTCGTTGTTTTTTTCCATTTTTTATATATATATGGAAGTGGAGAAACACATAAATGGGACAAACACCCAAAACCTGGGCTACAAATTACAACTCAAACGTTTTATTTCCTTCTAATATAGAAGAGTTTACACATCGTCAAGTTTCCAAATTAGGGCATGTAAACTGGTTCCTAAATGTCATTACTCCAATCGTAACACAATCGAACCGATAACCAGTCACATGACTATGAAATCAAGCTAACCTTAACCAGCCAATCAGCGTACAGAACTCATTCACGTGGTACTAACTGACAGAGGAAGAAAGAAGAAGAAACATCTCCCTGTCGCCATTTTGATTGTTAAAACAACACGCTTTCCATCACTGCTAACTGATAGACTGATTACACAGAATCATCAAATATCTCGCTAATTCATTATAATTGGCTTATTAATAGACAGGTGTCGCTTCGTTTTATATCTCCACGTGCTTACATTCATGATTTTATAACGGATCTTTCTTTTAAGTGTAAGTTTATCCTACCCACTTTGATTTTAGAAAATCAACTTCTCGAGTCTGTTTTCTATGATTACAAATCCTCTGCTTTTAGCACGAGGTGACTTCCACGTATTGCGCGAGACGATTCCTCCACAACTAATGTGCGAGATGAGATTCATCCGCAACTACAGTGCGAAACGATTCCTCCACAACCATTGTGCGAGATGAAATTTAGAAAACAGTACCTCGACATAATTCCAGGGTACCCACCCGATACAAATCCTCTGCTTTTAGCACGAGGTGACTTCCACGTATTGCGTGAGACGATTCCTCCACAACTAATGTGCGAGTTGAGATTCCTCCGCAACTACTGTGCGAAACGATTCCTCCACAACCATTGTGCGAGATGAACTTTAGAAAACAATACCTCAAAATAATTCCGGGGTACCCACCCGAGTACTAATAGCTGATAAAACCATACCTACATCAGCCTTGCACGTAGTGTAAACAAAACCTACGGCTTATACCAACTTCTCTACATGCTGATAACAGCTGTTTGAACGATCCACTGTACGTGACAATTTCACAAGCTGATCTAATCATATCAGTTATATACGTAGCGTAGCCTCAAAGTCTACATAATACACCATTCTTAACACACTGATACCAGTCGTGTACACGGTCTTCTTAGAGACTGAATTGATTAGCAGAGAGTAAAAGCACAAGGCTATTCTCTTCTATAAACATAATGACTGAGTGAGCCTAATCCAGGCTCTGTAGTACCATTCACCCTCTGTAGTGTAAAATCGCACTTCAGTAACGCTTCAACAAGCTGCTTGTCGCTACAGACAACAGTACAGTCGAAATGTTTCTCAAGCGCATACACGCTATAATAACTGACCACAACATAACTCCAAGTGGTCCATGAAAACACAATCTAAACACGAAATCTTATGTATTTGTTTATTTGATAAGACCTTACGGTCGAAACTATAGTTATACCAGCGGCTCCGCCGGGCAAATACCACGAGATTTCCTTTCCCCCAACATGGGGCTCTACATTCTAACTCACTGAAACAAATACAAAAGTCCACCTCACACAGTAATGGACAAACATAGAAACATGCCTCCCCCGGACTCCTTCAGTCCAAATGCTCAAGGGGACCTAGGTCAAAAACCATCCGACTGACTATGAGAAAGGCAACATCTTCATGTTGATTCCAAGTGACTTCTACGGAACCAACTGAATGAGAAAATACAAAATATAGTGGTCGGTTAGCAAAACACAACTGTATATACACAAGCCTATCTTGTCAAACATTCTGACAACGATAAAATAGTATGAATAATAGACTTCATACCGGTACCTATCAAACTCTTCCAAATATGATAGGTGAGCTGTTCAAATTATGAATAAGCGAAGCTCTTCTATAAAACAGCCAAACGCTACGCTTACGCAATCAAGCTCGTCGACAAAGCAGCCAAGCTCCTCGATAAAGCAGCCAATAGTCAAATAAATAACCCTTAAATAAGGGTGCTCACATCTGATACAGCCTAATCTGTTCTTAATGGCAATAAAGGGTTATATAATCCCAATGAGTGGAAATCCACCCACATGATTTTTCAGCACAAATTAAGTGCAAATAAAGGGCACGAACTGACAAATAATAGCGTACACTGCACACTTGCTCTCAATCTATCGACAATATCCTTTGAAATGTCGACAATTAATTACTCAGGCAGTGTACTCAGCCTAATAGTTGGAAAGCACATTATCTCCAACAATACAGCACACACATGCTGATGAGCCTTTTGGTACGGCCATATTAAATACTGCGCGCCGACACTGATACGGCCTTAAACGCTAAAAATAGGGCCAGATCATTTTATTGGAAACACTGACGGCCTCGGCGTCGTTTCATGTAAAGCACATGCATTTAACAGTATAGCATGCAATTATAGATGAGCCCTAGAGCGAGGTCTAGGGGTGAATGGAGGAAACGGGTAGCTAAGCCATCCACCTTTCGTCCTCCACCAGTGCCATCGACCTTCACGCATATCAAATACTGATACGATCTCACGAATAAAACAGTGTACACGTAGTTTATTCGAACTGCACCCAATTACTGAAACACGTATTCTCACACGCAGCAGTTACTCAAAAACCACAAACAACACGCTGTATCATGCGCTAAATAAGTAATCCGTACCTAAGCTCAGCCTACAGCTGATGGAGCGCAATCCATTTTCATAAGCAGTGAAAAGTTATATAACTCCACGGGTGGAAGTCCACCCATATGAGTGTCCAAAACATGGACCACAATCTATAACAATTCTCTGCCCATATACTCAGCGTGCAGAGAGCCGTGACCGCATACTCTAAGAGTATTGGAGGGGTGCCACCCTCCCCACATACACACTATGTCTGACTCACCGAATGTCTCGCACTAAACGTGCAGTGGTAAACATGCAGCCACAAGACTAGCTCTTGAGACATTCTAACTCTCTCTTCGCAAAAAGTCATGTAACGGACTCCCACAACTGCCTGTAAGCATGCCTTTGTTTCTGCCTCCCCCGTTTCAATCATGATTCTGGGCTTTTGGGCCCCTTTTTGGAGGACTTACGTTTACCGATGAGGATTTGATGCTTGCATTGAATCTGCCGTCGGGGGTTTGACCAGGCAAACAACAACCAGTGCACAGTGAGCCGCGACTCGCAGGTGGGAGCTCTCCCACGAGAGAGTACCATAAAACAGATCTCCACTGGTATCTGTAATTCTTAACGGTTCAGGGCACCGCCCTAGTAGACTGACATACCTGTATGCAGTTATCGGAAACACACGAATATCAGATGATCTTAATACCTAATGCAACATAATTTGGTCAGAGCTGTAGTGACTAACACAGCAATTTCACAAACATACAATTTTAAGCAGCAAGAATAGTATCGTCGACCATAGACTAGAAAAATAAACAACAATTGTTCTATATACTTAAACAATTGCGTAACCACACTGAATATAAGTTATCCCTACAAATAGAATAGCATTGAACTGTAGGATAACCCCCATAGAGTGGAAATCCACCCATATAGCTGTCCAACACACGGACCGAAATTTGGAACAATTTCAACTCGTGCACGAAATAATACTGGCAACTAGAGAGTCCAAGAAATAAACAAACAAAATCTCTCTCGTTGTTTTTTTCCATTTTTTATATATATATGGAAGTGGAGAAACACATAAATGGGACAAACACCCAAAACCTGGGCTACAAATTACAACTCAAACGTTTTATTTCCTTCTAATATAGAAGAGTTTACACATCGTCAAGTTTCCAAATTAGGGCATGTAAACTGGTTCCTAAATGTCATTACTCCAATCGTAACACAATCGAACCGATAACCAGTCACATGACTATGAAATCAAGCTAACCTTAACCAGCCAATCAGCGTACAGAACTCATTCACGTGGTACTAACTGACAGAGGAAGAAAGAAGAAGAAACATCTCCCTGTCGCCATTTTGATTGTTAAAACAACACGCTTTCCATCACTGCTAACTGATAGACTGATTACACAGAATCATCAAATATCTCGCTAATTCATTATAATTGGCTTATTAATAGACAGGTGTCGCTTCGTTTTATATCTCCACGTGCTTACATTCATGATTTTATAACGGATCTTTCTTTTAAGTGTAAGTTTATCCTACCCACTTTGATTTTAGAAAATCAACTTCTCGAGTCTGTTTTCTATGATTACAAATCCTCTGCTTTTAGCACGAGGTGACTTCCACGTATTGCGCGAGACGATTCCTCCACAACTAATGTGCGAGATGAGATTCATCCGCAACTACAGTGCGAAACGATTCCTCCACAACCATTGTGCGAGATGAAATTTAGAAAACAGTACCTCGACATAATTCCAGGGTACCCACCCGATACAAATCCTCTGCTTTTAGCACGAGGTGACTTCCACGTATTGCGTGAGACGATTCCTCCACAACTAATGTGCGAGTTGAGATTCCTCCGCAACTACTGTGCGAAACGATTCCTCCACAACCATTGTGCGAGATGAACTTTAGAAAACAATACCTCAAAATAATTCCGGGGTACCCACCCGAGTACTAATAGCTGATAAAACCATACCTACATCAGCCTTGCACGTAGTGTAAACAAAACCTACGGCTTATACCAACTTCTCTACATGCTGATAACAGCTGTTTGAACGATCCACTGTACGTGACAATTTCACAAGCTGATCTAATCATATCAGTTATATACGTAGCGTAGCCTCAAAGTCTACATAATACACCATTCTTAACACACTGATACCAGTCGTGTACACGGTCTTCTTAGAGACTGAATTGATTAGCAGAGAGTAAAAGCACAAGGCTATTCTCTTCTATAAACATAATGACTGAGTGAGCCTAATCCAGGCTCTGTAGTACCATTCACCCTCTGTAGTGTAAAATCGCACTTCAGTAACGCTTCAACAAGCTGCTTGTCGCTACAGACAACAGTACAGTCGAAATGTTTCTCAAGCGCATACACGCTATAATAACTGACCACAACATAACTCCAAGTGGTCCATGAAAACACAATCTAAACACGAAATCTTATGTATTTGTTTATTTGATAAGACCTTACGGTCGAAACTATAGTTATACCAGCGGCTCCGCCGGGCAAATACCACGAGATTTCCTTTCCCCCAACATGGGGCTCTACATTCTAACTCACTGAAACAAATACAAAAGTCCACCTCACACAGTAATGGACAAACATAGAAACATGCCTCCCCCGGACTCCTTCAGTCCAAATGCTCAAGGGGACCTAGGTCAAAAACCATCCGACTGACTATGAGAAAGGCAACATCTTCATGTTGATTCCAAGTGACTTCTACGGAACCAACTGAATGAGAAAATACAAAATATAGTGGTCGGTTAGCAAAACACAACTGTATATACACAAGCCTATCTTGTCAAACATTCTGACAACGATAAAATAGTATGAATAATAGACTTCATACCGGTACCTATCAAACTCTTCCAAATATGATAGGTGAGCTGTTCAAATTATGAATAAGCGAAGCTCTTCTATAAAACAGCCAAACGCTACGCTTACGCAATCAAGCTCGTCGACAAAGCAGCCAAGCTCCTCGATAAAGCAGCCAATAGTCAAATAAATAACCCTTAAATAAGGGTGCTCACATCTGATACAGCCTAATCTGTTCTTAATGGCAATAAAGGGTTATATAATCCCAATGAGTGGAAATCCACCCACATGATTTTTCAGCACAAATTAAGTGCAAATAAAGGGCACGAACTGACAAATAATAGCGTACACTGCACACTTGCTCTCAATCTATCGACAATATCCTTTGAAATGTCGACAATTAATTACTCAGGCAGTGTACTCAGCCTAATAGTTGGAAAGCACATTATCTCCAACAATACAGCACACACATGCTGATGAGCCTTTTGGTACGGCCATATTAAATACTGCGCGCCGACACTGATACGGCCTTAAACGCTAAAAATAGGGCCAGATCATTTTATTGGAAACACTGACGGCCTCGGCGTCGTTTCATGTAAAGCACATGCATTTAACAGTATAGCATGCAATTATAGATGAGCCCTAGAGCGAGGTCTAGGGGTGAATGGAGGAAACGGGTAGCTAAGCCATCCACCTTTCGTCCTCCACCAGTGCCATCGACCTTCACGCATATCAAATACTGATACGATCTCACGAATAAAACAGTGTACACGTAGTTTATTCGAACTGCACCCAATTACTGAAACACGTATTCTCACACGCAGCAGTTACTCAAAAACCACAAACAACACGCTGTATCATGCGCTAAATAAGTAATCCGTACCTAAGCTCAGCCTACAGCTGATGGAGCGCAATCCATTTTCATAAGCAGTGAAAAGTTATATAACTCCACGGGTGGAAGTCCACCCATATGAGTGTCCAAAACATGGACCACAATCTATAACAATTCTCTGCCCATATACTCAGCGTGCAGAGAGCCGTGACCGCATACTCTAAGAGTATTGGAGGGGTGCCACCCTCCCCACATACACACTATGTCTGACTCACCGAATGTCTCGCACTAAACGTGCAGTGGTAAACATGCAGCCACAAGACTAGCTCTTGAGACATTCTAACTCTCTCTTCGCAAAAAGTCATGTAACGGACTCCCACAACTGCCTGTAAGCATGCCTTTGTTTCTGCCTCCCCCGTTTCAATCATGATTCTGGGCTTTTGGGCCCCTTTTTGGAGGACTTACGTTTACCGATGAGGATTTGATGCTTGCATTGAATCTGCCGTCGGGGGTTTGACCAGGCAAACAACAACCAGTGCACAGTGAGCCGCGACTCGCAGGTGGGAGCTCTCCCACGAGAGAGTACCATAAAACAGATCTCCACTGGTATCTGTAATTCTTAACGGTTCAGGGCACCGCCCTAGTAGACTGACATACCTGTATGCAGTTATCGGAAACACACGAATATCAGATGATCTTAATACCTAATGCAACATAATTTGGTCAGAGCTGTAGTGACTAACACAGCAATTTCACAAACATACCATTTTAAGCAGCAAGAATAGTATCGTCGACCATAGACTAGAAAAATAAACAACAATTGTTCTATATACTTAAACAATTGCGTAACCACACTGAATATAAGTTATCCCTACAAATAGAATAGCATTGAACTGTAGGATAACCCCCATAGAGTGGAAATCCACCCATATAGCTGTCCAACACACGGACCGAAATTTGGAACAATTTCAACTCGTGCACGAAATAATACTGGCAACTAGAGAGTCCAAGAAATAAACAAACAAAATCTCTCTCGTTGTTTTTTTCCATTTTTTATATATATATGGAAGTGGAGAAACACATAAATGGGACAAACACCCAAAACCTGGGCTACAAATTACAACTCAAACGTTTTATTTCCTTCTAATATAGAAGAGTTTACACATCGTCAAGTTTCCAAATTAGGGCATGTAAACTGGTTCCTAAATGTCATTACTCCAATCGTAACACAATCGAACCGATAACCAGTCACATGACTATGAAATCAAGCTAACCTTAACCAGCCAATCAGCGTACAGAACTCATTCACGTGGTACTAACTGACAGAGGAAGAAAGAAGAAGAAACATCTCCCTGTCGCCATTTTGATTGTTAAAACAACACGCTTTCCATCACTGCTAACTGATAGACTGATTACACAGAATCATCAAATATCTCGCTAATTCATTATAATTGGCTTATTAATAGACAGGTGTCGCTTCGTTTTATATCTCCACGTGCTTACATTCATGATTTTTTAACGGATCTTTCTTTTAAGTGTAAGTTTATCCTACCCACTTTGATTTTAGAAAATCAACTTCTCGAGTCTGTTTTCTATGATTACAAATCCTCTGCTTTTAGCACGAGGTGACTTCCACGTATTGCGCGAGACGATTCCTCCACAACTAATGTGCGAGATGAGATTCATCCGCAACTACAGTGCGAAACGATTCCTCCACAACCATTGTGCGAGATGAAATTTAGAAAACAGTACCTCGACATAATTCCAGGGTACCCACCCGATACAAATCCTCTGCTTTTAGCACGAGGTGACTTCCACGTATTGCGTGAGACGATTCCTCCACAACTAATGTGCGAGTTGAGATTCCTCCGCAACTACTGTGCGAAACGATTCCTCCACAACCATTGTGCGAGATGAACTTTAGAAAACAATACCTCAAAATAATTCCGGGGTACCCACCCGAGTACTAATAGCTGATAAAACCATACCTACATCAGCCTTGCACGTAGTGTAAACAAAACCTACGGCTTATACCAACTTCTCTACATGCTGATAACAGCTGTTTGAACGATCCACTGTACGTGACAATTTCACAAGCTGATCTAATCATATCAGTTATATACGTAGCGTAGCCTCAAAGTCTACATAATACACCATTCTTAACACACTGATACCAGTCGTGTACACGGTCTTCTTAGAGACTGAATTGATTAGCAGAGAGTAAAAGCACAAGGCTATTCTCTTCTATAAACATAATGACTGAGTGAGCCTAATCCAGGCTCTGTAGTACCATTCACCCTCTGTAGTGTAAAATCGCACTTCAGTAACGCTTCAACAAGCTGCTTGTCGCTACAGACAAAAGTACAGTCGAAATGTTTCTCAAGCGCATACACGCTATAATAACTGACCACAACATAACTCCAAGTGGTCCATGAAAACACAATCTAAACACGAAATCTTATGTATTTGTTTATTTGATAAGACCTTACGGTCGAAACTATAGTTATACCAGCGGCTCCGCCGGGCAAATACCACGAGATTTCCTTTCCCCCAACATGGGGCTCTACATTCTAACTCACTGAAACAAATACAAAAGTCCACCTCACACAGTAATGGACAAACATAGAAACATGCCTCCCCCGGACTCCTTCAGTCCAAATGCTCAAGGGGACCTAGGTCAAAAACCATCCGACTGACTATGAGAAAGGCAACATCTTCATGTTGATTCCAAGTGACTTCTACGGAACCAACTGAATGAGAAAATACAAAATATAGTGGTCGGTTAGCAAAACACAACTGTATATACACAAGCCTATCTTGTCAAACATTCTGACAACGATAAAATAGTATGAATAATAGACTTCATACCGGTACCTATCAAACTCTTCCAAATATGATAGGTGAGCTGTTCAAATTATGAATAAGCGAAGCTCTTCTATAAAACAGCCAAACGCTACGCTTACGCAATCAAGCTCGTCGACAAAGCAGCCAAGCTCCTCGATAAAGCAGCCAATAGTCAAATAAATAACCCTTAAATAAGGGTGCTCACATCTGATACAGCCTAATCTGTTCTTAATGGCAATAAAGGGTTATATAATCCCAATGAGTGGAAATCCACCCACATGATTTTTCAGCACAAATTAAGTGCAAATAAAGGGCACGAACTGACAAATAATAGCGTACACTGCACACTTGCTCTCAATCTATCGACAATATCCTTTGAAATGTCGACAATTAATTACTCAGGCAGTGTACTCAGCCTAATAGTTGGAAAGCACATTATCTCCAACAATACAGCACACACATGCTGATGAGCCTTTTGGTACGGCCATATTAAATACTGCGCGCCGACACTGATACGGCCTTAAACGCTAAAAATAGGGCCAGATCATTTTATTGGAAACACTGACGGCCTCGGCGTCGTTTCATGTAAAGCACATGCATTTAACAGTATAGCATGCAATTATAGATGAGCCCTAGAGCGAGGTCTAGGGGTGAATGGAGGAAACGGGTAGCTAAGCCATCCACCTTTCGTCCTCCACCAGTGCCATCGACCTTCACGCATATCAAATACTGATACGATCTCACGAATAAAACAGTGTACACGTAGTTTATTCGAACTGCACCCAATTACTGAAACACGTATTCTCACACGCAGCAGTTACTCAAAAACCACAAACAACACGCTGTATCATGCGCTAAATAAGTAATCCGTACCTAAGCTCAGCCTACAGCTGATGGAGCGCAATCCATTTTCATAAGCAGTGAAAAGTTATATAACTCCACGGGTGGAAGTCCACCCATATGAGTGTCCAAAACATGGACCACAATCTATAACAATTCTCTGCCCATATACTCAGCGTGCAGAGAGCCGTGACCGCATACTCTAAGAGTATTGGAGGGGTGCCACCCTCCCCACATACACACTATGTCTGACTCACCGAATGTCTCGCACTAAACGTGCAGTGGTAAACATGCAGCCACAAGACTAGCTCTTGAGACATTCTAACTCTCTCTTCGCAAAAAGTCATGTAACGGACTCCCACAACTGCCTGTAAGCATGCCTTTGTTTCTGCCTCCCCCGTTTCAATCATGATTCTGGGCTTTTGGGCCCCTTTTTGGAGGACTTACGTTTACCGATGAGGATTTGATGCTTGCATTGAATCTGCCGTCGGGGGTTTGACCAGGCAAACAACAACCAGTGCACAGTGAGCCGCGACTCGCAGGTGGGAGCTCTCCCACGAGAGAGTACCATAAAACAGATCTCCACTGGTATCTGTAATTCTTAACGGTTCAGGGCACCGCCCTAGTAGACTGACATACCTGTATGCAGTTATCGGAAACACACGAATATCAGATGATCTTAATACCTAATGCAACATAATTTGGTCAGAGCTGTAGTGACTAACACAGCAATTTCACAAACATACCATTTTAAGCAGCAAGAATAGTATCGTCGACCATAGACTAGAAAAATAAACAACAATTGTTCTATATACTTAAACAATTGCGTAACCACACTGAATATAAGTTATCCCTACAAATAGAATAGCATTGAACTGTAGGATAACCCCCATAGAGTGGAAATCCACCCATATAGCTGTCCAACACACGGACCGAAATTTGGAACAATTTCAACTCGTGCACGAAATAATACTGGCAACTAGAGAGTCCAAGAAATAAACAAACAAAATCTCTCTCGTTGTTTTTTTCCATTTTTTATATATATATGGAAGTGGAGAAACACATAAATGGGACAAACACCCAAAACCTGGGCTACAAATTACAACTCAAACGTTTTATTTCCTTCTAATATAGAAGAGTTTACACATCGTCAAGTTTCCAAATTAGGGCATGTAAACTGGTTCCTAAATGTCATTACTCCAATCGTAACACAATCGAACCGATAACCAGTCACATGACTATGAAATCAAGCTAACCTTAACCAGCCAATCAGCGTACAGAACTCATTCACGTGGTACTAACTGACAGAGGAAGAAAGAAGAAGAAACATCTCCCTGTCGCCATTTTGATTGTTAAAACAACACGCTTTCCATCACTGCTAACTGATAGACTGATTACACAGAATCATCAAATATCTCGCTAATTCATTATAATTGGCTTATTAATAGACAGGTGTCGCTTCGTTTTATATCTCCACGTGCTTACATTCATGATTTTATAACGGATCTTTCTTTTAAGTGTAAGTTTATCCTACCCACTTTGATTTTAGAAAATCAACTTCTCGAGTCTGTTTTCTATGATTACAAATCCTCTGCTTTTAGCACGAGGTGACTTCCACGTATTGCGCGAGACGATTCCTCCACAACTAATGTGCGAGATGAGATTCATCCGCAACTACAGTGCGAAACGATTCCTCCACAACCATTGTGCGAGATGAAATTTAGAAAACAGTACCTCGACATAATTCCAGGGTACCCACCCGATACAAATCCTCTGCTTTTAGCACGAGGTGACTTCCACGTATTGCGTGAGACGATTCCTCCACAACTAATGTGCGAGTTGAGATTCCTCCGCAACTACTGTGCGAAACGATTCCTCCACAACCATTGTGCGAGATGAACTTTAGAAAACAATACCTCAAAATAATTCCGGGGTACCCACCCGAGTACTAATAGCTGATAAAACCATACCTACATCAGCCTTGCACGTAGTGTAAACAAAACCTACGGCTTATACCAACTTCTCTACATGCTGATAACAGCTGTTTGAACGATCTACTGTACGTGACAATTTCACAAGCTGATCTAATCATATCAGTTATATACGTAGCGTAGCCTCAAAGTCTACATAATACACCATTCTTAACACACTGATACCAGTCGTGTACACGGTCTTCTTAGAGACTGAATTGATTAGCAGAGTAAAAGCACAAGGCTATTCTCTTCTATAAACATAATGACTGAGTGAGCCTAATCCACGCTCTGTAGTACCACTCACCCTCTGTAGTGTAAAATCGCACTTCAGTAAAGCTTCAACAAGCTGCTTGTCACTACAGACAACAGAACAGTCGAAATATTTCTCAAGCGTATACACGCTATAATAACTAACCACAACATAACTCCAAGTGGTCCATGTAAACACAATCTAAACACGAAATCTTATGTATTTGTTTATTTGATAAGACCTTACGGTCGAAACTATAGTTATACCAGCGGCTCTGCCGGGCAAATACCACGAGATTTCCTTTCCCCCAACATGGGGCTCTACATTCTAACTCACTGAAACAAATACAAAAGTCCACCTCACACAGTAATGGACAAACATAGAAACATGCCTCCCCCGGACTCCTTCAGTCCAAATGCTCAAGGGGAGCTAGGTCAAAAACCATCCGACTGACTATGAGAAAGGCAACATCTCCATGTTGATTCCAAGTGACTTCTACGGAACCAACTGAATGAGAAAATACAAAATATAGTGGTCGGTTAGCAAAACACAACTGTACATACACAAGCCTATCTTGTCAAACATTCTGACAACGATAAAATAGTATGAATGATAGACTTCATACCGGTACCTATCAAACTCTTTCAAATATGATAGGTGAGCTGTTCAAATTATGAATAAGCGAAGCTCTTCTATAAAACAGCCAAACGCTACTCTTACGCAATCAAGCTCGTCGACAAAGCAGCCAAGCTCCTCGATAAAGCAGCCAATAGTCGAATAAATAACCCTTAAATAAGGGTGCTGACATCTGATACAGCCTAATCTGTTCTTAATGGCAATAAAGGGTTATATAATCCCAATGAGTGGAAATCCACCCACATGATTTTTCAGCACAAATTGAGTGCAAATAAAGGGCACGAACTGACAAATAATAGCGCACACTGCACACTTGCTCTCAATCTATCGACAATATCCTTTGAAATGTCGACAATTAATTACTCAGGCAGTGTACTCAGCCTAATAGTTGGAAAGCACATTACCTCCAACACTACAGCACACACATGCCGATGAGCCTTTTGGTACGGCCATATTTAATACTGCGTGCCGACACTGATACGGCCTTACACGCTAAAAATAGGGCCAGATCATTTTATTGGAAACACTGACGGCCTCGGCGTCGTATCATGTAAAGCACATGCATTCAACAGTATAGCATGCAATTATAGATGGGCCTTAGAGCGAGGTCTCGGGGTGAATGGAGGAAACGGGTAGCTAAGCCATCCACCTTTGGTCCTCCACCAGTGCCATCGACCTTCACGCATACCAAATACTGATACGATCTCACGAATAAAACAGTGTACACGTAGTATATTCGAACTGCACCCAATTACTGAAACACGTATTCTCACACGCAGCAGTTACTCAAAAACCACAAACAACACGCTGTATCATGCGCTAAATAAGTAATCCGTACCTAAGCTCAGCCTACAGCTGATGGAGCGCAATCCATTTTCATAAGCAGTGAAAAGTTATATAACTCCACGGGTGGAAGTCCACCCATATGAGTGTCCAAAACACGGACCACAATCTATAACAATTCTCTGCCCATATACTCAGCGTGCAGAGAGCCGTGACCGCATACTCTAAGAGTATTGGAGGGGTGCCACCCTCCCCACATACACACTATGGCTGACTCACCGAATGTCTCGCACTAAACGTGCAGTGGTAAACATGCAGCCACAAGACTAGCTCTTGAGACATTCTAACTCTCTCTTCGCAAAAAGTCATGTAACGGACTCCCACAACTGCCTGTAAGCATGCCTTTGTTTCTGCCTCCCCCGTTTCAATCAATGGTGACTTCCACGTATTGCGCGAGACGATTCCTCCACAACCAATGTGCGAGATGAGATTCCTCCGCAACTACAGTGCGAAACGATTCCTCCACAACCATTGTGCGAGATGAAATTTAGAAAACAATACCTCGACATAATTCCAGGGTACCCACCCGATACAAATCCTCTGCTTTTAGCACGAGGTGACTTCCACGTATTGCGTGAGACGATTCCTCCACAACTAATGTGCGAGTTGAGATTCCTCCGCAACTACTGTGCGAAACGATTCCTCCACAAGCATTGTGCGAGATGAACTTTAGAAAACAATACCTCAACATAATTCCGGGGTACCCACCCGAGTACTAATAGCTGATAAAACCATACCTACATCAGCCTTGCACGTAGTGTAAACAAAACCTACGGCTTATACCAACTTCTCTACACGCTGATAAGAGCTGTTTGAACGATCCACTGTACGTGACAATTTCACAAGCTGATCTGATCATATCAGTTATATACGTAGCGTAGCCTCAAAGTCTACATAATACACCATTCTTAACACACTGATACCAGTCGTGTACACGGTCTTCTTAGAGACTGAATTGATTAGCAGAGAGTAAAAGCACAAGGCTATTCTCTTCTATAAACATAATGACTGAGTGAGCCTAATCCAGGCTCTGTAGTACCATTCACCCTCTGTAGTGTAAAATCGCACTTCAGTAAAGCTTCAACAAGCTGCTTGTCGCTACAGACAACAGTACAGTCGAAATATTTCTCAAGCGCATACACGCTATAATAACTGACCACAACATAACTCCAAGTGGTCCATGAAAACACAATCTAAACACGAAATCTTATGTATTTGTTTATTTGATAAGACCTTACGGTCGAAACTATAGTTATACCAGCGGCTCCGCCGGGCAAATACCACGAGATTTCCTTTCCCCCAACATGGGGCTCTACATTCTAACTCACTGAAACAAATACAAAAGTCCACCTCACACAGTAATGGACAAACATAGAAACATGCCTCCCCCGGACTCCTTCAGTCCAAATGCTCAAGGGGAGCTAGGTCAAAAACCATCCGACTGACTATGAGAAAGGCAACATCTTCATGTTGATTCCAAGTGACTTCTACGGAACCAACTGAATGAGAAAATACAAAATATAGTGGTCGGTTAGCAAAACACAACTGTATATACACAAGCCTATCTTGTCAAACATTCTGACAACGATAAAATAGTATGAATAATAGACTTCATACCGGTACCTATCAAACTCTTCCAAATATGATAGGTGAGCTGTTCAAATTATGAATAAGCGAAGCTCTTCTATAAAACAGCCAAACGCTACGCTTACGCAATCAAGCTCGTCGACAAAGCAGCCAAGCTCCTCGATAAAGCAGCCAATAGTCAAATAAATAACCCTTAAATAAGGGTGCTCACATCTGATACAGCCTAATCTGTTCTTAATGGCAATAAAGGGTTATATAATCCCAATGAGTGGAAATCCACCCACATGATTTTTCAGCACAAATTAAGTGCAAATAAAGGGCACGAACTGACAAATAATAGCGTACACTGAACACTTGCTCTCAATCTATCGACAATATCCTTTGAAATGTCGACAATTAATTACTCAGGCAGTGTACTCAGCCTAATAGTTGGAAAGCACATTATCTCCAACAATACAGCACACACATGCTGATGAGCCTTTTGGTACGGCCATATTTAATACTGCGCGCCGACACTGATACGGCCTTAAACGCTAAAAATAGGGCCAGATCATTTTATTGGAAACACTGACGGCCTCGGCGTCGTTTCATGTAAAGCACATGCATTTAACAGTATAGCATGCAATTATAGATGAGCCCTAGAGCGAGGTCTAGGGGTGAATGGAGGAAACGGGTAGCTAAGCCATCCACCTTTCGTCCTCCACCAGTGCCATCGACCTTCACGCATATCAAATACTGATACGATCTCACGAATAAAACAGTGTACACGTAGTATATTCGAACTGCACCCAATTAGTGAAACACGTATTCTCACACGCAGCAGTTACTCAAAAACCATAAACAACACGCTGTATCATGCGCTAAATAAGTAATCCGTACCTAAGCTCAGCCTACAGCTGATGGAGCGCAATCCATTTTCATAAGCAGTGAAAAGTTATATAACTCCACGGGTGGAAGTCCACCCATATGAGTGTCCAAAACATGGACCACAATCTATAACAATTCTCTGCCCATATACTCAGCGTGCAGAGAGCCGTGACCGCATACTCTAAGAGTATTGGAGGGGTACCACCCTCCCCACATACACACTATGTCGGACCCACCGAATGTCTCGCACTAAACGTGCAGTGGTAAACATGCAGCCACAAGACTAGCTCTTGAGACATCCTAACTCTCTCTTCGCAAAAAAGTCATGTAACGGACTCCCACAACTGCCTGTAAGCATGCCTTTGTTTCTGCCTCCCCCGTTTCAATCATGATTCTGGGCTTTTGGGCCCCTTTTTGGAGGACTTACGTTTACCGATGAGGATTTGATGCTTGCATTGAATCTGCCGTCGGGGGTTTGACCAGGCAAACAACAACCAGTGCACTGTGAGCCGCGACTCGCAGGTGGGAGCTCTCCCACGAGAGAGTACCATAAAACAGATCTCCACTGGTATCTGTAATTCTTAACGGTTCAGGGCACCGCCCTAGTAGACTGACATACCTGTATGCAGTTATCGGGATACACACGAATATCAGATGATCTTAATACCTAATGCAACATAATTTGGTCAGAGCTGTAGTGACTAACACAGCAATTTCACAAACATACCATTTTAAGCAGCAAGAATAGTATCGGCGACCATAGATTAGAAAATAAACAACAATTGTTCTATATACTTAAACAATTGCGTAACCACACTGAATAAAAGTTATCCCTACAAATAGAATAGCATTGAACTGTAGGATAACCCCCATAAAGTGGAAATCCACCCATATAGCTGTCCAACACACGGACCGAAATTTGGAACAATTCCAACTCGTGCACGAAATAATACTGGCAACTAGAGAGTCCAACAAATAAACAAACAAAATCTCTCTCGTTGTTTTTTCCATTTTTTTATATATATATGGAAGTGGAGAAACACATAAATGGGACAAACACCCAAAACCTGGGCTACAAATTACAACTCAAACGTTTTATTTCCTTCTAATATAGAAGAGTTTACACATCGTCAAGTTTCCAAATTAGGGCATGTAAACTGGTTCCTAAATGTCATTACTCCAATCGTAACACAATCGAACCGATAACCAGTCACATGACTATGAAATCAAGCTAACCTTAACCAGCCAATCAGCGTACAGAACTCATTCACGTGGTACTAACTGACAGAGGAAGAAAGAAGAAGAAACATTTCCCTGTCGCCATTTTGATTGTTAAAACAACACGCTTTCCATCACTGCTAACTGATAGACTGATTACACAGAATCATCAAATATCTCGCTAATTCATTATAATTGGCTTATCAATAGATAGGTGTCGCTTCGTTTTATATCTCCACGTGCTTACATTCATGATTTTATAACGGATCTTTCTTTTAAGCGTAAGTTTATCTTACCCACTTTGAATTTAGAAAATCAACTTCTCGAGTCTGTTTTCTATGATTACAAATCCTCTGCTTTTAGCACGAGGTGACTTCCACGTATTGCGCGAGACGATTCCTCCACAACCAATGTGCGAGATGAGATTCCTCCGCAACTACAGTGCGAAACGATTCCTCCACAACCATTGTGCGAGATGAAATTTAGAAAACAATACCTCGACATAATTCCAGGGTACCCACCCGATACAAATCCTCTGCTTTTAGCACGAGGTGACTTCCACGTATTGCGTGAGACGATTCCTCCACAACTAATGTGCGAGTTGAGATTCCTCCGCAACTACTGTGCGAAACGATTCCTCCACAAGCATTGTGCGAGATGAACTTTAGAAAACAATACCTCAACATAATTCCGGGGTACCCACCCGAGTACTAATAGCTGATAAAACCATACCTACATCAGCCTTGCACGTAGTGTAAACAAAACCTACGGCTTATACCAACTTCTCTACACGCTGATAAGAGCTGTTTGAACGATCCACTGTACGTGACAATTTCACAAGCTGATCTGATCATATCAGTTATATACGTAGCGTAGCCTCAAAGTCTACATAATACACCATTCTTAACACACTGATACCAGTCGTGTACACGGTCTTCTTAGAGACTGAATTGATTAGCAGAGAGTAAAAGCACAAGGCTATTCTCTTCTATAAACATAATGACTGAGTGAGCCTAATCCAGGCTCTGTAGTACCATTCACCCTCTGTAGTGTAAAATCGCACTTCAGTAAAGCTTCAACAAGCTGCTTGTCGCTACAGACAACAGTACAGTCGAAATATTTCTCAAGCGCATACACGCTATAATAACTGACCACAACATAACTCCAAGTGGTCCATGAAAACACAATCTAAACACGAAATCTTATGTATTTGTTTATTTGATAAGACCTTACGGTCGAAACTATAGTTATACCAGCGGCTCCGCCGGGCAAATACCACGAGATTTCCTTTCCCCCAACACGGGGCTCTACATTCTAACTCACTGAAACAAATACAAAAGTCCACCTCACACAGTAATGGACAAACATAGAAACATGCCTCCCCCGGACTCCTTCAGTCCAAATGCTCAAGGGGAGCTAGGTCAAAAACCATCCGACTGACTATGAGAAAGGCAACATCTTCATGTTGATTCCAAGTGACTTCTACGGAACCAACTGAATGAGAAAATACAAAATATAGTGGTCGGTTAGCAAAACACAACTGTATATACACAAGCCTATCTTGTCAAACATTCTGACAACGATAAAATAGTATGAATAATAGACTTCATACCGGTACCTATCAAACTCTTCCAAATATGATAGGTGAGCTGTTCAAATTATGAATAAGCGAAGCTCTTCTATAAAACAGCCAAACGCTACGCTTACGCAATCAAGCTCGTCGACAAAGCAGCCAAGCTCCTCGATAAAGCAGCCAATAGTCAAATAAATAACCCTTAAATAAGGGTGCTCACATCTGATACAGCCTAATCTGTTCTTAATGGCAATAAAGGGTTATATAATCCCAATGAGTGGAAATCCACCCACATGATTTTTCAGCACAAATTAAGTGCAAATAAAGGGCACGAACTGACAAATAATAGCGTACACTGCACACTTGCTCTCAATCTATCGACAATATCCTTTGAAATGTCGACAATTAATTACTCAGGCAGTGTACTCAGCCTAATAGTTGGAAAGCACATTATCTCCAACAATACAGCACACACATGCTGATGAGCCTTTTGGTACGGCCATATTTAATACTGCGCGCCGACACTGATACGGCCTTAAACGCTAAAAATAGGGCCAGATCATTTTATTGGAAACACTGACGGCCTCGGCGTCGTTTCATGTAAAGCACATGCATTTAACAGTATAGCATGAAATTATAGATGAGCCCTAGAGCGAGGTCTAGGGGTGAATGGAGGAAACGGGTAGCTAAGCCATCCACCTTTCGTCCTCCACCAGTGCCATCGACCTTCACGCATATCAAATACTGATACGATCTCACGAATAAAACAGTGTACACGTAGTATATTCGAACTGCACCCAATTAGTGAAACACGTATTCTCACACGCAGCAGTTACTCAAAAACCATAAACAACACGCTGTATCATGCGCTAAATAAGTAATCCGTACCTAAGCTCAGCCTACAGCTGATGGAGCGCAATCCATTTTCATAAGCAGTGAAAAGTTATATAACTCCACGGGTGGAAGTCCACCCATATGAGTGTCCAAAACATGGACCACAATCTATAACAATTCTCTGCCCATATACTCAGCGTGCAGAGAGCCGTGACCGCATACTCTAAGAGTATTGGAGGGGTACCACCCTCCCCACATACACACTATGTCGGACCCACCGAATGTCTCGCACTAAACGTGCAGTGGTAAACATGCAGCCACAAGACTAGCTCTTGAGACATCCTAACTCTCTCTTCGCAAAAAAGTCATGTAACGGACTCCCACAACTGCCTGTAAGCATGCCTTTGTTTCTGCCTCCCCCGTTTCAATCATACCAACTTCTCAACACGCTGATAACAGCTGTTTGAACGATCCACTGTACGTGACAATTTCACAAGCTGATCTAATCATATCAGTTATATACGTAGCGTAGCCTCAAAGTCTACATAATACACCATTCTTAACACACTGATACCAGTCGTGTACACGGTCTTCTTAGAGACTGAATTGATTAGCAGAGAGTAAAAGCACAAGGCTATTCTCTTCTATAAACATAATGACTGAGTGAGCCTAATCCACGCTCTGTAGTACCACTCACCCTCTGTAGTGTAAAATCGCACTTCAGTAAAGCTTCAACAAGCTGCTTGTCACTACAGACAACAGAACAGTCGAAATATTTCTCAAGCGCATACACGCTATAATAACTGACCACAACATAACTCCAAGTGGTCCACGTAAACACAATCTAAACACGAAATCTTATGTATTTGTTTATTTGATAAGACCTTACGGTCGAAACTATAGTTATACCAGCGGCTCTGCCGGGCAAATACCACGAGATTTCCGTTCCCCCAACATGGGGCTCTACATTCTAACTCACTGAAACAAATACAAAAGTCCACCTCACACAGTAATGGACAAACATAGAAACATGCCTCCCCCGGACTCCTTCAGTCCAAATGCTCAAGGGGAGCTAGGTCAAAAACCATCCGACTGACTATGAGAAAGGCAACATCTCCATGTTGATTCCAAGTGACTTCTACGGAACCAACTGAATGAGAAAATACAAAATATAGTGGTCGGTTAGCAAAACACAACTGTACATACACAAGCCTATCTTGTCAAACATTCTGACAACGATAAAATAGTATGAATAATAGACTTCATACCGGTACCTATCAAACTCTTCCAAATATGATAGGTGAGCTGTTCAAATTATGAATAAGCGAAGCTCTTCTATAAAACAGCCAAACACTACGCTTACGCAATCAAGCTCGTCGACAAAGCAGCCAAGCTCCTCGATAAAGCAGCCAATAGTCAAATAAATAACCCTTAAATATGGGTGCTGACATCTGATACAGCCTAATCTGTTCTTAATGGCAATAAAGGGTTATATAATCCCAATGAGTGGAAATCCACCCACATGATTTTTCAGCACAAATTAAGTGCAAATAAAGGGCACGAACTGACAAATAATAGCGTACACTGCACACTTGCTCTCAATCTATCGACAATATCCTTTGAAATGTCGACAATTAATTACTCAGGCAGTGTACTCAGCCTAATAGTTGGAAAGCACATTACCTCCAACACTACAGCAAACACATGCTGATGAGCCTTTTGGTACGGCCATATTTAATACTGCGCGCCGACACTGATACGGCCTCACACGCTAAAAATAGGGCCAGATCATCTTATTGGAAACACTGACGGCCTCGGCGTCGTATCATGTAAAGCACATGCTTTCAACAGTATAGCATGCAATTATAGATGAACCTTAGAGCGAGGTCTAGGGGTGAATAGAGGAAACGGGTAGCTAAGCCATCCACCTTTGGTCCTCCACCAGTGCCATCGACCTTCACGCATACCAAATACTGATACGATCTCACGAATAAAACAGTGTACACGTAGTATATTCGAACTGCACCCAATTAGTGAAACACGTATTCTCACATGCAGCAGTTACTCAAAAAACACAAACAACACGCTGTATCATGCGCTAAATAAGTAATCCGTACCTAAGCTCAGCCTACAGCTGATGGAGCGCAATCCATTTTCATAAGCAGTGAAAAGTTATATAACTCCACGGGTGGAAGTCCACCCATATGAGTGTCCAAAACATGGACCACAATCTATAACAATTCTCTGCCCATATACTCAGCGTGCAGAGAGCCGTGACCGCATACTCTAAGAGTATTGGAGGGGTACCACCCTCCCCACATACACACTATGTCGGACCCACCGAATGTCTCGCACTAAACGTGCAGTGGTAAACATGCAGCCACAAGACTAGCTCTTGAGACATCCTAACTCTCTCTTCGCAAAAAGTCATGTAACGGACTCCCACAACTGCCTGTAAGCATGCCTTTGTTTCTGCCTCCCCCGTTTCAATCAAAAGTAAATCGTGACCTGATCGAAGAAAGGCCACTTTGTGATCACAATACTGTAACAGCCATGTTCTCACAGTCGACAAGCTCTATTTAAAATGTTACCATTCAAATTTTATTACTTTTCAACAGTGTGTAAAGAGTAAAATATCAGATCTCAGGAATAAAATAAAACGAATGTCACAACTCCACGTTTTGCTCACGACTACACATTAGACAGTGCTCTCCGAGCTCATCCCGTTGATTGCTCATACAAAGTGCAGGTGTTGTCTTCTACTCGTGCTAGCTAAAATTTTAATTCGGTCCAGTTTTTATGTTCTTTTTTCAAGGAGCAAACCACTCCCCTGAACTCTCTTTAGTGTTAGATGCGTCAGACTTTACTAATTCAAAACTGTTTTATGACTACTGAACTCCTTGCATACAGCTGGTGGATATTCCTGCAAAGGAAAGGATTTCTCTCCCTAATGAAATAATTTTAATTTGGGTACATTTAGTCGAATTGTCCCCAGTAAATTAAATGAAGTTTTTCACCAATGATTCCTGGAGTTAAATTTAGATGATTTTTTCATCAAATCTAGTCATGGCTGCTGTGAAGCAGCCATGACTAGATCTAATGAAAAATATCTGGAAAATACTCAGTGTGTTAAGAGTAAAATATCAGATCTCATGAATAAATTAAAACTAATGTTTTGACATACCACACAGTATATTTAACACTTAGTCCACCGATAGGGGTTATTGTAGCGTATAACATTGTGGTGTTCTGCGTACTCTGGTTTGCACACAGATTAAAACAATCATGTGACAAACTGTTGCAAAGAGCCCAGAACGTACTATCCGACATTTAACCAGATGGTGGAGTTCCATATATGATATAATAAAAAAAAATAGCGTTAGGAAGGGTTAATTTTACCGTCTGATATCTTCTCGTTTCAAACCAGTGTAATAGACATTTTCGTCCAATAATGATGTGTTAAAAACTGTTCTTATGAATGCGCGCAACTTCAAAAGAGTGAACACTGCGTTACAAAGAAATTACTGCGGAACTTTATAAGAATGAATAAGCATTTGAGTTCAATTTGGTCTCTTAAATTATACAGATAAACATGCTGAAATATCGGTCGACATGAAACTAGCCAAGTAATAGAGAACGCAGCCCGAGCCCCGCCAAGCGGGGCTCACGGAGTGAGCTCCATAGGTAACACACGCGAGTGTGATTTCCCAATGAGTTACATACAACTATAAGCTGACAAAGTTAAAATTGCGGGTTCCGGTTTGACCCATTGGAGGCCGCCATGTTTTCGTTCGATATTGAATTCTGGGAAAGTTGAAAAAAAATACCGTCAGACGAACTGTTCTCCATTTTACCATCGGCTCGATGTTTCAGATCAATTTAAAAGGATATATATTGGTATTTGTAACAAATAAATATAGTAAATGCAATGTTAGCAGCGTAAACAATGGGAGGAGTTTTGGACGAATGTTGAACTCTGGGATGACTTGAAATAAAAAATAGCATCAAAACACGAAGAGGCACGTGTGCGGGTCGCTGCGTCATTCGTTCGAAATGACGTTTAGGGCGGGAGTTAGTCGTTCAAGGCGGGATTAAGACATGAATTATTCAATCAGCTGACCCAGGTTATCAAATCAACGTCCTCGCCCAGAATGTTGACTTTGTCGTCTGCAAAACAACAACAAAGCAGGAAAAGCGAGTGGTGGTATTTGCCATTTATTTTTTTAAAGTTTATCGGGTTAGTTTACTTGTCTAAATTCTGATTTCACATTTAATGCGAAAGTGATTGTTTAACAATTCGATCCTTGTTATTTAAAAACAATAATTTTCCAAATATTTTAATTACCTTTACAAAACTGTTCCCGCAACTGAAGCTCTCTGAATTTAGTGAAATCGATCGCCTGCTTGCACTATAATTTTGTATGTAGCCGGACTGCGTTCTCTTCTAGGTTTTACCTATTTTCATATTAACCTCTTTATTTATAGAGTTGAAACGGTTAACCGATTAATGGTTAAGGTGTAGAATAGGGGACTTTTCGTTTTTCAAAAAAAAAAATAACGATTTTCTCGCTATTTTCTTTCTGTTTTCATAAAGTAAACTATATTTTGAACAAAATACAAAATTAGGTACCTCTATCATGTTTTAACATGTAAGAGAATAGATTTTAAATCCCATTGAATTGCGAGTTTCTCAATAGAGGAGATCAGCATTTCCCATCTTAATGACGTATGCCCTCCCACCCACGTGACTTTTATGTACAAAACAAATCGCACGTGGAATATTGCAATGCACAAGCCTCATAAGAAATGGTCGACGTTTGCGCGATAAGACATAAACTGAATCGGTAATACGATAAAAAACGGACATAAATATTGAAACAACTTATAGAAATGGTCAGTTTTAATACAAATAACAAGGTAAATCTGAGCTGAAAATTAAACTGTAGGTGTGCAGGCCTACAGTCTGAATCACCGTGGTGTTGTGTATTTTCGCTGTTTCGCAAAAGTTAAAAACAATACGAAATACCGATATAGCAAACTATTTTTAATGAGCTTTTATTTATTTTTTCTGTTCACACAAATTAGAGTCGGATTGTGGAATACGTAGTACAGCCATCATGGAATAATTCTTACAGAAACGTAAGCATGGCTGCATCTTCTATAAAACCTCGCTTTAATATGAGACCTCTTTCCTACTAGTCCAGGCCCAGGGTACCACAGACATGGCATATGGACCTTACAAGTTACAGTCACAACGACCGTGCAATTCCCAATTATTATTTTCAATGACGTAGCCGGTGGTTGGGGTGGGGCTGGGATTCTCCAAAAAGTCGTCAAATAATTGCAGAGTCCCTAGACTAAAAAAAAACACCCTCTCTGACTCACTTTCAGAACACTGATTTTTCAAATGTTTCCTGAGATGGACCCCTTGACCACACATGGGGGTAGTGGGCACTTCTGGGTGTTTGATAAAATAAAGGGATAATAAGGCAAGACTTCTTGTCTGTTAGAGAGAGTGAGAGAGAATATCAAAATACACAAAGAATAACATTTTGTTCTATTTTTGCGTCAGGTAGAACTGAACTTTCATCACTTAAGCACATTGTAAAAAATGGTACACCGCCATTGTTTCTTGGGGTGGAAGTCCTCTAAAAGGGACAACATGGGTATGAACGATTGACTAAACTTGACTTTATCTCCATGTTGTGGTCATTCTTAGCAATTGTATATAAATATGTGACCTTAAACACCAATACGTAAGTACTCCCAAAACAATGATTGAAGCACACGGAGATAAAAAGTGTCCCCATTATGCACCCATCCCCATCCTTGACTAACAATTTTCTCATTATGCACTTGTTGATTTCTGAATTATGCACTTGTGGACACCTGATATATAAAAAGCCTCTTGTATCAAGTTTTGAAAAGAAAATAATCATCATCTGAAAAAGACACAAACATCAGGCGGGGGAGGAGATATGCAGGGGGAGGGGGCATAAACTAATGAACTTCTTACCCGTGGGCTTGTACCTATTTTTGGGGTCAGGAATTGGCACTCCACTACTGTAAGTAATGATTGGAAATTGGGCTATCCACCTCGATAAATCCCTGCAAGTGCCCATGCAAATTTTCACAAGTAAATACTGTTTATGAAACCCAAACGGAATGATTAATATGGAGTGATAACATAATACACAAACTTGATCAAGAAGTTAGCTGGGGGTGAGGGCGGGAGTGTTTAACTGCCTCCCCCCCCCCCCTCCCTAAAAAACGCAAAAAAATATATTGGGGTGTGGAGAGCCTACTTTCATCCCATCCCAACCCCACTGGGTAATTAAACCCCACTAGGTAATTACAGGGGGTGTGGGGGACCTGTTTGGGGAGTGGTATAACTCCTTAAAGTTTAGTTATGCATATACCCTGCAGTGCATGAACAATGCGCTGATTTAATCCACGCATCCTTGTGAATCAAAACCCATGCATCGTGGGGCATCTCATGAAATTTCTGTGACGGTCTGACTTTAGCTTTAACAAAAGCAAAATCTTTATCTGCTACTGTCACAAATAAAGTTTGTACCCAGCCGTCTTTATAATACTGGATGGCTTTCAACGATTTTCTTGCTTTGAGCTGTTCTTTGCCAAAGTTCCCTGTAGATGTAAATGTCAGAGAAATCAATCATTTATTGTGGCGGGGTCTGGCAGAACTGTTCCATTCCCAAGAGTTAGTTTCTCTTTTAGCCTGTCTGTTTTTTTTGAAGCAGTTGTTGTTTGGGGGTTGGGAATGTTGGCAAATTTAGTTTGTCCACCCCAAAACACCTCTTTAACAGTTCTTGCCGTGAACCCGTCATTGATACACACCAAAGTTTAAAAAAATCCTCCTTGCTGCACTGTCCAGCTGGAAAAAAACGCTTGAACTCTCCATACTTTCTATACAATTAATATTTAATTAACGACGCCCTCAAACGTAATTTTTAAGGCGTGATATGTCACATACATGCGACCATTCTCTTGGCAGTCTTGTGAACGAAAGGTGTTTTGACACCGTCGCATTCGCAGGGGCCATTTCGGAACTTCGACGGAACACTGAAATTTTGTGGAAGGCTGGCCGGCATTGATTAATATTTTATGTCGTAGTTAATAAATGCAATGAATATTGTGAAATTTTGATCTCAAAATAACGTATTATCAATAGTAGTCATTTAGGAGTTTGCAAAGTTCAGAAAAACGTTCAGAAATGATTTCAAGTGAGTGAAATATGAAGTAACGTTCATCGCTGTCGCCCAAATGTTCTCGCACGTGTGTATTGTTTTGTACACAAACGTCACGTGGCTGGGAGGGCATACGTCATTAAGATGGGAGATGCTGATCAAGTCTATTGCCATTTGTTTCATCCGCTGAAAATTTCGCAGCGTCTGTTGTTTTCATGCGTTGTTACGAGTGACGTCATAGGGGAGAAATCATTCTATATGATAGCAGGTGCGCTTCGCTTGTGTGCGTGTGAGCAGGTGCGCTTCGCTTGTGTGCGTGTTCCTCGATTTAAGGTCAGTTCAGTTAGGACCAGGGTGAGCTCATCGGTAAGCTAACCCTGGCCCTCACTAGATTGACCTTAAAATTTGATCTAGGGTCAGTTTAGTGAGGGGGCAGGGTTTGTCAGCCGACATGTCAATTACTAAACTCTCCCCGTATGGTAGCGATAATGGAACGGAGCGATTGCAGTGAGTTCGACGGCGCTGTCGCAATAAAATCGTTAATATTTCTTGAAAAAAACGATAAAAGTATGTGATTTTGTGTCATTTTGTTCAAAATATAGTTTACTTTAAGAAAACAGAGAAAAAATAGCGAGAAAAAATAGCGAGAAAAGCGTTATTTAAAAAAAAACCCCGAAAAGTCTCCTATTCTACACCTTTTTCCGATCAATCAATGATCAACATCTTGATCAACCCAAAAAGTAATTGTTCGATTAACCGTTACTTTTGAACTTCTGTATGAAATTGGTCAACAAAGGAACAAACTTGCTCCAAAACAGGCGAACATTGTCACACTGACTCACATCAGTTATATGAGATTTAGAAAAGCATGCAAGTTACTGGCTGATGTACTTGTTTACCTGCATGATCATCATACTGTATCAGTAGCTGGAAATGGTCATTATTAACCCTTTATCCATTGCGGGTCGCAGACAATATTTGCCAAATAAATTCATAATTTTTTTAATTTTTGTCTCAAAAAAACATAGCTTATGACCCCCTCATTCGAACGAGCTCGACGAGCTCGTTCCAATGAGGGGTCGTAAGCTATCGATTGAGACAACAACTGAAAACATAATAAATGTGAATGGAGATTTTTTGTATATATTATAGGCCTAGTCGGTTTTGTTTGTTACGTTGGGTAAAGGGTTCATGCTGTAAATCATCAACGGTATGGCAATTATTCAGATATCTATTTGGACAAGTGATTAATCGGTTAACCAAGGTTAATCCACTTGATTAATCGTTCAAGAAAACCCATTAACCGTTGCAGCTCTATTTATTTATTAAATCAAATCAAATAATTACAAACTGTTCACAAATCTGTTACAGTTTTCTGACTGTCTTATTGTTTCTGTTTCTCGTTCTTTTCATAAAGTCCAAAGTTTTAAGTTTGATGGTGGTAATAAATAATGATTAGATGGATGACGAGAAGAATGAAGGGAGATGTACAGAAAATTCATAGCAAAGTAAAATTAAGAGTCGTAAGAAGGAGAAGAGATAGGTGAGCTATCTGAACGTTCGGATAACCAGGTATGGCATTCTGAAAAAATGCAGGAGTGTAAAAAATCGCTCTCCTCAATCAGCTTAGGAGAGCAATTAGCTTTACACAGCATTTTAAGTATCCAGTTGAACGAACTCATTGAAACTGAAACCAACAGACTATTACATCAGTGATTTTATTAACTTTACTAAGGTAAAGCGAAATCTCTTAGACATCTAGATGTCTCACTCAACAACCGAACACACACTTGACAAGACCTGTGTGTATACCCAGACCTGTTGTCCAAGAAAGTCATACCCCTACCACTACCACCTTCAACCCCCAAGGGGGGGTTGAAGGTGATAGTGGTAGGGGTATGACTTTCTTGGACAACAGGTCTGCTTGAATCTACAGTCACATCCTGGAGCAAGTGCTTCAAGTGACAGGATAGTAGTAATGGTAGTATTTATAGTGTCAATATTCCTTGAATAATTACCCCTCAAACTGTGATGTCAGTTCGTCCCCTGAGTTCCAATGTGTTCTATGTGCCTACTGGCACATGGAACACATTGGAACTCAAGGGACGAGTTGTTGAACTTGAAACTGACAGAAAAAAAATATTGCTGTGACCCATTTTGCTTCAAATGATTGCAACTGTGTTTGGGTATGGTTGCAGCCATTACCTTTTACCACTAAACCACTTTCAAAATGAAAATACATGGTGTTTCTTGACTTCGAAGTTAAATTGCTTTACAACAAAAATTTAATGTGAGCATAATACATGTAATCTCAATCATCCCAGACCAAAATATTTAGGAGGGCAATTTTTCGCTCCCCTTAATTCTTTCAGGAGGGCAGTAAGGAGAGCTAAAAAATCGCTCTCCTGAAATTGCCAAGCCTGGATAACTGAACTTGGAGAAAAGGAAACTTCGGACTTTGTAAAAAGAATAAGAAACAGTAACACTTCGGGAAAACTGTACCAGATCTGAGAACATTTTGTAATTATTTGTAACTTTTTTGTTTTGATTAAATAAATAGAGACCAATTACTTGGTTAGTTTCACGTGGGCCGAGATATCAACACGAAGTAACTTCATATCAGCCTGAGACGGAAGGTTGGCCTTTCTGAAACTAACCAAGTAATAACCTCCAAGTATTGTGGGATGCGTTTATTTGGGTTGTGTCTGTTCACTGAACCCTGTTTTTATCCTGGAATAAAATTATTTATGAAAAGGCTATACCTCGACTATTTTTCGACTCTGTGGCCTTAGAAACAAGAGCTGGACTCTAAAACAACATTTTGTAACTATATATTTACCAATCCCAGTCTTTGTATCCGCAAAAATACATTATACTTACAAAATACAAAATATGTTACTCTTTCCAAACGTACTCTGTGGTGGAATCACAAAGGACGTCAGACATTCGATTGGATCGATTCAATCGAAAGCTTTTGTGTTTACCTCCTATATAATATACGTACACTATATAAACCCACCTGTCATTTAGTTATTTATTTACTGGGGTTTAAAACCCTTTACCCAACGTAACGGCCAAAACCGGCCAGCGCTATTCTCAAAAATCGCCAATTAATTTTCAAAATATTTTCATTTTTTGTCTCAAAAACATAGGTTATGACCCCTCGTTGGAACGAGCTCGTCGAGCTCGTTCCAACGAGGGGTCATAACCTATGTTTTTGATACAAAAAATGAAAAAATTTAGTTATTCAGGGTCACGTCGTGTCGGACCGTTTTACAGGTGGAGGAAGCCGGAGTTCCCGAAGAGAACCACCGAGCAACTGTCAGACTCCCCAACGTACTAACTCTACACAAACAGGGTTAACATTCGCTGATGACAAGTGCACATTCGAAGTGCACATTCGATGTGCTGTGCCCCCGCGTGCCTGCCTTAATACACAACGTCATCGTGCCCCCGCGTGCCTGCCCATGGACACAACGCAGCTACCCCTGGCGGGGATCGAACCGTGGACCTTTCGGTTTGAACTCCAGTGCCGTAACCACTGAACAGTTTCGCTCCATCTCACGTCTCACCTGTCAAATTTATCTATTTATTTATTGATGTTTAAGGTCACATACTTATGCACAATGGCTAATCATGACCGTGACAGTTTTACGGGTGGAGGAAGCACGGGTGGGGGAAGCCGGAGTACCCGGAGAGAACCACCGAGCAACGACGAGCAGCTGTCAGCTCCCCAACTCCGCACTGCAGCACAGGCAGGGTTAGATTACAGGCAGGGTTAGATTGGTTGAAGACATGCGCGCCATCGACGTGCAGTACGCCTTAGTACACGGCGTCATCGTGTCCCCACGCGGGCAATGGAGATGAAGTGTCTTGCCCAAGGACACAACGCGGTTGCCGCAGGTGGGAGCCCGCACCTCTATCTACTGAGCCACCGCGCTCCCCACCTGTCAAAAATGAAATACGAGAACGTTGAATCTGCGATGCTATTTTCGTTTATTTTTTATTCAGTTCTCGATCCACGGTCAGTCTGGTGTTCGATCGTTTTTTTTAATCACAGTACTGTGATAAACAAAGGGAGAAAGGTAAAACTTTCTGGAACTTTTTCGATTTTTTTAGTCGGACTTCAAAAGTGCAGGTGTTCTTTAACCCTTTCAATAACACGAATAACAGGCAAAAAAACCCCCCAAAAAAACAAAAAAACAACTGACCAACTAAATATTTCTATTTATATTGGTTCAAAAAGATAGCTTATGACCATCACTGGGCGAGCTCTACCAACGAAGGGGTATAAGCTATGTTTTTGAAGAAACCATTAAAAAAATAAAAATAAAATTTGCATCCCTGCCTTATCTCGTCTGAAATTATTAAACGTGAGAGGAAGGTCTGATAAAGTAATTGCTGAGAAAACACCTATTACATCAGTAGGAAATAAAGCGAAGTGTCCTTTTGTTACTTTTAATAAACGAAAACAACAGACAGCTCTTAGAGCTGTCTGTTGTTTTTGTTTATTAAAAGTTACAAAAGGAAACTTGACTTTTTATGGAAAGCTAAGTAGAAGCAACCGAGTAACTGTCCACTTTGGCTCTTTCTTTAGCGAATGTTTTGTTACAGTTGTACAGAGTTTTTATTCTTCCCAGGGAAAATAAGCAAATCGTATCCCCTAGACTTTCATATTAATGGAAAGGAGAGCGTCTGTATTATATGTCACGATGCGCATAGTGTTGAAATGATGAACAGAAAAAGTTACAGAACATCAAAAGATCATTTTTAATTGTATTTATACAGAAAATAACTGATTGGGGGAAAATTGTAAAAACCCAGCTTCCGTATTTTTATACTACTATCGTAATTTACTGATAATAACTTCCCGGTGATTCATCAAAGAAGCATTACCTCAACGTTGATGGTGAATAACCAGACATCTGGAGAAAAACGACAGACATCTGGACAAAAGAGCGTTACTTCAATGAATGGCAGCAAGGGAGATAATCAACCCACGGATGTGCTTTCCTCAAGCTTTTACGCCTCATCCCTGCATATTTCAAATAGTCCAATCAATCTGATACTTAAACCCACAGGAAATTGCTATACAAAAGATTTTGCTTTTAAACGAAGCATATATGTCTAAATAACAACATACTAAAAATCCCCAAAAATCCCTCAACGGGAAATTATGGTTTTGATGACATTTCTTCGCGAGAAAATAAAAATAGTCAAACTACACCCCAACCGCCAAGAAATTTCTATACAAATGTTTGTATTGTATGGTTTTGGGGTAGGAATTAGTATGAAAATAACACATGAAATATCCCCATTAATCCCATCACGGGAAAATGGTTATTTTGGGGTGTAAACATTGAAAAATTCAATAAAATCAGCGAAAATTGGAATTTGCGCAATACTCATTAAAATAGTTAAAACAACAATCATTTCCGTGGTAAATAGATGAAAATAACCACGTGCAATATTATATTTGAAATCCAAATTACTCAACACAAGAAAATGTGTAATTTTGGGGTGAAAATTGTAAAAAAAAGTAAATAAAATGTACGAAAACTGGAATTTCATCACTACTCGTTCAAATAATTCCAAGCTCAAACACTGTCATCGTATTATATACTAAATCGGTATGATTAATACCTCTCTTAAACTCCAAGTAAATGTAGCAAAAAAAAATGTGATTTTGGGGGTAAAATGTTTTAAATACTACCGTTATATATCAATGTCATATAAGTAATAAATATAAAATAATAACCGCTGCAATATCAATACAGATAATCTGGAGATCGAATAAATGGTTCTGCCGCTATGCGAAATCAGATTTCCAGATTGCAGCAGCTATTATTTTCCTGGCATTTCCCACACGCATTCTCTATTGGCGAAGAGGAAAACAAGGATATAAGAGTGTGTGTGTGTGGGGGGGGGGGGGGGGGGGGGGATGAATACTTGGGAGTAAATGCGTGTGTCAAGCGTCAGTCACAAATGGCCTGCGGCGTGTTGGCGGTGGCCGTCAGTCACCAAAATTGCCATAACCGTGCGGGGTCCGCACGTTAGAATACGGCAACCGTGAGGTGATCTCAAGGTTTTGTGCTCGTCGCAGGGGCTTGCGATATTTTAAACTTGACATTAAACATTTTTTTCAGAAACCGGAGGACGGCAACCCCACCGCAGGTATCATCGCAAGGTCACTGCACCTTATATACCCATCGAAACAAACCGCCGTGAGGCGTCCGCAAGGTCTCTATTCCGAGCCCTCGCGGTCGCCGCAACAACCGTGCGGGCGCCGTGTGATTGCCGTGCAGTCGCTGTGAGGGCGCCTCGCAGTTTGTTAAATGGTGCTTGCTGTCTCTTCACGGATTTTTATTTCATGACTTTCACGATTGCCGTGCGGAGCTCGGAACATTTGTGAACACTGCTGCCGCAGCCCGCCAAGCCCTTTGATTTGTATAAATCACTTCTACAAACTGCAGACCGCACAGCCTGGCGGCGGCAGCAACATATGTGACTGAGCTTTTACAGGTAGAGGCATATCAATTGAGGATGAAATGATTTTGTGTGCAACAACTGATGTGAATCAGTTGGTTTAAAATATACTTTATAATCTAAATGACCGAATGCCTGGAATTGCTTGCCTTTACAGACGGTCACATCGAGAAAATCAACAGAATTTTCACTGTAGTAGCTTTTAATTTAATGTTTGGATCATTATCGTTTAAAATTTCTAAAAATTCACCAAAATCTTCGTTTGAAAGTTTCCAAATAATAAAAATGTCATCTAAATATCTGAAATATACGAGAGGATGCTTTGCACTTCATTTGCTTAAGGCATTTTCCTCCAATCCCACTACATAAATGCTTGAAATGTTAGGACTGAATCATTTGCCCATAAGATAACCCATTATTTGTAAAAAATATTCTCCCTTGAATTAAAAGTCATTACCTTTCGAGCTCAGATCTAAAAGATCCAAAATTTGTCCATCCGGGCGTTTTGAATCCGGATATTTTTCAAATGCATTTTACCCGATTTAACACCATTATCAGTATCAATGTTCGTACACATACTGTCGATATCCAAAGTAGCCAAGATTGCATTTTTTGATATTTTCAATTTAGAAATTTTGGACAGGAAATCCTGTGGGATAAAGTACCTTACCCAAGGACACAACGCGGGTCGTCCTGGACGGGGGTCGAACTCGGAACCTCTAGCATAGAAGTCCAACAGTCTACCACTGAGCCACCGTGCTCCCAACTAGTAGACTTTGCTAAAGGAATCTGGGTGGGTCACGTGACGGTTCGGCGGTGAGGGTTGACCGATCATGAGCAAAATAGGAGTCTCATCTAGATATCATACCAAGGTACAATGAAGTCCCTTTATAAAAACAACCCGTAGACAGTGCTAAAGGAGTCTTGGCCACGTGACCAAGCGGCGGTAACGGCTGACCAATCGTGACCAAAACAGGACAGTCTCTTCTAGACAGCATACAGAGTTATCCTTCCATGTTACAATGAAATCGCTTCATAAATATGAACTGCAGACTGTGCAAAATACATCTAGGTCACGTGCCTATGCGGCAATCACAGCTGACCGATCACTGCCAAAATAGGACGTTCTCATCTAGACATTATACAAATTTGCAATGAAATCCCTACATAAATGCAAGATGTAGACTGTGCTAAAGGAATCTTGGTAACGTGCCCCTGCGACCGTCACAGTTGACTGATCCCGACCAAAATACGACGTTCTTATCTAGACAATATACAGAGTCACCCTTCGAAGCTACAATAAAATCCCTTTATAAATACGACATGTAGACTGTGCTAAAGTTCTTTTGTTTTGGAGCCTGCGCAGCCGTCACGGTTGACCGATCGCAACCAAAAGGGGACTTTCTCATCTGGACATTATACGGAGTCCTTTTACCAAGTTATCATGAAATCCCTTCATAAATACGACCTGTAGGCTGTGCTAAAGGTTTTCGGGTTTCGAGCTCGCGTAGCCGCCACAGTTGTCAGATCACGACCAAAATTGAAAGTTCTCATCTAGACACGATGACCTCAAACCTTCACATGGAATTTCGTGATGATCGGGACAAGAACTACGGGGTACGGCCTGTGTTAAAGAAAATGTCAACAAACTCATAGACTTACTGACTCACAGACTTCCGGGCGCGTGACGGCAATAGCTTATCTTGACTTTGTCAAAACAAATGTGAAATATGCTTATGCCCACTTGTTAGTCATAATGTTTAAGACGTTTCATCAAAATCGGTTCAATAATGGAAGGAGATGATCAAACACAAAATTTGAATCATCCAAGTTGAAGAGGAGATAACCTCACGAAAGTTGCCACAGATAAAAAATATGCGCATGTTCACTCATTGATGGCCATTTTTAACCCTTTACTCACCGTAATGGCCAAAACATAGGTCATGACCCCTCATTGGAACGAGCTCCATATTAAATATGACCTGTGGACTTTGCTAAAAGTTTTTGAGTTTCGGGCTTGGGCTGCTATCACGATTGACCGATCATGACCAAAAGGGGGACGTCCTCATCTAGACATTATACTGAGTCATCCTACAAAGTAACAATGAAATCCCTTCATAAATACAACCTGTAGGCTGTGCTAAAGGTTTTCGACTCGGGCAGCCATCGCGGCTGAATGATCGCGACGAAAAGGGTTATTTAGATCTAAACATTATCTGGAGTCATCCTACCGAATTACAATGAAATCCCTTCATACATACGACCTGTAAACTGCTAAAGGTTTTCGGACTTTAGGACCCTATAGCCGTCACAGTTGACCAATCGCGACCGAAAGGGGACGTTCTCATCTAGACATTATATGGAGTCATTCTACCAAGTAAATAAAATTAAATATAACCCTCCGTAAATACGACCTGTAGACTGTGCTAAAGGTTTTCGGGTTTTGGGCTCGAGCAGTCATCATAGTTGACAGATCACGACCAAATGGTGAAGTTCTCATCTAGACATGAAACGGAGTCATCCTACCAAATTACAATGAAATCCCTCTGTATTAAATATAACCTGTAGACTGTGCTAAATCTTTAGGGGTTTCGGGCTTGGGCAGCCGTAACGGCTGACAGAACATGCCCAAAAGGGGACGGTCTCATCTAGATCTTATACGGAGTCATCCAACCAAGTTACCATGAAAGCTCTTCATAAATAGAAAGTGTGACCAGACTCACAGATTTCCGCAAGCGTGGTGGCAATAGCTTTTCTTGACTTTGTCCAGTTAAGCAGAAGATTGCTCCTCAAAGTTGATTATACTTTCTTTTTTGACTCAGTATATATTAAATCTTCCAAGTTGAAGGGAGGATAAACTGGTAAAAATCATCAGATGGAAAATGTGGAAATATACGCGTGTTCACTCATTAGTCACCATGTTTAGGAAGTTTCATCGGAATCAGTTCAAAAATGTTGGAGTTGCGCACATAAGAATCTCATGTGAAAATCCCGTCTAAGTTCAAGGACATAACTTGGTTAAAATTATCGCAGAAGTAAAATTTCAGAATATGCTCACTTGCTAGTCATAAAGTTTGAAAAGCTTCATCAAAATTGGATGAAAAATGCAGGAGTTGCACACAAGAATCGCATTTGAAAATCAATAATAAATGTAAATTCAGGGGGAGATAACCTGGTTAAAATTGTCGCAGATGAAAACTTTTTGAAAAAATGAATGTTCACTTGCTTGTCATGTTTGAGAAGTTTCTATCAAAATCGGTTCGGGGAGTTTCACACACAAATTTGGACGGACGGACGTACAGGGCGTCGACTATACAGCCCACCTCTCTGAAAGCAATCAAAGTAGTTTCAGAGGCGGGACCTCCTGGAACTCTTCTACTATTGTAACCAGGTCGTCTGTACAGGAGACCTGATGGTGGAATAGTTCCAGGCCTGAAAATAAGCAATCTGACATTTGCAGAATGAGGTCCCCAGAGGGTGAATTTGATGATGCTATCTCATACAGTGGGCCAATTTATCCTCTGGGTACCTCTTTCTGTTTAGTTTTGAAAACCTGATTCAGAATGAGGTTCACAGAGGGTACATTTTGTGATGCTACCCTGCTGTGCAGGGTAGCATCACTAAATTCACTCTCTGGGGATCTCATTTTGCAGATGAGAGTCTGTTTATTTTCTAGCTTGACTTCAGTCGTAGTGTGAACATTTGTTGCATTTGATAGGTGGAAGCATTTCCATCGAGTCAATAATTTGCCCATTGCACAGGGTTTTTCAATGAGTCATGCTCATGAACCCAAACATTTTATTTCGCCTTATCTTTTGAATTTATTTTTAAAATGGGAAACATGGGTATAAACGATTGGCTGGACTTGACTTTATTGGTCAAGATTAGCCCTTGTCCAGATAGAAGAGACCTTAAACACCAATAAATAAATAAATATTTTATTGGGTGAATTTTTAAATCATGATTTTCATCTCAGTACAGTACCAACTTCACTATTACTATTATTCCGGTTACGCCGATGTGAACAGGCCTGAAAATAAGCAGTCTGACATTTGCAGAATGAGGTTCCCAGAGGGTGAATTTTATGGATTGGTGAATTTGCTATCCCATACAGTGGGCCAATTTATCCTCTGGGTACTTCTTTCTGTTTGGTTTTGAGACCCTGATTCAGACTGAGGTTCACAGAGGGTAAAGTTAGTGATGCTACCCTGCACATCACTATATTCACCCTCTGGGGACCTCATTTTGCAGATGACAGTCTGCTTATTTTCAAGAGGAGACACTTTGATTTGTAGGGTTTTGAGGAAATCTCAGCTTTTCGAAATTTTCAAATCGGCGCTACTGAAACTGAATCGAATCGAATTTTCCAGGGCCCTGCCAAATGTGAAATACAAAAGATGACACATATCTGATGAAAAACATTTTATTGCAAAAAACTTTCAACATTCGTATGAAATCGCTCAAAACACTTTCCAATAAATCACAAGTGAGGTTTGTCATGACCGATACATTTAAAAAAAAAAACCCAAACAAGTCATCATATACGGTCAATGTCAATATAAAAAGTCAGGGCATTTAATGAATGACTCCAGTCATATCTTCGTCACCTGACCAAGGAGGAATATTTTTGACAGCGAATCCTCCAAAACGAAAAATTCAATTAAAAAACAGCACTGAAGATTAAACGTAGACGCAAACATCCCAGGCGGTGACAGCATTCACCAAGGCGGTTTTCTATTTATTTATTGCTATTTAAGCAGGTTTAAGGCAACGTTAAGGCTCTACGGCTACAAAGAAGGGATTTGGGAGTGGAGATCAATTGGCCGAACAAATGAAAATAGAGAAGTAAAACAGAACCGAATTACCTTTGCTTTGAAGGCTAGGGCCATGGTGGTGATGGCCACTTTCCGCATCTTTGGCTGTCCCATGACTTCAACATTGGTATGAAGTCAAGTTAGCCAATCGTTTATACCTATGCTGCCCACTTTAGAGGACTTCAAATACCAAGCGTTGATTCCAGGTCCTATTTTATCAGGAAAGCAGAACTTGTTAACCGCAGTAAAGGTGCGACGATCCCCCCAAAACAGAAAACAAGACCGCACGACAGGAATATCACCGGGTTAAAGCACAAGTGGGCTTCTACCCGTAAAGCTTGGTTTTTCCTGTTTTTCAGTTGTTTTTTTTATAAGGGCCACCTTCAATATCTTCAAATACAGTTAAGTTTTAGCCAATCTATTAGACTTTAAGCTACGAAGACTCGCACCCGAGATGTTTCTACCAGACCCCAATTTCACCAGAAAAACGGAGCGCGATTACCATGGCAATCAATCAACTCCACACGCCGGGGTTTCTACAGGCAGGCAAACTTTATTGTAACCCACAGGTACCATTGTTACACATTCATCAATCGAATAAAACATGCGAATAGAAGACGGATTTCCTTTCTTGGGGAATGATCCAAGTGACCGAAATAAAGCCTTTGATGCAAAGTGGCGTTAACATTAACCCATTGGACGCTTTTCCGGCCCAGTAATATGATACTTCATAATTTCATTGACTTTTGAGTGAAGGTGTGGTGTAGCCTTGGGGCTGCACGTTGAAAATATTAATTGGTCTACCCCCAAATAAAGAATATGGACTCTTCCCTTTGCTTCCATTGAACTGATATGGAAGATACCACTAGGGTTCAAAGGGTTAAAAGTAAAAATATGACAAACTCAAGAAGACCACCCGCAGTGTATAAATTACCTTTCTCGCGATTTGTGCACGATGTGTAACCTATCACTATGCGTATCCCCTCGTATCATCAGAACGTGAATATATCGTTTACTTGGAGCACAATTTAAATCACACAGCAATCAGTTATTCTATTGACATTTTCTGTTTAAAAAATGATCCCCCACCCACCGTACTGTTTAATGGAACAGAAGCAGTAATATTTATTTATTATTAGTTTTAAAGCAACATATTTCTGCATAAAGGCTAATCGTGACTGCAATGTGTATGTAAAGTAAAATTTAAACCCAAGTTGCCCATTTCAGGGAACATCCATCCCAAGCATTTGCCACATCGATATTAAGAATACTTCGAGTCTTTTTGAGGGGCTAAAATTATCACCGCAGATACTAAATGGAAGTGATTTCGGGAGTAGATATTTTATTCACATATTTTAAAAATGTAATATGAACATTTCGTGGTTATTTTCTGTCACATCTGCCAGAAGCCCAAAGTCGTATAATTTCAGGGAAAAATTACCCCCACCCAGTCCATATCCTAGTGCTAAAATTAACTTCTGCGAGAAAGTGCTTCGGTTGGAAATAAGGTGTGTCATGGAGAGGGGGGGGGGGGGGCAACTCAGACATAACGCACTGTCAGTGGGTCTTGTACTTAATACGCATTTATTGATATTTAAGGTAACTCTCGGTATCTGGCTTTCTCATGATCGCAACGCAGGTACGAAGTCGAGTGCCGCCAATCGACGATACCTATGTTACTCACCATGACTGACCATTTTCGTCACGGAAGAGATCTGTCGGAAAGTTAGTTCCCCTTTATTGTCAACAAAATTTAACACTGAGGATATGGGCATTTCATATAAAAATCGTAATTTTGAAAAGGTGGCGAACTTGTATCATCGATGTGCGCACCATTTCATCAACATCGGGCATTTTCTTGTAGATTAGTATAAAAATACAGAATTTTACAAATTTTTTTCCCCAATTAGAATGTTTGACTATTATTCTCTGTTTACACCCATTTAAAAGCAAGAAAACGGCATTTTCACCAATCTTTTTATGTGCTGTACACTTTTTCTGTTCACAATATCAACAGTGTGCGCATCGTCTTATGTAATGGACACTATCCTTTCCATTAACCCTTTACCCAACATGAAAAGCAGACGACACTTGCAAAAAAAATTCTTGAATAACTAATTTTTTTCATTTTTTGTCTCAAAAACATAGGTTATGACCCCTCGTTGGAACGAGCTCGACGAGCTCGTTCCAACGAGGGGTCATAACCTATGTTTTTGAGACAAAAAATGAAAAAATAATAAAAATTCATTGGCGATTTTTGAGAATCGCGCTGGCCGGTTTTGGCCGTTACGTTGGGTAAAGGGTTAATATAATAGTCCAGGAGATAAGATTGATACATTTCTTCCCTAGGGAGAGTGAAAAAAAAAACTTTCAAATTACTGTAAAGACACATCGCTAAACAAAGAGCCTAAGTGGACTTTTCCTCAGTTGCTACAAATTACCTTGCCTTAAAAAGCCTAGTTTACTTGAAACTTCGCTTTCTTTTCAACTGATGCCATAGGTGTTTTTTGCATGCTTCTTAACCCTTTACCCAACGTAACGGCCAAAACCGGCCAGCGCTATTCTCAAAAATCGCCAATTAATTTTCAAAATATTTTCATTTTTTGTCTCAAAAACATAGGTTATGACCCCTCGTTGGAACGAGCTCGTTCCAACGAGGGGTCATAACCTATGTTTTTGAGACAAAAAATGAAAAAATTTTAGTTATTCAAGAATTTTTTTGGCAAGTGTCGTCTGCTTTTCACGTTAGGTAAAGGGTTAATTGGACGTTCCTCGTCCGTCTAATAATTTCAAGGTTGACAACTTTAACGGAAGTTGGTTCCGGGTAATGTTTTATCAGTAAAGCAGAACTTGTTGACCGCAGAAAACAAGCGCGATTCCACTACCCGGTGTCTCCACGAAGAGTGCGTGCAAAAAGAAATAAAATACCGGGGTTTTGAACTGAAACCTGTTCATTTCAACGAACGATAGTTCCGCTCGCCTCTCAAGAAACCGGGCAACCTTTTTTTGTCGGCCCACGTTACTAAACCTTGGGACCACCTGCGATATAGTTTCTCGAATTCATTCATTTGAGGTTTAAAGATACTTTAATAGGCAAGATCATATCGTGTCGGTGACAGTTTTACGGGTGGAGGAAGCGGGAGTACCAGGAGAGAACCACCGAGCAGCTGCCAGCTCCCCAACATCGTAACTCCACACTGCAGCACAGGCAGGGTTAGATTGGTTGAAGACATGCGTACCATGGACGTGCAGTACGCCTTAGCAAACAGTATCATCGTGAACTATGCCGACAATCGGGGTTATGTGCCTTGCCCAAGGACACAACGCGGGAGTCCGAAACGATCGCTCAGACGGTCGTCACCCATCCAAGGACGAACCGGGCTCGACGTTGTTTAACTTCGGTGATCTGACGAGAATCGGTTACCGCAACGCTACCGGGCTCCAGTTTCTCGAATTACTCTAGCTATTATTTTTTCTCTCACAGAATCACGTTTCATTTCTCAATGTAATTTGTTTTGATTCCGCCCAGAGAGCTCCTTTCAGTGGTGATTACATTTTAGAATGAAATCGGCTAAGTGAAAAAATATCTGCAGTTATCCTAGGTGGCGCTTCTCAGCTTGCGATAAACAGATCAATATTAATACACATTTTCTTGCGAAAAATAGAGAGGCCATCTAACAAGAAATCCCTTGAGTATTTATTTATTTATTGGTGTTTCAAGTCACATACTCATTCACAACGGCTAATCATGACCGTGACAGTTTTAAGGGTGGAGGAAGCCGGAGTACCCGGAGAACCACCGAGCAGCTGCCAGCTCCCCAACATCGTAACTCCGCACTGCAGCACAGGCAGGGTTCGATTGGTTGAAGACATGCGCACCATCGACGTGCAGTACGCCTTAGTACACGGAGTCATCGTGCCCACGTGAACAATCGGGGCTAAGTGCCTTGCCTAAGGACACAACGCGCGAGTCCGAATCGATCGCTCAGACGGTCACCCATCCGAGGACTAACAGGGCTCGACGTTGCTTACTTCGGTGATCTGACGAGAACCGGTTACCGCAAAGCCACCGCGCCCCCGAATCCCTTGATGAAAATCAAGACAACTCCCTTCAGGTCACCTCAATTTCGAATTTGTACAGCCCACAACACATCAACAGACAGTAGCACAAAAACCATTTCCATTTTCCGAAAATGTGAAGACCCAGAATGTAATCTTTTAATTTAATTGTATCATCTGGGCAGTTCGGTGTTGACCTGCTGAGTGGGGGGTTGCTAAATTCTGTTTAAAAAGTTTCAGCTGACGACCATCTGCCCTGAAGCTTCACTGGTGTTCATAATATATTTTTTAATTATTGGTGTTTAAGGTCACATATTCCTGCACATTGGCTAATTATGACAATTTTACAGATGGAAGAAGCCGGAGAGAGCCACCGAGCAACTGTCAGCTCCCCAACATTCTAACTCCACACAAGCAGGGTTAGCACTGATAGAAGAAAAGTGCACCATCGACGTGGGAGTGAAGCGTCTTGCCCAAGGACACAACGCGGTTGCCGCAAGTCGGATTCGAACAGAGGACCTCTCAGCTTGCACCTCTACCTACTAAGCCACCGCGCCTCAATGGTGTTCATAAAGCCTTTGTAAGAAAGTTTTACTTTCCACGGGGAGGGGGGGGGGGGGGATTACACCACGCCTCAATTCTGCGTTTTGGCCATTATATCTACGTTTGCTACTTTAATTTGAACCTCTCGAGTCACGTTTTATGGGGTTTTTGTTTGTTTGCTTTCAAGTAACTGTAATTGTTTATTAGGTTTAAGTTCGCTTTTCATTCATATCGAAATTTATCATTGGCACAACACAGTTAAGTTTGGCCAATCGTCATATCAATGCAATCGACTTGAAAGGACTAAATGGCTGACAACTAAATCCGTTTATACCTTTTAAATATTTTTACATTGAACAAGCACTGCGCCACTTATTTGGGTTGTTAGGATTTAAGCAAATTGGAATCCATTTGCGGAAATTCCAGAGGTATTCTGAAAAATACATGAAAATAGAGGAAATGCGGAACAAAAGACACTACCCCAACTCCAATGATTACTAAAGCGGAATGCGGCACAACCACAAACGAGGGGACTCGCATCTTCCTTGCTTACCATACCCCATCTATATCCAGTCACTCAATCCGACGGTCACGCCTCTTGAATTTTTGTGCAAAAGAGTTTTTGTGAAAATATGCCGATATGACAAGTGTAAAAAAAATTATTATGTGTGGACAATTTGTAGATTTCGGAACGAGGCTTCCACTGGGTATGGGAAATTTGTCAGTGGCTGGGCGGACGTATCGTGGGTTTCAATGAATATGGTCTCATACCACGTATCTATCAACCAATCAAATCCATCAATTCACTTTTGTCAATAGATAAATATATATATAAAGTCAAACAATTATACCTGCCCACTTTTGAGGACTTCCACCTCAGGCGTTGGTTCAGTGTACCACTACCAGTAAAGCATAACTTTTTGTACTACAGTAAGCAAGCACTGCTCCACTTCCCGTAATTATCACAGGGGTTCCATACCTTTGATGGAGTTATGATTCATTTATTGGTTTTTAAGGTCCGATATTTTTGCACAATGGCTAATTATGACCACAAACTGTATATCAAATCTAGTCCAGCCAATGTTAATACCAAGTTTGTCCATTTCAGACGATTTCCACCCAAGCACTGGCTACCGGGTCCTATCTCAAGAGTAAAACAGAGCTTGTTTACTGCTGTGAGCAAGAACTACTTCATTTCCCGGAGTTCCTTAGTAGAGATGGATGAAAGATTCAGTCAATCATAAATCTTCCCATGTTCATGACTAACATCCAGTAAAACTGTAGTTTTCCACATTCATTGATACTCGAAAATGCTCCAACAAGACATGTTTATTGAGATTTAATGGCACTTTCAGTAGCCAGTGTCAAATCTGGTGTTTATGGTCACTTTCAACATTTTTGGCCATATCCTGACCTTGACATAGGATGAAGTCAAGTACACCCCATCATGATACCTGTGCTGCCCACTTGTGTGGACTTCGACACCAGCCGTGTCGACCAGCCGTTGCTTCCGCGTGCTATCAAGTCAGAAACGATTACAGGTAGGTGAAATCCTAATACCCAGAGAGAACCACCACGTAAACGTTGTACTCAAACCTATTTATTATTCACGGGTAGTTCAAGTCACGTTGAGCAACTCTGGCTATATCGCATCATCAACACAAAGCTAACATTAGGCAATCGATTAAACCAATTGCAACCTACCACAGACTTCCCAGGCTTTGGTTTTTATTGGTGTTAAGGGGCACATCTTGCATCTGTGGCTATATAATCAGCAAAACACAAAAGTATAAAGTGAAGGTTAGTTAATCGATTATAGCTATGCTACCAACTTTGGAGGGAACAACGGTGGCTTTTAGTTGGAGCAGAGGACTTTAACCCTTTACCCAATGTAATGGCCAAAACCGGCCAGCGCTATCTTCAAAAATCGCCAATTAATTTTCATTTTTTGTCTCAAAAACAGGTTATAATCCCTCTTTGGAACGAGCTCGTCCCAATGAGGGGTTATAACCTATGTTTTGGAGACAAACAATGAAAACAAATCAGTTATTCAAGAAGTTTGTTTGCAAGTGTCGTCTGCTTTTCATGTTAGGTAAAGGGTTCAACCCATAATTCGCTGATTTATTTGTTTTATGTGCACAGTGGCGAATTGTGGTCGCAATATATACATAAAAGTCAAGCCCAGCCAATGGTTTATACTCATTTTAGAGGACTTCCACCCCAGGCCCAATTTTACCAGCAAAACAGGGCTTGTTTACCATAGTAAGCAAGCACAGCTTCACTTTCCGGCTTCCTCAGCGGCCACAAAAGGTCGCCGATTCGATCATGACCCATGCCATCTGCAGGACACTTGTCCGAGCGACCATGTAGGGGAAACGGTGGTGCCATTTACTAAGGTATACTGCACGTCGATGAACTTCGACTTCAACTGCTGCCAACTCTTATGCTGGGTTAATTAATGGAAAAGTCAGGCAGTTGATCACAACTGCACAATGGTCCTCTCTGATTCCCTCCACCTATAAAATTTTCGGAAATAATAGGATCCTGGTCGTCAACCCCCAATAAACAAACAAACCAACTTGAGGACCTTCAGTCCAGGTCCTATTTTACCCAATAGTTACCAATGAAGCTGGAGATATTTCTTGAATTTGAACAACTTGACCCAAGCGACAAGCCACGCAACGGCGATGTGCTACAGCATGAGTAAAGTTGTTCAAATTTATGAAATATCAATAGGATTTGTAAATAACATACACCCTGTCCTTTGTTCCATCAACAAAGCGCTCAGATTCAAGTATTCTCAGTGGACCAGAGATGACTTGAACACGTAATCTATTCTATCAGGTGTATAGTTCAGGAATTCCATGTCCCTTGCATACCCCGAAATGACAATGGCTAAGGAGTAACAAAGCGAAACTTGTTTTATGACTATTAACAAGCAATGCTCCACTACCCCATATTCCCACCGGGTCCTATTTCATCAGTTCAAAAGAACTTGCGTGCCACCGGAAACAAGCACTATTTCACTTCACGGGGTAAGACATGGAATTTTACTGGTAAATAACATGTTCAATAAAATCAAGGGTGACGGGAGGAAAAGCATGAATGTGTCGAACCAATCTATGTGTTGGTGTTTATGGTCACTTTCAGCATATGTTTAGCCCGTGGCCTATATATAGGTGTCGAGTAAAGTTCAGCCAATTGTTTATACCTATCCCCCCCCCCCCCACCCTTTAGACAATGTAGCACCCATGAATTAGTTAGCAGATCCTATTTCATCAGTATAGCCTAAATAGTTTGCCAAAGTAAACAAATATTGCTCTGCTTCCCACCCCAGGTTCCAATCAAGAGGTAAACGAGGTTACCAATTATAATTTACTGATGTTTAATGTCACTTTCTGCATCTTTGGTTATCTCATGACCACAGCAAAGAGATGAAGTAAAGTTTTTCCAATTGTTTATACCTATGCTTCCCACTTTAGAGGACTTTCACAGTACGTATTGGTTCTGTATCCTATTTTACCAGTAAAGGTGGGCTTGGTTACCGCAGTAAACGAGCACTGCTCCACATCCCAAGTAACCAAAGTCGGTGGCGTCTGTTTGTTGGGAGCAGTCACAATCCAACCAAGTATTTGGTGGGAAATTAGAGTTCTTTCTTTTTTCCCCATGCCAAGCAGAAGATGCCTTCTTAAGGTGCTGAAAACCCTACTTAAATTAGCAAATAAAATCATTGTTGTCTGACAGGAGACAGTGGCTATGATTCGTATTGCTTACTTCGGTGGGAAATGTTAGTTCATTATCTGCTCCCCACTTGAAAAACTCAAGACATAAAATTAAATATGCTACTGCCAAAAGGGGTAAAAATTTCCTCCAAATTGAAGGCCTGGAGGATGATGCCAATATAAACTGATGACTTTCTTTTTATTTCAATTATAAATAATTTATTCAATTAACGCCCAAGGGCAATGTACTTTCTTACAAAATTAGATTTATTAAGATTCAACACCACTTTTTGTAGCTATAGCTATATCGTGTAGAACTATTGTGAGACAAATCTAAAAAAAAAAAATATGTAAACACTATTGGGAATCCAGTTAACCCTTTCATGGAAGATTTCTGCGTAAAATTGGATCTTCCTGAACTTATCAAAAAACCATCATGGTTCCTATAAAAAGACCACGACTCGTCAACAAATTCTACGAAATTTCATCCTTTCAGTACATCGAGACACCACAAGCAATGCCAAAGTACTGCAGATGACTACTGAATGCACTCAAGGGATGATTTTATCCTCCATTTTGTAATGAGAATATATATAAAAAAAAATCCACTGAAAAAAGTCACTGAGAATTTACCATTTTGCACAAAATATCCATCCTTTATTTTTTCTTTCACTAATTAACGTGTGAGTTACTCGGACCAAGAAGTGTGCAAGTTATCTTACCACACTGTAGTTATGCCTGCCCTATCTACAATTGTCTGAATTGAGATGAAACTAATTAAACCTGGAAATTTGTGAAAATGATGTCTTCAGAAAATAAGAGGGCATATAGTTAGGGTATAACTTTGTAGACAGTCAACATTTTATTTATCTAAACGCACAAGAAAATGGTGTGGAAGACCATTTTTGTGTAGGTTTATAGAAAAATAAAATCTTTGCAATTAGATAATAAATCAGCTAAAAGCAGCTAATAAACTGAACTATCCCATCTATGAGACATGGTACCAAGTGCAGAATACCATATACATTTGGATGCTCTTAAAGACAAATCGAGGAAAACATGACATGAGCTGTTCTTGATTAACTCTTCACCTTACATGAAAACCAAACAAAACTTGAAAATTATTGAATAACTAATTTTTTTCATTTTTTGTGTCAAAAAGCTTAACTTTTGTCCCCCTCATTGGAAACAAGCTCAACGAGCGAGTCGCAAGCGATATTTTTGCGGCAAAAAAATAAACATTGAATGGTGCTGGCTGGTTCTGAGTGTTACATTGGGTAAAGGGTTAATGTTGTAACTTTCTGTCTGCAAGTCTTTATCATTAAGTCCAGTAAACAGTCAAGCCAATTGGTTATACCTTTGTTGCACTTTAGATCAGTCCCACCAAGCCCTATTAGTCCAAAAAATTTATTGATCAGTGTTTGACCCTCGACACAATGACAGAGAGTAATCGCTACACTGGACTGGTTACATGAAATAATTCGTGAGAGATGAGGGACATTGTACAAACACGAGTGTACGAATGCGCATGAGTGTTTTACAACCAAGTCCCTCGCCTCGAATTATTTCCCGTAACCAGTCCAGTCAAACGATTACTCTGTTTATTACTTTTCATTATTAACGATAATTATATTATTTAACCCTTTACCTAACATAACAGCCAAAACTGGCCAGCACTATTCTCAACTAGAACTATCACTGAAGGTGATTAATACCCCCGCTTTGGGTTTTTATCATTTTTTGTTGTTGAAATTTGTATTTGCATGTGGCCTTCCACAGAACAGCACTGAATACTTAAAGAGCCCACACATATATGGTTTACATTTGGAAAAACACATTTACAATGTGCAACATGTATGCAAAATCGGTTCATTAATGTAGGAGGAGTTGCACACACAAGAATCCCATTTGAAAACCCATAATAAATCCAAGTTAAAGGGAGATAACCTGGTTAAAATTGTCGCAGATCAAAAATTTGGGAATATGCGTATGTTCACTTAGTTGTGATAATGTTTGAAAGGTTTCGTCAAAATTGATTGATAAATGTAGGAGGAGCTGCACGCACAAGAATTTCATGTAGAAACCCATAATAAATCTAGGTTAAAGGGAGATAACCTAGTTAAAATTGCCACAGCTCAAAAATTTTGGAATATGCACATGTTTACTTAGTAGTGATGATGTCTGTAAACTTTTGTCCAAATTGATTGATAAATGTAGGAGGAGTTGCGCACACAAGAATTTCATGCAGAAACCCATATTAAATCAAAGTTCAAGAGAGATAACCTGGTTAAAATTGTCGCAGATCAAAAAGTTTGGAATATGCACATGTTCACTTAGTAGAGATGATGTTTGAAAGGTTTCATCAAAATCGGTTCATTAATGTAGGAGGAGTTGCGCACACAAGAATTTGTTCGAACGGAAATACATAATAAATCTAAGTCAAAGGGAGATAACCTGGTTAAAATTGTCGCAGATCAAAAATCTTGGAATATGCGCATGTTCACTTAGTAGTGATGATGTCTGAAAAGTTTTGTCCAAATTGATTGATAAATGTAGGAGGAGTTGCGCACTCAAGAATTTCATGTAGAAACCCATATTAAATCAAAGTTCAAGAGAGATAACCTGGTTAAAATTGTCGCAGATTAAAAAGTTTGGAATATGCACATGTTCACTTAGTAGAGATGATGTTTGAAAGGTTTCATCAAAATCGGTTCATTAATGTAGGAGGAGTTGCGCACACAAGAATTTGTTCGGATGGAAAGACACAATAAATCTAAGTCAAAGGGAGAAAACCTGGTTAAAATTGTCGCAGATCAAAAATCTTGGAATATGCGCATGTTCACTTAGTAGTGATGATGTCTGAAAAGTTTTGTCCAAATTGATTCATAAATGTAGGAGGAGTTGCGCACACAAGAATTTCATGTCCGGAAAGACGTACGGACGGACGTACGGACGGACGGACAGACGGACGGACGGACGGACGTACGGACGTACAGGGCGATTCCTATATAGCCCCCACTTCTTCGAAGCGGGGGTATAAAAAGTGCCAATTAATTATTATTTTTTTCATTTTTTGTCTCTTAAACATTGGTTATGACCCCTCATTGGAACGAGCTCGTTCCAATGAGGGGTCATAACCTATGTTTTTGAGACAAAAAATGAAAATAATAGTTATTCAAGAATTATTTTTGCAAGTGTCATCTGCTTTTCATTTTTCATTTTTGGTAAAGGGTAAAAAAAAAAACCCAAAAATCAATGAAGTCCCCATTATACCTATGGCAAAGCTTCTTCATTTGCACGCACAGATACATGACACAATTGTTGAATGCATAATTCACTTGTGAAGTTATCGTTTATAATCAAAACCAGAAATCCCAGTAAATCACACTTTGGAAAGTAATAAGTGAAAATATCAAGCTGCAAATTTTTGTGACCGTAACATGGAAATAAATTAAAACTTTAGTCAATCATTTTTACCCATGCTGCCCATTTTAGAGGAATTCAACCCCAAGCATTGGTCAATGGGTCTTATTTTACCAGTAAAAGACCTTCCCAGAGCTCCTGGGGGCAAACTCTGTCAAACATGACTGAAGTGGTTAAATTCCTAGTTGCATCATGGGAAATGTAATGTTTAAAGTGGTAAAAAAGCTTTGTTTTAATGGTAAATAGGACCCAGTTACCAATACTTGGGAGTGTAAGCCCTCTAAAATTAAAACTTGACTATCTCCATGTTGCCATCACGACTGGCCATTGTGCTGAAATATGTGACCTTAAGCACCAATAAATAATTTCTTTTATGTTCTCATTGGAAGAGAATAAACTGGTAGAGGGTGAGTTCTATTTTAATTTTTAATGTGTTCATGTGGTTTTAATTTTTTGCAGAGTGTGTGGTCACTCTCCAGTAAATTACTAAAAGACAAATCAGTATGAACAAACTTTTTTCCTGTAAAAATGGATTTGCAGCATACCCATAGATATCAATCCTTTTGAAGTGTGGTACCATTACTTTTCAATAGTATCCAAACATCAGCTTCTAGCACTCTGCCAGCATTGCAGAAGGCACCTTATTCCACTCGAGGGGCAATATATTGTGCAAACTGGACATAAGGCAATCTTCGATATCGCTTCTTATAACATGATTTTTCCCACTAAATTTGTGGTACATGTATCTATTTAGGCTAGATAGTGTCAATCTCGTTCCCCTTAAAACTTCAAAATGACTTATCTTCAGAAAGTCGACCATTGACTGGTGGAGAGCTAGAAACCACTATCAGGGCTTTCAAAAAAAAAATTAGGGTAACTGAGTAAAAGCCAATATTTTCCTCACTCATGTCTCATATTCAGCCAAAGGCAAATGATATTTTGTTTACATAAATTTGTTCTGTTAAAAATTATTGGAGAGTGTCTGTGGGCTCTCTCCAATACTTTTGCAAGAGAACAAATTTTAAATAACAAATACAGACCAAAAATAATTTAGCCCTCAACCAGTTAAGAAATGTATTAAAACAAACTCTCTGGGATTCGACTTTTCAAAGTGAAGATTGCATTGAAGTGAATTGAATATCAAATCAGTAAAAAGATTCAAAACCAAATCGAATCTCGGAAGTTCACCAGACCCTAATCTGGATTTCAACATGTAAATTGAAGATGGTAAAGAGGAATGTTTTACAGATTTCAGTATTATTTCCAGCAGCTCTAGTTTACTCATAATTAAGTAACAAGTCAACAAATTACGAATCTTTTTGGACCTTTTCCCAGTGGCAACCTGAAAGTATTTTGGAGAAATCCAATTCTTTCGATTCCCAAGAAGAACTCCAGTAGTGTAAAAAATTAATAGTAACATGATTGCATAAAATTCTGTGTTAGTTCTATCCAAAACAGGAGGCAAAACTGATACAAGAATAGCAAATACTCAATGAAAATTGATTTAACTGTTTACCCAACACAACTAGAAGAAAACACTGGCAAAAAAGTTGTAACTTATAAGTTCATTTTTTGCCTTTGAAACATAGCTCATGACTCTTTATTAGAATGAACTCATTTCAACAAGGGGTCATAAGTCATGTTTTGAAGGAAAAAAAGATTGAAAAAATAATAAAATTTGTATTTCATTTTTTCTGAATTGCACTGGCCAGATGTGAATCTTACATTAGGTGAAGTGTAAACATCAATGATTCATAAAAAAAAACTCGCACATTTTTTGTCAAACTGAACGCAAAAAATAATGATTCATGATACTGACTTTTTCCATGCGTGTCTTTCATACATTATCACATATCGACCTTTCTTATCGCAAGGAGATAAACTTAGGATTGGGAGTTTATTTCCACAGCAAGCAATATTCTTGCAGTGCCTTTATAATCCTGTCTTTCAACATTATATTTTTGCAGCAGTGGTGACATACGTTTAACTCCTAGAATGCTGCTGGCAGATATTCCTGCACAGAACAAAATGTCTTGCCACCGAAATAAGTAGAATCTGGACACAATTAACAAAATTTCCCTCTGTAAATTGCATGGACTTTTCGACTCGAGATAAATTTAGATGAATTTTTTTATCAAATCAAGTCATGGATGCTTCAGAGCAGCTATGACTAGATTTGATGAAAATAATTTGAAAATACTCAGTGTGTTAAGAGTTAAAGCCTGTACTCAAATTTTACAAAACTGCCATTCCCTAAAAATATATACATTTCTCATTCTTTTCATTCCTTCCAATCACAACAAACACTTGTACATAATTTATGCAAACTCGCATAAAGATAGATACAGAGCATTCAATGGGCAGAGAAATATTCCAATAAAATTTTGTGAAACAATGCTGTCTAAAATGGAATGTAGGATAAAAGAAAAATGATTCTCAAGTCAGGTAACTGTGGAGTAAAAACAAACAATATCATGAAAAGCAATTCCTCACAAAAATGCATTTCATACAAATTGAAGCTTCACTCTTTCTATCTTTCTCCTCCTACAGCCGGGTAGATATTATCAGGGTGTCAAATTATCACTACCATACCTTTGGTGATACACTGTACTTCAGAACTTCCCTCAAATCAAAAATTCTCCAAATCAAACTAATAGTTGAGTTATCACAGGGAATTTTGGAAAGATGTGGAATGGGAGGAATATGACAAAGTTTCTCAACTGCCAAAATGTAATCTAAACTCAGAAACCAGTACGTAACCAACCCAAAACCCAATGACAACCTCTTTGATGGGCCTGTATCTATGCTAGTCAGCATTTGTGATCCTTTATTGTCAAGTTTTCTTAAAAAAAAAAATAGGCTGATTAAATTGTCAGATGTGTACCCATTACGCGCAACTAGTAGAAAGCTGTTATTATCTCAGGACCAATTTTGTGGACAGGTAAAATCCATCTGAGGGCATTTTGTCAGGATCAAATTATCAGATTTACACCAAAAACTATACAGCTCAGAACATCAGTAACCTGAAGATATATATAAAGTAACATGACAATCCAAGCATTATTTTTCAAAAAGCGATTGGAGGAATTTTCAATTCGAAGGATAAAGGGTTAATATCTCAGGATCAAATTATCAGATTTACACAAAGAACTATACAGCGCGGCACATCAGTAACCTGCAAATATATATAAAGTAACATAATTGGACTGATATTTTTTGAGTTATCTCATGCCAAAGGCATTGGAAGAATTCTCAATTTGAAGAATAAAGGGTTAATATCTCAGGATCAAATTATCAGATTTACCCCCAAAACTATACAGCTTGGCACATCAGTAACCTGAACACTAATATAAAGTAACATGCACAATCAATCCAAGCATTATTTTTCAAGTTATCGAATGCCATAGAAATTGATCCAGATGCCGGATGGATGGACAGACAGATGGACAGACTGACAAAGGATGGACAAACGACGGAGGGCCACCCCGGATGCTGACATTATGCGTACCATACATGGTATGGGTACACATAAAAAAGGTCAAGACAAATTCAATTTTGCAATTCGGAATGGCATTAACCCTTTACCTAACATGAAAAGCAGACAACACTTGCAAAAAAAATTCTTGAATAACTAAATTTTTTCTTTTTTTGTCTCAAAAACATAGGTTATGACCCCTCGTTGGAACGAGCTCGATGAGCTCATTCCAACGAGGGGTCATAACCTATGTTTTTGAGACAAAAAATGAAAATATTTTGAAAATTAATTGGCGATTTTTGAGAATAGTGCTGGCCGGTTTTGGCTGTTACGTTGGGTAAAGGGTTAACTAATGACAAACACATCCAGAACAGGCAGCCAAGAAATGACTAATAACTGTATCAACCTGTTGACTTTTGGGTTGTAGCAAAGTGAGCATTCTGCAAAATTTTCCACACAGTTAACTATACAGTGCTAAATTATTTTTGGTCATCAAAATTTATTCACATGTTTCCGACTCGTTACTATTCATGGGAGAGTGCCTGTGAGCACTCTCCCATAAATTGTAGCAAGGCATCTCCATTCAGACAAAATAATTCCATATCAAAGATAGCATGAAGTACATCCACAAAATATGAAGTCTTTAAATTGGGGAACCTGCACTTCTGAATAAAACCCAAATATGGACTTTCAGCACTCCACCAGTTAAGGGTTAGTTAGTTCAGTATGCTGGGATATTGGTTCCCCTTGGGGCATCTAAAGTTATATTTCAATGCATGTATGAAGCAAAGATTCAATCATGTAAATCATATATATTTATTTTGTCCATCTTAAAGGAGTCAATAGTTATATTATTTATTGACGTTTAAGATCACTTTAACAACTATTTCAGCAATTATGACTATACAATAACTGGGACATGAGCATTAAGTCAAGTTTAACCCTTGTACAATGTTCAAATACAAAAATCTCAAGTAGCAATTTTCGAAGAGTTCTGTCGAACAAGATAGAAAATGCTAAATATACCAGTTGCATTATAGGCAAAATTTGCAGCTAGAAATTTTCACCTTTCAATATTAACCCTCTGCACACTGATGTCGAAGTGTCAAACTTAAACATGAACATTTTTCCCATAATGCAACTTGCAATTTAAACCAATTCAGTCTTGTTTGACAAGAGCTGATTGAGCTCTGTCAAACAAAACTGAATTGGTTAAATTCCTTGTTGCATCATAGGATGATTTTGCTGCTTGAAATTTTCGTACTTCACCATCAGGAGCAGAGGGTTAAGTTGCAGGGGGCTAACCAATTGTTTACACCAATGTTGCTCCACCCCAGGCATACGTTACCTTATCTTATTTTGCCACTTATTTATTAAGGTCAGTTACTTCTGCACCATGGGTTATCATGACTGCAACATGGAGGTAAAAGTCAAGGTCAGTCAATCGTTTATACACCATGTTGCCTATTTTAGATGACCCGCACCCCAGTGACTGGGTCCTATTTTACCAGTATATAATTATTTCTTGGTGTTTAAGGTCACATATTTTTGCACAATGGCTAATCATGACCAATATTTTACCAGTGAAACAGAGCTTGTTTACCACAGTAAACAATCACTGCTTCACTTTCCAGGGTTCCCACCGGGGTATTTGGCCAGTAAAACGGTGCTTGTTTATCAGAAAAAAACAGGCACAACATGTATTGAACTCCCTCAGGAAGGGTTAACATATGGTTAAGACTTGAATAAAAAAACATGTTTCATGTGATAAATGTATAAATGTTGGGATGCAATTTGAAACATCAGTATTTCAACTAGCAATCTTTTAGCTGCAGACTAATACACGTAATAGCGAGTGATATTACAAATTCACTGACTCATAAACCAGGTTACAAGACAAATCTTGGAAACTACTTCCTTGGCATTCCCAACTCTCTCATATATATACTTTTTTATAACCATTCTTGAAAAATGTTTCATCTGAATGTTGAAGATATTTAATTTGGTGGGGTTTTATGTCACTTTTCCTCATTTATTTATTGGTGTTATTTTTTTCATTTATTTATTGATGTTTAAGGTCACAGATTTACGCACAATGGCTAATCATGACCGTGACAGTTTTTATGGGTGGAGGAAGCCGGAGAACCCGGAGAGAACCACAGAGCACGATGAGCAGCTGCCAGCTCCCCAACATCGTAACTCCGCACTGCAGCACAGGCAGGGTTAGATTGGTTGAAGACAAGCGTACCATCGACGTGCAGTACGCCTTAGTACACGGCGTCATCGCGCCCCCATGCGGGCAATGGAGATGAAGTGTCTTGCCCAAGGACACAACGTGGTTGCCACAGGTGGGATTCAAACCAAGTACCTCTCGGCTTGCAGCCTGCACCTCTACCTACGGAGTCACCGCGCTCCCATTTATTGGTGTTAAAGGTCACATTCTGCACAATGACTAATCAAGACTGCAACATGGATATTAAGTCAAGTCCAGTAAATCGTTTATACCCATGCTGCCCATTTTAGAGGACTGCCACCCCAGGCATTGGTTACCAGGTCGGATTTTACCAGTAAAACTGTGCTGGTTTACCACCATAAACAAGCACTGCTTCAGTTCCTGGAGGGTTTCCACGGAGACACTTTTTCTCAGCTAAGCCAAATTGTGACGACAGCACAACTCAAGATGGTCTGTCACCTGGTATATCCTCACCGTGGCAAACCACCTAGAGTGGGTCACTGAAAAGGGGCATTCAATTTTTTTAAGTAAAAAAAAAATCCAATATGGACACCAGTCAGCCATCTTGAATCCGATCGCAAAAAAGATTAGGTCACGCACTGCTCATGTTGGTCATTTTGGTGAAGTTTCATGAAAATGCGACGAAAACTGTGGAAGTAGTTCGCTCCACAAGTATTTTGCAAAATCCAATATGGCCATCTTGAATCCGATCTGAAAAAATTTTTACGTCACGCACTGCTCCTCCTCATGTCGATCAATTTATATTGAGTTTCATGAAAATGCAGCAGAAACTGTAGAAGAAGTTCGATCCACAAGTATTTAGCAAAATCCAATATGGCCACCAGTCACCCATCTTGAATCCGCTGTGGAATAAAATTAGGTCTCGCACTTCCCCTCATCATGTTGATCATTTCTGTGAAGTTTCATGAAAATGCAACTTAAACAGACCAACGGACAAGTTGACTCATATATACCTGCCCCCCCCCCCCCCAAAAAAATGCTTTTTTGTGGGGGTATAATAAACAAGCCAAGTTTAGCCCATCGTTTATGATACAGAGAATATACTATGACCCGTAATTGACAAAACAATGCTACATGGTCACAATCATACATACATGGCCACCTTCTCCCCTCACAGAAATCCATTCATCACAACTGATTTTTCTTTAACCAGGTAGACTGCCATATTCTTAATATTTATTTAATTACTGGTGTTCAATGATACTTTCAAAAGCCTTGGTCAGTGTCAAAAGTCAAATTATTAACTGGTTGAAGGCTATATTTTTGGTGGTCTGAATTTCAACAAAACTTGTTTTATTACAAATTGTTGGAGAGTGCATTCAGGCACTCTCCAATAATTTGTAATAGAACTAATTTATACAAACAAAATATTATTTTCATTCGACTGAATATGAAACATGAGCAAGGAAATGTTAGCTTTTGCTCTGGTACCCTCATTTTTTGAAAACCCTGAGTGGCTTCTAGAATAGACTGTTGAACTTCGTGAAAGTGTAGCCTCTGACAGAATGCCTGGACTTGCAAATCTTTCAGAAAAGAACAGAGTTTTCTTAACTTTTCATGATTTTCCATGAGGAAATTTTATGTTTGTGCTGTTCCATGAATGTTGATTACCTAACAAAAATGGCTGCATTCACCAACTGAAGGTAATTTAAGATTTAAGCCAAAGAAAACTGGAGATGGTCGTCGCCCGGAGTACCCCCCACCGTGGCATATCACCCAGTGTAGGTGACTGAAAAGGGGGATTCAATTTTTCTAAAAAAAACCCCCAAAAAACCCAATATGGCCACCAATTGGCCATCTTGAATCTGATCTGGAAAAAGATTATGTCACACACTGCTCATCATGTTGATGATTTTGAGGAAGTTTCATGTAAATGCAACTAAAACTGTGGAAGTAGTTTGCGCCACAAGTATTTTGCAAAATCCAATATGGCTTCCAGTCGGCGATCTTGAATCTGATCTGGAAAAAATTTATGTCACACACTGCTCCTCATTAAGTCGATCAATTTATATTGAGTTTCATGAAAATGCAGCAAAAACTGTAGAAGTAGTTCGCTCCACAAGTATTTTGCAGAATCCAATATGTCTGCCAGTCGGCTATCTTTAATCCGATCCTGTCCGATCTGGAAAAAAAATTATGTCACGCACTTCCCCTCATCATGTTGATTTTCGTGAAGTTTTATGAAAATGCAACTAAAACTGTGGAAGAAGTGTGCTCCACAAGTTCACATGTGCAATGGATCGACGACAACGACAGACCGACGCAACAAGTTGACTCCTACATACCCCTCGTAACTTCGTTTTGTGGGGGTATAAAAAAAAAACTTTTAAATTGTTTGTGTTCATCAGTTCTGAAGACTACCATCCCAGGCATTTGTCAAAAGGTCCTAGTTTACCAGTTAGCCCATTCAAATTTTTATATATAAAAAATTTTGGATCTAAAATATAGCTGATGTTCTTGTTCAAAGGGGATGAGCTGTTTTTGAGGCAATAATAATTTTTTTTTTTTTAGTTATTCCAGTTTAATGTCATCAACTGGATGCATCAAGTGGAGAGTTAATGTGCTTGGAAATCTGGCTATATGATATATTGTTGGAATGAACTCGATGGTACTTTCATGAAATGTGTTAATTTAAACTTTTCTACCAACAAAATCACTGCCAGTTCTAGAACTGTATTTATACCACTTCCCTAAAACATTGCCACATTTAATCCTACTGTAGCCTTTCCCCTGCACAAGACCAAGATGCTTAAAATTAACAGTATTTTATCATCTTTTTTTCAACAAAACTGCTTCTCAATCTTCAATGGAATGAGATTGTTTCGATCATTCCAATTTACAATCAACTGCATTTGGCTTACAAAATTCATAAGTCAATTAAATGCTTAGTCAATTTATTTCTTATTGTGTTTAAAGTCACTTTCAGTATTTATGGCTATATCCAGACCCCACAACATAGGTATGAAGTTAACTTTAGTTCATCATTTATACCTTTGCTGTCCACTGCAACTTCCACCCCACATACTTGTTTACCGAAGCAAATGAGCACTGCTCCAATTTTTGGGGGTCCCATGAGGGGGGGGGGGGGGGGGGGGGGGGGGGGGCAGACTTGGTCAAATCGAAACAACAGATTGTCACTAAGAAGTGACTATGCCCCCGAAGTGGCAATGATTTTTATCTGTGACCTTGAACAAAAAAGAAATATTGTGCATGACACATCATCTCCCCATAAGCAACATGCATGCAAAGTTTCAACAAAATCCAACGAAGCATCTAAAGAGTTATGGAACGGACACGGAAATCTTCCCAATGGACAGACAGACGGAAATGACTAACACTATATGCCCCACCACCCCCCAACCCTAATTTTTTCGGGGGCATAAAAATCTCATTCTGATAAACTTGAAAGGTACATCTGACCAGATCATTTTAGTTGTTTCTTCACAAACTTAATGGATCCTATTATGCGACACATTTCAGGAACAGCCATTAATCAACAGTTTAACGCAACAGCTCATCAACAAAAGCAAAGATACATTGAGATCTCTTTCCTATTCTGTGATGGATATCCATCTCTCTCTCTCTCCAATTGGAAGTTTATTTTTTTTATTGGTGTTTAAGGTAAAATATTTCTGCACAATGGCAAATCCGGACATGGATATGAAGTAAATTATAGTCAATCATTTATAGCCATGATGCACACTTTAGAGGACTTCTATCCCAAGCATTCGTGACTAGGTCCTATTTTTATCAGTAAAATGGAGCATGTCTACAACAGCAAACATGCAATGCTTCACTTCCTGGGGTTCAGCTTGAGATAGCATGTTCAAGAACTGTATAGAAACCCAGCCCTTAATCAGGTGAGTGAATATTCATTTATTCGGTTTTAATGACACTTTTGACAAAGGTCACCTCATGCCAGTTTTACGATTGGAGGACGGAGTACCCTTGGAAACCCCTGAGCAAAGGTGAACAACTGTCAAAGACTCTCCAATGTAATAGCACCACACATGCAGGGTTAGCATTGGTTGAAGACAAGTGCACCATCAATGTACAGTGTGCCTTAGTACACATTGCCTCCTTGCTCCCACATGGGCATTCAGAATTAAGTGCCTTGCCCAAAGCAGTTGCCCCTGGTAGGAATCAAACATGGACCGTTTGAAGTCAAATGCCATAACCCCTGGTTGCGTGCTGGATGTTCATATTTGGGATCCATGCTGGAGAGCAGGTAACAATGTGAAGGCTTTATATTCACAGGATATGCTTCATTATCTATGAAGCCAAATTATTTAGTCGTGTGGATTCACCTTTCCACAATTTATAAACTATAATAAGGCAAAGAGGTGTGAATAAATATTACTTAGCATTTGACCACATAAAGGCCATCTAACCATGATGTCAAATTTCAATGACATCAGAAGAGATGACACATCTAGCAACATGATGAACTCAGGCACAGTAATCAAACTCACCTGCCAGAGGAAGGCAAAACTTTCACAAAGTCCAGGCAGGCCCTTGACTTGCAGGAATTGATTATCTATTTATATTTGCTTATGGTCACTTTCTGAATCCGTGATTTCATTGTTATTAGGGTTTGTTACAACATTTATGGCTGCATGGTTACATCACATGAATAAGGTCAAGTTTAGCCAATTGATTACAATTATGCAGCCCTCTTGGGAGACTAGCATTCCAGTGCTTAAATACTGGGTTCTGCTACAACAGTAAAGCAACACTTTTCTTCACCAATAAAACACCGTTCAACTTCTTGAGTTATCCCGTTATTTTACTTGTGTCACCCTTTGAATCTAGGGCTATTTTCTTGCTGAAACAAAAAATGATGCACAGTTTGGGAAATGGTTTCTAACTATGTCGTCCATTTTGGAGCAGCTATGGCCATATGATGACTGTGGCATAAGTACATGTTTACTGACTTAAGTCAAATTTAGCAAACAGTTTACAGCAATGCTGCTTACTCAAAAGAGAACTTCTACCCCAGGATTATTCGAGTTACCTGGGTCCCATTTTACCAGTAACACAGAACTGTTTTAACAGTAAATAAATACAACTCCTCTCGAGGTTCCAATGAGGAACTTTAGAGGATGCATGTTAGTCAATGGGTCTCAATATTACAGTAAAGCAGAATTTTTCTACACCAAAAACAGACATTGCTTCAATTACAGATTTACCAATTATGTTCATGTTGCAAAAACAATAGGCCATATACTTACATCAAAGCTCAACCAACATTGTACTTTGGAAGAGAAAAAAAAACTTGGCTTGAACAAACTTGAATCTCCCCCCCCCCCCCCCCCCCCCCCCCCCCAAGGATGCTGCATATGAAATATCAAAAGATTCTTATTGGTAGATCTGAAGAAGATTTTTAAAGAATATTCCTCACACTGCATTAATTTAAATATTTGAGCTCCCATAGAGAGCCCAAATATGGACCCAGGGAATTGATTTCAATAAACATGTGAAACAATGTTCCAAAGATGTTATATGTGAAATTTGAAAGCTTTTGGAGTAGTGGTTTGGGAGAAAAGTAGTGTTAAATGTTTTTTCCATTACCCCCAGTGTTAAAAAATGCTGACTCGGCACTTTTTCAAAGTCCCCAAAAAAGTACCCCATGATAAAACCGATAGCAATTTTTTTTTACCATTCCATTCTGTTGGTCCTAAGGAAGCTTCACGCTACATAAAAATTCTCAGTGCCGTGCAGTTTTGGAGATATGAGCGTTTTAAATTTTTTCTATTTTTAGCTCCTGTGGTTCCCATGAGGTGACCGGAAATTTTTTTTTGGCCATAAATCAACTACTTATGTCCCAATAAAATCAAAATTGGTTCAAATCAGCCTCTCGGTTGGGAAAATAAAAAATTTGGGCGTGGCAAAAATTCTTGCCCCTCCCATAACGATGGCAAATATTGCCCCTGGACCTTCTCTTGAACAAATCAGAGTCTACATCCCAAAAGGAAGCTGCACACCTAATATGTCTCTGCTACTGTTGGTTCATGAGAACATTTTTTAAGATTTAGGCTCACTTTTTGGGCATGGCCCTACCAAGGGATGGGTCAACTTGATTTGAACAATTTTCAATTGACATGTGATAGGGAACATGCACACCAGATTTGGTTCAATTTGGTTGAGCAGTTTGGGAGAGGTTGATGATGTAAAGTTACTGCCAGATGGACAGATGACGGACGATGGACGGAAAGTGATTAGTAAAGCTCCTCTTGAGCTTCGCTCAGGTGAGCTAATAAAAACAAAAAAACGATTAGGCCTAAAAAAAAAATAAAAAATCTGTTTCTCAATCCCCTCAGGACCCCCCCCCCCCCCCCACCCCCGCATGGTCCATTTGGCTGCCGCATGTTTTCTTTTTATAACCAATGTAAACTTAAAAAAAATTAAAATTAAATGGTTTGCAACTGATGTTTTACGCAAGTTAAAAAAAATTGATAAACTTGTCCCTTGAGTGCAAGAAGGCTTTGCAATGCTTTATCAAAGCTTTCTTGCTCTCAAGGGGTGAAATAAACCACCACCCATGCTATTCCTTAGATTATGAGGCCTAAAACATAAACCAAGAACATGAACTTCTGATGGCAAAGAAATAATTACAGAAAAAAAAAAATAAAATAAAAAAACGTGCGCCTGCATGCAATTTTACAAATAATGGCCTGAGAAACAGAAAATCTACTTTGTAGGGCCTTAGGTAATTAAGTTAGTGTTAATGACGAAAACAGGAGGGGATTGTGGGTGATCATACCAAATGAGAGGATTTTTAAACCAGATTTCTGATGTCACAGTCTCTCAGGAGACAATGGCAATGCATTGCTATCAATACCACTCAGAAGGAAATAAAACACTGTGCACAGTTCCACTGTGGGTAATGCTTCATCTTTAAGACTCAAACCTCAATGCCAGACAGGCATGCAGAATAGACTGAAAATTTAATAGGGGGGATGCAGAAAATACTGCAGCTGTACAGTATTTACCTGCTTCTCTTTTTGTGCAAATTTTTCACACTTACAATGCTGCGATCAATATTAGAACTCAAGTACATGAAAGCACTTCTAGATGGTGGGTCGAGGCTTGGCATGAACACAATGGGAGCCAACCAATTTAGGTCCATCCCGAGAAAGAAAACACTTCTGAATTTGTTACAAGTTAGTATTGAAAGGGTCACTGAAAAAATTCGCTGGCTCTAAATTGCATAGTAAATATGTATACTCAGTAGTCTTGAGCTGTTTTTTTTTTATTGAAACAAAAAATAAACTTGGAAAATACTCAACAGTAGGAAAATAAAGAGAAATAATTTTAGCTATACACTTTCCATACAATCAAGAATGCATCAGCTTCTAGATAAAGTACACACCAATGAAATGCAGTGAAAAAAAAAAAAATATAAAAAAAATTACTGGAATGAATGTTCACCCATGAAGGCAAAATTCCATTCTCGTTTGTGACAATCTTTTACAATTCTCAAAGTTGACAATGAACCTTCCAGTCACCCAAACAGTCTTTTTAACTCTTTGATACTTTTGTATGTGTTATTACGTACGAAATTGAACAGCACGTTGATACATTGTGGTCATTTGTTTTATTATTTTTCGATTTTTTAAAGTTTTAATCTCAAATACCTGTTTTCTCCAGAATAGAGCCCAGTGATAACCGTTGAGCCAAATGTTATCGCAGCTTAAAATACTAATATAATCCTGCTGTCAAGACTTCTCAACTGGTTGAGTGCTAGAAGCCACTATCAGGGCTTTCAAAAAATGATGATACCAGAGCAAAAGCCAACACTCTCCTTCGTTATATTTCATATTCAGTCAAACACAAATAATATTTTGTTTATATAAATTTGTTTTATTACAAATTATTGGAGAGTGCCTGTGGGCACCCTTCAATAATTTGTATTAAAACAAGTTTTGAATAACAAATTCAGACCACCAAAAATAATCTAGCCCTCAACCAGATAATCACTAATGTGAAAAATATCTTGTTATTGGTACTTTCCGAAGTTTGACGTCTCATTTTGAAAAACGTTATAGAAACTAAATTCCCAGTGACGTTTGAACGTCAAGATAATTAAAGTCTCAAAGGGTCACCTGGCAGAGTGCTACATTACTTTTGATCACCAAAATTTGTTCACGTCTTTGCCTTGCAACAATTTATTGGAGAGTGCATATAGGTACTCTCCCACAGATTATAACAAGCTGAATCCAAATAATTTCACTTAAAACATATGAAGTATATCCACTATTATTATGTCAGCCCTTAGGATCAACCAATCGGCGTGGATAATGGTAGTGGCCCATGAAGCCATATCAGGTCAATGATAATGTCATCAGTGACTCCACATGAAATCAATAATAGGTATGTGTCCACCATATTGTTTTTAGAAAAAAATATAACTGCCACGTCTCAAAAATGGCAGTCTTACAGCAAACCTTCTGAATCGTCCGCTGAATGTGATTCAAGTTTTATTAAACTCACTTGAACAAAAATAATCTGTTCATGATAATGTGTGTCCCAAAATGAGAAACTTATTCTGACCGCCTAATCCAATAGCTCAATGTAAATCGAAACACGTCAACACTGTATTTATTTATTTATTTATTTATTTATTGATGTTTAAGGTCACATATTTATGCACAATGGCTAATCATGACCGTGACAGTTTTACGGGTGGAGGAAGCCGGAGTACCTGGAGAGAACTACCGAGCAACGACGAGCAGCTGCCAGCTCCCCAACATCGTAACTCTGCACTGCAGCACAGGCAGGGTAAGATTGGTTGAAGACATGCGTACCATAGACGTGCAGTACGCCTTAGTACACGGCGTCATCGTGCCCCCACATGGGCAATGGGGGTGAAGTGTCTTGCCCAAGGACACAACGCGGTTGCCACAGGAGGGATTCGAACCGAGGACCTCTCGGCTTGCAGCCTGCACCTCTACCTACTGACCCACCGCGCCCCCACATCAACACTGACCTTACATTCTAAACTTATGTCTGCTTGTTTACATTTTCCCAAGTATGATACACCAAATTAATTGAAGGAGAATACTGGATTTTGACTGCTGACATAATAAATACGTTACAGGATGTTTAGTGGTTGGATATGTGGTCATGTGAGGCTCAGTGAGATCAATATTAGGCTCGGCTAATGCCTCGCCTAATATTGTTCTCACTTCACCTCACATGACACCATAAACCACTAAACATCCCGTAACTTAAAATATGTAGCCTTTAAGTTGTAGTACCTACACTTCCGAGTATAGCCCAAATATGAGCTTCAAGCACTCCACCAAGTAAGAGGTTGCCCAAATTATTAAATTAATATAGCATGGAGGCAAGTGAAATATCAGTTTGACATCAAAATCATCTAGTAATTAACTTCTGAAGTTTTCAACTGAATGCAATTTGAATATTGTGTTCCTGTAGATGTAACCCTATACCAAACATAATTCAAAATCTGTCCAGCGCTACACAAATACAAAAATAAAAATTGAATCATCATTCAGGTAGTTATTTTTCTCTATTTTTTGTTTCAAAAACATAGCTCATGGTCCCTCAGAGGAATTAACTTGCTGTGTGCATCCAACGAGTGGTCAAAAACTATGTTTTGGAAGCCAAAAAATAGTGGACATTTTAGTTATTCAGAAAAAAATATTACGTTCCGTCTCCAGTTGTGTTAAGTGGAGTTACTGTTATTTACTGGTTCTTTTATAAATTTCAGCTATGGTTATATCTCTTCCACAACATAAGTATAAAGTCAAGTGTAGCCAATGGTTTTATACCTATGCTATGCACTCAAGTTCTGCCAATTGATTATACCTGTGCTAACCACTTCGATCCTCGGCACAGGTTATTGGATTTTATTTTAACACAGTAAAAAGCACTGCTCCACTTCTCAAGGTTCCCATGGAGAGCAGGTAAAGAGTTTAAAGAGCTGCTATTCCACAAACTGTGCTACAGTACAATTGCTGTGGAAATGGTCACTTTCCTCGGGTGGGCGATATTTACACGGATGCAATAATATTACAATCCAAACACTAATTATAGGAATAATCATTAAAACATTTAATTAATGAAGCACCAGGTACAATCAGGTGCTTCATTAATTAAAATTTTGCTGCTGATATTTATTACCTGGTAAACACGTGTGGACATCACTGCACATGTGGATTATGGCCAATTCACAGAGAGTGTACTGTACATGGTCAATACGCAGTTATATAACGTGATGTTTGTTTGATGGTGGTTAACGTCACATATTTATGCACCATGGCTAATCGTGACACAACATGGAGATGAAGTCAAGTTTAGTCAATAGTTGATCAACATGTTGCCCATTTTAGAGGACTTTCACCCCAAGCATTGGTGACTGGGTCCTATTTTACTAGTAAAGCGGAACTGGTTTACCACAGTAAACAAGTGCTGCTATAGAACGTGATTACCAATAATTTAAAAATGTATAGTCTTATGCTGTCAGTGTCAGAAAATCACTGTCAACGGTTTTGAAACACCAGTAATGCTGAAATACTGTCACAGAACATGACAAGTGGAATAACCACTGAAAACACCTGCCATGCTGAATATCCACCCTGAGAAAAAAACTTAATTCAAAGGAAACGTACAAGAAGCACAAGCAAAGTTTCAGCCATTGGACCTTCAAGTTCCACCTGGGGGTTCATTTGCCGAAACTTTCCTTGTATTTCATATGCTTTTCTCACAGAGAGTGCCTGGGTGCAATATAATGAGAGTAATTTTGTGTGAGTAAGCTACACTTCATCTGTCTAACTTCCAGTACCGAAATTACAGAAGCTGACAGAATGTCCATCAAACTGTGACCTGGTCACGATCAGCTTGAAATTCTATGTCAGCTTATTCTGTAGACAAGAATAGAATTTTGCTGGCCCAAGAGGACAAAAACTTTTAATTTCAAATGTTATTTTTGTATCATTTACTTGATTTGATTTTGATTTTGTAGTATTTTATTAATGAAAACTCGACCCACAGGGGCAAGTGTCCTGACCTGCTCACGATCTGTCGAGGGAGATCACTCATGATCACAGTACTGCATTATGTGTATTGTCCGAACCAAACATATGAATACATCAAAATTCCACTGTGCTATGAATGCAGCTCTGCCAATTCATTTTGAGAAAACTTGCACCATTTTTAAGGACTAATATTGCATGCTACGGGGTGTGCTGTTATGATGGTACAACCCAGTGCTTAATATTTTGCTGATGATTTTTATTACCTGGTAAATGCATGCCCATGTGTGGATTGCGATCAACCCATGGCAACAGTACTGTAGACACAAACCGGCCCCAATGAGTTTTCATATATTCTACCTCCAACCATTTAGCAACTCTGTAGGTAGGCTACTTTAATATTTCTTATGTAATTAATTGTATTTTTCTTATGAACTGTATTTAACTTCACAGCTAGAGCAGTGTTATATATGACCAATGTAAATTAATTACACTGCCTGTACTTTCTTTTCAAGATCTTCTGCAGATTCAGAAAGTGCAGAACAAGTTTCTTCTGGCAGAGAAAAAATTCTTGAAGATTTGGTTTTTTTTGTACAATACAACCTGAATATGTAGACAATGCAGAGCACATTACCCAGAAGATTTCTGTTTTCAAATGCTCAATTCCATAACGGTGCTATTTAATACCTGCATCTTTCTCAAAATATATCACATTTTCCAAAGAAAGATGCTTTGGTTTCAAATAGTTTCAGAAAATTGTTTGAATACAAAAGACACCATCAGAACACTTGTTATTTGTTCATAGTTTGTGAACACTCACTGAAACAAGCTCATTATGCTTGTTCCAATGAGAGGTCATAATCTGTGCACTAACAATTTTTTTTTATTAATTAACCCTCTGCACTGGTGTTGAAACTACACAATTTGAAACAATTCTTTCCCATAATTAACAAGAAATTTTAATCATTTTAATCTTGTTTGACAGAGCTCACTGAGCTCTCTCAAACAAGACTGAACTGGTTATTTCCTAGTTGCATCATGGGGAAAAGCTTTCTGCCGGAAATTTTATTATTGTTACATCAGTGTAAAAGGTTAAAATTAAAAAAGATAACACTCAAGTCTCATCTGTTTTAGGTAAAGGGTTAGAACTTAATTTAAACACAGAATTCAAACACTGGACCAGCTGAGTCACACTGGTTGGTAAATGTCCTGCAATGGAAACCATCATGGGCTACAAAACAGACAGGAAGGCCAGATTACAACACTGCACTGTATTGCACAAATCACTCGATAATTTTCTACTGTTTTAGTGTGTGCAACAAACAGAAACGAATGCTGTGGATTGATGTTAACTAGAAATGTTCCCCTTTTGGGGGTAACCACGTAGTAAACAAGAGCTGTGAGCCATTTACAATGTAAAAAGTACATAAATAATTTACATTACATTCAGGCAAATATGCAATTCTTGAGATTGTCTTATCATACCAGATATTTTCTCCACTTTAATCCTGCTGAAACAACTCGAAGAAAACAAGTTGATTTGAATGGATATTTTTCTTGTTACAAAGATACATGCAATTATGCCTCATTCAAGTTGCTCGTTGAGTGATTCTAATGGGATACAGTTAACTGCTTTCAATCCATCAAATCTAAACTTGGTGTCTTACCCCTTTACCTAACACAAAAGGCAGACAACACTTGCAAACAAAATTCTTGAACAAATTTTCTTCATTTTTTGCATCAAAAACAAAAAAAATAATGAAAATTGGAACAGGAATTTTTGTGAGCAGCAATGGCCGGTTTTGGCTGTTATGTTGGGTAAAGGATTAAAATGTTATTTTTGTTGTTCTCAGCAGTATAAACGTGAATGTACAGCATTTATTTCTCAACTTTTTGAAAATATTTCTATTTCTCAACAAGACAAAATAAGCTGAACCTGGAGACAGGTCTGACTGATGGATGAATCATAATCTACTGAGAGATACCTCTTCTACAATGTTAATTTTCCCAAACAATGAGGTTCTTTTTTTCCAGTGTCAGTTGGGTCCTGTCAATCTCGAATTTTGGGTCGAATTGCATCCCAATTCGAATCAGGCAGCGGATTTTGAATCAAATCTTATGGCTCTTCCATATTTAAATATTGCATCTTTTTACAACCCTAAATATTGTTAGGCTCCACTATAGTATTTTTTTAAGGTCGACTCATCTGATTCGGCAAGTCAATTAAAAACGCACAATATTCCAGAACAGAATGAAAGTTGTGTCAGAAGAGAAACCTCCTTGAACTCTTCCTCTATCATCAGGTCTCCTACATAGGAGACCTGATGATAGGAGAGATCAATGGGGAGCACTTGGTGAACTAGATGATGCACAGATTTCCGATTTAAGTGTCTTGAATCGAATGGAATTCTCAGGACAATTTTGAATTGAATCAAATTTTGAAAGCGTTGCAAGGCCCAAATTATAAGTGAATTCATTTTTTGTAAATAATCTAAGGATGTTTTTAGCCTGATACAGTACGGCCACCGTGGACTGGTCATTTTTCACAGGTGGGCAATATTTCCACGGACGGAATTCCAAACACTGAGAATAACCATCAAAAATTTAATTAATGAAGCACCGGGTACAACCAGGTGCTGATTTTTATTACCTGGTAATTGCATGCGAGGATATTACTGCCCATATGCAGTACATGGAGAGTGGATTGTAAGTAAATCACCCGCGGAGTGGAGTTATCACCCAAGCTATAATTTTCAAAGTTTGTACATATCGACAAAAAACACAAGCAATGTTTCAGCCAATGGACACCCGGAGGTCCATTGGCTGAAACTTTGCTTGTGCTGGTTAGGCTTTGCAACAAATTTGCAATTATTGCTTGGGTGGAATCTCCACTCTGCGGGTGATTTAGTGATAATACACAGTCCACAATGACTGTACTGTATGACAGGCAAACACAAAATAATCCCTTCTGAACAAAGTACCTGAATGTGTATCTATCAAATATAACTCTCTTTCAAGGGGGAAAGTCTCTTTGGAATTTGTTTGGAGGTTCAATAACTGAGCCTAACTTATATATTCTCATATTTTGATCGTTTAACTGTTACCAATCCTTTGGGCCAATTTTCTAAACAATCATGTATTGGTGGGTCAGATTTCATTTCACTCTTGCCCCCAAGGGTATTCTTCCTTGAGAACTCTACCGGAAGCCTGAATTTATTTTGGCAATGTTTTTACATCATTGATGGATGCCTGAACTGGAAGCATACAATGATGTAAAAACACTCCAGACATCTGCAGTTCTTTACATGTATATATAGTTGTTATAGTGAAAGTTTGAGGATTTACAAGTGAAGTGCCTGGACAATGTTTGGCAACCTGCACCATACTTTTACCAGTCTAATGGCCTGGCAGAGATTTTTAATTATGTACTGTACACCTATGAAGGCAGCCAAAAATTGATCATAAACCAGACAAGGTACTGTCTCAATGACCCGGTATCACTGCTTTTTGAAACACTATTTTAAGGGCCACAAAATTTGTTTAGATGATGAAAGACCTTCAAGGATTGAGCAAAAATTTATTCACCTCAATTTAAAAAGGTCAGTGTAAAATGAATCCAAATGTTATTTATTTATTTATTGGAGTTTAAGGTCACATACTTATGCACAATGGCTAATCGTGACCATGACAGTTTTACGGGTGGAGGAAGCCAGAGTACCTGGAGAGAACAAATGAGCATTGACGAGCAACTGTCAGCTCAACATTCTAACTCTGTTCAAGCTCCGCTCAAGCAGGGTTACAGCGGTTCAATACATGTGCACCATCGACGTGCAGTACGCCTTAGTACACGGCGTCATCGTGCCCCCATGTAGGTAACCGGGATAAAGTGCCTTGCCCAAGGACACAACGCATGTCGTCCTGGACGGAGATCGAACTCGGGACCTCTAGCATAGAAGTCCAACAGTCTACCACTGAGCCACCGCACTCCCGAATCCAAAGGTTATGTTCCCATTCAGATTCTCTTGCTTTATTCAGATGCATTATTCGAAAACTTATGAGAGATGACCGAACCTCAACAATGGACAACAGGTAACACAAATGTAGAAAAAAAATTTCCTAAAAATGGCAATGAAAAGCAAGAGGTAATAACTGAGGAGGTTATGATTCAAGAAGATCTGTACAGATATTTTATATGTGTACAGATCTTTTGTCAACTCACCAATGAAAACCAACTGAGACCCGTTCTGCGCTGAATACATGGCTATTTACATGATGTTGTGAATGTCAATCCTTTGGAGTACTCTATTACTTCTCCCCATACGTCATGTTCCCGAAAGCCAAAATGTTAAATGAAGACTATACAATTGAGTTCTTACAATGTGAAAAACAACTTCGACATGTGAACAGAGATATATATATATATTATTATATATGAAGATATTGGTTATGATCAGAATGAGTATGACAAAGTTGTTGCAGCGAGTTGAAGTGCATGGTTAGTGGATGTTAGTGATCTCTTAGTACCGTTTATCATCCATGATTTTTATATTTTTTTTTTATTAGGGTTTAACGACACATTAACAGCCAAGGTCATATCGTGTCGGTGACAGTTTTACGGGTGGAGGAAGCTGGAATACCCGTAGAGAACCACCGAGCAACGAACAGCAGCTGCCAGCACCCCAACATCATAACTCCGCACAGCAGCACAGGCTGGGTTAGATTGATTGAAGACATGCGCACCATCGACGTGCAGTGCGCCTTAGAACACAGCGTCATCGTGCCCAAATGTGGACAATCAGGGTTAAGTGCCTTGCCCAAGGACACAACGCGGGAGTCCGAATCGATCGCTCAGACGGTCATCCATCCGAGGACAAACCAGGCTCGACGTTGCTTAACTTCGGTGATTTGACGAGAACCGGTTACTGCAACGCCACCACGCCCCCATCATCCATGATATCTGACAAATTATGCAATTAAATTTTAACTTTGGTTTGGTGTTCTTTTTTTGTCAGATCACAGATTAACTCTCAACCCGCTGAGTATTTTCAAGATATTTTTTCATCAAATCTAGTCATGGCTGCTTTACAGCAGCCATGGCTAGAGTTGATGAAAAATGAATCTAAATATAACAAGAAATTATTGGTGAAAAAATCCATTCAATTTACAGAGGAAAATATGTTTAAATATGCTCAAATTATACTTATATCAGTGACAAGAGAAACCCTGTGCTGGGCAAGAATATCTGCCAGCAGCATGCAAAGAGTTAACTCTTTACCTAACCAATCAGCTGCATCAGCCCATCCAATTTACAAATTAAGCAGTTGAAAAACATATTTTTCAAACAATCCCTCATTGCACTCGCTCCAATGAGAGGTCACATGATATGGTTTTGCTGAAATTGATTGAAATTTTTTTTAAAAAAACCATTAATTAAATTGATAAATTTGGATATCTCGTGTTTTGGGTCATGAGTTAACCATTTACCAAATGCAATGACCATATCCAGCCAGCACTATTTACAAAAATGACTATTCAACTTAAGTTTTTCAATCTTTGCTTCTAGAATTCAAGTAATGTTCCATCATTGAAATAAGCTTGAGTTTGTTCTAATGAGAGAAGAGATTCATTCTAGGCAATGTGGTTATGGAAGAGATGTCTTAAGATGCCATGAGAGTTCTTCCAAGCTCAACTTCCCACTGGGAGTTGTTTCTCATCAAGTAGTGGCTGTCTGTGCAGGAAACCAGGATTTCACGAGGAAAAACTGCAAAACACAAGACTGACAAGTTATAGAGCACTGCAAATTGTAACAAATTTTCCATGACTGGCCATTTCACTCTTTGTCCAAAAAGAAGACGAGACTTGAAAAACAATTCTTGAACAACTAAACATTTTCCTTCCTTTTTTCCAGTGCATAGCTTATAACCCAAGCCAGAAAAGCTCATTCCAATAAGAGGTTATAACCTATGCTATCAAGAAAAAAATTGAAAAAATAAAACAAATGGCGAGTTTGTGAAGAGCTCTAAATAGATATGAATCTTATGTGAGGTAAAGGGTTAAACAAAACCTGGAATCAAAATTTCCATATGTTTATTTACTGATGTCAGAGAATAAAATCTCGAATTTTGAGATAACCTATTTACCGTTCATCTGGAAAAAATAAAGAGGACCGATTAGAGTACAGCCATCGTGGACGGGTCAAAATCTATGGGTGGGCATTTATCCATGCATATAATTCAGAGATGATCCACTAAGATACCTAGCGAAATTGTGCTTTATTGCTGGAAATTTTGCTTGTCATAGCAGATCGATCATCTTTTAATTATATGTACGGAAAAAATGACAACCCGTGGATTTTGACCCTTCCACGATGGCCCTACTGTATGATAGTTCACAGATTTCGAAAGCATCTTAAGGAGTTTGAGTACTGAAGGAAGGGGTCTTCCCACAGGAACATTTTAAAACAGTGTTATCAAATAAGGTGATAAGACAACTTTTTGACAAACTGTTTGTCGTTCCAGAAAAACAACTTATTGGTTAACTGTTTTTTTTCATTTAGATAACCACCAGAGGAACGATAAAATCGTTCAAATTTTATGGACTGGATGTTCAAGCTCATTTTCATCATCTATAGTGACATGATCCCAACACAAGTAAAGTATAAAGCCAAGTTTATCCAATCGTTTATACCTATGCTGCCCATTTTAAGAGGACTCCACATCAAGTACCAGTTAACAGGGTTCATTTTACCACTACATGGTTTGTAGAGGTTCCGAAAAATGAAATTCAAGCATGTTTTAAGTACTCATGGATGAGCGAGACATTTATTTTCAAGAACAATTTTCCACTCTAGGAAATACACCATGATGTGATATTGTAACAGTTCTCTGCACCTCTCATGAATGGGTGTCAGGTACTTCAAACAGATGAAAAGTTAAAAAAAAATATTTGTTATAAAATAAGTCACAAGTACAAGTATGTTTGTGTCCAAAAAGGGTTGAATTCATATTTTCCTCCTGGTATTTTCATCGACTTTTTTAAAATAAAAATTGAATCAGTTGTAATTTTGCACCAAAAAAAATCCATACTGTGAAATCCCAGTGTTGATTTTTCTCTCCTCTTGAATGGAGTAAGGTAATTTTGAAGAACAAACATTCAGTTTACAATTAATATAATTTATATACCAAAATTACCAACTTGTTCCAGTATTGCACATATTAAAACAGACAAACTTACGTTTTGCACACAATCCAGTGACGTAACACTCTCACAGGAAACACCTGAATACTGATGACATATCACAGTTTTGCTGGAAACTGCTCAATTGCCCCCAGATCAAGCTGCCTTTGGGTAAAGATGTACTTATTTTGAGAAAGACAACTATCATTGTAAGCTAAAACTTACCTTAAAAATGGAATCTGACAATATGAAACTTAGATCAGATTTTGAAGACTAATGAATATATACACAAAAGACAAGAATTCCAATTTCAGACAAAAAGTATTAAAATACATCCTTCAATTGTCTGTGAATAAAATAATGACCTGAGACGTTTTGTGTTGCTGCTCCACCCCACCCCTCATGTTAGGGATGATTTGTACTCATTTATTGATAACAGTCAATAACCTGCAGGAATATGTTATAAGTGTTGTGTGTGTGTGTATATGGTGTACAAGGTTGATCGGCTCAAGTTTCTTCGAGTTCCTTCCCACAGAGAAAATGTAAAGATTTACCATCCTTTTTTAAAAAGTAATGATCAAAAGTATTGCCTACCTCAACACCAATCATAACCAATAAAGAAGCCTCATATATTAACTGTCCAGATGAGACAATTTTTAGCTAGATTCAATCCATTTGCCCAAAACAGTGCTATGTGTTTCATGTATTATACTGAGAAAAGACCATAATCAGTTTTTTTTCAATAATGCAGACATGATTAGACTGGACCTATTCATAACATGCTATTCGCAGAACAATACAAACATAATTATTTAAAAAATAAATTCAGTCTTTTTGAACTCAAATTTATCTTGCGAACCTCTCTTAGAAACAAGCTCTTCAACTCATTCAGGTAGGTTACAAGTCAAATGATATGTGAAGTGCTAAATTATTTTCATGTAAACTTTTTCAAACTTGTTTGATTGGCAGTTTTGTTATGTACAAATTAAAAATAAGCTGCCAAGAAACATTTTGGATTCAAGTTAATACTGCAACTAGAACCAGTCACACAAAAAGTTGTACTTCATGAATGCCCTGGCCCACTTCTTAAAGCTTGGCTTTAAAGCGGAACAACTCGGAATGAGAACATGTAATTATGAGATGAAGTAATTTTGGTATCCAAAGAATTGTATGAAATTGGTTACATTGGTGAATCCCTGTCAAGGATGTGGATGTATCTGGTAGATATATCTCAAAACTGTTAATTATTATGTAGAAGGGGAGCAAACACAACCTTTTAAGTTCAAAGTGTAACACACCAGCAACACTGATGAAGAGATCACATCCAGTCAAGGTTGTGCACACAGCCGCACATAATAGAATTGCATACTTTCCTAATAAAGAGCACCAGAGTCAACAACAGTCGTCAGCGTCTACCAGAAAATCCTCCTCGATTTCCACCTCCTCCGGGTGGTCCTCTGTTGTCGCCCCTACCAAAACCCCCTCTCATCCCCATTCCTCGTCCAGGGCCGAATCCTCCTCTACCTCCAGGCCCACCACTTCCGGATCGCATTGGTCCACCTCGTCCTCCCATTCTTGTGCCATCACCTCTAGGTTTCTTTTCTTCAACATTTAATCTGTATTCACCATTGTATTTTATTGGCTGAAACAAGAAGTATACTTGGTCAGAAAAGTCATTTTTTCATCATGTGAAGCAACTTCAAAATAGGGTCAGGGTTTAAAGATACCCCATGAAAGAAAAAACAAGGCAGGACTTTCAAGGGCTTTGTACGCAAAGTTTTTAAACATTTTCCAGGACAGGTGGAATCTTCACCCCAACAACCTGATTGTCTTCCCCTCGGCACTGCAGCCCTCCCCACAAACACACCACCTAATTTTTTTTTCTTTTTCCGGAAACCATTTTCCTTTCTGAGATGTAGGAGTGTTTTGTGACATCAGAAATCAACAGGAGCACGGTGAGAAATCTGTTGGTCACGGTTGGAGATGGGTACAAAATTTTTTTCTTTCTCAACTGGCTTGAAACATTGATTCTAGTTGTAAATAATAGCTCATAGTGACATACAATGCATACCAAAAACACTTTGGGAGATACTTTGATGTAATAAAACTTTTGAGGTGGGAAAAAATATTGTGGCATTCATACCTTTTCCCAAATGGGAATAAAAGTAAAAAAAAATTCTTTCAGGTTTGATTTATATATTTATTTAATGGTGTTTAAGGTCACATATTTATGCACAATGGCTAATCATGACCGTGACAGTTTTATGGGTGGAGGAAGCCGGTGTACCCGGAGAGAACCACCAAGCAGCTGCCAACTCCCCAACATCGTAACTCCGCACTGCAGCATAGGCAGGGTTAGATTGGTTGAAGACATGTGAACCATCGACGTACAGTATTCAGGTTTGCTATATTTAGTTGAGACCATTGTATAGGACCTCCACCTCAGGTGGTTACCGGATCCTATTTTAGCAGTAAAACAGAGCTTCTTTACCACAGTAAACAAGCATTGCTTCACTCCCAAGGAGTCCCATGGGGGGTGGGGGGGGTTAATAATTAAGATCAAAGTTTATCCCCCTTAACCCTTTTCCCAATGTAATGATCAAAACCAACTAGTGCTAATCATGAAAATCATTCAATTTTGATTTAAAAAAAAAAATAAATTTTTCTTTAAAATTACAGCTCATTGGGACAAGCTTGTTTGATTATTACAATGATGGGTCATAAATTATGTTTTTGTACAAAACCGAACTGAAATGCAAATTTCAAAACCGCCCAGCCCTACCCCACGTTGCATACCACTAAAAAATGACAAGAGAAGAAATGATCTATGATACCGTGAAAGCTATTCCCATAAACAATTTTCATTCCAAATTTCATTGAGAGCTGCGAACCCCGAACCCGAGATATAAGGTGAACCGACAAAAAATTGGCTATTTTAGGAGACAAACAGCAAAATTATTGTCTTTGTTTTACCTCAAGGTAATTGTGAAGGCCAGAAATAGGGTTGGGATGACACACCAAATTCACGGTACTATACGTATCTAGGTACATGAGTCACGATCCGATATGTATCTAGATACGGATCTTGATATTTGTCCTGGCATTGAAGCTACAGTTAAGATCACAGGGACAATGGTGGAGCCAGCTATTCATAGTTGGTGAGCACAGATACATTAGGGAGGAGGGGGGATCAATTTCAACCCCCACTCCCAATTTCCCATATTCTACCACGTTCTGCACCGACTGGTCACGTGTGTCTGAGCTCGTACTCTCGCATAAGCCCATCAATAACTTTACAAATGTGAGTTACCAAATGGCTCCTCTGGGTCATAGTACATCCTTCTACTTTTCAGTTTTAGAATGAAGATTTTAGTCACAGGTGCTGGTAATTACGACGAAAATAGGTAAGTAGTCATCCGATGATCACGACAACTAGTCTTACCAAATACATAAAAAAGCTGGAGTACCCTGGTCCCATAGGTTGGCAATGAAAATATATCAGTGACTGAGACATGCTCTTGCAGTTCATGGTTCGACTTCCAATTTGCAATTTTCATATCGATTCACTCAAACGAAAAAGGTCATGGAAGATGATTACGAAGAATAACTGGTGCACATCAAGGGGGCTAATTAATAGGCACTGACATCATAGAAAACATGAGTGAAGTTTTGTCAACTGCTTTGAAAACACTCGTAAAATGATGGTTAAAAATGTATCATTCCAAATAACCAACGGACGTTCATAATAAATTGGAGTATTATTACACTGTTTATCTGTAGTTTTACCATTATTGAATCGGAAAGTTGGATGAGCACATAAAATACTGAACTGCACCAAGCAAGCACAATTTCGATGATTGCATCGCACCTGGGAGATCATGCTTTGCAAACAGTGATGTGAACCCAAACAAAAAATACCTTGATTTAATAATCGGTATTCCGGTGTACCCCAGTGTTATATTCTGAATTGTGGGGTATCTGAGTTGGCCAATTCAACCAAACCTAAAATGTGATGTGTTGAATGTATTGTGAAAGAGTTGAATTTCAAGACTGGTGGCCAGCCTATATAGTGGTATCACGATACGAAATTTGGACATCCGCACCGATACCCGTATTGCGAGTTGCTGTATCGGTACGTATTGGAGTACCGGCAATATCGTCCCAAACCTAGCCAGAAACACCTGTTACTAGTCTTGTGATGACCGAACCATTCACATAAGAGATGTAGAACAAAGACAAAATGTGACATGTGGGGAGGTGATTTGCGTGAATTTTCTTTGTTTTAATGCAGGGACAAGACTTATTTGTAAGCCTTTCCCATAAACAATTTTCATTCCAGATTTCATTGAGATCCAATGACCCAAGCCTGAGATACGACATGAACAGACCAAAATTAGCCTATTTTTGTATATTCAAAGGGCCATAACTCCACAGAAAAAATATTTCAACAGCAAAACAGCTAATGCCGCTTCAAGGTTTCATGATAGTGAACATCTGTATGAAATTTCATCGAAGACTGAGTGGTAATGTAGAAGTTATAATGCGAACAGATATCCGAGTTTGGACGGACGGACACAAAGCCTCACGGACAGGTGCAATCCAGTTTACCCCACTAAGTGGGGGTATAATTAAAGTGTCAATGACACTGTAGCTCAACTTGTGTAAGACATGTTCATGTATAGTATGTGACACAGCAATGACACACATCTAGAAATTTTTAGTTGAACAAAAGGTCAATAATTCCTTCAAAAATAATTGTACATTCCTGGCTTACGATCCATTAAAGTTGAACATATTGTTTTCAAGTTATTGAGTGGAGAATCAAAAGTCACCAAAACTCCCAGATGGTTGTCATGGCGGCCATATTGGACATGCCAGATTCTGAGAATGCTGGTTGTCGAAAGGAACCATCCTCTCGTCATGACTAATCAACCATAAAAAAAACAGTATCAATTGGATGTATTGTTTTCAAGTTATCACGTGGGCAAACAAAAGTTAACAGACGAACAGATGGACGGAGAGACAGACAGACAAATGGATGGACGGACGGACAATGATGCTGGTTATCAAAAGGAACCATCTTCTAATCATGACTAATCAACCATAAAAAAACAGAATCTGTTAGATTATCAAATGGACAATCAAAAGTCCCTAAAAAACCAAGATAGCTGCCATGGTGGCTATCCTGGATATACCTGAATGCTGGTTATCGAAAAGAACCATCCTCTAGTCATGATTAATCAACCATAAAAAAGGCAGCATCTGTTGGATCTATAGTTTTCAAGTTAACACGTGGACAATCAAAAGTCCCTGAAAAACCAAGATGGCTGCCGTGGTGGCCATATTGGATATGCCAGAATGCTGGTTATCGAAAGGAACCATCCTCTAGTCTTGACTAATCAACCATAAAAAAAGTAGTACCTGTTGGATGTATTGTTTTAAAAGTTATCGCATGGACAAACAAAAGCTAACAGACAGTCAGACATTGCCATACCATAATACGGCCCGCTCATATGAGCGGCCGTATAAAAATATTTGTTCTCATAGCAGTGAAAACAAAGGTACTGCAAAACACTCGTTCCTGTCCCAAGGTGATAACAAAGGTACCTAAGAAGTTTCGTGAAGATAGGTTCATAAATACAGCCTCTAGCCCCGAGCCGTATTCACATGTGCACTTACTGTGTGTAAGTAGCACTGAATAAATCAAAGTTCATCTAATTTGCATAATTTCTGCACGAGAAAAAAAACTGTATTATATGTGATGTATTCCATGTTACTAAACATTCATACAAAAATTTATTCAAATCAGAACCTTCATATAGAAGTTCTGTACAAAACAAGAGGCCCCAAGGGGCCTTAATCGCTCACCGGCCAAAGTGGTTCAAAGTGTTTGTGGTCACATTCAGTTAGACATGGTTCATCAACACTACAAAGGAATGAAGCCATGCAAAGGCAAATTTTATGGAAAAACACTAAGGAATGGATTTGAACAAACCTGAACCTAGCATGCCCCCCCCCCCCCCCCAACCCTGCCCATAGAGAGCCCAAATAATAAGACAGGGACTCAAATTGAACAAGTCTCTGGTTCTGTTGGGGAGTTGACAGTTGCTCGCCATTGCTCAGTGGTTCTCTCCGGGTACTCCAGCTTCCTCCACCGGTAAAACTGTCGTGGTCATGATTAGCCATTGAGCAGAAATGTGACCTTAAACACCAATAAATAAGTAACTTGAATCTGATCCCCCTTGATATGTTACAAATGTATATACCAAATATGAAAGAATTCTGACTGGTGGATCTGAAGAAGGTTTTTATAGAAATGTCCTCACATTGCATTAAGTTAAACTTTGGGCTCAAATAGGGAGCCAAAATATTAACCCAGGGACTCGATTTGAACAAAATTGAATCTGACCCACCTAGAGATGTTGTATACCAAATATGAAAGAATTCCGATTGGTGGATGTGAAGAAGAAGACTTTTAAAAGAAATTTCCTCATATTGCACCAAGTTAAAATTCGGGCTCCCATAGGAAGCCAAATATCAACACAGATACCAGGTTTGAACAAATTTGAATCAGACCCTCCTAGAGATGTTGAATACCAAATATGAAAACATTCTGACTACAGGGTCCAAAGAAGAGGATTTTCAAAAAAATTCCCTATATTGCACTAAGTTGATATTTGGGCTCCCATAGGGAGCCCAAAAATTTACCCAGGTAACCAATTTGAAAAACCTAAAACTGACCCACCTCAAGATGTTGTATACCAAATAAGAATGCATTTTGACTGGTGGATCTGAAGAAGAAGATTTTTAAAGAAATTTCCTCATATTTCACCAAGTTAAAATTCAGGCTCCCACAGGGAGCCCAAATATAAACCCAGGGACTCGATTTGAACAAACTTGAATCTGACCCCCCTATAGATGTTGTATACCAAACATGAAAGGATTCTGACTGGTGGATCGGAAGAAGAAGATTTTTAAAGAAATTTCCTCAAATTGTACGAAGTAAACTTTGGGCTTCAATAGAGCCCCAATACCAACTCAGGGACACGATTTGTACAAACCTGAATCTGCCCCCCCCTCCCCCCCCCCCCCCCCGCCCCACCTGTCCTCCTATAGATGTTGTATCCCAAATATGAAAGGATTCTGACTGGTGGATCTGAAGGAGATTTTTAAAGAAATTTTTTCAAATTGCACGAAGTTAAACTTTGGGCTCCAATAGAGAGCCCAAATACTCACTCAAGGACCCGATTTGTACAAACTTGAATGTGACCCCCCCCCCCCCCCCCCCCCCACACTCCCCATAGGGATTGTATACCAAATATGAAAGCATTCTGACAGGTGGATCTGAAGATTTTTAAAAGAAATTTCCTCATATTTCACTAAGATAAAATTCAGGCTCCTACAGGGAGCTCAATTATTAACAGAGGGACTTGATTTGAACAAACTTGAGTCTGACCCCAATAGAGATGTTATATACCAAATATCAAATGATTTTAAATGATGGTTCTGGAGAAGAAGAATTTTTTAACTTAAAAAAAAATGTATGGGTGCTATCAGAGTAATGCCCTTTGTGGTGTCCCCTGTGGACGCAGAAAGTTGATTTGTACAAACTAGAATTGACATATAAGGAACATGCCCACCAAATTTGGTTCAATTTGGTCCAGTAGTTTGGGAGGAGAAGTTGTTAATGTAAAGTTCACGGCGGACGACAACAGATGGCAAGTGACAAGTTAAGCTCCCTTCGGTGAGCTAAAAACTGATTGTACCTAATTTTGGTACAAAATGGCCACGGACAGATATCTTCAATTTCGGAGCACACCCAAAAACACTCGTTCTCTTCCCAAGGTGATAACAAAGGTACCCAAGAAGTTTCGTGAAGATCAGTTCATAAATGCAGCCCCTAGCCAGATCCGTATTGACATGTGTACTTACTGTGTATAAGTAGCATTGAATAAATCAAAGTCCATCTAATTTGCATATTGTGTACACGAGAAAGAAAGCTGTATTATATGTGATGTATTCGATGTTACTAAACATTCAAACAAAAATTTATTCAAATCAGAAGTTCTGTACAAACTAGAAAAACTGTGAGCAGTGCTCACTAAATGATACCACCCACTCCCACCAAGAATTTATTTATTTATTTCTTGGTGCTTTACGCTACATCAGCAGCTGAGGCTATATCGTGGTGATGAAAGTGTATATTTAAAAAGACCATGGATTAAAATACGAAACAAATTTAATAAGAGGTTTAAAAAAGATGAGTGTGAAACATAATGAGAAAGTGAGACCAGTAGCACAAAAATGTAAATCAACCCGTGAAATAAATATAGACAGATGAAAATTATAATGGTAAAAACAATTTAAAATTTATTAAAAAGGTTGATTACTTTCAAGAATGAGATGACTTTTTTCAGGCTCGTATGATAAAATAAATCTCTCAAAGATCCAACTGTAAAATACTGCTCTCTAACATGATTAAAATCAGTACAATTCAAAAGAATGTGTTCAACTGACAACACCTGCTGGCAGGGAACACATTCTGGTCGCAAATTACCCTCCAACAAAAAGGAATGTGTTAGCCTTGTATGACCAATATGACACCGCGTCAAAACTGCAAGATCCTTTCTACAAAGGTTACTAGACGGGTAGTGATCTGAAATAGTTGGTCGGAAGCGATGAAGCTTGTTATTTGTCGCTCCATCCCATTCCGCCTGCCACATAGATTTGATGTAACTACTAATATGAGGCTTAAAATCACTGAAAGGGATGTTAAAATCAGTGAGAGGCTTTGTTAAAGCCTGTTTTGCTGCACTGTCTGCCCTGGTGTTACCAGCGATACCTACATGTCTAGGTAACCAGCAAAACACGATATGATATTGGTCAGACATGAGAGTTGTTAACTTCTCACGAAGTTCCAAAACTAGAGGGTTCTTCAACTTGGGGTTGAGTAAAGCAATTAAAGAGGAAAGAGTCGGAAAAAATAATCGACTTCTTTTCCTGAGCATTCTCGATATCTTCAAGAGCGAGTTGTAAAGCTTTAACTTCAGCTGTGAAAATAGAACTCTGATTCGGTATTCTGATTGAGGTGACATGATCACCAGTAACTGCAGCTGATGATACTTTGTCACCACCCTCAGATCCATCCGTATAGATCCTTGTATATGCACTATACTTGGACTTTATTTCGGCATATTTTTGTTTGAACTGCAAGGAATTGGTATCAGATTTTTTGGTAGAAGCAAGGTCCAAAATAACAGTAGGTTTTTTAAGATGCCAAGGAGGAATATGTGTTTTACGATTTTCTTTTATTGTATGTGGTTCAATTTTGGTGGACTCCATGTGGGGTTTAATTCTAATTCCCAATGGAGGAATATGTTTCTGGTGGCGGTTAAAGAAATCAACATTTTGAGGGTCTGTAACACAATTATAAGCAGGATTTGAAGGATTGGCCAAAAGTTTAGACACATATTGGAGAGACAATTTAATTCTGCGCTTCTCAAGAGAAGGTTCCTCTGCTTCAACAAGCATCGAGTCTATAGGGGATGTTCGAAAAGCCCCTAGACTAATTCTAATACCACTATTATGAATTGCATCAAGTGGTTTGAGATATGATTTCCTTGCAGAACCGTAAACTACACAACCGTAATCTAATTTTGACCGAACAAGTGATCTATACAGATGGAGCAAAGTTTTTTAGTCAGCACCCCAATCAGTGCTACCAAAGACCTTCAGTAGGTTCAGAGCTCTCTTACATTTAACTTTTAGTTGTTTTATGTGGGAAGTGAAATTCAGTTTGTTGTCAAACAACAAACCTAAGAATTTCACTTCCTTAACTTTAATAGGACTCCCATCAATTTTTAACTCCGGGTCGAGATGATGCTTTCGAAGCTTACAAAAATGAACACAATTTGTTTTCATCTTCGAAAATTTAAAACCATTTTCTGTGGCCCATTTTTGAATTCCATTTAGGCACAGCTGAAGTTTGCGCTCTATAGCATTCATTTTTTTGCTGCTATAGCAGATCAAAAAATCATCAACATACAATGAAGAATCTACCATATTCTCAATTGCGTCGATGATGCTATTAATCTTAATTGAAAAAAGGGTAACAGATAAAATACTACCCTGAGGAACCCCCAATTCCTGCTCGTGAGGATTAGATAACGTTGACCCAACACGAACCTGAAATTGGCGGTCCTTTAAAAAGTTTTCAATAAAAAGAGGCATACGTCCTCTCAACCCCATATTAACAAGAGCACCGCTGGGCATTGCATCATACGCCCGTGAACTGTTCAAATTGTACCATTTTAACACATTTGCAATTTTTTTAGAGTGCGAGAAATTTATACTGGCATATATATATATGTTACGGTCAGACTTTGAAATCAGTGATTTTGTGAAATGACTAAATTTTTCAGCCATTTGAGAAAAAGACTAACAAGTTTGAAGCCAATCGAAAAACAAATACTAAAGTTATCATCCGGAAACCAAATATTTGACGAAGAATTCTAAGTCCAACAGGGGCCATAATTCAGGCAAAAATTGTTCAGACCGACCCCATATTCGAACTTGACCTGTATTTTGTTGTGATTAAACCACGTACCAAATTTGGAGCCGATCGGAAAACAAATACTAAAGTTATCATCCGGAAACCAAATATTTGACGAATTCCAAGTCCAACAGGGGCCATAATTCAGGCAAAAATTGTTCAGACCGACCCCATATTCGAAATTGACCTGTAATTTCTTGTGATTAAACCACGTACCAAATTTGGAGCCGATCGGAAAACAAATACTAAAGTTATCATCCGGAAACCAAATATTTGACGAATTCCAAGTCCAACAGGGGCCATAATTCAGGTGAAAAATGTTCGGACCGACCCCATATTCGAAATTGACCTGTATTTTGTTGTGATTAAACCACGTACCAAATTTGGAGCCGATCGGAAAACAAATACTAAAGTTATCATCCAGAAACCAAATATTTGACGAATTCCAAGTCCAATAGGGGCCATAATTCAGGTGAAAAATGTTCGGACCGACCCCATATTCGAACTTGACCTGTATTTTGTTGTGATTAAACCACATACCACATTTGGAGCCGATTGGAAAACAAATACTAAAGTTATTGTTCGGAAACCAAATGGACGGACAGACGGACGGACGAACGGACAGACGGATGGACAACGCCATACTATAATACGTCCCGTTTTTGAAACGGGCGTATAAAAAGATCTTTTAAAATCCCATACGTCCACGTTGTATCATATGCCTTCTCCAGATCAAAGAAAATGGCGACCATATGTTCTTTTCTGGCGAAGGCATTTCTTATAAACGTTTCAAGTCTAACCAAATGATCCACAGTACTTCTCTGGTTTCTGAAACCACACTGAACATCTGCAAGCAGATTGTTCGATTCCAGAAACCAGACAAGTCGATCATTGATCATCCTCTCCATGGTTTTGCACAGACAACTTCTTAAGGCAATAGGCCTATAATTACTAGGGTTGCTGTGATCCTTATCAGGCTTCGGAATGGGAATTACTATTGCTTTGCGCCAAGAAGGTGGAAACTGGCCAGTCACCCAAATGTCATTAAAAATAGATAGTAAAACTTCAAGAGATGATTGCGGCAGATGTTTTAAAATTTGATAATGTATTTCATCGGGTCCAGTGGCAGTATACTTTGCTCTATGTAAAGAGACACTTAACTCTTCCATAGAGAAAGGTTCGTTGTAATCCTCTAAATTACTGGAGGTAAATTTGAGCTTTTGTTTTTCTTGTTTCTTAATTTTGAGAAATTCAGGATTACAATTTTCAAACGACGAATGTTTCGAAAATGTGGAGGCCAATTTATTTGAAATTTCTTTTTTTGATGTGATTAGTGTGTTGTTATCTTTCAGATGTTGAACCGTTGATTTTGTGTCTTTTCCGTTAATTTTCCTTATCATTTTCCAAATTTTATTGATGGGGGTGTTTTGATTAAGTTTAGACACATATGTTTTCCAAGAACTTTTCTTTTTTTGTTTAATCAGTCGTCTTGTTTTGGCCCGATTTATACGAAGTTTGTCCAAGTTACGTGTGGTTGATGACTTATTAAATTCCCGTTCAGTCTTTTTGCGATCTTTAATAGCCTGTTTGCAATCAGTATCAAACCATGGTTTGGTGAAACGTTTAGGATTTGCCGAGGTTTTAGGAATGACCTTGCTTGCAATGTCAAGCAACTCTGTGGTGAAATGTTCTATTTGGTCAGCACTTTCGCCAAATTTCTCCCGTGTTAGGCGTTCAGAACAGAGCGACGAGAAAGTCTCCCAGTCAGCCTTTTTCAAGTTCCACTGGGGCACCCTCTCACCATCTGCCGGAACTACACTCTCCAAAACAATCGGAAAGTGGTCACTCCCGAACAAGTCATCTTCTACCTTCCAAGAAAAATCAAGGAAGATAGAAGGGCATGCAATTGAAAGATCAATCGATGTATACGAACCAGATGCGGGGTGCAAATAAGTGTCTGACCCGTCATTAAACAAACACAGATCATATTTAGTAATGAACTCTTCTACAGTTTTACCTTTTACATCTTCTTGACTGCAGGAATTACCCCCAAAGGGGGCTATATGCGTTAAAATCACCTAACAAAATGTATGGAGTTGGGAGTTGTCAGAGCAGCAGCTCAAGGTCATTCAGTTGTAAGGCTTTACTTGGTGAAACGTAAATAGAACAAAGTGTAACCATTTTGTCCAAAGTTAGGCGTACCGCCACAGCCTGTAAATTTGTCTGTAGTGGTACAGAACTGTGAATGATGTCGTTCCTAACCAAGACACTCGTTCCAGGAATATGAAGATCATTATCATCTGCCCAGGCATTATACGATGTATAATGCTTAAAGGCTGAATGATCTTGAGCCTCGGGTTCCTTTAAAAGAGTTTCCTGCAGGCAAAAAGCAGCAGGTTTATATTTTTGGCTTAGAAGACCAAGCTCATTAAAGTTCGCTCTAAAACCTCGACAATTCCATTGTATGATGGTGTGTTTGTTTTTATTATCCATATTGAGATGGAGAAATTGATGGTGGGTGTATGGGCGATATAGCCCCGGTAGATTTCTTCGGAGATTTTTTCCTCGGGGAACTATTCCTCAGAGAGTTCAGGCCCAGTTGCCAGAATGTTTCGTCGATGCATTCATCGACTGCCATCTCTTCATAGCCTTCAAATCTGTTGCATGTCACAGGATCTTGAAGTGCTTTGGGTGTTCTTTCGTATGTCTGTTTTTGCTTGTCTTTTTCTAATTTCTTTTTGTACTTTTCTTGATTTCTTCTCTGACTCCGACTTAAATTTTGTTGTTGTCGTTGTTTCTGCTCAGGGTTCGGTTTGTTGGGCTCATTTTTTTCAGATTTCTGTTTTTGGTCTTTAGGAGGTCCTGATGTTTGTATAACCTTTGCTTGTTCTTGTTGAGTAATTGTTTTTGTCGCCGACTCATTTAAAGCTGGGACATCGGACACAGTTTGTGTGGATTTCGGTTCAAATTGATCAGTGATTCCGATTGTAAATGCCTGTAGTAAACGTGGAATGGAGCCACTGAGCCATGTTCATTCTGTTTGGAATTCCACGGATTGTGTTGGTTTCTTTTGCTTTAAAGTTGTGGCATATGATGGTGTTGTTATGCTCATGCCAGGCATTGATGACACTATGTCTCTGGCCTCTTTAAAGCTACTTTGTTTCTCTGTTCTCACCTTTTGTATGGTCTTCTCTTTTTTCCACATGGGGCAATCTTTCGAGGATGACATATGTTTGCCCTCACAATTAACACATTTAATTATATCATTGGTACATGGCTCATCATGCTTTTGGCCGCATTTGTGACAGGCAGGCTGACCTCTGCATGTATTCTGGCTGTGACCGAACTTTTGACATTTGAAACATCGGAGTGGATTTGGGATATAAACATCCACTCCGACATTCATATAACCTATTTTTACTGATTTTGGTGGTTGAGGAGTATTGAAGCTGAAAATGTAAGTATTTGTGATTATTTCATTTCCATGTTTCCTGATTTTAACTTGTTTGACCCCTGTTACTCCTTGCGTTTTCATTTCATTTATGATTTCTTGTTCTTCGATGTCGGCGTACAACACCTCTGCTGTTATTGAGTGTTTTGTGAGCTTCCGCTATAACTTCAACATCTAAAAGCTTTTGAGTTTTTAAAAGATTGAATGACTGTATATTTGAAGTGCATTCAATCAAAATGCCACCTGATTTTAACTTCTTAACATTTTTAACTGTCCCAGCGATTCCTTTAATAGCCTTCTCTAATGCAAAGGGGTTGAAATTTATTGCTTTGTTTTCTTTTTTCGGTTGAATAAAAATAAATTTTGGCCAATGTTTCCGAGAAGTTTTCGACGAATCGTATTCAGTGTCAGAGTCCGAAGAGTTTGAATTGTTTGATGGTTCATACTGTCGTTTAGTTTTGTTTTTGGTTGCCATATTTATAGATTTAAGGATTCATTGCCCCGGCTCCCACCCACCGCGGAGTCCAACAAGGGGTAGGGTTACTGCTTCGCAGTGAACCCACTGGGTTGCCGGTATTCCCACATACCTGGTATGGAGCAGTATACTCAGCCAGTGTTGACACCGAAGTATGCCACTGCCTGATTGACCCGTGTGTGGACGTGCCAGGTCTTCAGATGGCAATCATCCAACCAATCACTATACAAAACACTGCAATTAAAGTTACCATGTAAAACAGAATCAGACAGTGCAGCAAAATTATGTAGTTGTTAAAAAAGTAACACTTAAAAACAGTACACAATGGCAATAATAGTGTGTAATTAAAAGAAGTGACTGATTGAAAGACCACCAAACCCCCCCCCCCCCCCCCCCCCCCACGTGACACCCAGTACTTTTTGGGGTGGGGGGCTCCCGATTGGCCAGAATGGGCCATCCGACCATCCTTCTACTCCCGAAATTGGGGCCAAAGCAGTGTCTTGGACATTATCTGAAAAAATGGAGACCAGGGCCAAACAGAGTTTACGACCTGATCCCCATCCTTGGAGACAGCCCTAACCGGGGCCAGAGTCCTCAACTGCCAGGATTCCTTCTTCCGGGGCCTTCGGAATGCACCTCACGGGAGAACACGGTGCCTGCAAGATGGTATTAGCAGGATTGATCATTTTGACCCGGGGCTGCGTATTTGTGTATTTCACAGCGAACCAACTCAATTGAGCAAACCTGCCAATTAATGAAAGTGTCAATGACACTGTAGCTCAACTTGACAAACTTGAACTTGGTAAGTTATAAATGAAATGGCAAAATTGAAGATCATTGGGACCAATGTCAGTTTTTTTGCCAGTGGCAACATTTTTTGACAGAAACCGAAGAAAATCGATAGCTCCCATCTAGTGGCCTCCCTAAACAAGCATAACAGTTTCAAAGCAATCCGATCAAAAATGTGCCCTGTAGGGTGTACAAAAGGGAAATATTGTGGTCTGACTAGACTAAATTCTAAGAACGTTGGCCGTGGCAACATTTTTTGACGGAAATGGAAGAAAATCGATAGCTCCCATCTAGAGGTCACCGTAAATAAGCAGAAAATCGATAGCTCCCATCTAGAGGTCACCGTAAATAAGCATACCAGGTTTCAAAGCAATCTAATCATAAATGAGCCCTGTAGGGTGAGCCAAAGGGAAATATTGTGGTCTGACTAAACTAAGTTCTAAGAATGTTGGCTGCGGCAACATTTTTTGATGGAAATTGAAGAAAATCGATAGCTCCCATCTAGAGGTCACCCCAAACAAGCATGAAAGGTTTCAAAGCAATCCGATCATAAATGTACCCTGTAGGGTGTGCCAAAGGGAAATATCGAGTCTTCTGACTAAACCGAGTTCTAAGAACGTTGGCCGCGGCAACATTTTTTGATGGAAATTGAAGAAAATCGATAGCTCCCATCTAGAGGTCTCCCCAAACAAGCATACCAGGTTTCAAAGCAATCAAATCATAAATGTGCCCTGTAGGGTGTGCCAAGGGGAAATATTGTGGTCTGACTAAACTGAGTTCTAAAAACGTTGGCCGCGGCAACATTTTTTGACGGAAATTGAAGAAAATCGATAGCTCCCATCTAGATGTCACCCCAAACAAGCATGCCAGGTTTCAAAGCAATCCGATCATAAATGTACCCTGTAGGGTGTGCCAAAGGGAAATATTGAGTCTTCTGACTGAACTAAGTTCTAAGAACATTGGCCGCGGCAACATTTTGTGATAGAAATTGAAGAAAATCGATAGCTCCCATCTAGAGGTCTCCCCAAACAAGCATACCAGGTTTCAAAGCAATCTGATCATAAATGGGCCCTGTAGGGTGTGCCAAAGGGAAATATTGAGGTCTGACTGAACTAAGTTCTACGAACGTTGGCCGTGGCAACATTTTTTGCCAGAAATTGAAGAAAATCGATAGCTCCCATCTAGAGGTCACCCTAAATAAGCATACCAGGTTTCAAAGCAACCAAATCATAAATGTGCCCTGTAGGGTGTGCCAAAGGGAAATATTGTGGTTTGACTAAACTAAGTTCTAAGAATGTTGGCCGCGGCAACATTTTTTGACAGAAATTGAAGAAAATCGATAGCTCCCATCTAGAGGTCACCCCAAACAAGCATGCCAGGTTTCAAAGCAATCCGATCATAAATGTACCCTGTAGGGTGTGCCAAAGGGAAATATTGAGTCTTCTGACTAAACTAAGTTCTAAGAACGTTGGCCGCGGCAACATTTTTTGACAGAAATTGAAGAAAATCGATAGCTCCCATCTAGAGGTCTCCCCAAACAAGCATACCAGGTTTCAAAGCAATCTGATCGTAAATGTACCCTGTAGGGTGTGCCAAAGGGAAATATTGAGGTCTGACTAAACTAAAATCTACGAACGTTGGCCGTGGCAACATTTTTTGCCGGAAATTGAAGAAAATCGATAGCTCCCATCTAGAGGTCACCCTAAATAAGCGTATCAGGTTTCAAAGCAATCAAATCATAAATGTGCCCTGTAGGGTGTGCCAAAGGGAAATATTGTGGTTTGACTAAACTAAGTTCTAAGAACGTTGGCCGCGGCAACATTTTTTGACGGAAATTGAAGAAAATCGATAGCTCCCATCTAGAGGTCACCCCAAACAAGCATAAGAAGTTTCAAAGTAATCTGATCATAAATGCGACCTGTGAGGTGTGCCAAAGGAAATTGTGGACGTACGTACTAACGTACGTACGCCGACGGACGAGAAGCGATGGCAATAGCTCAGCTTGACTTTGTCAAGTTGAGCTAAAAATTAGCAAACCTGCTCAATTGAGCAGGCCGTCCTCTATCCGCCACCTGAGGACCCGCCTAGTAGGGGATGATCAAACCCCCCTAGGACTCCCACCAAGAAACATTTTACAACAGTAAAAGTGTGTTTAATGTAGAGAGCACAAACACTGACACCAATGTTTGAAGGTTTCATTGAAATCCATTGACTAGTTTAATCGAGGTCGTTGATAGCAAATGTCAACAACCCCCCCCCCCCCCCCCCCCCCCCCCCCCCCCCCCCCCACACAAGCTTGAATTGACAAAGCCCATTTTTAAATATGGGAAACCCTAATGAAAGTGTCGATGACACTGTAGCTCAACTTGAGACATGTACATGTATAGTATGTGACACAGCAATGGAAAACATCTAGGTAATGACCTGATAACAAAGGTACCTATAGAGTATTGTAACAGTCTAGACATAAATACTGACCGTAGCCTGTAACAAATGTATAGGTAAAGTATTGTAAAGGTGGGTGACAGTCAGATGCTAAACTAGAAAAGAAATCTTTGATTCCCAGAGTGGGTCTGACTGAACCCCAAAATATTTGTTCTCATAGCACAGTGATAACAAAGGCTCCCCAAAACACACTCATTCCTGTTCCAAGGTGAAAACAAAGGTACCAAAGAAGTTTCGTGAAGGTCAGTTCATAAATACGAGCTCTATAGAAGTTGTGACAAACAAGTGTTTGACCACCGAGGTGGTATTAGTCCCCTATGGCGCTTTTGTGACATAAGGTGTTTTTGTCACAGAAGACACTAGAGTATATAAGCATCTTGGATTTTGAAAAAAAAATATTGAGCTTGCATAATCCCCTCACAACCCTTTATCCATGTACCATATATGAAAGGCGTAGCTTGAACCATGTTGGAGAGAACAACAACCTGTATTATATGTGATGTATTCCATGGTACTAAACATTCACACAAAAAATTTTTCAAATCAGCGCTTTCATATGGAAGTTCTGTGCAAAAATCTGATTGCACCTAATTTTGTACTAAATGGCTGCCACCGGCCATCTTGAATTTCGGACCGAACCCCAAAACACTCGTTCTCGTCCCACGGTGATACCAAAGGTACCCAAGAAGTTTCATAAAGATCGGTTTATAAATATGGCCTCTAGCCCGAGCCATATTGGCATTTGCACTTACAATGCTGAAAGTAACACTAAATACATCAAAGTTAGTCTAATTTGCATAATTTTTGTACGAAAAAAACCCCCCGTATTATATGTGATGTATCCCATGGTACTAAACATTCATACAAAAAATTATTCAAATCAGCACTTTCATAAGGAAGTTCTGCGCAAAAATCTGATTTCACTTAAGTCTGTACAAAATGGACGCCAGCGGCCAACTTGAATTTCGGATCGGACCCAAAAACACTCGTTCTCGTCCCACGGTCAAAACAAAGGTACCAAGAAGTTTCGTAAAGATCGGTTCATAAATACGGCCTCTAGCCCGAGCCATATTGAATTGTTGACGGACAGACAGACAGACGACTAGCCATGGCATAAGCTCAAATTTGGCTTCGCCAAAGTTGAGCTAAAAATGAAAATATCTGAAAACGAAACAGGAGGTGCACATCTTCCAATATATGTAAAAGAATGTCTGAAAGTTTCAATGAAATCTGTTCAATGGTTTAAGAGTTGTGGATAGCAGATCTGTACAGAATGTCAACTGAATTTTTCAATATGGGAAACTGTAAAAAAGAAAATATCTGAAAACAAAATAGGAGGTGCATATCTTCAATGTATGTAAAATAATGTCTTGAGAGTTTCAATGAAATCCGTTCACTGGTTTAAGAGGAGTTGCGGATAGCAGATATGTACCCCCCTCCCCCCCCCCCCCCCAAAGCGTAACACCCCAATAGCATAACGGACAGACGTATGTCGGAATATGAAAATAACTGAAAGAAAAATAGGAGGCGCACATCTTCAGTGTATGTAAAAGAATGTCTGAGAGTTCCAATGGAGTTTGTTCATTGGTTTAAGAGTAGCGGATAACAGATCTATTCCCCTCCCTACTAAAACCTGAATTGACAAAGACCATTTTTGAATATGGGGAACTGTAAATATGAAAATATCTGAAAAGAAAATAGGAGGTGCACATCTTCAATGTATGTAAAAGAACGTCTGAGAGTTTCAATGGAATCCATTCATTGGTTTAAGAGGAGTTGCGGATAGCAGATATTTACATCCCTAAAGCATAACAGATGGACGGACGGATGGATGGACATCGAAATATCAAAACATCTGAAAGAAAAATAGGAGGTGCACATCTTCAATGTATGTAAAAGAAGGTCTGCGAGTTCCAATGGAGTTTGTTCAATGGTTTAAGAGGAGTAGCAGATAGCAGATCAAAACCCCTCCCTACTAAAACCAGAATTGACAAAGACCATTTTTGAATATGGGGAACTGTAAATATGAAAATATCTGAAAAGAAAATAGGAGGTGCACATCTTCAATGTATGTAAAAGAATGTCTGAGAGTTTCAATGAAATCTGTTCACTGGTTTAGGAGGAGTTGCGGATAGCAGATGTGTACCCCCCTAAAGCAAAATGGATGGACAGACGGATGGACAGACGGACAGGCAGACAGACAGATGGACGTACGTACGTACGGATCAAGTGATCACTATATACCTCCCACTTTTGAAGTGGGTGGCATAAAAACTGATTGCACTAATTTGGTACAAAATGGCTGCCGGCAGCCATCTTGAATTTCGGACTGCGCCCAAACACATTCGTTCTCGTCCCACGGTGATAACAAAGGTACCCCAAGAAGTTTCGTACAGAAAGTCAATTGAATTTGACAAAGTTCATTTTTCAATATGGGAAACTGTAAAAATGAAAATATCTGAAAAGAAAATAGGAGGTGCACATCTTCAATGTATGTAAAAGAATGTCTGAGAGTTTCAATGAAATCTGTTCACTGGTTTAGGAGGAGTTGTGGATAGCAGATGTGTACCCCCCTAAAGCATAATGGACGGACAGACGGATGGACAGGCAGACAGACAGATGGACGTACGTACGTACGGATCAAGTGATCACTATATACCTCCCACTTTTGAAGTGGGTGGCATAAAAATTGATTGCACTAATTTGGTACAAAATGGCTGCCGGCAGCCATCTTGAATTTCGGACTGCGCCCAAACACATTCGTTCTCGTTCCACGGTGATAACAAAGGTACCCCAAGAAGTTTCGTAAAGATCAGTTCATAAATATGGCCTCTAGCCTGAGCCGTATATAAGTTGTGTACAAACAAGAGGCTCCAAGGGGCCTTAATCGCTCACCGGCCAAAGTGGTTCAAAGAAGTATTTGGGGTCTTCAGTTAGACATGGTTCATCAACACTACAAAGGAATGAAGTCATGAGAGGTAAAATTTATGGAAAAACACGAAGGAATGGATTTGAACAAACCTGAACCTAACATGCCCCCAACCACACCCCTGCCCATAGAGCCCCAATATTAAGCCAAGGACTCAAATTGAACAAACTTGAAGCTGATCCCCCTTGAGATGTCATATACCAAATAGAAAAGAATTCTGACTGGTGGATATGAAGATTTTTAAAGAAATCACCTCACATGGCACTAAGTTAAACTTTGGGCTCAAATAGGGAGACAAAATTTTAACCCAGGGTCCCGATTTGAAAAAACTTGAATCTGACTCACCTAGAGACGTTGTATACCAAATATGAAAGGATTCTGATTGGTGGATCTGAAGAAGTTTTTAAAAGAAATTCCCTCATATTGCACTTAAGTTAAAATTCAGGCTCCCATAGGTAGCCCAAATTAATAACCCTGGGACCAGGTTTGAACAAACTGGAGACTTACCCTCCAAGAGATGTTGTATACCAAACATGAAAGGATTCTGATTGGTGGATCTGAAGAAGATTTTTAAAGAAATTTTCTTATACTGTACTAAGTAAAAATTCCGGCTCCCATAGAGAGCCCAAATATCAACCCATGGACTAGGATTGAACAAACTTAAATCTAATCCTCCTAGAGATGTTGTATACCAAATATGAAAGCATTCTGACTACATGGTCTGAAGAAAATTTTAAAAACTCAGGGACCCAATTTGAACAAACTTGAATCTGACCCCCCTAGAGATGTTGTATACCAAATATGAAAGCATTCTGACTGGTGGATCTGCAGAAGATTTTTAAAGAAATTTCCTCATATTTCATTAAGTTAAAATTTGGGCTCCTTCGGGGAGCCCAATTATTAACCCAGGGACTAGATTTGCACAAACTTGAATTTGACACCCCTACAGATGTTGTATTCCAAACATGAAAGGATTCTGACTGGTGGATCTGAAGAAGATTTTTAAAGAAACTTCCTCAAATTGCACAAAGTTAAACTTTGGGCTCCAATAGAGAGCCCAAATCTTAACCCAGGGACTCGATTTGAACAAACTTGAATCTGCCCCCCCCCCCCCCCCCCCCCCCCCCCCCCCCCCCCCCCGAGATGTATAACAAATCTGAAAAGATTCTGACTGGTGGATCTTAGATTTTTTTGAATTTTTGAAAACATTTATGGGTGCTATCAGAGTTATTATGTCCCTTCTGGTGCCTCTGTTTATTTATTTGTACAAACTTGAATTGACATATGAAAAGGAACATGTACACAAAATTTGTTTCAATTTGGTCAAGTAGTTTGTGAGAAGTCGATAATGTAAAGTTCATGAAGGACGATGGCAAGTGATAAGTTAAGCTCCCTTCGGCGAGCTAAAAACTGATTGGACCTCATTTCAGTACAAAATGGCCACTGGCAGCCATCTTGAATTTTGTACCGCACCCAGAATATTTATTTATTTATTGGTGTTTAAGGTCACATATTTTTGCACAATGGCTAATCATGACCACAACATGAGTATCAACTCAAGACCAAGGGTGAGCGTTAATAGGCCATGTTGCCCATTTTAGAGAGGGTTTGCACCTCCCAAGCATTGGTGACTGGGTCTTATTTTACCAGTGAAACAGAGCCTGTTTACCACAGTGAACAGGTACTGCTTCACTTCCTGGGGTTCCCGCGGGGAGACTGCACCCAGAAACACTCTTTCTTGTTCCAGGGTGATAACAAAGGTACCCAACAAGTTTCGTGAAGATCGGTTCATAAATACAGCCCCAAGCTTAAGCCATATTGACATGTGTAGTTACTGTATGTAAGTAGCACTGAAAAAATCAAAGTTCATCCAATTTGCACAATTTCTGAACGAGAAAAAAACCTGTATTATATGTGATGTATTCCATGTTACTAAACATTCAGACAAAAATGCCAATAGGATCACCGATCCAATGTCGAGTTGTGACAGCACAAAAGTGGGTTTAATCATTATCAACTTATCGTCCAGAAACCAATTGGTTACAATTTACTATGTAAAGGGTCACTGTAACCTTGACCTTTGGCCTAGTGATTCCGAAATAAATAGGGCTCTTTCTTGCACCAATGCCAACCTACCTATGAAGTTTCATGAACGTAGGTGGAAACATTGTCAAATTATCATCTGGAAACCAATTGTTTAAGATTTATTATGTTCAAGGTCACTGACCTTGGCCTTTGACCTAGTGAGTCCAAAATAAATAGGGGTCTTCCACTCACCTAGGCCAACCTACCTCTGAAGTTTCATGAATGTGGGTCAAACCATTATCAAGTTATCGTCCGGAAACCAACTGTTTACAATTAACTATGTTGAAGGTCAGTGACCTTCACCTTTCACCTAGCAAATCCAAAATAAATAGAGTTCTTCCTCTCACTGATGCCAACCTACCTCTGAAGTTTCATGAATGTGGGTCAACCCATTATCAAGTTATCATCCGGAAACCAATTGTTTACGATTTACTGTTGAAGGTCACTGTGACCTTTCTCTTTCACCTAGCGAGTCCAAAGTAAATAGGGTTCTTCCTCTCACTGATGCCAACCTAACTGAAGTTTCATGAACATGGGTCGAACCATTATCAAATTATCATCTGGAAACCAATTGTTTTGATTTACTAAGTTCAGGGTCACTGTGACCTTGACCTTTGCCCAAGTGAGTCCAAAATAAATAGGGTTCTTCCTCTCATGAAGGCCAACCTACGTATGAAGTTTCATGAATGTGGGTTGAACCGTAGTCAAGTTATCATCTGGAAACCAATTGTTGACAATTTACAATGTTCAAGGTCACTGTGACCTTGACCTTTGACCAAGCAAGTCCAAAATTAATAGGGTTCTTTCTCTCACCAATACCAACCTACCTATGAAGTTTCATGAACATGGGTTGAACCATTATCAAATTATCATCCGGAAACCAATTGCCCAACCACCCACCATTCATCAAACTATTAGTCGAGTTTGACTTCGTCACAACTCGACTAAAAATTTATTTGAATCAGAACTTTCATACAAAAGGTCTGTACAAAAAAATGATTGCACTAACTAAGGTACAAAATGGCTCCTGGTGGCCATCTTGAATTTCACCCCGCGTCCAAAAACACTCGATCTTGTCCCACGGTGGTAACAAAGGTACCCAAGAAGTTTTGTACAGATCGGTTCATAAATATAGCCTCTTGGCCGAGCCGTATTGAATTGTTGATGGACGGACAGACACACAATGTGCATCCCACTTCAGATAAGTTCTCAGTTCGACTCTATGCCCCCATTTGCAATTTTTTCTTATCATATATTGAATAATTTGAAAATTGGGAACAGAAATTTACATAAAAACAAGAGTCCCTAGGGGGCCTGAGGACGCTCACCTGACAAGGTCGACTAAATATCAACCCAGGGAATTGATTTCAAAAAGTTGCATCTGCCCCTCCTAAGAAAAGCTTATACAAAATATCCAAAGATTCTGACCAGTGGATCGAAAAAAAACAAACCATTTTTAAAGAATATTCCCCATATTGAACTAAGTTATAACTGGGTTCATATTTGGGTTCATAAGCCCAAATATAAACCCAGGGACTTGGCTTGAGCAAACTTGAATCTCCTCCCCCCCCCCCCCTCCCCCCCAAGGATGCTGCATGCCAAGTATCAAAACATACCGACTGCTGGATCTGAAGAAGATTTTTAAAGAAAATCCCTCATTTGAACTAAGTTACAATTCAAGCTCCCACAGTGAGCCCCAATACTGACCTTGGGACATGGCTTGAACAAATTTGAATCTAACTCCCCTAAGGATGCTGCATACCAAATATCAAAACATTCCGACTGCTGGATCTAAAGAAGATTTTTAAAGAAAATTCCTCATTTTGAACTGAGTTATAATTCGGGCTCCCACAGTGAGCCCAAATATAAACCCAGGGGCTTGGCTTGAACAAACTTGAATCTCACCCCCACCTAAGCACGCTGTATACCCAATATCAAAAGATTCCGGCTGCTCGATATTGAAAAGATTTTTAAAGAACTTTGCCTGAAATGCACTAAGTTCAAATTCAGGCTCCTATACTGAGCCCAAATATGAACCCAGGGGGCCGATTGGAACAAACTTGAATCAGATTCACCCCACAATGTTGCATACCAATTATCAAAAGATTCTGCCTGCTCGATTTGGAGAAGATTTTTTTAAGAAATTTGCCTGAAATGCACTAAGTTCGAATTAGGGCTTCTATAGTGAGCCCAAATATGAATCCAGGGGCCGATTTGAACAAACTTGAAACAGGTCCACCCCATAATGCTGTATACCATATATCAAATGATTCCGCCCACTTGTGCTGGTAATTGGTAATTTCTCTAATATACATAGGGTGCCATCGGAGTTATGCCCCCAATGGAGCCCCAAGTGGGCAAGTCCATTTCATTTGAACAAACTTGAACTAACATTTGGTTATGAACATCCATACCAAGTTTCGAGCAAATCGACCAAGCGGTTTCAGAGAAGTCATTTGAAAAATGTTCATGACGCCAGATGGCAAGTGACAAGTTTAGCTCCCTTCGGTGAGCTAAAAACAATAAAACTGAAGAAGATGAGATAAGAAAATGATTGACTGCCCAATAAACAGAGTTTCATGGTTAGTCTTTTTGCAGTCTGCTTATGAAAGAACTCCATAATATCAATTGCTGCACTTTACTGTATTCCAAGCTGTTCACAATGCTTATGACCTTTTGTATGACTGAAAATTGTGTTACCAACATTGCCTATATCAAAAGTCTTGTCACATAACTTAAATACATATCTCTGTCCAAACAGTGGGCCACTTTTCTTTGAAGGAACAATAGACAGGCATGGTTGAATGAAATCATAATTATTTAGACTGTATCCAACCATGTACAAGTGCACATTCCAAGGGAAATAATTCATGGCTAATCAATACATTACATTGTTTGAAGTGGACACAAGTTTTTAGATAGAATATGGACAGTTGGTAAGGTCTCTAATGCAACTTTATAGGTGTTAATAATAAGGAGCAATGCCACCGGCATCTCCCACCAACTAAGACAATCATGTTGAAAAAGTGGAAAAAGGCCCACAACTCTGGAGACAAAACCTGTTACTTGTGAATATCCTTTCCCCCGTGGTCGTCTATGAGCATACGAACTTGTTACAGATGGACGGACAGATGGATGGACAAATGGACAGACAGATGGAACGACAGACAGAACACATTTCTATACCCCTACAAACTTCGATTTGGAGGGGGATAATTAAATAATCAAAGACTGATTTGTAAGACTGAACAATGCTAAGAGTCCTCTTATTAGTAAAGGTGATTTTGAAAATCCAGAACTTTTCCAGGATTCCAAGCTAGGATACGATCTTTGAACTTCAAACAGTAATGACACACAACAAACAAAAAATGGGATTACCACTATCAAACAAAGTACCTTGACAATACATGTACCTACCTTTTGTTTCAATATAGCTTGAACTGTGTCTGGACTGTCGAATATAACAAAACCAAAGTTCTGAAAAACAGAGAAGTTTAATGAATAACAAGAGGCCCCAAGGGGCTTTAATCGTGCACCTGCCAAAGTGGTTAAAAGAAGTATTTGGGGTCACATTCAGACATGGTTCATCAACACAACAAAGGAATGAAGTCATGAAAGGCAAATTTTATGGAAAAACACTGTGGAATGAATTTCAGCAAACCTGAACCTACTATGCACCCAACGCCACCCCCGCCCCACAGAGAGCCCAAATATTAAGCCAGGGACTCAAATTGAACAAACTTGAAGCTGATCTCCCTTGAGGTGTTATATACCAAATATGAAAGAATTCTGACTGGTGGATCTGAAGAAGGTTTTAAAGAAATGTCCTCACATTGCACAAAATTGAATTTTGGGCTCAAACAGGGAGCCAAAGTATTAACCTAGGGAACCGATTTGAACAAACTTGAATCTGACTCACCTAGAGATGTTGTATATACCAAATATGAAAGGATTCTGATTGGTGGATCTGAAGATCATTTTGAAAGAAATTTCCTCATATTTCACCAAGTTAAAATTTGGGCTCCTACAGGGAGGCCAATTATAAACCCAGGGACTCGATTTGAACAAACTTGAATCTGATCCCCCTACAGATGTTGTATACCAAACATGAAAGGATTCTGACTGGTGGATCTGAAGATCATTTTGAAAGAAATTTCCTCATATTTCCTAAGTTAGAATTTGGGCTCACACAGGGAGCCCAAATATCAACCCAGGGACAGGGTTTGAACAGACTTGAATCTGACCCTCCTAGAGATGTTGTATACCAAATATGAAAGGATTCTGACTGGTGGATCTGAAGAAGATTTTTAAAGAAATTTCCTTATATTGCACGAAAGTTAAAAAATTGATAGTAATTTATATATTTTTTATACTTACCAATGACCCAGACTTAGCTGGTGCTAAACTCCTTAATTCAGGGCCAAACACAAATTTTGCCCCCCCCCCCCCCCCCCAATCCCCCAAATTTGCATCAAAAACTGAAAAATACATGTCCTATATGGTCCTCCATACATTTACTCCTCTGCGCATGCGCAGTGTCAAGGAGGTCCCGAAATTGGCGCCAATTATCATTCTTACAACCAGTGCCTGGTAAGCGTTATGTACTCAGCGGGGAGGTATGAGTTCCCAACTCCTGGGAGGGCCATCCCCGTCTGGGTCATTGGTAAGTATAAAAAATATATAAATTACTATAAATTTTTCAACATTTTTATACTGTACCAATGACCCAGACTTAGCTGAATAGTAAATAGGCTGGCGGGCCTAGGACATAAAGGAAAATCCAATAAGCTCAATTATGTATAATAGAATATCCTCTCCAGGAGGAAAGAAGAGATAGGCTTTTCATGTATCTTTCCTATTTATAATAAAGAAGAAAGACACAATACCGATCAGTAATTGAGCATAATAATCAATGATCTCTATTAACATCCAGTATAACCCTTTATACTAATATTTTTAAAGGTAAGCCAACAAATAAAGGAAGTCTAGAGAAATGAGACTCTTTATATTCATTAAAAGTGTCCAAGGATTGTATATTAACGCTCGTTTGACACATGACATATACAAATGCTTCACACCGAGCTACACTTTAAAAATATTACATGGATGATTAAACATTATCTTTACACTTTAAAACCATCCCGGTACCGACTCGGAATTACTGACTCTGGGGGAGGTATTCCCTTGCTTTTCACTATAAAGCAGGTGACCTAAGGGAACACCTGCCCCCCCCCCCCCCCCCTCCCCTTGCCCTGGGTCAAATACCCCGGAGCAAAGAGGGCAGCAGGACAGAGTCACTGCCGGAACAAAGCCTACATAACTATAGTTGCAACTGTTTAGTGGACGATATTCTGAGCAACTGATAACAGACCCAAACAATGGAGGTCTCCAGAAATGGACTCAATATTTCTGAGATAAAAATTAGTGAATGTGGAAGGTTGAGACCAATATGCAGCTTTCATTAGATCAGTAATGGCAATACAATTAGCATAGGCCCAAGAAGTCAAAAGAGCTCTTACTTCATGAGCTGAGATCTTGAGTGCCGACTGCTGAGAAGATGATAATTTTTCATAAGCAGTACGAATAGTTAATTGAATCCATCTAGCAATAGAATGAACCATAATATCCTTTCTATTAGGCATCAAAGACAGAAAGAAACGCTTACGTCCCTTTCTGATGAACTCAGATCTACGTCTGTAAATACGTATTGCTCTAACAGGACACAGTAGAGGCCTACGCCCATCAGATGATGGAAGGGCCTTAATAATAATAGGTTCAGGATACTTATTACGAGCCTGATTCTTAGCCAAAAATCCAACATTGGTGGTAAAGGTAATAGTATTACCGACACTACGGTAGTGAGAATCCTTCACAAATAGTGCATGAAGCTCACTAACTCTTCTAGCAGAAGAGAAAGCTAAGAGAAAAGCTGTCTTATATGTTAACAATTTGAAGTCAACTGTGTCAAGAGGCTCAAAAGGCACTTCTTTTAGCTTAAGACCCCAGGCCAAATTCCACTTCGGAATTAATCTAAGGGTGCTAGGTCTATTTATCGAAAAATTTCTAACTAACTTAAATAAAGAAACATTAGTTCCAATCATCAAGCTATCATGATGTGCATAGGTATCAGATAGCATAGACCTATAACCCTTAATGGTGATAGGCTGCAGATTAATCTCATCAAACAAGTATACTAGAAAGTTTGCTATGTCTGGAATGGAGGGATCATAAATATCTACTGAATGATCCTCACACCACTGACAAAAGACCCTCCACTTAGCAGCATAGTTTAGCGAAGAGGAGGTCCTCCTGCAGTTAGAAATCGCGTCCACTGCTCGTCCTGTAAAATGTTTTCCGTGCAAGAAGGACCGCACAACGGAAATACGTGAAGGTTTAGACCTTGCGGATTGTGATGGAGGATGTGCGATTTCCCTTGCGAAAGAAGATCTTTCCGTTGAGGAAGCTTCCTCGGCATGTCACACAACAGACACCTGAGTAGATTTATCCATGGTCTCTGTGGAGACAGAGATGCTACCAACAGAATCTTGCATTGAGATTGTTTTATCTTTAGAAATATCTGCTGAATCAACGGCACTGGAGGATACGCATATCCTATCATTCCGTCCCAAGAGATCGAGAGAGCGTCTACTGCAAATGCTCGAGGACCCGGACAAGATGACACATACATCTGCAACTGATTGTTGAGATGTGTCGCAAATAAATCTATCATTGTCCGTTCCCATTGGTAGCAAATCTGATTGAATACTTGCTTGTTGAGAGTCCATTCTAACGGCAACAGGCGACCCCTCCATGAAAGGGAGTCTGCTAAGACATTCAGACGACCCGGAATATGACGGACGGAGAGAAGAATCTGATGTTCTAGTACAAACAGAAGAATTCTTTCAGTTAGATTGAGCAACGGAATGGAATGAGTGCCACCCTGGTTCCGAATATACGCAACTACTGTTGTACTGTCGGACATAATTTGCACGTGTGCATTCTGAATAACGTCTATCCAATGACGTAGAGCAAGCCAAATCGACATCATCTCTTTGATGTTGAAGTGCTTGCTTAGAAACTGCGGATCCCAAAGACCCTGGCACTTCAAATCCGATGGGCTCAGTGTCGCGCCCCAGCCTGTTTGACTGGCATCTGTCATAATCGTAAAACTCGGATCTGACAACTGCAGTGGAACTCCCTGAGTTAACCAGTGTATGTCTGCCCAAGTCTGAATCTCTTGTTTCACTTGGCTTGACAAGAGTATGTCCGTTTCGAGCGAATGAATCTTCACTCTCCAATTCTGAGTCAGATAGACCTGGAGAGGACGAGTGCGTAGCCGCCCCATCGGAATGAGATCCGAGGCAGCTCCGCACAGACCTATTAGTCTCATGAATTCCCTCGCTGACACTTTGTCTGAGGGAAGACAATAGCGAGCGTAACAACTGACTAATTTCGCTCTGGTTAACAGCAGACGAACGAGATTGTTGTGCGTCTCGAAGCTCATTCCCAGGTGGGTAAATGACTTGGACGGCACCAGATCCGACTTCTCTTCGTGTTACTATGAAACCGAGACTTCGGAGCAATAGAAGCAGATTGTGCATGTCGTTCTGAAGCTTTAACTCGTTGCCGTATCTCTGAAGAATATCGTCCAGGTGAGCCGACGTTTCCGCAGACGAATGAGCTCGGAAATGAGTCATTACCAAGTTCATTACTCGAGTGAATGCCCAGGGCGCTAGATTCAGACCAAAGCACATCGCTCGGAACTGATAAACAACACCTAGGACAGCGAAGCGAAGATACTTTCTGAACGCCGGATGTACCATGACGTGAAAGTACGCATCCTTGAGGTCTATGCTCGCAGCGTAGTCGTTCACTCGAATGCTCGCTCTGACCGATCAAATGGTCTCCATATAAAACTTTGGAGCCACGATCAGCTTGTTAATCCAGCTTAAGTCTATCACTGGACGGAACGAGCCGTCTGGCTTCGGAACCAGAAAAAGATGGCTGTAGAAACCTGGAGATTCCTGGTTTTCTACGACCTCTATCGCGTTCTTCGTTAAAAGAGACTGGACTTCTGATAGAAGTGCCGTTCTTTTCTGACAATTTGACGGAAGCCGAGTCCATCTTGGACTTCGAGTTAATGGAGGTTTGCCTTTGAAGGACAGTTTTAGTCCTTCCGAAATAACCCCTCGAACCCAAGGGTCCTCCATAATTGATTCCCAATTGCTTGAGAAACTCGACAGTCTTCCGCCCACCGGAACGCGAAAGAGGTCTAGACCATCACCTCCTGGATCCGCGAGGCTTGCGGTAGGAGAAACCACGTCCTCCGCGACCCGCACCTCGCCCCGTCGGCCTAGGGGCGTCTGACCGGTTATTTCGGCCAGCGTTACGGGCCCTAGTCAAGTCGCTACTCTGCCGGTCTCTAGAGTAAGACCTAGAGGACGCATAGGAACCTCTATAGGAACTTCCCCTGGACGAACTCGTCCCAGAAGTGCCTGGCCTACTCCTGTCTGCTGGTTCCGATTTCTTGGAAGCAGACTTAAACAGCAGAGAGTCCGAAGCTTTCTTTGTTAATTTATCATATATATCAGAAAGCTTGCCACTGAAGAGAAACTCTCCAGAGACCGGAGCGACTCTAAGAGAGTTTTTCACCTTACTGTCCACGTGTGTGGAAGTAGCCAGGGCCGCGTCACGTCTGGCTAACTCCAGATTTGCCACTGAAAGGGCGGAGTTATAAGTGGAAAAAGCTATGGCCCTGGACAGAACTCTTAAAGACGTTTGTACGTCTTGAAATTCTGGTCCTTCAAAGCGTAATGACAATGCTCTAGTAAGGTGATCTGCGTAGGAAAGAGCGTCTAAACTAGCTCTGTTAGACGATATCGTCGTTTCCATCGTAGATGACGGAAGTGACATAGACGGCGGCATGGATATATCAAGGTCTTCAGCCTGGTCGTCTAAACGCAGAGAAACTCTCTGGATGACCTGACCTGCCGTATAAAACTTGTTCCTTTGATTAATAAATGGCAGCTGTGGAGCAGATGCTGGTAGGAAGGCTGACCTGCCCGTCTTGTTGGCAAGTTTATCAATAGCCTCATTCAATAATTCAAAAATCCGAGAGACATTCATGGATTGTGACGGAAATTTCGGGACAATGTCCCTAAACTGATTAAAAAAAATCGGTGTCCAGTGGTGCTATCACCCTCCTATCCGGCTGCGCAGCATTTTGGTCTGGCGGAACAACTTCTGGAAGGTAATGCCGGATGAATTCTACGGCTATTTTATGTTGTTCCGAAAGGGAAATATCTAATTCATCAGAATCCCTTTCGCCATCCTGCCGGACCTCATGTAAATCATGTAAATCTCGGTCGTCCGCACCGGATCCAGCGGCGGAACCTACCGACCCAGCATCTTCTGACATTTCATGTTCCGACAGAGGCTCTGCCGGTTGCTGGGATGCTGCGATTAACTTTGCTATCTGTGATAGCACATCCGTTACAGAGGCCTGGGGAGCGGCGGTCTTACTGGATTTAGCCGCCGGAAGCTCCCTGGACGTTGCATCCTGCATACATCTTTTATGCGAACGTCCGGATGAAGAAGGCCTCGTATCCCTGGCTACCGGATGGCGTGACCTGGTCGCCGTGGAATCCCTGGTCGGCGAAGCTGACTGTAATTCACTGGTCACATAGCCAAGGTGCGGTCGAGTGTGCTGCTGAGAGGATATAGAAGCCTTATAGGTAGCCTCGGCGGACTGCCTATCTACCGGAGCATCCCGAGCGGCGGACGTATGCTCCGACTGCGTAACACTACGGACTACAACATCTGGTCCCAGATGCTGCTGTATGAGAGAGGGACCTCTCTCGATTGCAGCCCATGCCGAACTTGACAAGCTAAACACCGGACTGTCAGGCTTCCTCCGATCCATCCTCCTTTCCGTCGTCACTGGGTGTGCACGTGGATGTTTTATAGTGCTCGCAACACCCGACTCTCTCTGCTGGACCGCAACGGATGAACCCGGGTGCTGCCCCATTCGGTGAATGGACGCAACCCCGGTCGAGCTAGCAGACGTCAACCCCTTCAGGTTCCTTTCAGAGAATTGACGAATCTCCATGAGCACTTTTGCCGCTAGCTCTTCGCTTGTATGTGACGACGGAGGCACACTTCTGGACGACATCACGGAAACATCACCCTGTTCTTGTTCCTCTGAAAAAGAGGGTGAAATACTTGAGTGACTCTGAGAAGAACCGGAATGTACCTTTCTCCAGGAACAACATACCGTGACACAAGTTTCCAACGTTTTTCATCCCATTTGAAACACACAGAACAAAGATCAGTGCAAGTACAGAGAGAACAATTAATACAGAGATCATGAGAATCATAGGAAGATTTCCTCCTATTACAATTTGAACAATAATCATTCATTGTGAAATGTAAACAATCAAAGTACTCACACTAATCCTTGAAAATAAAGATACATAATACAACAATCCATTATATTCATTGATAATGATTTGAAAAGAAAAAAAAAAAAAAAAAAAATTTTTCAGAAGAGCCCAAGTTCCCAAAGGGAACCCTGAGCCCAATGGATCCCAAAAAAGCCGAAGTGTGGACAAAAATTTAAATTCATTTTGAAAAAATTAATGAGACACTTACGGACAATAATAATGTATCTTACTATGAATAAGAGATGCAGAAGGCAAATAATCACTATCAGCAGTAACTGTTGTCAACCTAAGCAAAAGTGTCAACAAACCGGAAACATGACTCCAGGCACTGAAACAAACATGGCCCGAAATCAGTCACCAATTAAAACACTATCTGATGCAAAACAGAGGCTTCCAGAGAAGAAACTGTAGAACATCAGATGGTAGATGCAGACCAAAACGCCTAAACACCCCTAGGGTGAGGATGCAAACATGGGGAAAAAACAGAAATAAATCTGTTACCAAGTCAAAACTCCCAAGAAATTTTAGTAATAAACATTACAAAAAATAAGCCAAAACATGGGAGAATAGCTAGGGGGGAATAAGGAAGGTAGAGAGGAAACACTGATCAAACAATGGTACTTCATAGCAAGAATGACAACATCAGGGCTATGCCTTGAAAAAAGGCAACTAGAAATAATTTCATAAAATAATTATAAGTTTCAGCCCTGAACATTTTCTTGCACTAAATTTTTTCCTCTCCTCCTTATGTATCCTCTTTATTTCCACCATTTCTCTCATGAATATGTGTCTGGCATCATGAAAACAGATTTGGAAGCACAAATAACAGAGAAGTGTGACTGTTTTGAGGGCCAAACAAAGAATGATAATTGGCGCCAATTTCGGGACCTCCTTGACACTGCGCATGCGCAGAGGAGTAAATGTATGGAGGACCATATAGGACATGTATTTTTCGGTTTTTGATGCAAATTTTGGGGATTGGGGGGGGGGGGGGGGGCAAAATTTGTGTTTGGCCCTGAATTAAGGAGTTTAGCACCAGCTAAGTCTGGGTCATTGGTACAGTATAAAAATTTAAAATTTGGGCTCCCATAGGGAGTTCCAATATTTACACAGGTAACCGATTTGAACAAACTTGAAACTGACCCACCTCGAAATGTTGTATACCAAACATGAAAGGATTCTGACTGGTGGATCTGAAGATTTTTAAGAAATTTCCTCATATTTCACCAAGTTAAAATTTGGGCTCCTACAGGGAGCCCAATTAACCCTGAGACTCAATTCGAACAAACTTGAATATGACTTCCCTAGAGATGTCGGGTAACAAATATGAAAAGATTCTGACTGGTGGATCTGCAGATTTTTTTGAAGTTTTGAAAAAATTTATGGGTGCTATCAGTTATGCCCCTTGTGGTGCCCCCCTGTGGGCGTGGCAACTTCATTTGAACAAAACTTGAATTGACATATGATGAGCAATATGCACACCAATTTTGGTTCAATTTGGTCCAGGAGTTTGTGAGAAGTCGATAATGTAAAATTTATGCCGGACGGATGACAGACGGAAAGTAATTATTAAAGCTCCCCTTGAGCTTTGCTCAGGGGAGATAAAAATGGAGATTCCAAGAAAAAAGACATAGTTCTTGAGCATTCAATTTTTCAAAACAATGAGGAAAGGAGGCTTTTTTAAAGTGTATTTAGTTATATTTATACAGAAAACTAAATGCTATCCACATATTTGAGTCATTTTCTATGGACCAGAGCAAACTGAATGTTTAAGGAAAGTGTCGATGACACTACATCTCAACTTGACCAAGAAAGGACTGAACTACATAGAAAGTTCCAGTAATGCAGTCATTTACTAAAGTTTCTACAGAAAAGATATCACACCCAAGCGACATATGAAATCTGAACAAGGATTAAGTACTGCCGATGAAGGTTTTTGAGTTTTTTTGCACCTGTAAGGCTTGAAATTGTAAGAAAATCAAATCCATTGATATTTGTTTCAAGTTATGCTAACAAGCTGAAAAAAAGCAAAAATTAACTAAGTAAGGGCCATAACTCCACTCAGTATGGCAAAACCATACCATTTTCCAAAACCATTCAAGGCATTGTTAAATGGAAGTGTCAATGACACTGTAGTGCAACTTGTGGAAGACATGCATAGTATGTGACACAGCAATGACACCCACCAAGTAATGACCTGATAACAAAGGAAGATGTAAAGTAGTGTAAAGGTCTGTACATAAATACTGACCGCAGGCTGTAACAAATGTACAGGTAAAGTATTGTAAAGGTGGGTGACAGATGATAAACTGGAAAAGAAATCTCCCCTGGGTTAATGTTACACTGGGGATCCTTGTATGGTGCACCATGAGCCAAATGTTAGCAATTGTTTTGGCCTGTTTGATTCAAACCCTTGTAAGGTTTATTCATACTACTAAATATTTGTCAAGCCCTTTTTAAAATATAGGTATTTGAATTTTTTACATTCAGCTCATAGGATTCCAATGGGTGAGGTGGTTTTATTTTTCTCATTGGAAATAGAACAAGTGTTTGACCACTGAGGTGGTATTAGTCCCCTACAGCGCTTTTGTGACATAAGGTGTTTTTGTCACAGAAGACACTGTAGTATATAAGCATCTTGGATTTGGGAAAAAAAAATATTGAGCATGCATAATCCCCTCACAACCCTTTATCCATGTACCATATATGAAAGGCGTAGCTTGAACCATGTTGGAGGGAGGGGTGGTAACATAAAATAGAGAAAAAAGCTTAAAAAACACAACAAAAATGGCAACCATTCTGCCATCTTGGATTTTGAAAAATAAATATTGAGCGTGCATAATCCCCTCACAACCCCTTTATCCATGTACCATACATGAAAAGTGCAGCTTGAACCATGTTGGAGTGAGGGGTGGTAACATAAAATAGAGAAAAAAGCTTAAAACAACACAACAAAAATGGCCGCCATGCCACCATCTTGGATTTTGAAGAAAAAATATTGAACGTGCATCATCCCCTCCCAACCCTCTACCCATGTGCCAAATATGCAAAGTGTAGCTTGAACCATGTTGGTGGGAGGGGTGGTAACATGAAAATAGAGAAAAAAAGCTTAAAAAACACAACAAAAATGGCCGCCATTCTGCCATCTTGGATTTTGAAAAAAAAATTTTGAGCGTGCATCATCCCCTCAGAACCATTTATCCATGTACCAAATATGAAAGGTGTAGCTTGAACCATGTTGGTGGGAGGGGTGGTAACATAAAAATAGAGAAAAAAAGCTTAAAAAACACAACAAAAATGGCCACCATTCCGCCATCTTAGATTTTGAAAAAAAAAATTTGAGTGTGCATCATCCCCTCAGAACCATTTATCCATGTACCAAATATGAAAGGTGTAGCTTAAAGCATGTTGGAGGGAGACGTGGTAACATAAAAAACAGACAGACAGACAGACGGACTGCAATCCTATAGTCCCCTTACGGTTCCCGCAGGGGACTAAAAAGTGTAGCTTGAACCATGTTGGAGTGAGAGGTGGTAACATAAAAAACAGACAGACGGACAGACGGACGGACGGACAGACGGATGGACGGACAGACAAATTTTGGCAAAAAAATATTGAACGTGCAACATCCCATTACAACCCTCCATCCATGTGCCAGATATAAAAAGTGTAGCTTGAACCATGTTGGAGTGAGGGGTGGTAACATGAAATAGAGAAAAAAGCTTAAAAAACACAACAAAAATGGCCGCAATGCCGCCATCTAGGATTTTGAAGAAAAAAATATTGAACGTGCATCATCCCCTCCCAACCCTCTACCCATGTGCCAAATATGCAAAGTGTAACTTGAACCATGTTGGTGGGAGGGGTGGTAACATGAAAATAGAGAAAAAAAGCTTAAAAAACACAACAAAAATGGCCGCCATTCCGCCATCTTGGATTTTGAAAAAAAAATTTGAGTGTGCATCATCCCCTCAGGACCATTTATCCATGTACCAAACATGAAAGGTGTAGCTTAAAGCATGTTGGAGGGAGAGGTGGTAACATAAAAAAAAACAGACAGACGGACGGAGTGCAATCCTATAGTCCCCTTACGGTTCCCGTAGGGGACTAATAAACAGCTGAGCAATGAACGCATGGTACGGCCGTTATTAATTACAAGAGGGAAGCACACGATAAGAGTATACATGTGTACTTGTCAGGTTTATGAAAATTGCCTATATTTTGATGAATAAAGTCCCATAACTCTGGAATGACAAACTGGACAGCGACACAAATCGAAATAGAGATTCCTTCTACCAACATACTTGACCAAAAAATCATGAAAATTGCTCTAAGCATTTTCAAGTTATTGTTCGACATGTGGAAAATTGCATATATTTTGACGAATAAAGACCTATAACTCTGGAATGACAAATTGGACAGCAGCACAAATTGAAAGGGAGCTTCCTTCCATCAACATATACTTTCCACCAAAAAATCATAAAAATTGCTCGAAGGCTTTTCGAGTTGTTGTACGACCATAATACAACCCGTTTTTTTCAAAATGGGCGTATAAAAACGGGTTGTACTAATGTTTACCCTCCTCCAAACAATACCAAATATTAACACAGGAACTTGGCTTCAACACACTTGAATATACACATCCTAGGGATACTGAATTCAAGAAACATTATTTTGTCTGGTGTTTTTGGAAAAGATTTTTAATTATCTCCCTTTTTAAGTCCCTGAGTGGGTCTGACTGAACCAAAAAATATTTGTTCTCATAGCATAGTGATAACAAAGACACACAATAATTTTTTTCAAACATTATTGACATAAAATCTTCTTTACTGGTTCTGTACAAAAAATGTAATAAACACAATTCCCCTAAATATGACTGCCGACAGACATTCTGAATTTTTGGCCAAGTCCAAAAGCACTCGTTACCATCCCATGATGACAAACGTAGTCCTAGAAGTTCTGTACAAAAAACTGATTGCACCTAATTTCGGTATAAAATGGGTACTGGCAGCCATCTTGAATTTTAGACTGCACCCAAAAACACTTGTTCTTGTCCCAAGGTGATAAGAAAGGGACCCAAGAAGTTTCATGAAGATCGGTTCATAAATACAGCCTCTAGCCAGAGCCATATTGACAGGTGCACATGCTGTGTATAAGTAGAACTGAATAAATCAAAGTTCATCTAATTTGCATAATTTCTACACAAGAAAAAAACCCTGTATTATATGTGATGTATTCCATGTTATTAAACATTCATTCAAACATTTATTCAAATCAGAACCTTCATATGGAAGTTCTGTACAAACAAGAGGCCCCAGGGTGCATGAGGGTGCTCACCTGACATGGTAGCCTAAATATCAACCCAGAGAAATGATTTCAACAAGTTGCATCTGCTCCTCCTAAGAAAAGCTTATACCAAATATCCAAAGATTCTGACCAGTGGATCTAAAAACAAGAGGCCCCCAAGGGGCCTGAGGGCACTCACCTGACATGGTAGACTAAATATTAACCCAGAGAATTGATTTCAACAAGTTGCATCTGCTCCTCCTAAGAAAAGCTTATACCAAATATCCAAAGATTCTAACCAGTGGATATAAAAAAAAAAGATTTTTTAAAGACTATTCCTCATATTGAACTAAGTTATAATTCAGGCTCCCACAGGCAGCCCATATATGAACTCAGGGACTTGGCTTTAACAAACTTGAATCCCCCCCCCCACCCCCCCCCCCCCCCCCCCCCCCACCCCAGGATGCTGCACACCAAATATCAAAACATTCCGACTGCTGGATCTGAAGAAGATTTTTTAAAGAAAATTCATCATTTTGAACTAAGTTACAAATCGAGCTCCCACAGTGAGTCCAAATATGGACCTAGGGACATGGCTTGAACAAACTCGAATCTCTCCCCCTAAGGATGCTGCATACCAAATATCAAAACCTTCTGAAGAAGATTTTTAAAGAAAATTCCTCATTTTGAACTAAGTTATAATTCGGGCTACCACAGTGAGCCCAAATATGAACACAGGGACTTGGCTTGAACAAACTTGAATCTCACTCCCCTAAGCATGGTGCATACCCAATATCAAAAGATTCTGCTTGCTAAATCTTGAGAAGATTTTCAAAGAAATTTGCCTGAAATGCACTAAGTTCAAATTTGGGCTCCTATACTGAGCCCAAATATAAACCCAGGGGCCGATTTGAAAAAACTTGAATCAGATCCACCCCACAATGTTGCATACCAAATATCAAAAGATTCTGACTGCTGGATCTGGAGAAGATTTTTGAAGAAACTTGCCTGAAATGCACTAAGTTCGAATTCGAGCTTCTATAGTGAACCCAAATATGAATCTAGGGAGACGATTTGAACAAATTTGAATCAGATCCACCCCACAATGTTGCATACCAAATATCAAAAGATTCTGCCTGCTGGATTTGGAGAAGAAGATTTTTTAAGAAATTTGCCTGAAATGTACTAAGTTCAAATTTGGGCTCCTATACTGGGGGGATTTGAACAAACTTGAATCAGATCCACCCCACAATGTTGCTTACCAAATATGAAAAGATTCTGCCTGCTGGATCTGGAGAAGATTTTTTAAGAAATTTACCTGAAATGCACGAAGTTCGAATTCGAGCTTCTATAGAGAGCCCAAATATGAATCTAGGGAGCCGATTTGAACAAACTTGAATCAGATCCACCCCACAATGTTGCATACCAAATATCAAAAGATTCTGCCTGCTGGATCTGGAGAAGATTTTTTTTAAGAAATTTGCCTGAAATGCACCAAGTTCGAATTCGGGCTTCTGTAGTGAGCCCAAATATGAATCCAGGGGGCCGATTTGAACAAACTTGAATCAGATCCACCCCACAATGTTCCATACCAAATATCAAAAGATTCTGCCAGCTGGATCTGCAGAAGATTTTTTACGAAATTTGCCTGAAGGGCACTAAGTTCGAATTCTATAGTGAGCCCAAATATGAAAGCAGGGGGCCGATTTGAACAAACTTGAATCAGATCCACCCCACAATGTTGCATACCAAATATCAAAAGATTCTGCCTGCAGGATCTGGAGAAGAAGATTTTTTAAGAAATTTGCCTGAAATGCACGAAGTTCAAATTTGGGCTCCTATACTGAGCCCAAATATAAACCCAGGGGAGAGGGGGGGGGGGGGGGGGGGGGGGGTGTACTCAATTTAAACAAACTTGAATCAGACCCATACTAGCATCCTGCATACCAAATATCAAAAGATTCTACCATCTGGTTCGGGGGGGGGGGGGGGGGGGGCAATTTGAACAAACTTGAATCAGATCCATCCCATAATGCTGTATACCAAATATCAAATAATTCTGCCCACTTGTACAGGAGAAGAGGATTTTTTTTAGTAATTTCTCTAATATACATAGGGTGCTATCGGAGATATGCCCCCTATGGAGCCCCAAGTGGGCATGTACATTTCATTTGAACAAACTTGAATTGACATATGGTAATGAACATCCATACCAAGTTTCGAGCAAATCGATCTAGCGGTTTCAGAGGAGAAGTCGTTTGAAAAATGTTCACGACGACGGGCGGCAAGTGATAAGTTTAGCTCCCTTCGGTGAGCTAAAAACTGATTGCACTAATTTGGGTACGAAACGTCTACCGGCGAACATTTTGAATATCGGACTGCACCCCAAAACACGTCCCACGGTGATAACAAAGGTACCCAAGAAGTTTCAAAGTCATGACAAAAGGTAAGGTAATGGGTAATAATTGTGTGAAGCATGAACAAAATCTGTCACACAGATTCAATTATACAGAACAGACAAGGGCTATGCAACAATATCAAAGTCTTGTTTGCGACCTTGACCTTGATGGTATGAACTTGGATCAAAGTCATGACACTTTGTGTCATAAGAAATAATTGTATCAACTATGAATAAAATCAGTCAATCATACAAAGTTGTATGAACCAGACAAAGGACTGTATAACAATACAAGAGGCCCCAGGGGGCCTTAGGCACTCACCGAATGTTCCATACTGTTAAGACACAAATTTTATCAAAAGCTATTCTTGAGGTTCTGCAGAGTAAATCTATACTCTCTGTAGAGCTAAAACATCAACAGGACTGAATGGGACAATGCTGCTGATCAAATATCAAAAGATTCTGCATGATGGTTCTGAAGAAGATTTTTTAAGAATTTTCCTTGAATTGCACAAAGTAAACATTCTCGCCCCCACAGTGAGGCCCAATACTGATCGAGGGACTCAATTTGAACAAACGTGAATCAGAACCTTAGTAAGATGCTTCATACCCAATATCAAAAGATTTTACCCACTGGTTCGGGAGAGGATTTTGAAAGAATTTTTTCTTAAATTGCACCAAGTAACAATTCACGCCCCAATAGTGAATCCCAATATTGTTTGAGGGACTTGATTTGAACAAACTTGAATCAGACCCATACCAAGATGCTGCATACCAAGTATCGAAAGATTCTGCCCACTGGTTCTGGAGAAGATGATTTTTTAATAATTTTTCTATAATTCATGCAGTGCTATCAGAGTTATGCCCCCAATGGACATGGCCATTTCATTTGAACAAACATGAATTGCCATATAGCAATGAACATCCACATGAAGTTTCGTGAAAATCGGACCAGTGGTTTCAGAGAAGTCATTTGAAAAATTGTAAATTGCACAAAGTTGAAATTCAAATTCCCATAATGAGCCTTAATATGAACAAAGGGACTCAATTTATACAAACTTGAATCAAGCCCATACTAGAATTGCTGTATACCAAATATGAAAAGACTCTGCATGCTGTTTCTGGAGAAGAAAAAATTCATGCCCCCATATTGAGGACCAAATATTGATCGGAGGGGGGTGTGGGGGGGAGTACTCAATTTAAACAAACTTGAATCAGACCCATACTAGCATCCTGCATACCAAATATCAAAAGATTCTACCATCTGGTTCTGGAGAAGATTTTTTTTCTTGAACTGTACTAAGTAGGTTCTGGTGAAGAAGATTGTTAAAGATTTTTTCTTAAATTGCACTAAGTAAAAATTCACACTCCCATAGTGATCCCCAATATTGAACGGGGGATTCAATTTGAACAAACTTGAATCAGACCCATACCAAGATGCTGTATACCAAATATCAAAAGATCCTACCCATTGATTCTGGAGAAGATTTTAAAATTTTTTTTCTTAAATTGCATTCAGTAAAAATTCAGGTCCCCACAGTGAGCCCCAAAATTGATCAAGGGACTCCATTTGAACAAACTTGAATCAGACCCATACCAAGATGCTGTATACCAAATATCAAAAGATTCTGCCCCTGGTTCTGGAGAAGATTTTTCCTTAAATTGCACTAAGGAAAAATTCCTGCCCCTATAGGGAGCCCCAATATTTATCAAGGGACTCGACTTGAACAAAAGGGACGTGGCCATTTCATTTGAACACACATGAATTGCCATATGGTAATGAACATCCACATGAAGTTTCGTGAAAATTGGACCAGTGGTTTCAGAGGAGAAGTCGTTTGAAAAATGTTCACCACGACGACAGACAGCAAGTGATAAGTTGAGCTCCCTTCGGTGAGCTAATAAAAGTTTGCTGCCTGTGATCTTGACTTTGGGTCAATGTCGCGACACACCTTTGAGTCATGAGCAATAATTGTACAAAGTATGAACAAGATCTGCCAATTAGATCAAATTATAAGGACTGGAAAAACAAAATTTGATGATGGACAGACAGGCAACAGACAGATGGATGGACGGACAACTTAGCATTAGAAAAGCTCCACTGACATTCTGTCAGGCGGAGCAAATATTCAGTGGTTAAGAAATAATGGCCAGGACAAATGTTATTTTTTCTAAGTGTCACCTTATCATAGGGCCTGTGACCTTGACCCACATGCCATAATATAATTTGTGACACACTCTCTTTTATCATATATTGTCATGACGATCCATTGAAAAATATTCAGTGGTTAAGAAATTACGTTCCAGACAAAAGTCATCAGTTTTTCTAAGTGTCATGTTATTATAGGGCCTGTGCTCTTGACCTTGAGGTGTACATTCTATATTATAATTGGTGATACACTGTCCATACATTGTTATCGAGCTTTATTAAAAAACTATTCCGTGGTTAAGAAATTATGGCCAGGATAAACAAATAGTTGACGGACGGACGGGTGACAGACAACTTAGCATCAGAAAAGCTCCACTGACATTTTGTCAGGCAGGAGCTAAAAACATCAATGGGCAATTATTTTATTCACTACAAAAGCCTGTATGGGTGAGTGTGTGATGTGTGTGGGAGAGGAGGGATGTAAAACATCTTAAAAATTGTGCCCGCCTCCCCCTCTCCCACACAGGCTTTCATCACTGGTTCAGTGGGGTGGTGTATTAACAGCTCATGTTTGATAAGGGCAAGCCTACCATTTACAACTGAACACCACCTTTTACATTTCTCTTTTGCAAGAGGTCCGTTATCATAATGCCAGGTTCCAATGACCGTAATTTTCCACGTTTCTTATGACCGTATGTTACTTCATGGCTCGTCCTACATCAGCTTTGAGATCCTGTATCACAATTCACAACACAGCAGTTGTAAATTTCTCCCTGGTAGTGAGACAATTCAATTATTTTCATAAAGACTTCCATGAAACCTTTCCAACAATCATTGTCAATGTTTTGTGGAGTGTTCAAAAGAGCAGGGACAACTGAAAACTTGTCAGCATTCTAATGCTAGAAGTCAATGAAAAATCAGTTTGCAGTTGTTTGTTCACCTTCTGAATGCATACAAAAGATATAAGAAAACCAAACAAGAGGCCCCAGGGCGCTCACCTGACATGTTAGCCTAAATATAAAACCCAGGGAATTGGTTTCAACAAGTTGCATCTGCCCCTCCTTAGAAAAGCTTACACCAAATATCCAAAGATTCCGACCAGTGGATCTAAAAAATTTTGAAAGAATATTCCTCATATTGAACTAAGTTATAATTCGGGCTCCCATAGGAAGCCCAAATATGAATCCAGGGACTTGGATTGAACAAACTTGAATCTCACCGCCAGTGGGATGCCGTTTTCCAAATATCAAAAGATTCTGACTGGTGGATGTGAAGATGATTTTTGAAGAATATTCCTCATATTGAACTAAGTTATAATTCAGTCTCCCACAGGGACCCCAAATATCAACCCAGGGACCTGGCTTGAACAAACTTGAATCTCACCCCACCTAAGGATGCTGCATACCAATTATCAAAATATTCCGCCTGCTGGATCTAAGAAGATTTTTAAAGAAAATTCCTCATTTTGAACTAAGTTACAATTTGAGCTCCCACAGTGAGAACAAATATGAACCTAGGGCTTGAACAAACTTGAATCTCACCCCACTAAAAATGCTGCATGCCAAATATCAATATTTTTAAAGAAAAATTCCTCATATTGAACGAAGTTATAATATGAACCCAGGGACCTGGATTTAACAAACTTGAATCACACCCCCCAAAGGATGCTGCACACCAAATATCAAAACATTCCGACTGCTGGATCTGAAGAAGATTTTCAAAGAAAATTCCTCATTTTGAACTAAGTTACAATTCGAGCTCCACAGTGAGCCCAAATATGAACCTGGGGACATGGCTTGAACAAACTTGAATCTCACCCCACTAAGGATGCTGCATGCCAAATAAAACCTTCCGACTGCTGAATCTGAAGAGGATTTTTAAAATTGAACAAAGTTACAATTTGGGCTCCCACAGGGAGCCCAAATATGAACCCAGGGACTTGAATCACCCCCACCACCCTAAGGATGCTGCACACCAAATATCAAAACATTCCGACTGCTGGATCTGAAGAACATTTTTTTTAAGAACATTGAGGGTAATGTTAGAGTTATGGCCCTTGTAGGGCCCTTGGTGGACCTGGCAACATCTTATGAACAAACTTGGGTGGACATATGTTGGGGAAGATTCACATCAAGTTTCATCTAAATTGGCAAAGCGGTTCTTTAGAAAAAGTCGAAAACATGAAGTTAATGGACGGACGGACGGACAGACAGACAAACGAGGGTCGGCAAGTAATCAGTAAAGCTCACCTCAAGCTTCGCTCAGGTGAGCTAAAAAATCAGACATTCAAATGGACGGGGTAACACCTTATTCAGAACCCTGCGATTATTCAAATTTCAGTGACAGAATTTCGAATAATTTTGCGAGAATCAAAATAACATGATGCCCATTCTATCCTGCAGTTCAGAAATGAATTTGCGAGAATCATTAAGAAATTCTACCCAAGCATTTCGAATTGATCCACAAATTTCTAATTGATTTTTGAATTGGCCACCCACTTAGATTTGATTAATTACCAAAACATGGACATAGTAACGAATAGGCCAGTGTCCAACAATCGTGTCAAATTTCTATCTATTTCACAGTGGAAACGTCAGGAAAATAAGATGCAACGCTCCACATAGCACATAAGCTACTTATTTATAACTAAGAGGGTGCAAAAATAGACTCCCTCCCCTGTACCTATTCAGGAAGGGAGAGGGTGGAAGGGGGATTCTTTTGCATTATTTAATCAAGGACACTTTGAGAATCTTAGGTGGTCTCCTGACCACAATATTGGGATAATATCAAGTTTAGTATTGGCTCATTTATGTAAGAGTTGTATACAAAAGAATCTCATATACAAATCTATATTAAATATTCCAACTTGAAGGTGAGATAACCTGGTTAAAATTGTTGCAGACTGAAAATTTAGAAATATATGCATGATCACTTGAAGTTGTCATGTTTGAGAAGTTTCACCGCAATTGTTTTATTAACATAGGAGCAACATACACAAGAATCTAATTGGAAATCCAAATTGAAGAGGTGATAATTTGATCAAAATCGTTGAAGATCAAAATTTTTAGAAAGGTGCATGTCCACTTATTAGTCAATGTTTGAGAAATTTCGTCAAAGTCTGTTCATACATGAAGAATAAGTTCCACAAATGGGAATTTTGGATTTGTACAGGGAGATGAATCTAGTCCCCACTTCTTCCAAGCAGGCGTATAATTTACAAATACTTACTGGAACGTGCATCTTTGCCCCTGAACCTCCTCGATTTATTCTCAGTTCCTGAACATTACCAAACTCTGAAAAAATAAAAACAAAGTGAGCGGGGGGGTCATGAAGGTATACTACCTCTTCCCCCTCAACTCTTTCCCTTCCAACCAATGATTCAATGCACAATCTTCTTCTTGGAAAAAAGCAGTTTATTAAATAAAGTTGATTAATGTATAAACAAGAAGATTTAAAGTTATTTTGTAAGAACTATCAGGCCTGGCATTCTTTAGGAGTGCTGCACGCCTACTGCATGCTTACTGCGCGCCTACTGTACGCCTAGAAAAAATTGAGGGCAATTTTTTGCACCCCTTTATTTTCTGGAATGCCAGATCTGTTTGGGACTGCTTTAAAAATCTATTATCATTTCGTCCCCTCAGTTCCAATGTGTTTTCTGTGCCTACTGGCACGGAGAAGACACTGGAACTCAGGGGACGGTTTGTCATTGTTGCTTTGATTCCCAATAATTCATGACCCATTCTGTGTTGCATTTCGATAGATTTTGAGTGCAGAAGACAGTCCAATACGAATTCAAGTGAATATAACCAAAATAGCATACAAGTTTTTGCATTGAAAATTTCAGGTGCAATTGTACTCCTAAGCAATCTGAGGAGGGCAACTGTTTTTCACTCCTTGATTTTCTAGATTGCCAGGCCTGAACTGTTCCTATTTATTTTTAGTGAACTTGACCTTCGACTCCTCACACAACCCCACAAACAGACTGTTGGAAGATTTTAATGAAAAATGTCAGTAACACATGGTTGAACATCGTTTTAGAGATCGATTTGTAAGAATGTCGTTTCTTTCCACTTACCCAGTTCACTAAAAGTGGTATCCCAGGTATCAGAGATGTCAAACTCTACCACAAAGAAAGCAACAAACTTTCCTATTGGTTTGTTTCTTGTGCAATCCACTAATGCACTTTTTATTATGTGGCAATAGTTGAGAATTTACACATTTCCCAATCCTTTTCTTAAAATTCAGGAGCTCAAGATGCAAACATTAAGACAGCAGTTTTCATTAATGCGAAAAAACATGCATGTCCATATTTGAATGAGTGCAGCAATTTGCATTTGTCATGGATGGAAGTAAATACGGCATGCAAGATCAAAATTAACGAAATGTGATGAGCTAAGTTTGTCGAGTTTAATTGGTTAAAGGCTAGATTATTTTCAGTGGTATGAATTTGTCAAGCAGAATTTGTTTTATTACAAATTATTGGGGAGTGATAATAGGCACTCTCCAATAATTTGTAATAAAAGAAATTTATATAAACAAAATATTATTTCTGTTTGACTGAATATGACACATGGGCAAGGAAAATGTTCTCTTTTGCTCTTGTACCCTCATTTTTTTGAAAGCCGAAATAGTGACTTCTACCACTCAAACCAGTTAATCAACAGCTTGGTAATCTACTCAATTTCCTTTAACACACCAACATCCTTCACATATTCTTTTATCAACAGTTAAACATTTCAAAGCTTCAGTTTCCTGTTATTTATTGGTGTTTAAGGTCATATACTTATGCACAATGGCTATCATGACCATGACAGTTTTACAGGTGGAGGAAGCCGGAGTACTCGGAGAACTACCGAGCAACGACAAGCAGTGGCCAGCTCCCCAACATCATAACTCCGCACTGCAGCAGAGGCAGGGTTAGTTTGGTTGAAGACATGCACTATCGACTTGCAGGTATGCCTTAGTACACGGCATCACTGTGCCCCCATGGGAACAATGGGGATTAAGTGTCTTGCCAAAGGACACAGCGCGGAAGTCCGAATTGATCGCTCACCCATCCAAGGACTAACCGGGCTCGATGTTGCTTAACTTTGCAGTTTTGTTTGTGAGCTATCAAGTTTTGTTCGAGGAAGTATAGATTATTAAATGGTTTGTTTCATTTATTGGGTTTAACAACACTTTCAACAACCAGGGTTACATCATGTGGGACAGCTTTACGAGTGGAGGAAGGCAAAGTATCCATAGCACTATGGAGCTGTTGCAAGCAACTGTCAGACTTTCTACCTTACCAACCTGGCACAGGCAGAGTTAGCAGTGGTTGAAGGCAAGTGCACCATCGATATGCAGCATGTTTTAGGACACAGCACCACCAAGCCCCCACAGGGGACAGTCAGGATTAACTGTCTTGCCTAAGAATATAGGACAAATGGCGTGGGCCAGAGTCAGACCATTGCACTTTCAGTTTAAAATCAAATTCACTAACCAATGAGACCCCACGCCCATGGGACTATTAAATAGTAAGGCATTTTAATGTTTTGTTTTCATTTAAAATGAATCCATGTCTCTTCCAAAAAATAAATTTCCATATTTATTCAATACCCACAAGATTAATTGCCTTTTTCATCTCCATACTTTTCAAGATCCAACACAAATTTCCATACTTTTTCAAAACTGCATGCAAAAATTGTCAATCAAAACCTTACAATGTGTGCAACACATGATTTTGTATAAAAGAGAAGTTATTGCACAAAAATCAAAATTCTATTTATAGAATGTAATCAAGACGTTTGGCCAATTGATGCCAAACACAATCCCAATAGGAAGCCAAAGTTATTATAATGTTTGAGACGTTTGAACAAAATTTGTTCATTAACGAAAGAGTTGCACAAACAAAAATCTAAAAAACAAATCAATATTAAATCTTCTCAGATGAAGGGGAGATAACCTACTAAAACTCATCACAGATGGAAAATTTGGAAATATGTGCATCTTCACTTATCAGTGGCGAGTGTTTAAGAAGTTTCATCGAAATCAGTTCAATATTGTTGAAGGAGTTGGGCACACAAAAATCTCATTTCAAAATTCAAAATAAATCTATGTTCAGGGTAGATAACCTCGTTAAAATTGTCAGATGAAAAATGTTAGAATATGCACATGTTCACTTGCTAGTCATGTTTGAGAAGTTTCATCGAAATCGGGTCAATAATGTAGGAGTTGCACATACAAGTTTCGACAGACATACAGGGCATCGACAATATAGCCCCCAATACTTTAAGTGGGTGAACAACAAGGACGTACAAATTGGTTACAATATACGTGGTGGCTCTTTGGTCAGCACACTGCACCAGTGATAGAAAGACCTGTGTCATCTGCGCTGTGTTCTCGGGCAATACACTTATTGTGATTGCCAAAGAGGGAGCACAGTGATGCCGTGTCCCAAGGCATATGGGCACGAGAACAGAACACCTGCCTCCAAACTAGCTCAAACTGGGTAAATAAATTTGGAAGTAAAATGGTAACTTGCCACTGCTCATCAGTTCTGTCCGGGAACCAAGCTTCTTCACCTGACCTGTGAAATTATAGGACACATGACCCTGGCTGTTGAAAGTGGATTTAAACCTCAACAAGAGGTCCCAGGGGCCTTCATCACTCACCTGATGAAGCAGTTCAAAGTATTTTGGGTCACATTCATTTAGTCATGGTTCATAAACACTATAGAGAAATGAAGTCATGAAATTATTCATAACTCTGATGTCTATGCCAGATGATTATCATAGGTCTTCTTGACTGCTTCCAACTCTATCAGCTGTAGACAAGCACTGCCAAACTTCCAAATGGATTGGAACAAACTTGAACTTGAATCTAACCTCCTCTCCTCCCCCATAGAGAGTCCAAATATTAAGCCAGGGACTCGAATTGAACATTTGGGTTCCAAAAGAGAGCCCAACAAGAGCTCGACTTTTGTCCGGTGCATACTCCCACGTGGTGTACCGCCTAGTGTGGGCATACCTATGACCAACAAATATCATTTTTGAATATTCTTGTACGGACTGACAGACGGATGCACAGATGGACGGATGCAATCCAGTATACCCCCCCTTCCATTTTCTTCGAAAGTTTTCAACAATTTCTAAGTCAAAAGGTATGGTAAATTGTTTGGTGTTTGGAAGTTTTATGCAATGAGGCAGAAGCCTTTTTCATAGGCAAACTGCATGCCATATTTCACCAAAATTCGATAACCGATACCCGAGATACAGGCTGAACAGACAAATAAGGTACATTTCGTACAATTTCTAAGTCAAACAAGCCAAGACCAAACTGGACCTGCACCGCTGCATGCAATTGAATCGGCAAACAGGAAGTGGCTAGACGGCAGATCTGAAAATTGCATACACGATACAACTGATCATTTTCAGGCTCCAGATGAAATATAAAATCAATCCCTTGCATAGAAGACGAGAAAAGTCTGAGACGAAAAATTTCAATGTTCAGTGGGTACAGTAAAATTTCAAATTATCGGCAAACAGGAAGTGGCTGCACAGCAGATCTGAAAATTGCTCACATGATACAACTCATCATTATGAAGCAGCATACCAAATATAAAATCTATCCCTTGCATAGAAGCCGAGAAAACCTTGACGGAAAATTTCAATGTTCAGTGGGTACAGTAAAATTTCAAAGTATCGTCAAACAGGAAGTGGCTGCACGGCAGATCTGAAAATTACTTACACAATACAACTCATCATTATGAAGCAGCAGACCAAATATAAAATCAATCCCTTGCATAGAAGCCAAGAATACCTTGACGGAAAATTTCCATGTTCAGTGGGTACAATAAAATTTCAAAGTATCGGCAAACAGGAAGTGGCTGCATGGCAGATCTGAAAATGGCATATACGATACAACTAATCATTACGAAGCAGCAGACCATATGTAAAATCAATCCCTTGCATAGAAGCCGAGAAAACCTTGACGGAAAATTTCAATGTTCAGTGGGTACAGTAAAATTTCAAAGTATCGGCAAACAGGAAGTGGCTGCACAGCAGATCTGAAAATTGCATATATGATACAACTCATCATTACGGAAAAAGTGTTTCGGTGTTGACGGACTGACGAAGGATGGACTGACGGAATGACGGACGGAGTCGAGCGGTTACAAGACCTGCTCTGCTGCCACAGGTAAAAAGGGGGATAACTCTAAAAAGAAGAATGTGAGAAATATCGTTGAATCCTTTTTTTAAAGCCTATACCATAAGCAGTGTTCATGGCAAATTTCATTGCAATAGAACATTCGATATCCGAGATACAGGCTGAACAGACAAGATTTGGCTCGGACGGACACAATTTCTAAGTGAAAAAGGAACAAAAAAAAAAAAACAAAAAAAAAAAAACAAAAAAAACTAGTGTGGGCATACCTATGACCAACAAATATTATAAACAAGCCGAGACCAATACCGATGATGATGAAATATAAAATCAATCCCTTGCATAGAAGCCAAGAAAAGTTTGACGAAAAATTTCAATGTTCAGTGGGTGCAGTAAAATTTCGAAGTATCGGCAAACAGGAAGTGGCTGCACGACAGATCTGAAAATTGCATACAAGATACAACTAAGCATTATGAAGCAGCAGACCAAATATAAAATCAATCCCTTGCATAGAAGCCGAGAAAACCTTGACTGAAAATTTCAATGTTCAGTGGGTACTGTAAAATTTCAAAGTATCGGCAAACAGGAAGTGGGTGCACGGCAGATCTGAAAATTGCACACACGATACAACTAAACATTATGAAGCAGCAGATCAAATATAAAATCAATCCCTTGCATAGAAGCCGAGAAAACCTTGACGGAAAATTTCAATGTTCAGTGGGTACAGTAAAATTTCAAAGTATCGGCAAACAGGAAGTGGGTGCACGGCAGATCTGAAAATTGCATACACGATAGAACTAATCATTATGAAGCAGCAGACCAAATATAAAATCAATCCCTTGCATAGAAGCCGAGAAAACCTTGACGGAAAATTTCAATGTTCAGTGGATACTGTAAAATTTCAAAGTATCGGCAAACAGGAAGTGGGTACACGACAGATCTGAAAATTGCATACACAATACAACTAATCATTATGAAGTAGCAGACCAAATATAAAATCATTCCCTTTCATAGAAGCCAAGAAAACTTTAGACGGAAAAAGTGTTTCGGACGGACTGACTGACAGATGGACAGAGTCGAGCGGTTACTAGACCTGCTCTGCCGCTGGCGACGCAGATAAAAATAATAATTGACTTAAGTTATGAATATATTTGGACGGACTCACACACGAACGCACAGACGGACGGACTCTAACATTTCGGGTTTATGGGCTACCCAAAAAACATTTTGTATGTCCAAAACCTTATTTTACCCAGAACCCCACCCCCTCAACCCTAGAACTTAAATTTAACCCTAACCCCAGCGCTCCACCCAAAAACCACACCCTAACCCTAACCCCACCCTGACCCTAAAAGCCCACCCCAGACCCTAACCCCCTCCCACCCCCAGGACCTAACCCCTCAACCTTAAGCCCTACTCTGGGGCTACCCCCAACCCCCACTCCACCCCCACCCCTGACACAACCCCACCACAGCCAAACCAAAAGGATTAGGAGCTATTTTTCGGTATAGGGGCTACTAAAACCCCACCCCTGACCCCAACCCTAACCCCCCGGGACCTAACCCTCCCCAACCGTAAGCCCTACTCTGGGGCTACCTCTAACCCCAACCCACTCCTAACCCTAACACTACCTTAATTTGGAGGTAGCCCCTAATAATAATATCCCCTAAACCCGAAATGTTTGCCCGGACAGACGAACTGATGCATGTAATCCAGTATACCCCCATTTTCTTCGAAAGTGGGGGTATAAATATTAATCCAGGGACCCGATTTGAACAAACATGAATATTACCCACCTAGAGATTTTGCATACCAAATATCAAAATATTTTCTCTGGTGGATCCGTCGAAGATTTTTAAAGAATATATCTCCTAATTCACTAAGTTAAATTTAGGGCCCTGATAGAGAGTCCAAATGTTAACCCACAGATCCGAAACCCACAGATTTGAACAAACTTGAATCTGACCCACGTGGAGGCGGTGCATACCAAATATGAAAGGACTCTGACTGGAAGAACTGAAGGAAAAGATTTTTAAAGAAATTTACTCATATTGCAGCAAGTTAAAATTTGGGCCCCCTATGGGCTCTTGGGCCCCAATGGAGAGCTCAAATATTAACCCAGGGAGCTCAATTTTTAAAAAAAACTTGAATCTGACCCCCTTACAGATGTTGTACACAAAATATGAAAAGGATTCTGACTGGTGGATCTGAAGAAGATTTTTAAAGAGATTTTCCCTATTTAGCTATAAGTTAAAATTTGGGCTCCAATATAAAACACATATATTAACTCAGGGACCAAATTTGAACACCCCCCCCCCCCCCCCCCCCCCCCCCCCCTGAGATGTTGCATACCAAATATCAAATCAATATAATTTTCATTGGTGGATCTGATGAAGACATTTTAAAGAATATTCCCCATAATGCACTAAGTCAAACTTGTGCACTAAGTCAAACTTGGGGCTCCCAAAGAGAGCCCAATATAGAGTCAGGGACTCAATTTGAACAAATTTGAATTTGATACTCCTAGAGATGTCACATACTAAACATGAAAGGATTCTGACTGGTGGATCATCATTTGAAGAAGACTGTTAATGAAATTTACTCGTATTGTCCTAAGTTAAACTTTGGGCTCCAATAGAAAGCCCAAATTTAATACAGGGACTCAATTTGAACAAACTTGAATCTGACCCCCTTTGAGATCTTTTAAAGATTATTTCCCATATTGCACTCCACTGAAATCTTGGGCCTCCATAAGAAAGTCCAAATATTAACTGAGGGACATGATTTGAACGAGCTTGTAACTGACCCTCGTAAGAATGATGTACACCAAATATTAAAAGATTCTGACTAGTGATTCTTATGATTTTTAAAGCCTATTCCCCATATTGCCCTGAGTTAAGATTTGGGCTCCTTTGGATGCTGTATACCAAATATCAAAAGATTCTGATCAGCGCTTCTGGAAAAGAAATTTTTGCAAATATGCTAACTCAGCATTTTAACGATGCCACCCCCACCCCCCCCCCCCCCCCACCCCCAAACCACCACCCTGACACAACCGGTGGCTTTTCGTTACTATTCCATTCTACTGGTCCAAGGAAAGGCTCATACCAAATAAAAGTTCTTTGTTCCAGGGGGTTTGGGAAATATGAGCATTTGAAAATATTTCTATTTTCAGCTCCTGGGGTTCCCACAGGGACACAGGAATTTTTTTTTTTTTTTTTTTTGCATGAATGAAGTACTTATGCCACATACCAAATATGGTTCAAATGGGACCATCAGTTCAGAAAACAAATTTTGGGTGGGGCCAAAATCTTCCCTCCACCAATTTCGAAGGCAAATATTGCTCCAAAAACTTCTTTTGAATCAACTTGATTCTACATCTCAAAAGGAAGCTCCATACCAAATATCAAGTCATTGTACCCACTTGTTCAGAAAATGTTTTAAATAATTTTGAGCATTTTCCCCCCACTCCCTCCTTTTGGAATGTGGCCACTTTATTTGAACAAACAAGAATTGACATATAAGGACAATGCATATCAAATTTAGTTCAATTCAGCCCAGTGGTTTAGAAGTTGAGCATTTAAAGTTCACGACAGACAGAAAGTGATCACTTCAGAATTTTTGCCACGCCCAAATTTTCCAAACCGAGAGGCTGATTTGAACCAAATTTGATGTAAGATTTTATTTGGACATAAGTAGTTGATTTTGGGCTCCAATACAAAACACATATATTAACTGAGGACCAAATTTGAACAAAAAAAACAAATCTGACCTTCAGGTCAAAGGTCACATGAAGGTCACTATGGTACACTGAACACCGGCTCATGGTGATACATCCACATGCCAAGTATCTAAGGTGTAGGTCAAAAGACAAAAAAGTTATGGCCCGGACAAAGTTTGTATGAGAAGAAGAAGAAGAAGAAGAAGAAGAAGAAGAAGAAGAAGAATATGCACTAAAACAATATGTCTCCTCTCTGGGAAGGGGAGACATAAATAACAAATTTACACCAAAAACTATACAGCTCGGCACATGAGTAACCTGAACACAAAAATAAAGTAATTTGGCAATCCAAGCAATGTTTTTCAAGTTATTGAATTATTAATTATTTATTTATTGGTGTTTATGGTCACATATTTATGCACAATGGCTAATCATGACCGCGACAGTTTTATGGGTGGAGGAAGCCGGATCACCCAGAGAGAACCACTGAGAAATGGCGAGCAACTGTCAGCTCCCCAAAATACTAACTCCACGCAAGCGCAGGGTTAGCATTGGTTGAAGACAAGCGCACCATCGACATGCAGTACGTCTTAGTACACAATGCCACCGTGCCCCCACGCAGGCAATGGAGATGAAGTGTCTTGCCCAAGGACACAATGCGGTTGCCACAGGTGGGATTCGAACCGAGGACCTCTCGGCTTGCAGCCTGCACCTCTACCTACTAAGCCACCAAGCTCCCCAAGTTATCAAATGCCAAACGGATTGGAGAAATTTTCAATTTGAAGGATAAAGGATTAATATCTCAGGATCAAATTATCAGATTTACAGCAAAAACTATACAGCTCGGCACATCAGTAACCTGAACACAAATATAAAGTAACTTGACAATGCAAGCAGTATTTTTCAAGTTATCGAATGCCAAAGAAATGGATACGGATGCCTGATGGATGGACCCACAGACAGACAAAGGATGGACGAAAGACGGAGGTCCACCCCAGATGATGGCATTATGTGTACCATACATAGTATGGGTACACATAAAGGAATGAGAAAAGATCCAGGATCAATCTCCAAGCAATTAAAAGACCAGGGCTTACAGGGCTGAAGACCCTGGACAAGAACAAAATATTTTCCTTTGCTGTGCTTAGAATAAAACAGCCCTCTTAGACAAATTTAAGGAGAGTGATTTATGGCCCTCACACATTTTTGAGTATGCCAGGCCTACTTTACAGAATTTTGAGGTCAGATTATTTTTAAACATAAACTCGGATCTTGCAAATTAGATGAGGATAACACACCACATGAAAGAACAAAGACACATAGATAAAACTGAGATGATACTTCCAAAACATTCGGTACAAAGAATAAACAAACTAATATAAAAACATTTGGTAAATTGACAATATTACCTGAAAAAAATTTCCTAAGCTCATCTTCTGATATATTATGTGGGAGATTGCCAACAAATAACTGATGAGTGTCAGGATACCTTGATCGTCTGTTTGTTAAACCATCAGATTCATCACCTTCACCTCTGCTCAAGCTGTTCCTATCCCTGCTATCTCTATTTATATTGAAACCATCTCGAGGCCTAAAATTTTAAATGAAAGGGTCTATGACAATGCTGCTCAACTTGTTTAAGAAGGGACTGAACTAATTAGAAAGATCCAGTAATGCCAGGTCACTCACTCAAGGTTCTAGAGAAAAGATGTGGACTAAAGGAAGTTAATGGAATTGTTGACAATTCAAAACCTGTCAATCAAAGATGGCTGCTGGCAGCCATATTTTTGAATGAAATTCAGAAAAATTTGACAGCTCTCATCTAGACATCACACCAAAGCTATATATGAAATTCATAAAAGATTAGGTGAGGGATGCGACTTGTAGGGAGTGCAAATGGAATTGCTGATGGCTGCCGAATTCAAGATGGCTGCCGACAGCCATGTTTTTCAACAATGAAAGTGTCAATGACACTGTAGCTCAACTTGTCAAGACAAAGACATGTACATGTATAGTATGTGTCACAGCAATGACAAACATCTAGGTAATGACCTGATAACAAAGGTACATATAAAGTATTGTAACGGTCTGTACATAAATACTGAGCGTTGCCTGTAACAAATGTATTTTAGGTAAAGTATTGTAAAGGTGGGTGACAGTCAGATGCTAAACTAGAAAAGAAATCGTTGAGTCCCAGAGTGGGTCTGACTGAACCCCAAAATATTTGTTCTCATAGCACAGTGATAACAAAGGCACCCCAAAATACACTCATTCCTGTCCCAAGGTGAAAACAAAGGTACCCAAGAAGTTTCGTGAAGATCAGTTCACAAATATGAGCTGTGTAGAAGTTGTGACAAAAAACTGATTGGACCTGATTTCGGTACAAAATGGCCACTGGCAGCCATCTTGAATTTTGGATCACGCCCAGAAACACTCGTTCTCGTCCCAAGGTGATAACAAAGGTACCCAAGAAGTTTTGTGAAGATCGGTTCATAAATACAGCCTCTAGCCCGAGCCGTATTGACATGTGCACTTACAGAGTATAAGTAGCACTGAATAAATCAAAGTTCATCTAATTTGCATAATTTCTGCACGAGAAAAAAACCCGTACTATATGTGATGTATTCCATGTTACTAAACATTCATACAAAAATTTATTCAAATCAGAACTTTCATACAGAAGTTCTGTACAAAAGACTGATTGCACTAATTTTGGTACAAAATGGCTGCTGGTGGCCATCTTGAAATTCGGACCACACCCAAAAACACTCGTTCTCATCCCACGGTAATAACAAAGGTACCCATGAAGTTTCGCAAAGATCGGTTCATAAATACGGCATCTAGCCTGAGCCATATAGAAGTTGTGTACAAAAAACTGATTAGACCTAATTTCGATACAAAATGGCCACTGGCAGCCATCTTGAATTTTGGACCGCACCCAGAAACACTCGTTCTCGTCCCAAGGTGATAACAAAGGTACCCAAGACGTTTCGTGAAGATCGGTTCATAAATACAGACTCTAGCCCGAGCCGTATTGACGTGTACTTACTGTGTATAAGCAGCACTGAAAAAATCAAAGTTCATCTAATTTGCATAATTTCTGCACGAGAAAAAAACCTGTATTATATGTGATGTATCCCATGGTACTAAACATTCACACAAAAAATTATTCAAATCAGCGCTTTCATATGGAAGTTCTGTGCAAAAATCTGATTGCACCAAATTTCGTACAAAATGGCTGCCATCGGCTATCTTGAATTTCGGACCGCACCCCAAAACACGCGTTCTCGTCCCACGGTGATAACAAAGGTACCCAAGAAGTTTCCGAAAGATCGGTTCATAAATACGGCCTCTAGCCCGAGCCGTATTAGCATTTGCACTTACAGTGCTGAAAGTAACACCAAAAAACATCAAAGTTAGTCTAATTTGCATAATTTACGCACGAGAAAAAAACCCGTATTATATGTGATGTATCCCATGGTACTAAACATTCATACAAAAAATTATTCAAATCAGAGCTTTCATATGGAAGTTCTGTACAAAAAACAGATTTCTGCATCGTCGGTACAAAATGGCAGCTGGCAGCCATCTTGAATTTTGGACCGCACCCAAAAACACTTGTTCTCGTCCCACAGTCATAACAAAGGTACCCAAGAAGTTTCGTAAAGATCGGTTCATAAATACGGCCTCTAGCCCGAGCCATAGCAGCTTGGCACTTACAGCTCTGAAAGTAACACTAAATAAATCAAAGTCAGTCTAATTTGCACAATTTACGCACGAGAAAAAAACCCGTATTATATGTGATGTATCCCATGGTACTAAACATTTGTACAAAACTTTATTCAAATCAGAACTTTCATAGAGAAGTTCTGTACAAAAAACTGATTTTTGCATCATCGGTACAAAATGGCCACTGGCAGCCATCTTGAATTTCGGACCACACCTAAAAACACTCGTTCCCGTCCCAGGGTCATAACAAAGGTACACAAGAAGTTTCGTAAAGATCGGTTCATAAATACGACCTCTAGCCCGAGCCATAGCCAATTGTTGACGTACAGACGGACGGACAGACGGACGGACGACGGGCCATGACAATAGCTCAAATTTGACTTCATCAAAGTTGAGCTAAAAATCAAATATTTGATAGCTCCAATCTGGACATCACAATAAAGCTACATATTAAATTTGAAAAAGATTGGGTGAGAGATGCGGCCTATAGGGTGTATTAATGGAATTGTTGACAATTTATATGCCAAATTTAAGATGGCCACTGGCTGTTCTGGTTTTTTAACAAAATTCAGAAAAGTTGGATAGGTCCCATCTAGACATTGCCTCAAAGCTACATATTAAATTTGGGACAGATTGAGTGAGAGCTGCGAGCTGTAGGGTCTGCTAAAGAAATTGTTGGACAATTTATATCCAAATCAAAGATGGCCCCTGGCAGCCATGTTTTTCAACGAAATTCGAAACAAATTAATAGCTACCATCTGACATTGCCTCAAAGCCACATATGGAAATTTGAAACTGATTGGGTGAGAGCTGTGGCCTGTATGGTTTGTTTAAAGGAACTGTAGACAGTATGAACAAACAAATGGCTGGATGGACAGATGGACGGACGGATCACAACCCATCCCAATAGCTCATACTTGATGTTGTCAAGTTGAGCTAAAAATTATACTGAATAGCATATATCTCACGAGAATAGGATTTTACTTAAAACTTCTAGACTAATAAACAGGTATGAGAACAGTCAAACACTTACAAGTCTGAAATCTGCAGACCAAGCTTGGGGGAGGGGGGGCTATGGGAGGGATGTCTTCCTTCCATAGAGAAAATTTTTCAAAATGCATAATCCTGAAAGTGAATTTAGAGTCCTCTAGCTTAAAAATATTCTCAATTTATTTTGTTCTGGATTTCAGCAATTTGAGAATTTCTATCTGTTGACATCTTTTTTTCTCAAAATTCCTAATACTAGACAAAAAAGTAAATACAGATGCTTGCCTCTAATCTGTGCATAGTACTCAAGTGTTTCCACCAGATGAAAATAAATGAGACTGTAATAAGGTGACTAAGAGCCATTGCTACCATAGGGCGACCATGGTTTTTTGGGTTTGGCTCATGTTTGTTTATTTATTTATTGGTGCTTAAGTTCACATACTTATGCACAATGGCTAATCATGGCCGTGACAGTTTTATGGGTGGAGGAAGACAGAAAACTGGGAGAACCACCAAGCATCGGCAAGCAACTGTCAACTTCATCTCATGTTGAGAAAATTTTAAATTCTAGGGTCCCCAAACCCCCATTTCCTTGAAACCAAGCAGCAAATCCTTGTTCAGTGATTTGTCATTTGGTCAAGGTAGTGGACAATATCACTGACCAGTCACAGATGTTCCAAAATCAATCAATGATCAGGAGAGTTTTTGAGGCGTTCATTTGCACTGACAAACAACATACCTCCCACCCTAAACTGGTTGTCCCTGTGTGTGGAATAACACACCGCTAGGAATGAAGATCTTTTTGTTGTAGACCAAGACTATGGAGTTACCAGTAAAAAAAGGTTCACTGTCCAACACACTCCTGTAACTTGTGCTATTGATACAAGGGGGAGCCTTTCAAATACTAAGTAAGTTGCCAAAAGCTGCTTGCCAAACATCGTAAAATGGGAAAGCTTTATCCTCTGCACCAAGCCAGAAAATAAGCAGACTGACATCTGCAAAATGAGGTCCCCAGAGAGTGAATTTAGTGATGACAGCAGGGTAGCATCACTAAATTTACCCTCTGAACCCCAATCCGAATCAGGGTCTGATAACTAAACAGAAAAAGGTACCCAGAGGATAAATTGGCACACTGTGTGGGATAGCATCATTAAATTCACCCTCTGGGGACCTCATTCTGCAAATGTCAGACTGCTTATTTTCAGGCATGCTCTGCACTTTATGTCAAAATGGTTTTCAGCAGCAAATATTTCCCATAATGCAGTTTGATATTTAACCAAATGTGCCTTGTTCAACAGAGTTCAGTGAGCTCTGTCAAACAAGATATGATTAGTAAAATGCATGGTTAAACAAGAGAAAAACAGTGATAGGAAAAAATTGGGATGCACAACCCGAGTGCTAGGGGTTAAACTCATAAAAGTACAGTACTGGTATGACAAAAGCGAAGAGATTTTCAACAAGATTGCAGTTGGGTCAGGTTATCTTTCTGCTCTTCTCCTTACAGTACTGTAGATTATTATACGCCTGTTCTATGTAATCCCCATCTACAGCAACACTAAACCATGGGGAAAATGAAAATCTGTTCCACATAGCCTATTTTTAAATAGAAGCAAAATTTTACTGGAATTTTCTACAAATCATAAATGCAATTACAATTTTAATTGCTAGAGATAGCTAAAAATTATCCCTTGAGTTCAAATGTATTCTATGTGCCAGTAGGCACCTCGAACATATTGGAACTCAGGGAAGAAAATAGCAGTAAAACAGGTCCCCCTCGCAAATTTGCTTGGTGATAAAATGTGTTCTTTTTGTTGATAGTTGTCAAATGAATTGCCGAGTGTCCTAATAATTGTTCTTAACAATGTGAAGGCATGTAATAAACACAGAACATGTGAATGGGTTAATCAATATGGCTCTTGTGCCATCGGAGAAGGATAAAACTCGAGGCCTGTGGCCTCTGGTTTTATCCTTCCGTGATGGCACTCATACCATATTGATTAACCAATTCATATGAGTGTCATTCTGTGTATATATCACCCGTTCAAAGAGATATATGAAAACATTAAATCAAAGATAATGTATCCGTTTGCTTTTCCCGATTTCTATGTATGAAATCTTGACAAACTGGCATTGCAATCAGATTGAGTTAAAGACCACGTTTGTGATCACATTACTATAAATTTAAGAATATGGCAACTCTTCGTAATATTTCATTAGTACCCTTCTAAACTGTTTCAAAGTGATAACATTAATTTAGGGTGTACTGCTACAGCATACTTGGGGTTACTCTACACCCGAGTTTTGTCCAAGGTAAATGCCATTTTAGTGTTTATTGTCTAGTTTGAGACCATGTGTGATACTAAACTTAAATGCAAGTGTCAATGACACTGTAGCTTAACTTGACTGTGTGCAGAGTTTGTGAAAAGAATAATGTTCCAAAGTTTATAAAAGGATTATGAAAGAAGACAAGAATTGTGATAATTGAGAATATATTAATTTGTTCCCTGTATGCTTTGTTTTCAATAAGAATAATTTGAGTGTAGACTGTACTAAAGAATTACCCTAAGAATGCTACAACCACTTGATCTGAACAGAAAGGACTTAGTCCTTTGAACCCCAGAGGCCGCTTTTCTGGCCCAGTAACATGATAATTCATAATTTCTTTAAGTAGGTTGACGTTTGAGTTAGGATGTGGTGCAGACCAAGGCCGGGGAAAAATAATTAATTTGTTCAGGTAACCCGACCGACCCTATTTTTGCCACCGACCGTAAATATTTTTTACCTTGCACAGAAAAAAAATTTTAAGAAAAAGAAAAAATAATGAAATCGCTATCGCGTAACAAAATAATAGCACCAACTTTGCGTGGTACGACTGTCCCTGGAACGTTTCTCATGTTGAAGGGCGCGTGCACGTCGACCGATGACGCTCATAGCAACAAGTTTATATCAAAATGTAGCAACAAGTTTATATCAAAATGTCGGCTACGACGCTCATAGCAACAAGTTTATATCAAAATGTCGGCTACAAGCGTTGTCACAATTCACACAGAAAAGTGCTAACACAGAGGGAAACAGCAATTTTTAAGAACAGTTTCCAACTCATCCTCATTTATAGACATTTTTAAAGCCATACATACCGAAGAATTTCATGACGTTGAAGTGAAATGTTCAAAGGATGCAAATCCAAAGACAGACGACATTTTCCAGGTGGATTCACCCAATATGCAGATCGGAGCACAGGTACTTGTCGAAAATATTTTTATGCCCCACAATGTATATTATACTATTATTATTTACTATATACATTGCGGGGCATAAAATATATTTTTGACAAGTGCCTGTGGATCGGAGAGGTCATAAATAAAATTGAAATAAAAACGGTGTTGTTTAAATGCACTTCTTCAAGACTCGCAGCGTCCACTTCAGAACAAACGGAATGTTCACACCTAAATTCTCTCCATCTTCCACACCTAAAACATGACCGCAAAGTGTGATCACGTTCTTGACTTGACAAAGAAACAATGGAACAATTGTACGTAGCCGCGATCTTCGAATTCTGGAGTCTTGTTACAGGTTTCAATTTAAGAAATGAAAACGCATAGAAAAATGGTTTATAGTTTTATTTACTGATGCAAATCGTATAAAATAACCAAACAAATAGGACATGAGGGATATATAGGGATATACAGGTTGATTTCTGAGACACTTGAAAGGCATTCATTGTAAAAAATAATTGTGAAAAAAAAAATCCCGACCGACTGACCGACCCTATTTTTTTTCAGCATGTTACCTGAACAAATTAAGTATTTTTCCCCGGCCCAATCAATATTTTCAATGTGCAACCACAAGGCTGCGCGTTAAAAATGTTAATTGGTCTACCCCCCCCCCCCCCCCCCCCCCGCCCCAAAATAAAGAATATGGACTCTTCCTGTTGCGGCAATTGAACTGACATGGAAGAAGATACCATTAGGTTTCGAAGACTTAATAAGTGGTTTATGAAAAAGAATTAAGACTTAGGTTTATGTGGCCCTAACAGTTAACGTATGTCAGCCACAGATGCCAAGTTACAGTAAAATCATTCCATAACGAGTCATCCTACCAAGTTACAGTGAAATCTCTTCATAAATACCACCTGTAGACTGTGCAAAAGGTTTTCGGGAGATTGAGCTCTCGCAGCCATCATGGTTGATCACAACCAAAAGGGGATGTTCTCATCTAGACATGACCTCGAACCTGCATATGAAATTTTGTGATGAAAGGACAAGAATTGCGGGGTGTTGCCTGTACCAAAGAAAATGTGAACAGACTTACAGACTCACAGACATCCACATGCGTGATGGAAATAGCTTATCTTGACTTTGTCAAGTTAAGCTAAGCAGAAGTTAATGAGCTTTAGTTATTTTTATCATTCCACTTGAACAGTTGTTTGCATGGTATTACCCGAATACAGCCTTGCTTATGCCAGGCAATATAGTTGAGTAACAGGAATATTATTTTGCTACTCAAGATAAAAATTCTGTTTTCCTGGAGTTTCCTTTATATTTCATTCCTTAGGGGCGCGGTAGCTCAGTTGGTAGAGGTGCAGGCTGCAAGCCGAGAGGTCCTCGGTTCGAATCCCACCTGCGGCAACCGCGTTGTGTCCTTGGGCAAGACACTTCACCCCGATTGCCTACATGGGGGCACGATGACGCTGTGTACTGAGGCGTACTGCACGTCGATGGTGCGCATGTCTTCAACCAATCTAACCCTGCTTGTGCTGCGGTGCAGAGTTCAGAGTTACGATGTTGGAGAGCTGACAGCTGCTCGTCGTTGCTCGGTGGTTCTCTCCGGGTACTCCGGCTTCCTCCACCCATAAAACTGTCACGGTCACGATTAGCCATTGTGCATAAGTATGTGACCTTAAACACCAATAAATAAATAAATAAATAAATAAATTTCATTCCTCATATCTCAATATGTAAATTACCTTGGTCCTCTTTGAGGCTGTGGTGACACTGATTCTGCTTTCACTTCTGGCTTTGGCGGTGAAGGTTTGATTGCCTGTGAAGTTGGAGCAGTATTTGCACCTGATCCTGATATGATTGCAGACCAAGGTTTCTTAACTGAAATAATAAATGAAAGTGTCAATGACACTGTAGCTCAACTTGACATGCTTGAACATAGTCCGTTATAAATGAAATGACAAAACAGAAGATCAATGATTCGAATGTTATTTGGTGAAACTTCAACATAACAGCATTGTGTGTACACAACACCAGAGCAATCCATGCATTTTTAAATGTAAAGCTGACTAAAGAATGTTGAGACACAAATGTAGTCAGTTCAGAGGTTATTGTAAACGGCAGGGTCTTTCACATTAATGAATGCTAATCAATAGCTTTCATCTAGAGGTCTCACCTAATGAGCACACCAAGTAAAAAAAAAAAAAAAATCCTATGATAAATGTGCCCTGTAGGCCATGTCAAAGAAGAATGTTGATGCTTTTGCACGCTCTGCAGGGTATATTTATGAATTTCCATAAAAAAGAAGCAATGACCTTCAAACTTAGAGCATCTGTGCATTAACATCTTCCTTTGGCATGCCTCGTTCATTATCGGACTGCTTTGAAACTTTGTATTCTTTATTATTTGTTTATTTATTGGTGTTTAAGGTCACATATTTATGCACAATGGCTAATCACGACCATAACAGTTTTGTGGGTGGAGGAAGCTGGAGTACCCTGAGAGGCCCACTGAGCAACAACGAGCAGCTGCCAGCTCCCCAATATCGCAACTCCACACTGCAGCACAGGCAGGGTTAGATTGGGTGAAGACATGTGCACCATTGACGTGCAGTACGACTCAGTACACATAGTCAATGTGTCCCCATGTGGACACCCGGGGTTAAGTGCCTTGCAAAAGGACAATGCAGGAGTCTGAAGCGATCGCTCAGATGGTCACCCATTCGAGGACTAACTGGGGTTAACGTTGTTTAACTTCGGTGATCTGACAAGAACCGGTTACCACAATGCCACCACTTGTATGCTTATTCAGGATGACAAAGATAGAAGCTATAAAAGGAAGAATGTTGACACACAAATGCAGTAAGTTTAAACAGCAACTTTTTTCACAGAAATGAATGCTAATCGATAGCTCTCATCTAGAGGTCTTGCCAAATGAGCGAAGTTCAAAAACAATTCTATGATAAATGCACCCTGTAGGCCATGTCAAAGAATGTTGATGCACAAATGCACTATATTCAAAGGTTGTTGCCAACAGCAAGTTTTTTGATGGAAATGAAAGAAAATCGATAGCTCCTATCTAAGTCACCCTGAATAAGCATACAAAGTTGTAAAACAACCCGAGCCATGCCAAAAGAAAATGTTAATGCACAAATACATAAAGTTTGGAGGTTGTTGCTACTGGAAAGGGTTTTTTTTCTCTTTTTTGGAAGGTAATGAAAATGAAGTTGACGAACACTGGCTGCCATGAGACAAATTTAACAACACCATAGCGTGTGTCACAGCTAACAACTGTCAATTCTGTATAGTTCTTTCCATACGGTATAAACTGATCATTAAAATGTCAATGAAAGTGTCAATGACACTGTAGCTTAACATATGTTGTGTTTGATGAAAAGGATAATGTTCAATGTTCATGAAAGGATTATGAAATAAGACAAGAATTGTGATAATTGATAATATGTTAATTTCTGTTCCCTGTATGCTATGTTTTTCAGAAAAATAATATGAGGTGTACACTGTACTAAAGAGCTAAGAGGTGGGCGAATATGACCTCACAGTCGATGTATGTGGCCCTCACAGTTAATGTATGTCAACGAAAGTTACCAAGTTACAGTGAAAGTATTCCAAAATGAGTCATCCTATCAAATTACTTTGAAATCCCTTCATAAATATGGCCTGTAGACTGTGCTAAAAGTTTTCGGGCCTGTGTAGCCATGATGGTAGACTGATTGCAACTAAAAGGGGACGTCCTCATCTCGACATTATACCGAGTCATTCTACTAAGTTACAATCAAATCCCTTCACAAATACGACCTGTTGTCTGTACTAAAGTTTTTCGGGTTTTGTGTTCAGGAAGCCATCATGGTTGAATGATCACGACCAAAAGGGGGCGTTGTCATCTGGGCATAATCTGGAGTGATCCTACGAAGTTACAATGAAATCCCTTCATATATATGAGCTTTAGACTGTGCTCAAGGTTTTCGGGCTTCGGGCCCTGTAGCGGTCACAGTTGACCAATCATGACCAAAAGAGGATGTCATCATCTAGGCATTATGTGGAGTCAACTTAACAAGTTACAATGAAATCCTTCCATAAATACGACCTATAGACTATGCTAAAGGTTTTTGGGCTTGGGCAGCCATCAAGGCTGAATGATTGCAACCAAAAGGGGACGTTCTCATCTAGACATTATTTGGAGTCATCCTACCAAGCTACAATGAAATCCCTTCATAGTTATGACCTGTAGACTGTGCTGAAGATTTTGGGGTTTCGGGCCCCTGTGGCCGTCACAGTTGCCCAATCGTGTCCAAAAGGGGACGTTCTCATCCAGACATTTTATGAAGTCAACCTACCAAGTTACAATGAAACTCCTTCATAAATATGACCTGTAGACTGTTCTGAAGGTTTTCGGGCTTCGGGCTCGAGCAGCCATTATGGTTGAATGATCGCAACCAAAGGGGACATTCTCATCTGGGCATCATCTGGAGTGATCCTACGAAGTTACAATGAAATCCCTTCATAAATATGACTTGTAGACTGTGCTCAAGGTTTTTGGGTTTCGGGCACTTGTAGCCATCACAGTTGACCAATCACGACCAAAAGGGGATGTCATCATCTAGGCATTATATGGAGTCAACCTAATAGGTTACAATGAAATCCTTCCATAAATATGACCTTTTACCTATGCTAAAGGATTTTGGGCTCAGGCACCCATCAAGGCTGAATGATCGCTATCAAAATGGGACGTTCTCATCTAGACATTATTTGGAGTTATCCTACCAAGTTACAATGAAATCCCTTCATAATTATGACCTGTAGACTGTGCTGAAGATTTTTGGGTTTCAGGCCCCTGTGGCCGTCACAGTTGCCCAATCGTGTCCAAAAGGGGACGTTCTCATCCAGACATTTTATGAAGTCAACCTACCAAGTTACAATGAAACTCCTTCATAAATATGACCTGTAGACTGTTCTGAAGGTTTTCGGGCTTCGGGCTCGAGCAGCCATTATGGTTGAATGATCGCAACCAAAGGGGACATTCTCATCTGGGCATCATCTGGAGTGATCCTACGAAGTTACAATGAAATCCCTTCATAAATATGACCTGTATGCTGTGCTCAAGGTTTTCGGTCTTCGGGCACCTGTAGACGTCACAGTTGACCAATCATGACCAAAAGGGGATGTCATCATCTTGGCATTATATGGAGGCAAGCTAACAAGTTACAGTGAAATCCTTCCATAAATATGACCTACAGACTATGCTAAAGGTTTTGGGCTCAGGCAGCCATCAAGGCTGAATGATCGCGACAATGCAATGCCCTCTTGGCAGATTTGATTAATAGTAAAACTTCATTTTGTCACTTTTAGATTTTGTAAGCTTGAGGAGAGCTAATCGCTCCCCTAGGCCATGTAAGGGGAGCACATTTTTACGCCTCCTACATTTTTTAGGAATGCCAGGCCCACACAACTTTCTCGGCTTTGACTGAGAAAGTACATTTTTTGAGACACGCATGGTTGTGACTTTCATTTTTTTCTGACAATCGACAAGGAGATTTTTTTGGTTAACCGGACAGCTGTAATGGACATATGCATAGACAAACACAAGTAATTGAGTATACCTCCCCCCCCCCCCCCCCAATTCTCTTCGAGAGTGGGGGTATAAAAAATTTGAACATTGGGGAGATGCATCAGCAGGTCATATTTGAACAATCTAACACATTTTAAGTTGAAGTGAACATCTATAAATTTTGTTGAAATGTGTGGTGCTATAGACACCATTCTTCAGTTTTGAGTTATGTCAAGTGATTCTGTGTTACTACATTGCCAATGGATGCGGTAGAGCAGAATATTGTTAACTGAACAGCCACTTTACCAACAATGAAAGTGTCAATGACACTGCAGCTCAACTTGACAAACTTGTACTTGGTAAGTTATAAGTGAAATGGCAAATTTGAAGATCATTCGTTTCAATGTTATTTGCTGAAACTTCGACATAACAACATTGTGAGTGCACAAAATCAGAGTAATTCATGCATTTCTAAAAGTAAACTGAAAGGCTGGCTATGGGAAAAATGTTGATAAACAAATGCAGTAAGTTTAAAGGTCATTTGTAAACGGCCACTTTTTTCACAGAAATGCATGCTAATCGATAGCTCTTATCCAAAGGTCTCGCCTAATGAGCACACAAAGTTCAAAAACAATCCTACATTAAGTATGCCCTGTAGGCCATGTCAAAGAAGAATACTTGATGCACAAATGCAATAAATTCAAAGATTGTTGCTAACAGCAACAGTTTTTGATGGAAATGAAAAGAAAATCTATAGCTCCTACCTTCATCACCCCGAATGAGCATACCTGTTGATGTATGTGCCCTCATAGACGTGCCAAAGGAAGAGTTTAAGTCTGAAGGTCATTGCTAGTGGCAATGTTTTTTTGTTCTTTTTTGGAGGAAATTCATAAATATGTCCTGCAGGGATTGCAAAAGGGAAAAGTTGCTGTACAAATGCACTAAGCTCAAAGGCTGGCACGAACAACAGTAATTTTTATGGAAATAACAGAAAATCAATATCTCCCATCTAAAGGTCACCCCTAACATGCATATCAAGTTTAAAATCAATCTAATTAATCATAAATGCGCACTGTAGGGCATGCCAGAGGAATATATTGATGCCCGACTAAATTAAGTCCGAAGGTTGTTAAGTTAATGCCAACGACAATGTTTTTTGATGGAAATGGAAGAAAACTGATAGCTCCAAAGATGAAAGTGGAGATGTAAAAAATCGAGGGAAAGTGTAAATCACCGAGCGAAGCGAGGCAAGCAGGACTAACACAGGCCAAGGTCCAGGGGGCACTCTAGGGTTGTAGATTCTCTGAGACTGTTTCACACATTTACCTGGAACTGAAAAATGTTGATTGCATTGATTGATTTGAATTTATGTTGGAATGTTTTCTGATACGTAAATATCATTTTCATTTTCGCATGTTGTTTTCATGCTTTTTTGCCATCATTTCCACAGTTGATTTTTTGTGCACACTAAGTACACTTCACTTTTCCAGCACGATTTATTTTCCTTTCATTATTAGAAACCATTTCTTTAAACCAGCCCCAATGAAACTTATGTTTTTTTCCTTTATCAACAAGTGATGTATCCTCCTGTCGTTTCCATTGTTCATGTCAAAAAGCGTGGTCTGCATTGAGCATTGAATGCTCACAAGAACAAGAAATTCCATTGGCAGAACTCTCACACAATTTCACTTATTGAAAATGATTGTTCAATCAGTATTTGGAACACAAATGAACTTGGTCTGACTTTGAACAATTCCTAAAATATGAACAATGGAACTACAAGTGGGAAAAGAAAAGTTGATTTTCAGAAAAAATAGACTTTGGGTTGCATAAAAAAGCAAAATTTGGAATACAGAAAATGGCCCAGGAAATTCCTAAATTCCAGAAAACTTTAATCCCTGGATAGATCCCATCTAGAGATCACCCTAAACAAGCATACCAAGTTTCAAAGCAATCCAATCATAAATGTGCACTGTAGGGTGTGCAAAAGGGAAATATTGATGCTCAACTAAACTAAGTTCAAAGGTATCGCAAATGGCAACATTTGTTTACGAAAAAGGAAACAAATTGATAGCTCCAATCACGAGGTCACCCCAATCAAGCACACAATGTTTCAAAGTGATCCAAGCATAAATGTGTCCTGAAGGGTGTGCCAAAGAGAAATATCAATGCCTAACTAAACTAAGTTCAAAGATATTGCCAATGGCAACATTTTTCAATGGAAATGGAAGAAAATCGATTGCACCCATCTGGAGGTCACCCCCAAACAAGCAAACCAAGTTTCAAAGGAATCGAATCATAAATGTACCCTGCAGTGTGTGCCAAAGGGAACTTTTTTGGACAGAAATGGCAGAAAATCGATAGCTCCCATCTCGAGGTCACCTAAAACAAGCATACCAGGTTTCAAAGCAATCCGATCATAAATGTATCCTTTAGGGTGTTCAAAAGGGAAATATTGATGCCTGACTAAACTAAGTTCAAAGGTCGCTGTGAACAGCAACATTTTTTGACAGAAATGGAAGAAAATAGATAGCTCCAGTCTAGAGGTCAACCCAAACAAGCACATCAAGTATCAAAGCTATCCAATCATAAATGTGCCCCGCAGGGTATGCCAAAAAGAAATTTTGATACATAACTGCATCAATTTCATCGAAGGTTGTTGGCAGCGGCAACTTTTTGGACAGAAATGGAAGAAAATCGATATCTGCCATCTGGAGGTCACCCCAAACAAGCATACCAAGTTTCAAAGGAATCCGATCACAAATGTGCCGTGTAGGGCGTGCCAAAGGAATATGTTGAAGCTTGACTAAATGAAGTTCAAAGGTCATTACCAGCAGCAAATTTTTTTCGCAGAAATGGAAGAAAATAGGCCGATGAAATCGTCAGATGTGTACCCATACGCCCAACACGTAGAAAGCTGTATGACGGAGGACCAACCCGGATGCCGACATTATGTACACCATACATGGTATGGGTACATATAGAAATGGATTGGAGGAGTGTCTAATTTGATGGATAAAGGGTTAATATCTCTGGATCAAATTATTAGATTTACATAAAAAACTATACAGCACAGCACATCAGTAACCTGAATACATATAAAAAGTAACCTGATAATCGGATTAATATTTTTTAGTTATCGCATGCCAAAGAAATGAATTGGAGTACTCAATTTCAAGGATAAAGGGTTAATATCACAGGATCAAATTATCAGATTTACACCAAAAACTGCACAGCCCGGCACATCAGTAACTTGAACACATATATGAAGTAACATGACAATCGGAATGATATTTTTTGTGTTATCTCATGCCAAAGGGATTGGAGGAATTTTCAATGTGAGGAGTTAAAGGGTTAATATCCCAGGATCAAATTATCAGATTTACACCAAAAACTATACAGATCAGCACATCAGTAACCTGAACACAAATATAAAGTAACTTGACAATTCAAGCAATATTTTTCAAGTTTCAATTTGAAGGATAAAGAGTTAATATCTCAGGATCAAATTATCAGATTTACACCAAAAACTATACAGCTTGCACATCAGTAACCTGAACACAAATATAAAGTAACTTGACAATCCAAGCAATATTTTTCAAGTTGTCGAATGCCAAAGGTGAAGGAATTTTCAATTTGAAGGATAAAGAGTAAATATCTCAGGATCAAATTTTCAGATTTACACCAAATACTATACAGCTCGGCACATTAGTAACCTGAACACAAATATAAAGTAACCTGACAATCCAAGCAAAATTTTTAAAGTTTTCGAATGCCAAAGAAATGGATACGGACGCCGGACGGACCGACGAAGGATGGACGAATGACGGAGGTCCACCCCGGATGATGGCATGATGTGTACCATACATAGTATGGGTACACATAATAATTAATAGCCATCATCCGGAGGTCACCCCAAACAAGCATACCAAGTTTCAAAGCTGTCTGATCATAAATGTGTCCTGTTGGGCATGTCAATCCATTGCTGCCATCTAGAGGTCACCCCAAACAAGCACATCAAGTTTCAAAGCAATTCGATCATAAATGTGCCCTGTGGAGTGTGTTAAAGGAATATATTGATGCCTGACTAAATTAAGTTCAAATGTCTCTGCCAGCGGCAACATTTTTTGATGGAAATGGAAGAAAATCGATAGCTCCCACCTGGAGGTCAGCCCAAACAAGCATACAAAGTTTCAAAGCTATACAACCATAAATGTGCCCTGTGCTGTGTACCAAAGGAAATTCTGTACATACATGCATACGTATGAGAAGTGATGGCAATAGTTCAGTTTGACTGTCAAATTGAGCTGAAAATTATTCAGTTAACTAGAGAATTCATTTAACAGGAATTTGATAATTATGGCGTATCTGGTGATAAACTGGATATTTATTCTCTTTTCTTTAACAGAAGTCAAGCTCTGTGAAACCAGATATAACAGATAAAATGCCTATGTTCCAATGTACTAAGGCCAAGTAGGTCTTTTAGCATGGGTAATTAATTGGTTGTCAAAATTCTTTGATGTCTTTTTTATTTAATTAACAGGAGTTTACTCTGGCAAATATGCAATTAACAAATTGACAAAGCAAAATTTGTACTGAAAGAATACTAAAAGGTTTGTGTTCGGAACAGGGTTGTCATAGGTACTCAGTACCGGTACCGGTGGTACCGGCCTGTCAGTACCGGTACCGCTATACTAGTACCGGTCATGGGTAGGTACCACCCATATATCATTTCCTGCTTTGTACCCCCCCCCCCCAGTCCCTGGTTTATAACTTAAGATAAATATAATAATAACAAATAATATAATATAATAATATATAACAATAAATAATATAATAATATAATATAATACAATAATATTATATAAATATAAATATATAAATATAAATAAATAGATATAAATCAGGAGCTATGACACCTCACACTATCCTGTGGCATTGTCATGGCAACACACATTGATCATAAATTGAAGAGTATAAAAGACTAGCTGCCATTGTCTTGGAAATTAGTTAGAATCATTCTCTGCTTCGCAGAACTACACACAACCTTGCTTTTCTTTTGTGATCAGTTGAAAGTTGAACTGTATTATCGGGATATGGCTTCAAATTCGAAAAGCCAAGTTTGGGACTATTTTGTCTGTGATAAAGATAAAAAGGCGTCTTGTGAGAAATGTAAAGCATCCATTACACGAAATGCGGGTAGTACCAGAGGTATGAAAAAGCATTTGTTGAAGGTACATAACATCAAACTTGGGGTAAAAGTGGGTGAAGATGAACCTGAGGCCAAAAAGCAATGTGTAGAACAACAGAAGATAAATTCGCTCTTCAAACCACAACGAGAAAGTCTACAGAAAAAACTTAGTAAGCTAGCTGCTTTGGATGGTATGTCATTCAATCGCATGGTAAAAAGTGAGTTTGTTCGAACAGCAGTTGAAGATAGAGGCGATAAAATGCCTAAAAGCCACAACACAGCGAAAAAATATATCATGCAAGAATATTCTGAGAGGAAAGCCGAAGTGAAGGAAAAGTTTGCTAAAATGCTTGATGAAAGCGTACGGTTTGGAATGACACTCGACGAGTGGACGTCTTTGAGAAATAGACGTTACGTGAATATAAATCTTCATGTGGAGGGTGAGCACTGGAATCTTGGTTTGGTCCGAGCTGTTGGCTCTATCACTGCTGATAGCACAATTGAACTTGTGAAGAAAAAACTACAGAAGTTCGGTATCAATTTCAACGATCCCGTCAAGCAATGCCACATAATATCTGTCACGTCCGACGGGGCTTCCGTAATGATATCTTTCGGAAGGAAGATTGAAGAAAACCACGTCGCTTGTTATGCACACGGTATTCATTTATCAGTACAAGACGTCTTTTACAAAGGGAAAGAAGTTGAAGTTGTAGATGATGATAAATGCGATGATGATATCAATGAGGCTGATGAAGATGATGAAATAGAGGATGGAGATGATGAAAGCGAGGATGATGATGAAGATGAAAATGATGACGAAGAGGCTGAAGTTCCGCGATTTAGTACTACGGTGGCTGATACTATCAATAAAGTCAGGAAACTAGTGGTGAAAATTCGCAGAAGCCCACTTAAAAATGATAAACTCCAACAATACAGCAAAGAAGCACTTGGAAAGGAGTTGGTACTCATACGAGATAATAAAACAAGATGGAACTCGTGTGTAGACATGTTGGAAAGATTCCTGAAGTTGAGGCATTGTTTAAATAAACTTATGATAGATTTTGCCGAGTTAAAAATTGAATTTTCAACCCAAGAAATTAAAGCAATTGAAGATATGGTCGCTACACTTAAACCTGTGAAAATCGCCGTCAAGAAACTCCAAGACAGGGATATGAATCTTCTCCGTGCCGATGCTATATTTACATTCTTGTTCAAGGAGTTGGACAAGTTAGAGGGAGCGCGAGCTCAGAACATGAAGGCATCTTTACAAAGAAGGTTCAACGATCGTCGTCCCCACAAACTACTCGATGCTTATCACTACTTGCATAATCCGAATTCTCTGAAATCAGTTCCACTTCCACCCAACAACATATTCAAGATGGGTAGCAAATCGTCCATCAGAGATACTATCAGTCGACTTTACGATCAGCTACATCGTAGAATAGAGGTCACTGAAAATGATGATGAGGATGATGATAAAACTGGTGAAGCGACGGGAACTCAGAACAAAGATGGAAACGAAGATGAAGAAATGGACAAGGGTGTGCAGCGAAGTGAGAATGATGAAGAGGACGAATCTTCAGTAGAAAAAGCGATGCTCGCTTCCTTGAACGCTGAGTTGAGAAATGTGGAAAATTCCTCAGCCGCAAATCAGGAATGTTCTTCGTTGTCAAGACCACTAAGCAGTGATTTCAAAATTTGGGAGTCTACTAAGGTCAGGCCGAAAAGACTAGAATTAGTCTACAAGAACCTGGGATCAGTTCAACCAACTAGCGTTGAACCGGAGCGAGCCTTCTCAGCATGTGCACATGTTATAACGAAAATACGGAACCGTATGAGCGATGAACTTTTGGACACTCTCACTTTTTTGAAATGTCAGTATTTGAAAGAGATCAAGAACTAGAATTACTATCGAGAACCAGTATCAGTATATAAAATAAGACTGAAAATTTGACTGTTTTGACATTTGTGTTTTTCTGAGTTGCAAGTTGCGACAAGTTTAGGTTGAAACAAATTTATCCAAATACAAATTTATTTCACACAAACCACATGTGTTGTTGATTTTTTGTTTTCACTAGTTCAGTAAATATGCGTACCAGCTTTTCGTAGGCGATTTTGAACTTCCGTGTAGTTTTTTGGTTTATTATAATCGTCTGGTATACTGGTACCGGTAGGTACCGGTACCGGTACCGATACCATGGCACTAAAGCAGTACCGGTACCGGTACCGACAATGTGGTACCGGCCTCAAAAATGACAACCCTGGTTCGGAACTTACATACAATTTACAGGATTATTCAATTAAGATATATCTAATTGAATGGATTCCACTGAACCTGTTAGGGTCACACAATATTTAATCTATGTCAGAAATGGGCCTTTGGGGATGAGAAGTGAAATTTAACAGCAAGGCAATTTTCCATCCTAAACTTTTCTATTCCAGTGATCACAGCAATAGAGTTGAATATCAAATAAATAGTATGTTTGTTTATTTGGGTTTAACAACACTTTACAATAGCCCAGGTCATATCATGTCGGTCAGTTTTACAGGGAGGAAGCCGGATGGAACCACAATGCAGCAGCGAGAAACTGTCAGACCCTCCCAAATTTCTAATCTGTCACCGAGGGTTTGTAGTAGTTGAAGGGAAGGACATCATCAATTTGCATTATGCCTTAGCACATACACCGTAACCACGACACCACATGGGGAAATCAGGATCAATAAAATGAATACCCATGCCATAATCAGTCATGCTCTGCTCATCAGTGATGCTTGAATCTATTGCTTGACTATCTTCTTCTTCAGGTATGACCTCATCAGGCTCTTCTTCACCCTCGTCCACAGCTTCATCTGGCTCAGACTCTTCTTGCTTTTGTGTGGTATCCTCTATCACCTCATCAAAATGTGATGTCCCATTACTGAAAAAAATGGATTAAGTTTTGTTAAGTTGAAAATATGTTCCTAAATGGCTAGTTGAAATCTGAATATTGAAAATTAATTCAAAAAGGTTGCAGATATAAAATTGTTTTTTTTTAACTAAAATTACCCATTTAACCCTTTACCCAATGCAGACGATATCAAAATTTATTATTTTTAAATATCATTTTTTTTAATTTTTTAAAATGTTTCAATAAAACCATATCATTTGATCCCTCATTGGAACGAGCTCAATGAGCTCGTTCCATTGAGGGATCACATGATATGGTTTTGTTGAAATATTTTGAAAAATTTTAATTTTTTCAACTGCTCAATTTGCATATTACACGGACGGATGCAGACGATTCGTTAGGTAAAGTGTTAAATTGATGTGTAAGGGCATTTCCAGACATCTACGGAAATTTATACCACAATTGCTGTGCATATTGAACTTTAAACGATACAATACAGACATTGGGAAATGTGCAAGAAACACCATGCATGGAATCTGGATTATGTGTACACAAGGCATGTTAGAATGCAACTGATTGGCTGCCATGCAGTGGACATTATGATATGAATAAAATGCATCGACACAAAACAGTGTCAAGCAAGGTTGTCACACCACCAAAGGTGATTGATTCGTGTTTAAGGTCACATAGTTCTGCACAATGGCTAAATGTGACTGAAACATTTGCATAAAATCAACCAATCATTTATACCCATGCTGCCCATTTTAGAGGACTTCCACTCCAAGCATTGGTGACCGGGTCCTATTTTACCTGTAACGCAGAACTTGTTCACTAAAGTAAACATGCACTGCATCATAGGCTTGCCGTGATTATGCAAAAAGTCGACTAATTGTCGGTTGTGCCAATTGATCGACTTTAAATTTGAAAGCCAACTTTTTTTACTCCCACATGTATTGACACCACTGCCTTGCCAGAACGTGATCACGCTGTATATACATGATGGGAACTTTTCTGGATGTGGTCTGGATGTGGACAGTGGTAGACCATATGAAGGTAAAGGAGGGCGGCCTCAGCCTCCCCCCTCAAATAAATCGTCATTTTTCTAAGTCAGAGTCGGAAATGTTTGCGGTAATTACCTCCCACATTAATGATTTTTGGGGGGGAAAATATGAAAGTTATTTTCAAGTATTACTGCTCTCATTATGTCAACAACATGTCCGTATTTTAAACATCCGTTTCCAATAACCATTCTTTGCTCATATATCTTTTATTTTGAACAACACGAAATGAAACTCGCTGCGTTTGATGAAATTTGCTTACCCATTTTCAATCATGGGTCAATCTATTTTGCATCACAAAACTACAGTTAGCTCCCTTAGTCACTCTTTCGTGTTGGAAATCGGAAAATCACGTTTCCCACCATTGATAAATTATCGTGAGTGTGTGTGTGGAAGGGGAGGGGGGGGGGGGACTTTTTACATCCTTAGTGCCCTTACAGGGTCCAGCAGAATAGTCCTTGTAAGTTGTAAAATCCCTCTCCCTCGGATCAGGCCTACATGTAGTTACTTCTGGCTGCTCACTGTTATGTTTCATCTGAATTTCGGGCATCAGGGTGTATTACTGTTCAACGGTATGACAGGCGATCGACCAACTTAACAGAATATGGTCAATGAAACGTTCATTCCGACGTTCACCAAGCCTTATAATGTGTGAATGATGGATCGTCGACTATGTCACCATGTTATTTGAAATGTACACGGCCACACGCCCGGTTACCTACCTTTAGGACTATTCAGCCATCTCGTTTTAGTCGACCCTTTGTTAAAAAAACGTGTTCAAAAAAGTCGACTAATCGTCGATTTTGGGCTGATTAATCGACTATGGAATTTCATAATCGGGACAAGCCTACTGCATCACCTCCCGGGGTTTCCAAGGAGATATTTTTTTAAAAAAAAATAGCTTCACTCACTTAAATTAATCCAAGTTTAATTGTGGTATAAATACAGAACACAACCCGGGTAGAATAGAGAGGACAGAAATCAACAACCCTTGGTGGAGTTTTGCATATATTTCACAATATGCGCATGAAGACTTTTGATTGGGGGTGTAACTGTGGCCTTCAATCACAAGGAGGATGTTTTCAATCACAAGTAGTGTGAAAATTGGCATGCCTCAACCCTTGTGAATTAATACCTCATAACTCTGGTGAGATGGTCTATCATTTTGCCAATAAAAGCCTACCCTACAAGCATCATTATTCATGGCTCCCGATTCATACAACTTGAAAAAATTTACCCAAATTCAACTGCTGAACACCAGTAACTGTGCACACCTATCAACATACACATGAGGACACTTCAACGCACTGGATCAATAAGCTGAAACAGACACTCTCACCTGTTTAGTAGTACTGAAATGGTTAACTGAATAACCAGGTTTGAAACCGGTTACCTATTTAACCGACTAAAAAAAAACGTCAACCGGTTATCCACAATATCGTTAGTGATCGTCATTCCACGGTTAAAACGTAGTAAATATGCCACTTCTCCTTTGGGATAGATTACACCTCGAAGTAGCACTGTATATACGGAGAAATAATCGATTGGCGTTCAAGACTTCGTTAATGATCGGCAATTTCCGTGAGTACTGAGTAACCGCAGAAACTATTCCATAGTATGTATATAAACGAACTTTGTCAAGTACTTGACAATGTTCATTTGTACACACATTACGGAATAGTTTATGAGAATACTGCTTTCCAATTCCTATAGTTTTGATCCTAGCTTCGGTGAAATAATGGCTACAGTTAACCGGATATTATCTGGTTACAGCTCTCGGTTAGTCGGTTGTGAAAATGAGCCAACCGTTTCAGCACTACTGTTTAGTGCAAAATGGCAAGAGATGAATTTTCAGAAACTTCCATTCTTTGACACTTTATCACCTTACTCATCTTCCAAGGAAATTTAAGTCCACATGGAATTTGAATGTCAACTGTGGACTGTTACAGTGGACAGGAAATCACCAAACAGAAACCACCAACCAATAAGTTGATGCACATAACTTTAAAAACAAAATAACTGCAATTAAATGTGACTTCAAGAACTTGGCACAGAGTTAAATTTAGTTGTCAATCTCCAGGATGCACACTGTCCTTCAGCATAATTCAAATTAGGTTCCAGATATAAAAGCCCAAAGTAGAAACATCAAGTCATTACCTTCTCCTATATCCATGAAGAGGTGTGGGAGAAGGTGACGACAGGAAGGTCCGAGTTAATACTCTAGAAACAGCACCCCTCAACCTGTTGAGAGGAGAGATTTTTTTTGCACCTCAACAAATTTGAGAATCTAAGGACTCGAAAATGTCCCTAACAGAGTCTAACAAGTTTCTGCGGTACTATGAACCAATTCGGTTCAAATGGGATGAAAATGACTTATTTCAAGTTAAGGTCAATGATGACACAAGATGCATGTGTTATTGTGTGTTCCTACTGGTGAATGGTGGGCAATAAACTTGATTACCTGACATTTCAGGCTAATTGGAGGAGGGGGGGGGGGGGGCATTAACATTAATTTCCTATATCAAATACCAATTCCCAAACTTAACTAATGGTGAGAGCTATGACAGTTGAATCAAGGAATCCTATCAGAACTTAGGAAATATCTCATAGATGATCATTGAGAAAATGATTAACACCACATGAGTGCAAGGCTATATAATCATCACATGGTTTCATAAATAAGCCAGGTTTTTCTATTGCAAAGTGCAGAACTGATGATAATGTTGAAAAATTGTTAAAAATTTGAGTGCAACAGAATCAATGGTTCAAACAAATGTAAGGTGTGCAATGTAGGTTATGTATTATCGACTGAAACATATTTATGGCACATCTGGAAACCAAATACTGAGTTTGATCATTCCAAAGTTGGCTGCAATGGGTGGCATCAAGCCTAGAAATAAGCAATCTGCCATTTGCAGAATGAGGTCTCCAGAGGGTGGATTTCCTGATGCTATCCCACACAGTGGGTTAGAATCTTCCAATTTATCCGCTGGGTACCTCCTTCTGTTTAGGCCTGAGACCTTGATTCAGATTGAGGTTCACAGAGAGTAAATTTGGTTATGCTGACCTGCTGTGCAGGGTAGCATCACTAAATTCACCCTCTGGGAACCTCATTCAGCAGATGACAGTCTGCTTATTTTCAGGTTTGGGTGGCATGTGCTTCAGTATGACATATGGTAGATCTGGAAGGTTTTGATTTTTCAGATTCAGTTTCGGGAAAATCTTGGTTTGGGTTCATTTTTCTTTGTTAACCCTTTAACTAACGAATCGCCCGCAGCCGCCCGTGTAATATGCAAATTGAGCGTTTGAAAAAAATAATTTTTTCAAAAAATTTCAACAAAACCATATCATGTGACCCCTCTTTGAAACGAGCTCATTGAGCTCGTTCCAATGAGGGGTCACATGACATGGTTTTGTTGATATTTTTTAAAAAATTAAAAAAAATGATATTTAAAATAATAAATTTTGATATTGTCTGCGTTGGGTAAAGGGTTAAGAACATGCAGCAAATAAAACTGCAGGCTCTTTAACTTGGAATAAATCGGCAATAGGTTAAACGACACCAAAAAATGCCCAGTCTCCAAGTATCTCCATTGGGTTCAGCCTAGCTTCCTTCTGGTCATTCTTGGGTGTTCTTGGGAATCAGCGGCTAGGACTGTAGAGTCAGAGAAAACATATGAAAACAAATGAATCAAGTTCATCTAATCTATGAAGTGTTCTCATGGTCACCTTTTCTTCCTTATTGACTTGACCGGTTGATATTCGTTCGATTTGAAGTTTGCAGTTGTATATTCAATTCAATATTTGCTTCAAGTGGAATGCTGTATCTGCTGAACCCACTATGCTGCACCCTTCAGCAGATTTCCGCCACAGGCATTGGTAACCTTTTTTGCATTTACCACTACAACTCAATTATTCCACTTACTGACAAGCATTTGAATAACTAATAATAAATCTGTTGAAATGTAATGAACTTTGAAGTGTCACAATCTCTAATAGAATAGCAAACACAAACCTGATGACAGGTGATGGTTCAAAGCCTTCGGTTGTTGATTCTGCAGTTTGCTCCTCGGTTACTGAATCATCTAAGTTCTCTGGCTCAGAATCCACTGAAACATGGAAAACAAAAGACCATCTCAGTTAACTAAAATAAAATGTCTTGTTTAACTGTTTGAGTGTTAGAAGCCACTATCAGGGCATTAAAAAAAAAACAAGAGGTGGACCTCGCCCCGGTGCATACCCCCAAACAATGGCAAAAGAAGAAATAAACCATGATACTGGGAAAGCCTTTTCCATAAACAATGTTCATTCCAAATTTCATTGCGATCTGATAGCCCAAACCAGAGATACGAGGAAAACAGACAAAAAAATTTTCGAAGAAAACAAAAGGCATGCAGATTTCAGAAAGTTACGGAATCTTAAAATAGCTTCCATGTGTTTGGTGTCAAGGAACCCAGCGGAACCTACTTTTGGGTTCCAACAAGAGTCATTGGGGAACCTACTTTTATTTTTTACTGATTCCAAATCCATTTTCTTAGTCCAAACATGGTCTGAAAGACCGTGTTTTAATTTTTTGATTTGGTACGTCCCAAACCTCAAAAAAATAAAATACGGTCTTTAAGGCCATGTTTGGACTGCCATTTTCTTATCCTGATTTCTAGTGTAAGAATTGCAAATGTTTAAGGACCTAGAATATGCAGTGTATTGTTATTGATGAGGGGGTGAATAAATTTGATGAAATAAAGTGAAAGAAAGTTATCTGTTTTCATTTGTGTCTTTTGTGCCCTGAACGTCCCATTCAGGAAAGTAATGTATTGAATTCATTGGGACAAAAGGTGTGTAAACCTTGATTAAAAATAAAAGCGTGAACACACTTCTCCAAGGTTCTGCACAGAGCGCTGTAAAATTGGAAGAACATATCTTGCATTTTAGCCAAGATATTTCCCCTCATCGTCAGTTTCAGTGATAAAACGTGATTTTGTTCTTGTTTTCAATGATACAGTTTCGTGTGTTGGGCTTCACATGGTTTTGTTGTCAATCACACTGAAATTGGGTGCATTTGATTTTAGTAATTAAGAGGCAGAAACTGTTGGAAACATGCATGCTCAACTCTCTGGATTGACTTGAGATTGTCAAAATGAGCACAATCTTGTTCCTATTATGATCACGGTTTCATCGATGATAAATACAGTTTTAGTCTTGGCACAAAACTTTTATTGTGTTTTAAGTGCCTCTTGATGAAAAGCTTAATGCTAAAAAATTTGTGGGAACCAGTTTTTCGTTTCCGTTATTTTGCCCAAAAGGAACCTGAACAAACGTTTCCATGAAATGTGCATGTTTGAAACAGCGAATTTATTGTCTATTTTACCACAAAAAAATAATTTACGCCCTACCCCCACCTCCCAGAGGTAATTGTGAAGGCCAGAAACACCTGTTACTGAAAGCTAGTGACAATCAGATCACCCACAAGAGAGATAAAACAAAGACATGATGACACATGTGAGGAGGTGATTTGTGTGTATTTGGGTATTTTCTTTGTTTTACGCCAGGAACATAATTCTTGAAAGCCTTTTCCAAAAACAATCTTCCTTCAAAATTTCAATGAAATCTGATAACCTGAACAGACAGAAAATTGGCTATTTTACGAGAAAAACAGCAAATTTTCAGTTAAAAAGGGGAATAAGTCTACAAAGTGAAATGTAAGAAATATTATTCGATTCTCATTTGAAAGCCTTTCTCATAAACAATCTTCATTCCAAATTTCATTGAGATCTGATAACCCAAACCTGAGATAAAAGGAATACACAAAAAGGTGGACCTATTTTCAACACTAGGCATACACGAGGGGTTTAGTGTCTTTGCTTTACAACAGAGAAATCCAACCCAGTAAGTAGAAATTGTGAGATCCACATACACCTGTTACCAATAGCTTGTGTTAATCAGACCATTGACATGGGAAATGTGAAATTATTGTCTTTGTTTTACAGCAAAACATTTAAATTCCAACCCCCAACGTACCCTCGCTACCCCTCCCCCCAAATCCTACTAAAGTAATTGTACTGATCAGAAATACCCGTTACTGAAGTAAAGTGACGACTGGATCTTCCACATAAGAGATAGAGAACAAAGACATAATGCCACATGTGGGGAGGTGATTTGCATGTATTTTCTATGTCTCCCCTTCCTTTTGAGGTCAGAGGTCAAGGTCACATGCAGTTCATCAAGGTAGCAGACATGCGGTTTCATGGTGACACATCCACATGTCAAAAAAAAAAAATTCTGGTCTGGACAATTACTCCCTATTTAAAGTACATAAATTTGATCTTGAGGTCAAGGTCACATGAAGGGCATGATTACATGTGACATGTGGTCTAATTGCAATACATCCACATGTCAAATATCAAAGTCCTAGGTCAAAAAACAAAAAAAGTTCTGGTCTGGATAATTATTCCCTATTTGAAGTACATAAATTTGTCCTTGAGGTCAGAGGTCGTAACATGCAGTTCATCAAGGTAGCGGACATGCGGTTTCATGGTGACACATCCACATGTCCTAAAAAAAAAAATCTGGTCTAGACAATTACTCCCTATTTAAAGTACATAAATTTGACCTTGAGGTCAGGGTCACATGAAGGTCATGATTACATGTGACATGTGGTCTAATTGCGATACATCCACATGTCAAATATCAAAGTCCTAGGTCAAAAAACAAAACAAGAGGCCCCAGGGGGCCTGAGGGCGCTCACCTGACATGGTAGCCTAAATATCAACCCAGAGAATTGATTTCCACAAGTTGCATCTGCTCCTCCTAATAAAAGCTGAAACCAAATATCCAAATATTCTGACCAGTGGGTCTAAAAAAAAGATTTTTAAAGAATATTCCTCATACTGAACTAAGTCATAATTCGGGCTCCCACAGGGAGCCCATATATGAACCCAGGGACTTGGCTTTAACAAACCTAAAACTCACACCCCTAAGGATTCTGCACACCAATTATCAAAATATTCCGACTGCTAGATCTGAAGAAGAAGATTTTTAAAGAAAATTCCTCATTTTGAACCAAGTTACAATTCAAGCTCCCACAATCAGCCCAAATATGGACCTAGGGACATGGCTTGAAAAAACTTGAATCTTACCCCCCTAAAGATGCTGCATAAAAAATATCAAAAGCATTCATCTGCTGGATCTGAAGATTTTTAAAGAAAATTCCTCATTTTGAACTAAGTTGTCATTCAGGCTCCCATAGTGAGCCCAAATATGAACCAAGGGACTTGGCTTGAACAAACTTCAATCTCAGCCCCCTAAGGTTGCTCCATGCCAAATATCAAAACATTCCAACTGCTGAATCTGAAGAAGATTTTTAAAGAAAAATTCCTCATATTGACTACGTTATAATTTGGGCTCCCACAGGGAGCCCAAATATAGACCCATGGACTTGGCTTTAACACACTTGAATCCCCCCCCCCCACCCCCCCCCCCCCCCCCAAGGATGCTACTCACCACATATCAAACCATTCCGACTGCTGGATCTGAAGAAGATTTTTTAAGAAAATTCCTCATTTCGAACAAAGTTACAATTCAAGCTCCCACAGTGAGCCCAAATATGGACCTAGGGACATGGCTTGAACAAACTTGCATCTCACCCCCCTAAGGATGCTGCATACCAAATATCACAAGATTCTGCCTGCTGGATCTTGAGAAGAAGATTTTCAAAGAAATTTGCCTGAAATGCACTAAGTTCGAATTTGCGCTTCTATAGTGAGCCCAAATATAAACCCAGGGGGCCGATTTGAACAAACTTGAATCAGATCCACCCCACAATGTTGCATACCAAATATCACAAGATTCTGCCTGCTGGATCTGGAGAAGATTTTTGAAGAAATTTGCCTGAAATGCACTAAGTTTGAATTTGGGCTTCTATAGTGAGCCCAAATATGAATCCAGGGGGCCGATTTGAACAATTGGAATCAGATCCACCCTACAATGTTGCATACCAAATATCAAAAGATTCTGCCTGCAGGATCTGGAGAAGAATATTTAAGAAATTTGCCTGAAATGCACTAAGTTCGAATTCGAGCTTCTATAGTGAGCCCAAATATGAATCTAGGGAGCCGATTTGAACAAAATAGAATCAGATCCACCCCACAATGTTGCATACCAAATATCAAAAGATTCTGCCTGCTGGATCTGGAGAAGAAGATTTTTTAAGAAATTTGCCTGTAAAGCACAAAGTTCAAATTTGGGCTCTTATACTGAGCCCAAATATAAACCCAGGGAGCCGATTTGAACAAACTTGAATCAGATCCACCCCAAAATGATGCATACCCAATATCAAAAGATTCTGCCTGCTGGATCTTAAGAAGATTTTCAAAGAAATTTGCCTGAAATGCACCAAGTTCAAATTTGGGCTCTTATACTGAGCCCAAATATAAACCCAAGGGGCCGATTTGAACAAACTTGAATCAGATCCACCCCACAATGTTGCATACCAAATATCAAAAGATTCTGCCTGCTGGATCTGGAGAAGAAGATTTTCAAAGAAATTTGCCTGAAATGCAGTAAGTTCAAATTTGGGCTCCTATACTGAGCCCAAATATAAACCCAGGGGGCCGATTTGAACAAACTTGAATCAGATCCACCCCACAATGTTGCATGCCAAATATCAAAAGATTCTGCCTGCTGGATCTGGAGAAGAAGATTTAAGAAATTTGTCTGAAATGCATTAAGTTCGAAATCGGGCTCCTATACTGAGCCCAAATATGAACCCAGGGAGCCGATTTGAACAAACTTGAATCAGATCCACCCTACAATGTTGCATACCAAATATCAAAAGATTCTGCCTGCTGGATCTGGAGAAGAAGATTTTTGAATGTTTTTCCCATTGCCTACAGTGTTAAAAAGTGCTGACTCAGCACTTTTTCAAAGTCCCGAAACTGTACCCTATGATAAAACCGATGGCAATTTTTTTTTACCAATTCTTTCTGTTGGTCCTAAGGAAGCTTCACACCAAATAAAAATTCTCGGTGCCGTGCAGTTTTGGAGATATGGGCGTTTTAATTTTTTTCTATTTTTAGCTCCTGTGGTTCCCATGGGGCTACGGGAAAAAAAAATCAGCATAAATTAGGTACTTCTGACCCAATAAGTCCTCACATAAAATTTGGTTCAAATCAGCCTCTCGGTTTGGAAAATAGAAATTTTGGGCGGGGCAAAAAATTTTGCCCCTCCCATAACGCCAAGTATAGCCCCACAAACTTCTCTTGAACAAATCTGAGTCTACACCTCAAAAGGAAGCTGCACACCAAATATCAAGTCTCTGCTACTGCTGGTTCATGAAAAGAAGATTTTTTAAGATTTCAGCACACTTTTTGGGTGTGGCCCTACCCACGGGCGAGGCAACTTGATTTGAACAAAATCAAATTGCGATGTCATAACAAACTATTATCTCAAATATCAATTAAATTGGTTCAGCAGTTTGGGAGGAGAAGGCGCAAACACCATGTTCACGGACGACGGACGGTGAGTGATCACTATAGCTCTCCTGACTGAAAGTCAGGTGAGCTAAAAAAGTTCTGTTCTGGATAATTATTCCCTATTTGAAGTACATAAATTTGACCTTAAGGTTAGAGGTCAAGGTCACATGAAGGTCATCGAGGTAGACGACATGCGGTCTCATGGTTACACATCCACATGTCAAATAACCAAGTCCTAGGTCAAAAAACAAAAAAATTCCGGTCTGGACAATTACTCCCTATTTTAAGTACGTAAATTTGACCTTGAGGTCAAGGTCACATGAAGGTCACAATGGTATGCGACACACCGGCTCATGGTGATACATCCACATGCCAAATATCTAAGACCTGGCTCAAAAGACAAACAAGTTTTGGTCTTGACAAAGTTTCCTTGAAAAAAGCACAAATCTGACCTTCAGATCAAAGGTCAAGGTCACATGAAGGTCACAATGGTATGCTACACACCAGCTCATGGTGATACATCCACATGCCAAATATCTAAAGCCTGACTCGAAATACAAAAAAGTTCTGGTCCAGACAGTTTCCCTTAAAAAAGCGCATAAATCGGACCTTCAGGTCAAAGGTCAAGGTCACATGAAGGTCACTATGGTACACTGCACACCGATTCATGGTGATACATCCACATGCCAAGTATCTAAGGTGTACATCAAAAGACAAAAGTTATGACCCGGACAAAGTTTGTGTGATGTTTCCCTTAAAAAAACACATAAATCTGACCTTCAGGTCAAAAGTCAAGGTCACATGAAGGTCACTATGGTACACTGCACACCGGCTCATTGTGATACATCCACATGCCAAGTATCTAATGTGTAGGACAAAAGACAAAGTTATGGCCTGGACAAAGTTTGTATGAGAAGAAGAAGAAGAAGAAGAAGAAGAAAGAAGAAGATGATGCACTAAAACAATATGTCTCCCTTCTGGGAAGGGGAGAAATAAGATCAGTCTTGCAGAACTTTAGTTATAGAGCGGAAACCAGTTTCAAGTGTATTTAACATTGGAGGTCACTGTGACCTTGACCCACACCATGGTCAAAATAAATAGGCTTCTTCCACTCACATTAATTAACCCACATATGAAGTTTGGTAAAGTTCTGGTTGGTAAAACTTTAGTTACAATAGAGCGGAAACCAATTTCAAGTGTATTTAACATTGGAGGTCACGGTGACCTTGACCTTTGGCACACCATGGTCAATATAAATAGGCTTCTTCCACTCATCATACCTAACCCACATATGAAGTTTGGTAAAGATCCGGTAAATAGAACTTTAGTTAGTTGACGGAATGCAAAAAGTTAACGGACTGACGATGACGGACATGGTGATAACATAATGCCCCCTCATCAAAGAAGCCAGGGGCATAAGAACATTTGCCCCCACCCCCCCCCCCTACCTATGGGGCTGCGCATGCTGATTTGAACAAAAATGCAATGCCCCTTCGGGACCATCAGTCACACAAGCTTGCACTTGAATTGGCCCAGTGGTTTTGAAAGAGAAGACTCAAGCAATGCGTGACGACGTCGGACGCAAAGAGATGATAATACCTCACACTGCCTTTCAGTCAGATGAGTTAAAAATTTGGGGGCATTTTCCACCACCCCCCCTCCCTATGGGGCTGGGCAAATTAATTTTAATTTGAAAAAAAACAAATGCGATGTTAGAACAAGAACCTCAAATTTAACTGAAATCAGTTTTGCAATTTTGGAGAAGGTGCAAACACCATGTTCACGGACAACAGATGGGCGGTTGAGTGATCACTATGGCTCCCACTGCCTTTCAGTCAGGTGGGTAAAGAATGGTTTGTATGAAAAAAATGGCAATCAAAAGGGATACAATAAATGAGATTTCAATTTTAAGGTGTTCATGAAATGAGAGAAAAATGAATTTATTTACCTATTAATTCTTCAGTAATGTCATCATTCTCCTCATCGTGGAATACTTCATCTTGATACCGAAAGATATCATTGTGAACATAGTATTTCTTGGGTGACTGTGGTGCCAACACAAATGTCTGCATGAATCGTCTCATGGGTTCTCCATTGTTAGATAGTTCTCCGGTCACCTGTAATGAATTTGAATTTATTTTGGCATCAATCATTCCAGTCCTGAAAGGATCTTTTAAAAATCTGGTACAATATGTTACATGCATGACCAGTGGCTTTACCTAGCACCCATTAGAACAAGAGGCCCCATGGCATCTGAGGCGGTCACATGACCAAAGTTGCTTAAAGATGGATTTAATTAGAATCTACTGCAAGTCAACACTACAAAGTAATGAAATTAATGTTTTTATTCTGTTGTGCATGCCAGATTTTTTTCTAGCATTGGGATGCTACCAGAGAAATAATGCCCAGATTTCAGTGATGCAAGACTAAGGAGTCCAAATATCAAACATAGGAGACCAAATATCAAATAAAAGGCCGCTTGGCCACATGTCCCCCGAAAAAACAAGTCGAAAAGGGGCATAACTCTAGTAAAAATGATCGGTCCGAACCCATATTTGAACTTGACCTGTCCCCAGAAAGTAACATACCAAAATTCTTTCCGATCAAATAATCCTAACTGGAGTTATCATCCGGACACCGCAAATCTTGAAATTTCTAAGTTGAAAAAGGGGTATAACTCTTACCATATTCGAACTTGACCTGTGGTTTGGGCTAAGAAGGTCACATACCAAAATTGGTTCCAATCAAATGATCCAAACTGGAGTTATCATGGGGACACCAAGTGGGACGAACGCACAGATGGACACACGGAAACATGCACGGACGGACGGACACTGCTGATTTCTATAGGCCCCCAAAAATGTTTTCAGGGGACAACTAGGGAGTCAACTTGAATCTGACCCCTTCCCCTCCAAGGCTAAGTTTTTTTTTACGGGAATATGATTACTGTAATATTCCCGTAAGTGAAAATAAGGTAATCCAAGTGGATTCCCGTCCATGCTCAAGGCAGAATCTATATTTCTGGCACTTTTGTTTTAGATATTTAATGCCTATAATGAATCTAAATGGAAGTGTCAATGACAATGCAGCTCAACTTGTCCAAGAAGGGACTAAACTAAATAGAAAGATCCAGTAATGTCATGTCATTCACTCAAGTCTCTACAGAAAAGACATCACATCAAAGCTACATATGAAATCTGAAAAAAATTGGGTGAGGGATGGGGCATGTAGGGTGTACTGATGGAATCGTTGACAATTTGTATGTCTCAAAGCCAAGACGGCCAGTGGCAGCTATCTTTTTCAACGGAATGCAGAAAACTTTTATAACTCCCCATCTGGATATCATACCAAAGTTACTTGCAAAATTTGTTCCCACGGAATGCACAAAAATTTGATAACTCCCATCTGGATCTCATACCAAAGTTACACACAAAATTTGAAAAAGATCGGGTGAAAGGTGCTGCCTGTTGGATCTGCTAATGGAATTGTTGACAATTTATATGCCAAATCCAAGATGGCCACTGCCGGCCATGTTTTTCAACAAAATTCAGAAAAATGTTATAGCTCCCATCTAGATATCACACCAAAACTCCATATGAAATTTGAAAAAGATTGAGTGAGAGATGCTTCCTGCAGGGTGTGCTAATGGAATTGTTGACAATTCATAAGTTAATCTAAGATGGCTGCTGGTGGCCATATTTTTTTTAACGAAATACAGAAAAATTTTATGGCTCCCATCTGGACATCACACCAAAGCTATATATGAAATCTAAAAAAGATCAGGTGAGAGATGCGACCTGTAGGGTGTACTAATGGAGTTGCTAACAATTTATATCCAAATCCAAGATGGCTGCTTGTGGCCATGTTTTTCAACAAAATTCAAATATCCAGCAAGAGGATCACAGATCCAGAAGTCGAGTTTTGACATTAAAAATAGTAACAGTGACCTTGACCTTGGAGTCCCAGACTCCGAAATCAATAGGTGTCTTCACTTCCTATAGGGTAACCTGTGGTATAAGTTTGGTAAAGGTGCGTCAAATAGAACTAAAGTTATTGCCCGGAAACCAATTGTTTACGCCCGCCACTTCATCAAACTATAAGTCGAGTTTGACTTTGTCAAAACTCAACTAAAAATATTCGATAGCTCCTATCTAGACATCACACCAAAGCTACATAAACAAAATCTGAAAAAGATTCGGTGAGAGATGCAGGCAATAGGGTGTGCCAATGAAATTTTGACATTTCATATGCTAAATCTAAGATGGCCCCTGGTGGCAATGTTTTTTTTTAAGAAAATTCGAAAAAAATTGATAGCTCCCATCTAGACATTGCCCCCAAGCTACATATGTAATTTGGGACTGATCAGGTGAGAGTTGCAAACTTTAGGGTGTGCTAAAGTAATTGTTGGACAATTTATATCCAAATCCAAGATGGCCACTGGCAGTCCTGGTTTTTTAACAAAATTCATAAAAATTGGATGGGTCCCATCTAGACATTGCCTCAAAGCTACATATAAAATTTGGGACAGATTGGGTGAGAGTTGCGACCTGCAGGGTCTGCTAAAGGAATTGTTGGGACAATTTACATCCAAATCCAAGATGCCCACTGCCAGCCATGTTTTTCAACGAAATTCCAAAAAAATTTATAGCTCCCATCAAGATATTGCCCCAAAGCCACATATGAAATTTTGAACTGACCGGGTGAGAGCTGCAGCCTGTAGGGTGTGCTGAAGGAATTGTGGACAGACAGATGTATGGATGTAGATGTACAGACAGACAGACGAACGTACAGATCACAACCTATCCCAATAGCTCATACCTGATGTTGTCAAACTGAGCCAAAAACGGATGGGGTTTCAACAATTCACCGATTTTCGTGTTATACGTGTTAGAAAAGCATACCCTGAGAATATCATACCAGAACAATGCAAGTTACAATTAGTCCATCGTGTCAGTGGGATTCTTGTGATAGGTGTGTGCCAGCAAATTAAATCAATGTGTAGTATAACGCGACTAAAATTTTTCATTTTCCTGAAATTAGGTAGTACAAAGTTTCCGACTCAGACGTAAATGGAAGTATCTGCATTTTGAAAGAGTATACCCTAAGACTCTGTTTAACTTTCCAGATTATGGGGGACAAAATAAAATCACTCAAAGTCTTTGCAACAATCATTTTATTTTCAATTTCAAACAAGAGCTGGACTGTCGTCTGGTGCATACCCCCACGTGGTGTACCGTCTAGTGTAGGCATACCTATAACCAACATATATTATAGAAAATAATGAAAGTTATGAATATTCTCGGACGGACTAACACATGGACGGATGCACGGATGGACGCATGTAATCCAGTATACCCCCCCCCCCCCCCCCCACCCCCATTTTCTTCAAAAGTGGGGGTATAACAATTTCCAACAATTTCCAAGTCAAAAGGTGTGGTAAATTGTTTGGTGTTTGAAAGTTTTATGCAATGAGGCAGAAGCCTTTGTCATAGGCAAACTGCATGCCATATTTCACTAAAATCTGATAACCCATACCTGAGATACAGGCTGAACAGACAAATAATGTCCATTTCCTACAATTTCTAAGTCAACAAAGGGTGATAACTCTAAAAAGGAGAATGTGAGAAATATCGTTGGATCCATTTTTTAAAGCCTATACCATAAGCTGTGTTGACGGCAAATTTCATTGCAATAGAACATTCGATACCCGAGATGCAGGCTGAACACACAAAATTTGGCTTGGACGAACACAATTTCTAAGTGAACAAGTAATAAAAAAAAATAACTAGTGTGGGTATACCTATGACCAACAAATATTATAGAATAATTACGTAAGTTAGGCCATAAAAAAAAGAACATCTGTTTCTCAGGCCCACGCGCATGGTCATTTTTGGTGCGCATGCAACCTTTTTATGACACCAAAAAATCTTCAAAAAAAATTATTGTGCTCATTTCGGTAAATCGATATCGATGCGTTCGCAAATTTTAAATTCACAAACTTCATGCTTTTTCTACATCATACTTTAATAAAGTGGGTGGGTTTTAGCAATATTCACGACAGAAAGTGTTTTATTCTGTAAAGAGTAAGTCATAATGACAGCAAGAAGGAAGGTGTCTTTCAGTCTGACAACAAACAGTCACAAAGGGGAATGGTCGATTCGCACCACGTTTGATTCGCACCAACGCTCAGAAAGTCTGCAAAGTCAGGTGCTATGTTGAATGGAACACAGTCTCCTGGCATATATTTTTAGTAACATTTGTATTGTAAATGGCCATCATTGGGAATTTGTGTACTGTTATTTGAAACAGTTACGAGTTTCCCGTTAATTTAAATAAATGCATTTGAGATGCAGGATAATTGGATAACTAATAGTAACCGCGTTGCTTAATATAAAAGTAACCGTCATAGTTGAAAATAAATCGCATATAGGCAGATATGTGCGGTCGAATTGGTTAATAAAAACCCACAAACATTCGTTTTGTATTTCATTTTCAGATTTAAAAAAAATATGATTTTTGGATGAACTGCCCCCCCGTTCAAATGGGTTGTGATAATTTTGAATATAATGGGGAAAAATTGCGATTCACGATTTTATTAGGCAGGTTGTGAAAGGATTTTTTTTTTTTTGTAAAATGAATCTCTGAAAGTTGGCACTTCGACATTTGATTTGTCCCAGAGACGTTTCAACCCGAGACGTTTCACCCACAAGGCGTTTCGTGACTTTCGTCCTGTGTTATAATTTTCACTGAAAAACAAACATTCAAATCCCACTTCATTTACGACCCAACACCCCTATGGTGAATAACCAATATATTTGCGAAATTTTGCATGGTCCACCAGGCGTTTGGGTGGGCGTCAAATTACCACAAACAACCTGTCGGGAAGAAAAAAAAAAACCCGCCCGCCCGCATGCTTTTTTGGAAAAAATGGCTTGAGAAACAGACAATCAACTTTGTATGGCCTTATAGAAAATAATAATTTACGTAAGTTATGAATATTCTCAGGCGGACTCACACACGGACGCACGCAATCCAGTATACCCCCATTTTCTTAGAAAGTGGGGGTATAAAAAGTACAAGAGGCCACAAGGGGCCTTAATTGCTCACCTGCCAAAGTGGTTCAAAGAAATATTTTGAGTCACATTCAATTAGACATAGTTCATCAACACTGCAAAGGAATGAAAGGCAAATTTTATGGAAAAACACTAAGGAATGGATTTGAACAAACCTGAACCTAACATGCTCCCCCTGCCCATAGAGAGCACAAATATTAAGCCAAGGGGCTGTTCCATGCGTGACTGACGTAACAGGTTGACATATTTTGCTTATTTTTATATACCTAGTGACTGTAAATTTAAATTAAATTTGCCTTAGTATTATGTCATGCCTCCAAACTATACAGTAGCATAAGAAAGAACATCCTTCTAGAAAATATCTGGAAGAAGGGTGGAATTTTGTGTCGTGACTGACGTAACACAAAAAGGACATGACTTTTTCTCATGGTTCAGATTATTATATAGTCTCCTCAAACTATTTGCAGGACATGTCCAGTTTATATATGTACATATCTATGATGAACACATGATAAAACACGATCACTGTTTTTGAGGAACATTAGGTATATTACAGTGAGGGATGAAAAGTTTGCGTGACTGACGTAACGTGACTGACGTAACAAGTTTGAACAAAGATTTCTGTGTCTTTAGATTGGAACAATTATGTAAAATTGTTTATCTAATTGACTTATTTTATTCTTTCCTGTTTCTTGTGTTTTCTTTTATTACATTATTTCCCTCTTAGCTTATAGAATTCTATAGAATCAAGTATTAATGGTAGAGTGCTGGAAGCCCTATTTTGGGCTTGACTAAAAGTGACAGGCAATAACTGTCTGTAGCTACATTCTGCCTGAGGAAGCCTTTATTGTCCCTGATATGAATCAGATTTTTTATACAATACCTTGCTCTCTGGCATTTAATTGGATAGTGCCTATAAGGCATTATCCAATTAAATGTAATAGAGCAGTTTTTGATGAGCTTCGATTTGTTGTCAGAAAAAACTCAGCACTTTACCAGTTAAAATCCACTTAAATGACTTTTGTAAAGATAGGGTCATAAATACGGCCTCTAGCCTGAGCCGTATAGAAGTTGTGTACAAAAAACTGATTGGACCTAATTTCTGTACAAAAGGGCCACTGGCAGCCATCTTGAATTTTGGACCGCACTCAGAAACACTTGTTCTTGTCCCAAGGTGATAACAGAGGTACCCAAGAAGTTTCATGAAGATCGGTTGATAAATACAGCCTCTAGCCCAAGCCGTATTGACATGTGTACTTACTGTGTGTAAATAGCACTGAAAAAATCAAAGTTCATCTAATTTGCATAATTTCTGCACGAGAAAAAAACCTGTATTATATGTGAGGTACCCCATGGTACTAAACATTCACACACAAAATTTTTCAAATCAGCGCTTTCATATGGAAGTTCTATGCAAAAATCTGATACACTAATTTTGTACAAAATGGCTGCCATCGGCCATCTTGAATTTTGGACCGCACCCAAAAACACTCGTTCTCATCCCACGGTGATACCAAAGGTACCCAAGAAGTTTCGTAAAGATCGGTTTGTAAATACGGCCTCTAGCCCGAGCCGTATTGGCATTTGCACTTTCAGTGCTGAAAGTAACACTAAATACATCAAAGTTAGTCTAATTTGCATAATTTACGTACAAGAAAAAAACCTGTATTATATGTGATGTATCCCATGGTACAAAACATTCATACAAAAAATTATTCAAATCAGCGCTTTCATATGGAAGTTCTGCGCGAAAATCGGATTTCACCTAAGTCTGTACAAAATGGCCGCCAGCGGCCAACATGAATTTTGGATCGGGCCCGAAAACACTCGTTCTCATCCCACGGCCATAACAAAGGTACCCAAGAAGTTTCATAAAGATTGGTTCATAAATACAGCCTCTAGCCCGAGCCGTATTGAATTGTTGACGGACAGACGGCCAGACGGACGACTGGCCATGGCAAAAGCTCAAATTTGGCTTCGCCAAAGTTGAGCTAAAAATGAATTTGTACAAAATTAGGGTCTTGCATAATTAATACGTGCAGTCTGTGAAAATTTCACAATGTGACTGACGTAACAGTCTGTGACTGACGTAACATGTGACTGACGTGACATTTTTCGATGGCCAAAATATCTATGTTCTATCTCATAAAGTCAAATAATAATTTGTTCAATTTATTTCAACTGTAATGAAGGAGGAGATTTTACAATGCCATTGGTTTCTGTTCATATCCATCTCTATGGCATCAGTGTAAGGTACTTTATCGTGACTGACGTAACATATAAACACCTATAACTTCAGAAGAATGGAGTATTAATATGTTTGTTTGAATAGATCCAAACTTCTAAATAATTATCACACAACCTTATTCTTCAATAAACATCATGAAATAATAGTCTAATCAATCTAAAAACATGAATACTTCTTTTGCAAATAACATCCATGGTGTAGTTATAACACACTTTAAAATGTATAGCCTCAAATAATTTTTAAAAATTTCAGAAGTACTTACAAACTCGCGGTAAATTTTGTTATTTCAGTTAACTTTGATATATTGGCTACACAAATCAAGCAATTTTTAATGGATATAACCAATTATAATTTTCACCTGTCATGTCCTACCTTGCATGGAATTGCCCCAAGGACTCAAATTGAACAAACTTGAATCTGATCTCCCTTGAGATGTTATATACCAAATATGAAAGAATTATGGCTGGTGGATCTGAAGAAGGTTTTTAAAGAAATGTCCTCACACTGCACCAAGTTAAACCTTGGGCTCAAATAGCGAGCCGAAAAAATAGCCAGGGACCTGATTTGAACAAACTTGAATCTGACCTGCTTAGATTTAAAATTCAGGGTCCCATAGGTAGCCCAAATTAATAACTGAGGGGCTCGACTTGAATAAACTGGAATCTGACCCTCCTAGAGATGTTGTATACCAACTATAAAAGGATTCTGACTGGTGGATCTGAAGAAGATTTTAAAAGAAAGTTCAAGTTGCACTAAGTTAAAATTCGGGCTCCCATAGGAAGCCCAAATATCAACCCAGGGACCAGATTTGAACAAACTTGAATGACCCTCCTAGAGATGTTGCACACCAAATATGAAAGCATTCTGACGGGTGGATCTGAAGAAGACTTTAATGAAATTTCCTCTCATTGTTGCACTAAGTTAAAATAGGAAGCCCAAATATCAACCCAGGGACTAGGTTTGAAACAAGAGGCCCCAGGGGGCCTGAGGGCGCTCACCTGACATGGTAGCCTAAATACCAACCCAGAGAAATGATTTCAACAAGTTGCATCTGCTCCTCCTTAGAAAAACTTAGATCAAATATCCAAAGATTCTGACCAGTGGATCTAAAAAAAAAAAAGAAGATTTTTAAAGAATATTCCTCATATTGAACTAAGTTATAATTCGGGCTCCCACAGGAAGCTCATATATGAACCCAGGGACTTGGCTTTAACAAACTAGAATCTCACCCCCCTAAGGATGCTGCACACCAAATATCAAAACATTCCGACTGCTGGATCTGAAGAAGATTTTTTAAAGAAAATTCCTCATTTTGAACTAAGTTATCATTCAGGCTCCCACAGTTAGCCCAAATATGGACCTAGGGACACGGCTTGAACATACTTGAATCTCACCCCCCTAAGGATTCTGCATACCAAATATCAAAACATTCCAACCGCTGGATCTGAAGAAGATTTTTAAAGAAAATTCCTCATTTTGAACTAAGTTATAATTCGGGCTACCACAGTGAGCCCAAATATGAACCCAGGGACTTGGCTTGAACAAACCTGAATCTAACCCCCTAAGCATGGTGCATACCCAATATCAAAAGATTCTGCCTGCTGGATCTTAAGATTTTCAAAGAAATTTGCCTGAAATGCACCAAGTTCAAATTTGGGCTCCTATAGTGAGCCCAAATATAAACCCAGGGGTCCGATTTGAACAAACTTGAATCAGATCCACCCCACAATGATGCATACCAAATATCGAAAGATTCTGCCTGCTGGATCTGGAGAAGAAGATTTTTGAAGAAATTTGCCTGAAATGGAATAAGTTCCAATTCGAGCTTCTATAGTGAGCCCAAATATGAATCTAGTGAGCCGATTTGAACAAACTTGAATCAGATCCACCCCACAATGTTGCATACCAAATATCAAAAGATTCTGCCTGCTGGATCTGGAGAAGATTTTTTAAGAAATTTGCATGAAATGCACTGAGTTCGAAATCGGGCTCCTATACGGAGCCCAAATATGAACCCAGGGGGCCGATTTGAACAAATTTGAATCAGATCCACCCTACAATGTTGCATACCAAATATCAAAAGATTCTGCCTGCTGGATCTGGAGAAGATTTTTTAATGTTTTTCCCATTGCCTGCAGTGTTAAAAAGTGCTCACTCAGCACTTTTTCAAAGTCCTGAAAAAAGTAACTTGTGATCAAACCGAAAGGGATTTTTTTTTTTAACCATTCTATTCTACTGGATAAAAGTAAGCTTTATACAAAATAAGAATTCTGTGCCGTGTCGTTTTGGACATATGGCAGTTTTAAGGTTTTTCCTATTTTTAGCTCCCGAGGTTCCCACGGGGCAATGAGAAAATTTTTTTTTTGCATCAGTCAACTACTTATGACCCATTACCATCTCATATCAAATTTGGTTCAAATCGACCTCACGGTTCCGAAAATAGAAATTTTAGGCGTGGCCAAAATTTTTGCCCCTCCCATAACGAAGGCAAATAATGCCTGACAAACTTCTCTTGAACAAACTTGATTCTAAACCTTAAAAGGACTCTGTATACCATATATCAAGTCTCTGCTACTGGTGGTTCATTAGAAGATTTTCAAAAAATTTGGCCATTTTTTCCACACCCCTCTGCTCAATATGAGCCGAAACCTAATGTGCATAAAAATCAAAATGCCCCTATATAACCACTACTTACATGAAATTTAATTAAAATGTGGCCAGTGGTTTAGGAGAAAGAGGCTCAAACACCAGCTTCACGCAGGACAAAGGATGGACGTATGACGGACGAAGAGTGATAAGAAAAGCTCACCCTGACTTTCAGTCAGGTGAGCTAAAAACTTGAATCTGACCCTTCTGGAGATGTTGTATACCAAATATAAAAGCATTCTGACTGCAGGGTCTAAAGATTTTTTTTAAAAATTCCTCATATTGCACCAAGTTGATATTTAACCAGGGACTTCATTTGAACAAACTTGAATCTTACCCCCCTAGAGATGTTGTGTACCAAATATGAAAGGATTCCATGTGGTGGATCTGAAGAAGATATTTAAAGAAATTTCCTCATATTGCACTAAGTTAAAATTCAAGCTCCAAAAGAGAGCCCAAATATTAACTCACAGACCCAATTTGAACAAACTTGAATCTGACATCACCTAGAGAAGTTGTTTACGAAATATCAAAAGATTTCAAATAGTTGATCTGAAGATTTTTTTGAATTTTGGAAACAAATTTATGGGTGCTACCCGAGTTATGCCCCTTGTGGTGCAGCCTGTGGCGTGACAACTTTATTTATTTATTTATTTATTTATTTATTTATTTATTTAATTTATTTATTTATTTATTGGTGTTCAAGGTCACATATTTCTGCACAATGGCTAATCATGACCACACAACTTTATTTGAACAAACTCAAATTGACATTTGATAGGGAACAATGCACACCAGATTTGGTTCAATTTGGTCGAGTAGTTTGTAAGAAGTCGATAATTTAAACTTTATGCCAGACAGAGGCGATGGATGGACAGTGAATAAAGCTTCACTCAGGTGAGCTAATAAAGGGATAATCAATACAGATAATTTTATATACTAACAAATATGTAACCAAAGATTCTCAGTTTTATCAAAATTATTGTTCCAAGCAAAATGTCCGATTTATCTCTTTCACCAATATTCAAGCTAAAACCGGTGCCATTCAGGACTTCCAGAATGTATAACAACAATATTATGTTGAATTGGGCAAATTTCCTATGCTAGCCTAGGCTGAATCATGGTTTACCTGGTCCTGGTGTTTTGTATCGATCCACAATCAGCTGGATTCTGGTGGATTTCCGTAATAGATATTCAAGGGAATCAAGAGATTAAAGTGCCCAGAGATAAAAATCCCTAAAAATCTTTTATCAGGAGCCAATGGCTCTTGCTTAATAGCAAAGGCAGAACCTGAGGGGAGCTGCAGGTGATTGCTGATCATATGTGCAGGGATCTATGTGAGTTAAGACAAAAATTGAAGCCTTCTTGCTTTGAAAATCACTCGTCCGGCAGAGATTAGTGGATTTTGGGTCGAACCTGGAAATTTTGGTGTGGACGCAATGTTTTTTGGTATTTTTATGGTCACTTTTTGCGCTGAATTAAAATCCATTTGATGCCAGTCTGTAAATTTGGGGAATTTGAGTTATTTGCATTTTTTTCAAAATGGCCGACAAAATGGGGGCAGAATTTTCGGAACATTAAGAATGGACCATTTCTATGCTATCTTACCTTTATTTATAGGGTATATCATTGTGCTAAAATGAAATCAACCTACAGATACCACTGAATCCAAGGAATTAAAGATATTTTACTTTTGTAGGTATAAAGATGGCTGCCAACATGGCTGGAAAATCAACCAACTTGTTGAGGAAAATCATTTTTATAGCCAGCTGGGAGAAACTTTGGAGACTTAATTAGGAGATCAAGTCATACAATGTATCAACACATTCCTGGTATAGATTGTGTGCAAAATGTCAACTTATTCCAGTCCACCGAGTTCAGACATGGCACCGAACATGTCCACTACTTTCACGAAAATACACCCATCTTGCACCAAGTTTGTTTCAAGTGTTCGTCATCTGAGCTGTCGTGTGACTCGACATTCCCCAAAGTCAGCCCACTATGACTGTGTTTGAATCACCTTGGCAATGACATACAATGGTGAAAGGGATGTTTGCAAAAATCCAAGGGCATCTCTTGGATGAACATGCCTTGGACGAAATACAACCACACTTGACAAAATTCAATACCTGTTCTGGGGCTGCATGTACAGACTCGGATAAACCTATTGGCGTCAAAGTCTTAGATTTGTCATCAGTAGTCCATCCAAAATCAGATGGATTGAGTTTTGGTGGAATGCCAGTGACAAGAGTACCAGTGCATGGCTTGAAGGTGGGACCTTTTAACAGTCTCGTGAAATGACTCAGTTGTGGGTGGAAGGCTTGCTAGCTTGGGGGCAGATAATCATGCCTTTGCTGTTTTGGATGTCCAGACATTGACCCTGGCTTTGGTCATTTCTTTAAATGGATAGCCATTAACAAGCACTGACCAGGGGGGTACTTTGGACAAACACAGTGCCCATTTCTGCACGATGATCACTAAGCCTGCCCAATGAATAACCCTGCCGTCTCAACATACCTACTTTGCCCACACCGTTCAATTGTGCGACAATGTCACAGCCTGTTGATGCATGTGCTGCGATGAGTTCTGGGAAAATTGTGGCATTTTTCTTGCATGTTTCACCTATGTCAATGGCCTTTCTTTCCCCACTCGTAGCTTCAAGGTCAATAAGCAGCTCATTTTGTTCTTCCAATAGTAGAAAGTTAGGACAAACACATCCGTGACATCTGATATGGCATTAACTCTTTGCATGCTGCTGGCAGATATTCCTGCCCAGCACAGGGTTTCCTCTTGTTACTGAAATAAGTATATGTTGGGCACATTTAATCATATTTGCCCCATGTAAATTGAATGGATTTTTTCACCAATGATTTCTTGCATTACATCTATATTAATTTTTCATCAAATCTAGTCATGGCTGCTTTAAAGCAGCCATGACTTGATTTGATGAAAAATATCTAGAATATACTCAGCAGGTTAAGAGTTAATGCCGCAAATGTCTTTGAATGATCTCTGGATGTAACTGACTTGTTGGCATATGATAGCATCAGCCTTTTCATGCTCGGTGTATAACCATTTTATTTTTTTCAGTTGACACATTTCGCTTGAGATGTCCACTTTGTGATGTTGTGAAGTGTACATTGACACACATGTCCTGTGACATGTGAGAGTAAGAGTAGGATCTGATTCTAATTGATCAGTGAGACAAACGTGTGTCATCACTATGCTGTCTGCTTGCTTTAATGATCGACAATATTCGATCAGGGTTGACTTTGACCAAAACTCCCTTCTTGTTCATACAGTTTGGAATGGTTTCCCAGAACAAGCAAGTTTGCAAATGGCATGCCATTGTATAGCCTATTATTGCATGAAAATAGGCCACGGCAAAGTGTATCCTCTTAAATATAATGCAAACGAGCGGCTAGTTGCACATCAAATCGTACGTGAATGAAAAAAAGAGGTTATCTCTATGAAATAAACTACAAACAGACAAGAGAAGGCTGAAACATAAGAAACAATTAGATTAGTTTTTAGAAATTCAAGTAGCACATGCGCTTCGAATGGCAAAGTTAGGCTTTTGTTTAGAATCAAGAGCGCTGCATAACCATCAAGAGTACCAATCATGGACATAAATATAGAACCTCAGTGAGCACGCTCACATACCCCAGGCGCCCCGATATTTCAAGCTCTAATCATTTTTTAAAAATAAACATAGATTCTAGGAATACTGCAGAAAACAGTGTTCTGTAGTTTCAACGGTATTGAAAGAATTCAAGCAGAGAAAAAGCCTGGAAAACTAATTCTGATGAACTTTTCAAAGTCTATGGGGCCGTAATTTTGGTAAAAATCAGTGGAGCAGAACAAAACCCAAACTTGTTCTGTAGGCCACCATGTTAGACTAACATATCAAAAATCAGCTCAATATTTGAAAGCGTGTAGGAAAAAAGTCCGGAAAACTGTAATTTTGATGAACTTTTCAAAGTTCATGGGCCGTAATTTCGGAAAAAATCAGTGGAGCGGAACAAAATGCAAACTTGATCTGTAGGCCACCATGTCAGACTAACATACCAAACATCAGCTCAATATCTGGAAGCGTGTAGAAAAAAAGTCCAGAAAACTAATTTTAATGCATTTTTCAGAGTCCAAGGGTCGTAATTTCGGTAAAAATCAGTGGAGCGGAACAAAATGCAAACTTGTTCTGTAGGCCACCATGTTAGACTAACATACCAAAAATCAGCTCAATATCTGGAAGCGTGTAGGAAAAAATCTGCAAAATTGTAATTTTGATGAACATTTCAAAGTTCAAGGGCTGTAATTTCGGTAAAAATCAGTGGAGCGGAACAAAATGCAAACTTGATCTGTAGGCCACCATATTAGACTAACATACCCAAAAACAGCTCAATATCTGGAAGCGTGTAGAAAAACAGTCCGGAAAACTGTAATTTTGATGAATTTTTCAGAGTCCAAGGGCCGTAATTTCGGTAAAAATCAGTGGAGCGGAAAAAAATGCTAACTTGATCTGTAGGCCACCATGTTAGACTCACATACCAAAAATCAGCTCATTATCTGGAAGCGTGTAGAAAAAAAAGTCCGGAAAACAATTAGGACTGACTGACGGACTGATGGACGGACCAGTCAAAAACATTATACCCCTGCAACTTCGTTGCGTGGGGTATAACAAGGGCGTTTAAAGATGACCCAATGAACACGATAATTATGATTGGTACTCTTGGTGATTATACGCTCTTTATTATTTATACATAACAGGGGCTCAATAACCCGATAGTTTTTGTTTGACATGAGGTGGGCAGGTAAATATGAACTAACCACAATGGTATCCTTCAGAAAGGGTGATAAAATTTCACAAAATTGCTCATTCTTAGTTTTTGAAAAAATTTTACGCTATTCTGTCGGCTATTTTGAAAAAAAACAAATAACTCAAATTCCCCAAAGTTTACAGACTGGCATCAAATGGATTCTAATTCAGCACAAAAAGTTACCCTCGAAACGTCAAAAACATTACGTCCACACAAAAATTTCCAAGTTAGGTCCAGCCTGTGCCGGACTAATCTCTTAACACTTTACGGATAAGACCTGTAACGAAAAATTCCTGAATTCACTCCAATTCAGTCAAATCCCTAAAAACTTTCATCCCTTATGGGAATCCAACTGGATTCCCGAAAAAAAAATCATGAAAAATTATAAATTTAAAGTAATTTGTATACTTTTTATACTTACCACTGGCCCAGATTTAGCTGGTGCTAACTCAAAAGTTATCAAGGGCCAAACACAAATTTTGAACCCCTTAATTCCCAAAATTTGCATGAAAAACCGAAAATTGAATAACCTATCTGGTGCTCCATACTTTTATTCTCCACGCATGCGCTGCCGTCAGGAAGAGACCGAAATTAGCGCTAACGTCATTCTTTGTAGAAAAGAGTACTACATAACTCAGCGGGGAGGTATGAGTGCCCACTCATGGGAGGGCCATCCCCATCTGGGCTATTGGTAAGTATAAACTAGAGGGGGTGTCATTTGTGTGCAAAGCACAATATGGTGTATCCCCGTATTTGCATCCTTGACTGTATGAATGCTTGATACAAAGATGAAATGTATTATATGACACACTAAAATCATATTGAGTGGCACAGGTGACACAACTTTGTGCGCATCTACAGACTCCACTGCAACATTTGAGCATGGTTTTAGCGTTTCGAATTACATACCATATGAGACATTCACTGGGAACGGTCTAAGAAAACACGAAAGTGGCAACGGTGGTACAGCCAAGTGGCACCTGAGAAATCCAAAACCTCCGTGCACATCCACAGACCCTACTGCAACATTTGAGCATGATTTTAGCATTTCGAATTACATACCCTAGAAGCCTTTTGCCAGAAACGGTCCAAGAAAACACGAAAGTGGCAACGGTGACACAGCCACATGGCACCTGAAAAATCTGAAACCTTTATGCGCATCTACAGACCCTACTGCAACATTTGAGAATGCTTTTAGCGCTTCGAATTACATACTCTGGGAGCCTTTAGCCGGAAACGGTCTAAGAAAACATGAAAGTGGCAATGGTGGCACATCCACATGGCACCCGAAAAATCCGAAATCTTTGTGTGCATCTACAAACCCTACTGCAACATTTGAGCATGCTTTTAGCATTTCAAATTACAAACCCAAGGAGTCTTTCGCTGGAAACGGTCTAAGAAAACACAGAAGTGGCAACGGTGGCACCTTAAAAACCTAAACTTTTGTGCACATCTACAGACCCTACTGCAACATCTGAGCATGGTTTTAGCGTTTCGAATTACATACTCTAGGAGCCTTTTGCCGGAAACGGTCTAAGAAAACACAAAAGTGGCAACAGTGGCACTACCACGTGGCACCTGAAAAATCTGAAACCTTTGTGTGCATCTACAGACCCTACTGAAACATTTGAGCATAGTTTTAGCGTTTCGAATTACATACCCTAGGAGCCTTTTGCAGGAAACGGCACGTGGCACCCAAAAAATCCCAAAACTTTCACATGCATCTATTTATTTATTTATTATTTATTTATTGGTGTTTAAGGTCACATATTTTTGCACAATGGCTAATCATGACCACAACATGACTATCAACTCAAGACCAGGGGTGAGCGTTAATAAGCCATGTTGCCAATTTTAGAGAGGGTTTGCACCTCCCAAGCATTGGTGACTGGGTCCTATTTTACCAGTAAAAACAGAGCCTGTTTACCGCAGTGAACAGGCACTGCTTCACTTCCCGGGGTTCCTGCGGGGATCGTATGCATCTACCGACAGTCTAAGAAAACATGAAAGTGGCAACGGTGTAACGGCCACGAGGCACCTGAAAAATCTGAAAACTTTGTGCGCATCTACAGCCCCTACTGCAACATCTGAGCATGCTTTTAGCGTTTTTAATTGCATACTCTAGGTGCCTTTTGCCAGAAACGGTCAAAGGAAACATGAAAGTGGCAACGGTGGCACAGCCAAATGGCACCTGAAAAATCCGAATCCTTCGTGTGCATCTACAGACCCCACTGCAACATTTGAGCATGGTTTTAGTGTTTCGAATTACATACCCAAGGAGCCTTTTGCCAGAAACGGTCTAAGAAAACACGAAAGTGGCAATTGTGGCAGAGCCAAATGGCACTTGAAAAATCTGAAAACTTCGTGCACATCTACAAATCATTTAGCAACACCCTAGTGCAGTTATAGAACTCTGAAATACATAGGTTGGGATTATTCGAAAAAAAAAAAGTGAAAAATTAGCGCATTTTTCAAGTGGCTCCACAGAAGCCACCTGGTGGCGCAAAACTTTAAAAGTGGTATTTTTGGAATGCACAGACCCTACTGAACAACTGTAAAAAGTTACAGCGTTTCGAATTACAAAACCGGATATGCGGTTGTATGGAAGTACGGATGGAGATCACGACAATATCCCTGCATTTTTTAAAATGCGGGGATAAAAAATATACAAATTACTTTAAATTTATAATATTTTTATACTATAACCCAATGGCCCAGACTTACCTGAATCGTAAAAAGGTGGAGGGCCTAGGACTTCAGAATTAGTAGACCATCATAGTTCTACAGCCTGTAATCCAACGCGAAAGGAAATTAAATTTAAAAGGAATTACATGTATGTCTCTCTATACAGTAATAGAAAAGACATATCAATAAGGAGCCACATTGAAGTAATTTTATATTCTTAGCATGAAGACCATGCTAATTGGATGTAACGAGTTCCCAATTTTTTTAAGGCTAGTCCAGACTAAGCACCAGAAAATTAGGATGGCGAATTTGAGAATGAGAGGCTATCCCCCACAAACATACGCCACATACAATAAACACAAGCTGTATCCAGGATATAATCTACAGACAAAACAGCTTCACTCTTAGTTACATACTTATCAAGCTGCTCGGAATGATAGCCGTAGGCCGTCGGAGGCTACACTTCTCACCCACTGATCTTCCATGACTGCTGTCCAGCAATAGAAGGTCTTGAACATCACCTGTATGACCTGCGAGGCTTACGGGAGGAGAAACTATGTCCTGCTCATGAAGAACCTTGTCCCGGCAACCAAGGGGGGTCTGACCGATAGTCCCGATCAGACCTACACCCCTTTCCCGAGTCGCTATATTGACGACCTCAAGAGTAATTGTAAAAGTGCTTCTTGAACCCTCGTGAGGAGTTCCCTTTTGACATTTAGATCTGAAACGTCCTCCTTTACTCTTGTTTGCTGAAGCGAGTTGATTTAACGCCGATTTCACTAACAGATCACTTGCTGCTTTCTAAAAAGACTGATAACAGGCTGACGAAAGCTTGTCGTCCAAAATAGTATGTCTGGAGACCGGAGAGAGCTTTTCACCTTGTCATCTATAAGTGATGCTGACGCAAGGGCAGCATCATGTCTGGATTAACTCCAGAGTAGCTAATGTAAGGGCGGAGTTATACGTGGTATACAAATTGCCCTGGAAAGATCTCCAAGAGAGGAACAAACGTCCTTGAATTCCTTCCTGTTGTGCCATAGCTCTGGTAAGGTGATCTGCATAAGACGATGGTTCCAAATTCGCTCTACTTGATGAAATTGCCGTTGTAATTGTGTCTGAGTGAACAGTGAATGATGCAGGCAAGGATACATCTAGATCCCCGGGCTGCTCATTCAGACGCAGAGGAGCTCTCCTAAATCATCTCCAACCATTTTTAAATGAAAGCAGTCCATGAAACGGTATGTTTAAGGAAGATGTAGTGAAGAAACCGCCTTTCCTTCTCGCACTCAAGAGGTTAAATACGGCGTCGTTTAAATGGCCAAAGGCCTGCAACACCTGCTTAGACTAGACCAGAAATGAAAGGACTTCCTTTGTCTGGATAAAGTCTGCATCCATCGACGCCAGCGATTTCTTCCTTGTTGTCGCAGCATACTGATTCGTCGGAACAAATTCAGGGTAGTATTGATGGATGAAATCCAATGCAACCCTGTGTTGTTCCGAAAGGGAAGGTTAATCCTCCTATCCCTTTCACCATCCAAGTGAATCAGGTCCAACATTAGTCATTCCATGAACACAAGAATGACAAAAGTCTGCAGGAGTGCATCAACTAGTCGACATCAAACCTACAAACTCCACAACAAAATATATATATAATTAAGATACATGAATAATAGCAATCAATGAAAGTGTCATTGACACTGTAGCTTAACTTGTGTGTTGTGTTTGATGAAAAGGATAATGTTCAATGTTTATGAAAGGATTATGAAATAAGACAAGAATTGTGATAATTGGGAATATGTTCATTTCTGTTCCCTGTATGCTATGTTTATGATAAAAATAATATGAGGTGTACACTGTACTAAAGATTTGAGGGGTGGGTTAATATGACCTCACAGTTAATATATGTGGCCCTCACATTTAACATATATCAACAAAATTACAATGAAATTATTCCAAAATGAGTCATCCTATCAAGTTACATTAAAATCCCTTCATACATATGGCCTGTAGACTGTGCTAAAGGTTTTCGGGCTTCGGGCCCCTGCAGCCGTCAGTTTCCCAATTGCGTCCAAACGGGACGTTCTCATCTAGACATTATATGAAGTCAACCTACCAAGTTACAATGAAATCCCTCCATAAATACGACCTGTAGACTGTGCTAAAGGTTTTCGGGCTTCAGGCACCTGTAGACATCACAATTGACCAACCACAACCAAAAGGGGATGTCATCATCTAGGCATTATATGGAGTCAACCTAACAAGTTACAATGAAATCCTTCATTAAATACGACCTACAGACACGCTAAAGGTTTTTGGGCTCGGGCAGCCATCAAGGCTGAATGATCGTGACCAAAAGGGGACGTTCTGATCTGGACACTATTTGGAGTCATCCTACCAAGCTACAATAAAATCCCTTCATAATTATGACCTGTAGACTGTTCTGAAGGTTTTCGGGCTTTGGGCCCCTGAAGCCGTCACAGTTGCCCACTCGTGTCCAAAAGGGGACGTTCTCATCTAGACATTATATGAAGTCAACCTACCAAGTTACAATGAAATCCCTTCATAAATATGACCTTAGACTGTGCTAAAGGTTTTCGGGCTTCGGGCTCGGGCAGCCATCATGGTTGAATGATCGCAACCAAAGGGGACAATCTCATCTGGAGTGATCCTGCGAAGTTACAATGTTTGTTTGTTTGTTTGTTTGTTGGTGGTTAACGTCACATATTTATGCACTATGGCTAATCGTGACACAACATGGAAATGAAGTCAAGTTTAGTCAATCGTTGATCAACATGTTGCCCATTTTAGAGGACTTTCACCCCAAGCATTGGTGACTGGGTCCTATTTTACTAGTAAAGCGGAACTGGTTTACCACAGTAAACAAGTGCTGCTTACTTCCCGCGGTTCCCACGGGGAAGCGAAGTTACAATGAAATCCCTTCATAAATATGACCTGTAGACTGTGTTCAAGGTTTTCGGGCTTCGGGCACCTGTAGCAATCACAGTTGACCAATCACGACCAAAAGGGGATGTCATCATCTAGGCATTATATGGAGTCAACCTAACAATGTTACAATGAAATCCTTCTATAAATATAACCTTTTGCCTATGCTAAAGGTTTTTGGGCTCGGGCACCCATCAAGGCTGAATGATCACGGCCAAAATGGGATGTTCTCATCTTGACCTTATTTGGAGTCAACCAACCAAGTTACAATGAAATCCCTTCATAAATATGACCTGTAGACAGTGCTAAAGGTTTTTGGGCTTCGGGCACCTTTAGCCGTCAAAGTTGCCCAAACATGTCCAAAAGGGGACGTTCTCATCTAGGCATTATATGAAGTCAACCTACCAAGTTACAATGAAATCCCTTCACAAATATGACTTGTAGACTGTGCTTAAGGTTTTCGGGCTTCGGGTTCGGGCAGCCATCATGGTTGAATAATCGCAACCAAAGGGGACAATCTCATCTGGGCATCATCTGGAATGATCCTATGAAGTTACAATGAAATCCCTTCATAAATATGGCCTGTAGACTGTGCTCCAGAATTTTGGGCTTCGAGCACTTGTAGCCAACACAGCTGACCAATTACGACCAAAAGGGGATATCATCATCTAGGCATTATATGGAGTCAACCTAATAGGTTACAATGAAATCCTTCCATAAATATGACCTTTTACCTATGCTAAATGTTTTTGGGCTCGGGCACCCATCAAGGCTGAATGATCGCGATCAAAATGGGACGTTCTCATCTAGACATTATTTGGAGTCATCCTACCAAGTTACAATGAAATCCCCCTCATAAATATGACCTGTAGACTGTGCTAAAGGTTTTCGGGCTTCGGGCACCTTTAGCCGTCACAGTTGCCCAATCATGTCCAAAAGGGGACGTTCTCATCTAGACATTATATGAAGTTAACCTACCAAGTTACAATGAAATCTCTTCATAAATATGACCTGTAGACTGTGCTAAAGGTTTTCGGGCTTCAGGCTCGGGCAACCATCATGGGTGAATGATCGCACGTTCTCATCTAGACATTATATGAAGTTAACCTACCAAGTTACAATGAAATCCCTTCATAAATATGACCTGTAGACTGTGCTAAAGGTTTTCGGGCTTCGGGCTCGGGCAGCCATCATGGGTGAATGATTGCAACCATAGGGGACAATCTCATCTGAGCATCATCTGGAGTGATCCTAAGAAGTTACAATGAAATCCCTTCATAAATATGACCTGTAGACTGTGCTCAAGGTTTTCGGGCTTCGGGCACTTGCAGCCATCACAACTGACCAATCACAACCGAAAAGGGGATGTCATCATCTAGGCATTATATGGAGTCAACCTAACAGGTTACAATGAAATCCTTCCATAAATATGACCTTTTGTCTATTCTAAAGGTTTTTGGGCTCGGGCACCCATCAAGGCTGCATGATCGCGATCAAAATGGGACGTTCTCATCTAGACATTATTTGGAGTCATCCTGCCAAGTTACAATGAAATCGTTTCATAAATATGACCTCTAGACTGTGCTAAAGGTTTTCGGGCTTCGGGCTCCTGTAGCTGTCGCAGCTGCCCAATCACGTCCAAAAGGGGACTTTCTCATCTAGACATTGTATGAAGTCAACCCACCAAGTTACAATGAAATTCCTCAATAAATATGACCTGTAGACTGTGCTAAAGGTTTTCGGGTTTTGGGCTCGGGCAGTCGTCACGGTTGGCAGATCATGCCCAAATGGGAAAATTCGCAACTAGACATCATAAGGAGTCATCCTACCAAGTTACAATGAAATCCCTCCACATTAAACATGACCTGCAGACTGTGCTAAAAGTTTTTGGGTTTCGGGCTTGGGCAGCCATCACGGTTGATAGATCATGCCCAAAAGGGGACGTTCTCATCTAGGCACTATACAGAGGCATCCTACCAAGTTACAATGAAATCCCTTCATAAATACGACCTGTAGACTGTGCTAATGGTTTTCGGGTTTTGGGCTCGGGCAGCCATACCGGTTGCCCGATCGCGACCAAAAGGGGACGTTCTCATCTAGACATGACCCCAAACCTGCATATGAAATTTCATGACGATCAGACAAGAACTGCGGGGTGTAGCCCGTGCTAAAGGAAAATGTGAACAGACGTCACAGACTCACAGACTTCCGCACGCGTGGTGGCAATAGCTTATCTTGACTATATCAAGTTAAGCTAAAAATTAATTCAAAATATTTTTTGAAAAATTTGTTTTTGAAAAAATGCCTAAGTTCCCAAAGGGAACATTAAGAGCCCAAAAGAGCCTAAGTGTAGACAAAATTCAAATTTTTTGAGCTACACTACCGGAATAATAATCCATGTATCCTACAGTAATTTTACAGTAATAAAATATAAATGAAAACTGTGTCAATGACACTGTAGCTCAACTTGTTAAGACAAGTACATGTATAGTATGTGACACAGCAATGACAAACATCTTGGTAATGACCTGATAACAAAGGTACATATAAAGTATTGTAACGGTCTGTACATAAATGCTGACCGTAGGCTGTAACAAATGTATAGGTAAAGTATAGGTAAAGTATTGTAAAGGTGGGCGACAGATGCTAAACTGGAAAAAAAATCTGAGTCCCAGATTGGGTCTGACTGAACCCAAAAATATTTGTTCTCATAGCACAGTGATAACAAAGGCACCCCAAAACACTTGTTCCTGTCCCAAGGTGATAACAAAGGTACCCAAGAAGTTTTGTGAAGATCGGTTCATAAATACAGAGTCTAGCCCGAGCCGTATTGACATTTGAACTTACTGTGTGTAAGTATCACTGAATGAATCAAAGTTCATCTAAATTGCATAATTTCTGCACGAGAAAAAAACCTGTATTACATGTGATGTATTCTATGTTACTAAACATTCATACAAAAATGTATTCAAATCAGAACTTTCTTTCAGAAGTTCTGTACAAAAAACTGATTGCACTAATTTTGGTACAAAATGGCTGCTGGCGGCCATCTTAAATTTCGGACCACACCCAAAAACAGTCGTTCTCGTCCCACGGTGATAACAAAGGTATCCAAGAAGTTTTGTAAAGATCGGTTCATAAATATGGCCTCTAGCTGGAGCAGTATTGGAATTTGCAGTTACAGTGCTGAAAATAACACAAAATACATTAAAGTTAGTCTAATTAGCATAATTTATGCACGAGAAAAAAACCCGTATTATATGTGATGTATCCCATGGTACTAAACATTCACACAAAAATTTATTCAAATCAGTGCTTCCGTATGGAAGTTCTGCGCAAAAATATGATTGCACCTAATTTTGTGCAAAATGGCTGCCAGCGGCCATCTTGAATTTCAGACCGGACCCCAAAACACTTGTTCTCATCCCACAGTGATAGCAAAGGTACCCAAGAAGTTTCGTAAGATCGGTTCATAAAAACACTTTTTCTCATCCCACAGTGATAGCAAAGGTACCCAAGAAGTTTCGTAAGATCGGTTCATAAATACGGCCTCTAGCCAGAGCCGTGTTGACAGCGCAATGAATGGACGGATGGATGGACGACGAGCCATGATAATAGCTCAAATTTGGCTTGGCATATATATGAGGACATTGTCAATGTAAACAAGACATCAGGCACACAAACAGGCCCAAAGTCAGAAAACAATGCTACCAGATGCAAAGCTAGATCTTCATACGAAGAAGAAACAATACATCGGATAGAAGATGCAAGACAAAATGACCCAACACCCCTAGGGTTAGGACGTAACCATGGGGAAAAAACCAATAATATTCTGTAACAAGAGCAACGCTAACGCGTGTGCTAATGCCCCCAAAGGTAGCCAAGTCGTACTCACATGTGGATAATCAGACAACAGCTTCACTGCAGCTACATTGCAGAACAACAGTAAGGATTGGCAAAGTGGCAATAAAATTATTATTACTTATATTTTGTTAATATGTTTTGTAACAACAGACAACAGCTTCACTGCTGCTACATTGCAGAACAGCAGTAAGGAGTCAGTAATAGAGAAAAAGTTATAAAATAATTGCAGAGGACTTGAATGGTGCCATATTGAATAACTGAAGAGGCAAAAATAGGAATAGTGCATACCTTTGTTAAAAATTCTCAAACCAGTGAAAAAGTAGAACTGGTCTTGCATCTTTTCCAAGTGAAAAAGGGGGCATAACTGCATCAAAAATTGCAGAGTCAAACCTCAAATTTAAACCGACCTGTACTTTGACATGAGTAATCAGCATATAAAATTTGAAACTCATCGGTTCAGCCAAACAATTTTAATTGGTAGGAAACCAAAAAATCATCAATTTTCAAAGTAAATAAGGGACATAACTCCTGTAAGATTTGTCGGACGAAACCCTAGGTACAAGGGCATCCGTTCCCCCAAGCTGCCCTATCAGCATACCAAAGAACATTAACATCCGACAACTGATGTTCGAGTTATAATACAAAATGTTCGTACGGACGGACAGACGGAAAAAGTAAATAAGGGACACAACTCCTGTAAGATTTGTCGGACAAACACTAGGTACAAGGGCATCCGTTCCCCCAAGCTGCCCTATCACCATACCAAAGAACATTAAAAACCGACAACTGATGTTCGAGTTATAATACAAAATGTTCGTACGGACGGTCGGAGACCTCCACTATAAAATTTTTCGGGGGCATAATAAATGTTGAACTCCCAAGGAATTTAATAAAAAAATTTCAAAAAAAATTAGCCAAAAAGCTTAACAGGAAGGGTTCATGGAAGGAATGGGATGGAATACTTAACAAACAGTGGAATAATCATTAACAACAAAATGATGACGTCAGACGTATGTCCCGAAATTGGGAAACATGAAATAATTTTATAATTATAAAGTTACAGCCCTGAATGTCAACAAGCCAAGACCAATACCGGGTCTGGACCTGCATCGCTGCATGCAATTGATTACCGAGATGAACAGACTTCAAAGTATCGGCAAACAGGAAGTGGCTGCACGGCAGATCTGAAAATTAGATACACGATACAACTCATCATTATGAAGAAGCAGACCAAATATAAAATCATTCCTTTTCATAGAAACCAAGAAAACTTTGACGGAAGAAGTGTTTTGGACGGACGGACAGAGTCACGCAGTTACTAGACCTGCTCTGCCGCTGGCGACGCAGGTAAAAATTTCAACGTTCAGTGGGTACAGTAAAATTTCAAAGTATGGGCAAAGAGGAAGTGGCCGCACGGCAGATCTGAAAATCGCATACATGATACAACTGAACATTATCAAGCTCCAGGTGAAATATTGAATGAATCCGTCGCAGAGAAGCCGAGAAAATGTTCAGTGAGTACAGTCAAATTTCAAAGTATCGGCAAAGAGGAAGTGGCTGCACAGCAGATCTGAAAATTGCATACACGATACAACTCAACATTATCAAGCTCCAGGTGAAATATTGAATGAATCCGTCGCATAGAAGCCGAGAAAAGTGTGACGAAAAATTTCATTGTTCAGGGAGTACAGTCAAATTTCAAAGTATCGGCAAAGAGGAAGTGGCTACACGGCAGATCTGAAAATTGAATACACGATACAACTCAACATTATCAAGCTCCAGGTAAAATATTGAATGAATCCGTCACATAGAAGCCGAGAAAAGTGTGACGAAAAATTTCAATGTTCAGTGAGTACAGTCAAATTTCGAAAAAAATTTCAAAGTATCGGCAAAGATCTGAAAATTGCATACACGATACAACTCAACATTATCAAGCTCCAGGTGAAAATATTGAATGAATCCGTCGCATAGAAGCCGAGAAAATTGTGACGAAAAATTTCAATGTTCAGTGAGTACAGTCAAATTTCAAAGTATCGGCAAATAGGAAGTGACTGCACGGCAGATCTGAAATTTGCATACACGATACAACTCAACATTATCAAGCTCCAAGTGAAATATTGAATGAATCCATCGCATAGAAGCCGTGAAAAGTGTGACCAAAAATTTCAATGTTCAGTGAGTACAGACAAATTTCAAAGTATCGGCAAAGAGGAAGTGGCTGCACGGCAGATCTGAAAATTAGATACACGATACAACTCATCATTATGAAGCAGCTTACCAAATATAAAATCATTCCCTTTCAAAGAAGCCAAGAAAACTTTGACGGAAGAAGTGTTTCAGACGGACTGACGGATGGACTGACAGACGAAGTCAAGCGGTTACTAGGCCGCTGGCGACGCAGGTAAAAACCACCGTTGAACACTTCCATCATCCAATAACAGCCTTGGATCCACCAATTCTTGCATTGATTTGTGTCTGGCATCCTCAAATAAACAGCTGCACCACGAGTGCATGATATGCACATTAGTAATTACAAGAGGGAAGCACACAATATGAGTATACATGTGTACTTGTCAGTTTTTGATCAATCAAGTCCCATAACTCTGGAATGACAAATCAGACAGCGACATAAATCGAAAGGGAGATTCAACATATACTTGCAACCAAAAAATCCTGAAAATTGCTCTAAGCATTCTAAAGTTATTGTTCAACATGTGGAAAATTGCTTATATTTTGATGAATCAAGTCCCGTAACTCTGGAAAAACATATCAGACAGTGACAAATAGAAAGGGAGAGTCCTTCCATCAACATATACTTGCCACCAAAAAATCATAACTGCTCTAAGCATTTTCAGGTTATTATTCGACATGTGGAAAATTGCTTATATTTTGACGAATGAAGTCCCATAACTCTGGAATGACATATCGGACGGTGATACAAAAAGAAAGGGAGATTCCTTCCATCAACACATACTTGCCACCAAAAAATCATGAAAAGTGCTCGAAGCATTTTCGAGTTATTGTACATGTGGACGGACGGACGGACAGATGGACGGACGGATGGACGGACGGTATACCATAATACAACCGTTTTTTTCAAAACGGGTGTATAAAAAAGGAGATTTTAAAGCACAGATGTCATTTCATTGTTGATAACTTTAAGGCCAAACAAAGAATGATGTTGGCGCTAATTTCAGTCACTTCATGCCGACTGCGCATGAGCGAGAGTAAAAGTATGGAGGACCAGATAGGACTTTTAATTTTCGGTTTTGCAAGCAAATTTGGGGGATTGGGGGGTTCAAAATTTGTGTTTGGCCCTTGATAACTTTGAGATAGCACCAGCCAAGACTGAGCCATTGGATTCTAGTATAAAAATATGAGTCCTGCCCTCCACCCCCAGGATGCTGAGAACCAAATATCAATAAATTCTGAATGTTATTTTAGAGACAATTCATATCACACTAAGTTAAAATTTGGGCCCCCATGAGGAGCCCAAATATTAACCTAGTGACTAGGTTTAAACAAAATTAGATCGAACCTCCCAAAGGATGCTATATAAGACCGCAGTTTAGTGATGAACCTATTATCGGCATCGGCCGATAATGGGGTAATCGGTGAATCATCGGCATCGGCAAAAAGGGCATCATTTGCCGATAGGGGTGCGCCGATTGTTACAAGGTAAAAATAAACGGTCGTTTTTTTTTTTACTCACGGCCATATCGTCGAAATCAGTGTTTACACCTGAAACGTCAGGGGAACAAGTCAACACTACTAATTCTAAAATTCTGGGCATTTTAATATTCTTTGAATAATTTAAAGCTAAGCCACAATTTCAATTTGTCACACGGTCATGTATGATTCTTATTACATGGAAATCTCGGCCCTGTTTCTTAAGTTGTAACATCGTTTAAAATTTAGCCTTCCTATATAACTCCATTTTGGAAATCGCACAATTCTTATTGAAACAAATAGTGTCAGACTGTCGTGCCGGTTTCATTTTTCATTTATTCTTAAGTACTGTATTACGAAAAAAAATCTGTTGGGAGACAAGTGAAGTAAATTATACAAGGCAGCTTCTTTGAAAACAATACACTGTGTGCATTCCATGGAGGATTAGTGTCATTTCGTTCACAGGCATTTCGTAGGGAACGAGACAACCCACCCGAAACCAGCTGGGACAACCCGCCCTGGGACAACTCGCCCCAAGTTTTTCATGCGCCACAGTTATCAGCTATTTGACTATGGTATTGGACTATGATTGGATTATAAGTAATAACAAATGAACTATTCAGCTGTTATTACTTATAATACAATCATTGTTAATTAGCGGACAATAGATTTGTTCATTGGACTTAATTATGATGATATTAAAAGTAATATCAGGAATAATTCCGAATGAATTATTATTATCAGAAGTATCTGTAGTAATGGTGGCTGTGGGTGTCTCATTGATGGATGTTTTTTAGGAGAAATTCAAAATGGTTTCAGGAAAGGACGAAGAGTCACTGATCACCTATTTACACTCACCCAACTGATAGAATCAACAAAGGCTGAAAAGAAAAAGATGTTTCTGGGATTTCTAGATGTGAAAAAAGCGTACAACCGAGTGTGGAGGGAAGGTATGTGGCGAAAGCTCGCGGGCATCGGACTGGGGGGGTGACTTTGTGGGAATCATGAAAGCACTGTATACAGATGTGCAAAGCCAACTCAGTCTAGGGAGTATCACTACAAAACGAGTCCCTATGGATATAGGCCTCAAGCAGGGGTGTATCTTTTCACCGATTTTGTTTGCATTGTATGTTCAAGATTTAGGGGACGAACTAATTTAGAGTGCGGAGGGGGTAAATGTTGGAGACAAAGATACCAGGCTTATTCTTTGCGGACGACATGGTGTTAATGTCTAGAACTGAACAGGGGCTAGAGAAATTGCTGGAAATTGTTGGTAGATATGGGAACACTTGGCGGTTCGAACTAAATGAAAATAAAAGCAAGGTAATACCCGTTGGATGCAAGGTAGATATGACGAAGAGATGGAGAGTGGGGGAGTTCTCAGCCAAACTGATTCTGAAGGGGAAAAGAATTCTGAACCAACTAAAACTTTTAGGGAAAAATAGTTTCAACAAGGTCTTTGTGGGGAAAACACTGTGGGAGAGGGTGGGTTTACCAAGTATAACGTATGGCACGGACGTGATTCCATTAAACCAAACCGTTATTAAGAAGTTGGAAAGTACTCAGAATGATGCCGGGAGATGGATAACAGGGTCGAGTAATGCTGCAGCTTTGGAAGCAGTAAGGGGAGAGCTTGGGTGGATTAAAATCAAGGACAGGGTAGATTTGGGAAAACTGTGTTACTTTAACTACTTGAGAAACCTACCTGACAACCGGTGGTGCCAATTGATGCTCGATACCATTTGGAATTCTAATATAGAATCGGGGTGGTCAAAACATGTGAGGGAACTAATGGACAATTACTCTATAGAGGTCACAAACATAGAAGGAATGAAAGAAGGCAAAAGGTTTGTCAAAGAGAGAGTCATGGAAGATTGCAATCGAAACTGGCGAGCAGGGGTTAGCGTGAAAAGATCACTGCAGGGGTTACAATATAAAGAAAAGCCAGCTTTTGAGAAGTACCTAGATGGCACCTTTGGAGGGTCACTGCTGTTCAAACTGAGATCAAGATCACTGGAGCTTCGGCGAAAAATTGGGAGAGATGGGGAAAAGGGATGCCAAATGTGCCACTCTGGAGTAGTGGAGACCCTGGAACATTTTCTCTTGGAATGCCCACAGTATATACCTCATAGAATAAAATTTACTGGAAGAATAATGCAGAAGTGGGGTGAAGAAACAAAGGATAGATGGCTGAAGTGGGACACGAGGGAGAGGGTAGGAATGCTTATTGAAGAAATTGAAAAAGAGGAAGTGAGGGACACTATTAAGCAGTTTATATCTGAATGCTGGGAGGAGAGGAGGGGAAGAGGGGGTGGGGTGCAGGGGGAATGATAGCCTTCTCTTATGAGGACCGCGACAAATCAGCGGCTGGCCAAAGAGTTATTATTATTATGTTAATAAGCGGACAATAGATTTGTTCATTGGACTTAATTATGATGATATTAAAAGTAATATGAGGAATAATTCCGAATGAATTATTATTATCAGAAGTATCTGTAGTAATGGTGGCTGTGGGTGTCTCATTGATGGATGTTTCAGTGGCTTGACTGTTTGTTGTCTCAGACGTGTCCATGGCTTCATCTAAGTTAATGATTGTTGACAGCTTAAAAAGCACATTTATTGTCTTATTAGTTTTAGATAAAGGAAAAGCAATCAACGCTGTGATGAATCCATATCACGCTGAAACAACATGTCTGTTCATTTGATTTTTTCTCATCAAACAAATCTCATTCCCCTTAGAGGGTACCCGACTGAAACAACATGACTAAAACAACACATCACTGCTGACTCGTCTCTACAGGCAACAAATTCAGTATAGAACTACTATTAGTTTAATTCAGTCATTCTGGGATGTTTTAATAGGATCACTGTGAATAATTTTCGATAAAATGGGATAATTTTTTGATAAAACAGTGAGTAAAAATTTGTTTCATACAGTAGGACATGTATCCCCAAAAACTTTTTCTTCAAAAATCAGAAAAAAACAGGGACAACCCGCACCAAAAAGTGGGACAACCCGCCCCAAAAATAGGCCTCAGGCAGTTTGTCCCTGGGGCGGGTTGTCCCTGATCCGATTTCGTATACTGACTTTCGTATACAAAAGACATTTCGTACATATATCATCACTAGTACACAGGCAAATTTTGGGGGGTTTTAAGTATTTTTTATATGAAATAATAGACTGTAAGGTATTATAATCCAGTATAAATTATTTTTACATACGGGGTTGTTATCTTTACTTGGCTCAAGGCAGTCATAACCCCATGTACGAAACGTCGTAGCTTATGCACGAAACGTCCTACAAGTGTACAAAACGTCTAGCCCCATTCCATGGTGGGGCAGAATCACGTGATCTGGAGAGATCTATTCTGAATGTACTTATTGAATATTGGGCTTATGACTGGCATGAGAAGAAAGGAATAAGTCGGATTTATCTAGAGTCAGGACAGTGTCTGTCGGTCTGTGTACGAGTTCCCACAGGATTGCTGTGAGTTTTAAATACATGTATATAGGATTTAATCTTATTGGGAGAACATGTAGTATTCCATGCAGGGAGAGTCAATCTGACACGGGTGATTCCGTTCTTCCCACTGAGGAATGGACTGCAGAAAACTATCGGATAAATTGTCTGGGGAGTTGATTTGGTGGTGAGTTGACCAAGAACCAAGAAACACAACCCCGCATTGACATTCTAATTGCAACTTTGCAGGGTTCGATAATGCATTTTCATGGAATTTAAAACATCGGAATCGGCATCGGCCGATTATTAAATTTTTAACATCGGTATCGGCCGATGGTTTGTTTACCATATCGGTTCATCACTACCGCAGTTCATTGTTATCGCTGATCAGTGATAGCATAATTGCTTCAAAATGTGAACACTGTTTAACCCTTTACCTAATGAATCGCCCACATATGCAAATTGAGCAGTTGAAAAAATTACATTTTTCAAAATATTCCAACAAAACCATACCATGTGACCCCTGATTGGAAAGAACTCAATGAGCTCATTCCAATGAGGGGTCACATGATATGGTTTTGTTGAAATTTTTCGAAAATTTTTGAAAAATTATGTTCAAAATAATACATAGACAAAACTACATGTATGTTTCAATGAGTTGTTTTGTATTCAATGAGTCAGATGTGCGTAGGAAGAAAACGTCGAGACCGAAGGTCGAGACGTTTTCTTTCTACGCACATCTGACGAATTGAATACAAAACGACTCATTGAAACATACATGTGGTTTTGTATTTATTACATGACCCAAGCACCTACTGACCTAATTTTCTTTTCTATCAACGGTGGTAAACACCATGCACTTTATGCAGTCGCATTGCATAAAAAAAAGTCCCGGTTGGAACAGGTTGGTGTGCAATACGGAATTCCGTATTGCACAGCCGTATTGCACGCCGTATTGCATAAGAGAGACTGCATGGGCATGTAATAAATTTTGATAGTCTGCGTTGGATATAGGGTTAACCCAAATTTATGCAAATTTCTCAGAATTAAATAAAATAGTTTACCCATTAACTGTATAAATTACACCATTCAGTGTTCCGGGTTTTGGAAAATCCCAGGCATTTCTTAGATAGCTGCCACTGCACATGTCCTCGCATCTGCGGAGTGAATTACCACTAGAGGGATATAATCAATCGGATGAATTGATCAGAAATAACAGTCCAGCACAATGACCAAGAAGTAGTGACTTATGTAAGGTGGGCTCTGAATATCTGTTCACAACCACGACTGGCAAAGTTCCATTTTAGTTTATTTAATACCAATATTTAAACAAAAGGAAGTTTTGTTTAACATACTAAAATCAACTTCTATAAAAGTGAAAACAGAAATCGAGCGCCGCTATGATTGCTTTGATTTGTCCATGAGACGGTGTTGCAATCCCCTGCTTTGATTCTTTCAGACATTTAAATAGCATTTGTGGATTAACCAGACCCCTTCAATTAAATTATGGAGGCCAAATATGACAGAGGCTCTCTGTACCTCTATGAATGCTGCATTCCAAATATCAAAAGATTTTGGATGAGTGGGTCTGGAAATTTTTTTTTAATTGTTGAAAATATGCGGACTCAGCATTTTTTTTTATTCCCTCCACAGTACACTATCGCACAACTGATCTTGCAATGTCTTTTTTTCTACCAATCAGTTCTACTGGTCCTACAGATGTTTCATACCAAATAACAGTTCTCTAATTCTGAGCAGCTTGGGAAATGTCGGCGTTTGAAAATATCTCTATTTTTGGCTCCTTGTGTTCCCACCTGGATGCAAGTTAGTTCTTTGGGTTTTTTTTACAAAAATCAAGTACTTATGACCTCTATAATACCCAATATAAAATTTGGTTCAAATTGGTTCAGAACAAAAAGAAATTGTGGGCAGGGCCAAAAAAAATCTTGCCCTTAACATAAATGCAAATATTGCCCTTGCCCCTATGAACTTCGTTTGGACATACTTTATTCTACTCCTCTAAAGGAAGCTCAATACCAAACATCAAGTCATTGTACCAATCGTTTCATAATCGTTTCCCAACCCTATGGGGTTGGGAAAGAAACAAGATGCTCCAAGGAGCCTGAGAGCGCTCACCTGACACGGACAACTATCAACCGAGGGTCCTGATTTAAACTTGTACCTGCCCCAATAAGAAAACCATAAACCAAATATTGAAACATTCTGACCGGTGGATCTGAAAAAAAAAGATTTTCAAAAAATATTCCTCCTAGTGAACTAAATTATAATTTGGGCTCCCACAGGGAACAGAAATATGAACCCAGGGACTTGGCTTGAACAAACTTGAATCTCACCTAAATCCCCCCCACCCCACCCCACCCACCCAATGATGCTGTATACCAAATATCAAAAGATTCTGACTACTGGATGTAATATTTATTTATTTATTTATTTATTTATTTATTTATTTAATTTATTTATTTATTGGTGTTTAAGGTCATATACTTTTCAAAATGGCTAATCATGATCATGAGTTTTACAAGTGGAAGAAGCCGGATTACCTGGAGAGAACCAACGAGCAGCTGCCAGCTTCGCAACATCGTAACTCTGCACAGGCAGGGTTATACCGGTTGAAGACATGCATACCATTGGCATGCAAATGCCTTAGTACACATCGTCATTATGCCCCCATGTGGACCATCAGGGTTAAGTGCCTTGCCCAAAGATGCAACGTGGGAGTCCGAATTGATCGCTCAGACAGTCACCCATCCAATGATTAACTGGGCTTGATGTTGCTTAGCTTCGGTGATCTGATGAGAACCGGTTATCGTAAAGCCACCACACCCCTACTGGATCTAAAGAAAAATATTTTTAAAGCACATTCCTCATATTGAACCCAGCTATAATTTGGGATCCCAGCTATAATTATGAACCCAGGGCCCTGGCTTTTAACAAATTTTAATCTCACCTCCCTAAGGATACTGTATACCCAATATCAATAGATACTGACTGGTGGATGTGAAGAAGCTTTTTAAAGATGTTCCTCATATTGAACTAAGTTATAATTCGGTCTCCCACAGGGAGTCCAAATAAGAACCCAGGGACTTGGCTTCACCAAACTTGAATCACACCTCCCAAAGGATGCTGTATACCAAGTATCAAAACCTTCCAACTGCTGGATCTAAACAAGAAGATTTTTAAAGAAATTCTTCATATTGAACTAAGTTATATTTCGGGCTCCCACAGAGAGCCCAATTATGAACCGAAAGACTTGGCTTGAATAAACATGAATCCCCCCACCCCCAGGAATGTTGCAGACCAAACATCAAAAGATTCTGATTGGTGGATCTGAAGAAGATTTTGAAAGAATATTCCTCATACTGCACTAATTTCAACATTTGGGATCCCATAGAAAGCCCAAATATAGATTCAGGGATTTGATTTCAACAAACATGTGAACGCATCTTCCAAAGATGTTATATGTGTAATCTGAAAGCTTTTGGAGCAATGGTTTAGGAGAAGAGTCTCAAATGTTTTCCACATTACACAATGTGTCAAAAAATGCTGACTCAGCATTTTTTCAAAGTCTCGAAAAAGTACCCTATGATAAAACCGATAGCAACTTTTTTGGACCATTCCATTTTGTTGGTCCGAAGGAAGCCTCACACCAAATAAGAATTCTCAGAGCTGAGTAGTTGTGGAGGTATGGGCATTTGAAATATTTTCTAGTTTTAGCTCCTGTGGTTCCCGCAGGGTGTTCTAATGGAATTGTTGACAATTGGTGTGCCAAATCTAAGATGGCTGATAGTGACCATGTTTTTCAACAAAATTCAGAAAAATTTGAAAGCTCACATGTTGCCATCACACCAAAGCAACATATGAAATATAAGAGGCCCCAGGGGGCCTGAGGGCATTCACCTGACATGGTAGTCTGAATATAAAACCCAGGGAACTGATTTCAACAAGTTGCATCTGCCACTCCTTAGAAAAGCTTATACCAAATATCCAAAGATTCAGATCAGTGGATCCAATATTCCTCATACTGAACCAAGTTATAATTCGGGCTCCCATAGGAAGCCCAAATATTAACCCAGGAACTTGGCTTCAACAAACTTGAATCTCACCTCCAGTGGGATGCCATTTTCCAAATATCAAAAGATTCTGACTGGTGGATGTAAAGAAGATTTTTGAAGAATATTCCTCATATTAAACTAAGTTATAATTCAGGCTCCCACAGGGAGCCCAAATATCAACCCAGGGAATTGGCTTGAACAAACCTGAATTTCACCTCCCAAAGGATGCTGTATACCAAATATCAAAAGATTCTGACTGCTGAAACTGAAGAAGATTTTTAAAGAAAAATTCCTCATATTGAACTAAGTTATAATTCAGGCTCCCACAGGGAGCCCAAATATGAACCCAGGAGCTTGGATTTAACAGACTTGAATCACACCCCTCTAAAGATGCTGCACACCAAATATTAAAACATTCTGGCTGCTGGATCTGAAGAAGATTTTTAAGAAAATTCCTCATTTTTGAACTAAGTCATAATTCGGACTCCGAAAGTGAGCCCAAATATGAACCCAGGGACTTCGCTTGAACAAACTTGAATCTCACCCCCCCCCCCCCCCCTCCCCCCCCCCAAGCACATTGCATACCAAATATCAAAGGATTCTGATTGGTAGATCTGAATTAGATTTTTAAAGAATATTCCTCATACTGCACTAATTTAAACATTTGGGCCCCCAAAGAGACCCCAAATATGGACCCAGGGAATTGATTTCAATAAGCATGTGAAACAATCTTCCCAAGATGTTATATGTGAAATTTGAAACCTTTTGGAGCAGTGGTTTGGGAGAAAAGTAGTCTTAAATGTTTTCCCATTACCCACAGTGTTAAAAAACGCTGACTCGGCACTTTTTCAAAGTCCCCAAAAAGTACCCCATGATAAAACCGATAGCAATTTATTTTTATCATTCCATTCTGTTGGTCCTCAGGAACCTTCACACCACATAATACTTCTCAGTGCCGTGTAGTTTTGGAGATATGGACATTTTAATTTTTTTTTCTATTTTTAGCTCCTGCGGTTCCCATGGGACGACGGAAGAAAAAATTTGGCATAAATTAAGTACCTATGACACAATAAGTCCTAATATCAAATTTATTTATTATTGTTTAAGGTCACATATTTATGCACAATGGCTAATCATGACCGTGACAGTTTTACGGGTGGAGGAAGCCTGAGTACCTGGAGAGAACCACCGGGCAACGACGAGCAGCTCCCCAACATCGTAACTCCGCACTGCAGCAAAGGCAGGGTTGGATTGGTTGAAGACATGCGTACCATCGACGTGCAGTACGCCTTAGCACAAAACGTCACCGTGCCCCCACGTGGGCAATGGGGGTGAAGTGTCTTGCCCATGGACACAACGCGGTTGCTGCAGGTGGGATTCGAACTGAGGACCTCTTTGCTTGCAGCCTGCACCTCTACCTACTGAGCCACCGAGCTAGCCTAATATCAAATTTGGTTCAAATCTGCCTCTCGGTTTGGAAAATAGAAATTTTGAGTGGGGCGAAAATTCTTGCCCCTCCCATAACGAAGGCAAAATAGCTCCTCGAACTTCTCCTGAACAAATCTGAGTCTACACCTCAAAAGGAAGCTGCACACGAAATATCAAGTCTCTGCTACAGCTGGTTCATCAGAAGATTTTTAATGATTTAAGCACACTTTTTGGGTGTGGCCCTCCCGAGGGGTTTCATGAATGTGGGTGGAACCATTGTCAAATTATCATCTGGAATTATTTATTAGAGTTTAACAACACTTTAACAACCAGAGCCATATCATGTCGGTGACAGTTTTACGGGAGGAGGAAGCCAGAGTACCTGAAGAGAACCACCGAGCAGCTGTCAGCTCTCCAACATCATAACTCTGCTTCACGGCACAGGCAGAGTTAGTTGAAGACATGCGCACCCTCGACATACAGTATGCCTTAGTAGACGGCGTCATCATGCTCCCATATAGGCAATCAGGGTTAAGGGCCTTGCCCAAGGACACAACACAGGAGCACGAATCAGTCACTGAAATGGTCACCCATCCAACTACTAACCGTGCTCGATGTTGCTTAACTTCGGTGATCTGACGAGAACCGGTTACTGCAAGGTCACCGCACCCCATCATCTGAATACCAATTGTTAGCGATTTATTATGTTCAAGGTCACTGTGAGCAAGTCCAAAATAAATAGGGATCAAAATAAATAGGGATCTTCCACTCACCTAGGCCAACCTTCCTTTGAAGTTTCATGAATGTGCATGAAACCATTATCAAATTATCATCGGGAAACCAATTGTTTACGATTTACTATGTGAAAGGTCACTGTGACCTCGATCTAACACTTAGCGAGTAAAAAATAAATAGGGTTCTTTCTCTCACTGATGCCAATCTACCTATGAAATTTCAGGAAAGTGGGTCTAACCATTATAAAGTTATCATCCAGAAACCAATTGTTTTGATTTACTTTGTTCAGGGTCACTGTGACCTTGATCTCTGACCTAGACATTCCAAAATAAATAGGGTTCTTCCTCACAAGAAGGCTAACCTACATATGAAGTTTCAGGAATGTGGACTGAATTATAGTCAAGTTATCAACCGGAAACAATTGTTTGCCATTTACTATGTTCAAGGTCACTGTGACCTTGACCTTGCGAGTCCAAAATAAATGGAGTTCTTCCTGTCATGGATACCAACCTACCTATGAAGTTTCATGAACGTGGGTCGAACCATTATCAAGTTATCATCCGGAAAACAATTATTATTTATTTATTTATTGGTGTTTAAGGTCATATATTTTTGCACGATGGCTAATTATGACTACATGAGTATCAACTCAAGACCTGAGGTGAGCGTTAATAAGCCATGTCGCCCATTTTAGAGAGATTTTGAACCTCCCAAGCATTGGTAACTGGGTCCTATTTTACCAGTAAAACTAGAGTCGATCCATCGCCAGGGTGTGTGATACCCCCGCAATCCATCGCCAGGTGGTGTGTTACCCCCGCACCAATACCTGAGGGTGAGCAAGGTCAACAATGTGACATCTTGGTGTTCAGAAAACAATAGGTTACACCTACAGCGGACACAAACAAATACCCCCGCCTTTCAGCTAGTAATGTTTCAAGAGGAGTTGATTACAGCATAAATATACCCTCTATTGAAAATAGCACTAAAAATGTTGTAAGTCAAGAATGGGAAATAACTGTGGAGCAAGGAAAATTTTTTTTATACATGTTGCACATCTTCGTTGCGTTTATGATCATATTCTAAAGTTTCAACTATTTGAATTGAAAAATGGGGGAGGAGTTGATTACAGCATTGACGGTACCCCCCATTAAACAATTTTGCAATGGAAGGACTGACTGACAGGCGGACTGATGGACACGAGGAATCCTATATACCCCCGCCTAGCGGGCGGGGGTATAACAAAGCCTGTTTACCACAGTGAACAGGCACTGCTTCACTTCCCGGGGTTCCCACCTGGACCAGAAACCAATTGTTTATGGATTTACTCTGTTGAAGGCCGCTGTGACCTTGACCTTTCACCTAGCAAGTCCAAGATAAATAGGGTTCTTCCTCTTGCTGATGCCAACCTACCTATGAAGATTCATGAACGTGGGTTGAACCATTATCAAGTTATCATCCGGAAACCAATTGTTTTGATTTACTATGTTCAGGTTCAGTGACCTGGATCTTTGACCTAGTGAGTCCAAAATAAATAGGGTTCTTCCTCTCACGAAGGCCAACCTACGTATTAAGTATCATGAATGTGGGTCCAACCATAGTCAAGTTATCATCCAGAAATCAATTATTTATGATTTAGTATGTTCAAGGTCACTGTGTGCACCATTGGCCTTGTGAGTCCAAAATATATAGTAGAGCTGGTCGATTTAACCGAACCGAAACTCGGTTTTTTAGTGGAACCGAAGCCGAACCGAAAAAGAGATGAAAAACCGTATATTTTCATTTTTGCTTAACTTTTGAATATTCACATCTAGCACGCCATAGTTTTTGTGTATAATCAACAAAATGTCAGCTAAAATGTATGGTAGCATATCAATAAGAAACGACGATATGAATTAGAGTTTGCACCTTTCGGATACAAATGTCAACTTGTCAAGTTAGTTAGATTGTGAAATGGGCATCTGTTTTACTGAAAGTAAATGGCGTATTTTAAAATTCGCAACTTCTCCATGAAATGGGGCAGTTGCTTTCTCAAATTCTGATCCGTTTCACTTATTTTCATGTCAGGCAACACGTCAATGCTGTGAATGGAAATGAAAAACGAATCTGACAGGACGGTGGAATCAAAAGTTTCCATCTCAAAAGCCATCTTTGTGACTGTTTGAGCTCCCCCACTTCTCTCCCCCTTCACGCACACTCCCAACTCCTGTATCAACACCCTTGTGCTTGATGTACTTTTTATGAAGGCATATGCATATTGCAGATATAATTTTTTGTTCATTAAATTTACAGGAAACGATGGCAATAGTTTTACTTCACTGCAAGTTCACTTGTTTGTTATTTAACATGTTTTAGTACGATCCTGTTCCAGTTTAATACATAAGATATGGAAAATGTGTATTGTGTTACAAAAACCGAAACCGAAAACCGAACCGAGGGCAAATTTCAAAACCGACCAGCTCTAAAATATAGGGTCCTTCCTCTCACCAAGGCCAACCTACCTTTGAAGTTTCATGAACATGGGTCAAACCATCATCAAGTTATCGTCTGGAAACCAACTGTTAACGCATGCCTGCCTGTCTGCCCGTCCAAGGTGTGCTAATGGAATTGTTGACAATTTACGCGACAAATCCAAGATGGCTGCTGGCAGCCAGGTTTTTCAACACAATCCAGACAACTTTGATAGCGCCCATCTAGACATCATACCAAACCTACATATAAAATTTGAAAAAGATTGGGGAGAGATGGTGCCTGTGGGGTGTGCCAATTGAATTACTGATAATTTCTGTGACAAATCCAATATGGCTGCATGTTTTTTCAAAGAAATTCGGAAAAATTTAATAGCTCCCATATAGACATTGTCCCAAAGCTACATATGAAATTTGGAACTGCTCCGGTGAGAGCTGCAGCCTGTATTGTGTGCAAAAAAAAATTGTGGACGGATGGACGAATGTTCGGACAGACATATGGACGTATTATGGATCATAACCCATCCCATTAGCTCAAACATGACATTGACAAGTTGAGCTAAAAATGCGATGTCAGACTGACCAATCCTCTCAATTTTCACTGAAATTGATAAACCAATTTAGAATAAGGAACGAACACCATGTTCACAGACAGCAGACAGAGTCATCACAATAGACCACCCGGACTTTCAGTCAGGTGAGCTAAAAAAAAGATACTCATACCTACAAACAGAACTTGCCCTGAAAATGCCTGCTAAATTTATGACCTGACTGCAGCCCTCAGATTCTCTCACAGTCTTCTCCACCTATGAGTAAAAATCTATGAACGCAACATCTTTTTATAAAAGAAAAGATTGTGGTGTTGGGACTGTGAGCTTAACATTTTTTCCGTTCTCCATTTCTGTTCAGGGACCACGGATGAAGTCAAAGCCACATATTTGTGTGCATGTATTCCAGTTGTTCATACCCAATAAGATCTTTGTGCATTTTGTGTTCCAAATACTATTTCATCTTCACCCTCTCTGCTGCTCTATGTTGTGTTTTATTTTGAACTACAAGGATGGCATTATTCAATTATGTTTGATGTCCAACAACGTTCCATGATTTGGAATTTTGATGGAAATGGGATACACTTGACACATGCTGTACATGGTTTGTTTGCATTATCATTACTTCATTGAGATGCCAAAGATTTACAACTGGAAATTAATACATGATAAAGACACCAACTCTGATTTCTTTCCGTACTGCAGATTCGTCGATGGGGTATTGATTAAAGTAACTTTCGATTTGGTGAATGAGTTATGGTTTGCATCGTTTCAGGGCTTATATTTCATCTAAATTTGGGAATATCCATTTGGATTCTTGCAAAAATGGTTGCAGGAATCCCTATCTGCTACGAATGTCCCAGGATCCCATGAGGCCACCATGGTTGAACCCCTGTTGTACACTGATATCATGTTAACTCTTTACCCAACACAGTTTTTTATTTTAAAAACATCAACTGATTTTTTTAAAAAATAGGCCGATGAAATCGTCAGATGTGTACCCATACGTGCAACTAGTAGAAAGCTGTATGATGGAGGGCCACCACGGATGCTGATATTATGTACACTATACAAGGTATGGGTACATATAGAAATGGATTGGAGGAATGTCTAATTTGATGGACAAAGGGTTAATATCTCCGCATCAAATTATCAGATTTACATAAAAAAACTATACAGCACAGCACATCAGTAACCTGAATAAATATATAAAGAAACATGACAATCGGAGTGATCTTTTTTGAGTTATCTCATGCCAAAGGGATTGGAGTAATTTTCAATTTGAAGGATAAAGGGTTAATATCTCCGGATCAAATTATCAGATTAATACCAAAAACTATACAGCTCGGCACATCAGTAACCTGAACACAACTATAAAGTAACTTGACAATCCAAGCAATATTTTTCAAGTTATCGAATGCCAAAGGGATTGGAGGAATTTTCAATTTGAAGGATAAAGGGTTAATATCTCTGGATCAAATCATCAGATTTACACTAAAAACTATACAGCTCGGCACATCAGTAACCTGAACACTAATATAATGTAACTAGACAATATAGCAATATTTTTCAAGTTATCAAATGCCAAAGGGATTGGAGGGGAATTTTCAATTTGAAGGATAAAGGGTTAATATCTCAGGATCAAATCATCAGATTTACACCAAAAACTATACAGCTCGGCACATCAGTAACCTGAACACAAATAAAAAGTAACTTGACAATCCAAGTAATATTTTTCAAGTTATCGAATGCCAAAGGGATTGGAGAAATTTTCAATTTGAAGGATAAAGGGTTAATATCTCAGGATCAAAATAACAGATTTACACCAAAAACTATACAGCTCGGCACATCAGTAACCTGAACACAGATATAAAGTAACTAGACAATCCAAGCAATATTTTTCAAGTTATCGAATGCCAAAGGGATTGGAGGAATTTCCAATTTGAAAGATAAAGGGTTAATATCTCAGGATCAAATTATGCGATTTACACCAAAAACTACACAGCTTGGCACATCAGTAACCTGAACACAAATGTAAAGTAACTTGACAATCCAAGCAATATTTTTCAAGTTATCGAATAACAAAGAAATGGATACGGACGCCGGAAGGACAGACGGACGGACAAAGGATGGACGAACGACGGATGGTCACCCCGGATGCCAGCATTATGTGTACCATACATAGTATGGGTACACATAAAAATCATTCAATATTTACCAATAAAATCTTACTAATATGGATGACACTGAAATCAGCTCATTGAGCCATTTCCAATGACAACCATATTTGTACAATTTTATAGACCAAGTGTCAGGTCATTTTAGCCTTCTACTGGTTAATTTGCTGCCTTTATGTTAGGTAAGGGGTTAATTGACTCAATTCTTTTCAAGCGGATCCTAGAAGAGGTTCTGAGAGAATATACAGGGATTTGTTGTGCAAATCTCTGTGTGAATCGATTCTCGGATTCTCTTCAAAATATAAGCCCTGCTTTTTTAGTTTAGTTAATTTTCAACTAAAATGAAAGAAAATTCAGCTCAAATTTCAAGCTTGCCATTTCTGAATCAGTGTACTGTGGAACCTTTACCAGCCAAAACCAGGCAACACTATTCATTAAAGTCACCATTCACACAGTCGCCGTGGATAGGTCGTAATTCACGCGTGGACAGTGATGTACACGCATGTGTTTCCTAGGAAATATAAACCAGCAGAAAATTTTAATGAAACACCGGGTTATCCAGGTGCTTCATAAATTACATTTTTGATGATTATTTCGGTAATTAGTGTTTGGAATCTAATATTTTTGCATCCGTGGAAATATTGCCCACCCAGGGAAAGTGACAAGTCCATGGCTGACGTCAGGACCTATTGAAAACTGAAATACCTGCATTTTGTTCAGGTCTGCTTTGCTTATTGAGAAAACTAAAGCTTAATGAATTTTCCCCATAAAGTCAGCCCAACATTTTATTATTACAGCTTATTCATATGATTAACCCTCTGCACTCTGTCAAAAAACCTAAATCTTAAGTAGCAAATACTTCCCATAAAGCAAAGAAAAAGTAATAAAATTAATTCTGGTTTTCGTCGACCCAAAGGGTTTTCAGTCTCAAGGACAGGATTAATTCAATTATTTTCAAAAACTCATTCAAGCCATTTTCAAGGACATTTCCGACAATTTTTGAGACTATTCCCAACTAGTTTCATGTAGCTTTCAGTCAACTTGGGATACATATTAGATGTAGAAAAAAAAGGACTCCGATCCTAAATCAAAAACAGATAAATCAGTACACTGCAAACAAGAATATTTATCTGTCATGTAAAATATCCGATAGAACACTGAAGATTTCTAAGAATGCCTCTTAAGTTTTAATTTCTGTTGCAGTGCATTTAACCCTTTACCCAACGAATCGCCCGCATCCGCCCGCGTAATATGCAAATTCAGCAGTTGAAAAAATTTTTTTTTTCAAACAATTTCAACAAAACCATATCATGTGACCCCTCGATGGAACGAGCTCGTTCCAACGAGGGGGCACATGATATGGTTTTGTTGAAATTTTCTGAAAAATTTAAATGATTGATATTTAAAACAATAAATTTTGATACCGTCTGCATTGGGTAAAGGGTTAATGATATGCAACAGAAAATAAAACTTTGAAGAAATCTTAAAAAATCAAGGACTTTCTCGGCTAATGCAAACATTTCAAGTACTTTCAAGGCCTTGAAAACACTTTTTTCAATTCAAGGACTCTCAGTTTTCAAGGACTACAATAAACCCCATAACAAGATTGAATTGGTTCCAATCCTAGCTGGATAATCAGTGTTGTTGATTTGAAAATAGGAGAACTGAAAACAACACTTCTAAAAATCGCAAGAAGCAGGATTGCAATCACTCTTTAATTTTTCAAGCAGTGATTTTTCGTCAGCTTTCCGTTTAGTATTTACCTTGCTGTAGTGTCTATTAGAAATTCATCAACATTCTAATTCATGACTTTATCTATACTATGCCAAGACAAACAAGAGGCCCCAGAGGGCCTGAAGGCGCTCACTTGACATGGTAGCCTAAATATCAACCCAGAGAATTGATTTCAACAAGTTGCATCTGCTCCTTTTAAGAAAATACCAAATATCCAAAGATTCTGAACAGTGGATCTAAAAAAAAAGATTTTTAAAATTTTTAAAGAATATTCCTCATATCGAACTAAGTTATAATTCGGGCTCCCACAGGGACTTGGCTTTAACAAACTTCAATCTCACCCCCTCGCCCCCCCCCCCCCCCCCCCCCCCAAGAATGCTGAACACAAAATATCAAAACATTCCTACTTCTGGATCTGAAGAAGATTTTTAAAGAAAATGCCTCATTTTGAACTAAGTTACAATTCGAGCTCCCACAGTGAGTCCAAATATGGACCTAGGGACATGGCTTGAACAAACTTGAATCTCACCCCCCTAAGGATGCTGCATACCAAATATCAAAACATTCCGACTGCTGGATCTGAAGAAGATTTTTAAAGAAAATTCCTCATTTTGAATTAAGTTATCATTCAGGCTCCCACAGTGAGCCCAAATATGGACCTCAGGATATGGCTTGAACAACCCTGAATCTCACCCCCCTAAGAATGGTGCATACCCAAAATATCTAAAGATTCTGCCTGCTGGATCTTGAGAAGAAGATTTTCAAAGAAATTTGCCTGAAATGCACTAAGTTCAAATTTGGGCTCCTATCTGAGCCCAAATATAAACCCAGGAAGCCGATTTGAACAAACTTGATTCAGATCCACCCCACAATGTTGCATACCAAATATCGAAAGATTCTGCCTGCTGGATCTGGAGAAGATTTTTTTTTTTAAGAAACTAAATTTGAATTCGTGCTTCTATAGTGAGCCCAAATATGACTCCAGGGGGCCGATTTGAACAAACTTGAATCAGATCCACCCCACAATGTTGCATACCAAATATAAAAAGATTCTGCATGCTGGATCTGGAGAAGATGATTTTTGAAGAAATTTGCCTGAAATGCACTGAGTTCGAAATCAGGCTCCTGTACTGAGCCCAAATATGAACCCAGGGGGCCGATTTGAACAAACTTGAATCAGATCCACCCTACAATGTTGCATACCAAATATCAAAAGATTCTGCCTGCTGGATCTGGAGATGATTTTTTTAATGTTTTTCCCATTGCCTACAGTGTTAAAAAGTGCTGACTCAGCACTTTTTCAAAGTCCTGAAAAAAGTACCTTGTGATTAAACCGATAGGGATTTTTTTTTAACCATTCTATTCTACTGGATAAAAGTAAGCTTTATAAAAAATAAGAATTCTCTGTGCCGTGTAGTTTTGGAGATATGGTAGTTTTAAGGTTTTTCTTATTTTTTGCTCTCAAGGTTCCCACAGGGCAATGAGAAAAAACTTTTTTGCATCAATCAACTACTTATGACCCATTATCATCTCATATCAAATTTGGTTCAAATCGACCTCACGGTTCTGAAAACAGAAATTTTAAGCGTGGCAAAAATTTTTGCCCCTCCCATAACGAAGGCAAATAATGCCCGACAAACTTCTCTTGAACAAACTTGATTCTAAACCTCAAAAGGACTCTGTATACCACATATCAAGTCTCTGCTACTGGTGGTTCATTAGAAGATTTTCAAAAAATTTGGCCATTTTTTCCACACCCCTCTGCTCAATGTGAGACGAAACCTAATTTGCACAAAAATCAAAATGCCCCTATATAACCACTACTTAAATGAAATTTAATTAAAATGTGGCCAGTGGTTTAGGAGAAAGAGGCTCAAACACCACCTTCACACAGGACGACAGACAACAGACGACAAACGACGGATGAAGAGTGATAAGAAAAGCTCACTCTGATTTTCAGTCAGGTGAGCTAAAAATAGGCTAATGAAAATTGTGTCTCCCTCGGCAACAGGAATAGCAGTGTCGGAGATGTTTAATTATGACAGCCTTTACTCAGATTTAGGGAAAGGAAATGAAAGTGTTAATGACACTGCAGCTTAACTTGTCTGTGTGTTGTGTTTGATGAAAAGGATAATGTTCAATGTTTATGAAAGGATTATGAAATAAGACAAGAACTGTGATAATTGGGAATATGTTAATTTCTGTTCCCTGTAGTGTATGCTATGTTTTTAATAAAAAATAATATGAGGTGTACACTGTACTGAAGAGCTGAGCGGTGGGTTAATATGACCTCACATTTAATGTATGTTGCCTCACAGTTAACGTATATCAACGAAAGTTACCAAGTCACAGTGAAATTATTCCAAAACAAGTCATCCTATCACTTTACATGGAAATCCCTTCATAAATATGGCCTGTAGACTGTGCTAAAGGATTTTGGGCTTCAGGCCTGTGTAGCCATGACGGTTGATCAATTGCAACTAAAAGGGAACGTCCTCATCTCGTCATTATACCAAGTCATTCTACTAAGTTACAATGAAATCCCTTCACAAATAAGACCTGTAGTGTGTACTGAACTTTTTCGGGTTTTGTCTTGGGAAGCCATCAAGGCTGAATGATCACGACCAAAAGGGGACGTTGTCATCTGGGTTTCATCGGGAGTGATCCTACAAAGTTACAATGAAATAAACCCCTTCATAAATATGACCTGTAGACTGTGCTCAAGGTTTTTGGGCTTCGAGGCCCTAAAGCCATCACAGTTGACCAATCATGACCAAAAGGTGATGTCATCATCTAGGCATTATATAGAGTCAGCCTAACAAGTTACAATGAAATCCTTCCATATATACGACCTATAGACTATGCTAAAGGTTTTTAGGTTTTGGACTCTGGCAGCCATCAAGGCTGAATGATCGCAACCAAAATGGGTCGTTCTCATCTGGACATTATTTGGAGTCATCCCACCAAGTTACAATGAAATCCCTTCATAAAACTGGCCTGTAGACTGTGCTAAAGGTTTTTGGGCTTTCGGGCCCCTGTAGCCGTCAGTTGCCCAATCACGTCCAAACAGGGACGTTCTCATTTTGACATTATATGAAGTCAACCTACCAGGTTACAATGAAATCCCTTCATAAATATGACCTGTAGACTGTGCTAAAGGTCTTAGGGCTTTGGACTCGGGCAGCCATCATGGTTAAATGATCACAACTAAAAGGGGACATTCTCATCTGGGCATCATCTGAAGTGATCCTACGAAGTTACAATGAAATCCCTTCATAAATATGACCTGTAGACTGTGCTCAAGGTTTTCGGGGCCCCTGTAGCCGTCACAGCTGACCTATCACGACCAAAAGGGGATGTCATCATCTAGGCATTATATGGAGTCAACCTAACAAGTTACAATGAAATCCTTCCATAAATATGACAGACTATGCTCAAGGTTTTTGGGCTCAGGCAACCATCAAGGCTGAATGATCGCGACCAAAAGGGGATGTTCAGCGGTTCTCATCTAGACATTATTTGGAGCCATCCTAGCAAGCTACAATGAAATCCTTACATAAATATGACCTGTAGACTGTGCTAAAGGTTTTCCGGCCTGTCAGAGTTGCCCAATCGTGTCCAAAAGGGGATGTTCTCGTCTAGACATTATATGAAGTCAACCTACAAAGTTACAATGAAATCTCTTCATAAATATGATCTAAAGGTTTTTGGGTTTCGGGCTCGGCCAGTCGTCACAGTTGACAGATCACGACCAAATGGGAAAGTTCTCGCCTAGACATCATACGGAGTCATCCTACCAAGTTACAATGAAATTCCTCCATACTAAATATGACTTGCAGACTGTGCTAAAAGTTTTTGGGGTTTGGGCTTGGGCAGCCATCATGGTTGACAGATCATGACCAAAAGGAGACACTTTCATCTAGGCATTATACAGCGGCATCCTACCAAATTACAATGAAATCTCTTCATAAATACGACCTGTAGACTGTGCTAATGGTTTTGGGCTCAGGCAGCCATACAGTTGACTGATCGCGACCAAAAGGGGATGTTCTCATCTTGACATGACCCCAAACCTGCATATGAAATTTTCTGATGATCAGACAAGAACTACAGGGTGTAGCCTGTGCAAAAGGAAAATGTGAACAGACTCACAGACTAACAGACTTCCGCACGCGTGATGGCAATAGCTTATCTTGACTTTGTCAAGTTAAGCTAAAAATACAAGAATCTTGAGATTTGTCTCTAAGCTTTCTGCAGGGCGTTTAAATTGCTGGACCCAAAAACCAGCCCAAAGCAGAGCATGCAATCTTTCACTTTAGAAAGCTAACCAACTTGTTTCCATAATAAGAAAGGTGTCAGCATGAATGTGCGCTTGGTTCGATCTGTTCAGCATTCTAATAAAAGACAGTGGTGTTCAAAGGTGTGAATTGTCTTTAAGAAAAAGTATTTATCGTATAGAAATAAAGCCAAATCAAACTTTTCCAGAAAACCCCCAATGAAAAGCTTGACAAGCTTTTGACAACAGCCTCATCGAATGTTAAATGCATAACATTATCAAATGGTGCGATTTGTTTGGTCAGTATGTGCACTACATAATGAGAGTTGTAAAACTTCATTAAATAGTAAATATCATTACGTAACGTTTTGTTTTCTGACCAATCTTATTTCTGCAACATTTACCCAAAACAAGAACACGCTGAAAAAGAATGGACTTGTGTAGATGTACTTCCACTGTCGGCATTAATTAAAATGAGACAAAAGTTTGCAGGTACCGGTACATGTGTACTGTTCACACCTCATTTGTGTTTTTAATCAGGGTAATGAAATCTCGAATCTTTGCCCGTTAATTTAATCTATTTTTTTTTTAAATTAGAGAAGTGCGAAAAACAGAGCTTCTTGTATCCAATTTAGAAGCACGAGTGCATTATCGCTCCTCAAATCGACAGCAATGGATAAAGAGGAAAATCTGCAGAATGAAATTTTGACATCAAGAACAGAGTTAAAATGAACACAAAATATCTTAGTATGACTCATCACTTCACCAAAAGGCAATACCTGTACTACAACAGCATTTCCAACAGTGGCTTGACTGTCCACTTGTCTGATTTTTGCATGGCAGTCTCTAAAATTAAGTGACATGATCTTCTTGTGGATGTCCTGAAACAGATTTTAAAAAAAAAATAAATACAACCTTGTGTGAATCTTGCATAAATAACACTCTTGCAACAGTCAGTTGACTGAACACCATTTCAGTATCCTCCTACCATCTTCAGCAATAGGGGAAAAGATGATACTGCTGACCCACTTGGGTGACCAGGCAACAAACCTCTTCTAGAACCTGATAGAAACAGGAAAATCAGTAAAACTGATGGATGCGCGACAGTCAACTTAGTTGACAAGCAGATTTGTAAACTTGTGGTTCCTGCTATGGGAAATCATTTGGCACGTCTTTGAAATGCAAGGAACGTGACTCTGGTAAAAAAAATATGTGGGCAACTTTTTTATATCATCTGCAAGAGTGGCTTGTCACAAGGATCCCTCATACCAAATTTCATTGAAATCAAAATTGTTCACTCACTGGAGATATCGCTGTGGGCGGATGGATGGATGGGCAGATGGATGGACAAAGTGGCTGTTTTATAGCAAGTGCAGGAGCAGCTTGTCACCAGGATCCCTCGTACCAATTTCATTGATTTCCATCCACTCACTGCCAAGACACAGATGCAGACGGAAAATTAAAACTTGATGTGGAGGCATCCATCAGGAAAGTAAATACACAAAATTATTTCAATGTTTCCACCCATAACTGAACTAGAGGTGTGACTGTCCCAGAGGAGCCTGCCCATCCCCCTTGCCATCATGATTATTCTAGGATGAAAAGGGGCATAACTCTAGCAAAAAGATAACTATAAACAAAAACTATAATCGTAGGTGCACAGGTTCCCATGGTAGTGAACATCCACATTAAGTTTCAAAGGAATCGACCCATAAACATCAGATGCAGATGGAAAATTAAAACTTGATGTGGAGGCATCCATCGGGAAAGTAAATATACAAAATTATTTCAATGTTTCCATCCATAACTGAACTAGAGGTGTGACTGTCCCAGAGGAGCCTGCCCATCCCCCTTGCCGTCATGATTATTTTAAGATGAAAAGGGGCATAACTCTAGCAAAAACATAACTATAAACAAAAACTATAATCGTAGGTGCACAGGTTCCCATGGTAGTGAACATCCACATCAAGTTTCAAAGGAATCGACCCATAAACATCAGAAAATATCGGGACAAAATTCATGCATTCTAAGATGAAAAGGGGCATAACTCTGGCAAAAAAAAATTTGAGCGAAAATATAACTGAAGGTGCACAGGTTCCTATGGTAGTGAACATCCATACTAAATTTCAAAGGAATCAACCCATAAATATCTGAGAAAATCTCCAGACAAAATTCTAGGCAACTGAGGCATTCTAAGATGAAAGGAGCATAACTCTGGCAAAAATCTGATCGAAACTATAGTCCCAGATGCACAGGATCCCGTGGCAGTAACAAGTGCACTGCCAGCGGTGGATCAATATCTTTGAAGAAATTGCGCTTGGCAATGATTGCACTTTTTCACAGCTGAGATTATCATAGAGAGATTAATTACAGTTCAATTTCTTCTATTTACTTGCACATTTTTGTGGATATTGGACACTGGATTCACTGGACAGTGGACATTAATCTTGTTGCCACTTTGAAAGATAAGGGTGGTGGGGGGGGGGGGGGGGGGGAGAGAGGAGCGGCTGACCAAAATTATTACTACCAGTGAAAACTTATTGAAAAGCCCTGAAATTGAAGAACATATATGTTTCTTCTACCTGATTCAATGAGGAAGGGGCATGGTACATGTACGAAGGACAGAGAGGCCAACTGATTGGCTTGGCAAGTAATTTAATGAATCACTCAATGCTGTGTGATGATGCACAATGAATCAAGTGCTTCATTAATTAACTTGCTAGTAATCTTTCAAGTTCAGGAGATGCCATCGCTGAACCTGTTAAGTCACTATGTGGTTGAATGTTGGGAAATCGGGTCAGTTTGTGACTATATTCAGTGTTCTGTGCACATACTGAATACTGTACCAAAACCGAGGTATTTATCCAAAAACTACCAATACCGAACCTGGAATTTCAATACTGCACAGGTCTGGTTGCCAATGGAAACAATTTTTGACGGAAATTGAAGTAAATCAATAGCTCCCATCTAGAGGTACCCCAAACAAGCATACCAAGTTTCAAACTGATCTGATCAAAAATGTGCCCTGTAAGGGTATATTGATGCCAGACTAAAGTTCAAAGGCTGTTGCCGAATATCGGTCGATTTGCACCATTGCCTATTTGCACCGTTCGATTTGCACCATCACAAAAGTCGATTTGCACCATCTCAAAAGTTGATTTGCACCATCGAAAAAGTCGATTTGCACCATCGAAAAAGTCGATATGCACCACAAAAAAAGTCGATTTGTACCATTAAAAAACGGATAATATATGTCATTTAAAATGAAGAAATATTTCTTCAGAAGTATCCATGATAAATTCATCTCGCCAAATGTCTCTATCTAAACATTTATTTAATCTCCAATTTAACATCTGTCTCTGTAAAAAGTATTATTATTAAATGTGACTGCTCACTGATTAATTGGATCGGGACTGTTTTTGCAGCAATCAGTTATCAGTCTAAGGACTTGATTCTTTCACCAACACCGTTCTGTTTAGTTTTACACTGTCAAAACAACACAGTACTTCAAAAACCTATGTTGGTGTCGGGGTATGGTGATTGTAATTTTAATTCACCCTTTAATGGCGGCTGCATATGAAAGACAAAAGTCCGCCCAAGGCCAGCAGATTTCTATAATACGTTTGACTTTTTCTGCAACTTCATCAGTTGAAGATGGACGAGCTCACTGAGAAGCCATGCTCAAGTTGTAATAAAGAGGTACGGCGGCGACAAGATGCCCTAGAGTGTGACTCTTGCAATAAATGGAGACACAGGATTTGTGGCACTGGTATGTCCAGAGATGAATATAGAAGGATGACGAAACAGCAGCGCGATGGTACCATAATAACATGGGTCTGCCCAGAATGAAAAAAGTCAAGTCAAGTATCAGATGAATCAGAAATGGAAATAGATTCAACATCGCAAGAGAAGTCATTCGATGTGATTCATCCCGGGGATGATCCCCTACCGGCGATAGAAAAGTCACTTGAGGAAGAACCCATTCCAGACACTATACTTAATGACCAGGTAACAACATACCAAATCGTCAAGTGAGGGTCAAAGAGGGGTGCTGACATTTTAGTAGATTCACAAGGGTACATGTACATGTTTAAACAAAAGACTAATGTAACAACCACATGGATTTGTAGCAGCAGGGCAAAAAAATGTTATGCTACCGTCAAACAGCCCAGCTCTAATGTTTTCGACCGTGGTCCAACACGTCATACGCATCCTGGTGACGCTGGTACAACTATCACATGCTCTGCGAGAGTCGTGGTCAAGAAGGCAGCAAGAGACGATATATTTATTTCTTTGGAAGTTTTGGTAGGTTGGACTACCGTCTCAGCAGACTGATGTGTCTAATGGCTAGGGACACACAGGCGTAACAGTTTATTACAGCTGATTCCTGAAAAATTAAATTTGGTAATGTTTTTTGTAGATATAGAATACAAATATCGTTATCAAATGTCATTTTTCATGCCGAGTACCCATGTTTATGAATGGTGCAAATCGACTCTACTATGGTACAAATCGACCGAACCAATGGTGCAAATTGACCGAACCAATGGTGCAAATCGACTTTTCCGATGGAGCAAATCGACTTTTCAGGTGTTGCAAATCAACTTTTTCGATGGTGCAAATCGACCACCCGATGGTGCAAACCGACCGTGGTGCAAATCAACCGTTCCCCCTGTTGCCAGCTAAAATATTTTTTGATGGAAATGGAAGAAAATCGATAGCACCCATCAAGGGGTCACAGGCAAGCATAACAGGTTTCAATGCAATCCGACTATAAAAGTATCCTGCAGGGTGTGCCAAAGGGAAATATTGATGCCTGACTAAACTAAGTTCAAAGGTCGCAGTGGCAACATTTTTTGACGGAAATGGAAAAAAATTGATAGCTCATCTAGAGGTCACCCCAAACAAGCATACAAAGTTTCAAAGTGATCTGATCATAAATATGACCTGTGTGGTGTGTCAAAGGAAATTGTGGATGTATGTATGTACGGACGGATGTACGCCGACGGATGAGAAGTGAAGTTGAGCTAAAAATTGACAGCTCAAATCTAGACATCACACCCAAGCTACATTTCTAAAAAGATGGGGTGAGGGATGTGGCCTAGTGTTGAAATGATTAATGTCATTTGGATTTTTACTAATCGACTAAACGCCGGGTAGTAGTTGACGACGATTAATCGATTAATCAGTTATGCTAAACTGAGCAATAAATTGTACAAAACTGGTTTTAACTGAATTCATTGGCTGGAGTGGCTTCCAAATTACGATACAATTAAAGGGGTCTAACTGCGCGACATTACATAAGCTGATGTCTCCATGTCCTTGCGACCGATGTCTCCATGTCCTTGCGACCGATGTCTCCATGTCCTTGCAACCACACAACCAGTGCCGCAAAAATAAATTTGTCTGATAATAAATCTTTGGTTTTCCAATATTCAGTTCTGTCAAATATTTTTAAGCAAAATTGAACTTTTCCCCAAAAATTCCCTTGTATATTGTCAACTAATAAGAAATTTCTGCACTTTGTTATTGTGCAAAAAAAACTTTGAAAGCAGAAAACAGGTCACTGAAGAAGTGTACACTGATGACGTGATTGTTCCATGACCTGCATTACTTAATCAACCCCCAATGAAAAGCTAGACAAACTGTAAACAACAGCCTCATTGGATATTAAATACATCACATGATCAAACAGTGTGATTTGTTTAGTCAGTATGTGCACTACATAATGTGAGTTGAAAAGATTATATGACGTTTTGTTTACCCAAAACAAGAACATGTTGAACAAGAGCGCACGTATCGCTGAAGCAATACAATGTCCCCTACCGGACTAATGAGCATTAATAATTATACAAATGTTATAACCTAAATGTGATCAGCATGAATTCAGTTGAAGCATTTCCAAAAAAAAGTCCAGAAAACTGATATTTTGGCGCTTTTCCATATTTCCAAGGGGCATAACTCACACAAGAATAATGCATTCAGCATGAAACTCAAACTTGATCTGTAAGTCATCGTTCTATAGTAGGTTACAAAGAATGAATTCATTCGGTTGAAGCATTTCCAAAAAAAGTCCGGAAAACTAAAGTATGACTGACAGACTGACTGACTGATGGATGGACAGAGTACAAATGAAACTTGATCTGTAAGTCATCGTTCTATAGTTGGTTACCAAAAATGAAATCATTCCGTTGAAGCGTTTCCAAAAAAAATCCGGAAAACTAAAGTATGACTGACAGACTGACTGACAGACTGACGGATGGATGGACAGAGTGTAAATGAAATTTGATCTGTAAGTCATCGTTCTATAGTAGTTTACCAAAAATGAAATCATTCCGTTGAAGCGTTTCCAAAACACTCCGGACAACTGATATTTTGGTGCTTTTTCCCATATTTCCAAGGGCCGTAACTCACACAAGAATAATGCAATCAGCATGAAACTCAAACTTGATCTGTAAGTCATCGTTCTATAGTAGTTTCCCAAAAATGAAATCATTCCGTTGAAGCGTTTCCAAAAAAACTCCGGAAAACTAAAGTGAGACTGACAGACTGATGGATGGACGGAGTGCAAACCTATAGTCCCCTTCGGCGATGCCGGTAGGGGACTAAAAAGCATGAACATCTGTGAGAGCTTTTGTTTCCAATGCAGAAGCGCGCATTAGCACAACTAAAACAAAAAGTACTGAATTAAATTTAATAAAACTGAATTAAATTTCTTAAAGTTTAACGAAGTGGAAACTTCAAGGCTTTGGAGAATACACTCAGGCGACTTATCGAAGAGTGTTTCACTAATCGGTTGAAGATTTGTTTAGTACTAATCGCGTTGGCGTCGACTAGTTGAAAAATCGTTTCAACACTAATGTGGCCTGTGAGGTATGCTAATGGAGTTGTTGACAATATATATCCAATTGAAAGATGGCTGCTGGCGGCCATGTTTTTCAACAAAATTCAGAAATATTCCAGTGAAATATTCTGGACATCACACCAAAGCTACATATGAAATTTGAAAAATGTTTGGGTGAGATGCAACCTGTAGGGTGTGCTAATGGAATTGCTGACAATCTATATGGCAAATCTAAGATGGCCACTGGCAGCCATGTTTTTTAACGAAATTTGGAAAGATTTGATAGCTCCCATCTAGAAACTGGTTCCAATTTTATTTGGTGAAACTTCAACATAACAGCATTGTGTGTGCACAAAGTAAGAGCAATCCATGCATTTTTAAATGTAAACTGCAGGGCTGGCTAAAGGAAGGTTGATACACAAATGCAGTAAGTTTAAACAGCAACTTTTTCCACAGAAATGAATGCAAATCAAAAGCTCTTATCTAGAGCTCTAGTCTCGCCTAATGAGCACATCAAGTTCAAAAACAATCCTATGATAAATGTATCCTGTAGGCCATGTCAAAGAAGAATATTGATGCACAAATGAAATAAATTCAAAGGTTGTTGCTAACAGCAATAGTTTCTCATGGAAATGAAAAGAAAATTGATAGCGCCTATCTTGGTCACCCTGAATAAGCATACCAGATTTCAAAACAATCTGATAATGAATGCGCCCTCTGAGGCATGCCAAAGGAGGAAGTTAATGCACAATGCATAAGTTTGACGGTCAGAGCTGGTGGGAATGTATTTTTTTTTTTTTTCTATGGAAATTAATAAAATACGCCCTGTAGAGAGTGCAAAAGGGATAAGTTGCTGCACAAATGCATTAAGTTCAAAGCCTGGAGCAAACGACCATAATTTTTCATTTAAATTAAAGAAAATCAATATCTTCCATCTGGAGGTCACCCTGAACATGCATACCAAGTTTCAAAGCGATCCGATCATAAATGTGCCCTAAAGGACATGCCAAAGGAATAGACTGATGCCTGACTAATCAAAAGGCATTGCCAGCAGAAACATATTTTGTCAGAAAAGGGAGAAAATCGATAGCTCCCATCTGGTGATCATCCCGAGTAAGCATACATAGGTTTCACAAAGATCTTATCATAAGTGTCCAATGACGTGTGCCAAAGGAAACTGCGTACATATGTACATGGACGAGAACTGACAGAAACAGGTCAGCTTGACTTCGTCAAGTTGAGCTAAAAATATATTAATTCTCTGTGCCTACTCTGCATTTTCGAATAACTTCCATCATAATATGACCACAGAAACACAAAGAAAGGCACGACAATAAAACATGAAAGTGTCAATGACACTGTAGGTCAACTTGTGTAAGACATGTACATGTATAGTATGTGACACAGCAATGACACACATCTAGGTAATGACTTTCATATAGAAGTTCTGAACAAAAAACTAATTTTGGTACAAAATGGCCACCAGCAGCCATCTTGAATTTCAGACTGCACCCCAAAACGCTCGTTCTCGTCCCAAGGTGATAACAAAGGTACCTAAGAAGTTTCGTGAAGATCGATTCATAAATACAGCCCCTAGCCCGAGCCGTATTGATGTTTACTTGCTGTGTATAAGCAGAGCTGTGAGGGTATCTGTGTTATCAGATTTGCCGATATCCGATATTTTCAAGATGTCATATCGACCGATATCCTATCCGATGCCGATATTTCCACAAAAGATTTATGGACTACAGTATAGCGAGACAAGTCGCCGTTAAAATCGGGACAATACGCCATAATTTTCAGTGCTATTCATCCCATGGGGCACATAACATCGGAAATTATATTACAACAGAGTGGGGGGCGCAGTGGCTCAGTAGGTAGAGGTGCAGGCTGCAAGCCGAGAGGTCCTCGGTTCGAATCCCACCTGCGGCAACCACTTTATGTCCTTGGGCAAGACACTTCACCCCCATTGCCCATGTGGGGGCACGGTGACGTTGTGTACTAAGGCTTAGTGCACGTCGATGGTGCACTGTCTTCAACCAATGCTAACCCTGCTTGTGTGGAGTTAGTATATTGGGGAGCTGACAGTTGCTCGCCGTTGCTTGGTGGTTCTCTCCGGGTACTCAGGCTTCCTTCACCCGTAAAACTGTCGAGGTCATGATTAGCCAATGTGCAGAAATATGTGACCTTAAACACCAATAAATAAATAAATAAATAAATAATTACAACAGAGTATTATAATATACCTCCTGTATGTGGTGTGGGCGAGCTAAAAGCTATTCTTTTGGTTACAGTCAGTGGTTGAGTGCGTGAGGTGGTGATTAGCTTGTTATTGTGTGAATGGCAAGGCATTATTAAATTCATGTCATCGTACAGTACATGTCAGGGGGGTGATCCAGCGATCGCCCATCACTGGGATGAAGTTTTCATTTTCCCCTCAAAAAACCTGTGGAAACCTGGAATGACCCGGGAACAAGATCCCGGCGTCGACCCTGCATCCTGGTGCATAAAAGATTAGTCCGATTAATCAACAGGTCCAGATAATTGCTGTAGGTGAGAACTGTCGGCTTCCGAATAAAACCAAACGTTGCCACTGCGTTCCGTATCGCGACTATTTGTGAAGAATTTGACACAAAATGTCTATCACATGTGGAATTTTTGCTTGTCGCGTTTTGAGCCATTTCTCTTCGTCAAGAAACAACAAGAACAAGCATCGAACAGCTGTGGCCTGTGAAAAATTTATACATTTTGAAGACGTGAATGGATTTCCCGCAACCACACAGGAGTGGGAATCTACATCCAGTATTTTGTAAAGGACGTATGTGTGGTAGTAGAAGGCAGGAGACAGGCAGGGTTGGAAAGAAAGAACGCTCTCCACAGAATGCCGAACCGACAAGTGTATCGAAAATGTTGCGAGCAAATTCGGAACGCTCCACTATTTATAATGGAAGTTTCAATTTCAAGACACACATGTAGTTGGTGTTATGTAATAAAAATATGCATTTGTGTGAAAGCTGAACAAAAAATTATTCACGAGACTTTTGAACCCACAGGCCCAAACGCCGTTGTCGCCCATTTGCAAACGCTGTGGGAAATGCAAATAAACCATATTTCTGATAATACTGTAGGTTTCAGAAATCTGCTTTTGAGCGATTTTGTGGGCCGGTCGAGTCTCATCAGCATTAAAAAAAGCTTTAAGAGATTTTTAAAAAGCGATATTATTCAACCTCCATGTGATCAGAATGAAAATACTCAGACTGAGGCAGTATAGGCAGCAATCTCACATGCAATTGAAATCGGAAATAAAAATAAAAAATATCGTGACTGACACAATGTTGACATTTGACGATGTGTGAATCCGAAAAGTTCCAATTTATCAAAAGTTCGGTGACATTAAAGTTAACTTTATGTGGAAACACAAGAACAAGGGTTAATCCATAACCGTAATTCCAAAGAAAACACAAAGTAGGCTACATGTACTTGAAGAAATTGAAATTACCCCCCCTCCCCCCACCCACCTTTTCAAATGGACAAAAGTAAAAATTTTGAAACAAATGTGTGCGGAGATCTAAATGGATGTGAGCAGGTCAACACTTGCACAAGAATAGACCTGGTCTGTGTGTGTAAATCTTCAGTGCATCAAACTGAGAATGAAAAGTATTAAACCTACAGTCTTAACTCCACCTGTCTTTTATTTTACGGAAATATAGCCTGTGGTATCTTGCGTTTGTGGCTGTAAAATTGACGAGCACTTTTACTCAGAAATCCCTGGTAGCTAAGAGAAGCAGAGTATCTCAATTTATTTATTTATTTATTGGTGTTTAAGGTCACATACTTATGCACCATGGCTAATCGTGAAGAGTATCTCAAGGTCCATCAATGAATGTCATGAAGGATTCAGAGGATAACTCTCCCCCCCCCCCCCCTCCCAACAAAACATCCTCCAATACAGTTTGGTGCAGCCATACAGTCCCGAGTTTCAGTTGAAAGTGAAAATGAAATCATATAGGCTTAATTTTTTTTTTTAAATTCAGAAAGTGATGGCCCGATCCCTAGGCAGATTCAATTATTTTTAAAAAATGATTTCCTGAAAAACATATCTGTAGACTCTTAAATGGAACGAGCTCGGTCCACCTAGAGCTCACGACCTGAACTATAATAAAGCTGATGCAAAAAAAAAAAAGTAGTTGGACTTGGTTGGGCTTATTACAGATCTATCTGTTTAACCTACCATTGAATGCAGCCAAGGGTTAACTAATAATTAAATAATTAAATAATTAAAACTGCTTCCATTTTCAAAAGTGGGGGTTGGGTAAAAAAAAAATTGTATCTGAATTGCCCCCCCCCCCCCATTTGGGTGTCGATAGAAATATTACTGTTAATTGGTAAAATTATTATAAACAAGAGGCCTCAAGGGGCCTTAATCGATCACCGGCCAAAGTGGTTCGAAGAAGTATTTGGGTGTGACGGCACCTTCAGTTAGATATGGTTCATCAACACTAAATAGGAATGAAGTCATGAGAGACAAATTTTATGGAACTAGGGCCATGGCTTGAACAAACTTGAATCTCACCCCCCTAATGATGCTGCATACCAAATATCAAAAGCATTCATCTGCTAGATCTGAAGAAGATTTTTAAAGAAAATTCCTCATTTTGAACTAAGTTACAATTCAAGTTCCCACAGTGAGCCCAAATATGGACCTAGGGACATGGCTTGAACAAACTTGAATCTCACCCCCCCTAAAGATGCTGCATACCAACTATCAAAACATTTCGACTGCTGGATCTGAAGAAGAAGATTTTTAAAGAAAATTCCTCATTTTGAACTAAGTTATAATTCGGGCTACCACAGTGAGCCCAAATATGAACTAAGGGACTTGGCTAGAACAAACTTGAATCTAACCACACCCCCTCCCCCTAAGCATGCTGCATACCCAATATCAATAGATTCTGCCTGCTGGATCTTGAGAAAAAGATTTTTAAAGAAATTTGCCTGAAATGCACTAAGTTCAAATTGGGCTCCTTTTCTGAGCCCAAATATAAAGCCAGGGGGCCAATTTGAACAAATTTGAATCAGATCCACCCCACAATGTTGCATACCAAATATCAAAAGATTCTGCCTGCTGGATTTGGAGAAGAAGATTTTTTAAGAAATTTGCCTGAAATGCACTAAGTTTGAATTCGAGCTTCTATGGAGAGCCCAAATATGAATCTAGGGGGCCGATTTGAACAAACTTGAATCAGATAAATCCTGCAATGTTGCATACCAAATATCAAAAGATTGTGCCTGCTGGATCTTGAGAAGAAGATTTTTTAAGAAATTTGCCTGAAATGCACTAAGTTCAAATTGGGCTCCTTTTCTGAGCCCAAATATGAAGTCAGGGGGCCAATTTGAACAAACTTGAATCAGATCCACCCCACAATGTTGCATACCAAATATCAAAAGATTCTGCCTGCTGGATCTGGAGAAGATTTTTTAAGAAATTTGCCTGAAATGCACTAAGTTCGAATTCAAGCTTTTATAGTGAGCCCAAATATAAACCCAGGGAGCCGATTTGAACAAACTTGAATCAGATCCACCCCACAATGTTGCATACCCAATATCAAAAGATTCTGCCTGCTGGATCTTGAGAAGAAGATTTTCAAAGAAATTTGCCTGAAATGCACTAAGTTCAAATTTTGGCTCCTATACTGACCCCAAATATAAACCCAAGGGGCCGATTTGAACAAACTTGAATCAGATCCACCCCACAATGTTGCACACCAAATATCAAAAGATTCTGCCTGCTGGATCTGGAGAAGAAGATTTTCAAAGAAATTTGCCTGAAATGCAGTAAGTTCAAATTTGGGCTCCTATACTGAGCCCAAATATAAACCCAGGGGGCCGATTTGAACAAACTTGAATCACATCCACCCCACAATGTTGCATACCAAATATCAAAACATTCTGCCTGCTGGATCTGGAGAAGAAGATTTTTTATGAAATTTGCCTGAAATGCACTAAGTTCGAAATCGGGCTCCTATACTGAGCCCAAATATGAACCCAGGGGGCCGCTTTGAACAAACTTGAATCAGATCCACCCTCCAATGTTGCATACCAAATAGCAAAAGATTCTGCCTGCTGGATCTGGAGAAGAAGATTTTTTAATGTTTTTCCCATTGCCTACAGTGTTAAAAAGTGCTGACTCAGCACTTTTTCAAAGTCCCGAAACTGTACCCTATGATAAAACCGATGGCAATTTTTTTTTTACCAATTCTTTCTGTTGGTCCTAAGGAGGCTTCACACCAAATAAAAATTCTCGGTGCCGTGCAGTTTTGGAGATATGGGCGTTTTAATTTTTTTCTATTTTTAGCTCCTGTGGTTCCCATGGGGCTACAGGAAAAAAAAAATCAGCATAAATTAGGTACTTATGACCCAATAAGTCCTCACAAAAAATTTGGTTCAAATCAGCCTCTCGGTTTGGAAAATAGAAATTTTGCCCCTCCCATAACGACGCCAAGTATAGCCCCACAAACTTCTCTTGAACAAATCTGAGTCTACACCTCAAAAGGAAGCTGCACACCAAATATCAAGTCTCTGCTACTGCTGGTTCATGAGAAGATTTTTTAAGATTTCAGCACACTTTTTGGGTGTGGCCCTACCCACGGGTGAGGCAACTTGATTTGAACAAAATCAAATTGCGATGTCATAACAAACTATTATCTCACATATCAATTAAATTGGTTCAGTGGTTTGGGAGGAGAAGACGCAAACACCATGTTCACGGACGACGGACGCAGGGCGACGGACGGTGAGTGATCACTATAGCTCTCCTGACTGAAGGTCAGGTGAGCTAAAAACCCATGAATACCTGCACACAAACGTCAAAATAAGTCTAAAAATCTATTCATAGGGTTAAAAAAATTTTAAAAATGCACTGGAAAGATATCAATGTTATAATAACCACCACTGCAATATGCAGTGAGGTCAACATCACTTGAAAATGTTTTTTTTTTATTACAACCTGTACATAAAAGTAATAAGCTGTAAGCCTAAGTCCAAAAGCTGTACATAAAAGTCGAAAATTGAAGTAATTCAGTAGGAAAAGGGTTAAATAATACAAACATAGCCCTAAGATGCATGTATACATACAATAGAAAGCATGGACATATGCTGCAAGGTAAATCACCACTTGGAAGAAAGGAAAAAAAAAACATCAAAACCTGCACGCAAACATCAAAATAAGTCTAAAATTTGATTCAAAGGGTTAAAATGAAGACAAAATACCCTGGAAAAGAGTTAAATGTTATAGTGAACCACCATAGCAATATGCAGAAACTCTACACTTGGAAGAAAGGAAAAAAAAAACCCATGAAAACCTGCACGCAAACGTCAAAATAAGTCTAAAAATCTATTCAAGGGGTTCAAAATTTTTTAAAAATGCACTGGAAAGATATCAATGTTATAATAACCACCACTGCAATATGCAGTGAGGTCAACCTCACTTGAAATTGTTTTTTTATATCACAACCTGTACATAAAAGTAAGAAGCTGTAAGCCTAAGTCCGAAAGCTGTACATAAAAGTCCAAAATTGAAGTAATTCAGCAGGAAAAGGGTTAAATAATACCAACACAGCCCTAAGATGCATGTTTACATACAATAGAAAGCATGGACATATGCTGCAAGGTAAATCTCCACTTGAAAGAAAGGGAAAAAAAAACATCAAAACCTGCACGCAAACATCAAAATAAGTCTAAAATTTGATTCAAAGGGTTAAAATTATGACAAAATACCCTGGAAAAGAGTTAAATGTTATAGTGAACCACTACAGCAATATGCTGAAACTAAAAAAAAATTTGAAAAGCCAAAAAATCAAAACCTGTACACAAAAGTTCAAAATATTTGAGTGGACGCAGACGCCGACATGAGGGCTATGCCATAGGCTCACACAACTAACGTTGGTGAGCCAAAAACATTGTTATTCTTTGTGGCCAATTGATGCGGACAGTTTAGTTTGAATTTTACTTCAAAACAGAACCGCTTGACAATAAGACTCTGGCAGCCAAAAACGTTTGAAATGAAGAGCGAAAGATGAACTTATACCAGAACTGTGAAAACCCGTTTAATCAGAACCACGGAATACATACAACTCGTTTATGATGGTTGGGGTGGTGTCATTTTTTCCCCCAAGAACCATAGGCATATGAGGCCGGAACGACTACAGCCCTCCGTTGCCAGATAATTGAAGATGGGCAGGCGGGCAATGCACAGTGATGACCAATAGTTTAGAAACACCTACTGTAATAGCATTTACTTTAACAGCACCGTTTCATGCCCGACTTCCCACGTGAAAAATTAACACATTCAATTTCGAAGGTAAATGCTAAATAGTGGGCATTTGCCATGGAGTTTTTCATGATTTTGGGAACGTGTAAAAATTATAGTTGTGACTAAAAATGTTTGAAATAGACATTCAACGCCATTAGTGTCACAAAAAAAAATATCAGATCGGAAAATCATCGTCCATCTGCCGATACCGATATCAAACAGATATTTGTGATATCGGTAGGGTCCGATATATCGGAACAGCTCTATGTATAGGTAGCTAAGTTCATCTAATTTGCATAATTTCTGCAAGAGAAAAAACCTGTATTATATGTGATGCATTCCATTTTACTAAACATTCATACAAAAATTTATTCAAATCAGAACTTTCATACAGAAGTTTTGTACAAAAAACTGATTGCACTAATTTTGGTACAAAATGGCTGCCAGCGGCCATCTTGAATATCAGTCTTCACCCCAAAACACTTGTTCTCGTCCCACGGTGATAACAACGGTACCCAAGAAGTTTCGTAAAGATCGGTTCATAAATACAGCCTCCAGCCCGAGCCGTATTGAATTGTTAATGGATGGACGACAGGCCATGACAAAACCTTAAATCTGACTATGTCAAAGTTGAGCTAATAACAGGATAAGACTTATTTCTGGTTTTAATGTGCCCAAATTAGGGCAAGATGGGAGTGCCCAAAATAAATGAATTTAAAAACCTGCGCAGCCTGTAAGGTGTGCTAAAAGAATTGTTGGACAATTTATATCCAAATCCAAGATGGCTGCTGGCTGCAATGTTTTTCAACAAAATTCAGAAAAATTTCGACAGCTCCTTTCTGGACATCCTACGAAAGCTTTCTATGATATCTGAAAAAGATCAGGGGAGAGAAGCAGCTGTAGGGTGTTCTAATGGAGTTGTTGACAATTTATATACCAAATCTAAGATGGCCATTGGCAGCCATGTTGTTCAATAAAATTCAGAAGAATTTGATAGCTCCCAGCTAGATATTGCCCCAAAGCCATTTATGAAATTTGTAACTGATCTGGTGAGAGCAGCGTCATGTAGAGTGTGGTAAAGGAATTGTGGACGGACGGATGTACAGATGGACGGATCACAATCCCAATAACTCATACTTGACATTGTCAAGTTGATCTGGAAACTGTCGCAGATCAAATTTCATTTACAAATTTATATTAAATCCTCCAAATTGAAGGGGTAATAACCCCGTAAAAATGATCACAGATGGAACATTGCGAAATATGCGCATGTTCACTCATTAGAGGCCACATTTAAGAAGTTTCATCAAAATCGGTTCAATTTATTCAATTTATTTATTTAAGGGTGTTCAAACAACAGAGGTTATTTACCACAGCAAACAAGTACTGCTTCACTTCTCTGGGTTCCCACGGGGAAATCGATTTAATAATGTAGGAGTTGCACACACCAGAATCTCATTTGATGATCCATGATAAATCTTTAGTTCAGCGAAGATAATTTAGTTAAAATTGTCACAGATGAAAAATTTCAGAATATGTGCATGTTCACTTGCTGGTCAAAAGGTTCGAGAAGTTTGATCAAAATCAGTTATTTATTTATTTATTGGTGTTGTCACATATTTCTGCACAATGGATAATCATGGCCACAACATGGAGATAAAGTCAAGTTCAGCCAATCATTTATACCCCACGATGCAGGGCTCAAAATAATTTTTTTTTCAAAGCGTAGCAAAATGCTACACAATTTTGAAAATTTCATAGCATCTTTCTAGTACCAAGTTGTGAGTACCTTTGTAGATAGACGACTATACTCATGTACTTGTAGAACCAGTATTTTCTATTTCTTGTTCAATTAGTCGATCTGACACTGCACCTCCACATATTCTATATACATTCATAACTCAGAAAAAAACGAAGTTCGAAGTGTGACGTCCCCCACCCCCACCCCAAATCGGGGCTGAAAACATCATGTAACCTAAAAAAGCACAAATCACACAAACCTCATTCTTCCCCATGTTGAAGTCCCCCATATTTCAACATTTAAGCAACAAGTTATTACGCCTACATCAGTCAGGGTTCTGAACATCTCCCTCCCCCAACACTCCCTAAATGAAAGTGTCAATGACACTGTAGCTCAACTTGTTTAAGACATATATATGTATAGTGTGTGACACAGCAATGACAAACATCTAGGTAATGACCTTATAACAAAGGCACATGTAAAGTATTTTAACGGTCTGTACATAAAAGCTGACTGTAGCCTGTAATAAATATACAGGTAAAGTATTGTAAAGGTAGGGTGACAGTTGGATGCTAAACCAGAAAAGAAATCTTTGAGTGGGTCTGACTGAACCCAAAAATATAGCACAGTGATAAGGACACCCACAAACACTTGTTCCTGTCACAAGGTGATAACAAAGGTACCCCAAGTAGTTTCGTGAAGATCAGTTCATAAATACAGACTCTAGCCCGAGCCATATTGACATGTGCACTTACTGTGTATAAGTAGCACTGAATAAAAGTTCATTTAATTTGCATAATTTCTGCAAGAGAAAAAAACCTGTATTATATGTGATGTATTCCATGTTACTAAACATTCCTACTAAAATTTATTCGCCAAAGTTGAGCTAAAAACGAAGAAACTGAAATAAAACTAAAATAGGTTGACAGAATTCGATGAGGGTCAATACAAAACCATGGAACAAAATTAGGTATATAAATTAAATAAATTAAAACAGGAAAGTTTACCTATGATTTGGATGGGACCTGTATTTCACACCCATCATGCCATCGGCAGTGAAATGAAAACAGGTGAAATATAGTAGCTTTCTACTTGCCAATTTGTAAACGAGACATTGTTTGGTGTTTTGATTGCTAAGAGTTTTTTTTTTTTTATGGGGGGAGATGGTTTTCAATGAACTGCTGTGCTTTTAATGAGGTACTGGTAAGTATATTGTCTTTATTAAAATCTTGACTCGTCTCTTTTTTGTGGACGGAAAGTGTAACTGCCGATGTCAGTTGGCCATGTGCAATTTCTGTCAATAATACTCAAACCATGCCCACAATAGTAATCATCTCATCTCATTTTAACATGTGTCTGACCAACATTAAATATGAATTATTCTTCTATTCTTTCCCTGCTAACTGTTCAGTTCAGCTCGTGGTGGTTGTTCTTTTAGAAAAAAGTACAGGGAATCATCTTCATTTATTTAGTCTTTGATGCTTTCACTGCCAAACGAAACTAGACGTCATTTGAAACTCCACTTCGTATTGCTCTGACATGACCTCTGTGCGTGTAAGTTCATTACCTCCCTTGATGTGCATTGCTCTGTTTTGCCAAATTTCCATAGCTTGTTGCGACCAGTACAGGTCCGTATAAAAAATGAAAACACAGCGTGGTTTTCTTTTCTTTTTAAAACATGTTGATTTAATCAAAATCAAAGTTGTCTAATAGAAGTTTTGTGACTCAATAATGCATGTGATAAAAAAATGAGTGGATTTTGCCTTTTAAAATGTGACAGCGTCACCAAATTCCACCGTAAATTCCAGAGTTTGTGTATCGTGATGAGAGATAATTAGCGTTGCTAAAATCGTGTTTTGCATCGCGAAATGTAATGCGATACCGGTTATTTTGAGCCCTGCCACAGTGCCTATTTTAGAGGACTTGCACCCCAAGCATCAGTGACTGGGTCCTATTTTACCAGTGAAACAGAGCTTGTTTACCACAGTAAACAAGGGCAATGGAAAGCGTGGTCCACTGCCCCAAAAACCCGCAGGCATGATCAAAGTAGCCCTAAATGTATTGTGGGACATAAAAAAAATTTCTGAGTCAAAAGAGTAAAAAGGGGTGATAACTCTGGGATAAATTGACGGAATCTGTTCCTTGTGCATATCTGTTGCCCCAGCAGGTCTATAATCATGAAGACCATATCTGGATGGACAGACCAAGCTGAAAGGTGATTGCCACGTCAACCTCAGACGTATAAAACTATATTTCATCAGACTATGACCAATGTCAGTAGTTATGGATTTATGAAGATAAAACTAGCCTGTTGTCCCATCACTGGTGGCTGCTCTTCTCCAGGCTTCTCAATCCCACCATGCACAAAACAAGAATTATGGCTGTAAAATCTACAAAGAAAAATGCAGTGAGATTTATTATCCAATCAACATACTCTTTCCTGATGGTGACAAAATTCCAATATCTGTCATATCAGTTGCTTCCTGAACATTAAATATCAAGATAATTTTCAGTGTACTGTCCCTTTTTTTTAAACTCTTAATTTTATGGTATGGGTTTGTAGCAGTGCTGAAAAGGTTCATTCATTTTCATAACAGGCAAATTCTGTGAATTCATGTCTCCCGCTGTGCAGCAGTTTCAAGGGGAATTAATGCATCCAGTGGAATATAGTTGAGTTGCAAGTGGAAGTTATTTAGAACTGACCGAACAGACCCAATTTCGGAACAAAATGGCCACTGGTGGCCATCTTGAATTTTGGACCAAAACTCAAAACACATATTCTGGTCTCACAATGATAAAGACACCCAAGAAGTTTCGTGAAGATCACTTCATAAATACGGCTTTTAGTCTGAGGTGCGTCGACCCACGGCGCACACGGACATGCTGACTGACAGGAGTTTCGGTACAAAATTTCCCACATTCGAACTTGACCTAGGTATTGATAAAAGTAATCCATATATGAAATTTCATCGAAATCGGTTGATTTTAAGGAAAGTTAGAGTCTCGAAACCATCAGCCAATCAAATTTCAGCAACCCAATTAAATATGCGCGGAAAATGCCCATGTTCAAACTTGGATCCACAATTGCTGAAAGTGATCTACTACCCAAATTTCATCGAAAAAAAACACGGAAGGATGGAGGGATGGAAGGACACCCCAAATTTAATATCTCCCGTTATTTTCAAAAAGCGGGAGACAAAAAACTGTGGGATATAACTGGTTATCCACAGTTGCTCAAGACGTTATAGCCTGTATTTGAAAAAAGGTTTGCACATGGAATTCTTTTAAAATTACCAATATATCATAATGGTTCTGTGGGGATGGTACAATTCACCTGATACAGCAATGTATCGCAATATAATTATCAGAGATTTTTGTGCTGGTACACTTTTTCAAAAACTATGATATCACCTTAGATCAGTCGCAGCACACCTTTGAGCCATGAGCAATAAATGTGCCAAGTGTGAATAAAATCTGTAATTCATACAAAGTTATATAGAATGAACAAGGGCTGAAAACAATATCAAAGTTTTGCTGTTGTGATCTTGACCTTGATGATATGACCTTAGATCAAAGTCGCGACACACCTAAGAGTCATGTGCAATAACTGTACCAAGTATGAATAAGATCTTTCAATCATTATGAATCATACCAAGTTATATGGTCAGATCAAGGGCCGTATAACAATATCAAAGTTTTGCTGTCTTTGACCTTAAATCAAAGTTATGACACACCTTTGAGCCATGAGCAATATATGTACCAAGTATGAGTAAAATCTGTCAATCATATCAAATTTTACAGGGTCCAAACAAAAGTGAAAGGTCAAAGTTTTTCTGTCGCCTTAACATAGGGCCTGAAACTGTGACCTGGAGGGGCACACACCAAATAACTCACAACACACTGTCTTGATATAAATACACATTGTTATGAGGTTTCATCCAAAAATACTCGGCTTTTTAAGAACTTATGGCCTGGACAAACAAAATGTTGACGAAACACAACAAAACAAGAGCGCATGTATCGCTGAAGCAATACAATGTCCCCTACCGGACTAATGAGCATTAATAATTATACAAATGTTATAACCTAGATGTGATCAGCATGAATTCCGTTGAAGCGTTTCCAAAAAAAGTCCGGAAAACTGATATTTTGGCACTCTTCCATATTTCCAAGGGCCATAACTCACAAAAGAATAATGCAATCAGCATGAAACTCAAACTTGATCTGTAAGTCATCGTTCTACAGTAGGTCACAAAGAATGAAATCATTCGGTTGAAGCATTTCCAAAAAAAGTCCGGAAAACTAAAGTATGACTGACAGACTGACTGACAGACTGACGGATGAACAGAGCAGGGACCAGCCTAGGGGGGAATTTTAGGGAGACTTCAAGTCTCCCTCCAGAAAAAATAGGGAGACTGCAGAGTCATGTAGGGAGACTTCATAGGCAAGTGGGGAAAATTAAGAATATTCATGTACCACCCCCGCCGCCCCTTCATATTTTCAATTTATGGTCCTCCATTAACGTACAAATAATCCAGGTCCAGTTGTCTGTGATGCATCTGTGCCAGGTTAAAAAATCACAATGTAATTATTGACTGAAAATCCCCCACTGCTACCTTCTCCTTCATGACACCTCACCTCTTCTTCGTGCCAATCCCCCATCACTCTCCTGTGGTTGCCTTTCAACAAAGTCTACTAAGCTAATAATTTCCTAAGTCTGAAAGTGTGAACAGGACCAGATGTAAGAAGGTTGCTTAGGAGGTACTTTGTTAGTTAATAAACAAAATACATTCTGGGGTCGAGTATTTTGTAAAAGAAATGTCATTCCGCATCATTTTTATGGCATTCCGGTGTCATTCCGCGTCATTTCATGTCATTCCGATGTTTAGGAGGACCCTTTTTCAAGATCGTCCACATGCACACTTGTGTCCTGTACAAAGCTTTTCTTGACATCACTAAAGCTTTTTCTCATGTGTTTCAATTCCATTCGTGTTTTTCTGGGAATAGACAGCCCAACAGTTAACAGTCGTCAGCAAATCGAAATGAAAATAATGTGTTATAAAATACGTCTGTTGTGTATACATTTTTGGCATCCTAAGCGACGTAACCTACTTTCAAACTGGGTTGTTTTGTTGAGTCGCGTAAGTCACCTATTTTCGTTTCGACACTTGAACCTCCGACTGGAACGCAACAAAATAGAAATAGAAAAATCCGCCAAAAGCGACAATGGACAATTGCTTGTTGTATGATTTCAAATAAATTGACGTTTATTTGACGAATTAAAATGCCCATTTATCACACTCGAGTACATTCGATTTTTGAAAATACTCGTTTTCATGTAAACCCCGCATCACTCAGTTCAGCCTTTTCTCATTTTGGCCAATTTTTAGAGGGCGACTTGTAATCGCCCTGACTATTTTTCTAGGCGACTTTGGGCTTAGAAGGGCGACTTAATCACCCTAGTCGCCCTCACGGCTGGTCCCTGGAACAGAGTACAAATGAAACTTGATCTGTAAGTCATCATTCTATAGTAGATTACCAAAAATGAAATCATTCTGTTGAAGCATTTCCAAAAAAAGTCCGGAAAACTGACATTTTGGCACTTCTCCATATTTCCAAGGGCCATGACTCACATAAGAATAATGCAATCAGTATGAAACTCAAACCTGATCTATATGTCATCGTTCTATAGTAGGTTACCAAGAATTAAATCATTCGGTTGAAGCATTTCCAAAAAAAAAGTCCGGAAAAATTAAGTATGACCGACAGACTGACTGACAGACTGACGGATGGATCGACAAAGTGTAAATGAAACCTGATCTGTAAGTCATCGTTCTATAGTAGGTTACCAAAAATGAAATCATTCCGATGAAGTCTCCAGAAAAACTCCGGAAAACTGATATTTTGGCGCTTTTCCATATTTCCAAGGGCCATAACTCACACAAGAATAAGGCAATCAGCATGAAACTCAAACTTGATCTGTAAGTCATCATTCTATAGTGGGTTACCAATGAAAGTGTCAATGACACTGTAGCTCAACTTAAGACATGTACATGTATAGTATGTGACACAGCAATGACAAACATCTAGGTAATGACCTGATAACAAAGGTACATATAAAGTATTGTAACATTCTGTACATAAATACTGACCGTAGCCTGTAACAAATGTATAGGTAAAGTATTGTAAAGGTGGGTGACAGTCAGATGCTAAACTAGAAAAGAAATCAGTCCCAGAGTGGGTCTGACTGAACCCCAAAATATTTGTTCTCATAGCACAGTGATAACAAAGGCACCCCAAAACACACTCGTTCCTGTCCCAAGGTGATAACAAAGGTCCCTAGAAGTTTCGTGAAGATCAGTTAATAAATATGAGCCGTATAGAAGTTGTGACAAAAAACTGATTGGACCTAATTTTGGTACAAAATGACCACTGGCAGCCATCTTGAATTTTGGACCACAACCAGAAGCACTCGTTCTCATCCTAAGGTGATAGCAAAGGTACCCAAGAAGTTTTGTGAAGATCGCTTCATAAATACAGCCTCTGGCCCGAGCCGTATTGACATGTGCACTTACTGTGTACAAGAAGCACTGAATGAATCGAAGTTCATCTAATTTGCATAATTTTTGCACGAGAAAAAAACCCGTATTATATGTGATGTATCCCATGGTACTAAACATTCATACAAAAAATTATTCAAATCAGAGGTTTCATGTGGAAGTTCTGCACAAAAATCTGATTGCCTCTAATTTTTAACAAAATGGCTGCCAGCGGCCATCTTGAATTTCAGACCAGACCCAAAAACACTTGTTCTCGTCCCACGGTGATAACAAAGGTACCCAAAAAGTTTCGTAAAGATCGGTTCATAAATGCAGCCTTTCCAAGGGCTGTAACTCGCACAAGAATAATGCAATCAGCATGAAACTCAAACTTGATCTGAAAGTCATCATTCTACAGCAGTTTACCAAAAATGAAATCATTCCATTGAAGCATTTCCAAAAAAACTCCGGAAAACTAAAGTGTGACTGACAGACTGACAGATGGACAGAGTGCAAACCTATAGTCCCCTCCGGCGATTCCGGTAGGGGACTAAAAAGCTCCCCTGACACTTGTCAGGCAGTGCTAAAAATACATCATTGAACATAAAATCTGATATAGTTGCTTCATTCTTCACACCTGATGCTACAGGGAGCCTGACATGGTAGCCTAAATATAATATCCAGGGAATTGATTTCAACAAGTTGCATCTGCTCCTCCTAAGAAAAGCTTATACCAAATATCCAAAGATTCAAACCAGTTGATCTAAAAAAAAATATATTTTTAAAGAACATTCCTCATATTGAACAAAGTTATAATTCGGGCTCCCCGAGGAAGCCCAAATATGAACCCAGGGACTTGGATTGAACAAACTTGAATCTCACCTCCAGTGGGATGCTGTTTTCCAAATAACAAGAGATTCTGACTGGTGGATGTGAAGAAGAAGATTTCTTGAGACTATTCCTCATATTGAACTATGTTATAATTCAGACTCCCACAGGGAGGACATATATCAACAAAGGGACTTGGCTTGAACAAACTTGAATCTCACCCCCCTAAGGATGCTGCATGCCAAATATCAAAACATTCCGACCGCTGAATATGAAGACGATTTTTAAAGAAAAATTCCTCATGTAGAACTGTTATAATTCGGTCTCCCACAGGGAGCCCAAATATGAACCCAGGGACTTGGCTTCAACAAACTTGAATCTCCCCCCCCCCCCCCCTCCCACCCCAAGGATGCTGCATACAAATATTCCGACTGCTGGATCTGAAGATTTTTAAAGAAAATTTCTCACTTTGAACTTAGTTACAATTCGAGCTCCCACAGTGTGCCCAAATATGAACCTAAGGATATGGCTTGAACAAACTTGAATCTCACCCCACTAAGGATGCTGCATGCAAAATATCAAAACATTCCGACTGCTGAATCTGAAGATTTTTAAAGAAAAATTCCTCATATTGAACAAAGTTATAATTCAGGCTTCCACAGTCAGGTGAGCTAAAAAGGGTTTGGGTCAGATTTTGAAAGTTTTATCAGGAATGAGAACTTGTCCCTATTCCTAAGGTTTTTGTTTCTATTCTAAATTTCACATTCCATTTGATTGAATCATTAAAACTTGGCAACCCTCGATATAAATAAGTCGGTGGAAATTACACCGTCCAACTGCTGCATTTACCTTAAGATTTTACTATTGCTCCACTGATCAAAGGCTTGCAGTGACATGCCTCATACACATTCAGTTAACACAGAGAGGAGTAGAAAATCTAAATTACCTGTGTAAGTGCATTGGAGCTTCATGGAGCAGTGTGTAATACTGCCTCACAAACTCACGACCAACACACTGCGGACTAGGAGTTTCCATTACCATGACTTTTATTGTTGAGGCGGTTTATCTGAAATGAAAAAAATAAAATTTATTCAACAACATTAAGGACCAGGATGGCCTGAGGTCACCCACCTAACAATGTAAACTCCTGGCAGTGTTGTCTCCACTTGCAATGCTTTATAAATCGGATAGGATATAACACTGCTAAAGGTTGTTCAATCTGCAAAATTCTTGCAGTTGTTCATCGGGTAGTGTGGGTTCTTGAATTTACATCAAGCGCAGTTTAAATTGCTGATTAATCAAATGGACACAGAATTTTCAAAAATACTTCTTGAATCAATGAGAAATCAAAGAAACTGAAAAATAGCCTGTGTGTGTAAAGCCACCATAATGACATACTATTATTGTAATAAACTTAGATGTGAGTCTTCCATGGAAGACGTGTGTCGCCTGGCATTTCAGACAGAATTCTAAGTGGAAAAGGGGCATACTCTGGAAAAAATACAGCGGATCAAAAAATTTAATAAGAGGTGCACAATGCCATTATGTGATAAAGAATCACTGAAAGTTTCCTCAAAATCCATTCATAGGTTAAAGAGTGGCGGATAAGAGAAAGTGTGACGCGGACGACGCAAGACGACAAAAGTAATCCCTATATGTCGCTCCCCACTTCGTGGGGCGGCGACACAATAAAAGCACTTGTCATTTCTTTCATAATCGGGATGGAGTTGGTCAAGACCCTGCATCCTTAATTTAAACTTATACTTTTTGTGGAAAGATAAATAGATTGCGGTTGTTTGGAAGCCAGTGTGTGAAGCCACCATTAGGGCTGTTGCGATGATTTGATTAATCGACTGACCAAGTGACCATCGACTGTCGCGGTAGTCGACGGTTTTTATTTTTAGTGGATCATCGTTCATTTTTAAAGTGGTACAAGTCGGATTAAAATTCTGCTGTGTAAAGAGGTAAATTAACAGATTGTTAACCTTTGAAATGTCTCTCCATAGTTACTTGTAACATCCCATGGCCTTTGTTTTCCACATTACTGTGCAACAATGTCATTTTGAAAACACTGAGCCTTGCCATTTGATCAATTCTTGTTCTCTCTAGTATTAATCGTCACCCGTTGATCAGTACTAAAGAATATCTTTCAAATGGTGATTTTTTAATAATTGCTGTTAAGTCACTGCAGAGTAAATAGAATCTTTGGACTTGTACACTCGAACAACCCCCTTTGGAATAACAGGAACCACGAAAGTGAGAAAATTGTCACAAGACCCAGGCTAACTTCACTTGTAGTACTAAGTTGTAACTTGTTGGAATGGAAGGGGTTTTATATTGGAAATTCCTGAATATTAGTTAAAGAAAAGAAACATGTTTAAATTCTTCAAATCAATCGGAGTCTGTCAGAGGTATTTCAGTGTTTCTATTTTATCTCAATGCAGAAAGGTACACATTCAAACATTGTCAGTTTTAAATTTATTTTGTAAGTGTATTCGAGATTGCTGAATTCACAGGAAATTACTATTAATTGACTAACCATTGACTAATGCTGGGGATTAGTCGACTATGAAAATTGATAATCGTGACAGCCCTAGCCACCATAATGACATACTATTATTTTAATAAATGAAAGTGTCAATGACACTGTAGCTCAACTTGTCAAGGCAAAGACATGTACATGTATAGTGTGTGACACAGCAATGACAAACATCTAGGTAATGACCTGATAACAAAGGTACATACAAAGTATTGTAACGGTCTGTACATAAATACTGACCGTTGCCTGTAACAAATGCATAGGTAAAGTATTGTAAAGGTGGGTGACAGTCAGATGCTAAACTAGAAATGAAATCTTTGAGTCCCAGAGTGGGTCTGACTGAACCCCAAAATATTTGTTCTCATAGCACAGTGATAACAAAGGCACCCCAAAACACACTCGTTCCTGTCCCAAGGTGAAAACAAAGGTACCCAAGAAGTTTTGTGAAGATCCGTTCATAAATACGAGCTGTATAGAAGTTGTGACAAAAAACTGATTGGACCTAATTTCGGTTCAAAATGGCCACTGGCAGCCATCTTGAATTTTGGTCCGCACCCAGAAACACTCATTCTCATCCCAAGGTGATAACAAAGGTACCCAAGAAGTTTTGTGAAGATCGGTTCATAAATACAGCCTCTACCCTGAGCCGTATTGACATGTGTGCTTACATTGTGTAAGTAGCACTGAATAAATCAAAGTTCATCTAATTTGCATAATTTCTGCACGAAAAAAAAACCCCTTACAATATGTGATTTATTCCATGTTACTAAACATTCAAACAAAAATTTATTCAAATCAGAACTTTCATACAGAAGTTCTGTACAAAAGACTGATTGCACTAATTTTGGTACAAAATGGCTGCTGGTGGCCATCTTGAATTTTGGACCACACCCAAAAACACTCACTCTCATCCCACGGTGATAACAAAGGTATCCAAGAAGTTTCGTAAAGATTGGTTCATAAATATGGCCTCTAGTCTGAGCCATATAGAAGTTGTGTACCAAAAAACCGATTAGACCTAATTTCGGTACAAAATGGCCACTGGCAGACATCTTGAATTTTAGACCGCACCCAGAAACACTCGTTCTCGTCCCAAGGTGATAACAAAGGTACCCAACACATTTCGTGAAGATCAGTTCATAAATACAGGCTCTAGCCCGAGCCGTATTGACATGTGTACTTACTGTGTGTAAGTCGCACTGAAAAAATCAAAGTTCATCTAATTTGCATGATTTCTGCACGAGAAAAAAACCTGTATTATATGTGATGTATTCCATGGTACTAAATATTCGCACGAAAATTATTCAAATCAGTGCTTTCATATGGAAGTTCTGAGCAAAAATCTGATTGCACCTAATTTTGTACAAAATGGCTGCCATCGGCCATCTTGAATTTCGGACCGGACCCCAAAACACTCGTTCTCGTCCCATGGTGATACCAAAGGTACCCAAGAAGTTTCGTAAAGATCGGTTCATAAATACAGCCTCTAGCCCGAGCTGTATTGGCATTTGCACTTATAGTGCTGAAAGTAACACCAAAAAACATCAAAATTAGTCTAATTTGCACAATTTACACACGAGAAAAAAACCCGTATTATATGTGATGTATCCCATGGTACTGAACATTCATACAAAAAATTATTCAAATCAGAGCTTTCATATGGAAGTTCTGTACAAAAAACAGATTTCTGCATCGTCGGTACAAAATGGTGGCTGGCAGCCATCTTGAATTTCGTACCACACCCAAAAACACTCGTTCTTGTCCCATGGTCATAACAAAGGTACCCAAGAAGTTTCGTAAAGATCGGTTCATAAATGCGACCTCTAGCCTGAGCCGCATCCAATTGTTGACAGACGGAGAGACAGCCAGACGGACGGATGGACGGATGACGGGCCATGACAAAAGCTCAAATTTGGCTTCGCCAAAGTTGAGCTAAAAATCTTGTAACCCGTCTAAAAATTGACGTGACTCTCCTCAGTTTCCTTTGTTTATAGACCTATTTGGCCTCAGTACATCTAATACAAACATTTAATCTATTATATCATGTTTGGTAGAGGTAATGGAATAAATGGTGAGTTTATCTTTAGAATACAAGAAAGTGATACAATCCCTGTTAACTGAATACTCCTGTTAACTGAATAATTTTCATGGGCAAAGTGACTATTCAAATAACAGGGTTCCACTGTACTTATTTCAGTGACAAGAGAAATCCTGACCTGGGCAGGAATATCCACCAGCAGCATGCATGGAGCTAAATGCACAGAAATTGAATCCTCCTCTATACCGAGAAAAGTACACATTTTTGACTAAATATTTAATAAATTTCCCCATCAAGCCAAAACAATGGTTTGGCTTGATGGGGAAATTTGGTAAATATGGAGCAAAAGCTATGCATTTCTCTTAACTTTAAAGGCCATACTTAAAACAAACCAAGCAAGAAAATCTTCAATCACAGGCCTGTCAATTTGAGGTGAAAGGCCACTTGGGGCGTGTGGAGGTTATCTAAAATGGAAAATATGTGATCGAAAAATGGGTGGTGCCAAATGGTCACTGGATCATGCAAACTTTTCGCCAAGTCGAGTAATCTTGAACAAATGAATGGTGGAATGATATTGAGTATCAACCAATCATCTGCTGCATAGGTGCATCTGCCTGAAGTATAACTGCTAATTGGCCAACAGAGCAACAGTACACTTCAGGCTGATGCAAACACCTATGCAGCTGATCATTGGTTGAAGATCAACATCATTTTAAACTGTTGAGGATCAGAAGATATAACACAGGTACAAAATCAGGAAATGTGGGTGCCATACTCTTCTGCAGCATGCTAGCTCATGCCAAGATTAGGGCATAATTGCAACTAATTTGTATCTGAATTGATGTAACATAGTCTAATTATTGTTCCTAAGGATTCATCTTTATTTATCAAGATATTCAGGCCTGCCCAAATTGCGCGAGCGATCGCTCAAGTTATGCACCGCTCATGCAAACTTCCTGCTGCCGATCCGATTTTTCGGTCGCGCCAAAAATTTTGAAAAACCGTAAACCGAGTTTTTGTACAAAACCGAAACCGAACCGAAATGGAAATTACAAAACCGCCCAGCCCTATCACGCATATCCAAAAACATTTTCTGAAAATATCAATATCAGTTTGGATATCCCCTACTTGTTTTGAATAGTACAGTTGAACCCTGTTAATTGAATAACCACTGTCAATAAAAATTATTCAATTAACAGGAGTATTCAATTAACAGGGATTGTCACTTTTCTGTATTCTAGAGATAAACTTAGCATTTATTCTATTATATCTTGTTTGACAGAACTCCATGAGCTCTGTCAAATAAGATATAGATTAAATGCCTGTGTTGGATGAACTGAGGCCAAATAGCCCTATAAACAAAGGAAAACTGTGGAGAGTCCGAGTAATTTCTCAACAGGTTACAAGATTTTTTATTCAATTAACAGGAGTTTACTCTTTAACCTATATTCAATTAACAGGTCAAAATTTGTACAGGAGGTATGGTAAATGGCTTTGTATTGGGAAATTATATTCAATTAACAGGGATATACAATTAAGAGATATCCAATTAAGTGGCCTCCACTGTATATATATTCAGGTTACCTTACTGGTTCATTAAATCAAGTACAGGGAAACGAATGATAATAATAATATACACATTTATGTAGCGTCAAAATTATAGTTCAGAAGATATAGAACCATATTCTAAGGTGCTGTACATGTTACTGAGCTCGTGCAAATATACAAATGGAATATATACAGTATCTTACAGTCCACAACATCACTTATAGGCTTTTTGAAACAGGTACGTTTTGAGATCTTTCTTGAATAGGTTGACATTTGGCAGTGTTTCGGGGTGGAAATAATTATATTGGTAACAGAAAGAAATTTGAGAATCATCAACAATAACTATGAATTTAATTATTCTGAAATTTAATTAAAAAAATCTTAATATATAAAAAAATGATACAAAGATCTTTTACACTAATTGGTTTACAGAAAATAAAAACAGTGGTACTTATCAAAATATTGAATTAGTCCAAAATACAGCTTGAATCTAGTAATCCAGTGGAGAAGAATCTTGTAAAGAAATTTTCCAGCTGGTAGTATTAAATCCAAGAATATGTCTTCAGAAACAGTATTTTAATTAAAAAATGAAAGTGTCAATGACACTGTAGCTCAACTTGTCAAGACAAAGACATGTACATGTATAGTATGTGACACAGCAATGACAAACATCTAGGTAATGACCTGATAACAAAGGTAGATATAAAGTATTGTAACGGTCTGTACATAAATACTGAGCGTTGCCTGTAACAAATGTATAGGTAAAGTATTGTAAAGGTGGGTGACAGTCAGATGCTAAACTAGAAAAAATCTTTGAGGCCCAGAGTGGGTCTGACTGAACCCCAAAATATTTGTTCTCATAGCACAGTGATAAAAAAGGCACCCCAAAACACACTCATTCCTGTCCCAAGGTGAAAACAAAGGTACCCAAGAAGTTTCGTGAAGATCAGTTCACAAATATGAGCTGTGTAGAAGTTGTGACAAAAAACTGATTGGACCTGATTTCGGTACAAAATGGCCACTGGCAGCCAACTTGAATTTTGGACCGCGCCCAGAAACACTTGTTCTCGTCCCAAGGTGATAACAAAGGTACCCAAGAAGTTTTGTGAAGATCGGTTCATAAATACAGCCTCTAGCCCGAGCCATATTGACATGTGCACTTACAGAGTATAAGTAGCACTGAATAAATCAAAGTTCATCTAATCAGGCCTGGCGTTTTCAGGCGCGCGATTTTTTCGCGCGCCTTAACGTGCGCCTAGAACCATTAAGGTCCGCGAAATTTCGCTCTCCTCAGTCCTGGCTGCACAAAGATAAGTATAACACTTTTGAAAAACGCAGCTTCAAAATTGAAGGATGCGTATTTATGCTTGCGTGTCATAGCGCAGGGAAAATCAGAAGGTTATCTCATTTTTTGGTTTTCATTGTTCGCACCTATTTTTCTGTTATGTAAACTGTAAAACACACGACCGTGGAATAATTCAGGTGACCCTCACAAGTTCAGTATCATAAATGGCTGTTATTTTGTCTCTACCGCTCAGACAGTAGTGTTCCTAACGGTCCTAACCGTGTTGAATTTACAACGACGCTATGACCAAGTTCAACAATAATAAGCAAATTCGGAACATCACCTGGACACGTGTATATAGCGAATCAATTCTGACAGGTTTCGGAGAGATAGCACTGCATTTCTCCAACACAGGACAGGAACCTTATTGATTGAGGGGTCAATGACTTCACGCGATTCACGTGTTTGAATATCAAATTCACTGTATGAAGGAACGTGTACGTTTATTTATACAAATTACGTCATACTTGGTTTCACTGTAATCAGTCAACAACAACAACAAAAAAAAAAAAAAAAAAAAAAAAAAAAAAACCCACGTTTGTCGAGCACATTGATATATGGGGTTGTGAAGCTGAACATTGTTTTAAATTACTTTAGAATAAAATTACTTTAGTCCCGTTTTTCCTTTGATGCTACATTAATCGTTGCAAATTCCTATTTCCAAAGAGTGTTAGCGTAACCGACTTACAGTGTTTTTTTCTTTCGCAATGGATATACCTAAAATTAAAGGAAATCAAGTTCAATTAAAAACCTATCGAAAATGGAATACAGGTGGTGTGATAGACTGTGAAACTTCCAGTTCCAATGGAATAGAATATGTCACCAAAATTTGGTGTACACTTTGCGCCAGACATGTCGGAAGACTTAGAGCGGATGTACGTGTTCGTGGGCAGGCGAAAAGGGATCTAGAAATCTACTCAAATGGAACAACGTATGTCAAGAGAGACTCGGTTTTCAGGCATCTAAATTCGCTCTCTCATGGATTTGCTTTGGAATACGACAGGGCTGCCGAAAGTGTCACTGAAAATACTCCTGATGACTCAAGTAATGCTCCAAGCACAAGTTCGGGATGTGCGAAAAAACCGTCAACGGTTCCACTACGGAACATTAAGAGTGCCCTACTGTCGGCTTCAAGGGAGCCCTATAAGAAACTCATGACAGATGCCTATATCATGGCAGTTGATGGTCAGCCGCTCACAAGCTTCAGAACTATAGTTCGCGCCCAGAAAGCAATTGGCATGTGACTTATAAAAGGGACTGACAGTCACAGATCAGCAAGGCAATTTGTCTATGCAATATCAAATGCAATCCGTCAAAAGATCAAATCACTTCTATTGTCTGCCAAAGCTTTCTCATTACTAAGCGATGGGTCTCAGGCGAGAAAAACTGGGAGTGAGAAGGAACTCGTACTGGTCCGTATTGTGAAAGATGGCATGCCCACATACTACATAGTTGCCTTACAGGACATTGACGAATATGGCGACGCGACGGCAGAGAATGTTAAGAGTGCCCTGGATGACGCATTCCTGAAAAAGCTTGATCTTGAACGGGATAAGTTTTTTTCTCTCATGGTGGCAGCTACAGCTGATGGCGCCTCAGTAAACACTGGGGCATATAAAGGGGTTCTTGTTCGTTTGAGGAATGATTCAAGGGCGTGGTTGCTTACTGTTCATTGTATAGCTCATCGAGCCGAGCTCCGTATTAAGGATAGCATTTGCAAGGAAACAGCCTTTGACAATGTAACTGAGTTTTTACAAGCACTTTACACATTTGCGAAGCATAGTGGAAAGTTTAAGAACCACTTTCGAAGTACTGCACGCACGTTGAACTGTCAGGTTTACAGCTTCCAAAAAATTAAGGGGACACGGTTCATTTCCCACCACTACCGTGGCATCGATAACTTGTTGAAAAACTGGGCTGTTCTTTTACAGACTCTTGAAAACTCTATTGCCAGTCAATCATTTTCCAAAGTTAATGCTAAATTACAAGGATTTCTCAAAAAGCTACGTGATGTTAAATTTTTGACAACCTGTATTCTTTATCGCTCTATTGTACAAAAACTTTCACTGATGTCCAAAGCATTTGAAAAAGAAAACATTTTGGTTTGCAACGTGAAATACACACTTGAAAAGACATTTATGCAGCTTAATGCGCTTGCGGAATCACCTGTGAATGCGACTGACATGTTATCTGATGTGAACATGGAATACAAACAGGACAGTAACTCCATGACCGCTCAAGTACCTAAACATGGACACATGCGCAGAAAGAAACAAAACCGAGAGTTTATGACATTGGAATTGAACAATCTCACTAACTCTGATTGCATTTCTGATATGAAACATGTCGTGTCTATCAAAGATCGTGTTATTCCCGAACTGACAGAGTGTCTTGAAAATCGTTTCAAAAATGAACTTGAGAAATCGGACAAACCTGACATTGAAGCTCTGTATGCGGACATGCGTCTAGTCACAGACCCAGCAAATTGGGTAGATACAAAGAAAGAAGTGGATGCGCTAATTAACATATCTGTTTGCTTCCATACTACACTTAATCATCCAGGTATTGATGGGCCATCATCCTTTGATAAATCTCGTTTGAAAAGTGAATGGAACGATTTGAAACTAATTGTAAGGCACAATTACAATGGTGTGAAAGCTACAAAGTTGTGGCAAAAAATATTGCTTTATCGGCGTCAGGAATTGCCAAATGTGTGTGCAGTGGTTGAACTACTCCTGTGCATCGGGATGAGTAACTGTACTGTGGAGCGTGGCTTTAGTGTTCTCACAGGTATGCTTACTGACCGCAGACTAAGTATGAATCACAACACTATGGAGAGTTTGCTGCTTATTAAAGGAAACGACCCCAACTGGACAGATGCGGAACGGGAGGAAATAATTGACAAGGCTGTAGACACTTATATATCCTCAAAGAGGAAGACTCAGTTGGAGACTGACACTGTCAATCAGTTGCATTTTTGCAGAAAACGTAAGCTATCAGCAAGTGATTCTGATAGCAGTATTGAGTCTGATGATGGTGATATTTGTGAGGACTCCAGCGAAACCGACGAATCCGTTTACACAACTGATTCTGATCAGCCTATGGACTTGAGTGATGATGATCAGTGATGTATGACACGAGTAACATGCTGCAGGGATGACTACTACATATTATATACCGCATGTTTCATTATCAACATTGTCTGCCATGAAGGATCTTCCAAACATCTGACCAATTTAACAGCTTCTTAATTTTTTTTCTTCTTTTCTGTTTTTCGACAAAATGTGAGATACACAGTTTATTACAAAATGTGACATTACATAATAAATCATTTTATATCTTCTCAAATGCCCTCGCTTCTTGCCTGTGCCATCAGTATTAACTTATGTCGACCATCATACTAGTGAGTTCATCTGCTCTTACCGTAACCATTCTGCATTTAGTGCAACAACTTACGATTTCACTTTCTGGGAAGGCACAGAACACTTTGCCTGCACTGGTGTAAAACAATATTAAAGAATAATATTGTACTCCAGTGCAGGCAAAGTGTCTGCAGAAAATCTAATGGTTAACCTGAAATAACATTAAATCATTATCAATATCACTGTCAAATATTAGTTTCCATGCTTCATGGAGGATATCGTAACCTCACCACAAAACAGAGTTTATTACTTCCTCAGTTCCTGGGGTGACAACGTACGCGCTTTGGCTTGGGACAATTATCATTCACAGGTTAAGTTGCTCAAACTCTCAATTTATTCTGGTGGTTACAGTTACTGCATCTCAACGCCATCTTTCGTCAGTGACACAAGGCATCACTGAACACCATAACAGAGGCTATTTATAAACCTCTGTCGTGTTTACTTTCACTTTCGGTTGTCATGATAATAGATTATCTGATTTTTTTGTGAATTTCCACGCATATTCAAAACATCACCATCACCTGCCCACAAGAATTATTTGATTGGTTTCATTTTTCACCGGGTATGTACAGTTTCTATTACTATTCAAACATTGCCCCATTTCAAAACCAACTTATATTTCCATTAAACATCAGATAATCAAAGAACTTAAATTAAGTGATAACCACGTGGAATGACGGTATTCTCTCAACACAAATTCGAAAGGCATAACTATTGACGTACAATTCCAGAAAGCCGCCCTCGTCTAAGAGTGTTCACATTTTTTTTATTTACCGCATCAAGAATAATTTCGAATGCGATGAATAAAAAAATAATTTGAAGATAAAAAAGTGTGTTATCCCAGGACCATTTAGAAAATCTTAAATTGGCATCATGTACTGTACAGCAGCAGCTGGCTCAGGTGCAATGAACTGAAATTCAAAATTTATCTGATGGGATGAACTTGAAGGGAATGAAGTTTAAACGACGACTTCAACACAGTATTGAGTAACCTTCGAAGTAACATTATTTATTACAACTATCCAAATTACGCAATGGAACTTTGTGAGTAGAGCATGTCTGGTCACAGTGTTGAACTGCATTCATATGATATATCATGGTTCAACTCGAACTGCCTTCCGTGTCAAAAAAAATTAGGAGAGCCATTGGCTCTCCTAGATCATTTCAGGAGAGCGATTTTTAGCCCTCCTAAATTTTTCAGAATGCCAGGCCTGTCTAATTTGCATAATTTCTGCACGAGAAAAAAACCCGTACTATATGTGATGTATTCCATGTTACTAAACATTCATACAAAAATTTATTCAAATCAGAACTTTCATACAGAAGTTCTGTACAAAAGACTGATTGCACTAATTTTGGTACAAAATGGCTGCTGGTGGCCATCTTGAAATTTGGACCACACCCCAAAACACTCGTTCTCAACCCACGGTAATAACAAAGGTATCCAAGAAGTTTCGTAAAGATCGGTTCATAAATACGGCATCTAGCCTGAGCCGTATAGAAGTTGTGTACCAAAAACTGATTAGACCTAATTTCGATACAAAATGGCCACTGGCAGCCATCTTGAATTTTGGACCGCACCCAGAAACACTCGTTCTCGTCCCGAGGTGATGACAAAGGTACCCAAGAAGTTTCAGAAAGATCGGTTCATAAATACGGCCTCTAGCCCGAGCTGTATTGGCATTTGCACTTACAGTGCTGAAAGTAACACCAAAAAACATCAAAGTTAGTCTAATTTGCATAATTTACGCACGAGAAAAAACCCCGTATTATATGTGATGTATCCCATGGTACTAAACATTCATACAAAAAATTATTCAAATCAGAGCTTTCATATGGAAGTTCTGTACAAAAAAACAGATTTCTGCATCGTCGGTACAAAATGGCAGCTGGCAGCCATCTTGAATTTCGGACCGCACCCAAAAACACTCGTTCTCGTCCCACAGTCATAACAAAGGTACCCAAGAAGTTTCGTAAAGATCGGTTCATAAATACGACCTCTAGCCCGAGCCGTATCCAATTGTTGACGGACAGACGGATGACGGACCACGGGCCATGGCATAAGCTCAAATTTGGCTTCGCCTAAGTTGAGCTGAAAATTAATATATAAAAACAAGCCAAGACCAATACCGGGTCTGGACCTGTGTCGCTGCATGCAATTGAATCGGCAAACAGGAAGTGGCTGCACGGCAGATCTGAAAATTGCATACACGATTCAACTGATCATTATCAGGCTACAGATGAAATATGAAAGTGTCAATGACACTGTAACTCAACTTGTCAAGACATGTACATCTATAGTATGTGACACAGCAATGACAAACATCTAGGTAATGACCTGATAACAAAGGTACATATAAAGTTTTGTAATGGTCTGTACATAAATACTGACCGTTGCCTGCAACAAATGTATAGGTAAAGTATTGTAAAGGTGGGTGACAGTCAGATGCTAAACTAGAAAAGAAATCTTTGAGTCCCAGAGTGGGTCTGACTGAACCCCAAAATATTTGTTCTCATAGCACAGTGATAACAAAGGCACCCCAAAACACACTCATTCCTGTCCCAAGGTGAAAACAAAGGTACCCAAGAAGTTTCGTGAAGATCAGTTCACAAATATGAGTTGTATAGAAGTTGTGACAAAAAACTGATTGGACCTAATTTCGGTACAAAAATGGCCACTGGCAGCCATCTTGAATTTTGGACCGCACCCAGAAACACTCGTTCTCGTCCCAAGGTACACAAGAAGTTTTGTGAAGATCGGTTCATAAATACAGACTCTAGCCCGAGCCGTATTGACATGTGCACTTACAGTGTATAAGTAGCACTGAATAAATCAAAGTTCATCTAATTTGCATAATTACTGCACGAGAAAAAAACCCGTACTATATGTGATGTATTCCATGTTACTAAACATGCATACAAAAATTTATTCAAATCAGAACTTTCATACAGAAGTTCTGTACAAAAGACTGATTGCACTAATTTTGGTACAAAATGGCTGCTGGTAGCCATCTTGAATTTCGGACCACACCCAAAAACACTCGTTCTCATCCCACGGTGATAACAAAGGTACCCAAGAAGTTTCGTAAAGATTTGTTCATAAATACGGCCTCTAGCCTGAGCCGTATAGAAGTTGTGTACAAAAAACTGATTAGACCTAATTTCAGTACAAAATGGCCACTGGCAGCCATCTTGAATTTTGGACCGCACACAGAAACACTCGTCGTCCCAAGGTGATAACAAAGGTACCCAAGACGTTTCGTGAAGATCGGTTCATAAATACAGACTCTAGCCCGAGCCGTATTGACATGTATACTTACAGTGTGTAAGTAGCACTGAAAAAATCAATGTTCATCTAATTTGCATAATTTCTGCACGAGAAAAAAACCTGTATTATATGTGATGTATCCCATGGTACTAAACATTCACACAAAAAAATTATTCGAATCAGCGCTTTCATATGGAAGTTCTGTGCAAAAATCTGATTGCACCAAATTTTGTACAAAATGGCTGCCATCGGCCATCTTGAATTTCGGACCGGACCCAAAAACACTCGTTCTCGTCCCACGGTGATACCAAAGGTACCCAAGAAGTTTTGTAAAGATCAGTTCATAAATACGGCCTCTAGCCTGAGCCGTATTGGCATTTGCACTTACAGTGCTGAAAGTAACACCAAAAAACATCAAAGTTAGTCTAATTTGCATAATTTACGCACGAGAAAAAAACCCGTATTATATGTGATGTATCCCATGGTACTAAACATTCCTGCAAAAAATTATTCAAATCAGAGCTTCCATATGGAAGTTCTGTACAAAAAACAGATTTCTGCATCGTCGGTACAAAATGGCAGCTGGCAGCCATCTCGAATTTCGGACCGCACCCCAAAACACTCGTTCTCGTCCCACGGTCATAACAAAGGTACCCAAGAAGTTTCGTAAAGATCGGTTCATAAATACAGCCTCTAGCCCGAGCCGTATCCAATTGTTGACGGACAGGCAGACAGGCAGACAGACGGCCAGACGGACGACGGGCCATGGCATAAGCTCAAATTTGGCTTCGCCAAAGTTGAGCTAATAAAAGGACCTGTCATTTCTTTCATAATCGGGATGGAGTTGGTCGGGACATTGCATCCTTAATTTAAACTTATACTTTTTGTGGAAAGGTAAATTGGAGGCGGTTGATTGGAATGCTGTTAATGTTTGGCGTAGAATATTTATCAGTGATATGGTCTTGATCATATGGAAAAAAGTACTGTATGGTTATATTCTTCGCTCGCTACATGTACAGTACTGTGTTCACAAAAGTGGAAGAAAGTTCGCTTACAGGCAGATTTAGTTGCAGCTGAATCACGCTTCCCAATCGCGATTTGTCGTGAGATCAATTCCGTCGATGCTGAATCGAGCTGAAATCAAGCTTATGAAAACACGCTGACATTGTTCCATCAAACCGAAATCGCGATAGAATAAATGGACCGACGAATGTTGTAGGCATTAGAATGCAAATGAACATGTCTTTTAGCACCGGCACTGAAGAGCATCATAAAGTACAGTTAAAACTAGAAGTCCCGTCATGAAATACGCACAAAGAGCACGTCGATCTGCGCGTTAATCTACGCATTGTGACCATAGTAAGGCTATCACATTCTGTACATATGGCCTGTGCACAAGCAATGTTTCTGCCAATGGACCTCCGGGTAAACCGGAGGTCCATTGGCAGAAACATTGTCAGTATTTGCTATGAGTAACCAGGAGAACCTACAGTGCTTTGGATGCCATTCGATATGGCAATTGTTTGTAATTCATACGCGCATTTAAGCCTAGATAAGCACACAGTTCATGACAGGTCTTCTAGTTTTAACCGTATATTTTGAAGGTTGGATGCATTCAGTGAATGAAAGAATGTGTAAACTAGCTGGTTTACGTTTTAGTGTCCACGTCCAACTTACAAACAATTCACAAGGCCTTTGGAATCGGTGATCGTGTAAATTAATCATGCCCCCCCCCCCCATCCCTTCCTCCACCCGTGGCATTCATCTAGGCCTCTGTTTTGTCGCTGGATAGTAGTGGGTGCATCATAAAATAGATGGCAAGAGACATCAAATCGCTTGGACTTTTGATACTGCAAGTGGGTGCATGAAGGCCCACATGCACGCTGTTTTTCAGACGGTAGATATGGCTGAAAACACGGACAGGAAAAACAGACAGATTGCCAATCTCCCTATGTAGGACTGGGATCAGTCAGGTGAGGTTGACCACATGTGGTCATAAAGATGAAATAAAGTAAAAGTAAGGTCGGAGTTTGTTAACCTTTTACCCAACATGTAACGACCAAAAATGGTCAGCGCGGTTCACAAAAAAAAATCGCCATTCAAATTTTATATTTTAATTTTTGATCTCAAAAACATAGCTTATGACCCCTCAATGGAATGTGTTTGTTGCGCTCATCCCAATGAGAGGTCATAAGCTATGTTTTTGAGACAAACAAAAATTAAAATTTTTAGTTGGGCCTATTCAAGAATGTTTTTTGCAAGTGTTGTTTGCTATGGCTATCCACGTTCAGCAAAGACTTAAAATCCTGCCTGTAATTATTAGGGCCTACCAGACCAGGGAACCCTCATAAGAAAGAATTATCAACGTTTCACAATCCTAATTTTAGTCGCTTTCTTATGGCTTGTACATGTACATGTGTTGTGTTGACCCATTACCCAATGTAATTTCAGCACTAATAAACTAAATCTCCATTCAAATCTAATTAAGTTTTCATTTTTTGTCTCAGAAACAAATTTTGTATGACGCCTCACTGGAACTAGCTCGTTGAGCTCGTTCCAACGAGGGGTTATAAGCTAGACAAAAATGAAATTTGTTAGTTAATCTCCATTCAAATCCAATTATGTTGTCATTTTTTGGTCTCCGAAACATACAGTACTGTGGTCACAAAAGCGGTCTTTTAGTCGATCGGCTCTCGCTCTGGCTTCAGTTCAGTCGCGATTGAGAATCACGGTTCGGTCGATAAAATGCGGCAGAATGGAGAAAGAATCGAGACAAAATTTTGGTAGAATCAAGAGAAAATCGCAACAGAAACACCAATACATTGTGAGATGATTTGTTACAGTCAACTCGGCAGTATCGAGTCGTCAGCAGTATCGATTCAAAATTTACTGACTGCCATGTTACGTTTAAACAACCGGAATATTTTTCTTTTTTCTTTCTGCTTACTGAAGAAAATATATATTTCCCAGATATCATGAAAAAGAAATATGCTTTCACAATATATGAAGTCTGTGTGGTGGAGTTTTTGTTATTACCAGAACCGACCGCGACGAAGATATAACTTGCTCACCCACTTGCTTTTTTAATTTTACTTCAAGAAAAAGAAACGGCCCAAATAACGCTGAAGTGAAGTTGTTTAAATTGTTACCCCACTATTATTCTCTAAATAATAAAAACTTTGAGAGTCAATCCCTTACCATTCTAATGCAAATAGTACAGTTGATGGATGTCATGTACTCGGCATCATCGAACAAGTACAGGCTGCAGTGCCTCACATGATATTATTCCCCGTGAAAGATATATTTTTAGAAACTCTGTGTAAATATTGGCCTGTCAAGAGTCAGCACGTGTTAAAATGGTAAGAAGGTGTTTTATCTCGCAATTGCATGTCTTATACAATAAGTTACTAATTTTACTATAATTTACTGAACAAATCAATCGTTTTATTGCAATTTTCAAACGTGTGTTATTGATGTTCGCACAGGTTTCCAAATTGCACGCGGGGCCCTATATGCACGTGTATACCGGGATGCACATTTTTCAAGGGTGACACCGACGGGCTGTGCGAGGGTGGAGGAGAGGGGTTGGGAATCAGGGGTTTAGCCAGGATTTGAAAATAAGGTGTCCAAATTTGGGAGAGGGGCAAGTTGGAGTCTTCAGAGGCAAATGCGGATGCCGAAGACATCTGCTTGCAAGTGCCAAAGGCACTTGCCCTTTTAGGGGGGTACTCCTGAAAATTTTTTTAAATCTAGCATCAAATGGAGCCTTCTAGTGAGTTTTAGTTTTGAGTGGGCAAAAAGACATTTTTTTAACAGCATGTTACAATTTTCCAATTTTCCCACCCAAATTTACTGACATTTAATCATTGGGGCCACAGACTTGTGTCCCTACCCGCTCCCGAGCTCCCCCTAATGGCCTAACCCCAACCATGTATTGATGTAATAGTTACTACCTCAGGTGGAGCCTTGAGGTAGTAGGTACATTCATGTATTTATGAATTTGAACAACCTGCCCACGAGCGATGAGTGTTACAGCACGTAGGCAGGTTGTTCAAATTCACGAATACCTGCAGCGAGGTTACCTTAGTAACCGTCTTAAACCAAAGTTCACAAAACGCATTGACCCGTGTTGGTTTCTTGGTACGTGATTACATGTATTCAATTCAAGTACAGTTCTATCAGGTATTTCATTCATCTCTCATTATACCAACCCGGCCGCAGAAGACAAAGGAATTGGGGTGTAACTTATAACTTTTAAGTGCAATTACTGACCTGTGAGTCTGTGACAAGTCTGTCCGTTGTGGCTTCATACAACTTACAATGGATGGTCGTTCCATAACTTCCATTCCATCATGCAAATTGATGCAATGCATGTGTTCCGAGTGCGGCGTTCAGTACACACTATAAACATTGTAGATGTGGCATTATTCTGTCAACAGTCGACTGACCTCGATGGAAATGTCAATGAGTGGACTAAATTTGTCATTGAAACTAAGACAGGTGAAATTCACATCACGAAGTTTAGAACACCGGTGATCATCAGCATTTCACTGAAACCTACGTTCGGGGTTATCCATAAGCAAAATTAGATCTTAACGTCATTCGCATCACTGAATGGGTGGAGACAGTAGAAAGATTGACAGGTGATGTCGCCATTTGCGTTCTCTGGATTTCAGATCAAATCTAAAGCAGGTAGATAATGGGAGCAGGGTTGGGAAGGGGGAATTCTTCAATTTCTTTATAAAAAAGTACCAATGGTAAACCAAGGTAAGTCCCAAAATACACTGGTAAAACAAGGATAGTTTGGACAACCGTGTAGTCACCTAAATCGCGTGACGTTACACTGATGTATCATAGTTGCATACTACAGAAATCTAATAATAGACCATAAAAAAGGGAATAGCCTTCGAATGGGATCGACCGTACGCAGATTTCCGTGATATCTATCAGTATCTGACAGTATCATATTGAAATTGGGGTATTTTCTATGCGATTAACACACAGGGAACCGGTGGCATTTGTAACATTTAGGAAAGACAATCAACAGGGCACCGTGAGGGACGCATAGCAACATCAGAAGGGCCGTCTTTTTGAAAAAACAATGCTTCCAAAAGACGGCTGGACGCATCTCTGGCTGAACCCCTGGTTGGAATATGATTTTGTTTGTTTCCGGTACCCACAACTACATGGAGGCCAAGTTAAAATTCCAATGTTTGCTTCTGATGAATTGTTGAAATTTCGACAGGGGATGAGTGTGCTCGTTTTGTGTTGTTGTTTTTCTTTCTTTTTTTTGGGGGGGGGGGGGGGGGTGTCATTGCAGCCTTATTCACTTTTGGCCTTGTACGGTTTCGGCGATGAGAGTGGGATCGACCGAGGTGTTTCGACCAAAGCATTCTGGTCTCTATTTGCGTTAGGTGGGATAGGGTGGGGTGGGGTATGAAGTGTGTCTTAACTAGACATGGGCGAAGGCCCAAATTTAACATTTTTGCCCAAAACAGGTCTGGGGAGATGAGGAAGAAATGGGAGTTTCTGAATTTCGTTGAAAAACATCGCCGTCAGTGGCCATCTTGCATTTGGCATATAAATTGTCAACAATTCCATTAGTTCAGCCTACTGGCCACACCTCTCCCCGTTCTTTTTCAGAAACATGAGTAAATGAATTGGCATTGCCATTACGGGATCTTTCTATTTAGTTCAGTCCCTTCTTGAACAATTTGAGTTGCAGTGTCACACTTTCGGGGGTTTTTCCCCATGTGTCGATAATTCCAACACTTGACATTTCCTGAGAAGCCCTTCCCAAAAAATATGTCAAGTCTTGGAATTATCATCAAAGGTAAATTTTATTTATTTATTGATGCTCAGTGTCAAATCAACATCTAAGACTTATTGTGACAATACAAGTGAAAATACAAAACTAACCAATCGTTTATACCCATTGCCAACATCAGAGGACTTCCTCCACCGGATCCTATTTTACCAGTAAAGCAGGACTTGTCTACCACAGGGAACGGGTACTACTCAACTTCCCGTCGTTCCTACGGGGATAACAAAGCTAATCTGTTAGGTAAAGATTCCAGTGGTTATCCTACAACTTATTTCAACTGGTACTGCATCCATCAACTCAACAACTGAACTCATCACCTGAACTCATCAACCCAACAATTCAACTCATCATCATCAATCATCATCATAAACTCATTACCATCATCTCATCATCATCATAATCTCTCTAGGAGAAGCAGTTTGTTTTGAATGCTTTCTATTTAATATATCTCATTTCTTGAAGGTTTGTTTATTATTCCGAACATTACAAATCATATTTTGGGGCATTCAAAGAATTATCACCTACTGGAGCTTACTTTCCAACAAAATGTACATCACCTCACCAAACATTCGCTCTCAGTGACAGTGCATTGACATTTTATACATTTCTTCAGGGAGAGGCCCTTGGACACTCTGCCAATGGCAGGGACACACCCAATAGTCTCTCTATGATCCCAATAACACTCGGGGTCCTGGTCCTCTTAGACCTAAGATGGTAAGAGGTATTACAAAAGCTAGTGACAGACAACCTTCTGCCACTCGGCCTCGCCCTTCCAGATATGCCTGTTGCACATCACCCTCCGACCCCCCCACCTCCCCCCCCCCCTCTTTCAGAAACTTCCACCACTGCTTTTCACATGCTTTACTGCCTTTTAATCAGTCAGTATGTCTGATATAAACTAGAACTATCACTGAAGGTGATTAATACCCCCGCTTTGGGTTTTTAGAGGAATGCACTTCTGATCATGTAGGCGAAGGCCATAAGGAAATGTATACATAAAGATCATTTTTTGTTGTTGAAATTTGTATTTGCATGTGGCCTTCCACAGAACAGCACTGAATACTTGAAGAGCCCACACATATATGGTTTACATTTGGAAAAACACATTTGCAATGTGCAACATGTATTCAAAATCGGTTCATTAATGTAGGAGGAGTTGCACACACAAGAATCCTATTTGAAAACCCATAATAAATCCAAGTTAAAGGGAGATAACCTGGTTAAAATTGTCGCAGATCAAAAATTTGGGAATATGCGTATGTTCACTTAGTTGTGATGTTTGAAAGGTTTCGTCAAAATTGATTGATAAATGTAGGAGGAGTTGCACGCACAAGAATTTCATGTAGAAACCCATAATAAATCTAAGTTAAAGGGAGATAACCTAGTTAAAATTGCCACAGCTCAAAAAGTTTGGAATATGCACATGTTCACTTAGTAGAGATGATGTTTGAAAGGTTTCATCAAAATCGGTTCATTAATGGAGGAGGAGTTGCGCACACAAGAATTGGTTCGAACGGAAAGACATAATAAATCTAAGTCAAAGGGAGATAACCTGGTTAAAATTGTCGCAGATCAAAAATCTTGGAATATGCGCATGTTCACTTAGTAGTGATGATGTCTGAAAAGTTTTGTCCAAATTGATTGATAAATGTAGGAGGAGTTGCGCACACAAGAATTTCATGTAGAAACCCATATTAAATCAAAGTTCAAGAGAGTTAACCTGGTTAAAATTGTCGCAGATTAAAAAGTTTGGAATATGCACATGTTCACTTAGTAGAGATGATGTCTGAAAGGTTTCATCAAAATCGGTTCATTAATGTAGGAGGAGTTGCGCACACAAGAATTTGTTCGGATGGAAAGACACAATAAATCTAAGTCAAAGGGAGATAACCTGGTTAAAATTGTCGCAGATCAAAAATCTTGGAATATGCGCATGTTCACTTAGTAGTGATGATGTCTGAAAAGTTTTGTCCAAATTGATTGATAAATGTAGGAGTTGCGCACACAAGAATTTCATGTCCGGAAAGACGTACGGACGGACGGACGTACAGGGCGATTCCTATATAGCCCCCACTTCTTCGAAGCGGGGGTATAATAACGTGAGACAACTCGGTCACTCACCCTGAGGCCATTTATTTATTTATTGGTGTTTAAGGTCACATACGTATGCGCAATGGCTAATCGTGACAGTTGTACGGGTGGAGGAAGCTGAAGAGAACCACCACCCACCCCCCCCCCCGCCCCCAAGGATCAACGAGCAATCAGCTTCTCAACATTTCAATTCTGTTCAACCTCCACTAAAGTAGGGTTACAGCGGTTGAAGACATGTGCTCCACTGACGTGCAGTACACCTTATATATGGCAACAGTGGCGGATCCTCTACCAATTTACCGGTCCACCCATGCATACCCCCCCCCCACCCCCCCCCCCCCCACCCCACCGCAGTAGCAATAAAAAGTTGTGATTTTAGTCAGAAAATCTCGATGTGTATCAGTCATTTATTTGGGCCACCGGCCCATCAGGGAACCTGCTGGACGCCTGAACGGCCAGTTCGCCTCTGATTATTTGTGAAGTCAACATTGAGCACCAACGGCTCAGTCTACTGTGAAAGGAAAAAAACACGAACATGATAATCATGAACTGATGTCCTATGCTTTGTGAATTTCCTGTCAGCTTTGAGCGAAGGTAAGTTTTTTAACCCGATTGCAAATAGCGGCACCCATTTACTCTCGGTTCAGGTCTAACTTGACAGATTGCTGGGAATGTATAATAATCACTCTGAGATTAATTCTAATTTGTATCTGTTCTTACAGAAATGTGTCTTGGAGAGTTCTACAACCACAAATTACCCAATTTAGTGATACAACACACATTTGAACTGGAGCAAAATGTGTGATTCTTTACTACCTGCCATGACTCTTTACTGCCGCTATTATGCGACTGATAAAATGATTTCGTACACGGACATGTAAGCGTTATTTTTCCTCGTGCAGTCGCTGTAAGCAGTACCTAGTTCTACATGATACATTGCCAAGACAAACACATCAATGTTTGGTTTAATGACGGAGATGGCAGAAAATTTTTTTAAAAAGTTACTCGATACTGCCGAGTAGACTGTACATGTATTCCTCGACGGTGACAACTTCGAAGTTTGGCGTGAACGGATCATAGATTCTAAGATTCATTCGATGTATTCATGTCACAATTAAAAAACAACAAAATCCAGTCGAGTGTGCGGGGATGTAAATGGATGTGAACAAGTCAACACTATCATAAGAATTGACCTGGTCTGTGCTGGTAAATCCTCACCGCATCATCTTTTATTTTATGGAAATATAGCCTATATGGTACCTTGCGAAATCCCTGGTAGATAAGAGAAGCAGAGTATTTCAAGGTCCATCAATGAATGTCATGAAGGATTCAGCAGGATAAGTCCCCCCCCCCCTCCCCCAACAAAATGTCCACCAATAGATTGGTGTAGCCACACAGCCCAACTTTGCCCCGAGTTTCGGTTTAGTGAAAATGAAATCATATAGGCTTAAGTTTTTTTTTAAAATTCAGAAAGTGATAGCCCGATCCCTAGGCAGATTCAATTATTTTTTTTAAAAAATGATTTCCTGAAAAAAACATATCTGTAGCCTCCTAAATGGAACAACCTCGGTCCAACTAGAGCTCACGACCTGAGTTATAATTAAGTTGATGCAAAAAAAAAGATTTTTTTCAGTTAGACTAGGCTGAGCTTTTTACAGAACTATCTGTTTAACTACCATTGGAGGTAGCCAAGAGGTAACAAATAATTAAATGATTAAAACTACTTCCGTTTTCAAAAGTGGGGGTTAGGCAAAAATTTTTTTATCTGATTTGCCCCCCCCCCCCCACCCCCTCCGTTCCACCATCTGGGTGTCGATAGAAATATTACTGTCAATTGGTAAAATTATTATAAAAACAAGTGTTTGACCACCGAGGTGGTATTAGTCCCCTACGGCGCTTTTGTGACATAAGGTGTTTTTGTCACAGAAGACACTTGAGTATATAAGCATCTTGGATTTTTTAAAAAAAATATTGAGCGAGCATAGTCCCCTCACAACCCTTTATCCATGTACCACTTATGAAAGGCGTAGCTTGAACCACGTTGGAGGGAGGGGTGGTAACATAAAATAGAGAAAAAAGCTTAAAAAAAACACAACAAAAATGGCCGACATTCTGCCATCTGGGATTTTGAAAAATAAATATTGACTGTGCATCATCCCCTCAGAACCATTTATCCATGTACCAAATATGAAAGGTGTAGCTTGAAGCATATTAGAGGGAGAGGTAAAAACAGACAGACAGACAGATGTTAAATTTTGAAAAAAAAATATTGAGCGTGCATAATCCCCTCACATCCTTATTCCATGTACCATATATGAAAAGTGCAGCTTGAACCATGTTGGAGGGAGTAGTGGTAACATAAAATAGAGAAAAAAGCTTAAAAAACACAACAGAAATGGTTGGTGTGTACTGTAGGCAAATTATGGCAATTATGAATCATGAACATGCAGTCGAGCACTGCATCAACAACGCTAATGTTGGTGGTTCGCGTCACGGTCCCTCATTGACTGTATAATATTTGTGTTATGTCGGAGCATGGTAAAGGAGGGAAAGAGTAACAGTGATCAGCGGCATCTATGTCTCCTGCGGTTTTTCTTGGTGGGAGGAGGATGTGTCTGAGAGATTGATGTTGGTGGCGTTGTTGGATCTGGAGGAAGAGTAGGTTTATCCTTGGCAACGAATGGCCTGATCCTAGCTGCTGTTTCTTGAGATTTTCTGTAGTCTTTAAGGTTACGAGGATTGTCTTGATTGGGTGAGTTGGAAATCTCCTTTTGACGTAGAAGTTGTAGTTATCCTGGAACGTAGCTCGGGTAGTGTCATCCTGGATCTCCTCCCCAATGAATGCCTCCACGGACTCCGGGAAGCTCTCCTCCTGGTCCGGAGGGGTGGAAGGTGTGTCGTCTGGGACAACTTCCTGCACCACAGACAAATCTTCCTCCTCCATCTCCTCTTCGGATGAAGAGTCAGATGGGTAGGGCTTGACAATTCATGCGAACGCTCGTAACGTTCGCCTATCGGTTACGCAAAAAATAAATCGGGGTGAACGGCGAATCGGTTAACGAAAAAATCCCGTGCCTACCTCTTGAATGAATACAGTCAATACTCGATTTTTCTTGATCTGAATGCGCGTTGAAATCTTCGAAGATTCAAGAAAAAAACTGTCATATTTTCTCGAATTCGTGTCTCTTCAAACATTTGTATTCCCCACTCAACAATTGAAGAAAACATCCGGTGGATATGAAAACATCCGATGGTTATTATGATGTGAGAAAAACAGCCCCAGCATAAGTTGTACCGCACATATTCTACACAAACCACAAAGGTGTTCGTTCAACAAAGTTGCAAACGGCTTAACGCGATATGCACAAGACAAACCTGCCTGAACTTGTGAAGTAAAATGTAAGTTGTAACTCGACCCAATCTGGCAATTGTTACTTCGTCCTCAATCTGAATATATCTGCCGGGACGAGTTGTCGCGTTTACAATGATGGGATGTCACATTTAATGATTAGCGCCTAAATGATTTGTTGAAAACTTTTTTCGCCTAAAAATAATAATTAAATATTATGACCAATTTGCCAGACGTTAATAAAACAATAAGTTATGTTCAAATAATATTTGAACATAGTTCTTCAGACTCCGTCTACCAACCCAACGTTACCCTTACCGCCCATGGAAAAATCTTGTTAATATCTTTTATCAAAGTCGGAAATCATGTTGAATTCTAGGAATATTTAAACACAGTGCTCCGCATACCGATTGGATGTTACCCTTGCTTGCAGTGGAAATTGGCAATAGAACTTCTAGAAGCTATTGTTTCTTATATCCGTTTACAACAGTGCTGATGGCACCGGGTGGTGGTGGTAATAATAGTATTAGTAATAACGCGATTTTGTCGGGTGCCATAGTTCATTAACGGCCTACAGATAGGTTAATATCTCACGGGCCATTAAAGGCCCTCGACTTCGTCTCGGCCCTCTAATGAACCCTCAGGCTGTCAAACATTTTTGTAGAGCCATCAATAAACCATAGCGCCCTTAAAATCATATTATTGTAAAATTATTAGTCAGCACTGTTGGGGCGGAGGGGGGGGGGGGGGGGGGTGGAGGAAAAACAGGGGGGTGGAGGAAAAACAATCTATTATCGGGCAGATATATGATAGGATTTTGAGAGCTCCCCCCCCCCACCCCATCTCTCCGTTAAAACAATAATTTGAGTCTTGAATTAAATGATAAACCCACATAATTCATCAATTTTTGAGGGTTTCATCTGGCAGAAATGAGGACGTGGTGCCCTCCTTAAATTCGCATATAATTGTTGGTTTCGGCGGTCGTAGTAGCAAATATAATGGTTGGCAATCAAATCATTAATTTCCGACCACATCTTAAAAAAAAATTGAAAAAGGCTTAGAAGCTCTAGGTGTCCCTATGTTCCAGAAGAAGGTGAGAGGAAGTGCGCCGGGTCCAGAATTTAGTGTACTCTCTTACGGCGCACAACCTACTCCTATCTTCCTTGCAGAAACTGAATAATTTTTATTGCAAGCTGTGCTGACGGAAACCATAGGAATGCCAAATACGGGGCCTAGCTCTGTTCGCCCCCGGAGTGATCATCAGTACAATACCCAGTGTGATGGTTTGACCCCGTAAAATGCTGGGATGTTAGGCTCCTAACTGGGGGTAACGTGAAGTTTTTGGTTTATTCTGTATTATCCCTTCAACTGTATCTCTGGCAGCCCCCTTCCCCTCCTCCCCCCCCCCCCCCCACCCCCGAATTTGCATTACTGTTTTTTTATATGTACACAGAAACAGGGAGTGCTTGGGAGGGGCCAGACAGCAGTTTTTTGGGGGAAGTAAAATAATAAAATAAAATGAAATAAAACAAAAATAAAAAAAATGAAATAGTCTTGATGTGATTGGCGGAACCTGGGGGGGAACGGACAGTTTTTTTTCCTACTAGGCTAGATAAACTAAAAGTGTTCAATGACTAAAAATTTTACAGGTACGAGTTAGTATTATTGTACATGCAGATGGAAGATAAGATAGTGTGGGTGTGCAGCTGTGAACTTTTAGATTTCAAAAAAAGTTATATCAGTGAAATGTCCAACTGTTGGTTTTTCATAAGACTCAGCCTAAGCTTTTGCCGCACTCACAATCACAAAAGATTGCACTGTGAACGAACTGTCCCACCAGTAAAAGACTAATCCTCCCTGGCAGGGCCATATCCAGGACGTTTTTGGTACCGGTATACCGGTTTGGGCACCCAAATTCAGGGGCCCAAATTCTGTATACCTGCCGAAATTAGGTGACGATTTCATAACTGAATATAAAACAAATAGATTCACGAGGCACATAAAAATATTATTCTTGTAAAAAATCTTGGAAACACCATGCTAAAGATACGATGAAATCGTCATCGGGGTACCCATTGGTGTCCTCGATTCTCAAGAATTATGATCGAATGTATTGGATGATTCGGCTTAGATCTATCGACGATACGGACCAGATTTCTGGATGATTATTTGGCATCCCATTCTACATGTCTGTCTCTCAATCCCCCCACCCCAAGCTCCATTATTTCAAACAGCAGGCTGCTGTTTGAAATAATAGAGTTTGGGGGGGGGGGGGGGCAGTCCCCCCACCCCCAGACTGGCTTTTCTTTATATTGTAACCTCCGCAGTTATGCCTGTTCCGAATCATTTGTAAACATATTCCGAATCGTCCATAATCATATAATAGCAAACAGTTCATGATCTTGTCCGAATTGTCCAGAAATCTGGTCCGAATTGTCCACAGATCTGGGCCGAATCGTCTAAAAAATATTGTCCAAATCGTACATGGTCCGAATCGTCCAGACACCAAAATTGTCTGGGTAAATGGAAATTGGGACGAGACGACTTTTTTTACCTCACTGCTAAACTCTTCAATTCTCTGTTTACAAACTCTTGGTGATTGCAGGTGAGATCAACTGACTGTTAGTATTATATAGTATTATACACATGTACCTAATTCAGATACTGACTGCATTGCACCTCCACGTCTTTGTCACTAAGTGTTGTCAACTTGCCAAATCGGGTGTAAATTTAAATTACATGTATAAAGTTTTAAATATCCGAAAATACGTCATTTCCCTGCATCTGAGTGAAGTGTTACGGAGCGTAATAATTCCCTCAGATGTACGGAAATCGCTTCTTTTCGGTGCCAAAATCAAAGATTTTCTCCACCCGACCAAACCATGGTCGACCCGCCGAAGCCGGCGATTGCCGTCTTTGATTATTAAAAATGCTACCCATACAGATAACTCAGAATATGAGATATTTTGTTTTTAGAATGATCAATCTGTTGATTCTTTTGAATAAAAGCAATGGTCTTCTATTTAAAATAACATTGTATCTATAATGAAAAGACGGATGGGGTGTGGGGTGGGGGTAATAGGAGAACAAAATGAATAAGAAAGAAAACATGTTATCTCTATCAAGTTGATTCTAATTTCTTTATTGCTGTATTAAGAATATAACTTTTAAATTCATTAAAAATGGTACCCATACAGTAATATTGTTATTTAAGGTTCACAGCTGCTACTGACACGGTTGTTTTCCAACAACTTTATTATATCAAACGTAAATCGTGAAATGGTTAACCAAGAGGTTCACCAAAAATTTTAAGGCAACCGATCAAAAGGTTAACGAAAATTGGTTGACGCAACCTCCAAATAGGTTCCCCAAAATTTTGAATTGTCAAGCCCTGGATGGGTTAGAGATTGATCTGTCACCTGACGACCCACAGTCCTCCGGACCCTTCTCCTGGGAAGGGGTGCCAAGCTGGACAAGGGTTGGTCAGGGGTGACAGGTGTTGGCCCTTTGACGCCCTCACTTGCCTCCTCCTCTTCCTTTTCCTCCTTCTCCAGGAACTCCGTCATTCGGCGGGCATCTCGACGTCTGGCAGAGGGTCCCTTCTCTTCCTCATCTTCTTGGTGATGGCTGTATTGCTACGGCGGTCTTTATCCAGTTTGTCCGTGTCACTAGGAGGGTGACCAGTGGGGATGGGGGGGAGGGGGGGGGAACCCCCTCACGAAAAGGTGCTACACCTCTCCATGGACGGCAGTTCAGGTTCTTTGTCAAAATCCACTGTCAGGTGAATTTTACCCTTGAGTACCTGGATACTCCAGGTGGTGGCAAGGGTAGCCTTCACTCTGCCAAGTGTTTCTTGTTTCACAAGTGGGAGCTCTCTGCCAAGTGTTTCTTGTTTCACAAGTGGGAGCTCCATTGTTCAGCTGTTATCACCTAGGAGTCCAAGGTGCAAATGGTTGATGTGATGACTCATCAGAGACTTCGCACTTACAAAAATAGTGAAGTAGGACTGATCTACAATTCCATCGAAGCTCCACCAGTGGGAAGGCTACACCCACCTCAGGGCTATGACCATCAGATATGCATGTGGCGTATATCGACCTGGCTACCCCCCCCCCCCCCCCTGCCAAAAGAAACAATCCCCCCCCACACACACACACACACAAAAAGAAATCCTAACTTCGCTTCTGGATAACAGCCTTGCTTTGAAAACAGACACAAATTTAGAATCAGACTTTTTTCTTCAACTCAAGAAATAGTTCAATGAATTCGGACAGCTGATATTTTTGACACTTATTCCCAATTAATCGACTTTGGATAGAGAAGTCACACCTCAGCATCCTTATAGAGTAAGGACATATAACTATAATTAAATACAGAACCTTAGTGAGCGCGCTCACATACCCCACGCGCCCCCAGATATTTCAAGCTCTAATCACTTTTTAAAAATAAACATAGATTCTAGGAATACTGCAGAAAACAGTTGTTCTGTAGTTTCAATGGTATTGAAAGAATTCAAGCAGAATTAATTTTAATTGAAATATGGAGCCATGTTAAGATTTAATGATACCAACCTTTTTAAATAAAATTTGATCTTTCCAACACACATTGTAAATAATGTAAGGTCACACTAGGTCTTTGCTGATAAAATTACTTTAGTGTATGCTTGTTTATAAAAAAGATGTCAGATTGAGAATTGCTATCCCAAGTAACAGTGTTTATAGACAAAAAGTGAAAAAGATTATTGTTTTACTTCATGAACAAATTCGAAGTCGCTTCATGTTCTAATCCTGACTTGAATAACTGCATGCTGGGAATATGGAACCGGGATCATTCTTGTGTCACAAGCTATGTCTTTTTTTATGTACACATGGTTAATACAGGAGCCAGAAATGTAAGTCGGTGAGCAAATAACTTGGCTATAACACTTTGGAGACAATGTTTTTACTAATACGTTGCTTGGTTCTTTCAAAGTATTGACATTCAAGTCACCAACAATTACAGTAGGAGGTCTATCTAATTTATCCATAACTTGAACTAAGTTTTTCAGCCAAGCAGAACGAAACGCGAACTTCATCTGTAAGTCATTGTGGTAGATTCACATACTAAAATGGCCGAAATTTAGATAGTAACTGGAAGCGTGTAGAAAAAAAGTCCGGAAAACTGTAATTTTTAGAAAAATGACCCGGAAATCTGTTACTTGTATTTTTCAGAGTCCAGGGCCTGTAATTTCCGCAAAAATCAGACGAGCAGAATGAAATGCAAAGTTGATCTGTAAGTCATTGTGGTAGACTCACATACTAAAATGGCCGTAATTTCGATAATATCTGAAAGCGTGTAGAGAAAAAAGTCTGGAAAACTGTAATTTAGATACCGATATTTTCCGTTGGTGTAGGAAAATATGAAGTTTCTTTGAATGGGTGTAGGAAATCTTACAACAGAATTAGGGATCAAGGTGGATTCCTTAATTTTCTATAAAATTTTACTGGTGTTTCAAGTCTTTTTTGCAGCTCCGTCAAAATTTTGATCACAACAAAGGCTTTGCTGAAAAATTTAAACCCATGCTGCTAATTTTTGAGGACTTCAAACCAGGTAATGGTTAACTTAGTATTTTGCCACTAAAACAGAAAGCAAGCATTGGTTTACCACAGTAAAACACCCCCCCTCCGTTTATGGGCAGTTCCCAAGCTTCACTCTGGGCATTTGTCCTGATAACACTCGACTGGAGACCAATTTCAACATCATCACCAACAATACCAGATTAATCTTGTAGCATAAGCTATGGGCCCCACGCCTTCACTTTCTGATCAGCGGGCCCTGCCTGATCAAATGTATGTGCTACCGTTCAGCATTAGTGAGCAGTGCTTGGCATAGGCTCATTATCAGCAAGGAACGACAGAACCGTGTTCCGTACTTCTCTCTCAAATCATCACTTTCGCCACTCGTCATGTCGGCGACACAGCCAATACTAATCCGACTTTACGAGAGAAAAAAAAATTGTCAAGAAATCTTCATGTTTGTGGCCAAAATGCCTCAAGAGGTCACCTCAGAGCATCTAAAAATCAAAATTCTCCTGGGGGTGTGGTTCTTGCAGAAATACTCAATTTGGGAGATCGTAAGAATGCTAGGACGTGATCACGCCTTTTATTTGTTCGAGACAATGTAGGAGCGGATTTGCAAACAGGTGAAGGCAAATACTTGAGTTGTTAATGTCATAACTGCAAGCAAGGAAATTAGCAGACTGTCATTTGCAGAATAAGGTCCTCAGAAGGTGAATTTGGTGATGCTACCCTTTTCAGCAGAGTACCGAGAGTAGCATCACTATATTTACCCTCTGTGAACCTCATTCCGAATCAAGGTCTCAAGCCTAAACAAAAAGAGGTTCCCAGCCCTCGATTTTTCAAATTTTTTGGCTCCGGCAGTTGTTTGCCGTAGCAAATTTTATGTGCTTTGGCAGTTACTACGGCATTTCTGGGGAAGGCAATACATGCAGATGCCAAAGGCCTCTGCAGCGAGGGACGAATGCACAGTTTTTTTAGCGGGGACCGGGGGGGGGTCCCACCGTTGGAAAATTTTGAAATCTGCTATCAAAAGGAGCATTCCTGTGGTTTTTGGGGTGGAAATCCACTTGATATTTTGGATGACAAAATTAGGTTTTTTTTACTTGAATCCACCCCTGCAACGTCAAATGCACGGTCGATTTGTCAGTTTGCGATCGAAATTTGCGGGACTGCAAAACGAACGAATTTCATCTGAGCTGAATATTGAGTAAAATACATTTGAAACTTATTTCTCAGAAAAAACATGCCGTTTGTATACCTGTATTTATGTATATACCCTGGAATCAAATAATGAATGTTGACCCATTTTCTGTAAATGTAGAACTCAGTCCGGGAAACCCCCACACATATTTATATATGGAGAAGATGCGCATGTGTACAGCGTGAATTCAATTGTTTTCGAGAGGGGTATCACAATAAACCAACCAATGACAGAAAGTTTAAGTCTAACACTGGCTGCGAGTTTCCATTTTCAGCTACCAGTGTGTGTCTCTCGTTGTGCACAGTGAACTACTGCATGTCACACATTCATCCAAACCTGGACCCAAAGTCCGTAATATAATTTTTTGGTTTGATACATCCTGTGGAACAGGATGTACCAAACCCAAAAAATATATTATGGACTTTGGGTCCAAGTTTGGACTAGTCAAACACCACTGTGGATTATTTCTACTACAGCAACTGTGTGCCGTAATCAGCGCCGTTTGCTTCAGCAAATCGCTTCAGCAATGCCGATTGCCGAAGCCAATTGCGAAGGCTGGGTTCCCAGAAGATAAATCGGTTCTCTGTATGGGAAAGCATGAGCAAATTCATCTTCTGGGGACCTCATTCTGCAAGTGACATATTGCTTATTTCCAGGCTTGTAACTGCAAAATATGGTTCGAAATTCCCTCTCGTGTTTACAGGCCATCTGAACATTTTTGTTGACAAAAAATCTGAATTATTGCGCACTGGAAAGACAACATGAACCACTTGTACAAAAATAACCGAGTGTATAAAATCGGGATGATACACATAAAATAAGGCAATATTCATAACAAAGTGAGCAGAATGCTTCAGAAATCACTTTTTCACGAAGTACATTCCAAGTGACCTGGAACTATATTGAGCGTGTTGATTTCCTTCACAGTTACCATGAATCTTCGTCATGGACTGTGTTGATGTCGGCAAAGGACTGATTCAAGATGGGTTGAAAATGATGCAATCGTGCTTTTAAATAAGGTGCGTTTGGACGATGCTGAGAATTTAGTTTTTTCTTGCAACCAACCATACTAACACAAGCGTCGATCAGTGTCTTTTGTCATCGTTTTACACTTGACAAATGTGACAAATCTCCTTCACTGGAAACCATCCCCCAATTTGCATGTCATAATAAACATAACCGCCGTCAGCGTGACCGTATGGTCAAAACCGAAACGAATTATCGAATCTACCGTCAAAATTAGCTGCAATTGGCTTTTAAACAAATGAAATACACAAAATATTCGCAATTTCCTCATTATCCATGCCGAGTTACTTTTTGACCAGACCACATGTGTTCAGTTTCATTTTGTCGGCATCAAACTGATATTGTCTGTGGTAATTAATAGCACGACAAGGCGAAAGAAGCCAAATATTTCCAATCATCTATAAATTAATTAAAATTGATAATTCCTTTTATTTTACTGAAATTATGAATTGATAAGGCAGGTGTGTTATTATGCCCCAGACCTAGAAGTTGTAAAATCAAAGGTGAAGCTTGGGCCGTGCAGTGCAGTGGTGACCTCTGTCCTCTTAGTCTTACCCATTCATCATTACATGTACCAACATTCTCCCTTGTATCTCAATCACTGCTACTCCAATTTGAAGGATATTTGGTGTTGTGATCGAGCATCATGGGGAAACAATGCCTGTGTAGCTGCTGTAGCATGTGTTTCTTCCCATCTGTTTTCAGAGTTGTGGTACTTTTTCACTCTTTTGAGTTAGAAAATTTTGTTTATAACTAGCTGATTTGTTACAATTTGTTGGAAAGTGCCTGCTGATATCCTCAAATGTATTGCTACAAAATATTTCTGGTGAAGATTTTGTTCCTATTACTTATCAAACCCTCTGGAAGTGCCCTTCTGATCTCACTAAGCCTCCTTGGGGAAAGTACATGCAATAATGGTTGTGTAAGGTTGATTTGATGTGTTTTGAATAACAATGTACTTTTAAGTACATTAGAGAGTTCATTGCAGTGACAGGTTACAGTTACCCTTATTTCTTCTCCAACAGATATCAAGAGTGTATTGTGTCCAAGAGAAAACAAGGCTACTAGTATTATACTTATTGAAAAACCAGACAAATTTAACAATTTGATCACTGTCAAATTGATGCATGGTATAAAAGGGGTTACAGTGCAAGGGGTTTGTAAATATATTTACTCAACTACAATGTATGACTCTGCAGTGCATTCTACATAGGAGAATATCATAGTTTCTTTCCAAACCACCACAGTGACACTCTTTTGTCCTTCCATACTTCTTCTGGTGGACTCCTTCAAGTTGACCTTTGTTGAACTCCCCAAATCAAAACATAAACAAAAGAAAATGTCTGCCTTCAATCAGTGAGCACTCCACTTATAACATTTGGTCTCAATCTTTATTACTTTCATGAATTAGGAAAAGATTTCTTCGAGTATGTACTTCAATGTTTATAGAATACAGCTGTTATTTTATTTTGAGGTATTTTATTATAAAAATTTTGTTCTCTTACTTATGCCATAGCCGAATTTCAGGTGATGCTATTTACACATGGCAGCAGTTCCATGGCAAATTTCAGTTTCCACATGTTGCATGTTTCATTCCAAGCATTTTTGGTATATAATTTTTGGGGGTTATTCATTTTGGGCCTTTTTTAGACTTGAAAGAAAATTACATGAAATTTGACCAAAGTTAGTTGGACGTCCCCTAAAGAGAATTTATTCATCTTGTAAAATTTATACTTTCTGTGAAACAGATTATTTTGTGAAAAACCAGGATTCTACTGGATTATTTGGAAATTAGCTGTGGTGCCAATACTTCATGGATTTTTACTCCATTTGAATTTTGTGGAGCATTTTATTATATTTTATTGGAGACTGCTGAAATTTAGTGAAAATTTTATTACAAATCTACAGGATACTGTTTCTGAAGACACATTCTTGGATTTAATACTTCCTGCTGGAAAATTTCTTCACAAGATTCTTCACCACTGGATTCTGTCATTTTTTTAATTAAATTTCAGAATAATTGAATTCATAGTTATTGTTGCTGATTCTCAGATTTCTTTCTGTTACCAATATCAATAATATTTCCACATCGTAACAGTAATGGTGCCAAAACTAATAGACCATTTCACCGGTGCAGAATTGGAAACTCGATCGTATTCGCGCAGAGGAGGATATCAACTCCTCCTCTGTGCAAATGCGATCAAGTTCCTGATTCCGCACCGATGAAACGGTCTATTCGATTCGACGTCATTATCGGGTTATTGTTTTTTCTGTTTTATATTTAGACAAAAACATGGACTTTATCGAAACATCCGTTGATGCTTCGCGAGTCTTCAGATATTGATAATTAAAGGATAATACATAGTTTGGATCAATAAACTCTGCCCAAATGTAAGGAAATGCATGTACTATCGAACACAGCAGGTAATAAGGGTGATAACTTGATATATATTCCTATTTTCAAGTTTTGAGTTCCCATAAAAGAACTTGATGGGAACTTTTTTCCGCAGAATTGAAGGGAAAAAATCTGAATGTAAATGGGTAGCCACTATCTTCAGATTGCTGAACTACTGAAGCACATTTGGCCACGAGTGGTTTGCCTGAAATATTATTCTATCAGTTCAGGTACGAATACGGTAGCAGACTTCCAGGAATCATTGGTGTCCGCGGTCAACTCTTGAGTTGATTTTATATATTTTTAATCTGTGCTCTAAACATCTCAACCTTCATTTTGATGTATAATTTGTGTATATTTAATTTTAATTTATAGACTATCTGAGGTGGGAATTTCAAAGTAATCAAATTTCCCTTACTTATATAGCACCTTAAGGGCCTATATAAGTAATGAAATTTTGTTTATTTTATTTCACCTCCGATATTCCTTCAATTCAAATTAAATATACACAAAATGTACATCAAAATGAAGGTTGGGATGTATAGAACACAAAACACGTGTAATCAACTCATAGAGTCGACTGTAGGCACCACTGGTTCCTGGAAGTCTGCTGTCGTATTCGCACCAGAACTGATAATTTAATAATATTTCACGAAAACTTGTGGCCAAATGGGCTTTACATATCCAAGAACAAAGCTAGGGGATAAAAATTCTTCAAAACACGGCGACATAACAGTATACTGTATGAAGGCGATCTTTTTCATTGTTTGATTTTAGACAGCGTTGTTTTTACATGCCTTTTCTGTCCGATGACGTCGACCGGAAATCGAAAGTATACTCATACGTAAACAAAAGCAAAGACTTTGGAATTTGCCCCAATGCAGTTCTGTCGTCGTGTTTTGAATTTTTATCCCAGAGATTTGTTCTTGGATATGTAAAGCACATTTGCCCACAAGTTGTTTTCGTGAAATATTACTAAATTATCAGTTCTGGTGCGAATACGGTACCAGACTTCCAGGAACCAGTGGTGCCTGCGGTCGACTCTATGAGTTCATTGCACATGTGTTTCTTGTTCTACACATCTCAATCTTCATTTTGATGTACATTTTGTGTATATTTAATTTGAATTGAAGGAATATCAAAGGTGAGAATTTTCAAAATAAACAAAATTCCATTACTTATATAGGCCCTTAAACACATTATGGTTCCTCAATATTATTGTATGTAAGGAATAGCAACTGAAGAGGATTTGTTTTCTATATTGCTAAGGAACAAATCTACGACTGACTGTCACAAGAGTCAAGTCGCAAGAGTGAACATTTATCAGATACTTCATTGCATAATATAAACCAATATATTAAAATCTTGATTACTTTCTTGGTAGAATGTTATGAAGAGATCTTGTTTTGTTACCACCCCAAAAAATATCAACAATCGAAATCACAAGGAAGACATTCATCAGCCGGTGTAAAGAAAACCCATTCACTTCGGGTGTAAAAAAAACACACCTCGCGTCGAAATCTTACCTCGAAGCGACCTGAGGCGATTCTGTGAATGACAATGTTATATATACATTAGACTTTAGTGAAATATCGGTTCAAAATTAAACAGCAAAATTAAATTTTACTGATAAATTTTTTCTTGTAGCACATGCACGTTGCGCAGAAATGGTCTGAATTTTATCATAGTTGCGCATAGCGGGGACTCCACTTTCCGACACCGGCATCCCCAAGCTGTGTCAGTCAGTACATGCATGATTATAATTAAATTACGAGACTTCATTACAGATTTGAAATAACTAAATTAAAGTCTATTACGATTTTTCAATGGAATAAAATTAAACTTATTACCACCGAAGTCTTAGCTCTTTCTAATTTTATTAGTTATTTTATTTCGAAGTCTGTTATGCGTATTTGTTTTATCCATGTTCAGGGCCTAAACGAAGTATGTTTTTGGGTTTTTGTTGTTGCGCATTATCCAATACAGGACCTAATATCTAAATTCAAAACATACATTATAATTATTGCGCCCATATATTTTATAGGAAAATGCATTTTATTCAAAGTTGTCTCAAATTTACTGGATTGGGTTTTCCATAAACGTATTTTACATGCGCATGACTGTAACTATAGTAACCAGAAAGCTTCGTTCCGCCTGGTTCCGCTGATTTTTTTTCACTTTCGAGGAAAACAATCATAGTTTGTGTGAGGACAGAACTCATTGAAGTCGGACGCTGCTTCTGTTTTGCACAAAAATGGCACAATATCACAACGAAGCCTTGAGGAGACAGAGAGTTTTAGAAAGAAAGCAGATAGCAATGCAGAACTTACAAAATGATCTGAAAGAAAAACAGGTATCGGTATGGTTTGGGTGGTTACGGGTCGTTTCGTACCTTTTCCCTTTCGTACTGGGTCGTTTCGTACCTAAAAAGGAACGAAACGACTCGGGTAAATTTCACTTCTATTTATCTAAATTTTTATTCGAAAGTTTTAGGCATAGTTTTTAACTTTAAAAAAAAATCAGTATAACATATAGATTGTTGAAATAAAAACATGTATTCACATCGTTCTGTTGTTTCTTCTTTTACAGCCCATAATTACTTCATTTATGTTATCAATTAAAAGTTTGAGTTTTTAACTTGTTTCCAAGTTCTATGTGTGCCGGTATTTAACTTCTGAAGAATTGAGCGTAGTGATTTTTCAAAATACGCCACAATTCTTCACAAGTTAAATAAACGTCAAACAATTTCAAAAGCCAGTTACCAAGCTTATGATAGATAGTCCATATGCTTGGTAAAAAATCCATTAGGGCCAACTGCCAACCTCCAGTTGAAGTGTGGTTAACCTTTTCTCATTTCAAAGTTTTGCGTGCGTATTTAATAATAATAACTCTTTGGCTAGCCGCTGATTTGTCGCGGTTTTCGTAAGAGAAGGCCATCATTCCCCTTGCACTCCACCCACTCTCTTAACCTGTGTTCATATTCCAGTAGTTAAATGCACAACAAAATTAAGAAATGAAATGATTTCACCCAAGGTCCCTTCTGGAGGGTCTCTCCCAAACACCTTAACTACGTGCCCCCCCCCCCCATCCCCCCGTCCCCACCACCACCACCCCATTTTCCTTACTGTCTACGATCGGCACAGGCCTTCACAATTTCAATTGTTAGCTTATTAAGCTATTCCGTTTTTCCTCACTCTTCCCTATTGGCAGTCTGTCGGTCCGGCGAATTAAATACTTCAAATATCTCCTTTTTGTCGTATCATCTTTTTATGTGGGTAGTTTCAGTTTCGTTCATTTTTAGCTGTCATTTAGTTCCTCTCGCTACTTCCCTCTAAACCTCAGTCGTTTCGCCCGCCCCCCCCCTCCCCTTTTTATGTGAGTCGTTTCGTTCCTTTTTCATTTTGGTGAGCCGTTTCGTACCTAAAATGGTACGAAACGACCCAGTACGAAAAGGTAAAGGTACGAAACGGAAAAGGAACGAAACAACCCGTTACCGTTTGGGTCATTCTTATTGTGCCGTGAATCGGAGTATCACTTTGGCTCCAGGTCAAGTCGCCCGAATACTGGTCGTTTCGGCACCAAGTCGTTTCGGCTCCGGGGCAAATCGTTTCGGCACCTGGCCAGGTCGTTTCGGCAGCAAGTCCAAAAAACATAACTTAAAATTTGCCTCTAAATTCCAAGTTTTATTAAAGATATCTTAAAAATTGATGAAAACAACAACATTTTTACACTTGTGGTCGCACATGAAAATAGCAACATTCAGTTTAAGGGCCTATATAAGTAATGGAATTTTGTTTATTTTGAAATTCTCACCTCTCATATTCCTCAAATTCAGATTAAATATACACAAATTATACAGCAAAATGAAGGTTGGGATGTATAGAATACGAAACACATGTGTAATCAACTCATAGAGTCGACTGTAGGCACCACTGGTTCCTGGAAGTCTGCTACCGTATTCGCACCAGAACTGATAATAAAATAATATTTCATCAGAACAACTTGTGGCCAAATGTGCTTCATATATCCAGGAACAAAGATAGGCATTCAAAACACTTGAGAATACAGCGACAGGTCTGCATTTTGGAAAAGGACAACACTGTCTGCATTTTTTATTGAAGATGGTTTCCATCCTCGACAGACATGCGCAAATCACTCGTTACCACGAATTTCCATCAAAAAACAAAATCGTAATTCTAAGAAATTTCAACAGGTATCATGATACCTTGTACTGAATATGGCATCAGTGCAATCTCTATCTAATAACAGTATACTGTATGAAGGCGATCTTTTTCATTATTTGATTTTAGACGGCATTGTTTTTACATGCTTTTTCTGTCCGATGACGTCGACCGGAAATCGAAAGTATACTCATACGTAAACAAAAGCAAAGGCTTTGGAATTTTCCCCAATGCAGCTCTGTCGCCGTGTTTTGAAGAATTTGTATCCCCTAGCTTTTTTCTTGGATATGTAAAGTACATTTGGCCACAAGTTGTTTTCGTGAAATCTTATTAAATTATCAGTTCTGGTGCGAATACGGCAGCAGACTTCCAGGAACCAGTGGTGCCTACAGTCGACTCTATGAGTTGATTGCACATGTGTTTCGTGTTCTATACATCCCAACCTTCATTTTGATGTACATTTTGTGTATATTTAATTTGAATTGAAGGAATATCAGAGGTGAGAATTTTCAAAATAAACAAAATTTCATTACTTATATAGGCCCTTAACGTACAGTCATTTTACCGATATCAAATCTTTACCAAATGCGGGTCACTTCAACTTTAATCCCGCCACAAAAATCGAAAGGTAACACAAAGTAACAAAACTTTGAATCAAAAGTTTCATTAATATTTTACTCTTTGAGTTTAAATGATAAAGTTACAGTGTTATCTGGCATCTGCATATTATGTTATTTCGTTAGAAATCATCAGCACCCTGTCTAGTTTCCAAATTTCGTGTATGGGAATTCCCCGTTCTATTTTTTTCACTCTTCGACAACAGGGTCATTCCATCGGGGACCAAGACTTACTTTTCGTTTGAAAGCATCGCCATTTCATTCACCTTTTAGCAGGAGGAAAAGTACATATTTATCTGCATTCTATTTTTCAAGTTGAATTTAGTTTTGCTTGAGTGTATTTTTACCTATTTCGAATCGGCAAATCCACACTTCATCAGTAAGAAATAACTCAAGATTGATTGTTTTTTCCGAATGTTTCTCGGTCAACTAGAACAACTGCGTAAATCAAAGAGACATGAACTGTATCTGGGTGACTCTGTGGAGTATGTTGTGTCAGTGTTTGCAACAGCTCTGTCAAACTGACAAATTGCGAGGGCTGGGGTGGGAGTTGGTTGCAATGGCAGAATTCGATAAGGTGAAGAATAATTGTGTAAATGGTGGAGTGGGAGGATAGGGTGGGGATTTGAGTGATTCCCAGGCCGCACAACCCCAAACTTTTTTGAATGTGATCAAGTTACCCTGCTATTACCTGTGCCACCACCTCTCCACTTGTGATCAAGGGAAGAGTTGGGAGGTCATAGGCAAAACGCGAGTTATCTTGGTCAATATTATATGGTCACATTTAAAATTAGTGGTAGCGTGACCTGGGAATCACACACACACCCTCCCTCCCCCCCCCCCCCCCCCCACACACACACGCCAGACTGGGATGCTCTTAAGTCATCCAGATCACTGCCGTCAGGGTGGTGGAAGCAGTTTGTGGGGACTTTTTGTCATTTTTTTCAACATATGAGTGGCTTGTTGATACCACCACCCTGTGTATACAGGTGTTCAGAGATAGAAGGCACCAGGGGCTAGGAACCAGGGGAGGGGGGGGGGCACATGCCCCTCCAACTTTCCTCCATGGGTATATGTATGGGTAATATGAATAAATATGTACTAATGATAGATTTTATGCAAAATATTTTGTTCATTAAAGAGATTATTATAATTTCCTGGAGAATGCCTTAAGGCATTCTCCAGGAAATTGTAATAATATAATATTTATGAAGAAAGTTGTGGGTTTTAACCATGTATAATGTATGTAGTATTGGAGGGAAAAACCACTATTGTGGTGAATTCCAGCTGTATTGGTATGTGCTAATGCCCTCCCAAGTCCAATATGCTTCCTACGCCCCTGGAAGGCATGTCAAGTTGATCAGAGGCCCAAATTCTCTTTTACACACACCATGTCTATGCATGGGTAAACCATATTCATCCTTCCTAGCACAGCCCATGCAAATGTTCCCATTGTCAAGTTGGACCAGCAGGCTGTAGAAGCCTATTCGACTTGGAAGAGCCTTTTATTGATAAACAGTATGCCTTTTTTGGTCCAAATTCCTGCAGAATGCCTTGTGGCATTCTCCAGGAATTTGTAGCAATATTACAATATTAGATATATTTTTTCATAGCTAAAGTGTGAACAGTATTTGTAAATGTTTATTTACTTGTTACTTATTATTTCAACTAGATAATCATGGATGAAAGTTGAGGATGCACCTGCCCCCCCCCCCCCCCCCCCCCCACGGGTCACCAGGGCTCATCGACACAAAATATTCAGAATAAGCAAGCGGATATGTCTCCTGTTGCACCAGAAACGAAATATTTAATGTGCTAATCCGTTCCCAGTGGTTAGTACTGGTTACGCGAATATTTAGTCCTTGGAACCTCAGTAACGCTCATTATTGTTGCCTAATTTTGTTTTAAAACACCCCCAAGTTGAAATCCATGTTATCCAATGCACGGAAGAGAAAACTGGCCAACGATTTCACTCAATATGTGAAAGAACATAACCGTGTTTCAAACTATGGCATTTAAAACAAAAAATTCCAGCAATTAAGTTCAATTTACGAAAAGATTTGTGGTGATTCGATTATCATAAATTGGTTCGAAAATGGTAAAATGGGAAGGTCCAACGATTTCCTTATCCATAAAATATAACATTCAGAATAATTTCCATTTTTTATCACATGATTTGGGATACTTTTCTGAATTGAAACAGCATAGAAAAGTTATTGGCGGAGAACATTTTCAAAACGAAATCGGATATGGTCTGGATGTGGTTCGATATCGGTAAAGTGACTGTAGCACGATATCAAATATCATGAAAGCACAAAACATCAAGCATCATAAGCATCACAAGATAAATATGTACAACTGTTTTCAATGTAGATATGAAAAATAGCACACATTATTTATCATTATAGCACAAAATATGCATTCTGTCCGTCGTCGTCCAGCGTAAACTTTACAAAACCAACTTCTCAGAAGAAACCCCTGGCCCAATATTTTTCAAATGTTGGATAAATGTTTATTACCTAATGTCAATTCAGATTTCTTCAAATGAAGTTGCCCCTCCTCCTGGGTGGGACCACGCCCCCAAGGGGCACCAAAATCTTTGAAAATCTTCTTCTCATGAACCAGCAGAAGCAGAGACTTGATATTTGGTATGCAGCTTCCTTTTGAGGTGTAGAATAAGTTTGTTCATGAGAAATTTGTCGGGCATTATTTGCCTTCGTTATGGGAGGGCAAAAATTTTGGCCACACCTAAAATTTCTATTTTCTGAACCGTGAGGTTGATTTGAACCAAATTTGATATGAGATGATAATGGGTTATAAGTAGTTGATTGATGCAAAACAAATTGTTCTCATTGCCCTGTGGGAACCTCGGGAGCTAAAAATAGGAAAAACCTTAAAACTGCCATATCTCCAAAACTACACGGCACAGAATTCTTATTTTGTATAAAGCTTACTTTTATCCAGTAGAATAGAATGGTTAAAAAAAAATCCCTATCGGTTTGATCACAAGGTACTTTTCTCGGGACTTTGAAAAAGTGCTGAGTGAGCACTTTTTAACTCTGTAGGCAATGGGAAAAACATTAAAAAGTCTTCTTCTCCAGATCCAGCAGGCAGAATCTTTTGATATTTGGTATGCAACATTGTAGGGTGGATCTGATTCAAGTCTGTTCAAATCGGCCCCCTGGGTTCATATTTGGGCTCACTATAGAAGCCTGAATTCGATCTTAATGCATTTCGGGCAAATTTCTTAAAAAATCTTCTTCTCCAGATCCAGCAGGCAAAATCTTTTGATATTTGGTATGCAACATTGTGGGGTGGATCTGATTCAAGTTTGTTCAAATCGGCCCCCTGGTTTTATATTTGGGCTCAGTACAGAAGCTCGAATTCGAACTCAGTGCATTTCAGGCAAATTTCTTCAAAAAACTTCTCCAGATCCAGCAGGCAGAATCTTTTGATATTTGGTATGCAATATTGTGGGGTGGATCTGATTCAAGTTTGTTCAAATCGGCCCTCTGGGTTTATATTTGGGCTCAGTATAGCAGCTCAAATTCGAACTTAGTGCATTTTAGGCAAATTTCTTAAAAAAAATCTTCTCCAGATCCAGCAGGCAGAATCTTTTGATATTTGGTATGCAACATTGAGGGGTGGATCTGATTCAAGTTTGTTCAAATCGGCCCCCTGGGTTCATATTTGGGCTCACTATAGAAGCCCGAATTCGAACTTGGTGTATTTCAGGCAAATTTCTTAAAAAATGTTCTTCTCCAGATCCAGCAGGCAGAATCTTTTGATATTTGGTATGCAACATTGTGGGGTGGATCTGATTCAAGTTTGTTCAAATTGGCCCCCTGGATTCATATTTGGGCTCACTATAGAAGCCCGAATTCGAACTTAGTGCATTTCAGGCAAATTTCTTAAAAAAAATCTTCTTCTCCAGATCCAGCAGGCAGAATATTTTGATATTTGGGATGCAACATTGTGGGGTGGATCTGATTCAAGTTTGTTCAAATAGGCTCCCTACATTCATATTTGGGCTCACTATAGAAGCTCGAATTCGATCTTAGTGCATTTCAGGCAAATTTCTTTGAAAATCTTCTCAAGATCCAGTAGGCAGAATCTTTTGATATTGGGTATGCACCATGCTTAGGGGGGTGAGGTTCAATTTTGTTCAAGCCAAGTCCCTGGGTTCATATTTGGGCTCACTGTGGTAGCCATAATTATAACTTAGCTCAAAATGAGGAATTTTCTTTAAAAATCTTCTTCAGATCCAGCAGTTGGAATGTTTTGATATTTGATATGCAGCATCCTTAGGGGGTGAGATTCAAGTTTGTTCAAGCAATGTCCCTAGGTCCATATTTGGACTCACTGTGGGAGCTTGAATTGTAACTTAGTTCAAAATGAGGAATTTTCTTTAAAAATCTTCTTCAGATCCAGCAGTTGGAATGTTTTGATATTTGATGTGCAGCATCCTTAGGGGGGGGTAAGATTCAAGTTTGTTAAAGCCAAGTCCCTGGGTTCATATATGGGCTCCCTGTGAGAGCCCGAATTATAACTTAGTTCAATATGAGGAATTCTTTACAAATCTTCTTTTTTAGCTTACCAACTTTAGTTCTGTGAGCTTATGGCATGGCTCGATCGGTCGGCGTCAGCGTACGTGTCCAATAATGTTAAAGCTTCTATTTAGGTCACTTACACACCCTATTTCCATATCATGGCCTTTATAATGCTGCTATATGATGATTATTATCATTATACCATGATTTAACCCCTCATACCCTGCATTTTTAACATTTTTCTTGACATTTTTAGTTGCGTTTAGTTTTCTGTTTAGCTCGGAATTTCATGTTTAACTTAGTGTTTAGGTCAGCTGCTGTGCTCCTTCTCTTCCCATGGCACTTATATTCATTATACATGTTCCTCAGTATCATTGTTCCATGATTAACCCCCTCATACCCTTCATTTTAAACATTTTTCTTGACATTTTTAGTTGCGTTTAGTTTTCTGTTTATCTCAGAATTTCATGTTTAACTTGTGTTTATGTCAGTTTCTGTGTTTTACTTTTAAGAGGTTGTGTTTAGGTCAGCTTTGTCGCATGTTATGAGCCTGTTTGATACAGTTCTTGTGTTTGCCAAAGTTACTATCAAAGAGGAATGTTGGTGAGCTACAGGGCATTGGCGTCCTTCTTGTTCCCTACTCTGATGATTCCGTTTTTATTTTCAGGATCTTACTTCAAATCCTAAAGGTACAAGACTTTTTAACACAGATGCGTCCCAGTTTGAACAGACAAGGTGAGAATATCTCTGCATATCAACAGACTATATTCTGTAGAAAGTTGTATATATAATTTGCACTTTATATAGTTCTTACACAACCTTCCCTTAACTGTTTTTATTTATTTATTTGAGTTCAATGACACTTTTGACAGTCAGGGTCACCTTGTGTCGGAGAGTTTTACAGGGCTGAGGAAGCTGGAGTACTTTTTTAGCTCTCTGAAGGGAGCTTAACGTATCACTTGCCGTCCGTCATCCGTCATGAACTTTACATTATCAACTTCTCACAAACTACTAGACCAAATTGAACCAAATTTGGTGTGCATGTTCCTTATTATATGTTAATTCAAGATTGTACAAAAAAAAACTTGCCTTGCCCGAGGGGGCACCAGAAGGAGCATAACTCTGAAAGCACCCATAAATTATTTCAAAAATTCAATAAAATCTTCAGATCCACCAGTCAGAATCTTTTCATATTTGTTATACAACATCTCTGGGGGGGGGGGGGGGGGGGGGAGGGGTCAGATTCAAGTTTGTTCAAATAGAGTCCCTGGGTTAAGGTTTGGGCTATTTATTTATTTATTGGTGTTTAAGGTCACATACTTCTGCTCAATGGCTAATCATGACCGAATTTGGGCTCTCTATTGAAGCCCAAAGTTTAACGTGGTGCAAATTGAATACATTTATTTAAAAATCTTCTTCAGATCCACCAGTCAGAATCCTTTCATGTTCAGTATACAACATCTTTTGGGGGGTCAGATTTTAAGTTTGTTCAAATCCAGTCCCTGGGTTAATAATTTGGCTCCCTGTAGGAGCCCAAATTTTAACTTACTGAAATATGAGGAAATTTATTTAAAAATCGTCTTCAGATCCACCAGTCAGAATGCTTTCATATTTGGTGTACATCATCTCTAGGTGGATCAGATTCAAGTTTGTTCAAATCGAGTCCCTGAGTTAGTATTTGGGCTCTCTATTGGAGCCCAAAGTTTAACTTGGTGCAATTTGAGGAAATTTCTTTAAAAATCTTCTTCTTCAAATCCTCCTGTCAGAATCCTTTCATGTTTGGTATACAACATCTATAGGGGGGGTCAGATTCAAGTTTGTTCAAATCGAATCGAATCGCTGGGTTAATGTTTGGGATCCCTATTAAATTTGTGCAGTATGTGGAATATTCTTTAGAAATCTTTCTTCTTCAGATTCACCAGTCAGAATCCTCTCATATTTGGTATACATCATCTCTAGGGGGGCCAGATTCAAGTTTGTTCAAATAAAGTTTCTCGGTTAATATTTGGGTTCCCTATGGGAGCCCGAATTTTAACTTAGTGCAATATGAGAATATTTCTTTCAAAATCTTCTTCTTCAGATCCAGCAGTCAGAATCCTTTAACAATTGGTATACATCATCTCTAGGAGGGTCAGATTCAGTTTTGTTCAAATCGGGTCCCTGGGTTGAAAATTTTGGGTCTGGTTTGGACTTAGTAATTTTTGACTAAAATTCATGCATTTTGTTCAATTTTGAGATGACCCCCAAACACCCGAACCCCCACCAAATTTTTAGCCTGAAATTTTGGGTCCAGTTCGGACTACGAAATTTTGGACCAAAATTCAGAATTTTGTTGTTTGATTTTTTTATGCCTTTTGTTCAATTTTAAGACGAAAAAAAAATTGTAGCCTGAAAATCTTTTGAAAAAAAGAAATTTTTTAACTTTGAATGGTCACTGTCAGGTGGGCCTCCACCTGACGTTGACCATGTCAAAGTTAAAAAAAATATCAGTCAAAGATAGGTTTTCTTACCAAATTAGCAAATAATATGAGATTTAAACAAATTTCTTCTGGGGGAGGGGTGGTGGGAGAAATTGGAAAAACAAGAAGGAAATTGAGAAATTAAAGAAACTGGTTTCTGGGTGGATTAGGTGCAGGATAAACCTAATGTTATAAATGTTATTCTAATCAGGGCGTGTTAATCCTCACACTAATTGGCATTCAATAATCCTCCTCAAAGCAACATATTACTGGCATAGCTGAGTCATCATCTATTGTCATCTCCATAAATATCATTAACTTTCTGTTCTGTATTTTCCCTCTATGACCATTGTCAAAATTGGAGAAAAAAACAGAAATCTTTTGTTTTTCTCATAGTATGACATAAAAAATGAAAAAAAAAAATCAGGGTGGGGGTAGAAAAAAACTATTCCCCCCTCCCCTCAAGGGGGCAAAATACTGTAAAATCTAGTTTTTTTCCCGGGGGGGGGGGGGGGGGGGGGGGAGTTTTACCAGGGGGCAAAAAAAACTGGGACACCGGTTTAGACAAAAATTTGGGAATATAAAATTTGTTTTTTATCCGTTTTGTTCAATTTTCAGATGAAAAAAAATGACAATTTTTTTTATTTTTATTCGTTTTGTTCAATTTTGAGATGGAAACAAAAAGATTTTATTGCCTGAAAATTTGGGGTTCTGTTCCGACTTGTTTTTGAAGTCTTCTTTGACCCTGTAGTCAGAATGCTTTCATATTTGGTATACAGCATCTCTAGGAAGGTTAGATTCAAGTTTATTCAATCCTAGTCGCTGGGTTGATATTTGGGCTCCCTGTGGGAGCCGAAATTTTAACTTAGTACATTATAAGGAAATTTCTTTAAAAATCTTCTTCAGATCCACCAGTCAGAATCCTTTCATACTTTGTATACAACATCTCTTGGAGGGTGAGACTCAAGTTTGTTCAAATCTGATCCCTGGGTTATTAATTTGGGCTACCTATGAGACCCTGAATTTTAACTAAGTGCAATATGATGGAATTTCTTTCAAAATCTTCTTCAGATCCACCAATCAGAATCCTTTCATATTTGGTATACAACATCTCTAAGTGGGTAAGATTCAAGTTTGTCCAAATCGGGACCATGGGTTAATATTTTGGCTCCCTATTTGAGCCCAAAGTTTAACTTAGTGCAATGTGAGGTGATTTCTTTAAAAACCTTCTTCATATCCACCGATCAGAATTCTTTCCTATTTGGTATATGACATCTCAAGGGGTATCAGATTCAAGTTTGTTCAATTTGAGTCCTTGGCTTAATATTTGGGCTCTATGAGCAGGGGTAGGGTGGCAGGGGGCATGTTAAGTTTGTTCAAATCTATTCCTTAGTGTTTTTCCATAAAGTTTGCCTCTCATGACTCCATTCCTTTGTAGTGTTGATAAACAATGTCTAACTGAATGTGACCACTTCTTTGAACCACTTTGGCCGGTGAGCGATTAAGGCCCCTTGGGGCCTCTTGTTTTCTCCCCTTTTTTGGAGGCGGAGGGGGAGGGGGACAGTTTTGCTTTCCAGACTCTCAAGTTGTTGTCTCAGTGATCAGTGAGCTCTAGTGATCACTCTTCATCCTTGAACATGGTGTTTGCATCTTCTCCATATCCACCGAACCGATTTAATAGAAACTTTGGATGCTTGTTTGTTATGACATCTCATTTTGATTTTGTTCATTATGGGAGGGGCAAGAATTTTGGCCCCTCACAAAATTTCTATATTTTTATACTGTACCAATGACCCAGACATAGCTGGTGCTAACTCTTAAAATATAGGGCCAAACACTAATTTTGCCCCCCAATCCCCAAAATTTGCATCTAAAACTAAAGAAAACATGTCCTGAGAGGCCCTCCACACTTCGCCCCTACTGCGCATGCGCAGTGTCAAGGACGTTCCGAAATTGGCGCCATTTATCATTCTAAGTTTGGCCCTTCATCAGTTAACATCTGACTGATCTTTGTGCTTTTAAATCTCAGTTTAAATGATGCCAGACACATAAATATTAGTGAAATGGTGATTCTAAGGAGGATAGAAAAGGAGGAGAGGAAAAGAATGTGTGACAGAATATTATCAGGGCTGTAACTTAAAATTTTTTAATGAAATTATGTTAAGTTACCTATTTTCAAGGCAGCAGCCATTTTGTTGTCATTCTGATTATTTAGTTACACTGTTTTTACAAGTGTTTTTCCTCTCTCCCTGTCCTTTAAGTTCCCCCTTGCTATTCTCCCATGCTTTTGGCATAATTTCTGTAATTATTATTACTAAAATTTCTTGGGAGTTTAGCTGAATAACAGAATGAATTCTGTTCTTTCCCCATGTTTACGTCTTCACCTACGGGTGGTTAGGCGTTGTGTTCTGCATCTACCATCTGATGTTCTGCAGTTTCTTCCCTGGAAGTCTTTGTTTTGCATCAGATGGTGTATTTTTGGTAACTGATTTCGGGCCTGGGTGCCTGGAGTCTTATTTTAGTGTTTTTACACTCATTGTTTACATTTACAACAGCCCTCTGTGTGAGGGGGGGATTTCTAAATAATAATATCTTTATGTTATTTCAATCATAACTAGATACATTATTATTGTTCGTAAGTGTTGAATAAATTGTTTAAAATATTTTTAAAATTTTTGTCCACACTTAGGCTTGGGATCCATTGGGGCTCAACGTTACTTTTCAGAAACTTGGGCTGTTCTGAAAAAATATTTTTTCAAAATATTTTGATTTCAATTATTTTTTCTATATTAATGGATCATATTATTATTATGTATTTTGATTGCCAGGGGTTAGTGCGAGTACCAGGACTTGTTTTCTTTTCACATTGAAAGGATATTGATCAATTGTTTTAAGAGGAAGTCTTCCTCTGACCTTATTATCATTCTATATGTGGTCAGTGTACTCGCATTAACTCCGGTTCTGTATCGTATGATTTCGATGACAATATGGGAAGCGTATGTCACGGTATGTTGTTGGGGATTTGGACACTCCGGTCCTTTCCCCGCAGGGTCACTCTACTTTATCAATTTCTATTTCAGACGATCAAGATTAGGGTGATGTATCTGTGATGTCTTCCAACAGTGTGCCTCCGTCGTCACAATTAATGAAGGGCTAGCGGAAAAGTGCTCATGTAATACGCCAATTGCCTAAGAGGACCCTAGTAGGTTCGACGGCCTTTGACGTCCGCTAGCTCGCCCGGTGTAGCGTCCATTCACCGAATGGTTCGGCAGCCGGGTTCGTCCGTTGCGGTCTAGAAGGAATTTTGGGGTGATGCGAGCACTATAAAATTAACTTAATGCACACCCAGTGACGGCGGATCGGAGGGAGAACGGAGGAAGCCTTTTAGTCCGGTTCATAGCTCGTTCCGGTCCATCCGGACGGCAAGCGAGAGAGGCCCCTCTCTCGTTCAACAACATCTGGCCCCAGATGTTGTGGTACAAATGTGTCGTTAGCGGAGCATACGTCCGTCGCTCGGGACGCTCCGTTGTATAGGCAGTCCGCTGAGACTGCTAAGGCTTCCTCTTCTCGTCAGCGCACACGACCGCACCTTGGCTGCGTGACCGCCGATATATTACCAGCTTCGCCGATCAAGGATTCTTCGGCGACCAGGTCACACCATCCGGCAGCCAGGGATTCGAGACCGATGGACTCCGGATGTTCGCATAGGAAAAGTATGCGGGAGCCATCTGATGCGGAGCTGCCCTCGGCGAAGCAGCGATAGACTGCGCCTCCGCAGGTCTCGACGCCGGACATTCTTGTGCACATAGCACAGCTTATCGCAGCATCCCAGCAGCCGACAGAAACGGTGTCGGATCGAGAATTATCCGACAGCGCTGGGTCGATAGCCGGGGACTCGAGGCCTGCAGACTCCGGACGTTCGCATAGGAAGTATGCGGGAGTCAACGTACACGGAGCTTCCAGCGGCAATGCATCGTAAGTCCGCTACTGCACAGGCCTCGGGAACGGACGTGCTTTCCTTAATAGCACAGTTTATCGCAGCATCCCAGCATCAACTGAATCTGTCGCATATATTTTATCCGACGATGCTGGGTCGGGACGCTCCGCGGAAGCGGGTACGGACGTCCGAAAGTTTCATCCGGTCCGACGGGATACCGAAAGGGATTCGGTGGATTTCAAGCTTTCCCTTTCGGAACAACATATGCTGCGATGCCGGATAAGAAACTGATAGCGTCGGTGGACTTAGAAATTTTTGGTTCGGTTCAGGGACATCGTCCCTCAGTTCCGACATAGTCCAATAATGTCACACAAACTTTTGAATTATTGAACGACGCTATATATATTATTATTTTATGCTTGCTATCCAAGCATTTCTGGTTTCTTGTTCGAAGAATTATGGAGATGTCTTTCAAAAGTGTGCCTCTGTCGTCATAGTTAATGAAGAGTTAGCGGCAATAAGTGCTCATGGAATATGTCTATCGCTTACGGAGTGACATTCGCTAGCTCACCCGGTGTAGCGTACATTCATCGAATGGTTCGGCTGCCGGGTTCGTCCGTTGCGGTCTAGGAAGGAGATTTGGGTGATGCGAGCACTTTAATTACTTTAGTACTCACCCAGTGACGGCAGATTGAGGACAGATCGGAGGAAGCCAACAACATAGGGGACCGCATGTTGTGGTTCAGATATTTTACATTCGGAGCATATGTCCGTTGCTCGGGACGCTCCGTTATATTGACAGTCCGAGAGACTGTCTTTAATGCTTCCTCATCCTCACAGCAGGGCACACGACCGCACATTGGCTACGTGACCTCGAGTATCCGATCAGTTTCGGCATTCAGTGATTCCACAGCGAATAGGTCGCGCCATCCGGTAGCCAAGGGACACGAGGCCTATACACTCCGTTCGCTCGCATATTGGAAGTATGCACGGGGTAACGATCTCGGAGCTTCCTGCGGCAATGCATCGTAAGACCGCTGCTCCTCAGGCCTCAGTGACGGACGTGCTATCCGAGTTAGCACAGTTGTTTCGCAGCATCCCAGCAATTGACAGTTTCTCGGTCGAATCAGGAATTATCCGACGGCGCTGGGTCGGTGCGGTCCGCGGTTGCATCAAGCTACGGACGACCGAACGCTTTATAGGGTCCGACAGGATGGCGAAAGGGATTCGAAAGATTTCGAGTTTTCCCTTTAGTAGTATCGGAAGATGCCTTTCATATCTTCAGGCATTTCTTCCAGTGATTATTTTTCGGACTTCATTGCTGCGATCTTGGATAAGAGACTTATAGCGTCATTGGACTCGGATTTTTCGATCGGTACAGGGACTTTGTCCCTGACTTACCGACGCAGTCCAATATTGTCATTACAACATGTGTTTTATTTTTCGACGCTATATATTTATATATATATACAAGACGGCTACTAAGCATGATAGTTTAGTTTCTTGTCCGCGTGGCTCATTTCTGCCATTTTATCTTTTTTTACATATAGTTTATTTTGGCAGAGCAGGGCATACCGAGAGTTCATATGCGTCTAGACGGTGTGATTAAAGACTGCATATATTCTTTTCACCGTTTATGTCTTTTCCAATTTCAATGTTGGGAACGACATTATGTATATTAGACTTAACTTAGACGCTTTATTATACGTAATCCGCCTTACTGAGGCGTTATCATTACGTCTTCAAGAAAAGATTTACGGGTTATTATTCTCAATGTAATTTCTTTTGAGGGCAGTAGTTTGTTCACGTATAACTCCGCCCTTCAGTGGCTGATTGGAGTTGGTTAGACGTGAGGCAGCCCTAGCTACATCCACGCGTGGATAGTAGGTTAAGAACTCTCTCAGAGTCGCTTCGTTCTCGGAGGAGCTTCTCTTCGACGGCAACTTTCCGGCAATCCATGAATTGCTTGATTTATACATTCTCTTGTCTATCTAGTGTTACAAGAGATTCAGACTGGGGCAAACATTCGGTGGTTGACTCAGAGTGCCGCCGCAGTTGCCAGACCCGAGTGTGGCTGTTATGACGGTTGCCAGTCAAACAGATTGGGATATATACTGATCCCTACGGATTCGAAGTGCCAGGGTCTTTGGGTTCCGCAGTCTTTTAGCTATCTGTTAACTTCCGCGGAATAATGTTTTTTAGGCTTGCTTTATGTCATTGCATGAACATTATTCAGAAACGCATGCCCAAATTCCTGTCCTTTAATTCGACAGTAGTGGCGTATCTCCGGAACCAGGGAGGCACTCTTTCGTTTCCGTTATTCAATTTAATGGAAAGAATCCGTCTGTTGGTTATAGTACACCAAGTTCAGTTTTGGTCCGTCATATTCTGGGTCGTCTGATTGTTTTATCGCACTCCCGTTCTCTTACGGGTCGCTTGTTGCTGTCAGAATGGACTCTCAACAAACAAGTATTCAATCAGATTTGCTATCTATGGGAGCGCCCAATGATGTTTTATTTATGACACAGCTGCCTAATCAATTGCAGACGTATGTGTTGGCTTGTCCAGATCTCTGAGCTAATACTGTTAACGCTCTATTGATCTATAGGACAGAATGATAGGATACGCGTATCCTCCGGCGCTGTTGTTTTTAGCAGGTATTGCTAAGATAAACAACCACAATACATTTCTGTTGATAGCATCTCTATCTTCACAGAGATCATGAGTAATTTACTCTCTTGTCTACTGTGGATCTTAACGTGAAATCTTCCTCTATGTGAGGATCTTTTTTCACTGGGTAAATCGTGTCATCTTTATCACAACCAGCAAGGTCGCAACCTTCATGTATTCCGTTGTGTGGTCCGTATTGCATTGTAAGCACTGTACTGGACGAGCTTTGGACGCGATTTCTTACTATAGGAGATCCTCTTCTTCGCTATTCTATGCGACTAAAGTGGAGGCTCTTCCGTCGTGGTGTAGGGATCATTATGTTCATATGGTTGATCCCTCCATACTACTCATTGCTATTTTTTAGTATACTTGTTTCACAAGATCTACTGCAGCCTGTTGTTATTTAGGTTATAGGTTTATGTTACCTCATACCTATGCACTCTACGATAGTTTACAATTGAGTCTTTTGTCTCTTTATCTAAGTCAGTTAGTAACTTTTTGATAAATAGACTTAGAATCTTTAGGTTAAATTCCTATACGGATTTTAACTTCAGGTTCTTATTTAGCTAAGTAATCATTTGAGCCTCTGGAAACAGTAGTTTTCAAATTCTGACCTTTTAGACAGTAATTCTGTTGGTTTCTCTTTTACTGTAGAGTCAGTGAGTTTCATGCACTATCGATGGATGATTTTCACTTTCATAGTTTCGGAATCAATACTTCCGTTACTATTTAGGTTGGATTGTTGCATAAGAGTTAGGCTCCTATTATCCGGAACCTATTATTTTAAGGTCCTTCCGTCTTCGTATGGGCATAGGCCTTTACTCTTTCCGGGTACAGTTTATGTATTTATAAACAGATATCTGTTTATTACAAGGGCGTAAGCTTCTTCTGTCTTTGATGTCTAGTAGAAGGACGTTACGCTCCATTTTATTGTTAATGGATTCTATTAACTAGCGTACTGCTTATGGTATATCATTGGCTTAGCAGTTGTGCTTAAGATTTCGGCTCATGAAGTAAGAGTTCTTCTACTTCTTGGGCTTACATTAATAGTGTTCTATTATAGATTTTTGAAGGCTGCTCATTGCGCTCAGCCATCCATTCATGAATTTTATCTCAGAAATATCGAGTCCATTTCTGGAGGCCTCTATTGTTAGGTCTATTATCTACTGCTCAGAATGTCATTCACTTAACAGTTGCTACTATAGCTAGGTAGGCTGTCTGTTTCGGCAGTGTCTCCGTTCGGCTGCCCTCCTCGCTCTGGGCTATTTGACCCAGGGCAAGAAAAAGGGGGGGGGGAGGGTGTTCCCTTGGGTCACCTGTTTTTACTATGAAAACAAGGGGATACCTCCTCCGGAGTTAGTAATTCTGAGCTGTTATTGGGATGGTTGTTTAGTGAGAAGTTTAAGTTTATAAAATTCATTCAAGTCTTAGTTTTTAAAGTATAGCTTTTGAATATTGCATATGTCAACGGACATGATTATGCAATTCTCACACACTTTTAGGAGTATAAGAGTCTCTATTCTCTAGACTTACTTTATTATTGGCTTACTTTAAAAATTATTAGTATAAGGATTATTGGATATTAATAGAGTACATGGATGTATGAAGCTCAATTTTTGGAAGGTGTTGTATCTTTCTAATTTATCATAAATAAGAAAGATACATGTAAGGCCTATTACTTCTTTTCCCTACAGGGGATGACTCTATTTTATTTTATTGAGCGTATTCCATTTTGCTCTATGTCCTTGGCCCTCCAGCCTTTTTACTATTCAGCTATGTCTGGGTCATTGGTACAGTATAAAAATGTTAAAAAATTTATAGTAATTTATATATTTTTTATACTTACCAATGACCCAGACGGGGATGGCCCTCCCAGGAGTTGGGAACTCTTGCCTCCCCGCTGAGTACATAGCGCTTACCAGGCACTGGTTATTAGAATGATAAATGGCGCCAATTTCGGAACGTCCTTGACACTGCGCATGCGCAGTAGGGGCGAAGTGTGGAGGGCCTCTCAGGACATGTTTTCTTTAGTTTTAGATGCAAATTTTGGGGATTGGGGGGCAAAATTTGTGTTTGGCCCTATATTTTAAGAGTTAGCACCAGCTATGTCTGGGTCATTGGTAAGTATAAAAAATATATAAATTACTATAAATTTTTTAACTTTCCAAACCGAGAGGCTGATTTGAACCAAATTTGATATGATGGCTTATTGGGTCATAAGTACTTAATTTATGCCTAAAAAATTTCCCATTGCCCAATGGGAACCGCAGGAGTTGAAAATAGAATAAATTTAAAATGCCCATATCTTCAAAACTACAGGGCACTGAGTATTTTTATTTGGTGTGAAGCTTCCTCAGGACATGGTGAAAGGAATGGTCCAAAACAATTGCCATCAATTTTATCATAGGATACTTTTGTGGGACTTTGAAAAAGTGCTGTGTCATCATTTTTTAACATGTGGGGAAATGCAAAAAACATTTAAGACTCTTCTTCTCCCAAACCACTGCTCCAAAGGTTTTCAAATTTCACATATAACATCTTTGGAAGATTGATTAACATATTTGTTGAAATCAGTTCCCTGGGTCCTTATTTGGGCTCCCTATTGGAGCCCAAATTTTCAAATTAGTGCAATATGAGGAATATTCTTCAAAAATCCTCTTCTTCAGATTCACCAATCAGAATCTTTTGACATTTGGTATGCAGCGTCATTGAGGGGGTGAGATTGAAGTTTGTTCAAGCCAAGTCCCTGGGTTCATATTTGTTATAACTTAGTTCAATATGAGGAATATTCTTCAAAAATCTTCTTCACATCCACCAGTCAGAATCTTTCGATATTTGGTATACAGTATCCTTAGGGAGGTGAGATATAAGTTAGTAAAAGTCTATGGGAGCCCAAATGTTCAAATTTGTGCAATATGAGGAATATTCTTTAAAAATCCACCAATCAGAATCTTTTGCTATGCAGCATCCTTAGGGGGGTGAGATTCAAGTTTGTTCAAGCAAAGTCCCTGGGCTCATATTTGGGCATCCTGTAGGAGCCTGAATTGTACCAAAATTTATATTTTCCGAACTGAGAGGCCAATTTGAGTCAAATTTGATATGCCAGCTTATTGGGTCATAAATACCTAATTTATGCCCAAAACATTTTTTCCGTCGCCTCATGGGAACTGCAGGCGCCAAAAATACCCAAAATTTCAAATGCCCATATCTCCAAAACTACACGGCACCGAGAATTTTTTTTGTGTGTGAAGCTTGCTTAGGAACAGCAGAAAGCAATAGTCAAAAAATAATTGCCATTGGCTTTATCATAGGGTACTTTTCCAGGACTTTGAAGAAATGCTGAGTCATCATTTTTTAACATTGTGAGAAATGGAAAAAACATTAAAGAATCTTCTCCCATACCACTGCTCCAAAGGCTTTCATATTTCACATATATTTGGAAGATTCATTCACATGTGCGTTGAACTCAAATCCCTGGGTCCATATTTAGGCTCTCTATGAGAGCCCAAATATTCAGATTAGAGCAATATGAGGAATATTCTTTAAAAATATTTCTCTTCAGATCCAGTAGTCAGAATCTTTTGATATTTGGTATACAGCATCTTTTGGGAGGTGAGATTCAGGTTTGTTCAAGCCATGTCCCTGGGTTCATATTTGGACTCCCTGTGGGAGCCTGAATTATAACTTAATTCAGTATGAGGAATATTCTTTAAAAATCTTTTTCAGATCCACGGGTTATAATCTTTTGCTATTTGGTATAAGCTTTTCTTAGGAGGGGCAGATAAAATTTCAAATCAATTCTCTGGGTTGATATTTAGACTACCATGTCAGGTGAGCACCCTCAGGTCCCCTGGGGCCTCTTGTTTCTGAACTAGCAAAGTAAGAGGTAGGATAGAAATCCAGCCCTGAGTGGCCTGATACAGTTCCATCTGCTCATACAGTAGGCAGAACTGTCACCCGTGATCCTAGGTGGCTGGACATTAAACTCCAGAAAGAAATGAGTAGACCTAATCTTTTGAAAACAATCACTGCATCTTCTCTTTAGTTTCTTGTCATTTGTTCCTGTAGAATACTTACTTGTCGAGATTGCTGCTATGTTTATTCTGTTGGTACAGTATTGACTTTGTAGTTACATATAGCAGTATTAACTGATTTAGAGTCCTTATGGAGATTGTTCCTATGTTTCTCCTATTGTTGTAGTATTTAACATTGTAATTATGTGTAACAGCTTTAACCTATGATGTCTGTCAGAAGCTGCCGACATAAGTCACAGTATTTTTTAACTCACGTGACAACAAGACAAAACAAAGTAAACATGTAAATATTTTCATCCATCTTCTTCCAAAGCAATTAGTTTTTGACACCTCCCAGGATTGTGCACAATGAGATTCTTAGAACAAGCTCTATTGACAACAGTAAAATGTGTTTGTATGTTTTAATTTGTGCTTAAGCACAGGGCAGATTTGTTCGATGCAATACAGTTTGCAGATAGGGTTCAATAGATAATGATGTTAGTATCATCACCCAGTCTCGAAAGTACTGTCACATTACACTGGTCATTTTTGGTAATGTGACGAGGTCCAGTGGGCCAAGGAGACGTGTTTATATAAGCTGAAAATGCCTGTCAATCCTTCTGAAATTAATTAGCTTGAAACAAAGACCAGTACAGTGGCTCAGCAGTGATTCCTTGTTGACTCTTGGTAGCCTGTGTACTTGACTAGAAAGCACAGCCATAGCAATTTTTCTGTTGTCTACGGTCATTATATATACTTAGGGATCAACAAGATAAGTTAGTTCTAAATCATAAGAGGGCAGGTAGTTAAAAAAAAAAAATCTACAGATTGGAATCTCTGTGGAATTTGAGAATTTTTGGTTGACAATTTGATTAACATTGAGTGAAATTTAAACAGAATTTCACTGTCTGGTAATTCCTACTTGTATAGATTAGTTATGTATTGTATGTGCACATATAGTCAAGGTACAACGATACCACAAACTAACTACTTCTAGAGCTGTGTGGTTAACTAAAAACCTGACTCAGATTTGGTTTTCCAGAAGATGATACACAAATAAATACAACTTTTGATTTTTCTACATTTTTGCCATGCGATCAAGGTGAGGTCATTGAACAACAGTTAAAATAAAAATAGTTTTGAGTTTTAACATTGGAAATGAAGAAGATCAATATTATTGGTTACAGACTCAAGTCTGGAAATAAGCAGACTATCATCTGCAGAATTAGGCCCTCAGAGGGTGAATTTGGTGATGCTACCCTGCACAGCAGGGTAGCATTACTAAATTTACCCTCTACAAACCTCAATCTGAAGCAAGGTCTCAAACCTAAGCAGAAAGAGGTACCCAAAGGATAAATTGGGGGAATTCCAGCCCACAATATGGGATAGAATTGGCAATTTCACCCTCTGGGGACCTCGTTCTGCAAAATTAATGACTGGTTGCTTATTTCTGGGCTTGGTTACAGTACTGTGATCACAAAAGCAGTATTTTTTTTTTTTTATCTAATTCCGGTCGGGTCCCAGCAGACTTGTACATGTTGTGTACCAGTGGGTTGGGATTTCATGAATAAAATATTGTGAAATTAAGACTGCATCGTGAGAAAGAGACAGAGCACACATATTCAATATTATCACATTCCTTTGCAACGAACAAGATTCTACAGTGTTGTGGGTGAAAAAGTGGGAAGATAATGTTGCCCGGATAGCAACTGGGTGCGATCCAATAAAAATTCTCTTTGTAGTTTAGTGATAACAGTTCTATATATAGGTTGTTGGTGATATACACTGGTATACACTGCGTCTGTAAAATCATTGTTTTTATTGGTGCTCACACATTTCTGCATGGCGGCTAATTGTGACCACAAAATGGGTATAAAATAAAGTTCTGCCGATCATTTATACCTATGTTGCCCATTTTAGAGGACTTCTACCACAGATATTGGTTACCAGATCCTATTTTTTTGCAGTATGACAGAACCACAGTAAACAAGCACTGCTCTAAGGGGGGGGGGGGGGGGGGGGTGCAGTGCTTCATCACTTACAACAGTAATTAATAATAACAGACTTCACTATTTCATTTTTATTCCAATAAGAGGGAAATCATTCAGTTTTTGTTCATCCTGCTTAAGATTTCAACTGACCGTATGACATATGCTCAGCTTCCATGTGACATCTTTGCGATTCTCATTTTCTCAAAAATTTATTAGAGGAAAGATGTAGTATATGTTTTATCAAGTGCATGGAAGCACACTACATTAGAAACTAATGAATAGAAATTTTCAGTCCATTCCCAGTCTTTCATACTCAAATGTTCAATTATATTTTGTATTTGATTATAGCAAGTAACTGTTGGGGGGGGGGGGGGGGGGGGGGGGGAGCTTCTTTATTTAATTTCTGGGAACTACATCTCTAAACGTTCAGATAAAGATATTGTGAAATTCCAACAGTTTTGAAAATAGCTCTCAATGGATCTCCTTGGATAATTTTAGGCGGACCAGAAATAGATCCCTGGGGTTATTTGAGGTGAACCATTTTGGCAATTTAGCAATTTTGAAGTGACTAGACAGTTATATTCAAGAGATAATATCTTAAAATATGTTACAAATTTGGTGACTGTGTCACTGTAACCATATATCATACTGTCAACCAAGAAATAAATAATACAATGCTGTTGCTTCAATTTATTTATCAAGTACAGTGGGAAGAAGAGAATAATCATTTGACTGGACTGGTTATGTGAAATAATTCATGAGAGGTGAGGCCATGAGGGACGTTGTACAAACACGAGTGTTCGAATGCGCGCAAGTGTTTTACAATATAGTCCCTCGCCTTGAATGCATTATTTCACGTAACCAGTCCAGTCAAGTGATTACTCTGTTTATTACTCATTATTATTAACTATAATTATATAATTTAACCCTATACCTAACAGTGCGACCAAAAACGGTCACCGCCATTCTCAAAACTCGCCAATTAATTTTCATTATTTTTTCATTTTTTGTCTCCATAACATAGGTTATGACCCCTCATTGTAACGAGCTTGCCGAGTTCGTTCCACTGAGAGGTCATAACCTATGTTTTCGAGACAAAAAATGAAAATAATAGTTATTGAAGAATTTTTTTGGCAAGTGTCGTCTGCTTTTCATGTTAGGTAAAGGGTTAACAAAAGCAACAAAAAAAAACCCAATGAAGTCCCCATTACACCCACGGCAAAGCATCTTCGTTTGCACGCACAGATGCATTATACAATTGTTGATTGCATAATTCACTTGTGAAGTTATCGTTTACAATCAAACCCGGAAATCCCAGTAAATCACACTTTGGAAAGTAATAAAAAATTTTATAATTTGGAGACTAACAATTCAACAGCTAATTTTTTAACACCGTTCACCATTGTGTATTAGCACATGTTTACATATCATTTTGACAAGGCGAAACAATATATTGACATGGTTCCTGCATTTATTTCCTTGGTAACTATCCTTCACTTTCAAGATAATTGTCTATTCATTGGAAATGGAATATAACCTGTCCTATATTGTTTGGAAGAGCTCCCTAACCCAAAAAGAAAATGAAATAAAATAACATAAAAGGAAAATCATTGATATTTGAAAAGTGTGCTTTTTTACCAAATTTCCAATAACTAACCTCCCCGTGGGAACCCCGGGAAGTAAGCAGCACTTGTTTACTGCGGTAAACCAGTTCCGCTTTACTAGTAAAATAGGACCCAGTCACCAATGCTTGGGGTGAAAGTCCTCTAAAATGGGCAACATGTTGATCAACGATTGACTATCCTTGACTTCATCGCCATGTTGTGTCACGATTAGCCATTGTGCATAAATATGTGACGTTAACCACAAACAAACAAACAATAACTAACCAAATTTTTCTTGCCAAAACAGTAATTAGGTTACCCAGTCTGAAATTTGTTGAATTTTATTGATCCATCTCCCCTTGGAAACCCTGGGAAATGGGGTTCTGCAAAGCATTGAGATGCTGTTTGATATTGAAGCTAAAGTTGATTTTCGATTCGATTTGAAATCAGCTGCCCTATTCGTTTCCTTTCGAAACTTTACATGGGAATATAGCTTGGTATTAGTCATTGTCGTCATCTCACAAAAGGTATAGTTCAGATGGAATTTGTACATAAATAATGCTGAAAAGAGAGACAGTGTGTAATTTCATCAATATTAACATAAATAGCATCTGACCCATGTCACCTCCCATGCCAATTTCAGTCTCACTAGTCTCTACCACTTTTTGAAAACAAAGTTCAAGTTTTCAACAATATTGACGATGAGCTGTTACTTGCGGCTAGTCCTGTGCAGTGCTCAGTGCTGGTAAATTTCTCACCCGTTCTTGGGTAATATTCTAACTATATCATCAAGGCATGCCTTCCAAGAAGGCATGCCTTGATGGATGTAGCTGGAATATTTTATCAGTTGGGACTTGAGTCACCAGAGTCTGAACAATAAGGTTTACAATCCCCTCCCCTTATCGTTCATCTACAAGACACCCAGATTTCGATTTGAGATTCAATTCAATTTTGAATAACATTCGTTTCAATTCGAATTGAAAATGTGTGACTCGCAAGTCCCTACTGGGAACTGAAGCAGTGCTTGTTTACTGTGGTAAACAAGCTGTGTTTTATTGATAAAATATGACCCAGTAACCAGGGACCAGCCGTGAGGGCGACTAGGACGATTATGTCGCCCTTCTAAGCTCAAAGTCGCCTAGAAAAATAGTCGGGGCGATTACAAGGCGCCCTCTAAAAATTGGCCAAAATGAGGAAAGGCTGAACTGAGTGATGCGAGCTTTGCATGAAAACGATTATTTTCAAAAATCGAATGTGCTCGAGTGTGATAAATGGGCATTTTAATTCGTCAAATAAACGTCCATTTAATGAAATCACACGACAATCAATTGTCCATTGTCTCTTTTGGCGGATTTTTTTATTTCTATTTTGTTGCGTTTCAGTCGGAGCTTCAAATGTCGAAACGAAAATAGGTGACTTACGCGACTCAACAAAATAACTCAGTTTGAAAGTAGGTTACGTCGCTTAGGATGCCGAAAATGTATACACAACGGATGTATTTTACAACACAGTATTTTTATTTCGTTTTGCTGACGACTGTTAACTGTTGGGCCATCTATTCCCACAAAAACACGAATGGAATTGAAACACATGAAAAAAGCTTTAGTGATGACAAGAAAAGCTTTGTACAGGACACAAGAGTGCATGTGGACGATCTTGAAAAAGGGTCCTCCTAAACAACGGAATGACACGAAATGACGCGGAATGACACCAGAATGCCATAAAAATGATGCGGAATGACATTTCTTTTACAAATTACCCCAGAATGTATTTTGTTTCTTTACTAACAAAGTACCTCCCTAGCAACCTTCTTACATCTGGTCCTGTTCACACTTTCAGACTTAGGAAATTATTAGCTTAGTAGACTTTGGTAAAAGGCAACCACAGGAGGGTGCTGGGGGATTGGCAAGAAGAAGAGGGGAGGGGGTCATGAAGGAGAGGGTAGCAGTGGGGGATTTTCAGTCAATAATTACTTTGTGATTTTTTAACCTGGCATAGATGCCTCATAGACAACTGGACCTGGATTATTGGGACATTAATGGAGGACCACAAATTGAAAATATGAAGGGGCGGCGGGGGTGGTACATAAATATTCTTAATTTTCCCCACTTGCCTATGAAGTCTCCCTACATGACTCTGCAGTCTCCCTATTTTTTCTGGAGGGAGACATGGAGTCTCCCTAAAATTTCCTCCTAGGCGGGTCCCTGCCAGTAACTAATGCTTGGGCCTGGAAATCCTCCAAAATTGGCAGGCTGGCAGCAAGGGCATAAATGATTGGCTAAACTTGACTTAATGTCTATGTTGCAGTCATGATTAGCCACTGTGCAGAAATATAGTAAACCCCTGATTGATAAGATATTATAAATGTAGTGTCGGTGGATTTTAACACAATGATAAAACAATTTAATAAAGACTGAAGCCAACAAATACTGTCTAAATAACATTTTGAAGAAAAATATTACTCCACATTCAAATATAGTTTCATTTGTGGCTTATTTTTTTACTGTGAATAACACAAATCTAAAGGTAGAATTCTGCACTTTTTCTTTCAAAGAATACTATTGTTAATTTTAATGCCCAAAACTATTTTAAAATTTAGGAATTTAAAAAAAACATAATCACATTGTCTCCACGTTTATGTTTCTACATTGGACAAAACTAAGGTGTTAATGTTCCAAGAGTGTGAGGGCATTACTAACATGATACCTTTCAGCCAATCAAATGATTAAAATTCAGTCTGTCAGGAAATAAAACTTTATTTTTTGTGTTTCCAATTCTGCATTTTCAGGCCTTTTGTTATCCAAGTCTCTAGGTGATGGTGATTAGTCTTGCAACACACTGCAAATCGATGTGATGGTACTGTGTCCCATCCAACTGATTATGTATCCCACAGAGTGGAAATAAATGTTTGGACAATCTTCAAAATTTTCCCTCATTCCATTCTGAAATTAGTTCTTGTCTTTCTATAAGTGTTTTCCAAGAACTATTGAAGAGAAGTGGTATTATCTGGTAAGAAAATCAAGAGTTATCCTGCCACATATTTTACTGACTTTTGATAACATCATCTATGACTCGGGTCATGTGCTTGAAGCCAGCATCGTGGCTCTATTAAAAATTACTTAATCATAGAAAAAAAATTTCAAATAAAATTGTTTGGTTACAATTCATTGGAGAGTGCCAACAGGCAGTCTCCAATAGACTGTAGCAAAACAAAAATTTTATGAACAAAATCGTGTTAAACTAAGACACCTCTTGCTGGTTGCATGGGATCTTTGAAATAAATACTTATGTTATAAATCACAAAATCATTATAAAAATAATTTAGCATTCAGAAAGTTAAATTATGCTATAAATGTAAAGAAAACTGAAAACCCGAGATTTTTCATGAAACCAAAACCCAAACTGAAAAAAACTTTTAAAACCACACAGCTCTGCTAACTACTTAATTGTTTTATGTTAGATTTAGAGTAGATTAACACTAAATTTATTATTTTTAGATCATCACAACAAGGAAATAACCAGAACAGACTCAGCCAAGAGGGTGTGGTCTTTGATGAGATTATCCATGATCCTAATTTCAAATATAGGTGTCTTTTACCAACTGGGGACACACCTGTCCATGTTGACCCCATCTATAGAATTTTATATCCAGGAAAAAAATCTGAATAAATTCTGTATGTTCTACTTTCTTTATTCATTCTTTGCTTCATATTTTTTAACCCTTCACCCAACATATTTTGAGGGTATTTTTATTTTTTAATTGTGTCACTATCCATTTTGGAAAAAAAATGAGAAAAAAATTTCTTTTTCACAGAAGATAGCTAATGACTCTCTGTTATATAACTTATGCCATTACCTAATGAATTGGCAGCATTTGCCTGCATAAGATACAAGCTGAGCAGTTGAAAAAATTAAAACAGTATCATGCGATCCCCTCCTTAGAACAAACTCTTCAAGCTTGTTCTGATGAGGGGGTTACATCAGAACAAGTTTGATTATTCAGTGAAGATTTAACTCCTTGCCTAACATGACTAGAGGATGACCTGTGAAATTCCAAAAAAATTCTTGAATACCTAAATATTTCTATTTCTTGAAACCAAGCCAGAAAATAAGCAGACTGTCATCTGCAAAATGAGGTCCCCAAAGGGTAGCATCACTAAATTAACCCTCTGTGAACCTCAATCTGAATCAAGGTCTCAAACAAAAACAAGAAGAGGTACCCTGAGCATAAACTGGCCCACTGTATGGGATAGCATCAGCAAATTTGCCCTCTGGGGACCTCATTCAGCAAATGACAGACTGCTTATATTTTTATACTGTACCAATGATGCAGACATAGCTGGTGCTAACTCTTAAAATATAGGGCCAAACACAAATTTTGCCCCCCAATCCCCAAAATTTGCATCTAAAACCAAAGAAAACATGTCCTGAATGGCCCTCCACACTTCACCTCTACTGCGCATGCACAGTGTCAAGGACGTTCTGAAATTGGCGCCATTAATCATTCTAAGTTTGGCCCTTCATCAGTTAACATCTGACTGATCTTTGTGCTTGTAAATCTCAGTTTAAATGATGCCAGACACATAAATATTAGTGAAATGGTGATTCTAAGGAGGATAGAGAAGGAGGAGAGGAAAAATGTGTGACAGAATATTATCAGGGCTGTAACTTAAAATTTTTTTAATGAAATTATGTTAAGTTACCGATTTTCGAGGCAGCAGCCATTTTGTTGTCATTCTTGTTATTTAGTTACTGATTTTTCAGTGTTTTCCTCTCTCCCTTTCCTTTAAGTCCCCTCTTGCTATTCTCCCATGCTTTTGGCATAGTTTCTGTAATTATTATTACTAAAATTTCTTGGGAGTTTTAGCTGAATAACAGAATGAATTCTGTTCTTTTCCCCATGTTTACGTCTTCACCTACGGGTGGTTAGGCGTTGTGTTCTGCATCTACCATCTGATGTTCTGCAGTTTCTTCCCTGGTAGTCTCTGTTTTGCATCAGATAGTGTATTTTTGGTAACTGATTTCGGGCCTGGGTGCCTGGAGTCTTATTTTAGTGTTTTTACACTCATTGTTTACATTTACAACAGCCCTCTGTGTGAGGGGGGTATTTCTTGAAAATAATATCTTGATGTTATTTTAATCATAACTAGATACATTATTATTGTTCGTAAGTGTTGAATAAATTGTTTAAAATATTTTTAAAATTTTTGTCCACACTTAGGCTTGGGATCCATTGGGGCTCAACGTTACTTTTCAGAAACTTAGGCTGTTCTGAAAAAATATTTTTTCAAAATATTTTGATTTCAATTATTTTTTATATATTAATGGATCATATTATTATTATGTATTTTGATTGCCAGGAGTTGGTGCGAGTACCAGGACTTTGTTTTCTTTTCACATTGAAAGGATTTTGATCAATTGTAATAAGAGGAAGTCTTCCTCTGACTTTTATAATCATCCTATATGTGGTCAGTGTACTCGCATTAACTCCTGTTCTGTATCGTATGATTTCGATGACAACATGGGAAGCGTATGTCACGGTATGTTAATGGGGAATTGGACATTCCGGTCCTTTCCCCGCAGGGTCACTCTACTTTATCAATTTCTATTTCAGACGATCAAGATTAGGGTGATGTATCTGTGATGTCTTCCAACAGTGTGCCTCCGTCGTCACAATTAATGAAGGGCTAGCGGAAAAGTGCTCATGTAAATACGCCAATTGCCTAAGAGGACCCTAGTATGTTCGACGGCCTTTGACGTCCGCTAGCTCGCCTGGTGTAGCGTCCATTCATCGAATGGTTCGGCAGCCGGGTTCGTCCGTTGCGGTCTAGAAGGAGTTTTGGGGTGATGCGAGCACTATAAATCAACCAAATGCACACCCAGTGACGGCGGATTAGAGGGAGAATGGAGGAAGCCTTTTAGTCCAGTTCATAGCTCGTTCTGGTCCATCCGGACGGCGAGCGAGAGAGGCCCCTCTCTCGTACAACATCTGGCCCCAGATGTTGTGGTACAAAATGTTTCGCATTCGGAACATACGTCCGTCGCTCGGGACGCTCCGACATATAGTCAGTCCGGAGAGACTGTCAATAAGGCTTCCTCATTCTCATGGTAGCGCACACGACCGCTCTTGGCTACTTGACCTCGGATATCCAGTCAGCTTCGCCAGTCAGAGAATCATCGGCGACCAGGTCACACCATCCGGTAGCCAGGGACACGAGGCCTGCAGACTCTGGACGTTCGCATAGGAAAGTGTGCGGGAGTCAGCGTACACGGAGCTTCCGGCGGCAATGCATCGTAAGACCGCTACTGCACAGGCCTCGGGGACGGACGTGCTTTCCTAAATAGCACAGCTTATCGCAGCATCCCAGCATCAACTGAATCTGTCGCATATGTTTTATCCGACGATGCTGGGTCGGGACGCTCCGCGGAAGCGGGTACAGACGTCCGAAAATTTCATCCGGTCCGACGGGATACCGAAAGGGGTTCGGAGGATTTCGAGCTTTCCCTTTCGGAACAACATATGCTGTTGTGTATGTCATCTGACTTGATCTTCTACAGGTTCTTTTGTCGGACCAGAATGCTGCGATGCCGGATAAGAAACTGATAGCGTCGGTGGACTTAGAACTTTTTGGTTCGGTTCAGGGACATCGTCCCTCAGTTCCGACATCGTCCAATAATGTCACACAAACTTTCGAATTATTGAACGACGCTATATATTTATTATTATATGCTTGCTATTACCAAGCATTTCTGGTTTCTTGTTCGTAAAGTTACGGAGATGTCTTTCAAAAGTGTGCCTCTGTCGTCATAGTTAATGAAGAGCTAGCGGCAATAAGTGCTCATGGAATAAGTCTATCGCCTAAGAGGTCCCTTGTAGGATCGACGGAGTGACATTCGCTAGCTCACCCGGTGTAGCGTACATTCATCAAATGGTTCGGCTGCCGGGTTCGTCCGTTGCGGTCTAGGAAGGAGATTTGGGTGATGCGAGCACTATAATTACTTTAGTACTCACCCAGTGACGGCGGATTGAGGACAGATCGGAGGAAGCCTGTTAGTCCGGTTCCTGGCTTGTCCAGGTCCGTCCGGGCTGTGAGCGAGAGAGGTCCCTCTCTCGTCCAACAACATAGGGGACCGCATGTTGTGGTTCAGATATTTTACATTTGGAGCATATGTCCGTCGGTCGGGACGCTCCTTTATACTGACAGTCCGAGAGACTGTCGATAATGCTTCCTCATCCTCACAGCAGGGCACACGACCGCACATTGGCTACGTGACCTCGAGTATCCGATCAGTTTCGTCATTCAGTGATTCCACGGCGAATAGGTCACGCCATCCGGTAGCCAAGGGACAGGAGGCCTGTACACTCCATTCGCTCGCATATTAGTAGTATGCATGGGGTAACGATCACGGAGCTTCCAGCGGCAATGCATTGTAGGACCGCTTCTCCACAGGCCTCAGTGACGGACGTGCTATCCGAGTTAGCACAGTTTTTTCGCAGCATCCCAGCAACCGACAGTTTCTTAGTCGAATCAGGAATTATCTGACGGCGCTGGGTCGGTGCGGTCCGTGGTTGCATCAGGTACAGACGACCGAACGCTTTATAGGGTCCGACAGGATGGCGAAAGGGATTCGAAAGATTTCGAGTTTTCCCTTTCGTAGCATCGGAAGCTGCAATTCATATCTTCCGGCATTATCTTCCAGTGATTGTTATTTCGGACTACATTGCTGCGATGTTAGATAAGAGACTTATAGTGTCATTGGACTCAAAATTTTGGATCGGTTCAGGGACATTGTCCCTGACTTACCGACACAGTCCAATAATGTCATTAGAACATGTGTATTATTTATCGACCCTATATATACATATAAGCCTGCTACCAAGCATGATAGTTTAGTTTCTTGTCCGCAATGCTCATTTCTGCCCTTTTATCATTTATACAAATAATTTATTTTGGCAGAACAGGGCATACCGAGAGTTCATATGCGTCTAGACGGCGTGGTTAAAGACTGGAAATATTCTTTTTCGCCGTCTATGTCTTTTCCAACCACATGTTGGAAACGACAATGATGTCTTGTAGACTTAACTTAGACGCTTTATCATACGTAATCCACCTTACTGAGGCATTATCATTACGTCTTCAAGAAAAGAATTACGGTATATTATCCTCAATGTGATTTCTTTTGAGGGCAGTAGTTTGTTCATGTATAACTCCACCCTTCAGTGGCTGATTGGAGTTGGTTAGACGTGACGCAGCCCTAGCTACATCCACGCGCGTGGATAGTAAGGTGAAGAACTCTCTCAGAGTTGCTTCGTTCTCGGAGAAGCTTCTCTTCGACGGCAACTTTTCAGCAATCCATGAATTGCTCGATTTACACATTCTCTTGTCTATCTAGTGTTGCAAGAGATTCAGGCTGGGGTAAACATTCGGTGGTTGACTCAGAGAGTGCCACTGCAATTGCCGGATCCGAGTTTTATAATTATGACGGTTGCCATTCAAACAGGTTGGGATATAATATTGTTCCCAACGGATTCGAAGTGCCAGGGTCTTTGGGTTCCGCAGTCTCTAAGCAAGCACTTATCTTCCGCGGAATAATGTTTTTTTAGGCTTGCTTTATGTCATTGGATGAACATTATTCAGATACGCATGTCCAAATCCTGTCCGTTAATTCGACAGTAGTGGCGTATCTCCGGAACCAGGGAGGCACTCATTCGTTTCCGTTATTCAATTTAATGGAAAGAATCCTTCTGTTTGTTATAGTACACCAAGTTCTGTTTCGGTCCGTCATATTCCGGGTCGTCTGATTGTTTTACCAGACTCCCGTTCACTTATGGGTCGCTTGTTGCTGTCAGAATGGACTCTCAACAAACAAGTATTCAATCAGATTTGCTATCAATGGGAGCGCCCAATGATAATTTATTTACGACACAGCTTGCTAATCAATTGCAGACGTATGTGTTTGCTTGTCCGGATCGCTGAGCTAATGTTGTTAACGCTCTATTGATCTAATAGGACGGAATGATAGGATATGCGTATCCTCCGGCGCTGTTGTTTCAGCAAGTATTGCTAAGATAAACAACCACAATACATTTCTGTTGATAGCATCTCTGTCTTCACAGAGACCGTGGGTAAATTTACTCTGATGTCTTCTGTGGGACTTAACGCGAAATCTTCCTCAATGAGAGGATCTTTTTTCGCTGGGTAAAATCGTGTCATCTTTATCACAACCCGCAAGGTCGCAACCTTCACGTATTCCGTTGTGTGGTCCGTATTGCATTGTAAGCATTGTACTGGACGAGCTTTGGACGCGATTTCTTACTATAGGAGATCCTCTTCTTCGCTATTCTATGCGGCTAAAGTGGAGGCTCTTCCGTCGTTGGTGTAGGGATCACTATGTTCATATTGTTGATCCCTCCATACTAGTCATTGCACCTTTTTAGTATACTTGTTTGACAAGATCTACTGCAGCCGGTTATTATTAAGGTTATAGGTTTATGTTACCTCATACCTATGCACTCTGTGATAGTTTACAATTGAGTCTTATGTCTCTTTATCTAAGTCAGTTAGTAACTTTTTGATAAATAGACTTAGAATCATTAGATTAAATTCCTATATGGATTTTAACTTCGGTTCTTATTTAGCTAAGTAATCATTTGAGCCTCTGGAAACAGTAGTTTTCAAATTCTGACCTTTTAGACAGTAATTCTGTTGGCTTCTCTTTTACTGAAGAGTCAGTGAGTTTCATGCACTATCGGTGGATGATTTTCACTTTCGTAGTTTCGGAATCACTACTTCCTTTACTATTTAGGTTGGATTTTTGCATAAGAGTTAGGCTCCTAATATCTGGAACCTATTGTTATTAAGGTCCTTCCGTCTTCGTACGGGCATAGGCCTTTACTCTGTCCGGTTAGAGTTTATGTATTTATAAACAGATATCTGTTTATTACTACGGGCGTAAACTTCTTCTGTCTTTGATGCCTATTAGAAGGATGTTACACTCCATTCTATTGCTAATGGATTCAATTAACTATCGATACTGCTTATGGTATATCATTCACTTAGCAGTTGTGTTTGAGATTTCGGCTCATGAAGTAAGAGTTCTTCTACATCTTGGGCTTACATTAATAGTGTCGCTATTATCGATTTTTGAAGGCTGCTCATTGCGCTCAGTCATCCACATTCATGAATTTTTATCTCAGAAATATTGAGTCCATTTCTAGAGGCCTCTATTGTTAGGTCTATTATCTACTGCTCAGAATGTCATTCACTTAACAGTTGCTACTATAGCTAGGTAGGCTGTCTGTTTCGGCAGTGACTCCGTTCTGCTGCCCTCTTCGCTCTGGGCTATTTGACCCAGGGCAAGAAAAAGGGGGGGGGGGGGGGGAGGGTGTTCCCTTGGGTCACCTGTTTTACTATGAAAACAAAGGGATACCTCCTCCGGCGTTAGTAATTCAGAGCTGTTATTGGGATGGTTGTTTAGTGAGAAGTTTATGTTTTAAAAATTCATTCAAGTCTTAGTTTTTAAAGTATAGCTTTTGAATATAGCATGTGTCAACGGACATGATTATACAATCCTCAGACACTTTTAAGGAGTATAAAGAGTCTCTATTCTCTAGACTTACTTTATTTATTGGCTTACTGTAAAAATTATTAGTATAAGGATTATACTAGATAATAATAGAGTACATGGATGTATGATGCTCAATTTTGGAAGGTGTTGTATCTTTCTAATTTATCATAAATAAGAAAGATACATGTAAGGCCTAATACTTCTTTTTCCCTAGAGGGGATGACTCTATTTTATATAATTGAGCGTATTCCATCTTGCTCTATGTCCTTGGCCCTCCAGCCTTTTTACTATTCAGCTATGTCTGGGTCATTGGTACAGTATAAAAATGTTAAAAAATTTATAGTAATTTATATATTTTTTATACTTACCAATGACCCAGACGGGGATGGCCCTCCCAGGAGTTGGGAACTCTTACCTCCCCACTGAGTACATAGCGCTTACCAGGCACTGGTTATTAGAATGATTAATGGCGCCAATTTCGGAACGTCCTTGACACTGCGCATGTGCAGTAGAGGTGAAGTGTGGAGGGCCATTCAGGACATGTTTTCTTTGGTTTTAGATGCAAATTTTGGGGATTGGGGGGCAAAATTTGTGTTTGGCAATATATTTTAAGAGTTAGCACCAGCTATGTCTGGGTCATTGGTAAGTATAAAAAATATATAAATTACTATAAATTTTTTAACTTTCAGGCTTGCCTGAAAAAACAGTAAAAATTCTTGAATAACTAAATATTTTTATTTTTTGCCTGAAACACACAGTTTATTACCCCAATTTTGGACTGTGTTCACTGAACTCATTCCATTGAAAAGTTGTAATCTATGTTTTTCGGGAACAAAAATTGTAAGGATCATAAAAGTTGAATGAGTTTTTCTGTATATACAATGTAGTGCTGGACGGATAAGGAGATCATTATGTTAGCAAATGGGTTTAACTTGTTGAAAGTATAGGGAAGATATGTTGTGGAATGAGGGGAAAAATATGAATGTACTCCTTCCAACTGAAGAATTCATATCTCTTTGAATACACAAGACTGCTTTCTGTCCAGAATTGCTATACAACCTGAATTCATAAAGTAGATTGTTTCTCAGTGAATTTGCATGGCAGAGCAATTAATATTTTCAATGTGCAGCCTTGTGGCTGCATGTTGAAAAAATTGTTTTCTCCCCAAATAGTGAATATTGACTCTTCAGACTGATGCTGATGAACTGACATGAAGATGCCGTCATGGTTTAAAGGGTTAAATAATGTTTCAGGAGAAAGAAATCAAACTTTGAAATTCAACCACATTTTTTTTGAGTCTGCTTAAGTTATTGTTGGGTGAAGGGTTCTTTATAACAAAATTAATGAACATCTGACAGAAGAATGTTTGTATGTGTTTTGTGAGCATTATAACCAGGAGTATTTTTATAGCACTGAGGCCAAAATGTTGAAGTATCTGCAAATAACAGGATTTGATTGTCTTCATATTTACTCATCGGCAGATTTCTGACAGGAAATTTGTTAGCTCAGGGATGAGTTGAGTGAAAGCATTCTAAAACTGCAGTACAGTAGATTACCACCAGCCTCGAAATAAGCTGAGTGTCATCTGCAAAATGAGGTCTCCAGAGGGGGAATTTGGTGATGCTACCCTGCACAGCAGGGGAGCATCATTAAATTTATCCTCTTTGAACCTCAGTCTGAATCACGGGCTCAAGCCTAAACAGAAAGAGGTACCCAGAGGATAAATTGGCTCCCTGTATGGGATAGCAACAGCAAATTCCCTCTCTGGGGACCTCATTCTGCAAAGACTGATAGCTTATTTTCAGGCTTGGATTACCACTAAACCATTACTTCACTCCGAGATAAAAACTCATTGTCTGAAAAAGCACAAGATTGACAAGCAAAAATTCAGTCGATGGACCTCCAGGTTTTACCTGAGGGTCAGTTGGCTAAATCTTTGGGGTTTAATGGTAATCCCCTCCCCTTATGAGAGGTCATAAGCTGTGTTTTGTATTCATATTTGGTCTTGAAATCTGAATGTGAAAAAAAAGAAGTTTCCTGCAAGAACCACAGGAAGTGGGGCAATGCTAGTTTATTTTTGTAAGCAGGTTCTGGTTTACTTGTAAAATAGGATCTGGTAACCAGTGGCTGTTGTGGATGTCCTCTGAAGTGAGCAACAAAGGTAGATTGCCTCAACTAGACACATACCTGTGTTATTTTCATGTAAAAGCCAGCGATGTTGAGAGTCACAAGAAAACACAAATATATAATTCAATAAATAAAAAACTATCCAGCAAGATGCCAATCTTGAGGCTCAACAGACGAAAGCCAAACATTAACCCTTTACCCAACGAATCGCCTGCATCCGCCCGCATAATATGCAAATTCAGCAGTTGAAAAAATATTATTTTTCAAAAAAATTCAACAAAACCATATCATGTGATCTCTCGTTGGAACGAGCGCATCGAGCCCGTTCCAATGATGGGTCACATGATATGGTTTTGTTGAATTTTTTTGAAAACGTTTAAAAAATGATATTTAAAATAATAATTTTTGATATCGTCTGCGTTGGGTAAAGGGTTAAAATGCAAAAGTTGACCAAAACTGCAAGTTAACATGGCAATATTTTCTATTTACCCTTTACCAAACATGAAAAGCAGACAAGACTTAAAAAAATATTGATTGAAAAACTCAATATTTTCATTTTTTGTCTCAACAACATCGATGATACCTCATTGGAATGAGCTCATTCCTATCAGGATGGTCATAAGCCATGTTTAAGACAAAAGATGAAAAGGTAATATTTGAATTTTTGTAAATTGCATCATCTAGTTTGGGCTGTTAGTTTAGGAAATAGGAGTCAAATGAATTTTTTCTCGATATTTTTTCAATATTACATTTAAGTTTTTGTAGTAAATTTTATTCATTTCGTTGTTTTTTTTCCTCATTTTCTTCATAATGGCAGTAGATTGAAAGTACTGATTTATCTGTGGTACCCTATAAACATGTAAAAAATCAATTTCAGAGAGGATAATTTTTTTCTTTTTTTTTCTTTGGAGGGGGGGGGGGGGGGGGGGGGGGAGAGATGTGTTCAACAAGACTTTCAACAACCAGGGTCACATCATGTCAGACAGTTTGATATGTGGAGGAAGCCGTACTACCTGGAGGGAACCAGCCAGTGGTGGCCAACTGTCAGACTCCCCAACATGCTAACTCCGCACAAGCAGGCTCAGTCTTAGGTGAAGACAAGTGCTCCATTGACATGCCCTACACCTTAGTACACAGTGCCACTATGCCCCCACATGGGCAATCATGATTAAGTACCTTGCCCAAGGATATAATACAGTTCCCCTGGTGGGGATCAAAGCGTAAACTTTTCAGTTTGAAGCATCGCTGTATCCACTGAGGCTCATTAATCCTCAGCACAGTTATGTTGGAATATCAGAATTTAAACTGCAAATTTTTCCCATAGTGTAACCTGTAATCAGGCCTGAAAATAAGTCGTCTGGCATTTGCAGAATGAGGTTCCCAGAGGGTGAATTTGATCATGCTATCCCATACAGTGGGCCAATTTATCCTCTGGGTACCTCATTCTGTTTAGATTTGAGACCCTGATTCAGATTGAGGTTCACAGAGGGTAAATTTAGTGATGCTACCCTGCTGTGCAGGGTAGCATCACTAAATTCACCCTCTGGGAACCTCATTTTGCAGATGTCAGTCTGCTTATTTTCTGGCTTGCCTGTAATTTAATGAATTCATTCTTGTTCGACAGAACAATTTTTAAACTCTGTGAAACGTTATTGAATTGTTGAATTCTTGGGTGCATTATGAAAAATTTGCTTCTTGACATTTTGAATGTTAAAAAGAAGTGTCTGAAAAAATTTTCACCCTGCAGTTTTTTTCTGTCCAACAAATTGACACTGAACAATATTATAAAATATGAAGAAAAAAAATACGTATTTGTATAAAAATAATACTAATATGGTATGAATGACTAAATTATTTGATTAACTGTCTCCGTGTGCCACTAATGTGTGTGCGGTTAGGATTTTTTGCTAGAAAGAAATATAACTATGTACTGCATGTTTTATTTTGTGACTTCAAAGATAAAAAAAATAGTACATTTGTAGGTCTGTTGTCCATCTTGGTCATTTTTTATGGACCTCTGTCTTTAAGGTTTTTGTTCTATATCTGTTTCAACCATTGGGCCTTCACATTGAAACCAGAGGTCCATTGTCTTGAGCACTGCTGGTCCACCTTAAGTGCTACACGGAATTTAATCATCTACCTAATGAATCGATTGCGTCCGCTCATGTAGTTTACAAATTAAGCAATTGAAAATTTTAAATTTCAACAAAACCATATCATGTGCCCTCTCACTCGAACAAGCAGGGTTGGCACCAGGATTTCCCTGGTGCGGGGCCATGATCCCCAATGTTGGGGGCTAAAGAGTCCCTGGACCCATCGGGCAAGCATGGTTTGGCCAGGTGTGAGGAATTTTTGTTTAAACTGTATAGAAAACCGCAGCCAAGTCAACTCAAATATCTGAAGATATCTTCAAATATTTGAGTTGATGTCAAGATGGCTTCTCATAGCTAACAGCTGGGGCCATGTTAACCCTTTATCTAACTTGAAAAGCAGTCGACACTTGCAAATAAAATTATTGAATAACTAATTTTTTTCCTCAAAAACATAGCTTATGACCGCTCATTGGAATGAGCTCATTCCAGTGTGGGGTCATAAGCTATGTTTTTGAGGCAAAAAATGAAAAAAATAATGAAAATTGAATGTCATTTTTAGCTCAACTTTGACGAAGTCCGTCTGTCCGTCCGTCCGTCTGTCCGTAAGTCAACAATTGGCTATGGCTCGGGCTAGAGGTCGTATTTATGAACTGATCTTTACGAAACTTCTTGGGTACCTTTGTTATGACCGTGGGACGAGAACGAGTGTTTTTGGGTGCGGTCCGAAATTCAAGGTGGCTGCCAGCCGCCATTTTGTACCGATGATGCAGAAATCTGTTTTTTGTACAGAACTTCCATATGAAAGCTCTGATTTGAATAATTTTTTGTATGAATGTTTAGTACCATGGGGTACATCACATATAATACGGGTTTTTTTCTCATGCGTAAATTGTGCAAATTAGACTAATGTTGATGTTTTTTGGTGTTAATTTCAGCACTGTAAGTGCAAATGCCAATACGGCTCGGGCTAGAGGCCGTATTTATGAACCGATCTTTACGAAACTTCTTGGGTACCTTTGGTATCACCGTGGGACGAGAACGAGTGTTTTTGGGTCCGGTCCGAAATTCAAGATGGCCGATGGCAGCCATTTTGTACAAAATTAGGTGCAATCAGATTTTTGCACAGAACTTCCATATGAAAGCGCTGATTTGAATAATTTTTTGTGTGAATGTTTAGTACCATGGGATACATCACATATAATACGGGTTTTTTTCTCGTGCAGAAATTATGCAAATTAGATGAACTTTGATACTTCAGTGCGACTTATACACATTAAGTACACATGTCAATACGGCTCAGACTTGAGTCTGTATTTATGAACTGATCTTCACGAAATGTCTTGGGTACCTTTGTTATCACCTTGGGACGAGAACGAGTGTTTCTGGGTGCTGTCTAAAATTCAAGATGGCTGTCAGTGGCCATTTTGTACCGAAATTAGGTCTAATCAGTTTTTTGTACACAACTTCTATACAGCTCAGACTAGAGGCCATATTTATGAACCAATCTTTACGAACCTTGTTTCCCCATGGGAACCCCGGGAAGTAAGCAGCACTTGTTTACTGTGGTAAACCAGTTCCGCTTTACTAGTAAAATAGGACCCAGTCACCAATGCTTGGGGTGAAAGTCTTCTAAAATGGGCAACATGTAGATCAACGATTGACTAAACTTGACTTCATCTCCATGTTGTGTCACGATTAGCCATGGTGCATAAATATGTGACGTTAACCACCAACAAACAAACAAACGAACCTTGTTGGGTACCTTTGTTATCACCGTGGGATGAGAGCGAGTGTTTTTGGGTGTGGTCCGAAATTCAAGATGGCCACCAGCAGCCATTTTGTACCAAAATTAGTGCAATCAGTCTTTTGTACAGAACTTCTGTATGAAAGTTCTGATTTGAATAAATTTTTGTATGAATGTTTAGTAACATGGAATACATCACATATTCTAAGGGGTTTTTTTTCATGCAGAAATTATGCAAATTAAATGAACTTTGACTTATTCAGTGCTACTTGCACAATGTGAGCACACATGTCAATACGGCTCAGGGTAGAGGCTGTATTTATGAACCGATCTTCACAAAACTTTTTGGGTACCTTTGTTATCACCTTGGGACGAGAATGAGTGTTTCTGGGTACGGTCCAAAATTCAAGATGGCTGCCAGTGGCCATTTTGTACCAACATTAGGTCCAATCAGTTTTTTGTCACAAGTTCTATACAGCTCGTATTTATGAATTGATCTTCACAAAACTTCTTGGGTACCTTTGTTTTCACCTTGGGACAGGAACGAGTGTGTTTTGGGGTGCCTTTGTTATCACTGTGCTATGAGAACAAATATTTTGGGGTTCAGTCAGACCCACTCTGGGAATCAAAGATTTCTTTTCTAGTTTAGCATCTGACTGTCACCCACCTTTACAATACTTTACCTATACATTTGTTACAGGCAACAGTCAGTATTTATGTACAGACCATTACAATACTTTATATGTACCTTTGTTATCAGGTCATTACCTAGATGTTTGTCATTGCTGTGTCACATACTGTACATGTGCATGTCTTTGTCTTGACAAGTTGAGCTACAGTGTCATTGACACTTTCATTTGTGAAATGCGCTGGCCGGTTTGAACGTTACGTTGAGGTAAGGGTTTAGAGAAGTCGGTATGCCACAGTGATGATATGCCTACAGGGTTATTCCTGTTGTGAATATGTATCAGGTCTTTGGGATTATTTCTATCTTTATCACCCCTTCCCTACCCCTGGGATAAAGCTTGTCGAGCTCATTCCCATAAGGGGTTACATGATGTGGTCTTGAGCAACCTTTCTTTAAATTTTTGAAAAAAAAATTTATATATAATTTTTGATATCATATTGGTTGGGTAAAGCATTGGGAAAAGGGTTAACCAGTTCAATCTTATTTGACAGAACTCACTGAGCCATTTCAAACATGGTTGAAGTGGTTCAGTTCCTAGAAACTTTTTGGTTAAAATTTGCAACTGGAAGTTTGATATTTTTACATCATATTGGAGAGGGTTAATACTTATTCACAAAACACATCAATTATTGCATTATGGAAATTCATTTCTGATGGTGTTTTAAAGACAATTCATAATCCTCATACAGAAACTGTAATAAGATTGTTATTGAAATTCAGTCAGGGGCACGATATGACGCCGTGTACTAAGGCATACTGCACATCGATGGTGCGCATGTCTTCAACCAATCTAACCCTGCCTGTGTGCAGTGCTGAGTTATGATGTTGGGGAGCTGGTAGCTGTTCGTCGTTGCTCGGTGATTCTCTCCAGGTACTCCGGCTTCCTCCACCCGTAAAACTGTCACGGTCTTGATTAGCCTTTGTGCATAAGTATGCGACCTTAAACACCAATAAATAAATAAATAAATAAATAAATAAATAAATAAATAAATAAATAAATTGAAATTCAGTCTCCTTGCCATTGACAGAGGATCTAAAATGAAGGGGTCAGGGTAGGCACTAACTATTTTTATCTCTTGACAATTTGCCTTATGCCACCTTCTCAGAAAAAGCTTTTTCCAATGATGGCTCAGAAACTTGGTTTTGTAGGCAAAGAAAAAAAAATGAAATTTTTTTAAAATTCCAGGTTTTCAGGGCAAGTGTCATTTTCAACTTGTGTTACACAAAGATTAAATTTATTTATTGATGTTTAAGGTCACATATTTCTGCACAATGGCAAAGCATGGTCGCAATGTGGATATATAGTAAAGTCCAGCCAATCATTTACACCTGTGTTGCCCATTTTAGGGACTTCCTCCCCAGGCATTGGTTCAAGGGTCCTGTTTTACCAGTAAAACAGAGCTTGTTCACCACAATAAGAAAGAACTCCTTCACTTCCCAGATTCCCATGTGGAGGCATGTAATCATTAATAATGAATTATGTTGAAAGAACCCCCCCCCCCCCCCCCACCCTTTCATGAGTAAATTCTTTTATCAGAAATCTTTTGGCCAAAATATACAGCTGACAAAGTTTTGGCTCCCCCCCCCCCCCCCCCCCCCCCCCATCCAACCCTTTTTCATCAGTGCTACTACTTGCTCTGTGCACTGGGATGTTGCATTTTAAATCACATCTGTAAATTTCTTCGCTTCCAGAACCAAATTGGAAAAGTTTAGAGTGAATGAGGAAGGGTACCAAAATCGCTATAGGAATTGTGATCCACATGCTATTCATAATGACAAGACCTACAGATTGCTTTATCCCAGTCATGAAAATTCAGCATACACTGACAATTCTGATAGAGTACAGCGTCGAATGAATATCATGATAGACAAATATGAAGCAAGAAGACATGTTAATGACATTGTTAGAAGTGAACAGGAATGAACTGGTTGCTGTGAATTTACAAAAAATGTCTCCCCTCAAAACTAGTCATTGATTTTTGCTAAGCTTGCCAATTGTTTTAATGATAAGCATGAATAATATGTATTAATTTTCCAAATAACTTTGGCCATGCACAAAGCAGTAATATTCTTACAAATTGCTAGCATAGAATATTTTGTTAAAAAATTGGTGTGTTTTTTGAGTATGTTGTTTTGTAGAGCTGAAATGGTTTCAGGTTTTCTTGATCGATTAATCACATGGATTAACCTTGGTTAACCCTTTACCCAACGAATTGGCCGCATCTGCCCTCATAATATGCAAATTCAGCAGTTGAAAAAAATATGATTTTTCAAAACATTTCAACAAAACCATATCATGTGACCCCTCGTTAGAACGAGCTCGTGGCGCTTGTTCCAACTAGGGGTCACATGATATGGTTTTGTTGAAATATTTTGAAAAAATTATATTTAAAATAATAAATTTTGATATCATCTGCGTTGGGTAAAGGGTTAACTGATTTATCACTTGCCCTAATAGGTGGCTGAATAATTGCTGTACTGTTGATGATTTACAACATTATCTCTTTACCCAACATAACAGACAAAACCTGCCAGCACTTTTTACAAAAATCTCCATTCAAATTTTATGTTTTCAATTTTTGTCTCAAAAACATAGCTTATGACCCCTCATTAAGCTCGTTCCAGTGAGGTGTCATAAGCTATGTTTTTGAGACAGAAATTGAAAATTTTTTGTAATTCAAGAATTTATTTTGAATGTTTCGTCTGCTACCCACATTGGGGAAAGGGTTAAGAATGAGCATTTCCAGCTATTGATACAGTATAATGATCATGCAAATGAACAAGTTTGTCAGCACGTAACTTGTATGCTTTACTCTGTCTCATAATTGGTGTGAGTCAGTGGGGACAATGTTTTGGAGCAAGTTTGTTCGAGCTTGTTCAAGTGAGGGGTCACATGATATGGTTTTGTTGAAATTTTTTGAAAACTTTAAAAAAATATTTAAAATAATAAATAGAGGATATGAAATGAGTGTTTTTTACCTGCGTCGCCAGTGGCAGAGCAGGTCTAGTAACCGCTCAACTCCGTCAGTCCGTCAGTCCGTCAGTCCGTCCATCCATCCATCCATCTGTCAGTCCATCCGAAACACTTCTTCCGTCAAAGTTTTCTTGGCTTCTATGAAAGGGAATGATTTTATATTTGATCTGCTGCTTCATAATGATGAGTTGTATCGAGTAAGCAATTTTCAGATCTGCCATGAAGCCACTTCCTGTTTGCCGATACTTTGCAATTTTACTGTACCCACTGAACATGGAAATTGTCCGTCAAGGTTTTCTCGGCTTCTATGCAAGGGATTGATTTTATATTTCATCTGGAGCCTGATAATGATCAGTTGTATCGTGTATGCAATTTTCAGATCTGCCGTGCAGCCAATTCCTGTTTGCTGATTCAATTGCATGCAGCGTCGCAGGTCCAGACCCGGTATTGGTCTTGGCTTGTCTCATATAATATTTATGAAACAAGTCTAAGAATTTTCCATTTTGGCGAGCCCAAACGGAAAATTCGGACGAGTTTCATAAATATTATATGAGAAAAACACTCATTTCATATTCTATTTATCATATGACTCACACACGCACAAATTAGTCACATAGTATGACTTTTTAACCCATCAACTAACTTGAGTTGCAGACGGCACTTGGAAAAAAACATCCTCATATAAATAAAAATTTTCACTTTTTGCTTCCAAAACATAGGTTATGACCCCTCATTGGAACAAGCTCGTTCCAATGAGGGGTCATAACCTATGTTTTGGAAGCAAAAAGTGGAAAAAAAAAAAAATTGAATGGCATTTTTCTTGTAGGTAAAAGATTAATACAATATAACCCACCCTAAATAGGACAGATAACGTGAATTCTCCCTTCTGAGATTATGCAAATGTGACCTAGTTGTATTTTGTTTAGCCAATCAAATTGTCCGGTTTTGAAATTGACCAATGAAAGCTCCCAACTCTAATCATGCAAATAAGGAAAATGTGTCCCATTTGTATTTTGTTCATCCAGTCAAAGTGACTAGTTTTTAAATTAACCAATGAAATTGACGGAAGGCTTTATTTATCACTGATTAATATGAAAACAAAATATCAAATGTTTTAAAGTGAACAAAACGGATGAGTCATATGATAAATTTTGATATCATCTGAATTGGATAAAGGTTTTAAAAGTTTTGCAAGTGTTGTCATCTTGCCCTCTTAGGCTACATGTTAAGGTAACTTTACATTATTTATAGTATCCTCAAGGGAACCCCATAAAGGAGTGGTGTCCGGTTACTGAGGTCACAGGTACATTTAGCTTCGTTTGAGCAAAAAAAAATGAAAATTGTAGTTATTCAAGAATTTTCTTTTCAAAGTGTTGTCTTCTAGAAATGTGAGACACAGTACGTGGACAGTGAATTACCATTAAAACACTCCATGAGTGGAATTTCCACCTGACACAAACTTGATTCCTCTGATAGTGCATAAGAATGCTGAACAAAGATTCAGCCAATGAACCTCCAGGTGAATACCAAGAGGTCCATTGGTTGAAACTTTGCTTGATAATCTAATTGACAAGGAGTTTTTGTCGGGGTTGGAAATCCACTTCACAAGTATTTCAGTGGTAATCTACTCGCCACATGCCAAAGCCACTGACACAAAGGTTAGGCTAAGTGAAAGTTAAGTTTTTCCGCTGAATAACTTGTAATTTTAGCCAACACAACATTAACCCTCTGCGCACTGATGGCAAAATATAAAAATTTCAAGTTGCAATTTTTTCCCATAATGAAACCAAGAATTTAACCAATTCAGTCTTGTTTGACAGAACTCATTGAGCTCACTGAGCTTCTTCAAACAATATTGAGTTCATTAAATTCCAATGCTGCAAATTTTTCTCATAATGAAAATATGAATTAAACCTCTCTCCAGTGATGTTTGACAGAGCTCATTGAGATCTGTCAAACAAGAATGAATTGGTTAACCCTTTTCCTAACATGAAAAGCAGACGACACATGCAAAAAAAATTCTTGAATAACTAATTTTTTTCATTTTGTGTCTCAAAAACATGGGTTATGACCCCTCATTAGAACGAGTTCGATGAGCTCATTCCAATGAGGGGTCATAACCTATGTTTTTGAGACAAAAAATGAAAAAATAATGAAAATTAATTGCCGAATTTTGAGAATAGCGCTGGCTGGTTTTGGCCGTCATGTTGGGTAAAGGGTCACAGTAAATTCCTAGTTTCCTATGGAGAAAATTTGCAGCTCAAAATTTTTATAACACCCCCCCCCCCCCACCCCTGCAACAAGTATATTGGAATCCCCTTGTCCATCCATCTGTCTGTCAAACTATCCATGCATCCATCCGTCCATTCATCCATCCATCTGAGCATCTGTCTGCCCGTCCATTCATCCATAGGCATAATTTTGTCCGGAGATTTTCACACCTTTTTGGGTCGATTCCAGTGTTCCCCCTGTCAATAGCCATTTTCGCAAATTCTGAAAGAAATCAAAAGTGGCAAAGAAAATGGCTTAAAAATATTTTTATCTCTTGGGTAAAAATTACATTGTTGAGCGAAGTTAATGCAGCATTCGTTACTCCCACATTGAGTCTTGTATGACGTGTGGGATTAATTCATTGCAGGGCTGTATTCACACCTCCATGTCAGCCTTTTTCTGTGGCTACACATTTATGTCATCGAATTGACTACAGACAATTAAAGGATAATTTACTCATACAAACGCTTTGAAGCCTGGTATGGATGTTCATTACCATATGAACCTACCGTGCACCTGCAATTATAGTTTCAAACAGACTTTTTTTGCCAGAGCTACGTCCCTTTTCATCTTGGAATATGGCAGCGGGGGTATCGACAGGCCCATCTGGGACAGTCACACCCCTGGTTATTAGCTCACCTGACGGAAAGTCAGGGTGAGCTATTCTGATCATTTTTTGTCCGTCGTCTGTCGTATGTCGTGAAGGTGGTGTTTGGGTCATTTCCTCCCAAGCCACTGGCTGCAGTTCATTGAAAGTTCACATGAGTAGCGGTTATATAGGGGCATTTGGGTTTTTCTTCAAATTGGGTTTCTACTCATATTGTGGGTGTGGGGCCAAAATGCACAAAATTTTAAAAAATCTTCTTCTCATGAACCAGCCATAGCAGACACTTGATATTTGGTATGCAGCTTCCATTTGAGGTGTAGACTCAAGTTTGTTCAAGAGAAGTTTGACGGGCAATATTTGCCTTTGTTCTGAGAGGGGCAAGAATTTTTGCCCCACCCAGAATTTCTATTTTCTGAACCGAGAGGCCAATTTGAACCATATTTAATATGAGGTATTATTGGGTTATAAGTACTTGATTTATGGCAAAAAAAAATTTCCTGCAGCCCCATGAGCCCCATGGGAACCTCAGGAGCCAAAAATAAAAAAAAACGAAAACGTCCATATCTCCAAAACTGCACGGCACTGAGAATTTTTATTTGGTGTGAGGCTTCCTTGGGACCAACAGAAAGGAATGGTAAAAAAAAATTGCCATCGGTTTTGTCATAAGGTACTTTTTCGGGACTTTGAAAAAATGCTGAGTCAGCATTTTTTAACACTGTGGGCAATGGGAAAAAATTAAAGAATCGTTTGCTTTTCAAACCACTGCTCCAAAAGGTTTCATATTTTACATATAACATTGGAACATTGATTCACATATTTGTTGAAATCAAATCCTTCGGTCCATATTTGGGTTCCCTATGGGAGCCCAAATGTTCAAATTAGTGCAGTATGAGGAATATTCTTTAAAAATCTTCTTCAAATCTACCAATAAGAATCTTTTGATATTCAGTATTCAGCATGCTTAGGGGGGTGAGATTCAAGTTTGTTCAAGCCAAGTCCCTGGGTTCATATTTGGGCTGAAAATTTGGGGTCCTGGTCTGGACTTAGAAATTTTGGACCCAAATCCGGAAATGAGTTTTTTGTTTTTTTATGCATTTCGGTCAATTTTAAGACAAAATTTTTTTTTTTTTTACACCGAAAATTTGGGGTTCGGGTGGGACTTAGAAATTTTGGACCAAAAAAAAAAAAAAGGGGGATTTTAGCTTACCGAAGGGAGCTGAACTTATCACTTGCCGTCCGTCGTCGTTGTTCGTCTGGCGTCGTGAACATTTTTCAAACAACTTGTCCTCTGAAACCGCTAGGTCGATTTGCTCGAAACTTGGTATGGATGTTCATTACCATATGTCAATTCAAGTTGTTCAAATCAAATGGCCACGTCCCTTGGGGGCTCTGTATGGGGCATAACTCTGATAGCACCGTATGAATAAAAGAATTATTAAAAAATCTTCTTCTCCAGAACCAGTGGGCGGAATCTTTTGATACTTGGTATGCAGCATCTTGGTATGGGTCTGATTCAAGTTTGTTCAAATCGGCCCCCTGGGTTCATATTTGTGCTCACTATAGAAGCCCAAATTCGAACTTAGTGCATTTCAGGCAAATTTCTTTAAAAATCTTCTCCAGATCCAGCAGGCAAAATCTTTTGATATTTGGGATGCAACATTGTGTGGTGGATCTGATTCAAGTTTGTTCAAATCAGCCCCCTGGATTCATATTTGGGCTCAGTATAGAAGCCCGAATTCGAACTTAGTGCATTTCAGGCAAATTTCTTAAAAAATCTTCTTCTCCAGATCCAGCAGGCAGAATCTTTTGATATTTGGTATGCAACATTGTGGAGTGGATCTGATTCAAGTTTGTTCAAATTGGCCCCCTGGATTCACATTTGGGCTCAGTATAGAAGCCTGAATTCGAACTTAGTGCATTTCAGGCAAATTTCTTTAAAAATCTTCTTCTCAAGATCCAGCGGGCAGATTCCTTTGATATTGGGTATGCAGCATGCTTAGGGGGGTGAGATTCAAGTTTGTTCAAGCCAAGTCCCTGGGTTTATATTTGGGCTCACTGTGTTAGCCCGAATTATAACATAGTTCAAAATGAGGAATTTTCTTTAAAAATCTTCTTCTTCAGATCCAGCAGTTGGACTGTTTTGATATTTGGTATGCAGCATCTTTAGGGGGGTGAGATTCAATTTGTTCAAGCCATGTCCCTAGGTCCATATTTGGGCTCACTGTGGGAGCCTGAATGATAATTTAGTTCAAAATGAGGAATTTTCTTTAAAAATCTTCTTCAGATCCAGCAGTTGGAATGTTTCGATATTTGGTATGCAGCATCCTTAGGGGGGGGTGAGATTCCATTTTGTTCAAGCCATGTCCCTAGGTCCATATTTGGGCTCACTGTGAGAGCTTGAATTGTAACTTAGTTCGAAATGAGGAATTTTCTTAAAAAATCTTCTTCTTCAGATCCAGCAGTCGGAATGTTTTGATATTTGGTGTGCAGCATCCTTAGGGGGGAGAGATTCAAATTTGTTAAAGCCAAGTCCCTGGGTCCATATTTGGGCTCCCTGTGGGAGCCCAAATTATAACTTAGTCAATTTGAGGAATTTTTCTTTAAAAATCTTCTTCTTCAGATTCAGTAGTCAGTATGTTTTGATATTTGGCATGCAGCATCCTTTGGTGGTGAGATTCAAGTTTGTTCAAGCCAAGTTCCTGGGTTCATATTTGGGATCACTGTGGGAGCCCGAATGATAACTTAGTTCAAAATGAGGAATTTTCTTTAAAAGTCTTCTTCTTCAGTTCCAGCAGATAAATGCTTTTGATATTTGGTACGCAACATCCTTAGGGGGGTAAGATTCAAGTTTGTTCAAGCCATGGCCCTAGTTCCATAAAATTTGTCTCTCATGACTTCATTCCTTTGAAGTATTGATGAACCACCACTTTGGCCGGTGAGCGATTAAGGCTCCTTGGGGCTTCTTGTTTTTTATGCATTTTGGTCAATTTTAAGACAATTTTTTTTTTTTACACTGAAAATTTGGGATCCGGGTGGGACTTAGAAATTTTGGACCAAAATCTGGAAATTAGTTTTTGGGTTTTTGATGCATTTTGGTCAATTTTAAGAAGAAGAAAAAAATTTTGGTCTGAAAATATTTTGTTTGGGACTTCAAAAATTTCCGAACAAAAATAAAAAAAAATCTGTTTTTTATGCGCTTATCTCAATTTTGGGACGTAAAAGTGCAGGAACTGAAAATAGAAGGAAAATCATGTGTATTGTGTGGGCACAATCGCTTCATCTAGTTGGTATATGCTTTTCTTAGGAGGGGCGTATGCAGCTTATTGAAGTCAGGTCCCTGGTTTGATATTTAGACTACCATGTCAGGTGAGCGCCCTCAGGCCCCCTGGGGCCTCTTGTATTTTTATATCAGTGTGCAGAAGGTAAACATTTCCCAGTGGAAAAATGTTGAATATTGAAATTCATATGGAAATTTGATGGAACTGTATGGAGTCATAACCATAAGTGCATATGAAAGAAACCTAGTCAGTATCTATGATGCGTCAAAAAATTCAAAGCTTTGGTCACACAAAATAAATTGCTTACATTGCAAATAGGTGAAAAAATCAATTTGAATAATTTTTTTCACTGAGGCTGTTCAAGTGTTTTGGATTTTTTTTGTATAAATTCTAGAATAAATTTCGGCCTCTTGTAAAAGTATCATTATGATGATGAAATGCATTGATTTCATGATTTACTGTTGCCTAACATCAACTTAGATGCAAATTTACTGAATCTGCTTGCTAGCAGACTGAGATCTCACTGCTGGTTATTAAATTCTTTCAGGCCAGAGCAGGAAGGTGTGTTCCATGTATTTTCTAGAAACACCAGAGCTGAAAATGAAGGCAAAGACCGTGTCCATCCACTTTTACATCCAAAGCATCAGCCAGATCAAAATTATTCCAGCAGTAATCTTCCTCGTAAACCTCACTTCAAAGTTTGACTTGTTTAGCATGAAACTTACTGGCATCAAATATCGAAAAACATGCATTTTGTGATCTTGACTCACAAATATAACTCATAATGTGTACCTGATAGATCACAAGACATGGAATTGTGGACATACAGGGTTTGAGAGACAACATAATACATATGTTATTGCAAAGAATCTGTTCTGATAAAATGTCATTGCTTACTCCTGTTGTTCTGTTATTCGTTGGTGTTCTGTCATATTTGTTGTTGCTCACTGATGTTGAGCTTAATCAACAGCTCTGCTGAAAATTGCTTGGGAGCTTTGTACATTTTTTGGCAAGTCTTTTTTTCCAGATACTATGGCTGGTGAGGACAATTTCAGGAGTTCTGTTATAGAGACCAGATCCTTTGATAGTCTATAGGGCGCTGTGGACTGGTCGTAATTCACGCGTGGGCAGTAATGTCCATGCATGCATTTACCAGGTAATAAAAATCATCAGCAGCAAAATTTTAATTTCTGAAGTTCTGGGTTGCAATATCCAACTCCCAAGTCTCCTCATCCAATACCGAATACTAGTGCACATGTACCTGCACATCGGAAATTGGCCAATCTATCTGGAATATGCCAGGTGCCAATGCTAAGAACAAAACGTTTTTGTGCTGAAAGACTTGTAGCATTTGCGCTGTCTATCTTAAAGTTCTTAACCCAATCATATACTATATATCATAGAGTATATGATTGGGTTAAGAACTTAAAGATAGATAGTGCAAATGCTCCAAGTCTTTCAGCACTAATAACTTTTAGTTTGTAGTTCACGTTTCCACTATCCTCCACATGCTATGACATAAAGCATGTGCAGGATAGCGGGAAATGTGAACTACAGACTCCACAGTGAGCCACAGTCACAAGTTGTAAGCATGTTTATTCTCTCTCTAACTTCTCTACAATGATGGATATGAGAAAATATTTCAAAATACACTGCACATGTCCACAATGTGCATACAACGGATTTTATCTGATAACCATAGAGTATAACAACCGTTGTATATTTTTGAAGTATATACAGTGGGTGTTGTATATAATTATAATTTATGCGAACGACCTCTGACCTCTTTCAATTCCATTTTCATTCATTCATTCATGAAACATCGTTATATCACAGGGCAGGTTTTAATTGTACGCTTATTGCACTTTGTCAAAATCCTCTGATGGTGTCATTTCTTATTTATTTTGCTTCAATAAAGGCAACCTAAAATTTTGCTTCAAAACATTGTAGAAATTACTTGAATGTTAATAGTAATTAGTATGCGGCGACTGCGAACTATTTATAGTCACGGCCTCGATCAAAAGTACTCGCGGAACTGCGCTAATTAAAAGTTCGTCTGCTCTACCTGAAAAAAAAACACTTCGTAAAAATTGTAAACAAACGCAAAATTATTTGTTATATTGGGACTACAGCATAAAACACGGAAGAAAACTGGAACTATGTCAAAAAAAGAATAACTCTACTGAAACACCGTTTTGTTACTGTTAATAAAATAGTTGAAATTTATTTTGTTCCAGCGCAGTTACATGATGCAAGAAGTGCAATCGCACTTTACGATCGCCGTCATCGATTTTGTAATGTAAGGGACACAACTCTATGCGTCTTGTCCTATTTCTTTTGTCTCGTAGACTGGTTTTCTTTGGAGGCCCGTGGGAAGCATATATAAGTCGGGTAGACGCACGAGACGGGTGTCTGTTTGTTATCAGATAAAAACAATAAACATATAGTGTGTTTTTATATCTGTGTTATACAACTCGTTGAAATATGGTTTATTTTTTCTCGGCGAAGCCTCGAAAAAATAAACCATATTTCAACTCGTTGTATAACACAGATATAAAAACACTATATGTTTATTGTCTATTTATCTGATAACCATAGACTATAACAACCGTTGTATATACTTGAAGTATATACAACGGGTGTTGTATATAATTATAATTTATGCAAACGACCTCTGACCTCTTTCAATTCCATTTTCATTCATTCATTCATGAAACATCGTTATATCACAGGGCAGGTTTTAATTGTACGCTTATTGCACTTTGTCAAAATCCTCTGATGGTGTCATTTCTTATTTATTTTGCTTCAATAAAGGCAACCTAAAATTTTGCTTCAAAACATTGTAGAAATTACTTGAATGTTAATAGTAATTAGTATGCGGCGACTGCGAACTATTTATAGTCACGGCCTCGATCAAAAGTACTCGCGGAACTGCGCTAATTAAAAGTTTGTCTGCTCTACCTGAAAAAAAAACACTTCGTAAAAATTGTAAACAAACGCAAAATTATTTGTTATATTGGGACTACAGCATAAAACACGGAAGAAAACTGGAACTATGTCAAAAAGAATAACTCTACTGAAACACCGTTTTGTTACTTTAATAAATAGTTGAAATTTATTTTGTTCCAGCGCAGTTACATGATGCAAGAAGTGCAATCGCACTTTACAATCGCCGTCATCGATTTTGTAATGTAAGGGACACAACTCTATGCGTCTTGTCCTATTTCTTTTGTCTCGTAGACTGGTTTTCTTTGGAGGCCCGTGGGAAGCATATATAAGTCGGGTAGACGCACGAGACGGGTGTCTGTTTTTTGTTATCAGATAAAAACAATAAACATGTAGTGTGTTTTTATATCTGTGTTATACAACTCGTTGAAATATGGTTTATTTTTTCTCGGCGAAGCCTCGAAAAAATAAACCATACTTCAACTCGTTGTATAACACAGATATAAAACACACTATACATTATGTTTATTGTCTATATATAACATGTCCAGAGTTACCAAGCTTCCCCATCAGGTGGCAGTAACTGGATGCCTTCTTTAACACAAATGCGTATACCAATTGAGTCAATTTAAAATTTCCTAAAGCAAATGTGTTAAAATCTTAATTTGGTATTAACAAAAGTTTTTTGACACATTTTACTTCATTTAAGGTATTCTATAATGTTTGGACCGGTCCGGAACCGTTCCAGGCAAGAATATCACACCACCTAGGGTTGGACCGGACAGGACTGGACCACCTCTCCCCTGGATCGGACCACCACTGGCAGTCTGGTCCGCATCCCTATTCGATTCAACCCGAAATTTGAGATTTGCAGGCCCTTATGTTCTCATTTATTTGCGTCAGTGTGGACCCATTAAAATCTGCGAAGTCCTTTTGTCAAGTACAAGGTACAAGAAGACCGAATCCTGCTTCTCAGAAATCGTAAATACGCGCGGGTGGGAAATCAATGGCAATGGTCTTGAAACAGACGCGTAGCCAGGATTCAATAATGGGAAGTGGAAGGAGGGGCAATGCTTGGATGGTCCTAATTAGATTTTGCCCCCAGACACGAGTATTCATTCAGTTGATTGGAATTTGGTAAATTTCCTGTACTCCTGTAATAAATTGATAGAATCCATTTCTTGTACTCCTGTGATAAATTGAGGAGTAGAATTCATTTCTTTTTGTTTGATAACAAATGGAAATGGATTGAGTAGCGACATTGGCAGATTTGTGTTAAAATATTTAAAGAGCCATTGGCTTTATGGCAGGATCGGGGCGAGTGCTGGCCCTCGTACTCAAGTACAAGCATGAGACTGAAAAAGTATGAGTAAAGTTCGAGTATGAGTACTAGTACTTTTCAAAATGACTGTGTACCAGTCCTGGAACTCAGAATGATTAGCCCTTAGCACTCTGGTGATGCAACAAAATTTTCTCCAATCACTGTGTTTTTCTCCAATTTAACAATGAATTTAATCGATTATATCCTGTTTGACAGAGTTCATAGAGCTCTGTCAAACAAGATATATTTATTTAAATATCAAACTGTATTATGGGAAATATTCGCTGCTGGAAACTTTGCCAATTTGACATCAGAGTGTGTGGTCAACAGTAAACACACAAAATGGAATAAAGTGCATGGGGAGGGGGGACGCGGGGCGATTACAACCAGTTCACCAATGGAGTGAATTTCAACTCATTATAAATTTAATTCCTCTTGAATGTAGCAGATAAACCTACAATTTTTAAGTTCTTTTTTTTTCCCATTATTTTCGTTTAAAAAGAAAATTTGAAGTAGTGATCAGTGATAACTGCCAGTGAGCCATCTTTTTGTTTACTTTTAGTTCTCTTCGGTTATTTTGATTATTTTGTTAAAATTTCCCACTTCACAGGAGTGTGTATAACTGGATTGGTACAGAGAGGAACAGAAACGTGTACGATCACAGTCGAGAAGGGCCTGTTACCGAAAAATCCTGGTACAAGTTGAGAAGGGAAATGATGTCTGGAGTATCATGTTCCCCAGCATACAAAGCTTCCATTTCAGAAACCTTGCCATCACACACAGACCTTCTCCAAGTTAAAATACTCAATACCAGATGAGGTGACATATCAGCTAACAAGTGAAGGACCTATATGTGTACAGTACAGTCGCCGTGGATTTGTTATAATCTACACGTAAATTTTAATTTAGCACTGGGTTGTTCGGTGCTTCATTAATTAATTTTTTGATGATTATTCCTATATTTAGTGATTGGAGAATAATATTACTGCGTCTTGGAAATATTGCCCACTCATGGAAAGTGGCCAGTCCACGGCGGATGTACTGTATTTTCTGTCGATTTTGTGCATAACTGACTTTAATTATTACCGATTGACACGTTACAGAGTTTCCAATTTTCTTTGAAGTGTGTTGACTAATTTCCATTTCTATTCATCTTCATATGGTCATTTTATTCATCTTCATATGGCCATTTTATTGGTCAATTCGTTCCCCAATGCGTACTGTATCAATTTGTACTTTTTAAAAAAAAATTTCAACAAACCCATATGTGACCCGTGGCTGAAACGGGTTTATATGGTTTTGCTGAAATTGTTTTAAAAATACTTTTTACGAACTTCTCAATTTGTTAATTACGTGGACGGATGTGTCTGATTTGTTGGGTAAAGGCTTAACCTTTGCGCGTCGTATAGACAAATTCTCCCCAGTGTTTAACAAAATCTTCATTTGAGATATTTGAGAGTTATATCCCCTGGTCTCTTTTTCCATCAGAATCAGTTTAGCAGTGTGAAGATTCATTCATTACTCAGCGCGCGTGCACGCATTATCTGGGATGGGCCGAGGCAGTTCTTATCAAAACCACCTGCGTTTTGTTCCAAGTCGAGTTTTCTACCTGGCTGATCCATCCAAAAAATGGCACATTTAACCACATTTTCCCTCTGTAAATTGAATGGAGGTTTTGACCAATGATTTCTTGGAGGGCTACATTTGAATGAATTTTTCATCAAATCCAGTCATGACCAGATTTGATGAAAAAAATTGAAAATACTCAGCAGGTTAAGAGTTAGGTTTGTAAGAATGTGCCGACTTTAAAACATGATCGAATGATTGGATGGAGCTATGCCATGGTTATTCTCATAAAATTCTATCGGATATATATAATGGACATTAGTATGTATGTAGTGGTTGTGTAGTCTATATATATGAACATATATATATATATAGACTACACACCCACTACATACATTTTTTTATATACACTCCATTTTCTTCACATGAAGAAAAATTAGTGTCACATATTACACCACAATTGAATCAACTCATATGCATCAGTATAGAAGCCATTATCTGTCATACTTCCTACTTCCTGTCAGCAGGTTAAGAGTTAGATTTGTTAGAATGTGCATTATTGATCTCGACACACTACACCCCCATTGCCCACGTGGGGGCACGGTGGCGCTGTGTACTAAGGCCTACTGCACGTCGATGGTGCACTTGTCTTCAACCAATGCTAACCCTGCTTGTGTGGAGTTAGTATGTAGGGGAGCTGACAGTTGCTCGGTGGTTCTCTCCGGGTACTCCAGCGTCCTCCACCCGTAAGACTGTCATGGCCATGATTAGCCATTGTGCAGAAATATGTGACCTTAAAAATACCAATAAATGAATAATCGATCGAGACTTTGAAAAGTGGGGAGATTCAATTTGCAATTGGATTCAATTTACAATCCTCAGTCTGATTTGATTCAACCCAAAATTTGAGATTTGCAGGACATTATGTTCTCATTTATTTGCGTCAATGTGTACGTATTAAAATCTGCGAAGTCCCTTTGTCGGATACAAGGTACAAGAAGACCGAATCCTGCTTCTCAGAAATCGTAAATACGTGCGGGGTGGAAAATCAACCGCAATGGTCTAGAACCAGGCGCATGGCCAAGATTCTATAATGAGGATGCCCAAGCCAGTTTTTTCTTAGGGAAAGGGAGTGGAAAATGTGATATTTCAAAGGTCGTTGTGTTCCTGTAAGGAAGTGGGAGGAGGGACAATGACTGGAAGGTCCTAATTAGGTTTAGACCCCCACCCCCACTCACACACGTCCCAAGAAAAGTTTGCAATTTACTGCTCTTGTATCAAATTTGTAGCATACTAGATACCATTTTGGGGCTCTAGTTTACTGTGAAACTTGTTTTGTGTTTTGGGGGAGGGAGGAAAGTTTTATGGGGCAAGGCGCTCCGTTGCTACGCCACTGTTTAGAACAGCATCACCCTATTAACTGAATACCAACTTTGCCAGTAAAAATAATATTCAGTGACACGAGTATTCAGTTGATGGGAATTTGGTAAATTTCCTGTACTCCTGTCATAAATTGAGTAGAATCCATTTCTTTTTGTTTGATAACAAAAGGAAATGGATTAAGTAGCTTCAATTGCAGATTTGTGTTAAAATATTTAAAGAGCCATTGGCTATATGGCAGGATCCCGGCGAGTACTGACCCGCGTACTCAAGTACGAGAATGAGACTGAAAAAGTATGAGTCAAGTACAAGTATGAGTACCAGTACTTTTCAAAATGCCCGTGTACCAGAACTGGAACTCAGAATAATTGACCCCTAGCACTCTGGTGATGCAACAGAATTTTCTCCAATCACTCTGTTTTTCTCCAATTTAACAATGAATTTAATTCATTATATCCTGTTTCCCCGCGGAAACCCCGGGAAGTGAAGCAGTGCCTGTTCACTGCGGTAAACCGGCTGTGTTTTACTGGTAAAATAGGACCCAGTCTCCAATGCTTGGGAGGTGCGAACCCTCTCTAAAATGGGCAACATGGCCTATTAACGCTCATCCCTTGAATTGACACTCGTGTTGTGGTCATGATTAGCCATTGTACAAAAATATGTGACCTTAAACACCAATAAATAAATGCATTATATCCTGTCTGACAGAGTTCATCCAGCCCTGTCCAACAAGGTATATACATTTTGTTTAAATATCAAACTGCATTATGGGAAATATTTGCTGCTGAAAATTTTGCCATTTTAACATCAGTGTAGATGGTCGACAGTAAATACACAATGGAATAAGGTGCATGGGCGGAAAATTTTGAAGAATTTATGAGAGATAACTGCCAATGAGCCATCTTTTTGTTTACTTTTAGTTCTCTTTGGTTGTTTTGAACATTTTGTTAAAATTTCCCACTTCACAGGAGTGTGTATAATTGGATTGGTACAGAGAGGAACAGAAACGTGTACGATCACAGTCGAGAAGGGCCTGTTTCTGTATTTGCTGACGATTTTGTGTATAACTGTCTTTATTACCGATTGACACGTCACAGAGTTTCCAAGTTTCTTTGAAGTGCTTGGACAAATTTTTATTCCTATTCAGCTTCAAATAACCATTTTATTGTTTAACTCTTTACCGAATGCGAACAGAATCAAAATTTGTAGTTTATATTAACAATTTCAACAAAACCATATCATGTGATCCTTGGGTGGAACGAGCTTTTGAGATTTTGTTGAATTTGTTTTAAAAATACTTTTTACGAACTTCTCAATTTGTTAATTACGCGAGCGGAAGGATTAACCTTTCGCATGTCAAATAGACCAGTTCTCCCCAGCATTTAACAAAATATTTAGATATTTTCGCGTATCCTTTACAAACAATAGACTGTGCCCCTCCATTCAAATGAACATTCCAATTGGACTCATTTAATTTAGAGGCCAAAAGCTGTCGTCTCGGAAAAAAGAGTAAAGTGCAACAAAACCACCACAGAAATGGGGTGTCTGTGACGCAGTAGCTCATTCGATGAGAAAGTATAAGAAGTAGAGTGACGTGCATAGAAGTCCCCCCCCCCCCCCCCCCACACACACACACACACACACACACACGCACACACTGTCACACACACATAAACACTCAAACTAAGGATTGGTACTAACTTTTTGGAAAAAATGGATTCGTCCCGTGTAATTTACCAAAATCTGACACAATCCATATATCAGAAATTTTGAGTTCAGTTGGATTTAAATCCTTTAGATATCAATTTTTTTAAAAAGTGAGACCCCCTTCCCTCTCTTGATAATGGAGAGGACGAAATGAAGCTCTCAACATTTCAACAAAAAAAAATAGTATGTATGGTTTGCATCGCTAAAATCTGTTGGAATTTTTACTATACCGACCCCATTACAATACTGAAGGCACAAATTAGCTTTCAGGACCTCTTTATCATAGTATGGTCTATTGGCTAAAATATAACATTTGCTTTCGCTTTACAAAACGTTTAGGTAGGGCAAGTAATAACACCTGATCAGAATTATTTATTTGTTCTCTTCACTAACTGTGTTACATCTGCATTTACGATTTTTAATTTGTCAGTATTATTTTATGTATGATGCATTCGAAATTTTAAAGAGATCTATTTCTTTATTGTTTTATACTTTTGTAAATAATATGTACATATATGAAGTTGTTAATTGATAAAACGATTTATTTAAATCATATATTTTGGATCTTCGTCTCATTTTTGATTTTCACATAGATTGCAACCTCAATAAATAAATAAATTGAAAAGAACAAATCCTTCCCCTGACCCCCGCTAATTGGTTTTATGCACATATTGAGTAATAAGTGTGTTTTGGGGAATTAGATTTATTTATTAGGGTTTAGTGACACTTTAACAGCCAAGGTCATATAGTGTCGGTGACAGTTTTACGGGTTGAAGGAAACTGAGTTCCCCGAGAGAACCACCAAGAAACGACGAGCAGCTGCCAGCTCCTCAACATCGTAACTCCGCCCTGCAACACAGGCTGGGTTAGATTGGTTGAAGACATGCGCACCATCGACGTGCAGTGCGCCTTAGTACACGGTGTCAAAGCGCCCCCATGTGGACAATCGGGGTCAAGTGTCTTGCCCAAGGACACAACGCGGGAGTCCGAATCAATCGCTCAGACGGACACCCATCTAAGGACTAACCGGGCTCGACGTTGCTTAACATAAGTGATCTGAAGAGAACCGGTTACCGCAACGCCCCCACACACACACACCCCTCCCTTGGAAATTAGATTCGAGAATTTGAAAAAGTCAGATCACGTGAACTGATATTTGAGTCTTATATCCCCTGGTCTGTTTTTCCATCAAAATCAGTTTAGCAGAGTGAAGCTTCATTTAACGCGTATGTGCGCGTAATATTTGGGAACATTCTGAGAAAAATTCCTGGAGAATTCAATGCCCTGTAAGTTTTAATTTACGGAAGATAAAATGGACGTCTGTAAAATTCGAAACGAATATTTGTAATTCTCCTTTATTTTATTTTGTTTTAGTTTCTTTTATCCTGTCTGCTAACGTCTTTTTGCAACAGTGACATGAAAACAATCCGACGAGAAAGTCGCACCCAATTTGACAGGTGACATTGAACACCGTTGGTCGTGTTCCATTTTGTCTACACCGTGGTACCTAAATATTTCGGGAACAGTGCCTTCGGTACTTCCTAAATACTTACCTTCATTAACGAGCCTTGGTGGGTCGTTTATGGATTATTTATGTTACGAAGGCATCTCATTTGTTTTTGTTTTTTAGACTTTTGATTTTCAAGGATACGCACTTATCGGATGCAAGCCATTTCGACTACTGACAATATTAATCAGTTGGGTGTCAAGTCATTTCGTTTCGGACAATTGCATTTTAACCGATTTAGCTACTTTAGAAATATTCATTTAGGAGTGTATTAATAGAAGGCTGGATGAAATAACATTATTCGCATGATTTTTGTGAGGTTAACCAAGAAAACAGTATGCATAAAGCTTTGAGGCATCAATTAATTTACAAATTGGCACGAAAGGGCGAACGTTTTGTGCTGAAATAATTAATATTACATCCTCATAATCATTTCCCCGACCAATAACGTGATGAAGAAAAACAACAGCAAAAAACGAACAAAAAATAACCTCCAAACCCTCAACAACAACGACAACAACAAAAACCCCTAAAACAACGAACTGAATATTACTATTTTCCTGTCACTGGACCAGGCCAGATTGTCTTGCCAATGCCAAATGATAACGTGAATTGCCATGAAAATAAATTGATACAAAATTGGTTAATATTCCCCTCTTATTGTCTTGTGAGTAAGCGTTTTGAAATTACGCTTACTTTATAACCGAAGTCTTTTCTTTTTTTTCAGAAAATTAAGTAATTCTATATTTGAAGAAAACAGAAAATGTTGTTTTCTCTGAATTGGAAATTTTTGTGCATTGAGAAAAGATGTTTACGCGCAACCCCTTCGCAAAAAATCATTTGTTTCTTGCAACCTCACAATTTGTTCCACTAATGTCGTCGCTGTTAGAGCCTTTCCATGTCTGTATCTTTGGGTGAATTATGATCGAGCGAGATTGCTATTAATCCGTAACAATATTCCTAAAAAATTCCAAACGCATTCGTGTTCCCCCTCTAATGCTTTCCAATTCCACCACGCTGCCCAAGCCTCTATACATGCATCTATCTTTGTGTGAATTATGATCGGGCGAGATTGCTTTAGTAGGTTTTCACTAGTAATGTCTTCAAGACATTATTGGGTCACTGCAGTGACAACACTTGCTACGAGTTATATATTTTCTTTCGAGAAACATCACATTTGTTTTTTAAAATATATACGATTTGCGAGACATTTATTAATGTGTTAATATTTTTGGTCTGAAAGGTGCAACTATTTTAAAGGCTGCGATTGAAGGGGAAAAAAATAACCAGTCGAATATTATTTTTATATATTATACCTTACGTGACTTCCTTGCATTCTGATTGGCTGAAAGGTGATACCCCATTTCGTGTAGTTGTCCAGCACAGAGCTGAAGGGTAACTACATGCGGGCACTATATGTTTTCTATTTTTAGCACGGGCACTATATGCATTTTCTGGTTATAAAAACGTACAAAGCAACGATTTATCCAAAATGGTGGCAGAAAATCCCGGCCACCAATTAGGCAATTCGATTTCCATAAAAAATATACACTTGGTTTTTTTTTATAGTGTCGCAAGAATAACCGCAAAGTTTTCCGAGGTGATACGTTCCGATAACTAGAGATTATTACCATTATGTGGATGTACAAAATATGTATCCGAGTCGAGCTCCGGGTTCTAAGGGCAGATCACGACGGGTCGAAGACTCGTCGTGATCTACCCTAAGAACCCGGAGTGAGACATTGGCAGAGACGAGGAATAGTATCATTGTGTCGAACAGTTATCAATATCCACACATTATTCTCATTTCTCCTTTATTGTTTAAAATAAAAACATCATTACATGTTTACAATTTCGACTGTAGATTATTTGGTTAATTTGCAGTTTCGGGTTGTTCGATATAATATAAGGACTAGTGTATGGCTTGTCGTTGACTACGCCCATATAGTGCCCAGTGAGGTGGTGTAGTTCCCTCCGCTTCGCGTCGGGAACTGCCCAATCTCACGGGGCACTATATGGGCGTAGTCAACTCCAAGCCATGCATTATTCCATAATTAGCGCACATGCGCGCGTAATATTTGTGAACATTCTGAGAAAAATTCATGGGAAATTCTGTGCTCTGTAAGATTCAATTTACGGAAGATAAAATGGACATCTGCAAAATCCGAATCGAGTATTTGTAATTCTCCTTTATTTCAATTTGCTTGATTTTCATTTCTGTGCATTGTCTTTAAATAATACACGCAAAAAATCCGCAATAGATATATGTGCTTATATCCCGTCTGCTAAAGTGTTTTTGCAGCAGTGACATGAAAACAATCAGACGAAAAAGTCTCACACATTTTTTTGACAGATGACATTGAATAACGTTGGTCGTGTTCCATTTGTCCTCACTGCGGTACCAAAGTATTTCGGGAACAGAAATAATTGTCTTCAGTACTTACTAAATTCTCACCTTCATTAACGCGGCTTGGTGGGTCGTTTATGGATTATTTATGTTACGAGGGCATCTCATTTGTTTGTTTTTTTATGATCGAGCTAGATTGCTATTGATCCGTATAACTACATACCTAAAAAAATCCCAAACACTTTCGCGTTCTTTACTCCAATGCTTTCCAATTCTGCCTCTCCATGCCTCTATCTTTGTGTGAATTATCATCGGGCGAGATTGCTTTAGGAGGTTTTCACTAGTAATGTCTTCAAGGCAATTATTGGGTCACTGCAATGACAACACTCGCTTCGAGCTATATATTTTCTTTTGAGAAACATCACATTTGTTGGTTTTTTTTTTTTTTTTACAATATACACGATTTGTGAGACAAGAAAACATTAATTGTTACTGTTAAATTTTTCGTTCCGAAAAAGGCAACTATTTTAAAGGCCGCGTTTGGAGGTAAAAGAAATAACCAGCCGTGAAGGGGAATACTCTGAATTTCCAACTATATGCCCATGATAATAGCTTCTAGCACTCAACCAGTTAATGAACCCCTTGCTTGACTAGCAGCGAGATGACACTTGTCAACATATTTCTTGAAAAACAGACAATTTATTCTTGTTCCAGAATAACAAATATCTATAATGTTAGGCCTACAGTACAGTCGCCGTGAACTGGTAGTAATCCACGCGTGGGCAGTAATGTCCATGCATACGTTTACCAGGTAATAACAATCGGCAGCAGCAAAATTTTAATTTTTGAAGTACTGGGTTGGATCCGGTGCTTCATTAATTAAATCTTTGATGATTGTTCCTATAGTTCGTGTTTGGAATCTAATATTATTTCGTCCATGGAAATACTGCCCACCCTTTTAAAGTGACCGGTCCACGGCGGCCGTAATTTATAGTCATAGGTTAAATATAGAATAAACGTATAGTGTTTTCAAGTAAAAATTTATTCTACGAGTAGGATTAAGAATGAAACCGACGAGCCTTTGGCGAGTCGGTTTCATTCTTAATTCTACGAGTAGGATAAATGTTTTACTTGAAAACACTAGACGTTTATTTTATTTATCCCATAAATCTTCTACGGGGCAGTCGCGGCAAAATCGTGCTATAATTCGCTACAAAACACAGCTAGAAGTGAGGAGCACATTGGTCCAATTTGCTCGACCAGCAAAATTGGCAAAAAAAGGCGCAGTAATACATTTCTGTCTAAAAATAATTCCCCTACAAACTTGAGCTGAGCTTGCAAAAATACTTTATTATATGAGCAGTCGGTGTTTTCTACTGGCATTGTGTAATACTTTCAAAAAGATTTAAAGAAATCAACAATCGAACTATTAATTATGCTAGACAAATGTGGTAGAGGCCAGAGGTCAACAAGTATGTCACTACTGGGGGAATAAATTCTTTCAGTGTTAAAACTTTGGGGAAAATTTATCACCCTACTAGTTGAATAAAGCAAAAATTTACCCAAGGCCTTTATTGTTCAAATAAACGGCCATTTATGGGATAAATAATGTTAAGGTGTTGCTATCACGATACTGCTCAAGCTGATAAACATGTCATGAGTACATAGCCCTTATCCCCACCCCATGTCATCAGTACATACCACTCAAACCCACCACCAGTCTTCGGTTCCGACTTAAGATTATTGGAAAAATTGGTTACAAAAGAGAATACATGTTTACCAACTTTCTTACGAAATACTCAAAGCACACTCGACGCAAAAATTTCAATCCCTATTTTCATACTTCCATAATGTTTCCCTCTAAAATCTAGATTCTGACCCTTTGTTGCAATGGACCCAATGAGCTCATCCTATGCACTAGGGGGTAATAAGTTATGTTTTGGAAAAGCGCCTTAAAATTTTATTAAATACATGCGAGCAAGATGTTTTGTTTTAACTCTTTGCTTTTCTACCTACACGGGCGAGTTGCCGTTCAATATTCAATTCCTTGTATGCTTCTAGTAGATATTCCTGCCCAGACACAAATCTCTTGCCTCGGAAATAAGTATGATCTGGGCACATTTAATCAAATTTTCCCTCTGTAAATTGAATGGAAGTTTTGATCAATGATTTCTTGGGTTACATTTAGATAAATTTTTCATCAATTCTAGTCATGACCAGATTTGATGCAAAATTGAAAATACTCAGCAGGTTAAGCGTTAGGTTTGTTAAAATGTGCATTATCGATCTCGACCTTTAAAAGTGGTGAGATTCAATTCGCAATTGGATTCAATTTACAGTCGTCAGTCTGATTCGATTAAGGATGTGGACCGGACCCCAAAAGCGGATACGATCAGCAGTCCGGGGCCAGACCGCGGACTGAACTGGACCGCCGCTATTGGGCCTCTTCGGACCGGCCCACACATTGCGGTCCGATACTGGACCGGGTTGCAGTCTTTAATACATAGATGTATGTCTAGCTTTCGTACTGGGGTTATCTGGTACGGAAATCCGAAGCTCCAATCGCCAGTCAATAGACTCAATACATAGTGTCCTAAATGTCTGGTCATCTGGTGTGAGATCTCATAACTCGTCAGATACATTCTTTGATGTGGGTGACATCAAACGACAGTGACTTCGGAGTACCGCCTCTGTATTTTGTTTCCACCGACTTCAGAGAATGCCCCGATTAGTAATAAACTAACAAAAACTAACAATTTTCAATCACGACGATCTGACATGGCAAACGTTCACGGACTTGGGTGTTGGGCCATCGGTAGGTGCCAGATGGTTCCAAGTAAATCATTTGTAATTCTGTAACTCTTCGTACTGGGCATTTGGGTTTGGACGGTAATCTTGTTTATATGTGTTCCTGTCTTCTCGACTGTTTAATGTTCAAGTGCTCTTCTGGTGGAAACAACCTCGTATAAGTTTTCAGCTTACTGTTCGATCCACACTTACTATAACTGATATAATTGTATATACTTGAGAACTGGAAATAAATATTGTTTAAACTAAATGACCATTTTATTGGTCAGTTCTTTCCCCAATGCGCACTGTATCAAAATTTGTAGTTTTTTTTTAAATTTCAAAAAACCATATCATGTGACCCGTGGCTGAAACGAGTTTATATGATTTTGTTGAAATCGTTGTAAAAATACGTTTTACGAACTTCTCAATTTGTTAATTACGTGGGTGGAAGGGTTAACGTTTCTCATGTCATATAGACCAGTTCTCCCCAGTATTTAACAAAATCTTTAGATATTTTCGCGTTTTCTTTACAAACAATAGACTGTGCCCCTCCATTCGAATGAACATTCCAATTGGACTTGTTCAAGTTAGAGGCCAAAAGCTGTCGTCTCGAAAAAAAGAATAAACTGCAACAAAACCACCCCAGTCTGTGTAGGACTTTGTGGTACACTCTCCATGAACTATATACATATATATATCATGGATATTGTTGGGTTCTAACAACCTTCATACTGTACATACAATTTGTGCTTCAGTATATATTTCTTTTCGTATCTCCTGGTCGAATCCTCCTCTCCTATATCCAGCTCATGAACAGTTCAACCCATCACGGCATAACTTCTAAGCCCAATCTACTCCTTTTCAGTTTAACATTGTCATCATATTACTTAATGTTGTCACGCTTCTACGAAAACTAGTTAGTTCCATGCTACAATACAGACTATCCACTTCCATAAATTGATAACTTATGACTTCTATGAACCCTTTACCTAACATGTAAAGCAGACGACACTTGCAAAAGAAAAAATCTTGAATAACTAATCTTTTTCATATTTTGACACAAAAACATAGGTTTTGAACCCTCATTGGAACGAGTTCGTCCCAATGAGGGGTTATAACCTATGTTTTTGAGACAAAAAGTGAAAAAAAATAATGAAAATTAATTGGTGATTTTTTAGAATAGCTCTGGCCGTTTTTGGCACTTACGTTGGGTAAAGGGTTAGGCAGAATATATCTATGTTCATACAGATGCTGCACAGTTACCTTGTACATACTACTTTCCTTCACCTTTTCCTAGTATTTTTTGTTTCCTCCACCGTCAGGCCTAATTATCCTACATTAACTATCTTCCACTACAACATTCTCTTCCAAGCCAGCTTGAATCCAATTTGCTTTCCAGACAACATCATTCTATTACTTGCAATCATGATTAGTACTTGCATCCGGACACTACGTTTACATTATCGTCGACATTTTGCACAAAAGATTATATAATGTGTCACATTGAATCATACCGTGCCCAGACAGGCACTTTCAAGCCTGCAGTTTATGCTCGCATCCTAAAGCAGAAACTGTCGAAGCATCAATCATTTTGCGTCTTCATTCACTTACTCCTGCGCCTTGGTGGGATTGGACTCCATAGAAGCTTCACTGCCATGGCTGCTGTTTTCCACAGAAATGCCATTGAATCAGCTACCTCGTGTGTGACTGAGTCTACTGAAACAACCTCGTATCTTTACAAGCGAATGTCCATCTTGAAAGTACTGATCTCCATTTTCCTTGCCACGTCGACTTTTCTTTACATGGGTACAATGTCATTGTTGTCGGGTGACATCGAACCCAATCCCGGACCGAGATCTGTCAACTCAACCCCTAACCAGAATATTTTGAAGATTTTGCATCTTAATATCCAAAGCTTAAAAACCAAATTAGATACTGTTTAATGTGAATCCCCATTCAATGAAATCTTGGCTTTAACCGAGACATGACTGCACAACAACGATCCAACATCTGATGTCTTACCCCATGGGTTTCACGAACCACTGCGCTGCGATCGGCCGACAAGGGGAGGTGGGGTTGCCATCTACATTAAAATAATTTTTTCGACGTCGGCCCGACCTTGAGGTGCTGTATTGGCTGAAGTATTTACGAAACACAGTAAGTCTCTATTGCCAGGGGCTTTTTACCGCTCACCTAACAGTTCCCAGGGTACATGGGATTCCATATCAGGATCCACTGAGACACGTCACTTGTCGACTGAATTGTTACGGGTGATTTTAATGACAACCAGCTGGTTCCCTCGTCTTACTGCAATATGCAATCTTTTTGATCTGAGGCAGCTTGTGGGTGAACAAACCTGTTTTACTGAGTCGTCGGCCACTGTGCTAGATCTTTTTGCTGCGATTGACTCGTTTAACGTGAATGCCTGCGAGGTCCTCCTAGAACCGATTATCCCGGTCATGACTCTCTATTACTGTCCAGTTTCAATTGACGTTGAATTTTTAAAACCATCTCATCTCTCCTTTAAGAGAAGGGTATGGCTATATTCACAAGGTAATTATGAAGCACTCAATAGGGCCCCTCAACCGTTGACTGGAATTCTCTTTTTGACAGCGTATGTCTTGATACTATTGTTTCCAATTTCAGACAAATTACTACAGCATCAACATATATTCCGAACAAAATTATTACTTTGCGATCGGGTCAGCTGAAAGGGATGCACAATGAAATTAGGCTACGAATGAGAAAGAGGAAGTGACTGTATCGCACAGCCGAACGCATCGGTCTTCCGAACGCTTGGGCAAAATATAAACGTAAACGGAATGAAGTTGTTACGACTATTAGGAAGGCCAAAGCGTCGTATCTATCTAAAGTTCAGACCACACTAAATAGCAACAAAGCCCTCTCTTCCTTGTGGTGGAAGACTTTAAGAACGCTTATCAGTAGTAGTACAGCGGTAGGTATTCCAACTATAATCCATTTAAATAAAGTATGTTCCTCAAGTGTTGAGAAAGCAGAGATGTTCAACGAATACTTCTGTTCTGTCTCAACAGTTGATGATTCGAAAGCCTCCCTTTCTGATTCAGTACCCCAGGCCTCACGAGTTATTGATAGTATCACTCTCCAATGTAGTGAAGTATGTGAAGCAATGAAGTCAAAAAGGTGTCCAAAGCGTCTGGTCCTGACCTTGTAATTCCACGCCTTCTCAAGGAATGTAAATCCTCTCTGTGTGAGCCTCTTCTAATCTTATTTAATGTGCTCTTGAACAACTCTTACTTCGCCTCACTGTGCAAACAAGCAAATGTCTCCCCAATTTTGAAAAACAAACAGCCGTCAATTTCAAATTTAATTAGTAATTGTCGCCCGATATCGTTGATTAGTTGTGTAGGTAAAATATTTGAAAAATGTGTTTTGAAATTTTTGTGGCAATTTCTGATTGACAACAATGTCCTTACTCAATTCCCATCAGGTTTTACACCCAGTGATTCCACTGTCCTCTAACTGACTGACATATACGATGAATACTGTCGAGCTCTTGATGAAGGCAAAGAAGTTAGGGTGGTCTGCTGTGATGTCAGTAAGATTTTCGATAAGGTGGGCATGTTGGTCTTATTCCCAAACTGATGAAAATTGGTGTCTGTGGTGAACTTCTGTTGTTCTTGAAATCGTACCCTTCGGATCGGTCGCAACGAGTTGTGCTAAGGTCGGACGCATCGACCTGAAGAACCATTAATACTGGTGTTCCACAAGGTTCGATACTTGGACCTTTATTGTTCCTCATATATATTAATGATATAACCGAAAACTTACTCAGTAGAATACGCCTATTTGCAAATGATACTTCCCAATATCTAACTGGAGAATCCAGAGCAAGCTTCGAGATTAATCAACCATGACCTTGCCACAACAGACGGTTGGGCTAAGACGTGGTTGGTTGAGTTTAATCCCCAAACAGATTATGCTTATATCACGTAAATGCAACCCTACTGCCCATCCACCTCTATTCTTAGGTGATTCGAGGATATCCGAAGACAATAATCATAAACATTTCGGAGTTATATTAAATAGCACGTGTTCATGGAACGACCACATTGACCGTATCTGCTCTAAAGCCTGGTCTAGCTTAGACCAACCGAGGAAGCAGAAATTCAATCGCGATCGCAGCGTTCTAGAAAAAATATACTTTGACTTCGTTAGGCATCTACTCGAATACACTGATGCTGTCTGGGATAATTGTTAAGCAGCTCAAGTCGCAGAGCTAGAGAAAACACAGATCGCAGCTGCTAGGATCGTTACCGGGGCAACTGTCAGTTGTAGTAAGTCTTTGCTTTATTCCGAAACACGCTGGGACTCTCTACAACACAGACGTCACAAACACAAGCTGTTGCAGTACTTCAAAGTGTATCACCGAACGTATATTGCCAACAAAGTTCCCCCGATCGTCTCCTTGTCAATTCTGTCGCTCAGCCTCCGGTCATGTCGGACTCAATTGTATCAGTCGTCTTTTATCCCGAGCGTCACTGACCAATGGAACAAACTGCCTTTAACTGTCCGCTAGAACTCATCACTGATCAATTAACGTCCCTAAATGCTGGAAATCAGCGAGCACCTGTGTTATACATTGGCGCGAAATCACGCGCAGCCCAAAAATATCACTGCAGGTTGCGATTGCGTTGTAGTAACTTAATTCCCATTTATACGACAATCGTCTGTCACCTACCCCCCCCCCCCCCCCCCCCCTTCTGTCAGTGCGGGGTGTGTGAGACACCAGAGCATTTTTTCCTACATTGTCCAATGTACTCAAATGTCCGTTATAGTTCTATCAGCCTTCTTTCATTTACTATAAACGTATCGACACTTCTTTCTGGATCTGAATTCTTGAATAGTCACGAAAACCATTTTGTTTTTGAAGTGGTGCATGATTTCATTTTGTCAAGTGCGCATATCCATTGACTGTTGTGGATCAAATTACCACGTACGATTACCACTATATGACGAATTTACCTCCATTCCTATAATCCTACTCTCCTTTCCGTTTTCTTCGTATGGATCACCATCAAGTCTGTTTCCGTCTCACTTCTAACTAACGGTGCTTCTGCTGCTTACTTACGAGTTGAATGTGCAGGCAATGCATTGTGTTCTCAAGCATCCCCTGTTTTCCATTGCTCCTCTTCCTTGTACTTTCTTTTCACCTTTTCCTTCATTCACATGCACGGTTAAACAATATCATGTATCGCCGCCTGGTATTTTGACTTCCAGTGCTTATCTTTCTACGACAAGAATTACCACCAACTTTCTCACCGGTTTTGTCCCTGGTTGGGGTGTCGTGTCCTTGCACTCGAGGTTACCTGCTTGTGTCGAGTACGATGCTGTCAAATTAAAAGTGATTGATCTCTCAGGTGGTTGCTGCCAGGTCTACACTCTTAGAGCCTCTGGGCAACTCACATTGTGCATGGATGCGAAACCCCAACTTGGCACATGGCTGGTGATCAAGTTGGTGATCGACCATAGGCCATGAGTTCCAGACGGCGATATATGAGTCCATCTACTATATTATACCACCTTTTTGTGTAAATTTATGAATGACCCCGGGAGATGACTAACATAAGCTACTAGCTTCCTTTCAGATCCCCCATTACATACCAATATGGTCCTTTGTTCGTATAGGTTATATTCTTGATGTTCAGAATATATACTGTTACTTTTTTGGTGTTCAATTCTGTAACATATAGCATACTTATTGAATAAATATTGTTTAAACTAAAACCACCACAGAAATGGGGTGTCTATGACGCAGTAGCTCATTCGATGAGAAAGTACAAGAAGCAGAGTGACGTGCAAAGAACCCCCCCCCCCCCTCACTCACACACACCCAGTTACACACACATAAACACTCACACTAAGGATTGGTGCTATCTTTTGGAAAAATGGTTTCCCCCCGTGTAATTTACCTAAATCCTACAAGATTCATATATCAGAAATTTTGAGTTCAGATATCAATGTTTCAGTAACAATGAGACCCCCTTCCTTCTCTTAATAATGGAGAGGACGAAATGAAGACCCCAAACATTTAAACAAAAAATAGTATGTATGGTTTGCATCTCTAAAATCTGTCGGAATCTTTAGTATTTTAGTATACCGACCCCTTTACCAATTACAATACTGAAAGCACAAATTAGCTTTCAGGACCTCTTTATCACATACACAGTAAAAAAGTGTTGCACCCCCATATTAAAACTCTGATTACGTTGGCATATCCAAAACGCCCGTCGGGACTGTTGATGATAACCATTCAGTTGGGATTTGGCGATAAAGTCATTATGTTTTTGTTGAAAAATGATCTCCAAAAACGCAGCAACTAGCACATGAATCCCACACCCCATGATTTTTGCAAACTGCAGTATCTTTATGTGATAAATCTTGCTTGTATAAACCGTTTTACTGGCCGTTTGATCCATTGTAATGAAGAATGCCGGGAGCAAGAATACCAGAAGCAGTCAGGTGGCAGATTATTGGCCTTCATGCAGCAGGTCTTTCCTTTAAGGAAATCGGCAGAAGAAGCGGACATCATTACTCCACAATAAGCCGCCTGGTGAGAAAATTTGCCCAAACTAATAACGTAAAGGATCGTAGACCTTCAAGCAGACCTCATACAACCACACACAGGGAAGTCAGAGCATTGCTACGACTGGTAAGGTGTCATTCCTTTCCTTCAAGGGCAGCCCTAAAACGCCAATGGCTCCCTCATTGTCAGATCAGTAGTCAGGCAGCGAGAAAATCGACTTAAAGCAGCTGGATTGAAGTCCAGAAGAGTCATCAAGCGTCCCCAACTCACAGACAACCACAAGCTGTTACGTCCAGCCTGGTGAAGACAAAGGCGAAGGTGGTGGAACTTAAGGTCTCTGAGAAGAGTTCACTGGTCAGATGAGAGCAGGTTTCTTTTGCATGTTGTGGATGGTAGAGTCAGAGTTTGGAGGCGTCCAGACACAACTTATACACCTTGGAACATCATGCTGACTGTACCCTATGGAGGTGGATCGGTTTTGGTATGGGGATGCTTGTCCTTTGACTGGAAGCTGGGCAGTGGCGTAGATAAGGGGGGGGGGGGCGGAGCCCCCCCCCCCCCCCCCCCCCAACCAGAAATTTTGTCGGAATTTTTTTGGGACCATTTTTAGGCGAATTTATGCCTAATGACATTAAGATGCTGGCTTTGGGGATAAAAACATGCCATTTTGGGTAAAAAAGACCAATTTTCAGTACATTTGCAGTAAACAAGATTCTTTCTGTTTGTTTGGGTTTTTGTTGTTGTTACACTGTGGGAAAATGTTCGGTCTGTCGGAAAATTTTGAGCTTGCCCCTCCGCCAGCGAAAAGCTATCTACGCCACTGAAGCTGGATCTAGTGACCATACAATATAAGTTATCTCGGGCAACATCCAGGATACATGGAGATTTAATACGTGGTTTAATGTCGGTTTTCAACCATGAGGTGCAAGCCGAATGGTTGAAAAGGAGACATCCAGGTATTAAATCTCCACATGGAGAAGTTTTTCACTTTGGTGAAATTGAATTCGTTGAAAAAAATTTAAAACCCTGTAAATTCAGCCTTCCAGAGTGTATTGTATTTCCATGGAACAAGCTTCGGCATATTAGATGTGTTGTGTTGTGTGTTTTATTCATGTCTTTGGGAGAATAGCTTAAATATTCACTTAAAACGACTCTGGACATGGAACATGGAAGGTGACATTTTGAATTTCGGGAACGATGTCTCACAATTTCAGACTCCACTTGGGTTTAAACTTGAAGATTTTGAATGGAGCCGCAGTCACTGAATTTTGTAAGAGGTAGGTGGAATTAATAGCATACATTTCTACGCTGACCATCGGAAACCGCAAAATAAATTATGAAGTGCGCCGAGATTTAATGCCCTGGTAATGTTAATTTGTTGTTGACACAAAGCCTTACACTGACTGTGCCCGTATTTTTTCCCGCCGTGGATTTCCTACTTTTACCTCAATTTGGCTCCAAAACCCTCACTGAAATTGTGACCCCTCATTGAAAAAATACTTTATGGCCGGGATTTACCCCGTCAAGCGAAGCGAGAGATTGACATTTTGTATTCTGCTCAAGCGATATCGAGGATAAACAGATGAGTTGCCCCCCTTGATGTTCTCACCCCGCAAAGCGCAAAAGTATATTTGCGAACCCGATTCAGTCTGTTCAGTTCTCATCGAATACGACAGCCAACAAGTGCTTCTACTCATAGGGCTGCAACAATGTTTTTTAATTTGTATTAGTTTTCACTACAATACGACAATAAGTTGGATATAACTTAACAGTTCTAATAGGAGTTTCTGCAATCCATGTGACCCAGACGGGGTCAAAGGTTATTTTTATTACCTGGATGTTTCTCGAGTGACAAACGGGGAACAACGGCGCGCGCTCTTATCACCCACATGTTTGAAGATAGCCAATACCATGGCTATTTATTTCGGTCACGTTGACCAATCAGAAGACGCGATACATACTGATACAGGGACAAGGCAATTTAACAGGCGATCGCTACATTCAGGAAGTGCTTGATCCAGTTGTTAAGCCCCACTTTGACAGTCATCCACTTGCAACCAGGCCAATATTCATGGATGATTATGCTCGGCCGCATCGTTCACGAGCTGTGACCCAGGTTATGCAGAACAATGCACTGACGCACCTCCCATGGCCAGCAATGAGTCCAGATCTCAACCCCATTGAACACGTATCGGACATTCTGGGCCGATGAATACAAAGCAGGGATCCTTCTCCACAGAATTTGCAGGAACTGGAAGCAGCATTGCATGAAGAGTGGCAGCGGCTGCCCATGGAGCGATTTCGACGTCTGGTGATGAGTATGACACGCAGACTGGAAGCTGTCATCCATACACTGGGCGGAAGTACACTATATTGACCCTTTATGTCTGTTCACTCTCTGTATGTTACCTTTCAACCTACCGGAAGCTTTTTAACGACACTAAATTTTCATCTGTTGCCATACCTAAAACTATCATTTTTCTTGAATTTTAACGCATAACTTTAGCACAAAATGTTTACACACCATGAGGTCATGGGATACAAAATCTAGTTTGTTGGTGTATGTACCATCCCGTTTTTAAATTCCATTCCCTTATCTTTTCAATCACACCAAAAAGATGATACCCTGAAAATACCCAGGGGGTGCAACACTTTTTTTACTTTGTATACTATGGTCTATTGACTAAAATATAACATTTGCTTTCGCTTTACACATAGTTTCGTTTATTGTCGGGGTAGGCACCCCCGCCCTGTCCAACTTCTCGCGGGCGGTTTGGTGGTAGGTAATGTACACTCTCCTGGAATTTATGAAAGAGTCTGAAAGGGTGCACCAAGCGAAAAAATGATATTTCTGATGGGATGCAATACTGAATGTTTTTGTCTTCAGAAAAAAAACATTAAGTATCGCACCCCATCAGAAATGTCCTCCTTTGTCGTTTCGGGCTCACTGCAGCCTTCCAGACTCATTTCCAACAATATCACAAACTTATTACATTTATCATCATATAAGGCCAAAACCCAAAGCTCCTAATCCATAGACTGGGGAATGGTAACTGTTGAAAAAGCTGTAAGGTGGGGCAAGTTATAACACCCGATCAGAATTATTTATTTGTTCTCTTCACCGTGTTACATCTGCATTTACGATTTTTAATTTGTCAGTATTATTTTATGTATAATGCATTTGAAATTTTAAAGAGATCTATTTCATTATTGTTTTATACTTTTGTAAATAATATGTAAATATATGAAGTTGTTAATTGATAAAGAAATTTATTTAAATTATATATTTTGGATCCTCGTCTCATTTATGATTTTCACGCAGCTTGCTACCACAATTAATTGAAAAGAACAAATCCTTGCGCTGACCCCCCGACAATCGGTTTTTATGCACAGGTTGAGTAATAATAGTAGTTGTAATACATATGTTATTGCAATGAATCTGAACTGATAAAATGTCAGTGCTTACTTTTTGTCTGTGTTCTGTTGTTCGTTGGTGTTCTGTCATATTTGTTGTTGCTCACTGATGTTGAGCTCAATCAACAGCTCTGCTACAAATTGCTTGGGGAGCTTTGTACATGTACACTGTTTGGCAGCAGCTTTTTTTCCAGATAATTTCAGGAGTTCTGTTATAGAGACCAAACCCTTTGATAGTCTATAGTACATGGCAGAGATGTAGTTTGAGGTTCTTGTTTTGGTGTTTTGGGTTTCTTTTTTTTTTTTTTTTTTGAAAGGGGAATACTCTGAATTTCCAACTACATGCCCATGATAGCGGCTTCTATCACTCGACCATTTTATGAATCCCTTGCTTGACTTGCAGCGAGGTGACTCTTGTCAACATATTTCCTGAAAAACAGACAATTTATTCTTGTCTCCAGAATAGCAAATATATATAACGTTAGGCCTACAGTACAGTCGCCGTGAACTGGTCGTAATCCACGCGTGGGCAGTGATGTCCATGCATACGTTTACCAGGTAATAAAAATCATCAACAGCAATTTTTTACTTTCTGAAGTACTGGGTTGCAACCCAGTGCTTCATTAATTAAGTTTTCGGAGAATTGTTCCTGTGCTTAGTGTTTGGTATCTAATATTATTGCGTCCATGGAAATACTGCCCACCCTTGGAAAGTGACCAGTCCACGGCGGCCGTAATGTTTTGTCATGAGTTAAACGATGTTAAGATGTTGCTATCGCCATACTGTTCAAGCTGATAAACATGTCATCAGTACATAGCCCTCGCCAAGCCCACAATTACCCTGTCCGGTCTTCGGTTTCGACTTCACATTATTGGAAACATTGGCTACAAAAGAGAACACATGTTAACCAACTTTCTTACGAAATGCTCAAAGCACACTTTGCACTTGACATAGAAATTTCAATTCCTATTTTCATACTTCCATGGTGTTTCCCTCTAAAATCTAGATTCTGACCTCTTGTTGCAATGGATCCAATGAGCTCGTCCTATGCACTAAGGGCTAATAAGCTACATTTTGGAAAAAAAAACTTAAGATGTTATTAAAAACATGCGAGCAATATGTTGTTTTTTGTTTTGTTAACTCTTTACACATTGATCAATTCTTCATCCAAATCACATCGTGTAATTCCTCACAGGAAGGAGCTCAATTGCTCATTGATGATAAAATTTAAAAAAAAAAACAACGAACCATTTAAATGACAATTTCAGAGTTGTGTTAGGGGATGTGACTACAGTTTGTCCAGGATATTGTGAATTTGTTGAATTGTTTTTTTTTAACAATTTATTTTTTTCAACTGTTTAATTTGTAGGCCTAAATTACGTGTATGGATGCAGCCAATTCGTTATTAGTGCAATCTGACAAAATTTCAGAAAACCCAATTCAATAAGAATATCTCATAGGGTCATGCGAATCTTCGAAATTCGATTTGATTCAAAATCGCTTCGATGATTCGATTCAGATAGAGTCATCCTGTTTCGGATCATGGATATGCTCTCGAAATCCGACCAAGAGTCTCATTTTGCATTTTTCTTCTATTGCCCTGATCGTAGAAGAAAAGTTCAAGGATGTTCCGCTTTCAAAACTACTTTGGTTTTGTTGTTCTAGAATATTCCGTTTTGGGTTTGTTTGTTTTGTTTTTTTTTTGGGGGGGGGGGGGTGGGGGTGGGGGAGGGGTATTATTTTTATTTTTATTTTTTTTTTTTTGGGGGGGGGGGGGGATTTTTGTACCCACACAGGCGAGTTGTCATTCAATATTCAACTGCTTGCATGCTGCTGGTAGATATTCCTGCCCAGGACACAAATCTCTTGCCTCTGAAATAAGTATGATCTGGGCACATTTAACCAAATTTTCCCTCTGTAAATTGAATGGACGTTTTGACCAATGATTTTCTTAGGTTACATTTAGATGAATTTTTCATCAAACCTAGTCATGACCAGATTTGATAAAAAAAAATTTGAAAATACTCAGCAAGTTAAGAGTTAGGTTTGTAAGACTTTAAAACATGATTGAATGATTGGATGGAGCTATGCTATGCTTATTCTCATAAAATTCTATCAGATATATATAATGGACATATATATAGACTACACAACCACTACATACATTTTTTTTAAATACACTCCATTTTCTTCATATGAAGAAAAATTAGTGTCACATATTCCACCACAATTGAATCAACTAATATACATCAGTATAGAAGCCCTCAGCTGTCATACTTCCGACACATGTAGTATCCTGTCACGATGAATGATTGCAAGCAACCCCAATCCCCACCCCTCACCCGCCCATCCCTGTGGATGATGTCCACTCTGAGTTAGGCCTTGATTGTTCAATATACCTTCCTCCTTATCACTCCTTGTCGCACACGGTCACTGTTCACATATTGAATTAATTTATATTCAGGTCATATCCCCTATCATACCAGCTTTGGATAGCTGTGATGTGTGTAACTACGTCCTGTGTATTCACTATTGAACAGCACATATTGACACAGGATCTATCCACACAGTCCTACTCCTGCCTTACATTTATTAGTTGATTTACCTTTCGTTATGTACGTTAGTACCTTATCATGTGTGAATAGTGAGCATTGTGTGTAATCCACACCCAACACATGAAAAAGTGTATGTTGAATATGTTCCCCAACCTTTCACTCTTGACTGCCATTGTCTACAAATAAATTAAGTTGTATACAGGTCACATCTCCTCTCATGCCAACTCAAAATGCTGTAATGGGTGGAACTATGTCATGTGTATTTAACAGCATATTTTGATGCATGTTCCACCCACCCATTATTTCTATCTTGCACGTGCAAGTTAACTATCTTGCACCTGCAAGTTACTATCTTGCACGTGAAGGTTAGCTATCTTACACGTGCAGGTTAGCTATCTTGCACGTGCAGGATAGCTATCTTGCACCTGCATGTTAGCTATCTTGCACGTGCAGGTTAGCTATCTTGCACGCGCAAGTTACTATCTTGCACGTGCAGGTTAGCTATCTTGCACGTGCAGGATAGCTATCTTGCACCTGCAAGTTAGCTATCTTGCACGTGCAGGTTAGCTATCTTGCACGTGCGGGTTAGCTATCTTGCACGTGCATGATAGCTATCTTGTACGTGCAGGTTAGCTATCTTTCACCTGCAAGTTACTATCGTGCACATGCAGGTTACCTATCTTAGGTGCAAGTCTATACTATATTTTAGAATGTCTGTATGTCTGTCTGTCTGTCTGTCTCTCTCTCTCTCTCTCTCTCTCTCTGTCTTTCTCTCTGTCTGTCTGTCTGTCCGCTATAGAAACTAGATATCACGGAGATGGAATCCATCTCTGCGGGCCCCGCATCAACTAACCGATGTTAGGTATAAACTGATGTGAACCGTAATACTAAATTATTTCAAGCAATAGGTAAAATCTGATTAAAATCCCTTCCCGGACACGAACTTGTCAGAAAAAAAACCCAAATTCTGAATAATTTGACCTTGAGGTCAAACTTCAAGGTCAAAGCATGGCAACCTTGGTACGCGACACGTCGTCTTGAGGTAATCTACCCACATACCAAATATCAAAGCCCTATCTATTAAGGGAAAAAGGTTACAGCCCAGACAAGAACTTGTCAGAAAAAAAAACATCTGAATAATTTGACCTTGAGGACCAACTTCAAGGTCAAAGCATGGCAACCTTGGTACGCGACACGTCGTCTTGAGATAATCTATCCACATACCAAATATCAAAACCCTATCTATTAAGGGAAAAAAGTTACAGCCCGGACACGAACTTGTCAGAAAAGAACCCCGAAAATGGAAAAATTTGACCTTGAGGTCAAAGTTCAAGGTCAAAGCATGGCAACCTTGGTATGCGACACATCGTCTTGAGATAATATACCCGCATGTCAAATATTAAAACCTTATCTATTAAGAGAGAAAGATTACAGCCCGGACGGACGGACGGACGCACGGACAGAGCGATCACCATAGGGCTTCCGCCTCGCGGCGGGCCCTAATGAATATGTGGCCATCCAGAGTGCCCAAAATGGGTCTACTAGGGGTACTTTTTATGGGGGAGGTCCTCGTCAGGTTTAAAAAAGTGTGCGGGGTGGGGGTGGGGCAGGGAGGGGCACCGAAAATTATGACCAAATGTTTTTTCACCGATATAGGTCTTCAAAGGGGTCTACTTGGGGTAACTTTTTATCAGGAATCTAATGGTGGTGTTTAAAAAAGTGGCGGGGGTGGGGAGGGGCAAAATTGATGGATTTCGCCGATATGAGTCCTCAAAGGGGTCTACTCGGGGTAACTTTTTACCAGGAATCTAAAGGTGGGGGTTTAAAAAAAAGTGACAGGATCGAAGGCCCCGCCCGGAGGGCGAGGTCGAGTGTGTTGGCCGTAGGGCGAGCTAGGTCGAAAATACGCGGCCCCTATTTTTTGGGGGGTACTTTTTTATGGCGGAGGTCATCGTCAGGTTTAAAAAAGTGTGCGGGGTGGGTTGGGAGGCAGGGAGGGGCACCAAAAGTTAGATCAAATTTTTTTCACCGATATAAGTCTTCAAAGGGGTCTACTTGGGGTAACTTTATATCAGGAATCTAATGGTGGTGTTTAAAAAAGTGGCGGGGTGGGGGTGGGGTGGGGGTGGGGAGGGGCAAAATTGATGGATTTCACCGATATAGGTCCTCAAAATGGTCTACCAGGGGTAATTTTTTACCAGGAATCTAATGGTGGGGGTTTAAAAAGTGACGGGATTGAAGGCCCCGCCCGGAGGGCGGGGCCGCGTGTGCCGATCGGAGGGCGGGCTGGGTCGAAAAATACGCGGCCCCTATTTTTTGTTTTTGGAGGGTACTTTTCATATGACCCCTAAATTTTTCCATGCAACGCAGGGCAACCCTGCTAGTTAGTTATATTTGAGAAACATCATTTTAGTCATGTTTGAAGTTGAGTTCATCAAAATTAGTATATAAGGGGCCAACCTAGCCCCAATTTGCTGGATCTAGGTTCGAATTTGCCGGACCCCCTCCAGGATTACGGACATTCCTATCGCGGAGACAACCACTATAAGCTCATTGGCCATGTCTGGTCGCCTGGCTATGTACGTTTCTCATCGCTTACATCGCAGGCTAGGTGTGGATGCTTTATGTTGGGGATGTGAATGGGAAACGTCAGGCATAAAAAGTGAAAATGGTTAGAGTTGCAATGACGTTGGTGACATCGTGGTGAGCTCGCGACGTCATGACGAAGTTGACCGCTGTCGATGTTCACAGAAATGAGTGACTGGCACCTGCAAGTTGCTATCTTCCACCTGCAAGTTGCTATCTTGCACGTGCAAGTTACTATCTTGAATCTGCAAGTTACTATCTTGCACGTGCAGGTTAGTTATCTTGCACTTGCAAGTTAGTTATCTTGCGACAGCCACCCCAGCCACCCTATCTCAGAAACCCCGACTCCCCATACTTGCCCCAGTGGCTTACATTCCCATATTTGACAGCCACCCTGTCTCAGAAGACCAGGCTCCCCATACTTGACCCAGTGGCTTACATTCCCGTATTTGACGCGGTGACCTTACCTCTGCCGCTTGACCAAGAGCGACACAGTCGCCCTTCCCCTTCTTCCGGAAGCCCTTCACGCCACGATTCCCCAACCCTACCTTCTCGACCAAATACTCTAATCACATCAGAGACCCGTCGACCTTATTCCACGAGCCCAGGCCTCAACGACCTGTGCCAGTGAACCAGGGACTCTACACCGAGCGTTCCGATTAAGAGTGGCACAGCCACTCTTTCCCTTCTTTCAGTACCCCTACCTCAACAAGCTCGAACAGTAGGTCAGTCATTGCTGGTGATCACTATAATCCAGATGTAGAAGAATCGTTCGAAAAGTCGCTGGGACTAACTCTTTGATTACTAATTTTCTCCTCGAAGGCTCATTTTAGGGAGTCGTTCGAAAAGCTGCTTTTGGAGAAGCTCCCCAGTTACATATCTGTATGAGTCGTTCGAGGTGTAAATTTTCGAGGGGCTGCTCTGGTGGCTCCTTGTTTCGAGCCCTTCGAGCCGACAGAGTAGGACAGAATCGATCAGGAAGAAGAAAGGTCGAAAGCCTGAAAAGGGACATCCCTGTTTCTGTTAAGGGATATTGAGACCCGGCCCAGCAGGGTCTACCCAACGGACCGGCCATCTATAGGAAGACATCGGCTATTCAAAGACCCTACGGACGTTCAGTCACTCACCTCTGTGGACATCGACTAAGGTCCACGTCGCCATGACGTCGCGAGCTCACCGTGACGTCACCGGCGTCAATGCAACTCTAACCGTTTTTCACTCTTTATGCCTGACTTTTCCCGTTCACACCCCCAGCATAAAGCATCCACACCTAGCCTGCGATGCAGTCGATGCGAAACGTACATATCCAGGCGGCTCGTCATGGCCAATGAGCCTATAGTGGTTGTCTCAGCGATAGGAATTTCTGTAGTCCGGGAGGCAAATTCGAATCTAGGTCCGGCAAATTGGGGTTAGGTTGGACCCTTATATACTACTTTTGATGAACTCGACTTCAAATATGACTATATATATAACTAACTTGCAGGTGCAAGATAGGTAATATCCTGTGTATTCTAACCTAACTTGCAGGTGCAAGATAGCTAACCTGCACATGCAAGATAGTAACTTGAGCGTGCAAGATAGCTGACCTGCACGTGCAAGATAGCTAACCTGCACGTGCAAGATAGTAACTTGCGGGTGCAAGATAGCTAACCTGCACGTGCAAGATAGCTAACTTGCAAGTGCAAGATGGCTATCCTGCACGTGCAAGATAGCTAACCTGCACGTGCAAGATAGTAACTTGCACGTCCAAGATAGGTAACCTGCACGTGCAAGATAGCTAACCTGCAAGATAGTAACTTGCAGGTGCAAGATAGCTAACCTGCACGTGCAAGATAGCTATTCTGCAGGTGCAAGATAGTTTACCTGCACGTGCAAGATAGTAACTTGCACGTGCAAGATAGCTAACCTGCAAGATAGTAACTTGCAGGTGCAAGATAGCTAACCTGCACGTGCAAGATAGCTATTCTGCAGGTGCAAGATAGTTTACCTGCACGTGCAAGATAGTAACTTGCACGTGCAAGATAGCTAACTTGCACGTGCAAGATAGCTAACCTGCACGTGCAAGATAGTAACTTGCAGGTGCAAGATAGCTAACCTGCACGTGCAAGATAGTAACTTGCAGGTGCAAGATAGCTAACCTGCACGTGCAAGATAGCTAACTTGCAGGTGCAAGATAGCTATCCTGCAGGTGCAAGATAGCTAACCTGCACGTGCAAGATAGTAACTTGCAGGTGCAAGATAGCTAACTTGCACGTGCAAGATAGCTAACCTGCACGTGCAAGATAGTAACTTGCAGGTGCAAGATAGCTAACCTGCACGTGCAAGATAGCTAACTTGCAGGTGCAAGATAGCTATCGTGCACGTGCAAGATAGCTAACCTGCACGTGCAAGATAGCTAACCTGCACGTGCAAGATAGTAACTTGCAGGTGCAAGATAGCTAACCTGCACGTGCAAGATAGCTAACTTGCAGGTGCAAGATAGCTATCCTGCAGGTGGAAGATAGCTAACCTGCACGTGCAAGATAGTAACTTGCAGGTGCAAGATAGCTAACTTGCACGTGCAAGATAGCTAACCTGCACGTGCAAGATAGTAACTTGCAGGTGCAAGATAGCTAACCTGCACGTGCAAGATAGTAACTTGCAGGTGCAAGATAGCTATCGTGCACGTGCAAGATAGCTAACCTGCACCTGCAAGATAGCTAACCTGCACGTGCAAGATAGTAACTTCAGGTGCAAGATAGCTAACCTGTACGTGCAAGATAGTAACTTGCAGGTGCAAGATAGCTAACCTGCACGTGCAAGATAGTAACTTGCAGGTGCAAGATAGCTAACTTGCACGTGCAAGATAGAAATAATACTCAACTGGCGCTTCAACGCTTCCGTACTTACATGCTTTATACGCTAACAAAAAACTTTTATTTCGATATTTATATATTATTTTGTAGTCTCTTCTCGGTTCGGCGCCGAAGGCAAAGGATTAATGAATAACCCCCTTCACCATAGACTTGGTCGGTCTAAAGTTGTTTTTTGTCTAGCTTTTACATAAATAGAGTACCTATATGCCAACAATTAATATTTATTTTTGCCTTTATTTATTATTTTAATTTGACCTCGGTTGTTCTCGGTAAGTAGTCTCACCGCTAATCGACACGCCATTTTGTGCAAGGAAAACAACGAATTCGCTGAGGTGCACGACGGGGTGTATTATCATACTTGCTCAACGGAGGTGTAACATATAACCCGCGGTACCTCCTTTACCCCCTCCGAAATGATACATCCCATTAAAGAAAAAAGCGATTCCCTCGGTTAATTGCAAGACTGTTCATCGTCCCGTCTTCACGTCAAGCGGCGAAGATGAATAGTCTTAATTAGCGCGTGAACAGATAATACGTTTCAACATGTCGCGGTAATTCTAATCAACACCCTGTGCGTCGAGTGAATAACAAACTAATATTAATCTTTCGGTAACAATAAAATAGATTATTCACGTTTCCTATAAATATGCAAATAGCTAATTCTAAGACAGACGGAGAAATATGGACTGGTAGGCCACACAGAAAGTTCTGTTACATAGTTGTGTATTCCGGTGGGCTTGCCATTCTGGGCAGCATGTATACGGTTGTAGGAACCGCATGAGTAGAAGACCGGCAGATTTAAGTTAAGTACTTTATAATTTGGAATATGTTTTATGAGAGAATGTTATAATTGCTTATTATTGAGATTTAACGACACTTCTCACCGAGCAGCGTCATATAGGTATTATATATCAGTCGAAGTTCGTAATATTAAATTTTACTGAAGTCGCGTAACACAGCTATATTAAGACGCGGATGGTTAATAATTAAATGAAACAATAACCCGCGGATATTCATAACGGACCCTACTTAATTCCAGCCCCGGTATCGTCTCACGAATACGGATTTGGGAAATGTAAACTCACCATAGTTATTAATGTATATATGTATTATTAACGGGGTATGACTAGTCATATGATTTGAGGTGAATTGTAATATTGGGATAATTTATAAAAATACTGAGTTGTAAATATATATATGAATCATAATCTTATCGTTAGTGTATAAGCCCCGAGTGACCCACACAATGGCCTGTAGGTAAGATTTAAAGCACATACCAGCTGAGGGGTGATATGTTCTAATCAGGATTACCGACATTGTGGGACCCCAGTCATGCCGTCAACGTTAATGTACCCCATAACCCCCTGCAGGTCAGCTTTCTCCCGTTAATAGACATTTCTCTCCGAACATTACACGGTTTTCCATGAGCAATATCTCTTAACCGGAAAGAGCTGGTCTGATCCCGAGCTTGCCAAGCACCCCACCGCGCGGGTAGATTCCCGCCGGTCATATATGCTCGACGGGGGTGTAACTAATTCGTGTGCGTTACATTTAGATGTTTCTGTTCACTACGAGGCGATTTAACAGAAAGGTTTTGGGAGATAAACCATTTATAATTTGAAAATAGTCTACAATAAAACAAACAATACTTAATTTTCGTTATATATATTTATTATTGCGTACGCTTCATTAAATTGGCACTTTTCACACATTCAGCTGTATATTTAGCATTTTAAATCATAGTTTTTATACACTTTCCGTCCTTTTTACCGGCAAAAAGTTGTGTTCAAGCTGCCAAACACATGCCGAGGTGATAATAAATATTAAAACCAACCACACATCAGTGGATACTAGTTCTAGATTCCTGTATGCCCTACCCCAATGATGCTCACTGGCTCCTATTAAGACTGGAGCGCCTTGTTCTCACTCCACCAATCCCTATGTGTGAGCTCCCAATGGTGGGCCCGGGGGGGGGGGGGGGGTCTGAAGACCCCCAAATGCAATGTTTTTAAACCCGACCGTTTCCCCAGGAGGCACCAGAATCGATCTCAGAGATTCAGAATTTGAAGAAAAAAATATCCTGGAAAGGGCTCATAATCGTGGGAGGGAATACGCACAATTCCATTGTTTAAGCGTTCATATTCGAAAATATGAAATGGATTTTTTTATCTAGTAGGGGCGTAGCCACGATTCTATAATGGGGGGGGGGGCATTTTTTGTAGGTGGGGGGGGGGGGCAATCATGATATTTAGAAGGTCGTTGTGGGGTCCCCCCCCCCCCCCCCCCCCCCCCCCCCGTCCTCTCTCTCCAAAAAAATCGCGACATCGACGCCGTAGCTGCGACGGGTGGTGCAATCTCACAAAATTGTAAGTTCATCAAGGGCCATAACTCCAAGAAAAATATTTGGAACAACACATGCATTGAACAATGGCCGGACATCAATAAGATACACTTACATGCCAAATATAAACTCATTCCATCAAGTATTTCAAAAGTTATTGAGTTTTGAAACTCGTTGGTCACAGACAGACCGACAGACCGACCGACTGACAAGTTCAACTCCAAGAAAAATATTTGGAACAACACATGCACTGAACAGTGGCCAGACATCAATAAGATACACTTACATGCCAAATATAAAGTCATTCCATCAAGTATTTCAAAAGTTATTGAGTTTTGAAACTCGTTGGTCACAGACAGACCGACAGACCGACATTGCCACTTATAGAGCTACTAGTCGTAACTAAAAAAATGCAAACTGTCACATAGTGTTTTTAGCCCCTACCTTTCTTCAGGAGGCACCAGGATCGATCTCCCCCAGAGTCTAGCAACTTAACCTTCTTCCCAGTGGCAAACTGTCACTTATTGTTTTTAACCCTCGCCCAGGCCTTCGATTGGGATCCTCGCTCTGCCACTGGGGCCACCATTGATATTGTATATGGAGAATGCCATGGTTTAGTGGTCAGCGTCATTCAGTGTTAATCTGAACCGGAGATTGGGGAGGCCCCACAGCGACCACATCAAAAAAGGGTCCATATAAAGTTAAATAAACAGTGTAAATCAGCATTTGAACTGCTGCTTTTGATGAATCCACCCCGCCCCCAACCCTTTCCCTAATAAACATGTGGAAGGTTGAGTTGCTGGAAAATATCGTCAGCATGGCGACCAGAACCGAAGACTAGGCTAGTGTCCAATTCCTGTACATGTTAATTCTCTTCTCTATATTCCTTGCCCAGTAAGCACACACGATTACATTTAAACTGGCATCTGAACACAACCACTACTGCTTTTCTCTGACACACACTTGCGCTTTGGGCTATTTTGAACTTGCACTCCAAGATTGGGTATCAAGCAATTGGAAGCATTCCAAATCTATTGCTTGTTATTTCCAGTCGCCCACTATACATATTGTGTATGATAGACAGTAATGTGTATAGCGGGCGATTGAAATTAATAACTAATGAATTGTTTACGGTAATTTGTTTCTGGGGAGGTCTAGCCCTAGTTAGGCCTGGGGGACCCCACAACGACCTCCCAAATATCATGATTGCCCCCCCCCCCCCCCCCATTACAGAATCCTGGCTACGCCCCGCTAGATATATAATCCATTTCAAATATTTTCGAAATGGTAGGGGGGGGTGGGGACAAGATCGACATAACGCTAGCATATTTCAATGGCTTGAACTATGGAATTGGGCGTATTCCCTCCCACGGTTGTGGGTCCTTTCCCGGATATTTGTCTTCTTCAAATTCTGAAGCTCTGAGATCGATTCTGGTGCTTCCTGGGGAAACGTGGGGGTTAAAAACAGTAAGTTACGATTTGCATTTGGGGCCCTCAGCCCCCCCCCCCCCCCCCTCCGGCTCCGGGCCCACCACTGTGAGCTCATACATAGGACATAGGGATTGGTGGAGTGAGAACAAGGGGCCCTAGTCTTAATAGGCTCATGTAGGTATCATTGAGGTGGGACTTACAGGAATCTAGAACTTATGGGACTTACAGGAATCTAGAACTAGTATCCACTGACGTGTGGTTGGTTTTAATATTTATTATCACCTCGGCATGCGTTTGGCGAAACGCTAACTGAAAATGAAAGTGTCAATGACATTATGGCTTAATTTGTGTGTTGTGTTTGATGAAAAGGATAATGTTCAGTGTTTATGAAAGGATTATGAAATAAGACCAGAATTGTGATAATTGAGAATATGTTCATTTCTGTTCTCTGTATGCTATGCTTTTGATAAAAATAATATGAGGTGTACACTGTACTAAAGAGCTGAGGGGTGGGTTAATATGACCTCACAGTTAATGTATGTGGCCCTCACAGTTAACGTATGTCAACGAAAGTTACCAAGTTACAGTGAAAACATTCCAAAAAGAGTCATCCTATCAAGTTACATTGAAATCCCTTCATACATATGGCCTGCAGACTGTGCTAAAGGTTTTCGGGCTCCGGGGCCCTGTAGCCATCAGTTTCCCAATTGCGTCCAAAAGGGGACGTTCTCATCTAGACATTATATGGAGTCAACCTACCAAGTCACAATGAAATCCCTTCATAAATATGACCCATAGACTGTGCTAAAGGTTTTGGGCTCGGGCAGCCATCATGGTTGAATGATCGCAACCAAAAGGGGACGTTCTCATCAACCTAACAAGTTACAATGAAATTCTTTCATAAATACGACCTACAGACTATGCTAAAGATTTTTGGGCTCGGGCAGCCATAAAGGCTGAATGATCGCGACCAAAGGGGACGTTCTCACCTAGACACTATTTGGAGTCATCCTACCAAGCTACTATGAAATCCCTTCACAAATGTGACCTGTAGACTGTGCTAAAGGTTTTCGGGCTTCGGGCGCTGTAGCCATCACAGTTGCCCAATCGTATCCAAAAGGGGACGTTCTCATCTAGACATTATATGATGTCAACCTACCAAGTTACAATGAAATCCCTTCATAAATATGACCTGTAAACTGTGCTAAAGGTTTTCGGGCTTCCGGCTCGGGCAGCCACCATGGTTGAATGATCGCAACCAAAAGGGGAATTCTCATCTGGGTGATCCTACAAAGTTACAATGAAATCTCTTCATAAATATGACATGTAGACTGTGCTCAAGGTTTTCGGGCTTCGGGCCCCTGTAGTTGACCAATCACGACTAAAAGGGGATGTCATCATCTAGGCATTATATCGAGTCAACCTAACAAGTTACAATGAAATCCTTACATAAATACGACCTGTGGACTATACTAAAGGTTTTTGGGCTCGGGAAGCCATCAAGGCTGAATAATCGCGACCAAAAGGGGACGTTCTCATCTAGACATCATTTGGAGTCATCCTACCAAGTTACAATAAAATCCCTTCATAAATATGACCTGTAGACTGTGCTAATGGTTTTCGGGCTTCAGGCTCCTGTAGCCGTCACAGTTGCCTAATCACGTCCAAAAGGGGACGTTCTCAACTAGACATTATATGAAGTCAACCTACCAAGTAACAACGGAATCCCTCCATAAAGATGACCTATAGACTGTGCTAAAGGTTTCGGGTTTTGGGATCGGGCAGTTGTCACGGCTGACAGATCGCGCCCAAATGGGGAAGTTCTCATCCAGACATCATCCGGTGTCATCCTACCAAGTTACAATGAAATCCCTCCATATTAAATATAACCTGCAGACTGTGCTAAAAATATTTGGGTTTCGAGCTTGGGCAGCCATCACGGTTGACAGGTCATGACCAAAAGGAGACGTTCTCATCTAGGCATTGTACAGAGGCATCCTACCAAGTTACAATGAAATCCCTTCATAAATACGACCTGTAGACTGTGCTAATGGTTTTCGGGTTTTGGGCTCGGGCAGCCATACCGGTTGACCGATCGCGACCAAAAGGGGACGTTCTCATCTAGACATGACCCCAAACCTGCATATGAAATTTCGTGACAATCGGACAAGAACTGCGGGGTGTAGCCTGTGCTAAAGGAAAATGTGAGCAGACTCACAGACTAACAGACTAACAGACTCACAGACTAACAGACTCCCGCATGCGTGATGGCAATAGCTCATCTTGACTTTGTCAAGTTAAGCTAATAAAATATGAACCACCGTTAAAAAAAAAGCTTGAAGAACTTTTTGCCGGTAAAAAGGGCGGTAAGCGTATAAAAGCTGTTTTAAAGTTGGGCCCACTAAATGTACCTCTGAAAGTGTGAAGTGATAGTTTAATGAAGTGTCACAATATAAAACGAAGATTAAGTATTATTTGTTTTATTGTTGACTATTTTCAAATTATAAATGGTTTCTCTCAAAAAAACTTTCTGTTAAATCCCCTCGTAGTGAACAGAAACATCTAAAATTAGCTACACCTCCGTCGAGCAAGTATGATAATATTCACCCAATCGTGCACCTCAGCGAATTCGTTGATTTCCTTGCTCAACATGGCGTGTCGATCAGTGTCGATGGCGAAATGATCTATTTTGTCTTAAAAATCGTCTACAATAAAACAAACAATACTTAATCTTCCTTCTGTATATTTATTATTCCGTAAGCTTCCTTAAGTAATCACTTTTCACACATTCAGAGGTACATTTAGTACTTTAAAACGTAGTTTTTATACACTAACCGTCCTTTTTACCGGATACCGCCCTTTGTACCGACAAAAAGTATTACCCTTTTTCTGTATCTGTATCTGTATTTGTTACGTCGTAGAATCCTATTGGCTTTTATACGACGGAGGGGAGTGCGCTATGGTGTTTGTTTTTCTAATGCAGCTTTGAATTGGTCTGTTGTGGCTGCGTGCACTTCTGTGTTACTGAGCTTATTCCAGTCGATGGCTGTTCTCACGAAGTAGGAATGTTTATACTGCTCAGTTGTACTTTTGGGTATCTGGAAAGTTCTGGTGTTATTTCGCACTAGGTTGTCTACTGTGTTGTGGCTTGTATAGCCTTGATACTGTTTTGCTCTGACAAGCCTTGTGCGTTTATTTGGGGTCAGATAGTCACCTATAGGAAGAGCTGGTACCAGCCCCTCAACCACTTTGTATAGGAATGTCAGTCGTTGTTGTTTCCTTCGGGCTTCGAGTGGTGGTAGTTGTAGATCTTTCAGGAGTGTTGTTACGCTACCTTCTTCTTTCGATCTGTAGTCATTTACTATGAATCGGGCTGCAAGTCTTTGGATTTTTTCTAGTTTGTTGATGTTATTTTTTGTATAAGGATCCCATATAATGGCCCCGTATTCGAGGATGGAGCGTACGAGGGCTATATATGAGATTTTCTTGCATTCCATGGGGCAATATTTTAAATTTCTTCTGAGGAAGCCAAGGGTGGAGTTTGCTTTCTTTGCTACATTTCCGATGTGTGTTCCCCATTTTAGGTCATTGGATATTTGTAAGCCTAGGTACGGATTGGATTGTACTTCTTGCAGGATTTGGTTGTTTAGGGTGTAGAATGATTGACTTGTCTTTTTTATTGATAGGATGTAGCACTTTGATGCATTAAATCTCATGCCCCAGTCTTCGGCCCAGTTTTCCAAGTTGCATAGGTCTTTCTGCAGTTTGGAGTGGTCTTCGAAGGTGTTAATTTCTCTATACAACAGGCAGTCGTCTGCAAAGAGTCGTACAGTTGAGCTCACATGGTCTGGGAGGTCATTGATGTGACATAAGAATAGTAGTGGGCCCAGAACGGTTCCCTGTGGTACTCCCGAGTCAACAGTCACTTCTGTTGACGATTCCCCGTCAAGAACTACTTTCATGGTTCTGGTGGTTAAGAAATTTTCAAGCCATTTATGGATGTTTCCCCTTATTCCGTATCTGTCCAGTTTGTGGAGTAATTTTTGATGCGGCACTGTGTCAAACGCCTTTGAGAAGTCTAATATGGCGATGTCAATCTGTTTCCCCGCGTCGAAGGATTTCAGTAGGTCATGTGTAGTTGTTAGCAGTTGGGTTTCACATGAGTAGCCTGATCTGAATCCATGGTTCAGGTTTGTCAATACTTTATGTTTTTCGAAATGTTCCAACATGTGTCTACAGATGATATGTTCTAGTAGCTTACATAGCACAGATGTGAGTGATACTGGACGATAGTTTTCGGGTAGGTGTTTGTCTCCTTTTTTATAAATACTTGAGATGTTTGCTGTCAGCCAATCAGATGGTAGTGTGCCAGTGTCTAGTGATAGTTGGAATATAGCTGCGATGCCTGGTGCCAGTTGTTTTGAATATTCTTTCAGAACTGTGTTTGGGATGTTATCTGGGCCCGAGGCTTTTGATTTGTTCAGTTTTCTTAAGAGTGTTTCTGTGCCGTTGATGTCGATTTTAATGTTTGCAATGTTTTCTTGAACAAATTTTGGGGTTTTTGGTATTTCAGTGGCTTTTTCTTTGGTGAACACGGACTGAAATTGTTGTACTAGCAGTTCAGCCTTGGTTTTACTGTCGCTGATTAGTTTTCCCCTTGCCTTGAGTGGTGCGACTCCAATATTGTCCTGTTTCCTCGATTTCACGTATTTCCAGAATGGTTTAGTGTTTTTGTTTTCAAGTCCTTCGAGGATTGAGGAGTTGATATAATTCCACTCTGCTTTCTTTATGCTGTTTTTACAAAGTTTCTGGTGTTCTTTATAATTTTTCCAGTTGTTATTTTTCTTTGCTCTCTTGTATAGTCTTTGTTTTTTCCGGAGTTTTTTTATTTTGTTGTTTATCCATGGTATGTTGTTGTTTGAGTTCACTTGTCGTGAAGGTACGTTTTTCTCGATACTATTAGAGAGTTCTGTTTTGAATGTGTCCCAAAGTTCTTGAATGTTTGTGCCTTTGTTATACTTATCGGTGATTGTCTTTGACAGCAGCTGGAGTTCAGAGGCCAGTTGTTCACTATCAGCTTTTTTCCAGCTAAAATATTTTCTTGGTTTGCTTTTTGGTATGATGGTTTTAGGTCCATATCGCTAATTATTATCGCATGATCAGATATGCCGGGGATGTTTACAGACGATTTTACCAATGTTGGGTTTGATGTGAATACCAGGTCGAGTAGGTTGTTTTCTCTCGTCGGTTCCTCGTGGATTTGAGTAAGCTGGGATTGAGTTGTTATGTCCATTATGGAGAGTTGGATTTCTTTATCAGATGCATTGTTCTTCAGTGACAGGGTGTCCCAAATTATGTCTGGACAGTTGAAGTCTCCTGCAAGTATGGTGTTGTTAGATTTTGTTTTGCTGACAAGATTGAGTGAGGCTTCTAGTTGTGATGCATCTTTGCTGTTTCTGTGTGGCATGTAGAAGGCTCCTATTAGTAAGTCTTTTTGATTCTTTAGTTTTATCTTCACCCAGTTTATCTCACAGTCTGTCACAAGGTCTGTTTGTTCACACGATGAGATTTCATTATTTACCAGGATGAAGACTCCTCCCCCTCTAGAATTTCTATCATTGCGATATACTGTGTAGTTTTCCGGGAAGATTTCGCTTGATTTTATAGCTGTTTTGGTTGGTGGTTTTCCAGGCTTAACTCCCCTTAGCCAAGATTCGCAGCCACATACTATGTCAGGTTTTGTATATTGGAGAGTTGCTTTAAATTCTGAAGTTTTCTCTCTTATACTTCTACAATTTACTGTGAGGATGCGCAAGTTCTTTTTCTCGGGTATGTCGAATATTTTTGAGTTGGTTGAATCGCTCACCATCCGTGTTTTTTGGGTTGGTTGTTTCTGTGACTGTTTGTTTTGTTGGATTGGGCTGCTGGTTTTCAATGGACTGAACGCTGAGTTAGATGTTATCGAACTCAATGAGATGTTAATAGGTTCCAGTGGATCATAGTAGTTCGATGTTGTCAGTTCATATGTGTGGAACGTGAATGACGTCACATTGGCATAATTGCACTTGCAGCATAGCCACTGCACATTCGAGTTCTGTAGCTGTTCAAAGTCAGCCGAGCATAATTCTATGCATGATCTGTGATGCCATAAGCTGCATTCATCACAACATACGCCTTCGTTTGACCAAGTTACGGGTATTTCGCAGAGCCCACATGGGAATATATTATTGGTTTTTGGTCCTGGGCTCAACTCTATATCTCCTGACAAGAGTATAATCAGTAGTAGGGTGACTTGTTTTTCTATTTGTTTCTTTGTAAAATGAATAGGCCTCCTTTTCGATGAGGATAATCTTGGATTTAGTAATGATGTTGAGAGTTGCTGGTGGATCCAAGTTTTTTCTTCAGTGATATTTTTGCCAATGGTGAGTATTAGAGTGAAAAATAGGATGGCTGAAAACATTTCAATTATGTTACTTCAAGCTTCGCTGACTGTGTGGAATGATTTGTGGATCTATGTTTTGGATTAACAGTTTAGCGTGGAAGGCCACACTGACTGTTATTAGAATCTGTTATTATTGCAGTTTAGTGTGGAGAGCCACACTGCCTGTCGAGAGTAAATTAGTGTATTTATAATTTCAGTTAACAGTTTAGCGTGGAAAGCCACACTGACTGTTAGTAGAATCTGTTCTTTCTTTATCGGATTTGCGTGGAGAGCCACGCTGACTGTATTAGAGGAAATTGCAAAGTCTGTAGGTGTGCTTAACAGTTTAGCGTGGAAAGCCACACTTACTGTTATGATCTGTTTTGATTTATTAAATCCAGCAGTCTATTTGTATCCTATCGGATATTTTGCGCAACCAGGCTTTGGCAAGGAGGCTTCTAGGGTGAACTCCATCTTTTAGAAGTGAAAAATTGTAGAGTTTTCGAGTTGTTAGTTTTCTGTGGTCTCCTTTTTTATGTTTGGGGTTGACACTCAAATCTCTACTGAATGATGGTGATTGGCATTGTAAGTTATTGTTGATCTGTCTGATGATGCCATTCAGGTTGTATATTTGCTTTTGTAATTCCTAGTCTTGCTCTTCAAATATTTCAGGGGATTTATGGCCTTTAGATTTGTTCCATTCTTGTATTGAGTGAACTGGGACTTCTAAAATTGTGATTTTGCAACCAGGGTGCTCCTTGATTTTATTTATGATTTTGTGCAGGTAATGTGTGATGTAGTTGGTAGATTCATCACTGTTGGATGCAAGTGAAATGTAAGATTTGTTTTTCTTTGTTAAATCACAGGTTCCAAGGAAAACATAAAGCCAAATATTGCCCAGTTGTCTTATTTTATAATTGATGTTGTCGGAAACCCAGTGATATCTGTTTCTAATGCCGTCTCCACTCTTGCTCCAAAACTTGATTTCCTTGTCAACGTCGTTATGTCGTATCTCCGCACGTAGGTTGAACCCTTTGCTGTCTGACAGAATTAGGCTACTGGTGTGAAGTGTTTTTTGCCTTTTAATGGTTTTCTGGGTGTGTTGATGAGTTTGGTCAGTTTACGCTCAGATGCTGTTGTTTTGTCATCGTTGTTGTTACTATAAGAAGTTGAAGCCGACATGTGATGCGATGTTGTGTGCACGAACTATGGTGACTTATTTTCCCACTGTGATTGTTTACAAAGTGGTATGTTGGGACCGGTGACACAGACTAAGTTCCTAAAAATGTAACTACTGACATATTTACTTATCCTGATACTGGTATTGAAGTTATCTATGTCTTGCCCTGAAATAGCTTTTGCTATTTGTCTACGTTTTACAGCTTTTAAAAAGATGTTTTTGACGAAAGTTGTTATAATTTCCTTCGTGATTTGAAATTTGCTACTTGCTCCTTTGCGCATGCGCACTCCTTTTTGAGTTCACATTCTGCCAGAATAGAGGAGATCAGCATTTCCCATCTTAATGACGTATGCCCTCCCACCCACGTGACTTTTGTACAAAACAAATCGCACGTGGAATATTCGCAGCGCACAAGCCTCAAAAGAAATGGTCGACGTTTGCGCGATAAGACATAAACTGAATCGGTAATCCGATAAAAAACGGAAATATTGAAACAACTTATAGAAATGGTCAGTTTTAATACAAATAACAAGGTAAATCTGAGCTGAAAATTAAACTGTAGGTGTGCAGGCCTACAGTCTGAATCACCGTGGTGTTGTGTATTTTCGCTGCTTCGCAAATAAAGTTAAAAACAATACGAAATACCGATATAGCAAACTATTTTTAATGAGCTTTTATTTATTTTTTCTGTTCACACAAATTAGAGTCGGATTGTGGAATCCGTAGTACAGCCATTATGGAATGATTCTTACAGAAACGTAAGCATGGCTGCATCTTCTGTAAAACCTCGCTTTAATATGAGACCTCTTTCCTACTCGCCCAGGCCCAGGGTACCACAGACATGGCATATGGACCTAACAAGTTACAGTCACAACCACCGTGAAATCCCAATTATTATTTCCAGTGACGTAGCCGGTGGTTGGGGTGGGGCTGGGATTCTCCAAAAAGTCGTCAAATAATTGCAGAGTCCCTGGACTAAAACAAAACACCTTCTCTGATTCACTTTCAAAACACTGATTTTTCAAATGTTTCCTAAGATGGATCCCTTGACCACACATGGGGGCAGTGGACACTTCTGGGTGTTTGATAAAATAAAGGGATAATAAGGCAAGAATTCTTGTCTGTGAGAGAGAGAGTGAGAGAGAATATCAAAATACACAAAGAATAACATTTTGCTCTATTTTTGCTTCAGGTAGAACTGAACTTTCATCACTTCAGCACATTGTAAAAAATGGTACACCGTCATTGTTGCTTGGGGTGGAAGTCCTCTAAAAGGGACAACATGGGTATAAACGATTGACTGAACTTGACTTTATCTCCATGTTGTGGTCATGCTTAGCCATTGTATATAAATATGTGACCTTAAACACCAATAAGTAAGTACTCCCAAAACAATGATTGAAGCACACGGAGATAAAAATTGTCCCCATTATGCACCCATCCCCATCTTTGACTAACAAATTTCTCATTATGCACTTGTTGATTTCTGAATTATGCAATTGTAGACTCCTGATATATAAAAAGCCTCTTGTATCAAGTTTTGAAAAGAAAATAATCATCATCTGAAAAAGACACAAACATCAGGTGGAGGAGGAGATATGCAGGGGGAGAGGGCATAAACTAACTTACCCCCCCCCCCCCCCCCACACACCCCCTCAGTGGATGAAGATGAACTTCTTACCCGTGGGCTTGTACCTATTTTTGGGGTCAGGAATTGGCACTCCACTACTGTAAGTAATGATTGGAAATGGGGCTATCCACCTCGATAAATCCCTGCAAGTGCCCATGCAAATTTTCACAGGTAAATACTGTTTATGAAACCCAAACGGAATGATTAATATGGAGTGATAACATAATACATAAACTTGATCAAGAAGTTAGTTGGGGGGTGAGGGAGGGAGTGTTTAACTGCCCCCCCCCCCCCCTAAAAACGCCAAAAATATATTGGGGTGTGGAGAGCCTACTTTCATCCCATCCCAACCCCACTGGGTAATTAAACCCCACCAGGTAATTACAGGGGGGGGGGAACCTGTTTGGGAGTGGTATAACTCCTTAAAGTTTAGTTATGCATATACCCTGCAGTGCATGAACAATGTGCTCATTTAATCCACGTATCCTTGTGAATCAAAACCCATGCATCATGGGACATCTCGTGAGATTTCTGTGACGGTCTAACTTTAGCTTTAACAAAAGCAAAATCTTTATCTGCTACTGTCACAAATAAAGTTTGTACCCAGCCGTCTTTAAAATACTGGATGGCTTTCAACGATTTTCTTGCTTTGAGCTTTTCATTGTCAAAGTCCCCTGGTGTATTTATTAGGTAAATGTAAATGTCAGAGAAATCAATCTCGGGCATTTTTCTCATGTCGTCCGACCATTTACCAACATTTATTGTGGCGGGGTCTGGCTGAACTGTTCCATTCTCAAGAGTTAGTTTCTCTTTTAGTCTGTCTGGTTTTTTTTTTGAAGTAGTTGTTGTTCGGGGGTTGGGAATGTTGGCAAATTTAGTTTGTCCACCCCAAAACACCTCTTTAACAGTTCTTGCCGTGAACCCGTCATTGGCACACACCGAAGTTTAAAAAAATCCTTCATTTGCTGTATTGTCCAGCTTGAAAAAACGCTTGAACTCTCCACTCTGTACAATTAATATTTAATTAACGACGCCCTCAAACGTAATTTTTTAAAGCGTGATAATTATGTCACATACATGCGACCATTCTCTTGGCAGTCTTGTGAACGAAAGGTGTATTGACACCGTCGCATTCGCAGAGGCCATTTCGGAACTTCGAAGGAACACTGAAATTTTGTGGAAGGCTGGCCGGCATTGATTAAAATTTTATTTCGTAGTTAATAAATGCAATGAATATTGTAAAATTTTGATCTCAAAATAACGTATTATCAATAGTACTCATTTAGGAGTTTGCTAAGTTCAGAAAAACGTTCAGAAATGATTTCAAGTGAGTGAAATATGAAGTAACGTTCATCGCTGTCGCTCAAATGTTTTCGCACGTGTGTATTGTTTTGTACACAAACGTCACGTGGGTGGGAGGGCATACGTCATTAAGATGGGTGGTCACTAAAAGAGGTAGTCGAGTCCGAGTCCGAGTCGAAAAAAAGCCGAGTCGGAATGTTTTTTTATTATTAAAATCTTCATATGATAGACATGGGTGCAATTCTGACATATATTATGTCTCGATGACAGGGGAATATATATACCAAACCTTGGTTCTCAAAACATATTTTTGTAGAATTTATTGACAATTTATCACTTTCAAGTCACTAAAAGAGGTAGTTGAATAATTATATATATATATGATGGCGAGAAACGAGGTAGTTGAGAAAATTTGTTCATTCATCTGTGAATGAAGGAATAACTAAATACATGGCAGAAAAATATTCATTCATTTATTTTTTCATTCATTTATTCACCCCTTTATAGAGGCGAATAAGTAAATAAATAAATAAATAAATAAATAAATAAAAAATAAGGTAGTTGACGAGAAATAAGGTAGTTGAGAAACGAGGTAGTTGGCGAGAAATAAGGTAGTTGAGAAACGAGGTAGTCCAGCCAGAGTCAACAGCTTAACAAATCAATGTCTTTGGGAAATTCGTTCATTCATCCGTGAATGAAGGAATAACTAAATACATGGCAGAAAAATACATGCATGCACGCCGTCTATTTATTTATTTATTTATTTATTTATTCATTCATTCATTCATTTATTCACCCCTTTATAGAGGCGAATAAATAAATAAATAAATAAGATAGGTAGTTGGCGAGAAATAAGGTAGTTGAGAAACGAGGTAGTCCAGCCAGAGTCGACAGCTTAACAAGTCAATGTCTTTGGGAAATTCGTTCATTCATCCGTGAATGAAGGAATAACTAAATACATGGCAGAAAAATACATGCATGCACGCCGTCTATTTATTTATTTATTCATTCATTTATTCACCCCTTTATAGAGGCGAATAAATAAATAAATAAATAAATAAATAAGATAGGTAGTTGGCGGGAAATAAGGTAGTTGAGAAACGAGGTAGTTGGCGAGAAATAAGGTAGTTGAGAAACGAGGTAGTCCAATCAGAGTCGACAGCTTATCAAGTTAATGTCTTTGGGAAAGTCGTTCATTCATCCGTGAATGAAGGAATAACTAAATACATGGCAGAAAAATACATGCATGCACGCCGTCTATTTATTTATTTATTCATTTATTTATTCACCCCTTTATAGAGGCGAATAAATAAATAAATAAATAAATAAATAAAAAATAAGGTAGTTGACGAGAAATAAGGTAGTTGAGAAACGAGGTAGTTGGCGAGAAATAAGGTAGTTGAGAAACGAGGTAGTCCAGCCAGAGTCAACAGCTTAACAAATCAATGTCTTTGGGAAATTCGTTCATTCATCCGTGAATGAAGGAATAACTAAATACATGGCAGAAAAATACATGCATGCACGCCGTCTATTTATTTATTTATTTATTTATTTGGCGAGAAATAAGGTAGTTGAGAAACGAGGTAGTTGGCGAGAAATAAGGTAGTTGAGAAACGAGGTAGTCCAGCCAGAGTCGACAGCTTAACAAGTCAATGTCTTTGGGAAATTCGTTCATTCATCCGTGAATGAAGGAATAACTAAATAAATAAGATAGGTAGTTGGCGAGAAATAAGGTAGTTGAGAAACGAGGTAGTTGGCGAGAAATAAGGTAGTTGAGAAACGAGGTAGTCCAGTCCGAGTCGACAGCTTAACAAGTCAATGTCTTTTGATATTTAATTAATTTATTCTTTATTTTATTTAGGTTTACACCAGGACTCGAAACTCAACGATCGCTAAAATAAAGGAACAGGTTGTCAAAAAAGAACCAAATGCGGTTTATGTGGAAGTGCAAGACTCGGCAAATGTTGGCGCATCACAACAAGGGATATCAACTGCAAAAAACAGAAAGCAGATCGAAAACCAGCGATACCTATCAAATAAAACCAAGAAATTAACGCAGGACGCAGCTTACAATACCCTACAGGTTGCATATGAGGTGGGCAATTTTGTGCTGGAGTTCAGTTTATACCCGGAACTCAAAGTTGTGCTTGGACATGAGGAGTTACTTAAGGAATTCAACAGGATTCTACCTCTTGGTGAAACTGTCCTGCTGTCCTATGACACCACGTTTAACATCGGTGATTTTTTTGTGTCTTCTTTAGTGATGAAACATCCATTCTTCAAAGGAAGGTGCAGCATTCCATTAGCTTTTTTAATACATGATAGGAAAAATCAGAAGTCACATGACGTATTCTGGAGAGAGATAGCCGACCAGGTTCCGAATGTTCAAACTTGTGAGCTTGTAATTGTTACTGACAGAGAAGCGTCATTTACAAAAGCAATCAACCGATTTATTCCAAAGGCAAAAATTCTTTATTGCTGGAATCATGTGAAGCGTGATGTTAAATTCTGGATCAAGACACATGGAGGAAAGAGTGATGACCTTGTAGTGTATAGTTCTCATATCGATTCACTGCTACGATCAGAGAATGAAGGTGATTTTGTAAGCAAACTGGATGAAGTGCAGCAAACCTGGAGCCATAGCTTTGTTAAATACTTTGACGCTAATTTAAAGAAGGATCTTCTCGAACATTCATGTAAGTTCGTCGTCGAACCATCAGGTGTTTATGACTCTTATTCAGGAGTAACAAATAATATTTCTGAGGGTCTGAACTGTTTACTAAAAAACTCTCTTGGTTTGAAAAATGTGACATTAGATGGCGCCGTTCAAACACACTGTGACTTTGTTCCCGGAAAAGTGTGGATGTCCTGCATTAGGAGGATGTTGGCATATCATGGCTGCAAAACTTTCAATAGGGTTAGACATTGGTGATGAAAAGAAAATATATAATTTAACACAGCTAACTAAAAACCACAGAAAGAAACCCAACAAGTGTGCGGGTAAAAAACGCCCGAGACCAATCGATAAAGAAGATTTAGATTGTATTGTTAACCCAGCCCCAGATGCTAGTATATTGGTCGATATGTCAGATACTGATGCACCAGTGTTTAGTTCCACGCCTGCTAGATCAGCTAGGAAGAAAATTAAATTTGAAACACCGAAAACAGCAAAACTACCAAGCAAACTCGAAGTGCATTTGCCAATTATAATTGAAAAAGAGCCTCCAACAAGAACAGACGAAACAGAAGATACTAAAGTTTGGGTTTGTTATAATGATAACACTCTCACCCAAGAGCATAAGGAAAGAATAGAAAAATGTGAAAAATTATGTGACAATGTCATGAACTATGTGTCACTAGCTGTTAAAGGCCAATACTCAATCAATGGACTTCAACACACAGGCCGAGCTCCGCTCTTTGATACAAAGTGGCAGTACCATTTAAAATTTGAGCCTGTTCAACAACCTGCAGCTCAAATTCACCATAATGGAAAGGATCATTGGGTTTTTTCAGCTATGGACAACAGTGGTGTGTGTGTACTAGATAGCGCATTCAATAAGACTCGGCCGTTGTCTGCCTCTTTAGAAATCCAGTTAGGACAGCTGTATGGTGAAGAAATCATTAGAATGCCAATGGTTTCTCAACAGAAAAATAGTGTTGACTGTGGAATTTACGCCCTTGCTTACTTGATAGAGTTTGCAGCAAATAATTACACTGGGACTCAATACTTTGAATTTGATGAGACACTGATGAGGCAACATTTGGTGACATGCATTGAGCGTAAAAAGTTTGATGTATTTCCAAAAAAGGGATGTAAACAAAAAAACCCTAAATGTAATGTTTATAAGTTGGATTTGTCATGTACAAAATGTAAGCTACCGGATATTTTTGATAATATGGTTCAATGTAATATTTGTAATATGTGGTATCATGTCAGTTGTGTACATTATAATATTTCAGATAGTGCTGATTTTCGTTGTTTTGCATGTTAAAAGTATATATGAATGAATGAATGAATGAATGAAAGAACAAAAAACATTTTGTGTGTAATTTCTTCCATCGATTTATGTAACCCTGTAAGCATGTGTGTCAAAATATTTTTAGTGTCGTAGAAATGTTTTTATGTGTTTGGAAATATGTGAATAATAATTTAGTTAATAAATACATTTGAAATAATTTGAATTAATTGTTTGTTGTTTTTTCATTAAATGAGTCCATCCGTATAAAGTAGCGTCGCAGATGATTTTCGTTGGGATGTACACTCCCGATCTTCCTTCTCGACTCGGCATTTTCCGACTCGGACTCGGCGATTCAACTACCTCTTTTAGTGACTTGAAAGTGATAAATTGTCAAATTCTACAAAAATATGTTTTGAAAACCAAGGTTTGGTATATATATTCCCCTATCATCGAGACATAATATATGTCAGAATTGCACCCATGTCTATCGTATGAAGATTTTTATGATAAAGAAACATTCCGACTCGGCTTTTTTTCGACTCGGACTCGCACTACCTCTTTTAGTGACCACCATTAAGATGGGAGATGCTGATCAAGTCTATTGTTTCGGGTTCGACCAGGTTCGACTTGATATTTTTTGCAATTAATTTCTCTTTGTTTCTTTTTGCTTTTTTATTTTTATTTAGGCCTATTTCGTTAAAACAAAATAATTATTTCGTTAATTCGAAATAATATTTCGTTAAAACGAAATAATATTTCGTTATTTCGAAATAGTATTTCCTTAAAACTAAATATTATTTCGTTAAAACGAAATAAAATAAGAGTGAAACCTGTCATCTATCGGGTTCCATAATAAATAGGTGTGAGATAGGGGCATTATTTAGGATAAAGTATTTTCGAGTCGCAGTTTTACGAGCCGGCGTCGGAGCCGGAGTTCACTTCTTTGTGACCATCCGAATGGGAGATCCACTTATTTGAAACGAACAATAATGAAAGTAAATATAGAATATTTTTAGTTAAAAATAGTACCGGAATTTCCCACAACTGTCGTCTATTTATGAACTAAAGTAAGGCAATTCCCTGCGAAGTTTCCGTGTTTGAATCAGTTCTTTGATTTTGGAATTGCAGACCGTTGTATTCTCATACACGCTTAAAGTCAGGTAGATTCAAAATACTTGGTTTTAGAAGAGGTACGTATTGAGTCTATTGAGCGTTTTATTTCTAATTCTAAATAAGACTTGTAATAATGTATTTGAAATTGGATGATGGCTGATGCGATCATATATTTTTTTCGCCTGCGGAGGGGCACGTCGATTTACCCAAATTAACACCCAATACTACCCAATAACACCCAATACTACCCAATTGGCACCAAATTTGCTTCGTTCAAAGCTCAAAAGCTGCCATTTCGTATATATTTTCTCGAACAAATCTTGTCATGAGGATAGTTAACCCTTTACCTACTGCGTGGAATTTTGCGACAGAAAGATATGAAAATCGATTCAGGACTCCCTTACTAATGGTAGTTTCAAAAATCTTTTCCAGTCCAACTTACAAAGGGTGGTGGGTTATGCTCCTTTCATGCTACCCTGATGTGCTGACCGTCACCGAGGGCATCGGAGGGGAGAACGGCGCCTTCGATGGCGGTCAGCACTTCGAAATGACTTACCATCCATCTACTATTTTACAGCCCACCCACTATTTTATTGAGCAATTCATCACTGGCCTGTACAATCTATCAAACTTCTTATTGGATGATAGAGGGTAGACGGCACCAACTATAGTGTAGTTTACAATAGCTGTGGAAGCCAGTGTTTGGTGAGCACGTGGGAAATTTTATGGTACGACGTCCCTTCTGGTGTCAAGGGGGAAAAGGCACCGGATGAACCATGACAATGAATTGGCTAGATTTGAAAGCAAAATGAAGCTTCACCCTAACGAAAAACAATTATCTTGATTCATAAGCCCATTGAAGCACGAAAACAAAATAGATTATAATGCCACAATTAAAAGTTGTACTATGTTGATCAAGTCATACTAAAAAGATATTTAATAACATTGAAACTGTATCACAAACACTAAGAATCCATTTTTTACGTCACTCAACGATGCAGGGCGGCGAGCAGATTATGGCTCTTTTCACCATTATCCTCCCGCGGTCTGGAATCGTCAAGTCGTTCGCTAACGTACCACCTAATTGAACACCCCGTGGAGTGTTGCGAACAACCCTATTTATTTATTTATTTATTTATTTATTTATTTATTTATTTATTTATTTATATTTTTTAATCTGTTACATCGAGTTTTTTTCAGAACGGCAGCGCCTCCTTTCTCCGGGCTTCTTCCCGCTAGATTGTTTAAGTTTGACACATTCAAAAGATGCATATCTTGATTCTGTTGCTAAAATGTTTGATATACCAAAAGTAGTTAATCTGTTAGTAAATGTCAGTTATCGACGAATGAAGTTAATCAACACAATATATTAAAGATAGACACTCCCAATCTGCTCACATTTGCTGGTAATAACCAATCAAATAATTGCAGTGAAATAATGAGACAGTGCAGTAATCCTTTGATCAAATCTTTTGCCCCACCCCTCTCCCAAAAACCAATTGGACGGCGCATTTGTTGGAAAAGGTATAACATTTATTTGTGAGCAGGGAATATTGGGGAGTTAATTGATATTTTCAAGTATTTGTTGACGTAGTTAGATGTTCTGATAAAAACTTTATGGATTTTCTCCGAATGTTTCCCCGAAAGCCTTGCAATAAATGAACCACTTAAAATATGCTATGTGCGATATATGCTCGTTATTTTACTTAAAATAACAGAATATTGGACATAGAAGTGAATAAAAAATGACTAAATGGGTATATGAAGAAATTACCACGAAATTGTTCACTGGAAAGGCGCAACTTGAAAGCCATGCTTTTTAAGCCATCGATTTCGAAGTAAATCTTTGACACTTCAACACACATTGAACATGCACAGAAAAGCACATCGGCTACATAATTTTCCATTATTTTATCAGCCTTTACGATGAAATGTCGAAAAGTTACCTGGAATAATTCAAAACAATGTAGCCAACACTGAAAAGAAAGGACATTTTTTTTTTGTAACTGGTTAGCTCCATCGATTCCAATGATATTCATATTTGCATGGTTCTGCAACATATCAGTTTGTCGCAACTCCTTCAACGACAATAAAAAGGTCTCAAGAATTGATGTGTTGCACTAAAGACAAACCCAAAGAAACCGAGTGTTTACCTTATGGGCATTGAAATTTAAATAATAAAAAATCCTACCTTTCAGAAGGGTCTTACAGGTGGAATTGCCCTCTCTCTCTCTCTCTCTCTCTCTCTCTCTCCATTGTTCTCAAATTTTAACCCAAATCAGGCATTTCTACGCTTTTTCAACCCAACACAAGCAGAAAGATCCTTTTAGTTGCCCTGCACCCCTACTGTTACGGTGTGGAATTATTATTGATATTGGTAACAGAAAGAAATCTGAGAATCAGCAACAAAACTATGAATTTAACTATTCTGAAATTTAATTAAAAAAAATTGATATAAAAAAAAAAAAATAAAATGATACAAAGATCTTTTACACTAATTGGTTTACAGAAAATAAAAACAGTGGTACTTATCAATTATTGAATTAGTCCAAAGTACAGTTTGACAGAATCCAGTAATCCAGTGGTGAAGAATCTTGTGAAGAAAGTTACCAGCTGGTACATGTAGTATTAAATCCAAGAATGTCTCTTCAGAAACAGTATCCCATAGATTTGTAATAAAATTTTCACTTTGAAATTTCAGCAGACTCCAATAAAATATAATAAAATACTCTGTAAAATTCAAATGGAGTAAAAATCCAAGAAGTATTGGCGCCACAGGTAATTTCCAAACAATCCAGTAGAATCCTGGCTTTTCACAAAATATTATTCTGTTTCACAGAAAGTATAAATTCTCTTTTCCAAGACGAACAAATTCTCTTCAAAATTCTCTTTTGGAATCAATCTTCCAAATTCACAAAGAAGCACTGCTTCTATAATAAAAGCACTGCTCTGAAACAATAATAATCTCCAATGGAAACAATTGAAGTTAGTCTTTCTGAAATGGTTTTCTGAAATGAGTTTTTGAATTCTGTTGACAAACCTTTATATAGTAACCAGATAGAATGTCCCAGAAGAGGAAGTTTCTGCAATGTTCTATTAGTTTCTGGGGGATTCTGTTAAAGTTCAAGTAAACAAGGTCATTGACCTATTTAAACAATTAAACAATCAACAGCTATATGTACAATATATCAGTATAACAAAGATGTAAACAAGGTCACTGAGTGCAAAAGAGTTAGACCAGTCAGAAAATGCAGAAATAAAAAAAAAAATCTTTCTCACATAATTATCAACTTAAGGATATATCAATCTCAATATAATATGGGGGCTATAACACACCCCGCCTTAAAAGAAAAAGTTTGAAGGTACTGAAAACTTTTTACATAAATATTAGCAGACTGACTGGTTTACAATACACACACACCATAATCTTCACAATTTTTTTTTTTTTTTTTTTTTAATAAACATATATACACTTGAAGTGAATAGGGACTGATCATATCATTTTAAATTAGGATATTCTGGAAAGAGCATCAGCGACAACATTATCTCTTCCCGAAATATGCCTAATCTCTAAATTATATTCTTGAAGGGCTAAACTCCACCGCAATAATCTTTGATTCTTGTTTTTCATTTTATTGATAAAAGTTAAGGGGTTATGATCAGTGTAGACTGTAATTGGACATTGGGTGGTTCCTAGATATACATCAAAATGGGTTAATGCCAGAATTAGAGCCAAAGTTTCTTTTTCTACTGTAGAGTAATTGTTTTGATGTTTGAGAAATTTTCTGGAGAAATAACATACAGGGTGATCAATACCTTGGGAATCTTCCTGGGCAATATACCCACCTGCTCCATTGTCACTTGCATCTATAAACAATTTGAAGGGCTTTTCATAATTGGGACTGGCCAGGATAGGGGAATTATTTAATAATGTTTTTATTCTGTCAAAGGATTTCTGGCACTCCTCAGTCCAAACAAACTTAACTCTTTTGCTCAATAAACTGGTCAAAGGGGAGACAACATCTGAGAAATTTAAACAAAATTTTCTATAATATCCAGCCATGCCTAAGAATCTCACGAGCTCTTTTTTAGAGTTTGGTACTGGAAAATTTACAATGGCATCAACTTTTGCCGCAATCGGCCTCACCCGCCCCTGACCCACAACATGACCTAAATAATTTACAGTTGCTTTGCCAAATTCTGATTTTACCAAGTTAATAGTTAGGTTAGCTTGGGTCACTTTGTCAAAAAATTCTTGAATATGCTTTAGATGATCAGCCCAATTTGTATCTGTGTGTATAACAACATCATCAATATAAGCTTCACTGTGATCTAGGTCTGCAATTAAGTGGTTAACCATGCGCTGGAACGTTGCCGGAGAGTTTTTCATGCCAAAAGGGGTTACTTTATATTGATACAACCCAAATGGGGTAACAAAAGCAGATATTTCTTTTGCTCTTTCTGTTAAAGGGACTTGCCAATAACCCCTTAACAAGTCAAATTTTGTCACAAATTTAGCATGGCCAAGTTTGTCAATGCAGTCATCAATTCTTGGAATTGGATAATTGTCTGTTTTGGTGAGGCTGTTCACTTTACGGTAATCCGTACAAAATCGGCAACTCCCGTCAGGTTTTGGGACAAGTATACAGGGCGAACTCCAGTTGCTATGGCTAGGTTCTATGATATCATTGTCCAGCATATACTGTATTTCCTTTCTTATGATCTGAGCTTTGAAAGGGTTCAATCTGTATGGATGCTGTTTGATGGGATTTGCCTCTCCTACATCAACATCATGAAAAATAATAGATGTCCTACTAGGCACATCGGGAAATAAGTGTTGATATTTGAAAATTAAATCAACTAAATCTTTTCTTTGGTCAGGCAGTAAATAATCTGTTTTATTTTGTAGATCTCTCAGGACATCTGAGTTCTGTAACTTCAGAGGTACATTTTCGCCGCCTTCATGAATATCCTCTACAGGATTTTCCAGTTCATCCATGTGGGTGACTGTTGAGACTGGTAGAGAGTTTGGTTCTCTCTCATAATATGTTTTCAACATATTTATATGGCACATCTGAGTATTTTTGAGTCTATCGGGAGTCTCAACAACATAATCAGTATCACTGATCTTGTGCTTAACAATATAAGGGCCTGAATATCTTGCTTGTAAAGCATTGCCCTTTACAAGGAATAATACTAGCACCTTGTCCCCAGGTTTTAAGGAGCGAAATTTCGCCTTTTTATCATACCAGGTCTTCATATGACTCTGGGCTTTCTGTAAATGTTTATTTGCCATTTCTCTGGCCTGGTGCAATTTTTCCTTAAAAGTGGACACATAGTCCAGAAGAGAAATTTCAGGTGGCTCTTCTTCGAGCCATTTCTCCTTCAAAGCAGTGAGTGGACCCCTCACTATGTGTCCAAACACTAATTCAAAAGGGCTGAACCCCAGAGATTCCTGTACAGTCTCACGGACTGCAAATAAGAGGAGATGTACTCCTTCATCCCAATCCTTCTCATTATCCTCCCCATAGGCCTTTATCATGGTCTTCAGTGTTTGATGAAAGCGTTCTAGAGCTCCTTGACTTTTGGGATGATAGGCACTTGATGTGTACTGCTTAATTTTGAGCTCATACATCACCTGCTGAAAAAGGTTTGACATAAAATTTGAGCCTTGGTCCGATTGCACTGACCTGGGTAGACCGAAAGTTGTAAAAAATTTTATCAAGGCCTTAACTATTGTCTTAGTTTTAATATTTCTTAGAGGTATAGCTTCAGGAAATCGTGTAGAAGCACACATGATGGTAAGAAGATATTCATTTCCAGATCTTGTTCTAGGCAATGGGCCAACACAATCAATAATAATTCTACTAAATGGCTCCTCAAAAGCAGGGATTGGTTGAAGGGGAGCAGGAGGAATCTTCTGGTTGGGGTTTCCTACAATTTGACAGGTGTGGCAGGTTTTACAAAATTCAACAACATCCTGTCGAAGCTTGGGCCAGTAAAAACATTGCTGAATACGAGAGTAGGTTTTCCTAACTCCCAAATGTCCAGCCATTGGATTTTCATGAGCCAGGCTTATTATTTCATTCCGGTATTTAGTGGGGACAACTATTTGATAAATAACCTCCCAATCACTATTGGAGGGTACTTCTGGTGGTTGCCATTTCCTCATAAGTACACCAGATTTTCTGAAATAACAGACAGGGGAGTTTTGGGCTTCAGCCTGTGTTAGAGCCTTTTCACGTGGCTCGGCAAGGTCAGGATCACTTTCCTGTTCCTGAATTAAAGATGTCCGGGAAATGACATTCAAGGAGGTCCCCCTATCACTCTCAGGTGTAGTGGCCTCTTTACAATGTCTGGACGAGTCATCACACTGACTCAAAAATGTCTGAGACAAATCAATGTCTTCAGAATCCGTAATTCTGTGACAGTTCTTATCCTCAGCTTTGAGGATCAACACAATTGAGGTTGTTATCAACCTCAGTTTTCTTTGCCATGGACCGAGTCACAGCACTTGCTGGAAAGGCAAAAGGAAAACATTCCTTCAAATTAATAATACTTTCATCTGTGCTCGGCTTATCCACCACTTGAGGTTCTACAGTGACTTTGTCACCAGCTAAGTCATTTCCCAATAATAAAGAAATACCTTTTGCAGGTAGAGTAGGTCTGATTCCTACTGTCACAGTCCCATTTACTAATCTACTTCTTAAATTTATTTTATGAAGTGGGACCTTTAAAGAGTTTGACTCAATACCTGATATTGGAACTTGTGCCCCTGTAGCACTTTCTTCAGAAAATGGCCAAATGCCTTCTAACATTAATGACTGAGTAGCCCCTGTGTCTCTCAGTATTTTTATTGGTAAGGAACAGTGCTTATCCCCATCAAGGGAAACAAAGCCTTCAGAAATAAATGGCTTATAATTTTCTAAAGCATCTTGCTTTATTACATAATTTTCAGGGCATGGAGCACATGCTAGTGCATTCTGTGAAGTAGAGGACTCATTTTTCCTTTTTAACAGCCAGCAATCAGATAATAAATGATCTGCTTTCTTACAATAATTACAAGTTTTAGTTGAACTGTTGGGTCGTAATGGTGTAGGGCTGGCATTGGATGACTTATTCTCATTAGGCTTCCGATTAAATTTAGGTGGTGAAAAGTTTGTAGGATGGGAACTTGGGAAGGATGATTGGAAGGATGAGTTTTATCTGAAGCTGGTCTAGGTCCACTTTGGATAGAATTCTTGTGGGGCCAAAAATTTGTGGCGTTACGACTCATTTTATGAGTTAAGGCATAGTCATCTGCCAGTACTGCTGCTCTATTTAATGTGTCAACTTTTTGTTCATCCAGGTGGGCCTTTATATCTGAATGTATCTTTCCTTTAAACTCCTCAATCAGCATCATTTCCTTTAATTTTGTAAAATCTTTCCCTATTTCTTTTGAGTGGCACCACCTGTCAAATAAATTTTGCTTTTCTCTGGCAAATTCCACATGAGTTTGATTTTCATTTTTATAATAATTTCTGAATTTCTGCCTATAGGCCTCTGGAACAAGTTCATATACCTTAAGTATTGCCTCTTTAACAGCGTCATAATTGTTGCTTTGCTCAGAAGATAGAGCGGAATAGATTTCTTGGGCCTTCCCTTTCAAAACACTTTGCAGTAGCAAAGTCCAGACATCCCTTGGCCATTCTAAACTTGTTGCCACTTTTTCAAAATGTGAAAAATATTTATCAACTTCTTTTTCTCGAAAGGGGGGAACTAGCCTAATATGTTTAGTTGCATCAAATCTACTTGGGGAAATTACATTTGAGCCTTGACGTTGAGATTCTAATTCTTTTATTTTTATTTCCTTTTGGGCCTGAATTTCAATTTCCCTTAAATGCATTTCTTTTTGAGTCTGAATTTGTTCCATTTCTTTTTGAGCTTCTAATTCTTTTAATTTTATTTCATTTTCCTGTCTTTTCATTTCTTGTTGCATTTCTAACTTTTTTAATTCCAATTCTAACTTTTTGAGTTCAAGGGCATCAGTGGGTTGTGGTTCAGAGGGGAGAGTTTCAGACTGAGGCAAAAGGCCTTCCTCCATATAATGATTAACAATGAGCTGTTTAAGTTTATGCTTGTTCAGACCAGGGGTGGCAGGTAATTTTAGACACTGAGCAAGTTGAAATAAATCCTCCTTCTTGAGAGATTCTAAAAGGGCCAAACTAGGAGATCTTTCAAATTCAGAAATAAATTCTGTCACAATAAATACCATGATGAAAAGGTTTGCTGGTTCTCAGATTATATAAATAATAATACTGAAAGTTTTAAGAAAGTTTAAATGTTTTGAAAGTGAGCCAAAATAATAATTGAAATACGCAAATAAAGCTTTCTCGTTATCTAACATTCAATCTCGGCAACGAGCCCCCAATTTCTGTTACGGTGTGGAATTATTATTGATATTGGTAACAGAAAGAAATCTGAGAATCAGCAACAAAACTATGAATTTAACTATTCTGAAATTTAATTAAAAAAAATTGATATAAAAAAAAAAAAATAAAATGATACAAAGATCTTTTACACTAATTGGTTTACAGAAAATAAAAACAGTGGTACTTATCAATTATTGAATTAGTCCAAAGTACAGTTTGACAGAATCCAGTAATCCAGTGGTGAAGAATCTTGTGAAGAAAGTTACCAGCTGGTACATGTAGTATTAAATCCAAGAATGTCTCTTCAGAAACAGTATCCCATAGATTTGTAATAAAATTTTCACTTTGAAATTTCAGCAGACTCCAATAAAATATAATAAAATACTCTGTAAAATTCAAATGGAGTAAAAATCCAAGAAGTATTGGCGCCACAGGTAATTTCCAAACAATCCAGTAGAATCCTGGCTTTTCACAAAATATTATTCTGTTTCACAGAAAGTATAAATTCTCTTTTCCAAGACGAACAAATTCTCTTCAAAATTCTCTTTTGGAATCAATCTTCCAAATTCACAAAGAAGCACTGCTTCTATAATAAATGCACTGCTCTGAAACAATAATAATCTCCAATGGAAACAATTGAAGTTAGTCTTTCTGAAATGGTTTTCTAAAATGAGTTTTTGAATTCTGTTGACAAACCTTTATATAGTAACCAGATAGAATGTCCCAGAAGAGGAAGTTTCTGCAATGTTCTATTAGTTTCTGGGGGATTCTGTTAAAGTTCAAGTAAACAAGGTCATTGACCTATTTAAACAATTAAACAATCAACAGCTATATGTACAATATATCAGTGTAACAAAGATGTAAACAAGGTCACTGAGTGCAAAAGAGTTAGACCAGTCAGAAAATGCAGAAATAAAAAAAAAAATCTTTCTCACATAATTATCAACTTAAGGATATATCAATCTCAATATAATATGGGGGCTATAACACCTACACCCGAAATTTCCGACGGACACATTTTCCAGACAATTTTTAGGAGAGGTCACCCGCCACTCTCAAACCGCTGCCTAATCTTCACCACTTATTATTATACTGATTTGGAGAACTATATCCATTACTTTACTTTTTAAATAAAGAATGGCTTGGATCGGGTGAGGTTTCTCTCCGAGACGTTTTGTTGAAGGGGATTCTGTCCGTGTGTAAGGGGAGAGACCGGGTCCATAGAAAAATTTGTTCCGGCCCTGTTATCAGATAGTATTGGGTATTATTGGGTGTTGTTGGGTAGTATTGGGTATTATTGGGTGTTATTGGGTAGTATTGGGTGTTATTGGGTAAATCGACGTGCCGCATGAGGAGTGAGGTTCCACTCAACAGTTTTCCAGGCATTTCCAAAAATGACCTGCCATACACTCTCTTCAAATGCAAATATTCTATAAGTTAGTTATCTAACACGTAACATGTATTACATTTCCCAATCCCCCCCCCCCCCCCCCCTTCCCAAAACATATAACACTATCTTACAAGATAAAAACAAACAATCTGAATGTGGGTGAAATAATTTATTGTCAAAGGCAAGACTTCAACCTGCAAAATTGCATGAAAAAATTCCGAAACCAGTCATTTTCAGCTACCCAGCAGCCTCAAAGTCGAAAGCAGAATCCCCCCCACCTACCTACCCCTGGAGCAAAGCGTCCCCTGTTTCTAAAATACAAACAAAAATTTGGACGTTTCAATTTCATTTTATAGTTACATGTCTGGTAACAAGCCCGTGTAAAAATGACATTTTAAACTAGAGATTGTCTGTTGCCCAGTATACTCCCACCGTAAAAAAAATCCAGTATGGCCACCAGCCGGTCATTTTGAATTTGATCGGGAAAATAATGTCACAAACTGCTCCTCATTGTGTCGATCATTTATATTGAGTTTCATGAAAATGCAGCGAAAACTGTAGAAGTAGTTCGCAGCACAAGTATTTTGCAAAATCCAGTATGGCCGCCAGTCGGCCATCCTGAATCCAGTGGGGGAAAAGATTATGTCATGCATTGCTCCTCATCCTGTTGATCATTTTGGTGAAGTTTCATGAAAATGCGATTAAAACTTTGGAAGTAGCTCACTCCACAAGTATTTTGCAAAATCCAATATGGCCGCCAGTCAGCCATCTTGAATCTGGTCGGGAAAAAGATTATGTCACGCACTGCTCCTCATCATGTTGATCATTTTGCTGACAAAAACTGTGGAAGTAGTTCGCTCTACAAGTTTACATGTGCAACAGATCAACTGACTGACCGATGGACAAGTTGACTCCTATATACCCCTCCCCCCCCCCCCAAACTTCGTTTTGTGGGGGTATAAAAATAGCCAATTTTTCGAAGCCACTGTTAACCATAATACATCTGGTAATTTACCCCTATGCATCAGACTAAAAGTTTGGGACCAAAACTTCAAATTCTCTTGTCCAACAAATAACCTCATGTGATCATACATCCGATACTAAAAATATATCTTCAGTTTACATGGCATTAGTTTCAACATATGCCCTATGTTTAGAATTTCACTTCTGTTCAATAGTGCGAAACCGCAGAGCGGAACCTGAGAACCGTTTGAACTTTTATTTCAGTTCGTAATAGACATATACATGTATTGACATTCTGCTGAAAACAATAACAATTGATTGTGATGATGATGTGAATGGTATGGTGATGATAATTATAAGAGTTAATGTAATAATGCCCAATGAAATACTATAAATGTTAGATGCTAATAATAAATTATTCCCCAGATAAAGATAACGAAGCTGATAATATTAAAATATTTTTAAAGTCATTTCGATGTTAAATACTAAGCTAACAATGATCATTTCAATGCCATCACAAAACAAAAAGGTACACATAGACATTTTAATAAGCACGAAACCCCCCCAAAAAAACAATCCCAAAACTGAACACAGTATTTTCCAGTCAGTTCATCAGATCGTAGTGCTAGGTGGACATATTCTTGCTTATGCAGACCTTTAGATCACTCTTAATTTGGGCACAACAGGGTATTTTTTTGTTTCTAAAAATTTGATTAGCAATTTCTATCTTGGTTTCAAAAAGTGATGATTAATAGTTAATATAAGGCCAATATGAAAGAAAAATTGTTTGCATTTGGACATTTTTGTATCGCATTTTGCGATGCGAATCCAGTCATCAAATACCCTGCACAACGGCAAATATGGATGTGGCCTGCATGGTTGGAGAAAAGCACCAGTATTTTCTTCTTCTTGGCGTCTGTTTTAGGTTATAGGGCCCAGTCTTAAAATGATAGTTTACAACCCCTTGTTATAGGCTTTCACCATTATCACTGGTTCTCACCACACTTTGACGTAACTTTACTCGACTAACTTGATAAGGCTTCTTAGTTTGAATAGTTTCCCAGTGTCGACCTAAAGGCCTATTTGAATGCAAGCTAAATTACGCATGACGTTTACTGAGAAATGCCACAAACATGAATATAATAGATCTCAAGCTTTAAGTGCATGGTCATATAGAATTCCCCACAGAAAAGCAATCATCGTCGACAGTGTCATATATGACACTGTCGACGCTGATGGCTTTTCTGTGGCGAAGTCTGTCTGTTTTTAAAAAAATTATTTATTTGTTTCATTGTTTGCTTCAAAGGTAAGCTCTAAGCTAGATTTTAAGCTTCAGGGAAACCTGGCCAAACTTTTTATTGCTGAAACACTGCAAAACTTTGGAAAAAGTTTCAAACTCCGCATAATTTGGGTGTAATTATCTTATTTGGGCGCAGCATTTACCGTCATTAGCTGCAGGCCTGAAAATAAGCAGTCTGACATTTGCAGAATGAGGTCCCCAGAGGGTGAATTTGATGATGCTATCCCATACAGTAGGCCAGTTTATCCTCTGGGTACCTCTTTCTGTCTAGTTTTGAGACCCTGGTTCAGATTGAGGTTCACAGAGGGTAAATTTAGTGATGCTACCCTGCTGTGCAGGGTAGCATCACTAAATTCACCCTCTGGGGACCTCATTTTGCAGATGACAGTCTACATATTTTCTGACTTGGTTAGTTGGGAAGAATTTAAAGGCCTGTGCTTATGTAGATATAATTCTGGATATTTTTTATGTCCCCTGACTTAAGTCGGGTGGCATATAGTGATTGAAGTGTGCGTGTTTCCGAGCCAATAACTCGAAAACGGTTAGGGCCACAGTCATCAAACTTCAATCAAACTTCACACAATTATAAAGGACCATGGGAGGATGTGTCACACACCATAGCCGAATTAGAACTTCAAGGTCAAGGTCACATTTCAAGGTCACGCCAAAACTCGGTCAATATTCGTGTCTCAGCCATAACTCAGAAACGAATCACAGTACAATTGTTAAACTTTTTACAAATGTTAAGGACAGTCAGAAGGTGTGTTGCGTATAATAGTTTCCACCGCATCTGCAAGGTGAAGGTCACAATTGACCTTCATATGTTCAGGGTCACAAATCGTGTCTCAAGCATAACTCCAAAACTATTAGTGCTACAATCATCTAACTTCGCTCAATTATGAAGGACAATGGGTGGATGTGTCACACACCACAGCCAGTTCCGTAAGGTCAAGGTCACATTTCAAGGTCAGACTGAAAATCATCAATATTCGTGTCTCGGCCATAACTCAGAAACGAATCATATTACAATTGTTAAACTTTTTACAAATGTTAAGGACAGTCAGAAGGTGTGTCGCATATAATAGTTTCCGCCGCATCTTCAAGGTGAAGGTTACAGGGGGGGGGGGGGGGGGGCATGTGTTACCTTAGTAACATTTTTCTTGTTTAATATTACAAAGGACTATAAAGAATATTTTTCCCTGGAATTTAATGCAAACAAACATGTACATAAGTATTTCATATTTTCTTAATATTTATTATAAGTATTTTAAAATGTGTCAAAGATGTATCACAAACATATTAATAATACAACTGAATTAATTTTGAAATTCTTGAAATTAAAAAAAATAATAATAGAAATGTTAAAAAATCGGGACCAGTTTGTCCCTAGATGATTCGTCAAAAAATACATTGTCGACCTATGATAATTCATCCCCAAAAGTACTAACTATGTTAGATAAAAAATAAAATGTTAATCAAGATTTTTTAACAAGTCATTAACTTGCAAGTAAGCAAGGTTTTATAATTTACACAAAATTCTGTCCGTGTTTCATATTAAATAAATAACACCTACATATGTGTGAGTAAAATACGCACGGAATGTGTATAAGACGATTATATACTATAGAAGTCCCTCAAGGCCTTAATAGAACCATACAAATGTAGATATCAATAGAACTAGCTCATTGAGCCGATTCCAATGATATCAATATTTGTATGGTTTTATCCCTTTCCTAAAAAAACTGGTACCTTGGAACTAAAACCATACAAATATGGAGCTCCCAGAGTCGGTTCTAATGATAACCATATTTGTAGTAGGCATATTATGGTTGAATTCTGGTTTTATATCTTAACACCTTTTCTAAGTACTACATGTTGTAAGAATTTACCTAAGTTTTTTCCCCACACTCTTTTATACTAAATTTAAACAATTCCATCTGTGTTTCCTGTTGAATAAATTACACCTATAGTCCTATATGTGTAAAAACACATGGAATGTGTTTAACGTGATAATATACTGTAGAAGCCCCCCTCCCCAAGGCCTCAATAGAACCATACAAATGTAGATATCATTAGAACCGACTTGTTGAGCCAATTCTATTGATATCCATATTTGTATGATTTCATCCTTCTTCTTAACAAAAATATCGGTGAATTAAATCTTACACGTTAATAGGCCAATATCTATTTTCTTACATAAGAAAACAATGACCAAATAATGAAGTACAAATAGAATAATTGAGTAAAAAAATAATCAGTAAATGTGTAAAAATCATTTTTGGGACATTACAATATTTATTCTTGAATTTCTTCACTATAAATCAAAGTATATGGGGGTGCAGTGGCTCATTAGGAAGAGGTGCAGACTGCCAGCCAAGAGGTCCTCGGTTCAAATCCCACCTGCAGCAACCGCATTGTGTCCAGTCCTTGGGCAAGACACTTCACCCCCAATGCCTACGTGGGGGCACGATGGTATTGTGTTATAAGGCATACAGCAACCAATCTTTAACTAATGCTAACCCTGCTTGTATGGAGTTAGTATGTTGGGGATGGGGAGCCTGACAGTTGCTCCGTGGTTCTCTCCAGGTACTCCGGCTTGCTCAACCCACAGAACTGTCCGCGAGGTGACCCTGGATGTCAAAAGTGTCTTTAAACTCAATTAAATAAATATATCAAAGTTTATATAATTTGCTGAAAAACTTGTATCCAGGAGGATTTTCCCCGATACCATGAAAATGAATGTTGGGATGAATCGCCCTGATATTCGAAAAAGAAAGATCATTTGGGGTGAATTGTCATGATACTCTGAAAAAGTTTCTGTTTTCCTTTTTGGACGAAACATCCCAGAGGAATCGCCCTGGGATGAACTGATTTTGGGTCGAAATGGCCAGTAACCCTTGTTGGGGAATACTTTAGACCCCACATCAAAGAGCTCCTCCCCTATCCCCTGTCGGGTAAATTCTTGTCACCTCAGATACATATAGTGCTTGCCTCTTACATGAAAACCATCCCAGCCAGAGGCAAGCCAAGACAACACTGTCAAGAGATGGTCTATCAACATCCAGAATCTCTCTGTGAACATCATTCACTTGTCGTAGGGCTAATTACAGAATTTACTCAAATATAGCCCTTCAGACAACTTCTTCTGAACCCAAACAGGGGGTGGTGCAACAAATCAGAGAGAAAAACTGACAGGAAGGGAAATACTGTTCACATGCACATAATGTATTTTTCAGGGAATTCCTAACAAAAACACACCAACAGTCAATTGTATTTTTTAGGTCCCCAAATCATCAAACTACCCTGTTTATCTAGCTGGAATATTTAACAATATCGCAAGATGTCAGTAGAATGCTTCAAACGTTTTTTGAAACAGTATATTTTCCCAAGGTTGCTTAGTTTTGGAGATTGCATGACTTCCGAGTGGGTAATTATAACTGATTCAAATATTTAGTACAATCATACAGTCACGCATACCTGAAGATCTGCCATTGAATGGCCCAAACCGTTTCATGACCAACCGTTTTAACTTTAAAAAAGGAGCAGGGTACATGTAAATGGAGACTTATATTTCATTGATCATCAAAGACATTTCATAAATCAAAAGGATGTTAGTGATAATGAAGAGTCAAAATGAAATGTTTGAGTCAGATATTAGATGTCGATTTGGGTTGCTTAGTGGAGAGGTTTGCCTGGGGGACGGTTCAGAACTTCAGATGCAATTCTATGAAGACCATCACATTCCAGTCCCATGACTACCACTCGACTGTTAGACATTCTGTTCAGTCAAAAATTCAATTTATCAAATTTTGAATGTAGATAGATTGAATTTATTACCTTGCCCTTGGACACAAGTTAAAATATATAGATTTGAAGTGGATTGAGAAAGAGATGTTAAACCCAAGCACAGTTACTGAAAGTTGTTTATTGATAAGAATGAATGCGCGACAGAACCTGGCCCCATGTTATTTACACTCAAAGTTAGAGAATAACTATATTTATACTGTAACTTGTAAGTGTAAATAACATGGTGTCAGATTCTGATGCGCATTCATTCATTATTATCGACGAAAAACTTCCAGTAACTGTGAACCCCAGGGCCATAGACTCTTGGAAGTCTTCCATACAACGTATCTTTGATACACAAATTTAAGAATCAGTTTTGGTGATTCTAGGGCATTATTCCCACCATTAGTGGGCAACAACCAATCTGTGCCAGTAGTTCATCAATTCCCTAAAATTGAACAATAGGCCTACATTGTGTAATCTGATTATATGATAAAACTGTAAGGCCACACAAAGTAGATGTTCTGTTTCTCAGGTCAAGTTTTGTAAAATTTCATGCGGGCTTGGTTTATTTTATGTTTTAGGCCTCATAATCTACAGAATAGCAAGGGTGGTGGTGTATTTCATCCCTTAGGTACAACAAGGCTTTGCAATTCTAAAGCATTGTGAAGCCTTGTTGCACTCAAGGGACAAATTTATCAATTTTATTAACTTGTGTAAAATATCAGACATAAACCATTTAATTTTTATTTTTTCAAGTTAGCATTGGTTATAAAAAGAGAGCATGCGGCAGCCAAAAGGACCATGCAGGAGGGCCTGAGAAACAGATTTCTAATGTTATTAAGCCTAATCTTCAGCATTTTGTGTTGATATAGCAGTTTCCGATTGAGAGGTGATAGCATAGCTGTTGGAGGTGGGGGTGGGGGAGGAAACCATAAAAAAATAGCAATAAATGCAAAACAGATGAAAGTACATGTAGTACAAGTCAATGTAACCCCTCAGTCTGAGTAAATCTCTAACATGGGTCTCTGAATGGTGCAGTTTCCTAAACTTTCCTTCACTGCAGTGAAAAGTCAGGATGGGGAGGCAGATTCATGGACAAAACAGCTGCATCTATTCACCCTCCTTTTATCTACACTCCCTGAATTCTTCACACAATCTTTCAAAATATTTTTCAAGTCCATGTATACTGCAGTAAGTTGTTTTATTTTACCAGGCTTCTATTTCATAAATAGGCCCATATCCTGTCTGTGTCAGACTATTCATATGTTCTGGTTAAAAATATTTCATACAATAGAGTTGAAAAAAAACTGTTCATTTAAAATATAAAAATAAATTTTCCATGTGTAATTACTCCCATCACAACAAGAATGTGATTTGGTCCAATCACCTGGGAGGAAATTTCCACCTTGGTAATGTAAGGGGTTTTTTGACAATCCTGTATGGGTTTTATTCCTATGGTGTTTTTGGTCAGCCAATAGGCCCTACCTTCAAATAACTTGGATAAATATCAGAAACCCAAGCATTTTCCCTTATTGAACTTCAAAGTTCACTGATGGAAATTATGCTTTAGTTTCAGTTTTTTAACCCCCTTCACTCTGATGTCAAAATTTCAGGAAGCTGTTTTTTTCCATAATGCATCTAGAAATTTAACCAATTCAATCTCATTTGACAGAGCTCAAAGAGCTCTGTCAAACGAGATTGAATTGTTTAAATTTCTAGTTACATTATGGGAAATTTTTTCTGCCTGAAATTTAGATATTTTGACATCAGTGTTCAGGGGGTTAAACCACTTTTTTGAAAGCTAAAGTGATAGTGGGGGGGACATAGTAGCCTCTAGGTTCGCCCTCAAGCTTCGGGTGTGGTCATCTAACAGCAGTGCGAGATGGGAAGGGCCATGGTAGCCCATCCCTGTGGGGGGAGGGCATTTTGTTTGGTGATATGAGCTAGGAATACACCATCAGTCCGTGTTCAGTTTGCCCACAGGATGCCATGTTCAGTATATTGTGGTATTACATGGCCCAGACCCACAAATGTAAGAAAGGGGTTGGTTGGTTCTCGGTTAACATTGTGATGTGATTGCATTGGCACTCCACTCTGTTTCAGGGGAGCAAATTTCTGTTTCTTCATCAATGAAGACAATAGCTTTTATGGCTGAATCACCTGATGGCACTCACAGTGAGTTTCCCAAGAATCAGAATAAATTGTTTTTTTGTCAAAAACACGGAACAAAAGAGAACAGAATCTTTTAATTTGCGAACTCGTTATTCATCTTTTTCCTTTGATTTGAAGTCACCAGTAATAACCAGCGTTTCATAGTTAGGACCAGGCCAAGTCCAAAAAAACTTACTCTCATTAAGCCAAATTAGAGATGGGCAACATACCGAAAAACTGAACCGACACTGGTATCATGGATATATCAAAAAAATAAATCGAACCAATCGTTGAATACCGAAACCATCTGAATTTTCAACGTTTCCTATACTCACTATTTATACGTCACTGCTGAGGCTTGATAACAGTTGGAAGGTTCATTTTCATGACAGAAGTAAGTGATTTTATTTTCAGTTTTGTTAACCCTCAATGGACTAGGCAACTATCATGAATTACTGTTATAAAGTCCCATATTATATTTAGATTGATATATCCTAAGTGGATAATTATATTGAGATTTTTTTCTGCATTTTCTGACTGGTCTCACTCATTTGCACTGAGTGACCTTTGTTTACATCTTTGTTACACTCATATATTGTACATATAGCTGTTGATTCTTTAAGTAGGTCAAGGACCTTGTTTACTTGAACTATGACAGAATCACCTAGAAACTGATAAAACATCTTCTGGAACATTCTATCTGGTTACTATATAAAGGTTTGTCAACAGAATTCAAAAACTCATTTTTAGAAAACCATTTCAGAAAGACTCACTTCAGTTGTTTCCATTGGAGATTATTATTGTTTCAGAACAGTGCATTTATTACAGAAGCAGTGCTTCTTTGTGAATTTGGAAGATTGATTCCAAAAGAGAATTTTGAAGAGAATTTGTTTGTCTTGGAAAAGAGAATTTATACTTTCTGTGAAACAGAATAATATTTTGTGAAAAGCCAGGATTCTACTGGATTATTTGGAAATTACCTTTGGCGCCAATTCTTCTTGGATTTTTACTCCATTTGAATTTTGCGGAGCACTTTGTTATATTTTATTGGAGACTGCTGAAATTTCTAAGTGAAATTTTTATTACAAATCTATAGGATACTGTTTCTGAAGAGACATTCTTGGATTTAATATTATCAGCTGGTAACTCGTCACAAGATTCTTCACCACTGGATTACTGAATTCTGTCAAACTGTATTTTGGACTAATTCGATAATTGATAAGTACCACTGTTTTTAGCTCAACTTTGGCGAAGCCAAATTTGAGCTTATGCCATGGCCAGTCGTCCGTCTGTCCATCAACAATTCAATACGGCTCGGGCTAGAGGCCGTATTTATGAACTGATCTTTACGAAACTTATTGGGTACCTTTGTTATGACCGTGGGACGAGAACAAGTGTTTATGGGTCTGATCCAAAATTCCAGTTGGCCGCTGGCGGCCATTTTGTACAGACTTAGGTGAAATCAGATTTTTGTGCAGAACTTCCATATGAAAGTGCTGATTTGAATAATTTTTTGTATAAATGTTTAGTACCATGGGATACATCACATATAATACAGGTTTTTTTCTGGTACGTAAATTATGCAAATTAGACTAACTTTGATGTATTTAGTGTTACTTTCATCACTGTAAGTGCAAATGCCAATACGGCTCGGGCTAGAGGCCGTATTTATAAACCGATCTTTACGAAACTTCTTGGGTACCTTTGATATCACCGTGGGACGAGAACGAGTGTTTTAGGGTGCAGTCCGAAATTCAAGATGGCCGATGGCAGCCATTTTGTACAAAATTAGGTGCAATCAGATTTTTGCACAGAACTTCCATATGAAAGCGCTGATTTGAAAAAATTTTTGTGTGAATGTTTAGTACCATGGGATACATCACATATAATACGGGTTTTTTTCTCACATGCTTAAATTATGCAAATTAGATGAACTTTGATTTTTTCAGTGATACTTACACACAGTAAGTACACATGTCAATACGACTCGGGCTAGAGGCTGTATTTATCAACCGATCTTCATGAAACTTCGTGGGTACCTCTGTTATCACCTTGGGATGAGAACGAGTGTTTCTGAGTGCGGTCCAAAATTCAAGATGGCTGCCAGTGGCCATTTTGTACCGAAATTAGGTGTAATCAGTTTTTTGTACACAACTTCTATACGGCTCAGGCTAGAGGCCGTATTTATGAACCGATCTTTACGAAACGTCTTGGGTACCTTTGTTATCACCGTGGGATGAGAACAAGTGTTTTTGGGTGTGGTCCGAAATTCAAGATGGCCACCAGCAACCATTGTGTACCAAAATTAGTGCAATCAGTCTTTTGTACAGAACTTCTGTATGAAAGTTCTGATTTGAATAAATTTTTGTATGAATGTTTAGTAAAATGGAATTCATCACATACAGTACAGGTTTTTTTCTCGTGCAGAAATTATGCAAATTAGATGAATTTTGATTTATTTAGTGCTACTTATACACTGTAAGTGCACATGTCAATACGGCTCGGGCTAGAGGCTGTATTTATCAACCGATCTTCACGAAACTTCTTGGGTACCTTTGTTATTACCTTGGGACGAGAACGAGTGTTTCTGTGTGCGGTCCAAAATTCAAGATGGCTGCCAGTGGCCATTTTGTACCGAAATTAGGTCCAATCAGTTTTTTGTCACAACCTCTATACAGCTCGTATTTATGAACTGATCTTCATGAAACTTCTTGGGTACCTTTGTTTTCACCTTGGGACAGGAATGAGTGTGTTTCGGGGTGCCTTTGTTATCATGTCATTACCTAGATCTTTGTCATTGCTGTGTCACATACTATACATGTACATGTCTTGACAAGTTGAGCTACAGTGTCACTGACACTTTCATTCTTTCCATCGATATGCATTTTGAACTATTTACAGTCACCACATGCGGAACCTTTTTTTAAACTCACTTAAATCACTCCCTCCCCCCAGGGGTGGGAGAGCAATTAGGCACCTTTTTTTTTCTTTCGTCAAAAATGCTTTTTTACAGTTTTGGTTAAAGTTAGTGGTTAAAAACCTAGACAAACAACACCACCACCACCCCCAATTAGGCTTTTTTTTTTCTTTTCTCCAATATGCATTTTGAACTATTTACAGTCACTACATGCAGAACTTTTTTTGAAACTTATGTACCCCCCGCCCCCCCACACCCCTGGGGGACTAATTTGGCACTTTTTTTTTTCTTTCATCAAAAATGTTTTTTACAGCTTTGGTTAAAGTTTGTGGTTAAAAACTCGGACAAACACCCCCCCCCCCCCTCTCCCCCCCCCCCCCCCCCCCAATTAGGCATTTTTTTATTTCCTCCAATATGCTATTTGAACTATTTACAGTCACTGCATGCAGAACCCTTTTTAAACTTACTACCCACCCCCCACCCGCCTCACACCCCCCTGGAGGGCCAATCAGGCACTTTTTTTTTCTTTCGTCAAAAATGCTTTTTTACAGTTTTGGTTAAAGTTTGTGGTTAAAAATCCCCCCCCCCCCCCCATCCCAATCCCCCCCCCCCCCCTCCCAATTAGGCATTTTTTTTTCTTTCCTCCAATATGCATTTTGAACTATTTACAGTCACCACATGCAGAACCTTTTTTTAAACTCACTTAAATCACCCCCTCTCCTCCACAGGGGTGGGGGAGCAATAATTAGGCACTTTTTTTTTCTTTCGTCAAAAATGCTTTTTTACAGTTTTGGTTAAAGTTTGTGGTTAAAAACAGAGACAAACACCACCACCCACCTCCCCTCCCACCCATGGTGCCAGTTAAGTAATTTTTTTTTCTCTGCTCAAAATGCATTCTGAAGGATTTAGACTGACCACATGTGGAAAAAAAATTGACTCCCCTAACACACACCCACTCTCCCCCACCCCCTACTCTCCAACCCCACCTCCTCCTCACCCAGGGCCATTCATGCAATATTTTTTCTTTGGTACAAAATGCATTTTTAGCCTGACTGTTTATAGTCAGAACTATAGTCATGACTTTCGTCCGTCCATCTGTCAGTCCATCCATCTGTCTGTAAACAATTGGTTTCCGACTGATAACTCCAGTTTGGATTATTTGATTTCAACAAAAGTTGATATGTGTGTTTTCCAGCTAATAATACAGGCCAGGTTTGAATATAGGTTCCACAACTCCCTCCCCCCCCCACCCCCACACACACACACACACACACATAATTGTCACTTAGGCAATTATTCCCAAAATGCATTTTGAAGGATTGGGAGTTATTACATGCAAAAAAGAAAATTGACTCCTATAGCCCAACATTGCTTTATGTACTGCATCTTTAATCCTTTACCTAACACAAGTTGAAGCCAACAGTACAAATTATTTTTCTGAAACATCAGATTTTTTCATTTTTCAATTCTAACCATGGCTTATTAGTCCTTATTGAAACAAGCTCATCAAGTTTGTTCTATTAATAGGTCATGAGGTATATTTTGAAGTAGAGAAATGAAAAAATAAAATTTGAATAGCAAATTTTGTATATGACAGATTCATTAGGTAAACAGTTAACAAAAAAATGGCTCCAACTATTTTGCGTCTTAGCATTGCCATTGATGGGACAGTCGGGCTGCATGCGTGACATCACTCTAGTTAATAATTTACTACTTGTCATGGCAAGAAATAGGCAATATGTATTTTTGGTTTCTATTCCCTTTCTTACAGTAGTTCCTTGGGAAATTAATAAAATATGTGTGTTATTTTTTCCTTAACTGTTTTCAGTCGATTATGTTGGAGTGTAACCCCTCATAATTCTCACAACATTTATCCCAGTAATCATGTTCTGAAATTAAGAATCAAGCAATTCTTAATCTTAATTTCATAACAGTAGGGAGTTTGGCTTGAACGTTTTTCACCTCTTCAGTTCTTTTATGCATTTTCCCTGCCAACAATAGCAAAAAAGCAAAGTTCATACATACACATACTGGTTATGAAGCTTTCCAAAAGTAATTGAAAAGTAATTAATTATATTTCATGAAGTAATTGTAATTGTAATTGAAAAATTAAAAGTAATTGTAATTGTAATTAATTACATTTACATGTAATTGACCCCAGCCCTGAAAGATACATAGTTTATAGGATTATCCTACAACTTATTTTGACTTGTACTGTAAACAAGTGCAGCTGTAATTATGTTCATACATGTATTACTCTCAAGTTACTTATCAGAAAATCAGGATTCATGACAGGTGTTTGGAAAACCATGGAAGTTGTGTTTATATGCTCTTCCCATTATGTCAGCTTAGCTGTCCAGTAATTATATCATTTAAGATATGACAGAATTGGAGTAAAATGTGTTTCCTGTAACCCTTTACCTAATCAAAGCTATTTTGAAAGAGAATACTGTCTAGAAAAATTGTAATTTTCAAAATATTTAACCTTCGTTTACTGATTTTTTTGTTGAAACAGAATTCATAAATGTGTGCATTTTCAAGAAAATCTTCTTTGAAACTACAAGGGCAAATGGTTTCAAAACTTAATGTGACTGATGACTGAAACCCCCTCTACCAATGATCCTCATTTAATCTCCATCGGTTGCAGTTCTAGCTGCAATTGTGGCTTATAGTTACTATAGAAACGCTATAAGAAATCACATTTTCATCATCTTCTCTGAAAGTACTGAGCCAATGTGAGCCAGACTTGGCAGGCATGGTCTATGATAGATACAACTGTTACTCATTATATTCCCGTTAGATGAATAATGTGGCCGCCAGAAGCATTCTTTGATTCTGATTGGTCAATTTTGAAAACTCTTCTCCTCTGAAACCACAGGGCCAAATGTTTTGAAACTTTGCATGGTTGATGACTGGGACACCCTCTACCAAAGCTCCACATTTAATGTTGATTGTGTTGCAAACATGGCCATAGTTGCAGTTTATAGTTACTATATATAGAAAAACCCTATGGGAAATCACATTTTCATTTTCTCTCTGGAACTACTGAGCCAATGGGAACCAAAACTTGGCAGGAATGGTCTAGAGGAGGCCCTCTACAAACAATCTTCTTTTTGTTCCCATTGGATGGAAAATATGGTCACCAGAGACATTCTATGATTCTGTTTGATGGATTAAAATGTTTTGAAAGTTCACATGATTGAGGACTGGGGCACCTTCTACCAATGATCCTCATGTAATGTTGATGTAATGTTGTAAACATGGCCACTATTGCAGCTCATAGTTACCATGGAAAGCCTATGGGAAATCACATTTTTATATGTAGTTCAAGGTGAGCTATTAGAGGCTCTTTAGAGCCTCTAGTTTTATTTTTTTCCTCAAAAACATCACTTTTGACACCTCATGGGAATGAGCTCATGTAGATCATTCCAGTGAGGGTCATAAGCTATGGTGTTGGTGTCAAAATGAAAAAAAATTAGTTATTCAATAATTTTGTTTGCAACTGGCGTGTGCTTTTCATGTTAGGTAAAGGGTTAATTGTGGCCTGCTGATTCATATTAACTTGTTTGTCTTGGACATGTTCGATAACTATCACCATTAGGTGAAAATTTATCTGTACTTGTAGGACAGTAATTTGGTCACGATTAGCCATTGTGCATAAGTATGTGACCTTAAACACCAATATATAATAAATAAATAGTAGAGCTGTAGGTTTTTAAATTTCTTGTTCGGTTTGGTTTTGGTTTTTCAGGTGGAGTAAAACCTCGGTTGGGTTCGGTTTTCGGTTTGTTCATGAGGCCAAGTAAAATTCAATAAAACTCATTCTTATGTCCGGAGTCATAACTGAATGGTAGTGAAATTGAGTGAAACTCAATGAATGCCCGAAATAAGCTATAATACATGAAGAATCAGGAAGGCCAATATAATAATTACCTAAATATACAGAACTTTTATTGTGCTTGGCCATTTTTCGAGGTCTGACACCTACACGCAACTTGAGGAAAGCTGCAAACACAACTAAACTGAAATGTCGGAAATTCACAGAATATAGCCTTCCCAGAGTAATGAGAGTACCCAGACACTGCCATTGGCTGTGTCTGGGTACTCTCACTACTCTGGGATGGCTACATTCTGTAAATTTCTGCAGCAAGAGAGTATTTAATAAAAAAACGAAAAACCTTAGATCAGGGGATGTTGACGGTTTCGGTTTCAGTTTTTAAAAAAAAACTAAAAACCTCGGTTCGGTTTCGTTTAACCTACAGCTCTAATAAATAGCACAGTAATTTGAATTGTGTTCTTTATAACATATTTATTTTTTTAGAGGCGTATATTAGAATGGAATGTGTCTTGCCAAATCAACTTCACACAGATTGCAGAATCACAAATGAACAGCAAGGCCCTTCTCTCAAAGTCAAATCACGATCAGAACGAGACTACCACTATGAAGAGGACAGATTGCTTTCCTATGATAACAGGTGGCCAAAATCAGCAAATGTTTTGCCCAAAGACCTTGCTAAGGATGGGTTTATCTTCATGGGTGTCAAAGATAGGGTAATATGCTTTTTTTGCAAGACAAATATTTTCAACTGGGAAAAAGGTGATGTGGTTTCCCAAGAACACAGAAGACACAGCAGCAGTTGCCCATTTGTCCTTGGAAAAAATGTAGGCAATAAGCCAATTGTTTCTGAATCTGATAAGGTATCCACCAAGTTTCCAGCAACATTGGAGCAAAAAGATTCATTTGCCTATTCAAAGACAACAGAAGAGTCACCGCACATACCGCAGCTTTTGCCGAAACATCCACGTTTTATGAGTGAATTGAAAAGACTTGAAACATTCAAGACATGGCCTTCAACATCCCATCAGAAGCCTGTAGATCTTGCAAAAGCCGGTTTTATATATATAGGTAAGTTTGAATATTCTCTTACACTATCTCGTGAGGTTGCTTAGCTCAACCAGTGTTTTAAATTCCTGTGAAAATCAGTTCTTACAAATGATTCTCACAGGGAAAAGAATGAGAATGAATTTTCATTCTCGCAGAATGTTCATAAATTTGATCCTCATCAGATTCTTTCAGGTGACGAAAGAGCATGCCAAATATGTAACTTAGGTGTAACTTGGACTCTGGAACTTTTCATTTTAGAATGACCCAAATATTTGCCTAGTAGAACAGGACTCCTTGGGAAACTAATGGAAAAATGAGATGGAAACATGAAGGTTAATTGGATGGGGAATGACATGAGTGAAAGAGTCAATTTTAAATGTTGGGAGAATCCGAGATCGTGAAGGTGCCAATGGGGCAATTATGAAACAGTTTTTGGCTGTTTTTGTTGGAAGATTAGGAGTGAGAGTGGGGAACGAATACTCTGGTGGGGCACTTGGTTAATATAGGCCTCCTCATTAAAGGTGCACAACAAATTAGTGGAAGGCCAAAGATTTATTATTATTCAAAAGCCTTGGAGGCGGCCAAGACTTCACTAGAAACCACTTTTAACTCTTAGCCTGTTGCATATTTCTAAGATATTTTTCATTAAATCTAGTAATGGCTGTTGTAAAGCAGCCATGACTAGATCTGATGAATAATTCATGTAAATTTAACTCTAGAAATCATTATTGAAAAAATCCATTCAACTTACAGGGTAAAAATTGGATTAAATGTGTCCAAATTATTCATATTTCGGTTGCAAAAGAAATTGTGTGCTGGGCAGGAATATCTGCTAGCAGCATGCAAGGAGTTAAACTTCCATCAGAAAGACCACCAAAAGAATATATATATGTTGGAATATATGTTCAACATGTATACACTTGTAAAACTCGAAGTAAAGTAGTGTTTAAACAAGTATTGAAGCAGGACAAAATTTTTTGAGTACATGAAGTGATTTATCAGAAAACATTCCAGAATGCTTCCTGCTGTTTACTTCTGATGATGAGGAGGCAATTGCTCATAAAGTTCCTGAAAGTGCAGGAATTTTATCTTTGAAATGCTAGATTATTGCCCTATTATTGCCAGATTGCTACCGCAATCTGGCAATAATTTGTCAAACATCAAATTAAGCCTAATTATTAGGATGATAATGTTCCTCGATGGCACACTTTGTTTTAAAGGCTGTACCATTGATGCTTTATTGTTCCCCTACTTTTTTTTCTAAGGGGGAAGGCTGTTCCCCCACAATTTCAGGACCTGCTTTGGTTGCTTGCTTGATCTTCATGAATATCTAACACACTGGGCAGCTGGCAAGACAAAGCAGGACTTGCTGTGTTCAGCACTTCAAACACTTCTTCATGTAATATATATATATAATATATATATATATATATATATATATATATATATATATATATATATATATACATGTACATGTATAGTTGGGTATAAATACACAAAATCACATCACAGAAGTGACATCCTTGGTCCTTGGTAAGTTGCTCGCACATTTGTTTTGATTTGTAACTCGATCATGTCTCACCAGAGCGATGGTCTTCTCAGTAAAATGGGGGAGGGTGAATTGTCCTGATTATCGGGCAGTCAGATTATATTTAATGAAATCACAGTGAAAAATCAATTAGAATGTCATTTTTCAGTGATAGGCCTAAAGTCCCCCACCCCACCCTCACATCATCCAGAGGAGATACCCCCTCTCAGGATTTCCCACAACAATGCAAATTATTGACCATCTGTGAAGTGATGAACTCCCTATTCCCATACTTCTTGAAATTCGGAAAGATTTACTGGGTTGTACCATACCATATGTGTTCCAAACTTCATCACCGTGATCGATAAATTTAATGTTAACTGTTTGGTGAGAATTCTCAGTTTCACAGTTTTATGTTATTGTTTTGTAGGGTCTGGTGACAAATCAAAGTGTTTCTGTTGCAATGGAAATCTGATGAACTGGGATGCTCCAGATGATCCACTAGTTGAGCATGCACGATGGTTTCCAGAATGTGATTATATGAAACTCATAAAAGGTGAAAAATTCATTCGAAATGTTTCCTCAAATGCAATCAGTCAAACAAAAATGGTACATGATGAATACACTACTGATGAATTTTTGGAAAGTGAGTATTATGGTTTTAAATGAGTACTGCAACATGCTTTAGATTCTACAACATGGGTGGCAGAATGATTTTCAAAGTGAGGGGGCTGTATCGGGTGATGGATAGTTGTCAATATGAAAATTTTAAATTCCAGGGTCCCAAAACCCCCATTTCCATGCATCTAAGCAGATAATTTGAGATTTTTCAGGAGATGTATTTGAAAGATTTCACACTTTGAGAGACGTTAAAAAAACGTCTGTAAAGCATACAGGTGAGGTTTATTTATCACCTTTGGTCGTAACGACCAAAGCTGATAAATAGACCCCCACCTGTATGCTTTAGCAGATGTTAACAGCAATTATACTGTCTGTGGATTATCTTATCTGAAGGTGGATTTGGTACTTGTATGTCTGTAAGATTACGATTTATTAAAATTAACTGGTTTTTTAACAGACTGTATACATTTTAGCGTTTGCTGCCACTTACTGCAAAAATGATCCAAAATTCATTGAAACTGAACCAGTATGAGAGAAACAGAGCTGGCAAAAATATGAGGGAGGCCCTGGATCTGTCCCTTGTTTCACCAGTCATTGGTTGTGTTAAAATATATGCATGCAAAAAACATGGTCCGGCAAAAAAAGTGGTGGGGCTGACCCCTCCCCCCCCCCCCCCCAGTTCCGCAGCCCCAAAAGAACCATGATTAGACATATGCATCATCCTTATGGAAGTTGACATGTTATGTACAGTAGGGTTTTGGCTATCCATGTACAGCACGAAAGAAAAACACAAACAAAGAATGTATTTGAAAACGAAGCTGAATCTCTTACAACAGCTGTACACACTTATAGGTGTCATAACAGACAATTAGAACTGCGTGCTATTTGCTTTTCTGATTTGGGTCTGGTTTTTGTGGCAAGTTAAACCACAAGGCTCAGCAAAAACCAGCTGAATGGTTTTTCGGTGTTTGTGCATAAACTGATCAAACTATCTGACTGAGAGGCCACTGGGCGAGGGACCCCTATGGACTTTCATTGCTCAGTCTGTCGGGCAAAGGGACAAATATGTTGTGTTCTCATTGTCGCATTTTCTCCATGAGTCAGTCAGAATCTGTAAGGAAGAAAATGTGACTGAACAATAGCATAGATTACATGAACTTTATTCATTTGTTGGGGGTGCGGTGGCATTGTGTTAACCGGTTCTCATCAGATCACTGAAGTTAAGCAATGTTGAGCCTGATTAGTCCTTGGATGGGTGGCCATCTGAGCGATCCATTCGGACTTCTGCGTTGTGTCCTTGGGCAAGGCACTTAACCCCAATTGTCCACATGGGGGCACGATGACGCTGTGTTCCAATGCATACTGCACGTCGATGGTGCATATGTCTTCAACCAATCTAACCCTGCCTGTGCTACAGTGCAGAGTTACGATGTTGGGGAGCTGACAGCTACTCATTGTTGCTCGGTTGTTCTCTCCAGGTACTCCACCTTCCTCCACCCGTAAAACTCTCAACGACACAATATGACCATAGCTGTTATCGTGTCGTTAAACCTTAATAAATAAATTCATTTGTTACCTGAATTTATGTTTTTTCCAAGTTGAGGAGTCTGGCGTGTTATTTACTACATGTATATGTTCTTAATACATAGAAAAAACTGAACCGGTATGCCATGATATCTTCCCCCTTAGAAGATGTCCTAGGATACCCCCCCCCGATGGGGGGTGGGGGTGTGATATCCTAGAATATCCAATCCCCCCCCCCATATCCCCCTCTCCCCACCAAAAAATAAAATAAAATAAAACTACCATATTTATAATAATATAATAACATAATATTTATTTTCTGAATTTTCATCACATTAACATTGAAAAAATGGTTCAAACTCTTGAATATATACCTTTATTATACACTAGCGGGTGAATACCTGGTGTTGCACGCGAGAAGATGGTTATATCAGATTGGTCGAGAAACGGCGGAATATATCATGGTCACCAGTTTGAAGGTCAAGGTCACACTGCACGGACACCCCGATAAAGTCAAAATGATCGATGGGTCAATATACCTGCACATATGAAATTTTAGCCCGATCGGCCCAATCCTTTTTGAAATGAAGGGTCAAGGTCATCAATTTCAAGGTCACCCTCCATGGGCATGCCACCCATCCCATGTTACTCGCAGGGATGAATTACCCCCGTGTGCAAAATTTGAGATCGATCGGTTGAGAAATGGAGGAGTTCATCCGGAACAAAGCTAGAGAGAGAGATAGATAGATACAGACATTCGCATTTATATATTAAGATTTCCTTTTAAGTTCAGGTCAAAATATGATTATTTACCCCTCCACCCATTTCCATAGTAACCATTTAAAAATAACCTAGGTTAGGCAAAATTAGATGAAAACATTAAAAAATATAAGTGGAGGTGGGGGGAAGATATCCTAGGATATCTTACCCCCAGCAGCAAGATGTCAGGGGGGTGGGGGGAGATATCCTGCTACACCGGAACCAGCAGTTTTTTTGCTGGAAGTGACTGAAATCGAAACCAGATCCGAAAAATTAAAATCTCCCAGTTCTACAGACAAATATATTCTACAGAGCGAGCATTATCTTGTTTGTCCATCGTTTTCTCAAGAAAGAACAATTATGCAGTATTGAGTATTAGATCAAAGACTTTGTATTATTTTAAATAAAGTGCACATATGCTTTCAATAAAACTCACAGCACATGTATCAGGCCTGGCATACTTGAAAATGAAGGAGGGCTAAAAATCGCTCTCCTCACATGGCCTAGGGGAGCAATTAGCTCTCCTCAAGCTTATAAAAGCTAAAAGTGGTAAAATGAAGTTGTACTCTTAATGAATTCTGCCTAGTGGGCTTTGTACATTTTATTTGGTGCTGCTAACCAGGTAGTCTCTGTGAGATGGTTACACCCCCCCCCCCCCCCACACACCTCTGGGCCTTGGTAAGGCCCAGAGGTGTGGGAGGTGCAGTGTGGCCATATTGCAGAGACCACCAACATAGCAAAAATCTGAAAACCTGCGTGTTTTAGGAATAGGCTGTTGTGGTAATCATTATTTTCTAAGGCTAGGAGGGCTGTTTTTCGCCTTCCTCCATTTTTTTCAAGGCAAGCAGTAGGCGAACGAATAAATCTCTCTCCTGGAAATGCCAGGCCTGATGTATCAACAGTGGCAAAATAGATTGCATAGATGTAATTATTATCAGCAGAAACATGTGTCCACAAGCTTCAATTAAGTCTTCTAAAAAAGCTAATTTCAATTGTATGGAAAATGTCAAAGTGAGATTGTGCATGAGTTGTTGATAGTTTTATTTTGGTAGAAATTGTATAAAGGCGTAAACGTCATCACTTGCGTAGTAAAAACAGAGAAAGCAAAAAGCATTACACAACACTTTGCTTCCTATATGTTACCACCACTTTATAGGGCATAACCTGCTAACAGGTGATAATGTAAGCTGTTTATTTCCAGGCCTGTAGAGTAGAATCCTCTTAACTGAAATTGTATATGTCAAGACATTACCCTGAAATTCACCAAAATTCCCCATGTTTTATGGACTTATTTGGTCTCAGTGTATTCAATTCAGTTTCAATGGTTTCAGTATTAATGTACTAACTGCAATGTAAATGGAAATTTGCTTGGTCATGAGATAAATGTAATAAACCAATGTCTTAACTCACTCATGATATTTCCTCTCACCCACACAACAATTTTCCATATCTTGTATTTGTCTCATTTCGGAATTTCAAATCATGTGTTGACATCATGACTTGGAAGTAAATTTGGCAAAGTTCGCAGGCCTCTAAAAAAGAGGCGAACGCTCGTACCGTTCGCCTATCGGTTACGCAGATTTGTTTTCAGGCGAATGCTCGATCGGTTAACCAAAAATCGCACCGATGGCCGACGAAGTTAGTTGTTACAGGATGAGAAAAGTTTTCTATGTTTTTCCTCCCACTGATTTAAAAGAATCACTGCGGTGCACAAAACGAGAACAAAATGCTCGTGGTTATCACACAGCATGTTTCAATCATTACTGTACTTGTGGGGAATAAATCTATAGTATTAGCAGCACTGAAGATCTGCAGTACCAACTCGCGGCGCCCTCTGGCTCTCGAAACAATTAATTTGTTTCGATTCTGAGAAAGACGATTGTCTGTTACAGCTAAAGGGAGCTAACTGCTTTGTTAATACATAAATTTACCACACGTGAGGTTTTAACTCTTGCACTGCGCGAAGCTGCAAATAAGTCTTCAATTCAATAAAAAGGAGACATATTGAAAATCAAATGAGCTGTTGTTAATTATTTGCATTCCGCCCCTTTTTACCCTACCAATCCATGATAAAAAATTTTGAACACATTATGAAAACGTCTTTTATTCACCAACGTTGACTTCTTGTTTACGTGCTTATTCCATTTGAATAAACAGCCTGCATGGTTGTGAACATGTGTTTTTCCAAATGATTTCGAACATTGTGGCACAAATAAAGTTTTAGTTTGGAATTTTGGATTACATTCTCTGGGTTCCAAAATGTAGGGGAAGGTAGATACGATTTACAGTTATTTCTTTTCCAATGTTGATCAGAGACTGCCAATGCAACTCCCATGCCCTAAAGTTCAATGTTTTTGTAATACAGACGTCCATCGACGGTATTTGATGCCATCCCCACACAATTGCCCATTTCCCACTCCCAGTTCGAGACAAATGTGTTTGGGTTCCTGAAATAATAAGCCACGCAGCAAAATAAACAATTAAAATTGTTTAATTTTCATTAGACACAAAAATCATATAAAGCAAAGAACAACAAATGTTAATGTGTGCACACGTGAATGTGCAATGTGTATGGGGGGGGGGGGGAGGGGGGCGTGTGTATGTACCTGTTTTGTACTTCACCTGCCTTGGGTCCCTTGTGTCTAAATGCCAAACTAATTTGGGAGGAACTGTAGTTGGGTATGTCAGAAGCTTTGTCAGTTTTTAACTTTTAATACTTTTAATGCAATGGTTAACCAATAGGTTTATGAAAAAAATCTAGGTAACCGATCAACAGGTTAACCATTGTCAAATGAGGCAACCTGCTGTTAGGTTTATCAAAATCTTGTTATTTCGAGGTCTGGTTCGCCTAGGTATAATAATAGTAGGAGTATGCCATTATTCAACAACTGCTGCAGAGTGCTAAGGTGTATTTTGCAGGTCCAAAGAAAGGAGATGTTAAAACATCAGATTGTTCTAAGCTCGTTGCATGTTAATTTATTATAATGCATTAAATTGATTTTAGTTTATCCCATGCTTCCCTACCAAACAAATGGGTCCCCGAGTATGTGCAAACCATGACAGTCTTAGTTGTCAGTAGATAAAATCATCACCCCATGTCTGTTCATGTAGTACAGGCTTTTACCTGTACTCAACCAGATGTATCCATTTGGCCTTTGGACTCATGGGATACAGCTGGCTGAGGGTAGGTAAAAACCTGTACTGCGTGAACAAGACACGGGTAACAAATAATATCCCTCAAAACTGATTTTCATCACCTACTTTAACAGTCAAAAGAAAATGATGATAATTTATTATTAGCTCATCTTGACAAAGTCAAGCTGAGCTAATCTCATCGCTTCCCGTCCGTCGTCCGTCAACACCATGTTTTGGTCTTCTCCTCCAAAGCCACTGGGCCAATTCAAGTGAAAGTGAAAGTTTGTGGGAGTGATGGTCCCAAAGGGGCATTTCATTTTTGTTCAACTCAGCATGCCCAGCCCCATAGGGAGGGAGTGGGGGAAAATGCTCCAAAATATTTTTAAAATCTTCTTCTCAAGAACCAGTGTGTACAATGACTTGATATTTGCTATGGAGCTTCCATATGAGGTGTAGAGTCAAGTTTGTTCAAACGAAGTTCGTGAAGTAATATTTGGCTTTGTAATAGGAGGGGTAAGATTTTTGGCCCCGCCCAAAATTTCTATTTTCTGAACCGATTGTCCGGTATGAACCAAATTTGGTTTGTGGTAGTATTGGGTCATAAGTACTTGACCCATGCAAAAAAAAAAAAATCCCGCATCCCCATGGGAACCCTGGGAGCTAAAAATAGAAATATTTTCAAACGCCCATATTTCCCAAACCCCACGGAACAGAGAGCTTTTATTTGGTATGAAGTATCCTTATGACCAGTAGAATTGAATGGTAAAAAAAAATTGCCATCGGTTATGTTAGGGTGTTCTGTAATGGGCATCGAAAAAATGCTGAGTCAGCATATTTGCAAAAATTAAAAAAAATCTTTTCTCCAGAACCAATCATCAGAATCTTTTGATATTTGGTATACAGCATTCATAGGGGGGTCAGATAAAAGTTTGTTGAAATAAAGCTCATTGGTTCATATTTGGGCTCTCTACAGGAGCCCGAAGTTTTAACATAGGGTAATATGGGGAATATTCTTTAAAAATCTTCTTCTTCAGAACCACCAGTCAGAATCTTTTAATATTTGGTATACATCATTGTTATGAGGGTCAGATTCTAGATTGTTCAAATCAAGTCCCTAGGTTAATATTTGGGCTTCCTACGGAAGCCCAAATTTTATCTTTGTTCAATATGGAGGGTAATTTAAAAAAAATCTTCTTCTTCAGATCCATCAGTCAGAATGCTTTGATATTTGGTATGCAACATCTCTATGGGGGTCAGATTCAAGTTTGTTCAAATCAGATCCCTAGGTATATATTTGGGCTCACTATGGTAGCCCAAATTTTTACTTAGTGCAATATGAGAAAATTTCTTTAAAAATCTTCTTCAAATCCACCAGTCGGAATGCTTTTATATTTGGTACACAACATCACTAGGGGGGTCAGATTCCAGGTTGTTCAATTCGGGTGCCTAGGTTAATATTTGGGCTCCATATGGGAACATGAAATTTAACTTAGTACAATATGAGGGAATTTCTTCAAAAATCTTCTTCAGATTCACTTGTCAGAATGTTTTCACATTTGGTATACAACATCTCTAGGGGAGTCAGATTCAAGTTTGTTCAAATCGGATCCATAGGTCAATATTTGGGCTCGCTATGGTAGCCCAAATTTGAACTTAGTGCAGTTCGAAGAAATTTCTTTACAATTTCTCTTCTTCAGATCCAACAGTCAGAATGCTTTCATATTCGGTACACAACATCTCTAGGGAAGTCAGATTTAACTGTGTTCAAATGAAGAGCCTGGGTTAATATTTGGGCTCTCTATGGGAGCCGGAATTGGCCATTTTGCTGAAGAATTCAAAATTTTGTATTCAGTACCCTCTAGAGGTACTAAGATTAATCCACATAGGTTATATCAAGGGGCTTCATAGGGGAGCTCTACATTTTACTTATGATCAACTGAAGAAAAGGCATGATGCCCGGATTATTTTTGTCACTCCTGAGGGACTCAAGGATTGACAGTGTAGCCTATGGAGATGGCTTGCTTAATGTAGACTCATTCTTGGACTCTGTTTAAATTGTGTTCTGTACAAGATGAGCGCTTCAGGCCCCGTGGGGCCTCTTGTTATTATTATTATTATAATTTATTATTACATGTATATATTCTGATTGATATAGGGTAATTTATTATTATTATTATTATTATTATTATTATTATTATTATTACATGTATATATTCTGATTGATATAGGGTTAGGAACTGCTGAGGTGCCCCAGAAAACAGAGAGCATGTTTCCTACAAAAGTAGTTGCTGTCCAAGAAATGGGATATACCATAGAAGTCATCAATGAAGCAATGAACCAGTGGGGAAAATGTATGTATGAATAATAGTTCTACTCATCTGATTTCTTGTCTAATATTTTTTTTCATTTGAAGTATACATGTTTATTTTTGTTCAGAAGATCTGAATATTTTGTTTGATAAAAAGGTATATTTATTGCAAGATGTCATATTTTAGATGTGTTGAAAGCAGAAAAAGGTATTGATATAAAGTAAATGTATTCTTTCAACAGTTTTGGCAGTATCTATTTTAACCCTTTACCCAACATGAAAAGCAGACGACACTTGCAAACAAAATTCTTAAATAACTAATTTTTTTCATCTTTTGTCTCAAAAACATAGGTTATGACCCCCCCTTTGGAACGAGCTCGTTCCAAAGAGGGGTCATAACCTATGTTTTTGAGACAAAAAATGAAAAAAATAATGAAAATTAATTTGCGATTTTTGTGAATAGCGCTGGCCGGTTTTGGCCGTTACGTTGGGTAAAGGGTTAACCTTCAGTAAACTATTAAATTATATTTCTAAAATTTCATCAATGATCATGTGACATTCGTACATCATGCATTGATATTACTTATTATACCCCCCGCAAACAAAGTTTGGGGGGTATATAGGAATCACCCTGTCCGTCCATCTGTCCGTCTGTCCATCCATCATAAGTGCAACTCCTCCTAAACCGTTTGAATTTTCATGAAACTTTACACAATGGAAGAACTCCATATGGGGGATGTGCATGAAGCAATATAATTCCGTTCTGACATTTCCAAGGGGAGATAATCTGTCCGTCTGACCATCCTTGTAAGCGCAACTCCTCCTAAACCGTTTGAACAATTTTCATGAAACTTTACACAATGGAAGAACTCCATATGAAGATGTGCATGAAGCAATATAATTCCGTTCTGACATTTCCAAGGGGAGATAATCTAACTTATACTGTGTGTCCATCCTTGTAAGCGCAACTCCTCCTAAACCATTTGAAGAATTTTCATGAAACTTTACACAATGGAAGAACTCCATATGAAGATGTGCATGAAGCAATATAATTCCGTTCTGACATTTCCAAGGGGAGATAATCTAACTTATACATTTCAGGCGCGGGAGGGGTATCACTTTGTGAGTTTGCTCACAGGACCTCTAGTTATTATTCAGTCTTCCAGAGTATCTTTTTACATTCTAAAAATTCCCAGAAACGAGTGTGAGTTGTATTTTAGCACTACACTGACAGTTTGTAGGAATTATTTTGTATCAGAACTTATGTTCCTTTTTTTATTATCAAAGTCAAGATAAGCTATTGCCATCACGCATGTGGAAGTCTGTTCACATTTTCCTTTAGCACAGGCTGCACCCCAATAGTTCTTATCCGATTGTTATTAAATTTGCAGGTTTAGGGTCATGTCTAGATGAGAAGGTCCCCTTTTGGTCATGATGGCTGCCCAAGCCGAAAACCTTTAGCACTGTCTACAGGTTGTATTTATGAAGGGATTTCAATGTAACTTGGTTGGATGCCTCTGTATAATATCTAGATGAGAACGTCCCCTTTTGGTCATGATCTGTCAACCATGACAGCTGCCCAAGCCGGAAACCCAAAAACTTTTAGTACAGTCTGCAGGTCATATTTAATATGGAGGGATATCATTGTAACTTGGTAGGATGACTCCAAATAATATCTAGAAGAAAACGTCTCCTTTTGGTCGCGATCATTCATCCATGATGGCTGCAGAAGTCCAAAACCCAAAACCTTTAGCATAGTCTATAGGTTGTATTGATGGAGGGATTTCGTTGTAACTTGGTAGGTTGACTTCATATAATGTCTGGATGATAACGTACCGTTTTGTTCTGTTTTGGTCTTGATCGGTCAACTGTGACGGCTACAGGGGCCCGAAGCCCGAAAACTTTTAGCACAGTCTACAGGTCATATTTATGATGGGATTTCATTGGAACTTGGTAAGTTGACTCCATATAATGTCTAGATGATAATTACCATTTTGGACCTGATTGGTCAACTGTGGCGGCTACAGGGGTCCAAAGCCCGGAAACCTTTAGCACAGTCTACAGGTTATATTTATGATGGGATTTCATTGTAACTTGGGTGGATCACTTCAGATAATGCGCAGATGAGAACGTCCCCTTTTGGTTGTGATCATGCAACCATGATGGCTGCCCGAGCCCAAAAAACTTGAGCACAGACTACAGGTCGTATTTATGAAGGGATTTCATTGTAATTTGGTAGGATGGCTCTGTATAATGTCGAGATGAGGACGTCCCCTTTTTGTTGCAATTGGTCAAACGTGATGGCTACACAGGCCCGAAGCCCAAAAACCTTGAGCACAGTCTACAGGCTGTATTTATGAAGGGATTTCATTGTAACTTGATAGGATGACTCGTTTTTGGAATAATTTCACTGTATCTTGGTAACTTTCGTTGACATACATTGACTGTTAGGGCCACATACATTAACTGTGAGGGCCACATTAACCCACCCCTCAATTCTGTAGTACAGTCTACACCTCATTTTTATTGAAAAATTAGCATACAGGGAACAGAAATTAACATATTCCCAATTAGGCCTAAAAAAAATAAAAATATGTTTCTCAGGCCCTCCCGCATGGTCCTTTTGGCTGCCGCATGCTCTCTTTTTATAACCAATCCAAACTTAAAAAAATCAAAATCAAATGGTTTATGTCTGATATTTTACCCAAGTTAATAAAATTGTCCCTTGAGTGCAAGAAGGCTTTGCAATGCTTCAACATTGAACATTATCCTTTTCATCAAACACAACACACAGACAAGTTAAGCTACAGTGTCATTGATACACCTTCATTTAGGAATACACCATGACCAAATTATGGTTAGTCAAGGCTGTGTCTTTTGGATAAGCCAACTCGATATGCTCTCTGGAATTAAATAATTCTGTTTTATGAATGCAATAAATGAAACATTTTGCATGTAATGAGTTTGTTTTATCACCTTGTCGATTTCGCACAGTCATGATTCAATTCTTAAGTAATGGTGTCAGTCAGGCTGTCTTCAAAACAGCATCTAAGTACAAAAAGTATGGGTTGAAAAATGACTTTTGATTGATTCTAAGAGCTTATTACTTGTTTGATTTTATATAAGCCTTAATATCAGCCCTAAGTGACAATGTTATCAGTCTGAGACCAAGGTGAAAGGGTGAAGAGTATGCAATTTGACAATTTCATTACAAATGGGAAGACGCTTTGTTAGTGGCAGTGCCAACCAAAAGAAGAATCATACATGATTATTGCACGGGTAACTTGAATCAACTGAGCTCAAACCTGGATCAGCCAAGTTCAGGAATAGATGAGCCACAGAAGGCAGATATCATGAGACCCCAGACAGAATCTTGGTATTTAATTTATAATATGCAGAATCAATTCAAAAATCTTATCTCTCAGTGGCAGTTAATCCTGATTATGGGAGCATGGTGGCACCATGTTCTAAGGTGTACTGCACATCAATGGAGCACTTCATTTCAGCATTGCTAACTCGGCTCATGCAGAATTATTACGTTTGGAAGTCTTGTCAGTTGCTGGCCACTGCTTGTTGGTTCTCTTTGGGTTTCTGTCACCTGTAAAACTGACATAAGATGACCCTGGCTATCTGTCAAAAGTGTTGTTAACCCTGAATAAATAAATTTAAAGAGAAAATGACTGTCAGCATAAGCCTTTCAAATTAGTCTGATTTTGGAACTAAAGTTGAAATGGTCATTTGATCAATCGATTAACCAATGACCAATGTCTTGATCAATCAAAAAAGTAATTGATCGATTAACCGTTACTTTTGAATTACCGTATTTTCTGGGTTAACAAAGGAACAAACTTTCTCCAAAACAGCCAAACATTGTCACACTGACTCACATCAATTATATGAGACAGAGTAAAGCATACAAGTTATGACATACGTGTTCATTTGCATGATCATTATAATGTATCAGTAGCAGAAACTGGTCATCGTTGAGTTAACCTTCACCCAAATGCGGGTAGCAGACGACACTTGCAAATTCAGTTCTTGATTTTTTTAAGATTTTCAATTTTTGTCTCAAAAACATAGCTTATGATCCCTCATTGGAATGAGCACAACAAACACGTACCAATGAGGGGTCATAAGCTATGTCTTTGAGACAAAAATTGAAAACATAATAAAATCTGAATTGAGATTTTTGTATGTAGAGCTGGCCAATTCTGTCCTTTACATTGGATAAAGGGTTAATGCTATAAATCATCAACAGTACAGCAGTCATTCAGCTACCTATAAGGGCAAGTGATTAATTGGTTAACCAAAGTTTATCCATGTGATTAATCGATCAAGAAAACCCTTGAACCATTTCAGCTCTATTAGGAACATTCACTCTTGTCACAAAACTGAACAGAAGATACCAAAACACCAAGCAAAATTGATGACATTATCTGTAATGGCCAGTTGTTTGGGGAGGTACATGTACACGTAATTTGGGGACATCAGTTGCTGATGTTAATTTGGGGAAATTTGAAGGTCTTGATCTGTGAATGTGTTTGAAATCTGGATCAAATCAGTTTGATTTTGGGTTTTTTTAAAGTTAAACTGAGAGCTGTACATGTAGCAAGTTTCAATCCACAGAAATTGGGAGGGGACCTTTTCTGAGATTGAGTCATTATGGGTCATGTCTTACTCACAAAAAGTAACAAAACATTTCATGTTTTTCTTTCTGTCTTCATATTTTTATTCCAGCTCAACTTGACATTGACACATCAAGTTCGAGCAATTGGGATGGGTTATGATCTGTTTTCTGTAAATATGTTCACCCATACCTCCGTCAGTCTGTCTGTCTATCCATAGGTCTCCTTGTTGGTCTACAATTCCTTTAGCGTACCATACAGGCCGCATCGTTTAGCATGATGGTTAATTTAATTTAAATCTATGTGAATGGATGACCGGTTAGTCAAAAGTTGCATCTTGAATGGTAAAGTCTGAGTCACATAACTGTTACAGTGCTAAATGTTTTCTCTGCCTCAAGATTTGTTCAGACACTTTTGTCTTGTTGCATTTCATGGGAGAGAGAGATTTTTAGACTTTTACCGTAAGAGGCAAAATATATTTCAATTCCATGCAATATATGAATATTTGTTAATGATAAAAAAGCAGTTTCCCGAGAATTTTTACATAGCCAAGCATTCAGTTAGCCATCTGCAGCCCACAAGAATGGGCAGTCGGTTAGAGCCATTTTTCAAATTTTGGATTTGGCATATAAATTGTCAATAATTCCATTAGCACATTCTATAGGCGCGATCTCTCACCAAATCCTTTTCAAATTTTATATGTTGCATTGGTTTTATATTTAGATGGGATCTATCAATTTTTTCTGAATTTCATTAGAAAACATGGCCACCACTGGCCATCTTGGATTTGACATACAAATTGTCAACAATTCTGTTAACATATTTTACAAGCCACATCCTTTACCCGATCTTTTTCTGATTTTATAAGCAACTTTGGTGTGATGTCTTTTCTGTAGAAACTTGAACAAATGACTCAGCTTTACTGGAACGTGCTTTTTCGTTCAGTCCCTTCTTGGTCAAGTTGAGCTATAGTTTTACTGACACTTTCATTAAATTTGGATTGGAAATTTTCTTTTGTGTTTTGGTATCCGTTTTACTCTTGATCAAAAATGTAATAATGTTGTGGTTGCTATCCAATTCCTGTTTACCCTCCTCATTAACTGGTAGACTGCTGAATTGTTTTTAGTCATCAAAATTTGTTCACAGGTCTTTGCCATGTTATAATTTATGGGAGAGTGCCAGAAGGCACTCTCCCATAAATTGAAACAAGGAAAATCTATATTGACTAAACAATTTAGAATCAAAGGTAATATGAAGCCTTCAAGGTGCATTAGCTGCACTTTAGAGTAAAGCCCAAATATGGGCTTCCAGCACTCTACCAGTTAATAGCGATGTCTGTTACCCCTTGGCCTCCCAGATAACACCTCTATATGCACTGATATGCTATGATTCTTTCAATGAAAAGGTCACTAACTTACAACTGTCCCAATCCATTCCCTCTACCATCTCCCATCAGCATCACCTACCACCCACCACCCCACGAAGAGGGGGTTAATGTTCATACTTTTGGTACATTCAGGGATGAAAGTTTTCGGTTGGGAATTTGACTGAATTTAGGAATTTTTGTTACAAGTTTTGTCTGTAAAGTGTTCTGGGATAGTGATTTTCAATGAACACTGGCCTCAATTTTTGTCTTAACACACTGAATATTAAGCTTTTAGTTTGTGGTACCGGCACTTCAGAATAAAGCCCAAATATGAGCTTCCAGCACTCGACCAGTTAAAAGCAATTTTAATTTCATATTGACAGGTTACAATGACTTCAAAGATGCAGAAGAATTGATACGATTCATGTTCGACTCTGATGTTAAATCGACTTTCGTTCCAAGTGGTACCAGTGAACGACAAGTGGATGAGATGCTCTGTGAATCAGACACAACTGGAAAGGAAGAAAGGCATGATGAACCATCACCACAGTTTAATGAGACAGAAAGTTAGTTATTTCTTCTTTTACCCTTTACATAACAACCTGAAGATGATGACATGTGCAACAAAATTCTTAAATAATTGAAAAATGTTTTTTTCATTTTTGTGGCCACAAAAACATCAATTATGGCCCCTCAAGTCTTGATTCTGTGAAGTGATTCAGCTCTTCATCTAGTATAAACAGGCCTGGCATTCTGAAAAATGCAGGAGGGCAAAAAATCGCTCTCCTCAATCAGCTTAGGAGAGCAATTACCTTTACACAGCATTTTAAGTATCCAGTTCAACGAACTCATTGAAACTGAAACCAACAGACTACATCAGTGATTTTATTAACTTTACTAAGGTAAAACGAAATCTCTTAGACATCTAGATGTCTCACTCAACAACCGAACACACACTTGACAAGACCTGTGTGTGTACCCAGACCTGTTGTCCAAGAAAGTCATACGCCTACCACTACCACCTTCAACCCCCAAGGGGGTTGAAGGTGGTGGTGGTAGGCGTATGACTTTCTTGGACAACAGGTCTGCTTGAATCTACAGTCACATCCTGGTGCAAGTGCTTCAAGTGACAGGATAGTAGTAATGATAGTATATTATAGTGTCAATATTCCTTGAATAATTACCCCTCAAACTGTGATGTCAGTTGTTGAACTTGAAACTGACAGAAAAAAAAAATATTGCTGTGACCCATTTTGCTTCAAATGATTGCAACTGTGTTTGGGTATGGTTGCAGCCATTACCTTTTACCACAAGACACTTTCAAAATGAAATTACGTGATGTTATGTGACTTCGAAGTTAAATTACATTTTTGCTTTGCAACAAAAATTTAATGTGAGCATAATACATGTAATCTCAATCATCCCAGACCAAAATGTTTAGGAGGGCAATTTTTCGCTCTCCTTAGTTCTTTCAGGAGGGCAGTAAGGAGAGCTAAAAAATCGCTCTCCTGAAATTGCCAAGCCTGTATAAATAACCCCATGAAGTGGAAGATACTAATTTTTTTCTTGAAAAAAATTATTCAGGAACTGAACAGCTGTCTCTAATGAAGGAGCACAGGCTATGAGCTGGCACTGATGGGGGTGAAACTTTAAAAGACTGAAAATTGGTTATAAAGAGAATTTTGAGGGTAAACATTTTTTGCATAATTTTGAGCCAATACATGTCAAGTGGATTCTCGTGGAATGGTCCTCGCGCGAATCCTTGGAATCATACAGCAAAGCTTCTTGATAGCGACAGAATGTCTCTATATAAAATCTAATTTCAGAAATGATTGTAAAAAAATTGAGACAGTTTGTAAATTGCTTTTCAGAATCATCCTCCTCTATTCTTTAATAAACTGGGTGTATTTTTCTTTATTATTGGAAACTAAAATTTCTCTCACAATATTAAGGTCTTTATTATCGATCTGAAACTGTGAATACCAGTATGTGGCTTCACTTTCTATCATGTGCAGGCTCCTGTCAATAATTATGTAAAACATGCTCACAATGAAAGTTGTCTCACTGGTTAAATAGAGTTGTATTATTTTTTTAATTCTTTCACTGGCAACTGTTCAATTAAGCTTGTGAGTGGTTCTTCAAAAAAAAGATACAGGAAATCACCATTTGTTTCACAGAAAGAAACCAGACATCTCCAACTGACTATGTAAATAATTTTGTACACTTGACCATGGGGTGAATTTCTTACCTCCCTTGATGCACAATACACTGGTTTGACATCCTCCTGTTTGCAGTTCAGACCAAATCAAATACCTTCTGCTTCAGTGAGTCCTCTCCATTGGGCAGTAATGGTATGCAGGATTGGATAAACTTGAGCTTTTAAATGTATTGCAATCATGATATAGCCATTTTATAATGCAGAAAACTTCTGTTCCAGAATAGAACTACCAATTAAAATTTTATTTTTATGCATTCTTGTACTTGGGAGATTTGGGAGAGTATATGAATTGATTCACAGATTAACATCAAAATTTTTACCTTGATTTTTTGTTTTAATGTTTGCCTCTACTCTAGTTTTGGAAAGGAATAAAATATAGTTGTGGTAGACATTGACTGACATATTGTTTCTCTGACAGCTGTATCTGCTCTAAGAATAATTTTAATTGTATATTATGATGGGGGAAGGCGTTTCTATACTCAATGCCTATTTCACCAAACCTAGCTTTTAATACCCTACTTTTTAAAAAGTGGAGTATACTATATTGCATCTGTCTGTACATCTGTAACTCTGCGGATTGTGGTCTGATCTTGATAAAATTTTACATGGATCACATGCTCTTTTACACACATATTAAATTATGCTGTCCGCACTTTCGAATTATGCCCCTTTTTCCATTGAGAATAATACAATTTTTGTCCATTCGCGTCTGTAACTCAGCTGACAGTGGTCAGATCTTAATGAAATCTTACATGGATGTGCCGAATGACTTGCTCATTGAGACGCATATCAAGTTATTCTGTCCTCACCCTCCACTCAGGAGACATGCTCCATTTTCCATCAAGAAAAATGCAAATTTTGCGTCTTTATCTCAGCTGATAGTGTTTAGATCTTCATGAAATCTTACATGAATTTATAATAGAATAAATGCTAAGTTTATCTCTGAAAAACAGATAAGTGACGAATTCCCTGGTAATTGAATACTCCTATTAATTGAATAATTTTCACTGGCAACTGGCTCTTCAGTTTACAGGGTTCAGGTATAGCCCATCACTTGTATCTGGGCTGCACACTTTAAAGGATTCCACCCCAGGCATGGGTGACTAGGTCCTAGTTTACCAGTAGAACAGAACTTGTTTAACACAGCAAACAAACACTACTCAACTTTCCAGGGTTCCCACAGGGAAGGCTTTATTCTAAGTCAAGGACAGATTCACAATGAGGCTTTTTAGCTCATCTTGACAAAGTCAAGCTGAGCTAATCTCATCGCTCTCCGTCCGTCGACTGTCAACACCATGTTTTGCTCTTCTCCTCCAAAGCCACTGGGCCAATTCAAGTGAAAGTTTGTGTGAGTGATGGTCCCAAAGGGGCATTTCATTTTTGTTCAACTCAGTATGCCCAGCCCCATAGGGAGGGAGTGGGGGAAAATGCTCCAAAATATTTTTAAAATCTTCTTCTCAAGAACCAGTGTGTACAATGACTTGATATTTGCTATGGAGCTTCCATATGAGGTGTAGAATTAAATTTGTTCAAACGAAGTTCGTGAAGTAATATTTGGCTTTGTAATAGGAGGGGTAAGATTTTTGGCCCCGCCCAAAATTTCTATTTTCTGAACCAATGATCCGGTATGAACCAAATTTGTTTTGTGGTAGTATTGGGTCATAAGTACTTGACCCATGCAAAAAAAAAAGATTCCCGCATCCCCATGGGAACCCTGGGAGCTAAAAATAGAAATATTTTCAAATGCCCATATTTCCCAAACCCCACGGAACAGAGAGCTTTTATTTGGTATGAAGTATCCTTATGACCAGTAGAATTGAATGGTAAAAAAAAAATTGCCATCGGTTATGTTAGGGTGTTCTGTAATGGGCATCAAAAAAATGCTGAATCAGCATATTTGCAAAAATTTTAAAAAAATCTTTTCTCCAGAACCAATCATCAGAATTCTTTTGATATTTGGTATACAGCATTCATAGGGGGGTCAGATAAAAGTTTGTTGAAATAAAGCTCATTGGTTCATATTTGGGCTCTCTACATGAGCCCAAAGTTTTAACATAGGGTAATATGGGGAATATTCTTTAAAAATCTTCTTCTTCAGAACCACCAGTCAGAATCTTTTAATATTTGGTATACATCATTGTTATGAGGGTCAGATTCTAGATTGTTCAAATCAAGTCCCTAGGTTAATATTTGGGCTTCCTACGGAAGCCCAAATTTTATCTTTGTTCAATATGGAGGGTAATTTAAAAAAAATCTTCTTCTTCAGATCCATCAGTCAGAATGCTTTTATATTTGGTATGCAACATCTCTATGGGGGTCAGATTCAAGTTTGTTCAAATCAGATCCCTAGGTGTATATTTGGGCTCACTATAGTAGCCCAAATTTTTACTTAGTGCAATATGAGGAAATTTCTTTAAAAATCTTCTTCTTCAGATCCACCAGTCAGAATGCTTTTATATTTGGTATACAACATCTCTGGGGGCGGGGGTGGGGGGGGGGGGGGTGGGGGGGGGGGGGGGGGGTCAGATTCCAGGTTGTTCAATACGAGTGCCTAGGTTAATATTTGGGCTCCATATGGGAACATGAAATTTAACTTAGTACAATATGAGGGAATTTCTTCAAAAATCTTCTTCTTCAGATTCACTTGTCAGAATGCTTTCACATTTGGTATACAACATCTCTAGGGGGATCAGATTCAAGTTTGTTCAAATCGGATCCAAAGGTTAATATTTGGGCTCTCTATGGTAGCCCAAATTCGAACTTAGTGCAATTCGAAGAAATTTCTTTACAATTTCTCTTCTTCAGATCCAACAGTCAGAATGCTTTCATATTCAGTACACAACATCTCTAGGGAAGTCAGATTTAACTGTGTTCAAATCAAGAGCCTGGGTTAATATTTGGGCTCTCTATGGGAGCCGGAATTGGCCATTTTGCTGAAGAATTCAAAATTTTGTATTCAGTACCCTCTAGAGGTACTAAGATTAATCCACATAGGTTGTATCAAGGGGCTTCATAGGGGAGCTCTACATTTTACTTATGATCAACTGAAGAAAAGGCATGATGCCCAGATTATTTTTGTCACTCCTGAGGGACTCAAGGATTGACAGTGTAGCCTATGGAGACGGCTTGCTCAATGTAGACTCATTCTTGGACTCTGTTTAAATTGTGTTCTGTACAAGATGAGCGCTTCAGGCCCAAGACCATTAGCAGATTTATTTGGTGTGTTAACAGCAAGGTTAAGATATTGAATTCCATAACAGTGAAGAGGTATCACAAGGAATATTTGAAAAGCCCCAGGATTCATTCAACATTCAATATTTTGTGTGGCTATCCAAAGAAATTTACTCTTTGGTTCTGTGGTGGCCAAGTGGATAAGTGCACTGGCCTCTCATGCCAGAGGTTCCGGGATCAATCCTCGGTCTGGGAAATTTCTTGAGGTGTCCGAACACTCTTTGTCAGCATCAATTGTGGGGGGGGGGGGGGGGGGGGGGGGGGGGGGTTGATGCTGTCACACAGTACTGTCCTATCGGGTGGGGATGTAAAACGTCTGTCCAAGGCTGAGAAAGACGCACTCTGTGCAGGCTAAAGATTTGTAGTATTCAAGACAAGCAAGCGCACGAAGTTGCCACTATGAAAGTCGTCCCACACACCTATGCCACTGGGCCAAGGAGAGGGATTAATATAAGTTGCATAACTTGTTTGCCAATCCTGCTAAAACAAATAAAATTAAAATGTTTTGGTTCTATTTATGATTATATGAAACAAGAAGAAACTTTAAGTCTTGTCTATTTTTTACTTGCAGAATTACAAAGCATTCTAACAGAAAACAAGCAGATGAAAGACCAGCTGTTGTGTAAAATTTGCATGCAGAGAGATATGAGTATTGTATTTTTACCATGTGGGCACTTGGTATCTTGTGGTATCTGTTCATCTTCATTACGGAGCTGCCCTCTCTGTCGTTCACCAATCAAGGGCACAGTTAAAACCTACTTGGGGTGAACAGGCATAGTGTTTTTACAGTTGTAGTTGCCTTTTGGAATGGATGGATTCAAAACCATTGTCACAATGTTTTAAAAACAGAGATTTGGCTTGCTACTGGAGGGAGAGGGGTGGGGGGGGGGTTATTAAATGCAATCAAAGTTCATCTTTCTTCGACAACAAGGTACAAATTCTTTTTTATTAGCACAATTTTTCGTCAAGTATGAGCTATTAGAATGGGTTGCGTTCCATCATCTGCCCATACATCCATCTGTATGTCCCTCTGTCCATCCACAATTCCTTTAAGCTTTAGCACACCCTACAGACAGCATCTCTCACCCGATCAGATTCAGATTTCAATATCTAGATAGGAGCTGTCAGATTTTTCCGAATTTTGTTGAAAACCATGGCCACCACTGGCCATCTTGGATTTGGCCTACTTTTTCTAACTAAACCTTGTCCTTCACAATCCATCCTAATGCAACTACAGTGCAACTATAAAGTATTTGGTTTGCCATAATTACTGAAACCTGATGACATATTAACCTTATATGTATGGAGGATCGCTAATGAAATTTCTGTGCGGACTTCACTAAAATCCATCAGAGCTGAGATTTACCTCAGCTCAGTTTGATTTTAGAGAATGAGGTTCAGATATTTCATGTCAGATTGTAGCGTAAAATGTCGCTTAATATGTAATTTAACCTTTTAGCAAACTTAACTGCTAAAGCTGGCCAGCAATGTTCACAAAAATCACCAGCCAAATTTTTTTTTTTTTTTTTCAATTTTTGCCTCAAAGGTTTAGCTTATGAACCCTCACTCAAACATGCTTGGCAGACTTGTTCCAATATTTAGTTATTCAGGAAATGTTTTCTGCGAATTTTGTCTGTGATTTATATAAGATTGTCAGTTAATGAAAAATAAGAAATGATTAATTCAATTCTTCCATAACCTATTCACTCACAATGTTACAGTACTGACATTGATTTCTGTGATTCCTGTATTAGGTGTATTGTGAATGATAATTTTTTTTTACTGGGGAGCACAGTGGCTCAGCAATTATGCCATTGGACTTCATACTGAAAGGTCCATGGTCCGATCCCTGCCAGGGGTAGCTGCGTTGTGTCCATGGGCAAAGCACTTAATCTTGATTGCCCATGTGGGGGCATGGTGGCACTGTGTACTAAGGCATACAGCATGTCGATGGTGCACCTGTCTTCAGCCAATGCAAACCCTGCTTGCGAGGTGTTAGTATCTTTGGGTGTCTTGTCAGTTACCTGCCAGTGCTCAGTGGTTCTCACCAGGTACTCCAGCATCCTCTACCCATAAAACTGTCCAACATGAGGTGTCAAAAGTGTCATTAACCCTTTACCCAATGAATTGCCCGCATCCGCCCACGCAATATGCAAATTTAGCAGTTGAAAAAATATTATTTTTAAAAAAATGTCAACAAAACCATATCATGTGACCCCTCGTTGGAACGAGCTCATTGAGCTCGTTCCGATGAGGGGTCACATGATATGGTTTTGTTGAAATTTTTTTAAAATTTGAAAAAATGAAATTTAAAATAATAAATTTTGATATCGTCTGCGTTGGGTAAAGGGTTAAACCACAGTAACTAAATAAATTTTCCTTAATGAGCTTTTTTGATGTGATTATGTGATAAATTCACTCTGAACATTATACCAGTTGTCATGGTTATTAATGGTCTTCATATGTTATTGTCTGCATCTTCATGACATTGTAAGACATCATTAATCTCAATATGAAGCCTTTGAACGTAGCTCAAAAAACAAAAAAGTTAGAATGTAATTTTCTGTGAATATCGCTGACCAGTAATGGTCATCACGTAAGGAAAGAAACTTACAGTCATTAAGTCACAACTGTAGAATTATCAAGCATGTCATCAAAGTGAAACAACTTGGACTTCATATTAGTCCACCACTGGTGCCATTTAAAAATGATAATGGACAAACTCATTATCTTTTGTGTTTTTTATCTGAAAATCTATGTCCTCGTATAAATGTAAAAGAGTGGCAGTGAGACCTGAAAAGTCAGGCAGTGTGATTGTGTGGGTGTATTTTGACTCATGTGGTGAAAATGTTACTAGGACTTTATTTATTCATGAGTATATTACATCAGGATCCCTGTGTACACTTCTACTCTGGGATAATAATAAATCAAAGTAAATTTCAACCTAAACTGAATTAACCCTCAGCTAACTGATGTTGAAATATAAAAACTACAACCTGTAAATGTTAATGTAACTACAAATATACCCATTCAGTCTTGTATAAAAATTATAACCTGTAAATATTAATGTAACTACAAATACAGTAGAATCCTCTTAATTGAATATCCATTTTGCCAGTGAAAATTATTCAATTAACAGGAGGATACAATTAACAGGGATTTGGTCAGTTTCCTGTATTCTGGAGGTAAACTGAGCATTTATTCTATTATATCTTGTTTGACAGAGCTCATAGAGCTCTGTCAAACAAGATATAATAGAATAAATGCCTGTATTGGATGTAGTGAGGCCAAAAAGGTTGATAAACAAGGGGAATTTGGTGTGTTTCACAGTCATTTTTCCGACATATTACAAAATTTTATATGCAATTAACAGGAGTTTACTCTACAGCCCATATGCAATTAAAAGATCAAATTTGTACTGAAGTTATAGTAAATGGTTTTGTGTTTGAAAATTATGTTCAATTAACAGGGATATACAATTAAGAGATATCCGATTAAGTGGACTCCACTGTATACCCTTTCAGTCTTGTTTGATGGAGCCCATAGAGTTCTATCAAAGACGTTTGAATTGATTGATTTTCTAGTTGCATTATAGGAAAATGTTTCTGCTTGGAAGCATGGTATTTTCACATCAGTGTACAGAGGGTTAATGATGAAAGCGTGTTAAGTATGTAAATAAATTATCTTTTGTGATGGAAATCATCTTTCTTTTTTTAGGTGGCAGCTTATAAATTTTAAAGTTACTAATTCTTGGTGTGAAATTTCTGTTTATTGACTATTAACTTATTTAGCATTTGCTTGTTGAAAACTTTTGTTAGATGTTTTTCCCATATGATGTTTGTTGAGATGATTATTTTTGAGGTTTGGTGTAGAAGAGAGTCCATTCATCCCAAGAATGCTAGCACATTCATTTTTAGCTTAACATGACAAAGTCAAGATAAGGTATTGTCATCACGTATGTGGAAGTCTGTGAGTCTGTTCACATTTTCCTTTAGCACAGGCTACACCCCATAGTTTTTTGTCCGATTGTCATGAAATTTCATATGCAGGTTTGAGTTCATGTCCAAATGAGAACGTCCCCTTTTGGTTGCGATCGATCAACCATAATGACTGCCTGAGCCCAAAACCCAAATATTATTAGCACAGTCTAAAGGGAGTATTTATGAATGGATTTCATTGTAACATGCTAGGATGCCTCTGTATAATATCTAGATGAGAACGTCCCCTTTTGGTCATGATCTGTCGACCATAACAGCTGGCAAGGCCTGAAACCCCCAAAAAACTTTAGCACAGTCTACAGGTCATATTTAATATGGAGGGATTTCATTGTAGCTTGGTAAGCTGACTCTGTATGATGTCAAGAGGAGAACTTCTCCATCTATCAACAACTGCCAGAGCCCAAAACCCGAAAACCTTTAGCACAGTCTACAGGTCAAATTTATGGAGGGATTTCATTGTAACTTGGTAGGTTGACTCCATATAATGTCTAAATGAGAACGTCCCTGTTTGGTCAGGATTGGTCAACAGTGCCGCCACAGGGGCCCAAAGCCCAAAACCTTTTTGCACAGTCTACAGGTCGTATTTATGAAGGGATTTCATTGTAACTTGGTAGGATGACTCCAAATAATGTCCAGATGAGAACATGCTCTTTTGGTTGCGATCATTCAGCCATGATGGCTGCTCGAGCCCGAAAACCTTTAGCACAATCTACAGGTCGCATTTATGGAGGGAGTTTATTGTAACTTGGTAGGTTGACTCCATATAATGTCTAGATGATAACATCCTCTTTTGGTCATGATTGGTCAACTGTGATGGCTACAGGGGCCCGAAACCTTTAGTACAGTCTACAGGTCATATTTATGAAGGGATTTCATTGTAACTTGGTAGGATGATTCCAGATAATGCCTAGATGAGAACGTGATGGCTGCCTGAGCCCAAAACCCAAACAGCTTTAGCACAGACTACAGGTCATATTTATGAAGGGATTTCATTGTAACGTAGTATGGTGACTCAGTATAATGTCCAGATCAGGTCGTCCACTTTTGGTTGTGATTGGTCAACCATGATGGCTACACAGGCCCAAAGCCCAAAAACCTTTATCACAGTCTACAGGCCGTATTTATGAAGGGATTCCATTGTAACTTGATAGGGTGACTTGTTTTGGAATAATTTCACTGTAACTTGGTAATTTTCGTTGACATATATTATCTGTGAGGGCCACATACATGAACTGTGAGGGTCACATTAACCCACCGCTCAATTCTTTAGTCCAGTCTACACCTCATATTATTTTTATTGAAAACATAGCATACAGGGAACAGAAATTAACATATTCCCAATTATCACAATTCTTGTCTTATTTCATAATCCTTTCATAAACACTGAAGATTATCCTTTTCATCAAACACAACACACAGACAAGTTAAGCTACAGTGTCATTGACACTTTAATTTTTATAAGCCAATGATATTATACCAGATAACAAAATTGGAAAAACATTACAAGAAACCTTTATGATAGCTGCCTAGCAGCATATCAGTTGCTGTGACAAGTATATCCCTAGCATCTCTCATTTTTGTATTATTAATTTTTGGTACTTTTCCAACTAAAGTGTTCGTTCTTGTATAGACTACTATAGAGTATATAGTTTTGTCTGGTAAGATACAGTGCCCAGGCCCTGAAGACTGGTCATCACTATAGGGTGATGTTCCAATAAGACTAAAATCCTCGCCCTCTGATTTGATGTAAGCTCACTTAGTTTTCTCTATGTTTATAGCTCCAGTATCATATATTATCATCTGACATCACCACGTGAAATATTTTGAAAAGATGATAACAATGAGAGGAGGTACAAAGTGCATACTGCCTATAACATTGTATTTTTTTAGGCCAGTGATCATTCTATGAATGTATACTCGCAACCCACTTATAAAAAGGTTGAGGTTACTCCATCTCAGTTCAAATCATGAATCTGTTCATGGAGAAAAGAGAACCACAGCAGTTAAAAACAAAAAAAAATTTGTATGGTCACTTTTTTACCATATATGTGTTGTGGTAATAAGTTTTAGTAGTCAAAGTTTTATCATTAATCTGTAAAAAGGGAAATAACCATAACTGCAACTATTTCAGATAGAGTTCCTTGGGAAACATCTTCACATTATTTCAGTTACATTATTGTAGTCCCAGCATCGCGTACATATAAAATATACCCATAGTAGCTTGGTGTACCAAATGTTCACCACAAGTGGTGAAGTGGTGTCAACATTTGGTACACCAAGCTACTTTGGGTAGATTTTATTTATACCATGATCGTCATATTAATAAGAGTTTAAATAATAAATAAATCAATATTCACACGTGTGAATGTTTTTGTTTACATGAGCACTGGTGGCGGTACTTTTGCTGGCAATTTTATCGCCATAACGAAATAAAAAACGAAACCACAAGTTATAGGGCCTTTTTCATTTTAATAACATACAATTTCATGTTGTGGATGCTTTGTTAACATGAGACCAGGTGGATTTATTAATTTTTGGTACCTTATGAGGTAAACTTATTTAAAAACGTAATAAATAATTGCGGGTTTCATTTCATTCTTCACGAGGCAACAAGTGATAAATTTAAACAAGTTTGCTTTCAAGGCGTGGTCACCAAAGGTCAACTTGAATGTAGTTCCACTGCAGGTGTAAATTTTTGCTATTGAAATCCCATTGCTGGCATGTTCACCACGGTTGTGTAAAGCTAAAATTTTTGTCATAGGTTTTTTATGTATAGTAGAATAGGTAATCATGGTATAAAGCATTGTAGTCTAGGTCCAAGGGGTAACTATACGAAATATACAGAAGAGAATATTTCTACCTAATAACTCAACCTCCTAAAGATTAAGATGTTATGTACTAATCCAGACTGGAATATGTACAAAACAGTTCAAATATGTGTGACTGATTCAGTGTGAAAGATTTTGTTACTGATTGTGCAGTGCTTTTATGTAGAATAGAAATAAGCATACTGTGATATTAAATCTGAATTATTATTCATTTTGTGGAGATGTCGGGGAGTTCAATTGTCCTTTGATTTCATTTATTTGATTACCAGCTTTATCAGGGATGAGAAAGTTCAGCTACTTTATTGTCAAAATGCCAAGATTTTATTTTCTTTAAATTTACATGAAAATGGTCTTAACTCCTTGCATACTCCTGGCAGGTATTCCGTCCCAGGATGCAATTCCTTTTGCCACTGAAATAAGGATAATTTGGGCACATTAATCAAATTTCCATTCAGTAAACTCAGTAAACTGAATGGATTTTTTACCAGTGATTTCTTGAATTAAATTTTGATGAATTTTTCATAAAATCTAGTCATGGCTGCTGTGAAGCAGCCATGACTAGATTTGAGGAAAAATATCTTGAAAATATACTCAGTGGGTTAAGAGTTAAAGACCATTTTCATGTAAATTTATAAAAATAAAATGTCAGTCAAGGTTTTCATGTACCTTAACAATGTGTCATCTTATGTTCTAATGAAACAATATTTGTTAGTGTTAAAATGTGTGGATTTCAGCTTATTCCACTATAGTTATTACCTTCTGCTTTCATCCCTGTTGATTGTCCATGTACACTACTTAGATTACTTGCAAAATTGACCCTCACTAGGTTTACTCACTTGAAAATGGGACATCAAACCCATCCATCAATACATTTGAAAATCAATAATGAGATACAGGTTTGTTTCTTTGAGGTTAATCAACACTTTCAACATCCATGGTCATATTGTGTCATACCCCACACTGTATTCCACTGTCAGGTTGACAGGAGTAATAACCCTTTACCTGACATGATATCAAAACGAATTGTTCGATAAGTTTTTCCTGACCTGCCATTTTGACATTTTACCTTATTTTCTCTACTACAGATAACTGTTCTAGTTGTCTTTCACAATCGCTTGTTCTGTCATACCACTGCTAATTTAAAAAAGAGAAAAACCTATGCTAATTATAAACGAAATGCGTATGAAATAAAAATCTGCTCATTGGAAGAAAAAGAAAACACTCTCCTAATTAAAAGAACCCCTGGAACCCTGCTAATTAAAGAAAAGAGATAATCTCATTTTGATAAACTCTAACTGCGCTGCCCTGAAAGTGCCCTTCATTACCCTTGCCCACCAGTAATGACTTTAGAAGTCATGCTTTAAAGTCAAAGTTTGGTGAAAATTCAACTTTAATACTTTCTGATGTGAAATGCTAAACAATTTAAAATTTGCTGCCTGGAGGCTGCAGATTATAATTTACCCACCACATTTCATTTTGGCTGAAAAAGAATATGCACTAAAATCATTTTAAGAATAAACAGAAATAAACAAGGAATGAAATTTCCAACAACATTATCAGTATCTATATTTTTGTTTAAAGATGAGTGGCTTTTTTTTTTTCTTTGTTTACCTTCTTTATAAATTATAACTCCCAAAATCCAACCCTACGTCCTCGTCGTGGGAGGTGGAAACAGGTAAAGCTGGCAAACAGGGCTCTGGTTAACCCCTTGTAAATCCCCCTGTTGTGACAAACCTGGATATCTATTTGAAGTACAAGAACAGAGACGACAATAATGAACAACCGTCAGTGGTCCAGGCCCTGTGATGGAACAACAAGGGCTGCAGCTGCATCTCCCCCCCCCCCCCCCCCCCCCCCCCATAATATACAAATTTAGCTGTTGAATTATTTTTCATTTTCAAAACATTTTAACAAAACCATATCATATGACCCATCATTGGAAAGAGCTTATTCCAATGAGGTCACACGATATGGTTTGGTTGAAATATTCAAAAAATATATATTTTTAAAAAGTTAGAAAAAATATTATTTGAAAATAATTAATTTTGATATCATTTGCATTGGGTAAAGGGTTAACCATTTCAACGCTGGTAGTATTTTCAATCTCAGTTCAGTGTAATAAATTAGAAAAGTCCATCTTCTTTATTTGGGGTAAAAAACAATTTTTTCAGCATGAAGCCACACATTTACAAGTTGGAAAAATTGATTGGTCAACCCACAAATTCACTGGGCTGATATTTCCCTGTATGGGATTAGGATGTACAGTGATCCTAGGCTTCAAAAGTGCCCATTTGGATTCAAATAGTTGAGTAAAGTAGGATATAGTTTAACACATTAAACACTGGTGGTATCTCCCATGTCTGTTCAATGGCAGCAATTGGAAAAGCCATATTCATTATTTGGGGACAGACTAAATAATATTTTCAACATGCAGCCATGGGGCTGCATGTTGAAAATATTGATTGATCTTCCCCACATATTCACTTAGCAGTGATACTACATAATGAAATAATGACATATGATCATGTATCATGTTCCTGGACCAGAAAAAAAACAGCCTCTCAGGTTCAAAGAGTTAAACGCGCCTCTACATGGACATGCCACTTTCAATAATCAGAAAACAAAGCTTAAACTTTTTATGGAAATGACAATAATAAGCCTGTTGTTTACTGTTGTATTAGGGTCCTGCGAATATTCGAGATTCGATTCGATATCGATACCATACGTCTGCTTCGAGATCGATCCCGAATCAGTCTCAAGATTCGATTTTTTCGAGTCTCTCGTACTAACTTCAATTTGTTACATTACCAAAAAAATGGACAAAATTATCATTAGACAATTCCTATTCAATTGAGTAATTCACAATGTTTAATTGTTAGTAAGTAGTGAATTTTGCCCAGAACATTATCCATAGTTTTAGTTTTTGAAGGCTTAACTTGTTACTATTACTATAGTAACAAGTTAAGCCTTCAAAAACTAAAACTATGGATAAAAGGCCTAGCTGTTTCAGCGACAGTGCTTCAGAGATATTTGTTTATTGATGTTTAAGATGTTCTCTCAGTCTTGTAAGGGTCATCACAGTGTTTCATAACTTCCGTTTGGTGCAATATGAAATAACTTGTCTTTTAAGATTCGATTTCGAGATTCGATTCGATATCAATATCAGAGACACAATTCGATTCTAAAAAAAAAATTGTGATTCGCAAATCCCTACGTTGTATCCAATCCACATATTATTTTACATTACTACTTGATATTACACATATTGGAAATAAATATTGTTCAAACTAAAACTTATACACTGCGGCCCTGATGTAATTTGTTGTATGTAATTCTGTTTACTCTGTGGAAATGGTTATGCATAAACTTTAAAGCTTACTGCTTAATTCACAGAATATTGTACCATGTTGTTATTTCATATTTTGAAGAGTCAAATAAATATGTTTTGAAGTAAACTAAATATGGCAACATTTCTTTTGTCAATAATCAGATAACAAAACCAAAACATTTTATTGAAATGACAATATTAAACCTGTGGCTTACTGTCTAATCCAATCCACATTTTATTCTACATAAATACTTGATTGATATCACTGGAAATAAATATTGTTCAAACTAAAACTTGTTATTTTCTTCACTGCGCCCTTTATTTAATTTGTGTTCTGTAATTCTGTTTACTCTGTGGAAATGGTTATGCATAAGCTTTAACCCTTTACCTAACATGAAAAGGCAGACAACACTTGCAAATAAAATTCTTGAAAACCTAATTATTTTCATTTTTTCTGTCAAAAACATAGCTTATGACCCCTCATTGGAACGAGCTGAAGGAGCTTGTTCCAATGAGGGGTCATAAGCTATGTTTTTGAGACCAAAAAAAATGAAAATTGAATGATGATTTTTAGCTTAACTTGACATAGTCAAGATAAGCTATTGCCATCACGCGTGCGGAAGTCTGTTAGTCTGTTTGTCTGTGAGTCTGTTCACATTTTCCTTTAGCATGCGCTACACCCCGCAATTCTTGTCTGATCATCACGAAATTTCATATGCAGGTTTGGGGTCATGTCTAGATGAGAACATCCCCTTTTGGTCACGATCGGTCAAGCGGTATGGCTGCCCAAGCCCAAAACCCCAAAACCATTAGCACAGTCTACAGGTCGTATTCATGAAGGGATTTTATTGTAACTTGGTAGGATGCCTCTGTATAACGCCTAGATGAGAACGTCCCCTTTTGGGCATGCTCTGTCAACCGTGATGGCAACCCAAGCCCGTAACCCCAAAACTTTTAGCACAGTCTGCAGGTCATGTTTAATATGGAAGGATTTCATTGTAACTTGGTAGGATGGCTCCTAATGATGTCTAGATGAGAATTTCCCCATTTGGGGTTGATCTGCCAACCGTAACAACTGCCCGAGCCCAAAACCCGAAAACTTTTAGCACAGTCTACAGGTCATATTTATTGAGGACTTTCATTATAACTTGGTGGGTTGACTTCATATAATGTCTAGATGAGAAAGTCTCCTTTTGGACGTGATTGGGCAACTGTGGTGGGTACAGGGGCCCAAAGCCCGAAGTCCGAAAACTTTAGCTCTGTCTACAGGTCATATTTATGAAGGGATTTCATTGTGACTTGGTAGGATGACTCCAAATAATGTCTAGATGAGAACGTCCCATCTTGATCGCGATCATTCAGCCTTGATGGGTGCCGGAGCCCAAAAACCTTTAGCAGAGGCAAAAGGTCATATTTATGGAAGGATTTCATTGTAACCTGTTAGGTTGACTCCATATAATGCCTAGATGACGACATCCCCTTTTGGTCATGATTGGTCAACTGTGATGGCTACAGGCGCCCGAAGCCCGAAAACCTTGAGCACAGTCTACAGGTCATATTTATAAAGGGATTTCAGTGTAACTTCGTAGGATCACTCCAGATGATGCCCAGATGAGATTGTCCCCTTTGCTTGCGATCATTCAACCATGATGGCTGCCCGAGCCCGAAAACTTTTAGCACAGTCTACAGGTCATATTTATGAAGGGATTTCATTGTAACTTAGTAGGTTGACTTCATATAATGTCTAGATGGGAACGTCCCCTTTTGGGCACGATTGGGCAACTGTGACGGCTACAGGGGCCCGAAGCCCGAAAACCTTTAGAACAGTCTACAGGTCATAATTATGAAGGGATTTCATCGTAGCTTGGTAGGATGCCTCCAAATAATGTCTAAATGAGAAGAACATCCCCTTTTGGTCGCGATCATTCGGCCTTTATGAGTGCCCGAGCCCAGATACCATCATCATAGTCTATAGGTCGTATTTATGGAAGGATTCCATTGTAACTTGTTAGGTTGACTCCATATAATGCCTAGATGATGACATCCCCTTTTGGTCGTGATTGGTCAGCTATGATGGCTACAGGTGCCCGAAGCCCGAAAATCTTGAGCACAGTCTACTGGTCATATTTATGAAGGGATTTCATTGTAACTTCTTGGGATCACTCCAGATGATGCCCAGGAGAATGTCCCCTTTTGGTTGCGATCTTTTAACCATTATGGCTGCCTGAAACCCGAATACCTTTAGCGCAGTCTACAGGTCATACTTATGAAGGGATTACATTGTAACTTGGTAGGTTTGACTTCATATAATGTCTAGATGAGAACGTCCCCTTTTGGACACGACTGGGCAACTGTGACAGCTACAGGGGCCCGAAGCCCGAAAGCCTTTAGAACAATCTACAGGTCATAATTATGAAGGGATTTCATTGTAGCGTGGTAGGATGACTCCAAATAATGTCTAGATGAGAACGTCCCCTTTTGGTCGCGATCATTCAGCCTTGATGGCTGTCCGAGCAACATTTAGCATAGTCTATATGTCGAATGTATGGAAGGATTTCATTGTAACTTGTTAGGTTGACTCCATATAATGCCTAGATTGATGACATCCCCTTTTGGTCGTGATTATTCAACTGTGATGGCTACAGGTGCCCGAAGCCCGAAAATCTTGAGCACAGTCTACAGGTCATATTTATGAAGAGATTTCATTGTAACTTTGTAGGATCACTCCAGATGATGCCCAGATTAGAATGTCCCCTTTTGGTTGCGATCATTCAAAAATGATGGCTGCCCGAGCCCAAAGCCCAAAAACCTTTAGCACAGTCTTCAGTTCATATTTATGAAGTCATTTCATTGTAACTTGGTAGGTTGACTTCATATAATGTCTAGATGAGAACAGCCCCTTTTGGACACCATTATGCAATTGTGACGGCTACGGGGCCCTGAAGCCCGAAAACCTTTAGCACAGTCTACAGGTGATATTTATGAAGGGATTTCATTGTACCTTGGTAGGATGACTCCAAATAAGGTCTAGATGAGAACGTCCCCTTTTGGTCGCGATCATTAAGACTTGATGGCTGCCCAAGCCCAAAACCCCGAAACCTTTAACATAGTCTATAGGTCATATTTATGGAAGGATTTCATTGTAACCTGTTAGTTTGACTCCATATAATGCCTAGATGATGACATCCCCTTTTGGTCGTGATTGGTCAACTGTGCCGGGTTCAGGGGCCCGAAAACCTTGAGTACAGTCTACAGGTCATTTATGAAGGGATTTCATTGTAACTTCGTAGGATCACTCCAGGTGATGCCCAGATGAGAATGGCCCCTTTTGGTTGCCATCATTCAACCATGATGGCTGCCCGAGCCCAAAGCCCCAAAACCTTTAGCACAGTCTACAGGTCATATTTATGAAGGGATTTTATTGTAAATTGGTAGGTTGACTTCATATAATGTCTAGATGAGAACGTCCCCTTTGGACGCAATTGGGAAACTGACGGCTACAGGGGCCCAAAGCCCGAAAACCTTTAGCACAGTCTACAGGCCATATTTATGAAGGGATTTCAATGTAACTTGATAGGATGACTCGTTTTGGAATAATTTCATTGTAACCTGGTAACTTTTGTTGATATACGTTAACTGTGAGGGCCACAAAATTAACTGTAAGGTCATATTAACCCACCCCTCAGCTCTTTAGTACAGTGTACACCTCATATTATTTTTATCAAAAACATAGCAGACAGTGAACAGAAATGAACATATTCCCAATTATCACAATTCTTGTCTTATTTCATAATCCCTTCATAAACATTGAACATTATCCTTTTCATCAAACACAACAGACAAGTTAAGCTACAATATCATTGACACTTTCATTGTGAATAGCGCTGGGCGGTTTTGACTGTTATGTTGGGTAAAGGGTTAAAGCTTGCTGCTGAATTCACAGCATATTGTACCATGTTACGTCATATTTTGAAGATTCAAATAAAGATTTAGACTGTTGGACTTCTATGCTAGAGGTCCCGAGTTCGATCTCCATCCGGGACGACCTGCGTTGTGTCCTTGGGCAAGGCACTTTATCCCGGTTGCCTACATGGGGGCATGTTGATGCCGTGTACTAAGGTGTACTGCACGTCGATGGTGCACATGTCTTCAACCGCTGTAACCCTGCTTGAGCGGAGTTAGAATGCTAAGGAGCTGACAGTTGCTCGTCGATGCTCGGTGGTTCTCTCTGGGTACTCCGGCTTCCTCCACCTGTAAAACTGTCACGGTCACAATTAGCCATTGTGCATAAGTATGTGACCTTAAACACAATAAATAAATAAATAATCAGGAATCCATTGGTAACAAGCACGATTGAGCTTGGCATTTCTGAATCACTTTGATTTGGATCTTGGTTATGGAATACTCTATGTATTGGGACAGCTAAAAATAATTATTTTCACAGGTGTCCCAATTCTTAGAAAATGGAGAAAGAACACAGCCTAGTCTTGATTTGATGCTGAATAAAGTTGAGTGTGATTCGTTTTCCATCACTATATACGAAAATCGCCGTCCAATTTTTTTTATATTTTCATTTTTTGCTTCCAAAACATAGCTTATGATCCATCATTGGAACGAGCGCATTGCACTCGTTTCAATGAGGGATCATAAGCTATGTTTTGGAAGCCAAAAATGAAAATTTTTAGTAACTCAACAATTTTTTTTTATGAGTGTCGACTGCTACTAGCGACGGGTCAACTGGAAACAAATCTCCTGAATGTCCCAAACTATGGAGCATAAAAAATATAGTTTTCTGGAAAAAATGTGTGTCCCAAATCATAGAGCGTCCCAATACATAGAGTAAATACGGTACAAATTTCAAATTATATGGTAGAATGCTAAATTATTTTTAAAAGGTGATTTGTAACCCAAGTATTTTTTTAAAAGGATACCATGCTACCAGCAAAGGGAGCCTATTTGCCAAGATTTGTTTATAAAGAATTATTTTGATCAAGCTTTTAATTGAAAATAGAGTATGTTTTCATCTTTTGGAATTCACGTTAAAAAAATTTCCGCAGTCTATTATAAGTATTTCCATTAGTTCCTTGAATCTGGCACCATGTGTAATATGTAATCAACTAATCCTGAGCATTTTTGCAGCCTTAGTCAGTGTATATTTTCATGTAGTGTGTGATATGGCAACCTATGAACTAATTCTGTGCAATGCTTATGGTTAGTCGGTGTATGTTGGCTTACCAACTAACTGAACAAAGCACAGGCTTAGTCACTTTTTAGATCAACTTTGACATAAGTCAAATTTGAGGTTATGCCATGGCCCGTCATTCGTCTGTCTGTCTGTCCATCTGTCCGTCAACAATTCAATGTGGCTTGGGCTAGAGGCCGTATTTATGAAGCGATCTTTACGAAACTTCTTGAGTACCTTTGTTATCACCGTGGGACGAGAACGAGTGTTTTGGGGTGCGGTCCGAAATTCAAGATGGCCACCAGCAGCCATTTTGTGTACCTTAGTGCAATCAGTTTTTTGTACAGAACTTCTGTATGAAACTTCTGATTTGAATAAATTTTTGTCTGAATGTTTAGGAACATGGAAAACATCACATGTAATATAGGTTTTGTCTCTTGCAGAAATTCTGCAAATTAGATGAACTTTGATTTCTTCATTGCTACTTACACACAGTAAGTACACATGTCAATACGTCTCGGGCTAGGGGCTGTATTTATGAACCAATCTTCATGAAACTTCTTGGCTACCTTTGTTATCACCTTGGAACGAGAACGAGTATTTCTGGGTGCGGTCCAAATTTCAAGATGGCTGCCAGCTGCCATTTTGTACCGAAATTAAGTCCAATCAGTTTTTAGATCACCTGGCCTAAAGGCTTTTCTCATCACTTAGCGACCGTAAACTTTTCACATTTTCATCTTCTTCTCTGTTACCGCTGGGCCGGTGTGAACCAAACTTGGCAGGAATGGTCTATGGGAGGTCCTCTACAAACGATCCTCATTTTGTTCCCGTCGGATGAAAAACGTGGCTTCCAGAGGCATTCTTTGATTCTGGTTGGTGGATTTTCAAAAATCTTCTCCTCTGAAACTACCAGACCAAATGTTTTAAAACTTTACATAAATGATGACTGGGACCCCCTCTACCAACGATCATCATTTAATGTTGATCGGGTCACAAACATGGTCTCATTTGCGGCTTATAGTTACTGTAGAAACCCTATGGGAAATTACATTTTCCTCTTCTTCTCTGGAAAAACCGAGGCGACGTGAAAACAAACCTGGCAGGGATAGTCTATGGGAGGTCCTCCACAAACGATCCTCATTTTGTTCCAGTGGGTTGAAAAACATGGCCGCCAGAGGCATTCTTTGGTTCTGATTGGTGGATTTTCAAAAATCTTCTCCTCTGAAACTGCCAGGCCAAATGTTTTGATACTTCTCATAAACGATGACTGGGACCACGTCAACCAACGATCCTCATTTCATGTTGATCGGGTTGCAAACATGGTCATTATAGTTACAATAGAAACCTTATGGGGAATCACATTTTCATCTTCTTCTCCGGAACTACTGAGCCGACGTGAACCAAACTTGGCAGGGTTGGTCTATGGAAGGTCCTCTACAAACCATCCTCATTTTGTTACCGTGGGTTGAAAAACATGGCCGTCAGAGGCATTCTTTGATACTGATTGGTGGATTTTCAAATATCTTCTCCTCTGAAACTACCAGGCCAAATGTTTTGATACTTCACATAAGTGATGAATGGGACCCCCTCTACCATCGATCCTCATTTAATGTTGATCGGGTTGTAAACATGGCCACAACTGCGGCTTATAGTTACTATAGAAACCCTACGGGAAAACACATTTTCATCTTCTCTGCAACTACTGAGCCGACGAGAACCAAATTTTGCAGGAATGGTCTGTGACAGGATGGAAATATGTGGCCACCAGAGGCTATATCTTATCAACCTACCCTCAATTGTTTACTACAGGCTTGCACTACAGTGGAAGTCCCTAACTCGGATAATATACTCTCTAGTTTTGTCTTTCACAAGCAATTTGGGAAAGAAAAGTGGTGCAAAAGCACCTAGAAAAAATAAGCCAAAACTGGGTCGAGTGCAACCGGCGCAGACCCAGTACGGGACGCTCTCTTCCAAGTACAACTCCACGACTTCCATTGCCAGTGCGCATATGCGTCGCTAATGACTGATTCTTTTTTATCTGAGACACGGACCCTCTTCTGTGGTCTCTGCGCCGTCGAGTACCACAGTTTTGTCATTGGCGTTTTCCGTCCACTCATTCTGGTCACACGGCCAGTTTTGCGGGACCAACGCCTTCTGTGCAGCCTGGACCTTCTGCCCCGCAGAGGTCCGCGGCAACTCTCCCGAGTTCCCGCTATGTTGATCCTCGGGGTGTGTCGTACCCCTATACACGTCTGCCCTCAGATGTTTCGGCTGCCGCCCGTCGCCCCGCTTCGGGTGTATTGGAGGATCGTGGATCGTGGCCCTTTGCTGGTTAAGAGGGTCAGGTGTGAAGCCACTTTGCTGGTTCGTTCCCATGTCGAACCGGCTGGTACGGGCAGTGAGCTTAGGGAGGCCCTCTCCTTACTCACTCAGGTTCTGTCCAAGAGCCTTCCCGTTGCTTCCAGCGAGTGGTTTCCAGGCGCCCCCCCCCCCCCCCCCGCACCCCCCCCCCCCCCCCCAGGATTGGAAACAGGCCGCTTTCTGATCAGCCTGGTGCCTACACCATGGGAGGCGTCGGCTGGTTTGCCCACGATGGGCTATGTGTCTTCCGACTCTGGGGAGGAGTCAGACATCCTTGATGTCGAGAGCCAGCAGTCTTCTGACTTGGGGGCAGCTCTTGACTTTGTGTTTGGGTTCCTTCCGGATCTCAAACCATCAAACCAGCCGACAGTGTCAGCCAGGCCGCGATCATCGACGATCGCGCGCCTACAGCACGTGGAGCAACCTGCTTCTGGGCGTCTTCGGTCGTGCCAGTCAGTACAGGAGGTCGAAGCATTTTCAGCATTGGACTCTAATCTGAGCTCCAAGGCTACGGAGGCTCCGTTCTTCACCAGGGTTGACACCTTTTTGCCTCCGGTGCGTTATCATTACTACGATTTCGCCAATCCGTCAGTCTGCCAGACTTTGACGGTTTTAGATCAGGACTCCAATTCCCTCGGGCTTTCCAAGCCCAAGTCGGTTGTCATTCCTATGATGACTCTGGAGTTCATGTTGGGCTTATCGAGAGAAATGCTGGGTATGCTTTCTCTCTCCGATCACGTCGTATCTGCCTCCAGATAGGTTTGACGATGTACAGGCTCCTTTGCGCGTGCTGTCCAAGGCGCTCATGCATCTCACTCACACGCATGTCTGTGACACGGCTATTTTGGAACAAGTTCGAAGGGACTCTGTGCTGACACAGGCCGATCCCTTCCTGGGGGCAGCGCGCTGCTCTTCGATCTGCTTCTTTGGCAGGTCCGCTACCGTTCCATTGGTTCCGTGTCGACGGTCCGGGATGACATCCTACGTCATTCCAAAGATCAGCTGCTGCTTCGTCAGCTTGATCAGCCTTCTAGGAGAGGCAGGGACCGTTCAAAGCCTAACAGGTACCCTTCTGCTTCCTCTGCGAAGCAAAGGGCTGATCCTTCTGCCATCGCTTCTACTTCTTACTCACGGGGTAAGGGTAAGCGCTGGCAGGCTAGAGGGAAGTCTCAGGATTCTTCATTCAGTAGAGGAGGTGGTTTCTCCTCTCGGGGGTCTCTTCGGGGCTCGAACTGAAGATCCTCACCTCGATTCGTCCAGGTTGGAGGAAGGATAGAAGAGTTCGCAGACCGTTGGGTTGCCATCACATCCGATCCTTGGGTGTTAGATGTTGTTCGGTCCGGGCTGCGAATATCCTTCCGAATCTCCTGGCCAAGGGGGCGATCGGGGTCGTCAAGAACATTCAGTCAGTGGGGTTTTATTACCACCTGTTCTTGGTGCGGAAGAATGGCGGCCGACTCCGGCCGGTTATACATCTGAGTATCCTGAACCAGTCTATCATTGCTCTCAAGTTCAGCATGGAGACTTTCAGGTCAGTTCGCCGTTCCATTCACCAGGGAGATTTCGCTTCCAGCATCGACCTGCGAGACGCTTACTTTCACGTTCCGATTCATCGGGTGTTGCGGAAGTATCTCAGGTTCGCTTTTCTGGGGCGAGTTTACCAGTTGAAGGCCATGCCTTTCGGCCTCAACCTGGCTCCTTGGGCCTTCACCCGACTGATGTCGCATGTGATAGCCTTCCATCGCACACAGTCCAGTGTGACTACTCGGCATATCTAGACGATATCCTCCAGAAGCATTCCAATGCTGCCTTACTGGAGTTTGATGTCGACACTCTGTTGAGCTTGCTCACGGCGCTTGGATTCAGAGTCAACGAGAAGTCGGATCTGGTCCCTTCTCAGTCGTTTTGTCATCTGGGGATGGCCTTCCGCACTCAGTTCAATACGGTGGCAGTTCCCCAGGCCAGGGCTGTGATTCTCTCAGCTTTTGCTCTGACTCTGTTCCCAGTCCACATCCGCGACAGCACGGGGTATTTTCCGGCTGCTCGGTCTCTGCGGTTCGGTGACGGATCTCATTCTTCTAGATCGGCTGCATGTCAGACCTCTCCAACACTTTCTGCTCAGTCGTTGCAGGCCGAATGTCGATTCTCTGGATCTGGTGATTCAGTTACCAAATTCTGTTATCCTCACCTTCTCCACTGGACGAATGTTCAGTGGATCACGCAGGGTGTCACGTTGGACTTACCCACGTCCGATCGCATTCTGACGGCAGGCCGAATGTCGATTCTCTGGATCTGGTGATTCAGTTACCAAATTCTGTTATCCTCACCTTCTCCACTGGACGAATGTTCAGTGGATCACGCAGGGTGTCCCGTTGGACTTACTCACGTCCGATCGCATTCTGACGGCAGATGTCAGCGATCTCGGATGGGATGCGACGTTGGATCCTCTAGGTCTTCCCCTTCACGGGATGTGGGACCAGGATCGGGCATCTCTACACATCAACCAGAAGGAGCTTCTTGCTCTTCTTCTGAGTTTCAGGCAGTGGATCCCTCACCTGTCGAATCGTTAGGTCCTTCTGTTGTTCGGCAATTCGACAGTGGTTGCTTACATTCGGAACCAGGGCGGCACGCACTCGGTTCCAATGTACGAATTGGCTCGGGATCTTCTACTGCTAGCTCAGGATATCAACGCCGGGGTGGTTGTTCGTTACATTTCCGGTCGTATGAACGTCCTAGCCGACTCCCTGTCCCGACGGGGCAGATTCTTTTCCACCGAGTGGATGCTTCACATGGCGGTGTTCCATAGATCTATTTGCGACTCGTTGGAACCATCAGGTGGACACTTTCGTGTCCCGGTGTTCAGATGCTCTGGCTTTCGCCGTGGACGCTCTAGCCCTCCTTTGGGACGGTCTTGTCGCCTACGCCTTCCTGTCGGTTCCGATTCCGCCTCAGGTTCTCGCCCAGATATGAACCTTCAGTCGTCGAATCCTTTCGATCACACCCCTGTCGACTCGGTGGGTGTGGATCAATCTGCTCCGCTCTCAGTTAGCGGCGGTTCTGGCATGTCTCCCTCTACGTCGCGACTTTCTTTGCCAAAGTCGCACGATGAGGTTTCAAGTAGACCCGACTTCATTGTGCCTTCGCACATGTCTTTTATCGGGTCCTGTCTCCTCCGTAGTGGTTTTTCGAGACAAGCAGTGGAGTTGCTTTTCTTCTTCAAGGAGGCACTCACTCCACTGGTTTAGCCTCTGTGGCTAAGTAGAAGGTTCTTCTGTCGATGGTGTGCGATCACTCTGTTGCTTCTGTCACTCCTTCGATCACGCCGCTTGCGAAGTTTCTGGTATATGTTTGTTTCTGGGGGTCTCCAGCAATGGATACAAGTCCATGCTTCGGAGACCTTTTTCATATGTGGTACCGCATTGTTTCGACACTCATCCTTGCCTCTCCAAGCTTGTTCAGCTCTTTTCCTTGAAAAGGCCTAGGACTTTGCAGTTTACTCCAAGATGGACACTTTCTTGGGCGCTGCTCTGCTTGGGGTTGGGGCGGGGGGGGGGGGGGGTCGCGCCTTTATCCTGGATGGATATGCGTTTTCTCACATGCCAGATCTCTCCTGCATCCATTTCTCGATGGATTTGTCTTGCTATTCGTGCAGCATCCGCTCATCTAGCTACTGATGATTGTATTTCCAATTGTTTTTTCTGCCACGAGGTGCGTGCAGTGTCTTTCTCTCGGGGCTTTTACTAACTCCGTCATGTTGTCGGATGTTATACTGGCAGCCTACTGGAGAAATGCTACCTTCTCCATTTATCTGCGACAGTTGCAAGAGCCGACAAAGGACCTACGGGCCCTCTTTCTTCGGCTCAGGCTGTTGTCTATCCCAGCCATTCAACTTTTTACAGGGTCAGTTCCAGCTCCGTGCTGTTACTGCCCTTTCTGTCTGTGCGTCGCACAGAACCATACGCCTCATCTTTCATTGTCTTTTACTAATGTTTGTGATGCTATGGTTGATAAGCCTCGGAACCTCTTCCGTCTGTTTACTGTTCCAGTGCACTTGGGTTATGTGTAGGGTTGGTTATGCAATTCCCTCCCGCCTATTGTCTATTCAGCCTGTAGTAAACAATTGTGGGTAGGTTGATAAGAAATTTAAATTTTATAGTAAAGTTCCTTTCTTATTATACATACCACAATTGTTTACATGGAGGCCCTCCCGTCTTCTTATACGGGTAAGAATCCTTCCTCCCCGCTGATCACATAACTCTAACGTTGGCGGATTCAAAAGAATGAGTCATTAGCGACGCATATGCGCACTGGCAACGGAAGTCATGGAGTTGTACTTGGAAGAGAGCATCCCGTACTGGGTCTGCGCCGGTTGCACTCGACCCGGTTTTGGGCTTATTTTTTCTTGGTGCTTTTGCACCACTTTTCTTTCCCAAATTGCTTGGGAAAGACAAAAATAGAGAGTATATTATCCGAGTTAGGGACTTCCACTGTAGTGCAAGCCTGTAGTAAACAATTGTGGTAGGTATAATAAGAAAGGAAATTTACTATAAGATTTAAGTATGTTTAACCCAATGCCTCTCCTGTCTGCATGAAGATCAGTACTGTCAGCAAAATACTTGTTTTTTGAGAATCTGGTAAGGGTTGGTTCCAGTTTTTCTCCACTGAGAACCTGTGAGAACTGGGAAAAAAACCCAAAAATAATGTGTATACAGTACAGGTGAAAATAAGCTGTAGCATAACTGCAATAAACTAAATAAACTGCTGCTCCTGCACTGACAAGATCGGAATCTGACATTTTCTGGAATCTATCAGTGAGAGCTTTCCAGAAAATGGTGTCAGCTTCTGGTCTTATCAGTGCAGGAGGAGAAAGATACATAGTTTATAGGATTAACCTAACTTATTTTGACTTGTACTGTAAAACAACTTCAACTGTGAAGTAATTATCTATTCTCTCTTACTTATCAGAAAAATAGTGACTGTTGACAGGTGTTAAGGAGTTTGTCAGCTTAGATGACAGTAATTATATATATCTTTTAAGATCTGACAAAAATTGAGCAAAATGTGTTTCCTGTAACCCTTTACCTATCCAAAAGCTATTTTGAAAGAAAATACTGTCTGAAAAAATTGTAATTTTCGAAATATTTTAACCCTTCTTTCCTGATTTTTTTTGTTGAAACAGAATTCATATAAATGTGTGCATTATGAAGAAAATCTTCTTTGAAACTACAAGGCCAAATGGTTTAAAAAACTTAATGTGACAGATGACTGTAACCCCCTCTACCAATGATCCTCATTTAATCTTCATCGGGTTACAATTATGGCTGCATTTGTGGCTTATAGTTACAATAGAAACCTTATAGGAAAATCACATTTTCATCATCTTCACTGAAGTACTGAGCCAATGTGAACCAGACTTGGCAGGTATGGTCTATCAGAGGTTCTCTAAAAATGTTATTCATTTTATTCCTGTTGGGTGAAAAATGTGGCCACCAGAAGTATTCTTTGATTCTGATTGGTCAGTTTTGAAAACTCTTCTCCTCTGAAACCACAGGGCCCAATGTTTTTGAAATTTTGCATGGTTGATAGCTGGGACACCCTTTACTAACAGTCCTCATTCAGTGTTGATCGTTTTGCAAACATGGTCACAATTGTCGTTTATAGTTACTATAGAAAACCCCTATGGGAAATCCCATTTTCATCTTCTCTCTGGAACTACTGAGCCGAGGTGAACCAAAAACTTTGCAAGAATGGTCTATACGAGGCCCTCTACAAACGATCCTCTTCTTGTTCCTGTTGGTTGGAAAATATGGCCACCAGAGACATTCTATGATTCTGTTGGGTGGATTCAAATGTTTTGAAACTTCACGTCATTGAAGACTTGGACACCTTCTACCAATGATCCTCATGTAATGTTGATGTAATGTTGCAAACATGGTCACAATTGCAGCTCATAGTAACCGTGGAAAGCCTATGGGAAATCACATTTTTATATGTAGTTCCAGGTGAGCGATTACAGGCTCTGTAGAGCCTCTAGTTTATACACAACTTCTATACGGCTCAGGCTAGAGGCCGTATTTATGAACTGATCTTTACGAAACTTCTTGAGTACCTTTGTTATCACCATGGGGCGAGAAGGAATGTTTTGGGGTGCAGTCCAAAATAATCAGGATGGTCGCCAGCAGCCATTTTGTACCAAAATTAGTGCAATTAGTTTTTGTACAGAACTTCTGTATGAAAGTTCTGATTTGAATAAATTTTTGTATGAATGTTTAGTAATATTGAATACATCACTTATAATACGAGTTTTTAGCTCACTGAAGGGAGCTCAACTTATCACTCGCTGTCCGTCGTCGTCCGTCGTCGTGAACATTTTTCAAACGACTTCTCCTTTGAAACCATTGGTCCGATTTTTACGAAACTTCATGTGGATGTTGCAATTGACGGTTGTTCAAATGAAATGGCCACGTCCCTTTGGGGCTCTGTATGGGGCATAACTGTTATAGCACCGTATGAATTATAGAAAAATTATTTAAAAATCTTCTTCTCCAGAACCAGTGGGCAGAATCTTTTAATACTTAGTATGCAGCATCTTGGTATGGGTCTGATTCAAGTTTGTTCAAATCGAGTCCCTCAACCAATATTGGGGCTCACTATGGGGGCGTGAATTTTTACTTGGTACAATTTAAGAAAAATTCTTTAAAAATCTTCTTCTCCAGAACCAGTGGGCAGAATCTTTTGATACTTGGTATGCAGCATTTTGGTATGGTTCTGATTCACGTTTGTTCAAATCGAGTCCCTCAACCAATATTGGGGCTCACTATGGGGGCGTGAATTTTTACTTAGTGCAATTTAGGAAAAATTCTTTAAAAATATTCTTCTCCAGAACCAATGGGCAGAATCTTTTGATATTTGGTATGCAGCATTTTGTGCGTTTCGGTCAATTTTCAGACAAAAAAAAAAATTTTTTTTACATTGAAAATTTGGGGGGGGGGGGGGGGGGGGGGCCGGGTGGGACCTCGAAATTTTTGGACCAAAATCCAGAAATTATTTTTTTGTTTTTTATGCGTTTCGGTCAATTTTAAGACAAAAACATTTTTTTTTACACTCAAAATTTGGGGTCCGGGTGGGACCTCGAAAATTTTTTACCAAAATCCGGAAATTTGGGGGGGGGGGGGGTATGCGTTTTGGTCAATTTTAAGACAAAAAAAAAATTTTTTTTTTTACACTGAACATTTGGGGGCCGGGTGGGACCTCGAACATTTTGGACCAAAATCTGGAAAAATTTTTTGGTTTTGGTTTTTATGCGTTTTGGTCAATTTTAAGACAAAAAAAAGAAGGTTTTTTTTACACTGAAAATTTGGGGGCCAGGTGTGACCTCGAAAATTTTGGACCAAAATTCGGAATTTTTTTGTTTGTTTTTTTATGCGTTTTGGTCAATTTTAAGGCAAAAAAAAAATATTTTTTTTTTGCACTGAAAATTTGGGGTCCGGGTGGGACCTCGAAAATTTTGGACCAATATCTGGAAAATTTTTTTGTTTTTGGTTTTTATGCATTTTGGTCAATTTTAAGACAAAAAAAAAAGGTTTTTTTACACTGAAAATTTGGGGTCCGGGTGGGATCTCGAAAATTTTGGACCAAAATCTGGAAATTTTTTTTGTTTTTATGCATTTCGGTCAATTTTAAGACAAAAAAGAAGGGTTTTTTTACACTGAAAATTTGGGGTCCGGGTGGGACCTCGAAAATTTTGGACCAAAATCTGGAAATTTTTTTTGTTTTTGTTTTTTATGCATTTCGGTCAATTTTAAGACAAAAAAAAGAAGGTTTTTTTACACTGAAAATTTGGGGTCCGGGTGGGTCCTCGAAAAATTTGGACCAAAATCTGGAAATTTTTTTTGTTTTTTGTTTGTTATGCATTTCGGTCAATTTTAAGACAAAAAAAAGGGGGGGGGGTTTACACTGAAAACTTGGGGTCCGGGTGGGACCTCGAAAATTTTGGACCAAAATCCGGAAATTTTTTTTTTTGTTTTTATGCATTTTGGTCAATTTTAAGACAAAAAATTATTATTTTTTTTACACTGAAAATTTGGGGGCCAGGTGGGACCTCGAAAAATTTGTTTTTTATTCGTTTCGGTCAATTTTAAGACATCAAAAAAAGGTTTTTTTACACTGAAAATTTGGGGTCCGGATGGGACCTCGAAAATTTTGGACCAAAATCTGGAAATTTTTTTTGTTTTTGTTTTTTATGCGTTTCGGTCAATTTTAAGACAAAAAAAAAGGGTTTTTTTTACACTGAAAATTTGGCGTCCGTGTGGGACCTCGAAACTTTCATTTTGGACCAAAATCCTGAATTTTGTTTTTGTTTTTTATGTGTTTCGGTCAATTTTAAGACAATTTTTTTTTTTACACTGAAAATTTGGGGTCCGGGTGGGACTTAGAAAATGTTGGACCAAAATCCAGAAATTAGTTTTTAGCTTAACTTGACATAGTCAAGATAAGCTATTGCCATCACGCGTATGGAAGTCTGTTAGTCTGTGAGTCTGTTCACATTTTCCTTTAGCACGGGATACACCCCGCAGTTCTTGTCTGATCGTCACGAACTTTGATATGCAGGTTTGGGGTCATGTCTAGATGAAAACGTCCCCTTTTGGTCGCGATCGGTCAGCCGGTATGGCTGCCCGAGCCCAAAACCCCAAAACCATTAGCACAGTCTACAGGTCGTATTTTTGAAGGGATTTCATTGTAACTTGGTAGGATGCCTCTGTATAATGCCTAGATGCGAACGTCGCCTTTTGGGCATGATCTGTCAACCGTGATGGCTGCCCAAGCCCGAAACCCAAAAACTTTTAGCACAATCTGCAGGTCATGTTTAATATGGAGGGATTTCATTGTAACTTGGTAGGATGACTCCTTATGATGTCTAGATGAGGTTTTCCCCATTTGGGTGTGATCTGCCAACCGTGACGACTGCCCGAGCCCAAAACTCGAAAACTTTAAGAATAGTCTACAGGTCATATTTATTGAGGAATTTCATTGTAACTTGGTGGGTTGACATCATATAATCATATAAAGTCTAGATGAGAGAGTCCCCTTTTGGTCCTGATTGGGCAACTGTGACGGCTACAGGGGCCCGAAGCCCGAAAAACTTTAGCACAGTCTACTGGTCATATTTATGAAGGGATTTCATTGTAACTTGGTAGAATGACTCCTAATAATGTCTAGATGAGAATGTCCCATTTTGATCGCGATCATTCAGCCTTGATGGGTGCCCGAGCCCAAACACCATTAGCATAGGCAAAAGGTCATATTTATGGAAGGATTTCATTGTAACCTGTTAGGTTGACTCCATATAATGCCTAGATGATGACATCCCCATTTGGTCGTGATTGGTCAACTCTTATGGCTACAGGTGCCCGCAGCCCGAAAGCACAGTCTACAGGTCATATTTATAAAGGGATTTCAGTGTAACTTCGTAGGATCACTCCAGATGATGCCCAAATGAGATTGTCCCCTTTGGTTGTGATCATTCAGCCATGATGGCTGCCCGAGCCCGAAGCCCAAAAACCTTTAGCACAGTCTACAGCCCATATTGATGAAGGGATTTCATTGTAACTTGGTAGGTTGACTTCATATAATGTCTAGATGAGAACGACCCCTTTTGGACACGATTGGGCAACTGTGACGGCTACAGGGGCCCACAGCCCGAACAACTTTAAAACAGTCTACAGGTCATAATTATGAAGGGATTTCATCGTAGCTTGGTAGGATGACTCCAAATAATGTCTAGATGAGAACATCCCCTTTTGGTCGCGATCATTCGGCCTTTATGGCTGCCCAAGCCCAAAGACCTTTAGCATAGTCTATAGGTCGTATTTATGGAAGGATTTCATTGTAACTTGTTAGGTTGACTTCATATAATGCCTGGATGATGGCATCCCCTTTTGGTCGTGATTGGTCAACTGTGATGGCTACAGGTGCCCGAAGCCCGAAAACCTTGAACACAGTCTACAGGTCATAATTATGAAGGGATTTCATTGTAACTTCGTAGGATCACTCCAGATGATGCCCAGATGAGAATGCCCCCTTTGGTTGCGATCATTCAACCATTATGGCTGCCCGAGCCCGAATACCTTTAGCACAGTCTACAGGTCATAATTATGACGGGATTTCATTGTAACTTGGTAGGTTTGACTTCATATAATGTCTAGACGAGAACGTCCCCTTTGGGACACGATTGGGCAACTGTGACAGCTACAGGGGCCCGAAGCCCGAAAGCCTTTAGAACAGTCTACAAGTCATAATTATGAAGGGATTTCATTGTAGCGTGGTAGGATGACTCCAAATAATGTCTAGATGAGAACATCCCCTTTTGGTCGCGATCATTCGGCCTTTATGGCTGCCCAAGCCCAAAGACCTTTAGCATAGTCTATAGGTCGTATTTATGGAAGGATTTCATTGTAACTTGTTAGGTTGACTTCATATAATGCCTAGATGATAACATCCCCTTTTGGTCGTGATGGGTCAACTGTGATTGCTACAGGTGCCAGAAGCCTGAAAATCTTGAGCACAGTCTACAGGTCATATTTATGAAGGGATTTCATTGTATCTTTGTAGGATCACTCAAGATGATGCCCAAATGAGAATGTCCTCTTTTGGTTGCGACCATTCAACCATGATGGCTGCCGACCCCAAAGCCCGAAAACCTTTAGCACAGTCTTCAGTTCATATTTATGAAGGGATTTTATTGTAACTTGGTAGGTTGACTTCATATAATGTCTAGATGAGAACGTCCCCTTTGGATGCAATTGGGAAACTGACGGCTACAGGGGCCCGAAGCCCGAAAACCTTTAGCACAGTCTACAGTCCATTTTTATGAAGGGATTTCAATGCAACTTGATAGGATGACTCGTTTTGGAATAATTTCACTGTAACTTGGTAACTTTCGTTGATATACGTTAACCGTGAGGGCCACATACATTAACTGTGAGGTCATACTAACCCACCCCTCAGCTCTTTAGTACAGTGTACACCTCATATTATTTTTATCAAAAACATAGCATACAGGGAACAGAAATGAACATATTCCCAATTATCACAATTCTTGTCTTATTTCATAATCATTTCATAAACATTGAACATTATCCTTTTAATTAAACACAACACACAAGTTAAGCAACAGTGTCATTGACACTTTCATTTGGTTTTTTATGCGTTTTGGTCAATTTTAAGAAGAAAAAAAAAATTGGGGCTCAAAATATTTTGTTTGGGATCTCGAAAATTTCCGAACATTAAAAAAAATCTGTTTTTATGGGTTTATCTCAATTTTGGGACGTAAAAGTGCAGGAACTGAAGATAGAAGGAAAAATCCTGTGTATTGTGTGGGCACAACTGCTTTGTCTAGTTGGTATATGCTTTTCTTAGGAGGAGCATATGCAGCTTATTCAAATCAAGTCCCTGGTTTGATATTTAGACTACCATGTCAGGTGAGCGCCCTCAGGCCCCCCCTGGGGCCTCTTGTTTTCTTGTGCAGACATCATGCAAATTAGATGGACTTTGATTTATTCAGTGCTACTTACACACAGTAAGTACACATGTCAATACAGCTCGGGTTAGGGGCTGTATTTATGAACCGATCTTTACGAAACTTCTTGGGTATCTTTGTTATCACCTTGGGACGAGACCAAGGGTTTTTGGGTGCGGTCCAAAATTCAAGATGGCTGCACGTGGCCATTGTGTACCTAAATTAGGTACAATCAGTTTTTTGTACAGCACTTCTATATGAAAGTTCTGATTTGAAAAATTTTGGAATGAATGTTTAGTAACATGGAATACATCACATATAATATGGGTTTTTTCCTGTGCAAATTAGATGAACTCTGATTTATTCAGTGCTACTTATACACAGTTAGTACACATGTCAATACGACTGGGGATAGGAGCTGTATTTATGAACCGATCTTCACGAAAACTTCTTGGGTACCTTTGTTATCACCTTGGGAAAGGAACAAGTGTTTTGGGGCGTGGTTCGAAATTTCAAGATGGCCGCCGGCAGCCAGTTAGACAAACTTTGATTTATTCAGTGCTACTTATACACAGTAAGTGCACATTTCAATACGACTTTGGCTAGAGGCCGTATTTATGAACTGATCTTCACAAAACTTCTTGGATACTTTTGTTGTCACCGTGGGTAAAAACAAGTGTTTTGGGGTTCAGTCCAAAATCCAAGATGGCTACTGTCGGACATTTTGTGCCGAAATTAGGTACAATCCTTTTTTTATACAGAACTTCTATATTTATTGATGACTTAAATTTGGAAGGAGTTGATGAGTTTATTGTTAGCTCAACTTTGACGTAGTTAAATTTGAGGTTTTGTCATGGCCCATCGTCCGTCCATCAACACGCCTCTGGCTACAGGCCGTATTTATCAACCGATCTTTATGAAACTTTTTGGGTACTTTTGTTATCACCGTGGGGCGGGAACGGGTGTTTTGGGGTGCGGTCCAAAATTCAAGATAGCCGCCACTGGCCATTTTGAACCGAAATTCGGAGCAATCAGTTTTTTGTTCGGAACTTTTATATGAAAGTTCTGATTTGAATAATTTTTTGTATGATGTGTGTATTCAAATGTGTTGAAGCCAAGTTCCTGTGTTAATATTTGGTGTTGTTTGGGGATGGTAAACATTATCAGCACAATCCGATTTTCTATTTCCAACGAGAAAAATAAAACCTCACCCATTGGAACCCTATGAGCTAAAGATAAATAAATCAAATACCTATATTTTAAGTAGGACTGGACAAATATTTATTAATTAGTATGAATCAACCTTAGAAGGGTTTGAATCAAACAAGCCAAAACGATTGCTAACATTTGGCTCAAGGTGCACCATACAAGGATCCCCATTGTAACATTAACCCCTTGGAGATTTCTTTTCTAGATTAGCATTTGTCACTTACGTTTGCAATACTTTACCTGTACATTTGTTAAGGCTACGGTCAGTATTTATGTACAGACCTTTACAAAACTTTACATGTACCTTTGTTATCAGGTCATTACCTAGGTGTGTGTCATAGCTGTGTCACATACTGTACATGTCTTACACAAGTTGAGCTAAAGTGTCATTGACGCGTTCATTATTTTTTAATTGTTATGCATTGCTGGTGTCGAGAGGAAGTTTGGAGCAGTCAGCTGAGCCAAGATGGCCACCAGTGTCCAATTCATTATGGCTTCCATGACGGCCATCTTGCATTTGGTTTCGTCCAATAACTAATGAATACTGACTCGATTCAATTTTAATTTTGGGTTATGCTTTAGTTTAGCCTGGAGACTAGAAGAAGTTTCCTTTCGATTTTTTTGGTAAGTTAGCCTATTCAATATGGCTACCATGGTGGCCATATCGAATTTGGTTTCCGTCCAATAACTAATGAATGCTGACTAAATTCAATTTGTTTAAATTTTTTTTATCCATTATTGGTGTCTAGAGGAAGCTTCGTTTTGATTTGGTTACGCCCCCCCCCCCCCCCCCATAGGTATCACTGAACTAAATATTTGAATTAGAAATACCTGCCTTGAAATGTTGCACTCGGAAGTGATGTAATCTCTAAAAAAAAATAAACAGTCTTGAGAAAATAAACTGGTTTCAATAAACGTTTGAAGCATTCTATTGACATCTTGCATTATTGATGAATATTACAGATAAAAAGGAGGGTGATTTGGTGACTTTTGGACTTAAAAAATACAGTTTACATTTGTGGTGTTTTTGTAGGGAATTCCTTGCTGTCAATTTTTCTCTCTTATTTGTTGCATGAACCCCTGTTTTGGGGTAAGAAAATGTTGTCTGAAGGGCTATACTTGACAAAGATATTTGAATGCCAAAATTAAAGTGATGCGATCATATTCTTTTTTGCCTGAACGTTATATTGGTCGCCTGCGGGAAAATATTTAGTTCTGTGATACCTAGAGACTTCCCTACCCTTTTATGACACCGTCGGAGGCATATGCCACGCGTTGCGTTGCTCTTGTTTTTCTTAACTAGGACCCTCCGGTTGCAGTTTACTTCTTGCTCATCTTCTTTCTTGATTTCTTTAAATTGACATGAAAATGGCACTTCTGATCATTTTCATGTGAATTCAAAAAACAAAATAAAAATGTCACCAAAAGCATTATTTCTACAGGCTATCAGTTAAACACTAACATGGAGAAACAAAGCTTGATTTTGCAGCCCTTCTCTCTGCACAAACTGTATCTCTGTACAAACATGATATCAGTTTTTTTCATCATGTCCATGTCACACCCCTAGAACTTTCACTCCTGTCGGCACCATAGGATCGCCCTATAAGCATAAATCGACAACATTGGAATGGTTGCCATACTTTCTTAAAGAGCTTTTTTAAAGTTTTCTCAGTTGTGTTTGACAAAAAGAAAATTTAAAATAATCTTTCTTTTGGTATTCCTATAACTTGCATTTACTAGTCCAGTAGATTGACGTGAATACATTTTTCCGGTGAATTGCAAATTGAAGCAAATAATCATGCCCAGGATAGCTCCAGATATATCGCGATTTATGTGCGATCCATATTGTATGCATGGTGCTCCAGCAAGGACGTAGGAACCGACGGGGTGAGGCCAGAAAATAGTTGAGAGAGAGGGCCATGATCTTGACGAATATATTTTACACCATTATACCACCACCAGTGTCGGGGTGGCACTAGTCTCCGAACTGAAACTTGTGTTTGTCTCTTGCTCGTATGACATGAACAGTTTTGGCTCCATATTAATATTAAGCAAATACCCCCATCGGCGGTCGGTCTATTCGCAGTAAGTTCCAGAAGTGCAGTTAATAACTGCGGAAGTCCCTCGGTGTGCGCGAAGGTGTTATTAATCCTTTGTCTTGTTGGTAGTTAATCGAATTACAGTGTTGTCACCCACATTAGTCTATTGTTAATAACTGATTTTTTATTGATTGAACGCATTTCGTAAATTTCACTATAAACTGGGAACGGTTTTCGTTGCTGGTGTAAATATTGTCTACTTTTCCCAGCTTCGAAAGAGTCTTCAGATATAAAAGTGAAATTTACTTCCGCAAAGTTACTTACTGCAATTCAGGAAATTACTGCGATTCAGGAACTTACTGTAAATAGACCGACCCCCATCGGGAAATTTTGATCGGGTGGAAAAAATTATTATACCCCCCCCCCCCCCCCCCCCCCACAGTGTGTTGGTTGGGAGAGGGGCACACTGTGATCATCTTGTCCGTCCGTCCGTAGACTTAATTTAGTCCTGAGATTTTCTCAGCTGTTTTTGGACCAATCTGCTCGAAACTTTGTATGAATGTTCACCACCATGGGAGCCCGTGCACCTGCGATTATAGTTCCAATCGGACTATTTTGATGGAGTTATTCTCCTTTTTGACTTGAAATAGCCTTTACATTAGGCCTGAACTTTGTCCGGAGCTTTTCTCAGATGTTTGTGGGTCGATTCCTTTGAAACTTGGTATGGATGTTCACTTCCATGGGAACCTGTGCACCGGCGATTGTAGTTTTGATCAGACTTTTTTATCAGAGTTGTGCCCCTTTTCGATTTGAAAAAGCTGCCGCGTTGGCCTGTATTCTGCCCGGAGATTTTCTCAGATGTTTATGGGTCGATTCCTTTGAAACTTGGAGCCACCCTGAATCTTGTATAACTATTGCTTTGACGGTAGGCCAATCATGGCGGCAGGGTATGGACAGGCCCATTTGGGACAGTCACACCTCTACTAAACTACAGAGACATAAATATGCATTGTCTCAGTGTAGAGGTGCGTTAGGCCCAAAGGTAGCTTTTTTGTACTGTATTCCTACCGTCACTAAGGCCATGTGCCACCGTTGATATATATCGGTGTATGGGTGCCCTTCCATAATCGTGCCTCCAAGTTCGGAATGCTACCTATGCCCCTGTGCCCAGCTACAGTCATTCCGTAACCGAATCGTAGCTTTTTGTTACATTCGCTCTTTGGCAGAATTTATATGATAGTAGTAGCAGGAGATGGCCTTTCATGCTGGTTTTGGGAGACCCCGCCGGGGGACCCCCGCGCCCAAAACCCCCAGGCCTTTTTTAGGCTCCCCTCACCCCTTCCTGTTCCCACGGCCGTTATGCCCCCCTCACCCCCACTGCGCCCAAAGCCCCTTAGGCACCCTCCCTGCGCCCAAACCCAGTTAGTCCCTCCTTCGTGCCCAAAACCTGTTAGGCGCCCCTCCCCGTGCCCAGAGCGTTTTAGGCCAGTCGTACCCTCTTTGTGCCCAAGATGGCGATCCAAGATGGCGGCTTCCCCATGACGTGGCTGCCATAATACATAAAGTGGGAGGAATCCCCCCTCCCTGTACCCAAAGCCTATTGGGACCCAAGATGGCGGCCCAAGATGGCGGATGACAAGATGGCGGCTTCCCCCACGACGTGGCTACCATAATACACAAAGTGGGAGGGATCCCCCTCCCTGTACTCAAAGCCTATTGGGACCCAAGATGGCGGATGACAAGATGGCGTCTTCCCTCATGACGTGCCTACCATAATACACACAGTGGGAGGGCTCCCCTCCCTCTCTGTACCCAAAGCCTATTGGGACCCAAGATGGCGGCCTAAGATGGCGGATGACAAGATGGCGTCTTCCCCCATAATATCTGTGACGTGGCTACCATAATACACAAAGTGGGAGGGCTCCCATCCCTCCCTGTACCCAAAGCCTATTGGGACCCAAGATGGCGGCCCAAGATGGCGGATGACAAGATGGCGTCTTTCCCTTAATATCTGTGATGTGGCTACCATAATCCTCCTCCCTTCCTGTACCCAAAGCCTATTGGGACTCAAGTTGGCGGTCCAAGATGCCGAATGACAAGATGGCGGCTTCCCCCATGATATCTGTGACGTGTCTACCATAATACACAAAGTGGGAGGGCTCCCCCTCCCTCCCTGTACAGCCCAAGAGGCGGCGTCGTCAATGCGCATGACATCAACAAGATGGCTGCGCCCATATTGGGCATGCGCAATAAGGATGGTGCCCATGATATGCATGACGTCAACAAGATGGCGGCCCACACATCTTTTAGAGATGCACTCACGTAAAAGAATACAACACAGCGGTCACTGATTTGGGAACATAGCGGTCACTGGTGGGGGACTTGGGTACGGGGAGGAATAATGTGCGCTTCAAAAGGCATGGACGCTTTGTGTTCTTAGTTTTTAATATGTTTGGGGGACCAGTCAGTACTTTTCATGTCACAAACAAAGTATCACATTACATAAACTTTAATTAAAATTGAAGTTTATTTTAAAACATGGCTTCCCTCATCTAACACAGAATGAATATGCTTTCAAATACACCTATGTATGTATGCATCTGGTAACGTTATCAACAATCATAAAGGGTCTCGAGTTAATCCTCTTACGATTGCATTGTTATTAAACTGTGTCTGGAGGTTTTATCTTCATCCGTGTAACCTTTATTGACAAAGTTACCCTGACTTGGCTTTATCAAGCGTTATTATTGCCGAGAGAGTATCTGGGCAAGAAGAAGAGTATTAATCTGTTACACAAACACGTAATCAGTTTTCTTCTGTTGGGTATAGAGTTACAGGATGCTGTCTATAGCCAAAACGGAATGAACAACTCTAAATTTTTCTATCTATTCAGTTTTTGTATTTTCACATAAAATCAGTTTTTTACAAAGTAGTTAATGGGTTTTACAAGCAGTTAAAATGGATCTTCAATCAGTTTTAAAAGTGATTTCACAATTGCACCATAAGTAATTTTTTACAACAATAAGTAGTTTTTACAATAATTTTACTGGTAATCATACAAAAACACATAATGCAATGTTCAGTAACTGACTCGTGGTCCTGAAAAAGGGCAGTTTTTTGTTGTTTTTCTGGACTCTCTCTAGTTATCATCTGAAACTGTCTACACATCCAAAAACGTGTGTTTTCTTAATAATGGATCAAAAAGGTATTTTCTTTTCTCAATTGCGAATTTTTCAGCTCCGTTCATTCCGTAACCTTCCTCATCTCGAAATCGCTGAGCAGTTTTACTAATTTTTCCATAGACCGGATGTTGTCTGAAGTGCCTTACTCGACTCATGGCTTTAAATAATTTCTTACAAAAGGAAGCTCTCAAGCTGTCTCTAAGAGCTTCCTCGGCCGCTTTGGTGGCATGGGGCATGCCATTTTCTACGTACGACACTTTCAGTCTCTGAAATGTAGCTGTATTATCTTCATATGCGCTTATGATTGAAGTGTCTATTATGCTAGTTTGGCCATCTTCCTCCTCCTCTGAATATTCACTTTCAGTGGTTGTATCACTATCGTCTGACTCTGAATATGTGCTCTCGTTAGAATCAGACGAGTTATACTCTTCGTTTGACTCCGAGTATGTGCTCTCGTTTGACTGAATGCCTTCACCCGTCATCCCAAACCTCTTGAGGCAGTAACCAACTTCGTGTCTTTTGCGTGTGAAGGTTCTTGAGAATGCTTTCCTACAAAATTTACAGTTGTGGCTCGGCATGTCTTCTCTCTTTGAACGCCCTGAGAACAAATGAGAATTGGGGGGGGGGGACATCACGATTTATAAGACAGTGGAGAGTATCCCCAAATACGCGCATGTATACATCAGTTTTACATACGGGCACATCGGTTTACACATGTGCACATCGGTTTTCATCGGTTTTCATCGGTTTTCTATCAGTTTTCATCGGTTTTCATCAGTTTTTCATCGGTTTTAAACATGTGCACATCGGTTTTATTCATGTGCACATCGGTTTTACTCATGTACACATCGGTTTTACACATGTGCACAGCGGTTTTCATCAGTTTTACACATGTGCACATCGGTTTTACTCATGTGCACATATGTTTTACTCATGTGCACATCGGTTTTACTCATGTGCACATCACATCGGTTTTACACATGTGCACATCAGTTTTCATTGGTTTTACACATGTGCACATCGGTTTTCATCAGTTTTCATCGGTTTTCATCGGTTTTACCAAGTGTTTTCATCAGTTTTCATCGGTTTTAAAGCACAATATGATCACTTTGCCATACAATATGATCATTTTGCCATACAATATGATCACTCGATATGATCACTTTTCCATACAGATATGATCACTCGATATGATCACTTTGCCATATAATATGATCACTCGATATGATCACTTTGCCATACAATATGATCACTCAATATGATCACTTTGCCATGCAAATATGATCACTAAAATGATCACTTTGCATACAGATATGATCACTAAAATTATCACTTTGCCATACAAATATGATCACTTTGCCCTACTGTATTATTGTGCATGCCCAATATGGGCGCAGCCATCTTGTTGATGTCATGCGCATTAACGACGCAGCCATCTTGGGCTGTACAGGGAGGGAGGGGGAGCCCTCCCACTTTGTGTATTATGGTAGACACGTCACAGATATCATGGGGGAAGCCGCCATCTTGTCATTCGCCATCTCGGACCGCCGTCTTGAGTCCCAATAGGCTTTGGGTACAGGGAGGGAGGGGGATTATGGTAGCCACGTCACAGATATTAAGGGGAAGACGACATCTTGTCATCCGCCATCTTGGGTCCCAATAGGCTTTGGGTACAGAGAGGGAAGGGGGAGCCCTTCCACTTTGTGTATTATGGTAGCCACGACTCAGATAATATTATGGGGAAGACGCCATCTTGTCATCCGCCATCTTGGCCCGCCATCTTGGGTCCCAATAGGCTTTGGGTACAGGGAGGGAGGGGGAGCTCTCCCACTGTGTGTATTATGGTAGCCACGTCATGAGGGAAGGCGCCATCTTGTCATCTGCCATCTTGGACCGCCATCTTGGGTCCCAATAGGCTTTGGGTACAGGGAGGGGGATCTCTCCCACTTTGTGTATTATGGTAGCCACGTCATGGGGGAAGCCGCCATCTTGTCATCCGCCATCTTGGGCCGCCATCTTGGGTCCCAATAGGCTTTGGGTACAGGGAGGGGATCCCTCCCACTTATGTATTATGGTAGCCACGTCATGGGGAAGCCGCCATCTTGGATCGCCATCTTGGGCACAAAGAGGGTACGACTGGCCTCTGGGCATGGGGAGGGGCGCCCAACAGGTTTTAGGCACGGAGGAGGGACTAAGTGGGTTTGGGCGCAGGGAGAGTGCCTAAGGGGGTTGGGGTTGTGGAGGGTGAGGGGGGCCTAACGGCCGTGGGCACAGGAAGGGGTGAGGGGAGCCTAAAAAGACCCGGGCGTTTTGGGCGCGGGGGTCCCCCGGCGTGGTCCCCCAAAACCAGCATGAAAAGGCCATCTCCAACTACTTACAGTAATTATTTCTTTGCCATCGAAGTCCATATTCTCAGTCTATTTTATGTTTTAGACCTGATAATCTTCAGAATAGCATGGGTGGTGGTGTATTTCATCCCTTGGGTGCATGAAGGCTTTGCAGTGCTTTAGTATATAGGGGATGCCATGAACATATCTGAGGTCAACTTACATTTCAAACAATGATACAAGACAAGAGTATACACATCTGTATCATCAGCCAGAACAGTCATTTGTGCATTCGTCTCAGTTGCAACATTGACAGCCTGTTGGACGATTATATTGTCCGCCTCTTAGTGGCTTGTCGACATGTCCCGTCGATCTATAACAACACCGTTGTTGATCTCTATGGGTGCCGCATGTTGTCCAGTAATGAGCAGTTTGTGTTTTACTGTATTATCACTGGCGAATAACTGGTCTGAATTGACGAACAATAATATCAATCAACTGTTTTTTGTTTTCCGTTACAGCAAGTGTCAGTTTCTGTGTAGGCGAATTTGCGACAGCAGCTGTCACCACTCCTATTTGCCCTTGTCCCGCACTTGGTACTATAATCATTGTACCTATCGAACACAAGATATGTGTCACCATGCAAGAGAATTTGCTTAACATGATCTTGGAATTTCTGGACGAAATCTCTTACAGTTGGTGGGCCCATTTTATTTGATGCTGGCCAGTACGGTATCCACAAAAGTGCACAACCATCTATGATTGTACTGTGTGAGCTGTCATGTTTCGTGCCGAAACAGTTACCGCAGTTTTGTTTTTGAGAAAGGACTTGGACTTTGAGATACGCATATCCCCGTTGTCGTGGAATAATGCAGTGGGAACTGGCGACAATTCATGTGACAGTAAAAACTTGATCTCAACGTCGCGTAAACGGGATTGGAGGCCAATTACTCTCGAATAAATCAGATTACTATCGAACACTCGAGTGTCACCAAATTTAATTGACTTAATCATCGATGACATTGCGACAACAGGCATAGATATGGTATCATAGAATCCAGTGGGTAACCCTGCCTCGAATGTATGCATTTGTTGGAGACCAAGGGCTATTGTGTCGTCCACATTGACAGCTGGGGGAGCAATCCTTCCAGACGCAATATTCACCATGTCTTCAGGGTGTTGCTCAGGTTCCATTGGGTTTATAACCATCTTCCGTTTCTGTCGGATACCTTCGCGGTCCAATCTATAAGCGGATATTCGAGCTTTTGATTCTTTTTGTGGTGTTCCTGAACACGTCGTGATTGAGTATCAGATTCCCTCAACTGAGATATGTCATGTAATAGTTTACCACAAGCATGAAGGCTGAGAGCCCAAACCTTCAATGTTTCTGGTAATGCCAATGATGCCAGACTTCACATGACCATAGCGCATGAACGTTGTTTCTATATACATGTCGCTCCAGATCCCATTCCACACGCCATCCAAATGTCTCATTACATGGGAACCTTTCAGAAATTGGTGTAGAATATCTGGCGGTAGCCGCTCCATTTCTCTCAGGTGGTATAAACCATATGTGGCATAATTGACATGACCTGACGCGAAAAAATAAGGCATCATTTGCTTCACTGCTACTAGGTGAAGTGGCCAATCCCCCTCTCGCTCAGCCCTGACGTATTGCATCATGATGAACACTGGTTTAATGAAGCAGTCCACCCACATCCTGGTTGTTCGACTCTTTCCAGACAGATCTGTCAACTTATCACCCAAATCATCAAGACACTCGAAATTCTTGCCATCGAAAACTTTTCTGAGCAATTCCCGTCAATAGCCGGAATGTCCGTATATTCATGGGGAACTTTTCCCCTGTGAACATTTTGGCCACTCCACCAAAGACCGACTCAAGAACCTCAGACAATCCCGTATCGGCCATCAATGCACCGATGGCACCAACGAAACTCATCAGCATGTGCATCCCGCCTAACCGCGGTATCATATGACAAAACTTGTCAGGATCAGACCAGAAAACCTACAGGGAAACTTTGTATAGTTGCTGATCAACTGTGAAGAGTGTGAACTCTTGTCCGGCCAACTGAGTGAGACGTTGCGCCTCCTACATCGCGGTAGCTATAGTTTCAGGATCAGCCGGTGGCATGTCTATCAATGGCAGATATACTGTTTTTGTACATGGCTCTGGAGACATCCCACTCTCGCGACACGATTTGGTGTTGTAGCCATAGAACTCTGGACAGCTATCCACATTGAGTATATCCTTGAAAAGTGAGAAGTCAAGTTCGTCAGCCCCCTGCTTCGCCATGGTCATCCGTGCAAGCAGTTTGAGTGGTGGGATGGTTTTCCTGGTGTAGTCAGTGGGGATGACAGGGGGGGGGGGGGGGGGGGTACCATTGAACTTGGTCGTTTCTAACCTGTAGTCTATGGCTTGGGTCATTGCTATTTTTTTAATTTTCGGTATCTTTGGCGAAATAAGCCCGATTATAAGCTCGATTGCATTGCCAGATTGTGTCATTAAGACTGCTTGTGAATGTGTGCTTTGCTTGCTTGACGAAATGTCGGCATCAAAGTTATCAGCAACGAATTGTATCATACCATCAGAAGCATCAGATATACCAGAACAATTCGTGTTGAAGAAAAAAACAGAAATAGGGGTGGGGTAAATAAATACCTATGGACCCCTCAAATTATTCAGAAAACTTGTTCAAGTCCACTGTCCCTTAACCAGTATACCCACACCTATCTTTTAAGATCCTAATATCAACAATCTACCAACAATTTCCAGAGTAAATGCTTTGAAAGTGACTTGATATTTTTGAAACGTAATATCAGAAACACGATTTCGCGCCATTTTTCGACTGAAAAATTATTAAATCATATGTAAACGACGATAAACAGACATCACCAACATGTATTTATTCATAGGTCATGATATTTTTCAGTTAAATGCACAATATGTATGATATTATTGTCTAGCAACAATTAACCCAGAAATATGCATATTTTAAATGGGTAGGTCTCCAAAGTGTTAAATAAAAAAATTTTCCCAAGGGTGCCAGCTGGTGACCCGGTTGATTCCTCAAAGGACACCCCAGATTACCAGAATCCACTGAGAAAAAAACTTTATTCGTCAAAACATTCATTAGTGACTCGGCGGCCGGACAATTAATAATACAAGTTTCCATATTGATGAGGATTCAATTGAATATATTAGGTTATTCCCATTTACATTTTATGCACACCGAATAGTAATTTATAATCCATGATATGTTGTTTTAAAAAGTGTGTATTTCCTATTTTAAAGAAAATTATTATATAGAAACTTTTAATCGGTACCTCATATGTATGTGATACAGTGTGGACATAAGTGCAATTTAATATAGTGTATTGACAAAAGGGTTGGTAGATTTTCTCATTACCGGGGGCGTAATGTTGGTATACCGTGTTCTGGAGCTCAAAGAGCTTGTAGCAGTAAGGGAGATAATTTTGGTTTTGCTTCACAGGCAAATGAAGTAAAAGGAGCCTGGAGCTCTATTTCCTTCATTTGCATGGAAGCAAGCTACTACACATGATATGTGTATGTTTGTGGTTATTACTCTGTTGTAGAATTTAAGAGTCTATTTGCGCCTTAAGGGAATGAAGTGGAAATGACCTGGAGCCTTACTTCCTTCATCCACTTGGAAGCAAACAGTGACAAAGCTTTTGTTGAGTAACTGCGGGAATTTTATATTTCAAAAGCTGCGACTCCACTTCCTTCATTTGCTTGAGAGCAAACTATGACAAACAAGTTTGAAAAAGATTATTGTTTTTTTATATTTGCTTAGACTAGTCTATAACCTTGCTTTAGAGGCATTTCTGGAACGGAACTGATGAGGTCCCTTTTCACAGACTTGCCTTCAAGGTGATAAGTGTTTGTGTGTTTGCCTGTAAATAAAAATATTTATTTTTACATTTGGCGTGGTACATAATGAATGGTAATTACTCGAAAGTGTTAAATAATCTCCGCAATTGATCATGTGACCTTGACCAGTTGGGTGGTTAATTGTATGGGTTTCTTTCAATGACGTCCGGGGAAACCTGGGGAGCCATTTAACGCTGGAAATAGGGAAGGCATGTTTTATATTTAGATGATGTTTAAATATATGTAGACATACACAATTGTTATATTATATACCACAATCTGTCCATCAAGTGTGTAAATAAATGTTATACTGTATATGTTCTTTTCTTTCAAGATTCCCCAAAGTAGAAAAAAGTAACCCTACAACAGTAATGCCACTTATTCTAGCATGTTGTTAGGAACAAGAACATGAGTTCCCGGAGTAGGTTCAGATGTAGTCGGAACAGACCAGGAAAGCTAAAAATAGTAACAATAACCTAAAATTTCTCCAACCGACAGGTACCTTTTCTCTACTGGAGTATACTCCGGAACAAGCGAAAAGGATAGTGTAGACTGGAAGCAGAGGATTCCGAAGGAATCATAACTAGTAAAAATAGTTGTTGGATTTTTTGTGGTTATTAAATTTATTTCCATTCAAGCGAACGCACCTTCCTAACGCACCCCCCCCCCCCCCCCCCTTTCTAGCAAAAACGTGCCACCATAGAAACCAAGATGACGGACACCAGTAAACAAAATGAGAGACGGAAATACTATCACTCTAACAAAACGCTCTGCGCATGTGCATTGACATCATGTATCACCATGGTAAAGATGTCACAATATGGCCGCTCACGCGGGCTACCGTGCGACCATACATGATGTCACTTCCGAGTTCCCACAAATATGGGGAGAAAGGTGCAAGCTACTACTACTCTACTATACTGGGCACCACTAATATTAGCTGCCACTGTTGTGATATTCTCCCATCACTACTTATTCACCTGAGTGGAAGACTCTACAACTGCTACTGACTTATACTTTTGGTACAGGTACTTACCACATCTTTACTGTTAATCGGGGATCGGGGAGTTCGGTTAATTGGCTGATTTCAACTAAATTATTATCAAAATGCTGAAATTGGAAATTTTATTTTCTATGAATCTGCATGAAAATGGTCATCAAGACCATTCTCATGTTTACACTGCCCAATCGGTTCTCGGATTCTATAGGCAATCACAGGATTTTCTGTTGCTGTTCATAAGTTTCTATGTTGAAATCGCGTCTTTTTCACCAAGTAGATACGATCACAGGACAGATTTCTAGCCACCGGAGTAAGATGGGGAGGGGTGGAAGTGGGGGTAGTACCAACCCATTTGCATTTATCAAGTAGCGGGATTATCGACTGTGGTTCAGTTCATCTGAGGGAGGCGTATACATGTAATGTTTTAAGCAGGAAAATAGGCTGCACAAACCTGGGGAGGGCGGGGAATGTCCGATTGAATTTCTGTCTTGTGGACAATCGGATGGATTTTTAACCAATTTGTATATAGGCATAATTCGGAGAATTTTAGGTGATCGGCTGAAAGTAGATATATTGAGAATGAAATCAATTCTTAAGTTGGGCAACATAGAAACTTAGGAACAGCAACAGAGAATCCTCTGATTGCTCATAGGATCCGAGAACCGATTGGGCAGTGCGATGTTGATGGATAGAAATAAAGTGTCTACCAAGTTATGACTTAACTATAGTTCCGCTTATTTTCTGACCCCATCCCCCCCTCCCCCCCCCCCCCCCCCCATCGTTTTCACAAATTTTCAGGCCGAATCAGGTCGAGTTATGAAAGTTTCAGGTTTATTATCGTCGATTAAGATACTTTCCACTCTCATTCCTGGTTAATTCTACTAGCTGTCACTACCGGTATTACCGGGAGCAGGTGGCTCAGTGGTTAGAGCATTTAACTTCAAACCGAAGGGTCGACGATTCAATCCTGATCAGCGATAACCGCGTTGTGTCCTGGGCAAGACACTCCGTCGCGATTGCCCACGTAGGGTACGGTGGCAACACGTGTACTGAGGCGAACTGCACGTCGATGGTACACTTGCCTTCAACCACTGCTAAGTGATAACCCTACTTGTGCTGAGTTAGTACGTTGGTTGTTCTCTTATGGAAGTCTGGCTTCCTCCAGCCGTAGAACTGTCCGATGCGATGTGATCGTGGCTGTTGAAAGTGTAGTTAAACCCCAATAAAAAGAGGTATGCTTGGAACTCAGGTGCCTCTACATTGAGCGAAATTGTACATTGTTAAATATGGAGCCCAGAATGTGCATTTTTTCTCGTCTCTAAAGTCTGTAGAGGGAAAGAAAAAAAATGAAGGAATCGTTCCTCACAGGAGAACCGAGTTTCTGCATTCCCTTCCCGTTGATTTGCTTGCTTTATAAAATGGGAAGTGTGCGTCTGTTCAGTTCGCGTCCACCTGGAAATTCAAGCTTTCATTGTCTTCCTTTTTATGCAATGCAACTTCAAATTTTCCGTCGCATGGGCGAGTTACCTGTCCTGGGACGGGTATTCCATTGGATAATACCTGTCGAGAATTCAATGTGAATGGGCTATTGAATCTCCTTCCATTGTTAACAAAATACCTTTACTCGCTTTAGAATATGGTAACAACGCTGATAACCAGCTGAGTAGTATGTAATGTGGCTTTCACTCCATATTGGTAGGACCTCGGTGCAGAACCTCGAAAGTGACGCCATGTCACGCGACCCAGTAGCGCCATGTTGTGTTATCATGGTAAGCCGCGTGAGCGGCCAGGTTGTGACATCATTCCCATAGTGATATGTGGCGTGTTGTTAGGGTGATACATGTTTCCGCCGTCCATTTGATAGATAGTTACATCTTTATTTTGCAGTATATAGTACATTGATTACAAAATAACATTACAAAAAACAGGAACATAAGCTAATATATAGCATGGAAATGGCATAGCCTATAAGACTGTCTTCCTGCCATTCCCATTTTGTATACAGGAGGTCGCCATTTTGGTTTCTATGGTAGAACGTGGTTGCTATGTGACCTAAAACCTTCTTGTAGGACAGGGGTATGTTCGGAGGGTATGTTCCTCTATACAAAAGTAATTTCCTGATTCGTAGAATTACCCAAATAAACCCGACAATCTCTCCAAATCACCAAAATCCACTTTTATTCGATCCGGAATCCCCTGGAATCCTTTTTAGGACCGCCACACCGCAGATTTTAATAGTAGCACTTAGCGCTATAGTACAGAGGTGTGGGGGGGGGGGGCCTGGGGGTAAGTTCGATTGAAATGGAGCATTTTTTCTGGCTCGGATCCCCCCCCCCCAGAATCCATATTTACTTCGTAGAATTACCACAAAAAGGGATTTCATAAGTGGGATTCGAGTCGTTTGAGCAGTATGTCCGAGTCACTCGAGATAAGACGGAATTTCACTTATGGAATCCCATTTTTGGAATCCCTATAGAATTCATTTTTAGGATATGTCTGTGGCTACAGAATCCTTTTTTCCGAAATGAGTCATTCGATCTCGCAATTGCTCTAAAGCACATTTGCTCGATGGGTTTCAAATCGGTCGAGCAGTATGTGCGAGTCATTCGAGGTAAGACGAAATTCCACTTATGGGATCCCTTTTTTGGAATCCCTATAGAATCACTTTTTAGGATATGTCTGTGGCTACAGAATCCCTTTTTCCGAAATGAGGCTAAGAGTCGTATGCGAGTCACTCGGTCGAGCAATTGCTGTAAAGCACATTTGCTCAATGGGATTCGAGTCGTCCGAGCAGTACGTGTGAGTCACTCGAGGTAAGACGGAACCCCACGTACGGAATCCCTTTTTTGGAATCCCTATAGACTCCCTGTTTAGGATATTCTGTGGCTACAAAATCCCTATTTGGTCGTTTGTGCCTTTCTGCGAGTGCACAAGGTATCACATTGTGCCTTTTCACATAAGCACATATTGGAACATTCAGCAAGTGCCTATGTACTAGTGCACAATGTGCCACATTGTGCCCTTTCACATAAACACATATCGGCACATCCAGCATGCGCCTATGTGCTACCTGTGATGTGTACAGTAGAACACAAGCATGTTTAGGCAAGTAAGAATAAATAGAACAAAGAAGTCATAACAGACCTTGTAGATACATAGGTAGAAACCGAGAATTTATTGGGAAATCAGAGCCAAGTAAACAATTATGAAGTTGTTTGTGGTAAAACTACTCTAGTTCAATCGAACGCACTGCCGGGCCCCCCTTGGTACCGTGGTGGTTGGGGGGTTCTCTGTACCATGGTATGGCGGTCCTAAAAAGGGTTCTGGGGGAAATCCGTACTAAATAAAGTCAATTTCGGTGGTTTGGGGTGGATTTTGGTGATTTGGAGGGATTGTCGGGTTGTTTGCGGTAATTGTACGAATCGGGAAAATACTCTTGTACAAAGGAACATACCCTCCGAACATACCCTTATAATATAAGAAGCCTTTGGGTAACATAGCAACTACGTGCTACCATAGAAACCAAGATGGCGGTCTCAAGTATACAAAATGGACGACGGAAATACGTATCACTCAAACACGCGCTGCCCATGCGCACTAACACCACGTATCACTATGGGGATGACGTCACAAGATGGCCGCTCACGTGGGTTACCATGACAACACAACATGGCGCCATTGGGTTCCGTAACATGACGTCACTTCCGGGATCCTGCCCGGGGTCCTGCCAAAGGGCCCTGAAACAGAGACAAACTACTATTGTACAAAGGCGGGAGCGCGGTACCTCAGTGTTACAGAATTGGACTTCAAACGGAAAGGTTCACGGTTCGATAACCGCAAGGCACTTATTTCCGATTGCACAAGTGTTGGCACGGTGGCGTTGTGTACTAAGGCGGTGGTTCTCTCCGGGTACACTGGCTTCCTCCGCCCGTAAAACTCTCCGACAAGAGGTGACCTTAGCTGTCGAAAACGTCCTTAACCTTTTACCCAACGTAACGGCAACAACCAGCCAACGTTGTGCACAAAAATTGCCAATGAATTTTCTTTTTTTTCATTCTTTTGTTTCCGTGTGATATATTTACCTCCCTTGGATTGGAGCGCACGCACAGCTATTTATTTATTTGGGTTTAACGACACTTTCAACAGTAAGGGTCACCTCGTGTCGGACAGTTTTACAGGTGGAGGATAGCCGGAGTACCCGTAGAGAACCACCGAGCAACGGCGAGCAACTGTCCGATTCCCCAAAACTAACTCCTCACAAGCAGGGTTAGCATTGGTTGAAGACAAGTGCACCATCGATGTGCAGTATGCCTCAGCACACAACGTTATCGTGCCCCCACGTGGGCAACTGGGATTAAGTGCCTTGCTCAGACACAACGCGGTTGCCGCAGGTGGGATTCGAACCGAGGAACCCTCGTCTTCAGCTTGCGTCGCTACCTACTGAGCCACCGCCCTCCCATCGCACGCACAGTTGTTCATTGATTAGAACTTAAAATCGAAAGGCCTGGGAATCTGGGATTCGATCCTGACGCGCGTCATGTGCGTTGTGCCCTTGGCAAGACACTTCATTCCGATTGCCTTTATAGGAGCACGCCGATGTTGTGTATGGTATAAAGTCGGAACACTTGCCTCCAATCGGCCATATTTCACTTTTCGGTTTTTGCCATAAACTCTTTGCATGCTGCTGAGGAATATTCATGTCCAGAACACAAAATCTCTTGCCACTGAAATTTATTATTTTGGTGCATTTAACCAAATTTCTCCCTTGTAAAATGATTTCTTGAGTTAAATTTAGATAAATTTTATATCAAATCTGGACATAACTGTTGAAACGTAAGATTATCTGACGCCACCAGGGAGGGGGGGGGGGGGGGTAGGAAAACATCTGCAGACACCGATGCCGATTTTTTGTTTTTGACCGGTCGGAGGACCCACCCACCCACCCCATGTAATTTTTTTCCAGTTTTACAATCTGAACCACCCACCCCTAATAAATACATGCTTCTGCGTCATCCTTCCCACCATACTGCACCATAACCAATTTTATCATACAGTATTGAGTGATTGACCTTGTACAGTAGGACAGGTCTTGAAAGAACATCCGTTTTATCAGTCCAAAGTGGTCTCTTAAGGCAGATGGTCTCCCATAACAAATCAAATATAGAGTAAAGCTGGTATGCCCAGGTATGTCAATATAACACATGGTCTCCAAAGACATCGGTCTCTAAAGGCATGTTCTATTGCAATTCATTAACACTCTTGAATGTCATATCATTAACTTTTCATCTATAGTTATCTCTCCATGTATTCAGACATGTTGTAGAAACCAACAATATATATGGTATTCGACAGACTTCAGAGAGCTTTGTAAAATATCATACAAATTGTTGATTTTTTTTGACTACATGCATGAACCAGCATGGACTGACATGAAGAGAGATAATTGCGGATGAGAAAATATACTTCAATATCAAAGACTCAAAGTGAAAGGTGTTGATGCAGCAAAAAAAATAAGTGATGCATTTTAACTTGCATTATTCAATATGTCATACAGTGTATCACTATAAGCCGAATCATAGCTCAACCGTAATAACAGTTTTATAATCGTATATAACCCATGGTAGGTACCCCCTGATAACTTGAGTGTCTTTTTATTGGTTCTTGAATGATACTTCACTGATTATGGTCTACAATTTTGCCCAAAAGTGTCTGAGGACAAAATTTGCAAGCATCGGAAATTTTTTTTTTTTTTGGGGGGGGGGGGGGGGGGCCTCCTTCATCACCCACCCACCCACCCCGGCATCAGTGTTTTGCAAATTTCCCCCCCCCCCCCCTTGACGCCACAAGAATTTATTTAAAATTTAATTCAGTGGCGGAGAATCCCAAATCGAGGAGGTGGGGTGGAAATTAGAGATCGTTATGCTGCAGGTATATTCCGAAGGCTTGAGGTGTGAGGGAATAGGAGTGGCTTCCCTCAGGAAAGTTTCAAATTTTGAAGCCCCAGGACGATTATGGAGTCTCTGTCGTCATTCATTTCACCTTGGACTCCGAGGTGCTAACAACTTGACATTGGAGCTCCCACTTGTAATACAAGAGACACTCGTCAGAGTGAAGGCTACCCTTGTAACCACCTGGAGTATCGAGGTGCTCAGGGTAAAATTCACCTGACAGTGGATTTTGACAGAGAATCTGAACCGTCGTCCTCGGAGATGTGTAGCACCTTTCGTGAGGGGATTTCCCCTCACACTGGTCACCCTCCTAGTGACACGGATAAGCAGGATGAAGGCCGCCGGAGTAGCACAGCCACCAAGAAGAAGAAGAGGACGAGAAAGAAGGGACCCTCCGCCAGACGACGAGATGCCCGCCGAATGACGGAGTTCTTGGAGAAGAAGAAGAAGGAAAAGGAAGAGAAGGAGGCAAGTGAGGGCGTCAAAAGGGCAACCCCTGTCACCCCTGAACAACCCTTGTCCAGCCCGGTACCCCCCTTCCAAGAGGAGGGTCCGGAGGACTGTGGGTCGTCAGGCGACAGTTCATTCTCCAGCTCATCAGACTCTTCATCTGAAGAGGAGATGGAGGAGGATGCTCTGTCAACGGTGCAGGAAGCTGTCTCAGATGACGCACCTTCCACCCCTCCAGCTCTTGCTTCTCCAGCTTCTTTGGACCAGGAGTCCGACCAGGAGGAGAGCTTTCAGGAGTCCGTGGAGGCGTTTCTTGGGGAGGAGATCGAGGACGACAACATCCGAGTCAAAGCCCAAGGGGAATATAGCTTCTAAGTATCCAGAAAGTACCCAGCACACTCAGTCAGGACAATCCTCACAATATATTTAAAAATCTTCAGGAAATCTCAAGAAGAAACAGCTGCTAGGATCAGGCCATTCACTACCAAGGAACCTCCTACTAATCCTCCCTATCCAACAACGCCACTAACATCTATCTCTCCAACACATCCTCCTCCCACCAAGAAAAACCGCAGGAGACACAGACGCCGCTGAACACCTTTACTCTTTCCCTCCTCTACCACGCTCTGACACGACAAATTATACAGCCAACGAGGGTCGAAAGGGGCTTGTTCCCCATACCGTCCCTGCGCGCCTTCGGCGCGTTAAACCATTCCATTCACCTGATAACTTGAGTGTCTTTTTATTGGTTCTTGAATGATACTTCACTGATTATGGTATACAATTTTGCCTAAAAGTGTCTGAGGACAAAATTTGCAAGCATCGGAAAAAAATATTTTTTGGTCCTCCTTCACCACCCACCCACGCCGGCATCAGTGTTTTGCAAATTCCCCCCCCCACCCCCCACCCCCTTGACGCCCGGATTTATTTAAAATTTAATTCAGTGGCGGAGGATCCCAAATCGAGGAGGTGGGGTGGAAATTACAGATCGTTATGCTGCAGAAATATTCCGAAGGCTTGAGGTGGTGAGGGAACAGGTGTGGCTTCCCTCAGGAAAGTTTCAAATTTTGAAGCCCCAGGACGATTATGGAGTCTCTGTGGGCAGAACTTTGCGTATCTTAAGTTCGACATGGAAGATGGGGGTAGGAAATCATAAGCGACAAGTTGAATTTGGGAGCCTAGTGGAAGTTAGGGGAGTTGTGCCCCTGCAGGCTAGCGCCACCAACCAGACTCCGCCACTGATTTCACCCCCCCCCCCCCCCCCCCCCACCACCACCACCACCATACACTTAACAAGTTATTAAAATAAACAGTTATATAAACTCTCGATTTTTACCCGCCTGTGGCGGTACATGTATGTCGAAGATTAATCTTAATAAATATTCAGTACGCGGTCAATTACGTGATACAGATAAGCTATAAACATATAAACATGTTTTCAGTGCAAACGCATGGTTGGGAAAAAAGCTGGGCGCATTTACGGAACTGATAACATTTTCTCAAATTTTCCGATGACAACTTTGACTTGTGGCGAAGGTTTTGTTTGTGTCGTTTGGATTGATCAATGTGCGTTCAGTCATCCGTGGAACGTTCTATTTTTACACGTGTTGTGAGGGTGTGGCTAAATATAATGACGTCAACAGGTAGCACCCGGAAGGTGAGAATCAGAACACCCAAGAGACAGCAGTTTGTCATCTGTCACGAAAGATATCACACAGTTCGGACCTCTTCTTTGTGAACTAACCGCTGAGACAATTATGTTGTGACACAAATCTGGTCTTTTTCGAAGTTACGTATTTTATTTAGTTTCTCACTGTCAGAAAATTTTTCGTCCATATATTTAAAACAACCGATTGAATTCGGGGATTTATCTGACTGATGGCGTGGTCAGGTGCGATCGACACACGAGTCCTCATTGTGTTTGGTATTTTATGCCTTTCGTTTCTTGGAGTGCATGGAGTGGATAGCGCAAATTTGACCGGCAGTACACAGCCACCAGTCTCTGATGGAGGGGCTGACGATACTACTGTTGACTCTTTGGAGAGTAGCATGAAGAAATTTTATTCGATAGTAACTGGATTTTTAGACTCTTTCAACACGCCTCCACTCACCGATCCAGATGCAGTGATCAGTAAGTTTATTTTATTATCCTTAGGTCTCAGACTTAGCATAGAGAGGTGTGTGGGTGCGGTCAGAAGATGGGGTGGGGGAGGGGTGGTGGTTGCATTTGGAGGTGCAATATATGGAGAGTGGATGTCACTAAATCAACCTTGGAGTGGTGTTATCACCCTAAGTATCGCTCAAATTCGAATTCCAGTCACTTCGACCCCAAGTCATTTTGGCCTCAAGGCAATTCGGCCCCAATATATAGTCATTTCAGCCCAATAAATAATTTTCAATATATTTTTAATTTTAAAATTTTTGTTATTTAATTGTTTTTCAACATTTATACTTCAAATAGATATTGAAGTATACATATGATATATGGTAGCAGCGATGTTTCTCTCAATTGACATCTTGTTTTAACCCAGAGGTCCGTTGAAAGTTTGCAGCACATTCTTATGCTTTATCACCAGCAATGAGTTATTTTTGCTTGGAAACTCATTCTACAGGTGTTTTAGTGGTAATCCACTTTCCACACACTGTACTGCAGATTAAAGGAATTTTTCTTCCAATCATGACATACACATGTATTATCCCTGCTTGGGATGAGCTTGTCTATCCTCTTCAAGTTAGCCACTGGCATTAAAAGTCACATATTACATAAGCATCAGTAGCCAATGCTATCAAGATTTCAATAGCTTTTGGGAGCTACTTACATGACTGTCTTCTATTGCACATATCAAGTGCATAGAAATTACCATCCCAGCAAAAGATTAATGCCTCCTTGTAACCCTATTACTGTTTCAATCTGGCAATACTACAGTACAGTATTCTTGGAATGGACTCTTTCCACAGAGTGGGCAGTATTTCCATGGGTGCAATGATATTAGATTACAAACACTAATTATAGATATAATCATCAAAAACATTGATTAATGAAGCACCGGGTGCGACCCGGTGCTCCATTAATTAAAAGTTTGCGGATGATGATTTTTATTACCTGGTAAATGCATGTGATGACATCACTGCCCACACATGGATTACGACCAGTCCATGGCGACTGTACTGTAGTAATATTTGGCAGTAATCTACTCTTGTGTTCCTAATAAACATACATGTATTGGCACTGTGACAGTGCGCTCTAGTTCCATCCTGTATGCACTTTATTTGGGCCTGTACATGAATGTTTATTAAAATTGCCCTTCCAACAGGGAGGAGATATTCAAATTAGTGAATCTTCACCAGATTGTGTGTTAGTCTTTTGTTTTAGCACAGTGTATTCATTGTTGTAATCATGATGCCTGAATGCCTATTTGTTTTCTTTAATAAAACTAACTACAATATGGAAAATAAGTTGGATTTTAGATAAAATTAACTAGCATTACTTCCCCACCCCCTAAATGGATTTCCACCCTGTACATGTCTGCGTGTATATGCAGTTACATGTACTAAGATTATTCAATTTTAAAATGTCCAAATTAAGTGGGGTCCACTATATTAGTGTATTGAAGTCACAGTACTTTAAGGCTTTTATATTCTTTGAATTTTGGCACAATGGGGAGGACCAGAGACCCCATGAGCCAACAGTGGTTCAGTGCTGGCAGAAAATTTTGAAATTTGACACTGAAAATTGTAATTTCCTCGCTTCAAGAGATGAAATATAATAGAAAACTTAAGTGAAAGTTTATACAGTTAAAACTAGAAGTCCTGTCTTGAAATGCGCACAAATAACATGTCAAACTGCGTGTTAATCTACGCATTATGACCCTAGTAAGGCTATCAAATTCTGTACATATGGCCCATGCACAAGCTATGTTTCAGCCAATGGACCTCCAGGTAATCTGGAGGTCCATTGGCAGAAACATTGCCCGTGTTTTCTGTGAGTAACCAGGAGAACATGTCCTGCTTTGGATGCCATTCGCTATGGCAATTGTGTGCAATTCCTACGTGTAGTTAAGCCTAGATAAGCGCACAATTAATGACAGGACTTCTAGTTTTAACTGAAAATAAGCAGGGTAAAATGTGATAAATTTTAACCCTCTGAAATTGATGTGTAAATTTTCTCCCCACAATGCAAGTACATGTACAATGTTGGAATGAATATACATGTAAACAATTCAATTTTGTTGGTTGAATTTCAAATTGCATTATGGGAAAACTGTGCAGTTTGAAATAACAGTATTTTGACATCAAAATGCAGAGACTTAGTTAGCAACGTTTTTCAATATCTGTATTCTAACTTAAAACTGTAAAAACGAGATTTCCTCTGAATGTTATAATCAGAACACAAAACTTCTGCAGAGGGAGAAATCATTCGTACACAACAGTAATCTCTCCTGTTATGCATTCCACTTTTCAGGGGTTATGTCCCTTTTCCAGAAAAGTGTTTGCTGTTACATGTATTTCCTTGATCGGTATTCCACTTGAGGACCAACAATTCAATTAAAAAGATAGTAAACAAGTTGTAATTTAAGTGCATTATCATAATTTGGGCACTGCATTTTGGAAATTTTTATGCTTCTTGCAATCCATGTACATGTACATGTAAAGGCAATGTTTGCACATGGTCAAAAACAAAGAGGCCGTTTTAGAGATGAAAATGCAAGAGCATCTCCATTAGTACCATTACCACGGCTTGCAAAAGAGAGTACTATTGTGGAATGTGCCCAGGATAACTCAGTTCTCTCACACAAGGGGCACTTTTAAACTATGTATCAACACATCAACAATTTCTCTGTGTGCCCCCAGAAAACATTAGCTGCTACTAAATTAAAAACAAGTCTCTTTACAAGAGATAACCACATAATAGAGAAAAAGTTGGTTTTGGGAATGTGGCTGGTAAGCAGACCTTCTACCTCCTTAGCAGAACCCCCAGTTATCTTCGTGTTCTTGAGACACAGTTCTGCATTTGAGGTTAATTATTTTCCATTGGCAGCTTTGTTGTTAATGCATGTAAGTATGTATAAATGTAGTTGTGTTGGAACAAGATATTAAGTCATTTGTAAATGAAAAATGCATGGTTATCAACTGATGCACTTGTGTTTTATGAAGCTCCTCATTATACTCTATTGATTCCATAGCAATATTATAGAGTTTTTTATTGATCATACTATAAAATTTGTCAGTCAGCTTACATGTAGGTAAAATACATTCTTCAGGTTGAAATAACTGACACCTGTTGCAGAATTCATTCTGAACTGGATGTGATCCTACATGTAAGTGTGAATCTTCGTGACCAGATTTATAATCAATGAAATATTAATATATTAACCCTTTGACCCTGATAGTATCTTCCATGTTAATTCATTGACCACACTCTGTAGTTGTAAATGTCCATATTCATTATTTGGGGGTAAACCAATTAATATTTTTAATGTGCAGCCATGGGGCTACACATTGAAAATATTGATTGGTCTACTCCACATTAATTCCACGGCCATCCTACTGAATGAAATTATAACGTGCCCTGTTCATGGGCCAGAAAAACAGTTTCTCAGGTTCAATGGGTTAACCCTTTACATAACACGACTGAAGAATGGCATTTACGAAATGTTTCATCCTATAAATATTACTTATGACCCCTCATTGGAATCAGCTTGTTCCAAGTTATCATCTATGTTAGGAAAAAGCAAAAAACTGGGTTATTGACATTGGAATGGCTAGCCCACACACTTTGATAAAACTTTGCATCAAATAAAAGCTTTACCTTTAATCTTTTGCACCAGTTCAGTGTATACTCTCATAAAACATATATTCTACCACTTGTGATGTGCATGGTATCTGAGTTTGTAATATAGCAGGTGATGGGAATTATGAATATGCTGTGTGATAAATCTTCTCAATTAGTACTTAGAGCAGTAATTTTCTAGTAATCCTTTCAGGTCAGTGTGTGCACATTTGTACATGTACATGTATATATTTGCTTTATAGCACAACTTGAATTTATCAACCTTTACTCATTTCAAGTTTCCACCACTGCTAACTCTACTTGTGCCAATAGCACACCACTCAATCAAAAACCGGATTCTCTGAGTAAATATGGGATTCTCAGGGAATACTATGAGATTCTTGGAGAAAAACCATGAAAAACGATGGCCTCTAATCAAGATTTTGACATTTGTATCGAAAGAGAGGATCTATGGAGGGGTAGGTACCAATACATTACCTTTATCCAGTAGTTTAACTATCCTCTCAAAGTCCTGTTCGCAAACAGTGTCTGTTACACGTGTACTGTCCACTAAATGGAAAAAAATTATGCAGCACTAAACGGGGGTCCACTGAATTTTTGACTTTGCTCCAGTATAAGTAAATTTCAGATCCGATAATGACTTTATGCATTACTGAGTATTGCCAGAACCTGCCTGTAGAAAGCACCAAGATTTGGTTATTATATAGGCCTAAAATGTTATGTGGAAGCCCCTCTAGTATCAGGAACTGAACTATAGCATTTGGATTTGTGATATTGGTTGAAAAGGTTCAAATTCCATCTCACAGGAGTGGCTTCGGCTGATGTGAAACTGTCGCCCTGAAACCCCATTATCACTCTCTGAAATGCTGCGGTGTCATTCTTTTTTGACACCATCTCACAGAAATCATAAAATATTCAATATTTCGGAGCAAAGAAGGGCATGTAACCTGGGTGTCTCAATTGAAATGATATTCTGTCATGATTATAAGCCTATAAGTCAGGATTAAAGCCCTGAATTTTTTATAAAAAGGCCACTCGTACTGGAGCAAGGCCAAAAATTCTGCGGTCCTCCCTTTTTGTGCAGCCTATTTTTCCCATTTAATGGATAGTACACATACATGTATTTATTTATTAGGGTTTAACGACACATTAACAGCCAGGGCCATATCATGTCGTGACAGTTTTACGGGTGGAGGAAGCCGGAGTACCCGGAGAGAACCACCGAGCAACGATGAGCAGCTGTCAGCTCTCCAACATCGTAACTCTGAACTCTGCACCGCGGCACAGGCAGGGTTAGATTGGTTGAAGACATGCGCACCATCGGCGTGCAGTATGCCTGAGTGCACAGTGTCATTGTGCCTCCATGGAGGCAATCGGGGTTAAGTGCCTTGCCCAAAGACACAACGTGGGAGCACGAATCAGTCGCTGAAATGGTCACCCATCCAACTACGGACCACGCTCGACGTTGCTTAACTTCAGTGATCTGACGAGTACCAGTCACCGCGCCCCACACATACATGTATAATAGACACTGTTCGCAAACAGGACTTCGAGGGGATAGTTGAAGTACTGGATAAAGGTAGCTGTATTGGTACCTACCTTTCCATATATCTTCTCTTTCGATAAAAATGTCAAAATCTTGATTAACGGCTATCGATTTTTAACGATTTTTCTCTGAGAATCTTATAGTATTCTCTGAGAATCCCATATTTACTCTGAGAATCCGGTTTTCGATTAAGTAGTGTGAATGTATGTACATCTAGTAAGTTGGAGAGACTGCAGTTGCTGACCATTGCTCAACTGTTCTCTTTTAGTACTCTGTCTTCCGCCACACATTAAGTTATCTGATTGAATATGGCCCTGGCTGTTGAAAATGTTGTTAAAAGTAAACAATCAGACAAGGAAAGTAATCAACAAGCTATAAATCTTCATGACACGTCATTTAACATTGGTTTAATTTGTGATTGTTGTGAGATGAGTAGTGGTCTTGGGGATGGGGGATGCAAATTTCTGTCACTTATGTTGATCCACACATGTTTCTATGTATCCGATATGGCTAGGCGTTTGGTCATAACTTCTAAACTTATGTAGCATTATATATTTTCACAAAGAAATATAAGGCACTGTTTAACTAAATGGCCTGGCACATACAGTACAAGTCAGCATAATTTGTAGGATAATTAACCTCTATAAACTCTCTTCCAACACTGATAAGACCAGAAGCTGACATCATCTCATTGAGAGCTTTCCAGAAAATGTCAGATTCTGATCTTATCAGTGCAGGAGCAGCAGTATACTTAGTTTAATGTAGTTATGTTACAACTTGTTTTGACTTGTACTGTACGGCATGTAACATGTAACATGTTCTTATGCTAGTACTTACATGTACATGTACCAAGCTATGCAGTAACATACAGGAACTTGTTAAGCTGCTTCTGTGGCATGGCCAATGCTAAAGAGAGATTATTGTTATCGTGTACACATACCTTTACTATAGTTGAGGAAATGCTTTTATGTGACACACTGTTGGAAAGGGCTCTTAGGACCCTTTCCAACAGTGTGCTATATAATAACATGTTCAATAAGAGTAAAATCCTCGCCCTCTGATTGGTTGAGAGCTGGCATAGTTTCTTTTATGTTTACAGCTCCAGTTGCAAATGTTACTGCCTGCCGTGACACGTGAAATATTTGAAGTCACCCGTTTCGTAATTGGTAAATCATCAGAGTGATGAGCAAGCTGCTTCATTTTGCTGGATTTTTCACACATGAAGCAGACCATGTTCTGGATGAAGTGTTGTTTGAATTGAAAACCGATTTACAATTTGAACTAAGATGGAATGAGTTTATCTGGTTTATTGATTATTTATCCAGTGCCGTCGTGGGTACACAAGAGGTTTATTTACTAAATCTGTGATCGTTAAAAGTTGTCTTGAAGAAGACAACTATTAATGATCTCAAATTTAGTAAATAAGCCTCTCGTGTTTCACAATGTAGGTTTTGTGCTATGGGCAATGTCTTATTGGAATATATACGTTATTGTGATGAGTTGATGGTAACATGCTCTGAGGTTTGTGGTTCAGAGCGTATGTTCAACCTCGACACTTCACATCTCGGTTGAACATAAGCTCCAAGTCACAAACCTTAGACCATGTTACTGTCAATTCCTCACAATAATGTATATTAACATTGGTTTTATGGAAGGAACATACATGCAATCTCGAATGACTCAAGACAATTTGCCACAAACACATTTGGGTCAATGTGCTGTTTGTTGAAAGTTTTATTTGATGGAAGAAAAAATTTTGTTAACTGGTTGATTGTTCCTGCGAATGTTTTTTATGTTACCACAGGCAAGCATTCTCGTGAAATTAAACGTTAGTTCCCGGGGGATATGGTGGGAAGAATTGGTAGACCGCTATTCATCATGCCCAGAGTGTATTGCTCACTGCTGATAAAAGGAGATGGAGTGAGCATAAAAAGAGCATTGATGGTCTGTGGATGGTATGATGAAGAAAATGAACAGAAAAATCTGCAGTAGTTGACCCATAAGAATGTTTTTCTAATTTCTTGATGTTCATCAAAGTGGGTAGTAATGAAAATAAGCTGAAGGATAACCACAAAGAAATTCACCCCATTTTCCCTCTGTTGATAATGACAACACTGGACATCAGTGATCATTTCTCATCCTGACGTCTTCCCAAGAAATGCTGTCATTGGTTGGAATTACATTTACACGCCAGATCCTTTGTCTTCTCCGGGTTGGTAAGAGACGTGAAATATCTGCTAGAACAATAGACTAGGTGTTCAAGTGACATACTCACTTTTCATACCTGGGTCCATGGTTCTGTGAATTCGCGTGTAAGTAAGTTACTAACCTCGCTGTCGGTATTCATGAATTTGAAGTAATACAGTGGAGCCCACTTAACTGGATACATGTATATCTTAACTGAATACATGTGCAATGTAACCCTGTTAATTGAATATAATTTCCCAACACAAAACCATTTACCTTACCTCCAGTACAAATTTGACCTGTTAATTGAATATAGGTTATAGAGTAAACTCCTGTTAATTTAATAAAAAATCTTGTGTCCTGTCTTGATATTACCTGACTCTCCCAAGTTTTTCTCTGTTTATAGACCTATTTGGACTCAGTTCATCCAATACAGGCATTTAATCTATTATATTTTGTTTGACAGAGCCCATGGAGCTCTGTCAAACAAGATATAATAGAATAAATGCTAAGTTTATCTCTAGTATACAGGAAAGTGACAATACCTGTTAATTGAATATTCCTGTTAATTGAATAATTTTCATTGGCAAAATAGATATTCAGTTAACAGGGCTCCATTGTACAACATAACTTTATTAAATTACTAATCTTGCATGTTTTAGCAGAAACAGTTGACAATTTTGGGGGAATTACCTCAACTCCAAGGTTGAGTATTGCACACACAATAAATAGAATGGCATGCTGTTTCCATCATAAAAGAATTTCTGCCAAAATAAATAGTAACAACTAACGTATGATTTTGATTTGATGAGATTGCTTGTTAGTTCTTGATATTTGTTCAGGTGGAAATCCTGTTAAGACGTAAAACAGCAATACTGGCATAGTGAAAACGGAGAAGGTGGCAAAGCATCACAACACCCCTTTTCCTTTGGGTTACCACCGTGTTATATAGCTTTACCTGCCAATGTTATGATATGAGCCCTTTATTTCCAGACATGCATGGCCAAGGCTCACCAGTGTCTGGGGTGGGTGTCCTCTTAAAGTTTTCATCAATAATATACTAGTATCTTGATAAACATGATGTTATTTCTATAGTAAGGATTGTTGAAATTTATTGTTCTTTTCAAAAAACAACAAAAATCCAGAAGATCAAGCCATTTCTTCTGTACATGGCTGTAGCTATTCAAAACATAATCACCTAAAAAGCACTTGAAATTTGACTTGTTCCTGGCATCTACAAGTAACAAGTGTTTTTTCTCTGATTGTATCATTTTTAGGAGAGGGGAAGTGCTTACAGGAAGAAGGTCACTACCCTTATGGTTCCTGGGGAAATTTACAAAATCTTGATAGTTAAATTGGCTAATGCCTGGAGTGGCTGCCACACTCTGTTTAACAACTGGCCAAATTGCAAAGACCGACATTCAATTATATATTCTTAATGGTCTAGTGGGTAACAAGTACATAATTTCTAAATTATACTTCAGAAAAATGAAAATAATTTTTTGCAAAAATATTGACCAAAGAATTTTTTTTTTAAAATCCATTTTTTGTGATATTGTTAATTGTTGTGATCAGTGTAAGTCTGTTGCAATTGGTAAGATTATTATGGTTTCAGTGAGATCATATTGAGATATATGATAAAGGATGGGCCTGGAGAACATTTTATTATCCACAGTAGATCGATTTTTTACTCTGTGCTTTATGATAAAAGGGTATATTTAGTTTTTCCAATATAGATTAAAGAAGAATGTATCAGGTTTCAACTGGTTTTTTTAAGATGATGACGATTTTTGTTCCATCTATCTGGAAACTGAAGGAAATTAATGCAACAGAACCCTGATAATTGAATAGTAGATTTGTCAATAAAAAGTCTTTAATTATCAGGAGTATTCAGTTAATAAGAATTTGTTCACTTTCATGTATTCTTGTGATAAACTGAGTATTTATTCTATTAATTTTGTTTGACTGACTTTATGGAGCTCTGTCATAATAGTTTAATTTATTTATTTATTGGTGTTTATAAGACCACATACTTATGCTCAATGGCTAATCATGGCTGTGACAGGTTTACAGGTGATGGAAGCCGGAGTACCCAGAGAGAACCACCAAGCAACGACGAGCTGCTGCCTGCTCCCCAACATCGTAACTCTGCACTGCAGCACAGGCAGGGTTAGATTGGTTGAAGACATGCACACCATCGATGTGCAGTACGCCTTAGTACACGGCATCATCGCGCCCCCATGTGGACAATCGGGGTTAAGTTCCTTGCCCAAGGACACATCACGGGAGTCCAAATCGATTGCTCAGATGGTTACCCATCCGAGGATTAACTGGGCTCAACGTTGCTTATCTTCGGTGATCTGACGAGAACCGGTTACCGCAACTTCACCATGCCCCCTCCTCCCCTCCCCCATGCCCCTCCTCCCCTCCCCTATAATAGTTTAACCCTTTACCCAACGCAGACAATATCAAAATTTATTTTTTTAAATTTCTCAAAAATTTTTCAATAAAACCATATCATGTGACCCCTCGTTGGAACGAGCTCATTGAGCTCGTTCCAACGAGGTGTCACATGATATGTTTTTTTAAAAAAATTTTTTAAATATAATATTTTTTCAACTGCTGAATTTGCATATTACGTGGGTGGATGCGGGCGATTCGTTGGGTAAAGGGTTAAATACCTATACAAGATGTATTGAGGCCAGATACACCAGGGTTGTACCCGGTGCTTCGTTAATTAAATTTTTTTATGATTATTCCTATAATTAGTGTTTGGAATCTATTATTACATGTATTGCACCATGGAAATCTTGCCCACCCTTGGAAATTAACCAGTCCGTGGCAGCTGTAGTGTAGTTCTATCAATGTGGGGAATTCAGTTGTTGTTGGAGTAATTCTTTGATGAATCACAAGACTTCTTTAAACCATAATCAATTAACAGGTCATATTTGTACTGAAGGTATATTGAATGGTTTTGTGTTTGGAATTTATGTACAATTGACAGGATTATTTAATCAAGAGATATCCAATCAAGTGGGTTCCACTGTAAGGTCATCAACTATAGATTATTAATTGTAGTTTATTTCACTGACACACTGTAATCCTTGGATGGCAAGGGTGGAACAGGCTTGATCATGCACAGACAGTGCATTATGTGACAAAATCTTTGCTCATTCCTATTATTCTCTATTTTAGAAATTCTTGTTATTTTCCTCAAATTGAAATAAAATTTTCACTCCTAAAATAGCGACAGTAGGATGGATCTAACAATTTGTTTGCTACACCTATGGTGTGGCATAGAAACTTACATCGTAGAATCAAGACATCATACAGTACAGTCGCCATGGACAAGGTCAGGGTGTAACACTTGCATAGGCACTACATGTAGGCAGTAATGTCCACGCATGCATTTACCTGGTAATGAAAATCATCAGCATCAAAATTTTAATTAATGAAGCACCGGGTTGTACCAGGTGTTTCATTAATTAAATTTTTGATGATTATTCCTGTAATTAGTGTTTGGAATCTAATAGTATTGCATCCATTGAATTATTGCATACCTGTGGAAAGCGACCAGTCCACTATGGCCATACTATAAATAGAATCTTGTGAAATCAAGGACAAGAAAAAATAAATAAGAATGACATCTAGGATGCATCGTGTTGGTTGGTAGTTCTTTTTCTTTACAGTTAAAACTAGAAGTCCTGTCATGAAATGCACACAAATAGCATGTTGATCTGTGCGTTAATCTATGCGTTATGAGTTTATGACCTAAGTAAGGCAATCAAATTCTGTACATATGGCCGGTGCACAAACAATGTTTCAGCCAATGGACCTCCGGGTAACCCGGAGGTCCATTGGCAGAAACATTGACTGTGTTTGCTAAGAGTAACCAGGAGAACCTGCCGTGCTTTGGATGCCATTCGATATAGCAATTGCATGCAATTCCTATGCGCAATTAAGCCTAGATAAGCACACAGTTCGTGACAGGACTTCTAGTTTTAACTGTAGGTGAAAATCTACAGATTTTTGAGTGGGAAACTGATGAAGAATTTTGAAAGGATTGCGATTGGGTTGGTGCTACTTGTGATCTGGTGGAAAGTCTCTGTCTGCTTTTGTGATGATGTATATTTACTGTATAATCTGGTGCATTTTAGGCCAGTTAAAGGGGTTAATCTACGGTAATTTGTGGAACATAATTATCAATCCTTGTAAAATAAAAAAACAAAACATGTGAACACTGTAAAGTGGAGCTGTACATATTTACTACAGAAAACAAGTTCTGCTTTACTGATAAAGTTAGGACCCAGAACCAATACCTGGGGTGAAAGTCCCTCTAAAGTGGGCAGCAAAGGCATTTATTTATTTAGTGGAGTTTAATGACACTTTGGACAGCCATGGCCACCTCGCGTTGGACAGTTTTACAGGTGGAGGTAGCCAGAGCACCCAGAGAGAACCACCAAGCAATAGCAAGCAACTGTCAGACTCCCCAACTCCACACACTCTGCGTTGGCATCATTGGTAGAAGACAGGTGCACCATTGACGTGCTGTACGCCATATTACACAGCGCCACCATACCCCTACCTGGGCAGTCAGGATTAAGTGCCTTGCCCAAGGACACAACACAGTTACCCCTGGCCGGGATCGAACTGCGGACCTCTCTGTTTGAAGTTCAATGCCATAACAACTGAGCCACTGTGCTCCCAGGGCAGTATAGGTACAAACGATTTGCTATTGGTAAACTTGACTCATACCTATGTTGTGGTCATAATATAGCCTAAGATGCTGAAAGTATTTTTAAACACCAATAAATAAAGAAATAAAATAAACATATTTAAATCTGTTGCATAAATTTAAAAAACAGAGTTATTACTTCTCTAAAAAATGTCATTCTTCTGTTGTGCTATGGTGAATTTCATCAAGCCAGGTTCATGAACACTGGTATGGTGTAGTAATTAATTCATAACACCCAGTGTTCATGCAGGCCCAATATTTTAATGTACCAAAGCTGAATAGTTTTTGTGCCAAATGATAATTTTTTGTGCCAAATATATATATTTTTTTTATGCCATGGCTGTTTTATGTGGGAGAACTATAAAAACTTTTTTTTTTCATATTCAAGAAAGATCAAAAGCATAAAATCAGATATAACATAAAATGGAATATAAAATATTAACATATCATAAAACATATTTCTTTCTGTACTGTATTTTAGAATGTCTGTATGTCTGTCTGTCTGTCCACTACAGAAATGAATATGGGGCCACCCCGAGTGTCCAAAATGGGTCTACTAGGAGTACCTTTTTATGGTGGAGGTCATCGTCAGGTTTAAAAAAGTGTGTGGGGTGGGGTGAAGGGGGGCACCAAAAATTATGACCAAATTTTACCGATATATGTCTTCAAAGGGGTCTACTAGGGTTACATTTTTATCGGGAATCTAATGGTGAGGTTTAAAAAAATATCGGGTGTGGGTGGGGGTGTAGAGAGGCACCAAAAGTTATGACCAAAATTTTTCTCACTGATCATGAAAAAGGTCTTCAAAATGGTCTACTAGGGGTAATTTTTTACCAGGAGTCTAATGGTGAGGTTTAAAAAAGGGGTGGGGGTGGGGGTGTAGAGGGGCACCAGCAGTTATGACAAAAATTTGTCTCACCGATATAGGTCCTCAAAGGGGTCTACTAGGGGTGATTTTAATACTCCCCTCAGCCTGAGCAACGCCGGGTAACCCTGCTAGTAGTCCTATATAAAGCAGGTCAGTGACCTAAGGTTTTGACAAGAACATACAATAATTTGAAATCCATCTGTCATTCCCACACTGTCATTGTTTTAGTTGTGCATTTTTATACAGAAATTCACACCTCGATGATCTGTACGGTAACTGATTGACATGTGGATTGAAACCTTTGTCATTTTATTAGTGTTAATCTTTGATATGGATCAATGGGGAAATGTACCACAAAAATTGAAGACAATTGATAATCTGATTTATTGTTCGCTGGTGAAGAAAGAAAACATGCGTTGTTTACACAATACATAACTTCTTAATCCGAGGTGACCAGAAACGACAGTTGGGGAGTGACTGGTCGTTGTGAACACAGTTGAATAAGATTACTTTTTTGTAATTAATGATGTGGGCATTCATATCGATGGACGAAAATGAAGAATATACCAGGTTCGTGATTTTGAATTTTTGTGCTAAATGCTCACATTTATGTTCCGGATTTTAAAAAAATGTCTGTTTGGCACATTTGGCTCATGCCAGTGTGAACACTGACAGCACCATCACCAGAACATATGTTGAGTATGGGAGTGCAATGGCGTTGTAACTGGTTCTTGTGGGATCACTGAAGTTAAGTAATGTCGAACCCAGTTAGTCCTTGGATGGGTGACTGTCTGAGCTATCGATTTGGACTCCCATGTTGTGTCCTTAGGCAAGGCACTTCACCTTGATTCAGTCGATTATCCACATGGGGGCATGATGATGCTGTGTACTAAGCCGTACTGCACGTCAATGCTGCGCATGTCTTCAACCAATCTAACCCTGCCTGTGCTTCAGTGCAGAGTTACGATGTTTGGGAGATGGGTGGTTCTCTCTGAGTACTCCAGCTTCCTCCACCTGTAAAACTGTCACCGACACGATATGACCTTGGCTGTTAAAGTGTCATTAAACCCTAATAAATAAAGAAATAAATAAATATGTTGAGTGAATTACTTTTCCACCCAATCAATAACTCAGATGATTCAAGGGGCACAAGCAAATTAATTTTAAACCCATTAAACAACTCAAATAGGCAGATGACACTTTCTTGATTTACTCAAATTTTTAATTTTTTTTGTCGCTAACATACCTTACAGTTAAAACTAGAAGTCCTGTCATGAAATGCGCACAAATAGCACGTAGATCTGTGCGTTAATCTACGCGTTATGACCATAGTAAGGCTATCAAATTCTGTACATATGGCCTGTGCACAAGCAATGTTTCAGCCAATGGACCTCTGGGTAACCTGGAGGTCCATTGGCAGAAACATTGCCTGTGCTTGCTATGCGTAACCAGGAGAACCTGCCGTGCTTCGATATGGCAATTGCGCATAATTCCTACGTGCAATTAAGCCTAGATAAGCACACAGTTCATGACAGGACTTCTAGTTTTAACTGTATGTGCCCTCAGTAGAAATGAACTCTGTGAGTCAGTTCCAGTGATAGGTAAGCTATGTTTTGGAAATGGGAAATGATAAAGTAATAAAATTTGAAATTTGAATTACAATTTTTGTTAATAACCCTTGCCATCTTTCAGGTCTGGCATTTTCAGGAGAGCGATTTCTTTGCTCGCCTACAACTCTCTTTGAAAAGACTGAGGAGGGTGAAAAGTAGCCCTCCTATCCTCAGAAAATGATGATAACCACAACAGCCTATTCCTAAAGCTTACAGGTTTTCTGATCTCTGCTATGTTAGTGGTGTCCGCAATTTGGCCACATGGCACCTCCCACACCACCGGGCCTTACCAAGACCCAGAGGTGTGGGAGGGGCGCATAACTATCTCACAGAGCCTACCTGGTTAGCAGCACCAAATAAAATGTACAAAGCCAACCAGACAAAATTCATTAATAGTACAATTTTAGCTTTTGTTAGCTTGAGGAGAGGCTCAGAGCTAATCGCTCCCCTAGCCAATGTGAGGAGAGCGATTTTTAGCCCTCCTGCATATTTAAGAATGCCAGGCCTGATCTTTTGGCTGTTACATTGTGTAAAAGGTTAACGTTGAACCCCAGAAGATCCATTAACCAACAAAGTGATTGAGTCTCTTTCACTTGAAGTTGATAGTTAATGCCAAGGTGAAGACTTCACTCTGTAGCTGTGTTTGTGGTAATCCACTCTTTAAGTATTGAAGGTACAGTACTATATGTTTGATTACAAAAGTGCATAGAACATTTTTGGCTGGATCACGATTGGGTCATAATCTGGTCAAAATATTTTGCCATTTCCCTCAATCCTACAGCGCCCTCAAATTTCATCTGTCGAAAAGAAAATGGGAGAACATTGAATCATAGATGCTGTTTTTGCTTGTTTTTCTTGATTCTGTCTTCTGCTTTATTCATGAAACTATGACTAACTTGCACATGTTAGTGTGTAACGGCAAGCAAGATTGAAATGATAATCTGATGGAGAAAGAGACCATGTCTGTCACCCAAAAAAGTAGTGTTGATTGAAAGTTCCTGAACATAATTACCTACATGTACAGCTACTGATTCCATACTTGGCATTCCTTTTCATTATCGTTATTACTGGGTGGGGTGGGTGGGTGATTGTTGGGTCATTTTCCTAGTTCCTCTTTCAGTTTAAACAAAAAAAATCAAGATTTTAAAGAAAAATATCACCTTTGGGTGTCTGTTTTCATTCTTGCTTGATGCTGTTTTGTCTCACAGGCCTTTTATTCATTTCATAACGTCCAACCAGATGCATAACAACCCATCAGATGTGTTGTTACATGACCTTTATGCACATAGGCCAGATTTCAATCATGGTATACCTAGCACATTTCTTAATGCCTGTATTGTATTAGATACATAGAGGATATCTAGTGTTTTTGAGTGGATAATGAAAATTATCTCACAAGTGACTGAGACAAATGCTTATTTTTTGTGAGCGCTTGCACGAGCAAAAATAATCATTTGTCTCACTCACAAGTGAGATAATTTTCGGTATCCACTCAAAATTACAACATTTCCTTTTATTATACCCTTTTTATAAGAATCTTATCATTTTTATCGATAATTCCCATGGCTTATATTTCATATAAATTTGGGAGAATCCATTTGGATTCTCGTGAAAATGATTGCGAGAATCCGTACCTCTTATGAGTTTCCCAGGATCTCATTAGGCAACCATGGCTGAACCCCTGTTGTATACCGATAATACTTGTTAACCCTTACCCAACACAGCTTTTAATTTTTAAAATATCAACTGAATTTAATAATTGTTTAAAAAACAATATTTATTAATAAAACCTTACAAATATGGATGTCATTGGAACTGGCTCATCGAGCCAGTTCCAATGAAAGCCATATTTGTACAATTTTATAGACAAAGCATCAGGATATTTCAGGTCACATTAACCTTGTATTGGGTAATTTGCTGCCGCTATGTTAGACGTGCAGTATGTCTTAGTACACAGTTCCACAGAGACCCAATGCAGGCAACTGGGATGAAGTGCTTTGCCCAAGGACACAACACAGTTACCCCTTGCGGGGATCGAACCGTAAACCTTTTAGTTTGAAGTCCAGTGTCATAACCAGTGAGCCACCTCGCTCCCCTTTTTGCAGTTGCACATAAGTGGTTGTATGCTAGAAGCCACTGTTGTGATTCTGTGGAAAAGTGCTAAAAGGCACTCTGTAGGCGTTAGTTTTTTGGCTCAACAGTAGAAAAAAATTGCCAAAGGTTACAGAGAGCCAACATTCACCCTCCAATAAATTGTAGTAAGTAAATTATCTATGGACAAAATCTTTCTATAACTTTAACCCTTCACCCAATGCACGCAGTATAAAAGTTTATTATTTTAACCCTTTACCCAACGCAGACGATATCACAATTTATTATTTTAAATATAATTTTTTTTAATTTTTCAAAAAATGTCAAGAAAATCATATCATGTGATCCATCTTTGGAACGAGCTCGTCGAGCTCATTCCAACGAGGGGTCGCATGATAAGGTTTTGTTGAAATTTTTTGAAAAATAATATTTTTTCAATTGCTGAATTTGCAGGCAGATGTGGGCGATTCGTTAGGTAAAGGGTTATATATCATTTTTTGAAAGTTTTCAAAAAATTTCAACAAAACTATATCATGTGAGACCTCAATGGAAAGAGCTTGATGAGCTCGTTCCAAAGATGGGTCACATGATATGGTTTTGTTGAAATTTTTTGAAGAATAATATTCTTTCAACTGCTGAATTTGAATATTATGTGGGTGGATGTGGGCTATTTGATGGGTAAGGAGTTGAAGGCTACACTTGCCTTGTACTGTTGGCAAAAATTCACATGTCACAGAATCAGTTTTCAAAAACAATTTTGCACACTACCATTTCAATGAGTCTAAAAGGAGTATTTACAGTGAGAGAAAAAAATATGTCTACTAATTGTTCAATTAGCCTATTTGTGAATAATAAGAAACTCTCTAAGTGTTCTGTTATGTTCTGTTAATAGAAATTCATTTCAGATTCATTGTTCCATGTCAGGTAAAACATGATCAGGCTCTTACAACTCAGACTGTACTTCCTTAAAAATCAATGATGTAGTATTTTGTCAAGCAAGTTTATTTAATAAAGGATATTGTATCTATCGACCTTATTTCATGCTTGTGGTACATATTAGCAATGCAAGGGCCCATATACACTTGTAATTTGTAATTCATTACATGCAATACAAATTGCTTTGCAATTAGAGCCTAGAAATGCTGACTAAGCAAGACTTTCAGTGCAGGATAGTTACTGCATAGAGTGTAGGTCAATGCTGAGATCACTGAAGTGGACAGTCAGTTTCTACCAGATGGTGATCAGGTCAAAATTTACTGTCCTCTTTTTTGATCACAGGTGAGTTAAATGGATTATTTGAGGGGAGAAAAACTTAATGCCAACATCTCTGACACATTTTCCCTACTTTATGTCCCCTTGTTCAGGTTTCATTTCTAAACATGTTAGCCTAATCCCGATCACCACTCTTTGTCAGCCAGATCCTGTTCATATTGACTAAAAGTCTGAAAGAGCGGCATTGCCATCATAATACATTGTATTTCAATAGTGGTTAGGGCATGTACCTGATCATTGCTTGTTACCCAGATATTTTCTGGAGCTTTGCCAGATTTTAGCCAGAGCTGACATTGTCCAAATCGGGTCCCTGGGTTAATATTTGGGGTCCATATTGTAGCCTGAATTTTAACTTTGTGCAATATGAGGAAATTTCTTTAAAAATCTTCTTCAGATCCACCAGTCAGAATGCTTTCATATTTGGTATACAACATCTCTAGTGGGGTGTTCAAATCGAGTGCCTGTGCAAATATTTGGGTTCCCTATAGGAGTCGAAATTGGCCATGTAGCTAAAAAATTAGAAATTTTTTTTTTATTAAGTACCCTCTTCCCTGTGGGAACCCTGGTAAGAGAAACAGTGCTTGTTCACTTTGGTAAACAAGCTCTATTTTACTGGTAAACTAGGACCCAATCACCAATGCTTGGGGTAGAAGTCCTCTAAAATGGACAACATGGGTACAAACAATTGACTACACTTGGCTTTATCTCCATGTTTTGGTCATGATTAGCCTTTGTTGAGAAATATCTGACCCTAAACACCAATACATAAACAAATAACTTAAGTACCCTTTAGAGGTGTGCAACTAAGATTAATCCACATAGGTTGAAACAAGGGGATCCATAGGGGAGCTCCACATTTTTAAGTTATGATCAAGTGAAGAAAAGGCATGATGCATGGATTATTTCAGTCACTCCTGAGGGGCTCATGGATTGACAATGTATCCTATATCCTAAGGAGATTGATTGCTTAATGTAGATTCTTTCTTGGACTCAGTTTATGTTGGGTTTGTTGGGTTCTATTCAAGTTAAACTCTTCGGGTCCCTTGTTTTACCTTGAATTGTACACTTTTTTTTTGGAGGGGGGGTGGGGGGCGTTGTGTGGGTGAGTGGACTTTTATACAAGTTCAGTTGTGGTATCTATACAGAAAACATCTTTGGTGGGGTACAGGGGATGGGAATCAATGTCTCTTGGTGAAGGTTTTCCTGTATTTCATGTGTGCCTTTGGTAAAAAAAATAACACATAATATAGGTCTCATATACGCTCATACTATGTTTTTTTCATTTCCGTCAGACTTTTCATTGATAAACGTCACTGTACACCAATGAGAATGGAAAAAAATGCTGAAATTTGAATACCAAGTCAGGTTAGAATGATATCAGAATGTACCATTACCTCCAGTCAAGACCAGTTTATAGTCACAATATTTACACTTTGCTTTATCATTTTCTTTGATAAAATGCTACCAGACTCAAAAAGTAGGAGGGCCCATCTTGAGAGATCAAAAAGAAGATCACACGAGGCACAGAAAACGTCTGATTCTGTAAAAGAAAAGCACAAGTGAATGCTGCTTATTGTAGATCCACAGAATGAATTAAAACCTAATCTCATAAAAAGAATACAGTGTGAAATAAAGATATGAAGTGGCCGGCCTGCATTTGACCAGGCATTTGATTGGATGAGAGTCATGAGACAGATTTGTTAAAATGTCTCATTTTAGATACAGTGTTACAATTTCTGTCTCAGGAAGCATAAAATTTTTGAAATCAAAGCTTTGGTGGGCCAAAAATATGTTTTGATCGCTTTACCTCACTTCTTTTTTTCAATTTTAACATGTCTGAAAATTCTATCAGTCAATTTTTTTAACCAGTTAACAGGTTAAGTGCTCCCAGTCCTGGGTCAATATATGCTGAAAGGAAATCTGTGGTCAACAAAAAGGTAGCACTCTACCAGTTAATGAAATGAGTTAATCATTATTGGGTGTAAGATTTATGTGGAATGTTTCACCTAATTAATATATTTACGTAGCCATCTCACTATCTCTTATTTACCTTCTTCATCGGTTATAGAAGAAGATTAGCAGGATTTATTACCTGTAATTAGCAGGAATATGTTTATTTATCCCAGAGCAGTATTTGCACTTCTCTACTTGTTTTGTGAACCTGCACTCCAAGTACAGTTAACAGTGTGTTTACAACACTAGTTGAAGCATTCTGAATGGTATTAATTAACCCCCTACACACTGTTGTCAAAATACCAAAGTTTTCAGTAGCAAATTTTTCCCACAATGCAACAGAGAATTTAATAAATTATATCTTGTTTGACAGAGCTCATTGAGCTCTGTCAAACAAGATATAATTTGTTAATTTTTCATGCTTCATATGGGCAATATGAGGTCAATGGCAGAAACTTTGAAATACTACCAGAGTGCTAGGAGCTAAATTGAGGTGAGGATAACAATGACAATTTCTGTGCTATTAAATTTCTCAAACAGTAAGCTTTTTTTAGTTTTATTTCATTACTTTTTTCCATTTTCATGGAGTACAGTACCAGAGATAAATACAGTAAACATAATTTTATAGTGCATGTCCGTGGTGGGTGTTACGGTGTGGAATTATTAATGATATTGGTAACAGAAAGAAATCTGAGAATCAGCAACAAAACTATGAATTTAACTATTCTGAAATTTAATTAAAAATAATTAATATATAAAAAAAAAAATGATACAAAGATCTTTTACACTAATTGGTTTACAGAAAATAAAAACAGTGGTACTTATCAATTATTGAATTAGTCCAAAGTGCAGTTTGACAGAATCCAGTAATCCAGTGGTGAAGTATCTTCTGAAGAGAGTTACCAGCTGATAGATGTAGTATTAAATCCAAGAATGTCTCTTCAGAAACAGTATCCCGTAGATTTGTAATAAAATTCTCACTTAGAAATTTCAGCAGTCTCCAATAAAATATAACAAAATGCTCCATAAAATTCAAATGGAGTAAAAATGCAAGAAGTATTGGCGCCACAGGTAATTTCCAAATAATCCAGTAGAATCCTGGCTTTTCACAAAACAATATTATTCTGTTTCACAGAAAGTATAAATTCTCTTTTCCAAGACAAACAAATTCTCCTCAAAATTCTCTTTTGGAATCAATCTTCCAAATTCACAAAGAAGCACTGCTTCTATAATAAATGCACTGTCCCAGAACAATAATAATTTCCAATGGAAAGAACTGCTGTGAAAATAAGTTCTTCTGAAATGGCTTTCTAAAAATGAGTTTTTGAATTCTGTTGACAAACCTTTATATATAGTAACCAGATAGAATGTCCCAGAAGAGGAAGTGTCTACAATGATGTATCAGTTTCTATCAGTTTCCAGGTGATTCTGTCACAATCCAAGTAAACAAGGTCCCTGACCTACTTAAACAATCAACAGCTATATGTACAATAATTGTAGATAGTGTAACAAAGATGTAAACAAGGTCACTGAGTGCAAATGAGACAGACCAGTCAGAAAATGCAGAAATAAAAAAAAAATCTTTCTCACACAACGATCAACCCAAGGATATATCAATCTCAATACAATATGGGGGCCACAACACACCCCGCCTTAAAAGAAAAAGTTTGAAGGTACTGAAAACTTTTTACATAATTTTAGCAGACTCTGACTGGTTTACAATACACACACACCATAATCTTCACAATTTTTTTTTTTTAATAAACATATATACACTTAAGTGAATAGGGACCGATCATATCATTTTAAATTAGGATATTCTGGAAAGAGCATCAGCTACAACATTATCTCTTCCCGAAATATGCGTAATCTCTAAATTATATTCTTGAAGGGCTAAACTCCACCGCAATAATCTTTGATTCTTGTTTTTCATTTTATTGATAAATGTTAAGGGGTTATGATCGGTGTAAACTGTAATTGGACATTGGGCGGTTCCTAGATACACATCAAAATGGGTTAATGCCAAAATTAGAGCCAAAGTTTCTTTTTCTACTGTAGAGTAATTCTTTTGATGTTTGAGAAATTTTCGGGAGAAATAACATACAGGGTGATCAATACCTTGGGAATCTTCCTGGGCAATATACCCACCTGCTCCATTGTCACTTGCATCTATGAATAATTTGAAGGGCTTTTCATAATTGGGACTGGCCAGGACAGGGGAATTATTTAATAAAGTTTTTATTCTGTTAAAGGATTTCTGACATTCCTCAGTCCAAACAAACTCAACCCTTTTGCTCAATAAACTGGTCAAAGGGGAGACAACATCTGAAAAATTTAAACAAAATTTTCTATAATATCCAGCCATGCCTAAGAATCTCATGAGCTCTTTTTTAGAGTTTGGTACTGGAAAATTTACAATGGCATCAACTTTAGCCGCAATCGGCCTCACCTGCCCCTGCCCCACAACATGACCTAAATAATTTACAGTTGCTTTGCCAAATTCTGATTTTATCAAGTTAATAGTTAGGTTAGCTTGGGTCACTTTGTCAAAACATTCTTGAATATGCTTTAGATGATCAGCCCAATTTGTATCTGTGTGTATAATAACATCATCAATTTTAGCTTCACTGTGATCTAGGTCTGCAATTAAGTGTGGTTAACCATGCGCTGGAACGTTGCCGGAGAGTTTTTCATGCCAAAAGGGGTAACTTTATATTGATACAATCCAAATGGGGTAACAAAAGCAGATATTTCTTTGGCTTTTTCTGTTAAAGGGACTTGCCAATAACCCTTTAACAAGTCAAATTTTGTCACAAATTTAGCATGGCCAAGTTTGTCAATGCAGTCATCAATTCTTGGAATTGGATAATTGTCTGTTTTGGTGAGGCTGTTCACCTTTCGGTAATCTGTACAAAATCGGTAACTCCCATCAGGTTTTGGGACGAGAATACAGGGCGAACTCCAGTTGCTATGGCTAGGTTCTATGATATCATTGTCCAGCATATACTGTATTTCCTTTCGTATGATCTCAGCTTTGAAAGGGTTCAATCTATATGGATGCTGTTTGATGGGATTTGCCTCTCCTACATCAATAACATGAAAAATAACAGATGTCCTACTAGGCACATCGGGAAATAAGTGTTGATATTTGAAAATTAAATCAACTAAATCTTTTCTTTGGTCAGGAAATAAATAATCAGTTTTATTTTGTAGATCTCTCAGGACATCTGAGTTCTGTAACTTCAGAGGTACATTTTCGCCGCCTTCATGAATATCCTCTACAGGATTTTCCAGCTCATCCATGTGGGTGACTGTTGAGACTGGTAGAGAGTTCGGTTCTCTCTCATAATATGTTTTCAACATATTTATATGGCACAGCTGAGTATTTTTGAGTCTATCAGGAGTCTCAACAACATAATCAGTATCACTGATCTTGTGCTTAACAATATAAGGGCCTGAATATCTTGCTTGTAAAGCATTGCCCTTTACAGAGAATAATACTAGCACCTTATCCCCAGGTTTAAAGGAGCGAAATTTCGCCTTTTTATCATACCAGGTCTTCATATGACTCTGGGCTTTCTGTAAAAGTTTATTTGCCATTTCTCTGGCCTGGTGCAATTTTTCCTTAAAAGTGGACACATAGTCCAGAAGAGAAATTTCAGGTGGCTCTTCCTCGAGCCATTTCTCCTTCAAAGCAGTGAGTGGACCCCTCACTGAGTGTCCAAACACTAATTCAAAAGGGCTGAACCCCAGAGATTCCTGTACAGTCTCACGGACTGCAAATAGGAGGAGATGTACTCCTTCATCCCAATCCTTCTCATTATCCTCCCCATAGGCCTTTATCATGGTCTTCAGTGTTTGATGAAAGCGTTCTAGAGCTCCTTGACTTTCGGGATGGTAGGCACTTGATGTGTACTGCTTAATTTTGAGCTCATACATCACCTGCTGAAAAAGGTTTGACATAAAATTTGAGCCTTGGTCCGATTGCACTGACCTGGGTAGACCGAAAGTTGTAAAAAATTTTATCAAGGCCTTAACTATTGTCTTGGTTTTAATATTTCTTAGAGGTATAGCTTCAGGAAATCGTGTAGAAGCACACATGATGGTAAGAAGATATTCATTTCCAGATCTTGTTCTAGGCAATGGGCCAACACAATCAATAATAATTCTACTGAATGGCTCCTCAAAAGCAGGGATTGGTTGAAGGGGAGCCGGAGGAATCTTCTGGTTGGGTTTTCCTACAATTTGACAGAAGTGGCAGGTTTTACAAAATTCGACAACATCCTGTCGAAGCTTGGGCCAGTAAAAACATTGCTGAATACGAGAGAAGGTCTTCCTAATTCCCAAATGTCCAGCCATTGGATTTTCATGAGCCAGGCTTATTATTTCATTCCGGTATTTAGTGGGGACAACTATTTGATAAATAACCTCCCAATCACTATTGGAGGGTACTTCTGGTGGTCGCCATTTCCTCATGAGTACATCAGATTTTTTAAAATAACAGACAGGGCAGTTTTGGGCTTCTGCCTCTGTTAGAGCCCTTTCACGTGGCTCGGCAAGGTCAGGATCACTTTCCTGTTCCTGAACTAAAGAAGTCCGGGAAATGACATTCAAGGAGGTCCCCCTATCACTCTCAGGTGTAGTGGCCTCTTTACAATTTCTGGAGGAGTCATCACTTTGACTCAAAAATGTCTGAGACAAATCAATGTCTTCAGAATCCGTAATTCTGTGACTGTTCTTATCCTCAACTTTGCAGTTCAAATCATTACAATTGAGGTTGTTATCAACCTCAGCTTTCTTTGCCATGGACCGAGTCACAGCACATGCTGGAAAGGCAAAAGGAAAACATTCGTTCAAATTAATAATACTTTCATCTGTGCTTGGCTTATCCACCACTTGAGGTTCTACAGTGACTCTGTCACCAGCTAAGTCATTTCCCAATAATAAAGAAATACCTTTTACAGGTAGAGTAGGTCTGATTCCTACTGTCACAGTCCCATTTACTAAGCTACTTCTTAAATTTATTTTATGAAGTGGGACATTTAAAGAGTTTGACTCAATACCTGATATTAGAACTTGTGCCCCTGTAGCACTTTCTTCAGAAAATGGCAAAATACCTTCTAACATTAATGACTGAGTAGCCTCTGTGTCTCTCAGTATTTTTATTGGTAAGGAACAGTGCTTATCCCCATCAAGGGAAACAAAGCCTTCAGAAATAAATGGCTTATAATTTTCTAAAGCATCTTGCTTTATTACATAATTTTCAGGGCATGGAGCACATGCTAGTGCATTCTGTGAAGTAGAGGACTCATTTTTCCTTTTTAACAGCCAGCAATCAGATAGTAAATGCCCTGGTTTCTTACAATAATTACAAGTTTTAGTTGAACTGTTGGGTCGTAATGGTGTAGGGCTGGCATTAGATGACTTATTCTCATTAGGCTTCCGATTAAATTTAGGTGGTGAAAAGTTTGGAGGATTGGAAGGATGATTAGAAGGATGAGTTTTATCTGAAGTTGGTTTAGGTCCACTTTGGAAAGAGTTCTTGTGAAGCCAAAAATTTGTAGAGTTACGACTCATTTTATGAGTTAAGGCATAGTCATCTGCTAGTACTGCTGCTCTATTTAATGTGTCAACTTTTTGTTCATCCAGGTGGGCCTTTATATCTGAATGTATCTTTCCTTTAAACTCTTCAATCAACATCATTTCTTTTAACTTCGAGAAATCTTTCCCAATTTCTTTGGAATGGCACCACCTATCAAATAAATTTTGCTTTTCTCTGGCAAATTCCACATGAGTTTGATTTTCGTTTTTATAATAATTTCTGAACTTCTGCCTATAGGCCTCTGGAACAAGTTCATATGCCTTGAGTATAGCCTCTTTAACAGTATCATAATTATTGCTTTGCTCAGAAGATAGAGCGGAATAGATTTCTTGGGCCTTTCCTTTTAAAACACTTTGCAATAGCAAAGTCCAGACATCCCTTGGCCATTCTAAACTTGTTGCCACTTTTTCAAAATGTAAAAAATATTTATCAACTTCTTTTTCTTGAAAGGGGGGAACTAGCCTAACATGTTTAGTTGCATCAGATCTACTTGGGGAAATTACATTTGAGCCTTGACGCTGTGATTCTAATTCTTTTATTTTTATTTCCTTTTGAATTTCTAATTCTTTTAAGTGCATTTCTTTTTGAGTTTCTATTTCTCTTAATTTTAATTCCCTATACTCCTTTTCTTTTTGAGCTTCAATTTCTTTTAATTTAATTTCATTTTCTCTTTCTTCTTTTTCTTTTTGAGCCTGAATTTGTTCCCTTTCTTTTTGAGCCTGAATTTCTTTTAATTTAATTTCATTTTCCTGTCTTTTCATTTCTTGTTGCATTTCTAACTTTTTTAATTCTAATTCTAATTTCTTGAGTTCAAGGTCATCAGTAGGTTGTGGTTCAGAGGGGGGAGTCTCAGACTGAGGCAAAAGACCTTCTTCCATATAATGATTAACAATGAGCTGTTTAAGTTTATGTTTGTTCAGACCAGGGGTGGCAGGTAATTTTAGATAATGAGCAAGTTGGAATAAATCCTCCTTCTTAAGAGATTCTAAAAGGGCCAAACTAGGAGAGCTTTCAAATTCAGAAATAAATTCTGTCACAATAAATACCATGACGAAAAGGTTTGCTGGTTCTCAGAATATAAATAATAATACTGAAATTTTCTAAGAAAATTTAAATGTTTTGAAAGTGAGCCAAAATAATAATTGCAATTTGCAATTTTCTCGTTATCTAATATTCAATCTCGGCAACGAGCCCCCAATGTTTGTTACGGTGTGGAATTATTAATGATATTGGTAACAGAAAGAAATCTGAGAATCAGCAACAAAACTATGAATTTAACTATTCTGAAATTTAATTAAAAATAATTAATATATAAAAAAAAAAATGATACAAAGATCTTTTACACTAATTGGTTTACAGAAAATAAAAACAGTGGTACTTATCAATTATTGAATTAGTCCAAAGTGCAGTTTGACAGAATCCAGTAATCCAGTGGTGAAGTATCTTCTGAAGAAAGTTACCAATTGATAGATGTAGTATTGAATCCAAGAATGTGTCTTCATAAACAGTATCCCGTAGATTTGTAATAAAATTCTCACTTAGAAATTTCAGCAGTCTCCAATAAAATATAACAAAATGCTCCGTAAAATTCAAATGGAGTAAAAATGCAAGAAGTATTGGCGCCAGAGGTAATTTCCAAATAATCCAGTAGAATCCTGGCTTTTCACAAAATAATATTATTCTGTTTCACAGAAAGTATAAATTCTCTTTTCCAAGACAAACAAATTCTCCTCAAAATTCTCTTTTGGAATCAATCTTCCAAATTCACAAAGAAGCACTGCTTCTATAATAAATGCACTGTCCCAGAACAATAATAATTTCCAATGGAAAGAATTGCAGTGAAAATAAGTTCTTCTGAAATGGCTTTCTAAAAATGAGTTTTTGAATTCTGTTGACAAACCTTTATATAGTAACCAGATAGAATGTCCCAGAAGAGGAAGTGTCTACAATGATATATCAGTTTCTATCAGTTTCCAGGTGATTCTGTCACAATCCAAGTAAACAAGGTCCCTGACCTACTTAAACAATCAACAGCTATATGTACAATAATTGTAGATAGTGTAACAAAGATGTAAACAAGGTCACTGAGTGCAAATGAGACAGACCAGTCAGAAAATGCAGAAATAAAAAAAAAATCTTTCTCACACAACGATCAACCCAAGGATATATCAATCTCAATAAAATATGGGGGCCACAACATGGGTATTTACAAATTCACAGTGCTCTCTCTCTCTATACAAAGCACCAAATGATGTATTTTGCATAAAATAAAATAAAATAAAAACATGCCAGTGGTAGTCAAAAAATGTACATGTGAGAATGATAGTCTCGGACTCAGACTCTCTCTCTCTCTCTCTCTCTCTCTCTTATTTCATACCCGTCACATATGGGCGACCAATGTAAGCCGCATAATATATCATTGCCACTTGTATATAGTATAGCCCTTCACTCCCATCGTCTTTCGGCAGGAGTAATAGGTTATACCATATATAGTATTCAACGTCGTGGAACCAGTTATAAAAGAATGCAACTGGGCCATAATTTGCATCAAATGTCCTAGCTTCGATTCATTATTATATTTACAGGTTCCACACAACGAGATGCAAAATATGCCTTATGGCATGGATCAGCATGTAGCGTTTACCCAGGACCTCCCACTCTTGCAAGACACACTCCTTACGAAATTTGCATGGGGGTATCCCCTTGCAGTGAAAGATTTTGGGGTGCATTAGTTGCAAGCGGGGTAGCCAAGGAACGCTAGATGTCCAGAATATAACTATTATTATTGTACTTAAATATACTTATACTTAAACGGGTGCAGACCGCATATATGTCCTGTGACAGTTGAACATGTAGTGATGAAAGGATTATAATCAGTTAACTGGTACTGGAATGGCTATTGGCTACAGGCTTTTTTTCCAGTTAATTTACTTGCTACTGGTTTATTTATTTATTTATTTATTTATTTATTTATTTATTTATTTATTTATTGAGGTTTAACAACACTTTTGATGGTTTATTACCACTTCATCAATTACCCCTTCATCAATTCCCTTTTCATCAATTACCACTTCATCATAGACTCATAATATGTTTAAAATTTATTTAGAGAGATTTATATATAAATTATTAATATTTATAAATTGAAAATAAATATTTTTTACAGCCCAAAAGTGTTTTATGGAGGGCTGCTAACCATTTCTGATGAGCCGTTGATACATTGTAATGACAGACAAAGTCATGTTATTTCTATTCTTGCCACTTTTGTAGAATTTGTAAATTTATATAGAAAATAAGATAAATGAATAGTTTGCCGGTACCGAAAATAGCTAGAAAATAATCACCAGCACAAATTTTATGTTGCAAAATAGAGTTGTTTACAAATGACTATAGAATAGCTTTCGACTTCCTGGAGTAATTTGTTACTATACAAAATTTATCAGTGTAATGTGCAAATAATAAAACAATATCATAATTTTGAAAAGCATTACAATATATTAACAGCTCAACAAAAATAGTTCACAACCCAAAAGGTTTTCTGGAGGGCTGTTAACCATTTCTGATGAGCCGTTGATACACTGTAATGTAAACATATTATGAGTCTGTAATGAAGTGGTAATTGATGACAAGGGAATTGATGAAGGGGTAATTGATGAAGGGGTAATTGATGAAGTGGTAATTGATGAAGTGGGAACACACTCGTTTGACAGCCAGGGTCACCTCGTGTTGGGCAGTCTTATGGGTGGAGGAAGCCGGAGTATCCAGAGAGAAGCACCAAGAAATGTCGAGCAACTCTCAGACTCCCCAACATACTAACTCCACACAAGCAGGGTTAGCTCTTGCTACAGGTTAGTCATCACCCATGACAGAAGTTAGAAAATCTGTTTGTATATTGGAGCCCACTGAATAGGATATTCCTTTATTAAATTATCTTGTTAATTGAATATGCAGGCACATTACATATCTGAGAGCACCAATGAACAAAAAAATTATAGTAGAAATCAAAGTTTGAAAATATCAAAGGACTGAGTTGGCATCTGGTATTTTTGTGCATATTTTCAGTTTTTGTTTTTTAAAGACACAAACTTAAATTTGATCTTAAGTTGACTGAATAGCTCTTATGACTTGTGAGTCAAAACTATGTTTTAGAATGCCCCCCAAAATTATCAAAATTTGTTATATGCCATTTAAATTCAACAATGGCCAGATGTTGTTGGATAACCCTTTACCTAATAAATCAGGAACATTCTGCTACCAAATTTACAATTTGAGCAGTGGAAAAAGAATTATTGTTTAAAAACTTCAAATAAAACCATATCATGTGGAATGTGCCAGCATTATGTGTCGGCATATAATAGTGGAATCCTGTTACTGTACTCCTTGCATGCTGCTGGTGGATATTCCTGCCCAGCACAGGGTTTCTCTTGCCACTGAAATAACTATAATTAGGGCACATTTAAGCAAATAAATTTTCTCCCTGAATGGATTTTTTCATCAATGATTTCTTGAGTTAAATTAAATAATTTTTTTTCAAACCTAGTCATGGCTGCTTCACAGCAGCCATGACTAGATTCAATGAAAAATATCTTGAAAATACTCAGTGGGTTAAGAGTTAAATAGCCACGTTACCAGTGGAAAATCTATCATTTTCCTGCCTTCTGATAAACTGAGAATTTATTCTGTTGTATGAATGATTTTATTTCGTAGTACAACATGCATACAAATACAAACTAAATACAGCAAAATACTATTATCTCAAATACATGGCTGCACAACAGGGAGATGACATATAACCACTAGGGCTGTCTTTCTACCATTCCCAATAACAAACAAAGATGTAAAATGTGAAATAATCTTGACAACAGCATGTACACTACGTGGAGAGTGTATTATCACTAAATCACTTGCAGAGTGGAGATTCCATCCAGGCAATAATTGTAAATTTGTTGCAAAGCATAACCAGCACAAGCAAAGTTTCAGCCAATGGACCTCCGGGTTAAACCCGGAGGTCCATTGGCTGAAACATTGCTTGTGTATTTTTTGTCGATATGTACAGAATTTGAAAGTTATAGCTTGGGTGATAACTCCACTCTGCGGGTGATTTAGTTACAATCCACTCTCCACGTACTGTATGTCAATGAAGACAAAATAAATGAAAGATTAAATTTTGAGATGGTTCTTTCCATATAAATAAAATAATTTTCCATCTTTTATATCTTGTAACAAGATATAATAGATTAAATACAGGAGTTTTACCCAATAAATTATTTGTAATTAACAGGTCTGAGTTTTTTTCCAAGGTATGGTGGATGGTTTGGTGTTTGAAAGTCATATGCAGTTAACAGGAATATTCAGTTGTAAGATAAATTAAGTGGGCCTCCACTGTATTTGATTTGCAAAATGAAAGAAAGTCTCCCACACCCATTTACTACATCTTCAGTACAAATATGACCTATTAATTGCATATAGGTTATAGAATGTACTCTTATTACTTTAAATAAAAAAAATAGTAATATATCAAGAAATTACTCTGACAATCACCGAATTCTCCTTGTTTATAGACTGACCTATTTGGCATCAGTACATGCAATATAAGCATTTTTTCTGTTGTATATTGTTTGACAAAGCTCCCTGAGTGCTATCAAATAATACCAAATAAATTAATGCTCACTTTACCCGCAGAATGTGGAAAACCAACCAAATCGTTGTTATAGTGCAGTTGTCATGGACTGGTCGCAAACCACGCATGGGCACTGATATCCACACATGCATTTATACCAAGTAATAAAAATTATCAGTTCCTGGTGCTTCATTAATTAAATTTGTGATGGTTAGTCCTATAATCAGTGTTTGGGACCTAATTTTATTGCATCCATGGAAATATTGCCCACCAGTGGAAAGTGACCAGTCCACGGCAGCTGTACTGTTATTGAATACTGATGTTGATAAAATTATTTTAACTAGCAAAATGGCAATTCAATTAACAGGGTTCCACTGTATTACTACCCTTTCTCTCACTTGGAAAATCTTAAAATTAAGCCCATCATTTCTCAGGTTGTATTCATTTCCAATTTGTGTACATGTACATCTGCATAGATGAGACCAGACCAATCCCAGAAAATACATAATTTATGTAGTGTTTCTATTAGAAAATACAGTTATGTGAATAATCTACTGTTTACATCTATCTTATCTGCTATTCTGTCATGTAAACATGTATTTTTCAGTTTCTGGAAAGTTGTCACACTGACTCTGTATATTATCTTGTTCAAGTGGTTCAGGATTTCACATCCAAGTGTGGTTCATTTGTATTCTTCCTCATCACGTGGCCAACCTTAATTTTGAAAATATGAATGCTCACCTTCCCAAATATCTTGACTTCACATCATCATGGGATTAACTAATTGTTGTTTCAAATTGATATTACAACTATTTTTTTCACAAATTAGATCTTAGGTTCCCTTCATTAATCAAAATATATTTAACCCTTTCCCTAATGAATCGGCTGCATCCACCTACACAATTTTCAAATTTAGCAGATGGAAAAATATATATTTTTCAAAAAAGTTTCTACAAAATCATGTCATGTGGCCCTTCATTGGAACGAGCTCATCTAGTTTGTTCCAATGAAGAGTTATATGATATGGTTTTGTCGAAATTTTTTGAAAATATTTTAAAAATAACTAAAATGATAAATTTTGATATCCTGTGCATTAGGTGAAGGGTTAATACAATTTGTATTCAAAATTATTCATATACAACAACACAGTTACTCTGTTATGTAATGTTTACATGTTTTTTTTTTTCATTTTGGTTTGAATTTGATCTTGCATGATTAGCATATTAATTAGAACTTTATAATAAATATTGTATACATGTAAAGCATTTTTGATAATGATTTGGGTTGTCACAGTGTGAACAATCAATTGCACATTCTTAACACGTAATCTGCTGAGTATTTTCTTGAATTTTTCATGAAATCCAGTCATGGCTTCTGTGAAGCAGCCATGACTGAATTTGATGAAAAATTCAAATAAAATTTAAGACCAGCTTTCATTCGAGATATGATTTGTCCAATTTACAGTGATAAACTGTATTGAACAGAAGCCAACCTGTACCCTTGTTGTCAAGAGTATTGAGTTCTTGGCAGGAATATCTGCCAGCAGCTTGCAAAGAGTTAATGATGTCATTAGGTACCTTAGAAGTTAAATTATCAGAATAAGAAAAAAATTATACATATACATGGTGAAGTTATTGTGTAAGTTTTAACCCTTTGAGACTTTAGTTATTCTGACGTTCAAACTGGGAATTCAGTTTTTTCAACGGTTTTCAAAATGCACTTAAAACGTTGGAAAATATAAATAACAAGATATTTTTCACATTAGTGATTAACTGGCTGGGGGCTAGATTATTTTTGGTGGTCTGAATTTGTTATTCAAAACTAAAACTTTTATTATTATTGGAGAGTGCCCACAGGCACTCTCCAATAATTTGTAATAAAACAAATTTATATAAAAATATTATTTGTGTTTGACAGAATATGAAATATAAGCAAGGAAAGTGTTGGCTTTTGCTCTGGTATCCTCATTTTTTGAAAGCCCTAATAGTGGTGTCTAGAACTCAACCAGTTAAGAAGTCATGACAAGCAGGATTATATTTGTATTTTTAGCTGCAATAACATTTGGCTCAACGGTTGTCACTGAGCACTATTTGTGAGAAAACAGAAATTGAGGTAAAACTTTAAAAAATCGAAAAATAATAACAAAGCAATTGACCACAAAGTATCAATGCGCTGTTTGATTTCGTATGTCATAAAACGTACAAAAGTATCAAAGGGTTAAACATTAGGGTTGTAAGATAATCATACAGAATGCAAAACTGCTTGAAATCAAGTGCATACACTGTTAATGTCTTGACTTATCGAAATTCCTGCAACAAAATTTTTTCGAATTAAGACCCAATCAGGAAAAATGAATAAAAATAGCATCTGAGATTTAAGGTTCTTGCATTTCTTTTTCAACAAGCGAGATTCAACAGTATTATTGAGACATAAGAGGACAAAGAACTTAGACTGGCTCACAACCCAGACATGATCCAATTGAAATTCTCTGCACAATTTTGTGTCACACAGTTCACACTCCTGTATGTGAATCTTCTGTGATAGTAGAGATGGGCAGTGTACTGTAAATACTATTCAGTATCGGTATAGAGCCAGTACCGATTTACTGTACCAGGGAATCTCAAAACATCAAAATTTGGGTATTGAAAAATATTAAAATGACAAACAACAGAACATTATGCAAACTTCATGACAAGAAAAAACCATGGACTATGTACTCCTGAAGGCAGTCACCACCTGTCATTTGATGGAACAAAGAAGCTGAGAGAAAATACCCAGGTGATATTTTCTCTCTGCATTTTTGTTGTGCCAAATGACCAATGGTGAATGCCTGCATTACTTCCAGCATTTTGTCAATTCGGCGGCTTTGTCTGGTGAAAAGGGGGGTATTTTCTCTCAGCTTTTTTGATATGTCCAAATAACCAATGGCGATTGCCTGCATTGCATCCAACATTCGGTGGCTTTGTCTGCTATAAAGGGGGTATTTTCTCTCTGCTTTTTTGATATGTCCAAATAACCAATGGCGATTGTCTGCATTGCTTCCAACATTCGGCGGCTTTGTCTGCTGTAAAGAGGGTATTTTCTCTCTGCTTTTTTGTTGCTTCCAAATGACCAATGATGATTGCCTGCATTGCTTCCAACATTTTGTCAATTCGGCAGCTTTGTCTGCTGTAAAATGTTGAACTACTGTTGAGCAGTATACCAAAAATACCATTTAACCCTTTACCTTACATGAAAAGCAGACGACACTTGCAAACAAAAGTCTTGAATAACTAATATTTTTCATTTTTTTGTCTCAAAAACATAGGTTATGACCCCTCATTGGAATGAGCTTGATGAGCTCATTCCAAATGAGGGGTCATAACCAATGTTTTTGAGACAAAAAATAAAAATATAATGAAAATAAATTGACAATTTTTGAGAATAGCGCTAGCCGGTTTTGGCCATTACTTTGGGTAAAGGGTTAATATGGGTATTGGTGTGAGTACATGTACAGTACGTGGAGAGTGGATTGTAACTAAATCACCCACAGAGTGGAGTTATCACCCAAGCTATAACTTTCAAATTCTGTACATATCGACAAAAAAACACAAGCAATGTTTCAGCCAAGGGACCTCCGGGTTAAACCCGGAGGTCCATTGGCTGAAACTTTGCTTGTGCTGGTTATGCTTTGCAACAAATTTACAATTATTGCCTGGGTGGAATCTCCACTCTGCAAGTGATTTAGTGATAATACACTCTCCACGTACTGTATGTGGTTGACACCAAATACCGTAATGCTACTGAGGTAAATCATCCTAAAAATACTGATACAGAAACCAAACTTGAAATTTCAAGACCGTCCAACTCTGTATGATAGTGTCCCATTGCCCCATCTTTCAGTTTTTCTTGTTGAGAGTTTATCATACTTATTACCCTGACTCTGAGTCTGTGTGAAACTGAAAAAAAGTATTTCCAATGCTGTCTGATAACCTGACACCACAAGATATTTTTTTTTTATTTTTCAATCTTTAACATTTTTCGTGGTTGGTGTGTGTGATTACGCAATGTTCAATTTTCTATGAATAATCATGAAGGTTTTTCTTGTTTCAATTATTTGAAAAAGATCTTTTACTTCATTGGCTGGTATTGTTCACAAAAATACTGCGATCCCCAAAACAGACAGAGAATTTCAAATTTATCATTCTGCTTTACTCTCCACAGCACTGTAGAATCTTATTCGCTGAAAAAATGTGTTTACATTTCAAATCTGAGATGTTCTTGTTTGTTTCTGTGAATGGGTCTTGATTTCAGAATATTTCGTTTGTGGAATCCCAACCCACAGGTATAGAAGTATGACATGACTGAATCACAACCTGACTTTGAAAAAAATACCACTTTTCATATAACAGCTTCCCACTATCTTTTGCCTTTCCCTTTGTTTTAAAAATAGCCTTAATATATTATCACTTTATCCACAGTATGACTTAATCTGAATTTATCTACAGTATGACTTAATCTGTTTTGTGAGACTGTGTTTCCCATGCATTGGAAAATACACACTCCAGCATGTTTACACCATACAAATACATTTGACAATAAACCTCAGTTTGCTGTGTAACGGTTGGTTACTCATAAATAGTAAAACTCAGACACCTTTCATTATTAAAGTCAGCCTGTTTGTGAATGTTAGGTGATTCATATATGTTCATAATACATTCACAAAAACTCCTTTTTAACTCCCTTACCACCAATGTCTGTCTTAGCATATTGATGTTTTAAGATGACAAACTTTTTTAGAATGTAAACTTGACTTTATTATAATTTACCTCTGATAAAATAGCTAAAAATTTCAGTTTTGCTTGTGAGTATAATGCCAAAAGGGTCATCAAATGTGACGTTCGAAAACATTGATAAACAGTCCTTTGGACTGTCAAGCATAGTTCGAAAACCACCGTCCTCTCATCACTGAGTTTGCATGTCCTTGTATCCATGTGTTCCTTGAATGTCTCTGAAGTTAGAAAGTCCTTGAATATTGGAACCTTCCTTGAAACCCTTAACCCCTTGACCTGAAAGACCACTTTACATGTCCAGGGTCATGATACAACCTGAATTTACAAAGTAGTTGGCTGTTCAGTGAATGTGGGTGGTAGACCAATCAAGATTTTTAGTGTGCAGTTCAAAGGCTGCACATTGAAAAGATTGATTGGTCTTCCACCAACAAACTCTTCCAACTGTTGACTGTAAGCTCACATGGAATGTACCACCACACAGTGTTCAAAGGTTTAAAAAATGAGACACCAGGGATCAGAGGATTCATTTCTGGAATACAATGGAACTGTGTTAATTGAATAGCCAGTTTGCCAGTGAAAATTATTCAGAAAGCAGGAGTATTGATTTAACTGATCAAGTGGCTTTTAGACCACATTCTCTGCCCAGCAGCAGAAACACAAAAATGTTTATACAAAACTGTTTTGTTACAATTTATTGGTGAGTGCCTATAAGCACTCTTCAATAAACTGTAACAAAATAATTGTTTACATGTATGAACAAATTCTCTCTAAATTAGGACTCCCTTTGCTGGTAGCATGGTATCTTTGAGAAAAAAAATAGTCATGTTACAAATCTCTTTTGAAAAATTATTTAGCACCCTTAACCCCCTGCACACTGTTGTCAAAATACCAAAGTTTTCAGCAGCAAATTTTTCCCACAATGCAAATGAGAATTTAATAAATTATATCTTGTTTGACAGCTCATTGAGCTCTGTCAAACAAGATATAATTTGTTATATTTTTCTGCTGCATATGGGCAATATGGGGTCAATGACAGAAATTTTGAAATACTACCAGAGTGCTAGGAGTTAATGTTACCTTTTAACAGGGATTTGGTCACTTTCCTGAATTCTAGTGGTAAACTGCATTTATTCGATTAGAACTTCTTTGACAGAACTGAACTGAACTGAATTGAACAATATACATCATTGTGAATATACAATAATTTCATAACAATCAAGTTTCAATACACTCCCATGTGTATTGTTGGAGTAGAACAAAGTCAGATTGGCTTCGGCTGTCTTCCCATTGGTCCCCCCCCCCCCCCCCCCCCCACTCCCCACAAATACATGTAAGCTAATTAATAAATAATGGGGTAGGATCTAACACTAAACAAGGCAAAAATACAAATAGAAGGATAGCTTGAAAGGAAAGGAAGTGAAAATAGGAATACAGATAGTCAAAAAATCATGTCAATATCAGAAGTGACACTAATAGCAGTTCAATGTAAATTTGTAGACAGAATTGGAGATCAGCCGTTAATAACATTGATACTGACATAATTTACGACACTGTTGCTTCCCATGAAAAAGGTTGGACGTGTATACAGTACATAAGAGAGTGTATTACTACTAAAGCACCAACATGTATGGAGTAAATTTCCATCCATGCAATAACTATCAGTTCCTTTGATAAAGCATAAAATGCAAAGCAAAATTTCAGACTTTCCCATACATGTAGGTCCATTGGCTGAAACTTTTCTTGACATCTTATGCTTTTTCTCAGGCCAGAAGTAAATGTCTGGGGGAAACTCCACATGTTTTAGTGGTAAACCTTCTTAAACTTTTTTGAAATCATCTCATCTACACTATCATTTCAATCACCTATGAGGGATAACTGATATTCATATCAGTTTCATCATGACTGATGTTGAAAATGATAGCTCAAAAGAATATGTAATCTTCAGCCCTTAAAAGATTTGTGAAACGCATGACTAACATATATGTTACCCAAGATGTTAAAGACTCTTGTTGGGGCTCTTATGTATACAGCAGATGCCCTTTAGTGATAGTCTATCCATCTGCTTGTTCGTCCGTCTGTCCATCCAGCCCATGTTTTTCACACTTTTTTCAGCCATCGATATTGAAATGAGTTTTTAGCTCACCAACTTTAGTTGTGTGAGCTTATGGCATGGCTCGATCGGTCGGCGTCGGTGTCAGCAACTCAGCATACGTGTCTAATAATGTTAAAGTTTCTGTTTAGGTCATTTAATCACCCTATTTCCATATCATGGCTTTTATAATGCTGCCATATGATGATTATTATCATTTTACCATGATTTAACCCCTCATACCCTACATTTTAGACATTTTTCTTAACATTTTTAGTTGCGTTTAGTTTTCTGTTTAGCTCAGAATTTCATGTTTAACTAAGTGTTTAGGTCAGCTGCTGTGCTCCTTCTCTTCCCATGGCAGTTATATTCATTATACATGTTCCTCAGTATCATTGTTCCATGATTACCCCCTCATACCCTGCATTTTAAACATTTTTCTTGACATTTTTATTGCGTTTAGTTTTCTGTTTAGCTCAGAATTTCATGTTTAACTAAGTGTTTAGGTCAGCTGCTGTGCTGCTCCTTCTCTTCCCATGGCACTTATATTCAACATACATGTTCCTCAGTATAATTGTGTCATGATTAACCCCTCATACCCTGCATTTTAAACATTTTTCTTGACATTTTTAGTTGTGTTTAGTTTTCTGTTTAGCTCGGAATTTCATGTTTAACTTAGTGTTTAGGTCAGCTGCTGTGCTCCTTCTCTTCCCATGGCACTTATATTCATCATACATGTTCCTCAGTATCATTGTTCCATGATTAACCCCTCATACTCTGCATTGTAAACATTTTTCTTGACATTTTTAGTTGCGTTTAGTTTTCTGTTCAGCTCGGAATTTCATGTTTAACTTAGTGTTTAGGTCAGCTGCTGTGCTCCTTCTCTTCCCATGGCACTTATAATCATCATACATGTTCCTCAGTATCATTGTTCCATGATTAACCCCTCATACCCTGCATTTTAAACATTTTTCTTGACATTTTTAGTTGCATTTAGTTTTCTGTTTAGCTCAGAATTTCATGTTTAACTAAGTGTTTAGGACAGCTGCTGTGCTCCTTCTCTTCCCATGGCACTTATATGCATTATACATGTTCCTCAGTATCATTGTTCCATGATTAACCCCTCATACCCCGCATTTTAGACGTTTTTCTTCACATTTTTAGTTGCATTTAGTTTTCTGTTTAGCTCAGAATTTCATGTTTAACTAAGTGTTTAGGTCAGCTGCTGTGCTGCTCCTTCTCTTCCCATGGCACTTATATTCAACATACATGTTCCTCAGTATAATTGTGTCATGATTAACCCCTCATACCCTGCATTTTAAACATTTTTCTTGACATTTTTATTTGCGTTAAGTTTTCTGTTTAGCTCAGAATTTCATGTTTGACTTAGTGTTTTTGTCAGTTTCTGTGTTTTGCTTTTAAGAGGTTGTGTTTAGGTAAGCTTTGTCGCATGTTATGAGCCTGTTTGATACAGTTCTTGTGTTTGCCAAAGTTACTATCAAAGAGGAATGTTGGTGAGCTATAGGGCGATGGCATCCTTCTTGTTATATGTTGCTTTCTGATGTGTCATTGCAGATCAAGTTTCAAATTCCATTTCACTCATTTGGTATATTACAGAGTTATTGCACTTCAACTTGGAAATTCGACAGTTATAACAGGTTTTCTGCACTTTTTTCAGCTCTGGATGGAAATATTGAAATGATTTTTAGCTCAACTTTGACGAAGTCAAATTTGATCTATTGTCATGGCCCGTCGTCCGTCTGTCCGTCCGTCCGTCTGTCCGCCTGTCCGTCTGTCCGTACGTCAACAATTGGCTATGGCTCGGGCTAGAGGTCGTATTTATGAACCGATCTTTACGAAACTTCTTGTGTACCTTTGTTATGACCCTGGGACGGGAACGAGTGTTTTTAGGTGTGGTCCGAAATTCAAGATGGCTGCCAGTGGCCATTTTGTACCGATGGTGCAAAAATCAGTTTTTTGTACAGAACTTCTGTATGAAAGTTCTGATTTGAATAAAGTTTTGTATAAATGTTTAGTACCATGGGATGCATCACATATAATACGGGTTTTTTTCTCGTGCGTAAATTATGCAAATTAGACTGACTTTGATTTATTTAGTGTTACTTTCAGAGCTGTAAGTGCCAAGCTGCTATGGCTCGGGCTAGAGGCCGTATTTATGAACCGATCTTTATGAAACTTCTTGGGTACCTTTGTTATGACCGTGGGACGAGAACGAGTGTTTTTGGGTGCGGTCCGAAATTCAAGATGGCTGCCAGCCGCCATTTTGTACCGACGATGCAGAAATCTGTTTTTTGTACAGAACTTCCATATGAAAGCTCTGATTTGAATAATTTTTTGTATGAATGTTTAGTACCATGGGATACATCACATATAATACGGGTTTTTTTCTCGTACGTAAATTGTGCAAATTAGACTAATTTTGATATTTTTGGGGGTTACTTTCAGCTCTGTAAGTGCAAATGCCAATACGGCTCGGGCTAGAGGCCGTATTTATGAACCGATCTTTACGAAACTTTTTGGGTACCTTTGGTATCACCGTGGGACGAGAACGAGTGTTTTTGGGTCCGGTCCGAAATTCAAGATGGCCGATGGCAGCCATTTTGTACAAAATTAGGTGCAATCAGATTTTTGCACAGAACTTCCATATGAAAGCCCTGATTTGAATAATTATTTTGTGTGAATGTTTAGTACCATGGGATGCATCACATATAATACGGGTTTTTTTCTCGTGCAGAAATTATGCAAATTAGATGAACTTCGATTTTTTCAGTGCGACTTACAGTAAGTACACATGTCAATACTGCTCAGACTAGAGTCTGTATTTATGAACTGATCTTCACGAAATGTCTTGGGTACCTTTGTTATCACCTTGGGACGAGAACGAGTGTTTCTGGGTGCGGTCTAAAATTCAAGATGGCTGCCAGTGGCCATTTTGTACCGAAATTAGGTCTAATCAGTTTTTTGTACACATCTTCTATACAGCTCAGACTAGAGGCCATATTTATGAACCAATCTTTACGAAACTTCTTGGGTACCTTTGCTATCACCGTGGGATGAGAGCGAGTGTTTTTGGGTGTGGTCCGAAATTCAAGATGGCCACCAGCAGCCATTTTGTACCAAAATTAGTGCAATCAGCCTTTTGTATAGAACTTCTGTATGAAAGTTCTGATTTGAATAAATTTTTGTATGAATGTTTAGTAACATGGAATACATCACATATTGTAAGGGTTTTTTTTTCGTGCCGAAATTATGCAAATTAGATGAACTTTGATTTATTCAGTGCTACTTACACAATGTAAGCACACATGTCAATACGGCTCAGGGTAGAGGCTGTATTTATGAACCGATCTTCACAAAACTTCTTGGGTACCTTTGTTATCTCCTTGGGATGAGAATGAGTGTTTCTGGGTACGGTCCAAAATTCAAGATGGCTGCCAGTGGCCATTTTGTACCGAAATTAGGTCCAATCAGTTTTTTGTCACAAGTTCTATACAGCTCGTATTTATGAACTGATCTTCACAAAACTTCTTGAGTACTTTTGTTTCACCTTGGGACAGGAACGAGTGTGTTTTGGGGTGCTTTTGTTATCACTGTGCTATGAGAACAAATATTTTGGGGTTCAGTCAGACCCACTCTGGGACTCAAAGATTTTTTCTAGTTCAGCATCTGACTGTCACCCACCTTTACAATACTTTACCTATACATTTGTTACAGGCAACGGTCAGTATTCATGTACAGTCCGTTACAATACTTTATATGTACCTTTGTTATCAGGTCATTACCTAGATGTTTGTCATTGCTGTGTCACATACTATACATGTACATGTCTTTGTCTTGACAAGTTGAGCTACAGTGTCATTGACACTTTCATTTGTATGTAGCTTCCTGATGAGTACCTACAAATCAAGTGTAAATTCCATTCTACTCGTATGGTTTATTACTGAGTTGTTGACCTTGAACTTAGAAATTTGACAATTATAACAGACTTTCCACACTTTTCTTCACTTATGTTGCACTTTTTCAGTTATGGATGAAAATATCTCCACCTGGGAACCCTGGGAAGTGAAGCAGTGCCTGTTCACTGTGCTTGGGAGGTGCAAACCCTCTCTAAAATGGGCAACATGGCTTATTAAAGCTCACCCCTGGTCTTGAGTTGATACTCACGTTGTGGTCATGATTATCCATTATGCAAACATATGTGACCTTAAACACCAATAAATAAATAAATAGATGGAAATATTGAAATGAGTTTTTGTATGCACATTCCTGATGGGTAGTTACATATAAAGTTTCAATTCCATTTCACTCAATTGGTTTATTACAGAGTTATTGCCCTTAAACCTGGAAATTTGGCAGTTATAACAGGTTTTCACACTTTTTTCAACTATGGATGGAAACATTGAAATGACTTTTTGTTTGTAGCTTCCTGATGAGCACTTACAGATCAAGTTTCAATTGTCTTCTACGTGTACAGTTTATTACAGAGTTATTGACCTTGAACTTAGAAATTTAACAATTATAACAGACTTTCTGTACTTTTCTTCACTAATGCTAGAGATACTTACATGATTTTTGGTATGTACCTTCCCTATGGCAAATTACAGATGATGAAGTTTTGTTAGCTTAAGTTGACAAAGTCAAGATAAGCTACTGCCATCACGCGTGCGGAAGTCTTCATCTGTGAATCTGAGTCTGTTCACATTTTCCTTTAGCATGGGCTACACCCCGCAGTTCTTGTCTGATCATCACGAAATTTCATATGCAGGTTTGGGGTCATGTCTAGATGAGAACGTCCCCTTTTGGTCGTGATCGGTCAACCAGTATGGCTGCCCGAGCCCAAAACCCGAAAACCATTAGCACAGTCTACAGGTCGTATTTATGAAGGGGTTTCATTGTAACTTGGTAGGATGCCTCTGTATAATGCCTAGATGAGAACGTCCCCTTTTGGGCATGATCTGTCAACCGTGATGGCTGCCCAAGCCCAAAACCCAAAAACTTTTAGCACAGTCTACAGGTCATGTTTAATATGGAGGGATTTCATTGTAACTTGGTAGGATGACTCCTTATGATGTCCAGATGAGAATTTCCCCATTTGGGCGTGATCTGCCAACCATGGCGACTGCCCGAGTCCAAAACCCGAAAACCTTTAGCACAGTCTACAGGTCATATTTATTGAGGAATTTCATTGTAACTTGGTGGGTTGACTTCATATAATGTCTAGATGAGAAACTCCGTTTTTGGACGTGATTGGGCAACTGTGACGGCTACAGGGGCCCGAAGCCTGAAAACCTTTAGCACAGTCTACAGGTGATATTTATGAAGGTATTTCATTGTAACTTGTTAGGATGACTCCAAATAATGTCTACATGAGAATGTCCCATTTTGATCATGGTCATTCAGCCTTTGATGGGTGCCCGAGCCCAAAATCCTTTAGCATAGGCAAAAGGTCAATTTATGGAAGGATTTCATTGTAACCTGTCAGGTTGACTCCATATAATGCCTAGATGATATCCTCTTTTGGTCGTGATTGGTCAACTGTGATGGCTACAGCTGCCCGAAGCCCAAAAACCTTGAGCACAGTCTACAGGTAATATTTATGAAGGGATTTCATTGTAACTTCGTAGGATCACTCCAGATGATGCCCAGATGAGATTGTCCCTTTTGGTTGTGATCATTCAACCATGATGGCTGCCCGAGCCCAAAGCCCGAAAACCTTTAGCACAGTCTACAGGTCATATTTATGAAGGGATTTCATTATAACTTGGTAGGTTGACTTCATATAATGTCTAGATGAGAACATTCCCTTTTGGACACGGTTGGGCAACTGTGACTGCTACAGGGGCCTGAAGCCCAAAAACCTTTAGAACAGTCTACAGGTCATAATTATGAAGGAATTTCATTGTAGCTTGGTAGGATGTCTCCAAATAATGTCTAGATGAGAACATCCCCTTTTGGTCACGATCATTCAGCCTTTATGACTGCCCAAGCCCAAAGACCATAGGCATAGTCTATAGGTCGTATTTATGGAAGGATTTCATTGTAACTTGTTAGGTTGACTCCATATCATGCCTAGATGATGACATCCCCTTTTGGTCGTAATTGGTCAACCGTGATGGCTACAGGTGGCGAAGCCCGAAAATCTTGAGCACAGTCTACAGGTCATATTTATGAAGGGATTTCATTGTAACTTTGTAGGATCACTCCAGATGATGCCCAGATGAGAATGTCCCCTTTTGGTTGTGATCATTCAACCATTACGGCTGCCCGGACCCGAAGCCCGAATACCTTTAGCACTGTCTACAGGCCATATTTATGAAGGGATTTCATTGTAACTTGGTAGGTTGACTTCATATAATGTCTAGATGAGCCCCGTTTGGACACCATTAGGCAACTGTGATGGCTACAGGGGCCCGAAGCCCGAATACCTTTAGCACTGTCTACAGGCCATATTTATGAAGGGATTTCATTGTAACTTGGTAGGTTGACTTCATATAATGTCTAGATGAGCCCCGTTTGGACACCATTAGGCAACTGTGATGGCTACAGGGGCCTGAAGCCTGAAAACCTGTAGCACAGTCTACAGGCCATATTTATGAAGGGATTTCAATGTAACTTGATAGGATGACTCGTTTTGGAATAATTTCACTGTAACTTGGTAACTTTCGTTAATATACGTTAACTGTGAGGGCCACATACATTAACGGTGAGGTCATATTAACCCACCCCTCAGCTCTTTAGTACAATGTACACCTCATATTATTTTTTTATCAAAAACATAGCATACAGGGAACAGAAATGAACATATTCCCAATTATCACAATTCTTGTCTTATTTCATAATCCTTTCATAAACATTGAACATTATCCTTTTCATCAAACACAACACACAAGTTAAGCTACAGTGTTATTGGCACTTTCATTTTTGCTCCCTTCACTCAGTTTTTCTTGCAGTTACAGAATTATTGCCCCTGAACTTGGAAATTTTATGGTTATAACAGGGTTTCCACACTTTTTACCTGCGTCGCCAGCGGCAGAGCAGGTCTAGTAACCACTCGACACCGTCTGTCAGTCCGTCCATCAGTCTGTCCATCAGTCCGTCCGAAACACTTCTTCCGTCAAAGTTTTCTTGGCTTCTATGAAAGGGAATGATTTTATATTTGGTCTGCTGCTTCATAATGATGAGTTGCATCATGTATCTAATTTTCAGATCTGCCGTGCAGCCACTTCCTGTTTGCCGATACTTTGAAATTTGACTGTACTCACTGAACATTGAAATTTTTCGTCACACTTTTCTCGGCTTCTATGCGATGGATTCATTCAGTATTTCACCTGGAGCTTGATAATGTTGTGTTGTATCGTGTATGCAATAATCAATTGCATGCAGCGACGCAGGTCCAGACCCGGTATTGGTCTTGTTTCAGTTATTGATGGAAATGTTGAAATATTTTTTTGTCTGTAGCTTCCTGATGGGTAACTTCACATCAAGATTTAATTTCATTCTGATCCATTTGTTTATCAAAGAGAGATTTCCCTTGAACTTGGAAATTTCATGTTAGCTGCAGTTATAGGTCCTTTTCCAGTAGAGCATGGAGTTTGCTCACTTTGACGTTAAACTTCAAAATTTACAACGACCTCTCGTAATCTCATTTTGAAAATGGCAGTGATAGGTCAGCAGAACGGGCAAATCCCAAAGCGATTATTTCCGTATAATTATGTCCGTATATAAGTCGCTCTCACGTATATGTGACACCCAATATTTTCAACCAAAATACCTCCCCTGCGATCATTACATTTGTATAAGTCGCACCCCGACTCTCAGAATAGTCGGTGGGGCCTACACAAGAATGGCAATGGCCAGGGAGTGTGGCAATGGCCAGGGAGTGCACGAAATTAAATGAGTGTCTGGAGATGTGAAGGGTTTTTTTTTTTTCATTTTTTCATTTCAGTCATATTTATCTCATATTAAATGCATGAAATAAAATAATAATCAAAATTGTATAAGGTTATTTACATTGACTACTTATTCCCCATGTGATACTTGTTGATGCCGTAAATCCATTTTATTTTACACATAACAACATGAGGGAGAGATCATACTCAGTACTTCAAAAGGAGGCAAGAGGTCCAGTGAGGGATCGAGAAACAGGACAGTGAATGGAGTCCCTGTATTATGGCGATGTTAAACATAACAGAAAAGTTTCAAGTCCAAATTATTTATTTTATTGGAATTAAAACTGAACACAAAATAACAAAACAGGTATATAATATATAGCAGTAGTGGTGCCAGGATTTTGATTCGGGGTGGGGGGGGGGGGGTGCTGCTAAGTAAGATGTGGGGGTCTAAGGTGGAGATGCCTATGGTATCTCCTGAAGTTCGTAGGCCTGAGCCAGGGGTGTGAGCATGGGAGAGTGTGTACCCCCTCCCATTGGTTTGGAATCTGTGAGCCCTGCCCTAGGAAAAAAAAATATCTGGATAATTTGGATGCTATGGGAGCGATATCTGAGCATTTCTACAAGGCCTGGCGTGGTCTTCAAAGGTGCCCAGATTGTGTCAGATAGCAATTTGAAGTTTAGTTTTGGAGGGCCGCTGGAAAAGTGGGTGGAGGGGGGGGGGGGGGGGAGCATTGATGTATAGCATTTACCAAATAGAACATATACAACAAGAAAATAATCAAATGATATACAATCTACCCCAAATTCATATCAACACTTCGTCAACTGAGTGCTAGTGAAGTGTGATATGTCCCAGTACTCCCAGTGGACATAGCACACTTTAAATAGATCTCAGGTGACATTTCTATGGTCTTTTCTAGTAAGACAATAGTGATTTAGATTAATTGAAGGGCCTGTAAATAATACCAAAAAACCGAACCGAAACCGAGGTTCTGAAAAAAAAAAACCAAAACCAAAACCGAAACCAAACCTGGAAAAGAAAACCTTCATGCACTATCTTCCAGCATACGGACTGCTGTTGTTGGAAATTTGACTGGAAAACAAGACTTTTCTTTACAGATATCTCTTTTATATAATAATATAATAATGATATAAATACCCTGGACCCCAAAACAGCTATTTGGTACATCGTTTTACTGGCCTCTCAAGAGTCGAGACAGGTGGTCTCTCAAGGAAGATTTTACTGTACTGTATACATGTACTGTTTGAATTGCCAATTGTTTCAATTGTGGGGGGCCCACAGTGATGGCTCTTTTCTTTTTGTGTTGGGTAAAGGGTTAAATAGAAAACTTGATATTTTATTATTTCTTTTCAGATGTCAACATGTTTTTTGGAAAAAATGCCACTGGATTTTCAACTACATTGGGTGATAAATGGAAAGATGTAAGTAGAGTAAATAGATTGTCTTCGTACATTTTTAGTCTGTGTGAACACACAGACTATTGTTTTTGTACGGTTTCTTTTTCTTTTCTTTTTTTTTCTTCTTCTTCTTCTTCTCCTGTCTTCTGTCTTCTTTGCACTTCCTTGTCCTCACGATAACTCGAAAACGAATTGTCCTATCTCTCTGATTTCGGCATACTGGTAGACATTCACAACTTCTCGGCCACCTATGTTTTTCAGGTCGCTACAGCCATTGAATATGGCCCAGTAGGCCACAGGGTTTTCACAGCCTCCAATTTCCTGATACAGTAAATTCTCCCCAAGCAATACAATGTTATGTTCACACTGGAGACTATGTAAACACCAGTGGAGTAAGTTGTCAAAATGAAATCTGACCTTGTCATTATAATGGGATGTTAGTTCCTGAAACTAAGTTGAGAGAAACCCTTTGCCTTGCAAGGAAATAAATTGTAAATTATTCAGTTCACTGCTTTTAACCCTCTCCAGACTTCTATGAAGATTGCACATATTTTATTTCAGGCAGAATAAAGTTAACCCTTTCCATAAAACTGCACTGAATAATTGTTGAAACCTATCTTATTCAGTTCAGTGCTTTTAACCCTCTCAAGACTTCAATGTGGATTGTACATATTTTACTTCAGGTAGAATAAAGTTAACCCTTTCCATAAAACTGCACTGAATAATTGTTGAAACCTATCACAAAACTGTCAGGGTGCCGGTAGCAATGCAATACTGACATGGAGTAGTCATGGAATATTTTATTTCAGGCAGAATAAAGTTAACTCTTTCCATAAAACTGTGCTGAATAATTGTTGAAACCTATCAATACTGACATGGTTGACTGTACTGTTAACTGTGTTAGTCCTATGTTTAAAACTGTTTAAAACTCATTTTGTTAGAGGAGTTCGATAGTCTTTCACTGCTCTCGGCTTGGCCTCACTGAGAGAAACCCTTTGTCTTGCAAGGAAATAAATTATAAATTATTCAGTTCAATGCTTTTAACCCTCTCAAGACTTCAATGTGGATGGCACACATTTTATTTCAGGCAGAATAAAGTTAACCCTTTCCATAAAACTGCACTGAATAATTGTAAAATTTGTGGAAACCTATCTTATTCAGTTCAATGCTTTTAACCCTCTCAAGACTTCAATGTGGATTGCACATATTTTATTTCAGGCAGAATAAAGTTAACCCTTTCCATAAAACTGCACTGAATAATTGTTGAAATCTATCACAAAACTGTCATGATGCCGGTAAGAATGCAATGCTGACATGGTCGACTGTACTGTTAACTGTGTTAGTGCTATGACTGTTTAAAACTCATTTGTTATAGGCGTTCTATAGTCTATCACTGTGCTTGGCTCGGTCTCAACGAGAGTGCAGAAACCTTTGGTGCCAAAGTGCCATTAAGAGAATGTCTCTGATTTGTGCTGTTCCATCCCTCCGGAGTGCAAGAGCAGGTACTCTCAGCTGAGAAACTTAATAATTTTCACTTTATTTTCTTAACATTTAATTCTATGTGGAATGGGACACCCTTTCAGTGAGCCTTCCAAAGTAAGGGATTCTTAACCATTTAGCCAACATAATGGCAAAAACTGGTCAACATTATTCACAGAAACGTCTATTCAATTTTAATTACCTTTTCATTTTTGCTTGAAAAACATAGCTTATGACCCTTTATTGGATTGAGCTCATTTTTAGCTTAACTTGACATAGTCAAGATAAGCTATTGCCATCACGCGTGCGGAAGTCTGTGAGTCTGTTAGTCTGTGAGTCTGTGACGTCTGTTCACATTTTCCTTTAGTTCTTGTCTGATCTTCACGAAATTTCATATGCAGGTTTGGGGTCATGTCTAGATGAGAACGTCCCCTTTTGGTCGCGATCGGGCAACCGGTATGGCTGCCCGAGCCCAAAACCCGAAAACCATTAGCACAGTCTACAGGTCGTATTTATGAAGGGATTTCATTGTAACTTGGTAGGATGCCTTTGTATTATGCTTAGATGAGAACGTCCCCTTTTGGGCATGATCTATCAACCGTGATGGCTGCCCAAGCCCGAAACCCAAAAACTTTTAGCACAGTCTGCAGGTCATGTTTAATGTGGCGGGATTTCATTGTAACTTGGTAACATGACTCCTTATGATGTCTAGATGAGAATTTCCCCATTTGGGCATGATCTGCCAACCGTGACGACTGCCCGAGCCCAAAACCCGAAAACCTTTACCACAGTCTACAGGTCATATTTATTGAGGAATTTCATTGTAACTTGGTGGGTTGACTTCATACAATGTCTAGATGAGAAAGTCATCTTTTGGGCATGATTGGGCAACTGTGACGGCTACAGGGGCCCAAAGCCCAAAAACCTTTAGCACAGTCTAGAGGTCATATTTATGAAGGGATTTCATTGTAACTTGGTAGGATGACTCCAAATAATGTCTAGATGAGAACGTCCCATTTTGATCACAATCATGCAGCCTTGATGGGTGCCCGAGCCCAAAAACCTTTAGCATAGGCAAAAGGTCATATTTATGGAAGGATTTCATTGTAATCTGTTAGGTTGACTCCATGTAATGCCTAGATGATGACATCCCCTTTTGGTCGTGATTGGTCAGTTGTGATGGCTACTAGTGCCCGAAGCCCGAAAACCTTGAGCACAGTCTACAAGTCATATTTATGAAGGAATTTCATTGTAACTTCTTAGGATCACTCCAGATGATGCCCAGATGAGATTGTCCTCTATGGTTGCGATCATTCAGCCATGATGGCTGCCCGAGCCCAAAGCCCGAAAAACCTTTAGCACAGTCTACAGGTCATATTTCTGAAGGGATTTCATTGTAACTTGGTAGGTTAACTTCATATAATGTCTAGATGAGAATGTTCCCTTTTGGACATGATTGGGCAACTTTGACGGCTAAAGGTGCCCGAAGCCCAAAAACCTTTTGCACTGTCTACAGGTCATATTTATGAAGGGATTTCATTGTAACTTGGTAGGATGACTCCAAATAATGTCTAGATGAGAACATCCCATTTTGGCCGTGATCATTCAGCCTTGATGGGTGCCCGAGCCCAAAAACCTTTAGCATAGGCAAAAGGTTATATTTATAGAAGGATTTCATTGTAACCTGTTAGGTTGACTCCATATAATGCCTAGTTGATGACATCCCCTTTTGGTCGTGATTGGTCATCTGTGATGGCTACAGGTGCCAGAAGCCCGAAAACCTTGAGCACAGTCTACAGGTCATATTTATGAAGGGATTTCATTGTAACTTCGCAGGATCACTCCAGATGATGCCCAGATGGGATTGTCCCCTTTGGTTGCGATCATTCAACCATGATGGCTGCCCGAGCCCGAAGCCCAAAAACCTTAAGCACAGTCTACAGGTCATATTTATGAAGGGATCGATTTCATTGTAACTTGGTAGGTTGACTTCATATAATGTCTAGATGAGAACGTCCCCTTTTGGACATGATTGGGCAACTTTGACGGCTAAAGGTGCCCGAAGCCCGAAAATCTTTTGCACTGTCTACAGGTCATATTTATGAAGGGATTTCATTGTAACTTGGTAGGATGACTCCAAATAATGTCTAGATGAGAACGTCCCATTTTGGCCGTGATCATTCAGCCTTGATGGGTGCCCGAGCCCAATAACCTTTAGCATAGGCAAAAGGTTATATTTATAGAAGGATTTCATTGTCGACTGTTAGGTTGACTCCATATAATGCCTAGATGATGACATCCCCTTTTGGTCATGATTGGTCAGCTTTGATGGCTACAGATGCCCGAAGCCCGAAAACCTTGAGTACAGTCTACAGGTCATATTTATGAAGGGATTTCATTGTAACTTCACAGGATCACTCCAGATGATGCCCAGATGAGATTGTCCCCTTTGGTTGCGATCATTCAACCATGATGGCTGCCCAAGCCCGAAGCCCGAAAACCTTTAGCACAGTCTACAGGTCATATTTATGAAGGGATTTCATTGTAACTTGGTAGGTTGACTTCATATAATGTCTAGATGAGAATGTCCCCTTTTGGACATGATTGGGCAACTGTGACGGCTTCAGGGGCCCAAAGCCCGAAAACCTTTAGAACAGTCTACAGGTCATAATTATGAAGGGATTTCATTGTAGCTTGGTAGTATGACTCCAAATAGTGTCCAGATGAGAATGTCCCCTTTTGGTTGTGATCATTCAACCATGATGGCTGCCAGAGTGCAAAGCCCAATAACCTTTAGCATAGTCTACAGGTCATATTTATTGAGGGATTTCATTGTAACTTGGTAGATTGACTTCATATAATGTCTAGATGAGAACGTCTCCTTTGGATGCAATTGGGAAACTGACGGCTGCAGGGGCCCGAAGCCCGAAAACCTTTAGCACAGTCTACAGGCCATATTTATGAGGGGATTTTAATGTAACTTGATAGGATGACTCGTTTTGGAATAATTTCACTGCAACTTGGTAACTTTTGTTGATATACGTTAACTGTGAGGGCCACATACATTAACTGTGAGGTCATATTAACCCACCCCTCAGCTCTTTAGTAAGTGTACACCTCATATTATTTTTATCACAAACATAGCACACAGGGAACAGAAATGAACATATTCCCAATTATCACAATTCTTGTCTTATTTCATAATCCTTTCATAAACATTGAACATTATCCTTTTCATCAAACACAACACACAAGTTAAGCTACAGTGTCATTGACACTTTCATTTAAAGGATTATTTATTTATTGGTGTTTAATGTCACATATTTCTGCACAGTGGCTAATCATGACCACGACAGTTTTTCAGGTGGTGGAAGTCGGAGTACACGGGAAGAAGAACCGAGCAACAACGAGCAACTGTCAGATCCCCCACATGCTAAATCCACACAAGCAGGGTTAGCATTGGTTGAAGATGAGTGCACCAACGATGTGCAGTACACTTTAGTACACAGCACCACCATGCACCCACGTGGGCAATGGGATGAAGTGTCTTGCCCAAGGACAGAGTGAGGACCTCACACCTTGCAGCCTGCACCTCTGCCAACTGATCCACTGCTCCCCCATTTAAAGGATTACTCCAGTATTTAAAGGGAAAATTTTAACCCTCTGAAGATCTTAATATGGGCGCATTATACAGAAAGACTGGGAAATGCATTTTATTACACCTTAATGCATTTCTAAAGTTTATGAATGTATTCCATCACTCAAATTAGTGGGCAGAGCCAAAAATGGCCATTTCTGATTCATGTATCAAACCCTTTGAATGCTGGTCACATATATGCCATTTCTGGTTTCTTATAAAAATGTTCTGTTTCCTGTATGAATATCTGTAAATACTGCTAACGAAAACCCATTTCTGGTTCGTTCAAAAATATTTTACTCCTAAAAAATAAGCCTCCATGAATTCTCTTTAAATTCTGTTTCTCTAGTTTCTAATCAGTTTGCTTCCACAACTGAAACTAGGATGCGTAACATGAGGGATGTGCAGGTGAAAGTTGGCCTGGCACTCTGAAAGATCTAGGATGCAGACCTTGCATTTTTTTAATTCACTGAAAAAACAATTTCCACAATCCATTCCAATCAGGGGTCATAAGCCAAGTTTAAAGGGTTTTTAGCTCACCAACGATAGTTGTGTGAGCCTATGGCATAGCCCTCATGTTGGCGGCGTCGACGGCGTCGACGGCGTCTGGATTCTTTCATTTTGAACTTTTGTGTGCAGGTTTTGATTTTTTCTTTTTTATCCCCGCATTTTTAAAAATATTGTCGTGATCTATGTCCGTACGTCCGTACATCCGTATGTCCGGTTTTGGAATTCGAAACGCTGTAACTTTCTACAGTTGTTCAATAGGGTCTGTGCAATCCAAAAATACCACTTTTAAAGTTTTGCGCCACCAGGTGGCTTCTGTGGAGCCACTTGAAAAATGTGCTAATTTTTCACTTTTCTTTTGAATAATCCCAACCTATGTAATTCAGAGTTCTATAACTGCACTAGGGTGTTGCTAAATGATCTGTAGATGTGCACGAAGGTTTCAGATTTTTCAGGTGCCATGTGGCTGTGCCACCATTGCCACTTTCGTGTTTTCTTAGACTGTTTCCGGCGAAAGGCTCCTAGGGTATGTAATTCGAAATGCTAAAACCATGCTCAAATGTTGTAGTGGGATCTGTAGATGCGCACGAAGGTTTTGGATTTTCAGCTGCCATGTGGCTGCACCACCGTTGCCTCTTTCGTGTTTTCTTAGGCCGTTTTTGGCGAAAGGCTCCTAGGGTATGTAATTCGAAATCCTAAAACCATGCTCAAATGTTTCAGTAGGGTCTGCAGATGCGCACGAAGGTTTCAGATTTTGTCAGGTGCCACGTGGCTGTGCCACCGTTGCCACTTTTGTGTTTTCTTTGACTGTTTCCGGCGAAAGGCTCCTAGGGTATATAATTCGAAATGCAAAAACCATGCTCAAATGTTGCAGTAGGGTCTGTAGATGCGCACGAAGGTTTCGGATTTTTCAGGAGTCACGTGGCTGTGCCACCATTGCCATTTTTGGCTCACCAACGTTAGTTGTGTGAGCCTATGGCATAGCCCTCATGTCGGCGTCGGCGTCCGCTCTCAAATATTTTTATACTGTACCAATGACCCAGACATAGCTGGTGCTAACTCTTAAAATATAGGGCCAAACACAAATTTTGCCCCCCAATCCCCAAAATTTGCATCTAAAACTAAAGAAAACATGTCCTGAAAGGCCCTCCACACTTCGCCCCTACTGCGCATGCGCAATGTCAAGGACGTTCCGAAATTGGCGCCATTTATCATTCTAAGTTTGGCCCTTCATCAGTTAACATCTGACTGATCTTTGTGCTTTTAAATCTCAGTTTAAATGATGCCAGACACATAAATATTAGTGAAATGGTGATTCTAAGGAGGATAGAAAAGGAGGAGAGGAAAAGAATGTGTGACAGAATATTATCAGGGCTGTAACTTAAAATTTTTTAATGAAATTATGTTAAGTTACCTATTTTCAAGGCAGCAGCCATTTTGTTGTCATTCTGATTATTTAGTTACACTGTTTTTTCAAGTGTTTTCCTCTCTCCCTGTCCTTTAAGTTCCCCCTTGCTATTCTCCCATGCTTTTGGCATAGTTTCTGTAATTATTATTACTAAAATTTCTTGGGAGTTTTAGCTGAATAACAGAATGAATTCTGTTCTTTCCCCATGTTTACGTCTTCACCTACGGGTGGTTAGGCGTTGTGTTCTGCATCTACCATCTGATGTTCTGCAGTTTCTTCCCTGGAAGTCTCTGTTTTGCATCAGATAGTGTATTTTTGGTAACTGATTTCGGGCCTGGGTGCCTGGAGTCTTATTTTAGTGTTTTTACACACATTGTTTACATTTACAACAGCCCTCTGTGTGAGGGGGGCGATTTCTAAATAATAATATCTTTATGTTATTTTAATCATAACTAGATACATTATTATTGTTCGTAAGTGTTGAATAAATTGTTTAAAATATTTTTAAAATTTTTGTCCACACTTAGGCTTGGGATCCATTGGGGCTCAACGTTACTTTTCAGAAACTTGGGCTGTTCTGAAAAAATATTTTTTCAAAATATTTTGATTTCAATTATTTTTTCTATATTAATGGATCATATTATTATTATGTATTTTGATTGCCAGGGGTTAGTGCGAGTACCAGGACTTGTTTTCTTTTCACATTGAAAGGATATTGATCAATTGTTTTAAGAGGAAGTCTTCCTCTGACCTTATTATCATTCTATATGTGGTCAGTGTACTCGCATTAACTCCTGTTCTGTATCGTATGATTTCGATGACAATATGGGAAGCGTATGTCACGGTATGTTGTTGGGGATTTGGACACTCCGGTCCTTTCCCCGCAGGGTCACTCTACTTTATCAATTTCTATTTCAGACGATCAAGATTAGGGTGATGTATCTGTGATGTCTTCCAACAGTGTGCCTCCGTCGTCACAATTAATGAAGGGCTAGCGGAAAAGTGCTCATGTAATATGCCAATTGCCTAAGAGGACCCTAGTAGGTTCGACGGCCTTTGACGTCCGCTAGCTCGCCCGGTGTAGCGTCCATTCACCGAATGGTTCGGCAGCCGGGTTCGTCCGTTGCGGTCTAGAAGGAATTTTGGGGTGATGCGAGCACTATAAAATTAACTTAATTCACACCCAGTGACGGCGGATCGGAGGGAGAACGGAGGAAGCCTTTTAGTCCGGTTCATAGCTCGTTCCGGTCCATCCGGACGGCAAGCGAGAGAGGCCCCTCTCTCGTTCAACAACATCTGGCCCCAGATGTTGTGGTACAAATGTGTCGCTAGCGGAGCATACGTCCGTCGCTCGGGACGCTCCGTTGTATAGGCAGTCCGCTGAGACTGCTAAGGCTTCCTCTTCTCGTCAGCGCAGACGACCGCACCTTGGCTGCGTGACCGCCGATATATTACCAGCTTCGCCGATCAAGGATTCTTCGGCGACCAGGTCACACCATCCGGCAGCCAGGGATTCGAGACCGATGGACTCCGGACGTTCGCATAGGAAAAGTATGCGGGAGCCATCTGATGCGGAGCTGCCCTCGGCGAAGCAGCGATAGACTGCGCCTCCGCAGGTCTCGACGCCGGACATTCTTGTGCACATAGCACACCTTATCGCAGCATCCCAGCAGCCGACAGAAACGGTGTCGGATCGAGAATTATCCGACAGCGCTGGGTCGGTAGCCGGGGACTCGAGGCCTGCAGACTCCGGACGTTCGCATAGGAAGTGTGCGGGAGTCAACGTACACGGAGCTTCCAGCGGCAATGCATCGTAAGTCCGCTACTGCACAGGCCTCGGGAACGGACGTGCTTTCCTTAATAGCACAGTTTATCGCAGCATCCCAGCATCAACTGAATCTGTCGCATATATTTTATCCGACGATGCTGGGTCGGGACGCTCCGCGGAAGCGGGTACGGACGTCCGAAAGTTTCATCCGGTCCGACGGGATACCGAAAGGGATTCGGAGGATTTCAAGCTTTCCCTTTCGGAACAACATATGCTGCGATGTCGGATAAGAAACTGATAGCGTCGGTGGACTTAGAAATTTTTGGTTCGGTTCAGGGACATCGTCCCTCAGTTCCGACATAGTCCAATAATGTCACACAAACTTTCGAATTATTGAACGACGCTATATATATTATTATTTTATGCTTGCTATCCAAGCATTTCTGGTTTCTTGTTCGAAGAGTTATGGAGATATCTTTCAAAAGTGTGCCTCTGTCGTCATAGTTAATGAAGAGTTAGCGGCAATAAGTGCTCATGGAATATGTCTATCGCTTACGGAGTGACATTCGCTAGCTCACCCGGTGTAGCGTACATTCATCGAATGGTTCGGCTGCCGGGTTCGTCCGTTGCGGTCTAGGAAGGAGATTTGGGTGATGCGAGCACTTTAATTACTTTAGTACTCACCCAGTGACGGCAGATTGAGGACAGATCGGAGGAAGCCAACAACATAGGGGACCGCATGTTGTGGTTCAGATATTTTACATTCGGAGCATATGTCCGTTGCTCGGGACGCTCCGTTATATTGACAGTCCGAGAGACTGTCTTTAATGCTTCCTCATCCTCACAGCAGGGCACACGACCGCACATTGGCTACGTGACCTCGAGTATCCGATCAGTTTCGGCATTCAGTGATTTCACGGCGAATAGGTCGCGCCATCCGGTAGCCAAGGGACACGAGGCCTATACACTCCGTTCGCTCGCATATTGGAAGTATGCACGGGGTAACGATCTCGGAGCTTCCTGCGGCAATGCATCGTAAGACCGCTTCTCCTCAGGCCTCAGTGACGGACGTGCTATCCGAGTTAGCACAGTTGTTTCGCAGCATCCCAGCAATTGACAGTTTCTCGGTCGAATCAGGAATTATCCGACGGCGCTGGGTCGGTGCGGTCCGCGGTTGCATCAGCTACGGACGACCGAACGCTTTATAGGGTCCGACAGGATGGCGAAAGGGATTCGAAAGATTTCGAGTTTTCCCTTTAGTAGTATTGGAAGATGCCTTTCATATCTTCTGGCATTTCTTCCAGTGATTATTTTTCGGACTTCATTGCTGCGATCTTGGATAAGAGACTTATAGCGTCATTGGACTCGGATTTTTCGATCGGTACTGGGACATTGTCCCTGACTTACCGACGCAGTCCAATATTGTCATTACAACATGTGTTTTATTTTTCGACGCTATATATTTATATATATATACAAGCCTGCTATAAGCATGATAGTTTAGTTTCTTGTCCGCGTGGCTCATTTCTGCCATTTTATCATTTTTACAAATAGTTTATTTTGGCAGAGCAGGGCATACCGAGAGTTCATATGCGTCTAGACGGTGTGATTAAAGACTGCATATATTCTTTTTCGCCGTTTATGTCTTTTCCAATTTCAATGTTGGGAACGACATTATGTATAGTAGACTTAACTTAGACGCTTTATTATACGTAATCCGCCTTACTGAGGCGTTATCATTACGTCTTCAAGAAAAGATTTACGGGATATTATTCTCAATGTTATTTCTTTTGAGGGCAGTAGTTTGTTCACGTATAACTCCGCCCTTCAGTGGCTGATTGGAGTTGGTTAGACGTGACGCAGCCCTAGCTACATCCACACGCGTGGATAGTAAGGTTAAGAACTCTCTCAGAGTCGCTTCGTTCTCGGAGGAGCTTCTCTTCGACGGCAACTTTCCGGCAATCCATGAATTGCTCGTTTTATACATTCTCTTGTCTATCTAGTGTTACAAGAGATTCAGACTGGGGCAAACATTCGGTGGTTGACTCAGAGAGTGCCGCCGCAGTTGCCGGACCCGAGTGTGGCTGTTATGACGGTTGCCAGTCAAACAGATTGGGATATATACTGATCCCTACGGATTCGAAGTGCCAGGGTCTTTGGGTTCCGCAGTCTTTTAGCTATCAGTTTAACTTCCGCGGAATAATGTTTTTTAGGCTTGCTTTATGTCATTGCATGAACATTATTCAGAAACGCATGCCCAAATTCCTGTCCTTTAATTCGACAGTAGTGGCGTATCTCCGGAACCAGGGAGGCACTCTTTCGTTTCCGTTATTCAATTTAATGGAAAGAATCCGTCTGTTGGTTATAGTACACCAAGTTCAGTTTTGGTCCGTCATATTCTGGGTCGTCTGATTGTTTTTTCGGACTCCCGTTCTCTTACGGGTCACTTGTTGTTGTCAGAATGGACTCTCAACAAACAAGTATTCAATCAGATTTGCTATCTATGGGAGCGCCCAATGATGTTTTATTTATGACACAGCTTGCTAATCAGTTGCAGACGTATGTGTTGGCTTGTCCAGATCTCTGAGCTAATACTGTTAACGCTCTATTGATCTATAGGACGGAATGATAGGATACGCGTATCCTCCGGCGCTGTTGTTTTAGCAGGTATTGCTAAGATAAACAACCACAATACATTTCTGTTGATAGCATCTCTATCTTCACAGAGATCATGAGTAATTTACTCTCTTGTCTACTGTGGATCTTAACGTGAAATCTTCCTCTATGTGAGGATCTTTTTTCACTGGGTAAATCGTGTCATCTTTATCACAACCAGCAAGGTCGCAACCTTCATGTATTCCGTTGTGTGGTCCGTATTGCATTGTAAGCACTGTACTGGACGAGCTTTGGACGCGATTTCTTACTATAGGAGATCCTCTTCTTCGCTATTCTATGCGACTAAAGTGGAGGCTCTTCCGTCGTGGTGTAGGGATCATTATGTTCATATTGTTGATCCCTCCATACTACTCATTGCTATTTTTTTTAGTATACTTGTTTCACAAGATCTACTGCAGCCTGTTATTATTTAGGTTATAGGTTTATGTTACCTCATACCTATGCACTCTACGATAGTTTACAATTGAGTCTCTTGTCTCTTTATCTAAGTCAGTTAGTAACTTTTTGATAAATAGACTTAGAATCTTTAGATTAAATTCCTATACGGATTTTAACTTCGGTTCTTATTTAGCTAAGTAATCATTTGAGCCTCTGGAAACAGTAGTTTTCAAATTCTGACCTTTTAGACAGTAATTCTGTTGGTTTCTCTTTTACTGTAGAGTCAGTGAGTTTCATGCACTATCGATGGATGATTTTCACTTTCATAGTTTCGGAATCAATACTTCCGTTACTATTTAGGTTGGATTGTTGCATAAGAGTTAGGCTCCTATTATCCGGAACCTATTATTTTAAGGTCCTTCCGTCTTCGTATCGGCATAGGCCTTTACTCTTTCCGGGTACAGTTTATGTATTTATAAACAGATATCTGTTTATTACAAGGGCGTAAGCTTCTTCTGTCTTTGATGTCTAGTAGAAGGACGTTACGCTCCATTTTATTGTTAATGGATTCTATTAACTAGCGTACTGCTTATGGTATATCATTGACTTAGCAGTTGTGCTTAAGATTTCGGCTCATGAAGTAAGAGTTCTTCTACTTCTTGGGCTTACTTTAATAGTGTCGCTATTATAGATTTTTGAAGGCCGCTCATTGCGCTCAGCCATCCACATTCATGAATTTTATCTTAGAAATATCGAGTCAATTTCTTGAGGCCTCTTTTGTTAGGTCTATTATCTACTGCTCAGAATGTCATTCTCTTAACAGTTGCTACTATAGCTAGGTAGGCTGTCTGTTTCGGCAGTGTCTCCGTTCGGCTGCCCTCTTCGCTCTGGGCTATTTGACCCAGGGCAAGAAAAAGGGGGGGGGGGGGGAGGGTGTTCCCTTGGGTCACCTGTTTTTACTATGAAAACAAGGGGATACCTCCTCCGGAGTTAGTAATTCTGAGCTGTTATTGGGATGGTTGTTTAGTGAGAAGTTTAAGTTTATAAAATTCATTCAAGTCTTAGTTTTTAAAGTATAGCTTTTGAATATTGCATATGTCAACGGACATGATTATGCAATTCTCAGACACTTTTAGGAGTATAAGAGTCTCTATTCTCTAGACTTACTTTATTATTGGCTTACTTTAAAAATTATTAGTATAAGGATTATATTGGATATTAATAGAGTACATGGATGTATGAAGCTCAATTTTTGGAAGGTGTTGTATCTTTCTAATTTATCATAAATAAGAAAGATACATGTAAGGCCTATTACTTCTTTTCCCTACAGGGGATGACTCTATTTTATTTTATTGAGCGTATTCCATTTTGCTCTATGTCCTTGGCCCTCCAGCCTTTTTACTATTCAGCTATGTCTTGGTCATTGGTACAGTATAAAAATGTTAAAAAATTTATAGTAATTTATATATTTTTTATACTTACCAATGACCCAGACGGGGATGGCCCTCCCAGGAGTTGGGAACTCTTGCCTCCCCGCTGAGTACATAGCGCTTACCAGGCACTGGTTATTAGAATGATAAATGGCGCCAATTTCGGAACGTCCTTGACACTGCGCATGCGCAGTAGGGGCGAAGTGTGGAGGGCCTTTCAGGACATGTTTTCTTTAGTTTTAGATGCAAATTTTGGGGATTGGGGGGCAAAATTTGTGTTTGGCCCTATATTTTAAGAGTTAGCACCAGCTATGTCTGGGTCATTGGTAAGTATAAAAAATATATAAATTACTATAAATTTTTTAACATTTTGAACTTTTGTGTACAGGTTTTGATTTTTTGGCTTTTCAAATTTTTTTTTAGTTTCAGCATATTGCTATAGCGGTTCACTATAACATTTAACTCTTTTTTTCAAATTTTAGACTTATTTTGATGTTTGCGTGCAGGTTTTGATGGGTTTTTTTTCCTTTTTTTCAAGTGGAGATTTACCTTGCAGCATATGTCCATGCTTTCTATTGTATGTAAACATGCATCTTAGGGCTATGTTTGTATTATTTAACCCTTTTCTTGCTGAATTACTTCAATTTTGGACTTTCATGTACAGCTTTCGGACTTAGGCTTACAGCTTCTTACTTTTATGTACAGGTTGTGATAAAAAAAACAATTTCAAGTGAGGTTGACCTCACTGCATATTGCAGTGGTGGTTATTATAACATTGATATCTTTCCAGTGCATTTTTAAAAAATTTTGAACCCCTTGAATAGATTTTTAGACTTATTTTGATGTTTGCGTGCAGGTTTTCATGGGTTTTTTTTTTTTTCCTTTCTTCCAAGTGTAGAGTTTCTGCATATTGCTATGGTGGTTCACTATAACATTTAACTCTTTTCCAGGGTATTTTGTCTTCATTTTAACCCTTTGAATCAAATTTTAGACTTATTTTGATGTTTGCGTGCAGGTTTTGATGTTTTTTTTTTCCTTTCTTCCAAGTGGAGATTCACCTTGCAGCATATGTCCATGCTTTCTATTGTATGCATACTTGCATCTTAGGGCTATGTTTGTATTATTTAACCCTTTTCCTGCTGAATTACTTCAATTTTGGACTTTTATCTACAGCTTTTGGACTTAGGCTTACAGCTTCTTACTTTTATGTACAGGTTGTGATAAAAAAAAACAATTTCAAGTGATGTTGACCTCACTTCATATTGCAGTGGTGGTTATTATAACATTGATATCTTTCCAGTGCATTTTTAAAATTTTTTTAACCCTATTAATAGATTTTTTTGACTTATTTTGACGTTTGTGTGCAGGTTTTCATGGGTTTTTTTTTTTCCTTCCTTCCAAGTGTAGAGTTTCTGCATATTGCTATGGTGGTTCACAATAACATTTAACTCTTTTCCAGGGTATTTTGTCTTAATTTTAACCCTTTGAATCAAATTTTAGACTTATTTTGATGTTTGCGTGCAGGTTTTGATGTTTTTTTTTCCTTTCTTCCAAGTGGAGATTTACCTTGCAACATATGTCCATGCTTTCTATTGTATGTAAACATGCATCTTAGGGCTATATTTGTATTATTTAACCCTTTTCCTGCTGAATTACTTCAATTTTGGACTTTTATGTACAGCTTTTGGACTTAGGCTTACAGTTTCTTACTTTTATGTACAGGTTGTGATAAAAAAAACAATTTCAAGTGAGGTTGACCTCACTGCATATTGCAGTGGTGGTTATTATAACATTGATATCTTTCCAGTGCATTTTTAAAAAAATGTTAACCCTTTGAATATATTTTTAGACTTATTTTGACGTTTGCGTGCAGGTTTTCATGGGTTTTTTTTTTTCCTTTCTTCCAAGTGTAGAGTTTCTGCATATTGCTATGGTGGTTCACTATAACATTTAACTCTTTTCCAGGGTATTTTGTCTTAATTTTAACCCTTTGAATCAAATTTTAGACTTATTTTGATGTTTGCATGCAGGTTTTGATGGTTTTTTTTTCCTTTCTCCCAAGTGGAGATTTACCTTGCAGCATATCTCCATGCTTCTTAGGGGTTATTATTATATTATTTAACCCTTTAGCTGCTTATTTTCTTTAATTTTGGACTTTTGTGTGCAGGTTTTGAACTTTTTTTTTGACTCCAGCCACCCCTTTACATTGGCCACCTGTTGGTGAGCCACGGGGTACTGATACCCCCTCTAGTTGTGTTTTCTTTGACCGTTTCCGGCAAAAGGCTCCTAGGGTATGTAATTCGAAACGCTAAAACCATGCTCAAATGTTGCAGTGGGGTCTGTAGATGTGCACGAAGGTTTCAGATTTTTCAGCTGACACATGGCTGCGCCACCGTTGCCACTTTCGTGTTTTCTTAGACCATTTCCGGCGAAAGGCTCCTAGAGTATGTAATTCGAAATGCTAAAAGCATGCTCAGATGTTGCAGTAGAGTCTGTAGATGCGCACGAAGGTTTCGGATTTTTCAGGTGCCATGTGGCTGTGCCACCGTTGCCACTTTCGTGTATTCTTAGACCGTTTCCGGCGAAAGGCTGGTAGGGTATGTAATTCGAAATGCTAAAACCATGCTCACATGTTGTAGTGGGATCTGTAGATGCACACGAAGGTTTTGGATTTTTCAGATGCCACGTGGCTGCGCCACCGTTGCCACTTTTGTGTTTTTTTTAGACTGTTTCCGGCGAAAGGCTCCTAAGGTATGTAATTCGAAATCCTAAAACCATGCTCAAATGTTGCAGTAGGGTCTGTAGATGCACACGAAGGTTTCGGATTTTTCAGGTGCCACGTGGCTGTGCCACCGTTGCCACTTTTGTGTTTTCTTTGACTGTTTCCGGCGAAAGGCTCCTAGGGTATGTAATTCAAAATGCTAAAACCATGCTCAAATGTTGCAGTGGGGTCTGTAGATGTGCATGAAGGTTTCAGATTTTTCAGCTGCCACGTGGCTGCGCCACCATTGCCACTTTCGTTTTTTCTTAGACCGTTTCCGGCGAAAGGCTCCTAGAGTATGTAATTCGAAATGCTAAAAGCATGCTCAGATGTTGCAGTAGGGTCTGTAAATGCGCACGAAGGTTTCGGATTTTTCAGGTGCCATGTGGCTGTGCCACCGTTGCCACTTTTGTGTTTTCTTTGACTGTTTCCGGCGAAAGGCTCCTAGGGTATGTAATTCAAAATGCTAAAACCATGCTCAAATGTTGCAGTGGGGTCTGTAGATGCGCACGAAGGTTTAAGATTTTTCAGCTGCCACGAGGCTGCGCCACCGTTGCCACATTCGTGTTTTCTTAGACCATTTCCGGCAAAAGGCTCCTAGGGTATGTAATTCTAAATGCTAAAACCATGCTCAAATGTTGCAGTAGGGTCTATAGATGCGCACGAAGGTTTCGGATTTTTCAGCGGCCATGTGGCTGTGCCACTGTTGCCACTTTCATGTTTTCTTAGACCGTTTCCGGCGAAAGGCTCCTAGAGTATGTAATTTGAAATGCTAAAAGCATGCTCAGATGTTGTAGTAGGGTCTGTAGATGCGCACAAAGGTTTCAGATTTTTTGGGTGCCACGTGACTGTACCACCGTTGCCACTTTCGTGTTTTCTTAGACAGTTTCCGGCGAAAGGCTTCTAGGGTATGTAATTCGAAACGCTAAAACCATGCTCAAATGTTGCAGTGGGGTCTGTAGATGTGCACGAAGGTTTCGGATTTTTGGGGTACCACGTGGCTGTGCCACCGTTGCCACTTTCGCGTTTTCTTAGACCATTTCCAGTGAAAGGCTCCTAGGGTATGTAATTCGAAATACTAAAACCATGCTCAAATGTTGCAGTTGGGTCTGTAGATGCACACGAAGGCTTCAGATTTTTCAGGTGCCAGGTGGCTGTGCCACTGTTGCCACTTTCATGTTTTCTTAGACCATTTCTGACGAAAGGCTCCTAGGTAGAGTATGTAATTCGAAATGCTAAAAGCATGCTCAGATGTTGCAGTAGGGTCTGTAGATGTGCAGGAAGGTTTCGGATTTTTTGGGTGCCATGTGACTGTACCACTGTTGCCACTTTCATGTTTTCTTAGACCGTTTCCAGCGAAAGGCTCCTAGGGTATGTAATTCGAAATGCTAAAACCATGCTCAAATGTTGCAGTGGGTCTGTCGATGCACATGAAGGTTTCGGATTTTTCAGCTGCCACCTGGCTGTGCCACCGTTGTCACTTTTGTGTTTTCTGAGACCCTTTCTGGTGAAAGGCTCCTCGGGTATGTAATTCGAAAGGCTAAAACATGCTCAAATGTTTCAGTGGGGTCTGTAGATGTGCACAAAGGTTTCAGATTTTTCAGCTGCCAAGTGGCTGTGCCGTTGCCACTTTTGCGTTTTCTTAGACCGTTTCCGCCGAAAGGCTCCTAGGGTATGTAATTCGAAATCCTAAAACCATGCTCAAATGTTGCAGTAGGGTCTGTAGATGCACACGAAGGTTTCGGATTTTTGGGGTGCCACGTGGCTGTGCCACCGTTGCCACTTTCGTGATTTCTTAGACCCTTTCCAGTGAAAGGCTCCAAGGGTATGTAATTCAAAAGGCTCCTAGATTATGTAATTCAAAATGCTAAAACCGTGGTCAAATGTTGCAATGGGGTCTGTAGATGTGCACAAAGGTTTTGGATTTTTCAGCTGCCAAGTGGCTGTTCCGTTGCCACTTTCGCGTTTTCTTAGACCGTTACTGGCAAAAGGCTCCTAGGGTATGTAATTCGAAAAGTTAAAGCCATGCTTAAATGTTGCAACGGTGTCTGTAGATGCACTGGAAGGTTTCGGATTTTTCAGGTGCCACGTGGCTTTGCCACCATTGCCACTTTCGTGTTTTCTTAGACCGTTTCCGGTGAAAGGCTCTTAGAGTATGTAATTCGAAACGCTAAAACCATGCTCAAATGTTGCAGTAAGGTCTGTAGATGCGTACAAAGGTTTCAGATTTTTCAGGTGCCATGTGACGGTGCCACCGTTTTGCTTTCATGTTTTCTCAGACAGTTTCCGGCAAAAAGCTCCTAGAGTATGTAATTTGAAATGCTAAAACTATGCTCAAATGTTGCAGAAGGGTCTGTAGATGTGCACGAAGGTTTCGGATTTTTGTGGTGCCACGTGGCTGTGCCACCGTTGCCACTTTCATGTTTTCTTAGACCGTTTCCGGCGAAAGGCTCCCAGGGTACATGTATGTAATTCGAAACGCTAAAGCCATGCTCAAATGTTGCAGTGGAGTCTGTTGGTGCGCATGAAGCTGTATCAATATGATTTTAGTGTGTCATATAATACATTTTATCTTTGTATCAAGCATTCATACAAAGTCAAGGATGCAAATGCACACAAGTGACACCATCTAGTTTTTTATGGCAGCATGCTTTTCAGGGATAGTAATATTTTATTCAACCCTTTCCATGCTAAGTTACTTGAATTTTGGACTTTTGTGTACAGGTTTTTGATTTTTCTGTGCAGGTTTTTGACTGTTGTGTACAGGTTTTGAAATTTTGTCTTCGAGTGGAGTTTTATCTCACTGGAATATGGCCATGGTGGTTACCTTAACATTTCAGGGTATTTTTCTCAATTTTAACCCTTTGAAACAAATGTGATACTTTTTTGACTTTTATGTGCAGGTTTTGAGGTTTCCCTTTCTTTTCTTCCAAGTGGATATTTTTCAAGTAGAGTTTCACCTTACTGGCATATTGCCATTGTGGTTACTGTGACATTTGCAGGGTATTTTTCTCAACTTTAACCCTTTGAAACAAATGTGGTACTTTTTTTTACTTTTATGTGCAGGTTTTGAGGTTTGTCTTTCTTTTCTTCCAAGTGGCGACTTACCTTGTAGCATATTGCCATGGTTCCTATTTTATGTTAGGATGCTTCTTGGGGCTATTATTATATTATTTAACCCTTTAGCTGCTTATTTACCTTAATTTTCGCTTTACTAGTAAAATAGGACCCAGTCACCAATGCTTGGGGTGAAAGTCCTCTAAAATGGGCAACATGTTGATCAACGATTGACTAAACTTGACTTCATCTCCATGTTGTGTCACGATTAGCCATGGTGCATAAATATGTGACGTTAACCACCAACAAACAAACAAACTTACCTTAATTTTGGACTTTTGTGTGCAGGTTTTTGACTTTTATGTACAGGTTTTGATATTTTTTTTAAGTGGAGTTTTACCTCACTGGCATATTGCCATGGTGGTTACTGTAACATTTTCAGGGTATTTTTCTAAATTTTAACCCTTTGAAACAAATGTGATACTTTTTGGACTTTTATGTGCTTGTTTTGAGGTTTTTCTTTCTTTTCTTCCAAGTGGATATTTTTCAGGTAGAGTTTCATCTTACTGGCATATTGGGAGCGCGGTGGCTCAGTAGGTAGAGGTGCAGGCTGCAAGCCGAGAGGTCCTCGGTTCGAATCCCACCTGCGGCAACCGCGTTGTGTCCTTGGGCAAGACACTTCATCTCCATTGCCCGCGTGGGGGCACGATGACACCGTGTACTAAGGCGTACTGCATGTCGATGGTACGCATGTCTTCAACCAATCTAACCCTGCCTGCTCTGCAGTGCGGAGTTACGATGTTGGGGAGCTGGCAGCTGCTCGTCATTGCTCGGTGGTTCTCTCCGGGTACTCCGGCTTCCTCCGGCTTCCTCCACCCGTAAAACTGTCACGGTCATGATTAGCCATTGTGCATAAATATGTGACCTTAAACATCACTAAATAAATAAATAAATACTGGCATATTGCCATGGTGGTTACTGTGACATTATCGGGGTATTTTTCTCAATTTTAACCCATTGAAACAAATGTGATACTTTTTTTTTTTACTTTTATGTGCAGGTTTTGAGGTTTGTCTTTCTTTTCTTCAAAGTGGAGACTTACCTTGTCGCACATTGTCATGGTTCCTATTTTATGTTAGTGTGCTTCTTGGGGATATTATTATATTATTTAACCCTTTAGCTCATTATTTACTTTAATTTTGGACTTTTGTGCGCAGGTTTTGAACTTTTTTTTTTACTCCAGCCACCCCTTTACATTGGCCACCTGCTGGTGAGCCACGGGGTACTGATACCCATTCTAGTTAAGAAGAGTACTGACTGTTTGGGCCATTACATTGGGTAAAGATTTGATAGAGATGAGATTTACTGTAAGGCTGTACAGTGCACAGGGTTATTCACTGTTAATAATGACAATTTTGTACAACCAGGGATGATATACCACCCATGCTCTTTTGTAGATTATGAGGGCCCACCATTAGGCCCCTAGAATGTACTTTCAGAGCCTACTTTTGTGCCATGGAGGCTAATGTTCATTAAACGTGGTGATAAAATGTTATTTTCTCTAGGCCTAGTGGAAATACTTGAATATACATTTTCGAAAGCTGATCTCAGGGCCAATCAGCCCTGGAAAAATGCAAGGCCTGTGAGGTTATTTTGAGTTGAGCATATAGAGGCAGAATTTCGTTTAGGTCAGGGCTCTGAGATTGATTCTGGATCTTTTCTCATACCTTTTTCGAGAATATGAAGGTTATGGAGTTATTTTGTTCATACATCCCACACTACAATGTTTTTCAGACTTAATTACTTCGAATTCTGTATTTTCGAGTTTCTTAGTGGGGTAAACTTCAAAGATATGGGAACTTTTACTGAAAAATCATACAATAAGATGGAAATTAAATATTTACTTTCAAACAATTTATTTCCCATATAATTGTACTTCAAAAATTTTTTCCCATTGTATTCAAAATTATTTTGTAAATAATACTTTTGTGAATATTGAAGAATGCACTTGAAAAAGTTGGCATTTTTTCTTACCCACTGCAATTGCACATAATTCGTAATCTGGGGGAGGGGGTGGGGGGGGGGTAGCATTGCGGTAGCCGGTTCTCGTCAGATCACCGAAGTTAAGCAATGTCGAGCCCGGTTAGTCTTGGATGGGTGGCTGTCTGAGCGATCGATTCGGACTCACGCGCTGTGTCCTTGGGCAAGGCACTTAACCCCTATTGTCCATGCGGGGGCACGATGACGCCATGTACTGAGGCGTACTGCATGTCAATGGTGCGCATGTCTTCAACCAATCCAACCCTGCCTGTGCTGCAGTGTGGTGTTACGATGTTGGGAAGCTGGCAGCTGCTCGGTGGTTCTCTCCGGGTACCTCGGCTTCCTCCACCCTTAAAACTGTCACAGTCATGATTAGCCATTGTGCACAAGTATGTAACCTTGAAACACCAATAAATAAATAAATAAATATTTTTTTCTAATTCACTGAAAAAACAATTTCCACAATCCATTCCAATGAGGGGTCATAAGCCAGGTTTAAATGATTTTTGAGAAGAGTACTGATTGCGGTAGCCGGTTCTCGTCAGATCACCGAAGTTAAGCAATGTCGAGCCCGGTTAGTCTTGGATGGATGACTGTCTGAGCGATCGATTCGGACTCACGCGCTGTGTCCTTGGGCAAGGCACTTAACCCCTATTGTCCATGCGGGGGCACGATGACGCCATGTACTGAGGCGTACTGCATGTCAATGGTGCACATGTCTTCAACCAATCCAACCCTGCCTGTGCTGCAGTGTGGAGGTACGATGTTGGGGAGCTGGCAGCTGCTCGGTGGTTCTCTCCGGGTACCTCGTCTTCCTCCACCCTTAAAACTGTCAGTCATGATTAGCCATTGTGCACAAGTATGTAACCTTGAAAACACCAATAAATAAATAAATATTTTTTTCTAATTCACTGAAAAAACAATTTCCACAATCCATTCCAATGAGGGGTCATAAGCCAGGTTTAAATGATTTTTGAGAAGAGTACTGACTTGTTTTGGCCATTACATTGGGTAAAGATTTGATAGAGATGAGATTTACTCTAAGGCTGTACATTGCACAGGTTGGGTTAGTTACTCTGTTAATAATGAAAATTTTGTATAACCAGGGATGAAATACCCCCCATGCTATTCTGTAAGTTATGAGGCCTAAAACAAATCAAAGAAATATTATTTATTTATTTATTGTGTTTAAGGTCACATACTTCTGCACAATGGCTAATCATGACCCTGACAGTTTTACGGGTGGAGGAAGCCAGAGTACCCAGAGAGAACCACTGAGCAACGGCGAGCAATTGTCAGCTCCCCAAGATACTAACTCCACACAAGCAGGGTTAGCATTGGTTGAAGACAAGTGCACCATCGACATGCAGTATGTACGCCTTAGTACACAGTGCCACCGTGCCCCCACGTGGGCAGTGGGGGGGGGGGGTGTCTTGCCCAAGGACACAACACGGTTGCCGCAGGTGGGATTCGAACCGATGACCTCTCGGCTTGCAACCTGCACCTCTGCCTTTTGAGCCACCACGCCCCCTGGCAAAGAAATAATTACAAAAATAAATTAACTGCCCACATGCAATTTTACAAACAAATCGCCTGAGAAACAGAAGTCTACTTTGTGGCGCCTGATGTACATTATTTTTTGCTTTAAAAAGACTGACTTTTGTAAAATTTAATACAAAGGAATTACACCTAAAAAAATAATATGTTTTTCAGGCCCTCCCACATGGTCCTTCTGGCTGCCGCATGCTCTCTTTTTATAACCAATGCAAACTTTAAAAAATCAAAGTTAAATGTCTGATATGTCTATGATATTTTACCCAAGTTGATAAAATTGTCCCTTGAGTGCCACAAGGCTTTGCAATGCTTTAGCATTGCAAAGCCTTCCAACACTCAAGAGATGTAATACACGACCACCCATGCTATTCTGTAGATTATGAGACCGAAAACACAAAACAAACCAAGAATATGAATTTTTTAATGGCAATGAGATAATTACAAAAATAAAAAATATAAAAAAAACCCTCCCGCCCGCATATAATTTTATAAAAAATGGCCTGAGAAACAGTCTTACAGAAGATCTACTTTGTGAGGCTTTAATTATGGACATTATTTTTTGTAGCACATTCCAGTGCAAAGGGACCAAGTTTATTGAACAGCCACTATTCCAGTGAAAAGTATTCATTTAATTTTAAGTAATACTGAACTGACCGGAACTTGATGAGTTCCAAACATGCTGATGATAAACTGAAAATTTAGGGATTAATTTTTCAGTAAATCACAATATTTTTTGTTCTGTTATGAAGAATTTAACCAAAAGGCCACACAAAGTAGACCTTCTGTTTCTCAGGCCATTATTTGTAAAATTACATGCGGGCGAGCGGTTTTTTATTTTATTTTTTATTTCAGTAATTACTTCTTTGCCATCAAAAGTTCATCTTCTTGGTTCAAGTTTTAGGCCTCATAATCTACAGAATAGCATGGGTGGTGGTGTATTTCATCCCTTGAATGCAAGAAGGCTTTGCAATGCTTTAGCATTCAAGGGACAAATTCGTCAATTTTTTTAACTTGGGTAAAATATCAGACATAAACCATTTAATTTTTATTTTTTTAAAGTTTAAATTGGTTATAAAAAAGGAGCATGCGGCAGCCAAAAGGACCATGCGGGAGGGCCTGAGAAACAGATTTTTTATTTTTTTAGGCCAAAAGTGTATTTATTAAAAGATGAAAATGAACCAAAGTAATATATGATAAATAGTTTTGTACTTTAATGTTATATATGTAAGGGTTACTCCATGGAACAATAATGAACTCCATCAACAAAGACTGAATTGGTGAAATTCCTACTTATTTTATGGCAAATACAGGTTGAAATTTTAATTTTTAACATCAGTGTGTAAAAGGTTGAGTTGACCTGATTTATTTTTTTATGAAGTACAAAGAGTGATATTTTTCCTGGATTTGTAACTGATACCAACTTCAGTGAAATAGATTATAATCTCCTTTTTTTGGAAAGAACATTGATATACTGCACAGTCATGAAAGTTATATACACAAAGACATGAGGAAGTAAATATAACAAGATTACAGGACTAAAACATATTTCTTGAATAAACTTGTTTATGTTAACTGTTTTCAGTGCCGAGACCACCTTCAGTTGCAAAGAAAATCAGAACTCATTTAATTTACCCTTTAACAATGCACACAATATCAAATTTTATTTTAAATTTTTTCAAATTTAAAAAAATAATTCAACAAAGCCATATTATGTGAGTTCTTATTAGAACAATTTTGAAGAGTGATATCTTCCCCTCCCCACCCTCAAAAAAAATTTTCAAAAGAATATCCTCCCAAGTATTGTCAATATCTTGGATATTGGCAATTCTGTAATGTTTGAAGCAAGTTAAAAAAAAATCAATTTCTCCCCATGTGCACCCATCATCAGTCTTGACCAACAAATATCTCTTTATGTCCTTGTGTCCTTGTTAATTTCTGATATCAGAAAACTTCCAATACGAAGTTCTGAACATGGCTACAAATTGTGATGAAACGCGAACAGTCTTATCTGCTGCTGATGCAATTTGCATTTTATTCCCACCATAGAAGTGACCAGAGCACATGGAGAGGCAACAATTAGTTCATTTCTAGCAAAGATAACAGTATTTCATTGACAAAGGGAAAGATAACCAAACCTTTCTGTAATTTTAGATCAGACCACAGCACAACAAGAGTTAAAGAAATTCTCAAACTTTATTTTTGTTTTGTTAACCTTTTACCTAACATGAAATGCACTTGCAGATAAAATACTTGAACAACTAATTTTTTTCATTTTTTATCACAAAAACATAGCTTATGAGCCCTTATTGGAACGAGCTTGTTCCAATGAGGGGTCATAAGCTATGTTTTGGGGATAAAAAGTGAAAAAATAATGAATATTAGATTGTATTTTTTGTGAATAGCGCTGGCCGCTTTTTTACCATTACTTTGGATAAAGGGTTAACAAGTAGATTAGAAAAAAGTATATACATATAGGAAGCCGCCACTTGTTTTGAAAAGTAATGCTTTAGAGCTGGGCGTTTTTGATTTGTTTTCCGGTTCAGTTTCGGTTTTTGCCGCAAACTGGGAAACCTTCCTGTGGCAACCCCAGGAAGTGAATCAGTGCTTGTTTACTGTGGTAAACTAGCTCTGTTTTACTGGTAAAATAGGACCCGATTACCAGTGCCTGGTGTGGAAGTCCTCTAAATGAGGCAACATGAGTATCGATGATTGGCTAAACCTGACTTTATATCCAGGTTGCAGTCATGATTAGCCATTGTGCAGAAATATGTGACCTTAAAAACCAATAAATAAATAAATAAAGTGGAAAACTGAACCATAAGGGAGGGAGGTCTGGACTAGTGGGCCACCAGGGGGAATTGGACTAGTGGGCCCTATGGACTCTTGTCACTTGGTCTATCGGGCAAAAAGGCATCGTCACATTTTCTCCCTTATTGGCTCACCCACCAGATGCGTCAATACGTGAGAAAATGGGACAATGAGAAAGCAACAGAGATTAGACTTAAAAGTAGAAGTCCTGTCATGAAATGCGCACAAATAGCATGTCGATCAGCATGTTAATCAACGTGTTATAACCATAATAAGGCTATCAAATTCTGTGAATATGGCCCGTGCACAAGCAATGTTTCAGCCAATGGACCTCTGGGTAACCCGGAGGTCCATTGGCAGAAACATTGTCTGTGTTTTCTGTGAGTAACCAGGTGAACCTGTCGTGCTTTGGGTATCATTCGATATGGCAATTGCGCGCAATTCCTATGCGCAATTAAGCCTAGATAAGCGCACAGTTCGTGACAGGACTTCTAGTTTTAACTGTAGATGACATGAACTTCATTTGTTACCATAATTTATGTTTTTCTGACTCAACAGGCTTCATGACTGATCCCACAGAACCCCTAAGGGTGATGAAATCCACAGGGCTTGACAATTGGGCCATCCTATAGGACGGGTTGCCTACAGGTTACGCAAAAAGATTTTTGGGAGACCTCTTTATAGGTTAACCAAAAATAGTTTCATAATTGGTGATTTGATTGAAAGGTAATGACATAAGAAGACATGTAACAATGATAAAAGATAAATTATTATAAATAATAATGACTTTTATTTCTCAACAAATTTCACATCCCCAAATCTGTCAGTTATAATGGTTAACCAAGAGAAAGCCTTTTCCTAACAAAATGGCAAAAATGCCCAGAAAATTAGCCTAAGTGTGGCTTACATAACCTCACACATCATGGCAATTTCTCAATAAATCCATACTAATAAGGATAGCATTGGAACCAGCTGAATCAGCTGGTTCCAATGATATCCATATTTGTATGCTTCTATTGACAACTTGAGACAAAGGTTTTAATCATGAAGTTCAGGATATTTGGGGGAAAGCTATGTGAGTTAAAGGGTTAACCCCCAAATATTGGGGCAGAAGATCAAAAGGTTAATGAAGATGTGATGGGGCAATGTTCAAATGGGTCCATCAAAATTCTGAATTGTCAAGCCCTGGAAAGGGAAGTTAGGTCAAAGCCAGTAGACATTCTTACAGACAGGGCTTTTTACGGTGAGTGATGTTTTACAAACTATTGTGAATTTTTTCCAAGTAAAAGAGTTTGAAGTGAGATTTATTGTATGTTTTTAACACATAGAAAAATCGAACTGAAACCAAGGTTTTTTTCCTGAAATTTAAATCAAAATCGAATCTGAAAAATCAGAGCCACTCAGCTCTAAAATGCATAATATATATAATCAGCAAAATGCAGGTTGTACTGACTCCAGGAACTGTATAACTTCAAACCACACAATTGCATTACTAACTGAAATAAGCTGTGATATAACCAAAAGAAAATTTTTGTTACACTTTACCCTTATTGATTAACTCCTTACTTAAATGCTGCTGGCAGATATTCCTGCCCAGGACAGAATTCTCCTTCCCTTAAAATATGTATAATCTTGGCTCAATCATCTAACCAAATTTACCTCCTGTAAATTGAACTTACATTTTGACCAATGATTTCTTGAGTTAAATGTTGATAATTTTTTCATCAAGTCTCATCATGGCTGCTCATAGCAGCCATGGTTTAGATTGGATGAAAAATATTTTTGAAAATTCTCGGAAGGTTAAGTTAAGAGTAAAATGCCTAAGAGATGCAAGATTTTCATCCAATTTTATTTCAGGAGTGCAGGGCTGGTGAAAGGTTGGGGTGGGTAGGAATTTTATCACTCTCCTGTTGTATAATTAAATTTGAATTAAATGGTGGTGGAACACACATTTGGTTGATTTGATTGCCCATTTCTTATCAACCTACTTTACAATTGTTGACTACAGGCTTGCACTGCAGCGGAAGAACCTAACTCAGATAAAATACTCTCGATTTTAATCTTTCCCACGAGATTTGGGAAAGAAAAGTGGTGTAAAAACACCACGAAAAAATAAGCCAAAACTGGGTCGAGCACCATTTGCACAACCCAGTAAGGGACGCTCTTCTCTTAGTACAATTCCACGACTTCCGTTAACCAGTGCGCAAACAGTCATCAAACCATTCTTCTTTTGTCCGTGCAACGTGGTTGACGTGTTGCCATCTTTGCATTATCACACAGTGATAATTCAACTCATCGATAATGGTTTTCCTGTGACTGGATTATGGATCTGAAGATCGTATAATAACAGGACTGTGTTTTATATATTCTCATTAATATTTTCAACCACATTCTCATTGTATATTATTTATATATTCCGTTTTCGCGAATGTTTTTTTTTCGACATCGTGTCATCGCGGTTCGGCAATGAAATTTTTCAGTTGATAAATTTTTATTGTTATTGGAGTTAGGTGTCAATGAGAGACTGTCTGGGCAAGATTTCTTCGCTCTGTTGAGGGCTGAATTTCTGTTTTTTCGGTCTCTGTCGGCCGTCTGAATTCTGTCGTGTACCCACCGTTTTTAGTCCCCTACGGGAACCGTAAGGGGACTATAGGATTGCACTCTGTCTGCCTGTCCGTCTGTCCATCCGCCTGTCCATCTGTCCGTCTGTTTGTCCGTCTGTCTGTCTGTCTGTTTTTTATGTTACCACCTCTCCCTCCAACATGCTTTAAGCTACACCTTTCATATTTGGTACATGGATAAATGGTTCTGAGGGGATGATGCACACTCAAAATTTTTTTTTCAAAATCCAAGATGGCGGAATGGAGGCCATTTTTGTTGTGTTTTTTAAGCCTTTTTTCTCTATTTTCATATTACCACCCCTCCCACCAACATGGTTCAAGCTACACTTTGCATATTTGGCACATGGATAGAGGGTTGGGAGGGGATGATGCACGTTCAATATTTTTTCTTCAAAATCCAAGATGGTGGCATGAAGGCCATTTTTGTTGTGTTTTTTAGCTTTTTTCTCTATTTTATGTTACCACCACTCACTCCAACATGGTTCAAGCTACACTTTTTATATCTGGCACATGGATAGAGGGTTGTAATGGGATGTTGCACATTCAATATTTTTTTTCCAAAATTCAAGATGGCGCCATGGCGGCCATTTTTGTTGTGTTTTTTAAGCTTTTTTCTCTATTTTATGTTACCACCCCTCACTCCAACATGGTTCAAGCTACCCTTTTTTTTCAAAGTCTAACATCTGTCTTTCTGTCCGTCTGTCTGTCTGTTTATATGTTACCACCTCTCCCTCTAATATGCTTCAAGCTACACCTTTCATATATGGTACATGGGTAATTGGTTCTGAGGGGATGATGCACAGTCAATATTTATCTTTCAAAATCCAAGATGGCAGAATGGCGGCCATTTTTGTCTCTATTTTATGTTACCACTCCTCTCTCCAACATGGTTCAAGCTACGCCTTTCATATATGGTACATGGATAAAGGGTTGTGAGGGGATTATGCACACTCAATATTTTTTTTTCAAAATCCAAGATGCTTATATACTCTAGTGTCTTCTGTGACAAAAACACCTTATGTCACAAAAGTGCCGTAGGGGACTAATACCACCTCGGTGGTCAAACGCTTGCTTTTTCTGCCACCTTCTCTTGTAGTTGAGGGTGTTCTTCTACTTTCTGTATCTGTTGAGTTCACCTTTTTCTTCTACTGCTCTCACCTCCGTTATTTCCAGTTCGGTTCCTTTAGGGCAATTCCTTTTGCCCTCGCCTTTGGTGCGTACTGGTAGCCGTTCCTCCCGCACCCACGGTGGGTGTGGAACGCTGTCGTTTCGGAGCCTCCCGACGTGACCATGTCTGGTGTGAGTTATACCCCCTCCGTGGGGGATGTGAAGCTCCTCCCACACCTGCAGGGGGTGGGAAACGCTGTCGTTTTGGGGGCTCCCAACTTGACCATGTCTGGTGAGAGTTACTCCCCCTCTGCGGTGGATGTGAAATGCTGTCGTTTCGGGCCTCCTGACTCGACCATGTCTGGTGAGAGTTATTCCCCATCCGTGGGGGATGTGCAGTGTTTTTTACCGTGGTGAATACTGCGGGAGCTATTGCATTTCTGGTGAAGAGATGCCTGGTTCCGGGTCTATGCGCCCTCTCCAGTCGACATCTAAGGCGGTCACTAGGGTTGTGACTCCTCCTTTGGAGGCCGAGCTAGGTGGCTCTCTCCCCTTTTCTGCCAGTTTCAACAGCTCCCGTCATATCTGTTGATCCTGCTGTTCTGTCTACAATGTCATCGGGCACTGTTTTAGCCGGCCTCGGCTTATCCCTGCAAGGATCTGCAGGGATGTCTGTAGTGTGGTTATCCTGGATGGATATGCATTTTCTCACATGCCAGATCTCTCCTGCATCCATTTCTCGATGGATTTGTCTTGCTATTCGTGCAGCTTCCACTCGTCTAGCTACTGGTGATTGTATTACCAATTGTTTTTTCTGCCACGAGGTGCGTGCATTGTCTTCCTCTCGGGGCTTTTACTAACTCTGTCATGTTGTCGGATGTTATACTGGCAGCCCACTGCCTGGTTCTGGGTCTATGCGCCCTCTCCAGTCGACAGTCGACCTGGAGGTAGGGATAAAAGTCTAATATATTTCTTATTACGGAAACCCTTGATGTTATTTCTTCAGAGCCTATAATTTCATGTGTGTGACATCCAATATTTTTTACAGAATAATTGATTGAACATTTTCATTTTTGGTTGAGTTGTGTTTACAACTGAGACCTATTGTATGGCAACTGTCAGTGTCTATCTGGGCAGGTGACCGGGCATCCTCACACTGTTACCGCAATAACTTGAACAAGCATGCTTCGATATGACTAATATTTGCCATATAGGTGTTTTGCAATAATATCTCAAGTGAGTTCGAAAACGGGCCCAGCATGATTTTTCGTTCAAGAGTTATAGGTCTCAATTAGTGAATTTTTATGAATTTTGAGCTCATTAACTGCACACAGAAACTTGAACAAACATTCTCTGATTTGACTAATACAGGTCTTATTCAATAATATCTCCAGCGATTTCAAAAACTGGCCTGACCCAATTTTTCATTACAGAGTTACGGCCTTAATTAGTAAATCTTTATGAATTTTGAGCTTCTTAGTGCAATATCTGGCAAGATTTCTCGTTACAGAGTTAGGGGCCTTAATTAATCCATTTTTAGCTCAACTTGACAAAGTCAAGCTGAGCTATTGCCATCACTTCTCGTGCCTTGGCATACGTGTGTATGTCCACAATTTCCTTTGACACACCACACAGGTCGCATTTATGATCAGATCGCTTTGAAACTTGGTATGCTTGTTTGGGATGTCCTCAAGATGGGGGCTGTCGATTTTCTTCCGTTTCCATCAAAAAATGTTGCCGCTGGCGACGTTCTTTGAACTTAGTTTAGTCAGACCACAATATTTCCATTTGGCACACCCTGCAGGACACATTTTTGATCACATTGCTTTGAGACCTGGTATGCTTGTTTGGGGTGACCTCTAAATGGGAACTATCGATTTTCGTTCATTTCCATCTAAATTTGTTGCCGCTGGCAATGGCCATTGAACTTAGTTTAGTAGATCACATTTATGATCAGATCATTTTGAAACTTGGTTTGCTTGTTTGGGGTTACCTCTAGATGGAGGGAGCTATCGATTTGCTTTGATTTCCATCAAAAAATGTTGCTGCTGGCAATGGCTTTTGATGAACATAGCGGAGTTATGCATCAATATTTCCCTTTGGCACAGCCTGCAGAGCACATTTTGGATCGTATCGCTTTTAAACTCGGTGTGCTTGTTTGGGGTGACCTCTAGATGGGAGCTATCAACTTTCTTCCATTTCCATCCAAAAATGTTGCTGCTGGCAACGTTCTTTGAATTTATCTTAGTCCGACCTCAATATTTCCCTTTGGCACACCCTACAGGGCACATTTATGATTGGATTGCATTGAAGCCTGGTATCTTTGTTTGGGGTGCCTTCTGCATTGGAGCTATCGGTTTTCTTCCATTTCTGTCAAAAAAGTTGCCGCTGCAACAGCCTTTGAACTTTATTTAGTCAAGTATCAATATATTCCTTTGGCACGCCCTAGAGGGCACATTAATGATCAGATCAGTTTGAAACTTGGTATGCTTGTTTGACCTTCGATAAACATAGTGCAGTTATGCATCAGTATTTCCCTTTGGCACACCCTGCAGTGCATATTTTTGATTGGATCGCTTTGAAACTTGGTATGCTTGTTTGGGGTGACATCTATATGGGAGCTATCGATTTTCTAACCTTTGCATCAAAAAACATTGCTGTTGGCAACAACCTTCGAACTTAATTTAGCCAGGCATCAGTATATTTCTCTAGCATGCCCTGTATGTGTGTTTAGCGTGATTTTCTTCCATTTCTGTCAAAGATATGTGCCGATGGCAATGACCTTTGAACTTAGATTAGTCAGGCCTCAATATTTACCTTTGGCACACCCGACAGGGCACATTTATGATTGGATCACTTTGAAACCTTGTATGCTTCTTTGGGATGGCCTCTAGATGGGTGCTATTGATTTCCTTGTCCGTCAAAAAATGTTGCGGGTAACAACAACCTTTGAAGTTGGTTTTTTAGTTAGGCATCAATATTTCCCTTTGGCACACCCTACTGGGCACATTTATGAGTGGATTGCCTTGAAACCTGGTATGCTTCTTTTGGGTGACCTCCAGATGGGAGTTATCAATTTTCAAACCTTTGCATCAAAAAACATTGCTGTTGGCAACAACCTTCAAACTTAATTTAGCCAGGCATCAATATATTTCTCTGGCATGCCCTGTATGATCAGATCACTTTGAAAGTTGGTATGTGTGTTTGGGGTGACCTCTAGATGTGAGCTATTGATTTTTAGCTCAACTTTGGCGAAGCCAAATTTGAGCTTATGCCATGGCCAGTCATCCATCTGTCCGTCAACAATTCAATACAGCTCGGGCTAGAGGCCATATTTATGAACCAATCTTTATGAAACTTCTTGGGTACCTTTGTTATGACCGTGGGATGAGAACGAGTGTTTTTGGGTCCGGTCCGAAATTCAAGATGGCTGCCAGCCGCCAATTTGTACCGACGATGCAGAAATCTGTTTTTTGCACAGAACTTCCATATGAAAGCGCTAATTTGAATAATTTTTTGTATGAATGTTTAGTACCATGGGATACATCACATATAATACAGGTTTTTTTCTCGTACATAAATTATGCAAATTAGACTAACTTTGATGTATTTAGTGTTACTTTCAGCAATGTCAGTGCAAATGCCAATACGGATCGGGCTGGAGGCCGCATTTATGAACCGATCTTTTACGAAACTTCTTGGATACCTTTGGTATCACCGTGGGACGAGAATGAGTGTTTTTGGGTGCGGTCCAAAATTCAAGATGGCCACTGGCAGCCATTTTGTTCAAAATTAGGGGCAATCAGATTTTTGCGCAGAACTTCCACATGAAAGCTCGGATTTGAATAATTTTTTGTGTGAATGTTTAGTACCATGGGATACATCACATATAATACGTTTTTTTTTTCTCGTACAGAAATTATGCAAATTAGATGAACTTTGAATTTTTCAGTGCTACTTACACACAGTAAGTACACATGTCAATACGGCTCGGGCTAGAGGCTGTATTTATCAACAGATCGTCACGAAACTTCTTGGGTACCTCTGCTATCACCTTGGGACGAGAACGAGTGTTTCTGAATGCGGTCCGAAATTCAAGATGGCTGCCAGTGGCCATTTTGTACCGAAATTAGGTCTTGTCAGTTTTTGGTACACAACTTCTATACGTCTCAGGCTAGAGGCCGTATTTATGAACCGATCTTTATGAAACATCTTGGGTACCTTTGTTATCACCATGGGATGAGAACGGGTGTTTTGGGGTGTGGTCCAAAATTCAACATGGCCCCCAGCAGCCATTTTGTACCAAAATTAGTGCAATCAGTCTTTTGTACAGAACTTCTGTATGAAAGTTCTGATTTGAATAAATTTTTGTATGAATGTTTAGTAAAATGGAATACATCACATACAGTACGGGTTTTTTTCTCGTGCAGAAATTATGCAAATTAGATGAATTTTGATTTATTTAGTGCTACTTATACACTGTAAGTGCACATGTCAATACGGCTCGGGCTAGAGGCTGTATTTATCAACCGATCTTCACAAAACTTCTTGGGTATCTTTGTTATTACCTTGGGACGAGAACGAGTGTTCCTGAGTGCGGTCCAAAATTCAAGATGGCTGCCAGTGGCCTTTTTGTACCAAAATTAGGTCCAATCAGTTTTTTGTCACAACTTCTATACAGCTCGTATTTATGAACTGATCTTCACAAAACTTCTTGGGTACCTTTGTTTTCACCTTAGGACAGGAACGAGTGTGTTTTGGGGTGCCTTTGTTATCACTGTGCTATGAGAACAAATATTTTGGGGTTCAGTCAGACCCATTCTGGGACTCAAAGATTTCTTTTCTAGTTTAGCATCTGACTGTCACCCACCTTTACAATACTTTACCTATACATTTGTTACAGGCTACAGTCAGTATTTATGTACAGGCTGTTACAATACTTTATATGTACCTTTGTTATAAGGTCATTACCTAGATGTTTGTCATTGTTGTGTCACATACTCTTCATGTACATGTCTTGACAAGTTGAGCTACAGTGTCATTGACACTTTCATTTTTCAGTTCAATACAAAATTATTGTTGTTAGCACCAGCATTTGAACTTAGTACATTTATGCAGCAACTTATCCCACAAATGCAATATATTCAAAGATTGTTGCTAACAGCAACAGTTTTTGATGGAAATGAAAAGAAAATCAATAGCTCCTATCTTTGTCACCCTGAATAAGCATACAAAGTTTCAAAACAACCCGATAATGAATGCGCCCTCTGAGGCATACCAAAGGAAGATGTTAATGCACAAATGCACTAAATTTGAAGGTCATTGCTTGTGGCAGTGGATTTTTTTCTTTTTTATCAACATTCTTCTTTGACATGGCTTACATCGCACTTTTATCATAGGATTATTTTTGAACTTGGTGTGCTCATTACGCGAGGCCTCTACATAAAAGCTATTGATTAGCATTGATTTCTGTGAAAAAAATTGCTGTTTACAATAACTTCTGAACTCACTGCATTTAAAGTGTATCAACATTCTTCCTTTAGCCAGCCTTACAGTTTACATTTAAAAATGTATGGATTGCTCTGATGTCGTGAACACACAATGTTGTTATGTTGAAGTTTCGCCAAATAACATTGGAACCAGTGATCTTCAATTTTGTTTCAAGTTTGTCAAGTTAAGCTACAGTGTCATTGACACTTTCATTATGAATTTTGAGCTCGTTAGCATCAATGTTTATGAATTTTGAGCTCAGTGCAATGAATTTGATGATTTTCAATAGAGAGTGCCGGAAAAAAGTAGCCACAACTCGACACCGGCATCCCAATGCACACCTCTTGTTATGTTTTTAAACTGCTCATAGAAATGGAATGAGCTCTATGACACAGTTTTGTTGAAATGTTTTGAAATATTTGAAAAAGAAATAACTAAAATAATAAATTAGATATATGCATTGGGTAAGGCATTTTTTTTCATTGTAACAGCTTGCATGTACCAACATGCCTGACATCGATGTTGTCATTACAAAGTCTGTGACTGGGCTTATATACAAGGAGGGTCCTCTGAAAGTTAAATCTGAAAAGTTGGTAGGTGTGCTTATTCTCGATTATGGGCTTAAACCCAAGTACTACTCCTAACTGGTATTCAAAGAACATTTGTATTGCTTTGAATGCTTTCAAGTATAGAAATTTTTACTGCAAATCTTAAAAATGGGACTCACTTTAATTTAATTGTACACTCATGTCCTGTTGCAAAATATCCGGTTATCTGTAGCCATTAGTGTTTGACCGATTACCAAAAGTGGTTGCTGACTGATTACCGGTTATTTGAGCTCACATTTGGTCAATTCCGATGCCGATTCCAATGTTGATTCCGATTTTAATACTGTGCACTACCAGACGAAAGAAAGAAAGAACTACATTAAAACTTTATTGAATGGTATCGTTGACATCATTTTACATAAACAAATGAACAATTGCAGAAGATTATAAAATGTGGTTAATGAATCATCACAAAAACATTGCTTGGCAACAATCGGTTGAACTGATGTTCCAGGAGCCGTTGCTGTTGTCATCCAATTGTCCACAATCGGCCGATTCCTATACACAAGTAGCCATTACTTCACTGAATCTAGGATCAAAACTATAGGAATTGGAAAGCAGCATTCTCAAACTATTCCATAGTGTGTATACAAATGAATGTTGTCGTGTACTCGACAACGTTCATGTGTATGCACACTATGGAATAGTTTCTATGATTACTCATTACTCGCAGAAACTGCCGATCATTAACGAATTCTTGAATTCCAAAGTCGTTTTTTTTTTTCAAAATATTCAATGCGGCTTCGATGTGTAATCTGTCACAGAGGAGAAGCGGCAGATTTACTGCATTTTAAACTTGGAATGACGATCACTATCGATATTTCGGTTAACCGGTTGACGTTTTTTTTCAAATCGGTTAGGTAGGTAACCAATTTCAACCCGGTTATCCGGTTAACCATTTCAGTACAGTGGAACCCTGTTAATTGAATAGCCACTTTGCAAATGAAAATTATTCAATTAACAGGAGTATTCAATTAACAGGGATTGTGTCACTTTCCTGTATTCTAGAAATAAACTTAGCATTAGCTAATGAGCTCTGTCAAACAAGATATAATAGATTAAATGCCTGTATTGGATGTACTGAGATCAAATAGGTCTAGAAACAAAGGAAAACTGGGGTGAGTCAAGGTAATTTCTCTACAGGTTACAACATTTTTTATTCAATTAACAGGAGTTTACTGTATAACCTATATTCAATTAACAGGTCAAATTTGTACTGGAAGTATGGTAAATGGTTTTGTGTTGGGAAATTATATTCAGTTAACAGGGATATACAATTAAGAGATATCCAGTTAAGTGGGCTCCACTGTACTAATATTTACTTCTATGATCTCTCTTTTACCCAGGTATTCTTGACCATTCTCCAGGTTCTCCAGAACATATTCAGGTATCTGGCCTATTGTCAACCCTTCCCTCAATCTGATGGTAATATTTGCACAACACTACTGATGGCAAGTTTTGATAATCGGTTCATCACCAACATACACCAAAGCATTGTGCTGTTAATAGCAAAAAGGCTTTAGTGTTAATCCATGAATAAAAATACTGTTATTTATCAAACAATTCTTCCTGACAACCATCAAATTCTTGAGCTTTACTAACCTATTTAGCTTCATAACCTCAAATATGCTGATTTATTACATAATATTGTGTTCCCCAGAGCTCTGTCAAACAAAATATAACTGAATAAAGACTCATTTTATCACCAAAATGAAGGGATATGTACAACAATTTCTGGTTAATTGAATATCCCTATTAATTGAATATTTATTCATTGGCTCAACTGTTCTAATGGTATGGCAGAACTAAATATTTAAATTACAGTTACCCACCTCAAAATGTTGCACTCAGAGATGATAAGCAGCCTTGAGAAAACAATATTGTTTTAAATTTTAAAAAACCTATGTAGAATTTTTCTGAAATTTTGCATTATTACTGAATATTTTAGAGAAAAAAGAAGGGTGATTTGATGAATGCTGGGGCCAAATACAATTGACTATTTGTTTGTGGTGAGAATTCCCAGAAAAAAATGTGTTAGTGACTGGTAGTTTCCTTTCTGTCAATTTTTCTTTTATTTGTTGCCTGGCCCCCTGTTTTCAGGTCAGAAAGACTTGTCTGAAGGGCTATTCTTTACAAGATATTTGAATGCCTAAAATTAAAATGATGTGATGATTTTTTTTCGCATGAATGTTACAATTATTATTACTTACTGGTGTTTAAGGTCACATATTTCTGCACAATGGCTAATCATGACCATGACAGTTCTATGGGTGGAGGAAGCCGGAGTAGCTGGAGAGAACCACTGAGCAAAGGCAGGCAACTGTCAGCTCCCCAACATACTAACTCCACACAAGCAGGGTTAGCATTGGTTGAAGACATGTGCACCATCGGCATGCAGTATGCCTTAGTACACAATGCCACTGAGCCCCCACATGGGCAATGGGGGTGAAGTGTCTTGCCCAAGGACACAACATGGTTACCGCAGGTGGGATTCGAACTGAGGACCTCTCGGCTTGCAGTCTGCACCTCTTCCTACTGAGCCACCATGCCCCCACTTGAATGTTACAATGGTCTATGGTAAAATATTTAGTACTGCAATACCCACATGTAATAGAACATCTGATTTCTCCTTGCAGAGCTTGATGCAATGAAGATTCAGACAAGTTTTAGGAGAAAACAAACAACAGTTACTGTCTTTCCACAGTGAGCATTTGTTTTTCATGTTAGGTTTTACCATTTATGAACCCTTTGTCGGGTACATGTAAAAGGTTATTTATTGCCTAAGTCTCTGATCAGTAATTGACATGCCCATTGGAGATGACAAAATTTTATTACCTGATGTCAGATATAATTGTGATGAATCATATACTGTCTATATAATATGGGTAACCTCATTATAGGTAATGGATTCCTTGACAGCTCTACATGCTCTAATAATGTGTATTTTGAACTTTGACCATGATTAATCTGGTTTCTTAGTTTTAAATTTCTGTATATGTGTGAATTCATCCATCAAAAAATTATACCAAGGTTTTAACCCTTGAAACGTAATGGCCAAAACTGGCCAGCACTATTCACAAAAATCATCATTCAATTTTGATTATTTTAAAAAAAAATTGTCTCAAAACCATAGTTTATGACCCCTCATTGGAATGAGCTAGTTGAGCTCATTCCAATGAGGGGTCATAAGCTATGCTTTTGACACAAAAAGTAGAAAACAATAGTTATTCCAAAATTTTATTTGCAAGTGTCGTCTGCTTTTTGTGTTAGGTAAAGGGTTAATCCACTGACAAGCCTACCATTTACAGATGCACCTGGTATGGGGACCAGGAAATCTGAATTTACCAAATAAAATCTTAAAAAAATTTCCACTTTTTACAGTGGAGCACACTTGATTGAATACCCTTTTAATTGAATAAAACAACCACAAACCGATTTACCATACCTTTAGTACAAAATTTGCCATACAATCTTTACAAATTTAATCTGTTTATTTCACATAGGCTAGAGACTAAATCACTGGTATGTGAATAACATGATCATGACTTATCAACAAATTCTAATTGACAACTCGCAAATTCTGGAATCAGCTCACTTAGCCATTTAATATTATTTCAGTCACAGGTGACTGACAAGGGAATTGTGGTGAGGGGGATATTTAGGTGTCGTGCCTCCCCCCCCCCTAAATTTTTTGTTGCCCCCCCCCCCCAAAAAAAAAACAACAAAAAACAAAAAAAACTTGGACCAGTGCAAGTTACACACAACAAACATGAAGAGCCACAAAATGGTTGCCTATATATGGACTACACATGCTACAAATGCTTCAGATTCACTCTAAGAGCACTAAATTATGCAAAATTTTCTCAGAGGTGTTGGGAGGGGGGGTAAGCTCAACTAGGACCATCCAGTCATTGCCCCCCTTCAGGAAAGTGGGAGGAGGAAGCAATGACCAGAGGGTCCTAGTTAGGACTCGGGGAGGCCCCCAAACCCCAAACAACAGCCTTTCAAATATCATCTTTTAGTAAATTGACACGTCTTTTATATTGCTAATTATTAATTTCAGTCAATTATATTCACAGATATGTGGGGTGCAGTACCTGGCATATGTGCAGGTTATCTGAAGTGGGCAAAATTATAAGCATTATAATTGTTAGAACTTGACTTCTGTTGTACATGGTGCGAGACTGAAAGTGAGCTAAAACATCAGTAATAATGTATTTCTGATACTGTAACATGAGCGGTTTCAACACTGACTTCCTGTATGGGTTGTTGTGATCTCTTTTTGCTTCTAAATAACAAAAAGATGTTTTCAAGATGCAGGGTATTAGGGTTGCACAATATTCAAAACTGAAAACCGGTATCGGTATTCAAAAAAATACTGCGGTATACCGGTATATATCGAAAACTGTTCAGATATATGAACATAAGTACCACAATCGAGACTTCAGGAATCACAGTTGGAACGAATTAGCATGCCTTGATGATGCGGTTCGAAAAACCTTTACCCAACGCAGAAGATACCAAATTTATTATTTTAAAAATTAGTTTATCAGATTTTTCCAAAAAATGAAACAGAACCATATCATGTGACCCCTCCATTGGAGGGGTCACATGATATGGTTTTGTTGAAATTTTGGAAAAATAATATTTTTTCAACAGCTCTGCTTATATATTAACCGGGTGGATGTTGACGATTCGTTAGGTAAATAGCCTGTTCCAATGAGGGGTCACTTGATACAGTTTTGTTGAAATTTTTGAAAATTATTTTTTCAACTGTTGAATTTGTATATTATGTGGGCACATGCAGATGATTCCTTGTGTAAAGGGATAATATTATTCATTCAGGGCCACAGCAAAAATAATCAAGACATAATGAAAATAAAATGAAATTGTGGGTAAATAAATAATGACGATAAACTGATATATTTGTAATTACATTGGTATTCAATCGATATTGGTTTGAATACCGGTATATATCGGTTTATCGATATACCATGCAGCCCTACAGGGTTTTTTTTTTAATAGAAATAATGGGTTTTATTTGGTCTGAAAAGAGGTAACTATGATTCCTGCTGGACAAGATGTTGGAAAATATGGATTGGACTTGAGGTGCCAATTTTAGAAGGGGCAACGTATCTGAAATCCAAAAGAGACTGAGGATAAAATTCTGTTATGCTAAAATAAAAGGGAACATTTTATATTTATCCAAATACTGGGGCCAAATTTTGTTTGAGTTCAAACAGGAGGATAGGCAATTCAAGTACTGACTTGCAAACACCTTGTTATTAATTAGTTCTGTCAGGTTTAGTGAGAAAATGATTTTTAACCCCATGGTTGTCAGAAGCAAGCTGATAAAGCTTAGACGACAGCAGACCGCCAGCCAGAATGCTGCCATAAAAACCTGTGCAGTACTGACACAAAACCTGAGTGAATAATCCCTTAAATGCATTCTGAAACAGAAATAAATATTTTGTTTTACTTTTTAATCAAAGAATATTGACTTATAAATTTATAAACTTTGTACTGCTTGATTAAAATTTGAAAAGAATGTATATAAAATAATTAATGACAAGAATCCTGCTGAAAATAAGATGAGGAATACCTGGACTGGGATTTTATAAACGCAGTACCTGTCACAATACTTACAAAATTAATGGGCTTAAATTGCTGCTGGTTTAGGAAACTCTTTCAGAGCAGTGGGAGTTGAAGTTGAAGGAGCTGCATGGATAACTAAACATTTATAACAGAAGTATGCAGAAACCTTTTCAAAAGGTTGAGACACCATTGTAAAAAACTAAATTTTCAATAAATATCTCGTCTTGCATGTCTGATAAGATTTATTACTGCATTTATGTTGAGTTGAATAATTTAAGTCATGCATGGAATAAAAAAAAACCCTGAATGGCCCATTTTCGATGACAATGTGAAATTTTTCTCCAGTTATTCTTGCTCCACTAATCTACTTGTTTTCTAAAGTTCATCTGCATACATGCACTAACCATCCTCTGGTGTAGGGGGTGCAGTGGCATTGCGGTAACTGGTTCTCGTCAAATCACCAAAGTTAAGCAATGTCGAGCCCGGTTAATCCTCGGATGGGTGATCGTCTGAGCGATCGATTTCGGACTCCCGCGTTGTGTCCTTGGGCATGGCACTTAACCCCAATTGTCCACATGGGGGCATGATGATGCCCTGTACCAAGGTGTACTGCACGTCGATGGTGCGCATGTCTTCAACCAATCTAACCCTGTCTGTGCTGCAGTGCGGAGTTACGATGTTGGAGAGCTGGCAGCTGTTCGTCGTCGTTCGGCGGTTCTCTCTGGGTACTCCGGCTTCCTCCACCCATAAAACTGTCACGGTCATGATTAGCCATTGTGCATAAGTATGTGACCTTAAACACGCATGGGAAAGGCGCACAATCGCTCTCGCCACCATCGCTCACGCAAAATTTATTCAAGGTGCATGAATAATCGCTCGCCTCTGTTCTTGGGTGTCTTTTATCCATTTGAGTTGCGTCAATAGAAACATTCAATTAATTTTTGATGTTGGGAAATTTTTAATCACTCACAATTTGATGCGTTCAAAGTGCAATTCCAAACAATTTTCTTTTCGTCGTTATGAACATGACATACAGTAGTTCTCTTATACATCCACACACAACATGCTAACAGTAAAAGGGTTGTACATTGACAACTCGCCCAGACCTTACTCCTGCCATAAAACGAACACGCATGTTCAGATATAAAAAAAAATGGTGGTCATTCTGAGATCTGAGAAACGTTTTAATACTTCCATATTTTTTTTTATCAAAGACATGCAGAATGTTGCCCTCTGTTCCTTATTTTCATTTACACACGTGACACCTGTCGCTCCAATTCACCAGTGACACGAATTAATGTGCCGGATTTGGAATTTACGCATCCATTTTCCACGATTTTAATAATCTGCCATTTAATCCAGAACTAATTTTAGTGGGTTACATATATTTTCACCGTCAAAATTTCCATCCGTGTTCAGTTGTATTCATACATTCGTTTCGAAGGACACTTGTCAATGGAAATTGCGAAGTAAATTTTTGTACATGTCATAATATATAGTTCACTTCAGATTATCTAAAAGTTCATTTCAGGAACTCTGGTAATACATTCAATAAACAAACACTAGATTTCAAGCTTGCAATTTTATTCTGAACCACAGGCAAACAATAACATTAACTTAACTTAATTTAGAAAAAAAATACACTTTGAATGGTATTGCCATTGGGACGTTTCGGCCTCCGGACATTCCAGCCCTGGACGTTTCAGCCTCCTATATTAACAATCAACAGTGAATGGGATTATCTCATCCGCTGGTATAGATAATAGAGGATATTAAGAGGTGTTAATTGATCAGTATTTTTCAATTTAACAACCTAAACAGTCTTGAAAAAAATGAAGATAAACATTGAATCAAAATCACTCTCCTCACATTTTTCACTCTCACAAACTTGATTTGAGGTGAGCGATTTTCCACTCGCCTCCATTTTGCTCCCATTCGTCACTGTAAACACCAGTAAATAAATATCCTCTGGTGTAAACATGCACATTAAAAATTTGTAAAGTTCTGAAATGTTGTTCACTGATCACAGTTTTTCTGATACTTGTGTGTAAGCATGTCTTAACCCTTTGAACACGAGAGGCTGTTTTTCCGGACCAGTAACATGATACTTCATAATTTCAGTAAGTAGGTTGACTTTTGAGTGAAGGTGTGGTGAATCCTTCCTGCATATACGCACCTCCCTAATCCTGTTTATAGTTACATTGAGCCCAGCAACAAATGTACAGGTGCTTTGCAAGATGTTGGTGATGGAAATGAGCTGCAGGAATTTTTTTTTTTTGCATACCAGCTGCTCACATAATTTTAATCTCACTTAAGTATAATTTTGCATACCCAGTTTCATTAATTTTCAACATTGCCAGTATCTTAGACACTCGGACAACTCTCTTTTCGAACTGTAAAACAGAAGTAGCATTAAGCCTTCCTTCTGTGGTGGCATCGTGGTAACTGGCTCTCGTCAGATCACCGAAGTTAAGCAATGTCGAGTGCGGTTAGTAGTTGGATGGGTGACCATTTCAGCGACTGATTCGTGCTCCCACGTTGTGTCCTTGGGCAAGGCACTTAACCCTGATTGCCTACATGGGGGAACGATGACGCTGTATACTAAGGCATACTGCACGTCGAAGGTGCGCATGTCTTTAACCAATCTAACCTGCCTATGCCGCGGTGCAGAGTTCAGAGTTACGATGTTGGAGAGCTGACAGCTGCTCATCGTTGCTCGGTGGTTCTCTCCGGTACTCCGGCTTCCTCCACCCATAAAACTGTCACCGACATGATATGACCCTGGCTGTTACTGTGTCGTTAAACCCTAATAAAAAAAAAAGTCACTGTGCCTTTGACCTTCGACCTAGCGAGTTCAAAATAAATAGGGTTCTTCCTCTCACTGATGCCAACCTACATATGAAGTTTCATGAACGTGTGTCAAACCATTATCAAGTTATCATCCAGAAACAAATTGTTCACAGATTTACTATGTTGAAGGCCACTGTGACCCTGACCTTTCACCTAGCACGTCCAAAATAAATAGGGTTCTTCCTCTCACTGATGTCAACCTGCCTATGAAGTTTCATGAACATGGGTCAAACCATTATCAAATTATCATTTGGAAACCAAGTGTTTTGATTTACTATGTTCAGAGTCACTGTGACCTTTACCTTTGACCCAGCGAGTCCAAAATAAACCCACATTCAGGGGGCGCGGTGGCTCAGTTGGTAGAGGTGCAGGCTGCAAGCCGAGAGGTCCTCGGTTCGAATCCCACCTGCGGCAACCGCATTGTGTCCTTGGGCAAGACACTTCACCCCGATTGCCTACATGGGGGCACGATGACGCTGTGTACTGAGGCATACTGCACGTCGATGGTGCGCATGTCTTCAACCAATCTAACCCTGCCTGTGCTGCGGTGCAGAGTTCAGAGTTACGATGTTGGAGAGCTGACAGCTGCTCGTCGTTGCTCGGTGGTTCTCTCCGGGTACTCCGGCTTCCTCCACCCGTAAAACTGTCACGGTCACGATTAGCCATTGTGCATAAGTATGTGACCTTAAACATAAATAAATAAATAAATAACCCACATTCATGAAATATGAAGTTTCATGAATGTGGGTTCAACCATAGTCAAGTTATCATCCACCATTCATCAAACTATAAGTCGAGTTTGACTTCATCACAACTCGACTAATAAACAACGTATCACAGTATGTCAACATGTTTCTCAAAGTTGGAGGAAGTGAGGTGATATGTATTTATTCACCAGTATACAAAAAGTATAGATATATACATAATAGTTTTACAAGCATAACAAAATTCGTTGTACAATAAGATATTTTCAATACCCATACAATGGTATGACACATTTTCTTTTTGTATACCAGTAGGGAAAGGCATAGCCAGATTGGCTGTCTTCCTGTCCTTCCCTATAGTAGGGGAAATAAAACCAAAGAATCCCTAGAATGGCGGAAATAACCCAAAAGGGGTATGTGGAGGCAACATTGTTTTCTCTGTCTACCAATCCAAAGTTCTTCTAATAAATCATGGCTTTTGTGCAAAATATGTTAGGTGGTCAGCGTAGGTTACAACACAGTACTCTCCGATTGGTCTCTAGAGTTATTGCGGTTATTAGAACAGAAAAGGACTGATTTTACAAAAGTAACAACTCCATATTTTGAAGTAATAGAGACCAATCCGGGAGACCAAATAGGACGAGATGCCAGGCGATTGTTCCCATTGAAGATAGATCATGTACTGACCGAAGACTGTTTGGTACAGGTGGTACATTGCAATGCCTTTATTATCCGGATATTCCTTGTTGAGTCAACAGTTTACAAATGCATTGTGAGTAGTAACCGGGAATAGTAAGAGGCATTATTTTAGGTTCAACGGTATACTAGAAGGCACAATCTGGACAGTAGGGGTTGGAGCAGGAAACATTTTCCGAGTAGGTCGCAAAAATTTTTGTTATGAGCTTGGTCTTGAATTCTTTCCTATTTTTGGTTTCTCGGATACACCTATCTAGGCCATTCCATAGTATTGGGAAAGCGAACACAGGTAAGCTGTCTAGCGCTTTAGTTCTAGTTCTATGCCTACGAATTAGTCCCGTTTGCTGCGTGTTCATAAATTCGTTATTTGTAACAGAGAAAAAATCGGCAAAGGACTTTGGAATTCATAAATTCGTTATTTGTAACAGAGAAAAAATCGGCAAAGGACTTTGGAGGTTGACTGCACAAGCTACATACACATCAATTGAAATAGAACTTGAGATGGGAGTTCCAAAAACTATATTTAGAAAGTTGATATTCACTGGAAAACCGGTGTACATGGATTTTTGAGTACCAGTCATGTGTTTTGGATCCAGCCAATAGAAATGTGGTTATTTATGAAGTGTATAATAATGACAGTTACTTTACTATGTCCATCAGCCAATATCATATAATTAATAAAAAAAAAGCTTTGAGAGAATATTCCTGGTGGAGCCAGAGAATTTAATTGCAGAAGCATGAAACACATGGCACCGAGTAGAGATTTTGAATTTTGCTGCTAATACCTTTGTCACACTCTATACTCTACACCCCTTTATTAGCTCACCTGACTGAACGTCAGGGTGAGATTTTCTGATCACTTTTTATCCGTCGTACGTCGTGAAGGTGGTGTTTGGGTCATTTTCTCCCAAGCCACTGCCTGCAGTAACATGAGTAGCGGTTATATAGGGGCATTTGGGTTTTTCTTCAAATTGGGTTTCTGCTCATATTGTGGAGGGGTTGGGGCCAAAATGCACAAAATATTTATAAAATCTTCTCACGAACCAGTCGTAGCAGAGACTTGATATTTGGTATGCAGCTTCCATTTGAGGTGTAGACTAAAGTTTGTTCAAGAGAAGTTTGGCGGGCAATATTTGCCTTTGTTCTGAGAGGGGCAAGAATTTTTGCTCCGCCCAGAATTTCTATTTTCTGAACTGAGAGGCTAATTTGAACCAAATTTAATATGAGGTATTATTGGGTTATAAGTACTTGATTTATGCCAAAAACTTTTTTCCTGCAGCCCCGTGGGAACCTCCGGAGTTTAAAATAGAAAAAAATGAAAATGTCCATATCTCCAAAACTGCACAGCACTGAGAATTTTTAGTTGGTGTGAGGCTTCCTTGGGACCAACAGAAAGGAATGGTAAAAAAAAATTGCCATTGGTTTTGTCATAAGGTACTTTTTCGGGACTTTGAAAAAATGCTGAGTCAGCATTTTTAACACTGGGCAATGGGAAAAAATTAAAGAAACGTTTGCTTCCAAACCACTGCTCCAAAAGCTTTCATATTTTACATATAACATCTTTGGAACATTGATTCACATATTCGTTCACATCAAATCCCTCAGTCTATATTTGGGTTCCCTATGGGAGCTCAAATGATCAAATTAGTGCAGTATGAGGAATATTCTTTAAAAACCTTCTTCTTCAGATCTACCAATAAGAATATTTTGATATTTGGCATGCAGCATGCTTAGGGGGGTGAGATTCAAGTTTGTTCAAGCCAAGTCCCTGGGTTCATATTTAGGCTGAAAATTTGGGGTCCCGGTCCGAACCAAAATCCGGAAATGAGTTTTTTGGTTTTTATGCATTTTGGTCAATTTTAAGACAAACATTTTTTTTTTTTTTACACTGAAAATTTGGGGTCCGGGTGGGACTTAGAAATTTTGGACCAAAATCTGGAAATTATTTTTTTGGTTTTTTATGCGTTTTGGTCAATTTTAAGAAGAAAAAAAAATTTTACTCTGAAAATATTTTGTTTGAGACTTCGAAAATTTCTGAACAAAAATAAAAAAAATCCTGTTTTTTATGCGTTTATCTCAATTTTGGGACGTAAAAGTGCAGGAACTGAAAATAGAAGGAAAATCCTGTGTAACGGGAAAGCACTCCCTATCTCCCCAACACACCTGCTATCTACCCAATTGTCTACAAACAAACACGAAAGAGGAGGGAGGGGCACCTTCGCGCTATAGGTGAGGGACAATTACCTCAATCCCGGGGGCAATCAACACCTCTATTTGTCAGGATAGCGACACCAGCCCACTTTATGTTGTGGGCAAACATACAATTTACAAATTACAATGCTTAAAACTTACTCAGACTTCCTGTGTCAATGCTCGAGCAAACATAGATCAACTAATCCGAGCTCAATCATGGGCACAGACAATCTGGGCTGACTTCCTTCTAAAACTTATCCTTAAGGATATCACAAACAGTAAGGTAACCTAATGAATAAACCACTCAATTTATAATAACTATTATTTATTCCTACAGACAACTAATCTTTGTACATTAAAGAAACTTTGGGTACATCATCTTCTTTCTCTAACCTTCAAATACAACTCTTGTCCAGCTACATTCACGTTTCAACTCGTCAACTAATTCAGTGGATTTCACTTAAACCAAAGCAACAATCTCAGGACTCTCCAGAATTTGGTCTGAACCAACTTATCAGACAATAAATATTTCTGCCTGTATTTTTCCCACAAGTACAAACCTCTATGCAACAAATACAAGATCATTTCCCCCTTTTTCTAATATTTAGCCTCAAGGTACAATCAACAGAAATACAATCTCCCTGAATAATCACTCTTGTTGAATCACAACAATTGAGTGAAAGAACTCAACAGGTATAATTTAAAAAATACTTTTAGCACACTTTCCTGGAAGGAGTTCACAAAAATAAACTAAAATGCAAATTATCTTAGATGAAAAATTATCACTCCTAGTTGAATCACAACTTTCAAGTGAAAGAACTCATCAGGTATAATTTGAAAAATACTTTTAGCACACTTTACTGGAAAGAGCTCACAAAAATAAACTACAATGCAAATTATCTTAGATGAAAAATTATCACTCCTAGTTGAATCACAACTTTTAAGTGAAAGAACTCATCAGGTATAATTTGAAAAATACTTTTAGCACACTTTACTGGAAAGAGCTCACAAAAATAAACTAAAATGCAAATTATCTTAGATAAAAAATTATCACTCCTAGTTGAATCACAACTTTCAAGTGAAAGAACTCATCAGGTATAATTTGAAAAATAATTTCAGTACACTTTTCTGGAAAGAGCTCACAAAAATAAACTGCAGCTGTAGGCTGCAGAATGCCTGTAGGCACAGAATAGCAGCAGAAATAAAATGCCTGCGGCCCTCTGCACTTCACAGGGATCATCCAGTCCACATTCTAAGAAGTTGAGTAAATTAAATGCCAAAGAAATAAAAGTGTTTTCTGTCAGTACTAAATGCTCACCAAATGTGTCCAAGTCCTAATGAATGCTGAGTCAATGATCCCTGTGAAGGCAGGAGCTGTGAACGCTTGAACAGAAATTCACAAATCGACAAAAAGCCAAACTGCAAAATCACCCCGACAGTTCCAGGCGGGTGTTTTTATGGTAAAATTCCTTGTTCTGCAGTGGCTGCAAGGGCACGTGACCTCGTCAGTACTCGAGGTCTGCTGACCCAACACACACTGCGGAATCATCTGAACCGATTTATCATGTTCTGGGACCCCACCGTTTTTATGGGATTTTAATCAAGTGAAAGATTCTCTTACACCAACTTTTTGACAAGTATTTCCTGACTTTCTATCTCGTATCAAATATAACTTTCGTAATTTGTCGCATTCAGACAACAATTAAATCAGTATCCATGAAAGACACATGCACGCATTTTCAAACGTAAGCGATTACACTTCATTGAATCGAACAATGCTGATTACCTGTACAACATGCAAAACATATTTCGGAATTTTTACAACAATTTAGAAAGAAATAAAACTATCTGAATACTGACAGCATGGCGGCTATTTGCCTTCCTAACCTAAACACCCATTATAAGTATTCCTTATTGATATGTCAAATAAAGCTGTTCCAAAATAGCGGATTTCGATCTCGCAATAAGCCCATTTCGGAGCCGTAACTTAAGTACTTTAATATTCGAGGCCAATAAATCCCACTGAGGTGTAAACATCCAAATAAAGCGATCAGAAATGAATACCTATTATAATTAATAGCCCACCTCTTGAATTTTCGAATCGGCATTAAACCAACGATTTTATAATTGAAAACAACAAAAAAAAAAAATTCTATTAAAGTGACTTTTGTTACACCTGTGTATTGTGTGGGCACAATCGCTTCATCTAGTTGGTATATGCTTTTCTTAGGAGGGGCGTATGCAGCTTATTCAAGTCACGTCCCTGGTTTGATATTTAGACTACCAATTTGTCAGGTGAGTGCCCTCAGGCTCCCTGGGGCCTCTTGTTGATCATATCGTCACCTGAGTGCTAGAATGTTCATAATTATGGCACGCTTTTTCAGCACTCCCAGAAAAAATGGCCCTCAGGGTACGAAAAGATGTGTGTCCAGAATTATGGTCCTTGTTACACTTAGAAAACTCCATCCAAAACATTTTGCATTATAACTGAAACAACTGTTATTGGATTTTGATGTCCTTTGGTATTGTGATAGACCAGTGTGGTTCTAAAGGATACCTGAATATTGCAGGTTTTCATATTTATGCATTTCATCCATGCATACCACAGTTATGCCCTTTGTTAGACTTAAAAAAAAGCTGTCTATGAACATTTGCATTGTAGTTTTTTCTCCAGTGGAATAATTTGTGTTGAATGGCAGCAGAAAATTGAACAATTTTTGTATTGGATTGATTGCGCTTGTTCACTAGGAAAGCAGGGGGAGTTTAACTGAGTTAATCTGCATGTGTGTTTGTTTATTCAGTATGACAGGCATTTGTGCCATCTTTAGGAATGCGAGCACATGCTATGATATTGCAGGAGGGGGCATATGCAATGCTTTGCATTGCTCTATTTTCTTGTTTAATTTATCATCAATCACAAGAGACACGTGCCTCCTGACCCCCCTTCCCCCCTGAGATCATCAGGAAGTTAAACAAAAAAATTAAAAAATCCTGATTCTCATGACAAGAGAATTGAGGTCCTAGCAGGAATATTTTTTTTATTAGGGTTTAACGACACATTAACAGCCAGATTCATATCATGTCGGTGACAGTTTTACAGGTGGAGGAAGCCGGAGAGAACCACCGAGCAACGACGAGCAGCCGTCAGCTCTCCAACATTGTAACTCTAAACTCTGCACTCGGCACAGGCAGGGTTAGATTGGTTGAAGACATGCGCGCTGTCGATGTGCATTATGCCGCAGTACACAGCATCATCTTGCCCCCATGTAGGCAATTGGAGTGAAGTGCCTTGCCCAAGGACACAACACGGGAACGCGAATCAGTCGCTGAAATGGTCACCCAACCAACTACTAACCGTGCTCGACATTGCATAACTTCGGTCATCTGCCGAGAACCGGTTACCATGATGCCCTCCCCCCAGCAGGAACATGTGCCAACAGCATGCAAAGAGATAAAGAGTAGAATTTTTGCCTGAAGTTGTCCAGCTGTTACTGGAATTAATTTTGATGGATGCAGTAATGTTCCCTACATACTTCAAATTATTGAACACTTTTGAAATTTGTAGAACATGTTGGACTAGTGTTACATCCATGTGCTTTGTACCAGTGTTGTTAAGTTGAGTAACAGGAAATTATACATTCAATGTCAAGTATTTCATAAGTAATTTTCTTAAAGCCACTGTATGATTGAATATGACACTATGTTTATTAATAACCATTATAGATATATTATTATTAGTCTGTATAAGCTGGTTGTATGATAAGGGTCTGCAGCTGGTGGTAGTCATTTCAAAATCATAAATTATGTTCTCAAATTTGATGTGAAATTCAACTTTGTCACTCACTTCATTAGAACCATGTTAAACCTTTACCCAATGCACATGATAAAAATTTTTTATTTGAATTATTTTTAACAAAGTTTGCACAACATTTGAATGAAACTATATCTTGTGACCCTTTATTTGGAACAAGTTCAACAAGCTCACACCAATAAGGGGGTCACATGATACAGTTTTGTTGGTAAATTACTTTGGCTGATGCAGCTCTCTGTCCGTCGTATGTCAACACCATGTTTTGGTCTTCTTCTCCAAAACCACTGGGCCAATTCAAGTGAAAGTTTTTGTGAGTGATGGTCCCAAAGGGGCATTGCATTTTTGTTCAACTCAACATCCCCAGCCGCATAGGGAGGGGGTGGGGGAAAATGCTCCAAAGTATTTTTAAAATCTTCTCATGAACCAGTGGGTACAATGACTTGATATTTGTTATGGAGCTTCCTTTTGAGGTGTAGAATCAAGTTTGTTCAAACAAAGTTCGTGAAGCAATATTTGGCTTTGTAATTGGAGCAAGATTTTTGGCCCCACCCAAAATTTCTATTTTTCTGAACCGATGGTCTGATTTGAACCAAATTTGGTATGTGGTATTATTGGGTCATAAGTAGTTGACTCGTGCGAAACAAAAAAAATCCTGCATCCCCATGAGAATCCCAGAGCTAAAAATAGAAATATTTTCAAATGCCGATATTTCCCAAACCACACAGAACAGAGACCTGTGATTTGATATGAAGCATCCTTAGGACCAGTATAATTGAATGGTAAATGTCATCGGTTATGCCAGGGTGTTCTGTAGGGGGGGGGGGGGGGGGGGGGCATAAAAAAATGCTGAGTCAGCATATTTACAAAAATTTAGAAAAATCTTTTCTCCAGAACCAATATTCAGAATCTTTTGATATTCAGTATACAGCATCCAGATACAAGTTTGTTAAAATAAAGCCCATTGGTTCATATTTAGGCTCAATACAGGAGCTTGAATTTTTAACTTAGGGCAATATGGGACGTATTCTTTAAAAATCTTCTTCTTCAGAACCACCAGTCAGAATCTTATAATATTTGGTATACATCATTGTTATGAAGGTCAGATTCAAGATTGTTCAAACCAAGTCTGTAGGTTAATATTTTGGGATAATTTATAAATATGCTTCTTCGATCCACCAGCCAGAATGCTTTAATATTTGGTATACACCATCTCTCCGTGCAATATGAAGAAGTTTCTTTAAAAATTTTCTTTTTCAGATCCAACAGTCAGAATGCTTTCATATTAGGTATACAATATCCCTAGGGAGGTCAGGTTCAAGTTTGTTCAAATCGAGAGTCTGGGTTAATATTTGGGCTCCCTGTGGGAACCGGAATTGGCCATGTAGCTGAAGAATTATAAATTTTGTATTCAGTACCCTCTAGAGGTGTGTAACTAAGATTAATCCACATAGGTGGTATCAAGGGGCTTCATAAGGGAGCTCCACATTTTATATTATGATCAACTGATGAAAAGGCATGATGCTTGGACTATTTTTGTCACTCCTGAGGGGCTCAAGGATTGACAATGTATCCTATGGAGATGGATTGCTTAATGTAGACTCAATCTTGGGCTCTGTTTATATACTACTCACAGTTTGCTAAGCACCAAATTTTTGACACATCATTGTGAAATTTGCTTGTGACATATTTGCAATATGCTTGGTGGATATGATTGAGGAATGTATTGAGATGGTCCCCACTGTTTACATCAGCTCTCTTGACAGGCAGACTTTTCATGACAGTCATGGACAGCATGTACCCCTTGATTTTCATGATGTTTTCGTGGACTGTCTATATGTACATGACATGTGTAGGGTATTCAGTCTTAAGTTCAAGCACAAACCCTTGTGATTTAAAGATTGAATATGGCAAAGGCAAATGTAAGAAGACATTTGTCTGAAGCAGAAATGTGGCAGGCTGTAGGGATGGTGGAGCAAAGGGCTAACCATCGTCAGGTTGGTGAAGCCCTTGCTGTGCTCCATATGGTGATCACCAGAGCCTGGGCAAGATTCCAGCAGTATGGCACACCAGTAAGACGGCATGATCGTGGCAGAGACAGAGCAACATCTGCTGCTAAAGACCGGCTTTTGATCATTCAGGCCCATAGGAACCGCTTTGCAACAGCAATCCAGCTTCGCAGTGACCTTCAAAATGCATCCGGGGTAAATGTTTTGACGCAGACTATCCGGGCAAGGTTGCACAAAGGTGGTCTCTGATTGAAAAGACCATGTATTTGCTCTCCGCTGCCCCAGAACCACTGCCAGGCATGATTTGAATGGGCCATGGACCACGTTGGATGGACCAGTGAAGGTTGGCGACCTGTCCTTTTTACAGATGAGTCAAGGAACTGCTAAGACCACACAGATAGGCATTCTACAGTATGGAGAAGACCAGGAGAACGATTCCATGCAGCCATTGCTGAGCATGACCACTATGGTGGAGGGTCAATCATGGTCTGGGGTGGCATCAGCAGGGATGGACGTACAGAGCTCTGTGTTCTTGAACGTGGTACATTGACTGCACAGCAGTATATTGATGAGATCCTGGATGTATATGTCAGATTGTATGCAGGTGCAGTGGGTGATAGATTTATTCTGATGGACGATAATGCTCGTCTTCATGTTGCCCATGCTGTCGGGAGTACCAACAGAGGGAGGGGATTGAGCGTATGGACTGGCCAGCAAGATCCCCTGACCTCAATCCAATCAAACATGTCTGGAATGAGTTGCAGCTGAGCTGCTCGCAATTTCAGCCCGTCCAGTCGAGCCAAGAAGTGCCCAGGAGCTTGGAGCCATGCTGATCCAAGAATGGAACAGCATTCCACAAAGGACCATCAGGAACCTGATTGGGAGCATGAGAAGGCATTGTCAAGCTGTAATTAACAGTAATGGGTCTTATACTCGATATTGAACACAGACCAGTTCGCTTTGTCAACTTTTTGGCTAATTGAAAAATTTCCTCTTTCATCAATAATATACATTTTCCATGTTTATCATATTCAAAAGCTAAAAAATAATGTCAAACACAAATAAAATCTTAATTTCTGTACTTAAATCATTAAAGATATAATTAAATAAAAATATATGCACTTTTCATTACAATATTTCAACTAAAATGTAAAACAGGTAGTTGGATATATTTGGTGCTTAGCAAACTTTGAGTAGTATATACAACATCATTGTAAATACACTTTACAATTGTCTTCAATTTGAGCCCATGTGGTTGACTTTAGGCATGTTCCGGGGTCCCAGGTTCTAACACTGCTCCAAATACGTTCCTGTTTGACATATAACATATTTGTAAGTATGATTTACAAGTTTGTTCAAATCAAGCTCCAGTGAAATATTTATGCTGTGTTGTTGGGCCTTTGGAAATCAGTGCTTGGCAAACTACTCTTCCAAATGCTTTAAAGTTTGGTACCATCATTGTGTGGATGATTTACAAGTTTGTTCAAATCAGACCCTTTTGGTTATTAAAAGGTGTCATGGATCTCTTGGTTTTAATACAAAAATGGGTATTAAAGAAAGCTTTAAAAAAATTTTCTCCACTGGTCTGTATTCTTTCATGTGTGACTGGACGTAATCCACTAATAGGTGGTGATGTCCATGCATGCATATACCAAGTAATAAAAATTATCATCAACAAAAATTTAATTAATGAAACCCTGGGTTGTTCCTGGTGCTTCAATCATTAAAATGTTTGATGATTATTCCTACAATTATTGTTTGTAATCATGGCCGTACTGAACGAAATCACTGCCAGAATGATTTACAAGTACATTATTATGCATTAGGGACCATATTTTGGGGTGTCATAAATTTTAATGTCTTATGAAGTAGTTTTTAACACTTTACCAAACAAATTAATCACATCCAACTGTAATTTACAAATTAACTGGTAGAGTGCTGGAAGCCCATATTTGGGCTTTATTCTGAAGTGCAGGTGCCACAACTTAATGGCTTCATATTCTGTAGATGTACGTCATATTATTTTTGAATTGAAAGTATTTAGTCTGTGGGGATTTGCCTTGTTACAATTTATGGGAGAGTGCCACTTGGCACTCTCCCATAAATTGTTACAAGGCAAAGAGACATGGACAAATTTGGATGACCAAAAATAACTTAGCACTCTACCAGTTAAGCAGTTGAAATTTTTTTTCTTCACCCAAACCATGTCATGTGACTGTTCATTGGGACAAGCTTATCAAGCACATTCCTATTCCTATGGGGGTGGGGGGGGGGGGGTGGGGGGGGGGAGCGGTCACATGATATGGTTTTGTTGAAGTTTTTTTTAAAATATGAAAAAATAATAATTAAAATGATTAATTTTGATAACATATGCATTGGGTAAAGGGTTTGCACTGTTGGTAATGGAGAAAGTATCGAAAAAGTCTTCTTCCAAACCATTGCTCCAAATGCATCCATGTTTGATACATATAATCATTATCTGAAGGATGGATGTTTGCTCAAATCAGGCCATTGGGGAAATATTTAAAGATGTTATTGGGCCCCCGATTTTGGCTTTGTGGATAATGGGCAAATCATTTGAAAAATACTTCTTCTCTTAAACCTCTGCTCTGAAGGCTTCTGTATTTGAAATGTAATACCCCTATATTGATGATTACAAATTACTAGTTTGTTCAAAACAAGCTCCTAGGATCATATTTATTGTTGTCATTGGACTTTGATCAGTTGCTATAGCATTGAACTTTCAAGTCAAATGGTGTATGGTTTAATTCTGGCCAACAGTAACTGTGTTGGATCACTTGGCAAGATACTTTATCTCATTTACCCTTTACCCAATCTAATGGCCAAAACTGGCCAGTTCTATTCAGTTCTATTCACAAAAATAACCATTCAATTTTCATTATTTTTTCATCATTTGTCTCAAAAACCTACGTTGTGACACCTCATTGGAACAACCTTGTGTAGCTCATTCCAATGAAGGGTCGGTCATAAGTTATCTTTTCGACAAAAAAATGAGTTATTGAAGGATTTTATTTGCAAGTGTTGTCTACATTTTGTGTTAGGTAAAGGGTTAACATTACGAGGGATGCCAGGCTACCCATTCTAACATGGCTGGTAATTAGAGCTGAAACAGTTAAGGGGTTTTCTTGATCAATTAATCACGTGGATTAACCTTGGTTAACCGATTAATCACTTGTCCAAATAGATATCTGAATAATTGCCATATTGTTGTGTTGATGATTTACAGCATGAACTCTTTACCCAAAATAACAAACAAAACCGACTAGGCCTATATACAAAAATCTCCATTCAAATTTATTACATTTTCAGTTTTTGTCTCAAAAACATAGCTTTTGACCCCTCATTGTAATGAGCTTGTTGAGCTCATTCCAATGAGGTGTCATAAGCTATGTTTTTTGAGACAAAAATTGAAAATTTTTAGTAATTTATGAATTTATTTTGCAAGTATCATCTGCATCTGGGTAAAGGGTTAAGGGGCTATATAAGTAATGGAATTTTGTTTATTTGGAAATTCTTCCCTCTGATATTCCTTAAATTCAGAATAAATATACACAAATTATACATCAAAATGAAGGTTGGGATGTATAGAATACGAAACACATATGTAATCAACTCATAGAGTTGACAGCAGGCATCACTGGTTCCTGAAAGTCTGCTATCATATTCTTACCAGAACTGATAATGCAATAATATTTCGTGAGAACAACTCATGGCTGAATGTGCTTCAGATGTTCAATAACACTAGGCATTCAAAACACTTTCGAGTGCAGCGATAGGACTGCAGTTTGGAAAAGGACAACACTGTCTGCATTTTTTATTGAAGATGGTTTCCATTCTCGACAGACATGTGCAAATCATTTGATACCACAAATTTCCATCGAAAAACAAAATCGTAATTCTAAGAAATTTCAACAGGTATCATGATACCTTGCATTGAATATGGCATCTGTGCAGTCTCTATCAAATAACAGTATACTGTATTAAGGCGATCTTTCTCATTATTTGATTTCAGATGGCATTGCTTTTTTTCGTCCGATGACGTCGACCGGAAATCAAAAGTAAATTCATATGTAAACAAAAGCAAAGGTGGGGTGACAGGTAGACAGCCAATCTGGCTATGTCACCTCCCTCAGTATGCATACCAACAATTTTTAAAAAATATATTTGTAATCGCTTTTTTATGTATACTGAAATAAAGAATTGTCTGTCTGTCCATCCGTCCGTCTGTCCGTCCATCCGTCTGTCCATCCATCCGTCCGTCATCCGTCCGTCCCCCGCCCGCCCGCCTCAGCTGTGTTTTGAAGAATTTTGATACCCTAGGTTTGTTCTTGGATATGTAAAGCACATTTGGCCACAAGTTGTTCTCATGAAATATTATTAAATTATCAGTTCTCGTACGAATACGGTAGCAGACTTCCAGGAACCAGTGGTGCCTACGGTCGACTCTATGAGTTGATTACACATGTGTTTCGTGTTCTACACATCTCAATCTTCATTTTGATGTACATTTTGTGTATATTTAATGTGAATTGAAGGAATATTAGAGGTGTGAATTTTCAAAATAAACAAAATTCTATTACTTATATAGCCCCTTAAGAATGACCATTTCTAGGTACTGATACAGTATGATGATCATGCATGTAAACAAGTATGTCAGCAAGTAACTTACATGCTTTTCTCTGTCTCATATAACTGATGTGAGTCAGTGTGACAATGTTTGCCTGTTTTGGAGCAAGTTTGTTCCTTTGTTGACCCATATGATACAGTAGTTCAAAAGTAATGGATAATCGAACAAGTACTTTTTGGATGGATCAAGATGTTGATCATTGATAAATTGATTAATCGGTTAACCGTTTCAGCTCTATTGGTAATGCTGAAATATTAAAAGTAACAAAAATCTTTTAAACCCAAGCAGTTTGTTGTGTTATATCTGATAAATATATAGTAAGTAGGATTATTTTAAAAAATCTCTCAATCTCTTTATGAAGAATCAATGGATTTTTGCCATCTGAGTGCTTCAGACCCATTGGAGCTTCTTAATTGTCTCATTATAGCGATTTGACTTGGCACTACATTTAGAAACACCTGGGCTATTGAAATCCATTGCTTTGGTGTGAGTGCTTTTATTTTATTTAGAGTATTTTTTGAGTGATGAAATAGGTTTTTCAATGACCTAAATATCATTTTCTTTTTTTTTCCTATGGCTTGTAGCTTTGTTATCCCTAGTGGTAACTGAAGAGGCAGGAGCATGGTGGCTCAGTGATACACTGTTGGACTTATATGCAAGAGGTCCCAAGTTCGATCCCCATCCGGGACGTCCAGTGTTGTGTCCTTGGGCAAGGCACTTTTTCCCAGTTGCACTCATGGGGACACGATGATGCCGTGTACGTGTCTTCAACCACTGTAACCCTGCTTGAGCGAAGCTTGAACAGAATTTGAATGTTGAGCTGACAGTTGCTTGTCGATGCTCGGTGGTTGTCTCCAGGTACTCCGGCTTCCTCCACCCGTAAAACTGCTACAGTCTCGATTAGCCATTGTGCATAAGTATGTGACCTTAAACACCAATAAATATATAAATAACTGGGGAGGCAGAGCCGTGCTTGTTTACTGTGCAGTAGTATAGTAAGTCAAACCACAATCCATCTTGATTTCTTATTGTTTCCAGATGTTGGATAATACCACCTGTAGTGCACAAAGAGTCACTTGTAGAGGATGGTTTTCACATTCTAATCTTCTTATGGTGGTTGTTATTATAAGAGGATCATGCTTTAATTATCATTTCATTTATGATCAATATTAGCTCTTTCTTCACATCAGAAATAGAAATCCTCTGCATGATAGAGTCTTACATGCTGACAGTAACCTTAAACACCAGTGAATTTATTATTTATTGGTGTTTAAGGTCACATACTTATGCACAATGGCTAATCGTGACCGTGACAGTTTTACAGATGGAGGAAGCCAGAGTACCCAGAGAGAACCACTGAGCATCAACAAGCAACTGTCAGCTTTTCAACATTCTAACTCTGTTTAACCCTTTACCTAACGAATCGCCCTCATCCGTCCGCGTAATTTGCAAATTGAGCAGTTGAAAAAATTAATTTTTTCAAAATATTTAAATAAAACCATATCATGTGACCCCTCATTGGAACGAGCTCATTGAGCTCGTTCCAATGAGGGGTCACATGATATGGTTTTGTTGAAATTTTTTGAAAAATTAAAAAAAAGGATATTTAAAATAATAAATTTTGATATCGTCTTCATTGGGTAAAGGGTTAAGCTCCCTCAAGCAGGGTTACGGCGATTGAAGACATGTGCACAATCGCCGTGCAATACGCCTTAATACATGGTATCATCATGCCCCCATGTAGGCAACCGGGATAAAGTGCCATGCCTAAGGACACAATGCGGGTCATCCCGGACGGGGATTGAACTCGGGACCTCTTGCAGAGAAGTCCAACAGTCTACCACTGCATTTTTCATGCAAAATGTAAAGGTATTCTGAGAAAAATCACAGAAAGCTCTTGAAGCCTTTCAGTTCATGAACAACCAAGTTGCACCTGGTGGTCCATTAAGTGAAATGTGATTTAGTACTTGTTGCGCTTTTTATTTTCAAATCGTAACTATTGGGGAAGAGATCTCTCTGTTCTGTTTGAAAGTAAACCATTCTCCCTAAGTTATATGGTATCCAGACAAAACAAGCATAAGTTTTCACCCAAAACAGATATCCTTAATGCACATTTCTCACTATCCTTAATTGGTAAGTGGACTCCACAACCCCTTAACCCCTCCCCTCCCCCCCCCCCCCCCCCCCTCAAATAAAAAAAAAATTATTTTGACAGGATTGTTAATTTTAATACCGCCTGGCCATTTAACACATGGTAAAAATACACAAAAATCTTTTGGGAGAAAGGTTCCTGTGGGAAATTCTTCCAGGGGACAAGTACTGTCACGAGTTGATCCTGGTTGTCATAAGTGTCATTAAATCCCATTAAATAAATAAATAAATAACAAGTACTGACCTGAGCAGAGGAGGTGCTTGGCCACCCTAAAAAAAAAAATTGCCCTCTCGCCACCCACCCACCCACCCCAAAAAACACCAAAGCATTGGCCCATGCAAGTTTCACATCACAGAGCCCTAAAATGTTCTCCAATTCCTGGCTACGTATGATAAAAATCCTCCAATTCTCTCTTACGGAACTGATTGTTAAAAAATGTTCGTGGAGGGAGCCTGGGCCTAACTTGGACCCTCTGGTCATTACCTCCTCCTCCCACTGAAGGGAAGTGGGAGGATGGGGTAGTGTAGTGATGGGAAGGTCCTATTAAGTACTAGACAGAGATCCCTAAATCCCCCACAAATGCCTTTCAAATATCATGTTTGCCCCGCATCCCTTCTCCACCAAATCAAATTAAATTTATGTTGTGAAAATATGAAGGCTCAAATACTACAGTTAAAACTAGAAGTCCTGTCATGAAATGCGCACAAATAGCACGTTGATATGCGCGTTAATGTGCGCGTTATGACCCAATTAAAGCTATCATATTCTGTACATATGGCCTGTGCACAGGAAATGTTTCAGCCAATGGACCTCCGGGTCACCCGGAGGTCCATTGGCAGAAACATTGCATGTGTTTGCTATGAGTAACCAGGAGAACCTGCCGTGCTTTGGATGCCATTCGATATGGCAATTGCGCGCAATTCCAACGCGCAATTAAGCCTAGATAAGCGCACTATTCGTGACAGGACTTCTAGTTTTAACTGTAGAAGCGACATTGAACATCAGTAAATTAATGAATATCTATAATTGAGATGATAACATATCTTTCTGTGATGTAATTGCTTTTAATCAAGCTCCATTGATTTCATCCCAATTCCAAGCTTTGTTTGTGATGACTATAATTATGTCACTGTTGCATTTTTCTCATCAATCTTTCAGCAGAAGCTTCACCTTCACTGATATGAAATGTAACACCACTGTACATGTATTGTATGTATAAGATGATAATTGATGCTTCTGTCATATCATATGTAAGGATGATTGATGCTGCAACTATAATGCTCTGTAAGCCTTTGGCTTATGTTCTAATTTCCTCTGCCATGTGAAAAGAAATAAAATACCCTGCTGAAATAATTTCTGTTAGATACAACACGTGGATAAAATATTTTACTTGAAACAATGCTTTTCACACCAGAGGTATGCTGTGATGTGTTTTTGCCATTCCTTTTGACCCTCAACAAAAACCCTAGTTCATGCCTTTGTAACTTCACATTTGGATTATTGTAATGTCTTACTGTTTAACCTTCCACAATATCAGTACTCTTGCCTGCAGATGGTACTAAATGCATCAGCCTGAGTGGTATGTAGGATATCACAATCTCGACACATCACTCCTGTTCTGAGGGATATGCACTGTCTGCCAGTCAAGTACAGAATAATTTTCAAAACTTGATTATTAGTTTTTAAGACACAAAACAACATGTCACAAGCCTACTTAGAAGAACTCCTTAATACCAAGAACGTGTGTCAATACAACCTGAGATCCGATGGTAAAATGCTGCTACATGTTCCAAAACATAGGTGCAAGACATTTGGAGACAGGTCATTCTCATTTGCTGGCCCCCACTTGTGGAATAATTTTCCAGAACACCTAAAAAGACTGTCAAATGTCATCCTTTACAAGAAAGATCTCAAAACATACCTGTTTCAAAAAGCCTATAAGTGATGTTCTGGACTGTAAGATACTGTATATAGTCCGTTTGTATATTTGCACGAGCTCAGTAGCATGTACATCGCCTTAGAATATGGTTCAATGTCTTCTTAACAATCATTTTGGTGCTATATAAATGTGTATATTATTATTATTACAGGGGTTCCGCGAGGGGAAAATTTTTGGGTCCGGTATTGGAAAAAAAATAAAATACAGACGCCGAAGGCGTCTGTTGCACGTGCCGAAGGCACGTGCAAATATAGGGGGGTTTTGGGGGGTTCTCCCCCCAAGAAAATTTTGATTTCTAGGTGCTCTCTGGTGGCCTCTGGGAGCATTTTTCTCGCAAAAATGCTGAATAATTGAAGATGAAAACATGTATTTTTTTCCTCTGCAATACTCAAAATTTTTACAGAACATACAATACTACGACATTTGGTCCAATTTTTCATAAAAATACAAACGCAAAACAACACGAATCCACGAATTCTGACAGTGACGGCGCCACAGCGACTGCGACCTTGACTTCTTTTTTTACGCAACCCAATATGCTCCAACGTATATAATTGAAAATGCAGAACGAAACGAAATTTGTTTTCGTTTTAAAAGTTTAGTCAAACGAGCATTTTTTTTTCTAAATCGACCCTACTTTGTTGGGGAAAAGTCGTTTGGCAACAAGGTCGTATGGCACCACAGTCTATTCGCCCCATCGGTACTGGATTTGCAGCATCGGTGGTCGTTTCGGACCAGTATGATCATCTCAAAATACATTCACACTCGCCGCAGGAAATGTCTTCAGGAGATATAAATAAAAAGAGCACCGATTGGCTGATATATTCGTCTATGGTGACGTGAGGTCACCACGATTTTGCCGAACTTTGGGAATATCTTGCGTTCTATAAATACCGGTAGTCGAAGTTACGATCCCGGCAAATAATAAACACATCCCTCTGCTTCTTTGAGGATTCAATAGTAATGCTGATACTAGCCTAGAGAATGACTTTTGTATACGATTTCAACTTTATTGAATACATTTAAGAAAAACGTATAGAGGAAAAAACTCAACTTCTGGGGGATAAATTGCTGCTTGATTTTGGGGGAATGGGTCCGTTTACCGGACCGAAAAACTGCCCGGCGGAATGCCTGTTAATTAATAGTAAAATTGAATTTTGAGGTCACTCAGCAGCATCCTTGGGCAAGTTATTCAATTCCTATCTCCCAAATGGGAGCAAAGTGGGGCAGTGTGCTAAGGCATACAGTTCAGTCACTGTGGACTGCTCGTAATTCACGCATGGGCAGTGATGTTCATGCACAGGGACCGACCTGGGCATGCGCCTGTGCGTATTTGGTTCTGAAACATCAGGACCTGGCTCTTAAATCTCAGAAATAGGCTTCTCAGTTGGCGCGTAACTTCTCAGATCATATTTTGATATTCTTTCGATGGATAATCGAGAGAGACACTCTTACATGTATTATATATATGATTATCATTTATCATTGTTGTAGAGTGCTTAAGTTAATACTTCAAGTCTTAATTACCAAGCATTAATTTTCACTGTGGTTTCTGATCAAGTCTTGGCTGTCTAAATAGGCAGCCAAGACTTGATCAGAAACCACAGTGAAGATTAATGTTTGCTATAGTGTACTAAATGAAAATGATGAGAGCTATTACATACTTGCAGTGTGTGTTACAAACAGCAGTGTGACTCTGTAAATTGAAATCTGGCGCATGAATTGAAAAAATAGGCTCCGAGGCAAGAGCGTATTTTAATTAGTCCTGATCGGTCCCTGCATGCATGTCCACCGGGTAATACCCAGTGCTTCATTAATTAAATTTTTGATGATTATTCCTATAACTACAGTTGAAACTAGAAGTCCTGTCACAAACTGTGCTCTTATCTAGGCTTAATTGCACGTAGGAATTGCATGCAATTGGCATCCAAAGCACAGCAGGTTCTCCTGGTTACTCATAGCAAACACAGGCAATGTTTCTGCCAATGGACCTCCGGGTTACCCGGAGGTCCATTGGCTGAAACATTGCTTGTGTGCCGGCCATATGTACAGAAATTGATAGCCTTGGTATGGTCATAACGCGTAGTTTACGCGCAGGTCGACGTGCAATTTGTGCGCATTTCATGACAGGACTTATAGTTTTAACTGTAGCGTTTGGGAGTCTAATATTATTGCAGCCATGGAAATATTGCCCACCCGTGAGAAGTGACCAGTCCATGGGGGGCATACTGCACTTCACATCTGTCAAACAAATACTGACTATGAATACATTCTGGGTACTCTCACTGCCTCCACCTGTGAAACTGTCCAACAAAATATGTTGCTGGCTGTTGAAAGTGTCATTAAACCCCAGTAAATAAATAAAATTTGGTGGCTGCCATCCATAAAGAGCATGGACACAAGTCAAAAAAGCTTGAAGCAACAGTTCTGGGTGTATATGACATTTTTCATTCATTCTTCCACTCATATTTAATACTGTGTAATGAAATTCCTTATAAAAAGAGGAAGAAATGTGGGGTATTGACAAAACATACAGTGGAGTCCACTTAATTGGATACTCTTAACTAAATAACCCAAGCACAAAACCATTTACCCTTCCATACAAATTTGTCCTGTTAATAGAATATAGGTTAGATAGCAAACCCCTGTTAATTGATTAAAAACCTTGTATATCGAGAAGTTACCCTGACAATCTATGCATTCCTCTTTTGCTCTGCCTGATAAATGCCAGCAGAGCTTTTCTGGTGATGATGTGTCAGTCATCCTTCTGTCATCCGTATTCCATCCATCATCGGTTGTCTGTCATCCATCATCCATCTGTCACCAATATTTTGTTTTTCCAGGATATAACTTCTTAGCCACTGATAAATTTTTGACAGAACTTTATAAAAATATGTATACTTTGTCAAAAAAGAAAGTATAATAAACTTTGAGGAGCAATAATTTTTTTAGTATTATTGACTTTCAACCCAAACGAACTATTGTAAATTCATATTTCAAGTCTAGCTGTATGAATTTGCATAATTTCATGTTCTGACTGTTGCTACTGACACGTCAGGATGTCGCAATTCAGATATGGGGTGAATGAAAAGTTCACACTTGCAGTCAATAGCAAGTATGTCCACCGTTTGCATCTTGGATGGCAAGACATTGACAGCACATGGACCTGATAAGTCTCTGGATGTCACCCTGTGGTATTGCGTTCCTCTTCTGCCTTAGAACATAAATCGCCTAACGTCTGAAGATCATGAAATCCTACCTGACGGTCCAGTTGATCCCAAAGATGCTCGTTGGTGACAAATCTGGCAAAAGTTGGGGTCAGGTAAGAAGTTTGATGCTCTGTTCCTCAAGGAAGTCACGACAGGTACGCACCACATGACATCAGGCATTGTCTTGCAGGAATAACTGCAATCAGTCATTACTTTTGAACAATGGGACAACAACAGCTTTCAGAATTTCGTCCCTCTATCGCTGTCCATTCAGATTACTATTGATGAAGATCAACTGCTTTTGATGGTACAAGGAAATTCCTGCCCAAACCATTACACTACCCCTGCTGAAACGGCCGCATTCCCATAAGCAAGTGTCAGAAAATCATTCTCCTCATCGGCGCAACACTCTTGCCCTACCATCAGTGTGCCAGAGACAAAATCGTATTTAGTCACTAAAAAGAACTGTGCTCAAAAACCGCTGAGTCCAACGAACATGCTGACTTACCCATTCCATTCTGATGGTATGATGATGTTGGATAAGGATTGGTCTGTGGTATGGACGACTACTTTGGATGCAGTGTTCAGCAAGTCTGTTGCAGACAGTTTGTGTTCTGATTCTATTGTTAGTTCTACCAGGAGTAATTGTCCTCGTCACCGGAAGGAAGTGGTCCCACGCGTGAGATGTCCTGATGTGTCGGTCTTGTGCAGGGGTCATAACTCTTGGTTGACCTAAAACACGGTCGGTGGGCAGTAGATCCAGTGGTTCTGTACCTTCCATTGAGATGGTAAATAGTGGCCACAGTGACTCCAAACTCAGCAGCGAGCTCATCTGGATGTATCCCAGCCTCATGCATACCAACGGCATGCAACCTCTGATTTTCGATTAACCTTGGCATTTTTTAAAATGTCAGAAGACAAAAACTAGCGTGTTTTCTCAATAACCCAGACTCTGTCGCACAACATGACACAAAGAAAATTGTCGGTCACCCATTCAATTTAACATTCTTGGATAGCACATGATATTTTGAAATCCGTAGCAAAATTGTATACGGTTGGGTGGACAACAACATGATGTCATTAAACTCTTTGCATGACTTCTTGTTCACAAACATGCAACATTAGAGCTATTATGTTTCATCTTTTATGCTACTTTTTCACATTTGTTTCTACAAAACTTTCTTTTTTGACTCAGCATATTATCAAAAGGTGAAAAAAACTTTGACATTTCACAGTCGTTTTTGTCTGGTCCAAATGACTTGGTATGATTGCCAAATCTTATCCACACTTCGTAAATTATTGCTCATGACTCAAAGGTGAGTTGCAACTTTGACCCAAGGTCATATCATTAAGGTCAACGTCACAGACAGCAAAACGTTATTGTTATTCATCCTGTGTCCAGTCCATTTAATTTGGAATGATTGACAGATTTTATTCATTCTTGGTCAAATTATTGCTCATGACTCAAAGGTTTGTCACGACTTTGATCTAAGGTCAAATTTTGAAGGTCAAGTTCACAGACCGTAAAACTTTGATATTGTTTTTCAGCCCTTGTTCAATCCATATAACTAGGTATGAGTGACAGATCTTATTCATACTTGGTGCAATTATTGCTCATGACTCAAAGGTGTGTCATGATTTTGATGCAGTGTCATATCAAGGGCAAGGTCACAGACAGCAAAACTTTGATATTGTTGTACAGCACTTGTCTGGTCCAAATAACTTGGTATGATTGACAAATCTTATTCATACTTGGTATAATTTTTGCTCATGGCTCAGTTGTGTATCACGACTTTGACCCAAGGTCATATTATCAAGGTCAAAGTCACTGACAACAAAACATTGTTATATTGTTATACAGCCCATGTCTGCTCTGTATAATTGAATGTATATTACAGATCTTGTTCATCCTCACAATTGCTACACAAAACCAAACATTGTATCATGATCTTTGTCTATTGTCATATCCCAGAGGTCAAGGTCACAAGCAGTAACACTTGGATTCCTGCCCCGTATTTAGCCTCTCCTAAAAGCAGTGACCGTGAACAAACTGTCTAGGCTTTTGTAAACATATTTGGCCTCTGTACATCATATACTGGCATTTGACGGTGCTTTTAGAGTGGTGTCCAACAAGCAAGATAAAATATACTATTAAAAAAAAGGTAGGGGATATTGGATAAAAGTGAGATATATGAAGAAATATATTTATATTTTCATCAAAAAGACAGTTGAGGCATTGAACTGTGACATCTGCTGAATCATGGGTGTCTGACAAGCACACATTCCACATACTGAGATGTAGAAGACATGGACGGTCAGTCAGAGAATTTACCACATTCAGTCCAAGACCTCAATAACTTATAAATCCTACTTCATTTACGAGACAAGCACAGATCCAACATGGCATACTCCTCACCAAACGTCCAATATTAGCTTGACTGATGTTATTATACCCCCCACAAACAAAGTTTGGGGGGTATATAGGAATCACCCTGTCTGTCCGTCTGTCCGTCCGTCCGTCCATCCGGGCCAACTTTTCTGGTTTAGGGGATATTATTATTAGGGGCTACCTCCAAATTAAGGTAGTGTTAGGGTTAGGAGTGGGGTGGGGTTAGGGTTAGGGATAGCCCCAGAGTAGGGCTTAAGGTTGGGGAGGGTTAGGTCCCGGGGGATTAGGGTTGGGGTCAGGGGTGGGGTTTTAGTTTTAGTAGCCCTAAACCGAAAAATAGCTCCTAATCCTATTGGTTTGGCTAGGGTGGGGTTGGGTCAGGGGTGGGGTTAGGGTTAGGGGTAGCCCCAGAGTAGGGCTTAAGGTTTGGGGGGGTAGGTCCTGGGGGTGGGTGGGGGTTAGGGTCTGGGGTGGGCTTTTAGGGTTTAGGGTCAGGGTGGGGTAGGGTTAGGGTTAGGGTGTGGTTTTTGGGTGGAGGGGTGGGGTTTGGGTTAAATATAAGTTCTAGGGTGGAGGGGGTGGGGTTCTGGGTAAAATAAGGTTTTGGACATACAAAATGTTTTTGTGGTAGCCCATAAACCCGAAATGTTGGAGGGTCTGTCCGTCCATCCATTTGTCCATCTGTCCATCCTTGTAAGCGCAACTCCTCCTAAACCGTTCGAAGAATTTTCATGAAACTTCACACAATGGAAGAACTCCATATGAAGATGTGCATGAAGCAATATAATTCCGTTCTGACATTTCCAAGGGGAGATAATCTAACTTATACATTTCAGATGCAAGGGGTATCACTTTGTGGGTTTGCTCACAGTACCTCTAGTTTGATTCTTCTTGCAGTGCAGCAGCAAGTTCCTGAACATTGGTAGGGGGCTGTTGGCATTGTCATAGGCACCTGCCATGCATATCCCAGCCATTCTTGATTGGTGAAAGGTCTGGACTTAGTGCTGGCCAAGGCAGTGTAGTGATGTTCTGCTCCTGGACACATGCCCTTTGTGCTTTTGCATTGTCATCTTGGAAAATGAATCGATTGCTTCTATCCATTAACTTTTGTTTTCCGTCAAATAACTAAAGAACTGCTTATTTGATGAAATCATAATTTTTGGAGTAACTTGTGGATGACTAGGCAATGCTTTCTTTCGATTTTGGTCCAACTGCCCAATTTAGTATGGCCACCATGGCAGCCATATTGAATTTGGTTTCTGTCCAATAACTAGTGAAGGCTGACTTGAATGATTTCTATTTTTTAATTTTGCATTGTTGGTGTCTATAGGAAGTTTCCTTTCGATTTTAAACCAGTTAACTGATCTAAGATGGCTGCCAGTGGCCAATTCATTATGGTGGCCATCTTGAATTTAGTTTCTGATCAATAACTAATGAATACTGAATCAATTTCAGTTTTTGGTTATGCATTATTGGTGTCTAGAGGAAGCGAGGAAGCTTCCTTTCGATTTTGGTCCAGCTAGCCAACACGATATAGCCACCATGGTTACACAAGTATGTCCGGCTCAGAAATTTTGATAGCCTTGAAGGATATTAATGATTCTTGGTATTAATGTTGCCCACCATTAGAGTGTGTGTCGCAAATTAGGTTGGTTGGAATGCCTGTGTACAAGGTCAAGGTCACAGACTTATTTCAAGTTTACATACCACCACATCCAAATCCAACTATAACAAGTCGTGTTCGGCTCAGAACTTTTGATGGCTTTGAAGGATATTTGTGATACTTGGTACTATTGTTGCACACTATTAAAGAATGTGTCATGGTTGGGTTTTCTTGGTCTCAAGTTTGGACAGGCCACATCTTCTGTTTATTCTTGATATGCGCAGTTCAGTGTTACTAAATTTAGGGCAACATTGTGGCAAATTTGGGAAGTTACACATCTGAGATGAATAATGGTTGCTTGTACATGAAATCCAACAATTTTTAATGAGTAAGCAAAGTAAATCTGAAAAAAACGTAAAAGAGTTTACAAGTGTATCCATTGCAGGCCACCTGAGAAAAATAAAGAAAAGAATCCAAAGTGGGAAACATTACTTTCTTTTAAGCCAACATTAATGCGACAGTTTTGTTCTTTGAGAAAGGGGGAACTCTCAGGGAATCTGACAAATGTAGGAATTGGTGGGGGAGGAGTTTTAAAACCAACATTATTTTTGTTATAGTTTCAACAATCAGTCCTACACAGAACTCATTTCATGTGCATAGGGGTGTCACAAAGGTGACTGAACATTCCCTCTTTTCCATTCAGATCGAGCGTTCATGAAAATATACTTGTGGATAATTACATCCCATATGAATCACTCTTAAGGAATCAAAATAGTATTCCTATAGATTTCCTATAGGAAATTTACATAGGTTTCCTATAGAAAACTTATAGGTAATTTGTGTGGAAATTAGTAGGATCATATAGGAATCTATATAGGAAACAATATATTCCTATAGTATCCTATAGGAATATACAGTTAAACCTAGAAGTCCTGTCATAATATGCGGATAAATAGCACGTCGATCTGCGCGTTAATCTATGCGTTATGACCATAGAAAGGCTATCAAATTCTGTATATATGGCCTGTGCACAAGCAATGTTTCAGCCAATGGACCTCTGGGTAACCCGGAGGTCCATTGGCAGAAACATTGCCCGTGTTTGCTTTGAGTAACCAGGAGAACCTTCCATGCTTTGGATGCCATTCAATATCACAATTGCGCGCAATTCCTACGCGCAATTGAGCCTAGATAAGCGCACAGTTAGTGACAGGACTTCTAGTTTTAACTGTATATGTAGCCCAGTCGATTAGAAGAGGTTGCTGCACCAAGCTCTTCTTATCGACAGGGCCACTTGTATATGAAACTGTTTTCATTTGGTTGAAATGAAAAAAAAATCTGTTTATTAAAGAAAATAAACTTTTACTTAAATTCAACTATAATTTACCATTGAAAAAATGTATTTTCCATAATAATCCCATAGAAGTCTTAAACATTTAGTTGAATATGAAGAAACTGAACTGTTAAAGATGAGCTGACCTCTTACAGGAATACAACATCTCCCAATAGTTCAACAATTTACCTTTTACCCAACGCAGACGATATCAAAATTTATTATTTTAAATATCCTTTTTTTCAATTTTTAAAAAAAAATCAACTAAACCATATCATGTGACCCTCTTTGGAATGAGCTCGATGAGCTCGTTCCAAAGAGGAGTCGCATGATATGGTTTTGTTGAAATATTTTGAAAAAGTTAATTTTTTCAACTGCTCGATTTGCATGGGCGGACGCGTTTGATTCGTTAGGTAAAGGGTTAAATGAAAAATCCTATAGGAATACATACAGGATTCCTATATCAAAAAGGACTCCCATAAATTTCCTGCCATACATTCATCATTCCTATAGGAATCCTGTATGATTCCTTCATTTTCCTTTAAGAATCATATAATGATCCCATAGGAGATTTCCATACAGGATGTATTCATAAGATTCATGTGCCCCTCACCCCAGAAATAGAGCAATGCTTGTTTACTGTGAATTACAAGTTCTGCTTTATTGGTAAAATAGGACTCAGCAGCCAACACTTGGGGTGGAAGTCTGCTAATGTGGGCAGCAAAGGTACAGTGGAGCCCACTTCATTGGATATCTCTTAACTGAATAACCCTGTTAATTGAATATAAACACAAAACCATTTATCATACCTCCAGTACAAATTTGACCTGTTAATTGAGTATAGGTTATGAATAAACTCCTGTTAACTGAATAAGAAATCTTGCAACCTGTTAAGAAATTATCCTGACTCTCCCCAGTATTCCTTTCTTTATAGACTTATTTGACCTCAGTAGATCCAATACAGGCATTTAATCTATTATATCTTGTTTGACAGAGCTCATGGAGCTCTATCAAACAAGATATATTAGAATAAATGCTAAGTTTATCTCTAGCATACAGGAAAGTGACACAATCCCTGTTAATTGAATACTCCTGTTCATTGAATAATTTTAATTGGCAAAGTGGCTATTAAATTATCAGGGTTCCAGTGCATGACAAAACAACAGGTTAACAGATGCCAAAATTTGAGTGACTCAAAAAAAACAAAATATTCAAAATCCCGAGTTGATGTGGAAATTTCAATACAGGAATGTATATGTTTTTTATATAAAAAATACAATAAGAGGTCAACAGTAATTTGCAAAGGAATTTTAATTTCTTTTCTTGACATAAAACAGGTTTCTAAAGAAATCCTTATTCACACTGTATGCCCATTATATATAATAATAATACAATTTTTTCATTCAAGCTGTTGGCAATGCAAGCCTTTTATTACACTCAATGGAAAACATTTTCAGATCATTTGTCATGAATTGTCATGAAAGTGTAATGTAATCCACCTCTACTTTGAATTCTGACAGTGGTTTTTCTTAAAGCAACCTACATGGTTTGTTTCAGCCATACAATGTCATGTCACAGCCACTCATGGTCAACCCTACCTCAGCTTGTTTAACCTTTTACCTTACAAATGGTTAAATAAATTTATCCCATAAATGGCCGTTTATTTGAACAATAACGGCCTTGGATAAATTTTTGCTTTATTCACCTTGTAGGGTGATAAATTTTCCCCATAGGTTTAACACTGAAAGAATTTATTCCTCTAGTAATGACAGATTTGTTGACATCTGGCTGCTACCACCTTTGTCTCGCATAATTAATTATTTATTGGTGCTTAATGCCACATCAGCAGCCTAGGCTATATCGTGGCGATAGCATAATTAATAGTTCGATTGTTGATATCTTTAAACCTTTTTGAAAGTATTACACAATGCCAGTAGAAAACACCACCCACTGCTCATATAATAAAGTATTTTTGCAAGTTTAGCTCAAGTTTGTGGGGGAATTATTTTTAGACAGAAATGTATTACTGCGCCTTGTTTATTTTTGCCAATTTTGCTGGTCGATTGAATTGGATCAATGTGTTCCTCACTTCTTGCTGTATTTTGTAGTGAAATATAGCACGATTTTGCTACGACTGCCCTGCTGAAGATTTTCTGAGATAAAATAAACATATAGTGTTTTTAAATAAAAAATGTATTCTACTCATAGAATTAAGAATGAAACCGACTCGCCAGAGGCTCGTCGGTTTCATTCTTAATCCTACTCGTAGAATAAATGTTTTACTTGAAAACACTATACGTTCATTCTATATTTACCCAGTGCTAAACACAAAAACTGTCATTCTGTTTTTTCTTCAGGCAATGGCTGACTCTTTATGGAACACAAATACTCTTATCCAGAGGAGGTACTGTACTGTGATCACAAAAGCCGATAGAGAAGGGGCCTGGCCAGTACTTGCATAGGGCCTTGGGATTCTTATTGCACTAGGCCAACCATGCTTTATCCTGTGAGATAAATTTTGAAGACTTGGCATTGCATCATTTGGCCATACTGTGTATATTTCCTGGCAAATGGATAGTCAATTGGCAGATGGTATGATAACTGAATATGCAAACAATTCGTTATTGTTTATTGACATCCCTGTGGGAACTCTGGGAAGTGAAGCAGTGCTTGTTCACTGTGGTAAATAAGTTTTGTTTTACTGGTAAAATAGGACCTGGTCATCAATGCCTGGGTTGGAAGTCCTCTAATTTGGGAAACATGGGTATAAACGATTGACAGGGCTTGATGTTCATAATATCCCTAGCTTAGCCATTGCACAGAAATATGTGACCTTAAACACCAATAAATAAATAAATTTATTGATGGACAGATTTATTATACTCACTGCATGTCAGTAGAATAATGATCATTAAAAAGGATTGAGTCACTGGTACCCATTCCCAATGGGCCCCCTAGGGGCAGGACCCCTGGCTCATAGGATGAGCCATCTCTGCTTCTTTTTGTTTGTTTTATGGTATACCCATCTGTCCATCCGTCCACATGTCGTACAATAACTCGACAACGCTTTCAGCAATTTTTGTGATTGTTTGGTTGAGAGTATATGTTGATGGAAGGAAGCTTCCTCTCGATTTGTGTCGCTGTCTGATTTGTTCTTTCAGAGTTATGGGACTTTATTCGACAAAATATAGGCAATTTTCCACATGTCTGACAATAACTAGAAAATGCTTTGAGCAATTTTCATGATTTTTTGGTGGCAAGTATATGTTGATGGAAGGACTCTCCCTTCCTATTTCTGTCACAGTCTGATTTGTCTTTTCAGAGTTATGGGACTTTATTCATAAAAATATAAGCAATTTTCCACATATTGAACAATAACTTGAAAATGCTAAGAGCAATTTTCTTGATTTTTTGGTTGCAAGTATATGTTGATAGAAGGAATCTCCCTTTCGATTTGTGTCGCTGTCTGATTTGTCATTCCAGAGTTATGGGACTTGATTCATCAAAACCAGACAAGTGCACATGTATTCTCATATTGTGTGCTTCCCTCTTGTAATTAATAACAGGTGTATCATGCGCATGTGGCGCAGCTGTTTATTCTTGATTTTCCAGTCTTTTCTTTGCAAAAATTTGACCCATCTCTGTATATGAGTTGCAAACCAATCACGATCTGATCACAGAACAGATCACTTTTGTGATCACAGTACTGTATGATAGTGGTTGTTGTAAACAAAATATATGCAAACAGGAGACACCCTCTTATTAATTATTTCTTTTTGTCTGTTTCTATTGAATTTCTCAATAAATCAAGTCATAGCTCTATAATAGCAGCTATGACTTGATATTTTGAGAAATTCAAGAAAATACTTGGCTGGTTAACCCTTTACCTAACGAATCGCCTGCATCCGCCTGCATAATTTGCAAATTCAGCAGTTGAAAGAAATAATGTTTTCCAAATATTTCAACAAAATCATATCATGTGACCCCTCATTGGAATGAGCTCATTGAGCTCGTTCCAATGAGGGGGTCACATAATATGGATTTGTTGAATTTTTTTTTTAACTTTAAAAAATAGTAATTAAAATAATAAAGTTTGATATCGTCTGCATTGAGTAAAGGGTTAAGAGTTAATTCTTTGTGTTATACAAAAGGAAAATGTGTTATTCCAGGATTCTATCCAGTTAGAAAATGAAGCTTTGATTTATCTCCCTTAAAATGGAATTAACGAGAAATTTTCCATTGCACAACCAGGGCTTCCCATCCTGGGACAGGTGGTCCAGCTAGATTAACATAAAGTCCATATTCAGCCTCCATTATTAAAAAAAAATCGCTATTCAAATATATAACTTTTCAGCTATTCAAGAAAATATTTTTAGAGTCAAGCTCAGTTATGTTACGTAAAGGGTTAATTATGTCCTCTTAATAAAACTCTCTCATACTGCCCATACATACCTGTGATGGGTTATAAGCTATGGTTTGGAAGAAAAAGAAGAAATGTTTGTTTGATTTAGAGGAAAAATATAGAGGATATATAATCTATTTTAGTGAATATCAGGAATTATCTCATGAGTGTGACCTGAAAGTTTTAATTTTCACAAGTCAGGGACGAGCCGTGAGGGCGACTAGGGCGATTATGTCGCCCGCCTAAGCCCAAAGTCGCCTAGAAAAATAGTCGGGGTGATTACAACATGCAGTCTTTGGGTAAACTCAAAACTTGTATTCTAAGTTGTTTTTAGTCATGTTTTGGCTGCCTAATGCAGGCAGCCAAGTCATGACTAGAAAATAACAAATACACAAGAGGCAGACTGTCAAAAGTGCAGGAAAAAGGTATAAATATCTCCATGACCGTAAAGGTTATCACTCTGGAAATAGTCCAGCACAAAATAGTCCACATACTTCAGCAGTACTTTCTCAGAGAGACGTGGCTTGAAATCATAGCTCCTTCATTGGGCTCACAAACTGTGGTGAAGTTGAAAATGTAGAAAATCACCCAATATAAAAGTGTTAAAATAAACTCAATGTGTTTCCATTAGATTTTATTATGCGACTGCAAATTTTAGGATTTGTTTCTTTTTTCAGTGATTTTGAAGTGTGTGTTTGTCTGTATCCTGTATTCAAATTTGGTGTGCCATTGAGGGCAAAGTTGATGGCCTTTCACAAAACAACACGCCCGCAATGTTGCATACTTATGACAACCGATTTGGTATATATAAGGAATTATTATTCTGCTGTAACCAGGTTTAACCCATAAAGAGACTTAACCCTTTACCTAACGTAACGGCCAAAACCGGCCAGCGTTATTCTCAAAAATCTCCAATTAATTTTCATTATTTTTTTCATTTTTTGTCTCAAAAACATAGGTTATGACCCCTCGTTAGAACGAGCTCGTCGAGCTCGTTCCAACGAGGGGGTCATAATCTGTTTTTGAGACAAAAAAATGAAAAAAATTAGTTATTCAAGAATTATTTTTGCAAGTGTCGTCTGCTTTTCAGGTTAGGTAAAGGGTTAAGCATCAGACTAATTTTATGATAATTGTGAGCTTATAGATATGTACCGTACAAAGCTGCATTTATGACTTGACAGTTTTTCTATATCTTAGTGAGCTGCCTCTACAGGTTGCCAACAAGGATGTAAAAGGGGGCGCGGTGGCTCAGTTGGTAGAGGTGCAAGCCGAGAGGTCCTCGGTTCGAATCCCACCTGCGGCAACCACGTTGTGTCCTTTGGCAAGACACTTCACCCCCATTGCCCACGTGGGGGCATGGTGACGCTGTGTACTAAGGCGTACTGCACATCACTGGTGCACCTGTCTTCAACCAATGCTAACCCTGCTTGTGTGGAGTTGGTATGTTGAGGAGCTGACAGTTGCTCGCCTTGCTCGGTGGTTCTTTCTGGGTACTCCTTCTTCCTCCACTCGTAAAACTGTCACGGTCATGGTTAACAATTGTGCAGAAATATGTGACCTTAAGCACCAATAAATAAATAAATGATGATGTAAAAAATAAACACTGCCAAGATAAATGCAGGCTATCATTTGATTTCTCCAAGGGAGAATACAATTGGGGGCAACTTCTTTTAAAGCTATACAACACTAGCAATTTCCAGCTGTATGGGTACTTAAGGATTCAGAAAACCAACTATTGAGACATTAACCTTTAAGGGTTTAATTTCGACTGATAACTTTTTAATGCAAAGGAGCAGGTGCCCCAACATGCATTGTTTGGGTAAACTCAAAATTTGTTTTCTATGTACCTTGCCAGTTTTTTCTAGGTAAGTCTTGGCTGCCTCTGTAGGCAACCAAGACTTGCGTAGAAACATCTACAAGCCACAGGAGGTAGACATTCAAAGTGTATCAGAAATGTATAAAAATCTCCAGGCCCTTAAGGGCTAAAGGTAGGAAACTGATTATACATTTTTGATTTTAAGAATTTTTTTTTTTTTCTTTTAAGTTTTTACAAGCATACAAAGGTCTAGCAGCATGTATTGTGGTTGGAGTGCTTTTCATCATCTTCATGCCAATAATTGGTTGTATTACGTGCTGCTGTCGGACTTGTTGTCGGAATTGCAGGTGCAGAAGAAATACAAGGACAGATAAATCAAGATGCTGCAAATTTTCCCTCAGTTTTGCATTGTTTTTAGTTAATTCTTTAATTTTGTGAGTATTATCTTTTTGATTATTATTTCTTAAAAACTGATTTTAAAGCCCTTCAGCAGCAAGAATAAGGGTCAACTAAAACATAAGATTCCTGTTATTCCCAGAGCCACAGATTAGGAAGAGATGGTAGAATGTATAGAGTTTTTGAAAAAGTTCATCAGAAAAAATATTGTACTCAAATATGCTTTATATTTTCAAAACACTTGTTCATGGTGCATAAAACTCAAAACCCTCTGCACACCTTTTTCAAAATATATGTATCAAAATTTCAAGCTGCATCTTTTTCTCACAATACACCTAAGAATATAAACAGTTCCATCTTGTTTGACCCAGCTCATCCATCTCTGTCAAACAACATTGAATTGGTTCAAGTTCACATGTTGACAGTTTATCTTTATCTGATTTTGGTGTCATTGATCATGTGAATACGGTAGTAAAGTCTTATATAACAAAGTTGATACTTTTCGGGAGATCTATATTTTCAATAGTGGTACAGTTGATTCCTAGAGGCTGTCGTCTGTCTGAACTCTGCTTCAAATTTTTGAATAGTGCACTGTCGAGTGCCTGGACATTTGTAGGGGGCTGTTGGCTCTGTTGAAGCATATCCCAGACATGCTCGATTGGTAAAAGGTCTGGATTTAGTTCTGGCCAAGGCAGTGCAGAGGTGTTATGCTCCTGGAGGAACTCTGTAGTGATACGGGCCATTGTGCTCTTGCATTGTCATCTTGGAAAATGAATCGACGACCGTGACATCGCACAAATGGCACCACATGACCTGCTAACATATTGCTACAGTAGTACTGCCCTGTAACACGCCCTTGGATACATGTGATGCTGTTCTACTTGTCGGGGGCGCGGTGGCCCAGTAGGTAGAGGTGCAGACTGCAAGCCGAGAGGTCCTCAGTTCGAACCCCACCTGCAGCAACCGCATTGTTTCCTTGGGCAAGACACTTCACCTCCATTGCCCATGTGGGGGCACGGTGACGCTGTGTACTAAAGCGTACTGCACGTTGATGGTGCACCTGTCTTCAACCAATGCTAACCCTGCTTGTGTGGAGTTAGTATGTTGGGGAGCTGACAGTTGCTTGCCATTGCTCGGTTGTTCTCTCTGGGTACTCCGCTTCCTCCACCCATAAAACTGTCATGGTCATGATTAGCCATTGTGCTGAAATATGTGACCTTAAACACCATTAAATAAATAAATGTTCTACTTGTCATGGTTATGCCTCCCCACAAAATAACCGATCCACCACCAAAACAATCATGCTGCCTAATGGTTACATCATGGTATCATTCGTTCTGCTGCCACAACACTCTGTTTCACCTGTCGTGGAAGTCGAAAGTGAACCTTGATTCACTGGAAAACACGACGTTGCTCCACTGACGATTGTCCCAGCAGCGTCATGCTCCACACCGATTATACCTTGCAGCAATGTGACGTTCAGTGAAACATGGAATTATTCGAGGTCGTCGAGCGTACAAATTCAAGCTGTGTAGGCGAGTTCGGATATTCTGACCACTGACTCACACATCTGTCGCTCGATACAGCTGCTGTCCAATTTCTGAGGCACTTTGATGGCTGTTTCGTAATGCTGTGGTTCAGATGAAACGATCCTGGTTAGCAGTTGTCGCCCTTGGAAGACCTGACCGATGTCTGTCATCAACATTGCCTGCCTGACAGTAGCTTGACCTCAACCTGCTAATCACTGATTGAGTAACATTGAGAATTTGAGCCACTGCAGTCTGTCTGTCACCAATTTCCAACATGCCAACGGCACGTAAACGTTTGTCACGTGTCAGTCTTCGCATACCTCAAAAGTTAGGTTTTGATCAGAAACTATTGATGAACAAGTTTATACCAAGAAAAGAACGATGAGACCTCCGAAAAAGCCCGTCCAGTACAAATGAAAATTTAAAAATGTACCCCACAGACATTAACGCGGTGCTCGTGCAAAAAATCAGCACAAAGTTTTCGTGGACCGGTGACATTCATGATCCACACTAAACTTGGTAACATATTGATGTGTCCAATCATGCATATCCAATACCATTTTCCGAAAATATCAACATCAGTTTGGATATTCCCTGCTTTTTTTTAATAGTATAGTATATAATTAAATGTGCCCAAATTATACTGATTTCAGTGACAAGAGAAACACTGTGCTGGGCAGGAATATCTGCCAGCAGCATGGAAAGAGATAATGTATAAGTATTAGCTTAATACCAAAACTGACATTTGGATCTGTGATCCTCTCATCAGATTTTCTTGTAATCCTTTAGAGTGGCAGAAAAGAGCAGGAAAATATTTTTTCTGAACTGGAACCCATCCATGTCCACTCAGGGGAACAAATTAATTATGCATAAAAGAGCAAGCTATTTTTCAACGGAGCCCAAGGACATGCATGGGCTAGCCTCCAGCATTGAATCAGTTAAAATGTGTCTGAATCTGAATAGTTCAAATATAATCATGACATTCAGTCAAAGAGGTAAAAGGTTTAAAATGTCACTCACTCATTCTCACCCATTTTCTCTTCAAACCATGGTTGACAGTTTTACAATTGGTACTTTCTGAACCATGTAAATTGTACCAGAATACCTATAACATTACTTGTGAATGACTTTGTAATGTTTTTACAGTAACAACTGTTATTTTTGTTCAGAAGTAATATTGACCTATTAATGCCTTTTGTTGAGGGCACTTAATGCTCCAATTGTATTGCAGGAGGAAGAGTGGTAACCATTCTAATGCCATTCTCAAAGCAACATCATGAGAAAATGGTCCTTTCCTCTCTGTGAATATCGGTCAGTGGGAAGTGAAGCAGTGCTGTTTACTGTGGTAAACCAGCTCTGTTTTACTGGTACAATAAGACCAAGTCACCAATGCTTGTGGTGAATGTCTTCTAAAATGATCAACACAGGTATAAACGATTGACTATCTCCCATGTTGTGTTCATGATTAGCCATTGTGTAGAAATATGTGGCCTTAAATGCCAAATAAATAGTGCCTTCAGCTGAAGTCTCCGTTGAGAGTGCCGCTTCCAACCAAAGTTCCTTTAGATGTTTCACTTCGGGAACTTGTGATCACGGAGATAGACAATCTCCTGTCAAAGGGGGGCGATCAAGGTCATCAAGAACATCTATTCAGTGGGATTTTATTCCCTCCTGTTCTTGGTGCCGAAGAAGGACAGCCGACTCTGACCAGTTATCGATCTGAGCATCCTGAACCAGTCTATCATTGCTCCCAAGTTCAGTATGGAGACTGTCAGGTCGGTTTGCCTCTCCATTCACCAGGGAGATTTCGCTTCCGGCATCGACCTCCAAGATGCTTACTTTCACATTCCCATTCTTCGGACATCACAAAAGTATCTCGGGTTCACTTTTCTGGGGTGAATTTACCAGTTCAAGGCCATGCTTTTCAGCCACAACCTGGCTCCTTGGGCCTTCATCTGACTGATATCACATGTGATAGCCTTCCGTTGCACTCATTCCAGGGTGACTACTTCAGTGTATCTGGAAGATATCCTCCAGAGGCTCTCCAGTGCAGCTCTTCTGGAGTCAGTCATGTCGACACATTTGAGCCTGCTCATGTCGCTAGGGTTCAGAGTCGATGAAGAGAAGTCGGACCTGGCCCCTTCTCTGTCGTTTTGTCATCTGGGGATGAACTTCCGTACTCAGCTTAATACAGTGGTGATTCCCCGGGCAAGACAGTGATTCCCTCGGCTTTAGCCCTGACTCTGACCCAGTCCGCGATGGCTCAGAGTATTCTCCAGCTGCTCGGTCTCTACGGTTTGGTGATGGATCTCATTCCTCTAGGTCGGCTGCATGTCAGACCTCTCCAACTTGTTCTCAGTCATTGAAGGCAGAATGTCAGATCTGGTGCTTCAGTTACCAGCATCTCTTCATCGTCACCTTCTTCCCTGGATAGATGTTCAGTGGATTATGCAGGAAGTTCCGTTAGACTTGCCCGACTTGCCCTTTCCATTCATGGTGCATGGGACCAGGATCATGCAGCTCTTAACATCAACCAGAAGGAGCCTCTTGCTCTTCTGAGTTTCCGGCAGTGGATCCCCCACATTTCAAATCGTCAGGTCCTTCTGTTGTCCGACAATTCGACAGTGGTCGCAAACATTTGGAATCCGGGCGGCACACACTTGGTTCCAATGTACAAACTGGCTCGGATCTTCTTCTGCTCGCTCATGATGTCAACACCGGGATGGTGGTTCGTCACATTCCCGATCGTCTGAACGTCCTAGCTGACTTCCTGTCTCGATGGGGCAGGTTCATTTCCAGGGAGTGGATGCTCCACAGGGCAGTGTTCCAGTCGCTTTGCGATCTCTGGTCGCGATTGGTCAACTGTGACGGCTACAGGGGCCTGAAGCCCGAAAACATTTAGCACAGTCTATAGGTCATATTTATGAAGGGATTTCATTGTAACTTGGTAGGATGACTCCAGGTAATGTCTGGATGAGAACGTCCCCTTTTGATCATGATCATTCAGCCGTGACAGCTGCCCGAGCCCAAAACCTGAAAACCTATAGCACCTGTTAGCACAGTCTGTTTATGGAGGGATTTCATTGTAACTTAGTAGGTTGATTCCATATAATGTCTATATGATAACGTCCCCTTTTGGTCATGATTGGTCAGCTGTGATTGCTACAGGGGCCTGAAGCCCGAAAACATTTAGCACAGTCTATAGGTCATATTTATGACGGGATTTCATTGTAACTTGGTAGGATAACTCCAGATAATGCCTAGATGAGAACATTCCCTTTTGGTCATGATCATTCAGCCATGACAGCTACCCGAGCCCAAAACCCATTGTAACTTGGTAGGATGACTCAGTATAATGTCTAGATGAGGACGTCCCCCTTTGGTTGTGATCGGTCAACCATGATGGGTGCACAGGCCCAAAGCCCAAAAACCTTTAGCACTGTCTACAGGCCATATTTATGAAGGGATTTCATTGTAACTTGGTAGGATGTCTCGTTTTGGAATAGTTTCACTGTTAATTAGTAACTTTCGTTGATATACATTAACTGTGAGGGCCGCATACAGAAATTAATATATTCCCAATTATCACAATTTTTGTCTTATTTCATAATCCTTTCATTCATTGCTCCCAATTTTGTTTGTGCAATGTTTTTTCTCTTCTTTTCTTTTGGACAGTTTCACTCCAAATAAGATTTTACAGTAATATTTTTATGAACTGAAATTATTTACTTCCATTCAGGTCAGTTCAGGTGAAATGTTTATTTATATTTATTGGTGTTTAAGGTCACATACTTATGCACAATGGCTATTCGTGACCATGACAGTTTTACAGGTGGAGGAAGACACAGTGCCTGGAGAGAACCACCGAGTATCGGCAAGCAACTGTTAGCTCCTCAACATTCTAACTCTGTCCAAGCTCCGCTCAAGCAGCTTTACATCGGTTGAAGATGTGCACCATCAACATGCAGTATACCTTATTACACGGTATCATCGTGCCCCCATCTAGGCAACCAGGATAAAGTGCTTTGCCCAAGGTCACATCGTGGGTCGTCCCAGACGGGGATCGAACTCAGGTCCCCTAGCATAGAAGTCCAACAGTCTACCTCTGAGCCACTGTGATTCAGGTGAAAACCAAGTGATTGAAAAATGTTTTAACCCTCTTCTCACTGATGTAAAAATGCAGAAATTTCAAATAGCAAAATGTTCCCCATAATACAACTAGAAATTTAACCATTTTAACCAAGTGCAGAATTATTTTTCAAAAGTGATTTGAAACATGGGTATTTTTTTCAAAGATACTTTGATACCAGTTTAGCAATATTTTGTTTGTACATAATTGTTTCGTTACAAAAAGCACTCTCCAAAAAATTGCAACAAAACAATTTTATATAAAAATTTTCTTCTTTTGATCAAACCTGATCAAACCTCAAGCTAATGCATACAGTGTGAAGCCACGAAAGTGATGACCAGCACTTTTCAGTAGAGCCATGAGCCATTATAGTGGCTTCTAGCACTCAGCAAGTTAATCTTGTTAGACAGAGTTCAATGTGCCCCATCACACAAGACTGAATTGGTTAAATTTTAGATGCATTATGGGGAAAAATTTGAATGCTGAAATTTTGATATTTTGACATCAGTGTGCAGTGGTTTAAGCTTTCAGTACTAAACTGGGAGCACAGTGGCTCAGCAGTAGACTGTTGGACTTCTGTGCTAGAGGTTCTGAGTTCGATCACCGTCTGGGACGACCCATGTTGTGTCCTTGGGCAAAGCACTTTATCTGGTTGCCTACATGGGGGTATGATGACGCCGTGTACTAAGGTGTACTGCACGTTGATGGTGCACATGTCTTCAATCGCTGTAACCCTTCTTGATCGGAGCTTGAACAGAGAATGTTGAGGAGCTGGCAGTTGCTCGTCGATCCACAGAGGTTCTCTCTGAGTACTCTGGCTTCCTCCACCCGTAAAACTGTCACAGTCACGATTAGCCATTGTGCATAAGTATGTGATGTTAAATACCAATAAATAAATAAATATTCACTACTAAACTAGTTAACTCTTTTTGAATGTAACAGCCATGTCCCACCAACACTATAGGCAAAAATCATCATTCCGATTGTGTTTTGGATTTTCAGTTCAAAACATTGATTATGACCCCTCATTAGAATGTTCTTACGTTAATGAGGGGCCATAAACTGTTTTAGAAGCAAAAATAAATTTTTAAGTTGCTCAAACAAAAGTTATGGGTTAAATGAGAAATTTAATCATGTGTGGGATGGTTCAGAAATAAAAGCTTTCAGAAATATTTTTCCAGTGATATACTGTATTGGATTTCACAAAAATATGCTCAGGGAAAATAATGTAGTGGGTTGACCAGAGATTTCACATCAACATTTCAATCCATTCATTTGTGAGCTTGTCAACTCTGCCTCTTTTTATTACAAGCATCAAATACATTCTGCAATTTTTATACTCCCATCCATCTATGCATATGATCTATCCATCTGCCCATGCAAATGCATTTATATTCCTTACTATGCTGATAGAAGTTGATACCTTTTTGTGTATCACTGCCCTTTGTCCATGCCAAAATTCTTTAAAAATTAACCCTATTTGGTTAGCACTTACAGTACTGTGATCACGAAAGTGGTATTTTTCTCAATCAGATCGCAAACACATCTTGACCCACTTTTATAGAGTGAGTCAAGATTTCATGAATAAAAAGTATTCTGAAATCTGGACAGATCACAAAAAACAAATGAATAAAGCATCTTGGAATAATTATGCCCCAGCCATAAAATAGCCACATGCAATTACCACTATATGGCGAATTTACCTCCATTCTCCACTGTAAACTTTCTTTCCTTCCCATTTTCTTCGCATGCATTGCCACCAGGGCTGTTTCCGTCTCACTTCTGACTAATGGTGCTTTTTTTTTTTTTTGCCTTCAAGCTGGCATCCCCTGTTTTCCTTTGCTCCTCTTCTTTGTACTCTCTTTCCATCTTCTCCTTCCTTCACATGTGAGGTTTAAACAATATCATGTATCGTCGCCTGGTATTTTGACTCCCCATGTCTATTTTTCTCCGCCTTGAATTACCAGCAACTTTCTCTCCAGTTTTTGTCCCTGGTCGGGGTACCGCGTCCTTGCACTTGCGTTACCTGCGTGTTTCAAATTCGATGTTGTCAAGCTACAGTTAAAACTAGAAGTCCTCTCACGAATAGTGCGTTTATCTAGGCTTAATTGCGCATTGGAATTGCGCGCAATTGCCATACCGAATGGCATCCAAAGCACGGCAGGTTCTCCTGGTTACTCATAGCAAACACATGCAATGTTTCAGCCAATGGATCTCCGGGTTATCCGGAGGTCCATTGGGTGAAACATTGCTTGTGCACAGGCCATATGTACAGAATTTGATAGCTTTACTTGGGTCATAACGCGTACATTAACGCGCATATTGATCTCTCATGTATTTGCTCCTTCACTCTTACAGCCTCTAGGCAGCTCTCATTGCATGTTTATGGATGCAGTACGCTGGCTTGGCACATTGCTTCTGATCAAGTTACTGATCGACCATAGGCCAAGGGTTCCAAATAGCGATATATGAGTCCATCTGCTATATTATACCTCCTTTTGGGGTATATTTATGAATGACTCAGGTAGATGACTACCTTAAGCTCCTAGCTTTTCCGTCAGATCCCCACATTACATAGCAATTTGGTTTCTTTTGTTAATATATGTTATATTTTTGATGTTCAATATATATACTGTTACCTTTTTGGTTGTCAATCCTGTAATATATAGCATATTCATTGAATAAATATTGCTTAAACTAAAATGACCGAGGTATATAGTGTTAACCTTGTCTGTCCGTCATTCCATCTCATTCCATCTTTTCCACCATTCCAAAATAAGTTTTCTGGACTTTTTTCACCCTTCATTGGTTTCTGGTATGAGACTTGCTCATAGGTACCAACAAACCATGTTCAAGTTTGGCATTGGTCGGATGATTTTTCGTAGAGTTATTGTCCTTGAACTTAGATTATGATTTGAAAACTCAAAGAATCAGTTTGCATACTTTTTTTGCTTTGTGGGGGCATACGTGTTGCACTCACACACTAGTTGTTCTGTCATTTATTGAGATTTTATAATGCTGTTAGGAGAAAAGCAGGAGCATAATTTCAACTTGATCATGACTTAATAACAATCTGATCAAAACTTTCTTTCCATTTTTTTGCGATTACAGTCCTGTATAAGTGTATGGTGGATAGTTTTGCACAAAAGTTTTATAAAATGAGTATGGTATATGCAATTGTATGTCACTGTTTATAATTTTTTGACACATGTGAAAACACTTACTTGAACATATTTATTAAATTTTCATTAAGGTGATATGAGTTTCCTCTTGGTGTCTATTCATAACTTGTTAACCCTTTACATTACATATCAGACTCATCCACCCACTTAATTTACAAATTAAGCAGTTGAAAAAAATATATTTTTCCAAAAAATTTGACAAAACCATATCATGTGAACCCTCATTGGAATGAGCTCATTCCAATGAGGGGGTCATTTGATCTGGTTTAGTTGAAATGTTTTGAATAATTTGAAAATAACAATATATGTAATTAAAATAACAAATTTTGATATCCTATGTGTTGGATAAAGGGTTAAGAAAACTTAAAACTGTTTCTATAAATTACTTCTGTGTGTTCATATTTGTGCATGTAGTATGTGTTTCTTGGGTAGGATTTTAGGATTGGTGGAAGAAACTTGTCAATTCCATCAGAATATGTTAGTGTTCACCTTTTCCAAGTGCAAGCCCTTTTCATGAATATTGATGTATTGAAGATTTTATTAAATTTAATATTTGAAATACTCAGTTCAGCAGAGTCAACGAGTGTCATGCAGGTCTCTAACTTGAGTTTGCTTAAAGCCTTGTTTAAACAAAATATATTAAAGGGTATTGGCAAAAGATGGCAACACAGTTTTATATATTTTTTCACCATATGTACCATGAATGGTATTCATGAGAAAAAAAAGCTGAAATAAATTGAATAATATTGTTTTGGAACATATTTTAGAATATATTTTGGTTGTCTTTGCACATTGTGTTTGGGGAACAGGGTTTCTGCATGGTCTAGAAGTCGAGGAATGACCTTGGAATTTGAGGAAGGGTATTTCAAGGCTTTGAAATCCTGGAAAATGTGTCAGGAGGCCTTGAAAAGGGAAGTGAGAGGATGGGGTAATGACCAGAGGAACTAGTTTGCACTGATGAAGACAGGGCCTTGGAAATCCTTGAATTTGGCTATTATTGGGCCTTGAAAAATGCTAAAATATATCGAGAAATGGCTTCAATATGAAAATTGCTCAGTAACTTGTGTGGTAAGATCATTCTGACTGTAATTAGTGGTGCTTCCAAACTGATCCTCTGAATCATGAGAAATGTCCTTGAATAGCCTTGAATTTTATCAATCCTTGCCTGCAGGAACCCTAGTGAAGATAAACAGTTAATGAAAGGACAATAGTCAATAATAATTCAAATTGAAAATAAATCAGAACTGACAGGCGTAAATTAAATATTGTAATTAAATTGTAATTAAATACAAACTTGAACTGTTGACTATGTTAAGTTGGGTTATTATTCAATTTCTCACTGAATTAATATGCCTTCAAGGCAAACCTGGTATGTATACATGTATATTGCAGTGCCTGCAGCTGATAATATATCAAAATGTTACCTGTCTTTGATTTTGTAAAAAAGACAATACCTCAAAACCTGTTTTCAACTTTCATTTTCAGTGATGACCATGAAAACCGGAATCCAGAGGTGTCTACTCAGCCTACCTTATGTTTCAATCTTTGCCATGAAAGCTATTGTACTTGACACCCCTGAATGTTTCAACTTGAAAAAAAAATTGCAAGTACAGTGTAATGTCATGTAAACTCATTCTTCAGTTTAGTGGACCCATGTGTGAGTAGATAGCAGTGATATTTACTGTACATAATCTAAATTCTCTTTTATGTGCAAGTTTATATTCACTGCAGTTGTGATATGGCCAATAGTGCTAAAAGTGACCTTAAACACCAACAAATAATGTTCTGTATGTACTACAGGCTCTACAATATGTGGAAAGTGGGTTATCCCTAAAAATACACGTAGAGTGGAGTTCTGTCCCAGACAATTACCCATAATCTGTGAAATTTAAGTATAGGAACCTGAAGCAAAGTTTCAGTCAGTTGATCTCCAGGTTAGATCCAGTTCCTAGGCTTTTTCTCAGGTGTTGTGGCAGCTGAAACTTTTTCACAAAATTTACGTTTCATAGATTTCCATTCTCCAGGTACTGTATACCAAGAAAAATTTGCTAATACAGTGGAACCCTGTTACCCGAATAGCCCCTTTGCCTGTGAAAAGTATTAAATTAATAGGATTATTCGATAACAGGGATTTGGTCAGTTTCCTGTTTTCTAAGTGATAAATTGAGCATTTATTCTAAATTACTTGACAGAGCAAATGAAATTTGGTGATTGTCTGAGTAATTTCCTGACATATTTCAAGACTTCCTATTCAATTAAGAGGAGTTAACTCCATAACCTTTACCCAATTAACAAGTCAAATTTGTACTGAAGGCAGGGGGGTCCCAGAAGCACTTCAGGACAGGGTGGGGCAGGCCCTGGGAAAAGGGCACTTCCTAGCACTAGCAGCCCTGCCAGGATGTTCCAAAGGCATGCATGCCTCATGGGCTGAAGGACTGAGATGGGGAGAGTTTGAGAGGTGTATTTCTCTCCCAAAAGTGGGGGTCGTGGGGCATCCCTCAGGGAATTTTATGAATTTTGACATCTCCCAGAATGAATTTGGAGTGTATTTTACTTTTACTTTCAGAATAAATCATCGAAAAATATTGGGCGATGAACCTGGAAAGGTATTGCCTGCCCCTCTCACCTCTATGGTCTGAGGGCAGGGGTGGGGCAGCTGCCCTATCTTTCCCCAGCCTTCTGACTGAAGGTATGGTAAATAATTTTGTGTTTGGAAGTGGAAGTTATATCCAATTAACAGGGTTATGCAGTTAAGAGATATCCAATTAAGTGGGCTCCACTGTGATAGACCACTGTGTTGTCTGTCCCTCCATGAGAAAAAATGAAATTGATGGATCAGCATTTGCATATGTTATTACAGCCTTCTCCCTCCCCCGAATGCCCCCCCCCCCCCCCCCACCCCCTCCACCACACACTGTTCTGTATGATATTGTCCTTTTTTCTAGTCATGACTTACTCTGAATCATTTCCGAATTGGGAGAAACTCTTTCGTCCTGCATCAGCAGTGCATACTTTTCATTTAAATCTGTTCTAATTGCCCAGCATTCATTTCAGTTTGAGCTTCAGTTTTTGCATAAGTGGTAGTATTCCCATAGAAGATTTGAAAAATCTGATGTTGGGGCATGGTGACATTGTGTACTAACTCATACTGCACGTTGATGTGCACCTGTCTTCAACCAGTGCTAACCCTTCGTGTGTATTGGGAGCTCACAGTTGCTCGCCATTCTTGGGTGGTTCCCTCCGGGGACTCTGGCTTCCTTCACTGTGCAACTGTCATGGTCATGATTAGCCATTGTGCAGAAATATGTGACATTAAACACCTTAAAATAAATATTGAAAAATCAGGAAGTTACTTTGAGTAAAGCTTATCTGAACATTTCTATAGTTCTCAGTTGTTCTTGTCTTATTGTTTACAGAAAATCATATATGTCAGTTGCTGTGGACTTTTGAACCCACTATCAATGAAAAATGAATGGTAAAACTTTGATCTTGAAAAAAAATTTTCACCTGATCAAAATCTCTGTAAAAATATTTGTTTATGATAAAAATCTGAAGCCTGTTGAAGATATTCCATTTTTTAAGACCTGTCGACTGATAACAACATTACAATCAAATATAATGACTTGATAACCAATTATTACAACTTTTTAAATTAGTATAGTGACTTCACAACTCATTTTAATGAATTGACAACTCATAATGAGTTGTCAATTTCTTATCCAACAACAGAACTTGTAACAGCTTCACAGGTCAATTTATAACAAATTGTGTACAAGTTATAATGATATCACAACCCGTTACAATGACTTCACAATTTCCTTTACAATTCATCACATTGTTATAATGACATCACAACACTTCTGAAGTTACGATTCATTCTAACGACTTTCTGACTTGATAAAATATGTAGTTAATTTGTTATAATGGCATTCCAACTAATTTAACATCTCGAAACCATTCTTATAATCACTTGTAAACTCGTAATGCTTTGTCATCTCCTTATAATAACCTAACTTATTATAACCACGAGTCAAGTTATGTAAAGTCATTACAAAGACATCATATCCCATTATAATGACTTCCTTACTCATTATAATTACTGGAAAGCTCATTATAATGACTCGTCATAAACTAATATTGGCTTCACAACACCACTTGCCACTTCCGGAACTTGTCAAGTCATAATGTTGACTTGTCAACTCAGTGTAATGACATCATAATGCGTAACAAAATCACAAATTGTTATTATGACTTGTCAACTCCTAATAATGGCTTTTGGAACTCATTATAATGACTTGTCAGTTTGTTATAATGACTTGTCGACTTTGCAATAATGGCTTAAAATATTGTTATAGTTATGATGACATGTCATATACTTATAATGACATCCCAAACTCATTACATCGACTTTTTTAAACCATTATAATGACTTGATAACTCATTATAATGACAAGTCAACTCATTTTACTGACTTCACAATTCACTATAATTACATAACAATTTGTTATAAATACTTCAGAACTTGTAATAATTTGTTAACATGCTGTAATGATGTTTTGTACACATAAATATTTGTCAACTCATTAAAACAACTTAATAACCTGTTATAATAATTAATAAACCCATCATAACCACTTGTAAATGCATTATAGTGACCTGTCTACTTATTATAATGATTTCATAACTCATTGAAACTCATTTCCAACCAATACTGACTTGTAAACATGTTACAGTTAAAACTAGAATTCCTGCCATGATATGCGCAAAAATAGCACGTCGATCTGCACGTTAATCTACATGTTATGACCATAGAAAGGCTATCAAATTCTGTACATATGGCCTGTGCACAAGCAATGTTTCAGCCAATGGACCTCCGGGTAACCCGGAGGTCCATTGGCAGAAACATTGCCTGTGTTTGCCTTGAGTAACCAGGAGAACCTGCCGTGTTTTGGATGCCATTCGATATGGCAATTGTGCACAATTCCTACGCGCAATTAAGCCTAGATAAACGCACAGTTCGTGACAGGACTTCTAGTTTTAACTGTATAATGACTTATCAATTCAATACTGACATCACAAATCATTATAATGACTTCACAAAATATTATTATGGCTCATCAAATCGTTATTTTGGCTTCACAACTCATGATATCGACTTGTTGACTTAATACAAGGAGCTCACTATTCGTCATAGTTTGCCAAATCATCATGGCAACTTGACAATTGATTATAATGATTTGTCAGCTTGTTATAATGGTTTCACAACTCATTATAATGACTTTTAAACTCGCTGTAGTGAATTGTTGGCTCATTATAACAACTTGTCAGTTCAATACATATTGACTTCACAATTCGCTGTAACAACTTGTAAACAGGTTGTAATGACTTTTCCATTCATTGTAACAGCATATCTCATTATAACATCTTCAAAGCTCAATAAAATGAGTTATAATGACATCACAGCTAATTGTGATGACTTCACTTCACAAGTCACAACTGATCAAGAATTTACAAATCTTTGTAGTGACTCGCCAACTTGTTATAATGACTTGGTAACTCGTTATAACAACATGACAACTGATTATAGTACCTCCACAACTCATTATAATGACTTGGTAACTTTTTTTTTTAACATTTCTTCAACTCTGTATAATGAATTTGCAACTCATTATAACCTCCCCTCAAGTTATGTTAACTTATAATAATGCCATCACAGCTTGTTCTGACATCACAACTCATTATAGCACTACAGCTCATTATAATGATGTCGCAACTCATTATAATGACGTCGCAACTCATTATAATGACTCGTCAACAACCTGTTATAATTACAAACCTTCTCATTATAATGACTTTTCAACTCATTATAATGACTTCAATACTCATTACAATGACTTCTCAACTCATTATAAAGACCTTAACTCATAATGACTTGTCAACTAATATTATGATTTGTCAATTTGTTATAATGACTTGTCGACTTTAATGACTTCACAAAGCTATGACTTCACAAAACCTAATTACTTATCAACTTGTTACAATTACTTCACAGCTCATTATAATAACTTCACATACCATTATAATTACTTATCAACTCATTACAGTGACTTGTCAACTTATTATAACAACTTTACAACTCATTATAACAACTTTACTATTCATTATAACAACTTGATGGCTCATCATAACGCCTTGATAGCTCATTTTTAGGAATTGAAAAAGGCATTCCAATGAATCCAGAACTATTTCAAAGTCTAAAAGGTCTAAAATGTCAGAAACACCCATACTTCAGGTTCAAAACAAAGATTAATCCGGATATTTCTCTAATAAATTGGCCCTTCAAAAAAGTTGGTTGAGAGTCGGAGTTTAATATTAGGTTAAATTTATTCCATACACCACACGATAAAGGTTGATCCAACTTTGAAGTGGTTTTGTGTCTGTCATGGAACAGAATGCCAGAATTTCAAATTTACCACCACCAAAAAACCCTTACAAATAAAAACAACAAAAATGTCACATCATGGATTTGTATTATCATGAAATTTAGAGAATGTTTTACTTCTTTTGCTTTGATCACTGCTTCTATAGATGTTGTTCCCCTGGGAACCCCGGGAAGTGAAGCAGTGAATGCTTACTGTGGTAAACAAGGTCTGTTTACTGGTAAAATAGGGCCCGGTGGGGTGGAAGCTGTCTAAAATGGGCAACATGGTTATAAATGATCGCCTGTGTTTGACTTTATATCCATGTTGCTGTCATGAGCCATTCTGCAGAAATATGTGACCTTAACCCTTTACCCAATGCAGACGATATCAAAATTTATTATTTTAAATATCATTTTTTAAGTTTTTCAAAAAATTTCAACAAAACCATATCATGTGACCCCTCATTGGAACGAGCTCATCGAGCTCGTTCCAATGAGGGGTCACATGATATGGTTTTGTTGAAATTTTTTGAAAAATAATATTTTTTCAACTGCTGAATTTGCATATTATGCAGGCGGATGTGGCTGATTCGTTGGGTAAAGGGTTAAACACTCATAATTAAACTTATAGTTTTTGTGAATCCAAATCATCTATAAAATTCAAATTCTGATTTTTTAATAAAATTCCCTTAATAGGGTTTCAAATGCTTTCCTTGCATGATTTCGTATAGTCATAAATGTGATTTTACAAATGATCTTGTTTGGATACTGATGTAGTGAATCAATTTAAGGGCACCAGCTGAGTTGCTTTACTGCATCTCTTTGTTACATGTATTCTTGTGAGGAAGTGCTTCAAATGTTGAATGTAACTTGGTGATGTCACTGCATAATAAAAATGTCTCATAAAAACAAGATTTTGCCCAATATTTATGATTGATCGCAATACCTTTACATAATTATATGCATGGTTGAAAATAGTTAATACAACATGTCAGAAATCGCTCTACATATAAAATACATGCTGTTTTATATTGATAATTATGAGTTTGATAATGTATTTTCTAAAATTACATTCTTACACATCGTGGCATATATCTACTCACCTTTTCACGGTGACGTTGTGTACTAAGGCATACTGCACGATGATGGTGCACTTGCCTTTAACCAATGCTAACCCTGCTTGTGTGGAGTTAGAATGTTGTTGAGCTCGCCATTGCTTGGTGGTTCTCTCTGGCTACCCTGGCTTTCTCCACCTGTAAATCTGCAGAAATATGTGACCTTAAACACTAATAAATAATAATAATAATACTGATTGTTCTGAAGGTATAGTAAATGGTTTTGGTATTTGGAAGTGATGTGCAGTTAACAGGATTATAAAGTTAAGAGGTATCCAATTTAGTGGGCGTCACTGCAATTCACATTTTGTTACTTTTTCCATTTCTGATTTAAAAAAATTGGCCTATGACCTCTTGTTGGAACAAATTCAGTGAGCTCAGTCCACTGATTTTGGAAAGCAATAATTCCATTTTTTCATTATTAGCTCAACTTTGGCGAAGCCAAATTTGAGCTTTTGTCATGGCCCGTCGTCCATCTGTCCGTCTGTCCATCTGTCCGTCTGTCCGTACGTCAACAATTGGATACGGCTCGGGCTAGAGGCCGTATTTATGAACCGATCTTTACGAAACTTCTTGGGTACCTTTGTTATGACTGTGGGACGAGAACGAGTGTTTTTGGGTGCGGTCCGAAATTCAAGATGGCTGCCAGCCACCATTTTGTATCGGCGATGCAGAAATCTGTTTTTGTACAGAACTTCCATATGAAAGCTCTGATTTGAATAATTTTTTGTATGAATGTTTAGTACCATGGGATACATCACATATAATACGGGTTTTTTTCTCGTGCGTAAATTGTGCAAATTAGACTAATTTTGATGTTTTTGGGGGTTACTTGCAGCACTGTAAGTGCAAATGCCAATACGGCTCGGGCTAGAGGCCGTATTTATGAACCGATCTTTACGAAACTTCTTGGGTACCTTTGGTATCACCGTGGGACGAGAACGAGTGTTTTTGGGTTCGGTCCAAAATTCAAGATGACCGATGGCAGCCATTTTGTACAAAATTAGGTGCAATCAGATTTTTGCACAGAACTTCCATATGAAAGCGCTGATTTGAATAATTTTTTGTGTGAATGTTTAGTACCATGGGATACATCATATATAATACGGGTTTTTTTCTCGTGCAGAAATTATGCAAATTAGATGAACTTTGATTTTTTCAGTGCAACTTACACACAGTAAGTACACATGTCAATACGGCTCAGACTAGAGTCTATATTTATGAACTGATCTTCATGAAATGTCTTGGGTACCTTTTTTATCACCTTAGGATGAGAACGAGTGTTTCTGGGTGCGGTCTAAAATTCAAGATGGCTGCCAGTGGCCATTTTGTACCGAAATTAGGTCTAATCAGTTTTTTGTACACAACTTCTATACAGCTCAGACTAGGGGCCATATTTATGAACCAATCTTTACGAAACTTCTTGGGTACCTTTGTTATCACCGTGGGATGAGAGCGAGTGTTTTTGGGTGTGGTCCGAAATTCAAGATGACCACCAGCAGCCATTTTGTACCAAAATTAGTGCAATCAGTCTTTTGTACAGAACTTCTGTATGAAAGTTCTGATTTGAATAAATTTTTGTATGAATGTTTAGTAACATGGAATACATCACATATTGTAAGGGGTTTTTTTTTCGTGCAGAAATTATGCAAATTAGATGAACTTTGATTTATTCAGCGCTACTTACACAATGTAAGCACACATGTCAAGGCTGTATTTATGAACCGATCTTCACAAAACTTCTTGGGTACCTTTGTTATCACCTTGGGATGAGAATGAGTGTTTCTGGGTACGGTCCAAAATTTAAGATGTCTGCCAGTGGCCATTTTGTATCGATATTAGGTCCAATCAGTTTTTTGTCACAAGTTCTATACAGCTCGTATTTATGAACTGATCTTCACAAAACTTCTTGGGTACTTTTGTTTTCACCTTGGGACAGGAATGAGTGTGTTTTGGGGTGCCTTTGTTATCATTGTGCTATGAGAACAAATATTTTGGGGTTCAGTCAGACCCACTCTGGGACTCAAAGATTTTTTCTAGTTTAGCATCTGACTGTCACCCACCTTTACAATACTTTACCTATACATTTGTTACAGACAACGGTCAGTATTTATGTACAGACCGTTACAATACTTTATATGTACCTTTGTTATCAGGTCATTACCTAGATGTTTGTCATTGCTGTGTCACATACTATACATGTGCATGTCTTTGTCTTGACAAGTTGAGCTACAGTGTCATTGACACTTTCATTTAGTACAAATATTACAAGTGTTGTTCTCAAGTTATTTTTGTATAGGGTTTTCCATTTACCTCTCAAAAGTTACAGTTAAAACTAGAAGTCCTGTCATGAAATGTGCACAAATAGCGCCTTGATCTGCGCATTAATCTTTGCGTTATGACCATACATAGTAAAGCCATCAAATTCTGTACATGTGGCCTGTGCACAAGCAATGTTTCAGCCAATGGACCTCCGGGTAACCCGGAAGTCCATTGACAGAAACATTGCCTGTGTTTGCTATGAGTAACCAGGAGAACCTGCCGTGCTTTGGATGCCATTTGATATGGCAATTGCGCGCAATTCCTACGCGCAATTAAGCCTAGATAAGCGCACTGTTTGTGACAGGACTTCTAGTTTTAACTGTATAGTATCTAGATTTTTAACTCGTAACCTCTCAACACTGTGAGAACTCTGGGAAGTAGAGCAGTGCTTCTTTACTGCTGTGGACAAGTTATGTTTTATTTGTAAAGTAGGTTCTGGAAACCAATACTTGGAGCTGAAATCATCTACAGTAGGCCACATTGCCATAAACAATTGGGTTCAGTTGACTTTATACTTGTGCTGTAGGTCATGCTATAATTTATTTATTTATTTATTTATTTATTTATTTATTTATTTATTAGCTCAACTTTGGCGAAGCCAAATTTGAGCTTATGCCATGGCCCGTCGTCTGTCCGTCTGTCCGTCTGTCCGTCAACAATTGGATACGGCTCGGGCTAGAGGCCGTATTTATGAACCGATCTTTACGAAACTTCTTGGGTGCCTTTGTTATGATCGTGGGACGAGAACGAGTGTTTTTGGGTGTAGTCCGAAATTTAAGATGGCTGCCAGCCGCCAATTTGTACCGACGATGCAGAAATCTGTTTTTTGTACAGAACTTCCATATGAAAGCTCTGATTTGAATAATTTTTTGTATGAATGTTTAGAACCATGGGATACATCACATATAATACGGGTTTTTTTCTCGTGCGCAAATTATGCAAATTAGACTAACTTTGATGTTTTTTGGTGTTACTTTCAGCACTGTAAGTGCAAATGCCAATACGGCTCGGGCTAGAGGCCGTATTTATGAACCGATCTTTACGAAACTCCTTGGGTACCTTTGTTATCACCGTGGGACGAGAACGAGTGTTTTTGGGTCCGGTCCGAAATTCAAGATGGCCGATGTCAGCCATTTTGTACAAAATTTGGTGCAATCAGATTTTTGCACAGAACTTCCATATAAAAGCGCTGATTTGAATAATTTTTTGTGTGAATGTTTAGTACCATGGGATACATCATATATAATACAGGTTTTTTTCTCGTGCAGAAATTATGCAAATTAGATGAACTTTGATTTTTTCAGTGCTACTAACACACAGTAAGTACACATGTCAATACGGCTCGGGCTAGAGTCTGTATTTATGAACCGATCTTCACGAAACGTCTTGGGTACCTTTGTTATCACCTTGGGACGAAAACGAGTGTTTCTGGGTGCGGTCCAAAATTCAAGATGGCTGCCAGTGGCCATTTTGTACCGAAATTAGGTCTAATCAGTTTTTTGTACACAACTTCTATACGGCTCAGGCTAGAGGCTGTATTTATGAATCGATCTTTATGAAACTTCTTGGGTACCTTTGTTATCACTGTGGGATGAGAACGAGTGTTTTTGGGTGTGGTCCGAAATTCAAGATGGCCACCAGCAGCCATTTTGTACCAAAATTAGTGCAATCAGTCTTTTGTACAGAACTTCTGTATGAAAGTTCTGATTTGAATAAATTTTTGTATGAATGTTTAGTAACATGGAATACATGACATATAGTACGGGTTTTTTTCTCGTGCAGAAATTATGCAAATTAGACTAACTTTGATGTTTTTTGGTGTTACTTTCGCACTGTAATTGCAAATGCCAATACGGCTTGGGCTAGAGGCCGTATTTATGAACCGATCTTTACGAAACTCCTTGGGTACCTTTGTTATCACCGTGGGACAAGAACGAGTGTTTTTGGGTCCAGTCCGAAATTCAAGATGGCTGATGGCAGCCATTTTGTACAAAATTTGGTGCAATCAGATTTTTGCACAGAACTTCCAAATGAAAGCGCTGATTTGAATAATTTTTTGTGTGAATGTTTAGTACCATGGGATACATCACATATAATACAGGTTTTTTTCTTGTGCAGAAATTATGCAAATTAGATGAACTTTGATTTTTTCAGTGCTACTTACACACAGTAAGTACACCTGTCAATACGGCTCGGGCTAGAGTCTGTATTTATGAACCGATCTTCACAAAAACTTCTTGGGTACCTTTGTTATCACCTTGGGATGAGAACGAGTGTTTCTGGGTGCGGCCCAAAATTCAAGATGGCTGCCAGTTGCCATTTTGTACCGAAATTAGGTCCAATCAGTTTTTTTGTCACAACTTCTACACAGCTCATATTTGTGAACTGATCTTCACGAAACTTCTTGGGTACCTTTGTTTTCACCTTGGGACAGGAATGAGTGTGTTTTGGGGTGCCTTTGTTATCACTGTGCTATGAGAACAAATATTTTGGGGTTCAGTCAGACCCACTCTGGGACTCAAAGATTTCTTTTCTAGTTTAGCATCTGACTGTCACCCACCTTTACAATACTTTACCTATACATTTGTTACAGGCAACAGTCAGTATTTATGTACAGACTGTTACAATACTTTATATGTACCTTTGTTATCAGGTCATTACCTAGATGTTTGTCATTGCTGTGTCACATACTATACATGTACATGTCTTTGTCTTGACAAGTTGAGCTACAGTGTCATTGACACTTTCATTTAGCTCAACTTTGGCGAAGCCAAATTTGAGCTTATGCTGTGGCCAGTCGTCTGTCTGTCTGTCTGTCTGTCTGTCTGTCTGTCTGTCAATAATTCAATACGGCTTGGGCTAGAGGCCGTATTTATGAACCGATCTTTACGAAACTTCTTGGGTACCTTTGTTATGACCGTGGGACAAGAACGAATGTTTTTGGGTCCGATCCGAAATTCAAGTTGGCCGCTGGCAGCCATTTTGTACAAAATTAGGTGCAATCAGATTTTTTTCGCAGAACTTCCATATGAAAGCGCTGATTTGAATAATTTTCTGTATGAATGTTTAGTACCACGGGATACATCACATATAATACAGGTTTTTTTCTCGTGCGTAAATTATGCAAATTAGACTAACTTTGATGTATTTAGTGTTACTTTCAGCACTGTAAGTGCAAATGCCAATACAGATCAGGCTAGAGGCTGTATTTATGAACCGATCCTTACGAAACTTACTAGGTACCTTTGGTATCACCGTGGGATACATCACATATAATACAGGTTTTTTTCTCGTGCAGAAATTATGCAAATTAGATGAACTTTGATTTTTTTCAGTGCTACTTACACACAGTAAGTACACATGTCAATACCGCTCGGGCTAGAGTCTGTATTTATGAACCGATCTTCACGAAACGTCTTGGGTACCTTTGTTATCACCTTGGGACGAGAACGAGTGTTTCTGGGTGCGGTCCAAAATTCAAGATGGCTGCCAGTGGCCATTTTGTACCAAAATTAGGTCTAATCAGTTTTTTGTACACAATTTCTATATGGCTCAGGCTAGAGGCCGTATTTATGAACCGATCTTTATGAAACTTCGTGGGTACTTTTGTTTTCACCGTGGGATGAGAACGAGTGTTTTTGGGTGTGGTCCAAAATTCAAGATGGCCACCAGCAGCCATTTTGTACCAAAATTAGTGTAATCAGTCTTTTGTACAGAACTTCTGTATGAAAGTTCTGATTTTGAAAAAAATTTTGTATGAATGTTTAGTAACATGGAATACATCACATATAGTATGGGTTTTTCTCTCGTGCAGAAATTATGCAAATTAGATGAACTTTGATTTATTCAGTGCTACTTATACACTGTAAGTGCACATGTCAATACGGCTCGGGCTGGAGGCTGTATTTATCAACCGATCTTCACTAAACCTCTTGGGTACCTTTGTTATCACCTTGGGACGAGAATGAGTGTTTCTGGGTGCGGTCCAAAATTCAAGATGGCTGCCAGTGGCCATTTTGTACCGAAATTAGGTCCAATTGGTTTTTTGTCACAACTTCTATACAGCTCGTATTACGAAACTTCTTGGGTACCTTTGTTTTCACCTTGGGACAGGAACGAGTGTGTTTTTGGGTGCCTTTGTTAGCACTGTGCTATGAAAACAAATATTTTGGGGTTCAGTCAGACCCACTCTGGGACTCAAAGATTTCATTTCTAGTTTAGCATCTGACTGTCACCCACCTTTACAATACTTTACCTATACATTTGTTACAGGCTACGGTCAGTATTTATGTACAGACCGTTACAATACTTTATATGTACCTTTGTTATCAGGTCATTACCTAGATGTTTGTCATTGCTGTGTCACATACTATACATGTACATGCCTTAACAAGTTGAGCTACAGTGTCATTGACACTTTCATTTATTTTCTGGTGTTTAAGATCAATTACACATCACTAAATAAATAAATATCCTCTCATAGTAATGAGCTTAACTCATTTTCTGCCAATGACAGATTTATGTCCATAACCCACACTTTTGTTTCATTTTATTTTCTTTCAATTTTCTGTGACCAATATTGGCATGGTCCCTGATTACCTTTTTTCTGTTATGAAAGAGGGAAGAAACTGGTACTCGCATATTAACAATATACCTGAATTTTGGTGAACTTGACTGGATTTGATCAGTATGTTTAAAATCATCTTATCAATCAACATTTTAACTCTGAATCGTAAACATGCCAGTCTGTCCAAATATCTGTATTTGTTCTTCTTTATGCAACAGTCGGCGATCAATGAAATTACAACAAATTCTGACTTTGATTTCATTGTATTCAAGATAAACTCCCAAGCCTATTACTCCTCAGTGGGACAAACTCAACAAAGGGCCCATAAGTTATGGTTTTGAGTCGGAAAAATAAAAATGTTTAGCTCACCTTGACGAAGTCAAGCTGATCTTATCAAATCGCTCTCCATCCATCGTTCTAGGGCACCATGTTTTGGTCTTTTCTTCCAAAACCACTGGGCCAATTCAAGTGGAAGTTTGTGTGAGTGATGGTCCCGAAGAGGCACTGCAGTTTTGTTCAACTTAACATGCCCAGCCCCTTAGGGGTGGGGAAAAATGATCCAAAATATTTTTAAGATCTTCTTATGAACCAGTGGGCACAATGGCTTAATAATTGGTATGGAGCTTCCTTTTCAGGTGTAGAACAAGTGTGTTCAAACGAAGTTCGTAAAGCAATACAGTGGAACCCTGTTAATTGTATAGCCACTTTGCCAATGAAAATTATTCAGTTAACAGGAGTATTCAATTAACAGGAATTTTGTCACATTCCTGTATTCTTGAGATAAACTTAGCACTTGTTCTATTATATGTTGTTTGACAGAGCTCCATAAGCTCTGTCAAATAAGATATATCAGATGAAATGCCTATATGGATGTACTGAGGCTAAATAGGTCTGTAAACAACAGAAAACTGGGCAGAGTCCAGGTAATTTCTCGACAGGTTGCAAGATTTATTACTCAGTTACCATAACAGGAGTTTACTTTCAATTAACAGGTCAAATTTGTACTGAGGGTATGGTAAATGGATTTGTGTTGGGAAATCTTTTTCAATTAACAGGGTTATTCTGTTAAGAGATATCCTATTAAGTGGGCTCCACTGTATTTGCCTTTGTAATGGGAGTGGCAAGATTTTTTGCTCCGCCCAAAATTTCTATTTTCTGAACCAATGGTCCAATTTGAACCAAATTTGGTATGTGGTATTATTGGGTCATAAGTACTTGACTCATGCAACAAAAAAAAAAAATTTCCGTGTCCCATGGGAACCCCAGAAGCTAAAAACATAAATCTTTTCAAATGCCTCTATTTCTCAAACCACACGGAACAGAGAATGAGAGGGAGGGGGATACAAGTTTGTTCAAATGAAGCCCCTCGGTTCATATTTGGGCTCAATACAGGCCCCTGAATTTTTAACTTAGGGCAGTATGGGGATAATCTTTAACAGTCTTCTTCTTCAGAACCACCACTCTCAATCTTTTAATGTTTAGTATAAATCATTGTTATGAGGATCAGATTCAAGATTGTTCAAACCAAGTCCCTTTGGAAGCCCAAATTTTAACTTATTGGAATATGGGGGGATCATTTTTAAAAATCTTCTTCAGATCGACCAGTCAGAATGCTTTAATATTTGTTACACAACATCTCTAGGAGGGGGTGGGGGGCTTTTCTTTTCAAATGGCTCTATTTCTCAAACCACATGGAACAGAGAACCGTTATTTGGTATGAAGCGTCCTTAGGACAAGTAGAATTGAATCGTAGTAAAATAAACTGCGTGAGTTATGTCAGGGAGGGGGGGGGGGGGGGGGGGAGATGGGGAATAAAAAATTGCTGAGTCAGCATATTTGCAGAAATGGAAAAAAAAATTTTCTCCACAACCAATCGTCAGAATCTTTAGAGACTTGGTATACATCATCCATAGGGGGGAGGGAGGGGGATACAAGTTTGTTCAAATGAAGCACCTTGGTTCATATTTGGGCCCAATACAGGCCCCTGAATTTTTAACTTAGGGCAGTATGGGGACATAATCTTTAACAGTCTTCTTCTTCAGAACTACCAATCACAATCTTTTAATGTTTAGTATAAATCATTGTTATGAGGATCAGATTCAAGATTGTTCAAACCTAGTCCCTTTGGAAGCCCAAATTTTAACTTATTGGAATATGGGGGTTCATTTTTAAAAATCTTCTTCAGATCGACCAGTCAGAATGCTTTAATATTTGTTACACAACATCTCTAGGAGGGGGGTGGGGGCTAGAGGGGGGAGGGTCAGATTCAAGTATATTCAAATTGGGATCCTAGGTTAATATTTAGGCTCGCTTTGGTAGCCCAAATTTTAACTTGGTGCAATATGAGGAAATTTCTTTAAAAATTGCCTTCTTCAGATCCACCAGTCAGAATGCTTTCATATTTGGTATACAAAATCTCCAGAGGTAACAACATCTCTGGGGGTGGGGGGGGGGGGGGTGGGTGGGGAGAGGGTGTCAGATTCAATTTTGTTCAAATAGACTGGCTGGGTTAATATTTGGGCTCCCTGTGGGAGCCTGAATTTTAACTTGGTGCAATATGACGAAATTCCTTTAAAAATCTCCTTCAGATCCACCAGTCAGAATGCTTTCATATTTGATATACAACATCTCTATAGGGGTTAGATTTAAGTTCGTTCAATTCTAGTGCCTGGGTCAATATTTGAGCTCCCTATGGGAAATCTTCTCCTGAGTCACCAGTCAGAATCCTTTCATATTCGGTTTACAACTGCTTTAGGGGAGTAAGATTCAAGTTTGTTCAAATTAGATTCCTGGGTTAATATTTGGTCTCCCAGTGGTAGCCCCAATTTTAACTTAGTGCAGTATGAGGAAATTTCTTTAAAAATTTTCTTCTTCAGATCCACCTGTCAGAATGGTTTCATATTTGGTATACAACATCTCTAGTGGGGTGAGATTCAACTTTTTACAAATCAAGTTCCTAGTGGGTTAATTTTTGAGCTCTCTATGGGAGGTGTAATTATACCCCCACTTTCGAAGAAAATGGGGGTATACTGGATTACATGCGTCCGTGCATTGTGCATGCATCCGTGTGTCTGTCCGTACATCTGTGTGTGAGTCTGTCCGAGAATATTCAGAACTTTCATACCTTGAGTAAATTATTATTTTCTATAATATTTGTTGGTCATAGGTATGCCCACGTTGGTCATAGGTATGCCCGCAATGCCCACATTAGTTTTTTTTTTTTTTTTTTATTACTTGTTGACATAGAAATTGTACGAAATAGACATTATTTGTCTGTTCAGCCTGTATCTCAGGTATGGGTTATCGGATTTCAGTGAAATATGGCATGCAGTTTGCCTATGACAAAGGCTTCTGCCTCATTGCATAAAACTTCCAAACACCAAACAATTTACCATACCTTTTGACTTAGAAATTGTTGGAAATTGTTGAATACTTTCGAAGAAAATGGGTGGGGGAGGGGGGTGGGTGGGGGTATACTGGATTAGGGTTATCAGATTTCAGTGAAATATGGCATGCAGTTTGCCTATGACAAAGGCTTCTGCCTCATTGCATAAAACTTCCAAACACCAAACAATTTACCATACATTTTGACTTAGAAATTGTTGAAAACGTTCGGAGAAAATGGGGGGGGGGGGGTATACTGGATTGCATCCACCCATCTGTGCATCCGTCCATCAGTCCATACGAGAATATTCATAAATAATGTTTGTTGGTCATAGGTATACCCATACTAGGCAGTACACCACGTGGGGGTATGCACCGGACGACAGTCCAGCCCTTGTTGGCCATGTAGCTGAGGAATTAAAAATTTTGTATTCAATACCCTCTGTGTAACTAAGATTAATCCACATAGGTTGTATCAAGGGGCTCCGCAGGGAAGCTCCACTTTTCACATTATTATCAACTGAAGAAAACTGCTTGAACTATTTGTCACTGCTTCGGGGCTCAAGGATTGACAATGTACCCTATGGAGATTGATTGCTTAATGTTGATTCATTCTTGGTCTCTTTTTATATTGGGTGGTGTTGAAGGTGAGCGCTTCACACCCCGTGGGGGCTCTTGTTACACTTTTTTTTGCAAGTGCTGCCTACTATTCATGTTTAGATAAAAGGTTAAGCAAAAACAATGTCAAAGAGACCTTGGTCATATCATGGTTCGGCCTTGTTGGAGAATATTTGAAAAACAGATCTGTGGAATTACTTTTTCCTTTTTCTCAGGTCTCTATAAGCACAACTTTAAGGTGTTAAAAAGTGTAGGCCTATGCTGCACAATGGAATGTGTTAAAATGAAAGGTGTTGGAGAGGGTGATGATATATATACCATACCTTTGGAACAGCTGACAACAATGCAAAAGCCGGCACTATTGCTGAACTTCTAAAGAAAACCCATCATCTACAAGAAAGGGACAGATTTGACATTGATTTCAAAGTAAAAGTAAATGAATATGTCCAACATAACAACTCAATTTTCAGTGAACCCATCTTTGACCAAAGGCCTGAAGATGGGGATGATCATGAATTAACCGAACCAATAAGCCTAGAATATATCATGGGTATAATTAGAAAATGTAAGTCATCTGTGTCCCATGAAGTCGCATACAAAATATTGAAACATTGTCCCAACATCTTCTGTAGACTTACCCAATGCCTAAACTGTTGTCTTCACTCACCTCCTAAACTGCTGTCTCCCCCATGGGTATTTCCCATGATGCTGGAAAGTGGCCACAGGAATCATGATACCTAAACCAGACAAAGACCTTACCAACCCTTCTAATTACTGCTCAGTAAGCTTGATTAGCTGTACGGAAAAATATTAGAGCATATTCTCACTACCATTTGACGAGGTATGGCACAATGGTATGAGATATAAACTAGCGAAAATGGGATTACCCACTAAAGTTCTGAGGATATGTCATCATTTCTAACTGACCGAAAAATCAAGGTGAGGGTTAATCGTAAGGTGTCAGAGTATAAAACTTGAAGCAGGCACCCCACAGGGGTCTGTCCAAAGCCCACTTCTTTTCATAATTTATGTGAATGACTTAGATGAAGTAGATGGCCAATAAGTCCTAAAACATAATTATAAAATTGCCTGCAGTATACCATTCACGATCTTGGGAATTGGTGTGCCCTTTTACACATCAAGGTCAATTCTGCCAAAACTCAAAGAGTTGTATTCTTTAAGAAGCAAAGAAAAAATACCTGCCCCCAGTATTGATCTCCAGTTATAAGATCACAAAATAGAAGTTAGCAACAAGGCCAAATTTTGGGGATTTTTTCTGGATAGCAACTCTGTCTAAACAGTCACATAAACTCCATTATGGTAAGTGCTACTAAACGTATCAATTTTCTGAACATAATCACAGGTAAAAATTGGGGAGCAAACAAAGATATGCTTCTAAAGCTTTACAAATCATTTCTACGTCTATTACCAGAATATATAATATCAAGTGACCTGAGAAAAACCAACATTCAAAAGTTTAGCCATTGTGCAAAAATATGTGTCCGTAAACACCAATAAATAAATAACATAAGTTACAGAGGGTTCTAAACCATGCCATGTGCGTGGCACTATACAAGCCCATGAGGACACTTTCACAAACACATGTTGGTGGATTTTTTCCTTTTTAGCTCACCTGGCCTAAAAGGACATGTGAGCTTTTGCGATCACTTGGCGTCCGTCGTTGTCCAGCGTCCGTAAACTTTTCACATATTCATCTTCTTCTCTGTAACCGCTGAGCTGGTGTGAACCAAACTTGGCAAGAATGGTCTATGGGAGATCCTCTACAAACGATCCTCATTTTGTTCCCGCCAGATGAAAAACATGGCTTCCAGTGGAATTCTTTGATTCTGGTTGGTGGATTTTCAAAAATCTTCTCCTCTGAAACTGCCAGCTCAAATGTTTTGAAACTTCACTTAAATGATGACTGGGAACCCCTCTACCAATGATCCTCATTTTGTGTTGATTGGGTTACAAACAATGTCTGCAAATGCAGCTTATAGGTACTATAGAAACCCTATGAGAAATCACATTTTCATCATCTTTGGAACTACTGAGCTGACATAAACCAAACCTGGCAGGGATAGTCTATGGGAGGTCCTCTACACAAGATCCTCATTTTGATCCCATGAATTTAAAAACATGGCTGCCAGAGGCATTCTTTGATTCTGATTGGTGGGTTTTGAAAATCTTCTCCTCTGAAACCACAGGGCCAAATGTTTTGAAACTTTGCATTGTTGATGACTTGACTGGGACTCCCTCTACCAACGATCCTCATTTAATGTTGATCGGGTTGTAAACATGGCCATAATTGTGGCTTATAGTTACTATAGAAACCCTATGGGAAATCACATTTTCATCTTCCCTGGAACTACTGAGCCGACGTGAACCAAACCTGGCAAGGATAGTCTATGGGAAGTCTACAAGTGCTTCTCATTTTTGTTACTGTGCATCGATAAACATGCCTACCAGAAGCATTCTTGATTCTGATTGGTGGATTTTGAAAAATCTTCTTTGAAACCACTGGGCCAAATGTTCTGAAACTTTGTATGGTTGATGACTGGGACATCTTCTACCAATGATCCTCATTTAATGTGATTGGGTTGCAAACATGGCCAAAATCGCCTCTTATAGTTACTATAGAAACCCTATGGGAAATAACATTTTCATCTTCTTCTCTCAAACTACTAAGCCAAAGTTGGCAGGAATGATCTATGGGAGGTCCCCTACAAACAATCCTCTTTTTGTTCCTCTTGGTTGAAAAAAACATGGCTGCCAGAGGCATTCTCTCTTTCTCTTTGGTCAATTATGAAAAATGTTTTCTGAAACTACAAGCTAGGCCAAATGTTTTGAAACTTTGCTGTTATATGCTATTATGAAAATATAAACCTTGTAGGGTAGCTTGAATAGTACAGTACGTGGAGAGTGGGTTGTGACTAAATCACCCGTGACAAAAAAAACACAAGCAATGTGCCAAGCAATGGATCTCTGGGTTTGACATGGAAGTCCATTGGCTGGAACTTTGCTTGTGATTGTTATGCTTTGCAACAAAATTTGCAGTTATTGCTTGGGTTGAATTTCCACTCTGTTGATGGTTATAGTGATAATACACTCCCCACATACTGTAGCAGTTTTCTCCACTGAGATCTGAGACAATGATAAAATATTGTGTACAGTAATATGTTGGGATGTAACAGGAAATAACTTTTCTACTATATGTTATCAGAAAAAAACTGTCAAGTTGTGATTGATGACAGGTGTTTTGAAAACTTGTAATTTTATACTGGTCAGCATTCTCCCCATTATTATTCTTTTGGTTTAATCATTCATTCAAGATGGACATAATAACAAATCCCTTGAATAAAATGTTGTTCTTTGTCTAACCCTTTACCTGCCCAAAAGCTCCTTGAAAGAGAGTACTGTTTGAAAAACAGTAATTTTCAAAATGTTCTTGAGCCTATGGGAAACCATATTTTCATCTTCTTCTCTGGAACTACTGAGCTGACACATGACCCAAACGTGGCAGGGATAGTCTATGGGAGGTCCTCTACAAACGATCCTCATATTGATCCCATGGGTTTGAAAACATGACCGCCAGAGGCATTCTTTGATTCTGATTGGTAGATTTTGAAAAATCTTCTCCTCTGAAACCACAGGGCCAAATGTTTTGAAACTTTGCATGGTTGATGACTGGGACCCCCTCTCCCAATGATCCTCATTTAATGTTGATCGGCTTGTATACATGGCCGCAATTGTGGCTTATATTTACTACAGATACCCTATGAGAAATCACATTATCATCTTCTCTGAAACTACTAAGCCTACTAAACCAAACCTGGCAGGGATAGTCTATGGAAGGTCTTCTACAAATTTTCCTCATTTTTGTTACTGTGCATCAAAAAACATGGCTGCCAGAAGCATTTTTTGATTCTGATTGTTGGATTTTGAATGGTGTTCAACCGATTACCAAAAATGGTCGTTGACCGATTACCGGTTATTTGAGCTCACAATCGGTCAATTCCGGTGCCGATTCCGATTGTAATACTGTGCACTAGGACAAGTCAAGGCTCGAAAGAACTACATTAAACTGAACATTTTTCGTTGTTAAACTTCGTTGACTGGGGTCGAAATAAAATTACCAGTCGCGCACACTTAGGCGGTAAATGTGGCTCTCAGAGCCACGTTTACCGCCCAAGTGCGTGCAATTGGTAATTTTACTTCTGCCTGAGTCAATGGAGTGTAACCGTCACTTTTCCAGTATGAACTAGTGATTTCGCCCAGTTGTAAGCTTTGCATGTTGTTTAACTTGTATGTCCCATAACGGGGCATCTAGAGAGATTAAGAATACACATTGTGGTTGTTTCTCAACTTTATTGAATGGTATCATTTTACATTAACAATTAAACAATTGCGGAAGAGAATAAAATGCGGTTAATGAATCATCTCAAAATGCTTGGCAACAATCGGTTGAACCGATATTCCAGGAGCCGTTGCCGTTGTCATCCGATTGCCCACAATCGGCCGATTGTGGTGGCCGGTTCCGATCATCGGTTGAACACTAATTTTGAACAATATTTTCCTCTGAAACCTCAGTGCCAAATGTTTTGAAAGTTTGCATGGTTGATGACTGAGATTCCCTCTACCAACGATACTCATGTAATGTTGATCGGGTTGCAAACATGGCTGCAATTATGGCTTATAGTTACTATAGAAAGAAACCCTATGGGAAATCACATTTTTATCTTCTTCTCTGGAACTACTGAGCTGATGTGAACCAAACCTGGTAGGGATAGTCTATGGCAGGTCCTCTACAAAACTCTCCTCATCTTCTTCTCTGGAACTACTGAGTTGACATGAACCAAACATTGCAGGAATGGTCCGTAGGAGGCCCTCTATAAACAGTTCTCTTTTTGTTTCCGTTGGTTGGATAATCTGGTCACCGGAGACATTCTCTGATTCTGATTGATGGATTTTGCAAAAATCATCTCCTCTGAAACTACAAAATCAAATGTTCTGAAATTTCACATGATTGAGGATTGGGACACCTACCAATGATTCTCAGGTAATGTTGATGTAATGTTGCAAATGGGGGCACGGTGGCTCAGTAGGTAGAGGTGCAGGCTGCAAGCCGAGAGGTCCTCGGTTCGAATCCCACCTGCGGCAACCGCGTTATGTCCTTGGGCAAGACACTTGACCCCCATTGTCCATGTGGGGGCACGGTGGCGCTGTGCACTAAGGCATACTGCACGTCGGTGGTGCACCTGTCTTCAACCAATGCTAACCCTGCTTGTGTGGAGTTAGTATGTTGGGGAGCTGACATTTGCTTGCTGTTGCTCGGTGGTTCTCTCTGGTTACTCCGGCTTCCTCCACCCGTAAAACTGTCGTGGTCATGATTAGCCATTGTGCAGAAATATGTGACCTTAACCACCAATAAATAAATATAATAATGTTGCAAACATGGCCACAATTGCAGCTCATAGTTACCATGGAAAGCCTATGGGAAATCACATTTTTATATGTAGTTCCAGGTGAGCGATTACATGCTCTTTGGAGCCTCTAGTTTATAACCATTATGGATAATATGCTAGGGCCACTCTCAAACCAGCTGCTGTCTGGATTTCTTTTTCTTCTTTCTAAAACAACCATGAAACTGCAGTTTCAGTATTGCCATAAATATGCCCACATTTTGAAGTAAAACACACAGCAAAATTCTTGTAGTTATGCATAATTCCTAGTCACTTAGGCCTTTGAATTCATTTTTGGGGGGAACTCCTGTTTGCCCTAATTTGGGCACATTCAAACCAGAAATAAGAGTCTTATCCTGTTATGTTTTATTGCCATGCCTTTCCTTGTGTTTCTAGGGTCAGTTTCTGATGGAAGTTATTCTCAAATGTTGAAGAGGCACAGAAAATTTATATGTTTTTCTTGATGTCTTTTCACCTTCTCTAATTTGGGCACACCTGCAAACAGTGTGAAATTGGGGTAATCTAAAAAGCCTGCTTGGGAGTCTGCCCCACTCTCAGTGTGCATATTCAAACCAAATATTGTCCCTCGCTTACGACTCTCGTGGATTCATAAGTTATTTGGGTCATAAAGGATTTCAAATCCCACATCGTCCCTGTACACATTTGTGCACCTTGCCCTTCAACGTGCTGAAACTTTTCATTAGCTCACCTGAGCGAAGCTCAAGGGGAGCTTTACTAATCACTTTCTGTCCGTCGTCCGTCTGTCCATCCGTCCGTCCATCCATCTGTCCGTCCATCCATCCGTCGTAAACTTTACGTTATCGACTTCTCCTCACAAACTACTGGACCAAATTCAACAAAATTTGCTGTGCATGTTCCCTATCATATGTCAATTCAAGTTTGTTCAAATAAAGTTGCCACACCCTCAGGGGGCACCACAGGGGGAATAACTCTGATAGCACCCATGAACTTCTTTCCAAAATCACAAAAAAATCATCTTCTTCAGATCCACCATGCAGAATTCTTTCATATTTGGTATCATCTCTAGGGGGGGGGGGGCAGATTCAAGTTTGTTCAAATCGAGTCCCTGGGTTCATATTTGGGCTCCCTATGGGAGCCTGAATTTTAACTTAATGCAATATGAGGATTATTCTTTAAAAATCTTCTTCTTCAGATCCACCAGGCAGAATTCTTTCATATTTGGTATACAACATCTCTAGGGGGATCAGATTCAGGTTTGTTCAAATTGAGTCCCTGGGTTCATATTTGGGCTCCCTATGGGAGCCCGAATTTTAACTTAGTGCAAAATGAGGATTATTCTTTGAAAATCTTCTTCACATCCACTAGGCAGAATTCTTTCATATTTGGTTTACAACATCTCTAGGGGGGTCAGATTCAAGTTTGTTCAAATCAAGTCCCTGGGTTTATATTTGGACTCCCTATGGGAGCCCGAATTTTAACTTAATGCAATATGAGGATTATTCTTTAAAAATCTTCTTCTTCAGATCCACCAGGCCAAATTCTTTCATATTTGGTATACAACATCTCTAGGGGTGTCAGATTCAAGTTTGTTCAAATCGGCCCCCTGGATTCATATTTGGGCTCACTATAGAAGCCCGAATTCGAACTTAGTGCATTTGAGGCAAATTTCTTAAAAAATCTTCTTCTCCAGATCCAGCAGGCAGAATCTTTTGATATTTGGTATGCAACATTGTGGGGTGGATCTGATTCAAATTTGTTCAAATCGGCTCCCTGGGTTCATATTTGGGCTCACTGTAGAAGCTCGAATTGGAACTTAGTGCATTTCAGGCAAATTTCTTTAAACATCTTCTTCTCCAGATCCACCAGGCAGAATCTTTTGATATTTGGTATGCAACATTGTGGGGTGGATCTGCTTCACGTTTGTTCAAATCGGCCCCCTGGGTTCATATTTGGGCTCACGATAGAAGCTCGAATTGGAACTTAGTGCATTTCAGGCAAATTTCTTTAAAAATCTTCTTCTCCAGATCCAGCAGGCAGTATCTTTTGATATTTGGTATGCAACATTATGGGGTGGATCTGATTCAAGTTTGTTCAAATCGGCACCCTAGGTTCATATTTGGGCTCCCTATGGGAGCCCGAATTTTAACTTAGTGCAATATGAGGATTATTCTTTAAAAATCTTCTTCTTCAGATCCACCAGGCAGAATTCTTTCATATTTGGTATACAACATTCTCTAGGGGACTCAGATTCCGGTTTGTTCAAATCGAGTCCCTGGGTTTATATTTGGGCTCCCTATGGGAGCCCGAATTTTAACTTAGTGCAAAATGAGGATTATTCTTTAAAAATCTTCTTCTCAAGATCCAGCATGCAGAATCTTTTGATATTGGGTATGCACCGTGCTAGGAGGGGTGAGATTCAATTTTGTTCAAGCCAAGTCCCTGGGTTCATATTTGGGCTCACTGTGGGAGCCCGAATTTTAACAGTTCAAAATGAGGAATTTTCTTTAAAAATCTTCTTCTTCAGATCCAGCAGTTGGAATGTTTTGATATTTGATATGCAGCATCCTTAGGGAGGTGAGATTCAAGTTTGTTCAAGCCATGTTCCTAGGTCCATATTTGGGCTCACTGTGGGAGCTTGAATTGTAACTTAGTTCGAAATGAGGAATTTTCTTAAAAAATCTTCTTCTTCAGATCCAGCAGTCGGAATGTTTTGATATGTGGTGTGTAGCATCCTTGGGGGGTGGGGGGGGGGAAGATTCAAGTTTGTTAAAGCCAAGTCCCTGGGTCCATATTTGGGCTCCCTATGAGAGCCGGAATTATAACTTAGTCAATATAAGGAATTTTTCTTTAAAAATCTTCTTCAGATTCAGCAGTCGGAATGTTTTGATATTTGTCATGCAGGAACCTTAGGGGGCTGAGATTCAAGTTTGTTCAAGCCAAGTCCCTTGGTTCACATTTGGGCTCACTATGGGAGCCCGAATGACAACTTAGTTCAAAATGAGGAATTTTCTTTAAAAATCTTCTTCGGATCCAGCAGATGAATGCTTTTGATATTTTTTATGCAGCATACTTAGGGGGTAAGATTCAAGTTTGTTCAAGCCATGTCCCTAGGTCCATATTTGGGCTCATTGTGGGAGCTTGAATTGTAACTTAGTTCAAAATGAGGAATTTTCTTTAAAAATCTTCTTCAGATCCACAGTCGGAATGTTTTGATATTTGGTGTGCAGCATCCTTAGGGGGGTGAGATTCAAGTTTGTTAAAGCCAAGTCCTTGGGTTCATATATGGGCTCTCTGTGAGAGCCCGAATTATAACTTAGTTCAATATGAGGAATATTCTTTAAAAATCTTTTTTTTAGATCCACTGGTCAGAATCTTTAGATATTTGGTATAAGCTTTTCTTAGGAGGAGCAGATGCAACTTGTTGAAATCAATTCTCTGGGTTGATATTTAGGCTACCATGTCAGGTGAGCGCCCTCAGGCCCCCTGGGGCCTCTTGTTTATTTAGCTAACAAAATTTTGTGTCACACCACATATTACATGTATAAGGCCACACTAAATAAATTGATTCTCGGGCATTTTTTTTCAAATTGATGAGGGAGGGTTTCATTTTGAATTTTGAATTTTTTTTTGCATATGCTGAGTATGGATGGATTGAGAGGCTTTTCTATTGTCTTTTCACACACAGAATATATACAAAATGCATAATTATACAAATTTACTCATTCAGTTTTAACTCTCAGGGTAGTAATTCCAATTTTGATTACTTTGTACTGCAATAGAAAAGGTGTCTCAACATGCTGTTTCTGAGAAACTTGCAAGTTACATTCTGAGTGCCTTGGCAGTCATTTCTAGGCAAGTCTTGGTGGCCTATGAAGGCAGCCAGGACTAGTGTAGAAATAGCTGTAAGGCCACAGGTCGTGAGTTGTCTTTAGTTATACTCTTCAGATTTTAATTACACACTTCAATCAAAAAACATAAAAAAATTGAGTTTCCCAATATTGGAAGATGCTGAAGGGCAACAGAACATCCAATGAGCAGGCCTGAAAATAAGCAGTCTAACATTTGTAAAATGAGGTCCCAAGAGGGTGAATTTGATGATGTTATCCCATACAGTTGGCATGTCTTTCTGTTTAGTTTTGAGAACCCGATTCAGATTGAGGTTCACAGAAGGTGAATTTAGTGATGCTACCCTGCAGTGCAGGGTAGCATCACTAAATTCACCCTCTGGGGGACCTCATTTTGCAGATGACAGCCTGCTTATTTTCTGGCTTGCCAATGAGGGGGGTTCAATTTCAGTGAGGTTTTCCCTGAGAATCAAACAATTTTTTTCCCCTAATTGCAGCCCCAATATCAGCAAGAAGGGTATGAATGAAACAGAAGCAACAGGGAGAGAGATTTAACAGAAGGTAGCAGTTGGGATGGAAAGAGTGAGAGAGAGACACTGAGGGAGAGCGAGAGAGAGATAGAGTGTGGGGGAGAGAGAGAGACCAGGAGAAAAAGAGAGAGAGTGTTTGATTGTTTGGTTTATTTCTTCTTCTTGAACTATCTTCCACCCCGAAGGCTGGTTTTCAGGTTTGAAGTTGGTGGAGGTAGAAGAAATTAGACCAAACTATGAGTAGACTGTGGCATGCCCAAATGGTGGAGTTCATTAATCAGATGCACTAGCAATGTCTTTTGAAGACTTTTAGTGCAATATGTTATTTGTTGTTTTATATTCCAGATGTGCTTGTGTGTTTACTTTTATTTCTGGATACCTTTTACGAGAAGACTTTAATCCAGAGTCAAATCGCAACATTCTCACCAAAACAGGAGCTAGTGTTGACGTCCTGAACACATACATAAAAGACACAATTCATGTAAGTATTTATGTATTAAATATGGGAATGTTGCGTCCTGGACTTTTCCTGGTTACTGCAGGGATTTCATTTTTATTTTTGTCGTTTTGAAAATAGATTCTGCAGTCAAAATGCCTGTGTTGTTCAGTGTTCATCTGGGGATGGAAGAGGAACTACCCTTGTCTGCCGAACGAACGAGGCATGGTGGTTCACCTAAATTCTTTATCCAGTTAAAACTTAAAAATGAAACCCATGTCTGATCACGAACGTCACATTTAAATAACTGATCGCCGCCATTCGCCAATAACCGGTGCAGCAAGGATGATCTTATGTTAGAATTTGTTCCGATTTCGAAATTTGCGAATGTCCATGTTGGAGACATCGGGGTGAAGCATATATATTTTTATATATAACTTCGTCAATTTGCCGTCATGCTCGGAAGATTACTTCCTTCTAAGCGGCTTTCATTTTTGACTAATTCTTATTCCGTTACGTTAAGTGCCGTACCAATGTCTATCGTATCATGGGAACGTAAAATTGAGCGTCACGCTCATCCTAATTGTTGAATGGGAATGATAAAATTGATCGAGATACGTGTACGTCTTACAGATCGATTTATTATTTGGCAAGTGGCTGTCTGGCTCCTAATCACTAACCCATCTATAAAATCGCCGTTTCATATCGTCCTTGGGTGGCAACACGTACAGTTATGTTCCGCATTACACGTTGTTCACTGCATTTAATTGTAAATTATGGACAAACAATACCGTATCATATCTTCCTTAGGTGGTAACAAGTGAAGATATATTCCGCATTATTACGTGCAAAATTTGTTCTCAGCATTAGAATTAGGAGCATTCAATCATTTATCTCAACCCCGCCCTGGTAACAGAGGCAGAAGCGGGTTCGCATACAGTATTCACACATTCAACCATTCCTTGACCCGAATTGTTCAAACGCATTGTTCTCCATATTCACTTGTAAAATCACCGTATTATATCTTCCTTGGGTGGTAAAGATGTGTTCTCCCGTTTCATGTTGTTCCCCATATCTGAGTCTATTACGCGCAAAATAACGTATCATATCTTCCTTGGTTGGCAACAAATAAAGATATCTTCTGCGATTCACTTTGCTTTTTGTATTCAAGTGTAAATTATGCAAAAAATACCGTATAATATCTTCCTTGGGTGGCAACAAGTAAGATATGTTCCCCGTTATTATGCAAAAAGCAAATATGAATTAGACACTATTTCTAAAACCTCGCCCTGGTAACAGAGGCAGAGGCAAGTAAGTTCGTATACCGTATTCACACATCCAACCACTCCTTGGCCCGAATCATTCAATCATTTAAAAGCGCACCTCCATATCTCCGCCCCAATACCCAACCCACGTCAATCAAACATCAGTACCGCTGATGAAAAATAGAATCTTTTTATACCTTCCTTGCATAGTAATAACCCCCACCCCCCCCAATCCTTCCAGGGTGTGTAAATGTCTTGCCCCCCCCCCCCCCCTCCCACTATTGCAGCATATATATGCCCTCCACCCCTGCTATAATATCTACACTGACAATCATAGGCTAGGGTTCCATACACCACATCCACCCCCTCCCCCCTCCTCCCCCACCCCCCCCCCCCCCCCCCCCCCCCCCCATATATGCATGATGTACGCACTGACATATACGCAATGATCATAATCGCACAACATATACGCTATGTTCAACACCAATGCGCTTTTAGGTGTAATTGCTCTTTTCACTAATTTATTCTCCCCCCACCATTCAGCAAGTTTATAAATGAGAATATTTGGAATTATTCTTGTCTGTTGAGCCCATTGGGTTCTAGTGTTTGAAGTTTGTTAATCCAAAATGCTTACACGACCCCTCCTGTAAGCTGTATTTTGTTGATTATTTGTTCAATCCCAATAATCTTAAAATTGTTTATACTATGGTTTTTGGTCAGAAAATGATGAGGTATGGGTTCATTCATAACCTCAAGTTTTATTCTACTCAGATGGTTTTGCATTCTCTTATACAATTTTGTTCCCGTCTCTCCCACGTACACAACTTCATTGCACTTGTCGCAGAGAATCCCATATATCACGTTCCTGGACATGCAGGTGATTTTTTTGCCTATGTGGTAGGCCGTTCCGTTCTTGTCTGCGAATTGTTTTGTTTGGAGCATAAACCCACAGATTGCACAATTTTTCTCGCATCTATCAGATCCTGTCCCTTGATTGTTGAACATTTTATTATGCTTGCTATGGACTATAATATCTCCCAAATTTTTCAGTCTTTTGTACGAAATTGGGAGGCTTTTTCGAATGCCAACTTCATGCGTTTTGAGCAGTGTAAAATGGGGATCCGCTCGCGCGTTATTTTTCCCAATGTCAGGAAGGCGCCGCGAGTAGGTGACCACAAATGGACTCTTTCGACACTGCCTCAAAGACTCCAACCCATGCGTCCACACTCCCTAGACATAATCAACAACACCGCACCCATTCATGGGGGTGCAACCTCGATGCCCCCGACAGCCCCTCCTCTCACTCCCCCACACATGTGCATGCACAACCCATCCCAATCGTGAACCCAAAGCAACGCCGTCCGTCCGCAAACAATGTCTTCCCTTAAATGAAAATCGCCATCGTCCTAAACAGTCCCCACCAGTTCAAGACCCACCTCTGCCGGGAAACAATTCTCCCCCAGAGCCCTTCAGCGCCCTTCCACATGCCAACACACCCCCCACCACGTGGGATGCCGGGACACATCTTCTTGACGTCAACACAACACACCACGCTGCCCTCAGGGAGCGGCCGGTGCACACAGTCCAGTCCGCCCAAGAAATGTGCGGCGCCACGCATGCAGAACGGCAATGACCCAACGTGCTGCCCCAAACTCAGACTCCATCACCTCTGCCATCCTTCCCGTTGGGTGGCCCACCCCCAAAATCATTGTTCCCAACGGGGCCCCACTCCCACGCATCCCGGGGTCACCCCCCACTCCTTCAGCCTGCGGCCACCCAGGCACCACGCATGCCAACACCTCCCCGTCCATCAGCCTCTTCCCCCCCCCCCTCCCCCAGTTCCTTGAGTTGACCCCCAATCCTGCCTGCTAACTTTCCGTCAGACCCACAGGCCCCCCCCCCCTTCCCCCAGAATGCTGCCCAGTCCCCCAACTCCATCAAGATCCCACCCTCACACCCACTTGCTGCCCGCTCTCCCAACTCCATCAAGATCCCACCCTCACCCCCACTTTACAATTCGCCTCTAAAAACAGACAAGTGTCGCTAAATTGGCCCCAACCTTTCCCGGGTCGGTTCCTGTCAAATACGTATCTGGAACTTGGAAAATGCTATATAAGTAGCTGTATAGGTCTGGTTGACGTATAAAATATTAGTAGGTAACACCAAGAAGACCTATTTTAGTCATTTATTCACGAGCTTTCGGCTTTCAAAGCCTTCATCAGGTGACAGACGAACAACAATGAGACAAATTAAACCAGTACTGTAAAAGTTAAGTACATATGTACACAATGACGTTAAGCATACAAGAACGTCAAGATAAACAACTGCAAGCCTACAGGACGCTTATAGGGAGAACATATGGAAGTACGAATGGAATATCCTAAATACCCTGAGATGTACCCCCACCCCCGGGCCCTCCCAGGCACTAGAGACACTACAAGTAATGAATGATGAATGGAGGTGGGTAGTTAGAGGGTGGGGGGGGGGGGGAGAGGTGGACTAAACTCAGTAACCGGGTAGGTATAAGATTTTATAGAGTATAACACCTAGACGTGATAGCTGGACGACAAATTGGATGTTTACAATCCTAATTCTAAAGACAACGCAAGACTGCCCCTCCCCCGTCACCCCAAGCTAACATGTGTTGAATATTGACACATTATATTACACATATATATCCCGTGGGCGGTAAGGCATTCAAGTGGGGTAACTTGAACAGTACAGACACGGAAAAACACATAAATGCATTAGTTAGTGTGTGGGCTGTTCAAGTTACCTTGCTTGGATTGGGGGATGGTCAAACTCAACAAATACCAGGGCCATTGGAGCTAAGAAATTCGAAAAGTCTACAATTCGGCTCTAAAAACAGACAAATGTCGCTAAATTGGCCCAACCTTTTCTTCCCCAGGTCGGTTCTTGTCAAATACGTATCTGGAAACTTGGAAAATGCTAACTACTAGTAACTAGTGGATAGACAAGTGGCCCAAGCCAAGTGATTGACTATCCAACGAAAGGTCCTGAGTCGGGGCTCGGGAAACGAAATGCGGTAAAAGAAATGCCCTCAAATCGTCTCGATTACTTTATCTCGCATAGTTAATTCAAATCAGTATATGATAAATAACTATTAGTTACTATTAGTCATTTATCTCATACTGGTTAGAATTCTGAGCATTTAAATTGTTTCACTAACTTTTGTGCGCACCCAAAGGGCATAGTAGATAGGCATCTGTTGGTGGCTTGGCGCAGTCATCAAACTCGCTGGTATGACAAAAGTTAAGATTTTCCAACAAAAACTCGGTTAAAATTACCTCTCACTCAAGAAAGAATAATTTGAACTGAGTTTTTGACAAGAAAATAAGAGGGAGACTCAGTAAAAGCTGGGGGCGGGGAGGGGAGCACATGCACTGGATTTTTTTTTTATTTCTGGATGCTGTCAGGTGGTTTCTAGTGCCATTTTGGCCTTGAATGTGCTGAAAATTCATGGAGAAAATATGCATTCCTTCTGCTTTGTTTTCTGAAATTTTATGGGGGGGGGGGGGGGGGGGGGGGGGGGGGGGGGGGCAGGCAACATTTTTTTGAAAAGAGAGGGCTTACCCACCCCCATCCCCCCATCCCTGGCTACGCCAGTGGGGAAAATGTGAATTTGTCTGGGCAGGGCTACATTTTTCAGACAAAATTTTTTATCCCCGCCATTTTATTTGCACTCCTGGCTGAACTCTGTGAAACTTGTGGTTGTGGGTTATTGGTAACAATCGGCTGTAGTGCAGACTGTGGACACGGAAAAAAGCAAAGTGGATCTGGTTTGGAATTTTGGATACACATTTATTGTACACTCTTTCAATGTTTGGTCATTATGGTGTATCTGCCATAGTTTAAAAACAAAAAGAAAAAAGTGCCTGAGTCCTCGGCTTCTGCCTATTTTGTCATAAGCGCCACAAACACAGCATTCAGCAAAGATGAACACTTGAACAGAAGTTACTAAACGATCAAGTTAGTATCGACTATATCTCAGTTGAGTGAATCAAAGTGCCATCTGCACTCTGCAGCGCTGAAGACACTTGGATGTACTCAAGAGATGATATTTGAAAGTAAAAAGAAACAGAAACTATCACCAATTCAGCACTTCATCGCCTTAGAACCAATCTGTCCTAAGTGCACTCCATTATGCCTATAGAAAGCATGTTGGACAGAATGGTTCTAAAGCGACGACACATGCCTTACTTCAGCCTGAATTACGAGTCTGTTTAAACTAAATAAGACTTTATATGCCCTTCTAAATTACTAATCTACACATTTAGTCATGTATCAGTCACAAACAATTTATGGTTTCTCAAAACTGTTGAGAGTCAAACTCGATGCTTCTTGACTTTGAGATTCAAGCATAAAGCACCATAGACTTTCCATGGCCACAAAAAAAGATAAACAAAAAGACAAATGTCAACCACATGATCCCCGTTGAGTGCAGTGCTCTGCTAAAGGTTTCCGGGTTACATATAGCGATCAGTTTAAGAAAAAAAACAGACTATCTGCACTAAGTCTTGCTGTTCTTAACTTTTTAGCAATTTTTCAGCAAATGTTCAATTGGCGTGATCGCTTTCTGAGCCTGATTCTACCGACACGGGTGCACCTGCAGACTGATCACACAAACATTTGTAGTCAGACTCCAAGAATTCTGACACTTCATAAGAACGGGTAGTCCCATCCTTTGCTATGTCTTTCTTCAATTTGATGTTCTCATGAATGAAGACCAGCTGATCAACTGTGTCAGGATCGAGCGTTGCTCTGTGTTTACTTACAATAATGCCAGTTAGCAAAAATACACGCTCAGTCGGGACTGAAGTAGCAGGTATAGCCAAATATTTTTGGGGGTAGTTTTGCAAACCTCGGGAATCTACTCGAATTAACCCACCACCAATCTTTTAGGTCCATATTTCTTGCTGGAACTGTTTTGTAAACGGCAAGCTCATTTTCAATCATGTCCTCTGCTGCCTTACTCATGGACTCGTTAAAATAATCGCCCATTATGAATTGCATAACCTTATTTGATTGTTCAAGCTTTATTTTTTTTGCGTTTTGCAACACAGCTGCCATCACCTCCTTCAGACACAGGCCTAGCATTACACTTATCACCCGATGTAGTAGGTTCGGCATGAGAGGGGACGCCAGAACTTTGATGATCATGATTTTTGTTAGCATCAGGCTCAGATCTGTCGAGTTTCCGCAGTTCATTGAGAATAGCATCCCATACAGCACGACGCTGGCCTTCTGTTAGAAATTTCAAGTTTTTATAGTATCAAGTGCACTAGCTAAAACAAGAGTTGTTTTTTTGAATTCCACAGAATCATGAGCAATGTCAGAGTCCCTTTTAGAGAGATCTTTTGCAACCATGTTTTTGAATTCAGACACCCTTTTAGAGTCACTATCATTTGATTTGATGTGTCTGTCAAGGAGCCCTTTAATGATTGGATAGGTCATACTAATCGAGGGGTATTCTTCCACACAGACAACAGTGGAGGCCATCTCAAAAGGCTTGAGAATGGGCGTAATCTCCTCCATTGTTAACCATGTATCATCCGGTAATTCAAGTTTGCGAGTATCCGACCGCAAAAATTCCCAACCTCTGTTCCAGAAGCCTTTGAAACATAAAGAAAGTAGAGTTCCATCGCATCTCTATGTCTTGTATAAGACGATGCTGTGGTAAAGAAAGGTTCTCTTGTTTAGATTTCAAGCTGTCTGATGCAAGAGTTGTTTTCTGAAATGTGTTACCATACTACGCCCGGTACCAGCTGCCTGTTTTACAAAACCGAGGGATAGACCAGCGTTAACAGACAACTGGAGGGTATGCCCAAAACATCTAATATGTTCAAAGTTTGATAACTGCGTTCCCTTAACGATGTTAGCTGCATTGTCTGTAGTAATGGCGGTTACTTTTTCAGGAGGAATGCCGAACTCATCTAGGATCACCAATAACACTTCATACAAATGCTCCTCGGTGTGGTGATCAGAAATGGCCTTAGTGGACAAAACACCATGTTTATACTTCCATCCTTGGTCGATAGCATGAAATGTAACTGTGACGTAGCCTTCCGTTGAACAGCTTGTCCAGGTGCCAGTAGTAAGTGCTATTGATTCCATGGTGGAAAGTTCAGAGATCATTTGCGACTTTATGTCTTGGTAAAAAAAATTCAGGTGGTTTTTCATCGTCATGTGACATAGGACTTTAAAATCTGGTTCCAATTCAAGCATCAAATTAACAAAGCCTTCTCCATTTATGATACTCAATGGTCTCAAATCTAGGGCGCACCATTACACTAATTTTTAGCTCATCTAAGTTTGTACAAATAAACATGCCACGCCCACAGGGGGCACCAGAAGGGGCATAACTCTGATAGCACCCATAATTTTTTTCAAAAATTAAAAAAATCTTCTTCTTCAGATCCACCAGTCAGAATCTTTTCATATTTGTTATACAACATCTCTGGAGGGGGGGGGGGGGGGGAGGGGGGGGGGGGCAAATTCAAGTATGTTCAAATGCAGTCCCTGGGTTAAGATTTGGGCTCTCTATTGAAGCCCAAAGTTTAACTTTGTGCAATTTTAGGAAATTTCTTCAAAAATCTTCTTCTTCAGATCCACCAGTCAGAATCCTTTCATGTTTGGTATACAACATCTGTAGGAGGGTCAGATTCAAGTTTGTTCAAATCCAGTCCCTGGGGTTATAATTGGGCTCCCTGTAGGAGCCCAAATTTTAACTTACTGAAATATTAGGAAATTTCTTTAAAAATCTTCTTCTTCAGATCCACCAGTCAGAATGCTTTCATATTTGGTATACAATATCTCTAGGGGGGTCAGATTCAAGTTTGTTCAAATCGGGTCCCTGAGTTAGTATTTGGGCTCTCTATTGGAGCCCAAAGTTTAACTTGATGCAATTTGAGGAAATTTCTTTAAAAATCCTCTTCTTCAGATCGGCCACTCCGAATCTTTTCATGTTTGGTATACAACATCTATAGAGTGGGGGGGGGGGGGGGGGGGGGGGGGGGGGGGGGGGTTTGTGGGCAGATTCAGCCAAATTTTAACTTAGTGCAATGCGTAGAATATTCTTTAACAATCTTCTTCTTCAGATTCACCAGTCAGAATCCTCTCATATTTGGTATACATCATCTCTAGGGGCTCCAAATTCAAGTGTGTTCAAATCGAGTTTCTCGGTTAATATTTGGGTTCTCTATGGGAGCCTGAATTTTAACTTAGTGCAATATGAGAAAATTTCTTTAAAAATATTCTTCTTCAGATCCACCAGTCAGAATGCTTTCATATTTGGTATACAACATCTTTAGGGGGGTCAGATTCAAGTTTGTTCAAATCAGGTCCTTGAGTTAGTATTTGGACTCTCTATTGAAGCCCAAAGTTTAACTTGGTGCAATTTGAGGAAATTTCTTTAAAAATTTTCTTCTTCAGATCGACCACTTGGAATCCTTTCATGTTTGGTATTCATTATCTATAGGGGGTGGGGGTCAGATTCAAGTTTGTTCAAGTCGAGTCACTGGGTTTATATTTAGGCTCCCTATTGAAGCCCAAATTTTAACTTTGTGCAATGCGTGGAATATTCTTTAAAAATCTTCTGCTTCAGATTCACCCGTCAGAATCCTCTGATATTTGGTATACATCATCTCTAGGGGGCCAGATTCATGTTTGTTCAAATCGAGTTTCTCGGTTAATATTTGGGTTCCCTATGGGAGCCTGAATTTTAACTTGGTGCAATATGAGAAAATTTCTTTAAAAATCTTTTTCTTCAGATCCACCAGACAGAATCTTTTAACATTTAGTATGCATCATCTCTAGGAGGGGTCAGATTCAGGTTTGTTCAAATTGGGTCCTTGGGTTGAAAATTTTGAGTCTGGTTCGGACTTAGAAATTTTTGACCAAAATTTGAGAAAAAAAAATTGTTTTTATGCGTTTTGTTCAATTTTGAGACAGAATCCACGATTGCGCAGCTGGATGTCGGGATAAATCAAAGCTGCAGGTCACACCCACACGACATCATTGCTTTGAAGTCAGTTGATGGAACGTTGTATAACTTGCATTGACGCGCTTTTTGAAACATCTCCGACAAAAACTGTCTTTGATGTTCTCTGAAATGTGATCAAAGTGTGATCAAGTGAATGATTGAAGCCATACCAAAGCAGTACCAAGTTAGTGGTTACACTGATTGTGTTCACATTGACTGTATTGATGATTGACAAACCAGCAACTGTCAGTGGGGAGTGGATTCCAAAAATTCATTTTGATTCTCAGTCATTGAAGGCCAATACTGCATATAATGTAACAATTTGGATTGAACATGAAAGTGAAAATAAACCTTTGACCAAATACAGTTCCGAAAAATAGGTTCTGCCGACTTTACTGGTGATATTTCAACACAATACCAACAATACCACATTATACCGGCCATTATGTGCCGCGAACCATCAATTTAAATGCACCATCTCGAGGTTTGAAGTTCCGACATTAATTCGGTATTGTTTAAAGCACTGGTATTAGTCCTGATGTAACAAGATAATGCGATGTTCTGATGTTAAACTAAATAACAGTAAATATCATATTTACGTACCAGTTTGCAAGATTTTACTATCGAAATGAGTTCTGGCCATTCAGAGTATACCATGTTCATCGTTTGTACCTAGCAATGATCTCCATAATGAAAGTGCCGACTAGTCGACTGGCGAATTTCAGCATTGACTTTTTTAGAGGTCGACTAGTCGAATCATCTCAGCACTATCACCTTGGGACGAGATCGAGTGTTTTTGAGTGCGGTCCAAAATTCAAGATGGCTGCCAATGGCCATTTTATACCAAAATTAAGTGCAATCAGTTTTTTGTACAGAACTTCTAGGACTACATTTGTTATCATTATTATTATCATCATGGGATGGTAATGAGTGCTTTTGGGCTTGGGCAAAAATTCAAAATGCCTGTCGGCAGTCATATTTACTGAAATTGTGTCTGTTACATTTTTTTGTACAGAACCTGTAACGAAGATTAGTTATGTTAGTTATGTTTGCTATAAATTTATTGGGTGCCTTCCTTATCGCTGTGGTATGAGAACAAATATTTTTGGGTTCAGTCAGACCTACTCGGGACTCAAAAAGGGAGATAATTAAAAATCTTTTCCCAAAACACCAGACAAAAATAATGTTTCTTGAATTCAGCATCCCAAGTATGTGTATATTCAAATGTGTTGAAGCCAAGTTCCTGTGTTAATATTTGGTGTTGTTTGGGGAGGGTAAACATTATTAGCACAACCCGATTTTCTATTTGCACTGAAAAAAAATAAAACCTCCTCACCCGTGGGAACCCTATGAGTAAAAAGATAAAATATTCAAGTACCTATATTTTAAGAAGGACTGGATAAATATTTATTAATTAGTATGAATCAACCTTAGACGGGTTTGAATCAAACAGGCCAAAACAGTTTCAAAAATTTGGCTTATGGTGCACTACACAAGGATCCCCATTGTAACATTAACCCCATGGAGATTTCTTTTCTAGTTTTGCATCTAACTGTCAGCCACCTTTACAATACTTTACCTGTACATTTGTTACAGGCTACGGCCAGTATTTATATTCAGACCTTTACAATACTTTACATGTACCTTTGTTGTCAGGTCATTACCTAGATGTGTGTCATTGCTGTGTCACATACTATACATGTATATGCCTTACACAAGTTGAGCTGTAGTGTCATTGACACTTTCATTTTTGAAAGCCCTGATAGTGACTTCTTGCACTCAACCAGTTAACATCTCATTTTTGTTCTCTTTTGAAATGAAAGTTGAAAAAAATATTAGTTTTCAGATTTAATATACGCAAAAGATAGGTGAATTAGGTGTTATTTTGAATTTATTGTGGTATAATGTCATGTGACATATTGTTGGTGCAGCATATTGTGCTGTGGCAAATTGTCCCACAATGTTCTTTCATGCAACATAATGCTGTGTCATCCCAAAACAGAAGTAGGCGTGAACATTCAAGACATATGTATTCAGTTCATTATTCAAAAAAGTAGATGATATCCAAATTGATGTTGATATTTTTGGAAAATGGTATTGGATACGCGTGATTGGACACATCAATATGTTACCAAGTTTAGTGTTGATCATAAATGTCACCGGCCCACGAAAACTTCGTGCAGATTAATGTCTGTGGGGTACCCTTTGAAATTTTTATTTTTTACTGGACAAACTTTTTTGGAGGTCTCGTCATTCTTTTCTTGGTATAAACTCATTCATCAATAGTTTCTGGTCGAAACGTAACCTTTGAGGTATGCAAAGACTGACACGTGACAAATGTTTACATGCTGCTGGCAACAATAGAGCTGCAGGAATGCCGCCTGTCTCTCAGTATGCTGGAAAATGGCATCTCTGAGCATGTGGAACTCAAGCTTCAATGAGAACAGTCTCATTGCAAGCGAGTATCGCTTTGCCAAATTCGACTTATGCGACGAAGTGGTACAGATGCTGAATACATCACAGGCATTCATAAGTAAAAATCTGCAACATTCACTTTTAACAACTCCACTGGGTGGACCCTCCAATGCCATCCTTTCCTACTGTCTACATTCTACCTGCCCACTTCTGATGCATTATTCACAACTATATCCTTTGGGTGACCACAGAAATAAGGAAGTTAAGAGTGTTTGGATCATGAAGAATAGGTTTATGGAGTTGATCAATTTGATCATGTCTGAAAACTTCCAACAAAACAGTTCACATCAACACATTGCATTGCATTGTTTGTTGAAACCAGACCTTCTAAAACTTGCCAACAAGAAACATCTTTGATAGAAGGGTTGAGAATGAAGGAGGGTGGCAGAGAGAGTGTCATCATAGAGCAGTATTCCCCCTTCAACTGGCAATCAGTTGATCATCCACAGTCCTCAAGCTTAAAAAGCCTTTTCTTTCATTCAGTTCTCAGGTGAGCATGCATGTCAAGCAATCCAGGTCTCCTAATTATTTATTATTTATTTATTGGTGTTTAAGGTCACATATTTCTGCACAATGGCTAACCATGACCGTGACAGTTTTACGGGTGGAGGAAGCCTGAGTACCCGGAGAGAACCACCGAGCAATGGCGAGCAACTGTCAGCTCCCCAACATACCAACTCCGCACAAGCAGGGTTAGCATCGGTTGAAGACAGGTGTACCATCGACGTGCAGTACGCCTTAATACACAGCGTCACCATGGCCCACGTGGGCAATGGAGGTGAAGTGTCTTGCCCAAGGACACTACGCGGTTGCTGCAGGTGGGATTCGAACCGAGGACCTCTCGGCTTGCAGCCTGCACCTCTACCAGCCGAGCCCCCAGGTCTCCTAACATTCAGGGAAATGGTTGAGTAATTTCAGTTGGGTATCTACTAGGGCTGTCGCGACTATCATTTTTTGTAATCGACTAATCGTGACCAGTAATCGACGGTTAGTCGATTAATAGTCGCTTCCCATGATTTTTTAGCAAATCATTCTTCTGTTCGTATAACTCTGAAAATGAAAATGGCACCAGTGTGTTCAGACGAAGTGGGGTTGTGGGAACAACAAATCGGTCCCGACTGAAGCTATATGTAGTCCAATCTTGGACCCACAGTCCGTAATATAATTTTTGGGGTTGGTACGTCCTGTAGGACGTACCAACCCCAAAAATAATATTACTGACTGCGGGTCCAAGTTTGAACTAGACTGAAGCCGATGAATTAAAATGAATTTACCAAAGAACGTTCCTGCATATGTTTCCTATCTGCAATAAGTTTCTCGAAATTTTGAACATTGAGATCTATGCATTCCCTCGTCAGTTGTTAAAATTGGATCTTAGTCTGAAGTTCCGAACTTTGAGAAGTGATCTGACGTTCTGACTTTCGTCATAATTTTGTCACTTCCGTGCTTTGGGTTTTCCAATGGGTGCATTCGTATGTACAAGACTGGAGAAAATCAGAAGAATCTATTCTTCTCGAGTAACTGTGAGTGTTCTTTCTTACACAGTCAGTGACAGTCGTATAGTCTTCCGGATATGAATGTTAACTATGGTTAGATATTTAAAGTTATTCACCTTCATTGATCATTCACCTCACAAAACAATGCAATTTAGCCCTGACGTGTAGTAGACATGTACCACCTTGAAAATGAACGACGATCGACTAAAAAATAAAAAACGTCGACTACTTCAATAGTCGACGGTTAGTCGACTAATCGAATAATTGCTACAGCCCTAGTATCTACCAGCATTGCTTGCATGGTGAATCTTGAACCCTTTACCCAATGCAAACGATATCAAACTTTGTTGTTTTAAATATAATTTTTAAATTTTTCAAAAAATTTCAACAAAACCATATCATGTGACCCCTCATTGGAATGAGCTTGACAAGCTCGTTCCAATGAGGGGGTCACATGATATGGTTTTGTTGAAATTGTTTGAAAAATAATATTTTTTCAACTGCTGAATTTGCATATTACGATCATTTCGTTGGGTAAAGGGTTAAATAGAAGTGTCATCTTGAAAGCTGTATCCCACTTCGCCCTTCCATTTATGTGCTTCCGACTTCCGATGCCCTGAGTGCAGCAAATGTAACTTCTGGTGTGCAACATTCAGCACTCGAACTGGCCTATCCTGGTAACCAATTTGGAGCAGCAATGTGGCTATGGTTGTAGCAGCACATATGGGGTGGAGGGTCTGAAAAAAACCCAACTTATATTTTCCCTATATCTTCTCATAAGTGCAACTCTGTTGAATCATTCAGAACAAGTGTGTGTGACACCATGACATCAGGGTCAAGCAAAAAAAAAAACATGATGGGTTTACTGCATACCCTTGAGACAATTTTTGTACACTTCCTATATGTGATGATCTCTCGCAAACACCCTTTAAAAATGTATGTTACATAAATAGTACATGTAACTTCAACATGCTTGTCTCATACAGCTGCAAGATACAGATTTTGTATCAGAGGTGCCTGATATACGATGTATTCAGGTAATTACAGACTAAATATATAGTTACTGTAAGAAAAATGAATATCTCTGTTATATGAATATTTTTTAAAACAGTATGACTATTTGCTATATATTATATCTCATGTGACCTTCTAGGCTCCTGATTGGATGAATGCTGCACCCCTATTTTGTGTAGTTTGCATGCACAGAACTGATCAGGCACTACATCCAGGCACTACACATTTTCTATTTTTAGCACACTACTATATCAGTTTTCTTTTCATAGTGGGCGAATAAAACTAATCAGGCTAAATTTAAATATCGATTCACAGAGGCACAACATCCACAAAACGACGCGAAAAGAAATCATTGTGGAAAATGTATCGCTTTTCCATTGTTGAAGTCACATTTTCCAGGGCGTTCATTTTATTCCTTGAGAAGATGATCCATATCTCATTTCGAAGAGAATAATCCATACCTGGGCACAACATTCATGAGAACGCGTCCGGATATGAAAAATGTTTGATTCGCTGCTCATATTATTTCGCTATTTAATTATATGTTTTGGGCAGTAAACGAATAAATAATGGAATTCATTTGAATCTTCGGAGTTTTGTATCCCGTACTGACCCATTCGGTAATGTATATGTGTGACAAATGTGTGGAAATAATCAAACTGCGTTGTTGTCAAATTTCTAAAATTTTAGCTTTCATTCGCGAGTTGCGCGATTCTAGAATACACAGTTCTGTTTGGGGGAAATGTTTTGTTTACCCTTGCCGACCGATTCAAAATTTGTCTTCTGCTCATATCAATAATCCAAGTTAGCCGTGTTTTGGAAGAAGAAAATGTTTTTTGAAAACTACATGGTATTTGTTTCTATATAACGCTGGTTGGTAGGGCTGCTACCTTGGTAATAGAGCAACAAATTGGACAGATGTTTTTCTTGATGGGTGTTCGATATAATATAAGGATTAGTGCATGTCTTGTCGTTGACTACGCCCATATAGTGCCCAATGAGGTGGTGTAGTTCCGAAGCGGAGGGAACTACACCACCTCACTGGGCACTATATGGGCGTAGTCAACTCCAAGCCATGCACTAGTCCTTAAATAAGTGATTTCCTTGAATCTGTGTACATGGTGATATGCCTACAGCATTTATGTTAGGTGGAATCATGTGACAGTTTATTATTTATTATACTTTAGGAATTCCAAGGACATGATGTGTACGGAACCTTTAAAAACTCTTTTAGAAGTATGATGTTGACATATGACTATTCAGATTATTTGCCCTGTAGGAACCTCGGTGAGTGGAGAGTGTTTGTTCACTGTGGTAGGCAAGTTCAGCTTTGTTATGTTATTTCAACTTACCAATATACAGAACCACACTTCAGTTTGAATGGGTAAATGATTACTGGACGAGAGCGAGTGGCACAGAGATACCACAAGAGCTGTTAGGCTTGTGTGGTATCCCACCGCCCCTTGCTTGAGTCCAGTAATCGTTAACCCATTCAAACATGAGTGTGGTTCTGTATTTATTACACACTCAACCCTGAAAAAGAATTCACTGCAATTAATCGCAAATTTAATTAAATAGCCGATGATTTGAATGGTTGAAATGATTTTACTGGGAAACGGGCAATTTTGTCGGGGAACCAGACTTGAGTCTTCGACTTTGCCACCTGTAGAATTGATGTTGATTCATTTTGTTCCCAACAAATTATTTGATTAACCAAAACCCACAAGCCTACACTTCACATCATACATCGGAAGGTATAAGCTCTGAAATTTGTTTGAAAAGTGTGTGTGTGCAGGCATCATCATATCTGAAGGATGGAAAATATTCAAAGATTTTAATTTAAATACGATGTGAATTGGTCACTTTATTTAAAGTTCGTGCCTTTTGAACTGAAACTGGAGTTGAACTCAGATTGGTTGTGCTGTGTGTGCAATAGGCTATTATTTGTATACAGTCTTTTCTGTTCTGTACTGTAACAAAAGTATACACTGGACAAGAAAAGACATTTTTGTGCAATAATTAACCTTCCAGGGTATTCAGTCGATCGTTCAGTTTAACTAGGACTGTTTGTGATTCTAGTTTCCATTCTGGGTGAATTGTTGGTAAGTTTTATTTCTCACTATAATTTAAAATCTCTACAAACAACACACATTGACAGCATTTGGTTAAGACATTCAGATACAATTTTCTATTAATAATTGTATAATACACTGAATTAGTTTGATTGCTCTGCTTGAAAATATTTTATTACGTTTTGCAACGTTTTTCCAGTCCAATGCAACTGCATGGACTGGAAAAATGTTGCAAAATGTAATAATTAATACAACCAGCAACCCAACTTCGCAGTGACCTTCAGAATGCATCCGGGGTAAACGTTTTGATACAGACTACCTGGACAAGGTTGCACGAGGGTGGTCTCCGATTGAGAAGACCATGTATTTGTTTTCCGCTGTCCCAGAACCACCGCCAGGCATGATATGAAAGGACCATGGACCACGTTGGATGGACCAGAGAAGATTGGCGACCTGTCCTTTTTTACAGAAGGTAATGCCTAGACCACACAGATAGGCGCTCTAGGGTATGGAGAAGACCAGGGGAGCAATTCCATGAAGCCAGCATTGCTGAGCATGACCGCTATGGTGGATGGTCAATCATGGTCTGGGGCTGCATCAGCTGGGGTAGATGTACAGAGCTCTGTGTCCTTGAACATGGTACTTTGACTGCACAACGGTATATTGATGAGATCCTAGATGTCCACATCAGATTGTATGCAGGTGCAGTGGGTGATAGATTCATTCTGATGAATGATAATGCCCGTCCTCATGTTGCCCATGCTGTCGGAGAGTACCGACAGAGGGAGGGGATTGAGCATATGGACTGGCCAGCAAGATACCCTGACCTCAATCCAATCGATCATGTCTGGAATGAGTTGCAGCTTGCAATTTCAGCCTGTCCAGTCCAGCCAAGAAGTGTCCAGGAGCTTGGTGCCATGCTGTTCCAAAAATGGAACAACATCCCACAAAGGACCACCAAGAACCTGATTGGGAACATGAGAAGGCGTTGTCAAGCTGTAATTAACAGTAATGGGTCTCATACTCGATATTGAATCCATACCAGTTCGCCTCGTCAACTTTTTGGCATATTGAAAAATTTCCTCTTTTACCAATAATATCCATTTTCCATGGTTATCGTATTCAAAAGCTAAAAAATAATGTCAAACACAAATAAAATCTTAATTTCGGTTCTTAAATCATTAAAGATATAATTCAATAAAAAAATATATACACTTTTCATTACAATATTTCAACTAAAACATAAAACAGGTAGTTGGATGAACTTGTTGCTTAGCAAACTTTGATAGTATAGTTGTATATTGACATGAATTAATTTCTAATTGCCCCTTTGAAAAAAAAAGTTTATTAGGCCCCACAAAGCAAATCTTCTGTTTCTCAGGCCATTATTTGTAAAATTGCATGCAGGCGAGCTGTTTTTTATTTTATTTTTTATTTCTGTAATTATTTCTTTGTCATCAAAAGTGGGGGCATGGTGGCTCAGTTGGTAGAGGTGCACGCTGCAAGCCGAGAGGTCCTCGGTTCGAATCCCACCTGCGGCAACCGCGTTGTGTCCTTGGGCAAGACACTTCACCCCGATTGCCTACATGGGGGCACGATGACGCTGTGTACTGAGGCATACTGCACATGTCTTCAACCAATCTAACCCTGCCTGTGCTGCGGTGCAGAGTTCAGAGTTACGATGTTGGAGAGCTGACAGCTGCTCGTCGTTGCTCGGTGGTTCTCTCCGGGTACTCCGGCTTCCTCCACCCGTAAAATTGTCACGGTCACGATTAGCCATTGTGCATAAGTATGTGACCTTAAACACCAATAAATAAATAAATAATGTCGTCAAAAGTTTATGTTATTGTTTTATATTTTAGGCCTCATAATCTACGGAATATGATGGGTGGTGATGTATTTCGTCCCTTGAGAGCAAGAAGGCTTTGCAATGCTATGGCATTGCAAAGCCTTCTTGCTCTCAAGGGACAAATTTATAAATTTTTTAAATTGGGTAAAATATCAGACAAAACATTTAATTTTTATTCTATTTAAGTTTACATTGGCTATAAAAAGAGAGCATGCGGCAGCCAAAAGGACCATGCGGGAGCGTCTGAGAAACAGATTTTTAATTTTTTTAGGCCTTACATTTTGCAATGTTTTTCTCATCCATGTAGTTGCATTTTGTAATAATTATTACATATTGCAACGTTTTTCCCGTCCAAGTAGTTGCACTTTGTAATAATTATTACACTTTGCAACTTTTATTACAAAGTAGGTTGTAACAATGGTATATGTCTCTATAGCAACAATGTCTTTGTCAAGTTCGATGACCACCACAACTATCCAATGAAAATTTTGGGAGCTATTGCCCTTTGTTTAAAAAATTTTGTGTAATGCTTGTTGTTTATGGAGTAGTGATGAGCCGATATGGGTGTTATCGGTATTGCCGATATCCGATATTTCAATTCAATATCGGACCGATACCGATACCGATACTGATATTAGTTTTTGTGGCGACACAAGCTTGTGTATAAATATGATGACATTCAGACAGGACTGACGAGACATGGGGTTGTTCAGCAGTCAGCGTGACTCGACACGCGTCCTGGGTGGATCTCAATGTAACGTACATCTGTGATGATGTATCAAATTCAGTATCATTTCTGAACCGACCCGTCAGTGAGCCCAGGCATGTGAAAAAAATAGGGGTGGGCTTATCCAAGAATGAGACTGAACGTAAAATGAAAACTTGACAAAGTTTTATGTGTTTGTTTTATTAATTTTTTCCATCAGAATCATCAATCATTTGAAAATACATTTCAGTAGAAAAACATCAACAAAATCAGCATGAAATATCAACAAAACATCAATGTTAACAAATGAGGTCAAAAACGCACGTGGTCAATTTGTTTTAACCTGAAACATGTTCATTCAGTCATTACATTTCCATTTTGAATTGTGTTTATTAAAAAGTATTTGAACTGTGTTTTGTATTACTCACGCAAGAGAAGGTGCCCCCAGTATTCAAAACTCCCATCCATTGTGAAAAAAAACAAATGAAATAATCCATTCACGTGTGAGCATTTACATGTACATGCATTGGTGGACCGCTTCTCAGTGAATTCTGTTGCGTTCACCTTCTCCAAGTGCAAGATTAACAGGGAGCAGTTCGCAGCCAACACTGTTGGCACCGGATAACTATCTGCACTATCCATTTCCCAGTTATTGACGCATCGACACTGAACCTGGCTGTTATTGCCACCAGAGAAGGAAAAAATTGGTGGGGGGTGGGAGGGTCAGACAGGCAGGCCTATCTGTACAGGCCAATACGTTGCAAGATAGTCACAAAGAATTTCCTCACATTTTTTCATCATTGATTCTTTCAAAAAGCATCAGTGATGGAAAATCTGGAGCAAATTTCCTTGTGGTATCATGCAATGTATTTGTATTTTCACTGGTAGTGAATTGACCAATTGTTGGGGACGTTTTGGCCAACTCTTGGGGACGTTTTGACCAACTGGCAATTGTTGGGGACGTTTTGACCAACTCTTGGCAGTCTTGGGGACGTTTTGGTTCGGGAACATTTTGACCAGCCCCTGTAGTGGTAATGCTGTAGTGCAACGTACCGGGGAGGGTCTGGGCACAAGTGAAGACCGATGACCAACGACAAACTTAATTGCCAAGCTAAGCCAAGACACACCTACAACATGTCAGATCCCAAACCCTAAGACCCCTGAGAGTTACACCTGAGCAAACAAATGCCCCTACTTCTATTTCACAATCTCTCACCGACTCATTGAGTGATCAATGAGTCAGTGAAAGACTGAGGAGCAGAAATGAAATTGTCAGGATGACACCACCCCACTGAGGGGATAAATAGAAAAGGTCACGCAGTCAAATGCACTGGGAAATTCAACAAGCCAGAAAGGCATGTATGCTTGACATACTCCTAGCAAAATCCTCTCTGATATCTGACATAGTAGTCACTATAAATTGCTCTGTAAGCTCTTTTGCATTTTCAAAACCTCCTGATTGTCTTTTATGAGACTTGATATATTCCTCTGCAATGTTGTCATCAACCTCCTAGCATCACTGTCATTATCCATGACTTCTCTCAAATCTGGAGAAGATCTACCCTCCTCCCTATCACAGGACTTTTCTGTCATTTGAGAATTTAGCTCAAGTCTACCTGTTTCTGTTTCTCTCAACTCATCAGATACATTAACCTGACTCAATTCATCTCTTCTAACATTTATTCCTTCTGCAGTGTTACTGATTACAATATCTGTTTCATTACTATGGTTACAATTTAACCATGTAAATTAGAAACAGTAAAAATACTCTTTCCATTATTCATCTTCTTATGCCTACCCATAACTATACAATAATTGAAACTTGAACTATCTAAACAAAATTCCAAACAAGCAAACCCTAAACAGCAATATTAATCAATGAAATTCCCAATGCAAATTACTCGTATCCGAGGATCCACAACTCAGAACTCAAATTTATAACATATGGAGTGAATCCCACTCCAGTAATAACAAATGTCCACTATATAAACTAAACACCAAAATCTATGAACCATCAAAACAAGGTTCAGAATAGTGAATCCCACTTCTCTGACACCAAAATGTAGTGTAACGTACTGGGGACGGTCAGGACACAAGTGAAGACCGATGACCAACGACAAACTTAATTGCCAAGCTAAGCCAAGACACACCTACAACACGTCAGATCCCAAACCCTAAGACCCCTGAGAGTTACACCTGAGCAAACAAATGCCCCTACTTCTATTTCACAATCTCTCATCGACTCATTGAGTGATCAATGAGTCAGTGAAAGACTGAGGAGCAGAAGTGAAATTGTCAGGATGACACCACCCCACTGAGGGGATAAATAGAAAAGGTCACGCAGTCAAATGCACTGGGAAATTCAACAAGCCAGAAAGGGCTGAATTGAAGAACAATATCTTCAAACCTTTAACAATTTATTTACAACAAAGTACAATAGTTGAATAATCTATTTCAATGTGAATGAACCATTCACAAGTCATAGAATGCCTATATTATTCTTATTCTGTACAACCTCAAAGGATCAAATTTCAGGTTTCTGGGGGAGTTTTTTCCCTTGATATTCTAAGTACTGGAAACCCAAATGTGCTGCTTCTGTTGAAATTGGAAGTAACTGGAAGAGTATTCTCCCTTAATATTCTCAGCTGAATAACTTGTATTATTGATTCTGAGCCAGAATCATCACAAGTATTATCCTCTAAATATTTATCAAATCCGTACTCAAATCCCAGTAATATACTATTACTATCAGGAAATACTAAGGCAAAGTCAGTTATACTGAACCCAACTCCAGGGCCTAACTGCACCAATGAATGCCTACAACCAACTGTGTATCTGTGATTAATCAATGCACAACACAGGAAACAACTAAATAACTCATTGTTTGATGCAAACAATACCAATTCTCACTTATTCACCACAACACTAAAATGTGCACATCACAACTTCAACCTAATAAATAATGGAGCAGTACTAAGTCGGTGTGAAAGTGACCAAACAGGTGATAAAATACTAGTACACTATCAGCCGGAATGTTCAATCTCAACAACAGAAGTCAAAATTAGGCTACTGCCTGTAGATTCACTACCAGCAGAATTCTAGCAATATATTTTATAACTTCATATCTCAACAATAATATTTATGATCTACCAATGTATACTAGGACTTCTCTACCTCAATTGTCAGCTGCTTATAGAATTACTACTAGCAGAGTTTCTAGCAATATATAATCTTATACATTTAATTTACTGAACAGTTTTGCCTTGATTTATTTTCATGTGAAGATTAACACTGATTAGCTTTAGACCTCACCTGACATTTAAATCAAGAGCAATTTCAGTACCTCATGATTTTCTATGACAACTACAACATCTGTGGTCTACCTGTGTATACTAGGACTTCTCTATCTCAATTGCCAACTGCTTATAGAATTACTACTAGCAGAGTTTCTAGCAATATATAATCTTATACATTTAATTTACTGAACAGTTTTGCCTTGATTTATTTTCATGTGAAGATTAACACTGATTAGCTTTAGACCTCACCTGACATTTAAATCAAGAGCAATTTCAGTACCTCATGATTTTCTATGACAACTACAACATCTGTGGTCTACCTGTGTATACTAGGACTTCTCTATCTCAATTGCCAACTGCTTATAGAATTACTACTAGCAGAGTTTCAAGCAATATAATTTATAGCTTCATATCTCAACAATAATATTTGTGGTCTACCTGTGTATACTACGACTTCTCTGTCTCAATTGCCAACTGCTTATAGAATTACTACTAGCAGAGTTCTAGCACTATATAATTTTATTGCTTCATATCTCAACAATAATATTTGTGGTCTACCTGTGTATACTATGACTTCTCTGATTCTGTGACTACTTCTATTGCCAACTGCTTATAGAATTACTACTAGCAGAGTTTCAAGCAATATAATTTATAGCTTCATATCTCAACAATAATATTCGTGGTCTACCTGTGTATACTAGGACTTCTCTATCTCAATTGCCAACTGCTTATAGAATTACTACTAGCAGAGTTTCTAGCAATATATAATCTTATACATTTAATTTACTGAACAGTTTTGCCTTGATTTATTTTCATGTGAAGATTAACACTGATTAGCTTTAGACCTCACCTGACATTTAAATCAAGAGCAAATTGAGTGCCAATGCAATCAGAGGCCTATCAATTCCAATACAAATACAGCTGATCATGAAATATGTCAGTCAAATTACCTCTCCGACACAGAATGAATTGTTTCCTTTCCAATCCTATCCTCTTCAGAAATCTATCACATAGATAATAATGTAAATAATGTAACAGCAGATGCTCGGACACTTTAGGATGGATCAGTCAACCCCCAAACAGCGTTCGAATTGCGCGGCTATCATATAGTAAAATCCCTTACTAGAGCGTGACGGTCATGTCAACTGCATGGGTCACATGACTAACAATGGTATGGTTTTGATAAAGTACAGTTTTGGACCCAAACACATTAATTTACACAAGGGATCTGTTGGAGATTTTTATTTATTTAACAAGAGAAGCGTTCAAGTACAATTTTTGTACATGTTAACTTCTTAATAACTGAAAATGAAAATCCAAACGAAATTCAAACTGTTGAACGACATCTACAGGTGGTGAAAAAAGGTTTAACACAGCGTTCGTTCGAAAATCTACCTGTTTATCAATTTAATGTGAAAAATCAAGATAAACCAACAATGCCAGACCCTTACACATAGCATACATCTTAAGCCACAAAAAAGGAATTACGGCATTGCCATAGGTTTAAAAGAAATGCATTTTTCATTTCACACTTAAAACTCGAAGTTACCTGATTTCGCGATAGTCACTTACAAAATAGCGTTGCACCAGTTGCACTGCTGACAATCAACGTGGCCCAAATTCCGGTCCCACAAACCATTGAATTGACACAATTCAATAGTAAAAAAAAACATCGACATCGTCCAGGAACAGTTCTTCCTAAAAAAAAAAAATCTCGAGAAATATTAATTTTAAACATCACTCTGGCTGAAACTAGTCAAAGTTGAAAACCTAACATTGCCATAGTGGTACAGCATTTACCAAAAAAAAAAAATCATGAATCATTGTCACTTGTCCGTGATTTGCTGCCTGTAGAGTGTAGAAGTGGGGGAAGGGGTTACTTAATTCTGCAATGCATTGATAAAAACACTTGGGCATGTTTCATAAATTAAAAATCTATTTTTAAACTGACTGCCCTGATGTACATAATGTGTCCCCATTGTTGTAAACAATATGGCTTTGGCTTTCCCTTGTTTTGTTTTCAAAACAGCCTTTCATGTAGCATGGATCAAACTGGATATTACAACTCATTAATTCATATGTATTTTGGAGTAGATATTTGTGCAGAGATCACATCAGGTAATTTCTCAACTCATTTTCTAAAGTAATAACATGAACAATTTGGGTCACTGAACACACGGTCATAAATAATTTAAGAACTGGGAATTTCCCGTTTGTCTTCACCATCAAGTTGATAAATGCGAGGGCTGACAATTCTAAATAACACAAAAGTATGTAGTTTGGTAATTTTATTTTTTTAGCTGAAAATGTGAAAAGATTAAACTGACAAAAAAAAAACAACTCCAAAACACATTCACATAATTTTATTTTGATTGAACAATTGAAATTTTCGTGCACATTTTCGTGATGACATGTGTGTTGAAGAATGCTTCACTGGTACTGGTAGTCAAAACTTTAATTCAGAGAAATATGGGGTGGGCTTATTTTGGGTGATACCTCAAAAATACGTTTTCTAAAAAGCCCTAATCTGAGTAACTAGTACTATTTAGTTGAGATTATCAGAGATTTGCCTGAGAACTTGATTTGGAAAAAAAAGACATATTGGCTGCCAATATCGGCAGAATTGGTATTTTTTGCCGATACTGATACCCGACCGATAAGCCATTTATCAGCCGATACCGATAACCCGTACCGATAATCGGCTCATCACTATTATGGAGTAACTTAAACATTAGAAACCAAATTTCAATTTTTGGGGTATATATTTCTTTAGGAGCAATGTCTACCTCAAGTTTAATGACCACTGTTAACTGATGAAAATTGTTGGAGTTACTGCCCTTTGTTAAAAAAATATCCTGTAAAACTTGTTTATGGCATAACTTGAACAATAATTAACGGATTTCTATTCTTTTTGGTATATTTCTCCATAGCAACAATGTTTATGTCAAATTTGATGAACAGCGACATACAATGAAAATTATGGGAGTTATTGCCCTTTGTTTAAAACATATTGTGTAATGCTTGTTTATGGGAAAACTTGAGCATTAGAAACTGAATTTCATTTTTTTTTTGGTATATATCTCTTCATCTCTTATTTTAGCATATGTCTCTGTTGCAACAATATCTGCATCAAGTTCAGTAACAACTGCCAGTTGTGATTGGTTTCAGATATATTTGTTTGGGGGTGGGGGGGGGGGGGGGGGGATTGGAATTGCTTTGCGATGCGTTTCTTATTTTTTTTACAGATCACAGGTACTTTACATATTGATAATGATGTACTGTTTAGCAGATCCCAGAAATGAGGTTCTAGACCCAAGCCACCTGCTGTATTCTACAGCCCTTCGCAACAAAATAGTTTTATAACTATACTGTCTTGCCATGATGGTGATTACACACAATCAAATGATGTTTAATGTTTTGTTTTTCAGACACTGGTAACAACAGTTGTTACAACTTTTCAGCAAACTTCAGACAGTGTGTTAACCAGCATCAGTGGTAAGTTTTATGAATGTAAAGTGAAAAAAAACTAGAAGTCCTGTCACAAACTGTGTGCTTATCTAGGCTCAATAGCGTGTAGGAATTGCACGCAATTGCCATATTGAATGGCATCCAAAGCACGGAAGGTTCTCCTGGTTACTTAAAGCAAACACAGGCAATGTTTCTGCCAATGGACCTCTGGGTTACCCAGAGGTCCATTGGCTGAAACATTGCTTGTGCACAGGCCATATGTACAGAATTTGATAGCCTTTCTATGGTCATAACGCATAGATTAACATGCAGATCAACGTGCTATTTGTGCGCATATCATGACAGGACTTCTAGTTTTAACTGTAGCTTATAACAGGCAAAGACATGCTTTTTACACAAAAAATGTATCTTTACATTGACAATATGTACAAAAAGACGTGTATAAGCCAAACAGTTATGGAAATGCAGAAAATTCCAGTTTATCCTTATACCAAACATTATTAATTATCCCTCAGTTTCCTAGGGTTTATGCAAATTTATACCAGTCTGGACATTCATACACTATGAGATGAAGAGAAGCAAAGCCGGAAGTTGTATGAGTTTTCAGACTAGTGTAAATTCTCAAAGGGCTATCAAAGGATAACAAATTTTGTTCCAAAATACTTTCCAGTCTAAACACCTTGGAACAGATGAAATTCTTTTACATACAGAATACTTTGAAAATGATTGGTAAAGCATTAAGCTATATTTAAATTCTAAAACAGTTTTCAAAAAGTTTTTGCAATAAGGTGATATGATGAAAATAACCACCTCCTACCACACCTTTGTTGGGAACCGGGGCAAATTTGCAAGCTCTTGTAATTACAGGAATAGGATTATAAATTACAAATCCAAAATACTTTCCAGTCTAAACACCTTGAAACAGATGAAATTCTTTTACATACAGAATACTTTGAAAATGATTGGTAAAGCAATAAGCTATATTTAAATTCTAAAACAGTTTTCAAAAAGGTTTTGCAATAAGGTGATGTGATGAAAATAACCACCTCCTACCACACCTTTGTTGGGAACCGGGGCAAATTTGCAAGCTCTTGTAATTACAGGAATAGGATTATAAATTACAAATCCTCTAGGTCCCCTCCTCCCCCCCCCCCCCCCCCCCCCCCCACACACACACACACACACACACATCCAATCCCTGACTTTCCATTTTTTGAGGAATGGAAAAGTTTGTATTCACTCGTCACTCGAAATACACTGCTAACAGTTACTACAGGTATCACTGACTCTGGATTACTAAGCCCCGCCCCCTCTCCTCCCCCCTCTATTGATACCTGAGTACATTATTTCAGAAGTTGACAAGGAAGGTGAGAACTTGGAGTATGTGATCACTCACTCAGCCAAAAAATAAGTCGTTATAACCCTTTCCACCCACCACCCCAACATATGTATCACACAAGTTGGAAACCCAATGACAATGTTCTGTTTCACACATGTACTGGAAAAGGATGTTCCTCAGTATTCTTCCCCTTACTAATACTAGACTTTTGGATTGAAGTCTCAGAAGTATGCCTAGGGTCTTTCTAATAGTCATTGTCAGAATTTGGTATTCTTTTTAAAGAAAACATGTTTTTTTCAGGTTTCAGGAGTGGACACTTTTAAAACCAAACAATACCACTTTTAATATCTTGGGCAACCATTTAGAATTAATTGGAGTTTTGTATTAGCCTCCTTACCACTCCATTTCCAGTTTTTTCACTCAATGATAAAACTATTCAACAAAAGATGAGTTACATTTTAAAAAACTCTTGTGAATCCACATTAAAAATAGTTCCAGCTGTTGTTTATTTTTATTTATTTTTGCTTGAATAATGGAGTACTAAAATTTTGTTTACATTTAGTCATTTATTTTTTGTGAGTTAACATTATTGCCATCACTCCTCGTCCATCGGCGTACATACGAACGTTGGGCGGGCATATGTACATATGTACGTCCACAATTTCCGTTGGCACACCGCACAGGTCGCATTTATGATCAGATCACTTTAAAACTTGGTATGGTTCTTTGGGATGACCTCTAAATAGGAGCTATCGATTTTCTTCCATTTCTGTCAAAAAATGTTGCCACGGGCAACGTTCTTTGAACTTAGTTTAGTCAGACCTCAATATTTCCCTTTTGCACACCCTACAGGGCACACTTATGATCGGATTGCTTTGAAACCTGGCATGCTTGTTTGGGGTGACCTCTAGATGGGAGCTATCGATTTTCTTCCATTTCCATCAAAAAATGTTGCTGCTGACAACAACCTTTGAACTAAGTTTAGTCAGGCATCAATATATTCCTTTGGCACACCCTACAATCCACATTTCTGATCAGGTCGGTTTGAAACTTGGTATGTTTGTTTGGGGTTACCTCTAGATGGGAGCTATCAATTTTCTTCAATTTCTGTCAAAAATTGTTGCTGTTGGCAATGACCTTCGATGAACTTAATGCAGTTATGCATCAATATTTCCCTTTGGCACACCCTGCAGTGCACATTTTTGACCGGATCGAATTGAAACATGGGGTGCTTGTTTGGGGTGATCGATTTTCTTCCATTTCCGTCAGAATTAGTTGCCGTTGGCAATGACCTTTGATGAACTTAGTAAAAACTTAGTGCAGTTATGCATCAATATTTACTTTTGACACACCTTGCAGGGCACATTTATGATTGGATCGCTTGGAAACATGGTGTGCTTGTGTGGGGTGACATCTGTATGGGAGCTATCGATTTTCTTCCATTTCTGTTGAAAAATGTTGCCACTGACCTTTGAACTTAGTTTAGTCAGACCTCAATATTTCCCTTTGACACATCCTTCAGGGCACATTTATGATCGGATCACTTTGAAACTTGGTTATGTGTGTTTGGGGTGACCTTCAGATGTGAGCTACTGATTTTTTTCATGTCCATAAAAAATTATTGTCATTATCACCAGCCTTTGAACTTACTGCATTTGTGCAGCAACTTATCCCTTTTGTACTTTCTGCAGGGTATATTTATGAAAAAAAAAGAAAAAAAAAACATTGCCGCAACCAATGACCTTTAAACTTAGTGCATTTATGCATTAACATCTTCCTTTGGCAAGCCTCAGAGGGCACATTCATTATCAGGTTGTTTTGAAACTTTGTATGCTTATGCAGGGTGACCAAAATAGGAGCTATTGATTTTCTTATCATTTTCATCAAAAACTTTCTTTGAATTTATTGCATTTGTGCATCATTATTCTTCTTTGACATGGCCTACAGGCCACATTTATCGTAGGATTATTTTTTAACTTGGTGTGCTCATTAGACGGGACCTCTAGATAAGAGCTATTGAATAGCATTCATTTCTGTAAAAAAAGTTGCCATTTACAATAACCTCTGAACTTACTACAGTTGTGTATCAACATTCTTCCTTTAGCAAGCCTTACAGTTTACATTTAAAAATGCATGGATTACTCTGACATTGTGCACACCCAATGCTGTTATGTTTAAATTTCACTAAATAACATTTGTACCAATGATCTTCAATTTTGCCATACCACTAAAAACTTACAAAGTTCAAGTTTGTCAAATTGAGCTACTGTGTCATTGACACTTTCATTTTTTTTTTGTTTTCACATTTTAACTAGATCGAGTTATTTGTGTGCAAAGCACACAATGGTGTATCCCCGCATTTACTTAGCAACACCTTAGCATAGTCTTAACATTTCGAATTAATACCCTATGAGCCTTTCAATGAAAACTGATTTTCTAACGATAAAAGTGGTTCCACTGGAACCACCGGAGGCAAAATCAAAATTCCGAAACCTTCATGCACATCTAGAGTTGCTACCTGAACACATTAGCATAGTTTAAACGTTTCGAATGAAATACCCTAGGAGCCTTTCGATGAAAACTGATTTTCTTACGATGAAAGTGGTTCCACTGGAACCACCGGGGGCAAAATCAAAATTCCGAAACCTTCATGCACATCTAGAGATGTTACCTGAACACATTAGCATAGTTTAAACATTTCGAATTGAATACCCTAGGAGCCTTTCGATGAAAACTGATTTTCTAACGATAAAAGTGGTTCCACTGGAACCACTGGGGGCAAAATCAAAATACCGAAACCTTCATGCACATCTAGAGATGTTACCTGAACACATTAGCATAGCTTAAACGTTTCGAATTGAATACCCTAGGAGCCTTTCAGGGTGTGACGTACGGATGGATGGACGGACGGAGATCACGACAATATCCCCGCATTTTTGAAAATGCGGGGATAACTAGATCGAGTTATTTGTGTGCAAAGCACACAATGGTGTATCCCTGCATTTCCTTAGCAACACCTTAGCATAGTCTTAACGTTTCGAATTAATACCCAAGGAGCCTTTCGATGAAAACTGATTTTCTAACGATAAAAGTGGTTCCACTGGAACCACCGGGGGCCGAATCAAAATTCCGAAACCTTCATGCACATCTAGAGTTGCTACCTGAACACATTAGCATAGTTTAAACATTTCGAATGAAATACCCTAGGAGCCTTTCGATGAAAACTGATTTTCTAACTATAAAAGTGGTTCCACTGGAACCACTGGGGGCAAAATTCTGAAACCTTCATGCACATCTAGAGATGTTACCTGAACACATTGAACTTGGAAACAATGGGCACCCTAATAGTAAGACACATTACATACACCCATGCATTTCCAGATAAACTGTATCAAAGACTGTCTAGTCTTTGAAGTTCCAACGTTATGGAAACATTCAATTAACTCATTACTGCCCTGTAGATTCCGTTGTGTTACTCGTGTATCACATTCACATACATTCACATATAACTACGAGTACTGGAACCGTCGTCCCCGTGGGAACCCCGGGAAGTAAGCAGCACTTGTTTACTGTGGTAAACCAGTTCCGCTTTACTAGTAAAATAGGACCCAGTCACCAATGCTTGGGGTGAAAGTCCTCTAAAATGGGCAACATGTTGATCAACGATTGACTAAACTTGACTTCATCTCCATGTTGTGTCACGATTAGCCATGGTGCATAAATATGTGACGTTAACCACCAACAAACAAACAAACTGGAACCGTCGGTTCTGAAGGATGGGAATCGGTACTGATTAAAAGGTTGAGTACTGCCAGTATCGGTATCGATTTCAGTACAGATTGCAAACTCCACTTTTGGCACTTAAATGATTGGCAATCGATCCTCAACTCCATAGAATTCCTTGTTGAACTCAGATTGCCAGATGAACTGAGAAGCCTCAGGTGGCTTCCTTAATCCTGCAATCTGATCTCAATTAGACAAAATTTAACAATCCTGATCACTTCACTGACAATGATCTGTTTATTATACACCCTTATAGAAACTTTCTATTTGCATGAGATATCAATCCAAGGTAAATAACATGAAATAACTGGCGCCAAATTACTGTTTCATGGGCATGCAGAGTATAGCACAAGCCTCAAATGTGTACTACAGTGGAACCTTGTGAATAGTGTAGCCACCTGACCAGAAGAAATTATTCAATTATCAGGAGTATTCAGTTATCATGAATTGGATCATTCTCCTGTATTCTCTGATTAGTTGAGTATTTATTCTATAAATTAGGCCTAAAAAAATAAAAAGTCTGTTTCTCAGGCCCTCCTGCATGGTCCTTTTGGCTGCCGCATGCTCTCTTTTTATAACCAATTTGAACTTAAAAAAAATAAAAATTAAATGGTTTATGTCTGATATTTTACCCAAGTTAAAAAAACTGATGAATTTGTCCCTTGAGTGCAAGAAGGCTTTGCAATGCTTTAGCATTGCAAAGCCTTCTTGCACTCAAGGGATGAAATACACCACCACCCATGCTATTCTGTAGATTATGAGGCCTAAAACTTGAACCAAGAACATGAACTTTTGATGGCAAAGAAGTAATAACTGAAATAAAAAATAAAATAAAAAACCGCTCGCCCGCATGCAATTTCACAAATAATGGCCTGAGAAACAGAAGATCTACTTTGTGTGGCCTTAAAGGCCTATATTAAATGCTTGGAGGTCAAATAGGTCTGTAAACATACAGAAGCCTTTAGCTGTCAGAATAATTCTTTGATATATTAAAAGATTTTTTTTAATTCAATTAACTGGTCAAATTTATTCTGAAGGTATGGGAAATGGTTTGGTGTTTGAGAATTATATTCAATTTACTGGGTTATATAATTACGAGATATCCAATGAAGTGGGTTTTACTGTATTTAGAAGAAAATCATGCATCAGAATAGTAATAAATTAACAAAATTAATAATAATAGAACATCAAGTTGTGAGAAAATATTTATATACAAAAATAGAGTTTTAGTGGGTCATGGTGACCTACATTTCAGTTCATTGATCTTGCTACATATCATGATACTATATCGTAAGAACAATTTGAGTAGTTTTGTTTTACTGGTATTAAATAGGACCAAGCAACCAGTACCTTGAGTGAATTATTAAGTGGTACAGTGGAGTCCACTTAATTGGATGTCTCTTAACTGAATAACCATGTTAATTGAATATAATTTCCCAACACAAAACCATTTACCATACCTCCAGTACAAATTGACCTGTTAATTGAATATAGATTATAGAGTAAACTCCTGTTAATTGAATAAACAATCTTGTAACCTGTCGAGAAATTACCCTGACTCTTCTCAGTTTTCCTTTGTTTATAGACCTATTTGGCCTCAGTACATCCAATACAGGCATTTAATCGATTAGATCTCGTTTCATGGAGCTCTGTCAAACAAGATATAATAGAATAAATGCTAAGTTTGTCTCTAGAATACAGGAAAGTGACACAATCTCTGTTAATCAAATACTCCTGTTAATTGAATAAATTTCATTGACAAAGTGGATATTCAATCAGCAGGGTTCCACTGTATAGCCATAAATGCTGAAAATTAATAAAATGAATATCCGAAAGAAACTTATCTTTTTGAGAGCTGTGCGTTAACTCTCTACCTAATGAATCGGGTGCATTCATCCACATTTTTCTACAAACTGAGCAGTTAAAAAACTCCTATTTTTCAAAAAATTTCAACAAAATAATATTCTGTTACCTTTCATTGGAACAAGTTTGTTGAGCTCATGAGGGGGTCACATGATATAGTTTTGTAGAAATTTTGTGAAAAATGGGCAAAACTAATGAATAAAATATCAGATTTTGAAATCTTGTGCATTGGTGAAGGATTAAATGGATTACATTGCTCATTATTGCCATTCTCAATTTAGTTATAGATTATTGATTATGGGCTTGTAATTCTAAGATCCACTCCCAGTCTGCATAAAATCCGTTTTGACAATAAAATATCTCATTTAATAGATGAGTTATATCTGTGCTTCCTGCACTGGTCATCACAGTATCCTGTCAGAAGAGCACAGGAAGGATAATATGATTTGTGTTTCAACCATAATGATACAAGTAACATGACATGATTTTCAATGATGCATTAAAAATCCGACAAACAGATGGCTCTACCATCCCTTAAGGTATCACAGTATTAATATTTCCCATAGGTGACCATTATAACAATTATGTGAAAATAATATGATTGCATCACTTAAAATTGAATATTCAAATACCTACATAAAGTACAGAACTTCACAAACTTTCTCTGGCTAGAAAACAGAGGGTCATACAACAGATAAGATTCTTAGCTTCTGTATTGACGTGCAATCCTTAGAAGCCAAAACGAAAACCACAAGCAAATCCTGTGATCAAGGTCTGCTTGAGGATTGGGTCATAACCGTCTAACAATGCTGTCAATGTAGATAACTGGATAGGGGTTGCTAGCTGTTCTTGAGTATTTTGAGATTGATCCCTTCCTTGACTATTTGCTTTTACCTCAAAAGGATTGGTTCCTTCCGTTATGAAAGGAATGAAACCCTCCTGTTTAGTTGGACACTGACTAAAGGAATGATCTTTAGAGCAGCGAAAGCAGGTGTGCGAGAATCTGCATGGTGTCTTGCAACCCTGCTCCCTATGAAAGCGATTGCAAAACCCCTTGGGGAATTTCCGAGGTGCCTTGTGTCCTTGTGAGGGTTTTGTGGTCCAGAGCCCAGAGGTACCTGATCTATTGTATATCTCCATGGATTGCTTGATGACTGGGTCCTGCAGTGCCCTGAACCAGAGTGCCAGGTGAGTGTCATTCCACCTCATTACAGGATTGGACTGCTTAACAAGCAAAACTCTTTGTCATAGTACTGCCAGTTGTACTGGAGAAGACCGCTGTGTTCCTGAGGTAACTTAGTTAACCCTTTACCCAACATAACAGCCAAAACTGGCCAGCGCTATTCTCAAAAATCGCCAATTGATTTTCATTATTTTTTTCATTTTTTGTCTCAAAAACATAGGTTATGACCCCTCGTTGGAACGAGCTCATCGAGCTTGTTCCAATGAGGGGCCATAACCTATGTTTTTGAGACAAAAAATGAAAAAAGATAGTTATTCAAGAATTATTTTTGCAAGTGTCGTCTGCTTTTCAGGTTAGGTAAAGGGTTAAATATATTGTCATAAATATCTCGAATGCCAACAGCCACTGAAATATGTGGTGAAAACTCTTACCAGGTTTGGGAGTGCATGCCCAGGCAGGGGACTCTGCCTCCAAGCCTGATAAAGACAGTGTATACTGAGTTGCCTCACCTTGGTATGAAGACAGCAGTGATGACATCCCAACATACTCACCCACCAAAATTTTAGCTTTTGACTTCAATGGAACATGTGCATCCAAGGGAGAAGCCTGCAAGATGAATCCACCTCCCCCATGCATAATCTCCTGTGTAACTGCGGGGTAAGCAATAGCTCTTGGGGTTGGGAGGCCTCCCATTGGCTGAAGCACTGTTGCCTGCTCAAGAAGGTTAAAAGGGTGAGAGATCTCACCTATCCCAGAAGCAGTGTGCATACCCACAGTGAAAATACCAGTATAATTGCGATATTTTGCCTGAGGCACTCTGGCGTCATTACCTAATAAAAGATTGGGACCTGAAGTAGATGCAGGTCCTGGCACCAAGGCATTGCTTGGTGAAGAAGTCACATTGGTGTCTGAATGGGGGGGAAAAGTAATAGTGGAATTGTTAACATTTAAATGGTCACTCAAAGCTGATGGCTGACACACCTGTGCTCCAGAAGTGTTTGACACTGTCACTCTTCTCATGCTGGGGTTATGCTGAAATGGATCCTGTGTTGAATTCCTGTTCTGAATATTGAGGGGCTTAGAACTAGGTAACACTGGATTAGTTTGTATATTCAGGAGACTTGATGAAATGGGCTCGGGAGCTTGAGGAGTTATAGCCTTCTCCACAACCACTATAGCCTGGGCATTACTGGTAGTTGCCCTTGTTCTCCTACGGTCACTGGGAACACAATTGTCTGCTGAAAAAGCATTCACAGAATCCTGAATATTGGATAATAACTGTGCCTGTTGATCATAACTAAGATTGCTTGAAAGGTTAAGACGTAAACTCGGCACCCCGGACACTGGCTGAGATTCTGTGGGCTGTGGTGCTGAGTCTGGTACCAGGTCATTTGGTGGCTGTGAAACCTGGTACAGGTGGCTTAGATTATAACTCAAGGCAGCAGCAGGAGCTCGTCTCTTTCCTACTTTCCTAGCACTACTCTTCTTACTTTTGACTTTGGCATCTTTCAAAGTCTGAAAAAAAAATTAAGAAAACAGGAAGAGAATCCAAATGCAATATGCCCAGATCACTTTACCCCCAGACCCCATTGGTATCCCAGTGTGTGGAAAAAAAAGGGGGGTGGTAGGTGGGTGGGCCCTAACGACCTTAACGGTTGGAAGCCGAAGAGAGCCAAACTCAACTTGAAAAAACTGCACCAACTTAGCGGACAGTATCGGGACACTACATTCCAACAGCCAAGCTCGCAGGCATAACGTCCACAGATACCAAGGACTACATCCCATGGGCATCGGATAATCCACATGCTGGGACCCAGGGATCCCCACAGGTGAATTAAGTGGCAGAGAGCCCACCATGGCTGTTATCGGGCAGCTCCTCTGACTTCCAACAACAGGTGCTACCAACTTACAGACGGGTCATGCTGGATATTATTCCCTAATACAATAAATCAACTTGTACCCGTCATGCGAATCATAAAGCGGTCACCACCACACCTCATAAGAAATTTAAAACGATGCAAAGCTTCATCCCAAGGATTGCAAATACACATCAATATATATATGCATAAGTAATTGCATTGTTGTCGTTTTACATTATCGTAAACCATGCAAATCTGCACGCAAAGAATAATGCAAAGCAAATAATTTGCACCAATTAATAATGCAGCTTCCACCCTGATTCTGCCGAGAGTTGAGACAACAGAGCTAATGAATTAAAATATATCTCACAACAGGTGTTTAATACTGTGCAAAAAAGCACCGCATATAGTTTTGAAAAATTGTTTCTGTCTACTTGCATCCATGTGTACCCCGTCAACCAGATGTGAAGTGACACCCCTGTACAAATGCAGATCATGACGCCAATATTGGTCTCTCCCTTGCAGATCAGGGTCAGATAAAACCACATCCAAGTAACGATTAGCAATGTCAACATTGTCATTATACTTATGCACTAAGGCTGTGTCGTCAATGGCTGAGAGACCAGGAGAGCAGCGCTGATGCAGCCGATTACGTGGAAACAGCTGGCAAACATAAACTGACCGTACCCCAGCATCCATCATATATTTGCAGACATTGTCAATGCGACTGCCAACTGTTTCCAGGTCGAAACAACCCTGTGCAATATCGTTACCACCAATTTGCTTGATTACGACGTGGGGCTGGTAGGCCTGCTCCATGTGCCAATCATTTTGCAGGAAACGGTCAATTGTATTTCCACCAACACTGTGTAAATGAATATTCACTGCCAGGACTGAATGATCTAACCCGAAGTGATCAGCAAAGTCCCACACTGATGGAAACACAACCTCCTGCTCCAAAAGGGTACCTAAACGACACACAAAGGAATGCCTTAAAATCAAAACTCGAAGTGTCTCAGCCATGGCACCTGGCCAAATCTCAAGCGAATTTACCTGTGAATCGATATGAGGTGTACACCCACTCCAAGCAGTAGATGAGCAACAGGTTTTGAATGATTCCACCACACTGCAAAAATGGTTACCAAACTTTTCCAACTCAATATAAACTTTGTGAACACGACTGATCTGAACGTCTTATTTCGTAGAAGCCGAAAACAAAAGAGGATGGAAATTTACTTCTGGAATGCTGTGATGCTGAAATTCCTAACTTACCAAATTTTGATTGGATGAAATCCAAGAGATTACGTAACCTGCTGCACCGGAGCATCATGAAAACGTCCACAAACAGCCGAACAGACTCAACATTATTAATGGTTGCTAAATATAGCAGTTCCTTTGCTCCCCAAACAAAGAGGGGTAAATAATAAGCCATTCATGGATGTCCCTAGAGATACCCGAGTGCAGCCCCTGTAAAATCCATGCGAGGTGTGCAAATACCATTGTAAGTGGAAATAACTACTAATAATGAGGGAGAAAAATTGTGTCGTCTGTGGGCACAAAACATGATACTTGTATCACTGCATTTTTTGGCATAGAAAATACTCGGAGCATGTCCTTCTTTTGTGGAGTATTTAGCACATGTAAAAACCTAATAAAATGCTTTAACAGTTTTCTCAAGCAATAAGGTCCTTTTTAGGAGCCTTATTTTCGAATATTGTATTACATCCAAGTGCAACATGTCAAGGCAGATAACTCTCAACTAAATATTTAGGACAGTGATTCCTTAAACTAACACATTTCCTGATTTAATTTTTAATCTCCACATCTGGGGTACTACCTACATTGTGATGTATGTGCTGGAGCATGGTATGTTACAATAATTTCACTTTTGACAGATTATTTGTTGAATTCCCCTATCAAACAAGGTTAACTTTTCTTCTTACCAAGTGACAAAAATTCACTTAGTCCTATACCTAAAATTTCTTCACAATTGTTTTTTTCATTTTTAGCTCAACTTTGACGAAGTCAAATTTGAGCTATTGTCATGGCCTGTCGTCCATCCATCTGTCCGTCTGTCCATCTGTCCGTACGTCAACAATTGGCTGTGGCTCGGGCTAGAGGTTGTATTTATGAACCGATCTTTACGAAACTTCTTGTGTACCTTTGTTATGACCCTGGGACGGGAACGAGTGTTTTTAGGTGTGGTCCGAAATTCAAGATGGCTGCCAGCGGCCATTTTGTACCGATGATGCAAAAATCAGTTTTTTGTACAGAACTTCTGTATGAAAGTTCTGATTTGAATAAAGTTTTGTATAAATGTTTAGTACCATGGGATACATCACATATAATACGGGTTTTTTTCTCGTGCGTAAATTATGCAAATTAGACTGACTTTGATTTATTTAGTGTTACTTTCAGAGCTGTAAGTGCCAAGCTGCTATGGCTCGGGCTAGAGGCCGTATTTATGAACCGATCTTTACGAAACTTCTTGGGTACCTTTGTTATGACCGTGGGACGAGAACGAGTGTTTTTGGGTGCGGTCCGAAATTCAAGATGGCTGCCAGCCGCCATTTTGTACCGACGATGCAGAAATCTGTTTTTTGTACAGAACTTCCATATGAAAGCTCTGATTTGAATAATTTTTTGTATGAATGTTTAGTACCATGGGATACATCACATATAATACGGGTTTTTTTCTCGTGCGTAAATTGTGCAAATTAGACTAATTTTGATGTTTTTTGGGGTTACTTTCAGCACTGTAAGTGCAAGTGCCAATACGGCTCGGGCTAGAGGCCGTATTTATGAACCGATCTTTACGAAACTTCTTGGGTACCTTTGGTATCACCGTGGGACGAGAACAAGTGTTTTGGGGTCCGGTCCGAAATTCAAGATGGCCGATGGCAGCCATTTTGTACAAAATTATGTGCAATCAGATTTTTGCACAGAACTTCCATATGAAAGCGCTGATTTGAATAATTTTTTGTGTGAATGTTTAGTACCAAGGGATGCATCACATATAATACGGGTTTTTTTCTCGTGCAGAAATTATGCAAATTAGATGAACTTTGATTTTTTCAGTGCGACTTACACACAGTAAGTACACATGTCAATACGGCTCAGACTAGAGTCTGTATTTATGAACTGATCTTCACGAAATGTCTTGGGTACCTTTGTTATCACCTTGGGACGAGAACGAGTGTTTCTGGGTGCGGTCTAAAATTCAAGATGGCTGCCAGTGGCCATTTTGTACCGAAATTAGGTCTAATCAGTTTTTTGTCACAAGTTCTATACAGCTCAGACTAGAGGCCATATTTATGAACAAATCTTTACCAAACTTCTTGGGTACCTTTGTTATCATCGTGGGATGAGAGCGAGTGTTTTTGGGTGTGGTCCGAAATTCAAGATGGCCACCAGCAGCCGTTTTGTACCAAAATTAGTGCAATCAGTCTTTTGTACAGAACTTCTGTATGAAAGTTCTGATTTGAATAAATTTTTGTATGAATGTTTAGTAACATGGAATACATCACATATTCTAAGGGGGTTTTTTTCGTGCAGAAATTATGCAAATTAGATGAACTTTGATTTATTCAGTGCTACTTACACAATGTAAGCACACATGTCAATACGGCTCAGGGTAGAGGCTGTATTTATGAACCGATCTTCACAAAACTTCTTGGGTACCTTTGTTATCACCTTGGGATGAGAATGAGGGTTTCTGGGTACGGTCCAAAATTTAAGATGGCTGCCAGTGGCCATTTTGTACCGAAATTAGGTCCAATCAGTTTTTTGTCACAAGCTCGTATTTATGAACTGATCTTCAGAAAACTTCTTGGGCACTTTTGTCTTCACCTTGGGACAGGAACGAGTGTGTTTTGGGGTGCCTTTGTTATCACTGTGCAATGAGAACAAATATTTTGGGGTTCAGTCAGACCCACTCTGGGGCTCAAAAGATTTCTTTTCTAGTTTAGCATCTGACTGTCACCCACCTTTACAATACTTTACCTATACATTTGTTACAGGCAACGGTCAGTATTTAGACCATTACAATACTTTATATGTACCTTTGTTATCAGGTCATTACCTAGATGTTTGTCATTGCTGTGTCACATACTATACATGTCTTTGTCTTGACAAGTTGAGCTACAGTGTCATTGACACTTTCATTTTTCACTCCAAGTTTGAGTCTCCTCTAAATGGAACAGCCTCATCAAGCTTCCTTCAGTGGAGTATGTTTCAGAAGCCAGTGATATAAATTTTTAGCTGCGACTAGCAGCTCTATAAGTGGCAATGTCTGTCTGTCTGGCGGTCTGTCTGTCGGTCTGTCGGTCGGTCTGTCTGTGACAACAAGTTTCAAAACTCAATAACTTTTGAAATACTTGATGGAATGTCTTGATATTTGGCATGTAAGTGTATCTTATTGATGTCTAGCCACTGTTCAATGCATGTGTTGTTCCAAATATTTTTCTTGGAGTTATGGCCCTTGATGAACTTAGAATTTTGTGACCAACGCGTTTCTAAAAGAATATCTTTCAAACTACTTGGTGGAATGACTTCATATTTGATATGCAAGTGTATCTCATTCATGTCTAGCCCATGTCTGATGCAAATGTTGTTCCAAATATTTTTCTTGTTTTTTTTCACCATCACCTGTAAATTGCCCCTGAGAATATTTTTTGGACTTGCAGATTGCACCACCCGTCTCAGCTATGGCGTCGATGTCGCGATTTTTAGTTGCTTTTTGATAATTGAAAGCTTTCATATTTTGTTTCAAAAAGGTAGATTATGACCAGCCTTAATTGGAACAACCTTAATAAATTAGCTTTTTCTAATACAGTGTCATAACCTATGTTTTTGCAACAAGAATAAAAAAGAAACAATTTCAGTGGCCATTTTTGTTCATAGTGCAATGTTAGAAAGAGGTCTCCGAGCCCTTTCCAGTAGTTTGTCACATGAAATTATGCCTTTACTTCAAGAGACGAATCTTTGGATATGATCTGGGATCTCACTTGGGAACCCCGGGAAGAGAAGTAGTGCTTGTTTACTCTAGTAAACATACTCTGTTTTAATGGTACAGTAGGATCCAGTCACCAATGCTTGGGTTGAAAGTTCTCTAAAATGGGCAACATGAGTATAAACGATTGACTAAACTTAACTTATTTCTTTCCATGTTGCGATCACGATTAGCTGATGTACAAAAATATGTGACGTTAAACATTCAATACATAAATAATGTTAATGCTATTTAGAAGTACAAGTATTGGGGCCCAATTAGGCAAAGAGTTGAAATTACTGGTAAAGCTGAAGAATAGGGGACTTTTCCTTTTATGTAAAAACAATGCATTTTTCTCACCTTTTTTCTACATTTCCCTATTACTTGTCATGTTTTCAATAAAATGACCGAAAGATATTCACTTTTGACTGAGATTAGAGATAATTTAAACCCTTTTAATGTTACGGTGCCAGAGATTCTCCTGCATTCTCGCCATTTTGAATTGTGCGTTTACACAAATTTCGTTTTCTCTTTGGCTGGCGATTGTAGGTCTAGGGTCAGTGTAGTGAGGGTTAGGGTTAGCTTACTGGTAAGCTAACCCTAGCCCTCACTACACTGACCCCAGACCATGTTGGGAACAGAACAAACAAGCGTACCAAAAACAACCATTACACAGAGCAGACGCCGAAAAAACACAAAAAACATGGAGGAAAGATGAATGTGAATGTAACAAATCGCACAGGTAAAAACAATTGTTGAGCGGTTATAATTGCCAGTAAAAGTGAATATATTTCAGTCATTTTATCGAAAACATGACTAGTAATAGGAAAACACAGAAAAAAGGTGAGAAAAATGCGTTGTTTTTACGTAAATGGAAAAGTCCCCTATTCTTCAGCTTTACCAAATTACTTGATGTAAATTGTATCATTGTTTTTTTATTTCATGAATAGTTATTAATCACCTTTATGGCTTTTATCATAATATAACACTTTAAGTCCTCAAGTAAATGGAGCTTTGATTATGACCTTAGAACATCTTATTTTGGTTTAATTGGAACCAACAATACAGAGCTTGCAGTGTGTGAAATAAATTAAGTAAACAAGCTATTAATTGAAAATAGAAAATGTTTTCATTCTTGTAATTCATTTTAACCCTTTACCCAACGAATCGGCTGTATCCGCCCGCGTAATATGCAAATTCAGCAGCTGAAAAAATATTATTTTTCGAAAATTTTAACAAAACCATATCATGTGACCTCTCTTTGGAACGAGCTCATTGAGCTCATTCCAAAGAGGGGTCACATGGTATGGTTTTGCTAACATTTTTTGAAAAAAATTAAAAAATGATATTTAAAATAATAAATTTTGATATCGACTGCGTTGGGTAAAGGGTTAAAAAACATTTCCGCAATCCAGTATAGTATTTCCATTAGTTTCTTGAATCCTGAACCCTAAGTAACATGTAACTACTGACCCTGTGTATTTTTACAGCCTTAGTCAGTGTATAGTATAATGCAGTAAGTGATATGGCAGCCTGTCAACAAATACTGTGTAATTCCTATAGTTAGAAAGTTAGATTACAACTACCGTACCTCTATGCAATGCATGGGATTAGTCACTATTGAAAAGTGGGTGGTATATAGTGATCACTATGTCTGTCTGTACGTCCGTACACCCATCCATCTACCCGTTACGCTTTAGGGGGGTACACATCTGCTATCCACAACTCTCCTGCTAAACCATTAAGGACATTCTTTTACATACATTGAAGACGTGCACCTCCAATTTTCTTTTCAGATATTTTCATATTTACAGTTCCCCATATTCAAAAATGGTCTTTGTCAATTCAGGTTTTAGTAGGGAGGGGTATTGATCTGCTATCCGCAACTCCACTTAAACCATTGAAGAAACTCCATTGGAACTCTGACATTCTTTTACATACACTGAAGATTTGCACCACCTATTTTTCTTTCACATATTTTCATATTCCGACATACGTCCATCCGTTCGTTATGCTATAGGGGTGTTACGCTTTGGCAGTGGGCAGGGGGTGGGGTGGGGTCTGGGGGGGGGGTGACGGGGAGGGGAGAGGGGGTAGTACACATCTGTTATCTGCAACTCCTCTTAAACCAGTGAACGGATTTCATTGAAACTCTCAAGACATTCTTTTACATACATTGAAGATGTGCACCTCCTATTTTCTTTTCAGATATTTTCTTTTTTACAGTTTCCCATATTGAAAAATGAACTTTGTCAAATTCAATTGACATTCTGCACAGATCTGCTATCCGCAACTCCTCTTAAACCATTGAAAAGATTTCATTGAAACTTTCAGACATTCTTTTACATACATTGAAGATGTACACCTCCTATTTTCTTTTCAGATATTTTCATATTTACAGTTCCCCATAGTCAAAAATTGTCTTTGTCAATTCAGGTTTTAGTAGGGAGGGGAATAGATCTGCTATCTGCTACTCTTAAACCATTGAACAAACACCATTGGAACTCTCAGACATTCTTTTACATATATTGAAGATGTGCTCCACCTATTTTTCTTTCAGATATTTTCATACACCGGCAAACATCTGTCCGTCCGTCCGTCCGTCCGTCCGTCCGTCCATCCGTCCGTCCGTCCGTCCGTCCGTCCGTCCGTCCGTCCGTCCGTCCGTCCGTCCGTTACGCTATAGGGATGTTATGGTTTTGGGGGGTACACATCTGCTATCTGCAACTCCTCTTAAACCATTGAACGGATTACATTGAAACTCTTAGACATTCTTTTACATACATTGAAGATGTGCACCTCCTATTTTGTTTTCAGATATTTTCATTTTTACAGTTTCCCATATTGAAAAATGAACTTTGTCAAATTCAATTGACATTCTCTACAGATCTGCTATCTGCAACTCCTCTTAAACCATTGAACAAATTTCATTGAAACTTTCAGACCTTCTTTTACATATATTGAAGATGTGCACCTCCTGTTTTGTTTTCAGATATTTTCATTTTTAGGGTTTCCCATATTTAATAAAAATGGGCTTTGTCAATTCAAGCTTGCATGGAGTGGAGGGGGGGGGGGGGAGGGTTGTTGACATTTACTATCCGCGACCTCTTTTAAACTAGTGAATGGATTTCAATGAAACCTTCAAACATTCTTTTACATACAGTGAAGATGTGTACCTTCTATTTTGTTTTCAGATATTTTCATTTTTACAGTTTCACATGTTGAAAAATGGGCTTTGTCAATTCAAGCTTCAGTGTGGAGATGTGTGTGTTGGGGGGGGGGGGGGGGGGGGCAGTGTTTGTGCTCCCTACATTAAACACACTTTTACTGTTGTAAAATGTTTCTTGGTGGGAGTGGGTGGTATCATTTAGTGAGCAGTGCTCCCAGTTTTTCTAGTCTTTTTGGTTACAAATGAGATAATCCCTATAACCCTGTGTATTGCACAACCTTAGTGGGTGTACATTTTCATGAAGTGTGGATATGGTCGTTACCAATTTTTGTAACCATACAGTGTTATAAAAATTCTTCCTTTTTAAGTGAATAACTAACTCTGTGCACTGAACAGCCTTAGTGTAAATCTCATCAATATCAACTCTTTACCCAACGTAATGGCAAAACCAGCCAGTGCCATTCCCCAAGCGCATTCAAACTCGATTTACATGTATGACCCTTCATTAGAATAGATTGCAAGAAGTTTTTTGTATTGAATTCCCCAAAAATAAAGACATCTTCTTTTTTCAGTTAATAACTTGTTTTCAGTGCCTCAGGTGTTCAGTCATTAGCTTTTTAGTGCAAGAGCCTGAGATCACTCTTGGTTACTTCCAGTTTGCAGTTGAGATTTTGTTGGATGATACTATATTGAAAAGGTCTCTTTTTAACAGTGTATCTTAGGATATCATTTCATAGAATAGGCAATGTGTGTGGGTGCACCATAACTATGGCTGTGACAAAAAGGACAGTGGCAAAAATGACAACTTCAAATTTTTCAGTCCTCAAAATGGTTACAAATGAATAGGTAGAATAGTGCTGATTAATGAAATAAAATAACTAGTTGGAACTAAAAACATGAGATCAGCATTCCAGTGACCTCTATTTATGTCTTGGCTGCCAAATTGGCAGCCAAGACATGACTAGAAGTCAATGCTGAGTCTTTAATCTCTGAAGATTGATATCATGAAAAATATTTTTCTACAATGTCGCATCATTTAATGAAGTGTTGAACCTGATGCAAAGTGTCAATCTCACAAAAATAATAATTCCAAGCAGCATTCCATAAACAAGTATAGTTCAGTGGTTATAACTACTCTTTTCTTGAAGGATGTTTATTTTATTTTTATTACGTCTTTGCTTTTATGACATTGCCGTCAATGAAAATTTCAGTCTCCGAAAAATTCCCCATGAGAACCCTGGGAAGTGGAGCAGTGCTTATTCACTGCAGTAAACAATCTCTACTTTATTGGTAAAATAGAATCCGAAACTAAGGGGGTGGAAGTTCTTTAAAGTGGGTAGCATCAGGATAAATGATTTGATAAACTTGATTTCCCAGTGTTGAAGTCATGAGATAGTCTAAGATACTGAAAGTGACTTTGAGCACCAATAAATAAAGAAACTCTTGACCTGAGTCTGTGTTTAAAGTTGGAATTGCATGTCTGTGAGCAAGTATGCTTTAATTCAAACAATATTTGGAAAACACTACTGATAAATCGTATTCAGTGATAACAAAATTTCTTCCAATGCCACATGGTTTTAATGAGCTTTTTCAGGTGAAAAATCTTACACTTTTGGAAAAGACTTTAACTCATTACTCAACAATATAAGGAAATGGCACAAACAACATTTTTGTAATAACTAAAATTTGAAATGTGACTTTTGCGAAAAATACTAGTCAAATATGGCCATTATATAAATTGAAATGCTGAAAAATGGAATTCAGGAAACAGTGGCTTTCAGTTTTCCAGAAAGGAAGTGAGATGCTGAACTAGAGAAACTGTACTTACTGTGATTTGTCAATTTGAGCCTGTGTGAAAAGGTGAAAGCATCAGAACTTAACTGTATAGAAAGAGTATTTATGGAGACTTATTTTCAAGAATAAATTATCTTTTAAGAAATAAGAAATGCGTTTCTGTAAACAGCATTTGAAGATTTTCATACAGGAATCAGATAAAATTATTCAAGAAACCAGAATTAACGTCTGTGCACAGCATTTAACATGTTGTGTGAAGGAAACAGAAATGGATATTTTTGGCTCCACCCACTTTTTTGAGTAATTAAATAATTGTGTGAACTTTGGGAATACATTGTGGGGGGGGGGGGGGAGGGGGGGGGGGTGTTATAAAATGAAATTTCCAGCAATCAAGAAAAATGCACTCGGTGACCTCTGGGTGACCTTAATGTCCTTTACCCGTATTTTGAACTTCCAGTGAATTTGAACTCATTTAATGTTGTTCCCAGGTCCAGAGGTCATACCATGCTTGAGCTATGAGCATGACCCACTTTCAAAATTTTTTGCTCCACCAACTTTGAGTGATGAAATACATGTATGAACTTCAGGAATGTATGAGTGGATTCTAAAACACAATTCCCCCCAGTAAAATATATCTCGAACCACCAGTGCATTTTGACTCATTTGGTGTTGGTTGCATGTCCACAGGTCATACCATGTTTGAGATATGCATGTGACCAACTGCCGATATTTTTTGCTATGCTCTCCTTTTTGAGTGTTGTAAAACATTGTATGAACTTTAGGAATACATCCAGAGGTCATTAAATGTAATTTCAAGCAATTCTAAAAACTGCACTCAATGACCCCCATGGACCTTGACCCATATTATGAACCTCCAGTAGGTTACAACTCATTTGGTGGTGGTCCTAGGTCCACAGGTCATACCATGCTTCAGATATGACCAAGACCCACTGTCAAAAGTTTTGACTGTGCCTACCTTTTTATACCCCCGACCTCCGAAGGAGGATTCAGGTGTATCTCGTGGAGCCCTCTGTCCATCCATCTGCCCATCTGTCTGTCCATCTATCCGTACAAACGTTTTGCATAGTAATTTCAAAGTCATCACCCAGATTTGAATCTCTTTTGTTATGCTGATAGACCTGCTTGTGTGAATGGATAAGACTTAGAATGTTTTCTGTTTTCCCTCTTTCCACTTAGAATTTTCTGTCCCACAATACATCAAGCAGGGACCGACCTGGGCATGCGCCAGTGCGTATTTGGTTCTGAAACATCAGGACCTGGCTCTTAAATCTCAGAAATAGGCTTCTCCGTTTGCGCGTAACTTCTCAGATCATATTTTGATATTCTTTCGATGGATAATCGAGAGAGAGACACTCTTACATGTATTATATATATGATTATCATTTATCATTGTTGTAGAGTGCTTAAGTTAATACTTCAAGTCTTAATTACCAAGCATTAATCTTCACTGTGGTTTCTGATCAAGTCTTGGCTGCCTAAATAGGCAGCCAAGACTTGATCAGAAACCACAGTGAAGATTAATGTTTGCTATAGTGTACGAAATGAAAATGATGAGAGCTATCACATACTTGCAGTGTGTGTTACAAACAGCAGTGTGATTCCGTAAATTGAAATCTGGCGCATGAATTGAAAAAATAGGCTCCGAGGCTAGAGCATATTTTAAATAGTCCTGATCGGTCCTTGATCAAGGCTACTTTGTACTTGCATATGGGTTGGGTGCAGTGGCCCACACTCTGCATTGCCCCTATTGGGTGTAGAAATACCTAAATGAACTTGAGAATGCATCAGGGGTCATAAAATGAAATTCCCAGCAATTCTGAAAAAATGCACTCAATGACCCCTGGCTGAATCAAGCGACTTTGACCCATATTTTGAATCTCCAGCATGTTTTGACTGATTTGATGTTGATCCTAGATCCATAGGTCATATCATACTTGAGATTTTCGTGATCTTCTTTTAAAATCTTTTGCTCCATCGAAATTTTTGAGTGAAGAAATACATGTATGAACTTTTGGAATGCATAAGTGGGTTATGAAATGTAATTTCAGCAAAATCCTGAAAATTGTCTGCATTGACCTCCTCAGTGATTCCTGTGACCTTGACCCCTATTTTGAACTTAGTCTCAGGTCCACATGTGACCCAGTTTCAAAATATTTGCGTCCATCCTCTTTCAAGTGTACAAGTACATGCACGAACTTCAGGAATGCACCAGGAGGTCATAAAATGTGTTCTCCTGTGACCTTGACCCCTATTTTGAACTTAGTCTCAGGTCTACATGTGACCCAGTTTCAAAATGTTTGCGTCCATCCTCTTTCAAGTGTATAAGTACATGCACGAACTTCAGGAATGCACCAGGAGGTCATAAAATGTGTTCTCCAGCAATTCTGAAAATTGCACCCAAATACCCCTGAGTCACCCCTGTGACCTTGAACCATATTTTGAATCTTCAGCGCATTTTGTCTGATTTGATGTTGGCCCCATGCTTGAGAAATGAGTGTGAATTTTTCACTCAAACCATATTTTTGAGTGAAGAAATACATGTAAGAACATTTTGGAATACATTAATTAGGGCATTATAGAATGCAATTTCCAGCAATTCTGAAAAATGCACACCACAATCTCTGGCTACCCCCCCCCCCCCCCCCAACCCCCGCCCATGTCATTTAGCCAATTTTTTTTTTTTTTGCTTTAAAATGCATTTGAAGAATTTTGAGTGGTTCCATGCAGAAAAAAAAATTACTCTTATTTCTCATGCCCCCCTCCCTCCCTCCCCCTCCCCTCTGTGTGTTACTTTGGTAAATTTTCTTCTTCTCCAAAATGCATTTGGAAACATTTGGAGTACTTCTTGGCTAAAAAAAGAATATGACCCCTACAACTCAATTCCCCCCCCCCCCCCCCCCCCCTCCTCGTGTCAATTATGCAATTTGCTTTTCTTTAATCCAAAATGCATTTTGAAGGATTTGGAGCAAGTACATGCAGAAAACAATTTATCTCCTGTAACACTGCCCACCCCTCACCCCCACCACAATCCACCACCTGTGCCATTTAGCCAATCTTTTTTCTTTGTTTCAAAATGCACTTTGAAGAATTTTGAGTGATTCCATGCAGAAAAAAAATGACTCCTTTATCTCATTCAAAATGTGTTTTTAAGGATTTGGAGTGATAAAAAGAATGTTTTCTACAACTCAGTTCCCCCCTCCCCCCAATTTTTCCAACATGCATTTTGAAGGATTTGGTTGTGTTGTGTACTAAAGTGTACTGCACTTCAATGATGCACTTGTCTACAACCAATGCTAACCCTACTCTGATACTTAGGGCATGGTGGCTTAGCAGGTAGAAGTGCAGCCTGCAAGTCGAAAGTTCCTCGGTTCAGTTCCCACCTGCGGCAACCACGTTTGGCCTTGGGCAAGACACTTCACCCCCATTGCCACATGGGGGCATGGTGGCATTGTGTACTAAAGCGTACTGCACGTCAATGATGCACTTGTCTACAACCAATGCTACCTCTGCTTGTGTGGACTTAGTGTGTTGGAGATCTGACAGTTGCTTGCCGTTGTTTGGTGGCTGTCTATGTGTACTCAGGCTTTCTTCACCCGCAAAACTGTTGTGGTCATGATTAGCCATTGTGGAGAAATATGTAACCTTAAACACCAATAAATAAATAAATACTCTGATGCTTAATAGTTCCTAGCCACCGTTGCGTTAGCCAGGAAAGCTTGACCCCAAATCAGTGATGCGAACCCTTGTTATTATCATAAAACAATGTTAATGTTTGAGGTTTGAGTTTTAGATTTACAGTGCAAAAACATGATTATTTTGGGAATCTGGATTAATAACATTTTTAGCTTCACTCGACAAAGTCAATAAGTTATTGCCATCCAGAGTGCGGAAGTCTGTGAGTCTGTTCACATTTTCCTTTAGCACAGGCTACCCACCATAGTTCTTGTCCGATCATCACAGAATTTCATATACATGTTTGAAGTCATGTCTAGACGAGAACGCCCCCCTTTTGGTTGTGATCGGTTAACCGTGATGGTTGCCCAAGCCCAAAACCCGAAAACCTTTAGCACAGTCTACAGGTCGTATTTATGAAGGAATTTCATTGTAACCTGGTAGAATGACTCTGTATTATGTCTTGATGAGAACACCCCCTTTTGGTCATGATCTGTCGACTGTGACAGCTGTCCAAACCCAAAAATGTTTAGCAGGTCATATTTAGTATGGAGGGATTTCATTGTAACTTGGTAGGATGACTCCATATGATGTCTGGATGAGAACTTCCTCATTTGGCCACGATCTGTCAACCGTGATGGCTGCCCGAGTCCAAATCCCAAAAACCTTTACTACAGTCTACTTTATGGAGGGATTTCATTGTAACTTGATAGGATGACTCCTTTTGGAATAATTTCACTGTAACTTGGTAACTTTGGTTGACATACATTAACTGTGAGGGCCACATTAACCTACCCCTCAATTCTTTAGTGCAGTCTAAACCTCAAATTATTTTTATTGAAAACAGCATACAGGAAACAGAAATTAACATATTCTCAGTTATCAAAATATATTCTTGTCATATTTCATAATCCTTTCATAAACATTGAACATTATCCTTTTCATCAAGCACAACACTCATTCAAGTTAAGGTACAGTGTCACTGACACTTTCATTTTTCATTGCATTACTAGTTTGAAAAAGTTTTACCAATGATTACAGAAGTAAGGCTTGGAACAGTTTTCCGTATTTTATTTTGGTCTTCCTGCACAATCAGTGATACTAAATTTCAATGTGAACTTTATGACTACAAAGTAAAAGCCAACATCAAATTTAGACTTTTCAGTGCAAATAATGCTGAAGTAATTAGCTCTTATTTTTAGCTTAACTTGACGTAGTCAAGATAAGCTATTGCCATCATGCGTGCGGAAGTCTGTTAGTCTGTGAGTCTGCGATGTCTGTTCACATTTTCCTTTAGCATGAGCTACACCCCGCAGTTCTTGTCTTATCGTCACGAAATTTCATATGCAGGTTTGGGGTCATGTCTAGATGAGAATGTCCCCTTTTGGTTGTGATCGGGCAACCGTTATGGCTGCCTGTGCCCAAAACCCGAAAACCATTAGCACAGCCTACAGGTCGTATTTATGAAGGGATTTCATTGTAACTTGGTAGGATGCCTCTGTATAATGCCTAGATGAGAACATCCCCTTTTGGGCATGATCTATCAACCGTGATGGCTGCCCAAGCCCGAAACCCCAAAACTTTTAGCACAGTCTGCAGGTCATGTTTAATGTGGAGGGATTTCATTGTAACTTGGTAGGATGACTCCTTATGATGTCTAGATGAGAATTTCCCCATTTGGGCATGATCTGCCAACCGTGACGACTGTCCAAGCCCAAAACCCGAAAACTTTCAGCACAGTCTACAGGTCATATTTATTGAGGAATTTCATTGTACTTGGTGGGTTGACTTCATACAATGTCTAGATGAGAAAGTCCCCTTTTGGACGTGATTGGGCAACTGTGATGGCTACAGGGGCCCGAAGCCCGAAAACCTTTAGCACGGTCTAGAGGTCATATTTATGAATGGATTCCATTGTAACTTGGCAGGATGACTCCAAATAATGTCTAGATGAGAACGTCCCATTTTGATCGCGATCATGCAGCCTTGATGGGTGCCCAAGCCCATAAACCTTTAGCATAGGCAAAAGGTCATATTTATGGAAGGATTTCATTGTAACCTGTTAGGTTGACTCCATATAATGCCTAGATGATGACATCCCCTTTTGGTCGTGATTGGTCAGTTGTGATGGCTACAAGTGCCCGAAAACCTTGAGCACAGTCTACAGGTCATATTTATGAAGGGATTTCATTGTAACTTCTTAGGATCACTCCAGATGATGCCCAGATGAGATTGACCCCTATGGTTGCGATCATTCAACCATGATGGCTGCCCGAGCCTGAAGCCCAAAAACCTTTAGCACAGTCTACAGGTCATACTTACGAAGGGATTTCATTGTAACTTGGTAGGTTAACTTCATATAATGTCTAGATGAGAACATCCCCTTTTGGACATGATTGGGCAACTATGACGGCTAAAGGTGCCCGAAGCCCAAAAACCTTTAGCACAGTCTGCAGGTCATATTTATGAAGGGATTTCATTGTAACTTGGTAGGATGACTCCAAATAATGTCTAGATGAGAACGTCTCATTTTGATCGTGATCATTCAGCCTTGATGGGTGCCCAAGCCCAAAAACCTTTAGCATAGGTAAAAGGTCATATTTATGGAAGGATTTCATTGTAACCTATTAGGTTGACTCCATATAATGCCTAGATGATGACATCCCCTTTTGGTCTTGATTGGTCAGCTGTGATGGCTACAAGTGCCCGAAGCCCAAAAACCTTGAGCACAGTCTTCAGGCCATATTTATGAAGGGATTTCATTGTAACTTGGTAGGTTGACTTCAGATAATGTCTACATGAAAACGACTCCTTTTGGACACAATTGGGCAACTGTGATGGCTACAGGGGCCCGAGGCCTGAAAACCTTAATCACGGTCCAGAGGTCATAATTATGAAGGAATTTCAATGTAACTTGGTAGGATGACTCCAAATAATGTCTAGATGAGAACATCCCCCTTTGGTCGCGATCATTTAGCCTTGATGGCTGCCCGGGCCCAAAATCCAAAAACCTTTAGCATAGTCTATAGGTCATATTTATGGAAGGATTTCATTGTAACTTGTTAGGTTGACTCTATATAATGCCTAGATGATGACATCCCCTTTTGATCATGTTTGGTCAACTGTGACTGCTTCAGGAGCCCGAAAACCTTGAGCACAGTCTACAGGTCATATATATGAAGGGATTTCATTGTAACTTCGTAGGATCACTCCAGGTTATGCCCAGATGACAACACCCACTTTTGGTCGCGATCATTCAACCATGATGGCTTCCTGAAACCCGAAAAACTTTAGTACAGTCTACAGGTCGTATTTGTGAAGGGATTTCATTGTAACTTAGTAGAATGACTCAGTATAATGTCGAGATGAGGATGTTCCCTTTTACTTGCACAATCGGGCTACCGTCATGGCTACACAGTCCTGAAGCCCGAAAACCTTTAGCATAGTCTACAGGCCATATTTATGAAGGGATTTCAATGTACCTTGATAGGATGACTCATTTTGAAATAATTTCACTGCAACTTGGTAACTTTCATTGACATACGTTAACTGTGAGGGCCACATACATTAACAGTGAGGTCATATTAACCCACCCCTCAGCTCTTTAGTACTGTGTACACCTCATTATTATTTATTAAAAACATACATGTAGCATACAGGGAACAGAAATTAACATATTCCCAATTATCACAATTCTTGTCCTATTTCATAATCCTTTCATAAACATTAAACATTATTCTTTTCATCAAACTCAACACATAGACAAGTTAAGCTACAGTGTCATTGACACTTTCATTCAGAAATGTTGTTGCATATTTTAGTTTCCACACAATGTATATATATACATATATAGCTTCATCAATTTGCCGTCATGCTCGGGAGATTATTTCCTTCTAAGCAGCTTTCATTTTTGACTAATTCTTATTCCGTTACATTAAGTGCCGAGCCAATGTGTATTTACACTTTGTCCATAATTTACACTTGAATACAGTGAACAACGTGAAATGTGGAACATATCTTACTTGTTGCCACCCAAGGAAGATATGAAACGGTGATTTTATAAATGGATCCGTGATTAGGAGCTAGACAGCCACTTGCCAAATAATAAATCGATCTGTAAGACGTACGCGTATCTCGATCAATTTTATAATTCCCATTTAACAATTAGGATAAGCGTGACGCTAAATTTGACGTTCCCATGATGTGATACACATTGGTACGGCACTTAATGTAACGGAATAAGAATTGGTAAAAAATGAAAGCTGCTTAAAAGGAAGAAATCTTCCGAGCATGACGGCAAATTGACAAAGTTATATAATATTTGTTGAAGTGTATACATTTTTAGTATATACATACTTAGATAGACTAACACAAAGATCCAGCAAAAAGGTTCACCAATATACAATTATTGTACACTATCTCAGGAGAAGTACACAACAGATAAAACCTTGTTCATATTAATGCCTTTCAGATACTGCGAAACGTGCTGTAGATGGTGCCATGGAAACTATGAACATCTCCTCATTTTTGGATCAAGCCAAAAAGTTGAGTCAAAGTAAGTTTAATTCATTATTTAATTTACCTGAAAACATCCTTTCATCTACCTTGATTTTCTATTCAGACTTATTACTGGATATGTTTTAAGAATCCCTTTTTTTTATCTTCGTACAGTCTTGCCTGCAAATATTTCCAGACATCTCTGTAAATGTAGTTCAAAGAAGTAAACAGAAATCAGAATGAATAAATGCAAACTGATTGCTGAAAAACTAAACAAGTACATGTATAGTATGTGACACAGCAATGACAAACATCTAGGTAATGACCTGATAACAAAGGTACATACTAGATGGTGTCACTTGTGTGCAAAGCACACTATAGTGTATCCCCACATTTGCATCCTTGACTTTGTATGAATGCTTGATACAAAGAAGAAATGTATTATATGACACACTAAAATCATATTGAGTGGCACAGGTGACACAGCTTCGTGCGCACCTACAGACTCCACTGCAACATTTGGGCATGGTTTTAGCGTTTCGAATTACATACATGTACCCTGGGAGCCTTTCGCCGGAAACGGTCTAAGAAAACATGAAAGTGGCAACGGTGGCACACCAAAAATCCGAAACCTTCGTGCACATCTACAGACCCTACTGCAACTTTTGAGCATAGTTTTAGCATTTCAAATTACATACACTGGGAGCTTTTCACCGGAAATGATCTAAGAAAACACGAAAGAAAAACGGTGGCACCGCCACATGGCATCTGAAAAATCTGAAACCTTTGTACGCATCTACAGACCTTACTGCAACATTTGAGCATGTGTTAAGCATTTCGAATTACTTACCCTAGGAGCCTTTCGCTGGAAACGGTCTAAGAAAACACAAAAGTGGCAACGGTGACACAGCCACTTAGCACCCAAAAAATCCAAAACCTTCCTACGCATTTACAGACTCTACTGCAACATCTCAGTATGGTTTTAGCGTTTCGAATTACATACTCTAGGAGACTTTCGCAGGAAACGGTCTAAGAAAACACGAAAGTGGCAATGGTGGCACAGCCACGTGGCACCTGAACAATCCGAAATCTTTGTGCACATCTACAGCCCCTACTGCAACATTTGAGCATGGTTTTACCATTTTGAAATACATACTGTAGGAGCCTTTCGCCGGAAATGGTCTAAGAGAACATGAAAGAGGCAACGGTAGCACAGCCATGTGGCACCCCAAAAATCCAAAACCTTCGTGCGCATCTACAGACCCTACTGCAACATTTGAGCATGGTTTTAGGATTTCGAATTACATACCCTAGGAGCCTTTCACCGGAAACGGTCTAAGAAAATGTGAAAGTGGCAACAGCACAGCCACTAGGCAGCTGAAAAATCTGAAACCTTCGTGCACATCTACAGACCCCACTGAAACATTTGAGCATGGTTTTAGCATTTCGAATTACATACCCTAGGAGCCTTTCGCCGGAAACGGTCTAAGAAAACACAAAAGTGGCAACGGTGGCACAGCCTCGTGGCACCTGAAAAATCCGAAACCTTCGTGCGCATCTACAGACCCCACTGCAACATTTGAGCATGGTTTTAGCGTTTCGAATTACATACCCTAGGAGCCTTTCGCCGGAAACGGTCTAAGAAAACACAAAAGTGGCAATGGTGACACAGCCACGTGGCACCTGAAAAATCGGAAACCTTCGTGCACATCTACAGACCCTACTGCAACATTTGAGCATGGTTTTAGCATTTCGAATTACATACCCTTGCAGCCTTTCGCCGGAAACGGTCTAAGAAAACACGAAAGTGGCAATGGTGTCGCAGCCAGGTGGCAGCTGAAAAATCCAAAATCTCTGTGCGCATCTACAGACCCCACTGCAACATTTGAGCATGGTTTTAGCATTTCGAATTACATACCCCAGGAGCCTTTCGCCGGAAACGGTCTAAGAAAACACAAAAGTGGCAACGGTGGCACAGCCACGTGGCACCTGAAAAATCCAAAACCTCCGTGCGCATCTACAGACCGCACTGCAACATTTGAGCATGGTTTTAGCATTTCGAATTACATACCCTAGGAGCCTTTCGCCGGAAACAGTCTAAGAAAACACAAAAGTGGCAACGGTGGCACAGCCAAGTGGCACCTGAAAAATCCGAAACCTTCGTGCACATCTACAGACCCTACTGCAACATCTGAGCGTGCTTTTAGCATTTCGAATTACATACCCTAGGAGCCTTTCGCCGGAAACGGTCTAAGAAAACACGAAAGTGGCAATGGTGGCTCAGCCACATGGCAGCTGAAAAATCTGAAACCTTCGTGCGCATCTACAGACTCCAATGCAACATTTGAGAATGGTTTTAGCATTTCGAATTACATACCCTAGGAGCCTTTCGCCGGAAACGGTCTAAGAAAACACAAAAGTGGCAACGGTGGCACAGCCACGTGGTACCTGACAAATCGGACACCTTCGTGCGCATCTACAGACCCCACTACAACATTTGAGCATGGTTTTAGTGTTTCGAATTACATACCCTAGGAGCCTTTCGACGGAAACGGTCTAAGAAAACACGAAAGTGGCAATGGTGGCGCAGCCACATGGCAGCTGAAAAATCCAAAACCTTCGTGCGCATCTACAGACCCCACTGCAACATTTGAGCATGGTTTTAGCATTTCGAATTACATACCCTAGGAGCCTTTCGTCAGAAACGGTCTAAGAAAACACAAAAGCGGCAACGGTGGCACAGCCAAGTGGCACCTGAAAAATCTGAAACCTTTGTTCGCATCTACAGACCCCACTGCAACATTTGAGCATGGTTTTAGCATTTCGAATTACATACCCTAGGAGCCTTTCGCCGGAAACGGTCTAAGAAAACACAAAAGTGGCAACGGTGGCACAGCCACGTGGCACCTGAAAAATCCGAAACCTTTGTGCGCATCTACAGACCCTACTGCAACATTTGAGCATGGTTTTAGCATTTCGAATTACATACCCTAGGAGCCTTTTGCCGCAAACGGGCTAAGAAAACACAAAAGTGGCAATGGTGGCACAGCCACGTGGCACCTGAAAAATCGGAAACCTTTGTGCACATCTACAGACCCTACTGCAACATTTGAGCATGGTTTTAGCGTTTCGAATTACATTCCCTAGGAGCCTTTCGCCGGAAACGGTCTAAGAAAACACGAAAGTGGCAATGGTGGCGCAGCCAGGTGGCAGCTGAAAAATCCGAAACCTTCGTGCACATCTACAGACCCCTCTGCAACATTTGAGCATGGTTTTAGCGTTTCGAATTACATACCCTAGGAGCCTATCGCGGAAACGGTTTAAGAAAACACAAAAGTGGCAACGGTGGCACAGCCACGTGGCACCTGAAAAATCCGAAACCTTCGTGCGCATCTACAGACCCCACTGCAACATTTGAGCATGGTTTTAGCATTTCGAATTACATACCCTAGGAGCCTTTCGCCGGAAACGGTCTAAGAAAACACAAAAGTGGCAATGGTGGCACAGCCACGTGGCACCTGAAAAATCTGAAACCTTCGTGCACATCTGCAGACCCCACTGCAACATTTGAGCATGGTTTTAGCGTTTCGAATTACGTACCCTAGGAGCCTTTTGCTGGAAACGGTCTAAGAAAACACGAAAGTGGCTACGGTGGCACAGCCACGTGGCACCCGAAAAATCCGAAACCTTCGTGCGCATCTATAGACCCTACTGCAACATCTGAGCATGGATTTAGCATTTCGAATTGCATATCCTACGAGCCTTTTGCCGGAAACGGTCTAAGAAAACACAAAAGTGTCTACGGTGGCACAGCCACGTGGCACCCGAAAAATCCGAAACCTTCCTACATATCTACAGATCATTTAGCAACACCCTAGTGTAATTTTAGAACTCCGAATTACATAGGTTGGGACTATTCAGCAAAAAAGTGAAAAAATAACGCATTTTTTAAGTGGCTCCACAGAAGCCACCTGGTGGCACAAAAATTTAAAAGTTGTATTTTTGGGTTGCACAGACCCTATCGAACAACTGTAGAAAGTTACAGCGTTTCGAATTACAAAACCGGACGTACGGAAGTACGGACGTACGGACGGAGATCATGACAATATCCCCGCATTTTTTAAAATGCGGGGATAATTAATCCCTTCAGATAGTTAGTATAAGACCTCACAAAATAAAGTAATTGATTCTCATGCAATTTTTTTTTATTGGGGTTCATTGACACTTTTGACAGCGAGAAGGGGAGAGGGCACTTTGTGTCAGGCAGTCTTATGGGTGGAGGATGTCAGCATATTCAGAGAGTAGTGGTGAGCAACTGTCAAACTCCGCAACATACTAAATGTTTCACAAACAGGTTTAGCATTGGCAGAAAACAAGTTCACCATCAAGATGATTAAGATGCAATACACCTTAGTACACAGCGCCATTGAGTACCATGTTGGCAATCAAAATTAGATGCCTCACCCAGGGGCACAATGCAGTTACCCCTGGTGGGGATCAAACTGTGGACCTTTTGGTATAATGTCCAATGCTGTAACCAGTGAGCTGCCACATCTCCAAATGTATGCTATCTGCTATGATTATGATGGAAATAGAACCTTTTAATGACTATAAAATACTGTAATGATGATTGGAAACAATAAATAAGCATTAAAATTTCATCACAATGGAACATTTGACAAATTTTACCATTATATATTAATTTTTTTTGCTCAAATTGCTGAAGTCAAGATGAGCTATTGCCTTCATTTCTAGTCCATCGACGTGCATATGTACAGCCACAATTTCCTTTGGCACACCGCACTGGTCGCATTTATTATCAGATCATCAACTTAATAATATTGTTTGAGTTGACCTGTAGATGGGTGCTCTCAATTTTCTTCCATTTCTGTCCAAAAACGTTGGCGCTGGCAACAACCTTTGAACTTAGTTTAGTTATGCATCAATATTTTCCTTTTACACACCCTCCCTGCAGGGCACATTTGTGATTGGATTGCTATGAAACTTGTTTGTGTGGGGGTGTCCTCTAGATGGGAGCTATCGATTTTCTTCCATTTCCATAAAAAATGTTCTCGTCCACAGTGACCTTAAACTACTTAGTACCAGTTGTGCATCAAGATATTCGTTTGGCTCACTGTGCAGGGCACATTTATGATCGGATTGCTTTGAAACTTGGTGTGCTTGTTTGGGGGGGGGGGTCCTCTAGATGGAAACTTTCGATTTTTATCCATTTCCATTGACTAAACGTTGTTGTTAGCAATGGCCTTTGAACTTACTGTAATTGTCCATCAATATATTCCTTTGCCATGCCCTTCAGGGCACATTTATGACTGGATCACTTTCAATCTTGGCATGCTTGTTTGGGATGACCTCTAGATGAGACATGTTGATTTTCTTCCATTTTAGTCAAGTATCCTTGCCATTTGCAATGACGTTTAACTTTTCCATTTTGCACATCAATAATTTGCTTTGGCACATTGCACAGGTCGCTTTTATGACCAGATCACCTTGGAACTTAGTGTGTTTGGGTTGACCTCTAGATGGGAGCTATTGATTTTCTTTCATATCCTTCAAAAAAAACATTGCCATTAGCAATGACCTTTGAACTTAGTGCGGTTGTGCATCAATATATTCCTTTGGCACACAGCAGAGGGCACATTGATGAACGGATCGCTTTGAAACTTGGTATGCTTGCTTGAGGTGACCTCTAGATGGGTGCTGTAAATTTTTGTCCATTTCCATAAAAAAATGTTGCCGTTAGCAATGACCTTTGAACTTATGCATTTGTGGATCAATATATTCCTTTGGCACACCCTACAGCACACATTTATGACTGGATTATTTTGAATCTTTGTATTCTTGTTTGGGGTGTCAGCTGGATGGTAGCTATTGATTTTTTTTCTTATGTGGTGCTTAGCAAACTTTGAGTAGTATAAATGAACTGAAGTTTGATACCACTGTAATCTGAGTTGAAGATGTGGGGTGTGAGGAGTGATGGAATGTAGTCTGCGGCAGATGTCATTGGTTTTCATACTGACATTTATGGTCAATAGTGGTAACAGAGGTGCTGAGGAAGCCTTGTTGGCCTGTTGCTTGTATAGACTGAGTGCTGGATGTCCATATTTGGCCTTTACACTGAAGTGCAGGTACCATAACTTCAAGGAACCATATTGTGTATATCTGATTCTGTTAACTTTGAAGTGAAATTAGTTTGTATGCATTTCCCTTGTTACAATTTGTAGGAGATTGTGAATTGGCGGCACTCTCTTATTAATTGCAACATGACAAATGCATCTGAACAATTCTGATGAACAAAAATAAGTTAGCATTCTACCAGTTAAATGCATGTGATCGGGTTGAACAGAAAGGCCATGTTGTCATTACCCACCTACTGTAATATTGAAGGTGTCCCAGTTTGTTTTCTGTTATGGGAGCTCTTGGGTACAGTCAGCAGCAGAGTATGTGAATGGGTCAGCAGATTTGCAAAAAGTTTTAAAATCTTCTCCAGAAGCACAGATCAGGTTCTTTTAATATTTAGTAAGCAGCATCCATAGTGGGGTCAGATACCAGTTGGTTAAAATTAAGCTCTTCAGTTTATATTTGTGTAGGAGCCTGAATTTTAACTTGGTGCAATATGAGGAGTTCTGTTTAAAGAAAGTTCTTTTCCAGAACCACGAATCAGAATCTTTTAATATTTGGTATACAACATTGTTACAGGAGTAAAATTCAGGATTGTTCAAATCAAGTCTCCCAATTAATTTTTGGGCTTCCATGGGAGCCTGAATGTTAACTTAGTGCAACATGAGAAATAATCTTTTAAAATCTTCTTCTTCAGATCCGCCTATCTGAATCTTTTGATATTTGGTATTCAGCAACCTTAGGGAGGTCATATCTAACTTTGTTCAAACCAAGTCCTGTGTTAATATATGAGCTCCCTATTTGTCCAGTGTGAGGAGTTATCTTTAAAACTCTTTTTATCTAGAACCACAAGTCAGAATCTTTTGATATGTGGTAAACAGAATCTATGCTGGAGTCAGATTCAAATTGTCCAAATAAAACCTCTCAGTGAGTAATTAAACCCTCTATGGGAGCCCAAAGTTAACCTCGTGAAATATGGGGAATAATCAATAAAAAATCTTCTTCTAATCCACCACTCAGAATCTTACGATGTTTGGTATACAGCATCGTTAGGGAAGTCAGATCAGAGTTTGTTCAAACCGAGTCCCTGTGTAAATATTTGGGCTTTCTACTGGAGCATGAATTTTAACTTATTCCAATACAAGGAATAATCATTAAAACTCCTTTTCTCCAGAACTACTCAGCATAATTTTTTGATATATGGTATACAGAATCCTTAGAGGGTTGGATTTAAGTGTGTTCAAATCAAGCCGATCGGTTAATAATTGGAATTTCTATGAGAGCTTGAGTTTTAGCTTAGAGCAATGTGGGCAATAATCCTTAGAAATCTTTTTTAGATCCACCAGGTGGAATCTTTTGATGTTTGATTTACAGCATCCTTACAGATGCCCAATTCAGGGTTCTTCATTTTTATTTTTTTAAGCTTATTTGTTTTACAAGGACTGGCGAGCAAGTTCTGCAACTTACATTAACCTCTCTCCTTGGCCCAATGGTATGAATGTGCGGGATGACCTTTATAGTAGCAACTTTGTGGCCTTGCTCTTCTTGAATAATACAAAGGGATCTTTAGCCTAATACTTTGATTAATATTTAAACATCTCACAGGAGCCAGAATTTTAACTTGATGTAATATGAGGAATATTCTTTAAAAATCTTCTTTTCACGAACCCCAATCAGAATCTTTTGATATATGATAAACATCATCCTTCAGGGAGTCAGATACAAGATTGTGAAAATCAAGTCCCTTGGTTAATATTTGAGCTCTTTAATTTAGTCCAATATGAGGAATAATTCTTGAAAATCTGCCTCTATCAGAATACCAATTGAGAGGTGTGGGAGGGGCAGCAGTGGTGGGGGTTACTCAATTCAAGTTAAGTCCCTAGGTTGATATTTTTGGGCTCCCTATTTTCCATTACTGGAAAAATGGACATAATTTGTATGTTGGCATCTCAATACCAGAAAAAATCATCTAACAGAGTTATGAATAGTTATATGACTTCAGTCATCTGTTGTGTTCACCAGCCATAGTTGGTAATTAAATCCTTCTTTAAACAACTTTGTCAGGTGAGCACCTCAGGTCCCATGGGACCTCTTGTTTATGATCATAAAATAAAGGCTAAACCTTATTTTCACTTTTCTAATGCACTTAAGTCTGAATTTATGGCTCTTGATTGGATTGTAAAACCTTTACAATGATTTAACCTTGTTCTAGTAATAGTTTATAATAATTTGTCTGTATCAAGAATTTAGGTTTGTTGTGACTTAATGTCACTTAGTTCCATAAGGTGTACTTACTTTGTTTTCAGAACTTACAGGTTTACAAGTACAAGTTTACAAGTATGTTTTCAAAATTGAGTCCACAAAAATCTTATTTTAGTCAATTTTATCTTTTTTGTTTCTGCATCATAATTTTTAGCCCGACTGTTTAAAGTGAGGTCTATAGTCATGACTTTCGTCTGTCTGTCCATCTGTCTGTCCATCAAAATTTAGAGTTTTGGTTAAAGTTTGTGTTTAAAATTTTTACAGAAGGTTCAACCCCCCCTTGCCCCCCCCCCCCCCCCCCCCCCCAACCCATGTGTCAATTGGGCAATTATTCCCCAAATGCATTTTGAAGGATTGGGAGTCATTACATGCCAAAAAAAAAATTGAACCCAAAAGCCCAGCATTACTTCATGTTCTGCATCTTTAATCCTTTACCTAACACAAGTTGAAGCCAACAGTACAAATTATTTTTCTGAAACATCAGACTTTTAGCTCAACTTGACAAAGTCAAACTGAGCTATTGACATCACTTCTCGTCCGTCGGCAAACGCACGTATGTATGTCCACAATTTCTTTTGGCACACCTCACAGGTCGCATTTATGATCAGATCACTTTGAAACTTGGTATGTTTGTTTGGGGTGATCTCTAGATGGGAGCTATCGATTTTCTTCAATTTCCGTCAAAAAATGTTGCCACTGGCAATGTTCTTAGAACTTTGTTTAGTGAGACCTCAATTTTTCCCTTTGGCACACCCTACAGGACATATTTATGATTGGATTGCTTTGAAACCTGGCTTGTTTTGGGTGACCTCTAGATGGGAGCTATCGATTTTCTTCCATTTCTGTCGAAAAATGTTGCCGCTGGCACCGACCTTTGAACTTAGTTCAGTCAGGTATCAATTTTTAGCTCAACTTGACAAAGTCAAGCTGAGCTATTGCCATCACTTCTCGTCTGTCGGCGTACGTACGTACGTACACAATTTCCTTTGGTACACCTCACAAGTCGCATTTATGATCAGTTTTCTTTGAAACCTGTTATGTTTGTTTGGGGTGTCCTCGAGGTGGGGGGCTATCAATTTTCAATTTCCGTCTAAAAATGTTGCCGCGGCCAACATTCTTAGAACTTAGTTTATTCAGACCTCAATATTTCCCTTTGGCACACCCTACAGGGCACATATATGATTGGATTGCTTTGAAACCTGGCATGCTTATTTGGGGTGACCTCTAGATGCGAGCTATCGATTTTATTCCATTTCCATCAAAAAATGTTGCCACGGCCAACGTTCTTAGAACTTAGTTTAGTCAGACCTCAATATTTTCCTTTGGCAGACCCTACAGGGTACATTTATGATTGGATTGCTCTGAAACCTGGCATGCTTGTTTGGGGAGACCTCTGGATGGGAGCTTTCGATTTTCTTTCATTGCCGTCAAAAAATGTTGCTGCGGCCAACATTCTTAGAACTTAGTTTAGTCAGACCTCAATATTTCTCTTTGGCACACCCTACAGAGCACATTTATGATTGGGATTGCATTGAAACCTGGCATGCTTGTTTGGGGTGACCTCTGGATGGGAGCTATCGATTTTCTTCCATTTCCGTCCAAAAATGTTGCCACTGGCAATGACCTTTGATGTGCTTAGTAAAAACTTGCAGTTAAGCATCAATATTTCCCTTTGACACACCCTGCCGGACACATTTATGATCGGATCACTTGCAAACTTGGTGGGCTTGTGTGGGGTGACATCTAAATGGGAGCTGTCGATTTTCTTCCATTGCCGTCAAAAAATGTTCCCGCTGACCTTTGAACTTAGTTTAGTCAGACCTCAATATTTCCCTTTAACGCACCCTTCAGGGCACAATTATGATCGGATCACTTTGAAACTTGGTATGTGTGTTCGGGGTGACCTCTAGATTTGAGCTATTGCCTTTTTTCATTTCCATAAAACATTATTGTCGCTATCACCAGTTTTGAACTTACTGCATTTCTGCATCAACTTATCCATTTTGCACTCTCTGCAGGGTATATTTATGAATTTCCATAACCCTCCCTCCCCCACCCAAAAAAAAAAAAAAAAAAAAAAAAAAACCCATTGCCACAAGCAATGACCTTCTACTCAGTACATTTGTGCATTAGCATCTTCCTTTGGCATGCCTATTCATTATCAGGTTGTTTTGAAAACTGTTGCTGTTAGCAACAATCTTTGAATTTATTGCATTTGTGCATCATCATTCTTTGACATGGCCTACAAGCCACATTTATCATAGGATTGTTTTTGAACTTGGTGTGCTCATTAGGCATAGACCTTTAGATAAGAGCTATTGATTAGCATTCATTTCTGTGAAAAAAGCTGCCATTTACAATAACCTCTGAACATTTGTGTCTCAACATTCTTCCTTTAGCCAGTCTTACAGTTTACATTTAAAAATGCATGGATTACTCTGACGTTGTGCATACACAATGCTGTTATGTTGAAATTTCATCAAATAACATTGGTACCAATGATCTTCAATTTTACCAATTCATTTATAACTTACTAAGTTCAAGTTCATCAAGGTGAGCTACAATGTCATTGACACTTTCGTTTACTTCTAACCATGGTTTATTCATCCTTATTGGAACAAGCTCATCAAGCTTGTTCCATTAATAGGTCATGAGGTATGTTTTGGAGTAGAGAAATGAAAAAATAAAATTTGAATAGCAAATTTTGTATATCACGAGTGCAGATATGGCAGATTCATTAGGTAAACGGTTAACAAAAAATGGCTCCGACTATTTTGTGTCTAAGCATTGCCATTGCTGGGACAGTCGGGCTGCATGTGTGACATCACTCTAGTTTTTTTCCATTGGCAGATTGATTTGAAATTTGATAGTTTTGTCAAGAGCACAAAAGGAAAGATATACTTGATTCTCAAACGGACTTTATTCCATACTTTTAACTCACCGGACTGAAAGTCAACATGAGCAATTGTAGTTCTGTGGCATCCATCATTGCATATCTGTCTTTTCCAAGATCACTAGACCAAATCCATGCAAACTGTGCACAAATTATCATTGGGCAGTACCATTCCAAATTTGTTCAATATAAGTTGCTAAGCCAATAAAAATATGTGATAAATACTTAATTCAAGAACTTTTTAAAGAATGGACCTGTCAGATTTCAGAACTTATTTTCTACAGAGTACTTTTGTGTCAGCCAGGTTCATGGGTGGAAGAACTCAGAATATACTTCTAATGCCATTTTTATCAGTTAGGCAGCATTCTTAAAAACCATTGACTGAGCTTTTCTTGAGACTTGTATGACGATCATCACACAGCTTTAGAATAGAAAGTGCCCCCTCCCCTCCCACCCCAGCCTAATAAAAAAGCAAACAGTTTTATCACAACAAATATAAGTCCCGTTGTATCCTTATTCTTATTTTTTATTTTCAGCTGTGACTGATTCGTTGAAGAAATTAGAAGATGTGAAGAGTACTCTCACAGTGATGAAAAACTTGCAGAACAACTTGACTGCTGAGCTAAAAGATCTTAAAGTGCTCACAAATTCCATCGATTGTGGTAAACTTCAAGCTGATAAGATTTCTTGTGTGAACCTGCAAAAATCTGTTAGTGGTGCTTCTGTGGCTGCTAATTATAGTGAGGTGTGTTTTATTGGTTGATAATTCTCAAATCACCATTAATAGGATACCAGTTAACCCTTTTCCTAACAAGAATATATATATTCACAAAAGTTCAACATTTTTTCCAAAATGACCAGCTGGTCAGAGAAGGTCAAGAACAAAATTGCAAAGACATAGTTGAATTATTTGTTTTACCTACCCTCCCCCCTCCCCCAAACCTTCAAACCTTTACTTAATGAATTGGCCACAGCCACCTGCATAATTCACAAATTAAGCAGACTATGGCTGTTAGGTCCCACAAAGCAGATCTTTTATTTCTTATCAACCTACCTCACAATTGTTTACAACAGACTTGCACTACAGTGGAAGTCCCTAACTCAGACGGATACTCTCTATTTTGTACTTTCTCAAGCGATATGTAAAAGAAAAAGTGGTACTAATCCACGTCTTCCGGTACCAGTGCACAGAGGTTTAACCAACGTGTCATTCTTTTTTCCTCTGCCATCTTATGAAGTTGTGTTTGAATTTTGCTCTGACAGTGATACTTGACTCGATGTTCACAACATTCCTGTGCTGAATTATGGATATATAAGCTGTTGTTTTACCATACAGTAATATAGGGCTGCAACGAGCAGTTCTATATGTGGCAATGTCGGTCTGTCGGTAGGTCTGTCACCAACGAATTTAAAAAACACCATAACTCCTAAAATACTTGATGGAATGATACCATACTTGGTATACAAGTGTATCTTCATGATGTCTACACCCTCTCAATAGTGCATGTCATTCGGATAATTTCTGTCACATTTATGGACTTGTCACCAACTACTTTTTTTATCACCAAAGAGTTTTTTTTGTCACCAACGAGTTTTAAAACATTTGCGTTGCACAAATCGTCGCAGTTTCGGCACTGTGACAGTGCGTCTTGTTATTGTATATTCTCTCATTATTCACAATATTTTTAGCTGTGATGAGTGGCTTTATATGTGGCAATGTCGGTCTGTCTGTTGGTCGGTCAGTCGATTGGTCTGTCGGTCAGTCTATTGGTCTGTCGGTCGGTCTGTCACTGAGTTTAAAAAACACCATAACTCCTAAAATACTTGATGGAATGACACCATACTTGGTATGCAAGTGTATCGTCATGATGTCTACACCCTCTCAATAGTGCATGTGTTTCGGATAATTTCTGTCACATTTATGGACTTGTCACCAACAAGTTTTTTGTCACCAACAAGTTTTTTTGTCACCAACGAGTTTAAAAAAACACCATAACTCCTAAAATAGTTGATGGAATGACACCATACTTGGTATGCAAGTGTCATTCGGATAATTTCTGTCACATTTATGGACTTGTCACCAACAAATTTTTTCTGTCACCAGTTTTAAAACATCATTGGCGTTGTACGAATCGTCGCAGCTTTGGCACTGTGACAGTGCGCTCTAGTTACTTCTAACTCTAACTTTTGCTTATTTGTCCTTATTGGAACAAGCTCATCAGGCTTGTTGTCATACATATTTTTCTCCAAGCCAGTCTTGCACGTGATTTTCATGTACCATGCTGTTCGGTCTTTGTTTTCATATATGCTGTCCTTTTGGATTTTGCTTATATTGGAGTTAGGTGTCAGTGGGGGCTGTTGTGGCAGCATGTCTCCCCTCTGTTGAGGGTCAAATGTCTGCCTGTTTGCTCCTTTTTGGCTGTTTGGGTTCTTTTGTTTTCCTGCCAGGCCTTTTGTATCCTGCCACCATCCTCTGGTAGTTGGGGCTGTTCTGATTTTTATTTTCTTTACGTTCTCCAACCTGTCTACTGCTCTTTCGTCAGATAGGCCCAGGATGGTTCCTTGTGGGCAGTGCTTGCTTCCGAAGCATGTTGAGGACTCTCATGGTTGTAAGGGGTTTACGTCCGATTGACCCTGTGGGCAATGTGGATTGGATCTTGGTCCTCCACCTTTTGGGCTTCCGTGAACCATGTGGTGAGTTCTCGTGGCAATTCTTCCCACACACGGGAAAGGGGAACACTGTCGTTTGGGGCCTCTAGACATAACTCTGTCTGGTGAGAGTTATACCCCCTCAGTGGAGGATTTGCAGTCTATTCTTGCAGTAGATACAGCGGGACCTGTTGGCATTTTCAGTGAAGAGATGCCTGGTTCTGGGACTGTTGTCCCTCTCCAGTCAACATCTGAGGCTGTCACTAGGTTTGTGGCTCCTCCTTTGGAGCCGAGCTCAGTTGCTTTCTGTGCTTTTCATCCATTGTCAACAGTGACCAGTGTTGAGAGCCATCAGTCTTCTGACTTAGGGGCAGCTCTTGACTTTGTGTTTGAGTTCCTTCCGGAGTTTAAACTGTCAGACCAGCTGGAGGTTACATCCAGGCAGTGTTCTTTCTGTCTGTATCACTAATGGCCACAAGCCTCATCTCTCATTGTCTATTTTCATGTTTGTCATGTGATGGTTTTAGAGGCCTTGGATACTCTTTTTCTGTCCATGGTTCCAGCACAGTCGGGTTATGTGGGGGTTGGTTATGTGATTCCTTCTTCCTGTTGTCTATTCAGCCTGCTGTAAACATTTGTGAGGTAGGTTGGTAAGAAATTTAAATTTTATAGTAAATTTCCTTTCTTATTATATTATACTTACTAGTGTTGAAACGATTAGTGATTTTCAGGAATCGACTAGTCGCCAGCAGTAATCAATTACTAATCGACTAGTCGAAGCCCCCCATGTTATTGTTGTCAAACACGTGTACCGCCGTTCTTTCCTGGTTAAAACTAACAGTAATACTTGCAATGAAACAATGACAAGTGAAGCTTTCAAAGTCCTCAAAACCTCTTTCAGTTTCGAGAGAGAATTAATGTTGGTAGCTTCTGTTTAAAATCATTTTTTCTCAATATAGTCACTGATATTTTAATAAAATAAATCATTATTCAGGTTTTTTTTATATTATTCGTTCCATCCCATTGAATGTTAACAAAAGGAAGTGCTCTTTACGCATGCGTGATGTACATCCCCTGTCGAAAATTAAGCACAGTTAACGCCCACAGCAGTCATCAGCCTGTCAACAATTGTACACCGAACACTCCCACACAACTTCTCGTATTATGACTTAACCTCTTATCTGTCCATAATTATGCATACATCGAACACGCCTACTAATTTCCATATTGTCTGCTTTGAAAATCATCACCTGACCTGATTGGGTTTCCTCTTAACTCAGTTGCAGTTCGAGGAAAAGCTAGTTTCACTTTCAATTTCCCGGAAACTCGCAGATTTCCAGGAATTTGTCTGCATGTATTTACAAAATGAAAATAAAAAGCACATGGATTTTGTAATCGGTTCTTTAGTGATAACAAATTGTTCCAAATACGAACTGGTATGTGTTCTTCCATAATTTCTCTTTGATGTTTCTGTAAGACATTTCGAACTTACCAGTACCTGGTGAACAAATTGATGTCCGTAGGTGGCCTAATTTCATGTCACCTTTGGTCCTAATTTTCCTGCAGGCTGCTCCCTCGAGAATAAGCTCACCCATATATTTTTCCCTGTTTACTTCACGCACCCCTGGTCTTATTCAATCTCTGGTCAGTTGGCCAACTAGGGTTGTTATTCATGCAGTCGGAAACATCAAACGCGTTATTTCCGTGGGTTGTTTTTTGATTTCGGGAGTTTACTTGTGACGTTCGCAACAATGTTGGGTGAATTTAAGGGGATGGTGTATGGTTGGGGCAGATGTTCCGACTAATCGACTAGCAGATTTAGGGATCGACTAATTTAATAATCGCGTCGACATCGATTAGTCGGCTAATCGTTTCAACACTAATACTTACCACAATTGTTTACCTGGAGGCCCTCCTGTCTTCTTATTTGGGTAAGAATCCTTCCTCCCCGATGATCACATAACTCCAATATTGGCAGATTCAAATAGAATGACATGTTGGTTATATGTCTGTGTACTGGTACTGGGAGCCGTGGGTTAGTACAGAGAAGAGTGTCCCCTACTGGGTGTGTGCCGGCCGCACTCGACCCAATTTTGGCTTATTTTTTCTTTTGCACCACTTTTACTTTCCTATATCACTTGGGAAACAATAAAATAGAGAGTATACTTATAAGTTAGGGACTTCCACTGTAGTGCAAGCCTATTGTAAACAATTGTGGTAGGTATAATAAGAAAGGAAACTTACTATAAAATTTAAATTTCTCAGGCCACTTCTTGTAAAATTACATGTGATTACATTTTGTTTGGTTATTTTGGTAATTGTTTCTTTACCATCAAAAGTTTATGTTCTTGGTTCGTTTTATGTTTTAGGCCTTATAATCTATAGAGTAGCTTGAGTGCAGGTGAATTCCGTCCCGTGAATGCAAGAAGGTTTTGCAATGCTAATGCTAAAGCATTGCACAGCCCTGTTGCACTGATGGGACAAATTGATCAGTTTTATTAACTTGGGTAAACTATCAGACATAAACCATTTAATTTTTATTTATAAAGAGAGCATACAACAGCCAAAAGGACCATGCCTGATGGCCTGAGAAACAGATTTTAACTTTTTTTAGGCCTTAGATATGTTCTTTTCTCTTTCTTGGTGAGACGGTAAAAAAATATTGTCAGTAAAAATACTTTAATTCCCCTTGTCGGTTGGTTCCCCAAGCCTCCAGAAAACCCATCTTAACACTTCACCTAATGCACACAATAAGATAATTCAGAGGAACCCTGTTAATTGAATAGCCACTTTGCCAAAGAAACTTATTCAATTAACAGGAGTATTCAATTAATAGGGATTGTGTCGCTTTCCTGTATTCTAGAGATAAACTTAGCATATATTAAATTATATCTTGTTTGACAGAGCTCCATGAGCTCTGTCAAACAAGATATAATAGATTAAATGCCTGTATTTGAGGTACTGAGGCCAAATAGGTCTATAAACAAAGGAAAACTGGGGAGAGTCAGGGTAATTTCTTGATAGGTTACAAGATTTTTTATTCAATTCACAGGAGTTTACTCTTTAACCTATATTCAATTAACAGGTCAAACTTGTGATGGAGGTATGGTAAATGGTTTTGTGCCGGGAAATTATATTCAATTAACAGGGTTATTCAGTTAAGAGATATCCAGTTAAGTGGTCTCCACTGTTTATCTTGATTTACATTTTTCAGAAAATTCAGCAAAACCATATCATGTGGCCCCTCATTTGAAAAAACAGTAATTAAAATAATAAATTTTGATATGTTGTGCATTGGGTAAAAGGTTAAATTTAGTTTTTCTCTTTTTCTCAGATTTTAAGAAACTTACCCCTTTTGGGTTTATATCGTAAATTGACTTCTTGTCCATGATGTCCAGACTTGTTTACTCCTCCAAATTCAGGTGGAGAGTCCCAGTTTGATGCCCAATCTCCAGCTCTCATGGTAACGTCATATTTTCTCCTGGTGTGACACTTTTCAAAATACATATAGTAACTCAGTAATCCATCACATTTACAAACTGAGCAGTTGGAAGAGGGCACGGTGGCTCAGTAGGTAGAGGTGCAGGCCGCAAGCCGAGAGGTCCTTGGTTCGAATCCCACCTGCAGCAACCACATTGTGTCCTTGGGCAAGACACTTCACCCCCATTGTCCACGTGGGGGCACGGTGATGTTGTGCACTAAGGCATGGTGCACGTCGATGGTACACTGTCTTCAACCAATGCTAACCCTGTTTGTGTGGAGTTAGTATGTTGGGGAGCTGACAGTTGCTTGCCATTGCTCAGTGGTTCTCTCTGGGTACTCCGGCTTCCTCCACCCGTAAAACTGTCGAGGTCATGATTAGCCATTGTGCAGAAATATGTGACCTTAAACACCAATAAATAAATAAATAAATAATGAGTTGGAAAAATAAATTTTTCAGGAAATTTCTATGAAACCATATCATGTGACTCCACATTGGAATGAGCTCAACAAAAATATTATAATGTTATGAAAAAAAAAATAATTAAAATTTTTAACAGGAAAACAGAACAACACTTGTAAAAACATTGCTTGAATATCTAAAGAGTATCATTTTTTGTTTGAAAAGTATACCTTATGACCTCTTAATGGTAAGCTATATATTTGAAGCAAAAAATAAATAATAAAATCTGAATGGCAATCTTCCGTGAGGAGTCATAAGCTAGTCAGAAAGAGGGTTTGGTTCTCAGGCAATCCCTCATTGAAATTAAACCATCACATTTACAAATTGAGCAGTTGGAAAAATAAATTTTTCAGGAAATTTCTATGAAACCATATCATGTGGCTCAACATTGGAATGAGCTCGACAAAAATATTATAATGTCATAAAAAAATTTTTTTTAAAATTTTTAACAGGAAAAGAGAACAAGACTTGTAAAAACATTGCTTGAATATCTAAAGAGTATCATTTTTCGCTTGAAAAGTATAGCTTATGACCTCTCAATGGTAAGCTATATATTTGAAGCAAAAAATAAATAATAAAATCTGAATGGCAATCTTCAGTGAGGAGTTATAAGCTAGTCAGAAAGAGGGTTTGGTTCTCGGGCAATCCCTCATTGAAATTAAACTCCCATGTTGAATGTTTTTATTGGCTTGCAGTGTTTTGAAATGTAAGTATGAAATAATAAAACTAAAATTTTATCATTTTGATCATTGTTTAATTTGCTTGCACATATTTTCCCTGTCCATCCATCTGTCCATCCTTCTGTCCATCCATCCAAACTTTGTTTATGGCATAACTTGAACAATAGTTAACAGATTTCAATTCTCTTTGGTGTATGTCTCTATAGAAACAATGTCAATTTCGATGACCACCAATATCTCTTGAAAATTATGGGAGGTTTGGCCCTTTGTTATAAATATATTCTGTAAAGCTTATTGGTATTGGTTTGGAATATATTTGTTGCGTGGGGATTGGAATCACTTTGCGATGCTTTTCTTGTTATTATTATGCCCCCGACATGAAAAGTCAAAGGGGTATCTAGTGGAGACCTCCATCCATCCATTTGTCCATCTGACCATTTGTCTTCATCCATCTGTCTGTCCATCTATTTGTTTGTACAGTTGTTCATCTGCCCACCCATTCGTATGTATGTACCAACATTTCCCATTGAATCTCAGCCACTGCTACACCGATTTGAATGATATTTGGTGTTGTGATAGAGCATCATGGGAGAACAATACATATGTAGCATGAGATTCTTCCACGTATTGTTTCCAGAGTTGTGGACCTTTTTCACTCTTTTGACTTAGAAATTTATTTTGTGTTTGCGACATTAATAATAATGATAATAATAATCATAATAATGAAATTTTATAAAACATGAAATCACAAAGTGCTCTAAAATGCTGTACAGTTAAATAAACAATGAGCTCATGACTATCAAGGCAATATACAGACTGAGAAAGATTTGAAGGTCAGCAGGTCACATACAGGCCTCTTGTATTTGTTTTGTAAGCATCCAGTTTGCTATATACTTCAGAAAATAACTTGAATATATTTTTTGTAAAGGGGCATAAATATAACTGAATACAAATGTCTTACATATTGTTTACATGTCTTACATGCCTCATTACAGTTTATAGGAGAGTGTGTATAGGCACTTTTCCATAAATTGTAACAAGGCAAAGACATGCAGATGAAATAAATTCACTTTAAAAATTATATAAACCATACCCACAGAATATGAAACCTTTTAGTTGTGGTACTTGTCATTAGAATTGAGCCCATGATTTGGCTACCAGCATACAACCAGTTAAGAAAGAAAAGAAATAATAAAAATAACAGCGTATATCCCTTATTGTTTTTAATAAAAATTTTTTGCTTGACAGTCAAATTTGGCCCTATGTTTTTAATGCAAACATTGAATAATAAAATCTGAATGACAGTTTTTGTGAATGGATCTAGATATTGTCATAATGTTAGGTAAAACAGCTAAAGTGGAACAGAAATGTCAGTGATCATATCTGACTTATTATGACTTGCTATGTCATATTATGATTTCATACTTTCAGATTTGCCCATTAGCACCCCGCGGGAACCCTGGGAAGTGAAGCAGTGCTTGTTTACTGTGGTAAACAAACTCTATTTCACTGGTAAAATAGGACCCAGTCACTAATGCTTGAGTCCTCTAAAATGGGGTATAAATGATTGACTGACCTAATTTATTTTTGTCTTTTATTTTTGTCTTGTTGAAAAATGCAGCCTATATTGATTGCTGTCTTAACTGTTCATAACAACCTCAGTATGAGCCTCGTTTTTTTTGAAGAAGACCAGTGGCAGTGGAACGAATTTGAATGGGGAGTGGGGAGAGGCCTGAAATGTAAGTGAGTTTGTGGATCCAACTGGGGTGGGGTTTGGAGGCTGAGATGGGTTCTGGGTTCCACTCCCAGAAAATCGTGAAAATTTGTGACCTGAGAAGCGATCTGGGCAATTTTAGAGCAATACTGGACTACCAACACCAACCCAGTGCAAGTAGTCCACTAATTTTTCCTGAAATTGCATAGATCTCATGATAGTCCTATAGTGTATAATATGGCATACTATTGGGGTAGACAGTACTCCACTGCTGACACCACCACAGATTACTGCCAACTTGAAAAGTAATTTCTAAGGTATTAATGATGACAAATGTCATAACAAATAATTAAGCCAAGCCTGTAAACACACCAGCAAGAATAATAATGCGAGCATTGTCTGAAGTCATTCAATTACTATATTTTTATACTGTACCAATGACCCAGATATAGCTGGTGCTAACTCTTAAGAATATAGGGCCAAACACAAATTTTGCCCCCCAATCCCCAAAATTTGCATCTAAAACCAAAGAAATCATGTCCTGAATGGCCCTCCATACTTCACCTCTACTGCGCATGCGCAGTGTCAAGGACGTCCCAAAATTGGCGCCATTAATCATTCTTTGTTTGGCCCTTCATCAGTTAACATCTGACTGATCTTTGTGCTTGTAAATCTCAGTTTAAATGATGCCAGACACATAAATATTAGAGAAATGGTGATTCTAAGGAGGAAATAGAAGGAGGAGAGGAAAAATGAGTGACAGAAAATAATCAGGGCTGTAACTTAAAAATTTTTAATGAAATTATGTTAAGTTACCTATTTTCGAGGCAAGAGCCTATTGTTGTCATTCTTGTTATCAAGTTACACTGCTTGTTCAGTGTTTTCCTCTCTCCCTTTCCTTTAACTCCCCCCTAGCTATTCTCCCATGCTTTTGGCATATTTTCTGTAATATTATTTCTAAAATTTCTTGGGAGTTTTAGCTGGATAACAGAATGAATTCTGTTCTTTTCCCCATGTTTACGTCTTCACCTATGGGTGGTTAGGCGTAGTGTTCTGCATCTACCATCTGATGTTCTGCAGTTTCTTCCCAGGAAGTCTCTGTTTTGCATCAGATAGTGTATTATTGGTAACTGATTTCGGGCCAGGGTTATCAGTGCCTGGAGTCTTGTTTCTGGTGTTTTTACACTTCTTGTTTACATTGACAACAGCCCTCTGTGTAAGGGGGATTTCTTGAAAATGACATCTTGATGTTAATTTAATCATTACTAGATACATTATTATTGTTCGTAAGTGTTGCATTAATTTTCTAAAATATTTTTAAAATTTTTTGCCCACACTTAGGCTTGGGATCCATTGGGGCTCAACGTTACTTTTCAGAAACATGGGCTTTTCTGAAAAAATATTTTTTCAAAATTTTTTGATTTCAATTATTTTTTCTATGTTAATGGATCATGTTATTATGTATTTTGATTGTAAGGGGTTGGTGCGAGTACCAGGACTTTGTTTTCTTTTCACATTGAAAGGATATTGTTCAGTTGTAATAAGAGGAGATCTTCCTCTGACTTTCATAATCATTGTATAAATGTAGTCAGTGTACTCTCACTAACTCCTGTTCCGTATGTGTTAATTTCGATGACAACATGGGAAGCGTGTGTCACGGTATGTTAGTGGGGAAATGGCCATTCCGGTCCTTTCCCCGCAGGGTCACTCTAGTTTATCAATTTCTATTTCAGACGATCAAGAACAGGGTGATGTATCCGTGATGTCTTCCAAAAGTGTGCCTCCGTCGTCACAATTAATGAAGAGCTAGCGGAAAAGTGCTCATGAAAATACGTCAATTGCCTAAGAGGTCCCTAGTAGGATCGACGGCCTTTGATGTCCGCTAGCTCGCCCGGTGTAGCATCCATTCATCGAATGGGTCGGCAGCCGGGTTCGTCCGTTGCAGTCCAGAAGGAGTTTTGGGTGATGCGAGCACTATAAATTAACCAAATGCACACCCAGTGACGGCGGATTAGAGGAGAGAACGGAGGAAGCCTTTTAGTCCGGTTCCTAGCTCGTCCAGGTCCATCCGGACTGCGAGCGAGAGAGGCCCCTCTCTCGTACAACAACATCTGGCCCCAGATGTTGTGGTACAAAATGTTTCGCATTCGGAGCATACGTCCGCCGCTCGGGACGCTCCGTTAGATAGACAGCCCAGAGAGACTGTCAATAAGGCTTCCTCATCCTCATGGTAGCGCACACGACCGCTCTTGGCTACGTGACCTCGGATATCCAGTCAACTTCACCAATCAGAGAATCCTCGGCGACCAGGTCACGCCATCCGATAGCCAGGGACACAAGGCCTGGAGACTCCGGACGTTCGCATAAGAAAGTATGCGGGAGTCAACGTACACGGAGCTTCCAGCGGCAAAGCATCGTAAGACCGCTACTGCACAGGCCTCGTTGACGGACGTGCTATCCCAAATAGCACAACTTATCGCAGCATCCCAGCAACGACAGAATCTCTGTCGCATCATGTAATATCCGACAATGCTGGGTCGGGAGGCTCTGCGGAAGCACAGACGTCCGAAAATTTCATACGGTCCGATGGGATGTTGAAAGGGATTCGGAGGATTTCGAGCTTTCCCTTTCGGAACAACATAAGCTACTGTATATGTCATCCGACTTCATCTTCTAGAGGTTCTTCGTCAGACCAGAATGCTGCGATGCCTGATAAGAAACTGATAGCGTCGGTGGACACAGAAATTTTTGGTTCGGTTCAGGGACATCGTCCCTCAGTTCCGACACAGTCCAATAATGTCTCAGAAACTTTCGATTTATTGAACGACGCTATATATATTTTTTATATGCTTGCTATTTACAAGCATGTCTGGTGTCTTGTTCGCAAAATTACTGAGATGTCTTTCAAAAGTGTGCCTCTGTCGTCATAGTTATTGAAGAGCTAGCGGCAATTAGTGCTCATGGAATACGTCAATCGCCTAAGAGGTCCCTAGTAGGATCGACGGAGTTGACATTCGCTAGCTCACCCGGTGTAGCGTCCATTCATCAAATGGTTCGGCAGTCGGGTTCGTCCGTTGCGGTCTAGGAAGGAGATTTGGGTGATGCGAGCACTATAATAGACTTTAGTACACACCCAGTGACGACGGATTAGAGGAGAGATTGGAGGAAGCCTGTTAGTCCGGTTCCTAGCTCGTCCAGGTCCGTCCGGGTGGCGAGCGAGAGAGGTCCCTCTCTCGTACAACAACATATGGGACCGGATGTTGTGGTACAGACATTTTGCATTCGGAGCATATGTCCGCCGCTCGGGACGCTCCGTTATATAGACAGTCCGAGTGACTGTCGATAATGCTTCCTCATCCTCACAGCAGCGCACACGACCGCACATTGGCTACGTGACCTCGAGTATCCTGCCAGCTTTGTCATTCAGTGATTCCACGGCGAACAGGTCACGCCATCCGGTAGCCAAGGGACACGAGGCCTGTACACTCCGGTCGCTCGCATAATAGAAGTATGCACGGGGTAATGAACACGGAGCTTCCAGCGGCAAGGCTTCGTAAGACCACTTCTCCACAGGCCTCAGTGACGGACGTGCTATCCAAAATAGCACAGCTTATCGCAGCATCCCAGCAAACGACAGATTCTCGGTCGGATCAGGAATAATCCGACGGCGCTGGGTCGGTGCGCTCCACTGTTGCATCAGGTACGGACGACCGAACACTTCATAGGGTCCAACAGGATGGCGAAAGGGATTCGGACGATTTTGAGCTTTCCCTTTCGGAACAACAGAAGTTGCCATACATTTCTTCCGGCATTATCTTCCAGAGGTTGTTCTGTCGGACTACATTGCTGCGATGCTGGATAAGAGACTAATAGCATCATTGGACACGGAGTTTTGGATCGGTTCAGGGACATTGTCCCTGAGTTGCCGACGCAGTCCAATAATGTCATTAGAACATTCGAATTATTGAACGACGCTATATATAAGCTTGCTACCAAACATGCTACTCTAGTTTCTTGTCCGCAATGCTCTATTCTGCCTTTCATCAATTCTAGGAAAATTAATTTTTATTGGCAGAACTGGGCATTCCGAGAGTTCCTATGCGTCTAAGACGGCGAGGCTGAACACTGGAAATTATCTTTTTCGCCGTCTATGTCAATTCCAACCACGACGTTGGAAACGACAATGATGTCTAATAGACTTAACTTAGACGCTTTATCATACATAGACCACTTACTGAGGCGTTATCATTACGTCTTCAAGAGAAAGAATTCCAGGATATGATCCTCAATGAGATTTCTTTCAGGGGCAGTGGTTTTCCATGTATAACTCCGCCCTTCAGTGGCAACCTGGAGTTGGTTAGACGTGACGCAGCCCTAGCTACATCCACGCGTGTGGATAGTAAGGTGAAGAACTCTCTCAGAGTCGCTTCGGTCTCGGAGAAGCTTCTCTTCGACGGCAACCTTTCAGCAATCTTTGAATTGCTTGATATACACGTTCTCTTGTCAATCAAGTGTAACAAGAGATTCAGACGTGGGCAAACATTCGGTGGTTGACTCAGAGAGTTCCACTGTAGTTGCCGGATCCGAGTTTTTCGATTATGACGGATCCCCGAGCATATGTAGTTAACGCTCTATCAATCTAGTAGGACGGGATGATAGGATATGCGTATCCTCCAGCGCTGTTGATTCAGCAAGTATTGCTAGGATTATACATTCTCAATACAATTCTGTTGGTAGCATCTCTGTCTCCACAGAGACGGTGGATAAATTTACTTAGATGTCTGCTGTGGGACTTACCGCGGAAACTTCCTCCACGAGAGGATCTTTTTTCGCTGGGGAAATCGTGTCAACTTCATCACAACCCGCAAGGTCTCAACCTTCACGTATTCTGTTGTGCGGTCCTTCTTGCATGGCAAGCATTGTACAGGACGAGCAGTGGACGCGATTTCTAACTGTAGGAGGACCTCCTCTTCGCTATACTATGCGGCTAAAGTGGAGGGTCTTCCGTCGTTGGTGTAGGGATCTTTATGTTGATATTTTTGATCCCTCCATACCAGACATTGCAAACTTTCTAGTATACTTGTTGACGAGATCAACTGCAGCCAGTTACTTTTAAAGGTTATAGGTCTATGTTATCTGATACCTATGCACACCATGATAGTTTACAATTGAGCCTAATGTCTCTTTATCTAAGTTAGTTTGAAACTTTTCGATAATAGACCTAGAATCCTTAGATTAATTCCTATACGGAATTTAGCTTGGGTTCTTATTAACTAAAGCAACCATTTGAACCTCTTGAGACAGTAGTTTCAAATTCTGGCCTTTTAAGGCAGCAATTCTCTTAGTCTTCTCTTCTGCTGAAGAGTCAGTGAGCTTCATGCACTATCGGTGGACGATTCTCACTTTCGTAGTATCGGAAACTCTATTACCTTTACTACTAATGTTGTATTTTTGGTTAAGAATCAGGCTCCTAATAAATATCCGGAACCTATTGTTTTTAAGGTCCTTCCATTTTCGAACGGGCATAGGCCTTTACTCTGTCTGGATAGACCTTTATGTATTTATTAACAGATCTCAGTTTATCAGTAAGGACGTAAAGCTTCTTCTGGCTCTGATGCCTAATAGAAAGGTCTTTACGGTCCATTCTATTACTTAATGCATTCAATTAACTATCGGTACTGCTTAGGATAATCTCTCCTTAACTCAGCAGTCTGTGCTTAAGATTTCGGCTCATGAAGTAAGCGCTCTTCTACATCTTGTGCTTACGTAAATAGTGTTGCTATTATAGATGTAAAGTAGGCTGCATATTGGTCTCAGCCATCCACATTCACGAATTTTTATCTCAGAAATATCGAGTCCATTTCTGGAGGCCTGTATTATTTAGGTCCATTATCGGCTGCTCAGAATGTCGATCACTTAACATTTGCAACTATAGCTATGTAGGCTTTATGTTCAGGCAGTGACTCCGTCCTGCTGCCCTCTTCGCTCTGGGCTATTTGACCCAGGGCAAGAAAAAGGGGGGGGGGGGGAGGGTGTTCCCTTGGGTCACCTGTTTTATTATGAAAACAAGGGGATACCTCCTCCGGAGTCAGTAATTCTGAGCTGTTACTGGGATGTTTTTTTTAAGTGAAAAGTTATGTTTTAAAATTCATTCATGTCATAGTTTTAAAGTATAGCATTTGAATATGTCACGTGTCAAACGGGCATTATTATACTATCCTCGGACACTTTTAAAAGAGTATAAAGAGTCTCAATTCTCTGGACAAACTTTATTTATTGGCTTACTTTAAAAATAATTAGTATTAGAATTATACTGGATATTAATAGAGAATATGGATGTTATGATGCTCAATTATAGAAGTTATTGTATCTTTCTAATTTATAATAAATAAGAAAGATACATGTGAAGCCTAATTCTCCTTTTCTCCTCCAGGAGATGACTCTATTTTATATAGTTGAGCTTCTTGGATTTTCCTCTATGTCCTGGGCCCTCCAGCCTTTTTACTATTCAGCTATGTCTGGGTCATTGGTACAGTATAAAAATCTTAAAAAATTTATAGTAATTTATATATTTTTTATACTTACCAATGACTCAGATGGGGATGGCCCTCTCAGGAGTTGGGAACTCATACCTCCCCGCTGAGGACATAGCGCTTACCAGGCACTGATGGTAAGAATGATTAATGGCGCCAATTTCGGGACGTCCTTGACACTGCGCATGCGCAGTAGAGGTGAAGTATGGAGGGCCATTCAGGACATGATTTCTTTGGTTTTAGATGCAAATTTTGGGGATTGGGGGGCAAAATTTGTGTTTGGCCCTATATTTTTAAGAGTTAGCATCAGCTATGTCTGGGTCATTGGTAAGTATAAAAAATATATAAATTACTATAAATTTTTTAAGTTTCAGATATTTCGAACCTTGTCGTGCAAAAAAGGAAGGGTCTGAAGCCCCAAAGGTCCCCTCTTGTTCCACCACACCTGAAGATAAAAACACCACCAAGCCTAAAAGAAGTGAACTCTTGACTCTTCATCACCTTTTCTAATTGAATTTATTCTTCTTTGCCAGTTTTTAAAAAAGTTGTTTGTTTCTTTAAATTTCAGTTAGATACACTTGAAACAGAGATCAATAACGTTAATGAGACAACAAATATATCTTCACTTGTTACTGATGTAAGTTGAAAGTAGTTTTAGCTTTTTCATGTCCACTGATTTAATTATTATGAAGCAGGGTTCTCAACTGGTACTGGTACCACTGGTAATTGGCTCTTTTTGCAGTATTGTTTCAATGTCATTGGTAGCAACGGACCTTGGTACTACTCACGACTTGGTGTTAAGAACAATTTTTGTGACATGAATGTGACATGTATCAACCTTTTGCATTTCCCATTGCCTGCATTAGCCAAAAAAAATGAAGCATATTCCCGTTAGGTTGTGAACTGTCATCAGGATTAGTAGCAGCATTTGGCAATACTGTCATAATTACTGCCAACATAAATTTTATGAAGAGCAGTTGTAAAATTTAAATGTAGGGGGAGGGGGGGGGGGGCATCAATACATTTTTAGCTCACCCGACTGAAAGTCAGAGGGAGCTTAAGTGATCACTTTTTGTCCGTCATCCATCTGTCCATCTGGCATGAACTTTACATTGTCAACTTCTCTTCATAAACCACAGTGGCGAATTGAACCAAATTTGATGTGCATGTTCCTCATCACATGTCAATTCAAGTTTGTTCAAATAAAGTTGCCACACCAACAGGATGCACCATAATGGGCATTACTCTGATAGCACCCATAAATTGTTTTCCAAAATTAAAAAATCTTCTTCTCCAGAACCACCAATTAGAATCTTTTTATATTTGGTATATAACATCTCTAGGCGGGGTCAAATTCAAGTTTGTTCAAATAAAAAATCTGGGTTAATAATTGGCTCCCTGTAGGTGCCTGAATTTTAACTTAGAGAAATATGAGGAAATTTCTTTAAAAATCTTCTTCAGATCCACCAGTCAGAATTCTTTCATTTTTGGTATACAACATCTCTAGGGGGTCAGATTCAAGTTTGTTTAAATCGAGTCCCTGGGTTTTCATTTGGGCTTCCTATGGGAGCCTGATTTTAACTTAGTGCAATATGAGGGAATTTCTTTAAAAATCATCTTCATATTCACCATTAAGAATCCTTTCATATTTGGTATGCAACATCTCAAGGTGGGTCAGTTTCCAGTTAGTTTAGTCAGTTACCTGGGTAAATATATGGGCTCCTGAATATCAACTTTTTTAAAATTTTAAAAATAGTCTTCTTCTTTAGACCCTGTAGTCGGAATGCTTTCATATTTGGATACAACATCTCTAGGAGGGCCAGATTCAAGTTTGTTCAAACCTAGTCCCTTGGTTGATGCTTGGGCTCCCCATCCAAGCCCAAATTTTAACTTGATGCAATGCAAGGGAATTTCTTTTAAAATCTTTTTCTTCAGATCCACCAGTCAGAATCCTTTCATATTTGGTATACAACATCTCCAGGTGGGTCAGATTCAAGTTTGTTCAAATCTGGTCCCTGATTCCTGGGTTGACATTTGGGCTTCCTATGGGGGCCCGAATTTTAACATAGTGCAATATGAGGAAATTTCTTTAAAAATCGTGTTCTCTAGAACCATCAGTTAGAATCATCTGATATCTGGTATACAACATCTCTAGAGGGGTCAGATTCAAGTGTGTTGAAATTGGATCCCTGGGCTGATATTTGGGCTCCCTATCAAATTTTAACTTAGTGCAATATGAGGAAATTTCTTTAAAAGTCCTTTTCTTCCGATCCACCAGTCAGAATCCTTTCATAGTTGGTATACAACTTCTCTAGGAGGTTAGATTCCAATTTGGTCAAATCAAGTTCCTGCATTATTAATTTGAGCTACCTATGGGAGCCTGAATTTTAACTTAATGCAATATGAGGGAATTTCTTTTAAAATCTTCTTCTTCAGATCCACCAATCAGAATCCTTTCATATTTGGTATACAAAATTTCTGGGTGGGTCAGATTCCAGTTTGTTCAAATCGGGTCTCTGTGTTAATTTTTTGGCTCCCTATTTGAGCCCAAAGTTTAACTTAATGCAATATGAGGACATTTCTTTAAAAAGCTTTTTCTTCAGATCCACAAGTTATAATTCTTTCATATTTGGTATATAACATCTCAAGGGGGATCAGATTCAAGTTTGCTCAATTTCAGTCCCTGGTTAAAAATTTGGGCTCTCTGTCGGTGGGGGTGGCAGCAGGGGGTGCATGTTGGGTTGAGGTTTGTACAAATCCATTCCTTAGTGTTTTTCCATAAAATTTGCCTTTCATGACTTCATTCCTTTGTAGTGTTGATGGACCATGTCTAACTGAATGTGACCTCATTTATTTATTTATTCATTGGTGTTTAAGGTCACATATTTATGAACAATGGCTAATCATGACCGTGTCAGTTTTACAGGAGGAGGAAGCCAGAGTACCCAGAGAGAACCATCGAGCAATGGTGAGCAACTGTCAGCCCCCCCAATGTACGAACTCCACACAAGCAGAGTTAGCATTGGTTGAAGACAAGTGCACCATCGATGTGCAGTACGCCTCAGTACACAACGCCACCGTGCTCCCACGTGGGCAATGGAGATGAAGTGTCTTGCCCAAGGACACAACGCAGTTGCCGCAGGTGTGATTCGAACTGAGGACCTCTCGGCTTGCAGACTGCACATCTACCTACTGAGCCACCGCGCTCCCGAATGTGACCCCAAATACTTCTTTGAACCACTTTGGCAGGTGAGCGATTAAGATCCCTTGGACCCTCTTGTTTTAAAAAATCTGTCATATGTTTTCAATTTTCTGCCTTTGTAGGTCTATAACTTTGCAAATAATAGTTTTTGATGTCTGCAGGGTTTGTACAGGTTATGGAAAGGTATTGAAAGTCTTGGAAAATGGTAAATTGATTTTCAGGGCCCTTGAAAACTATGGACAATTGGGATGAGTTTTGGAAAAGTTATGAAAAACGAACAGATTTGTGTAACTAGGGTTTTTCTCCTGTCTAATGTTACCATTCAAAAAATCTTTGTACTCCCATATTTTAAGGTTCACCAAGAATCTCTACTTTAGTCATTGGTGTTTGGGGCATCTTAACCCTTTAAAGGCCTGATGGTTTGTATACATTTTTGCCACACTTTGATAGAGTAGATCTGGTGGCCTTGCAGTTGTTTCTAGGTAAGTCTTGGCTGCCTGTACAGGCAGCCAAAACTTGCCTAGAAACAACTGACATGGCACTTAGAATGTAACTTAAAAGTTTACCTAAAGCCTCAATGTCTGAGCATCAGTTTTATTGAAGTACAAAGTGATCAGAGCTGGAATTTGGGCCTTTAGGCTTCAGAGAGTTGTCAGGGAGGGTGAGGAGAAGAAAAAAATGGATTATATATTAAGTCACATTAAACCCTTGGGGTTATGAAAATTTTATGTCCAGGGTATGAAAAAGTTATGGAATACTAAATTGCCTAGTCTGTATGAATCTTGTGCCTGTGAAGAATGAATAAGTTGATGATGTGAACATGTTCCACAGTAATACCAATTGAATATTCACACACATATTTTAGTTATTATTGATAAACAGGAAGTTCCAAGATCTAAATGTTGATACCATGTTGTTACTGGTTTTCAGGCCTGGTTTTCTATTTTATGTTTGATGATGTGAATGCTGATAAGCTGTGACTATGGTTACAGCATAGCCCCTTTTACATCATCAAACGTTGCCATTAGGAGGTGTTAATGCATTGATCGACTTAATGCTATCTTCAGAGGCATATTGAGCTGCAACATTTTAACTGCTTTCCAGCAGTCCGTTGTATAGAAATCAGTGGTATTATCTCATTTACATTATCTTAATTTGGATAGTTACTGGCAGCATGTCAGTACCAATATCAGTACCATGGTATTACTGTCAGCACTGTCCTGGTAGTAATGATTGCAGTACCAATGGTACTTTGAGAACTCTGTTTTGAAGGCTACTCCTCTTGACAGGATCTTAAAATTACACTGCAGAATCCAGTCTTTTAAAAAATGAATTTGTAGCACTTTATTGGTTTGAGAATTTCTGCTGCATAATCTTGCAAAATGTCTTGGACCTTTCCCATGAAGAATATGTTTGGCAAGAATTGGGGGAAGTTGGGGGAAGAAGGATTGCTGGTTGCAACCCCTTACTCTTCTCAATAACACAGCAGTGAAATATAGTAAGGTTCTCAGTACAGGAACCTACTATGATCACTGGATCTAAGAATTCAGGCACTGTTGTCATTGCATTTTTTGATGAATCATCATTTCATTCCCCTTTTATTTGCCTTAAAGGAAATGGGACAAAGTTTTTTTCGTAATTGGAAGCAGTAGATTGCATCACTTAATTTTACTTGCTGCACTTCACTGGAAATTAGTGAGAATGCCTCTTTTTCATATTTCATGACTATGATATAACAAGAAAGGATGCTGGTTATACTGAGGGGTTATAACTCATAAGCTATGTTTTGGAGCAAAAATTGGACAATTAATTTGAATGATATTTTTTTAATTGTGTTGGCCAGATATCCCACTGTGTTACATGAATGATAAATTAAAATAGTGCTTCTTTAAAATTTTATAATTTATTGTCTGAGCTACTTTATGCCCACACCCCACCACCCCCAATTCACACCGTCTGATGTCAAAATACCAAACTGTCAAATTACAAATTTTTCACACAATGCAACCAGGAATTAAACCATTTCAGTCTTGTTTGTTGACAAAGCATTATGGAAAAAATTTGCTGCCAGAAATTTTGTTATTTCAACATCAGGGTGCAAGCAGGTTAACCCTTTCCCTAACAAATTTGCTACATCTGCCCATGGAATTCACAAATTGAGCTGTTGAAAAAAAATTACTCTTCCAAAACTTTCAACAAAACCATATGTTATACCTCATTGGAACAATCTTGTCGAGTGTGTTCCAATTTGGTGTCACATGGTATGGTTTGTTATGCCCCAGACCTCTGAAGGAGGATTCAGGGTTATCTAGTGAAGTCCTCCGTCCATCTGTTCATCCATCTTGGCATCAATTCATCCATCTGTCCATACAAACTTTTTGCATTGTAGTTTCAAAGCAATTGTTTTAACATTTTAAAAAAAAAAAAATGATTAAAATAGCAAATTTTGATACAGCACATAAATACATAGATACTTAGTTAATTCTCTGTAAGTGGGGATTGTTGTTATTCTCTCAAAGGATATATTAGTTAAAAGTGCCTTATCTGTTGCAGAGCCATGGTTGATGTTCTGGAATGCCATAACTTGTGTTTAAAATCTCTTGCCCACCAGCAGAAATTGTCTCAAGTGATCAGTTTTGATTGGGTATGACTGGAGCTTTGTTATTTCCTAATATTACTCTGGGGAAAAAAGTTTTGTTTCCGACTACTAGTTTCAATCTCTTCAAAACAGCAGTGTGTGCCATGGTGGAAGCTTTGGCTTTCTGTTTTCAAGAATAAGAATTTCTGGGTCCAACCCTGCTAGAACATGTAATAGGTTATGCTACATATTTGTGGAAAGGGCTCATCAGGCAGTGGGAAAAAATGGAAAAAAACTTGGTCAAGATAAATGCCGACTATCAGCAGAATTCTCCAGTAAGAATATTCTTGAGTCAACCTTTTCAAGGCAGTATAAAAGTGACAGTTTGTGGGTCTATGAGGACTTTAGTGTTATTCAACAATTTATCCTGACTGACCCATGAAAATGAGAGTAACAATGCAATGGTAAAAAATGGTAAAAAATACATTTGCATGTTTCCAAATTAACATTTGAGGTTTGCACCACTCATGCCTGGAAGGAGCATTGAAGCTGAACCAGTTGTTTTTTATTGTAATTTGTTAAAACATTTCTTTCTTTTAGTTGCACTTATTCGCTCACCTGACACACAGTCAATGAGGGTTATTATTACCACTTGGCACCTGTCTGCCTGTCCTGCATCAGCTGTCCATTAACACTTGCTTTTCCATCTCCATCAACTTCGTAATTAATAAATCAGACAAATCCACCTAGTGGTACACACACAACTTTCCATTCAAATTTTATTTAAAATCATTTTCTCCCAATTTATAGAATTCAATGCTTTACCTAACATGCCTCTATGACACTTACAAAAAAATTCTTCAGTAACTCAAAAATTAAGTTTTTTTTTTAGCTCAAACACGCAGCTTATGACCTCCTATTGGAATGACCTTGATGAGCTCATTCTAATGAGTGTCATAAGTCATGTCTTGGAGGCAGAAATTGAAAGAAATACTAAAATCTAATGATACATCAGGTAAAGGTTTTTTAGGTAATCTTAAGGGCCTGGACAAGTGTCCTTGAATTTCCACCAGCCCACTTGCTCTATATATCCAGTGACTCAATTGTGATTTCCAGTCAAACAGTCAAGCAGAGTTTAATCCGAATAGATTGGGAAGGGGGCCTTATTTTTGTTCTTGGGATTTTTATTCAATCGGTCATCTGAACATAAATCCACCTGCAAGCTCTTTTCCAGAGAGAATACAGGCTAAAATGAGTTTATTGGGATTAACTATCAGAAGAGCACAATGTCTATGTAATCTGATTATGCTGCATAAGTTTTGGGATGGTAGTGTTTTGTGTCAGATATTAGGAATTCTGTAGTATGTATCCCATTTGGGAAGGGGTCTATTTCAGCCCCTGAAATGGCCTAGATTAAACCCTGAGTCATTTTTCATACCGATAAACATAATGGTGATAATATATTTGTATTTTTTATTTGAAATAGCTCAGTTAGATCTGTCAAACAAGATATAATATAATAAATGCTTGTATTTGTAGAGCATCACTGGAATACAGAAAGTGTCAAAATCCCTGTTATTTGAATAAATCTCATTGGCAAAGTGGCTACTCAATTAACTGTGTTCCACTGTAATATCGAAGTTATTTGGCATATTCCCTTGTAACAACCCCATGAAGTTGAGCAGAGCTTGTTTACATTGATAAAAAAGTTCTACTTTACAGAGAGGATAGGACCCAATCAAGCCTGAATATAAGCAACCTGTCATTTGCAAAATGAAGTCCCCATAGGGTGAATTTGCTGATGCTATCCCATACATTGGGCCAATTTATCCTCTAGGTACATCTTTCTGTTTTGGCTTGAGACCTTGATTCAGACTAAGGTTCACAGAGGGTAAAGTTTGTGATGCCACTCTGCTGTGCAGGGTAGCATCACCAAATTCACCCTCTGGGGACCTCATTTCGAAAATGACTCTGCTTATTTTCTGGCTTGGACCCAATATAACCAATGCCTGGGGTCCACTGAAGTACTTTTATACTTGTGGTGTAGTTATGATATTGCCACAGATGCTAAAAATGACCTTAACCACCAATATATAAGTAAATTTGGCAAATAATGTTGGTTCTCTTGCCTTTACCTAGTAACAGATGAATATATATATATATATGCCCAAATTTAAGCATTCAGCTCTCCTGAAGGATACCTGTTTTGATATTTTGTCATAAGCTATGGATTAAAGAAGAAAACATCAGTTCAGTGGATAATTTTCATATATTTTGGGGCCAGATTTGCAGGATTTTTCTTTTGATTATTTGCAGGCAGAGAATGAAAAGACAAAGGTTGAAACCACGGTTACAGATCAAATTCAGTCACATATAAATGGTAAGTTTTCTTGTTCTTTTCTAGTTTTTTTGAGGCAGTTTTTATTTTTGTGGTTTCTTTTCTCCTTTTTTATTTGATCAAATCTTTTTATCTGATTAGGAGGCAAGCATTTTGGAACCTAGAGAGCAGCATTTTTCCGTCCTGGTCACATATCGTCCCTTGAGTTCCAATGTGTTCTGCCAGTAGGCACATAGAACACATTGGAACTCAGGTGACGATATGCCCCTCAATTATGTGATTTTTGTTTCCAAAACAAATTACATGCAGAACTCTAGCAGTGTGCACAACCATTATCTGAAAATGGCTGATATGAATGCAACTCAAAGTTAATTAAATAGATACTGTTTCATTGCTTGCTTGACCATTTGTAATAATAATTAGTCTGAATTGTAATAATTATATGGCAAATACAAGTTGAAAAGAAAACTTTAGGCAATGAACCCATGGAAATATGATGTTTCTGGCATGATGCAAGTTGTGTATTTTCATTCTTTGGAAAGCGAACTTATGAACCACCATATGAAAGTCTAATATTCTAAATACATTGAAATAAATAAAGTATTGTCAGTACCAGCCATTTACGAATTTGCATAGTTAAAAGTTATATGTTAGGAAATGAGTGAAATGTGAAGCAATTGATGGTAACTTAGTTTTAATGCTAGGAACAGAAATTTCACAGCTCTGCGGCTCCAAGCTCTGAAAGTCAATCTTGATACCCGGAAATTTCATAGACCATGGTATCTGTAAGTGAGTATTGTAATTTCTTCAATTTTTTCCAAGAGCAGCATCACTGCTGAGCTATGGTTCAATCTTACGAACAAGAATAATTTCCCAGTTACCATTCTGAAAATCAGTGCTAATGCCTGGGACATTCATAGACTGGAATTGGGAATCACGAGGTTGCGGGATGCAACCTTTGGTTCCCAGTTCTGTCCCATGAATTTGCCATGTATTGGGACAGATATTCAGAAACGATAACTGGAAAATTCCCAATATCATGACTGACTTTCAAAATCGAGAACCAGAAAATTCCATTCCTGGGATTAAACCCCAGTGGTAACCATCATCATTGTCCCTCCAATTAGCTTCACATAAGTTTATTGTGTTTTAAATAAAGGCCATGTGAAAAGGAGACTGGTGGTGTGATGCTCACATCATCAACATGGGAAATACAAATAAAGTCTCATTCAGTCTATCTTAAAATGACCTTGAAATTGAAATTTTATCGATCGGAGCTGCTTTCGGCTCTCTTAATTATTAAAATTATGCATTCTTTATCGAAACCCAACTTGGCATGTGGGTTGAGCATGATGACAGGAAGAACCCTACATATTTTTAGTTCACTCGGCAAAAGGTCAAGGTCACAGTGACCATGAAATTTTATCGGTCCCAATTGAAGCCCAACTTGACATGTCATCAGATAATGGTGATCTTTGAGAAAATAATACAACAGTGGCATGTTAATTTAATGTAATATTTTACCAAGGTTAGTTTATCAGGATGATTTTTCGGAGGGATTTGCCACTGTTGACAGCTACCTCTAGTTTGAAATTCATATATAACTTTGGTGTGATGTGTAGACGGGCGCTTTCAAATTTTTCTGAATTTCTTTCAAAAACATGGCTGCCAGCTGCCATCTTGTATGTGCCATATAAATTGTCAACAATCCCATTAGCACATCCTACAGGCCACATCTCTGACCCCATCTTTTTCGAAATTTCATATGTACCTTTGATGTGATGTCTGAATGGGAGCTATCAAATCTTTCTGAATTTTGTTGAAAAACATGGCTATCAATGGCCATCTATGATTTGGCATATAAATTGTCAGCAATTACATTGGCAGACCCTACAGCTACAACTCTCACCTAATCTTTTTCAAATTTCACATGTAGCTTTGGGGTGAAGTCTTTTCTGTAGAAACTTTAATGAATGACTTGACATTACAAGACCTTTCTATTTATTAGTTCAGTCCCTGCTTGGACAAGTTGAGCTGAAGTGTCATTGACACATTCATTTTTAGATGGTAATATATGACTGGAATGTGTTCCTTGTCAGCAGTGTTTTGACAGCAGAGCACATTCTTTTACATTGCACTGAGTTTAGTCATGTCAGAGGGCAGTATTTCACTGTTAGATCTCCGAGAGATCTGTTTTAACATACAAGGGAACACAAGGTTCTATCATTTCTTAAAGTAATCAACCTTTTTAATAAATTTTGATGTTTTTATTCTTTTAAACTTGACACTTCAAGTCTCAAATCTTCAGGTTGATTTTATAAGGTGCTCACTATATTCCTATCAGCGTGCATTTCTGTTCAAAGTACTCTTGTTTTTGTCTTTGTCATTCTATTGTAATTATTTTGTGTTTTTTATCACATTCCTTCATCATTGACAATGAAATATTTTATTTTCTACCAGTTTCTAAGTTGCTGAGGAGGTATTAAGAACCAATAAATAAATAAATTATAAATTAAATAAATTATACAACTCTTCTAATATGTAACAATTCAAGTACCCTTGCAGATTGCATTCAAAGTAAATTGGAGGTGTTTGTCTTCATAAGTCTTGGATGGATGCCTATACACACAGCCAAGACTCGACTAGAAAACACTAAAGAGTACTTCAAAGCCAAATGGCTTTGTTTATTATGGGTAACCAAAATTGTCTAAAATATCCAGGTCTCTATAAGTTAACACCTTAACCATTCACTCAAGGAACTCACTCATGACACATCACAAATCACCATTCAGATGTTATTTTTTCAATGAGTTGCTTCTGGGTTATCTGAGACAATGATATTTACACTTTTCCGTCAACTAAGACTATTAACCCTTTGAACTCTAGTGGTATCTTCCATGCCAGTTCAATGGCAGCAATTAGAAGAGTCCATATTCATTATTTGGGGTAGACCAATCAGTATTTTCAATGTGCAGCCTCGGGCTGCACATTGAAAATACTGATTGGTCTGCCCCACAATATTTACTGAACAGCCATCCGATATAATGACATTATGACGCATCAGTGTTCCTGGCCTGAAAAAGGGCTGCTGGGGTTCAAAGGGTTAAAAAAAATTCTTATTTCTTAGGTACCTCCCTCAACATTTAAAATCTGCCTTATCAAAAAAATCTCTATAATGATACTGTTTTGCACATATAGGACTTGAAATTTAACTCACTGAGCGGAGGCATGGTGGCGTGGCAGTAACTGGTTCTTGTCAGATCACCGAAGTTAAGCAACATCGAGCCCGGTGTGTCCTCGGATGGGTGACCGTCTGAGCGATCGATTCGGACTCCCACATTGTGTCCTTGGGCAAGGCACTTAACCCCGATGGTCCACATGGAGGCACGATTACGCCTTGTACTATGGTGTACTGCATGTCGATGGTGCACATGTCTTCAACCAATCTAACCCTGTCTGCACTGCAGTACAGAATTACGATTTTGGGGAGCTGGCAGCTGCTCGTCGTTGCTCGGTTGTTCTCTCTGGGCACTCTGGCTTCCTCCTCCCGTAAAACTGTCATGGTCATGATTAGCCATTGTGCAAAAGTTTGTGACCTTAAACACCAAGAAGTAAATATAAATAAATAAATAAATAACTCAGTGAGCTCTATCAAACACATTATACATAGCTTGTTAAATTAGCAATTTCCTTCCTCATCATAAAATTGAGGAAAAATTGGTGAGAAACAAGAATTTACAGGCTTAATGGTGAGTAGACAAATGTTATGACAGACCTGTTGGAAATGAACTTCAGCACTCAATGTCACTCAGATCAGCTAAAGATTTGTAAGATGTTTTGCTAAACAAGATTTTTTTTTTTTTTTACATTTGTTCGAACATCTTTTCAGAATCTGAAAGTCAAATGGAAAACCTACAAAAAACAGTGGATGAAGAGGTAAACAAAATTAAAAAGGATATTCAAGATAAACTGGTAAGCATTTCATGTTATTTGCAAAATAAATCTGATTTTGAACAGTTTATGCAAATCCAATTCTTGAGTATTTGATTCCTGACTAAATGATTCATAAATTATTCCACACTCTAAGGGCTATTTCAGATGTCACACAACACACAACTGTAGCACTGAATTTATTTCCAATTAGAGCAGAGTTCAATTCATAATACCTGTTTTCAATCAGACAGCTCATTTCTCTCACACCAAATTCAATTCTTTTTATATGTCCGTTTGCAAAAATTGTATATTACATATTATGCAAATGGTGTGTCTGTCTGTCCATTTGTCTGTCCATAAACAATTGGTTTCCATCCGATAACTCCAGCTTGGATAATTTGATTTCAACCGAAGTTGGTGTATGTATTCTCCAGTTAGTAATACAGGCCAGGTTCGAATATGGGTTCCGTCCAAGTATTTTCCCATGACTTATGACCCTTTTTCGACTTAGAATTTGACCTTCTTTTAAGATTTTTGGTTTCCGATCAATAACACCAGTTTGGATTATTTGATCTCAACAAAAGTGGGCATGTGTATTCCCCAGCTAGTAATACAGACCAGGTTTGAATATGGGTTCCGTCCAATTATTTTTACATAGGTTATTCCCCTTATTATTCCTGACTTACAATTTGACCCTCTATTAAGATTTTTGGTTTCCAATAGATAACTTCAGTTTATATTATTTTATCTCAACCAAAGTTGATATGTGTATTATTTGATTATAGGTTCCGTCCAATTATTTTTACCTGTGTTATGGGCCTTTTCGAATTAGAAATTTCTCAATACTATCAACATTTGGGTTTCTGATGATGAGTTGAGTTTGGATTCAAAGATCAGGAACAAACTTACTTACTGCCTCAGTTATATCAAGAGTTTTTAGTCCTTTCAAGAGTTATTAGGCCTTTCAGCTTAACAATTTGCATGTTTCAGTCAACATTTTTTCAGAACTTTGTTCATGGCATAACTTGAACAATAGTCAACAAATTTAAATTCTTTTCGGTATATGTCTCTGTAGCAACAATGTCTCTATCAAGTTCCATGACCAACTATATCTGATGAAAATTATGGGAGTTATTGCCCTTTGCTAATAAATATCGTGGAATGCTTGTTTATGCAATAACTTAAACATTAGTAATCAATTTTCATTTTGCTATATATATCTTTGGGAACAATGTCTACCTCTAGTTTGAAGACCACTATTATATGATGAAAATTGTTAGAGGTATTGCCCTGCTAACTTAAACATCAGTAACCAAATATCAGTTTTTTAGCTTAACTTATCAAAGTCAAGATAAGCTATTGCCATCACACATGCGGAAGTCTGTTATTCTGTGAGTCTGTTGGTCTGTGAGTCTGTTAGTCGGTTCACATATTCCTTTTGCACAGGCTACACCCTGTAGTTCTTGTCCGACTGTCACAAAATTCATATGCAGGTTTGAGGTCATGTCTAGATGAGAATGCCCCCTTTTGGTCATGATCAGTCAAATGTGATGGCTGTCCAAGCCCAAAACCCTAAAACCTGTAGTACAGTCTACAGGCTGTATTTATGAAGGGATTTCATTGTAACATAGTAGGATGACTCCAGATAATGTCTAGATGAGAACGTCCCCTTTTGGTCATGACCTGTCAGCTGTGATGGCTGCAGAATCCCAAAACCCAAAAACTTTTAGCATAGTCTACAGGTGATAATTAATATGGAGAGATTTCATTGTAACTTGGTAGGATGACTCCATATAATGTCTAGATGAGAACTTCCCCATTTGGTCGCAATCTGTCAACTGAGACGGCTTCTGGGGCCCAGTGCCCAAAAACATTTAGCACAGTCTACAGGTCGTATTTATGAAAGTATTTCATTGCAACTTGGTAGGATGACTCCAGATAATACCTAGATGAGAATGTCCTCTTTTGGTTGCGATCATTCACCCATGACCGCTGCCAGAGCTGAAAACCTTTAGTACAGTCTGCAGGTTGTATTATGGAGGGATTTCATTGTAACCTGATTAGATGCCTCCATATAATGTCTAGATGTGAACATCCATCCCATTTTGGTTGCGATCGGTCAACTTTGATGGCTACAGGGGCCCAAAGCCCAAAAACCTTTAGCACAGTCTACAGGTTGTATTGATAAAGGGATTTCATTGTAACTTGGTAGGATAACTCCAGATAATGTCCAGTTGAGAATGTCCCCTTTTGGTTGTGATCGTTCAGCAGTAACTGCTGCCCGAGCCCAAAACACAAAAACATTTAGCACAGAATACAAGTCGTATGTATGAAGGGATTTCATTGTAACTTGGTAGAATGACTCAGTATAATGTCTAGATGATGATGTCCCCTTTTGGTTGTGATTAGTCAAATGTGATGGCTACTCAGTTCCGAAAACCTTTAGCACAGTCCACAGGCCATATTTATGAAGGTGTCACAACTGATGCAAGCAAACCCTTCAACCAGACCTACCATGTGTGCCAGTTTCTACTCAAATGTACTGAGAATCACCAACATGGCTAGAGTTTGCTTTCCTCTGACTCGATTATTGTGTATACAGCATTATTATACATGACTGCAGAATGGTATGGGGTAGCCTTTCTACCACCACCGCCCCAATCACAGATGTACTCACCCACAAACTGACACACACACACACACAACTTATTAAAATCAGCACCTGTTTCAGATTTTAAGGCTGCAGTTATTCAGAAACAATTTATTGACCCATTCATACAAACATTTTGAAATAGTTGTTGTTGGTATAGATGTGATTGACTGCGCTGTCTTCAGCAATATCCTCAAAAAAAAGAAGATATGTCCATGCAATGGGCCAAACATCAGTGATAATGTTAATGAGTTCTGCATTTGAACAATATCCATCAGCAGTTTGTAAGTAATAACTGATGTAAATCATTTAGAGAACTCACTTATTGGCTTCTTCCTGATTTTCATGCTGTTGTTGTTCCATTCTTGCGTTATCCGTGTTGGATCATGTGGGATTTCATCACATTCCAATTGAGCACTGGTAAAAATAGCCAGTCACACCATGAACAGCATTTTTCTCCTGTTTGATAGGTATTTCTTCATAAGCATGACAGCATGCAGAGTATTTACATTGAATTCAACATGTCCATAGTGTGCCGTCTGTAACAAAAGTATATTTTAGATGGACAATGAATTAAATTCTTTCTCTCAGACTACTAGTTCATCTGAAGATTGTCAACTAGCATGTATTTGATACAGGTGTGACACTTCAGACATGCTACATTCAGTTATTGATTTGGAATTAAATTTGACATGATGACCATATTTATGTCTTCCATTGTTTATCTGTACATCATTAATTGCCATAATTAACTGATAGAGTGCTGGAAGCCCATTTTTGGCTCACGAATGATAGTTGTGTGAGCCTATGGCATAGCTCTCATGTCGGTGTCGTAGATGTCCAGATTCATTTATTTTGAACTTTTGTGTGCAGATTTAGATTTTTTTTTATTTTGCTTTTTTTTTTTTATGTCGGCATGCTTTTCAGGGATAGTAATATTTTATTCAACCCTTTCCATGCTTAGTTACTTGAATTTTGGACTTTTGTGCACAGGTTTTTGACTTTTCTGTGCAGGTTTTTGAGTTTTGTGTTTTGAAATTTTGTCTTCAAGTGGAGTTTTTATCTTACTGGCATATTGCCACGGTGGTTACCTTAACATTTCAGGGTATTTTTTATACTATTTAACCCTTTAGCTGCTTATTTTCCTTAATTTTGGACTTTCGTGTGCAGGTTTTTGACTTTTGTGTACAGGTTTTGATATTTTTTTTAAGTGGACTTTCACCCCACTGGCATATTGCCATGGTGGTTACTGCAACATTTTCAGGGTATTTTTCTAAATTTTAACCCTTTGAAAAAAATGTGATACTTTTTTGACTTTTATGTGCAGGTTTTGAGGTTTTTCTTTCTTTTCTTCCAAGTGGATATTTTTCAGGTAGAGTTTCACCTTACTGGCATATTGCGATGGTGGTTACTGTGACATTATCCAGGTATTTTTCTCAATTTTAACCCTTTGAAACAAATGTGATGCTTTTTTTTTTACATTTATGTGCAGGTTTTGAGGTTTGTCTTTCTTTTCTTCAAAGTGGAGACTTACCTTGTAGCATATTGCCATGGTTCCTATTTTATGTTAGCGTGCTTCTTGGATCTATTATTGTATTATTTAACCCTTAGGCTCATTATTTTATTCATTCATTTTGAAGTTTTGTGTGCAGGTTTTGATTTTTTTTTTTTTTGCTTTTTTTATGTCAGCATGCTTTTTAGGGATAGTAATATTTTATTCAACCCTTTCCACGCTTAGTTACTTGAATTTTGGACTTTTGTGTACAGGGTTTTGACTTTTCTGTGCAGGTTTTTAACTTTTGTGTGCAGGTTTTGAAATTTTGTCTTCGAGTGGAGTTTTACCTTACTGGCATATTGCTATGGTGGTTATCTTAACATTTCAAGGTATTTTTCTAAATTTTAACCCTTTGAAAGAAATGTGATACTTTTTTGACTTTTTTGTGCATGTTTTGAGGTTTGCCTTTCTTTTCTTCCAAGTGGATATTTTTCAAGTAGAGTTTCACCTTACTGGCATATTGCCATTATGGTTACTGTGACATTTGCAGGGTATTTTTCGCAATTTATCCCTTTGAAACAAATTGATACTTTTTTTGACTTTTATGTGCAGGTTTTGAGGATTGTCTTTCTTTTCTTCCAAGTGGCGATTTACCTTGTAGCATATTGCCATGGTTCCTATTTTATGTTAGGATGCTTCTTGGGGCTATTATTATATTATTTAACCCTATAGCTGCTTATTAGCTCACGTGAGCGAAGCTCAAGGGGAGCTTTACTAATCACTTTCTGTCCGTTGTCCATCGTCCGGCGTCCGGCGTCGTCCGTCCGGCGTTAACTTTACATTATCGACTTCTCCTCCTAACTGACTAGCCCGATTTTATTCAAATGTTGGCTAAATGTTTATTACCTAATGCCAATTCAGATTTGTTCAAATGAAGTTGCCCCTCCTCCTGGGTGGTCCCACGCCCCCAAGGGGCACCAAAATCTTTGTAAATCTTCTTCTCATGAACCAGCAGTAGCAGAGACTTGATATATGGTGTGCAGCTTCCTTTTGAGGTGTAGACTCAGATTTGTTCAAGAGAAGTTTGTGGGGCTATACTTGGCGTCGTTATGGGAGGGGCAAAATTTTTTGCCCCGCCCAAAATTTCTATTTTCCAAACCGAGAGGCTGATTTGAACCAAATTTTATGTGAGGGCTTATTGGGTCATGAGTACTTGATTTATGCAAAAAAAAAAAAATTTCCTGCAGCCCCGTGGGAACCGCAGGAGCTAAAAATAGAACAAATTTAAAACGCCCATATCTCCAAAACTGCACGGCATTGAGAATTTTTATTTGGTGTGCAGCTTCCTTAGGACCAACAGAAAGGATTGGTAAAAAAAAATTGCCATCGGTTTTATCATAGGGTACAGTTTCGGGACTTTGAAAAAGTGCTGAGTCAGCACTTTTTAACACTGTAGGCAATGGGAAAAACATTAAAAAATCTTCTTCTCCAGATCCAGCAGGCAGAATCTTTTGATATTTGGTATGCAACATTGTAGGGTGAATCTGATTCAAGTTTGTTCAAATCGGCCCCCTGGGTTCATATTTGGGCTCAGTATAGGAGCCCGATTTCGAACTTAGTGCATTTTTGGCAAATTTCTTAAAAAATCTTCTTCTCCAGATCCAGCAGGCAGAATCTTTTGATATTTGGTATGCAACATTGTGGGGTGGATCTGACTCAAGTTTGTTCAAATCGGCCCCCTGGGTTTATATTTGGACACAGTATAGGAGCCCAAATTTGAACTTACTGCATTTCAGGCAAATTTCTTTGAAAATCTTCTTCTCCAGATCCAGCAGGCAGAATCTTTTGATATTTGGCATGCAACATTGTAGGGTGGATCTGATTCAAGTTTGTTCAAATCGGCTCCCTAGATTCATATTTGGGCTCACTATAGGAGCTCGAATTCGAACTTAGTGCATTTCAGGCAAATTTCTTAAAAAATCTTCTTCTCCAGATCCAGCAGGCAGAATCTTTTGATATTTGGTATGCAACGTTGCGGGGTAGATCTGATTCAAGTTTGTTCAAATCGGTCCCCTGGATTCATATTTGGGCTTACTATAGAAGCCCGAATTCGAACTTAGTGCATTTCGGGCAAATTTCTTCAAAAATCTTCTTCTCCAGATCCAGCAGGCAGAATCTTTTGATATTTGGTATGCAACATTGTAGGGTGGATCTGATTCAAGTTTGTTCAAATCGGCTTCCTAGTTTCATATTTGGGCTCACTATAGAAGCTCGAATTCGAACTTAGTGCATTTCAGGCAAATTTCTTAAAAAATCTTCTTCTCCAGATCCAGCTTCAGAATCTTTTCATCAACATTGTGGGGTGGATCTGATTCAAGTTTGTTCAAATCGGCCCCCTGGGTTTATATTTGGGCTCCGTATAGGAGCCCAAATTTTAACTTAGTGCATTTCAGGCATATTTCTTAAAAAATCTTCTTCTCCAGATCCAGCAGGCAGAATCTTTTGATATTTGGTATGCAACATTGTGGGGTGGATCTGATTGTGATTCATGGACGTATTTATTTGTAAAGTTGATAGAATCTTAGACAAAATTTGCAGAAAAGATCTACTATAGAAGGGGTGGTATCCAGGGTGAACCGTTTACCCAAATCTAGCAGTACTGATGCATTATTCACACAAATCTCCGTTCAAATTTTATGACCCCCTCATTGGAACACACGCATTCAGCTCATTCCAACAAAGGTCATATGCCATGTTTTCGAGACAAAAGAATAAAAATTTTAGTTATTCATGAAACTTTTAGGCAACTGTTGTCTGTTATTCACATTGCTTCATGAAATTTCAGTACTTTTAGAAGTTACCTCAGTAATCAAGGGTTAATTCCCCTTAATTAAATGTCGCCTCTAAAAAACAACCACTTTGCATATCTTACCTTTTTACCAGCATAACTGCCAAAACTTGTCAGCATTCTTCGCAAAAATCGCTATTCAAATTTTAATTTTTGTCTCTTAAACATACATGTACTTATCGCTTGTAAATACCCCATTGGAATGAGCTTTTTGAGCTCATTCCAATGAGAGGTCGCACACCATGCTTTTTGAGTCAAAAAAGCAATTTTTTAGTTATTCCAGAATTTCGTACGTAAAACACAGCTTTATGACTTCACATTAAAATGAGCTCTCTAAGCTTGTTCCAATCAACATTCACACACTATGTCTTTCACACAAAAAGTAAAATTTTCCATTTATTAAGGAATTTTGTTTGCAAGAACACTCTTAACCCCCCCCCCCCCCCCCCCCACACACACACACACACACACACACACAAACACAGACACACACATCTAAAAGTTCGTCAGCAAAAAAACAGTTACTTCAATTTTTAAATGCATTATAGGAACAACTTGCCTAATCAAATTTAAATACTTTTGCAACATTCTGTATCTAGAACAAACCATTTACCATATCTTTACGCAAAATTCTCCAGCATCATTCACAAAAAAACACCATTATTTATATATTCACATTTCTGTCTCAAAAATATACCTGATCTTCCCATACCCCTATTGGAATAAGCTGTTTGAGCTTGTTCCAATGATGATAAAAAAAACTAATATTTTGGAAAATTTGTGAAAATTTTTGTTTTCTTGCATGCAAATATATACATGTAGCACATGGAAGATATCCACAGTTGGGGAGAGATGTCCAAGGCTATCTCTTCACATTCCTTGTTTGTGCTTCATGCTAAACCAGTTTGTCTGCAGAGATAAATTTGCTTTATTAAAAATCATTGGAGATTGGCCACACACCAATGATTTTAAATAAAACTAATTTTAGGTAACAAATGTTGAACTTCAAACAAAATCTATCACTCAACCAGTTAATGTTGATGAGGCATGACATGGTGAAGGTGACCTAAAATACTTCTTAGAGTCACTTTGTCAGGTGAGCGATTGAGGCCATGTGGGGCCCCTTGTTTACCTTAATTTTGGACTTTTGTGTGCAGGTTTTTGACTTTTGTGTACAGGTTTTGATATTTTTTTCAAGTGGACTTTTACCTCACTGACATATTGCCATGGTGGTTACTGTAACATTTTCAGGGTATTATTCTTAATTTTAACCCTTTGGAACAAATGTGATACTTTTTTGATTTTTATGTGCAGGTTTTGAGGTTTTTCTTTCTTTTCTTCCAAGTGAATATTTTACAGGTAGAGTTTCACCTTACTGGCACATTGCCATGGTGGTTACTGTGACATTATCCAGGTATTTTCTCAATTTTAACCCATTGAAACAAATGTGATGCTTTTTTTTTTTTACTTTTATGTGCAGGTTTTGAGGTTTGTCTTTCTTTTCTTCAAAGTGGAGACTTACCTTGTAGCATATTGCCATGGTTCCTATTTTATGTTAGCATGTTTCTTGGGGCTATTATTATATTATTTAACCTTTAGCTGCTTATTTACTTTGGACTTTTGTGTGCAGGTTTTGGACTCTTTTTTTTACTCCAGCCACCCCTTTACATTGGCCACCTGCTGGTGAGCCACGGGGTACTGATAGCCCCTCTAGTTGGGCTCGATTTTGAAGTGCAGGTACCCCAACTTGAAGTCTTCATATTCTGTGGATGTGCTTCATTATACCCACCCCCACACACTCACACACACACAATTTATTGTGGGAAGGGATACTGGACTCACCTTGTCCATCCATCCACATAATTTTGTCAGGAGATTTTCTCAGATGTTTATGGATCAATCTGCCTGATACTTGGTAGGAATGTTCACCACTGTGGAACCTATGCACCTGTGATTATAGTTTCAATCAGATGTGGTGTTTTTGCCAGAGATATGCCCTGTTGCATCTTTAAATGCCTGAATTTTGTCCAGAGATTTTCTCATATGTTTATGGGTCGATTTCTTTGAAACTTTGTATGGATGTTCACTGCCATGGAAACCTGTGCTACTGCAATTAAAGTTTTGATCAGAGTTTTTTTTGCCAGAGTTATGACCTTTTTTGTCTTAGAATGCCTGAATTTTGGCTGGAGATTTTCTCAAAAGTTGTTTTATCTGCGAAGTAAAATTATTCAGTCCATGTGGATTTGCTCCCATAAATTGTAACAAGGCAATGACCTGTGAACAAATTTTAATAGCCAAAAATAATTTAGCACTCTACCACTTAAAGGGAATGGAGGATGGTCCAGGCCTCGAAATAAGAGGCGAACGCTCGTACCGTTCACCTATCGGTTACGCAGATTTGTTTTCAGGCGAATGCTTGATCAGTTAACCAAAAATCGCACCAATGTCCGACGAAGTTAGTTGTTACAGGATGAGAAAAGTTTTCAACGTTTTTCCTCTCACTGATTTAAAAGAAGCACTGCAGTGAACAAAACGAGAACAAAATGCTTGTAGTTATCATAGAGAGTGTTTCAATCATTACTGTACTTGTGGAGGTATAAATCTCTAGTATTAGCAGTACTGAAGATCTGCAGTACCAACTCACGGCGCCCTCTGGCACTCGAAACAATTAATTTGTTTCGATTCCGGGAAAGACAATTGTCTGTTACAGCTAAAGGGAACTAACTGCTTTGTTAATACATTTACCGCACGTGAGGTTTTAACTCTCGCACTGCGTGAAGCTGAAAATAAGTCTTCAATACAATGAAAAAGAGACATATTGAAAATCAAATGAGCTGTTGTTAATTATTTGCATTCTGCCCCTTTTTACCCTACCAATCCATGATAAAAATTTTCGAACACATTATGGAAGCGTCTTTTATTCACCAATGCTGACTTCTTGTTTATGTACTTATTCCATTTGAATAAACAGCCAGCATGGTTGTGAACATGGGTTTTTCCAAATGATTTCGAACATTGTTACACAAATAAAGTTTTAGTTTCGAATTTTGGATTACATTCTCCAGATTCCGAAATGTAGGGGAAGGTAGATACGATTTACAATTATTTCTTTTCCAATGTTAATCAGAGACTGCCAATGCAACTCCCATGCCCTAAAGTTCAATGTATTCATAATACAGATTTCCATCGACGGTATTTGACCTCATCACAACACAATTGCCCAATTCCCACTCCCAGTTCGAGACAAATGTGTTTGGGTTTCTGAAATAATAAGCCACGCAGCAAAATAAACAATTAAAATTCTTTAATTTTCATTAGACACAAAAATCATATAAAGCAAAGAACAACAAATGTTAATGCGTGCACACGTGAATGTGTATGGGGGGGGGGGGGGGGGGGGGGTGTATGTACCTGTTTTGTACTTCACACCTGCCTTGGGTCCCTTGTGTCTAAACGCCAAACTAATTTGGTAGGAACTGTAGTTGGGTATGTCAGAAGCTTTGTCAGTATTAATACTTTTAATGCAATGGTTAACCAATAGGTTTATGAAAAAAATCTAGGTAACCAATCAACAGGTTAACCATTGTCATATGAGGCAACCTGCTGGAAGGTTTATCAAAATCTTGTTATTTCGAGGCCTGATGGTCCCTGACCGATGGGGGCATTGCACTTAAGATCGAGAGGCCATTGGTTCAATCCCAACCTTTATCACTTAATCTCATTTGTCAACATAGATGCATAATGGCATAGTATGTTAAGGTTTATAAAACTAAATTGACATTCCTGTTCACTTGTTAGCATTCCAGTGTGTATACCTTCAACTTTAGGATGGTTCATTCACATTTAGAGTAGTTGTGCTATCTAATGTATATTACTTAACTCTTAACCCACTAAGTATTTTAAAAATATGTTCATTAAATCTTGTCATGGCTGCCCTGAAGCAGCCATGACTAGATTTACTGAAAAATTCGTTTGAGTTTGACTCAATAATTTGGTGGTTAAAAAGTAGATACCATTTGTATGTGAAAATTTGGGTAAGTGTGCTCAAATGTTACTTCTTTTAGCGGCAAGAGATTTCCTGTCCTGTGCAGAAATATCCATCAGCAGCATGCTTGGTGTTAATATGCTATTTTCACAGGCCAGTTTTTAGCCTGTGCAGTTTTAGATCTATGGAAAATAAACCCAATGTCTTTAGAAAAACAAATTAAATTTGAAAATCAAAATACTTCATCAATAGTAGGTCAGTTATGTCCTCTCTGACATGAAAATATGATTTTGTATTAGTCTGTATTCTGAAAACTTAAGCCAAGCTTTTGAGAGTTATATCAGTTTTAAAATATCATAGTTCATTCAACATCACAGCCCTGGTAATTCACCCCCAGCAATCAGCAGTGCCGAGGAAAATGCCGAGGAAATAAAAAATATCCACAGCAAAAATTCTGCCGAGAATGGCTTCTTCAGAAAGCCTTGTGGTGGCAGAAATTGTACAACTTCCAGGTTACTCAAGGAATCAAACCATGTGGGTTACACTACGATGTATTGCCAATCGTACAATTTACAGTACAAGTTGCAGCATAGCCACTAGAAACTACGTGTTCTGCTTCTGTGTTGATAACACCAGAATTTGACATCAGATTCTGGAAAACTCTTACAGAGCTTTCCAGAAACTGATGTCAGATTCTGGTGTATCAACACAGAAGCAGTGAGATACTTAGTTTGTGGCTATGCTGTATCTTATTTTCACTCATAATATACATATTGAGCAAGTTGCCTACATACTTGCAAGAATTTTGGTTCTTGATTGAGTGAAAGATTCTGCACCTTGACTGTTATATACACATGTATCTCGAACTACTTTCACATGTTAAAGTTACTTTAAAGTTTTCACTTCACTGCACACTATATAAAAATGTACATGGCAATTGAGACTATGCCCTGCCCCCTGATGATTTTTACGCAATCGAACAGGCTTCACAGCAATTGCCATAAAAGCACCAGTTTTCCACAGCAAGCTTTTTGCTAAGTAAACAAGGATGAATAAACAGGACTGACATCATGCTCTGTCATTTTATGTTGTTTTCTAGATGATGTTTTTTCACTTAATATGGAAGTTGCAAAAATGTTCACTTGTGATCCTGCCTTGTCAGGTTCCAGAAATTGTGGTGGTACCCCATTTATGGACAGAAATTTTTATTGTCTGCAGGTGAATAAAATATTTCAGGTTTAATTTATTTGAGGCTTTTTGAGAGTCAGACTTGCCTGTTGGAATTTTGGTTGTGAAGACCGTCAGTTGGCATTTTCACTTATTTTCCAAGTTCTTTGTGTATTTGCTCTGAAGTGCTAATGTACATGTGTTTTTTATTTTCAGGAAACATCACTGACAAGTTTTGAAAAATCCTTAACTGATGCTAAAAGTGATGTTGCCTCATATAATATTGCCGATTACCTGTAAGTTATTTTGGTTATAATTTTCTTTTAACCCTTGGCACACTTATGTCAAAATCTAAAAATTTTAAGCTGCTAATTTTTCCCATAATGCAACTAGGAATTTAACCAAAGCAATCTTGACTGATTTGGTTAAATTCTAAATTACATTATGGGATAAATTGCTACTTGAATTTTTTTCAATTTGATAACAGAGTGGAGCGGGTCAACTGCCCATCTCTTATACAGTAGTTTTATCAAATTATAATAAGCTGTATGGGAGGGGGGGGGGGGAGAGGGGGTGTATGTGTATCTTCTCATCATATGCTAAATACCCACACTGCAAAGTTATGATGCTGGAGGATTACATTCAAGAGTTATGCACTTTTATGTGCTTGAAAAATGTAATTTATGTTGTACTAAAATTTTTCTCACTCTGCTACAAGATCAGTTGTAGGAAAATGATTGGGTCAGAATAGGAAATAATTACTATAGAATGTCAAAGACAGGAGTAATTTGAACAACAATAAGCAATGATACTAGCATAGTGAATACCTTATAAATCAACCTGATGATTTGAGGCTCAAAAAGTTTAGATTAAAAGAATGATAATGATTTTAAATATTATTTATTATTAAAATTTTAAAATTGTTTTTATTCTTTTGAACAAGACTCTTCAGGTCTCAAATCATCAGGTTGATTTATAAGGTACTCACTGCACTATCATTGTTCATTACTGTTCAAACTACTCCTGTCTTTGACATTCTATTAAAATTATACCCCTAAATTTTTCAAAAAGTGGGGTATACTGGATTGCGCATGTCCATGCATCTGTGCATCCATGCGTTTGTTCCTCCATCCGTTTGTCTGTTCACATTATAACTTCAACATTACTGCTCAGATTATGATGAAATTTCATACAGATGTTTACTATCATGAGACCTTTAAGTAGCAATGGCCGTTTTGGTGTTGGAATATGTTTTTGTGAGTTTTGACCCTTTGAATACACAAAAATAGGCTATTTTTTGTTTGTTCGCGTAGTATCTCAGGTTTGGGTCATTAGATCTCAAGAAATCTGGAATGAAAATTGTTTATGGGAAAGGCTTTCAAATGAGTCTCTAGTAATATTTTTTACTTTTCACTTTTTTGACTTATCTCCCCTGTTTAACTTTGAAAATTTGCCGTTTGTCTTGGAAAATAGCCAATTTTTTGTCTGTTCACCTCATATTTCAGGTTTAGGTTATCAGATTTCAATGAAATTTGGAATGCATCTTGTTTATGGGAAAGGCTTTCAAACGAGTCATGTCACAGCAGTAAAACAAAGAAAATACATGAAAATCACCTCCCCACATGTTGAATTATGTCTTTGTTTTATAAGGTTTGGGTTATCAGATTTCAATGTAATTTGGAATGAAGATTGTTTATGGGAAAGGCTTTTAAGTGAGTCATGTCCCTGTAGTAAAACAAATAAAATACATGCAAACTACCTCCCTACAAGTGAAATTATGCCTTTGTTTTATAAGGTTTGGGTTTTCAGATTTCAATGAAATTTGAAATGAAGATTGTTTATGGGAAAGGCTTTTAAGTGAGTCATGTCCCTGTATTAAAACAGAGAAAATACATGCAAATCACCTCCCCACATATGGCATTATGTCTTTGTTCTACACCTCTTATATGGATGATCCAATCATCACTAGACTTCAGTAACAGGTGGTTATTGCCTTCACAATTTCCTTGCTGTAAAACAAAGACAATAATTTTGCTGTTTGCCTCGTAAAATGGCCAATTTTTAGCTCAACTTTGAGGTAGTTAAATTTGAGGTTTTGCCATTGCCCGTTGTCTGTCTGTCCATCTGCCAACAATTCAGTACGGCTCGAGCTAGAGGCCATATTTATGAACCGATCTCTACGAAACTTCTTGGGTACCTTTGTTATCACCTTGGGACGAGAATGAGCTGCCAGTGGCCATTTTGTACCGAAATTAGGTCTAATCAGTTTTTTGTACACAACTTCTATACAGCTCAGACTAGGGGCCATATTTATGAACCAACCTTTACGAAACTTCTTGGGTACCTTTGTTATCACCGTGGGATGAGAGCGAGTGTTTTTGGGTGCCGCCCAAAATTCAAGATGGCTGCCAGTTGCCATTTTGTACCAAAATTAGTTACAATCAGTTTTTTGTACAGAACTTCTGTATGAAGGTTCTGATTTGAATAAATTTTTGAATGAATGTTTAGTAACATGGAATACATCACGTATGATACAGGTTTTTTTCTCGTGCAGAAATTATGCAAATTAGATGAACTTTGATTTATTCAGAACTTTGATTTATTCAGTACTGCAAATACACAGTAAGTGCACATGTCAATACGGCTCGGGCTAGAGGCTGTATTTATGAACTGATCTTCACGAAACTTCTTGAATACTTTTATTATCACCTTGGGATGAGAACAAGTGTTTTGGGTGCAGTCCGAAATTCAAGATGGCTGCCGGTGGCCATTTTGTACGGAAATTAGGTACAATCAGTTTTTTGTATGGAACTTCTATATGAAGGTTCTGATTTGAATAAATTTTTGAATGAATGTTTAGTAACATGGAATACATCACATATAATACAGGTTTTTTTCTTGTGCAGAAATTATGCAAATTAGATGAACTTTGATTTATTCAGAACTTTGATTTATTCAGTACTGCAAATACACAGTAAGTGCACATGTCAATACGGCTCGGGCTAGAGGCTGTATTTATGACCTGATCTTCACGAAACTTCTTGAGTACTTTTATTATCACCTTGGGATGAGAACAAGTGTTTTGGGTGCGGTCCGAAATTCAAGATGGCTGCCGGTGGCCATTTTGTACGGAAATTAGGTACAATCAGTTTTTTGTATGGAACTTCTATATGAAGGTTCTGATTTGAATAAATTTTTGAATGAATGTTTAGTAACATGGAATACATCACATATAATACAGGTTTTTTTCTTGTGCAGAAATTATGCAAATTAAATGAACTTTGATTTATTCAGTGCTGCTTATACACAGTAAGTGCGCATGTCAGTACGGCTCGGGCTAGAGGCTGTAATTATAAACCGATCTTATCGAAACTCCTTGGGTGCCTTTCTGATCACCTTGGGACGAGAACATGTGTTTTTGGATGCGGTTCGAAATTAAATATGGATGCGGTTCGAAATTAAAGATGGCTGCCAGTGTCCATTTTATACCGAAATTAGGTACAATCAGTTTTATCATCATGGGATGGTAACGAGTGCTTTTGGGCTTGGGCAAAAATTCAAAATGCCTGTCGGCAGTCATATTTACAAGAATTGTGTGTATTATATTTTCTGTACGGAACCTTAAAGAAGATTTTTTATGTCAATAATGTTTGCTATAAATTTGTTGGGTGCCTTCTTTATCACTGTGGTATGAGAACAAATATTTTTCGGTTCAGTCAGACCCACTCAGGGACTCAAAAAGGGAGATAATTAAAAATATTTTCCAAAAACCACCAGACAAAAATAATGTTTCTTGAATTCAGCATCCCCAGTATGTGTATATACAAATGTGTTGAAGTCAAGCTCCTGTGTTAATATTTGGTGTTGTTGGGGAGGGTAAACATTATTAGCACAACCCGATTTTCTGTTTCCAATGAGAAAAAATAAAACCTCCTAACACGTGGGAACCCAATGAGCAAAAAGATAAAAAATTCAAATACCTATATTTTAAGAAGGACTGGATGAATTAGATGAACTTTGATTTATTTAGTGCTACTTATACACAGTAAGTGCACATGTCCATACGGCTCGTGCTAGAGGCTGTATTTATGAACCAATCTTCATGAAACTTCTTTGGTACCTTTGTTATCACCTTGGGATGAGAACAAGTGTTTTTGGGTGTAGTCCTAATTTCAAGATGGCTGCCAATGGCCATTTCATACTGAAATTAGATGGAATCAGTTTTTGTACAGAACTTCTAGGACTACGTTTGATATCATCATGGAATGGTAACAAGTGCTTTTGTGGCTCGGCCAAAAATTAAAAATGCCCGTTGGCAGTCATATTTACAGGAATTCTGGGTATTACATTTTTTGTACAGCACCTGCAAAGAAATTTTTTTATGTCAGTAATGTTTGCTATAAATTTATTGGGTGCCTTTATTGTCACTGTGCTATGAGAACAAATATTTTGGGGTTCAGTCAGACCCACTCAGGGACTCAAAAAGGGAGATAATTAAAAATCTTTTCCAAAAACACCAGACAAAATAATGTTTCTTGAATTCAGTATCCCTGGGATGTGTATATTCAAATGTGTTGAAGCCAAGTTTCTGTGTTAATATTTGGTATTGTTTATGGAGGGTAAAAATTATTAGCGGGGAGCGGGGTGGCTCAGTGTAGACTGTTGGACTTCTATGCTAGGTCCCGAGTTCGATCCCCATCCGGGATGACCCGCATTGTGTCTTTGGCAAGGCACTTTATCTTGGCTGCCTTCATGGAAGCACGATGACACTGTGTAGTGAGGCGTACTGCACGTCGATGGTGCACATGTTTTCAACTGCTGTAACCCTGTTTGAGCAGAGTTTGAACAGAGTTCGAATGTTTGGGAGCTGACAGTTGCCTGTCGATGCTCAGTGCTTCTCTCCGGGGACTCCGGCTTTCTCCACCCATAATACTGTCACGGTCACGATTAGCCATTGTGCATAAGTATGTGACCTTAAACACCAATAAATAATAATAATAATAATAAACAATATTAGCACAACCCGATTTTCTATTTACAATGAGAAAAATAAAACATTCTCACCTATGGGAACCCTGTGACCTAAAGATAAAAAATTCAAATACCTATTTTTTAAGTTGGACTGGACAAATATTTATTGATTAGTATGAATCATCCTTAGAAGGGTTTGAACAAACAGGCCTAAACAATTGCTAACATTTGGCTTATGGTGCACCATACAAGGATCCCCATTGTAACATTAACCCCATGAAGATTTCTTTTCTAGTTTAGCATCTAACTGTCACCAACCTTTACAATACTTTACCTATACATTTGTTACACGCTATGGTCAGTATTTATGTCCAGACCTTTAGAATACTTTACATGTGCCTTTGTTATCAAGTCATTACCTAGATGTGTGTCATTGCTGTGTCACATACTGTACATGTAAATGTCTTACCCATGTTGAGCTACAGTGTCATTGACACTTTCCTTTGTATGTTCACCTCATATCGTTGGTTTGGGGTTCGCGGTTCTCAATGAAATTTGGAATGAAGATTGTTTCTGGAAATAGCTTTCATGGTATCATGGTTCATTTCTTCTCTTGTCATTGTTTGGCGGTATGTACCATGGGGGTATGCCCTAGGGCATGGCCCCCTCTTATTATTTCCTATTTTTAGCCAATCATTTTCCTTTGTAATTGACAATGACATGTTTTACTTTCTACCATTTTCATGCCATGATATCATCTTAGCTTTTGATTTGGCATTAAGTGGCAGTAAATAAATGCTCTCTTGTTACCTCCTAATCCAACACACATGCTATAAAAATTTGTTATTTTAATTATTTGCCTTTCAAATTTTTCACAAACAGTCAACAAAACAATATCATCATGTCACCCTCTCATTGGAACACGCTTGACAAGCTCATTCCAGTGAGGGGTCACGTGATATCATTTTGTGAATATTTTAAAAATATTTAGCTTTTAATTGCTCAGTTTGTACATTATACAGGTGGATATAAATGATTTGTTAGCAAAAGAGTTAAAACAATTGATAACACAAACACAAAGGTAAATGGCAAAAGATATATAATTGTGTATCTCAGTCAACAATAAACAGGGTAAAACAATATAGTTTTCAATATAAAATTCTCACAAACTCAACAAATCACATGTTAAAATGTGATGCTAATGTTCTTAGAAACTCTATTTATGCCTGAAAACAATTACAAAATGAATTCACCTGTTTTGCTGCATTCATCTGTTTGTTTTATACACGGTGATTCTGTAACTCAAAGTTGAAAGGGTTAGTCTTCACATTCATTCCACTGCTTTATGATTTTGTTTTGCAGCCATTAACAACAAGTACAGTAGAATCCTCTTAATTGAATAGCCGTTTTGCCAGTGAAAATTAGTCATTTAACAGGAGTAAGGAGTATACAATTAACAGGGATTTGGTCTGTTTTCTGTGTTCTGGAGGTAAACTGAGTATTTATTCTATTATATCTTGTTTGACAGAGCTCTTAGAGCTCTGTCAAACAAGATATAATAGAATAAATGCCTGTATTGGATGTAGTGAGGTCAAAAAGGTTGATAAATAAGGGGAATTTGGTGTGTGTCACAGTAACTTTTTCGACATATTACAAACTTTTATATACAATTAACTGTAGTTCACTCTATTAACAGATCAAATTTGTACTGAAGGTATGGTAAATGGTTTTGTGTTTGAAAATTATATTCAATTAACAAGGATATACAATTAAAGAGATATCCAATTAAGTGAGCTCCACTGTACTTTGATTGTTCTGTTCTTTAAGCATGAAGCCAATCTCTCAGGCCATCTGCAAAATTCTGTAAGGTGCTTCAGCTTTAAGGCTTCACATCCTGTGAATGTGCTTCATATTATCTTTGAGGTGAAAATTTACTTCTTCATGGACTTGGCTTGCTACATGTAAAGTTTATGGGAGAGTGTAGGAACTCTCCCATAAATTGTAACAAAGCAAAGCCATGTGCACAAATTTTGATGACCAAGAATAATTTAGCACTCTACCAGTTAGAGATTTGGTCAGATCATTGAAGTCTCAATTGAAAAACATTATTGCATTGATTCAAAGAAAGTAATGGTTATTAGCTCACCTGACTTTCAGTCAGGAGAGCTATAGTGATCACTCACCGTCCGTTGTCCGTGAACATTGTGTTTGCATCTTCTCCTCTCAAACCGCTGAACCAATTTAATTGATGTTTGAGATAATAGTTTGTTATGACATAGCAATTTGATTTTGTTCAAATGAAATTGCCTCACCGCTCGGTAGGGTCACGCCCAAAAAGTGTGCTTAAATCTTAAAAAATCTTCTTCTCATGAACCAGCAGTAGCAGAGACTTGATATTTGGTGTGCAGCTTCCTTTTGAGGTGTAGACTCAGATTCGTTCAAGAGAAGTTCAAGAAGCTATATTTGCCTTTGTTATGGGAGGGGCAAGAATTTTCGCCCCACCCAAAATTTCTATTTTCCAAACCGAGAGGCAGATTTGAACCAAATTTGATCTGAGGGCTTATTGGGTCAAAAGTACATAATTTATGCCCATTTTTTTTTCCCGTCGCCCCATGGGAACCACAGGAGCTAAAAATAGAAAAAAATTAAAACGCCCATATCTCCAAAACTACATGACACTGAGAATTCTTATTTGATGTGAAGCTTCCTAAGGACCAACAGAATGGTATAGTCAAAAAACATTTCTATCAGTTTTATCATGAGGTACTTTTTTGGGACTTTGAAAAAGTGCAGAGTCAGCATTTTTTAACACTGTGGATAACGGGAAAGACATTTTAGACTACTTTTCTCCCAAACCACTGCTCCAAAAGCTTTCCAATTTCACATATAACATCTTTAGACGATTGTTTCACATGTTTATTGAAATCAAATCCCTGGGTCCATATTTGGGCTCTCTATGGGAGCCCAAATGTTTAAATTAGTGCACTATGAGGAATATTCTTTAAAAATCTTCTTCTTCAGATCTACCAATCAGAATCTTTTGATATTTGGTATGCAGCATGTGGGGTGAGATTCAAGTTTGTTCAAGCCAAGTCCCCGGGTTCATATTTGGGCTCACTGTGGGAGCCCGAATTATAACTTAGTTCAAAATGAGGAATTTGCTTTGAAAATCTTCCTTTTCAGATCCAGCAGTTGGAATGTTGAGATATTTGGTATGCAGCATCCTTAGGGAGTGAGATTCAAGTTTCTTCAAGCCATGTCACTAGGTCCATATTTGGGCTCACTGTGGGAGCTCGAATTGTAACTTAGTTCAAAATGAGGAATTTTCTAAAAAATCTTCTTCATATCCAGCAGTCTGTATGTTTTGATATTTGGTGTGCAGCATCCTTATCCTTGGGGGGTGGGGGGGGGGGGGGGATTCATGTTTGTTAAAGCAAAGTCCCTGGGGGGTTCATATTTGGGCTCCCTGTGGGGGCCCAAATTATAATATAGTACAATATGAGGAATTTTTAGCTCATCTGACCTAAAAGGCCATTTGAGCTTTTCTCATCACTTAGCATCCGTCATCGTCCGGCGACTGTAAACTTTTCACATTTTCATCTTCTTCTCTGTAACTGTTGAGCCGGTGTGAACCAAATTTGGCCGGAATGGTCTATGGGAGGTCCTCTACAAACGATTCTCATTTTGTTCCCGTCGGATGAAAAACCTGGCTTCCAGAAGCATTCTTTGATTCTGGTTGGTGGATTTTCAAAAATCTTCTCCTCTGAAACTGCCAGGCAAAATGTTTTGAAACTTCACATAAATGATGACTGGGACCCCCTCTACCAACGATCCTCATTTAATGTTGATCGGGTTGTAAACATAGCCACAATTGCGGCTTATAGTTACTATGGAAACCCTATGGAAAATCACATTTTCATCTTCTTCTCTGGAACTACTGAGCCGACATGAACCAAATTTTCCATGAATGGTCTATGAGAGGTTGGAAATATATGGCCACCAGAGGCTACATTCTAATGCTAAACCCAATGCCTCTCCCGTCTGCACGAAGATCGGTACTGTCAGCAAAATACTTGTTTTTATACCCCCCACAAACAAAGTTTGTCCATCCTCGTAAGCGCAACTCCTCCTAAACCGATTGAAGAATTTTCATGAAACTTTACACAATGGAAGAACTCCATATGGAGATGTGCATGAAGCAATATAATTCCGTTCTGACATTTCCAATGGGAGATAATCTGTCCGTCTGACCATCCTTGTAAGCGCAACTCCTCCTAAACTGTTTGAAGAATTTTCATGAAACTTTACACAATGGAAGAACTCCATATGAAGATATGCATGAAGCAATATAATTCTGTTCTGACATTTCCAAGGGGAGGTAATCTAACTTATACCGTCTGTCCATTCTTGTAAGTGCAACTCCTCCTAAACCGTTTGAAGAATTTTCATGAAACTTTACACAATGACAACATATGAAAATGTGCATGAAGCAATATAATTCCGTTCTGACATTTCCAAGGGGAGATAATCTAACTTATACATTTCAGGCGCGGGGGGTATTACTTTGTGAGTTTGCTCACAGTACCTCTAGTTTGAGAATCTGGTAAGGGTTGGTTCTAGTTTTCTCCACTGTGAACTGGGGAAACCCCCCCCCCCCCCCCAAATATTGTGCATACAATACAGGTCAAAATAAGCTGCAGCATAACTGCAATAAACTAAGTAAACTGCTGCTCCTGCACTGCAAAAATCAGAATCTGACATTTTCTGGAAAGCTATTAGTGAGAGCCTTCCAGAAAATGATGTCAGCTTCTAGTCTTATCAGTGTAGGAAGAGAAAGATACATAGTTTATAGGGTTATCCTTCACAACTTATTTTAATTTGTACTGTAAACAATTGCATCTGTATGTTGATGTATGTATTATTAGTCTCAAGTTACTTATCAGAAAATACTGATTGATGACAGGTGTTTGGAAAACCAAGGAAGTTTTTGTTTATTTTCACTTCCCATCATGTCAGCTTAGATGACAGTAATTAGTATATTTTTTAAGATTTAACAAAATTGGAGTAAAATGTGTTTGACTGTAACCCTTTACCTATCCAAAGCTATTTTGAAAGAGAATACTGTCTGAGAAAATTGTAATTTTCAAAATATTTAATCTTCTTTTCCTGATTTTTTTTTTGTTGAAACAGAATTCATAAATGTGTGCCTTTTCAAGAAAATCTTTTTTGAAACTACAAGGCCAAATGGTTTGTAAACTTAGTGTGACTGATGACTGTAACCCCCTCTACCAATGATCCTCATTTTAATCTTCACCGGGTTGCAATTATGGCTGCAATTGTGGCTTATAGTTACTATAGAAACCCTATAGGAAATCAAATTTTCATCATCTTCACTGAAAGCACTGAGCCATTGTGAACCAGCCTTGGCAGGCATTGTCTATGAGAGGTTGTTCTCTACAACTGTTACTCATTTTATTCCTGTTGGGTGAAAAAATGCGGCTGCCAGAGGCATTCTTTGATTCTGATTTTTCAAGTTTGAAAACTCTTCTCTGAAACCACAGAGCCAAATGTTTTGAAACTTTGCATGGTTGATTGATAACTGGGACACCCTCCACCAACGTTCCTCATTTTAATGTTGATCGTATTGCAAACATGGCCACAATTGCGGTTTATAGTTACTATAGAAAAAACCTATTGGAAATCACATTTTCATCTTTCTGGAACTACTGACCTGATGTGAACCAAAACTTGGCAAGAATGGTCTATAGGAGGCCCTCTACAAACGAGCCTCTTTTTGTTCCCGTTGGTTGGAAAATATGGCCACCAGAGACATTCTATGATTCTGTTTGATGGATTCACATGTTTTGAAACTTCACGTGATTGAAGACTGGGAACCCTTCTAGCAATGATGCTCATGTAATGTTAATGTAATGTTGCAAACATGGCCACAATTGTTACCATGGAAAGACTATGGGAAATCACATTTTATATGTAGTTCCAGGTGGGTGATTACAGACTGTATAGAGCCTCTAGTTCTTTAAAATCTTCTTCTTCAGATTCAGCAGTCAGAATGTTTTGATATTTGGCATGCTGCATCCTTAGGGGGTGAGATTCAAGTTTGTTCAAGCCAAGTCCCTGAGTTCATATTTGGGCTCACTGTGGGAGCCCAAATGATAACTTAGTTAAAAATGAGGAATTTTCTTTAAAAAAAAAATCTTCTTCAGATCCAGCAGATGAATGCTTTTGATATTTGGTATGCAGCATCCTTAGGGGTGTAAGATTCAAGTTTGTTCAAGCCCTGTCCCTAGGTCCATATTTAGGCTCACTGTTGGAGCTCGAATTGTAACTTAGTTCAAAATGAGGAATTTTCTTAAAAACTCTCCTTCTTCAGATCCAGCAGTTGGAATGTTTTGATATTTGGTGTGTAGCATCCTTGGGGTGGGGGGGGGGGGGGGAATTCAAGCTTGTTGAAGCCAAGTACCTGGGTTCATATTTGGGCTACCTGTAGGAGCCTGAATTATAACTTAGTTCAATATGAGGAATATTCTTTAAAAATCTTTTTTTGTTTTAGATCCACTGATCAGAATCTTTGGATATTTGGTATAAGCTTTTCTTTGGAGGGGCAGATGCAACTTGTTGAAATCAATTCCCTGGGTTGATATTTAGTCTACCTTGTCAGGTGAGCGCCCTCAGACCCCCTGGGGCCTATTGTGTTATTTTTTAGATTAAAATAGATTAAAATATTTCAGTTGGTTGGAAAAGCGAACCATAGGTTCGCCTTTTCCCCCAACTGAAATATTCTAGCTGTTTGAACCTAAAAATAGGCAATGGACTATTTGAGGGATAGACAGCTTCCAGGCCTTAATAGCATCAGATTCATTTCTGAATTTGACTGGTGGTTTGAGAAGGTGATTCTCTGTATGCGGTGGGGAAGTACACAGTTAGCATTCAATAGTTCTGTCCTCACAACAGCCAGTTTTGACTGTTGTATCCCTTCATGTACTAAGCTCATCTCATAGGTCCAAAATGTTGCCAGTTCTAGTGACTTACATTTGTGAAACAAGGAGCCCAAGGTCATTTGGAGTACAGAGAGGAAATTAAAGGTTCGGCATCTGTGGGTAAATTTTTTAAAAGTTTTTAAAAGCGATCATATCATTTTGAATTCCATTTTGATGGAATAGTCTAAAAAAGGCCCAACATGACAGACCATGAATTATTTGTTATTATTACTTTCCAAAGTGTGATTTACTGGGATTTCTGGGTTTGATTATAAACGATAACTTCACAAGTGAATTATGCAGTCAGCAATTGTATCATGTATCCGTACGTGCAAACAAATATGCTTTGTCATGGGTGTAATGGAGACTTCATTGTTTTTTGTTTTTTTTAACCCTTCACTTAACATGAAAAGCAGACAACACTTGCAAAAAAATTCTTGAATACCTAATTTTTTCAAATTTTGTCTCAAAAACATAAGTTATGACCCCTCATTGGAATGAGCTCATTCCAATGAGAGGTCTTAACCTATGTTTTAGAGACAAAACTTGAAAAAAGTAGTTATTCAAGAATTTTTTTTAGAATAATGCTGGCCAGTTTTGGCCATTATGTTAGGTAAAGTGTTAATTAATATAATTATCGTTAAAAATTAAAAGTAATAAACAGAATAATTACTTGACTGGACTGGTTACATGAAATAATTTATTCGAGTTGAGGGACTATATTGTAAAACACTCATGCGCATCCGCACACTCATGTTTGTACAACGTCCCTCACTACTCATGAATTATTTCACGTAACAAGTCCAGTCAAGTGATTACTCTCTATTTCACAAATCATCTTTAGGCTAATGAAAATCTCACTAATTTAATCATGTTTTATTTAAGGTATGCTTTCTATGGTATAGCTGCCGTTTCTGGGCTCATTTGTTTGATGTACTATATTGCTCTCTTTTATTCGATGTTTGGAAGTCAAAAAGATGAGGCAGAGAATTGCTGTACATATGAGAGAGGGGCTGCATTTTTGGTTGCGTAAGTCTTTACTGTAAAACATGTTTAAACCCTATCAAACAGTATGCATTACATTTTTGTGAAAAGAAACAGTTGGCAGTCCATGAATAATAGGAAACACAATTCAAACATAAAAGAATAGGAGGATAAGTGATATTTTAATCTGACAATGTCAAGATAAGCTATTGCTATCACATGTGCAGAAGTCTGTGGATCTTTAGTCTGTGAGTCTGTTCACATTTTCCTTTAGCACAGGCTACACCCCATAGTTCTTGTCTTCACAAAATTTAATATGCAGGTTTGAGGTCATGTCTTGATGAGAACATCCCCTTTTGGTCATGATCGGTCAACTGTGATGGCTGCCCGAGCCCAAAAACCTTTAGCACAGTCTACAGGTTGTATTTATAAAGGGATTTCATTGTCACTTGGTAGGATGACTCTGTATAATGTCTAGATGAGAACGTCTCCTCTGGGTCAACTGTGACAGCTGCCCAAGCCCAAAACCCAAAAAACTTTGAGCACAGTCTACAGGTCGTATTTAGTATGAAGGGATTTCATTGTAACTCGGTTGGATGACTCTGTATGATGTTTAGATGAGAACTTCCCCATTTGGTCAAGATCTGTCAACCGTGATGGCTGCCTGAGCCCAAAACCCGAAAACATTGGCAGTCTACAGGTCATGTTTATGGAGGGATTTCATTGTAACCTGGTAGGATGACTCCATATAAAGTCCAGATGAGAATGTCCCCTTTTGGTCAAGATTGTTGAGCCGTGACCACTGCCTGAGTCCAAAACCCCAAAACCTTTATCACAGACTACAGGTTGTATTTATGAAGAGATTTCATTGCAACTTGGTAGGATGACTCAGTATAATGTCTAGATGAGGACATCCTCTTTTGGTTGCGATCGGTCAACCATGATGGCTACACAAGCCCGAAACCCGAAAAACCTTTAGCATAGTCTGCAGGCCATATTTATGAAGGGATTTCATTGTAACTTGATAGGATGAGTCATTTTGGAATAATTCCACTGTGACTTGGTAACTGTTATGGACAAATTAAATCAGCCATCAATTCTTTAGTACAGTCTGCACCTCAAATTATTTTTATTGAAAACATTGCATACAGGAAATTAACATATTTCCAATTATCACAATTCTTGTCTTATTTCATAATTCTATCATAAACATTGAGCATTATTCTTTTCATCAAACACAACACACAATCAAGTTAAGCTACAAAGTCACTGACACTTTCATTCCATATCCCCATCTTTTCCAGCAATTCGGCTGTAGAACTGGAGAGAACTTATCAACATTGTGCAAAATTTAAAACTGTTTACCTAACTCAACTACAAGACAACACAGACAATCAGATACAAACAAATTTCATGAATAATTTCTGGAACCCTTTACCTCACGAATCGGCTACATACGCCCAAGTTATAGTCACATCATGTGACCCGCTCAGTGGAACAAGCTCATCAAGCTTTTTCCGGTGAATGATCACATGATATGGTTTTGTTAGCTCAACTTTGGCAAAGCCAAATTTAAGGTATTGTCATGGCCCGTTGTCCGTCTGTCTGTTGCGCCGTACACTCGGCTCGGGCTAGAGGCCGTATTTATGAATGGATCTTTATGAAACTTCTTGGGTACCTTTGTTATCATTGTGAGATGAGAACGAGTGTTTTTGGTCCGGTCTGAAATTCAAGACGGTCGCTGGCAGCCATTTTGTACAAAATTAGGTGCAATCCGATTTTTGCGCAGAACTTCCATATGAAAGCTCTGATTTGAATAATTTTCTGTGTGAATGTTTAGTACCATGGGATACATCACATATAATACAGGTTTTTTCTCGTGCGTAAATTATGCAAATTAGACTAACTTTGATTTATTTAGTGTTACTTTCAGCACTATAACTGCAAATGCCAATACGGCTCGGGCTAGAGGCCGTATTTATGAACCGATCTTTACGATACTTTTTGGGTACCTTTGTTATCACCGTGGGACAGGAACAAGTGTTTTTGTGTCCGGTCTGAAATTCAAGATGGCCGCTAGCAGCCATTTTGTACAAAATTAGGTGCAATCAGATTTTTGCACAGAACTTCCATATGAAAGGGCTGATATGAATAATTTTTTGTGTGAATGTTTAGTACCAAGGGATACATCACATATAATACAGGTTTTTTTCTCGTGCATAAATTATGCCAGTTAGACTAACTTTGATCTATTTAATGTTACTTTCAGCACTGTAACTGCAAATGCCAATATGGCTCGGGCTGGAGGCCGTATTTATGAACCGATCTTTACGAAACTTCTTGGGTACCTTTGTTATCACCGTGGGACGAGAACGAGTGTTTTTGGGTGCGGTCCAAAATTCAAGATGGCTGCCGGAGGCCATTTTGTATCAAAATTAGGTCCAATCAGTTTTTGTACACAACTTCTATATGGCTCAGGCTAGAGGCCATATTTATGAACCGATCTTTACGAAACTTCTTGGGTACCTTTGTTATCACTGTGGGACGAGAATGAGTGTTTTTGGGTGCGGTCCAAAATTCAAGATGGCCGCCAGCAGCCTTTTTTGTACCAAAATTAGTGCAATCAGTTTTTTGTACAGAACTTCTGTATGAAAGTTCTGTTTAGAATAAATTTTTGTAGGAATGTTTAGTAACATGGAATACATCATATATAATACAGGGTTTTTTTCGTGCAGAAATTATGCAAATTAGATGAACTTTGATTTATTCAGTGCTAATTGAGCTATTGTCATGGCCCGTCGTCCGTCTGTCCGTCCGTCCGTCTGTCCGTCTGTCCGTACGTCAACAATTGGCTATGGCTCGGGCTAGAGGTCGTATTTATGAACCGATCTTTACGAAACTTCTTGTGTACCTTTGTTATGACCCTGGGACGGGAACGAGTGTTTTTAGGTGTGGTCTGAAATTCAAGATGGCTGCCAGCGGCCATTTTGTACCGATGATGCAAAAATCAGTTTTTTGTACAGAACTTCTGTATGAAAGTTCTGATTTGAATAAAGGTTTGTATAAATGTTTAGTACCATGGGATACATCACATATAATACGGGTTTTTTTCTCGTGCGTAAATTATGCAAATTAGACTGACTTTGATTTATTTAGTGTTACTTTCAGAGCTGTAAGTGCCAAGCTGCTATGGCTCGGGCTAGAGGCCATATTTATGAACCAATCTTTACGAAACTTCTTGGGTACCTTTGTTATGACCCTGGGACGGGAACGAGTGTTTTGGGGTGTGGTCCAAAATTCAAGATGGCTGCCAGTGGCCATTTTGTACCGATGATGCAAAAATCAGTTTTTTGTACAGAACTTCTGTATGAAAGTTCTGATTTGAATAAAGTTTTGTATAAATGTATAGTACAATGGGATACATCACATATAATACGGGTTTTTTTCTTGTGCGTAAATTATGCAAATTAGACTAACTTTGATTTATTTAGTGTTACTTTCAGAGCTGTAAGTGCCAAGCTGCTATGGCTCGGGCTAGAGGCCGTATTTATGAACCAATCTTTACGAAACTTCTTGGGTACCTTTGTTATGACCGTGGGACGAGAACGAGTGTTTTTGGGTGCAGTCCCAAATTCCAGATGGCTGCCAGCAGCCATTTTGTACCGATGATGCCGAAATCTGTTTTTTGTACAGAACTTCCATATGAAAGCTCTGATTTGAATAATTTTTTGTATGAATGTTTAGTACCATGGGATACATTACATATATTACAGGTTTTTTTCTTGTGCGTAAATTATGCAAATTAGGCTAACTTTGATTTATTTAGTGTTACTTTCAGCACTGTGAGTGCAAATCCCAATACGGCTCGGGCTAGAGGCCGTATTTATGAACCGATCTTCACGAAACTTCTTGGGTACCTTTGTTATCACTGTGGGACGAGAAGGAGTGTTTTGGGGTCCAGTCTGAAATTCAAGATGGCCGCTAGCAGCCATTTTGTTCAAAATTAAGTGAAATCAGATTTTTGCGCAGAACTTCCAAATGAAAGATCTGATTTGAATAAATTTTTGTATGAATGTTTAGTACCATGGGATACATTACATATAATACAGAGTTTTTCTCGTGAATAAATTATGCAAATTAGGGGTCGGGGTGGGACTTACAAAATTTTGGCCCAAAATCCGGAAAATAGTTTTTTGTGTTTTGATGCATTTTGGTCAATTTTAAGAAGAAGAAGAAAAAATTTTAGTCTGAAAATATTTTGTTTGGGACTGAAAATTTCCACACAAAAATAATAATCTACAATGATTGGTCTTAATCTGTAGTCCACTACAGTCACCTTGTAATTCTTTTATTATTGTTGACTGGGCCAAAACAAATACTAATTCCTGTCATATTCATTATTCAGTTGTCTTGGTCACAGCAAGTACTAATTCCTGTCATATCCAAGTTGAGCTACAGAGTCTTTGACTCTTTCATTTTTCTTCAAATTTTCCCAAAAATATAAATAAACTCATGATATGATTTTGTTAAGAAAAAATTAAAAAACAATTTTTTTCAACTGCCTTTTTGTAAATTATGTGGATGGATGCAACCTGTTCTTTGCATAAAGGATTGAGGCAAAAAACTAAAAAAACAATGATAAAATTTAAATAGCAAAGGGTTGCAATGAAGGCAGCTATATATTTTTGGGGCTCCTGATCTCTTTCAAATTGTATTGTTTTCATTGTAGAGGTGTTGTTATTACCTTCATATTGGCTTGGATTTTGATGATTGTGTGTTTGCTGATGTTTGCAGTTGGAGGTTCAATCTACACATTGTTGTGTACAGATTTTGTTAGTCACGATCCAGCAGACTTGAAGGTAAGTATTCACTTTCAGTTCTTTCACTAGTTGAGTGGTAAAAGCCACTACCAGGGCTTTAACCTTTTACCTAACATGAAAAGCAGATGACACTTGCAAAAAAAATTCTTGAATAACTAATTTTTTTATACACCCATTTGAAAAACGGATGTATTATGTTATGGCACTGTCTGTCAGTCCGCTGTCCATCTGTCTGTCCGGGGACAGTTGTATTCCGTGCTCTACAGAGCGTTATTTCAATCGGATTTAAAAAATATTTGATATACTGCACAACCAGAATAAGATCTCATGCAAGTTCGAATTTGGGTCATGTGCGACAGTTTGCCTAGTAGTTATTCCCCTTTTAATACTTAGAAATCAAGCAAATTATGCTTTCTGTGCTCTACAGACCGTCAACTTAATCAGATTCTTTTCAAATTTAATACGCAGCTTCATGGCCATAATATCTCGCACAAGTTCATATTTGGGTCGTGTTCGGTTGTTTTCTTAGGAGTTATTGCCCTTTTCATACTTAGAAATCAGTCAAATTATGCTGTCTGTGCTCTACAGTCCGTGAACTTAATCAGATTCTTTTGAAATTTAATATGCAGCTGCAGGAGCATCGTATCTCGCACAAGTGCAAATTCGGGTCATGTTTTTAAAGGATTTAAAAAATATTTGATATACTGCACAACTAGAATAAGATCTCACACAAGTTCGAATTTGGATCATGTTCGACAGTTTTCCTAGTAGTTATTCCCCCTTTAATACTTAGAAATCGAGCAAATTATGCTTTCTGTGCTCTACAGACCGTCAACTTAATCAGATTCTTTCCAAATTTAATACGCAGCTTCATGGCCATAATATCTCGCACAAGTTCATATTTGGGTCGTGTTCGGTTGTTTTTTTTAGGAGTTATTGCCCTTTAATACTTAGAAATCAGGCAAATTATGCTTTCCGTGCTCTACAGACCGTGAACTTAATCAGATTCTTTTCGAATTTAATACTCAGCTTCATGGGCATAATATCTCGTTATGTAAATCTAATAATTTGATCCAGATTATTAACCCTTTACCCAGCAAATTAGACACTCCTCCAATCCATTTCTATATGTACCCATACCATGTATGGTGTACATAATGTCGGCATTCAGGGTGGCCCTCCGTCATACAGCTTTCTACTAGTTGTGCTTTTGGGTACACATCTGACGATTTCATCAGCCTATTTTGTTTATTTTGTGAAGATCTCAGATCGCTTAATATGAAGGGCAGGTGATTGGGCAATGATTGGATGGGGGGGGGGGAACAGACATAGTCGAGTCAACAAAAATTTCAAACTTTACCCAAAAGAAACTTGTGCATGGTCCAATTTTGACAGGCGTCTGTTGCCCTGCTAGGCGGTGCTCTTGTTAATTTTTTGTCTCAAAAACATCGGTTATGACCCCTCATTGGAGCAAGCTCGACCAGCTCGTTCCAATGAGGGGTTATAACCTATGTTTTTGAGACAAAAAATGAAAAAATAATGAAAATTAATTGGCAATTTTTTAGAATAGCGCTGGCCGGATTTGGCCGTTACGATGGGTAAAGGATTAAAGCAATCTTGACTCTGGTACATTCAATAAATGACTGATGTGATTTGTTTAGATGGGTTCCTCCTCTGTTTACATTGGAAATAAAATCGAACATGTTTTGTATCACCACATGTGCAATACAACTTTATTTTTTATCATACAGGCAGAACAGTGGAAATCCCATGTTTTACATTAATAGGTGTGTTACAAAATTCTTTACCCTTCATCTAATGTAATATATATGACAAGTGCAAGATCTTGCGAATATTCAATATTTGAAAACAATTTGATTTGAAATACATATTCAAAGCTAATTCGAGTTGAAATTGGAGAGCTGAATATGGAAATTTCAAATATGATTAATGAATGCAATGCAGAAAGTCTTGAATATTTTGCTATTTACTCTACTGACTAATATTTCAACTACATCATCAAGCCATGCCTGTGACAAATGCATGCAATGATGGTGTATTTTAAATATATTTTCAGTCAGGATTTGAGCCGCCAAAGTCAGAACAAATCAGGTTTGCACCCTTCTCCCCAGCCCACCTAATGTTTTTAGATGTTTCTTTCTTTAATATGCCAACTGAGTTTAATGATCTCTGTCAAACTCTTCCCTTTACCCTCAAGTCCCAATACAGGCACAAACTGTCTGTTTTATATTGTTCTGTAAAAGTTGTCCCAGGTACATTCTTTCTTGAGATCTCTCCTGGTAGGATGCATTTATCTTGACAGTGTTTTTAGCTGCGATGAGCAGCTCTATATGTGGCAATATCGGTCTGTCAGTCGGTCTGTCACCAACGAGTTAAAAAAACACCATAACTCCTACAATACTTGATGGAATGACACCATACTTGGTATGCAAGTGCATCTTTATGATGTCTACACCCTCTCAATAGTGCTTGTCATTCGGATAATTTCTGTCACATTTTTGGACTTGTCACCAACAAGTTTTTTTGTCACCAATGAGTTTTTTTTGTCACCAATCAGTTTAAAAAATACCGTAACTCCTAAAATACTTGATGGAATGACACCATACTTGGTATGCAAAAGTATCTTCATGATGTCTACACCCTCTCAGTGGGAGCGCGGTGGCTCAGTTGGTAGAGGTGCAGGCTGCAAGCCGAGAGGTCCTCGGTTCGAATCCCACCTGCGGCAACCGCGTTGTGTCCTTGGGCAAGACACTTAATCTCCATTGCCCGCGTGGGGGCACGATGACGCCGTGTAGTAAGGCGTACTGCACGTCGCTGGTACGCATGTCTTCAACCAATCTAACCCTGCATGTTCTGCAGTGCGGAGTTACGTTGTTGGGGAGCTGGCAGCTGCTCGTCGTTGCTCGGTGGTTCTCTCCGGGTACTCCGGCTTCCTCCACCCGTCAAACTGTCACGGTCATGATTAGCCATTGTGCATAAATATGTGACCTTAAACATCAATAAATAAATAAATACACCCTCTCAGTAGTGCATGTCATTCGAATAATTTCTATCACATTTATGGACTTGTCACCAACAAGTTTTATTTGTCACCAACAAGTTTTTTTTGTCACCAACAAGTTTTAAAACATCATTGGCGTTGCACAAATCATCGCAGCTTTGGCACTGTGACAATGCGCTCTAGTTACATTATTGTTGGCTGCCAACCCTTTGAACCTTAGTGGTATCTTCCATATCAGTTCAATGACAACAATGGGAAAAGTCCATATTCTTTCCATATTCTTTATTTGGGAGTGCCTCAAGGCTGCACGTTGAAAATATTGATTGGTCTACACCATACCTTCACTCAAAAGTCAACCTCCTTAATGAAATTATGAAGTATCATGTTACTGGGCCAGAAAAAAGCGGCCTCTGGGGTTCAAAGGGTTAAAATGTGTGCCAACTGAAATATACTCAGTATCAGAGCATCTGTCTAACATCTGTCTTCCAGAGCAACTGCAGAACTGGACAAATGGGTAGAATCTTCTCATATCTCAGGAGTCAATGCAGGTGATTAAGGTCACGTTATCAAGAACACCAACATTAGGGCAATTGAAAGGAAGCAAAAATCACTTGATGATTATCAGAACAGTGTAGCGCATTGATCATGCATCGACCAGAACAAAATGGGTGTAAGGTGCGAACTGCAACATTGGGCCACACAATGAGTTGATGTTTTCTCCCAATATTGGATAAATAAATGACGAATAATCTTGCCCTCCACATTTCCAAGTTGGACTTTTTATTTTTATCTAATGTTTTTGTGACATTGGTGCTCCTGTGAGTGGAGGAATTTACAAATACAGAATGTAAATATATAGAGGTTATTAATGAAAAATTAATCTGAGAACTTGAGGGTTAATAGGTCAACTGATCGAGTTCAGTGATCTCTGTCAAACAAGATTGAATTTTTGAATTCTTATTTACATTATAGGAAACATGCAGACATCTTAACTCTCCCAGAATGCCTGGGAAAGTAAAAAAAATTCAGTGTAGTTCCCGGCCTCCCAAACGGGAATCAGTTTTGGACCAAAAATCACGGAAAACAACAGTCAAATATTTCTTTCCCGTTGTAACTTATGTAAAATGTTCGGAGTCAAATCAAATGCATTTCAAACTCTGGTAAAATCAGAGATTCATAATCAATGTGCTAATGTCGAAGTGAAAATAGGTGACTTTCAAAAAATTTAAAACTCCACCTTCATTTAAAAGCAGTTTTTTGGTAAATAAAATATATAAAAAGGAATTAAATAATATATATTTATTTTTTCATAGAATAGCTTTAATTCTCATCCCTTTTCCAAATCAAAATGTAAACAACACCTTGACCTCAACTATTTACACAGTTTAAAAATAGGTTAAAGTCGCTTAGGATGCCAAACAATTATGACTGCATATTTATATACAATGGACTTATTTTCTAACACTACATTTATTCTGTTGTGCTGACTACAGAACTGTTGACTGTTGGCCATCTGTACCCAGAAAATTTCAATTGGAACTAGAGAATTGTAATTTGTTGGACAAATTACGGGCTTCCCAACTTTTTAATGTGAAAAGGCAAACTGTATTGTACACAAAACTATCGATCAGTTTTGAACAGAAAATTTAGTGGAAATCAAAGTTTTTGTGATGCTACTAATTTTTATGCAGCCAAAACAGATATTTGAGATACAGCAGGACACCAAAACATTTAACACAAAATTTGCTCTTCAATAATTACAGAATATTTTCATAGAAAGCAAAACAAGCGATGTCCTTTGTGCTTTGGAAAAAATTAGTACATTTGAATTATGGGCATACGGGCCGGGGTTTCATGAAGGACTGTGCCCCAATCCATCCCTGAGTCAGGAAGGAGCCGATTTTTCAGCCAATATGCCAGAAAATTTCAGACAATTTAGTGGCCAGAAATGACCACAAAACATTTTGGTTTTCCACACAAAATGTTGTTTTCCTATCCACTTAGAAGTTGCGAGTAAACTGACCATTATACTGTACAAGTTGATTCAGTGGAACCGTATCCACGTTAATATTATTCATTTATAATCACACAAGTACACCTAAAGAGCTCTATTACTGCATATTACTGGAGCACGGTGGCTCAGAAGGTAGAGCAATTGTTGCAATCCAAGAAGTCCTCGGTTCGAATCCTGCCTGTGGCAACCACATTGTGTCCTTGAGCAAGACACTTCATCTCAATTTAATTTCCCACGTGGGAGGGGGGGGGGGAATGATGGCGATGTGTACTAGGGGTACTTTGAGGGTGCACTTGTCTCCAACCAATGCTAACCCTGCTTTTGTGGAGTTAGTATGTTGGGGAGTCTGAGTCGCTTGTCATTGCTCGGTGGTTCTCTCCAGGTACTCAATGGGAGGGAGACCCCCCCCCCCCCCTCCCATACCCACATTTGGCATTTCCTCCTGAGATTCAACTTTTTGAGGCTAAAAGGGTTGGTTCATCCCCACCCCCTGAAAAATAGCCCTGTACGCCTATGCAATGAATACCTGGACTTGAATAAATACCTATATCATTTTGTCTGTTTGTAAATGTGTGGGATTTGTCAACAAACGAGGGTAAGCTTCCTACTCCATGATTTCACAATTTTTCCAACATATCTGTTTCAGATACAATGAAATACATGTAATATGAGTTACTGTCACACACAAATTAGTTCTTTATTTGATATGGTTTAAACCATCTAGAGAGCTGGTATACACAGTGATGGGTACAGTTCAAATCAAAATGAGTTGATTAAAGGGATGTTGAACAGCTTGTTAATATTTCTTGCATTACATTACTACTTTGCTATTTATTGACAGAAGGATTTCACAGAGGGTTTCCCTGACGGTATTTATTTATTGGTGTTTACGGTCACATACTTATCCACAATGGCTAATCGTGACCGTGACAGTTTTACGGGTGGGGGAAGTTGGAGGACCCAGAGAGAACCACCGAGCATCGATGAGCAACTGTCAGCTCAACATTCTAATTATGTTCAAGCTCCGCTGAAGCAGGGTACCAACGGTTGAAGACATGTGCACCATTGACATGCAGTACGCCTGAGTACATGGCATCATCGTGTCCCCATGATGGAAACCGGGATAAAGTGCCTTGCCCAAGGACATTACGTGGGTCGTTCCAGATAGGGATAGAAGTCAAACAGTCTACCACTGAGAAAATGTGCTTTCTTTCCTGGCAGTATTCATATTTGTATGGCCAAACTGGTGTTGGATAACACTGAACACCAAAACATATAACACAAAATTTGTTCCCCATTGATGTTTGAAAGCAGTTATGAAAAGCTCAAAGAGCTCTTTCCTTTTTGTTTTTGGACAAGTGAGTATTCACTCAGAGTCATTTTTTGCAGACAGTGCTATTTTTAAGTGGCCAAAGCACATGTTTCATTAAGTCCCAGAACATAACTAAAGCCGGATTTATTGATTAAACATCTCTGCATATAGCAAAGTAAAGTGTCTCAAATTAACCCATTCCAAAATGATAGTAGAGAGTAACCAAAGTTGGATAATTTGGGTATTTCCAAATGGTACACTTATTCTCACTCTCATTGTGCTTGAGGGTTAAATCTGAGATTGAAAAGGTATACCAATCTTACTCAGGGAAGGTGAGTACAGAAAAGTACGAAATTAAATGAATTTTGTCTGACGGTACTAATATTTGTACAAGCAAAATTGGTACTGGATTTATTTATTTATTTATTTATTTATTTATTTATTTATTTATTTATTTATTTAGTTTATTTATTTATTTATTTATTTAGTTTATTTATTTATTTATTTATTTATTTATTTATTTATTTATTTATTAGGGTTTAACGACACATTAACAGCCAAGGTCATGTTATGTCGGTGACAGTTGTATGGGTGGAGCAAGCCGGAGTACCCAGAGAGAACCACTGAGCAATGACGAGCAGCTGCCAGCTCCCCAACATAGTGCCTCCGCACTGAAGCACAGACAGGGTTAGATTGGATGAAGACATGCGCACCATTGACGTGCAGTATGCCTTAGTACACGTCGTCATGGTGCCCCCATGCAGACAAACGGGGTGAAGTGATCGGGACATAATAGGAATATATCCGACAGATACAATGTTGGATATATTCCAGTTATGTCCCGATCATGTAAGGCAGCAACTTGAAATTCTCAGAATGTTTCCTACTGTCCCTGCCCGACAGTTTAGTATCTTTGTCAAGTGCCGAGACCGCATGGAAATACCGTGGATCAGGTGGAAACTGAGGGCATGATTCGTCCCTACTTTATTCTCAACTCAACGACTTTTCCATTCATTATTTACCTGTCACCGGCTGAGTTAGGTATTATATTTGTCTATTTGATGAACTTTTCAACCTTAACTATTTGCGGCTTCATGTAGTACCACTGAAAGGCCACTGCACGGTTACCACTATATTCAGGGATTGTTTTTATGAAAATAACTATTATTCCGACTATACCCACATGGGAACTCCTAAATATGCCAAGGGTTAAACTTTTGATAATGACGTATAAAACAGAAGTTGTCATGCTATGCTTGCTGCATGCAGGCATAGAAAACATTCAGCGCTCAATGAATTAGGAATGGAGTAAATTGTCACTTAAACCTATGAAATTCTGAAAAAATGAGTTTTTTTCGACGACATCTACCATTATGCATCTGAGACAGGGATTGCATTAAACTTTACAGCAACCTTATAACAGAAAATATTCTTGGAATTGAACTGTGAATTTTCGGATATTCTATTCCAAACTACCACTGCACGCTTATCAATATGCAGTGTTTTTATGAAAATTAAAATTATTCCGACCCTACCCCAATGGGCAGTCTCGAATCTGCCAACGGTTAAACTTTTAATAATGACATATAAAACAAAAGTTGTCATACTATGACTGCTGCATACAGCTATAGAAAACGTTCAGCGCTCAATCAATTAGGAATGGAGTAAATCGTCACTTAAACTTAACAAATTCTGAAAACGAGAATTTTTTTTGGCTGCACCTATCTTTATGCAAACAGAACGAGCATAGGGTTAAACTTTACAACCAAACTTACGACAGCAAATATGCTCGGTAGGCAAGTGTAAATACGAACATGTAAATCATTTTTCGATATTCCTTTCGAAAATGGAAGAAAAGTGAGCTCAAAATTAGCCAATTTTATGAAGAATTTTAGAGCACTCAAATTCAAGGCCCGAAAACTGGATGAAGGTTAAAACTTTGAATAAAATATATAACACCAAAATTGTTCTTGGATGAAGGCCTAATCCTCTCATGGAAAAGGTTTTGAGACAATATGGCTCCAGTGCTGAGAAAGTGCATGTAAACGTTGGCGAAAATAAGAATTATTCTGACAGTACCCTTATGGGAAGTCTCAAATCTGCCAAGGGTTAAACTTTTAATAATAACATATAGAACAAAATTTGTCATACTTTGACTGCTGCAAGCAGCTATAGAAAACATTCAGAGCTCAAGCAATTGAAAATGGAGTAAATCGCCACCTAAATTTACCAAATTCTGAAAAAATTGGAAATTTTTTGGACGGTACCTACATTTATGCAACCAGAATGGGATAGGGTTAAACTTTACAACCAAACTAACAACAGCAAATATGCTTGACACTCAATTGTGAATACGTACATGAAAAGTGTTTGAAACTAACCCTTTCCAAAATGATAGAAAAGGCAACCAAAAATGGCTAATTTTGGCATTTTCAAACGGTACTCTTATTCTCGGCCTCATTGTGCTAGAAGGTTAAATCTGAGATTAAAAAGTAAACAGTAACTTTCTTCCACAATGATTGTTGCATCTAGCCATACCAAAATAATTATTACAGCTACCTTGTAATTAGAAAAAATTGCTCTTGAAGTTGGCGAAAATAACAAATATTCTGACAGTACCCTTATGGGAAGTCTCAAATCTGCTAAGGGTTAAACTTTTAATAATAACATATAGAACAGAATTTGTCATACTTTGACTGCTGAAAACAGCTATAGAAAACATTCGGAGCTCAAGCAATTAAAAATGGAGTAAATCGTCACCTAAACTTAGCAAATGCTGAAAAAATTGGAGTTTTTTTTGGACGGTACCTGCTTTTATGCAACCAGAATGGGATAGGGTTAAACTTTACAACTAAACTTACAACAGCAAATATGCTCGGTAGTCAATTGTGAATACGTACACGAAAAGTGTTTGAAATGAACCCCTTTCAAAAATGATAGAATAAGCAACCAAATTTGGCTAATTTTAGCATTTTCAAATGGTACTCTTATTCTCACCCTCATTGTGCTTGGGGGTTAAATCTGAGATTAAAAGGTAAACAGTAACTTTCTTCCGCAATCATTGTTGCATCTATACAAACCAAAATAATTGTTACAACAACCTTGTTATTAGAGAAATTTGCCCTTGAAGTTGGTCGATTTTGAAGAAAAATTCTATATTCATGTCATTTTTGGCCAGTGGGGGTTAAAGTTGAAAGATCTGAGTGGTGATTGTGGTGTATCATATTATGCTCTAAATGTGTGGAAAATTTGAGCTAAATAACTGTAAACAATTTTGAGACATTCGAAAAATGGTGAAATTTTGAAGGTTTTGGCAGAATATTTTGAAAACACACGTTTTCACAGATATGACGATACCGCATTTCACTAGATTTTATTACATTACATAAGTGTGCCAAATTTGTTCAAAATCATACAGCTTGTTTTCGAGCAGTTCAACAGACAAAATTCAGGGAGGAAAAAAAAAAAAAAATAGAGAAGAAAAATTTTTAAAAAGAAGAATAACAATAGTCTTTCCCAAACTGGGTTTGGGAAAGCCTAATTAAAAAAAAAAAAAAAAATCCTTCAATGATGAAAAGAAAAGTTTTTTGCAGGGCCCAAACGTCCACACATGCATGAAGGATTTTGATAAAGATATTTTCCATGTATTCATCTTCTTGAAGTAACTGAACATTAGGACATCTTTTCCTGTTAACATTTCCAGACTTGGGAAATTATTAGCTTAGTAGACTTTGATAAAAGCAAACCAAAGATGGAGGTGCTCTGTGGGTGAGGGGTCATGAAGAAGAGGATGGTGGGATGGGGGGGGGGGGGGGTTGTCAAATCAACAATCATTTTATGACTTTTAAACATAGCATAAATGCTTCAGCATAATTGACGAACTAGATCTGGATATAACCTCATGTTAATAGTGGTCCATGAGCCGAAATTCGCAAGTTTTTTCTTCTGTTTTGTCCCTGCGTGAACTTTTTCCTGAAATACATCCCATTTCCCTGAAAATCACCCTCAGGCTCCCAAAAAAATTGTTCTGGAGGTTAACATGTCTAGAAAAATGTTCATCTTGAAATTTTAACATTGTGTCATCAATATGCAAAGGGTTAACCTCCCAATTATGAATTTAACAAATTCAACCTTGTTTGACAGAGCTCTATGATCTCTTTGAAACAAGACTGTATTGGTTAAATTCCTGGTTGCAGTATAGGAATTATGTTCAGCAGAAGTTTTGATGTTTTGATATCAGTGTCAGAGGGTTAACCTTCTGACTATTAATTCTCTGTACCCTGAAGTCAAAATATCAACCTAAAAATTTTTCTGTATTGCAATGACCAATTCATCCAATTCAAGCTTGCTTGACAGAACTCTTTGCTGCTTTAGACTTTAGTATTTCAGATCAGTGTGCAAAGAGCTAACTAACACCTTTAAGTGAAACAACCGTATTTTGTTTTCAGGGCTTTGAGAGTTTATTGGACGACTATTTGGACTTTGGAGACACAATCAAGGATGTTTCTGTATCCTCTATGCTGTCGTAAGTATATTTTTGTTGTTGATTTGCAGTTGACTTGTTAGTATGCTTGTAACCTATTTTCTGATGACATTTATTCCTTAACACCCTAAGATATTGGTGTTATACTAAATTATATTTGTCTGTTCATCCATTACATCATCCATATATTCGTCTGTTTGTTTATCAGATTGGACACGGCTCCACCCCTAGATATGGCACTTCAGGGGGTATGCCAACACCTATGGTGCAATCTCTTGCTGGAGCTTGAGTGAACCATTCAAATATTTACAGTTGAAGCCAGACTGATAGGGAGAAAACATACAATTCACAGAAATAAATGATCTAAAAATACAGACTTGGGACCACCTGTTAACTGAAAAAAACTTCCAAACAGAAAGTCATTTACCATACATTTAGTTCAGATTTGACTAGTTAATTACATACAGTATGTTCATGGGGATTTTGTACTCTGTCACTGGCCGAGGTGTCTGTGGACCATCAAGTGCAGGGGATTAAAAGTCTGCCAAGGCTCCACCCAATGTAATCTCCACTCCTTGCACGCCAGGTGGACAGAATTATTGAATAACAAGACCATCAGTCAATCAGTGTGAACTCCAGAGAATTGAATGGACTGAATTAACTTGTTTGTTGTTATTAATTAGTCTTCCGAGCATTGTGTGATCTTTTGAGTAATAACTGAAACCTATAATTTCTTTTGTCTATAAAATGAGCAAGTGCTTACAAGTTGAAATAACTGGCTCTTATACTTTGGATTCCCCTTCAGAGTAAAGCTCATTCTATTTTTAAAAAAAGTGTGCAGAAAGTGATTTATCAGATTTGGACACAATGACAAAATTGCATGTGCTCAGGTTGACTTGACTCTTCATCCGAACTTATGATCACACTTCGATTCGCACCTTGGACTCCGAGGTGCTAACAACTAAACAATGGAGCTCCCATTTGTTATTCAAGACACACTTGCCAGATTGAAGGCTACCCTTGCCACCACCTGGAGTATCCAGGTGCTCAAGGATAAAATTCACCTGACAGTGGATTTTGATAGAGAATTGGAACTGCCGTCCGTGTAAAGGTGTAGTACCTTTCGTGAGGGGATTTCCCCTCACACTGGTCACCCTCCTAGTGATGTGGATAAGCTGGATGAAGGCCGCCGGAGTAACACAGCCACCAAGAAGAAGAAGAGGACGAGAAAGAAGGGACCCTCCGCCAGACGACGAGATGCCTGTCGAATGATGGAGTTCCTGGAGAAGAAGAAGAAGGAAAAGGAAGAGAAGGAGGCAAGTGAGGGTGTCAAAGGGACAACTCCTGTCACCCCTGAACAACCTCTGTCTAGCCCAGTACCCCCCTTCCAGGAGGAGGGTCCGGAGGACTGTGGGTCGTCAGGCAACAGCTCATTCCCTAGCTCATCAGACTCTTCATCTGAAGAGGAGATGGAGGAGGATGCTCTGTCAATGGTGCAGGAAGCTGTCACTGATGACGCACCTTCCACCCCTCCTGCTCTTGCTTCTCCAGCTTTTTTGGACCAGGAGTCTGACCAGGAGGAGAGCTTCCCAGAGTCTGTGGAGGCATTCCTTGGGGAAGAGATTCCAAACAAGTTTCTCCGAAGCACGATCCAGGACCAGTACGACTTCTACCAACAACAAAAACTCTCAGATGTCTTTATCAAGAAAGTCCTCATCAAGTGTCTCCCAGGGTCCAAACAAGAACATCAAGAAACAGCAGCAAGGATAAGGCCATACAAAGCCAAAGAGGTACCAACTCATCCACCTGATCCGATCACTCCACCAACTACCATCTCTCCAACACACCCTCCTCCTCCAAAGAAGAACTGCAGGAGGCACAGACGCCGCTGATTACCTTACCTCTTCCTACTTTTCCACGTCCAGACAAACCAAAAACTAAAGCCAAAACAGATACAATCAAGGAGGGTCGAAAGGGGCTTGTCCCCCAAATCGTCCCTGCGCGCCTTCGGCACGTCAAACCATATCGTTCGGGTTCAACTTGACTTCATATAAGGAATGCTCATTTGTTTCTGTCTATTTCTTGAGTTATGAACTCCAAAAAACAAAGGCCACACTGCGTAAATGGGTTTTGCCCATTTATACTATGTTTGGTGTTTGTTTTTTGGGGTTCATAACAAACAATCATTCCTTATAATTAAACTTGAGGGGCAATAAATTTAAACACTCTCTACTTGTGGAGTTAAATAAAAACCAGGTCGCATCATGCTTCATTGTGATAACTGAATAAAAAAGGTTTAGTTTTCTAATGTTCTGTTTGAAATTTCACTGAAACATGTTCTTGTGTCATTCAAAACTTTATTGACCAAGGAATTGTATAAGTTAAAAGTAACGTCATAGGCCATGCCCACACAAAAAATTTCAATCTCCTCTTCCTCTTGATGGGAGGGTGCTGTCATTCAAAGCAATACTGAGTTAAATTTAATTCTGATTTTGACCATTTCCAGAGAAACTGAAAAGACAGTTTGTAAGTGTGGAGTTCGATATAAACCCAGGTTACATGAAGTTGGTTGAACTTTGTCTCATAAGTCAGAAAGAGTTCATTCAGGCTATTTGGAATTTGAAAAGTTTTGCTAGTGTGAGTGTCATTTGTGGATTATTATGACTGGCCATTGTTTACATTTAATTTGGGTAAAACGATCAATGCAGATGATCACCTATTGCATATTAACAAACTGAACATGGAATAAAAAGCATGATGAGGATTTCATTGTTTACTAAATTTTATTTTGGAAGTCTTTTTAATATGATGAGATAAATATTAAATACTTTTCATGTTGAAACAATATATGAGCGTGCAAGGGTTCTTTTCCATTCACACTGTGCAACATAATTTTTAAGACCGATATTGGGGGCATGGTGGGCCTAAATGAGTTTTTAACTCACCTGGCCTAAACGGCCATGTCACCTCACTTAGCCTCGTCTGCCATCTGTAAACTTTTCACATTTTCATCATCTTCTTTGGAACTGCTGATCTGGTGTGAACCAAGCTTGGCAAGAACGATCTATGGGAGGTCCTCTTCAAAAAACTATCCTCATTTTGTTCCCATCGGATGAAAAACATGGCTGCCAGAGGCATTCTTTGATTTTGGTTGGTGGATTTTCTAAAATCTTCTCCTCTGAAACCACAAGGCCAAATGTTTTTGAACTTCACATGATCACTTGATGCTTGGGACACCCTCTACCACTGATCCTCATTTAATGTTGATCGGGTTGCAAACATGGCCGCAATTGCAGCTTATAGTTACCATAGAAACCCAATGGGAAATCACATTTTCATCTTCTTCTCTGGAACAAGTGAGCCAACATGAACCAAACTTTGGAGGAATGGTCTATGGGAGGTCCTCTACAAACGATCCTCATTTTGTTCCCGTGGGTTGAAAAATAAGGGCGCCTGAGGCATTCTTTGATTCTAATTGGTGGATTTAAAAAATTTTCTCTGAAACCACAAGGCCAGATGTTTTGAAATTTTGCATGGTTGATGACTAGTACACCCTCTACCAAAGATCCTCATTTAATGTTGATTGGGTTGTAAAAATGGCCATAATTGCAGCTTATAGTTACTATAGAAACCCTACTGGAAATAACATTTTCATCCTCTCTGGAACTGTAGAGCTGATGTGAACCAAACTTGGCAGTAATGGTCCATGGGAGGTCCTCTACAAACAATCCTCATTTTGTTCCTTTGGGTCAAAAAAAGTGGCTGCTAGAGGCATTCTTTGTTTCTGATTGGTGGATGTTTAAAAATCTGCTCCTCTGAAACCACAGGACCAAATGCATTGAAACTTTGTGTGGTTGATGACTGGGACATCCTCTACCAATGATCCTCAGTTAATGTTGATTGAGTTGCAAACATGGCTGCAATTGCAGCTTATAGTTACAATAGAAACCCTATGGGAAATCACATTTTCATCGTCTTCTCTGGAACAACTGAGCCAACATGCACCAAACTTGGCAGAAATGGTCTCTGGGAGATCCTCTACAAATGATCCTCATTTTTTTTTGTGTGAGTTGAAAAATATGGCCGCCAGAGGCATTCTTTGATTCTGATTGCTGGATTTTTAAAAATCTTCTTTCAAACCACATGGCCAAATGTTTTGAAACTTTGTGTGGTTGATGACTGGGACACCCTCTACCAATGATCCTCATTTAATGTTGATTGGGTTGCAAATATGGCCACAATTGCAGCTTATTGTTACTATAGAAACCCTATGGGAAATAACATTTTCATCTTCTCTCGAACTACTGAGCCAAAGTTGGCAGGAAAGGTCTATGGGAGGTCCCCTACAAACAATCCTCTATTTGTTCCTGTCGGTTGGAAAACATGGCCACCAGAGGCATTCTCTGATTCTGATTGGTCAGTTTTGAAAAATGTTTTCTGAAACTACAAGCTAGGCCAAATATTTTGAAACTTCACATGATTGATGACTGGGACACTCAATGTAAGTGGAACAACTTTGCTGTTATATGTTATTTTGAAAATATAAACCCTATTCCAGCAGGGTAACTTGAATAGTACAGTAAGTGGAGAGTGGATTGTAACTAAATCACCTGTGTAGTGGAATAATCACCCAAAGTAACAGTTTCAAATTCTGTACATATGGACAAAAAACCACAAGCAATGTGCCAGCCAATTTATATTTATTCATTTATTATGGTTTAACGACACTTTAACAGCCAAGGTCATATTGTGTCAGCGACAGTTTTATGGGTGGAGAAAGCCAGAGTACCCGAAGAGAACTACCGAGTAACAACGTGCAGCTACTAGCCACCCAACCCCCAACAGCGTAACTCCGCACTGCAGCACAGGCAGGGTTAGATTGGTTGAAGACATGCGCACAATCGACGTGCAGAACACCTTAGTACATGGCGTCATCTAAGCCCCATGTGGACAATCGGGATTAAACGCTTTGCCCAAGGACACAATGCGAGAGTCCAAATTGATCGCTGAGATGGTCACCCATCCAAGGACTAACCGGGCTTGATGTTGCTTAACTTTGGTGATCTGAAGAGAACTGGTTACCGCAACGCCACCATACCCCCCTGCCCCCTACCCTCTCAAACCCCCCCCCCCCCCCCCCCCCCATGCCAACCAATGGACCTTTTGGTTTATCATGGAAGCCCATTAGTAGGAACTTTGCTTGTGATTGTTATGCGTGGCAACAAATGTGCAGTTATTTCTTGGGTGGAATTTCCACTCTGTGGTGATTTTAGTGATAATACACTCGCCAGGTACTGCAGCAGTTTTCTCCTCTGAGAACTGGGGCAATGATAAAATATTGTGTACAGTTTTTTGTTGGGATGTAACTGGAAGCAACTTTGCTACTATATGTTATCAGAAAAACTGTCAAGTTTTGATTGATGACAGCTGTTTGGAAAACTTGGTGTAATTTACTGGTCAGCTCTAAATGATAGTATACAAATATTCTCCACATTGATAGGCTTCTCCCTCTGGAAAAGACTATTGTTTTTCTACGGGTTATTATTTTTTTTTTTTTTTTTTTTTCCCACACATTTTGTCCGTACAATTCAGAAGCCATTTTCGAACCGATTTTCACGAAATTTGGCACACGCACAGAGGGGCACAAAATCTAAAAATGTACCAAAGCGGAATTTTCGATTTAACCCTTATTTCGTCAGAATTGGCAAAAAACTGCCAAAATTGGGGTTTATCGGCACTTTCTCGAAACACGTCTTGTAGATTTTTTTTTATACATTCGTCATTGCTAGACCTGTCTGTCACACACCCTTTGATACACACGACATATCAGGCGATGCATATGGTAACCCTCCACAAGCTGCCAAACATCAAAATTTTAATGAAATAGGCTGGATTCAGGCCCCCACTGCACCCAAACAATACACTAGAAATAAACATCCTTTATTGAGAGTGGAATTCACCGAGGATCATTTTTGTCAGTAATAAGGGTGTTCAAAAAACCTAGCGTTAACCCACTTTGGGCTGGTTAAACAGCAATACCCCATAAAGGACAAAAATTCGTATTTTCCGTGGATTTCTCTAAACGAGTCTTGTAGATTTTCAAGAAAAATTTGTCACTCCCAGGCCTTGGTGTGACAATAGAAGTTGCATGGACAAAATACTGCGGTGAGCATTTGTTAACCCTCCACGGGCTGCTAAAAGTCAAAATTGTGATAAAATGGGCTGTTTTTGGACGCCAACAGCACCCACTTGGTGCACCACCGAGAAAGGTTATTTCTTTTATCAGATGCAAAATTGATGGAGAAGCATTTTTGATAGTGGTAAGGGTATTCAAAACTCGAAGTCTTAAACCATTTTCGACTGGTTAAAGAGAGATACCCCTTAAAAACTTAAAATTCCCATTTTCTGTGGATTTCTCTAAAAGCAACTTGGATGTTTTCAGGAAAAATTGACTATTCGCAGGTCTTTGTGTGACATTACAAGTTGCATGGACAAAATATTCCGGTGAGCATTTATTAACCCTCTACAGGTTGCTAAGCATCGTAATTTTGTTGAAATAGGCTGTTTTCAGATGCGCACAGCACCCAATGCATACCCGAGAGATAGACATAATCTACTTTGTTGGAAGTGGAATTCACCGAGGACCAAATTTGTTAGTAATAAGGGTATTCAAAAAACCAAGCATTAACCCCTTTCGGGATGGTTAATAGCAATACCCATCAAAAGCTTAAAATATCATGTTTTCCTGAATTTCTTTACAAACGTCTCATAGGGTTTCAAGAGAAAATGGCCGTTGGTAGGTCTTATAGTCACATTACCAGTTGCATGGATAAAATATTCAGATAAGCATTTGTTAACCCTCCATGGGCTGCTAAATGTCAAAGTTTCGAAAAAAAATAGTTTGTTTTTGGACACCAACAACATCAAAAGGGAATGCTGCAGAGAAACATAACTTCTTTTACCGGACGCAAAACTGATGGAAAATTTTTAGTAAGTCGTAAGGGTATTCAAAAATTGAGGTCTTAACCCATTTTTGCCTGGTTAAGGAGATGTACCCCTTAAAAGCTTAAAATTCCCATTTTCTGTGGATTTCTCCAAAAAATCTAGTAAGTATTCAAGAGAAATTGACCATTTGCAGGTCTTGGTGTGACATTACAAGTTGCATCAACAGAAGATTCTGCTAAGCATTTCTTAACCCTCCAAAGACAGCAAATTTTGAGAAAATGGGCTGTACTTGGCCACCCATTACACCCAATGTGTACCTGCGAACATAACCACTTTCATTGGAAGTGGGATTCACCGAGGATCATTTTTGTAAGTAATGAAGGTATTCATAAAACCAAGCATTAACCCGTTTAGAGCTGGTTACAGGATGATACCCCTCAAAAGGTTAAAAATTCATGTTATCCGAGGATTTCTCTAAAAACATCACGTAGATTTTCAAGAAAAATTGGCCATTCTCAGATCTTAGTGTGAATTACAAGTTGCATGTACAAAATATTCCAGTAAGCATTTGTTAACCCTATGCTGGTTCTCAAACATCAAATTTTGAAAATGTGGGCTGTGTTTGCATACCCACTGCAGCCAAAGTTAAGAGGAGAAATCAAGATAAGTGGAAGTAGACTTCACTGAGAATTATTTTTATAAGTAATAAGCATATTAAAAAAACAACCCTTAACCCGTTTTGGGCTGGATAAACAATTATACCCATCAACAGCTTAAAATTCATGTTCTCCCTGGATTTCTCTGAAAACATCTCATAGATTTTTAAGTAAAAATGGCCATTCACAGTTTTTGGTGTGAAATTACAAGTTGCATGAATAAATATTCCTGTTAGCACTTGTTAACCCTTAACAAGCTGCCAGACATCAATATTTTGGATACATTTGAGATAAAACAGACCATTTTCAAATACATACAGCACTCAGTGGGTATGTGTCAAACAAACATAACTCCTTTTGTCGGTCATTAACTTGTTGGACGACGATATTGATATTAACCCTCTCCACCGTTAATGATGGTTTTTACCTAAACAATTTTTTTTATCAAACTGAGTCATTTGAGACTTCTGTACTCACCTTTTTCATGACATCAATGAAGGAATTTCAGTGAGACAGTCAAAAGCAATTCATCATACACTGTGGGGTCATGACAAAGCATGGAATCTCATCGGGAAAAGCCATGATTCTCCAGAATCATAAAGTCTAATTATTCTTTGATTTTATCATCCATTCAAGATAGACATAATGACAAATCCTTTGAATAAAATGTTCTTTGTGTAACCCTTTACCTACCCAAAGCTCTTTGAAAGAGAGTACTGTCTGAAAAAACTATAATTTTCAAAATGTTCTTTAACCTTCTTTTACTGATTTTTATTGAAACAGAATTCATGAATGTGTGCTGGTACTATTTGGTAACAGTATTACTATGATACTGTTGATTTCCAACTTAGCCTTGCATATAGGGTTTCAGAGAAGTAGATATGGATTTCCAGCAACTATGGCTGAAATATTATGAAATACAGTCTGTCCCCATCTGTCCATCCATCTGTCAGTTCATCTGTTCGTTCGTTCGTCTGTCTGCCTGCCTGCTCACATGCGCACCCATGCACCCGCCCATATGCCTGTCAGCATGCTGGATTGGTCTGATTGGTTGATTTTGAAAATTTTTCTCCTCTGAAACTACAAGGCCAAATGTTTTGAAACTCACATGCTTGATGACTGGGATACCCTCAACCAATGATCCTCAAGTAATGTTAACCATGGTGCAAACTTTGACGCAATTGCAGCTCATAGTTACCATGGAAACCTTATAGGAAATCACATTTTTATATGTAGTTCTGCCAGGTGAGCGATTACAGGCTTTTTAGAGCCTCTAGTTTTTCAGTTCATTGTGTTATGAAAAAAAAGAAAGAAATACTTTAGCCAATCATTTTGCCTGAAAATGCATGAACAGAAGAAAGGTTTAATTATTCCAGTGTAAGAAGGAACTACAGTACGTGGAGAGTGGATTGTAACTATATCACCCAAACTATCACTTTCACATTCTGTACATATGGACAAAAAACACAAGCAATGTTTCAGCCAATGGACCTCTGGGTTTAACCCGGAGGTCCATTGGCTGGAACTTTGCTTGTGATGGTTATGCTTTGTAACAGATTTGCAATTATTGCTTGGGTGGAATCGCCAGTCTGTTTGTGATTTAATGATAATACACTCTCCACGTACTGTATTTGTTTTTTCAAGAAGTGTTGTCAATCTCAAGACATTTTCCATCTGTGTCATAAAAATATGCAAATTCATTTTAGTTTCAATAATTTTTATCTCAGATATTCACATGAGGCTTACAAAAACTGAATTGAGTCAATGACTTCATCTGAATTGAGTCAACAAACTTACTGTTTTTCAGTCATATTCATTATGTTATAGCCCAAACAGAAAACCTATATTCTGTAACCAGGCAGCTAGGTGTAAAATTTGAATGATTGTCAGTGTAGGTACTAAGAATGTTAATTACCCAATTATCTTACACCAATATTGCAAGACTGCAACATTTCTTAGACAAATTACAATTGTGTGTAAAAGAAAAGTTGAGACAGGGATGGCTTGGAACATGGAAATAGAGACTCAACCAGGCTCACCAAAAACACAAAAGATGTGGGGTGGATGCTCAAAAATGAGTGCAGATAGCCACAAATTACTGAAATTATTAATACAATTGCATGCATGTATGTGTTTAGTCATCTACAGTGAAACAGCTTACAAACATGATTATTCTGCAAGTTATTGTCAGGCAAAAATAAACAGTTAAAAAGAGTGTTCTTTTTGCAAACATGCTGTGGCCAGTAAAAAAACATTTTAGACACAAATGAGACAAAAATATTTATTCACACAGTTAAACATAATTGCTATGACATGGTAGACTTAATCAGCTTTAATTTATTTTCCAAAGCATTGAATAACTAGTCTCCCTGCTGTTTTCTTGCCATTGTAATTGAATTAATCCGCTTGAGGCCAACAAGTGCTATTTCATTGCCTTTGTTTCAACCAAAAATGTAATAAGAATTATCAACAAACATAGCTGAAAATTACAACACAACAAAGGATGGAACAGAGAATGGAACCAACTTATTTATATTCTATGAAATGATAAAATGCAACAAAAGCACAGAATATAACTGAATGATGATATTGTTTACATTGCATGTTATTGAGAGAGACATGTATCAAAAACATACAATTTGTAACAAAGCAAAGAATTTTTCGACAACAATGAACACAGGCACAAGAATAGGGACAGATTATGTAGGTAACGAGATTTATTTAATCAGATATAAATTGAGCATCTGGCATGCATTATCCAAATGCAAATAAAGACTGTTTGTTGCTTTTGAAATTATTGTCAATGCAAAGACTGGTCAAGAAACATAATTTCGAAACATACTATTCAGGGACAATAAACTTGGCCTCTGATCTGCCAAAACACTTCACAAAATTTTGATTCCACCTGATAACTAAGATAACTGATAATAAGTTCCTCACTAAACGCTGAATTCTTCCATCAAGACTTTGTGGCAAAATACCGCCACCCCATCACCCCACCACTGATCCAATGTATATGTCATTTTTTTTTTACTTATCCAGTCTCCGTAAAAGATCAGAAAACATCACAACTTTTAGTTAAGTGCACAAAGTTGCATATGGTACATTGTATATCAGGAAAAAGTTCTCTGAGAGAATGTGTAGTTGGGTGTGGGGTTGGGTACACGACCTTATTGCTCCACCGCCTAGGGTTTCAAATATGTGGAAACGGAGAAATATACAACACTGGCTATTCTATATTCAACTGATAGAAAATATATTAAAGATAAAACTGGGGTGGGAGTAATTAAACCAGTCGTTGCCTTCTTTTTTCATTTGAAATTTCTGGCACCAAAAAATTTTGGCTGGCTGGGGGTGGGGGGTGGGGGTTGGATTCAATGAGGGATTGCCTAAGAATCAAACACTTTTTTTTAACCTTACTTGTTCTCTCAAATCACTTCCCCAAAGAGTAAAAGTAAAAATAATGAACTAATTAGTTTTAAAACACCATTAAATCTCCTTATGAGGAGTCAATGGACTTTTTTCAGGTGAGCAGTACTCTTCGAGCCTCTTCTTTATTTGACCAACTAGGCAAAATTATTATGTGGAATTTTAAATTATGGTTTTAGAAAAAAATTCCCTTATTTCAGGACAAATTATTGTCCTCTGCAATCTATTTTCTACTGACAAACTTGGAAAAAACAAACAAACTATTGAAGCAAGAAAGCTTTAAACACTTCATTCCATCTCATGCTTGCTTGATGGGGTCTGGTCAAAATGTCCAATTGTCAAAACGTCCGATTTTCTGGTCAAAACGTCCGATGATTTTAGTCAAAACGTCCGATGGCATCGGACGTTTTGACTTATATTCATCCGACGTTTTGACTTTTAACCATCAGATGTTTGGGTTTTTCTCAGTATCGTCGGACGTTTTGACCAATATCATCGGATGTTGTCACTAACCATCGGACGTTCTTTTCCAGGGCTGGTGATTCCTCTATGAGTCGGGGTGGGAGATGGAGGATATATTGGGGAGGTGAAATCGGACAGCGGGTGAATTACGCCCACAAAATTTAGGGGCATTGAAAAAAAACACCCTTTTTATTTTTATTGATTTTATTAAATTGAAAATAGGAAATACCAATATGTAACATTTGTAAAGATAGAAAAAACAACTTTCAATATCACAGACCCCAAAATGTCAATTACTGGTATTTTTAATGATAGGAAAACAGCTTATTTTTATATTTCTGCTTAGAAATGCATCAATTACGTCTTGGCTACACAAATCCCAATGGGATAAAATGCTTTTTACCATTGAAAATACCAGTAAGAAACATTAATTATTGGAAAGTGCAGAGAGATCTTTCCAAGAATGAATGTCAATTACTGGTATTTTTAATGATAGGAAAACAACTTACTCTTAAACCCTTCCCTTAGAAATGCATCAATTACTTCTTAACTACACAAGTTCATACTGGGAAAAAATGCTTTCTTATCAACCTACCTCAATTGTTTACAACAGGCTTGCACTACAGTGGAAGAACCTAACTTGGATAAAATACTCTCTATTTTAATCTTTCCCAAGATTTGGGAAAGAAAAGTGGTGTAAAAAACACCATGAAAAAATAAGCCAAAACTGGGCCGAGCGCCATCGGCGCACACCCAGTATGGGACGCTCTTCCATAGTACAAATCCATGACTTCCGTCACAGCGCGCAATGCATTAATTCGCCATTCTTTTTCTATCCGAGGCACGAGCAGGATGTGTTTCCGCCATATGCATTATGAAACAGTGATAATTCAACTCGTGGATAATGGTTTTCCTGTGACTGGAATTATGGATCTGAAGATCGTATAATAACAGGACTGTGTTTTATATATTCTCGTTTATATTTTCAACCACATTCTCATTGTTTATTAATTACTATTCCGTTTTCGCGAATGTTTTGCGACATCGTGTCATCGCGATTCGACAATGAATTTTTTCGGTTGATAAAAAAATTTATTGGAGTCGGTGTCGGCCTTCTGGGTTCTGCCACCTTCTCTCGTAGTTGAGGGTGTTCTTCTACTTTCTGTTTCTGCTGAGTTCACCTTTTTCTTCTACTGCTCTCACCTCTGTTCTTTCCAGTTCGGTTCCTTTAGGGCAATTCCTTTTGCCCTCGCCATTGGTGCGTTCTCGTGTCTGTTTCGTCCGCACACGCGGGTGGTGTGGAATGCAGTCGTTTCGGGAGCCTCCCGACTCGACCACGTCTGATGTGAGTTTACTCCCTCCGTGGGGGATGTGCAGCTCCTCCCGCACCCGCGGGGGGGGGGGGGTGGGGGGGGGGGGGGCACTGTCGTTTTGGGGCCCCCCAACTCGACCACGTCTGGTGTGAGTTTGACCCCCTCCGTGGGGGATGTGCAGCTCCTCCCGCTCCCACGGGGGGTGGTGAACGCTTTCGTTTCGGGTCGCCCGATTCGACCACGTCTGATGAGAATTGCTCCTCCTCCGTGGGGAATGTGCAGCTCCTCCAGCGCCAGCGGGGGGTGGGGACCGCTTTCGATTCGGGGCTTCCCGATTCGACCATGTCTGGTGAGAGTTATTCCCCTTCCGTGGGGAATGTGCAGTTTTTTTTTGTTTTTTGTTTTTTTTTTTTACCGTGGTGGATAATGCGGGAGCTGTTGGTTTTCTGGTGTAGAGATGCCTGGTTCCGGGACTATGCGCCCTCTCCAGTCGACATCTGAGGCTGTCACTAAGGTTGTGACTCCTCCTTTGGAGGCCGAGCTTGGTGGCTCTCTCCCCTTTTCCGCCAGTTCCAACAGCTCCCGTCGTATCTGCTGCTACTGCTGTTCCGTCTACAACGTCATTGGGCACCGTTTTTAGCCGGCCTCGGCTTCTCCCTGCCAGGGTCTGCAGGGATGTCTGTAGTATGGTTGTGAGGTTTCGGCCTCAGCCTTCCAAGACTTCCACGAAGTCAATTGGGGCTGCCGACTGAACCCCATACTGTGTCCTCTGAGCACAGTAGTTTTATACCTGCAGTGGTCTGCTGCGGTGTCTGGTTGTGTAGACGTGGGGGTATCGGCCTCAGCCTTCCCTGACTTCAACTCGGCGAAGTTGGAAGTGGCTGCCGGCCGGACCCTCTCCTGTGGTCTCTGCGCCGTCGAGCACCACAGTTGTCTTTGGACTCGGTTGTTCTTAGTGGGACACTATGAACTCCGTGGCTTATCTGCCTTCAGATAAGATTGACGAGGTACAGGCTTCTTTGCGTGTGCTGTCCAAGGCGCTCATGCATCTTACTCACACGCATGCCTGTAACACGGCTAATCTGGAATTAGTTCGAAGGGACTCTGTGCGGGACACAAGCCGATCCCTTCCTGAGGAGCAGTACGCTGCTCTTCGATCTGCTTTTTTGACAGGTCCGCAACTTTTCCATGATTCTGTGTTGACGGTCCGGGATGACGATGACGTCCTATGTCATTCCAACGATCAGCTGCTGTTTCTTCAGCTTGATCAGCCTTCTAGGGTAGGCACAGGCCGTTCCAAGCCTAACAAGTACCCTCTGCTTCCTCTGCGAAGCAAAAAGGGTCTGATCCTTCTGCCACCGCTTCTGCTTCTTACTCAAGGGGTAAGGGTAAGCATCGGCAGTCTTGAGGGAACTCCCAGGATTCTTCATTCAGTAGAGGTGTTTTCTCCTCTCGCGAGCCTCGTCAAGGTTCGCAATGAAGGTCCTCACCTCAACTCGTCCCAATTGGAGGAAGGATAGCCGAGTTCGCAGACTGTGGGCCACCATCACATCCGATCCTTGGATGTTAGATGTTGTTTGGTCCGGGCTGCGAATATCCTTCCGACGGCACTCCACTCTGTCCGGGGTGCCTTTTCCAACCACAGTTCCTTCAGACATTTTACGTCGGGAACTTTTGTCCACGGAGATGGACAATCTCCTGACAAAGGGGGTGATTGAGGTCATCAAGAACATTAGGTCAGTGGGTTTCTATTCCCGCCTGTTCTTGGTGCCGAAGAAGGACGGCCGACTCCGACCGGTTCTTGGTCTGAGTTTCCTGAACCAGTCTATCATTGCTCCCAAGTTCAGTATGGAGACTTTCAGGTCGGTCCTCCGTTCAATTCACCAGGGAGTTTTCGCTTCCAGCTTCGACCTGCGAGACGCTTACTTTCACGTTCCAATTCATTGGGTGTTACGGAAGTATCTCAGGTTCATTTTTCTGGGGCGAGTTTACCAGTTCAAGGCCATGCCTTTCAGCCTCAACCTGGTTCCTTGGTCCTTCACCAGACTGATGTCGCATGTGATAGCTTTCCATCGCACGCAGTCCAGGGTGACTACTTCGGCATATCTGGACGATATCCTCCAGGGGAATTCCAATGCTGCCTTCCTAGAGTCGGATGTCGCCACTCTGTTGAGCTTGCTCACGTCGCTATGTTTCAGAGTCAACGAGAAGAAGTCGGACCTGGTCCCTTCTCAGTCGTTTTCTCATCTGGGGATGCCTTTCCGCACACAATTCAATTTGGTGGCGGTTCCCCAGGCCAAGGCTGTGATTCTCTCAGCTTTTGCTCCGACTCTGTCCCAGTCCACATCCACGACAGCTCAGAGTTTTCTCCGGCTAATCGGTCTCTGCTGTTCGGTGACGGATCTCATTCCTCTAGGTCGGCTGCGTGTCAGACCTCTCCAACACTTTCTGCTCAGTCGTTGGAGGCTGAATGTAGATTTTCTGGATCTGGTGCTTCAGTTCCCAGACTATCTTTATCTTCACCTTCTCCTCTGGGCGGATGTCCAGTGGCTTTCGCAGGGTGTTCCGTTGGACTTACCCACGTCCGATCGCGTTTTGACGGCAGATGCCAGCGATCTCGGATGGGGTGCGACATTGGATCCTCTAGGTCTTTCCATTCACGGGATGGTGGACCAGGATCTTGCAGCTCTACACATCAACCAGAAGGAGCTTCTTGCTCTTCTTCTGCATTTCAGGCAGTGGATCCATCACCTGTCGAATCGCCAGGTCCTTCTGTTGTCCGACCATTCGACGGTGGTTGCTTACATTCGGAACCAGGGCGGCACGCACTCTGTTCCAATGTACGAATTGGCTTGGGATCTTATACTGCTCGCTCAGGATGTCCACGCCGGGGTGGCTGTTCGTCACATTCCCGGTCGCCTGAACGTCCTAGCCGACTCCCTGTCCCGTCGGGGCAGGGTCATTTCCACCAGGTGGATGCTCCACATGGCGGGTTCCATCGATCTCTTGTGACTAGTTGGAACCATCAGGTGGACACTTTCGTGTCCCCGTGTCCAGATGCTCTGGCTTTCGCCATGGACGCTCTGGCCCTCCTTTGGGATGGTCTTGTCGGCTACACCTTCCTACCGGTTCCGATTCTGCCTCAGGTTCTCACCCAGATATGAACCTGCAGTCGTCGAATCCTTTCGATCACACCCGTCGCTTCGGTGGGTGTGGATCATTCTGCTCCGCTCTCTGTTAGCGGCGGTTCCGGCATGTCTCCCTCTACCTCGCGACTTTCTTTGCCAAAGTCGCCCGGGAGGTTTTCAAGTTGACCCGACTTCATTGTGCCTTCGCACATGTCTTTTATCGGGTCCTGTCTCCTCCGTAGTGGTTTTTCAAGACACGCAGTGGAGTTGCTTTTCTTCAAGGAGGCACTCACTCCACTGGTTTAGCCTCTGTGGCTAAGTGGAAGGTTCTTCTGTCGATGGTGTGTGATCACTCTGTTGATTCTGTCACTCCTTCGATCACACTGCTTGCGGAGTTTTATGGTATATGTTTGTTTCTGGGGGTCTCCAGCTATGTGTACTTGTCCATGCTTCGGAGACATTTTTTCCTATGTGATACCGCATTGTTTCGACACTCATCCTTGCCTCTCCAAGCTTGTTCAGCTCTTTTCCTTGAAAAGGCCTAGGACTTTGCAGTTTACTCCAAGATGGTCACTTTCTTGGGTGCTGCTCTGCTTGGGGGTGGGGGCGTTCACGCCTTTATCCTGGATGAATATGCGTTTTCCCACATGCCAGATCTCTCCTGCATCCATTTCTTGATGGCCTTGTCTTGCTATTCGTGCAGCTTCCGCTCGTCTAGCTACTGGTGATTGTATTACCTATTGTTTTTTCTGCCAGGAGGTGCGTGCATTGTCTTCCTCTTTTAATAACTCGGTCATGTTGTCGGATGACTGATGTTATACTGGCAGCCTTCTGGAGAAATGCTACATTCTCCTTTTTCTCTGCGACAGTTGCAGGAGCCGACAGAGACCCTTGGGGCCCTCTTTTTTCGGCTCAGGATGTTGTCTATCCAAGCTTTTCAGCTTTTTTCAAGGTCGGTTCCAGCTTTGTGCTGTTACTGCCCTTTCTGTCTGTGCGTCGCACTTCACCATACGCCTCATCTTTCATTGGCTTTTCTAATGTTTGTGATGCTATGGTTTGATAGGCCTAGGGATCTCTTCCTCTGTCCATAGTCCCAGTGCTATTGAGTTATGTGTGGGTTGGTTATGTGATTCCCTCCAGCCTTTTGTCTATTCAGCCTGTTGTAAACAATTGAGGTAGGTTGATAAGAAGTATAAATTTTATAGTAAATTTCCTTTCTTATTATACCTACTGAAATTGTTTACATGGAGGCCCTCCCGTCTTCTTATTCGGGTAAGAATCCTTCCTCCCCGCTGATCACATAACTCCTGTGTTGTTCGGAATCAAAAGAATGACGAATTAATGCATTGCGCGCTGTGACGGAAGTCATGGATTTGTACTATGGAAGAGCGTCCCATACTGGGTGTGCGCCGATGGCACTCGGCCCAGTTTTGGCTTATTTTTTCGTGGTGTTTTTTACACCACTTTTCTTTCCCAAATCTTGGGAAAGATTAAAATAGAGAGTATTTTATCCGAGTTAGGTTCTTCCACTGTAGTGCAAGCCTGTTGTAAACAATTTCGGTAGGTATAATAAGAAAGGAAATTTACTATAAAATTTATACTTTTACCATTGAAAATACCAGTAAGAAACATTAATTATTGGAATGTGCAGAGAGATCTTTCCAAGAATGAATGTCAATTACTGGTATTTTTAATGATAGGAAAACAACTTACTCTTAAACCCTTCCCTTAGAAATGCATCAATTACTTCTTAACTACACAAGTTCATACTGGGAAAAAATGCTTTTTACCAATTGTGTATTGCTAAAGTAACACTAATGTGCACAACACAGAAATGTTTAGTCCTCATTTACGGGGCAGAGTTCCGAAGCTCTGCGAAGAAACTCTGAAGTGGTCAGTGTGCGTGGCTCTTCTGAATACTCCTCCCAAAGTTTATGAAGATTATTATCTTTTTTCATCTGAGCCCTTCGTTGATTTTTTATCTTCAAACATAATGAAGATTAAAGAAACTTAAGAACTTAACACAGTTAATTAATGATGTTTATGCAGTAAAACAATGCGGAACACCTCTGCAAATATTCTTTTGATTTTCAACTTCAAAGGATTGGGTTAACTGGAGAGTCAAAACATTAAACATTAAATTTTCAACCAAAATAATTACCGGTAATTCACCAATGTTTACAGAGTGAAAACACTGCGAACCCTATCTTCAAATAGCCTTTGAATTTTCAAAGACTCAAATGAGAACTCAAATAACCGAAACCACACAAATAAATTGATTCTGAAGAGGAAGCGAATCCTTAACCAAATGAAACTTATAGTTGAGGGGAAAAATTGGGAAAAACAGTGGACATTTTGACCAATTCAATCGTACGTTTTGACCAGACATTTTTCAAAATCGGACGTTTTGACAATCAGACGTTTTTGAAATCGGACGTTTTGACTAGTATTCTGCTTGAAGATGGTACAGAAATTCAGTACCATATTGTCTAAGGAATTAAATGTATTTTTCAGGTATAATACTGCTTCATTTATTTTTTTATCTTTCAGATCTTGTCAAAATAATGACGCCTTATATCAAGCTTTGCAGTTGCAGCAAATCTTTGATCCGAATAAAACAATAGATATCCAAGTAAGACACTTAAGTTTTATTTATAAAATCCAAACCCTTTCAAGCAGTAATGGGATTTTACACTACAGTGGTGCCCAGTTAAATGAATAATGTGGAACTCTGTTAACCCTTTACCCAACGAATCGGCCACATCTGCATAATATGCAAATTCAGCAGCTGAAAAAATATTATTCTTTAAAAAATTTCCATGAAACTATACATGTGACCCCTCTTAGGAATGATCTTGTTGAGCTCATTCCAATGAGGTGTCACATGATATGGTTTTGTTGAAATTTGTGGAAAAAGTTTAAGAAATGATATTTAAAATAATAAATTTTGATTTCGTCTGCATTGGGTAAAGGGTTAACAGAATAGCCACTTTGCCTCTAAAAATTATTTGGTTAACAAACGTATTCAATTAATAAGGATTTGGCCATGTAGTGAGGACAAACAGGCTTATAAACAAGGGGAATTTGTGATTGTCATGGTCTAATTTTTCAACTTATTAATAACAAAATTTTTCATTCACTTGACTGGAGATTGGAGATTGCTGGCTTTATAACCTATGAGCATTGAATAAGTCAAATTTGTCATGAAGGTAATGTAAGTGATTTTGTGTTTGGAAGATATATCCAGTTAACAGGTTTATTCAGTTAAGAGATATCCAGTGAAGTGGGTTCCACATTAGCGGTTTTTCCAATGAAAAATATTCTGCTAAAGGGAATAAGTTGATCAGAATTTGCTCATTTATATTCATTTACAGTACAGGTCAAAATAAGTTGAAGGACAACTGCTATAAACTATGTATCTTTCTCTTCCTACAATGCTAAGACCAGAATCTGACGTCATTTACTGGAAAGCTCTCACTAAAAGCTTTCCAGAAAATGATGTCAGATTCTGCTCTTTTCATTGCAGAAGCAACAGTATACTTTATTGTAGTTATACTACAACTTATTTTGACTTGTACTGTACATGATGAGGTGGATATTTATAATATCATTGAATTAAGTGAAGGGTTTATACCCAGACATGGCATTTCAAGGCACAATGCATGACTAATGCCGGTCTAACATTGTTTTAGGAGGGTAATGCTTAGCTTGCCTGTTAGTAGACCATAATTGTCAGAGACAGCTTTACCACTGTCTTTGGAGAAGCGTTGGTTGAATTCCATGATGTCCTGTCATAGTTAGGTCTATTAAAAAAAACAGTTCTGGTTTCTCAGGCAATTTCTTCTCAATTTTATGACGAGACAGGAAGACTTTTTATTTTTTAATTTTTTTAAAATTTTCAACTCCTTACACTATTATGCTCAGTGAGCTCTGTCAAACAAGATATAGTTGGTCAAATTTTTATCCCACAAATACAAAATATTGAAGAGATCTTCAGGTAATAAAAAAGATGCGACGAGCAGCTCTATATATGGCAATGTTGCTCTGTCTGTCGTTCTGTCACCAACAAGTTTAAAAAACACCATAACTCCTAAAATACTTGATGGAATGACACCATGCTTGGTATGCAAGTGTATTTTTATGACGTCTACACCCTCTCCATAGTGCATGTCATTCGGATAATTTCTGTCACATTTATGGACTTGTCACCAAGAAGTTTTTTTGTCACCAACAAGTTTTAAAACATCATTGGCATTGCACGAATCGTCGCAGCTTCGGCACTGTGACAGTGCGTCTTGTTTTAACAGGTAGAGTGCTGGAAGCCCATATGAGGGTGGTTTCACTTTGACTCTGGCAAGAACCAAATTTTGTTGTTGACACCTTGCTCAGTTACATCTGATTGGATAGTACCTATTAGCACTATCCAATTAAATGTAACAGAGAAATATATGGTGAAAGGAAATCTGTGGTCAAGAAAAATGTAGCACGCTACCAGTTAATAGCCTTTCAAACATAGAATTTGTGCTTCCAAATAAGTAAGTTGATTGCTTTATAGGATCGCATAGAGTAGCCATCAGCTGGCATTTGTGCTTCCAACTTTACAGAACCTGTCACTTGCTGATAAAGTCATAAGCATCCTGGAGTCATTATACCTAACCCACTGATGCCAGAAGAAATCCCAGAATTCAATAGATAAAATGAAGAAATATTTATCCTAAGAAAAAGTTTTGAATAAAAGTTGCTCCAAGGTCTAGATCACTTTTATCACTTGTAATTCCAACTTGAGTCTGTGAATCCTTTTTTAGGCTTTTTAGCTCATATGACTGAAAGTCAGGATGAGCTATAGTGATCATTTTTCATCTGCCATGTGATGTCCATCCATCCACTGTCTGGCATCTGTGAAATTGTATTCACAAAACTCTTTTTCTCATGATTGAGCGGATGGAATCATGTTAAGTTGATGAATTGAAAATAGTGAGATTTTGATATTTTTATACTAGAACCAATGGCCCAGATTTAGCTGGTGCAAACTCATTAATATCCAGGGCCAAACACAAATTTTGAACCCGCCAACCCCCAAAATTTGCATACAAATCAAAAAATTCAAAGTCCTATGTGGTCCTCCATACTTTTGTACTGCGCATGCGTGGTAACCAGGAAGACACCAAAATTGGGGCCCAGCATCATTCTTTTGTTTGGCTCTAGTCAGTAAACATCTCAACTGAGATCTGTACTTTAAATCATAATCGTGAAGATGCCAGACACAAATCAGTGATGGTTTTCATGGAATCAACAGTGAAGCAGGATGTTGGAAGTAAACAATGGTGGTTTTGGATGTTCAGGGCTGTAACTTTTTTTATTTTTATAAAGAATTATTAGTGATGAACTGATTATCAAAACTAGCTATCAACAGATTACCGATTATTTCTCTGCCGATTCCGATGTCGATTCCGATGGTTGAAGTAGGACACTGAAGAAAATCTATTGGTGCCTGTTATATTTCAGAATTTCGTTGATAAATCTGGATAAATAAATTACGAAAGCTTAATATAACATATGTTTTCAGAGTATGCATATTTAGTGCTGGGCAATATTAGCCAAAATAATATTTGCATTTTGATTGGGGTTGTTGGGAAAAGATTGTTATTAAGGATACGATCACATGATATTATTATATTTTTATACTGTACCAATGACCCAGACATAGCTGGTGCTAACTCTTAAAATATAGGGCCAAACACAAATTTTGCCCCCCAATCCCCCAAATTTGCATCTAAAACCAAAGAAAACATGTCCTGAATGGCCCTCCACACTTCACCTCTACTGCGCATGCGCAGTGTCAAGGACGTTCCAAAATTGGCGCCATTAATCATTCTTAGTTTGGCCCTTCATCAGTTAACATCTGACTGATCTTTGTGCTTGTAAATCTCAGTTTAAATGATGCCAGACACATAAATATTAGTGAAATGGTGATTCTAAGGAGGATATAGAAGGAGGAGAGGAAAAATGTGTGACAGAAAATTATCAGGGCTGTAACTTAAAATTTTTTAATGAAATTATGTTAAGTTACCTATTTTCGAGGCAGCAGCCATTTTGTTGTCATTCTTGTTATCAACTTACACTGATTGTTCAGTGTTTTCCTCTCTCCCTTTCCTTTAAGTCCCCTCTTGCTATTCTCCCATGCTTTTGGCATATTTTCTGTAATTATTATTACTAAAATTTCTTGGGAGTTTTAGCTGAATAACAGAATGAATTCTGTTCTTTTCCCCCTGTTTACGTCTTCACCTATGGGTGGTTAGGCATTGTGTTCTGCATCTACCATCTGATGTTCTGCAGTTTCTTCCCTGGAAGTCTCTGTTTTGCATCAGATAGTGTATTATTGGTAACTGATTTCAGGCCTGGGTGCCTGGAGTCTTATTTTAGTGTTTTTACACTTATTGTTTACATTTACAACAGCCCTCTGTGTGAGGGGGGGATTTCTTGAAAATAATATCTTGATGTTAATTTAATCATAACTAGATACATTATTATTGTTCGTAAGTGTTGCATAAATTGTTTAAAATATTTAAAAAATTTTTGTCCACACTTAGGCTTGGGATCCATTGGGGCTCAACGTTACTTTTCAGAAACTTGGGCTGTTCTGAAAAAATATTTTTTCAAAATATTTTGATTTCAATAATTTTTTCGATGTTAATGGATCATATTATTATGTATTTTGATTGTCAGGAGTTGGTGCGAGTACTAGGACTTTGTTTTCTTTTCACATTGAAAGGATTTTGATCAATTGTAATAAGAGGAAATCTTCCTCTGACTTTTATAATCATTCTATATGTAGTCAGTGTACTCGCACTAACTCCTGTTCTGTATGTGATGATTTCGATGACAACATGGGAAGCGTATGTCACGGTATGTTAGTGGGGAATTGGACATTCTGGTCCTTTCCCCGCAGGGTCACTCTACTTTATCAATTTCTATTTCAGATGATCAAGATTAGGGTGATGTATCCGTGATGTCTTCCAACAGTGTGCCTCCGTCGTCACAATTAATGAAGGGCTAGCGGAAAAGTGCTCATGTAAATACGCCAATTACCTAAGAGGACCCTAGTAGATTCGACGGCCTTTGACGTCCGCTAGCTCGCCCGGTGTAGCGTCCATTCATCGAATGGTTCGGCAGCCGGGTTCGTCCGTTGCGGTCTAGAAGGAGTTTTGGGGTGATGCGAGCACTATAAATCAACCAAATGCACACCCAGTGACGGCGGATTAGAGGGAGAACGGAGGAAGCCTTTTAGTCCGGTTCCTAGCTCGTTCAGGTCCATCCGGACGGCGAGCGAGAGAGGCCCCTCTCTCGTACAACAACATCTGGCCCCAGATGTTGTGGTACAAAATGTTTCGCATTCGGAGCATACGTCCACCGCTCGGGACTCTCCGACATATAGTCAGTCCGGAGAGACTGTCAATAAGGCTTCCTCATTCTCATGGTAGCACACACGACCGCTCTTGGCTACGTGACCTCGGATATCCAGTCAGCTTCGCCAGTCAGAGAATAATTGGCGACCAGGTCACACCATCCGGTAGCCAGGGACACAAGGCCTGCAGACTCCGGACGTTCGCATAAGAAAGTGTGCGGGAGTCAACGTGCACGGAGCTTCCGGCGGCAATGCATCGTAAGACCGCTTCTGCACAGGCCTCGGGGACGGACGTGCTATCCCAAATAGCACAGCTTATCGCAGCATCCCAGCAACAACTGAATCTGTCGCATAATGTATTATCCGACGATGCTGGGTCGGGACGCTCCGCGGAAGCGGGTACTGACGTCCGAAAATTTCATCCGGTCCGACGGGATACCGAAAGGGATTCGGAGGATTTCGAGCTTTCCCTTTCGGAACAACATATGCTGTTGTGTATGTCATCTGACTTGATCTTCTGCAGGTTCTTTCGTCGGACCAGAATGCTGCGATGCCGGATAAGAAACTGATAGCGTCGGTGGACACAGAAATTTTTGGTTCGGTTCAGGGACATCGTCCCTCAGTTCCGACATAGTCCAATAATGTCACACAAACTTTCGAATTATTGAACAACGCTATATATTTATTATTACATGCTTGCTATTACCAAGCATTTCTGGTTTCTTGTTCGCAAAGTTACGGAGATGTCTTTCAAAAGTGTGCCTCTGTCGTCATAGTTAATGAAGAGCTAGCGGCAATAAGTGCTCATGGAATATGTCTATCGCCTAAGAGGTCCCTTGTACGATCGACGGAGTGACATTCGCTAGCTCACCCGGTGTAGCGTACATTCATCGAATGGTTCGGCTGCCGGGTTCGTCCGTTGCGGTCTAGGAAGGAGATTAGGGTGATGCGAGCACTATAATAACTTTAGTACTCACCCAGTGACGGCGGATTGAGGACAGATCGGAGGAAGCCTGTTAGTCCGGTTCCTGGCTCGTCCAGGTCCGTCCGGGCTGTGAGCGAGAGAGGTCCCTCTCTCGTCCAACAACATAGGGGACCACATGTTGTGGTTCAGATATTTTACATTCGAAGCATATGTCCGCCGCTCGGGACACTCCGTTATATTGACAGTCCGAGAGACTGTCGATAATGCTTCCTCATCCTCACAGCAGTGCACTCGACCACACATTGGCTACGTGACCTCGAGTATCCGACCAGTTTCGTCATTCAGTGATTCCACGGCGAACAGGTCACGCCATCCGGTAGCCAAGGGACACGAGGCCTATACACTCCGTTCGCTCGCATAATAGTAGTATGCACGGGGTAACGATCACGGAGCTTCCAGCGGCAATGCATCGTAAGACCGCTTCTCCACAGGCCTCAGTGACGGACGTGCTATCCAAGTTAGCACAGTTTTTCGCAGCATCCCAGCAATCGACAGTTTCTCGGTCGGATCAGGAATTATCCGACGGCGCTGGGTCGGTGTGGTCCGCGGTTGCATCAGGTTCGGACGACCGAACGCTTTATAGGGTCCGACAGGATGGCGAAAGGGATTCGGACGATTTCGAGTTTTCCCTTTCGTAACATCGGAAGCTGCCATACATTTCTTCCGGCATTATCTTCCAGTGGTTGTTCCTTCGGACTACATTGCTGCGATGTTGGATAAGAGACTTATAGCGTCATTGGACACGGAATTTTGGATCGGTTCAGGGACATTGTCCCTGACTTACCGATGCTGTCCAATAATGTCATTAGAACATGTGTATTATTTATCGACGCTATATATATATAAGCCTGCTACCAAGCATGATAGTTTAGTTTCTTGTCCGCAATGCTCAATTCTGCCTTTTATCATTTATAGGAATAATTTATTTTGGCAGAACAGGGCATACCGAGAGTTCATATGCACCTTGACGGCGTGGTTAAGACTGGTAATAATCTTTTTCGCCATCTATGTCTTTTCCAACCACAATGTTGGAAACGACAATGATGTCTAATAGACTTAACTTAGACGCTTTATCATACGTAATCCACCTTACTGAGGCGTTATCATTACGTCTTCAAGAGAAAGAATTCCGGGATATGATCCTCAATGTGATTTCTTTTGAGGGCAGTAGTTTGTTCACGTATAACTCCGCCCTTCAGTGGCTACTTGGAGTTGGTTAGACGTGACGCAGCCCTACCTACATCCACACGCATGGATAGTAAGGTGAAGAACTCTCTCAGAGTCGCTTCGTTCTCGGAGAAGCTTCTCTTCGACGGCAACTTTTCCGCAATCCATGAATTGCTCGATTTACACATTCTCTTGTCTATCTAGTGTAGCAAGAGATTCAGACTGAGGCAAACATTCGGTGGTTGACTCAGAGAGTGCCACTGCATTTGCCGGATCTGAGTTTTATAATTATGACGGTTGCCAGTCAAACAGGTTGGGATACAATATTGATCCCAATGGATTCGAAGTGCCAGGGTCTTTGGGTTCCGCAGCCTCTAGGCAAGCACTTATCTTCCACGGAATAATGTTTTTTAGGCTTGCTTTATGTCATTGGATGAACATTATTCAGAAACGCATGTCCAAATCCTGTCCGATAATACGACAGTAGTGGCGTATCTCCGGAACCAGGGAGGCACTCATTCGTTTCCGTTATTCAATTTAATGGAAAGAATCCTTCTGTTTGTTATAGCACACCAAGTTCTGCTTCGCTCCGTCATATTCCGGGTCGTCTGATTGTATTACCGGACTCCCTTTCACTTATGGGTCGCTTGTTGCCGTCAGAATGGACTCTCAACAAACAAGTATTCAATCAGATTTGCTATCAATGGGAGCGCCCAATGATAATTTATTTACGACACAACTTGCTAATCAATTGCAGACGTATGTGTTTACATGTCCGGATCTCTGAGCTTATGTTGTTAACGCTCTATTGATCTAATAGGACGGAATGATAGGATATGCGTATCCTCCTGCACTGTTGTTTCAGCAAGTCTTGCTAAGATAAACAACCACAATACATTTCTGTTGATAGCATCTCTGTCTTCACAGAGACCGTGGGTAAATTTACTCTGATGTCTACTGTGGGACTTAACGCGAAAACTTCCTCCATGAGAGGATCTTTTTTCGCTGGGTAAAATCGTGTCATCTTCACCACAACCCGCAAGGTCTCAACCTTCACGTATCCCGTTGTGTGGTTCTTATTGCTTTGTAAGCATTGTACTGGACGAGCTTTGGACGTGATTTCTTACTGTAGGAGAACCTCTTCTTCGCTATTCTATGCGGCTAAAGTGGAGGCTCTTCCGTCGTTGGTGTAGGGATCACTATGTTGATATTGTTGATCCCTCCATAATAGTCATTGCAACTTTCTAGTATACTTGTTTGACAAGATCTACTGCAGCCTGTTACTATTAAGGTTATAGGTTTATGTTATCTCATACCTATGCACTCTATGATAGTTTACAATTGAGTCTTATGTCTCTTTATCTAAGTCAGTTAGTAACTTTTCGATAAATAGACTTAGAATCATTAGATTAAATTTCTATACGGAATTTAACTTCGGTTCTTATTTAGCTAAGTAATCATTTGAGCCTCTGGAAACAGTAGTTTTCAAATTCTGACCTTTTAGACAAGTAATTCTGTTGGCTTCTCTTTTACTGAAGAGTCAGTGAGCTTCATGCGCTATCGGTGGATGATTCTCACTTTCGTAGTTTCGGAATCACTACTTCCTTTACTATTTAGGTTGGATTTTTGTATAAGAGTCAGGCTCCTAATAAATATCCGGAACCTATTGTTATTAAGGTCCTTCCGTCTTCGTACGGCATAGGCCTTTACTCTGTCCGGTTAGAGTTTACGTATTTATAAACAGATATCTGTTTATTACTTCGGGCGTAAGCTTCTTCAGTCTTTGATGCCTAATAGAAGGACGTTATGCTCCATTCTATTGCTAATAGATTCAATTAACTATCGATACTGCTTATGGTATATCATTGACTTAGCAGTTGTCCTTGAGATTTCGGCTCATGAAGTAAGAGTTCTTCTACATCTTGGGCTTACATTAATAGTGTCGCTATTATAGATTTTTGAAGGCTGCTCATTGCGCTCAGCCATCCACATTCATGAATTTTTATCTCAGAAATGTCGAGTCCTTTTCTGGAGGCCTCTATTGTTAGGTCTGTTATCTACTGCTCAGAATGTCATTCACTTAACAGTTGCTACTATAGCTAGGTAGGCTGTCTGTTTCGGCAGTGACTCCGTTCTGCTGCCCTCTTCGCTCTGGGCTATTTGACCCAGGGCAAGAAAAAAGGGGGGGGGGGGGGGGGGGGAGGGTGTTCCCTTGGGTCACCTGTTTTACTATGAAAACAAGGGGATACCTCCTCCGGAGTTAGTACCGTATTTCATCTAAATTTTCGGACGCCAAAAAATAATTAAATTTTCCAATGTCCGAAAACTTCGAAAATGGCCAAAATACACGTGGACAGCAAATGTGGGTGAAAATTTTGAAAAACGCACTGCACCGGTTAATAAATTTATTGTACACGAATGGTGGGGGTACCTCGGAAATGGGAAAGAAGAAATAGCTGTTCAATATGGTGACTTTAATCATCAGCATAAATGAATAAAATAACATACCGAATGAATGAAATGAAAAGTTTCCGATTGTTTATTCTGTTTTTATTTACTTTCCCAATAAATCCCTGAGAAGAAATCACTTTTCATCTACCGGTACTTGAAAAGTTTTGATGTTTCCACAAATTATGTTGAACAGTAATCAAGCCATGTGCTTGTGTTGTTACTGTTAGATAAAAAAACCTGAGCTGGCTTCAGTGTTTTCAAAACGGACCAATGTAGCCATTCAAAGGCGATGAAATGCAAACAATTTTTGAGTGGTTTGTATATTGGCTCCAAGCCTGTACGGCCCACCCCCAAACCAGTTGCTATTATTTAGAAGGAAGAATATGAATTATTGACATACAAGTTTAAATTATTGATTTAGAAATGTCCCTCTCGGGCTCCCCCACCAGATGTGCAACGCAAAATGCTACATTTGATAAAAGCGAATACGAAAAAATAATGACTGGTATTAGCTCCACAGTTCCTCTCATATTTTCTATTTTTGTTTTTTGAAGCATGCCCTCCCCACATACACTGCTGATGTTTATCGAAAAATAATATCGAAAACCGGTATGCTCTGACAGTGTTTGGGTTCATGTGTTAATTTTTGTGAAACCCTGCAGCAGCACGTGTTGACCTCATTGTCGTTTGTTCTATTTTTAATATTGGAAAATTTTGTTGATGTTCAGTGCACTGAATATGTTTATTCGAAGCAATAATTACAGTTCTGTTGCTGGTGCATGGTTTATACTGCATTATATGGATTTATTTATCAGACCCTTTCATTACTGTCGTCATTTAAGGTCAGTTCAACATAACATTTGTAGGTTTTTCTCTTTCCAAATCTCCGAGTCTAATGAAAGCACACGTATTGAAAACAAAAATTTGATTGGTCAGTTCGTCAGACATGTCAGTTTGAGAAGGAAAACAATACTTACCTGTCAATAAATAAAGAACAAGTTTGCAAATAATGTTGTTTTAATAATTCTATTTCCATTGTACAATATATTGTGCATACAATACATGTTTTTAACATGAAACAAAGATGAAATATTCAACTGAAAAGAAAATCATTGTCATTTTGGATTTATGTTTCACTGGGATTTTCCCACCACACCAGTCCGAGACGATCTTTGAGTGGGTGTCCGAAAATTTCGAGGCTTAAAAAAAATTATTTTTTGATGAAATAATGGTGTCCGAAAACAAAAAGTGTCCGAAAATTTAGATGAAATACGGTAATTCTGAGCTGTTATTGGGATGGTTGTTCAGTGAGAAGTTTATGTTTTAAAAATTCATTCAGGTCTTAGTTTTTAAAGTATAGCTTTTGAATATAGCACGTGTCAACGGACGTTATTATACAATCCTCAGACACTTTTTAGGAGTATAAAGAGTCTCTGTTCTCTAGACCTACTTTATTTATTGGCTTACTTTAAAAATTATTAGTATAAGGATTATACTAGATATTAATAAGAGTACATGGATGTATGATGCTCAATTTTGGAAGGTTTTGTATCTTTCTAATTTATTATAAATAAGAAAGATACATGTAAGGCTTAATACTTCATTTTCCCTAGAGGGGATGACTCTATTTTATATAATTGAGCGTATTCCAACTTGCTCTATGTCCTTGGCCCTCCAGCCTTTTTACTATTCAGCTATGTCTGGGTCATTGGTACAGTATAAAAATGTTAAAAAATTTATAGTAATTTATATATGTAATTTATATATTTTTTATACTTACCAATGACCCAGACGGGGATGGCCCTCCCAGGAGTTGGGAACTCATACCTCCCCGCTGAGTACATAGTGCTTACCAGGCACTGGTTATAAGAATGATTAATGGCGCCAATTTCGGAACGTCCTTGACACTGCGCATGCGCAGTAGAGGTGAAGTGTGGAGGGCCATTCAGGACATGTTTTCTTTGGTTTTAGATGCAAATTTTGGGGATTGGGGGGCAAAATTTGTGTTTGGCCCTATATTTTAAGAGTTAGCACCAGCTATGTCTGGGTCATTGGTAAGTATAAAAAATATATAAATTACTATAAATTTTTTAACTTTCGTGAAGATTGTGTTTTATTCCGGTAAATAGTGTTAATATGGTTTTGTGTAAGGAAACAATACACTTGACTGTATTAATCAGGAATATACTGAATACACATACTTTGTGTCCTAATTGAATAATAATTTTGATGTTGATGTGTGTTGTGAAGTCGTATGATGCATGCTTTGCACGTACATAAAAATGTATTATTCAGTGTTCTTTTTTCACCTTGATACCTCCCTTGATGTGTTTCTCCAATGTTTTCATGAACTCTACAATTTTTGGGAAATGATGGCAATCTCGTACCAATTGCGGTTGGTAAATTCCAAAATATCTCTGCTCTGCAAATCCCTAAATTTTCTGCTCTGCACAACACCCGTTTTTAATGGGGAAACGTTATTGAAATGGCCATATATCAAAGGGATTTTTAATAGTCAGTGTTAAATATAGAATAACCGGAAACTGCCGGATTTTAACTGCCGGTTGCCATAACCGGCGGGTTCCGATTGCCGATTCCGATTATCTGTTCATCACTAAAAATTATTCATGTTTCCCATTTTGGGGATATGCGCCTGAATGTCATCATTCTAACTATGAGGCCACTGTTGTTTATTAGGTGTTCGTTCCTTCCCTTTCCTCTCCTGACCCCTCCTGTTAGATTCTCAAGCTCTTTCCACTTTTTTATTGAGAATTTTTTTGTAAAATTTCTTGGGAGTTTAATGTGTATTATTATGTTTGGTGTTTAGGACATTTTGTATTCTTTTATCTGCTACCAGATGCATTGTTTTTTCTTCCTATGAAGATCTAGCTTTGCATCAGGTGGTTGGTTGATTGGTTACTAACTGCAGGCCTCTGTTGTGCCTGTTTGTTTGATTAGTTTCCGTTTTAATGTCTTGATGTTGTTTTTTGTTTAACAGTGTTTTGGGTACATAATATATCATTGTTTAGTATAGCACAGTTATTAGCTCACCTGACTTTCAGTCAGGAGAGCTATAGTGATCACTCACCGTCCGTCGTCTGTCGTCGTCCGTGAACATGGTGTTTGCGTCTTCTCCCCCAAACCGCTGAACCAATTTAATTGATATTTGAGATAATAGTTTGTTATGACATCTCAATTTGATTTTGTTCAAATCAAGTTGCCTCGCCTGTGGGTAGGGCCACACCCAAAAAGTGTGCTGAAATCTTAAAAAATCTTCTTCTCATGAACCAGCAGTAGCAGAGACTTGATATTTGGTGTGCAGCTTTCTTTTAAGGTGTAGACTCAGATTTGTTCAAGAGAAGTTTGTGGGGCTATACTTGGCATCGTTATGGGAGGGACAAAATTTTTGGCCCCGCCCAAAATTTCTATTTTCCGAACTGAGAGGCTGATTTGAACCAAATTTTATGTGAGGGCTTATTGGGTCATAACTACCTAATTTATGCTGATTTTTTTTCCCTGTAGCCCCATGGGAACCGCAGGAGCTAAAAATAGAAAAAAATTAAAACTCCCATATCTCCAAAACTGCACGGCACCGAGAATTTTTATTTGGTGTGAAGTTTCCTTAGGACCAACAGAAAGAATTGGTAAAAAAAAATTGCCATTGGTTTTATCATAGGGTACGGTTCCGGGACTTTGAAAAAGTGCTCAGTCAGCACTTTTTAACACTGTTGGCAATGGGAAAAACATTAAAAAATCTTCTTCTCCAGATCCAGCAGGCAGAATCTTTTTATATTTGGTATGCAACATTGTAGGGTGGATCTGATTCAAGTTTGTGCAAATTGGCCCCCTGGGTTCATACTTGGGCTCAGTATAGAAGCCCGATTTCGAACTTGGTGCATTTCAGGCAAATTTCTTAAAAAATCTTCTCCAGATCCAGCAGGCAGAATCTTTTGATATTTGGTATGCAACATTGTGGGGTGGATCTGATTCAAGTTTGTTCAAATCGGCCCCCTGGGTTTATATTTGGGCTCAGTATAGGAGCCCAAATTTGAACTTACTGCATTTCAGGCAAATTTCTTTGAAAATCTTCTTCTCCAGATCCAGCAGGCAGAATCTTTTGATATTTGGTATGCAATATTGTGGGGTGGCTCTGATTCAAGTTTGTTCAAATCGGCCCCTTGGGTTTATATTTGGGCTCAGTATAGGAGCCCAAATTTGAACTTAGTGCATTTCAGGCAAATTTCTTTGAAAATCTTCTTCTCAAGATTCAGCAGGCAGAATCTTTTGATATTGGGTATGCAACATTGTGGGGTGGATCTGATTCAAGTTTGTTCAAATCGGCTCCCTGGGTTTATATTTGGGCTCAGTATAGGAGCCCAAATTTGAACTTAGTGCATTTCAGGCAAATTTCTTAAAAAACCTTCTTCTCCAGATCCAGCAGGCAGAATCTTTTGATATTTGGTATGCAACATTGTGGGGTGGATCTGATTCAATTTTGTTCAAATCGGCTCCCTAGATTCATATTTGGGCTCACTATAGAAGCTCGAATTCCAACTTAGTGCATTTCAGGCAAATTTCTTCAAAAATCTTCTTCTCCAGATCCTGCAGGCAGAATCTTTTGATATTTGGTATGCAACATTGTGGGGTGGATCTGATTCAAGTTTGTTCAAATCGGCCACCTGGATTCATATTTGGGCTCACTATAGAAGCCCAAATTCGAACTTAGTGCATTTCAGGCAAATTTCTTCAAAAATCTTCTCCAGATCCAGCAGGCAGAATCTTGTGATATTTGGTATGCAACATTATGGGGTGGATCTGATTCAAGTTTGTTCAAATCGGCCCCCTGGGTTTATATTTGGGCTCGGTATAGGAGCCCAAATTTGAACTTAGTGCATTTCAGGCAAATTTCTTTGAAAATCTTCTCAAGATCCAGCAGGCAGAATCTTTTGATATTGGGTATGCACCATGCTTGGGGGGGGTGGGGGGGGGGGGGGATTCAATTTTGTTCAAGCCAAGTCCCTGGGTTCATATTTGGGCTCACTGTGGGAGCCTAAATTATAACTTAGTTCAAAATGAGGAACTTTCTTTAAAAATCTTCTTTAGATCCAGCAGTCTGAATGTTTTGATATTTGGTATGCAGCAACCTTAGGGGGGTGGGATTCAAGTTTGTTCAAGCCATGTCCCTAGGTCCATATTTGGGCTCACTGTGGGAGCTTGAATTAAAACTTTGTTCGAAATGAGGAATTTTCTTAAAAAATCTTCTTCTTCAGATCCAGCAGTCGGAATGGTTTGATGTGTGGTGAGTAGCATCCTTGGTGGGGAGGGGGGGGATTCAAGTGTGTTAAAGCCAAGTCCATGGGTCCATATTTGGGCTCCCTGTGGGAGCCCAAATTATAACTTAGTCAATATGAGGAATTTTTCTTTAAAAATCTTCTTCTTCAGATTCAGCAGTTGGAATGTTTTGATATTTGGCATGGAGCAACCTTAGGGGGCTGAGATTCAAGTTTGTTCAAGCCAAGTCCCTTGGTTCATATTTGGGCTCACTATGGGAGCCTGAATGACAACTTAGTTCAAAATGAGGAATTTTCTTTAAAAATCTTCTTCAGATACAGCAGATGAATGCTTTTGATATTTTTTATGCAGCATCCTTAGGAAGGTAAGTTTCAAGTTTGTTCAAGCCATGTCCCTAGGTCCATATTTGGTCTGATTGTGGGAGCTTGAATTGTAACTTGGTTCAAAATGAGGAATTTTCTTTAAAAATCTTCTTCTTCAGATCCAGCAGTCGGAATGTTTTGATATTTGGTGTGCAGAATCCTTAGGGGTGTGAGATTCAGGTTTGTAAAAGCCAAGTCCCTGGGTTCATATATGGGCTCCCTGTGGGAGCCCGAATTATGACTTAGTTCAATATGAGGAATATTCTTTAAAAATCGTTTTTTAGATCCACTGGTCAGAATATTTGGATATTTGGTATAAGCTTTTCTTAGGAGGAGCAGATGCAACTTGTTGAAATCAATTCTCTGGGTTGATATTTAGGCTACCATGTCAGGTGAGTGCCCTCAGGCCCCCTGGGGCCTCTTGTTGTAATTTTCAGTGGGTTGCTCTGCGAGATCTGAGGTCAGATCACGAGCTGGAGAACCCTTGCGGCCCTGTCAACAGTCAGGGCTGACTATTTCCGGCTTGAGAAACTTTAGTGAGTCGGGCTGTTCGTAAATGCAAACAGTAGAGCCTTCTCCTTCCCACTCTAGCCGGGGTTGGCTGCTGTTATGGCTTCTTCCTCTTCTTCCATGGCAAAGACCGCAGACTAGCTGTCTAACTTCAGATGTTCCAGCTGTTCCTTGGAGATGGACCCAGTCTTCACCTCTGAAGTCGGATCAACCTGCAGCTAGTGGTTTGAGGCATATACATACGGGACATGCATCGAAAAGATCTGGGGTCATATGTCCATCCCGTGAGCAGCACATGGCGAAGAAGCAGAAAACTGCTGCTTCACAAGCCTCGCTCATGGACCTGCTCTCTCAGATTGCGCAGCTAATCGCAGCATCCCAGCAATCACGGGTTCGGCCTTCAACAGACTCCGGTAGTGAGCTGTCCAGTGGTGCTGGGTCGGTCCAGTCATCCATTCATTTGGATGGTGTTGACCACGATTCTCAGATGTAGCAGTCAGATGGTGATGATTCTCCAACCCTCGCGAAACAGCACATGGAGATTATGAATTTTATTTATCAGTTCTTTCCGAAACTTGTTCCATCTCAACAAAAGTCATTCCTTCCTGGGTCATTCTGCTCAGGTGTTGGAGGCATTCGGTCTGCTTGATGACACCACCTTTGGCCTAGCAAATAGTAAAAAGAAAGGCGGTTCTCATCATCTACTTCTCTACAATTACCGTTTTCTGGATCACGTTTTATGAAAACAGTAGAAGAAAATGTTCAGAAAGCTCCTCTGCATTCAAATTAGATATGTCATTGCCCGCTTCATTCAATGTCTGTTCCGACATTCTGTAATCTTTTATTGATTCCAGTCATGCAGTTTTGGACCAATGTCGTATGCAGACCATATCACTAGGACTTTTGCTCAGCGTCGTAGTGGAAAGCAATTTGATGACATTACTCCTCAAAGTCCTTTCTAGAGCAATCATGTTTGCCCCTTATTACTCTGCCCTTCCAGTGGCTAATTTGGAGTTGATTAGACGTGACAGAGCCTTAGCGTCGTCTAATTTGATTGACGATCAGGTCAAAAGCTCTCTCAGAGTTGCGCTGGTGTTTGGTCATACTTTGTTTAATGACAAATTATCCTTTGTGTATGAGGAAGCTACCAAGAAGGCTACTAACACTTTGTTGTTAAGGTCGGTTTCGCAGCAGCAGTCAACTGATGGATGTGGTAGGCGAGGAGACTCCTTTTCGCAGTCGTCGTAAGGGATGTAAGTCTTTAAGTCTGATGCCTCTAAGCCTGCGGCTCGAGGAGGCTCTCAAGAAGGATGGAGTTTCTCTTCCTGTAAGCCTCAAAAGTCCTACAAATGATGTTCTAGACCTCTATTCTCTCAAGTTGGCGGAAGATTCATCAAAATTCACAACCAACTGGATAGAGATAACGGAATATCAGTGAGAAAGGAATGTAGTCGAAAGGGGGCTTCATCTGTCATTCTGATCAAAGCCTCCCCTTACAAGAAGTCCGCATTGGACAGATCTTCCGGCAAATGCTTCAAAGAGAGAGTGTCTTCTTTTAGAAGTCCAATCTCTCATAGAAAAGGAGGCAATAGAGGTTGTAGAAAATCCCAGTTCTCCGGGATTCTGCAGTCATTTGTTACTTGTGACGAAGCCCGTCAACTCGTTCTGACTAGTTGTAGACTTGAACTTGATAAACAAATTGATAATAGCTCCAAAATTTTACATTGAAACTATCCATTTGGTAAGAGCGAGCATCCGAGTGAATGACTTTGCAGCAAGCATAGACCTAAAAGACGCATACTTTCACGTTTTGGTCCATCTGGCATTCAGAAAGTATCTTCATTTTACCGTCCTAGGGAAGGTTTACCAGTTCAGAGCAATGCGTTTCGGTCTGAATCTGGCCTCTTGAGCATTCACTTGGATAATGAACTCGGTTATGTCTTATATTTCTGAGCTCATTCGGCAGTGATAACGTTGGCTTATCTGGACTACATTCTTCAAAGATACGACATTGGAAGCACGCTACAGAACATTGTACAGAGTCTGCTTCTGTTATTCCGACGTCTAGGATTCATTGTAATTAGTTAGTATGCTTGTTTTCTTCTAAACTCTCTCACAATGTTAGCACGGGAGTTTAAGAGATTGATGGGACTATGCAGAGCTAATTCCACTAGGTCGATTACGCACTCGTCCTTTTCAGATTTTCTTCATTCAGAACTGGAGTGTAAAAATGCATTCGCTCAAAAGTCAGATTGTTTTAACGACCCTAGTGAAACAAAAAAATCAGATATGGGCGGACCTTCAATAGTTGATTCAGGGAATTCTGCTTAAGTACTGGATCCAATCTTCACTATTATGACGGATGCCAGTCAGTCGGTTTGGGGTGCCTCCCTGATTCCCGCAGATCTATAGTGTCAGGGTCTTTGGGACTCTTGGCTCCTGGTGAAACATATAAACATCAAGGAGATGATGTCCATTTGGCTAGCCCCAAAACATTGGATAGTTCACATAGGGAATGCCCATGTTCAGATTTTGTCAGACAATTCCACAGTAGTGGCATACCTCAGGAATCAGGGCGGCACTCATTCCATTCCTCTATTCAAATTGACGGAGAAAATTCTCCTACTCGCTCTGGTTCATCACATTCTTATCTGGGTCCATCATATTCCAGGTCGTCTGAACGTAGTTGCAGACTCGTCAAGAAAAGGTCGCCTTGTACCATCGGTGTGGACACTACAGGCATGTCTTCAGTCAGGTTTGCTACCAGTGGGAGCATTCCATGATAGACATTTTTTGCCACGAACCTAAACAATCAACTTCGTGTCTCCATGTCCGGATCCTCTGACATACGCAGTGAATGCCCTATCAGTTTCATGGAACGGAATAGTGGGATATGCGTTTCCTCCAATTCTGCTTGTTCAGCAGATCTTGTTGAAAATCAAAAGCTCTCATTGCAAGATTCTACTGGTAGCATCTCTGTCAACGCAGAAACCATGGATCAATCTCATCAGGTGTCTGTTTGTCTGACATCCCTCGAAGACTTCCATTCCTTTACATTGGGCGGTCTTTCTTGCACAGAAAGCAATTTTAAGGATGAGCAGTGGATGCAATTTCTAACTGCAGGAGGACCTCCTCTTCATTAAACTATGCCGCTAATTGAAGAGTCCTTTTCCGTTGATGTGCGGACCAGTCGGTGGATATTTATAATCCATTTATACCTCAAATTGTCAATTTTTTGGTCTATCTTTTTGATGAATTAAAACTGCAGCCTGATACTATTAAAAGCTATAAATCAGACACATATGCTCATCATGATCATTTAGCTATTGGATCAGATCTTTCTTTTGCCAAGCTAGTTTAAAACTTCTCAAATCAATAGATCTCGAATTTTAAGATTAATTCCCAAATGGAATTTATGTTCTGATGAAGTTACAGGAAGCTCCTTTTGAACCGTTGGATGAACTGGAATTTAAATGTCTTACTTATAAAATGGCCTTTCTTTTAGCCTTTGCTTCTGCTAGAAGAGTTAGTGAACTTCATGCTTTATCAGTAGAAGATTCTTATTTCTGTATTTCTGCTTCGGGATGTTCCTTCTACACTTCAGCTGGAGTCGGTTGCGGTTATGGTTTCTTCTTGCAGGGAAGCACACACAAATTGGGATTAGCCTACAAGTTTCTCAACAGGATACTCAGCAAGATGTGGGGTCAGATCGCTATCGCGAGTTGGAGAGCGTTCTCCATCCCATTAACAGTCAGGGTCGACTGTTTTCCATCATGAGAAACTTTAATGAGTCAGAGCACTCGTCCGAAATGTGCGAGTCGGGATGCTCCTTCCACACTTCAGCTGGGGTCGCTGTTGTTACGGCTTCCTTTACTTCCATGAAAAAGCATGCTAAGGGGTAGAAGCCTACAAGTTTCTAAATGGAATGCCCAGTGAGGTCTGGAGCCTGACCACGAGCTGGAGAACCCACTCTGTTCGGTCAGCAATCGGGGCCGACTGCTCCCGCTTCGAGAAAGTTTAGTGAGTTGGGGTGCCCATTTGTGTTTGCGGTCCAGGACGTGCCTTCCACACTGCAACCGGGGCAGGCTTCAGCTATGGCTTCTTCCTCTGCTTCATCGATGAAGCATGTTAGACCGCAGACTAGCTGTCCGACTTTGCATGTTCATGCCATTCCACGGAGATGTTTCCAGTCTTCAACACTGAAGACAGATTAACCTGTAGCTAGTCGTTCAACGCTTTTTTATACGGGACATACATCAAAAGAACTGGGGTCAGATCTCCGTCCCGTGAGCAGCATATGGCGAAGAAGCGGATAATCGCTGCTCTGCTAGCTTTGTTCGTAGACCTGCTGCTGCAAGTTGCACAGCATATTGCAGCATCCCGGTAGTCGCAGGTTTAGCCATCAACAGTTTCCGGTAGCGAGCTGTCGGATGGCGCTGCGTTGGTCTAGTCATCTGTTCATTCTTATGGTGTTGACCATGTTTTTCAGATGGTGAGAGGGCAACAGAGGTTGATTCTCCACCCCTCACGGAACAGCACATTAAGACTATGAATTTTTATTCATATGTTCTTTTGAATCTTGTTCCATGTAAACAAAAGTCTACGTTTGCTAGGCAGAAAACAGCTTAAGGTACCAGGCGAAGTAAAGACTAAGATCTTTCTGCTCAGGTGTTGAAGGCCTTTGGTCTGATTAACGATGCCTCTCTTGGCCTAGCAATAGTATAAGAAAGGCAGTGATCTATTCTTTACGAATACAAGATCGATAGCTCATACTTAGGCTGAGACAGCTATCTTGTTGTGAATAGAGCTGTTAGAAGGAATAAGTATGTCTTTTCCTTCTCAATGTTGTATTCCTTGCGTCAGAAGCATTTAGTGCTATTGTTGACGCCGTAGTAGCCTTATGTCCTGTTAGAGTGGTCTTTTCTTATCCATTGGCGGCTACCATCATAAGTCTCTGCTTTATATATGTTACAGCAGTATTTTCTTTTACATTGTGGCTAATGTTGGAAATCTCCATTTAGTGAGCTTTCCAAGGCCGCAGGTGTCACAGATACAGTCTTCATGGAGATGAAGACTAATAAGTTGCGTAAGTTAGGCTGTGTCTTCTGTCTCTTTGGAATTACAATCATTAGAGGAGCAGTCCTTTGTTCCTTACCTTGAGCGACTAATGTTGAAAGTCTCCATTTAATGAGCCTTCAAGGTCGCAAGTTTCACAGAGATATTTGTCTTCACGAGATGAACTTTCAGCTGTGCTAGCTAATCTGAGATTGCTGTCTCTTTGGAATTAAGACCATTAAAAGGAGAGAGTATGTTGTTTCATTCTCGGGTGTTGTATTCTTAGAAGTCGGAGATGTCGGACGCCTTATTGAAATCAAGGTACATCCCTTTTTCCCTTAACTTGAGCGTACTGTCTTGATTTCAAGGGATATGTCGACGCTGTTTCAGCAGGTATATTCTTTGCAATAGTGCCATGTTCATCACGTTTCTCTCCGTCCTTAGTGGCATTATGGAGTCAGTCAGATGTGAGGGAGCCCTACTGTTTTTGTATTATTCTAGATAACTAACACACAAGCATTACGAGTTGGATTATGCTTGCTTTGACTAACTGTAAACTTTTTAGCACTTTATTGAGAATAGCAGCAGCAGTACAGCTTTGGAAATGTAGCGCGAAATTTCTTTTCCAATATTGAAAAAGGAGCTTGTCACTGTTCCAACATTTGTATTACTGCACCAGCCTTACTTATCCTGCGATTCAAGTAATGTGGGGGTGGGGGAATATGTTTTATTCATTGCCCCCCCCACCCCCCCCCCCCCCCCCCCACCAATATGTCAAGAGTTGATTGCAGAGCAAGACGTTCTCTTCCTGTAAGCCTTGTATGCACTCAGTTATTTGCATGTCTCTGAATTGCTCTTCGACTGGCGAGTGGGTTGTGGTTTAACGGTCACATCGGGGCGCTTCCACTCGTTAGTTGATTTGCTTCTTGTGGTTGGTTGTTCATAAGTTTACCTGTGTGGCAGGCATGTTGTTTATCTGGACGACATTCTCCAAATGTGTGCCGATATATGAGTCTATTCCTCAGGTTAGTCGCATTAAAGTCATTTTATTTCTTCAGTTTCCTGGTTAGATTTTGTATCGCTGGGTCATGCTGTTGATACAGGCTGTATTTAGGCGAGGGTACATGCAGGATTCTGTTGATTGTGTGCATAATATGTATTTATTATTAGGCAGACATATTTTTGAATAGATTCTCTTAAATTCTTGCTCTGCATTAATTGAATAATTTTCATTGGCAAAGTCACTATTCAATTAACAGGGTTCATCTGTACTAGACAATTTACTACATAAAAATTAATCCTCTTAGGCCTCTGTCTAACTTGGGACATACATATATACAAACCCCTATACCACTGACTGCTGAATTAATTTATGGACAGCTTTGACTGGGTGTGGGATTATACTTAGCAGGAAAACAAAACAGAATTTGGATGCACTTTACATAATTATTTACTGTATAGGCATATGTTCTTTTACCCATGTACAGTGGAACCCCATTAATTGAATAGCCACTTTGCCAATTAAAATTATTCAATTAACAGCAGTATTCATTTAACAGGGATTGTGTCACATTGCTGTATTCTAGAGATAAACTTAGCATTTATTCTATTATATCTTGTTTGACAGAGCTCCATGAGCTCTGTCAAGTAAGACATAATAGATTAAATGCCTGTATTGAATGTACTGAGGCCAAATAGGGTTAATAACAAAGGAAAACTGGGGAGAGTCAGGGTTACAAGATTTTTTGTTCAATTAACAGGAGTTTACTCTATAAAACTATATTCAATTAACACGTCATATTTGTACTGGATGTATGATAAATGGTTTTGTGTTGGGAACTTATATTCAATTAACAGGTTTATTCAGTAAAGAGATATCCAATTAAGTGGGCTCCACTGTGTATGCATAGTGCTAACTAAACCTTGAGGTGATATATAGCTGGAAAGAGTCACAGCATGAGCTCTTTCCAACAATACCCAACACCTGAAACTAAAGTGAACAAAAGAATATTCTATAAGTTTTAGAATATGGACAGTTGAGAAAATTACAATTAGAGGAGTCCTAGACAGCAACCCCGGGTTCATTTTCATGAAAGACAAAGTATCCAGAAGCAGGAGTGTCCTGAACCCCTTCAAGATTGAAGTTACGAATACAACTACATGATTGCTTAAATTACCAAATTAAAGACTTGACCTGTGGTAATCAAGACTTTGTAGTCAAAACCAGACTGCAGTGGTCCCCTTCTCATAATTTTGTAATAGACAAATGTATACATACTACTGGTATCCTCGCTGATAGTTGTAAAATATTTTCAAACAGTAAAATTCAGGCGCAAAGCTGAGCTGGATGAAGTATTGAGGTCGGGAGAGGACAAAATATGTTTCTGCTGATATCATACATACACACACCCTTCATTCTGCATCAAGCTGGGAAAATTATCTTTCAAAGGTGAACGTTCAGTTGTTTCATGCCAACTGGAGCACCACGATAGGCCAAAGTATGCAGAAATGGAAAGAATAACTATGGCAAAATAACCTAAAATGATCAGTGGGGAACATGAACCACTTTTAGGGATTTTAGGCACGAATGTGTAAGCCCGTACAAGGTTGACATCTTTCCGAAGAAGGGGGGGGGGGGGGGGGGGGGTGTTTCTTCTATCCAGATCAGTGGTATAGAATATCGAATCCAGGGTGTAAGGGGGTATTTAACCCCTTTCACCCCCCCCCCCCCCCCCCCCCCCCCCCCCCCCCCACAAAGGATCCCTTCTATTACATTCCTTTGATATCATTGCATTTCAGGAGCGTGGTGGCTTAGTAGGTAGAGGTGCAGGCTGCAAGCCGAGAGGTCCTCGGTTCGAATCCCACCTGTGGCAACTGCATTGTGTCCTGTGCTGCAGTGCGGAGTTACGATGTTGGGGAGCTGGCAGCTGCTCGGTGGTTCTCTCCGGGTACTCCGGCTTCCTCCACCCGTAAAACTGTCACGGTCATGATTAGCCATTGTGCATAAACATGTGACCTTAAACATCAATAAATAAATAAATAAATAAAATAAATATCATTGCATTTCACATTAATTTTACCCAACTGTTGTATCCAAAACATTATCTCCCTATCTGAGGCTTTTTTTTATTTACATTGTTAGGCTTTCCCAAACCCAACCCAGTTTGGGAAAGACTCTTGTTATTCTTCTTTTTCAAAATTTTTCTTCTCTATTTTTTTTTTTTCCTCCTCGAATTTTGTCTGTTGAACTGCGCAAAAACAAGCTGTATGATTTTAACCAAATTTGGCATACTTATGTAATGTCATAAAATCTAGTGAAATGCGGTATCGTCATGTCTGTGAAAATGCGTATTTTCAAAATATTCTGCCAAAACCGTCAAAATTTCACCATTTTTCAAATGTCTCAAAATTGTTTACAGTTATTTAGCTCAAATTTTCCAAACATTTAGAGCATGATATAATACACCACGGATACCACTCAAATCTTTCAACTTTAACCCGTTTGGCCAAAAATGACATGAATATAGAACTTTTCGTCAAAATTGACCAACTTCAAGAGCAAATTTCTCTAATTACAAGATTGTTGTATCAATTATTTTGGTATGGATAGATGCAACAATGATTGCAGAAGAAAGTTACTATTTATTTTTTAATCTCAGATTTAACCTTCAAGCACAATGAGGGCGGGAATAAGAGTACCATTTGAAAATGCCAAAATTAGCCAACTTTGTTTGCTTTTTCTATCATTTTGGAAATGTTTAATTTCAAACACTTTTCATGTACGTATTCACAATTGACTACCAAACATATTTGCTGTTGTAAGTTTGGTTGTAAAGTTTAACCCTATCCCATTCTGAATGCATAAAAGTAGGCACTGTAAAAAACAAATGGAATTTTTGCAAAATTTGGTTAGTTTAGGTGACGATTTACTCCATTTTTAATTGATTGAGCTCTGAATGTTTTCCATAGTTGCATGCAGCAGTCACAGTGTGACAAATTGTGTTCTATATGTTATTATTAAAAGTTTAACCCTTGGCAGATTTGAGACTTCCTATAAGGGTACTGTCGGAATAATTGTTATTTTCACCAAAATTTACATGCAATTTCTCAGCACTGGAGCCATATTTTCTCAAAACGTTTCCCGTGAGAAGATAGGACATTCATCCAAGAACAATTTTGCTGTTATATGTTTTATTCCAAGTTTTAACCCTCACCCAGCTGTCGTGCCTTGACTTGGAGTACCCTCAACTTGTACATGTTCATTGAGATACCAAGATTCAAGATTCCACCACGTCTCTTATCAGAAACTCAGTCTGTGGTTGATCTTCACACATTTAGAGCATAATATGATACACTAAAATCACCACACAAATATTTTCAAATTAACCCCTATTGGCCACAAATGATAGTAACATAGCATTTTATCTTCGAGATTGGGGGGGGGGGGGGTGGGCGTGGTGGCTCAGTTGGTAGAGGTGCAGGCTGCAAGCCGAGAAGTCCTCAGTTCGAATCCCTCCTGTGGCAACTGCGTTGTGTCCTTGGGCAAGACACTTCACCCCCATTGCCCATTTGGGGGCACCGTGACGCCATGTACTAAGGCGTTCTGCACGTCAATAGTGCACCTGTCTTCAACCAATGCTAACCCTGCTTGTGTGGAGTTGGTATGTTGGGGAGCTGACAGTTGCTCGCCGTAGTTCGGTGGTTCTCTCCGGGTACTCCGGCTTCCTCCACCCGTATGTCACGGTCATGGTTAGCCATTGTGCAGAAATATGTGACCTTAAACACCAATAAATAAATAAATAAATATCTTCAAGATTGTCTAACTTCAAGGGAAAATTTCCCATAATTGCGAGGTTGTTGTAACAATTATTTTTGTATGCGTAGATGCAACAATGCTTGCAAAAGAAAGTTACTGTTTAGTTTTTAATCTCATCTTTAACCCTCAGGCACAATGAGGGTAAGATTTCCATTCATAAAGCTAAAATTAGCTAACTTCGGTTACATTTTACTGTCATTTTGGAAAGGGTTAATTTTAGATACTTTGTTTTGCTATAGGTAGAGATGCTTAATGAACAAATCCAATGCTGTAAGTTATGCTTTGGGGCGCTTAACTCAACATATGCTTTGGCCACGTAAAGAATAGTATTGGCTGACAAAAATTGATTTTCAGTGAATTTTGCAAACATCTGTACTCATTTCCTCTAATTGCAAGGTTGTTTTAGCAATTATTTTGGAATGGATAGATGTAACAATGATTGCAGAAGAAAGTTACTGTTTACTTTTTAATCTCAAGATTTAACCCCCAAGCAAAATGAGGTCGTGAATAAGAGAACCATGAGAGAATGCCAAAAATAAGCCAACTTTGGATGCCTTTTGTCTGTCATTTTGGAAATGGATAATTTCAAGCACTTTGTTTTTCTATATGCAGTTTGCATTTTCACATTGGAAAGTTGGGAAAGCCCATAATTTGTCCAACAAATTACAATTCTCTAGTTAGTCAAATACTTTTTGACTGATTTGTTGAATTACCACATAGAACTGCATAGACTAACATCCACACAAAAGTATACATAGAACATAGACTCAACATCCACATAGAAGTACAAAAATACATATACACAGAAAAACATAGGGCATATTTACATTTTAAAATTCACAGTCACAGTTAGTGCTGAGAGGTTAACCAAAAATACAACTAGGTTTTGGTTATTTAAAAACACCGACCGACCTGAATGTGATATTATAAACCATCAGTCGGGACACGCACAGTTATTTAACTGTACAATCTTGAATACTGTCGCTTCATGTAATGTGTTAAATGAAAAGGGACGGAAATCACAGAAACAAAATCAGAGCTCAGTAGGCCTAATTAATAACTTTTTTGGTCCCATAATATAATTGTATTTACGTATTAAATAAAGTTTCTTTTGAATGACAAATGAATGAAATGATAAAAATAACCCCATTCAGTGTGAGATTGAAAGTGCCACCTGGCTTTGAACAAAAATAAAACAAACATCGAATTACCAAAATGACCACACACTTCACTTGAATGCAATATCCATGCATCTGTTGACCACTATCAGTAATTTCTATGTACATGTTTGAATGGAAATGAAAAAATAAAAACAGTTGTACACTCTATGTGCACCAATAACATTTTTAAGACTGCAGGCCAAGATTCAGGGCTTTTAGTATCAATACAAGAAACTCAACACGATATTCATTAATTTTCATGACCTTCAACACCAAAGGTAAAACACTGTATCTCTAAAATGATCAATTTATCAAATGCGATTTCCTTTGCTGAACTAGAACTTACCATTTGCTCCACATTTATACTGTCCGATATATTTATTTCTGCATGTATTTTTGAAAGCTTTAACCTCAAAATATGTTTCAATTTCACAGTTGAAGTCAGATAAAAATTAGGGTTACAATGATCTAAATGAGTGACTTTTACTTTGTAAAAGTTTTAGGGTTAGCATAATTGTTTAGGGTCAGTGGGGGTACCCCAAAAAAGGGATTTCTTTTCTTTGGCCTTGCATCTCCAGCATTTTTTACCCAAGTTGAAGTTGTGCATTGCTACCACATCATTTTCCTCTTGTCTTGGTGTGGGGGGGGGGGGGGGGGGGGGGGGCAATGCTATTCAACTGTCATCTGCATATCCAGGGCTATGTGAACAATCTTCATTGTCTTCTGGATTAATGGTTCACTGTACAGGTGTTGCGCTGTATATAATCTCCTAATTTTAGAGAGAGGGGAAGGTACTTGCCCCTTGAATTTTTATTAAAACTAATATTTAGGAAAAAAACCCAAGTGTTAATGCTTGGATATTTTTATCTAAAAAAAGAACGAAACCGCAACTGGACTCAACTCTTTTAAAAAATACGAGTAGAAACCAAAACCGTGGAAACATTTCATAACCTCCCAGCATAAGTTACAGTACTGAAATCAGAAGAGCAGACAAATAAATTTAACCTGATCATGAATGGGCCACAATTCAGTTGAAATTTTTTGTCCAAAATTCCTCACCCTCAAATACTTTAGAATCTCTTCTGTCGAAAATGAAATGCAAGAAAATTGCACTGTAGATTCGATGTTTACAATGGATCCACCCACCACCACCAAAAAAAAAATTGAATTTATTGAAATTAAAGAATTATGAGTAATAAAAAAAACAAATAAATGAAAAAGAAAAAAAAGGAAATTAAACAAATATATTGAAATTGAAAAAAAATGTATGTGTGACAAATGAACAAATAAATGAAAACTAAAAAGAAGTAAAATAAAATTGAAAAAGTGAATGAAATAATAATAAAAAAAATATAGACCACAGGCTTTGTCCACCTTTCAACTTTTAGTTTTAAAAATAAAGGGTTTTGTCCTGAGAGATCTGTATAAAGTTTTCTGTCAGTTTTGTCCTACAACCTATAGTTCTATGTGGCTCATTGTGGAATCTGTAAAACTGGATTGTTCTCTGCATTTGTATGGGCATACAGTTTTTGTGTGGTAATTTGACGTATCACTTCCAACTAAATACAATGGAAAGTCTGAAATCCACACAGGGTATACGATGTTTTAAAACACTTGATTAGCCATTTTCATGTGAGCTTTCTCAAAGTAATGAGTAATAGGGAATATAAGGTTTAACTGACAGACAATTGTCACCTTTTAGGCATTTTCTTGATACGCAAATCTAGTCATTAGACATTCCTACATGTTTTTGTATTCAGGCAATTTCAGGGTCTTTGATGGGAATTTGCTGAAATTTCATTGAAAACTCAAGACACTACTTGTTGAACACACTCTTTGCACACCTCGATGCACTTCAGTATTTAATGCATTTCATGAATGCAGTCATTGTGTTTCTATTGTTTGCTGCCATTTTTACATCAGTAAAACATGGCGTTGATCTTGCCATTAGCATTACAATTTTTTCTATTCAAATTGTGCAAGTGCACCCTCTATTCTTTCTCTACTCTGGTGTAACTACTCCCACATTTATGAATCTAACTCAGTAACACTTCTCAAACTTGACCATTTAAAAGTGGACATGTGCAGATTACACAAATTTTCAGTCTGCTACAATTTTAACCAAATTATATCCCCTTGAACTTAGATTAATTATGGATTTCTAATTGAAATTCTTATGTGTGCGACTCCTCCAATTTTAATGAACCTATTTCTATGAAACTTTTTTTATCCATGAACACTAACAAAGTGTACATGGCACTACATGCGCATGTTCTATATCTTTTAATCTGCAATACTTTTAACTGCGTTAAATCATTTGAACATAGATTCAATGCAGATGTCTGTATACATTTTTCGGTATTCAACTCATTCTACAAAGATGATTTGATGTCGCTGAAACTTTTTAAACATGATGACTTTCAAGTGGACCTGTGCATATTTCAAAGTTATCAAGCTGTGACAATTTTGACTAACTTATCTCCCCTTAAACTTAGTTTCAATTGTCATTGCTGTATGGAATTATAGGGCACGCGACTCCTCCTTAATGTCTGAACTGATTTTAAAGCTCCACATTCAGAGTTGCCTTCTGGAAAGCATGAAGTGGGAGTGTTATTCACCTTCTGACAGAGTACTAATTAGACATTTCTTGAGGTTGGAATCTGATCAACCAGATCAGGCTTGTCAATTTGGAGCGAATGGCTGTTTGATTCAAGTGGAGGTTACCTAAAATAAAAAAAAAATGGGTCCTGCCAAATTATCAGTCATGCAAAATTTTTACCAAGTTGAATGATAGATTACAAATGAATGGTGGAATAATGTTGAGCATCAACCAATCATCAGCTGCTCAGGTGTTTGCATCTGTCAGAAGGATAGCTGCTCTGTTGGCCAATTATGGCCAACAGAGCAGCTAAACTTCAGGCAGAAGCAAACACCTATGCTGATGATTGGTTGATGCTCAACATCATTTTAATTTGTTGATCATATTAAGATGTAGTAAAACAGGTATAAAAGGTAGGTACAAAAGCAGAACAAATTCTGCATCCTGCTAGCCCATGCCAAGATTAGGTTATAATTGCAACTAATTTGTATCTGAATTGCTGCAACACAGCCTCATTATTGTTCCTATTCATCTTTGTTCTTCATCAGGATATTGCCCAAAGGAGCAAGAACTTGGCTATGATAAAACAGTTCATATATCAGAATAGTTGCAATACAATATATATTTAGGTTACCTAATGAGTTACCCGAATCAAGTACAGGGGAACAATGATAAGTTGCAAAAAGTCTGAACAGGTGAACGATAAATGGGTTACGCAAAATTTTGAAAACATCAGGCCTGCACGTGAGGGACCTTCCCAAATCTTCCCCCTGTGCCTCATAATTATATGTCTATTTTTTGTAGTTTCATTATCTGCATATATATATCATAAATAATTGTCCATTCTTTTACAGAAACTGACAGATGAAGCCAACAACATCCAAAATACTGCAGTAAATTTTGACAACATTACAATTTTATCACCATCCTTGGAAGACAAAATCAAGAAGTTTGCAAACTCTGGGATAGCAACTTTAAACTTCACTAACCATGAAGCAGAGGTTATTCACTTATACTTCTAATCTTTGAAAATGGTTAGGATATTGAAAAACAATATCTTTTTACTCTGGTATATCCTTTGTCACTAAAATTCTGCAAAGGAAAAAAATTTTATACCTGTTTGATTTTCTAATAGTCAAAATCTACACTTTCTTAAGCCATCTCTTTTCACACTTTGTGTGTCATAAACAGGATGGAAATAACATCTGTTGAATGAATAATGCTAATGGAGAGAGTAATCTGACATGATATTTACTCTGGCTTTTGAAAGTATCTTCAGACCCAAACAAACAAACAAACGAACACAATAGTCAACATTTTAGAATTTAGAGTAATTTCAAACTATTTCTGGGAATTAAAGAAGAAAAAAATGCGTCCCTTCCCCATAAGAATTTTAGAAAAATTGCCAGAGAAACAAGAAATTTCTATTTCATAGCCTAACAGACTGGTTGGGTGTTAGATTACTTTTGGTATTGAAAATTTTTTTTCAAATGTTTTTTTTTATTACACGCTAGTTCTATGTAATCCCCATCTACAGCAACACTAAACCATGCAGAAAGCGAAAATCTGTTCCACACATCAGTGCAGAATGGAAATTGTTGGCAAACTATTTTGTGAAATTTCACAAGAATTTTCTACAAATCATGCAATGCAATTACAATTTGAATTGCTACCAATAGATGAAAATCATCCCCCGAGTTCCAATGTGTTCTATGTGCCCACTAGCACATAGAACACATTGGAACTCAGGGGACGAAATTGTAACGCAGATTCCCCTCACAAATTTGGTTGGCGGTAAAATATGTTGTTTTTGTTGATAGTGGTCAAATGAATTGCTGAGTGACCTAATAATTGTTTCCAAAGACATGAAGGCAGGTAATACACACAGAATAACATGCATGTGAATTGGTTAATAGATATGACACTTGTGCCATTGAAGAAGGATAAAACTTGTTTTATCCTTCCATGCTGGCACTCATGATATCGATTAACCCATTCACATGCATGTGTTGTTCTGTGTATGTTCTGTTACAATTTATGTACAGGTACTCTCCAATAATTTGTTGCAAGACAATTTTATTGAGATCAATTGTTTTTATTTTGACAGAATCCAAAGAATATGAAACAATGTAAGCAGTGTACCTGGAGTTTCCATTGGAGACCAAATTGTCCCTTTGAATGAAACAAGGCACCATTTGCAATGCATCAGTTAACTTGGAGAACAACTGAAGTCCATATAATATCTGGAATCAGTTGAGCAGCTCTGAAAACTCAATTTTGTACTGAAATCCATTATTTGCATTGTCACTTACCACAGCTATGTGGTATGTCTGTGTGTCACATCTTTTCATTGGATTTCAGATTCATGTTTGTAAAAATAAAGCTGCTGGGTTTATATTTGGGTTCCCCATTGGACCCCAAATTTTAACTTGGTGCAATATGAGAAAATGTCTTTAAAAAATCTTCTTCAGATCCACTAGTCAGATTCTTTTGATATTTGGTATACAGAATTGTTATGATGGTCAAATTCAAGTTTGTTCAAATCAGGTCCCTGGGTTCCTATTTGTACTCACCACAAGATCCAAAATTTTGACTTAGTGCAATATGAGAAATATTCTTTAAAATCCTCTTAGAACTATCAGTCAGAATCTTTTGATATTTGGTATACGGAATCCTTAGGAGGGTCAGATTTAAATTTATTCTAATCAAGAACCTCGGTCCATATTCGGGCTTCCCATGGGAGCCTGATTTTTTTTAAAATAACATAGTGCAATATGAGGAATGTTCTTTAAAACTTCTTCTTGTTAGATCCACCATTCAGAGTCATTTAATGTTTGGTATACAGCATCCTTGTTCATACCAATGCATCCATACATGTGCTTCTCATCTGAGGGATGGGGTGGAGTGTTTCAGTGTTGTTGTCAGATATAAGTTTGTTCAAATCCTATCCTTGGATTTAGATTTGGAGTCCCTTTAAATTGGTGCAGTATGAGGAATATTCTTTAATAATCATCTTATTCATATACACCAGTCAGAATCTTCTGATATTTGTATTCAGCATCCTTAAGGGTGCAGATTCAAGCTTGCTGACCTCATGTTTGAGCTCTGTACTGTTAACTGGCCATAGATGCTGAATGTGACCTTACATCCTCCTTTAGATGGTTGACTGCTAGAAGCCACTATATAAGAACTTTCAGAAAAAATGAGGGTACCAGAGAAAAAAACAACATATTTTTATCCTAGACCCATTTGCCCAGACTTAACTGGTGCAAACTCAATAATATCAAGGGCCAAACACAAATTTTGAACCCCACCCCCCCCCCCCCCCCCCCCCCCCCCCCCCAATCCTCAAAATTTGCATACAGTACCGAAAATTAAAGGTCCTATCTGGCCCTCCTACTTTTAGTACTGCACATGCACAGCACTCAGGAAGAGACTAGAATTGGCGCAAAGCATCATTCATTTGTTTGGGCCAAGTCAGTAAACATTTGGGCTTTGTTTGATTAATTATGAATCTTATTACTCAAATTGCAGATGCAATAGACCGAAATTTGCAACTGTTTCTCTCGGATGGTGAAATAGATAAGGAAGAGGATTACCCTTCCCTTTTGAAACAGCACAGGGTTGCGATGGATTTCATCCATCAATGCTACCCTGAATTTGTTCCGATGAATCAGAATGCTGTGATGACAAGAGAGAAAGCGCTGGCGTTGTTGGACACAGACTTTATACAGACAAAGGAAGAAGTTCTTTCTTTTAAGGTTCAGTCTAGACAGGGTGTTGCAGACCTTCGGCCATGTAGACGATGCCGTATTCAACCTCTCAAGTGCGAGGAGAAAAATGGGGTTTTCATAACTGCATCTTCCATAAGCATACCGTTTCTTGGACCATATTCATTTAAAATAGTCGGAGATGTTCAGAGAACTCCTCTGCATTTGGATGAGCAGGCCAGGGATCTAGATGTATCTTTACCTGCATCATTCACTATTTGCTCGAGTCACAATTAAAACGGCAATTTGATCAAGTAGAGCAAATTTGGATGCAATGTCTTACGCAGATCACTTTACCAGAACTATGGCGCAATGTCTCAACGGGAAGGAATTTGAGGACGTTCGTCCCTCTCTTAGAGTTCTTTCCAGGGCAATTATGTATACCTCATATAACTCTGCCCTAACAGTGGCTAATCTGGAGTTAATCAGATGTAATGCTGCCCTTGTGTCATCATCACTTATAGATGACAAGGTGAAAAGCTCTGTCTGGGTCGCTCCGGTCTTCGAACATACTATTTTTGACGACAAACTTTCGTTAGTCTATGAACAGGCTGCTAAGAATGTGTCAGGTGCTCTGCTATTGGAAGTCGGCATCTCAACAACCCGCTTCAGCAGACAAGAGTAAAGGAGGACATTTCAGATCTAAAATGTCAAAAGGGAACTCCTCAGGAGGGTACAAGAAACCCTCTTTTAATTACTTTGAAGGTTGTCAATATAAGGAGCGAAGGTCCGATTGTGACTATCGGTCAGTTGCCCCTAGGCCGACGAGACAGGTATTTGCGGGGAGGATGTAGTTTCTCCTCCTGTAAGCCTAACAAGGCATGCAGATGATGTTCAAGACCTCTATTGCTTGCCAGTTGGCGGAAGGTTATCAAACTTCACGAAAAACTGAATAGCAGTCACGGAAGATCAGTGGTTGAAAAGTGTAGTCTCGGGTGGCCTACGGCTATCATTCCGAGCGAAACTCCCACTAACAAGATGTCCGCATTGGACAAATCATCTGTAGGATCCTTTCTAAAGAGAGTCTCTCTTAGTGGAGGTACAGGCTCTCTTATTAGCTCACCAACTTTAGTTGTGTGAGCTTATGGCATGGCTCGATCGGTCGGTGTCAGCGTCGGCATCAGCGTACGTGTCCAATAATGTTAAAGCTTCGGTTTAGGTCACTTACTCGCCCTATTTCCATATCATGGCCTTTATAATGCTGCTATATGATGATTATTATCATTCTACCATGATTTAACCCCTCATACCCTACATTTTAGCCATTTCTCTTGACATTTTTAGTTGCGTTTAGTTTTCTGTTTAGCTCAGAATTTCATGTTTAGCTAAGTGTTTAGGTCAGCTGCTGTGCTCCTTCTCTTCCAATGGCACTTATATTCATCATACATGTTCCTCAGTATCATTGTTCCATGATTAACACCTCATACCATACATTTTAAACATTTTTCTTGACATTTTTAGTTGCGATTAGTTTTCTGTTTAGCTCGGAATTTCATGTTTTACTTAGTGTTTAGGTCAGCTGCTGTGCTCCGTCTCTTCCCATGGCACTTATATTCATCATACATGTTCCTCAGTATCATTGTTCCATGATTAACCCCTCATAACCTGCATTTTAAACATTTTTCTTGACATTTTTAGTTGCGTTTATTTTTCTGTTTAGCTCAGAATTTCATGTTTATCTAAGTGTTTAGGTCAGCTGCTGTGCTCCTTCTCTTCCCATGGCACTTATATTCATTATACATGTTCCTCAGTATCATTGTTCCATGATTAACCCCTCATACAACGCATTTTAAACATTTTTCTTGATATTTTTAGTTGCGTTTAGTTTTCTGTTTAGCTTGGACTTTCATGTTTAACTTAGTGTTTAGGTCAGCTGCTGTGTTCCTTCTCTTCCCATGGCACTTATGTTCATCATCATGTTCCTCAGTATAATTGTTCCATGATTAACCCCTCATACCCTGCATTTTAAACATTTTTCTTGACATTTTTATTTGCGTTTAGTTTTCTGTTTAGCTTGGAATTTCATGTTTAACTTAGTGTTCATGTCAGTTTCTGTGTTTTACTTTTAAGAGGTTGTGTTTAGGTAAGCTTTGTCGCATGTTATGAGCCTGTTTGATACAGTTCTTGTGTTTGCCAAAGTTACTATCAAAGAGGAATGTTGGTGAGCTATAGGGCGTTTGCATCCTTCTTGTTAAAGGAAGCAACAGAGGTCGTCGAGAATCAAGATTCTCAGGGTTTTTACAATCACCTGTTGCTCGTACCGAAGCCAGACAGATCGTTCCGGCCGGTAATAGACGAGCTGGATAAACAAGCTTATCTTGGCTCTAAAATTCTACATGGAGCCCATTCGGTTGGTAAGTTGGTAAGAGCGACCATTCGAGTGAATGACTATGTGGCAAGCATAGATCTAAAGTATGTGTACTTGAATGTCCTGGTACATCCGGCATTCAGAAAGTACCTACAGTTCACCGTTAAAGAGAAGGCTTATCAGTTCAGAGCAATGTGCTTTGATCTGTACCTGTCTTCCTGGGCATTCACTCGAATAATGAACTCTGTAATGTCATACTTCCGAGCTCATTCATCTGTGGTATTGTCAGCTTACTTGGACGACATTCTGCAGAAATATGGCAACAGAATTATTCTTCAGAATGATGTTCAGAGTCTGCTTCTATTACTCTGACGTCTGGGTTTCATCGTAAATAAGAAAAAGTCAGATCTTGCTCCATCCAAATCATTTACTCACTTGGGGATGAGCTTCGAGACTACAACAATCTGGTTTGTCTGCCGTTACCCAGAGTGAAATTAGTCAGTTGTTATGCTAGCTTCTGTCCACATTCAGATGCATTAACAGCAAGGGAATTCATGTGACTGATGGGGTTGTGCAGTGCTGCTGCAGATCTTATTCCGATGGACCATCTATGCATGTGTCCCCTCCAGATATTCTCAGAACTGGAGTGTGAAGATGCATTCACTCAAAACCAGTATTGTTTTTATGGACCTAGCAAAACAAAGGGTTCAAATTTGGTCAGATCTTCAGTGGTTAACTGTCAAAAATTGCTGCAATGACCTCTGATGAACTTAGTAAAAACTTAGTGCAGTTATGCATCAATATTTCCCTTTGACACACCCTTCATGGCACATTTATGATTGGATTGCTTGGAAACTTGGTGTTCTTGTGTGTTGTGATATCTATATGGGAGTTATCGATTTTCTTCCATTTCTGTCAAAAAATGTTGGCGTTGGCAGCAACCTTTGAACTTAGTTTAGTCCGACTTCATTATTTCTGTTTCACACACCCTTCAGGGCACATTTATGAGCAGATCACTTTTAAACTTGGTATGTGACCTCTAGATGTGAGTTATTGATTTTTTTTCATTTCCATAAAAATTACCATTATCACCAGCCTTTGAACGCACTGCATTTGTACAGCAACATATCCCTTTTGCACTCTCTGCAGTGTATATTTATGAATTTCCTTAAAAAAGAGAGAAAAAAAACATTGACACAAGCAATGACCTTCAAAGTTACTGCATTTGTGCATTAACATCTTCCTTTGGCATGCCTCAGAGGGAGCATTCATTATCAGTTGTCTTGAAATTTTGTATGCTTATGCAGAGTGACAAATATAAGAGCTATTGATTTTCTTTTCATTTCCATCGAAAACTGTTGCTGTTAGCAACAATCTTTGAATTTATTGCATTTGTGCATCAACATACTTCTTTGACATGGTCTACAGGCCACATTTATCAGGGGATTATTTTTTAACTTGGTGTGCTCATTAGGCGAGACCTTTAGATAAGAGCTATTGATTAGCATTCATTTCTGTGAAAAAAGTTGCCTTTACAATAACCTCTGAACTTACTGCATTTGTGTTTCAACATTCTTCGTTTAGCCAGTCTTACAGTTTAAATTTAAAAATGCATTGATCACTCATATGTTGTGCACACACAATGCTGTTATGTTGAAATTTCCCTGAATAACATTGGTACCAATGATCTTCAATTTTGCCATTTCACTTATAACTTACCAAGTTCAAGTTTGTAAAGTTGAGCTACAGTGTCTTTGACACTTTCATTTATACTTACCAATGGCCCAGACTGGTATGGCCCTCCCATGAGTGGGCACTCATACCTCCCTGCTGTTTATAACATTTAACAGGCAGTCTGTAGAAAGAATCATGGTTGGCACCAATTTCTGTGTCTTCCTGGATACTGTGCATGTGCAGATCTGAAAAGTATGGAGGACCAGATAGGATATCAATTTTTAGCTTAACTTGACAAAGGCAAGATAAGCCATTGCCATCACACGTGCGGAAGTCTGTTAGTCTGTGAGTCTGTTCACATTTTTTCTTTAGCACAGGCTACACCCCATAGACCTTGTCTGATTGTCACAAAATTTCATATGCAGGTTTGAGGTCATGTCTAGATGAGAAAGTCCCCTTTTGGTCAGTCCACCAGTATGGCTTCTCGAGCCCAAAACCCCAAAACCATTAGCACAGTCTACAGGTCCTATTTATGATGGGATTTCATTGTAATTTGGTAGGATGCCTCTATATAATGTCTAGATGAGAACATCCCCTTTTGGTCTGCCCAAGCCCGAAACCCAAAAACTTTTAGCACAGTCTACAGGTCATATTTAATTTGGAGGGATTTCATTGTAACTTGGTATGACGACTCCGTATGATGTCTAGATGAGAACGCCCCCTTTTGGAAGCGATTGGTCTTCTGTGACAGCTGCCCGAGTCCAAAACCTAAAAACCTTTAGCACAGTCTACAGGTCATATTTATGAAGGGATTTCATTGTAACTTGGTAGGATGACTCCAAATAATTTCTAGATGAGAACGTCCCCTTTTGATCATGATCATTTGGCCATGATGGCTGCATGAGCCCAAAACCCGAAAATCTTTAGCTTAGTCTATAGGTCATATTTAATGAAGGATTTCAGTCTAACTTGTTAGGTTGACTCCATATAATACTTAGATGATGACATCCCCTTTTGGTTGTGATTAATCAACTATGACGGCTACTGGGGCATGAAGCCCAAAAACATTTAGCACAATCTACAGGTCATTTTTATGAAGGGATTTCATTGTAACTTGGTAGGATGACTCCAAATAATGTAAGATGAGAATGACCCCTTTTGGTCACGATCATTCAACCATGATGTGCTGCCTGAGCCCAAAACCCCAAAAACTTTAGTACAGACTACAGGTCGTAATTTGTGAAGAGATTTCATTGTAACTTGGTAGAATGACTCTGTATAATATTGAGATGAGGACATCCTCTTTTAGTTGCAATCGGTCAACCATAATGGCTACACAGGCCTGAAGCCCAAAAACCTTTAACACAGTCTACTGGTCATCTTTATGAAGGGATTTCATTGTAACTTGGTAGGATGACTCATTTTGGAATAATTTCACTGTAACTTGGTAACTTTTGTTGACATACGTTAACTGTGAAGTCCACATATATTAACTGTGAAGGCCACATTAACCCACCCAGTTCTTTAGTACAGTCAACACCTCATATTATTTTTATTAAAAACATAGCATACATAGGGAACAGAAATTAACATATTCCCAATTATCACAATTCTTGTCTTATTTCATAATCTTTTAATCTTTTCAGAAACATTGAACATTATCCTTTTCATCCAACACAACACATAGACAAGTTAAGCTACAGTGTCATTGACACTTTTACACTGTTTTGTATGCAATTTTGGGGGATGGGGGGTGGGGGGAAAGAATTTGTGTTTGGCCCTGGATTAATTTTTGAATCAGCTTGTCTTGGCCATTGGTAAGTATAAAAAGTATAGAAATTACTTAAAATTTATAATTTTTATGTAAAATTATTCATGTTTCCCATTTTTAGCTCACCTACATCTGTAAGATGTGGTGAGCTATTGTGATAACCTCGGGCGTCAGCGTCGGCGTCTGGCGTGTCCAATATTGTAAGAGTTAATGTTAAGGTGAATTTCTCAAGCATCAGTGGGCTCAGGCCTTTGATATTGCATATGTAGGTTCTAGGGGACTATTAGAACAGTATTTAACCCTGAAACTACGACTTTTTTCCAAATTTCAGCTAAAATTTTCTGCCAAAAGTTAAAGTCAGCTTTTGTGCAGATTGTGCTGGTTTAACTTCTCATTACTGTTGATTTTCATATTTCAATAACAACTGTAGGTATTAACCCTACTGTATGCAGAAATTTAACGAAAATTTATTTTTTTTTCACTCAAAATTTTCATGTTTTTCTCGGACTTAGTAAATTTTAAGTTGTAAAACTTTGTGTTTAAGTAAGTTGTGTTTCTATGTGTCTTTCCAGGTGATTAATATTCTACACTTGGGTTACTGAACTCCATTGCAGTAATATTTAACCCTCATTACATGCATATTTGAGGAATTTGAGGCTGATTTTCTGCCAAAACTTGTTGTAAGAATTAGTTTAGGTGTTGTAAGAATTTGTGTTAAAGTCAGCTTTTGTGCAAATTGTGGTGCTTTAACTTCTCATTACTGTTGATTTTCATATTTCAATAACAACTGTAGGTATTAACCCGACTGTATACAGAAATTTAACGGAATTTTTTTTTTTTTTCAGTCAAAATTTTCATGTTTTTCTCGGACTTAGTAAATTTTAAGTTCTAAAAGTTTGTCTTAAGGTGAGGTGTTAAGCTGAGTTCTCAAAGATCAGTGGGCTCAGGCCTTTGATATTGCATATGTAGGTTGTAGGGGACTATCAGAACAGTATTTAACCCTGATACTACAACTTTTTTCCAAATTTCACCTAAAATTTTCTGCCAAAAGTTGTTGTAAGAATTTGCGTTTAGGTGTTGTAAGAATTTGCGTTAAAGTCAGCTTTTGTGCAGCTTGTGCTACTTCAATTTCTCATTACTGTTGATTTTCATATTTCATTAACAACTGTAGGTATTAACCCTACTGTATGCAGAAATTTAATGGAAATTTTCTTTTTTTTCAGTCAAAATTTTCATGTTTTTCTCGGACTTAGTAAATTTTAAGTTGTAAAACTTTGTAAACTTTGTGTTTAGGTGAGTTGTGTTTCTATGTTTGTTTCCAGGCGATTAATATTCTACGCTTGGGTTACTGAACTCCATTGCAGTAATATTTAACCCTCATTACATGCATATTTGAGGAATTTGAGGCTGATTTTCTGCCAAAACTTGTTGTAAGAATTAGCGTTTAGGTGTTGTAAGAATTTGTGTTAAAGTCAGCTTTTGTGCAGATTGTGGTGCCTTCATCTCTCATTACTGTTTATTTTCTCATTTCAATAACAACTGTTGGTATTCACCCTACTGTATGCAGAAATTTAACTGATTTCTTTTCTTTTTTTCAGTCACAATGTTCACGTTTTTGTCTGACTTACTCAATTTTAAGTTCTAAAAGTTTGTGTTAAGGTGAGGGGGATTTTTGGGACTTATATTCACTTTCTTTAAAAAAAAATTTTTTAACTTTTTTTTTTTAATACTTTCTCATACTTGTTACTAGTAACATTAAGGCTTATTTTAGTTGTTGATGTGATGTATTTTTGTTGGGACTTATAGTCACTTTCTTGAATGAATGTTTTTCTGCAACTCCTCTTTAACCAATGAATGTACTTACAATTTCAGTGATTTATGAAAGCCTTGAATGAATGTTTTTCCGCAACTCCTCTTTAACCAATGAATGTACTTACAATTTCAGTGATTTATGAAAGCCTTTCCTAATTCTTATTTATGATTTAATATCTGGCCTCACGATTCATATTCTTAATCATAAACATTTCTAAAAGAAAAAAAATGCTTTTATATCCAATGATTTTATGTTGAATTGATATATAATAAGTGCAGAAATATAGACTTTCCAAAGCCATCACATAAACCACATTAATCATTTGATGCCTAGTTAATGATTTATATTAACTAAATATTAGGCATGTTACATTGGAACGACATTATCAAGCGCGAATGTAGGTGAGCGTTGGGATGTAACATCCCTCTTGTTGGGATATGCTTCTGAACATCGTCATTATAATATGACTTCACTGTTATTTTGTTACTGTTACTTCCCTTCCCTCTCCTGAACCCTCCTGTTGTACTCCCATACTATACTTTCAGTTTTTTTATTGAGAATTTTTTTTTTTATTAAATTTTTTTTTTATTTAAATTCTTGGGAGTTATCTTGTATTACGGAATAGGTATTCCGTTTATCCCCTGTGTTTACGTCCTGTTCTTTCAGTCTCCTTTTCAGAGGAGGAAGAACATGATGATGTACTTTGACACCTGTCCGTTATGTGCTGCTGCCATCGCATTCTGATGAGCCCCGCTCTGATGAGTAAATAGAGCTAGCTGCCAAGATGCTCATGAATTTCAGCAAGGGATTGAGTTCTCTTTCTCTAGTTAGTTTGCTTAATCCTCTGCATACAGCTTGCTTAACCTGTGAAGCAGTTGTCCCTATATGGGAGCCGGGACGAGAAGTATAGACGTGAGTAGAGCGAGCACCTCATAAACAAAAGATCACCCAGTGATGATGGCAAAAGGAAAAGAAGCCTGAAAGTTTCTCTACAGGATGCTAAGCAAGATTTGGGGTCATATCACGAGTTTGAGAACACTCTGGGGTCGACTGTGTTTGTCACAAGAAACTTCAATGAGTCGGTTCACCCACCCGAAATGTGCGAGTCAGGATTTCCTTCCACACTGCAGCCAGGGTTGGCTGCAGTTATAGCATCTTCTTATTTCATGGAAGAGCATGCAAAAGGGGATTAGCCTACAAGTTTCTCAAAGGGATACTTGGCGAGATCTGGGGGTCAGATCGCGAGTTGGAGAGCATTTTCTGTCCTGTTAGCAGTCAGGGTCGACTGTTTTCTGTCGTGAGAAACTTTAATGAGTCGGAGCACCCGTCCAAAATGTGCGAGTTAGGATGCTCCTTCCTCTCTTCAGCCTTGGACGGCTGTTGTTACGGCTTCCTCTTCTTCCATGGAAGAGCATGATAAGGGGTAGAAGCCTACAAGTGTCTAAATGGAATGCTCAGCGAGATCTGGAGTTAGATCACGATTTGGAGAACCCTCCATTCGGTCAGCAGTCGGGGTCGACTGTTTCTGCTTCAAGAAACATTAGTGAGTTGGGGCATCCATTTGCGATTGCAGTTATGGCTTCTTCCTCTGCTTCATCAACGAAGCAATTTAGACCGCAGACTAGCTGTATGACTTTGCATGTTCATGCTGGTCCATTGGTTGGGCCATTGGCTCTATTATAAAAATATGATAAATTCAAAGTAATTTGTATATTTTTTATACTTTCCAATGGCCCTGACAGGGATGGCTCTCCCATGAGTGGGCTCTCACACCTCCCCACTGTGTTATAATATTGGTAGGCATAACTAGGAAGAATGATGCTTGCCACCAATTCTTGTCTCTTCCTGAGTGAAACACTGGAGTCATGAGCTTTAGTTCAGAAAAATCAGATTTTCTGAGTCTGTTCGAGAAGAAAAATACTTTACTATCATTAAAAATCTTGGATGAACTGTTGAAAAGTCAAATTATGTATTGAATGAATTTACTTCTTTCTTTTTTTCCAGTTGGACAAGAGTGTTGTCACTGGAAATCTTTTAAACATGTCTACTGAGGCAAAGGCGCTTGCAGAAGGACTTCCCACTGTGAGTACATGTTAAGAGTTGTAATATTTTGCATACTTATTAGATATAATATATTTGTGTTAAAAGTGTGTACTTAATACATAATATCTTATTTGACTGAGCTCTCCTAGTTCTGCCAAGCAAGATATAATGTCTGAAATGCATACCTTGGAAGTATTGAGACCAGAAAGGTGTATTAAAGCTGTAATTTTGTTGGGACAATACATTCTTCAACTCTCAACCTTTCTAGGGATTGGGGTGTAAATTTGAATAGGTGGGATGGTGCAGAAATGTAAACAGGGGTTCTGGCATCCTCTCCCAGAAAATAGTGTAAATCTTTGTGTCTTAAGAAACAATCTGGACCAGAGACCAGCCTTGGGGATAAATGATGGGAGAAGTCAGTTCTCCCTTAGCTGGCTTTAGGGAGAAGTCAACTGAAAACACAGAGAAGTGGGCCAGAAGGAGAAGTATGAGTAATAGGCTTCTACATGTTTGCTCCTTTATACAGTTTTCTTGCATGTGAATAAATTACTGAAGCTGAGAGAAATGAAGAGAGAAAAAAACATGTTTGTGTAATGGGTTTAGAAATAAAAAATCTGCAAAAATTTAAATTAACTTAGTCAAATATGAGGAATTTTCTTTAAAACTCTTTTTCTCCAGAAACACCAGTTAGAATCTTTTAATGAATGGATTGCAGAATCTTTAAAGAGGTTGGATTCAGTTATTCAATTCGAGTCCATCAGTTAATAATTGGTCTCTGAGGAAGCATGAATTTTAACTTCGTGTAGAAAATTAATAGCATCATTTATGCAAACTGCAAATATGGTCGATTCTTCATTGTATGTCGATGACTATTCAATTTTTAACCTTCTGAAGGTAGTTGGTAACACTGATTGGGGTGCTGACCAAAAAACATTACTCCATCTGTATAGATCACTTGTTAGATCAAAATTAGCTTGTGATTATGTGGGTTATGGTTCTGTGCAGGCCTGAAAATAAGCAGTCTGACATTTGCTGAATGAGGTCCCCAGAAGGTGAATTTGAGGATGCTATCCCATATAGTGGGCCAATTTATCTTCTGAGTACCTCTTTTTGTTTAGTTTTGAGACCCTAATTCAGATTGAGGTTCACAGAGGGTAAATTTAGTGATGCTACCCTGCTGTGCAGGGTAACATCACTAAATTCACCCTCTGGGGACCTCATTTTGCAGATGACTGTCTTCATATTTTCTGGCTTGGTTCTGCGGGAAAGACATACCTCACACAACTTGATGCAATTCATAAGAGTGGTATTAGAATTAGCATGGGCACATTCAGAACATTGCCAATTCAGTGCTTGTTTTGACAGGGGAGTCTTCTCTTGAAAAGTGCAATACTAAAAGAGAACTGTGGGCCACACATTCCTCCTTGGCATCTTGAGAAAACTAACTGGCCTTTTTAACCTGGGTTTCTTCAAAAAATTTGACCTTGGTTTCTTCAAAAAATCAAAGACAAACTCTCTGCAACTCAAACAAATAATGCCGAAATAAAATCTAAATAGAGCACTTACAAAAGGATTTTCTATACAAATGGATTTAAAGATGGTGACAAAGTATCATCAACCATTATTACTGGTGATCAGATCACCACAATCAGAATACCAAATAAAAGTTCTATTTTCATCACTGAAGTTAAAGCTTTACAACTAGCTCTTGGACACACCAAGAATGTATAGGAATAGAAGATTATTTATTTCGACTCTCTTTCGACTCTCTTTCCTCTTTGCTAGGTTTATTCAACCCAAGTTGAAGAACCCTCTCATTTTGGAACTTTGTGAGAAGTTCACTACACTCATGTCTGACAGATATGATTTTGTGTTTTGCTGATAGCTGGACATGCTGGTATCTCCAGTAATACCAGGGCAGACAGTGCAGCAAAACAAGCCTTAACCAAGCCTTGCACTAATTTTAAAATTCCATTCAGTGATTTTAAACCACATATCAGTAAGTACATCAAACCTGTGTGGTAGGTGGAATGGTATGGAGCAACAAATAACAAAGAACATTTCTTCCAAACTACTATAAGTAATAAGTATAAGTCTAGTAACCTTTATAGGAAATATCATATCATTTTGACTGGATGACATATTGGTCATACAAGACTAACACATTCCTTTTTGTTAGAGGGTAGTATGTGACCAGAAAGTGTTCCTCGCAAGCAGGGTTTGATAGTGGAGCAAAATCTTTTGCACTATACAGATTTTAGTCTTATCAGACAGCAATATTTTAATGTTGTATCTCTTCGAGACCTATTTTACAATACAAATTCTCATAAAATGGTGTCATTCCTCAAAGAAATCAACCTTTTTAATAAATTTTAAATTGTATTTATTCTTTCAAATTTTCATCTATTCATATCTATTCAACATGTTGATTTACACAGTATTCTTTAAACAGCTGTTCTCATTACGCTTTCCGCTACTCATTTTTAGCTTAACTTGACATAGTCAAGATAAGCTATTGCCATCACGCGTGCGGAAGTCTGTTAGTCTGTGAGTCTGTTAGCCTGTGAGTCTGTGAATCTGTGACATCTGTTCACATTTTCCTTTAGCACGGGCTACACCCCGCAGTTCTTGTCTGATCGTCACGAAATTTCATATGCAGGTTTGGGGTCATGTCCAGATGAGAACGTCCCCTTTTGGTCGCGATTGGGCAACCGGTATGGCTGCTCGAGCCCAAAACCCGAAAACCATTAGCACAGTCTACAGGTCGTATTTATGAAGGGATTTCATTGTAACTTGGTAGGATGCCTCTGTATAGTGCCTAGATGAGAACGTCCCCTTTTGGGCATGATCTATCAACCGTGATGGCTGCCCAAGCCCGAAACCCAAAAACTTTTAGCACAGTCTGCAGGTCATGTTTAATGTGGAGGGATTTCATTGTAACTTGGTAGGATGACTCCTTATGATGTCTAGATGCGAATTTCCCAATTTGGGCATGATCTGCCAACCGTGACGACTGCCCGAGCCCAAAACCCGAAAACCTTTAGCACAGTCTACAGGTCATATTTATTGAGGAATTTCATTGCAACTTGGTGGGTTGACTTCATACAATGTCTAGATGAGAAAGTCTTCCTTTGGACGTGATTGGGCAACTGTGACGGCTACAGGAGCCCGAAGCCCAAAAACCTTTAGCACAGTCTAGAGGTCATATTTATGAAACGATTTCATTGTAACTTGGCAGGATGACTCCAAATAATGTCTAGATGAGAACATCCCATTTTGATCGCAATCATGCAGCCTTCATGGGTGCCTGAGCTCAAAAACCTTTAGCATAGGCAAAAGGTCATATTTATGGAAGGATTTCATTGTAACCTGTTAGGTTGACTCCATATAATGCCTAGATGATGACATCCCCTTTCGGTCATGATTGGTCAGTTGTGATGGCTACAAGTGCCCGAAGCCCGAAAACCTTGAGCACAGTCTGCAGGTCATATTTATGAAGGGATTTCATTGTAACTTCTTAGGATCACTCCAGATGATGCTCAGATGAGATTGTCCCCTATGGTTGCGATCATTCACCCATGATGGCTGCCCGAGCCCGAAGCCCGAAAACCTTTAGCACAGTCTACAGGTCATATTTATGAAGGGATTTCATTGTAACTTGGTAGGTTAACTTCATATAATGTCTAGATGAGAACGTCCCCTTTTGGACATGATTGGGCAACTGTGACGGCTAAAGGTGCCTGAAGCCGAAAACCTTTAGCACAGTCTACAGGTCATATTTATGAGGGGATTTCATTGTAACTTGGTAGGATGACTCCAAATAATGTCTAGATGAGAACGTCCCCTTTTGATCGTGATCATTCAGCCTTGATGGGTGCCCGAGCCCAAAAACCTTTAGCATAGGTAAAAGGTCATATTTATGGAAGGATTTCATTGTAACCTATTAGGTTGACTCCATATAATGCCTAGATGATGACATCCCCTTTTGGTCGTAATTGGTCAGCTGTGTTGGCTACAAGTGCCCGAAGCCCAAAAACCTTGAGCACAGTCTACAGGCCATATTTATGAAGGGATTTCATTGTAACTTCATAGGATCATTCCAGATGATGCCCAGATGAGATTGTCCCCTTTGGTTGCGATTATTCAACCATGATGGCTGCCCAAACCCGAAGCCCGAAAACCTTAAGCACAGTCTACAAGTCATATTTGTGAAGGGATTTCATTGTAACTTGATAGGTTGACTTCATATAATGCCTAGATGAGAACGTCCCCTTTTGGACATGTTTGGGCAACTTTGATGGCTAAAGGTGCCCGAAGCCCAAAAACCTTTAGCACTGTCTACAGGTCATATTTATAAAGGGATTTCATTGTAACTTGGTAGGTTGACTCCAAATAAGGTCAAGATGAGAACGTCCCATTTTGGCCGTGATCATTCAGCCTTTATGGGTGCCCGAGCCCAAAAACCTTTAGCATAGGCAAAAGGTTATATTTATAGAAGGATTTCATTGTAACATTGTTAGGTTGACTCCATATAATGCCTAGATGATGACATCCCCTTTTGGTCGTGATTGGTCAACTGTGATGGCTACAGGTGCCCAAAGCCCGAAAACCTTGAACACAGTCTACAGGTCATATTTATGAAGGGATTTCATTGTAACTTCGCAGGATCACTCCAGATGATGCCCAGATGAGATTGTCCCATTTGGTTGCGATCATTCAACCATGATGGCTGCCCGAGCCCGAAGCTCGAAAACCTTTAGCACAGTCTAAGGTCATATTTATGAAGGGATTTCATTGTAACTTGGTAGGTTGACTTCATATAATGTCTAGATGAGAACGTCCCCTTTTGGACACGAGTGGGCAACTGTGACGGCTTCAGGGGCCCAAAGCCCAAAAACCTTTAGAACAGTCTACAGGTCATAATTATGAAGGGATTTTATTGTAGCTTGGTAAGATGACTCCAAATAGTGTCCAGATGAGAACGTCCCCTTTTGGTCACGATCATTCAGCCTTGATGGCTGCCCGAGCCCAAAAACCTTTAGCATGTCTGTAGGTCATATTTATGGAAGGATTTCATTGTAACTTGTTAGGTTGACTCCATATAATGCCTAGATGATGACATCCCCTTTTGGTCGTGGTTGGTCAACTGTGATGTCTACAGGTGCCTGAAGCCCGAAAACCTTTAGCACAGTCTACAGGTCGTATTTATGGAGGGATTTCATTGTAACTTGGTAGATTGACTTCATATAATGTCTAGATGAGAACGTCCCCTTTGGACGCAATTGGGAAACTGCCGGCTACAGGGGCCCGAAGCCCGAAAACCTTTAGCACAGTCTACAGGCCATATTTATGAAGGGATTTTAATGTAACTTGATAGGATGACTCATTTTGGAATAATTGTAATTTTGTTGATATATGTTAACTGTGAGGGCCTCATATATTAACTGTGAGGTCATATTAACCCACCCCTCAGATCTTTAGTACAGTGTACACCTCATATTATTTTTTATCATAAACATAGCATACAGGGAACAGAAATGAACATATTCCCAATTATCACAATTCTTGTCTTATTTCATAATCCTTTCATAAACATTGAACATTATCCTTTTCATCAAACACAACACACAAGTTAAGCTACAGTGTCATTGACACTTTCATTATGTATTTTCTTTCCAGACTTCTTCAACTCGTTTTTAATTTATGAAAGTTAATGAGCTTGTTATAATACATCTCTTTCATTGCCATGATATAGCCTTAGATGCTGATGCTGCATTAAGCACCAATAAATAAATAAATTAGTGCAATATGAGGAGTAATCTTTAAAAATAATCTTCTTCAGATCACCAGTCAGAATCTTTTGATATTTGGTATACAGCATCCTAAGGGAGGTCAGGTCGAAGTTTATTCAAATTAAGTCTCTGGGTTAATATTTGGGCTCCCTTTTGGGTTCCAAATTTTAACTTACTCCAATATGATGAATAATATTCTCAAAATCTTCTTCTCCAGAGCTACCAATCAGAGTCTTTTGATATTTGGTCTCTCTAGTTTTGCATTACTGTAAATCTGGACATTATTTCTGTGGTAGCATCCCAATGCTAGAAAAAAATCATCTGGCATGGACAACAGAGTTACATATAATTAAATAACTTTATTTTGCTGTAGTGTTAACTAGCCATTGATGCTAATTAAATCCTTATTTAAACACCTTTGGTCAGGTAAGTGCCTCAGGCCCTCCAGGGGCCTCTTTTTAATTCTGTTCAAAATTTGCCTAATTTCAAGGTAGACTGAATTTTCACAAGGGTCCTTCAGTGTCGATTTTATTGAAGGCAGAGTGAAGTTTGCCAATCTGAGGTGACTTCGCTCAAGTTACCCTCTCAGGTGGTCTCTGATCTGGACAATTTTAGGGCTTTATTGGACTATTGCTCCAGTGTTGGTAGTCACCTAATTTCCTTAATGTCACAGCAGGCAGACATGTAACATTGCATGCTATTGGAATAGTCACTATATCACCAATGACACCAACTCTTGAAAAGTAAATCAAGTTCTTTGATATTAACTCCATGCATGCTGTTGGTGGATATTTCCGCCCAGGACATAAAATCTCTTGCCACTGATATAAGAACTTTGGCACGTTTAATCAGATTTCCCCTGGTAAATTGAATGGACTTTTTGACTACTGATGTCTACAGTTAAATTTAGATCAATATTTCATCAAATCTATTGATGGCTGCTTCACAGCCATGAAAAATAATTATACCCCCACTTCGAAGAAGTGGGGGCTATATAGGAATCGCCCTGTATGTCTGCGACAATTTTAACCAGGTTATCTCTCTTGAACTTTGATTTAATATGGGTTTCTATATGAAATTTTTGTGTGCGCAACTCCTCCTACATTTATCAATCAATTTGGACAAAACTTTTCAGACATCATCACTACTAAGTGAACATGCGCATATTCCAAGATTTTTGATCTGCGACAATTTTAACCAGGTTATCTCCCTTTGACTTAGATTTATTGTGTCTTTCCATCCGAACAAATTCTTGTGTGCGCAACTCCTCCTACATTAATGAACCGATTTTGATGAAACCTTTCAAACATCATCTCTACTAAATGAACATGTGCATATTCCAAACTTTTTAATCTGCGACAATTTTAACCAGGTTATCTCTCTTGAACTTTGATTTAATATGGGTTTCTACATGAAATTCTTTGGGGCGCGGTGGCTCAGTTGGTAGAGGTGCAGGCTGCAAGCCGAGAGGTCCTCGGTTCGAATCCCACCTGCGGCAACCGCGTTGTGTCCTTGGGCAAGACACTTCACCCCGATTGCCATCATGGGGGCACGATGACGCTGTGTACTGAGGCGTACTGCACGTCGATGGTGCGCATGTCTTCAACCAATCTAACCCTGCCTGTGCTGCGGTGCAGAGTTCAGAGTTACGATGTTGGAGAGCTGACAGCTGCTCGTCGTTGCTCGGTGGTTCTCTCCGGGTACTCCGGCTTCCTCCACCCATAAAACTGTCACGGTCACGATTAGCCATTGTGCATAAGTATGTGACCTTAAAACACCAATAAATAAATAAATAAATACATGAAATTCTTGTGTGCGCAACTCCTCCTACATTTATCATTCAATTTGGACAAAACTTTCAGACATCATCACTACTAAGTGAACATGCGCATATTCCAAGATTTTTGATCTGCGACAATGTTAACCCGGTTATCTCCCTTTGACTTAGATTTATTATGTCTTTCCGTTCGAACAAATTCTTGTGTGCGCAACTCCTCCTACATTAATGAACCGATTTTGATGAAACCTTTCAAACATCATCTCTACTAAGTGAACATGTGCATATTCCAAACTTTTTGATCTGCGACAATTTTAACCAGGTTATCTCTCTTGAACTTTGATTTAATATGGGTTTCTGCATGAAATTCTTGTGTGCGCAACTCCTCCTACATTTATCAATCAATTTGGACGAAAGTTTACAGACATCATCACTACTAAGTGAACATGCGCATATTCCAAAATTTTTGAGCTGTGGCAATTTTAACTAGGTTATCTCCCTTTAACTTAGATTTATTATGGGTTTCTACATGAAATTCTTGTGAGTGCAACTCCTCCTACATTTATCAATCAATTTTGACGAAACCTTTCAAACATTATCACAACTAAGTGAACATACGCATATTCCCAAATTTTTGATCTGCGACAATTTTAACCAGGTTATCTCCCTTTAACTTGGATTTATTATGGGTTTTCAAATGGGATTCTTGTGTGTGCAACTCCTCCTACATTAATGAACCGATTTTGAATACATGTTGCACATTGTAAATGTGTTTTTCCAAATGTAAACCATATATGTGTAGGCTCTTTAAGTATTCAGTGCTGTTCTGTGGAAGGCCACATGCAAATACAAATTTCAACAACAAAAAATGATCTTTATGTATACATTTCCTTATGGCCTTCGCCTACATGATCAGAAGTGCATTCCTCTAAAAACCCAAAGCGGGGGTATTAATCACCTTCAGTGATAGTTCTAGTTTTAAAATACTCAGCAGATTAAGAGTTAAGGATTACAAGAAGAATAACAAGTGATAAAGTGGGTATTAACACATCAGCTACAACAATAATGTAAGAATTGTCAAGATTCACTAGTTCACTCATTTCAGAAATTTTTAACATTGTTAGCCAAATAGTGAAGCCCTTTGGTTCCTGTGTAGCTAAAACCAATAGTGGCTTTTGACAGCTGTACATAAATAATATGTTTATTTTACAAACCAGAAAGTTTTTGTCGTGCGCACAACGTTTTGACAATCTGTGACTTAACTATCATATACGCCAAGATATCAGACTGAAGGTCAAAAGCTGATGTGAAGTTACCGATGGTTGATATCTTAGGCGGATATGAAACTAACCAAGTACTAACCTGTTTATTTAGTAAATCAAAACAAATAATTACCGAATGTTCACAAAGTCAGGCTCCTCTTTGTCTAGTTCAGCTATCTGTGCATCTTGGCTCCCTCAGCTATGAAGCCACAAAGTTTGGATAGCTAAACGGCCTCTTCTCTCACTTTGTCGAATCTCTGCTTACAACTCTGAATCCTGGTTTGCATTGAATTTTGTGTACAACTCTCTTTGTTTTTCTCTTCATCCACCTAATCCTTACTTACAGCCTCATTAATCCCTCACCATACAAAAACTACTTAGTTGCCTGGTAACGCCAATGTTTTTGATAAAAAAATTTAACTTCTGAGAAAATATGAAGTGCATATATTTACAGACTGTGAAACTTTTATTATGGACAGGAACACTTTTCAGGAGTGCCAAAAATGTCAAGCATTCAATTACTTAACCCTTTACCCAATGTATGCAATATCAAAATTTGTTATTAAAAATTTATTTTTTCAAATTGAAAAAAAATGTTTAAAAAAACCCCAAGTCATCTGCCCCCCTCATGGATTGGATGAAGTTTTATGAAAAATTACTTCTTTCAACTGCTCACTTTTGTAATTATTAGGAGGATGCACCATATTCATTAAGTAAAAGGGTTAACCATTGGAACCCTCATTTCCTGGAATGGTATCGCCTTTGTGTTCCTTAACAGTGATTTGGGTCAGTCCAGTATATATATATAGGGTAAAATAATAACTGCATTTGGCTGCAGACTGCAGTTATTATTTTATCATCAATGCCTGTGTATAGACCTCTTATAATAAGACAAAAAATGAGACGAAATTAGGCCTTGAACCGAAAAATCGGTCTTACTAGTTCAAAGGGTTAAGGCCTTTAGTTTTGAAACAAACAGGTATGAAATAAACAGCACACCATGAACTCCATTGGAGTGTTTAATTTTTTGCCAAGTACATGCCACACCTATTCTGTTTTTTCTGAAGTGCACCTATGTTCAATTCCTGCCAGTAATGCAAAATTGATTCATTATTATCAACCATTGTAAGCGGAAATTTTCAAAGTTCCCTTCAAAATTGTTTGAATAATGTAATAATTTAATGGAAAGTTAAGTGGGAACTCAAGTGGTCAGCATGCCGAAGTCCGAGGAACCAGGGATGCCATATTTAGGACTTTCTTTAATTTATGATATTGTCATTTGCCTCACAATCTAGGCACATAGTTTTGTGTCACATACATGTTTGATCTATGTTTTGGAAGTCATTTTTTAGACTGTTTATTATGTTTATTGAAGAAAAATTTAATTTCTGGATGAGTACTTCAGCTTCCTTGAACCATTTGTTATGTAATTCCACACATATAGCCCAAGAACATTAGGTTTCACTAGGGAAAAAAATCGGAGAAAGCTGATTTTTTCAGGGAATGTCGAGTACATGTCACTGAACGATTAGACAAAAGTCCCCTAAAATCCCAGTTGAGCTTTTTTTTCTACAGCCTTTTTTCGAAAACGTGTTTGAAAAAAATTTAAAAAAATCGCACGAACTTTGTAACCTCGAATTGATCCAACTGTATTTTTTGTTTACGCGTATTTCGAGCTACATAATGTCTAATATACATTTACCTAGAGGAAAATGTGCATTCTGTGACAATTTCTGCGAAAAATTATTGAAAATTTACAAAAAAGTATCGGATTTACGCAAAAAATGACTATTTTCCTAATGGATTTGCCCAAAGGGTCGTAGTACAGAACGGGATGTTAGTTGGACAGACGATAAAAAATCCACCACCATTTGAAGACTTTTATCATTGCTTACAAAATAGACATTATGGAAGACCCCCTCTGCTTCTGGCCGAGTTCCCCTTTTGGCATAAAATTCGTCAGCATGAGAACTCAACTATTTTCGGGCTTGGGACCGAACAGACACGTCTGTGTCTGGCAGCATTAGATCAATAAATAATATTTACAGAATGTACAAAAATCAATAAATAATATTTACAGAATGTACAAATCAATCAACATGGATTAAGTTACATTGACTATTATCAACGCTATATACAGAAATGACATGACCTATATACATATTATTCATCGAACTCAGAAATTTCCGACAGGACAGTGTTTCTGTGGTTGTTACAAGAATCCGAACTGCAATTACACAAACCTGAGCAAGAGAGTCCTGCCTTCTTACACCCACACCTTTTTGTACAAGCACTCTTGCAACCACAACTGATCAGATTCAGTAGGTTATCGGGGGCACATGGCTTTGTGGCTGCAGTCGGTACAAGAAGTCCATTGTCTAGTGACCACCCCCAATCCGTCGGAGGAAGCGAAGTGCCCAGCCATTGTTGGACCTGGAGATAACATCTGTAGACATGTTGTTGTGCAGCATCGATGCTTGGTGGGAGTGAGGCTAGGTCGATGGGTTTATTCAGTTTAGATTTTGCTACATAACGCTTGTAAGTGACATATCTATATTGGTCGAGAGAGGAAACAGTTTTACTCCCGTATAAGATCAGGAGAAGTTGTTCCCCGGCAGCGGCTACTGCACTTGGTGTACTGTTATCTGCCAAAATTGTGTTGACATACTGTTGTGAGTCGCTAGTAACATCGGAGACAATTGTACTGAATACTTTCTTCTTACCAACTCGAAAGAGTGCAGAAGTAGTGTCACAACCACTTATAGAATGTGCTACAAGGAGGTTGCTTCTATGGTCACCCATTTTGGTTGCTATTTCACTAACTGAAACTAGTAAGTTTGGGGTAATGGAATGCATCATGTGAATATTACATCCCGGTTGAACTCGAGAGGTAAGAATGACTAACAAGTCTGTGTCTGTTCCCACAATGACAACATTGTTGTCATCTTGAGCGATGTCAAGTGCAGTTTCGGCTATCAGTACATCAGCATCAGCCTCGGCCTGCTTGGACTGAATATTGATAGCAGATAGCTCCTGCATTAGAAGATCGATCAGTTGGGTTTTGTTCTTGGCATTTGCAAGGAAATCGGATTGGGGTGTGGTGGCTGGTAACTCGGGTGAGATATTGATATCAATGGAATACCTATCTTTAGATCTACGGGCTTGTTCCATGCCCTTTGTCGACATTGTACAAGCATAACCATCAAAAACAACCACGACGTTCGCCCCAAAATGTCTCACTAGATAATTGGAATATGATGTACATATGTCCTTATATGACGACTGTTTAGGCCATACAACTGCCCTCAATAAAAATCCACCATCTGCAACAAACAGAGAATGTTCTGGGATTTTAGTTTGCTCGGAACCGTATGTTTTGAGGATCTTACCGAGCGTGCTTTTCTGTGTCTTCCTCATTCCAGCAGAATCAAACAATGCTGGTGGTTTCGGGGCGAGTTCATATTTGAGATACTGTTCCATCTCTGCTTGTGACTGAATAACACATGTGATGCGGTTGAACAGAATTGTGGGGTCAATCACTACCTTACTTCCACGGACTTTGATGCTATTTGCCATCGATGCGAAAGACTTCACAGTGTCAACACGTCGTAGTTTGAAGCCATTGAACGTTTTGCTTACAACATTCGATACGAAACATTCACCAATTTTGCGAACTTGGTCGCAGTTCACAGTTTCGTCGGCCACAAGCCCGGTCACTATAGAGACTAATTGTAGTGGATCTCTATTCTGAAAGGGGGAATGCACTCTGAGCCAGTTCAATAATTTGGTAATATCATTGGCATCAGTCAATTGTGAACTTTGACGGAGATCCCGATGTTGTTCGCCATGACCAGTTTGAACATGAACAAAATTTTTGAGAGCATTACATATCGGAAGGCAAAGAGGTAGTCCATGTACCCATTTCGCAACAGTGCTATCAGTTATTCCCCTGCCATGTGTGAGACCACCAGGGAGCTTGAACATTCTCATTAAACACTGCTCTATGGTCTGAACAGAATATATCCCGTCCGAGAATTTATCTGAGCGCCTTATGGTAAAGTAACCTTTCTCAGTGAACAACTTCAAATCATCCTGTTGCATTATTTCTGTTAGCTCATTCATCTGCTGCAAATAGAGATGAGAACTTTTTGCGTATGCAAAATGACCACCTGCGTAAAATACTGGAATCATATTGCGAACACAATATGTGTGGAGTTCCCAGTCGCCTGTGCGCTCTGCTCTCAAAAACAACTGGAGAAGACCTATTTGCTCGTAGTATTGTACCCAAAGCTTTCCTGTGCGACCTACGGACGCATTCTGCAGCAGTTCGTGTAATTTTGACAGTAGATGGTTGACACTTTCTTGATTGACAGCATCGGCTGTTGTACAGTCACCTCTGGCAAGTCCACAGAATATTTCATTGACTTCTGTGCAGTCTATGTTATCTAGTGTTCGGCTTTCTTCAAACACAAGTTTTGTAATGGCAATTGGTGTTAGCAAATGGGCACGAACTGCTCTTGAATATGCATGACCACTGATCAAATGATGGATTGACCCACCAGCATAAACAGTCCCCCAAAGTTCATCCAAGCCGCTACCAGCCATGATCGAACCAATTGCCCCTAAATATGACATAATCATATGGAAGCCGCCGAGTCTAACGAAAACTTTTGTCAACTTATCTGACGAAGACACAATCTCCACTGCTTTGATATAAAGTGGTTGGTCAAACGTCACTGGACAAACGTTCAGTCCCTGTTTCTGTGATTTAATCGAACATGGAAATTGAAACAATGATGCTATAATATGGTATTTGAATGAGAAAAGTCGATGCCGTTTGAATTTGAGTTTAGGGGGTATGGTTAATATTTCACACGTTTCACCAGTTCATTATGGAATAAATGACTATTGTTATATATCATTATAAAGCCACTGCTTTTCTGCAATTTTTGATATATAATTTAACTCCCAAAGTAGTCGTAGATTTGATTTAATGGACGTTGTGTACCGTTGTGTGTATGAAAACAATAAATTTTTTTTCGTAATTTTGTACATTTTCGTGAATATTTCACCATTGAGTGTGAGGATTGGTACAAAGTTGGCATTTTCTGTTGGGGATATGTATTCTCATTATAATTCAGCACGATATTTATGATTCTCACCCTACTAAGGCGAATAAGAATGAGAAATATGGAGCTGAGTCGAATTTTTTTTTTAATTTTTTTTTTCATAAAAAAAAACGCTATAACTAAAAAAGCTCAACTCGGATTCGCGGGGACTTTTCACACTTTATCCGCAATGTGTGTCCCGGAAACATATAAAAGAATCAGCTTTCTCCGATTTTTTTCCTTACTTTCTCATTTTTATGTCTAATGTGCCTGGACTAATATTTTAGCTGTAGGTATAAGATGTGCTGTATTCTTTTTCATGTCAGGTGGTCAATTTTACTTTGTCCATCTGTATTTTCATCCATATTCCGTTTCCGGATCAGAACTTGAGTTTCCCTTCACCACTTGCTCTGAATCTTCTCATGCATGTAGTCTATTGGTGTTAGATGTGCTCTTTTCTCCTTCTGGATCAGAAGGTCAAATAATGTGGGCTTTGTTAGTAAACATACTTGAATTCCCCATGTCTATTGGTTTCCCTGGCCTGTGGAAAACCCATCTTAACTATTTACCTAAGCTCACGATATCAAAATTTGTTAGCTTATTTGTTTTAACCCTTTACCAAATGCAGACAATATCAAAATTTAACAGAGTAATCGCTTGACTGGACTGGTTATGTGAAATAATTCATGAGAGGTGAGGGATGTTGTACAAACACGAGTGCGCAAATGTGCACAAGTGGTTTACTATATTACCCTCGCCTCGAATGGATTATTTCACATAACCAGTCCAGTCAAGCAATCACTCTGTTTATTACTTTTCATTATTAACGATAATTATATTATTTAACGCTTTACCTAATGTAACGGCTGAAACCGGCCAGCGCTATTCTAAAAAGTCGTGAATTAATTTTCATTATTTCTCCATTTTTGTCTCTAAAACTTAGGTTATGACCCCTCATTGGAATGAGCTCATTCCAATGAGGGGTCATAACCTATGTTTTTGAGACAAAAATTGAAAATAATAGTTATTAAAGAATTTGTTTTGCAAGTGACGTCTGCTTTTCATGTTAGGTGAAGTGTTAAAAAAAGAAAAAACAATGAATCCCCATTACAAACACAGCAAAGCGTCTTCTTTTGCCTTTTGTGCTTGTGGATACATGACACAATTGTTGATTGCATAATTCACTTGTGAAGTTATCGTTTATAATCAAACCTAGAAATCCCAGTAAATTACATTTTGGAAAGTAATAATTATTTTAAATATCAATTCTTTTTAATTTAAAAAAAAATCCAACAAATCCATATCATGTGACCCCTCATTGGAACAAGCTTAAGGAGATCATTCCAAAGAGGGGGATTGCATGATATGGTTTTGTTAAAATGTTTTGAAAAATAATATTTTTTCAGCTGCTCAATTTGCATATTATGCTGGAGGATGCATCAATTCATTGGGTCAAGGGTTAAAAGTTTTCAAAAAGTCTCACCAAAACCATATTATGTGGCCCCTCATTGGTACCAGTTGATGAGCTTGTTCCAATGAAGGGTTGCATGATATGATTTTGTTGAAACATATTTTATCAACTGCTGAATTTTAAATTATGCATTTGGATGTGACCAATTCATTAGGTAAAGGATTAATGGCCCTCTGGTTGTGAATTCTGGTTTATGGTCCCTCATTGGGACTGTTCCAGGTAGGCGTCACCATATATGTTTCTGAGGCAAAAACCATTTGGCTTATACAGGTAGCCTATACGCACTAAGAAACACCTGCAAAGCCATATCATGTAGCCTATAAAAGTGTAGCAAAAATGTATAGAAATCTACATGCATTATTTGGTTTACTACAGAGGGCAAAAGAAAGTTTGGGCCAATTAAAATGAATATAGGGTGCCAAAATAAATGTATTATCCCACTCACAGAATTAACTATTTGACCACCCCACCAAGATTCATATGTTAAGAATTAATCGTACTCCTGGTTTAATCAGTTTGCATTGACTTAATATATATTTATTATATTTCTTGTAATCAATTTTCACAGAAAAATGTGTTCGATGAAGGCTTCTATTCAAGTAAAATGGAAAATAATATTTGTAATGTTGCAATGGAAGGATAATTAATCTTATTCTTGTGACTTTCAACCTTTTAATTTTACAGACACCACAAGATGTCAAAGTCATCAAAGATAAACTGAATGAAATTTCAGACAGGCTCTCAACATTACAAACTTCAAATGTTAAAAGAATAGAAACAGAAGAGGTATTTAAAAATTCTAAACTGTATTGTTTTTAGCTCACCCTGACTGAAAGTCAGGACAAGCTATAGTGATCACTCACCGACCTTCGTCGGTGAACCTGGTGTTTTGCAACAAGCCTGAATATAAGCAACCTGTCATTTGCAAAATGAGGTCCCAAGAGGGTGAAATGCCTCTCCTAAACTGCTGAACCAATTTAAGTTATATTTGAGGTGATTGCTTGTTCTGACATCACATTTTTTTTTTCAAATCAACTTTCCCAGCCTCATTGGGAGGGCATGGGGGAAAATGCACTAAAATTCTTTAAAAAAAACATCTTCTGTTCATGAATCAGTAGGTACAATGACTTGATATTTGGTATGGAGCTTCCTTTTGAGGTGTAGAATCAAGTTTGTTCAAACAAAGTTTGTGCATCAATATTTGCCTTTTGGAATGGGAGGATTAAGATTTTTGGCCACACTCCAAATTTCTATTTTCTGAACCTGTGGTCCAATTTGAACCAAATTTGATGTGGTATTATTGAGTCATAAGTACTTATTCATGCAAAAACAAAATTCCCCTGTGTGCCTGTGGGAACCCGAAAAGCTGAAAATAGAAATATTTTCAAATGACCATATTTCCCTAAACCATTCAGAACAGAGAACTGTTATGTGATATGAAGCATCCTTAGGACCATTAGAATTGAATGGTAACAAAAATTGCTGTTGGTTGTGTCAGGGGGGTATCGAAAAATGTGGAGTAAGCATATTTGCAATAATTAAAAAAATAGTATTTTTATACTGTACCAATGACCCAGACATAGCTGGTGCTAACTCTTAAAATATAGGGCCAAACACAAATTTTGCCCCCAAATCCCCAAAATTTGCATCTAAAACCAAAGAAAACATGTCCTGAATGGCCCTCCACACTTCACCTCTACTGCGCATGCGCAGTGTCAAGGACGTTCTGAAATTGGCGCCATTAATCATTCTTAGCTTGGCCCTTCATCAGTTAACATCTGACTGATCTTTGTGCTTGTAAATCTCAGTTTAAATGATGCCAGACACATAAATATTAGTGAAATGGTGATTCTAGGGAGGATATAGAAGGAGGAGAGGAAAAATGTGTGACAGAAAATTATCAGGGCTGTAACTTAAAATTTTTTAATGAAATTATGTTAAGTTACTTATTTTCGAGGCAGCAGCCATTTTGTTGTCATTCTTGTTATCAAGTTACACTGATTGTTCAGTGTTTTCCTCTCTCCCTTTCCTTTAAGTCCCCTCTTGCTATTCTCCCATGCTTTTGGCATATTTTCTGTAATTTTATTAGTAAAATTTCTAGGGAGTTTTAGCTGAATAACAGAATGAATTCTGTTCTTTTCCCCATGTTTACGTCTTCACCTATGGGTGGTTAGGCATTGTGTTCTGCATCTACCATCTGATGTTCTGCAGTTTCTTCCCTGGAAGTCTCTGTTTTGCATCAGATAGTGTATTATTGGTAACTGATTTCTGGCCTGGGTGCCTGGAGTCTTATTTTAGTGTTTTTACACTTATTGTTTACATTTACAACAGCCCTCTGTGTGAGGGGGGATTTCTTGAAAATAATATCTTGATGTTAATTTAATCATAACTAGATACATTTTTATTGTTCGTAAGTGTTGCATAAATTGTTTAAAATATTTATAAAATTTTTGTCCACACTTAGGCTTGGGATCCATTGGGGCTCAACGTTACTTTTCAGAAACTTGGGCTGTTCTGAAAAAATATTTTTTCAAAATATTTTGATTTCAATTATTTTTTCTATGTTAATGGATCATATTATTATGTATTTTGATTGTCAGGGGTTGGTGCGAGTACTAGGACTTTGTTTTCTTTTCACATTGAAAGGATTTTGGTCAATTGTAATAAGAGGAATTTTCCTCTGACTTTTATAATCATTCTATATGTAGTCAGTGTACTCGCACTAACTCCTGTTCTGTATGTGATGATTTCGATGACAACATGGGAAGCGTGTGTCACGGTACGTTAGTGGGGAATTGGACATTCCGGTCCTTTCCCCGCAGGGTCACTCTACTTTATCAATTTCTATTTCAGACGATCAAGATTGGGGTGATGTATCCATGATGTCTTCCAACAGTGTGCCTCCGTCGTCACAATTAATGTAGGGCTAGCGGAAGAAAAGTGCTCATGTAAATACGCCAATTGCCTAAGAGGACCCTAGTAGATTCGACGGCCTTTGACGTCCGCTAGCTCGCCCGGTGTAGCGTCCATTCATCGAATGGTTCAGCAGCCGGGTTCGTCCGTTGCGGTCTAGAAGGAGTTTTGGGGTGATGCGGGCACTATAAATCAACCAAATGCACACCCAGTGACGGCGGATTAGAGGGAGAACGGAGGAAGCCTTTTAGTCCGGTTCCTAGCTCGTTCAGGTCCATCCGGACGGCGAGCGAGAGAGGCCCCTCTCTCGTACAACAACATCTGGCCCCAGATGTTGTGGTACAAAATGTTTCGCATTCGGAGCATACGTCCGCCGCTCGGGACGCTCCGACATATAGTCAGTCTGGAGACACTGTCAATAAGGCTTCCTCATTCTCATGGTTGCGCACACGACCGCTCTTGGCAACGTGACCTCGGATATCCAGTCAGCTTCGCCAATCAGAGAATCATCGGCGACCAGGTCACACCATCCGGTAGCCAGGGACACGAGGCCTGCAGACTCCGGACGTTCGCATAAGAAAGTATGCGGGAGTCAACGTACTCGGAGCTTCCGGCGGCAATGCATCGTAAGACCGCTACTGCACAGGCCTCGGGGATGGACGTGCTATCCCAAATAGCACAGCTTATCGCAGCATCCCAGCAACAACTGAATCTGTCGCATAATGTATTATCCGACGATGCTGGGTCGGGACGCTCCGCGGAAGCAGGTACGGACGTCCAAAAATTCGGGATACCGAAAGGGATTCGGAGGATTTCCAGCTTTCCCTTTCGGAACAACATATGCTGTTGTGTATGTCATCTGACTTGATCTTCTACAGGTTCTTTCGTCGGACCAGAATGCTGCGGTGCTGGATAAGAAACTGATAGCGTCGGTGGACTTAGAAATTTTTCGTTCGGTTCAGGGACATCGTCCCTCAGTTCCGACATAGTCCAATAATGTCACACAAACTTTCGAATTATTGAACGACGCTATATATATTATTATATGCTTGCTATTACCAAGCATTTCTGGTTTCTTGTTCGCAAAGTTACGGAGATGTCTTTCAAAGTGTGCCTCTGTCGTCATAGTTAATGAAGAGCTAGCGGCAATAAGTGCTCATGGAATATGTCTATCGCCTAAGAGGTCCCTTGTAGGATCGACGGAGTGACATTCGCTAGCTCACCCGGTGTAGCGTACATTCATCGAATGGTTCGGCTGCTGGGTTCGTCCGTTGCGGTCTAGGAAGGAGATTTGGGTGATGCGAGCACTATAATAACTTTAGTACTCACCCAGTGACGACGGATTGAGGACAGATCAGAGGAAGCCTGTTAGTCCGGTTCCTGGCTTGTCCAGGTCCGTCCGGGCTGTGAGCGAGAGAGGTCCCTCTCTCGTCCAACAACATAGGGGACCGCATGTTGTGGTTCAGATATTTTGCATTCGGAGCATATGTCCGCCGCTCGGGATGCTCCGTTTTATTGACAGTCCGAGAGACTGTCGATAATGCTTCCTCATCCTCACAGCAGCGCACACGACCGCACATTGGCTACGTGACCTCGAGTATCCGACTAGTTTCATCATTCAGTGATTCCACGGCAAACAGGTCACGCCATCTGGTAGCCAAGGGACACGAGGCCTATACACTCCGTTCGCTCGCATAATAGTAGTATGCACGGGGTAACGATCACGGAGCTTCCAGCAGCAATGCATCGTAAGACCACTTCTCCACAGGCCTCAGTGACGGACGTGCTATCCAAGTTAGCACAGTTTTTCGCAGCATCCCAGCAATCGACAGTTTCTCGGTCGGATCAGGAATTATCCGACAGCGCTGGGTCGGTGCGGTCCGCGGTTGCATCAGGTTCGGACGACCGAACGCTTTATAGGGTCCGACAGGATGGCGAAAGGGATTCGGATGATTTCGAGTTTTCCCTTTCGGAACACCGGAAGCTGCCATACATTTCTTCCAGCATTATCTTCCAGTGGTTGTTCCTTTGGACTACATTGCTGCGATGTTGGATAAGAGACTTATAGCGTCATTGCACACGGAATTTTGGATCGGTTCAGGGACATTGTCCCTGACTTACCGACACAGTCCAATAATGTCATTAGAACATGTGTATTATTTATCGACGCTATATATATATATAAGCCTGCTACCAAGCATGATAGTTTAGTTTCTTGTCCGCAATGCTCAATTCTGCCTTTTATCATTTATAGGAATAATTTATTTTGGCAGAACAGGGCATACCGAGAGTTCTTATGCGTCTAGACGGCGTGGTTAAAGACTGGAAATTATCTTTTTAGCCGTCTATGTCTTTTCCAACCACAATGTTGGAAACGACAATGATGTCTAATAGACTTAACTTAGACGCTTTATCATACGTAATCCACCTTACTGAGGCATTATCATTACGTCTTCAAGAGAAAGAATTCCAGGATATGATCCTCAGTGTGATTTCTTTTGAGGGCAGTAGTTTGTTCACGTATAACTCCGCCCTTCAGCGGCTACCTGGAGTTGGTTAGACGTGACGCAGCCCTAGCTACATCCACGCGCATGGATAGTAAGGTGAAGAACTCTCTCAGAGTCGCTTCGGTCTCGGAGAAGCTTCTCTTCGACGGCAACTTTTCAGCAATCCATGAATTGCTCGATTTACACGCTCTCTTGTCTATCTAGTGTAGCAAGAGATTCAGACTGGGGCAAACATTCGGTGGTTGACTCAGAGAGTGCCACTACAGTTGCCGGATCCGAGTTTTATAATTATGACGGTTGCCAGTCAAACAGGTTGGGATACAATATTGATCCCAACGGATTCGAAGTGCCAGGGTCTTTGGGTTCCGCAGTCTCTAGGCAAGCACTTATCTTCCACGGAATAATGTTTTTTAGGCTTGCTTTATGTCATTGGATGAACATTATTCAGAAACGCATGTCCAAATCCTGTCCGATAATACGACAGTAGTGGCGCATCTCCGGAACCAGGGAGGCACTCATTCGTTTCCGTTATTCAATTTAATGGAAAGAATCCTTCTGTTTGTTATAGTACACCAAGTTCTGCTTCAGTCCGTCATATTCCGGGTCGTCTGATTGTATTACCGGACTCCCTTTCACTTATGGGTCGCTTGTTGCCGTCAGAATGGACTCTCAACAAACAAGTATTCAATCAGATTTGCTATCAATGGGAGCGCCCAATGATAATTTATTTACGACACAACTTGCTAATCAATTGCAGACGTATGTGTTTACATGTCCGGATCTCTGAGCTTATGTTGTTAACGCTCTATTGATCTAATAGGACGGAATGATAGGATATGCGTATCCTCCTGCGCTGTTGTTTCAGCAATTATTGCTAAGATAAACAACCACAATACATTTCTGTTGATAGCATCTCTGTCTTCACAGAGACCGTGGGTAAATTTACTCAGATGTCTTCTGTGGGACTTAACGCGAAAACTTCCTCCATGAGAGGATCTTTTTTCGCTGGGGAAAATCGTGTCATCGTCATCACAACCCGCAAGGTCTCAACCTTCACGTATTCCATTGTGTGGTCCTTATTGCATTGTAAGCATTGTACTGGACGAGCTTTGGACGCGATTTCTTACTGTAGGAGAACCTCTTCTTCGCTATACTATGCGGCTAAAGTGGAGGCTCTTCCGTCGTCGGTGTAGGGATCACTATGTTGATATTGTTGATCCCTCCATACTAGTCATTGCAACTTTCTAGTATACTTGTTTGACAAGATCTACTGCAGCCTGTTACTATTAAGGTTATAGGTTTATGTTATCTCATACCTATGCACTCTATGATAGTTTACAATTGAGTCTTATGTCTCTTTATCTAAGTCAGTTAGTAACTTTTCGATAAATAGACTTAGAATCATTAGATTAAATTTCTATACGGAATTTAACTTCGGTTCTTATTTAGCTAAGTAATCATTTGAGCCTCTGGAAACAGTAGTTTTCAATTCTGACCTTTTAGACAGTAATTCTGTTGGCTTCTCTTTTACTGAAGAGTCAGTGAGCTTCATGCACTATCGGTGGATGATTCTCACTTTCGTAGTTTCGGAATCACTACTTCCTTTACTATTTAGGTTGGATTTTTGCATAAGAGTCAGGCTCCTAATAAATATCCAGAACCTATTGTTATTAAGGTCCTTCCGTCTTCGTACGGGCATAGGCCTTTACTCTGTCCGGTTAGAGTTTACGTATTTATAAACAGATATCTGTTTATTACTACGGGCGTAAGCTTCTTCTGTCTTTGATGCCTAATAGAAGGACGTTACGCTCCATTCTATTGCTAATGGATTCAATTAACTATCGATACTGCTTATGGTATATCATTGACTCAGCAGTTGTGCCTGAGATTTCGGCTCATGAAGTAAGAGTTCTTCTACATCTTGGGCTTACATTAATAGTGTCGCTATTATAGATTTTTGAAGGCTGCTCATTGCGCTCAGCCATCCACATTCATGAATTTTTATCTCAGAAATATCGAGTCCATTTCTGGAGGCCTCTATTGTTAGGTCTGTTATCTACTGCTCAGAATGTCATTCACTTAACAGTTGCTACTATAGCTAGGTAGGCTGTCTGTTTCGGCAGTGACTCCGTTCTGCTGCCCTCTTCGCTCTGGGCTATTTGACCCAGGGCAAGAAAAAGGGGGGGGGAGGGTGTTCCCTTGGGTCACCTGTTTTACTATGAAAACAAGGGGATACCTCCTCCGGAGTTAGTAATTCTAAACTGTTATTGGGATGGTTTTTTAGTGAGAAGTTTATGTTTTAAAAATTCATTCAGGTCTTAGTTTTTAAAGTATAGCTTTTGAATATAGCACGTGTCAACGGACGTTATTATACAATCCTCAGACACTTTTTAGGAGTATAAAGAGTCTCTATTCTCTAGACTTACTTTATTTATTGGCTTACTTTAAAAATTATTAGTATAAGGATTATACTAGATATTAATAGAGTACATGGATGTATGATGCTCAATTTTGGAAGGTGTTGTATCTTTCTAATTTATCATAAATAAGAAAGATACATGTAAGGCCTAATACTTCTTTTTCCCTAGAGGGGATGACTCTATTTTATATAATTGAGCGTATTCCAACTTGCTCTATGTCCTTGGCCCTCCAGCGTTTTTACTATTCAGCTATGTCTGGGTCATTGGTACAGTATAAAAATGTTAAAAAATTTATAGTAATTTATATATTTTTTATACTTACCAATGACCCAGACAGGGATGGTCCTCCCAGGAGTTGGGAACTCATACCTCCCCGCTGAGTACATAGCGCTTACCAGGCACTGGTTATAAGAATGATTAATGGTGCCAATTTCGGAACGTCCTTGACACTGCGCATGCGCAGTAGAGGTGAAGTGTGGAGGGCCATTCAGGACATGTTTTCTTTGGTTTTAGATGCAAATTTTGGGGATTGGGGGGCAAAATTTGTGTTTGGCCCTATATTTTAAGAGTTAGCACCAGTGATGTCTGGGTCATTGGTAAGTATAAAAAATATATAAATTACTATAAATTTTTTAACTTCCCGAGAATCTCCTATCAGAATCTTTTGATATTTGGTATACAGCATCCATAAGGGGGTCAGATACAAGTGCGTTAAAATGAAGCCCCTTGGTTCATATTTCAGCTCAATACAGGACACACAAATTTTTAATTTAGGGGGATATGGGGAATAATCATTAAAAATATTCTTCAGATCCATCAATCAAAATGCTTTCACATTTGGTATGCAACATCTTTAGGGGTGTCAGATTCAAGTTTACTCAAATCAGGTCCCTGGATTAATATTTGGGCTTGCTATGGTAGTCTAAATTTCAAAATCTTCTTCTTCAGATCCACCAGTCAGAATGCTTTCATATTTGGTATACAACATCTCTAGGGGGTGAGATTCAAGTTTGTTCGAATTGGATCCCGGCGTTAATATTTGGGCTTGCTTGGGCAGCCCAAATTCAAACTTAGTGCAATATGACGAAATTGTGCAATATGAGGAAATTTCTTTAAAAATCTTCTTCTTCATATCCACCAGTCAGAATGCTTTCATATTTGGTATACAACATCTCTAGGGGTTCACATTCTAATTTTTTAAAATCAAGTCTCTGGGTTAATGTTTGGGCTTCCATTGTTAGCCCAGATTTTAACTTGGTGCAATATGAGCGAATTTCTTCAAAAATATTGCTCTTCAGATTCACCAGTTTATACATCACCTGGTGGTGGAAGGGAACGGCTTAGAATCATGTTTATTCAAGTTCCTAGTTTGATATTAGGACTCCCCAAGTTTTGCATTACTGGAAATCAGGGCGTTATTTCTGTGGTAGCATACCAGTACTAGAAAAAAAATCATCTGGAATGGACAACAGATAAATAATTAAATAAATTCCTCTGCAGTGTTAACTAGCTATAGTTGCTAATTAAAAATCCTTCTTTAAACAGTGGGGCCTCTTGTTTATATATCTCATTAATTAAATTTTTATTTACACATTGTGATTCAGAAGTGACTTTTTTTTACCATATTTCTCCAAAGTAGTCACATCCAGGTTAAATACATACAGGCAATCTTGTATGTTAATTATATTCATGGTCACTGGTCACAAAAGGTAAATCATTATCGTGTGCTGTCTTGGGATTAAGCCTGAAAATAAGCAGACTGTCATCTGCAAAATGAGGTCCCCAGAGGGAAAATTTGGTGATGCTACCCTGCACAGCAGGGTAGTATCACAAATTTTACCCTCTGTGAACCTCAGTATGAATCAAGGTCTCAAGCCAAAACAGAAAGATGTACCTAGAGGATAAATTGGCTCACTGTATAGGACAGCATAAGCAAATTCACCCTCTGGGGACCTCATTTTGCAAATGTCAGGTTGCTTATATTTAGGCTTGCTTGGAATCATTATGAATGGCATCGCTGGGTGGTAAACACACCCCATGAAACTTATTGGAATGAATTCAAATAACATTGTCTGTGTATGATTATTAGCTTACCAAACTGAAAGTCAGGATGAGCTATACTGATCACTCTTTATCCATTATCCATCTAGTGTCTGGCATAAAGGTTGTGTTTGAGTCTTCTTCTCCCAAGCTGCTGGTCCAATTCTAATATTTCATGTGAATGATGGTAGGAGAGGGGCATTTCAGTTTTCTTGTCAGATTTAAGTTTGTTCAAATTATACCCTTGGGTTTATATATGGGCTCCCTATAGCCTGGTGCTGTATGAGGAATATTCTTGAAAAATCTTATTCAGATCCATCACTCAGAACCTTTTTGATATTTGGAATACAGTATCCTCAGTGGGGCTAGATTCAAATTTGTACAAAACAAGTACCTTGTTACATATTTGGGCTCTTTATGTGAGCTCAGATTTTAACTTCGTGCAATTTGAGGAATGTTCATTAAAATATTATTCAGATTCACCACTCAGAATCTTTTAATTTTTAGTATTCAGCATCCTTTGTGGTATCAGATTACGTCAGCACAAATTAAGTCCCTGGGTTTATAATAGGGCTCCCTATGGCGCCAAATTTTAACTTGGTGCAATATGGGGGGGGGGGGGGGGGAGGTAGGGAGGGAGGGGTGAAGAATTCATGTGTGGTCACTATTGATATCTGGTAATGGCATTACTATGAATCCCAAATTAAAGTTTGTTTCAAGTCATTACTCTTGACACATCGCTAGGGTTCAGAATCAATGAGAAGTCAGACCTGGCACCTTCTCAGTTTTGTCATCTGGGGATGGACTTCCATACTCAACTGAATACGTTGGCAGTTCCCCAGACAAGGGCTGTGATTCTCTCAGCTTTTGCCCTGACTATGTCCCAGTCCACGTTTGCGACAGCTCGGAGTATTCTCCGGCTGCTCAGTCTCTGCGGTTCGGTGACAGATCTCATTCCTCAAGGTGGGCTGCATGTCAGACCTCTCCAACACTTTGTACTCAGTCGTTGGGGGCCGAATGTCGATCTTCTGGATCTGGTTCTTCGGTTTCTTCATTGTCACCTTCTCCCCTGGATGGATGTTCAGTGGATTATGCAGGGAGTTCCGTTGGACTTATCCATGTCTGATCATGTTTTGAATTCAGAGGCCAGTGGGGTGAGATGCTGGATCCTCTAGGTCATTCCTTTCATGGGGCATGGGACCAGGACCAGGATCATGCAGCTCTTCACATCAATCAGAAGGAGCTTCTTGCTCTTCTTCTGAGTTTCCGTCAGTGGATCCCCCACCTTTCGAATCACCTTGTCCTTCTGTTGACTGACAATTCGACAGTGGTTGCTTACATTCGATTCCCACATACGAATTGGCTTGGGATCTTCTACTGCTCGCTCAGGATGTCAACACCGGAGTGGTGGTTCGTCACATTCCCGGTCGTCTGAACATCCTAGCCAACTCCCTGTCCCCTATGGGGCAGGGTCCTTTCCACTGAGTGGATGTGTTCCAGTCGCTTTGCGACCTTTGGGCTCGTCCCCACATCCATCTCTTTGTGACTCATTGGAACCATCAGGTGGACACTTTCATGCCCCCATGTCCAGATCCTCTGGCTTTTGCGGTGGATGCTCTATCACTCGATTGGAACGGTCTTTTCGGCTACACCTTCCTGCTGGTTCTGATTCTGCCTCAGGTTCTAGCCAAGATACAAACCTGCAGTTGTCGAATTATTCTGATCACTCCCCTGTCGCCTCAGCGGCTATGGATCAATCAGCTCCACTCTGTTGGCGGTGGTTCTGGCATGTCTACCTCTATGTCGTGACCTTCTTAGCCAAGGTCACCCCAGGAAGTTTCACACCGACCCAATTTCATAGTGCCTTCACACATATCTTGTGTCAGGTCCTGTCTCCTCCTTAGGTTTTTCAAGACAAGCAGTGGCGTGCATTTCTTCTTCAAGGAGGCACTCCACTGGTGAAGCCTATGCGGCTAAGTGGAAGGTCTTTTGTCGATGGTGTGCCGATCACTCTGTTGATTATGCCAATCCTTCGATTTCACAGATTGCAGAGTTTCTGGTATATCTGGTTGATTCTCGGGGTCTCCAACCTGTTACCATCAAAGGGTACAAGACCATGCTTATGGAGACCTTTCTTTTCGTATGTGGGGCAACGTCGTATCGGCACCAGCTTACCCAAAGATGGAATCTTTCTTGGGTGCTGCTTTGCTTGGTGGGAGGGGGGGGGGGGGGGAGACTGTTTGAACCTTTATCCGAGGTAGGTATGCATTTTCTCACATACAAGACGGCTTTTCTGATGGCTTTTGCCTCAGCCAGTTTTCAGAAGCTCTCCCAACAGTGTTACATTTACCACTGATTGCTCCTTTCTGGCCAAGAATCAGATGCCAGAAACGACTCCACCTCCTATTTGTATCAGGGTTCTTCCTTCTGCTGAGGGTAGTCACCCTCTGCTCTGTCCGGTTTGTGCAATTCGCATTGATCTCAATCTGACGCAGTTCATTAGGAAAGGCAGGAAACAATTTTTTCTGTCTCTTATTCCTGGTTGACAGAAGATCTCTCAATCCATTTCTCGATGGATTTGTCTTGCTATTCCCATGGCTTACGCTCGTCTAGCGACTGACAATTGTATTACCAATCGCATTTCTGCTCACGAGGTGCGTGCATTGTCTACCTCTTGGGCTTATAATAACTCCGTCAAGTTATCGGATGTTATGCAGGCAGCCTATTGAAGAAATGCTTCTACTTTCTCCACCTTCAATCTGCGTCAGTTGCAGGAGCAGTCGAAGGACCTTTTTGCTTTGGGCCCTCTTTCTTCTGCTCAGGCTGTTGTTTCCCCTAACCATTAGGCTTCTTACAAGTTCAGTTTCAGCTCTGTCGTGTTACTGCCCTTTACTGTCTGTGAGTCGCACAGAACTGGACACCTCATCTCTCATGGTCTTTTACTAATGTTTGTGATGCTATGGTTTGATAGGCCTGGGGACCTCTTCCTCTGTCCACAGTTCCAGTGCAATTGGGTTATGTGGGAGTTGGTTATGTGATTCCCTCCATCCTATTGTCTATTCAGCCTGTAGTAAACAATTGTAAGGTAGGTTGATAATAGTTCACATACATAACAGAAGTGCCATTCGTATTTCTTCTGCAATCTTGACAAGATGCATGTGTGACTTGCTCTCATCAGTGATACCTTCACACATTTGTAGATGTGAAAGTTCTGTTCTTTGTTGTGAGATCCAGCTGCTGACTCACATCCAGATATACAGGGCTGTGTTTTTTTTATTATTTACTCTCTCAAATTAATAACCTGCAATTGTGTTTTTAATTCTCTGTACTGATTTGCGTGCATTTTAACGTATCATGCTTTTTCTGACTCATATGTCAATCCCTGGGGTGCTGATTTTGGGGTTAGTTGGTGGGGAGGGGGGGGGGGGGCAGAGGAGGGTGGGAGGGGGTCAGGGCTGTTGTGGCAGAATCTCTTCCCTCTGTTGAGGGGCAATTTTCTGTTCTTTCTACCCCTTTTGCCTGTTGTGTTTCTCCTGTGTTCCTTTTGGGTCACAGTTTTCTGTCACCTTCCTTTTGTAGCTGGGGATGTCCTTTTATTCTTCTTTGGGCTCACCTTCCCACCTACCTTGCTTGCCTCCTGTATGCCTCAAACAGTGCCTTTTTGGGCAATGTTCTTTGCCTAAGCATGTGACACTTAATGAAGCTTCATGCTTCTTGCTCCATTTGTAATGGGTGTTCTGCCTAAAGATCCTGTGGGCTTTGTGGTTCCTGGTCTTCCTCTTACCGGGTATCGGTAAATCATGCTCATGGGCTTTCCTTACTTATCTGTGGGAAAAATGAACATGGTAGTTCAGGGTCCCCCAAACCGACCCTGTCTGGAGAGAGTAGTACCCCTCCAAGAGAGATTCACAGTCTTTTCTAGTGGTTGATACCATGGTACCTGTTGATGTTCTTGGCAAAAAGGTGCCTGGTGCCGTGACTCATGTCCCCCTCAAGTTGACATCTGAGGCTGTCACTTAGCTTGTGACTCCTCCTTTGGAGCAAGCTCATTTGCTCCCTCCTTGTTTCCACCATTGCCAACAGCTACTGACGTTTCCACTCTGGCTGCATCTCCTTCAGTGAATTTTTTCACAGTCTCCATTTCAGCTGGCATCAGCTTGTCCCTGCAGGGGTCTACAAGGGATTCTGCTTCTTTGGATGTGGGGTATCAGCCTCAGCCTTCCCTGACTTCAACTTGGTCTCACAGATGTTGGACCAAGCAGACCTTCCTGTGGATTCAGATATTGATGGTTGGGCTACTATGTCCCTTTCTGGCTGTTCGGCCAGTTTAGTGGGACTGATACAACCTGTGCAGCCTGAGCCTTCTGCCCATCAGAGGTCTGTGGCGACTCTCCTGAGTTCTGACCCTTGGGATATTCCATACCCTTATAAGCATTTACCTTTAGATGCTTTAACTGCCACCTGTCATTTGAGATTGGGTGTTTTGAAGGATTGTTACCCTTCCCTGGTGAAAAAGGGTCAAATGTGAAACCACTTCTTTGCCTGGTCCTTCCCACATCTGACCAGCAAATTAGGGTCCTGAGCTTCAAGAGGTCCTCTCCATTCTCCTGCAGGTTCTTGCCAGAAACTTTTTCGAGAGGAATTATTGGTTTCCATGTGTACTCGGCAGCACCACCTCCTGGGATTGGAAGCAGGCCACATTCTGATCAGGCTGGTGTTCATGCACCATATGGGAGGCTTCAGCTGCTATGCCAGAGCTGGACTATGTGACTTCTGACTAAAGATCTGGGCCAGACACACCTGACATTGAGAGCCATCAGTCTTCTGACTTGGGGGCGACTCTCGATTTTGTCTGTGGGTTCCTTCCAGAACTTAAACCTTCAGACCAGCCAGAGGTTTCATTCAACCAGGCCGCATTCTTCAGTCGAGTGCCTCCAGCATTAGGAGTTTTCTGCTTCACGGCTATCTCAAACCTTCCAATCTGTGTAAGTGGTTGAAGCTTTTGTGATCTTGGACTCTTAGTTGAGTTCCAAGGCTATGAAGACTTCATTCTTCACTAGGGCTGATACCCTTTTGCCCTCCTGTGCATTATCGATTCTGCTAGCCCATCAGTCTGCCAGAGTTTGATGGTTACAGATCCGAACTCCTCCTCCCTCTGGCTTTCCAAGCCCAAATCTGCCTTTATTCCTATGGCAACTTTGGAGCTCATGTTGAGCTTATCCAGAGAGATGCTGAGCATGGTATCTCTCATGGATCATGTCGTCTCAGCCTCAGCAGCTTATCAGCCTCCAGATAAGTTTGACGATGTACAGGCTCCCTTTCATGTACTATCAGGCCTTTACACACTTTACCCACATGCTTACCTGTAACATGACTAATCTGGAACTGGTTTGCCGGATGCTCTACACTAGTAGATCCCTTCCTGAGGTGCAACGTGCTGCTCTTCAATCCACTTTTTGGTGGGTCCATATCTATTTCATGATTTTGTGGAGGTGGCCCAGAATGATGTTCTGCATCATTCTAAGGATCAGTTGTTGCTTTGTCCACCCTCTGGTGGAGGTTGTGGCCACTCCAAGCCCAACAAGCACCCTTCTGCTTCTTCTGTTATGAAGGTGAGGGCTGATCCTTCTGCCTCCACTCCTTCCTCTTACTCGTGCAGTGAGGGTAATTAAGCGTAGGCAGAGCAGAGGGGGTTCTTTATCAGTAGAGAAGGTGGTTTCTCCTCTCGCAAACCTCACCAAGGCTCCAAATGAAGATCCTCACCTTAATTCGTCCTTGATTGGAAGAAGACTGTCCGAGTTTGCTGACCTTTGGCCCGAGATCATCTCTGATTTGTGGGTTTTAGATGTTGTTTGGTCCGGTCTGAGGATATGTTTTCGTTGGCACCTTCACTGTCACAGGTGTTGTTTCCAACCCAAGTTCCTTCTGATGTTTCATAATGGGAACTTTTGATCACTGAGATCAACAATCTCTTATGAAAGGGGGCTAGTGGGGTCATCAAGAACATTCATTCTGCAGGTTTTTATTCCTGCCTATACCTAGTGCTGAAGAAGGACAGCAAGCTCAGATCAGTTATCGATCTGAGTGTCTTGAACAAATCTATCCTTGCTCCAAAATTCAGCATGGAGACGTTCAGATCTGTTCGCTGCTCCATTCACCAGGAAGACATTACTTCCAGTGTCGGTTTGAGGGATGCTTACCTTCCTATGACGATTCATCGGGCTTCGCAGAAGTATCTCCGGTTCACTTTTCTGGTAATGTTTACCAGTTCAAGGCCATGCCTTTCAGCCTTGAACCTGGCTCCTTAGGCTTTCACCCGACTGATGTCACACATGCTAGCTTTCCATCGCACACAGTCCATGATGACCACTTCAGCTTATATGGATGACATCCTCCAGAGACATTCCAACTCTGCTCTTCTGGTGTTCAATGTCGACAAACTGTTGAATTTTCATTCATTGCTGTGGTTCAGAGTCAATGAGGAGAAGCCGAACCTGATTCCATCTCAGCCATTTCATCATCTGGGGATGGACTTCCATGCTCATCTGAATATGGAGGCAGTTCCCTGGACGAGTGCAATGATTCTCTCAGCTTTCACTCTGACTCTTATCCGTTCCACATCTGTGACAGCTCAGAGCATTCTTCGACTGCTCTGTCTCTGCGGTTTGGTGACTGATCTCATTCCTCAGGCCGGCTGCATGTCAGACCTCTCTCAGCTATGTCATTGGAGACCAAATTTAGATTCCCTTAATCTTGGGCTTCATTTACCAGCATTTCTCAGTCTTCACTTTCTCCCCTGAATATTGCTGCGACGACCTTTTTTGTCGCAACTGTAGGCCTACAGCCTACAGTACATAAAAATCGACTCGGCAACTCACCACACGAAATTGGGAAACAACAACATATAAATTCAAATCGCCGAAATTAATGAATTACCTGCAACATTTTACTGTCATTTCCAAAATCAACGTATCATCGTTTCCTCATTTGTATATATGCGTAAACATTAGAACGAACAGTTCACCTGTATCAATCTATTTTCTTTCGTTGAGAATTGCAATCTCGTCCATTCTGGTCGAATTTTGCGGTCACCGTCACCCACTTCAACTGCTTCGTTCCAACAATTATCACATTTTTGTAGCCTAATTCAAAGATATTTTCAATCATCGAATACCAGTATTCTATGGCTGATAACCCTCCAGTGTTGTCATCCATCGAATATGTTTATATTTTGATTATTTGCAACTCGCAAGCATCACGAATTGTTCGTCTCCATGTTAAACATTTTTCGAAATGTTTTCAAGGCTATGTGACGTAATGTAATACTGGAATCTGATTGGTCAATCCAGACTCCAGAGGGTATAAAAGCCAGCGGGGCCCGCAATGGTGTGCTGTCTCTGAGCCATTGATACGCAGACGTCAGAGCGTAACGCTAAAAACATTCTGCCAATATTAAACACAATAAAACCATAACTCCAGATCTGGTGATTGCAAAAACTAAATAATGAGTACTGCATCACTTAAATCACAAGTTGGAATGGTAGGTTCACCAGAAGTGTGACCAAAGTATTGTGTTTGTCAAATAGATGCACCAGATCTGTCGCTGAGAGCACCTTCCGGTAGCCTCACTATTTATTTCTGTGTGCCTTCAGATTGTTTTCATTTCTTCCGTGTCTTGATAGGGAGTTTTCCCCTGTCAAAACACTTAAGCAATTAAAGCACTTTGAAATATTAATCTAATTAAACCCGAATCAATTTGTCATGAGCTATTAGCATTATAAAGCTGATTGCGACAGATCTGGTGGTATTGACGAGATTAGAACTGCTTAATTTAAACTCCAGATCTGGAAGCGTCACTGTCAGTCCGTCGCCCCAGATCTGGGGGAGCTTTCCAATAACGTCCAAACGTATTCGCCCGACTCCAGATCTGGGAGCTCAACTATTTCTCCAGATCTGGTGTGAACTCTCTTTGGGGATATTCTGTTTGACATTGTTTTATGGCCAGTCACCCAAATGCACGACAGTTGTGAAAATGATGAATTACATAGCCACAATACACCTGACAATCGGTTGAAGGCCAACTTGGTGAACTAATTTATAAACCAACTTCTGAATCATCCTGAGCGATATCAACTCTCCATTATTTATACAATATTTGTATCCAGAAAATCTAGCTATTATTATAGCTGCACAATATTAAATTACTGTTATGGAAATGTTATAAATAAATTATTTTGTGGAACTTTATACAAGTATTATTGTTGAATTCCAATTACCTGACAAACCTATAAGTCAAACCTAAATCTCGCACCAGGCGAACCCAATCACATGTTGCTGGAAAGAGCAAATTCATTAAAATTCCAAATGCCACCAGCTCTTGAGAAATGAGGGTCTGTGCTGTTCTGAACAAGTCTTGTATGCACACCAGGGTGTGAAAAGTGAAATAAGTTCATATTTCAGACACTCGTCTTTCAAGGGTTGTTAACCCCCTCATTGTGGGGGTGGCACGCAACAATATACATTCAGTGGATTACGCAGGGAATTCCATTGGAATTGCCAACTTCTGATTGGGTTCTCATGGTGAATGCCAGTGATCTCGGATGGGGTGCGATGTTGGATCCTCTTGGTCTTTCCACTCATGGTGTCTGGCACCAGGATCAGGCGGTTCTTCATCTCCACCAGAAGGAGCTTCTTGCTCGTCTTCTGAGTTTCTGGCAGTGGACCCCCTCCTCGAATTGTTAGGTCCTCCTCTTATTCGACAGTTCGACAGTAGTAGCTTACATTCAGAACCAGGGCGGCATGCACTCATTGGTTACAGTGTACAGCTGGCTCGGGATCTTTTACTGCTTGCTCAACACGTCCACTCCAGTATGGTGATTCATCACATTCCCGGTCATCAGAATGTCCTAGCCGACTCCCTGTCCTGATGGGGCAAGGTCATTTCCACTGTGTGGATGCTTTACAGGGCTGTGTTCCAGTTACTTTGCAGTGTCTCGGGTCAGTCTGTTCAGAACCTGTTGGAACCATCCGGTGGACACTTTCATGTCCCCATCTGTCCCGATGCTCTTGCTTTTGCTGTGGATGCTCTGTCACTTGATTGGAATAGACTAGTCGGCTGCGCCTTCCCTCCGGTTCCAATTCTGCCTCATTTTCTAGCCAAGATATGAACCTACAGTTGTCGAATCATTCTGATTACTCCCATCATCTTATAGAGTGTGGATCAATCAGCTCTGCCCTCTACCCTCTACATCACAACCTTCTCTGCCAGGGTTGCCTGGGGAGTTTTCACATTGATCAGACTTTATTGGCCTTCATGTATATCTTTTGTCAGGTCCTATCTCCTCCGTAGAGGTTTTTTAAGACAAGCAGTGGAACTCTTCTCCACTGGTTTAGCCTATGCAGATAAGTAGAAAAGTAGAAGGTATTCTGTTCTGGTGTGCTGATCACTCTGTTGATCATGCTAATCCTTCGATTACACAGATTGGGGAGTTTCTGGTTATCTGTTTGTTTTTTGGGGTCTCCAACCTGTTACCATCAAGGGTTATAGATCTATGCTTTTGGAGACTTTTTCGTATGTGAGAAAGCTTTGTATCAACACTAATCCATACCTCTCTAGCTCATTCTGCACTTTTCTTTGAAAAGGCCTAGAGTTTTGCAGATGACCCCAAGATGAAATCTCTCTTGGGTGCTGCATGGGAAGGGGGGTGGGGTAGGGGAGGGGGGTCTGTTTGAACCTTTATCCCTGGTAGATATGCATTTTTTCCACATACAAGACTGATTTTCTGATGGCTTTTGCCTTGGCCAGGAGGGTTAGCAAACTTTACACCCCTCGGTTGATTCAGCTTTTTTCTACAAGAGTTCCGCCAACAGTGTTTCTTTTATTACTAATTGCTCATTTTTTAGCCAAGAATCAAATTCCAGAACATCGCCGCCTCCTATCTGTATCAGGGCTCTTCCTTCATTTGATGGTAGTCACCCTTTGCTTTGTCCAGTTGAACCATTCGCATTTACCTTAATCGGATACAGTTTATTAGAAAGGGCAGGAAACGATTCTTTCTGTCCCTGACTCCTGGTCGAAAGATTTCTCCTCAATTCATCTCTAGATGGATTTGTTTTGCTAAAAGAGCATCCTATGTGCATTTGGCAAGTGCCGAATGTATCGCCAATTACATTTCTGCCCATAAGGTACATGCCTTGTCTACCTCTTGAGCTTATGCTATAACTCCATTCTTGTTGTCGGACATTATGCAGACAACTTACTGGAGAAATGCTTCTACCTTCACCTTTTATCTGCATCATTTGCAGGAGCAATCTGAGGTTCTTTTTTCATTGGGACCTTTTTTTCTGCTCCGGCTGTCATCCACCCTCGCCCATATCTTTTTGGTCAACTTTTCCATTGTTGCAGTTTTGGTCTTTTCTCCTAACCTTTCCTCAGGATTCAGTTGACTGATATTGGTCCATTTTGAATCTTTTCAAGACCAGTTCTATACTCTGTATTATTACTGTCCTGTCTGTGTGTCATGAGCTGCCATACTCCTCATATCACATCTTTCTATATCAATGTTTTTAGTGTGTTGGCTCTACATACCTTGGGATCTCTTCTTTTGTCACAAGGTTTCAGCACAGTTGGGTACGGTGGGGTTTGGTTATGTGATTCTCATCTTCTATGTCTATTCAGTCTGTTGTCAACAATTGTGAGTAGGTTGATAAGAAATATCAATTTTATAGTAAATTTCCTTTCTTATTATACCTACCACAATTGGTTCCCAGTGGCCCTCCCATCTTATTTGGGTGTATTTTCTTTTACGAAACCTTCTTCCCAATTAATCACAATATTGGCAGGCTCAAATAGAATGACATTTCTGGTATACGTGTGCACACTGGTTCTGGAAGCTGTGATGTTGGTACAAAGAAGAGTGTCCCCCTACTGGGCATGCACCAGTCACACTCAGCCCCGTTTTTGGCTGACTTTTTCATCAGGCTTATGCACCACTTTTTCCTTCCCAATTAGCTTGGGAAAGAACAAAAATAGAGAGTATGCTTCCAAGTTAGGGTCTTCCACTGTTGTGCAAGCCTGTAAACAATTGTTGTAGGTATAATAAGAAAGGAAATTTACTACAAAGTGTATATTTTGGAATGAAATGTCAAATAAATTGATCTCATTGTATTGTTTATTACCTTGTGTCATTTCTTTACAGAATAAACTTCGAGAGACCATCAACGACTTGAAAAAGTATTCAGATATTAGTGTAAGTTTTGTTGCTTGATATTCATAATTTCATGTGCAGTGTGGGGTCACATGATATGTATTTGATGAAATTTGATGAGAAAAAAAAAATTAAAATAAATAAATGTTTGTATTGTATGTGTTGGGTAAAAGATAAAGGTACAGTGGAACCCTGTTAATTGAATAGCCACTTTTCCAATGAAAATTATTCAATTAACAGGAGTATTCAATTAACAGGAATTGTGTCACTTTCCTGTATTTTAGAAATAAACTTAGCATCCATTCTATTTTATCTAACAATCATGTACATTTTGGCTTGAAAATCACGAGAAACTGTACGTTTGACAACATAATGTGTTCCGATTCTGTATCATATAGATGACTCATTCTGAATCCATATCATATAGATGACTTGTTTCCGGGAACACAACGGCCTATCATAATGGGCGCATGAATACATTCTGTGTGCATTTCAGTTGATCGCTAAACAAAACAAAATTCCTTACAATTAGCGACAGAACTATTAATAGCCACCCCCCCCCCCCCCCTCCACACACACACACATAATAAGTAGAAACTGCACAATTAAATATTACACACTTGTAAATTCAAGCATATCATCACAGGAAGTGACATTGAGAGTCAATATATTTTTATACTGTACCAATGACCCGGACTTAGCTGGTGCGAACTCCTTAAATTATAGGGCCAAACACAAATTTTGCCCCCCAATCCCCAAAATTTGCATCAAAAACCGAAATTTCAATGTCTTATGTGGTCCTCCATACCTTTTATCCACTGCACATGCGCAGTGTCAAGGAGGTCTCAAAATTGGCTCCAAAAGTCATTCTTTGTTTGGCCCTAAAATCAGTAACATGTCACTGATACTTGTGCTTGTAAATCTCAGTTTAAATGATGCCAGACACATAATTATGATAGAAATGGTGGATCTAAGGATGAAATAAAGGATGAGAGGAGGAAACAGTGGCAGAATGTGTTCAGGGCTGTAAATTATAATTTTTTTACGAAATTATTTCATGTTCCCTAATTACGAGGCATGAGCCTGATGTTGTCATTCTGGCTATGAATTTCCCATTGTTTGTTCAGTGTTTCCTCCCTCCCGTTCCTTTATACCCCCCTTGCTATTCTCGCATGCTTTTGGCATAATTTTTGTAATTTTTTTTACTAAAATTTCTTGGGAGTTTTGGCTTGGTAATAGAATGATCATTCTGTTTTTCCCCATGCTTATGTCCTCACCCTTGGGTGGTTAGGCGTTGTGATCTGCGTCTACCATCCGATGTACTGCAGTTTCTTCTCTGGAAGCCTCTGTTTTACATCAGATAGTGTTTAAATTGGTGACTGATTTTGGGCCATGTTTACAGTGCCTGGAGTCATGTCTCCGGTGTTTGTACACTTTTGTTTATGTTGACAACGGTTACTTCTGATAGTGATTACTTGTCTTCTATTTAGTTCTGCTCATAGCCAGATACATTAATATTGTCCATAAGTGTTACATTAAGTTTTAAAAATGTTTTAAAATTTTTGTCCTCACTTGGGCTTTTAAGGGATCCATTTGGGCTCATTGTTCCCATTGGGAACTTGGGCTCTTCTGAAAATTTTTCCAAAATTTTTTTTTTTTTTGAAATTATTTTTTCGAAATGTTATAATGGATTATATTATATTATGTATCCTTGTTTCAAGGGTTAGTGCAAGTACTATGACTGTTTATTTTTTTTCATGATGAAAGAATGTTGTTTAAATTGTAATGCGAGGAAATCATCCTCTGATTCTCATGTTCATTGTGTTTCTTGTAGTCAATGTACTCGCACTAATTCTTGCTCAGTGTGTGCCAGTTGGAATGACAAATGTTGGAGACATGTGTCACGGTATATTGTTAGCGGTGAGGGGTCCATGCTGGTCCTCTCTCCGCAAGGTCACTCAAGTTTATCAGTCTCTTTTTAAGAGGAACAACAACAGGGTAATGTTTCCGAGATGTCTTCAACAAGTGTGCCTCCGTCATTGCAGTCTAACGATGAGCTAGCGGCAAAAGTGCTCATGGAAATGCAACAATTGCCTAAGAGGTCCCTAGTAGGATCGATGGCATAGTTGTCCGCTAGCTCGCCCGGTGTAGCGACCATTCATCGAATGGCTCGGCAGCCGGGTTCATCCGTTGCGGTCCAGGGAAGCAGTTTGGGTGATGCGAGCACTATAAACATTGAACGTGCACACCCAGCGACGATGGATCCGAGGATAGTACGGAGGAAGCCTGTCAGTCCGGTAGCTAGCTCGTCCAGGTCTATCCGGACCGCGGGCGAGAGAGGCACCCTCTATCTTACAACATCTGGGCCGCGATGTTGTTGTATGTATGTTCGTTAATTGGAGCATACGTCCACTTCTCCTGCTCGGGACGCTCCGTCACATAGAAAGTCTGACGCGGCTTGTCCATTGGCTTTCCCATCCTCACGTCAGCACACACGACTGCACCTTGGCTATGTGACCACAGGGAATCCACGTCGACCAGGTCACACCATCCTCTAGTCAAGGACACGAGGCCTTTTCAGTTGGGACGTTCGCATATTATATAAATGCAGGAATTAACATACCTGGCGCTGCCAGTGGCTAATTAGGTAAGACTGTGGCTCCACAGGCCTCCGTGACGGACTTGCTATCGCAGATGGCTCAATTCATCGCAGCATCCCAGCAGCTATCAGAAACTTTTTCAGTAAAGAACTATCTGAGCAATGCTGGGTCGGTTTGTTCCCCTGCAGAGTCAGTAAGGAACAACCAAAATTATTATGTGGTCCAGGCGGATGGTAAAAGGGAATCAGCACAGCTGAAATTTTCCCTTTCCGAACAACTTAAGGTGGCCGTAGATTTCATCCGGCATCACCTTTTAGAAGTTGCTTCTCTGGACAAAAATGCTGCGTTACCTGATAAGAAACTGACAGCGTCACTGGACACAGACTTTTTCGGCCGGATTAGGGACACCGTCTCTGAGTTTCTGACCCAGTCCAGAAATGTCAAGGACATTTGAACTTTTGAATGGCGCTATATTTTTATACTGTACCAATGACCCAGACATAGCTGGTGCTAACTCTTAAAATATAGGGCCAAACACAAATTTTGCCCCCCAATCCCCAAAATTTGCATCTAAAACTAAAGAAAACATGTCCAGAGAGGCCCTCCACACCTCGCCCCCACTGCGCATGCGCAGTGTCAAGGACGTTCCGAAATTGGCGCCATTTATCATTCTAAGTTTGGCCCTTCATCAGTTAACATCTGACTGATCTTTGTGCTTTTAAATCTCAGTTTAAATGATGCCAGACAAATAAATATTAGTGAAATGGTGATTCTAAGGAGGATAGAAAAGGAGGAGAGGAAAAGAATGTGTGACAGAATATTATCAGGGCTGTAACTTAAAATTTTTTAATGAAATTATGTTAAGTTACCTATTTTCAAGGCAGCAGCCATTTTGTTGTCATTCTGATTATTTAGTTACACTGTTTTTACAAGTGTTTTTCCTCTCTCCCTGTCCTTTAAGTTCCCCCTTGCTATTCTCCCATGCTTTTGGCATAATTTCTGTAATTATTATTACTAAAATTTCTTGGGAGTTTAGCTGAATAACAGAATGAATTCTGTTCTTTCCCCATGTTTACGTCTTCACCTACGGGTGGTTAGGCGTTGTGTTCTGCATCTACCATCTGATGTTCTGCAGTTTCTTCCCTGGAAGTCTCTGTTTTGCATCAGATGGTGTATTTTTGGTAACTGATTTCGGGCCTGGGTGCCTGGAGTCTTATTTTAGTGTTTTTACACTCATTGTTTACATTTACAACAGCCCTCTGTGTGAGGGGGGGATTTCTAAATAATAATATCTTTATGTTATTTCAATCATAACTAGATACATTATTATTGTTCGTAAGTGTTGAATAAATTGTTTAAAATATTTTTAAAATTTTTGTCCACACTTAGGCTTGGGATCCATTGGGGCTCAACGTTACTTTTCAGAAACTTGGGCTGTTCTGAAAAAATATTTTTTCAAAATATTTTGATTTCAATTATTTTTTCTATATTAATGGATCATATTATTATTATGTATTTTGATTGCCAGGGGTTAGTGCGAGTACCAGGACTTGTTTTCTTTTCACATTGAAAGGATATTGATCTATTGTTTTAAGAGGAAGTCTTCCTCTGACCTTATTATCATTCTATATGTGGTCAGTGTACTCGCATTAACTCCGGTTCTGTATCGTATGATTTCGATGACAATATGGGAAGCGTATGTCACGGTATGTTGTTGGGGATTTGGACACTCCGGTCCTTTCCCCGCAGGGTCACTCTACTTTATCAATTTCTATTTCAGACGATCAAGATTAGGGTGATGTATCTGTGATGTCTTCCAACAGTGTGCCTCCGTCGTCACAATTAATGAAGGGCTAGCGGAAAAGTGCTCATGTAATACGCCAATTGCCTAAGAGGACCCTAGTAGGTTCGACGGCCTTTGACGTCCGCTAGCTCGCCCGGTGTAGCGTCCATTCACCGAATGGTTCGGCAGCCGGGTTCGTCCGTTGCGGTCTAGAAGGAATTTTGGGGTGATGCGAGCACTATAAAATTAACTTAATGCACACCCAGTGACGGCGGATCGGAGGGAGAACGGAGGAAGCCTTTTAGTCCGGTTCATAGCTCGTTCCGGTCCATCCGGACGGCAAGCGAGAGAGGCCCCTCTCTCGTTCAACAACATCTGGCCCCAGATGTTGTGGTACAAATGTGTCGTTAGCGGAGCATACGTCCGTCGCTCGGGACGCTCCGTTGTATAGGCAGTCCGCTGAGACTGCTAAGGCTTCCTCTTCTCGTCAGCGCACACGACCGCACCTTGGCTGCGTGACCGCCGATATATTACCAGCTTCGCCGATCAAGGATTCTTCGGCGACCAGGTCACACCATCCGGCAGCCAGGGATTCGAGACCGATGGACTCCGGACGTTCGCATAGGAAAAGTATGCGGGAGCCATCTGATGCGGAGCTGCCCTCGGCGAAGCAGCGATAGACTGCGCCTCCGCAGGTCTCGACGCCGGACATTCTTGTGCACATAGCACAGCTTATCGCAGCATCCCAGCAGCCGACAGAAACGGTGTCAGATCGAGAATTATCCGACAGCGCTGGGTCGGTAGCCGGGGACTCGAGGTCTGCAGACTCCGGACGTTCGCATAGGAAGTATGCGGGAGTCAACGTACACGGAGCTTCCAGCGGCAATGCATCGTAAGTCCGCTACTGCACAGGCCTCGGGAACGAACGTGCTTTCCTTAATAGCACAGTTTATCGCAGCATCCCAGCATCAACTGAATCTGTCGCATATATTTTATCCGACGATGCTGGGTCGGGACGCTCCGCGGAAGCGGGTACGGACGTCCGAAAGTTTCATCCGGTCCGACGGGATACCGAAAGGGATTCGGTGGATTCAAGCTTTCCCTTTCGGAACAACATATGCTGCGATGCCGGATAAGAAACTGATAGCGTCGGTGGACTTAGAAATTTTTGGTTCGGTTCAGGGACATCGTCCCTCAGTTCCGACATAGTCCAATAATGTCACACAAACTTTCGAATTATTGAACGACGCTATATATATTATTATTTTATGCTTGCTATCCAAGCATTTCTGGTTTCTTGTTCGAAGAGTTATGGAGATGTCTTTCAAAAGTGTGCCTCTGTCGTCATAGTTAATGAAGAGTTAGCGGCAATAAGTGCTCATGGAATATGTCTATCGCTTACGGAGTGACATTCGCTAGCTCACCCGGTGTAGCGTACATTCATCGAATGGTTCGGCTGCCGGGTTCGTCCGTTGCGGTCTAGGAAGGAGATTTGGGTGATGCGAGCACTTTAATTACTTTAGTACTCACCCAGTGACGGCAGATTGAGGACAGATCGGAGGAAGCCAACAACATAGGGGACCGCATGTTGTGGTTCAGATATTTTACATTCGGAGCATATGTCCGTTGCTCGGGACGCTCCGTTATATTGACAGTCCGAGAGACTGTCTTTAATGCTTCCTCATCCTCACAGCAGGGCACACGACCGCACATTGGCTACGTGACCTCGAGTATCCGATCAGTTTCGGCATTCAATGATTCCACAGCGAATAGGTCGCGCCATCCGGTAGCCAAGGGACACGAGGCCTATACACTCCGTTCGCTCGCATATTGGAAGTATGCACGGGGTAACGATCTCGGAGCTTCCTGCGGCAATGCATCGTAAGACCGCTGCTCCTCAGGCCTCAGTGACGGACGTGCTATCCGAGTTAGCACAGTTGTTTCGCAGCATCCCAGCAATTGACGGTTTCTCGGTCGAATCAGGAATTATCCGACGGCGCTGGGTCGGTGCGGTCCGCGGTTGCATCAAGCTACGGACGGCCGAACGCTTTATAGGGTCCGACAGGATGGCGAAAGGGATTCGAAAGATTTCGAGTTTTCCCTTTAGTAGTATCGGAAGATGCCTTTCATATCTTCTGGCATTTCTTCCAGCGATTATTTTTCGGACTTCATTGCTGCGATCTTGGATAAGAGACTTATAGCGTCATTGGACTCGGATTTTTCGATCGGTACAGGGACTTTGTCCCTGACTTACCGACGCAGTCCAATATTGTCATTACAACATGTGTTTTATTTTTCGACGCTATATATTTATATATATACAAGACGGCTACTAAGCATGATAGTTTAGTTTCTTGTCCGCGTGGCTCATTTCTGCCATTTTATCTTTTTTACATATAGTTTATTTTGGCAGAGCAGGGCATACCGAGAGTTCATATGCGTCTAGACGGTGTGATTAAAGACTGCATATATTCTTTTTCACCGTTTATGTCTTTTCCAATTTCAATGTTGGGAACGACATTATGTATATTAGACTTAACTTAGACGCTTTATTATACGTAATCCGCCTTACTGAGGCGTTATCATTACGTCTTCAAGAAAAGATTTACGGGATATTATTCTCAATGTAATTTCTTTTGAGGGCAGTAGTTTGTTCACGTATAACTCCGCCCTTCAGTGGCTGATTGGAGTTGGTTAGACGTGAGGCAGCCCTAGCTACATCCACGCGTGGATAGTAGGTTAAGAACTCTCTCAGAGTCGCTTCGTTCTCGGAGGAGCTTCTCTTCGACGGCAACTTTCCGGCAATCCATGAATTGCTTGATTTATACATTCTCTTGTCTATCTAGTGTTACAAGAGATTCAGACTGGGGCAAACATTCGGTGGTTGACTCAGAGAGTGCCGCCGCAGTTGCCGGACCCGAGTGTGGCTGTTATGACGGTTGCCAGTCAAACAGATTGGGATATATACTGATCCCTACGGATTCGAAGTGCCAGGGTCTTTGGGTTCCGCAGTCTTTTAGCTATCAGTTAACTTCCGCGGAATAATGTTTTTTAGGCTTGCTTTATGTCATTGCATGAACATTATTCAGAAACGCATGCCCAAATTCCTGTCCTTTAATTCGACAGTAGTGGCGTATCTCCGGAACCAGGGAGGCACTCTTTCGTTTCCGTTATTCAATTTAATGGAAAGAATCCGTCTGTTGGTTATAGTACACCAAGTTCAGTTTTGGTCCGTCATATTCTGGGTCGTCTGATTGTTTTATCGCACTTCCGTTCTCTTACGGGTCGCTTGTTGCTGTCAGAATGGACTCTCAACAAACAAGTATTCAATCAGATTTGCTATCTATGGGAGCGCCCAATGATGTTTTATTTATGACACAGTTGGCTAATCAATTGCAGACATATGTGTTGGCTTGTCCAGATCTCTGAGCTAATACTGTTAACGCTCTATTGATCTATAGGACAGAATGATAGGATACGCGTATCCTCCGGCGCTGTTGTTTTTAGCAGGTATTGCTAAGATAAACAACCACAATATATTTCTGTTGATAGCATCTCTATCTTCACAGAGATCATGAGTAATTTACTCTCTTGTCTACTGTGGATCTTAACGTGAAATCTTCCTCTATGTGAGGATCTTTTTTCACTCGGTAAATCGTGTCATTTTTATCACAACCAGCAAGGTCGCAACCTTCATGTTTTCCGTTGTGTGGTCCATATTGCATTGTAAGCACTGTACTGGACGAGCTTTGGACGCGATTTCTTACTATAGGAGATCCTCTTCTTCGCTATTCTATGCGACTAAAGTGGAGGCTCTTCCGTCGTGGTGTAGGGATCATTATGTTCATATGGTTGATCCCTCCATACTACTCATTGCTATTTTTTAGTATACTTGTTTCACAAGATCTACTGCAGCCTGTTGTTATTTAGGTTATAGGTTTATGTTACCTCATACCTATGCACTCTACGATAGTTTACAATTGAGTCTTTTGTCTCTTTATCTAAGTCAGTTAGTAACTTTTTGATAAATAGACTTAGAATCTTTAGATTAAATTCCTATACGGATTTTAACTTCAGGTTCTTATTTAGCTAAGTAATCATTTGAGCCTCTGGAAACAGTAGTTTTCAAATTCTGACCTTTTAGACAGTAATTCTGTTGGTTTCTCTTTTACTGTAGAGTCAGTGAGTTTCATGCACTATCGATGGATGATTTTCACTTTCATAGTTTCGGAATCAATACTTCCGTTACTATTTAGGTTGGATTGTTGCATAAGAGTTAGGCTCCTATTATCCGGAACCTATTATTTTAAGGTCCTTCCGTCTTCGTATGGGCATAGGCCTTTACTCTTTCCGGGTACAGTTTATGTATTTATAAACAGATATCTGTTTATTACAAGGGCGTAAGCTTCTTCTGTCTTTGATGTCTAGTAGAAGGACGTTACGCTCCATTTTATTGTTAATGGATTCTATTAACTAGCGTACTGCTTATGGTATATCATTGGCTTAGCAGTTGTGCTTAAGATTTCGGCTCATGAAGTAAGAGTTCTTCTACTTCTTGGGCTTACATTAATAGTGTTCTATTATAGATTTTTGAAGGCTGCTCATTGCGCTCAGCCATCCATTCATGAATTTTATCTCAGAAATATCGAGTCCATTTCTGGAGGCCTCTATTGTTAGGTCTATTATCTACTGCTCAGAATGTCATTCACTTAACAGTTGCTACTATAGCTAGGTAGGCTGTCTGTTTCGGCAGTGTCTCCGTTCGGCTGCCCTCTTCGCTCTGGGCTATTTGACCCAGGGCAAGAAAAAGGGGGGGGGGGAGGGTGTTCCCTTGGGTCACCTGTTTTTACTATGAAAACAAGGGGATACCTCCTCCGGAGTTAGTAATTCTGAGCTGTTTTTAGGATGGTTGTTTAGTGAGAAGTTTAAGTTTATAAAATTCATTCAAGTCTTAGTTTTTAAAGTATAGCTTTTGAATATTGCATATGTCAATGGACATGATTATGCAATTCTCACACACTTTTAGGAGTATAAGAGTCTCTATTCTCTAGACTTACTTTATTATTGGCTTACTTTAAAAATTATTAGTATAAGGATTATTGGATATTAATAGAGTACATGGATGTATGAAGCTCAATTTTTGGAAGGTGTTGTATCTTTTTAATTTATCATAAATAAGAAAGATACATGTAAGGCCTATTACTTCTTTTCCCTACAGGGGATGACTCTATTTTATTTTATTGAGCGTATTCCATTTTGCTCTATGTCCTTGGCCCTCCAGCCTTTTTACTATTCAGCTATGTCTGGGTCATTGGTACAGTATAAAAATGTTAAAAAATTTATAGTAATTTATATATTTTTTATACTTACCAATGACCCAGACGGGGATGGCCCTCCCAGGAGTTGGGAACTCTTGCCTCCCCGCTGAGTACATAGCGCTTACCAGGCACTGGTTATTAGAATGATAAATGGCGCCAATTTCGGAACGTCCTTGACACTGCGCATGCGCAGTGGGGGCGAGGTGTGGAGGGCCTCTCTGGACATGTTTTCTTTAGTTTTAGATGCAAATTTTGGGGATTGGGGGGCAAAATTTGTGTTTGGCCCTATATTTTAAGAGTTAGCACCAGCTATGTCTGGGTCATTGGTAAGTATAAAAAATATATAAATTACTATAAATTTTTTAACATTCAAGCTAGCCTCTAAGACTGGCAAATCAGGTTTCTTATCGCCTAGCGTTACACAGCTGCCTTTCATCAATGCTTGACATAAATTTGAAATGGCAGGACTAGGCATTCCAAGAGTTCCTCTGCGTTTGAACGACTAGGCTGAAGACCTGGAATTGTCATTGCCGGTGTCCATGTCTATTTACTCCAGTATACTGGAGATGACAATATTGTCTAATAGAATTTAGATGCATTATCTCATGCAGATCACCTTACCAGAGCGTTATCACTGCGTCTCGAAGCGAAAGAATTCCAGAATGTTCAAACTTCCTTAAGAGTTCTTTCGAGGGCTGTAGCATATTCTATGTATAACTCCGCCCTTTCAGTGGCAATATGGAGTTAGTCAGACGTGATGCTGCCCTGGCTGCATCTACAAAAGTGGATAGTAAGGTGGAAAAAACTCTCTTCCAGTCACTCCGGTCTCAGAAGAGCTTCTCTTCGACGATTAAGCTTTCTACAATCTATAATCAGATTACTAAGAAAGCTCCGGATTTTCTGCTTTTATTCTGCTTTAAAAAAGTCGGACTCAGCAGGGAGGAGTACATCAGGTTCTTCAGGGCGAATATGTCCAAAGGAAGTTCCTATAGAGGATCAAAGAAAGCCTCTACGTCTTACTCCGGAGACCGTCAGAGTAGTGACTCATATAGGGGTCATAATGCTGGCCGAGATATCAGGTCAGATGCCCCTAGGTCGACTGGGCAAGGTGCGGGTCGAGGAGGATGTGTTTTCTCCTTCCGCAATCCTCGCAGGGCCAGGAGGTGATGGTCTAACCTATATTGCGTTCCAGTGGCGGAAGGCTGTCGAGATTCTTAACCAATTGGTTGTCAATTATGGACGACCCATGGGTGCAAGGGGTTATTTCCGGAGGTCTAGCTGTCCTTCAAGGAAAAACCTCTGTTAACTCAAAGTCCACATTGGTCTCAGCTTCCGTTAAATGGTCAGAAGAGAGATTCGCTTCTATCAGAAGTTCAATCTCTTCTGGACAAGAACGCGATAGATGTCGTAGAAAACCAGGAATCTCCAGTTTTCTGCAATCACCTGTTCCTGGTTCCAAGATCAGACGGCTCGTTTTGTCCAGTTATAGATCTGAGCTGGATAAACAAGCTGATAGGGGCTCCAAACTTTTTATATGGAGACCATCCGATCGGTCAGAGCGAGCATTCGAGTGAATGATTATGCTGTGAGCATAGATCTTAAGGATACTTACTTTTACGTCAGGGTACATCTGGCGTTTAGAAAGTACTTTCGCTTCGCTGTCCCAGGAGTTGTTTTCAGTTCCGAGCAATGATGCTCTGGTCTGAACGTAGCGCCCTGGGCCTTCACTCGAATAATGATCTCGGTAATGACTCATTTCCGAGCTCATTCGTCAGTGCTAACGTCAGCCTACTTGGACGACATTCTTCAGGGTTACGGCTTCAAGTTAACGCTTCAGAACGATGTTCAGAGTCTGCTTCAATTACTCTGACGTCTCAGTTTCATAGTAAATGAAAAGAAGTCGGATCTAGTGCCATCCTAATCATTCACCCATGTGGGAATGATCTTAGAGATGCACAACAATCTCGTTCGTTTGCCGTTAACCAGAGCGATATTAGTCCATTGTTATGCTCGCTTTTGCCTTCACTCAGCTGTAGTAACATCGAGAGAATTCATGAGACTGACAGGTTTGTGCTGACCTGCTGCAGATCTAATTCCGATGGAGTGGCTACGCACTCGTCCACTCCACAGATATTTTATCTCAGAATTGGAGTGTGAAGACTCATTCGCTCGAATCGAACATTGTCTTGTCGAATCAAGTGAAACAAGAGATTCAGACTTGGGCAGATATTCAGTGGTTAACTCAAAGAGTACCACTGCAACTGCCGGATCCGAGTTTAACGACAGTGACGGATGTGAGTCAAACAGGTTGGGGCGCAACTCTGAGCCCAGCAGATTCAGGGTGCCAGGGTCTTTAGGATCCGCAGTTCGTAACAAGTACATAAACATCAAGAGATGATGTCAATATGGCTTGCGCTACGTCAATGAATGAACATTCTTCAGAATTCGCATGTTCAAATTCTGTCCGACAATTCGACAGTAGTAGCGTATATTCGGAACCAGGGAGGCACTCATTCCATTCCGTTATTCAATTTAACGGAAAGGATCCTTCTGTTTGTCCTAGAGCATCAAGTTCTTCTATCGGTCTGTCATATTCCGGGTCGTCTGGACGTTCTAGCGGACTCCCTTTCTCGGAAAGGTCGTATGTTGTCGTCAGAATGGACTCTCAACAATGAGTATTCAATCAGATTTGCTACCAATGGGATCGTTCAATGGTAGACTTATTTGCGCCGCATCTCAACTATCAGTTGCAGACATATGTGTTGCCGTGTCCAGATCCTCGAGCGTTTGCAGTAGACTCTCTCTCGATCTCTTGGGATGGAATGATAGGATACGCGTATCCTCCAGCGCCATTGATTCAGCAGATATTGCTCAAGATAAAGCAATCTCACTGCAAAATTCTGTTGGTAGCATCACTGTCACCCCAGAGACTATGGATAAATCTACTCAGGTGTCTGCTGTGGGACATGCCGCGGAAGCTTCCTCCACGAGTGGATCTTCTTTCGCAGGGGAAATCGCGCACACTGCATCACAACCCGCAAGGTCTCAACCTTCAGGTATTTCTGTTGTGCGGTCCTTGCACGGCAAGCAATTTACAGGACGAGCAGTGGATGCAATTTCTAACTGTAGGAGGACCTCCTCTTCACTAAATTATGCTGCTAAGTGGAAGGTTTTCTCACAGTGATGGAGTGATCATTCTGTTGATACCTATGCACATCATGATAGTTTACAGATTGGATCTAATGTCTCTTTATCTAAGTTACTGAAAAACTTTTCAATAAATAGACCTAGAACCCTTAGATTAATTCCTAAGTGGAATTTAGCTTGGGTTCTTCTTAAGCTAAAAGAAGCTCCATTTGAGCCTCCTGATACAGTGGACTTCAAATTCTTACCTTATAAGACAGCTTTCTCTTAGCCTTCTCTTCTGCTAGAAGAGTTAGTGAGCTTCAGGCACTATCTGTTGATGATTCTCACTATCGTAGTGTAGGTAATACTATTACCTTGACTACTAATGTTGGATTTTTGGCTAAAATCAGGCTCCTAATAAGTATCCGGAACCTATTGTTATTAAAGGCTCTTCCGTCTTCAGACGGGCATAGGCCTTTACTCTATCCTGTTAGAGCTATACGTATTTACAAACGTAGATCGGAGTTTATCAGAAAGGGAAAAAACATCTCTTTCTGTCTCTGCTGCCTAACAGAAGGGACATTACGGTCCATTCTATTGCAAGGTGGATTCAATTAACTATCCGTACTGCTTATGAAAAATTATCTTCAACTCAGCAGTCTGTGCTTAAGATTTCGGCTCATGAAGTAAGAGCGCTCTCTACATCTTGGGCTTATGCTATAGTGTTGCTATTACCAATTTGATGAAGGCTGCATATTGGTCTCAGCCTTCTACATTCACAAGTTTTTATCTTAGAAATATTGAGTCCATTTCTGGCGACCTGCGTGTTTAGGTCCGTTATCTGTTGTTCAGAATGTCGTCCACTAATCAATTGTAACTATAGTTATGCAGGCTTTCTGTTCTGGCAGCAGCTCTGTCCTACTGCCCTCTTCGCTCTGGGGTATTTGACCCAGGGTAAGGGGAAGGGGGGGGGGGAGTTCCCTTAGGTCACCTGCTTTATAGTGAAAAGCAGGGGAATACCTCCTCTGGAATCAGTAATTCCGATTCGGTGCCGGGATGGTTTTAAAGTGTAAAGCTAATTCATGTAATATTTTTAAAGTGTAGCTCGGTGTGTAACATTTGTATATGTCACGGATCATACGAGTGCTAATATACAATCCTCGGACACTTTTAAATGAGTATAAAGAGTCTCATTATCTGGACTATCTTTATTTATTGGCTTTCCTTTAATAAGATTAGTATAATGGATTATACTGGATGTTAATAGAGATCATTAATGTTATTGTGCTCAATTGCGAAATGGTATTGTGTCCTTCTTTTTTGTTACAAACAAGAAACATACATGTAAACCTGTTCTCTTCTCCTTGAGGGGATAATTCTGTTTACATGTAATTGAGTCTTTTGGATTTTCCTTTATATCCTAGGCCCTCCAGCCTTTTTTCTATTCAGCTTAGTCTGGGTCATTGGTACAGTATAAAAATGTTAAAAAATTTATAGTAATTTATATATTTTTTATACTTACCAATGACCCGGACGGGCATGGCCCTCCCATGATTTGGGAACTCATACCTCCCCACTGATTACATAATGCTTACCAGGCACTGCTTGTAAGAATGACTTTTGGAGCCAATTTCGAGACCTCCGTGACACTGCGCATGCGCAGTGGATAAAAGGTATGGAGGACCACATAGGACATTGAAATTTCAGTTTTTGATGCAAATTTTCGGGATTGGGGGGCAAAATTTGTGTTTGGCCCTATAATTTAAGGAGTTAGCACCAGCTAAGTCTGGGTCATTGGTAAGTATAAAAAATATATAAATTACAATAAATTTTTTAACTTTTCAATGCATGCAACTTTGAAAATTTGTGGTGACCGCATTAGCATTGTTTGTTAAAGTGCACAACAATATTGTTCCATAAAATGTGGGTATTTTTATACTGTACCAATGACCCAGACTTAGCTGGTGCTAACTCTTAAAAATATAGGGCCAAACACAAATTTTGCCCCCCAATCCCCAAAATTTGCATCTAAAACCAAAGAAAACATGTCCTGAATGGCCCTCCACACTTCACCTCTACTGCGCATGCGCAGTGTCAAGGACGTCCCGAAATTGGCACCATTAATCATTCTTAGTTTGGCCCTTCATCAGTTAACATCTGACTGATCTTTGTGCTTGTAAATCTGAGTTTAAATGATGCCAGACACATAAATATTAGAGAAATGGTGATTCTAAGGAAGATATAGAAGGAGGAGAGGAAAAATGAGTGACAGAAAATAATCAGGGCTGTAACTTAAATTTTTTTAATGAAATTATGTTAAGTTACCTATTTTCGAGGCAACAGCATGTTGTGGTCATTCTTGTTAATCAAATTACACTGCTTGTTCAGTGTTTTCCTCTCTCCCTTTCCTTTAAGTCCCCTCTTGCTATTCTCTCATGCTTTTGGCATATTTTCTGTAATTTTATTACTAAAATTTCTTGGGAGTTTTAGCTGGATAACAGAATGAATTCTGTTCTTTTCCCCATGTTTACGTCTTCACCTATGGGTGGTTTGGCGTAGTGTTCTGCATCTACCATCTGATGTTCTGCAGTTTCTTCCCTGGAAGTCTCTGTTTTGCATCAGATAGTGTATTTTTGGTAACTGATTTCGGGCCAGGGTGCCTGGAGTCTTGTTCTAGTGTTTTTACACTTATTATACCCCCGCTTCGAAGAAGTGGGGGCTATATAGGAATCGCCCTGTACGTCCGTACGTCCATACGTCCGTCCATCCGTCTGTCCATCCGTCCGTCCGTACGTCTTTCCGGACATGAAATTCTTGTGTGCGCAACTCCTCCTACATTTATCAATCAATTTGGACAAAACTTTTCAGACATCATCACTACTAAGTGAACATGCGCATATTCCAAGATTTTTGATCTGCGACAATTTTAACCAGGTTTTCTCCCTTTGACTTAGATTTATTGTGTCTTTCCATCCGAACAAATTCTTGTGTGCGCAACTCCTCCTACATTAATGAACCGATTTTGATGAAACCTTTCAAACATCATCTCTACTAAGTGAACATGTGCATATTCCAAACTTTTTAATCTGCGACAATTTTAACCTGGTTATCTCTCTTGAACTTTGATTTAATATGGGTTTCTACATGAAATTCTTGTGTGCGCAACTCCTCCTACATTTATCAATCAATTTGGACAAAACTTTTCAGACATCATCACTACTAAGTGAACATGTGCATATTCCAAGATTTTTGATCTGCGACAATTTTAACCAGGTTATCTCCCTTTGACTTAGATTTATTATGTCTTTCCGTTCGAACAAATTCTTGTGTGCGCAACTCCTCCTACATTAATGAACCGATTTTGATGAAACCTTTCAAACATCATCTCTACTAAGTGAACATGTGCATATTCCAAACTTTTTGATCTGCGACAATTTTAACCAGGTTATCTCTCTTGAACTTTGATTTAATATGGGTTTCTGCATGAAATTCTTGTGTGCGCAACTCCTCCTACATTTATCAATCAATTTGGACGAAAGTTTACAGACATCATCACTACTAAGTGAACATGCGCATATTCCAAAATTTTTGAGCTGTGGCAATTTTAACTAGGTTATCTCCCTTTAACTTAGATTTATTATGGGTTTCTACATGAAATTCTTGTGCGTGCAACTCCTCCTACATTTATCAATCAATTTGGACAAAACTTTTCAGACATCATCACTACTAAGTGAACATGCGCATATTCCAAGATTTTTGATCTGCGACAATTTTAACCAGGTTATCTCCCTTTGACTTAGATTTATTATGTCTTTCCGTTCGAACAAATTCTTGTGTGCGCAACTCCTCCTACATTAATGAACCGATTTTGATGAAACCTTTCAAACATCATCTCTACTAAGTGAACATGTGCATATTCCAAACTTTTTGATCTGCGACAATTTTAACCAGGTTATCTCTCTTGAACTTTGATTTAATATGGGTTTCTGCATGAAATTCTTGTGTGCGCAACTCCTCCTACATTTATCAATCAATTTGGACGAAAGTTTACAGACATCATCACTACTAAGTGAACATGCGCATATTCCAAAATTTTTGAGCTGTGGCAATTTTAACTAGGTTATCTCCCTTTAACTTAGATTTATTATGGGTTTCTACATGAAATTCTTGTGCGTGCAACTCCTCCTACATTTATCAATCAATTTGGACAAAACTTTTCAGACATCATCACTACTAAGTGAACATGCGCATATTCCAAGATTTTTGATCTGCGACAATTTTAACCAGGTTATCTCCCTTTGACTTAGATTTATTATGTCTTTCCGTTCGAACAAATTCTTGTGTGCGCAACTCCTCCTACATTAATGAACCGATTTTGATGAAACCTTTCAAACATCATCTCTACTAAGTGAACATGTGCATATTCCAAACTTTTTGATCTGCGACAATTTTAACCAGGTTATCTCTCTTGAACTTTGATTTAATATGGGTTTCTGCATGAAATTCTTGTGTGCGCAACTCCTCCTACATTTATCAATCAATTTGGACAAAAGTTTACAGACATCATCACTACTAAGTAAACATGCACATATTCCAAAATTTTTGAGCTGTGGCAATTTTAACTAGGTTATCTCCCTTTAACTTAGATTTATTATGGGTTTCTACATGAAATTCTTGTGCGTGCAACTCCTCCTACATTTATCAATCAATTTTAACGAAACCTTTCAAACATTATCACAACTAAGTGAACATACGCATATTCCCAAATTTTTGATCTGCGACAATTTTAACCAGGTTATCTCCCTTTAACTTGGATTTATTATGGGTTTTCAAATGGGATTCTTGTGTGTGCAACTCCTCCTACATTAATGAACCGATTTTGAATACATGTTGCACATTGTAAATGTGTTTTTCCAAATGTAAACCATATATGTGTGGGCTCTTTAAGTATTCAGTGCTGTTCTGTGGAAGGCCACATGCAAATACAAATTTCAACAACAAAAAATGATCTTTATGTATACATTTCCTTATGGCCTTCGCCTACATGATCAGAAGTGCATTCCTCTGAAAACCCAAAGCGGGGGTATTAATCACCTTCAGTGATAGTTCTAGTTGTTTACATTTACTACAGCCCTCTGTGTGAGGGGGGATTTCTTGAAAATAATATCTGGAAGTTAATTTAATCATAACTAGATACATTATTATTGTTCGTAAGTGTTGCATAAATTGTTTAAAATATTTTTAGAATTTTTGTCCACACTTAGGCTTGGGATCCATTGGGGCTCAACATTACTTTTCAGAAACTTGGGCTGTTCTGAAAAAATATTTTTTCAAAATTTTTTGATTTCAATTATTTTTTCTATATTAATGGATCATATTATTATGTATTTTGATTGTCAGGGGTTGGTGCGAGTACTAGGACTTTGTTTTCTTTTCACAATGAAAGGATATTGTTCAATTGTAATAAGAGGAAATCTTCCTCTGACTTTCATAATCATTGTATATGTAGTCAGTGTACTCGCACTAACTCCTGTTCTGTATGTGTTAATTTCGATGACAAAATGGGAAGCCTATGTCACGTTATGTTAGTGGGGAATTGGCTATTCCGGTCCTTTCCCCGCAGGGTCACTCTACTTTTTCAATCTCTATTTCAGACGATCAAGAATAGGGTGATGTATCCATGATGTCTTCCAAAAGTGTGCCTCCGTCATCACAATTAATGAAGAGCTAGCGGAAAAGTGCTCATGTAAATACGTCAATTGCCTAAGAGGACCCTAGTAGGTTTGACGGCCGTTGACGTCCGCTAGCTCGCCCGGTGTAGCGTCCATTCATCGAATGGTTCGGCAGCCGGGTTCGTCCGTTGCGGTCTAGGAAGGAGATTTGGGTGATGCAAGCACTATAAATCAACCAAATGCACACCCAGTGACGGCGGATTAGAGGGAGAACGGAGGAAGCCTTTCAGTCTGGTTCCTAGCTCATCCAGGTCCATCCGGACTGCGAGCGAGAGAGGCCCCTCTCTCGTACAGCAACATCTGGCCCCAGATGTTGTGGTACAAAATGTTTCGCATTCGGAGCATACGTCCGCCGATCAGGACGCTCCGATATATAGTCAGTCCGGAGAGACTGTCAATAAGGCTTCCTCATTCTCATGGTAGCGCACACGACCGCTCTTGGCTACGTGACCTCGGATATCCAGTCAGCTTCACCAATCAGAGAATCATCGGCGACCAGGTCACACCATCCGGTAGCCAGGGACACGAGGCCTGCAGACTCCGGACGTTCGCATAAGAAAGTGTGCGGGAGTCAACGTACTCGGAGCTTCCGGCGGCAATGCATCATAAGACCGCTACTGCACAGGCCTTGGTGACGGGCGTGCTATCCCAAATAGCACAGCTTATCGCAGCATCCCAGCAACGACAGAATCTGTCGCATCATGTATTATCTGACGACGCTGGGTCGGGACGCTCCGCGGAAGCAGGTACGGACGTCCGAAAATTTCATCCGGTCCGACGGGATGCCGAAAGGGATTCGGAGGATTTCGAGCTTTCCCTTTCGGAACAACATAAGCTGTTGTTTATGTCATCTGACTTTATCTTCTAGAGGTTCTTTCATCGGACCAGAATGCTGCGATGCCGGATAAGAAACTGATAGCGTCGGTGGACACAGAATTTTTGGTTCGGTTCAGGGACATCGTCCCTCAGTTCCGACATAGTCCAATAATGTCACACAACTTTCGAATTATTGAACGACGCTATATATATTATTATTTGCATGCTTTTAACAAGCATGTCTGGTTTCTTGTTCGCAGAGTTACGGAGATGTCTTTCAAAAGTGTGCCTCTGTCGTCATAGTTAATGAAGAGCTAGCGGCAATAAGTGCTCATGGAATATGTCAGTCGCCTAAGAGTTCCCTAGTGGGATCGACGGAGTTGACATTCGCTAGCTCACCCGGTGTAGCATCCATTCATCGAATGGTTCGGCAGCCAGGTTCGTCCGTTGGGGTCTAGGAAGGAGATTTGGGTGATGCGAGCACTATAATAACTTTAGTACACACCCAGTGACGACGGATTAGAGGACAGATCGGAGGAAGCCTGTTAGTCCGGTTCCTAGCTCGTCCATGTCCGTCCGGGCTGCGAGCGAGAGAGGTCCCTCTCTCGTACAACAACATATGGGTCCGGATGTTGTGGTACAGATATTTCGCATTCGGAGCATATGTCCGCCGCTTGGGATGCTCTGTTATATTGACAGTCCGAGAGACTGTAGATAATGCTTCCTCATCCTCACAGCAGTGCACATGACCACACATTGGCTACGTGACCTCGAGTATCCGGCCAGCTTCGTCATTCAGTGATTCCACGGCGAACAGGTCACGCCATCCGGTAGCCAAGGGACACGAGGCCTATACACTCCGTTCGTTCGCATAATAGAAGTATGCACGGGGTAACAAACACGGAGCTTCCAGCGGCAATGCATCGTAAGACCGCTTCTCCACAGGCCTCAGTGACGGATGTGCTATCCAAGTTAGCACAGTTTATCGCAGCATCCCAGCAATCGGCAGATTCTCGGTCGGATCAGGAATTATCCGACGGCGCTGGGTCGGTGCGCTCCGCTGTTGCATCAGGTTCGGACGACCGAACACTTTATAGGGTCCGACAGGATGGCGAAAGGGATTCGGACGATTTCGAGCTTTCCCTTTCGGAACAACGGAAGCTGCCATATCTTCCGGCATTATCTTCCACAGGTTGTTCCGTCGGACTACATTGCTGCGATGCTGGATAAGAGACTAATAGCGTCATTGGACACGGAGTTTTGGATCGGTTCAGGGACATTGTCTCTGACTTACCGACACAGTCCAATAATGTCATTAGAACATTAGAATTATTTAACGACGCTATATATAAGCTTGCTACCAAGCATGATAGTCTAGTTTCTTATCCGCAATGCTCTTCTGCCTTTTATCAATTCTAGGGAATAATTTATTTTGGCGGGGCGCGGTGGCTCAGTTGGTAGAGGTGCAGGCTGCAAGCCGAGAGGTCCTCGGTTCGAATCCCACCTGCGGCAACCGCGTTGTGTCCTTGGGCAAGACACTTCACCCCCATTGCCCACGTGGGGGCACGGTGACGTTGTGTACTAAGGCGTACTGCACGTCGATGGTGCACCTGTCTTCAACCAATGCTAACCCTGCTTGTGTGGAGTTGGTATGTTGGGGAGCTGACAGTTGCTCGCCATTGCTCGGTGGTTCTCTCCGGGTACTCTGGCTTCCTCCACCCGTAAAACTGTCACGGTCATGGTTAGCCATTGTGCAGAAATATGTGACCTTAAACCCTAATAAATAAATAAATAAATAAATTTATTTTGGCAGAACAGGGCATACCGAGAGTTCATATGCATCTAGACGGCGGGGTTGAAGACTGGGAATTATCTTTTTCGCCGTCTATGTCAATTCCAACCACGATGTTGGAAACGACAATGATGTCTAATAGACTTAACTTAGACGCTTTATCATACGTAGTCCACCTTACTGAGGCGTTATCATTATGTCTTCAAGAGAAAGAATTCCAGGATATGATTCTCAATGTGATTTCTTTCAAGGGCAGTAGTTTTTCCACGTATAACTCCACCCTTCAGTAGCAACCTTGAGTTGGTTAGATGTGATGCAGCCCTAGCTACATCCACGCGCGTGGATAGTAAGGTGAAGAACTCTCAGAGTCGCTTCAGTCACGGAGAAGCTTCTCTTCGACGGCAACTCTTCAACAATCTATGAATTGCTCGATATACACGTTCTCTTGTCTATCAAGTGTAGCAAGAGATTCAGACTGGGGCAGCATTCGGTGGTTGACTCAAAGAGTGCCACTGCAGTTGCCGGATCCGAGTTTTATGATTATGACGGATGCCAGTCAAACAGGTTGGGGTACAATATTGATCCCAACGCATTCGAAGTGCCAGGGTCTTTGGGTTCCGCAGTTTCTAGGCAAGCACTTATCTTCTAGGGAATAATGTTCTTTAGGCTTGCACTATGTCATTGGATGAACATTATTCAGAAACGCATGTCCAAATCCTGTCCGATAATACGACAGTAGTTGCGTTTCTCCGGAACCAGGGAGGCACTCATTCGATTCCGTTATTCAATTTAACGGAAAGAATCCTTCTGTTTGTTATAGTACACCAAGTTCTGCTTCGGTCCGTCATATTCCGAGTCGTCTGATTGTATTAGCAGACTCCCTTTCACGTAAGGGTCGCTTGTTGCCGTCAGAATGGACTCTCAACAAACAAGTATTCAATCAGATTTGCTATCAATGGGAACGCCCAATGATAATTTATTTGCGACGCAACTCACTATTCATTTGCAGACGTATGTGTTTGCATGTCCGGATCCCTGAGCTTATGTTGTTAACGCTCTTTTGATCTAATAGGACGAAATGATAGGATATGCGTATCCTCCAGCGCTGTTGATTCAGCAAGTATTGCTAAGATAAACATCCATAAAATAATTCTGTTGATAGCATCTCTGTCTTCACAGAGACCGTGGGTAAATTTACTCAGGTGTCTACTGTGGGACTTACCGCGAAAACTTCCTCCATGAGAGGATCTTCTTTTGCTGGGGAAATCATGTCAACTTCATCACAACCCGCAAGGTCTCAACCTTCACGTATTCCGTTGTGTGGTCCTTCTTGCATGGCAAGCATCGTACAGGACGAGCTTTGGACGCGATTTCTTACTGTACGAGAACCTCTTCTTCGCTATGCTATGCGGCTAAAGTGGAGGCTCTTCCGTCGTTGGTGTAGGGATCATTATGTTGATATTTTTGATCCTCCATACTAGACATTGCAACTTTCTAGTATACTTGTTTGACAAGATCTACTGCAGCCTGTTACTATTAAGGTTATGTTATCTCATTCCTATGCACTCTATGATAGTTTACAATTGAGTCTTATGTCTCTTTATCTAAGTCAGTTAGAAACTTTTCGATAAATAGACCTAGAATCTTTAGATTAAATTCCTATACGGAATTTAGCTTCGGTTCTTATTTAGCTAAGTAATCATTTGAGCCTCTGGAAACAGTAGTTTTCAAATTCTGACCTTTTAAGACAGTAATTCTGTTAGTCTTCTCTTTTACTGAGGAGTCAGTGAGCTTCATGCACTATCGGTGGACGATTCTCACTTTTGTAGTGACGGAAACACTACTTCCTTTACTACTGGGGTTGGATTTTTGGTTAAGAGTCAGGCTCCTAATAATATCCGGAACCTATTGTTATTAAGGTCCTTCCGTCTTCGTACGGGCATAGTCCTTTACTCTGTCCGGTTAGAGTTTACGTATTTATAAACAGATATCAGTTTATTAGTACGGACGTAAGCTTCTTCCGTCTTTGATGCCTAATAGAAGGACATTACTCTCCATTCTATTGCTAATGGATTCAATTAACTATCGGTACTGCTTATGGTATATCATTGACTCAGCAGTTTGTGCTTGAGATTTCGGCTCATGAAGTAAGAGCTCTTTCTACATCTTGGGCTTACGCTAATAGTGTCGCTATTATAGATTTTTGAAGGCTGCTCATTGCGCTCAGCCATCCACATTCATGAATTTTTATCTCAGAATATTGAGTCCATTTTTGGAGGCCTCCATTGTTAGGTCTATTATCTACGGCTCAGAATGTCATTCACTGAACAGTTGCTACTATAGCTGGGTAGGCTTTCTGTTCCGGCAGTGACTCCGTCCTGCTGCCCTCTTCGCTCTTGGCTATTTGACCCAGGGCAAGCAAGAAAAAGGGGGGGGTGGGGGAGGGTGTTCCCTTGGGTCACCTGTTTTATTATGAAAACAAGGGGATACCTCCTCCGGAGTTAGTAATTCTGAGCTGTTACTGGGATGGCTTTTAAGTGAGAAGTTTATGTTTTAAAAATTCATTCAGGTCTTAGTTTTTAAAGTATAGCTTTTGAATATATCACGTGTCAAACGGGCATTATTATACAATCCTCAGACACTTTTAAGGAGTATAAAGAGTCTCTCTCCCCGTGGGAACCCCGGGAAGTAAGCAGCACTTGTTTACTGTGGTAAACCAGTTCCGCTTTACTAGTAAAATAGGACCCAGTCACCAATGCTTGGGGTGAAAGTCCTCTAAAATGGGCAACATGTTGATCAACGATTGACTAAACTTGACTTCATCTCCATGTTGTGTCACGATTAGCCATGGTGCATAAATATGTGACGTTAACCACCAACAAACAAATAAAGAGTCTCTATTCTCTAGACTTTATTTATTGGCTTACTTTAAAAATTATTAGTATAAGGATTATACTGGATATTATTAGAGTACATGGATGTTATGATGCTCAATTTTGGAAGGTGTTGTGTCTTTCTAATTTATCGTAAATAAGAAAGATACATGTAAGGCCTAATGCTCCTTTTCCCCTAGAGGGGATGACTCTATTTTATATAATTGAGCGTATTTCAACTTGCTCTATGTCCTAGGCCCTCCAGCCTTTTTACTATTCAGCTAAGTCTGGGTCATTGGTACAGTATAAAAATGTTACAAAATTTATAGTAATTTATATATTTTTTATACTTACCAATGCATCAGATTCTCGGTGGTGTCCAGAAGGGGATCACAACTCGCCGGCAAAGCCGGCTCATTGAGATCCCATTCTGAACACCACCTCAAATCTGATACAAATCACAGGACATGCGCTTTATCATGATAATCTGAAAAGATCTTGTTTGACAGAGCTCTATGAGCTCTGTCAAACAAGATATAATAGATTAAATGCCTGTATTGGATGTACTGGGGCCAAATAGGTTTTAAACAATGGAAAACCGGGTGTGTCGGTAATTTCTCGACAGGTAACAAGATTTTTTATTCAATTAACAGGAGTTTACTCTATAACCTATATTCAATTAACAGGTCAAATTTGTACTTGAGGTATGGTAAATGGTTTTGTGTTGGGAAATTATATTCATTTAACAGGGTTATTCAGTTAAGGGATATCCAATTAAGAGGGCTCCACTGTACTTTAAAATAAATAAGATAAACAAACTCTGAGTTAAGTTATGATTTATTTTATCAAGCAAAGTAAATATCCAATTCAATATCATCTCAAACAATTTAGAAAGACTGAAGGATGAAATAAATGTTCCAAGTGTGTGTAGATGCTGAACATCCAAACAACGTAATGTTGTCCCATTTCTCTTCACTGGTCAAAGTCATCGAATTACCCAAATCTGAATAACCCAAACACCTGAATAACTGAAAGTTCACTGTCGGTCCTGCAAACTTCGAGTTAATAGGTTTTGCCTGTTATTAAAATATACATATTGTAGTCAGGACACAAATTCTCATCTAGTTAGCATGTTATAAACCTATGTACTATATATCTTCCCCCCCCCTCCCCTCCCTCCTGTGGGGGTGCGGTGGCTCAGTAGGTAGAGGTGCACGCTGCAAGCCAAGAGGTCCTCGGTTCGAATCCCACTTGCGGCAACTGCGTTGTGTCCTTGAGCAAGACACTTCACCCCCATTGCCCACGTGGGGGCACTGTGCACTAAGGCATACTGCACATCGAAGGTGCACCTATCTTCAACCAATGCTAACCCTGCTTGTGTGGAGTTAGTATGTTGGGGAGCTGACAGTTGCTCGGTGGTTCTCTCCGGGTACTCCAGCTTCCTCCACCCGTAAAACTGTCATCATGATTAGCCATTGTGCAGAAATATGTGACCTTAAACACCAATAAATAATAAATAAATAAATAAATAAATATCTTCCCCCCCTGTATATCTGCACTCTCCCTGCCCCACCTGGTTAATCCCACCCTCCCCATCCCACTTTTTCTCTCTTCTGTTTAATAAAAGATTTTTTTCCAGAAATTGCTTCTGTACCTGATTGTGATGTTGTTAAAAAGACAGGTGTACATTGATAAACTCATCAGTCGGTGCGAGAGAGGTCTAGATATTAAACAAAAAAACTTTTTCCGCTCAAATTACCATTGTGAGAATAGGCTCATAAGCATACTTTATAGGCAGGCACTGCTAATCTAAAAAAAGGGGGGTGACCTCAAACAAAGTGCAACAGAAACTAACATAGTGTCATTTGGTTGGACATGCATCAGGGTTGATCATATTCAAAATAGGCCAAAATTGGCCTATACGAAATACCCTAATTAACATAATTTCAATATGGCGGCAATGGCCAGCTGTGGAATGCAATATCTCGCAAACGGCTCATCCTAACACCCATAAATGTATTACTAACACATAGGAAAGTGGTACCCAGGAATCCATAAATGATACTCTCATTGACCTATGATGTCATTGTGACATCATAACCGAGCTGTGACGTCATAATCAAGTAGTTCGCCGTCGGGGGCGATTTTTGTTGCACATTTCGCACACTAACTTATGACATCATAATATATATCATAACCCAGTTATGATATCATAAAATATGAAAAGTCGGGGACAGATCCAGGAATTGTTTCATGGGGGAAACAGTCTAATCTCTATCAATAACCATCATTCAAATTTCAAACCAATATGTTTCTTCAATCTCCTCTTCGTCGAGAATCACTGGGCCTGGCGAAATTGAGCAGGTCTCCCTATTTCACTGTCCACAAGCATTCATACATTGCAGTCCAAAATGGTGACAAGAACACTTTTTGGTAGCACATTCCCCTTTACACCTGCACCAAATTACTTTTAAAAGATGCTGAGGAGCTACTGGTGCATCCATTTTCTTTGGGTGAAGAGAACCGTTTCGCACTTCCCATCCCCATTCGGAAGGATTCATGTACTCTCTATCACCCATCCACGTAGACTTGAAGAAATACTCAAAAGAAATGATACATTGCAACATCATACATGTATGTCAGTGGCAATGTTTTCACATCGATTGTTGTAGTACCTGTCACCACCTTCTCTTTAAACTTTCTCACTCTCAGTGCATTCAGATTTTCTCCTGTTTTTCCGCCGTACAGACAAACCAGAGCTTTTTCACCATCTTCAGTTATCTCACTAGTACATGGTAAGTCAGTGGCACAGAAGACTGCTGCTTGTTCCCTGAAGATCCTACTGTCCATCTTCTTTCCTGTACCAAAAAGTTGAGACGTGGTGTAACATCCGCCAGTGGTGTGAATGAATGGCAAACTCGAACAGGTATCTTCACCTAGAACCCCACTGACTTGCCCAATGTTCCACAAACTATGCTTTGCGTTCTTCCTTTTGGTTTTGAAGAACAACTGTCCTGGTGGTATTTTGAGGCAATTTGCATGATGGCATAACATTAAAAGCAAGTCTGTGTCCTCACCAGCAACACAGGTCAGACCGATGGCTGCTAAATTTACTCCAGTTTCTGCTATTAAAAAATCTGCATTACCCATTGCCTGTTTTGTGCCCATTCCGTTTGATGCAAAGTGTTGCTTCATCAGATTAGTGGAGTTACATTTGTTGATTTCGTTACTAAGGAATTTTTCCTTCTTGGTCTTCACTAGTTTGTTTCCGGTAAAACCACTGACTTTTGCACCAACAAGCCCTTGTGTTTGCCGCTGATGGGTGCAGTCTTTCGTAAAAGGGACCTATAGATAGCCGTCAAACACAATGACAGGACCTGAGCTCTGCTTGACTCAATCTACGTATTTAGTACATATACTATCAAACTATCAAACAAGGTATCCTTTTTCCACTGAATTGTGTCCAATAAAGAACCACCATCGAACACTGAAAACTCGCTGTGCAACCGCAACCAGTGTTTCAGAATCTCAAGTCTGATACCTTTGTTCGATAGCGTCAGCTAGTTGCGACATTGTGGCTTCTCTAATCATTCCATATTTGTCAAATAAAGCAGTTGGGTGTGTTGATAGTTCATATTGCAATAACTGCCCTAAGTCATTCTCATCTGTGTGTGCATTGCCAGTGGCCAGCAACCTTTGGAACAGCGGTTGAGGATTGATGTTGATTTTTTCTCCATCAATATGAAGTTGCTTTGCCTGAGCAAACACAACAGCAATATCATTTTTAGAGAAGGAAAACTCAATTGCGTTTGTACTGTACATCTTTAAGATCTTCTCACCGATGTCTTTAGCACTATAAGCATTGACAGATGGATCAGTGGTTATGTCACTGGTGATACTCTGCAGGTCTGGTGTAGGCTCGAAAGGGTTTTTCTCGCATAGAAAATCTAAAACAATTGAGGAATCTTTGTTATCACATTTTACTCTTGCAGAAGCTAACTATTTATGTTGTTCACTTGTGGCGAAAGTCCGGTTAGTGAGTTCTTGCATCGATTCATTGAATGTCGCACATGCAAATAACGACAACAGCCACTTATTTTGTTGTTTCTCATTCATAACACCTCTACCATGCACAAGACCTCCAGTAACTTTCATGATTCGCATAAGTGTCTGCTCGATGACAAGGTCACAACAGCCACTTATTTTGTTGTTTCTCATTCATAACACCTCTACCATGCACCTCTACCATGCACAAGACCTCCAGTAACTTTCATGATTCGCATAAGTGTCTGCTCGATGACAAGGTCCTTCGACAGTCCATCCCAGAATCTTTTTGTTCTCGTATCACGAACAGGCCAGAGTTGAACTTCTGAAGAAAGCTTATCGTCCACAAGAAGGAAACGGTTTTGACAATGATTTCAAGGTAAAGCTAAATAAATTTGACCAAGTTAGCATGAGTGTCGGATATCAGGATAACCACCATTAGGCGGGCAGGGATAAATTTTGACCCAAACAAATTGCAACAGAATCTATCGCCCGGACGGCGAACTACATGATTTATGACATCATAGCTTGGTTATGATGTCACAATGGCATCATAGGTCGATAGGACTATCACTTATGGATTCCTGGGTACCATTTTCCTATGTGTTAGTAATACATTTATGGGTGTTAGGATGAGCTGTTTGAGAGATATTGCATTCCACAACTGACAATGGCCACCATTTTGAAATTATGTTAATTAGTGTATTTCGCCTAGGCTGATTTTGGATATGATCAACCCTGATACATGTCTACCCAAACGCCACTGCGTTAGTTTTTGTACCAAATTGTTTGGGGTCAAAAGTTATCCCTCCCGCCCATTAATTCTTTTGGGGGGGGGGCAGAGCACCTCAGATTATTTCTGTGAACAGCTGCAAGAAGAATTTCATCCATCTTTCTATTTTCAAGCCTCATATGCATAAGTTGTAAAGAGAGAAAATCTTGAGATCATAAACTTGACCATTGCTCATATCATTGTTTTGAAGAAGAGAATTTCATTCAATTTTCCATCCAAGACTCACTTGCACAAGTTGTACAAACAAGAAATATTTATACACTGTAAACCAATGGCCCAGACTATTTAAAGTTATTAAGGTCCAAACACAAATTTTGAACCCCTCAATCCCCAAAATTTGCTTGCAAAACTGAAAATTAAAAGTTCTATCTGGCCCTCCATACATTTACTCTCCGCGCATGTGCAGATGCCAGGAAGTGACCGGAATTGGTGCCAACATCATTCTTTGTTTGGCCCTAAAAGTCGTCAACAATGAAGTGACATCTGTGCTTTAAAATCTCACGTGCATAATATTTATAAGGCTGACACTTTATTGTATATTATGGACCTTAGAAATTATGAATTATTTCAAGGGTGGTCCGTGTTGGAGCCTGATAATCATACCTACTTCCATTTCTAGATCCAGGTTTCTATTAATGTGGATACTCAACTTGTATATTCGCACATTTATAGTGTCATAGATATCGAATAGTACACGTCAGGGAGTGTTGTTACTGGAATTTATTGTACACCTGAATGGGGTCGCCTGTGGGTTACCAAGGAAGTGTGTTTGCTCTCCAGAGATCGTTCATTGTGGTTCGATTGGACATGTGTATGGTATATATTATATTACCGGTTTTCGGCCTGTCTGCATATGCTGTCTCTGGTGTACATTATATAGCAGGCAATATTAATTACCGGGATCGTCACTATAGCCTTAACTTCTGAAGTGGCATTAAGTACCTTTTATTAATAATAAATTAATACCTGAGTGCCTGTTTGACGAATATTTATATTGTTTTTTGGTACTGCTTTTACTGATTCCAGAGCACTCTCCTCTTTCTTTTCCTCTCCTCTGACTTGATATGTATGTAACTTTGAGGGAAGCTGTTTTGTCCGTAATTATATCCTGCATACAGCTGGAGGTTTATTGTATATGACATATGTTTGAGGGGGATATTCTCTGATTCCCAAATACGCCATTTTTGAGGCTTAGTCCGGGCTAACCCTAAAAACTGGGAACTCTTTACATCCAACTAGCATAGTCTTCATCTTAAGTATATGGAATTACTTGAACTGGGCTCCTTTTGTATGATATGTCTTCTCTGTTACTGTATAGAGAGACATACATGTAATTCCTAATAATTTTAATTTCCTTTCACCTTGGATTACAGGATTGGAACTATGTTGATCTACTAATTCTGAAGTCCTAGGCCCTCCACCTTTTTATGATTCAGCTGGTCTGGACCATTGGTTTACAGTGTAAAAATATTATAAATTCATAGTAATTTGTATATTTTTATATTTACAAATGGCCCAGATGGAGATGGACCTCCAATGAGTGGGCACTCATACCTCTCCGCTGAATGTTTATGTATTACTCTCTTCTGCAATGAAGAATCAATGAATGATGTTGGCACCAATCCTGGTCACTTCCTGACGTCTGCACATGCGTGGAGAGTAAATGTATGGAGGGCCAAATAGGACTTTACATTTTCGGTTTTGCAAGCAAATTTTGGGGATTGGGGGAGTTCAAAATTTGTGTTTGGCCCTTAACTGGAAGAGTGCTGAATTATTTTTGGTCATCAAAATTTGCTCACATATCTTTGCCTTGTTAAACTAAGGCTCCCCAGACCAAGAGGCACTCTCAGATAAATTTTAAGAAGGCAAATCCTAATAGACTAAATAATTTCACTTCAAAAGTGATATGTAGAACATCCACTGAATATGAAGCCTTTACGTTGTGGGACCAACACTTCAGAATAAAGCCCAAATATGGGTTTCCAGCAATCTACCAGTTAATAACTTTGAGTTAAGCACCAGCTAGTCTGGGCCATTGGTAAGTATAAAAATATACAAATTACTATGAATTTATAATTTTTCAGGCGGTGGAAGATATCATGAACAGGTTATCTTACTCACTGCAAGACACTTCCCCCCCACCCCCCCCCCCACCCCCACCCCCCCCCCACCCCCATTGCACATGTGGGGGCATGGTGGCATTGTGTACTAAGGCACACTGCACGTCGATGTGCGCCTGTCTTCAACCAGTGCTAACCCTGCTCATGAGGAGTTGGTATGTTGGGGAGCTGACAGTTGCTGGCCTTGTTTGGTGGTTCGCTCCGGGTACTCCGGCTTCCCCACCTGTAAAACTGTCATGATCATGATTAGCCATTGTTCAGAAATATGTGACCTTAAATACCAATAAATAAATAATAAATAAATAAATAAATAAATCTTCCTCACTTATCTCTCAAGTCCTGAAAATTATTGTGTGCTCACCTCATTATTATGAACAAAGTTCTATATTTTACATTTTCAAGGTTCATGTACCTATGTTGTGCAAAGAAGAAAAGAAAAAGTTTCACCTGGTGGTCAAGATACCCTAACTAGGTTATCTTCCCCCACCGACACTCAAAGTCTCAACAGTTTTTTTTTTTTATACTCAAGCCACTATTTGGAAGAGAATTTCACTCATATATTCCATTTTCAAGATTCAAATGCATAAGATGGACAAAATATGAATTCAAGGCAAGAAAATTTTCAGGACTTAAACCCTCGGATGGTGGGACAGATATGAAGGTCACAATATCCTGCCTCCCTCCTAAATTTTCCTATTAACTATACAATTTCAGCATTTGTTCCTTAAAAGAATAAATTATATTGTTAAATCATCTATTCAAATGGTATGAAAAATGTTGTTTTTGCCTCCTAGAAACACAATATTTTCAAGAAATTTGGGCTCTTTTTGTGTGGGTTGTAACCCCTATCCAGACCTGACTGTCAAGTTTTCAGATGTGCGCCATTTTGTTTTAATACAACACGAGGTGCGAACGCAAATTTTGTAAAAAGTTCTGTGATTAAATGCAATTTAAAAATTCAGTTGCGAGATGAACTCCCAAGGGGGATACTTCAGAGGGAGAGATAAGCAGTTACATTGGTACTCCAAACTTGTCATTCCGACCCTCAACTGTCTGAATTGGATATTACAGGCTCCTATTTGTATGACTTCCTCTATATATAACACATGGCCAAGTATCAAACCTAGTCTTGTTAGAAATTTCTACTACATGATTAATATCAAGAGTGTATCGATATCTATAACCCCAAATCCACCTCCCATAGTCAGGGGTGTGATATTTTTATACTGTACCAATGACCCAGACATAGCTGGTGCTAACTCTTAAATATAGATATAGGGCCAAACACAAATTTTGCCCCCCAATCCCCAAAATTTGCATCTAAAACCAAAGAAAACATGTCCTGAATGGCCCTCCACACTTCACCTCTACTGCGCATGTGCAGTGTCAAGGACGTTCCGAAATTGGCGCCATTAATCATTCTTAGTTTGGCCCTTCATCAGTTAACATCTGACTGATCTTTGTGCTTGTAAATCTCAGTTTAAATGATGCCAGACACATAAATATTAGAGAAATGGTGATTCTAAGGAGGATATAGAAGGAGGAGAGGAAAAAGGAGTGACAGAAAATTATCAGGGCTGTAACTTAAAATTTTTTTAATGAAATTATGTTAAGTTACCTATTTTCGAGGCAGCAGCCATTTTGTTGTCATTCTTGTTATCAAGTTACACTGATTGTTCAGTGTTTTCCTCTCTCCCTTTCCTTTAAGTCCCCTCTTGCTATTCTCCCATGCTTTTGGCATATTTTCTGTAATTTTATTACTAAAATTTCTGGGGAGTTTTAGCTTAATAACAGAATGAATTCTGTTCTTTTCCCCATGTTTACGTCTTCACCTATGGGTGGTTAGGCGTAGTGTTCTGCATCTACCATCTGATGTTCTGCAGTTTCTTCCCTGGAAGTCTCTGTTTTGCATCAGATAGTGTATAATTGGTAACTGATTTCGGGCCTGGGTGCCTGGAGTCTTATTCTAGTGTTTTTACACTTATTGTTTACATTTACAACAGCCCTCTGTGTGAGGGGGGATTTCTTGAAAATAATGTCTTGATGTTAATTTAATCATAACTAGATACATTATTATTGTTCGTAAGTGTTGCATAAATTGTTTAAAATATTTTAAAAATTTTTGTCCACACTTAGGCTTGGGATCCATTGGGGCTCAACGTTACTTTTCAGAAACTTGGGCTGTTCTGAAAAAATATTTTTTCAAAATTTTTTGATTTCAATTATTTTTTCTATGTTAATGGATCATATTATTATGTATTTTGATTGTCAGGGGTTGGTACAAGTACTAGGACTTTGTTTTCTTTTCACATTGAAAGGATTTTGGTCAATTGTAATAAGAGGAAATCTTCCTTTGACTTTTATAATCATTGTATATGTAGTCAGTGTACTCGCACTAACTCCTGTTCTGTATGTGATAATTTCGATGACAACATGGGAAGCGTGTGTCACGGTATGTTAGTGGGGAATTGGACATTCCGGTCCTTTCCCCGCAGGGTCACTCTACTTTATCAATTTCTATTTCAGACGATCAAGATTAGGGTGATGTATCCGTGATGTCTTCCAAAAGTGTGCCTCCGTCGTCACAATTAATGAAGAACTAGCGGAAAAGTGCTCATGCAAATAAGCCAATTGCGTAAGAGGACCCTGGTAGGTTCGACGGTCTTTGACGTCCGCTAGCTCGCCCGGTGTAGCGTCCATTCATTGAATGGTTCGGCAGCCGGGTTCATCCATTGCGGTCTAGAAGGAGTTTTGGGGTGATGCAAGCACTATAAATCAACCAAATGCACACCCAGTGATGGCGGATTAGAGGGAGAACGGAGGAAGCCTTTTAGTCCGGTTCCTAGCTCGTCCAGGTCCATCCGGACGGCGAGCGAGAGAGGCCCCTCTCTTGTACAACAACATCTGGCCCCAGATATTGTGGTACAAAATGTTTCGCATTCGGAGCATACGTCCGCCGCTCGGGACGCTCCGACATATAGTCAGTCCGGAGAGACTGTCAATAAGGCTTCCTCATTCTCATGGTAGCGCACACGACCGCTGTTGGCTACGTGACCTCGGAGATCCAGTCAGTTTCGCCAATCAGAGAATCATCGGCGACCAGGTCACACCATCCGGTAGCCAGGGACACGAGGCCTGCAGACTCCGGACGTTTGCATGAGAAAGCGTGCGGGAGTCAACGTACACGGAGCTTCCGGCGGCAATGCATCGTAAGACCGCTACTGCACAGGCCACGGTGACGGACGTGCTATCCCAAATAGCACAGCTTATCGCAGCATCCCAGCAACGACAGAATCTGTCGCATCATGTATTATCCGACGATGCTGGGTCGGGACGCTCCGCGGAAGCGGGTACGGACGTCCGAAAATTTCATCCGGTCCGACGGGACGCCGAAAGGGATTCGGAGGATTTCGAGCTTTCCCTTTCGGAACAACATATGCTGTTGTGTATGTCATCTGACTTTATTTTCTACAGGGTCTTTCGTCGGACCAGAATGCTGTGATGCCAGATAAGAAACTGATAGTGTCGGTGGACTTAGAAATTTTTGGTTCGGTTCAGGGTCATCGTCCCTCAGTTCCGACATAGTCCAATAATGTCACACAAACTTTCGAATTATTGAACGACGCTATATATATTATTATATGCTTGCTATTACCAAGCATTTCTGGTTTCTTGTTCGCAAAGTTACGGAGATGTCTTTCAAAGTGTGCCTCTGTCGTCATAGTTAATGAAGAGCTAGCGGCAATAAGTGCTGATGGAATATGTCTATCGCCTAAGAGGTCCCTTGTAGGATCGACGGAGTGACATTCGCTAGCTCACCCGGTGTAGCGTCCATTCATCGAATGGTTCGGCAGCCGGGTTCGTCCGTTGCGGTCTAGGAAGGAGATTTGGGTGATGCGAGCACTATAATAACTTTAGTACTCACCCAGTGACGACGGATTGAGGACAGATCGGAGGAAGCCTGTTAGTCCGGTTCCTGGCTCATCCAGGTCCGTCCGGGCTGTGAGCGAGAGAGGTCCCTCTCTCGTACAACAACATAGGGGACCGCATGTTGTGGTTCAGATATTTCGCATACAGAGCATATGTCCGCCGCTCGGGACGCTCCATTATATTGACAGTCCGAGAGACTGTCGATAATGCTTCCTCATCCTCACAGCAGCGCACACGACCGCACATTGGCTACGTGACCTCGAGAATCCGACCAGTTTCGTCATTCAGTGATTCCACGGCGAACAGGTCACGCCATCCGGTAGCCAAGGGACACGAGGCCAATACACTCAGTTCGCTCGCATAATAGAAGTATGCACGGGGTAACGATCACGGAGCTTCCAGAGGCAATGCATCGTAAGACCGCTTCTCCACAGGCCTTAGTGACGGACGTGCTATCCAAGTTAGCACAGTTTATCGCAGCATCCCAGCAATCGACAGTTTCTCGGTCGGATCAGGAATTATCCGACGGTGCTGGGTCGGTGCGCTCCGCTGTTGCATCAGGTTCGGACGACCGAACGCTTTATAGGGTCCAACAGGATGGCGAAAGGGATTCGGACGATTTCGAGTTTTCCCTTTCGGAACAACGGAAGCTGCCATACATTTCTTCCGGCATTATCTTCCAGAGGTTGTTCCTTCGGACTACATTGCTGCGATGCTGGATAAGAGACTTATAGCGTCATTGGACACGGAATTTTGGATCGGTTCAGGGACATTGTCCCTGACTTACCGACACAGTCCAATAATGTCATTAGAACATTTGTATTATTTATCGACGCTATATATATATAAGCCTGCTACCAAGCATGATAGTTTAGTTTCTTGTCTGCAATGCTCAATTCTGCCTTTTATCATTTCTAGGAATAATTTATTTTGGCAGAACAGGGCATACCGAGAGTTCATATGCGTCTAGACGGCGGGGTTAAAGACTGGAAATTATCTTTTTCGCCGTCTATGTCTTTTCCAACCACAATGTTGGAAACGACAATGATGTCTAATAGACTTAACTTAGACGCTTTATCATACGTAGTCCACCTTACTGAGGCGTTATCATTACGTCTTCAAGAGAAAGAATTCCGGGATATGATCCTCAGTGTGATTTCTTTCAAGGGCAGTAGTTTTTCCATGTATAAATCCGCCCTTCAGTGGCAACCTGGAGTTGGTTAGACGTGACGCAGCCCTAGCTACATCCACGCGCGTGGATAGTAAGGTGAAGAACTCTCTCAGAGTCGCTTCTCTTCGACGGCAACTTTTCAGCAATCCATGAATTGCTCGATATACACGTTCTCTTGTCTATCAAGTGTAGCAAGAGATTCAGACTGGGGCAAACATTCGGTGGTTGACTCAAAGAGTGCCACTGCAGTTGCCAGATCCGAGTTTTGTAATTATGACGGTTGCCAGTCAAACAGGTTGGGGTACAATATTGATCCCAACGGATTCGAAGTGCCAGGGTCTTTGGGTTCCGCAGTCTCTAGGCAAGCACTTATCTTCCACGGAATAATGTTTTTTAGGCTTGCTTTATGTCATTGGATGAACATTATTCAGAAACGCATGTCCAAATCCTGTCTGATAATACGACAGTAGTTGCGTATCTCCGGAACCAGGGAGGCACTCATTCGATTCTGTTATTCAATTTAACGGAAAGAATCCTTCTGTTTGTTATAGTACACCAAGTTCTGCTTCGGTCCGTCATATTCCGGGTCGTCTGATTGTATTACCGGTCTCCCTTTCACGTATGGGTCGCTTGTTGCCGTCAGAATGGACTCTCAACAAATAAGTATTCAATCAGATTTGCTATCAATGGGAGCGCCCAATGATAATTTATTTACGACACAACTTGATAATCAATTGCAGACGTATGTGTTTGCATGTCCGGATCTCTGAGCTTATGTTGTTAACGCTCTATTGATCTAATAGGACGGAATGATAGGATATGCGTATCCTCCTGCGCTGTTGTTTCAGCAAGTATTGCTAAGATAAACAACCACAATACATTTCTGTTGATAGCATCTCTGTCTTCACAGAGACCGTGGGTAAATTTACTCAGATGTCTACTGTGGGACTTAATGCGAAAACTTCCTCCATGAGAGGATCTTCTTTCGCTGGGGAAAATCGTGTCATCTTCATCACAACCCGCAAGGTCTCAACCTTCACGTATTCCGTTGTGTGGTCCTTATTGCATTGTAAGCATTGTACTGGACGAGCTTTGGACGCGATTTCTTACTGTAGGAGAACCTCTTCTTCACTATACTATGCGGCTAAAGTGGAGGCTCTTCCGTCGTTGGTGTAGGGATCACTATGTTGATATTATTGATCCCTCCATACTAGTCATTGCAACTTTCTAGTATACTTGTTTGACAAGATCTGCTGCAGCCTGTTACTATTAAGGTTATAGGTCTATGTTATCTCATACCTATGCACTCTATGATAGTTTACAATTGAGTCTTATGTCTCTTTATCTAAGTCAGTTAGTAACTTTTCGATAAATAGACTTAGAATCATTAGATTAAATTTCTATATGGAATTTAACTTCGATTCTTATTTAGCTAAGTAATCATTTGAGCCTCTGGAAACAGTAGTTTTCAAATTCTGACCTTTTAGACAGTAATTCTGTTGGCTTCTCTTTTACTGAAGAGTCAGTGAGCTTCATGCACTATCGGTGGATGATTCTCACTTTCGTAGTTTCGGAATCACTACTTCCTTTACTATTTAGGTTGGATTTTTGCATAAGAGTCAGGCTCCTAATAAATATCCGGAACCTATTGTTATTAAGGTCCTTCTGTCTTCGTACGGGCATAGGCCTTTACTCTGTCCGGTTAGAGTTTACGTATTTATAAACAGATATCTGTTTATTACTACGGACATAAGCTTCTTCTGTCTTTGATGCCTAATAGAAGGACGTTACGCTCCATTCTATTGCTAATGGATTCAATTAACTATCGGTACTGCTTATGGTATATCATTGACTCAGCAGTTTTGCTTGAGATTTCGGCTCATGAAGTAAGAGTTCTTTCCACATCTTGGGCTTACATTAATAGTGTCGCTATTATAGATTTTTGAAGGCTGCTCATTGCGCTCAGCCATCCACATTCATGAATTTTTATCTCAGAAATCGAGTCCATTTCTGGAGGCCTCTATTGTTAGGTCTATTATCTACTGCTCAGAATGTCATTCACTTAACAGTTGCTACTATAGCTAGGTAGGCTGTCTGTTTCGGCAGTGACTCCGTTCTGCTGCCCTCTTCGCTCTGGGCTATTTGACCCAGGGCAAGAAAAAAGGGGGGGGGGGGGAGGGTGTTCCCTTGGGTCACCTGTTTTACTATGAAAACAAGGGGATACCTCCTCCGGAGTTAGTAATTCTGAGCTGTTACTGGGATGGCTTTTTAGTGAGAAGTTTATGTTTTAAAAATTCATTCAGGTCTTAGTTTTTAAAGTATAGCTTTTGAATATAGCACGTGTCAAACGGACGTTATTATACAATCCTCAGACACTTTTAAGGAGTATAAAGAGTCTCTATTCTCTAGACTTTCTTTGTTTATTGGCTTACTTTAAAAATTATTAGTATAAGGATTATACTAGATATTAATAGAGTACATGGATGTATGATGCTCAATTTTGGAAGGTATTGTATCTTTCTAATTTATCATGAATAAGAAAGATACATGTAAGTCCTAATACTTCTTTTTCCCTACAGGGGATGACTCTATTTTATATAATTGAGTGTATTCCAACTTGCTCTATGTCCTAGGCCCTCCAGCCTTTTTGCTATTCAGCTATGTCTGGGTCATTGGTACAGTATAAAAATGTTAAAAAATTTATAGTAATTTATATATTTTTTATACTTACCAATGACCCAGACGGGGATGGCCCTCCCAGGAGTTGGGAACTCATACCTCTCCGCTGAGTACATAGCGCTTACCAGGCACTGGTTATAAGAATGATTAGTGGCGCCAATTTCGGAACGTCCTTGACACTGCGCATGCGCAGTAGAGGTGAAGTGTGGAGGGCCATTCAGGACATGTTTTCTTTGGTTTTAGATGCAAATTTTGGGGATTGGTGGGCAAAATTTGTGTTTGGCCCTATATTTTAAGAGTTAGCACCAGCTATGTCTGGGTCATTGGTAAGTATAAAAAATATATAAATTACTATAAATTTTTTAACTTTTCAGTTTTTTATCTTATTTCGGGGTTTTTTATTTTTCTTACCCAACTACATATTTTTTTGTTTTTTTTAAATTTACATGAAAATGGTCCTTCAGACCATTTTCATTCAAATTCAAAGAAAAAAATGCCACAAAAAGCTCTGTTTCTACAGGACTTCAGTTATGTGATAATATAAAGCTTGTTTTGAAACCTTTCTACCATGCAAACATGATTTCAGGTTTTTTTTAGTGATTCCTCTGTGTGTTGCAAAACATAGTCTTTTGCTGTTGAAAAACATAGTCTTTTCATTTATAAATTTGACTCTTTTCAGACCGAGACTGATGCACTTATTGTGGGCCTACAGAATGGGCAAGATGCCTTCAATACTGAGGGTATAGCAAATGTAAAACGGGTAAGTTACACTGTCATAAAAAATGAGTAGGTAAAAAAGAAGTTTGGATTCTCTGGCAATCCCTCATTAAAATTAAACACCCTCATTGAATGTTTTTATAGGTTTACCATGCTTCCAGCAAAAGTATGAGAAATAGTGCGACTTTAAAATTTTACCTTATTTTTTTTTTGATATATATTTACTTGCACATTTTTGCAATGAAGCATGATTAATATACAGTGATTGTTTATTATAAATGTTTTGTAAACATGCAAACTGCTATGTTTTACAGAAAATAACTCAAAAGTTATGTGACAGGTTTAATATTTTTTGAAGAAGGTGCATAAATATAACTGAACACAAATGTATTGGATATTTCTTTATTAACTGGTTGTGTGCTAAGTTTGTCTAGGATGCCTAAGTTTCTTCACATGTTTTTGCCTTGTCAATTTATGGGAGAGTGCGAATAAGGCAAGGCAAATAATCCAGAAATCCATACAGATGAAATAAATTAACTTCAAAAGTAATGTGAACCACATCCACAGAATATGAAACCTTTAAGTTGTGTTACTTGCACTTAAGAATGGAGCTTAAATATATTCCTCTAGCACTCAACCAGTTAACAAACTAAAAAATAAAAACAAAAGTCTCCCTCCCACACTGATTTGAAAAAATTAATTGCTTGAGAACCATATGTATTTTTTTATTTCTCCTTAAAGTACACATTTTCCTTACTCACAATTTTGATAGAAGGCACACACGATTTCCATTGCCATCATGCAACCCCACAATCAGAGGACAAATTTGTACAATATATTACAAAAAAATCATCAGAGAAAGAGTCATGGCAGATTGTAACCTGAATTGGCGAGAGGGGTCAAAGCAAAGAGGTGCTAGGTTTTGAAGAGTACCTTGATTTCACCTTGGGATTGGGGGTCACTGTTGTGCAAGATGAGGTTGTGGCTGCTGAAACTTAAGGAAAAGACAATGAAAAGGAGTGTCAGATGTGTAATTTAGGCATAGTGGAGACCTTGAAACACTTTCTATTAGAATGTCCAATATACCAGTTTAATAGAATAAGATTCACTGGGATTATGATGGAGAAGTGGGATGGGAGAATGAAGGACATGTGGTTAGTGGGTGACACAAAGGAGAGGGTTAGTATGTGCATCAGAGAGAATGAGGTATGGGATGTTATCAAGCTGTTCATCTCAGAGTGTTGTGGGGAGAGAAGAGGCGTGGGGATAATGAGGCATTTGGGAGCACACGGCTAATCAAGGTCTTCTCACCTGAGAACCACGACAAATGAGAGACTGGCCAAAGTTTTATTATTATTATATTTGTTGTGATCTTGATACAGCTATCCTCTAACACTGATATATAGTAAATTGTTCACCCATCTACTTTTATTTTACATAAAAATAAAAACAGACAAAATTCATTCCTTTTTTTCCGACCCTTCCACCAGGGGACCAGCCCTGGGGGGAATTTTAGGGAGACTTCATGTCTCCCTCCAGAAAAAATAGGGAGACTGCCAAGTCAAGTAGAGAGACTTTATAGGCAAGCGGGGAAAATTAAGAATATTTATGTACCACCCCCTGCCGCCCGTTCATATTTTCAGCTCGTGGTCCTCCATTAACGCCTGATTAACCCAGCCAGGACCAGTTGTCTATGATGCATCTACACCAGGTTGAAAAATCGCAACATAATTATTGATTGAAAATCCCCCAGCACCCTCCTATGGTTGCCTTTCACCAAAGTCTACTAAGCTAATAATTTCCTAAGTCTGAAAGTGTGAACAGGACCAGATGTAAGAAGGTTACTTGGAAGGTACTTTTTCAGGAGCCTTCAAATGTACACTTGTGCCCTGTGCAAAGCTTTTCTTGTCATCACTAAAGCTTTTTTTTCATGTGTTTCAATTCCATTCATGTTTTTCTGGGAATAAACTGTTAACAGTCATCAGCAAAATGAAATAAAAATACAGTGTTAGAAAATACGTCCGTTGTGTATACATTTTCAGCAGAGAATTTTCAGCATCCTGAGCAATGTAACCTACTTTCAAACTAGGTTATTTTGTTAAATCATGTAAGTCACCTATTTTCGTTGAAGCTCGACTGAAGCGGAAACAAATAGAAATAAAAAATCTGCAAAAAGTGGCAATGGACAATTGATTCTACTGTGATTTCAAATAAATGGTCACTTATTTATTGAATGAAAATGCTCATTTATCTCACAGTCAAGTACATTCGATTCTTGAAAATAATCGTTTTATGTAAACCTTCGAATCACTCAGTTCAGCCTTTCCTCATTTTGGCCAATTTTTAGTCAGTTTTGGTCAATTGTAATCGACCCTGCTATTTTTCTAGACAACTTTGGGCTTAGAAGGGCGACATAATCGCCCTAGTCACCCTCACGGCTGGTCCCTGCCTTCCACTCATACTGTCTCTAAACTTTCTGATTTAGAGTCCTTGTACAGATTCAAATAATATGGTTCTGACAGGATTTCATCATCTCTCTTTCTTTTTGTAAGAATATGTTTACACAGGATACATATTGATTATCGTTGTTTTCTCTGCAATTGAAAGGATCCTCCATGGAAGCAAACAGTTGTGTCCCAGACATAAACGATTACTAACAAAGTAATCTTTGTGGAACATTTGATTTTCAAAACTGAATCATCCTCTTTTTCTTGTATCATTAGCAACAACTGCATTTAAAACTGTACTGAAACATCAGAAATACATATGCGATTTATGGGAAGCCAAAAAAGCCAAATGGAAAATACATTTATGAAAAAAATGCTAATGTGACACACACCTAGAGAAAAAAAACTGACAAAAATTGCATGGGTATGAAAAAATGCAGACTTTTTGAGCTCACCTTGCCAAAGTCAAGCGGAGCTAATCTCATCACTTTCCATCTGTCGTCTGTCAACACCATGTTTTGGTCTTCTCCTCCAAAACCACTGGGCCAATTCAAGTGAAAGTTTGTGTGAGTGATGGTTCCAAAGGGGCATTGCATTTTTGTTCAACTCAACATGCCCAGCCCCATAGGGAGGGGGTGGGGGAAAATGCTCCAAAGTATTTTTTAAATATTCCCATGAACCAGTGGGTACAATGACTTGATATTTGTTATGGAGCTTCCTTTTGAGGTGTAGAATCAAGTTTGTTCAAACGAAGTTCGTGAAGCAATATTTGCTTTGTAATGCGAGGGGTAAGATTTTTGGCCCCATCCAAAATTTCTATTTTCTGAACCGATGGTCCAATTTGAATCAAATTTGGTATGTGGTATTATTGGGTCATAAGTACTTGACTCATGCAAAAAAAAAATTTCCAGCATCCCCATGGGAACCCCAGGAGCTAAAAATAGAAATGTTTTCAAATGCCCATATTTCCCAAACCACACGGAACAGAGAGCTGTTATTTGGTATGAAGCATCCTTAGGACCAGTAGAACTGAATGGTAAAAAAAATTGTCATCATTTATGTTAGGGTGTTCTGTAGAGGGCATCGAAAAAAGCATATTCAAAAAATCTTTTCTCCAGAACCAGTGGTCAGAATCTTTTGATATTTAGTATTCAGCATGTGGGGGGGGGGGGGGGGGGGGGGGGGGGGGGGGGTATACATCATTGTTATGAGGGTCAGATTCAAGATTGTTCAAACCAAGTCCCCAGGTTAATAGTTGGGCTTCCTACAGAAGCCCATATTTTAACTTAGTTCAATATGGGGGATAATTTTAAAAAATCTTCTTCTTCAGATCCACCAGTCAGAATGCTTTCATATTTGGTATACAACATCTCTAGGAGGGTAGGTGGGGGGGGGGCGGTCAGTTTCCCATTTGTTCAAATCGGGTCCCTATATATATAAATTGGACTCGCTATGGTAGCCCAAATTTTAACTTAGTGCAATATGAGGAAATTTCTTTTAAAAACTTCTTCAGATCTACCAGTCAGAATGCTTTCATATTTGGTATACAACATTTCTAGAGGGGTGGGGTGGAGGGCAGATTCAAGTTTGTTCAATTTGAGTGCCTGGGTTAATATTTTGGCTTTTATGGGAACCTGAAATTTAACTTAGTACAATATGAGGGAATTTCTTCAAAAATGTTCTTCAGATTCACCTGTCAGAATACTTTCATATTTGGTTTTCAATATCTCTAGGGGAGTCAGATTCATTTTGTTCAAATTGGTTCTCTGGGTTAATATTTGGGCTCCCTTTTGTAGCCCGAACTTTAACTTAGGGCAATATGAGGAAATTTCTGTAAAAATCTTCTTCAGATCCACTAGTCAGAATGCTTTCATATTTGGTATACAACATCTATAGGGGGGAGGGGTCAGATTCAAGTTTGTTCAAATCGGTTAATATTTGGGCTTGGTAATGTAGCCCAAATTTTAACTTGGTGCGATATGAAGAAATTTTTTTTAAGATGTTCTTCTTCAGATCCAACAGTCAGAATGCTTTCATATTTGTTATACAACATCACTTTGGAGGTCAGATTCAACTTTATTCAAATCGAGAGCCTGGGTTAATATTTGGGCTCCCTATGGGAGCCGGAATTGGCCATGTAGCTGAAGAATTAGAAATTTTGTATTCGGTACCCTCTAGAGGTGTGTAACTAAGATTAATTCACATAGGTTGTATCAAGGGGCTTCATACACTCAAATGACAAAAAAAACAAAATTTGGAGATACAATAAAACTTGACTAAAATGTATGCATTTGGAACAAGCTCAATGATCTGATTCCATTAGCATCCATGTTTGTATGGATTGGACAAATGTACCAAGTCATGAGTCATGACATTTCCATATATGTTATAGATTACTGAAAGAGAGTTGTTTTTTTTCCAAAGCTGTTTTTACTAGCTGGATAATTAAGTTGCTCATGATTTGTATTTGTCACATGGCATAGTGAAACGTTATCAAAATACTTGCCAGCTTGTTTCAGAGTTATTTTATTTCAAATATGTCAGTGACCTGAAAAGATGTTTGTGAGTTAGTCACCCGAAAAGATGTTTGTGAGTTGTCATTTCTTGGGACAGGTTTTCCAGGCATACTTTTGTTGCGAACAACTCACAATGAATGAAGGACAAAATAAAAATGATTCTTAACAATTTTTAAAGAAGACAAAAGATAAAAAATAAGACAAAATGTGCTTTATTTTTTGATGCTGACGATGTTTATAAGATAATAATATTTGGAATAAACACTGTTTATCAGCTCACCTGACTGAGAGTCAGGGTGAGCTATTCTGATCATTTTTCGTCAGTCGTCCATCGTGAAAGTGGTGTTTGGGTCTTTTTCTCCCAATCCACTACCCACATGTTAATGAAATTTCACATGATTAGTGGTTATATAGGGGTATTTGCATTTTTCTTCAAATTGAGTTTCTGCTCATATTGATGAGGGGTGGGGCCAAAATGCCCCAATTTTAAAAAAAATCTTCTCATGAACCGGCTGTAGCAGAGACTTGATATTTGGTATACAGCTTCTTTTTGAGGTGTAGACTCCAATTTGTTCAAGAGAAGTTCAAAAGGCAATATTTGTCATTAAGGGAGGGGCAAGAATTTTTGCCCCACCAAAATTTATATTTTCCAAACCGAGAGGCCGATTTGAACCAAATTTGATCTGCTGTATTAATGGGTCATAAGTACTTGATTTGTTCCAAAAATGTTTTTCAAAATGCCCCGTGGGAACCACAGGAGCTAAATATAGAAAAAATTTCAAATGCCCATATCTCCAAAACTACATGGTGCTGGGAATTCTTATTGACTCCCGCTTTTTTAAAAAAATGGGAGATATTAAATTCGGGTGTCCTTCCGTCCTTCTGTGTTTTTCATTTCCAGACTCTAACTTTCCTTACAGTGACCGGATTTTGATGAAATTTGGGTAATAGATCACGTTCATCAATTGTGGGTCCAAGTTCGAATATGGACATTTTCTGCGCATATTTAATTAGGTTGGTGAAATTTGATTGGATGACGGTTTCGAGACTTTAACTTTCCGTAAAATCAACTGATTTCGATGAAATTTCATATATGGATTACTTTTATCAATACCTAGGTCAAGTTCGATTGTGGGAAATTTTGTACTGAAAATCTGTTCATCTGCCTATCCGTCTGCCCCAGGCGTCAACGCACCTCGGACTAAAAGCCGTATTTATGAACTAATTTTCACAAAACTTCTTGGGTATCTTTGTTATCATTGTGAGACCAGAATATGTGTTTTGGGGTTTGGTCCAAAATTCAAGATGGCCGCCAGCGGCCATTTTGTTCCGAAATTGGGTGTAATCGGGTTTTTGTACAGAATTTCTATATGAAAGTTCGGAATTGAATAAATTTTTGTATGAATGTTTAGTAACATGAAATACATCACATATAATATGGGTTTTGTTCTCGTGCAAAAATTATGCAAATTAGGGAAATTTTGATTTATTCAGTGCTACTACTAATACACGGTAAGTGCACACCTTCCATGTTTTTAGTTTTCAGACTCTAACTTTCCTTACAGTCAGTCGATTTCAATGAAATTTGGGTAGTAGATCATTTTCATCAATTGTGGGTCCAAGTTCGAATATGGGCATTTTCTGCGCATATTTAATTAGGGTGCTTAAATTTGATTGGCTGATGGTTTCCAGACTCTAACTTTCCTTAAAATCAACCGATTTTGATGAAATTTCATATATGGATTACTTTTATCAATACCTAGGTCAAGTTCAAATGTGGGAAATTTTGTACCGAAAATCTGTTTTTGTCTGCCCCATGTGTCAATTCACCTCGGACTAAAAGCTGTCCGTATTTATGAACCAGTCTTCACGAAACTTCTTGGGTATCTTTGTTATCATTGTGAGACCAGAATATGTGTTTTGGGGTTTGGTCCAAAATTCAAGATGGCCGCCAGCGGCCATTTTGTTCCAAAATTGGGCATAATCAGTTTTTTGTACAGAACTTCTATATGAAAGGTCGGATTTGAATAAATCTTTGTATGAATGTTTAGTAACATGAAATACATCACATATAATACAGGTTTTGTTCTCCTGCAAAAATTATGCAAATTAGGGAAACTTTGATTTATTCAGTGCTACTACTAATACACAGTAAGTGCACACTTTCCGTGTTTTTCGTTTCCAGACTCTAACTTTCCTTACAGTCAGTCGATTTCGATGAAATTTGGGTTGTAGATCACTTTCATCAATTGTGGGTCCATGTTCGAATATGGACATTTTCCGCCCATATTTAATTAGGTTGCTTAAATTTGATTGGCTGACGGTTTCCAGACTCTAACTTTCCTTAGAGTCAACCGATTCCACTTGCAACTCAGCTATATTCCACTGGATGCATTAATTCCCCTTGAAACTGCTGCCCAGCGGGATACATGAATTCACTGAATTTGCTTGTATGATGTGAAACTTCCTTAGCACCAACAGAATGGAATGGTCCAAAAAATTGCAGTCGGTTTTGTTACAGGGTACTTTTTCAGGACTTTTGAATAAATGCCGAGTCCGCATTTTTTAACACTGTGGGTAATGGGGAAAATATTTAAGATTCTTTTCTCCCAAACCACTGCTCCAAAAGATTTCAAATTTCACATATGACATCTTTGGAAGATTGTTTCACAGGTTTGTTGAAATCAGATCCCTAGGTCTATATCTGGGCTCTCAATGGGAGCCCAAATGTTTAAATTAGTTCAGTATGAGGAATATTCTTTAAAAATCTTCTTCAGATTCCACTAATCAGAATCTTTTCATATTTGGAATGCAGCATCCTTAGAGGGGTGAGATTCAAGTTTGTTCAAGCCAAGTTTCTGGGTTCATATATGGGATCCCTGTGGGAGCCCGAGTTATAACTTAGTTCAAAATGAGGGATTTTCTTTAAAAATCTTCTTCACATCCAGCAATCGGAATATTTTGGTATGTGGTATACAGCATCCTTTGGGAGGTGTGATTCAAGTATGTTCAAGCCAAGTCTCTGAGTTCATATTTGTGCTCCCTTTGGGAGACCAAATTATAACTTAATTCAGTATGAGGAACATTCTTTAAAAATCATCTTTTTCAATCTGCCAGTCAGTATCTATTCATATTTGGTATACAGTATCCTTAGGGAGGTGAGATTCAAATTTGTTAACAGCAAGGCCCAAATTATAGCTTAGTTCAATATGAGGAATATTCTTTAAAAATATTTTTCTTTAGATCTGGTAGTCAGAATCTTTTGATATTTGGTATACAGCATTGATATCCTTGGGAAGGTGAGATTCAAGTTTGTTCAAGCCAAGTCCCTGGGTTCATATTTCATATATAACTTAGTTCAATATGAAGAATATTTTTTGAAAATCTTTTTTTTCAGATTCACCAGTCAAAATGTTTTGATATTTGGAATATGGTTTTCTTAATGGGGCAGATGCAAGTTTGTTCAAATCAGGACCCTCGGTTGATAGGTGTCAGTGTCAGGTGAGCACTCTCATTCCCCTTGGGACCTCTTGTTATCTGAAACCTGCAGGGGTGCCAAGTAATCACTTTTTATGCCCCGCCAATAGGCGAAGGACAATTAAATGCATTATATGTCACTCCATCCATCCATTCTTACATTTGTCTGTCCACTTATGCATACACCAATCCATCTCTCAGTGGTCGTGCCATCGATCCATTCGTCTGTCCATCCATCGGTCTTGTCATCTTGCCATCCATCCATTAGTCGAGGCGTCCATATCTCTGTGCATACATATCACTTTTTGTTTTCGGATGTTAACTTGAGTATACATTCAGAAACATAGGGAGGGCTGGGGAAAAATGCTCTCAAATTTAAAAAAAAAACAAGTAGGTATGAGGACTTGATATTTGACACTGAGCTTCCTTTTGAGGTGTAGAATCAAGCTTGTTCAAACAAAGCTTGTGGGGCAATATTTACCATTGTAATGGGAGGGGCAAGATTTTTGGTCCCACTCAAAATTTCTATTTTCTAAACCAATGGGCTGATTTGAACCAAATTTGGTATGTGGCATTATTGAGTCATAAATAATTGATTCATGCAAAAGAATTTTCCTTCATACCTGTGGGAATCCCAGGAGCTAGAAATAGAAATATTTCCCCAAACCACACAGAACAGAGCTTTATTTTTAGTCCCCTACCGGCATCGCCGGAGGGGACTATAGGTTTGCACTCTGTCATCCATCCTTCAGTCTGTCAGTCTGTCAGTCACACTTTAGTTTTCCGGAGTTTTTTTGGAAACGCTTCAACGGAATGATTTCAATTTTGGTAAACTACTATAGAACGATGACTTACAGATCAAGTTTGAGTTTCATGCTGATTGCATTATTCTTGTGTGAGTTATGGCCCTTGGAAATATGGAAAAGCACCAAAATATCAGTTTTCCGGAGTTTTTTTGGAAATGCTTCAACGGAATGATTTCATTTTTGGTAAACTACTATAGAACGATGACTTACAGATCAAGTTTGAGTTTCATGCTGATTGCCTTATCCTTGTGTGAGTTATGACCCTTGGAAATATGGAAAAACGCCAAAAATATCAGTTTTCCAGACTTTTTTTGGAAACGCTTCAACGGAATTCATGCTGATCACATCTAGGTTATAACATTTGTATAATTCTTAATGCTTATTAGTCCAGTAGGGGATATTGTATTGCTTCAGCGATACATGCGCTCTTGTTTTTTCAGTACAAAGCATCCAGGGCTGCATCAAATTATCCGAAGTTGAAGTCGATATATTATTTTCTCTAATAATATATCAACTTCAACTTCAGATAATTTGATCCAATACCGTTTCTTACGATAAACATCCGGTATCATACTTAATTACCGGTATTAAGTATGATACCGGATGAATACCAGTATTGTTCTAGAAGTACCAGTTTATCGTAAGAAACGGTATTGGATCATATTATCCGAAGTTGAAGTCGATATATTATTAGGGAAAAAATAGTCGATCATGTCTGTCAACTTCTGTGATAAAGTGCACGTCAATCAATCTTCATTCGACGAATGAAAACACAGTTAGCAGTGCACTTGAGCTGTGGAAGTTACAAGTAAGTATACACATATTGGCAATTTGAAACCGAAACTAAAAGTTGAATATTTCGGGAGTGACAGTTAGCAGCGCACTTGAGCTGTGGAAGTTACAAGTAAGTATACACATATCAACAATTTGAAAACGAAACTGAAAGTTGAATATTTCGGGAGTGCGTCGAATTCAGGGAATGAATACTTTGACACATTTGTGTAAGTAATCTAACATTTTCCCGTGTGGATAATAAAATTACTCACAAAATCATTATATGGATTGTTTGTTTTGTTTATTCTATTCCTCTCAAAAACAGATAAAACCTGAAGCCATGTTGATCAACATTTCCATCAACACTGTCATTGTGAACTTGAACATATGAATATAAAATGTTCCCTGTCACTTTTCGTCCCAGTTTTAAAACAACAACCAGCATTCTAAAACTTAACTATTTTTTGTAACTTCAAACATTTTTTTGGCAGATGTTATCCCAGAAATTAATAATGAATTCAAATAAATATATATCTCAACCCTTTAAGAACTGTGCTAACCATGCATCACATCAGGTGAAGTTTTGGGGGGCTTGAACATACATGGTACAGAAACAGAAACAAAGGGAAGGGGAAGACTGCACAAAATTAATCCATTCAGACATTAATAATTGCCGCTCACGTGAGAATTAATTACTAACACGAACATACCACTGTCCATATCTATCAACACTTAAAATAAAATAGGTCATAAGAAGAACCAAACAATGGAGAGGAAAATGCAGGGTGCGAAATTTGCACACTCCATAAAACAGCTGTATTAATTAATATTCATGAACAAAGGTTTAATAAACACTACAGTCAGCTACAGTGACGAATTGTGGACTATTCTTTTCGAACAGAAAAGTCATGGCACTTTATTGTTTTCCCTCGTGTCTGAGATGTCTCTGTGATGTGATTTTAAATCAAAATAAAATAGCACTGTGCACATTTGTGAAAAAAAAATGCTTTCTTAAAAGATATTGGTTTCAGCTGAACATAAGGTACCGAGTACAGTAAATTTTATTCAATTGTTAAACGCCCAAAATATAACTGTGTTGTCAATTGTTTACGAACTCAGTACCCCAGAACATTGCCCAAGTTTTTCACCCTCTGAACTAGTCTACGAGTACCGGTATATCATGGTATTTTTTTTTCAGTACGATACTGGTATTGAAATCTGAATATCTTGCAGCCCTAGAAGCATCCTCAGGACCAGTAGAATGGAATGGTAAAAAAAACTGCACCTAGTAAAATTTGTGCTCCTGTATTATTGGTAAAGATTTGTGCACCTGGTTGTTTCTTAGTGAACTACAGAGTGAATTGAAAAAATGCTGAGTCAACATATTTGCAAAAATTAAAAAAATCTTCCTCAGAACCCCTGATCATAATCTTGTTATTTAGTATATAGCATTCTCAGTTCATATTTAAACTCATAACAGGAGCACAAATTTTAACTTGGTGCAATATGAGAAGTACTCTAAAGAATCTTCTTCAGAACTAGCAGACAGAATCTTTTAAAATTTGGTATACAGCATCATTATAGGGGTCAAATTCCCGTTTGTTTTCAAATCCGAGTCCCCTGGTTAAAATTTGGGCTCCCCATGTGGGTATGAATATCAACTTAGTGTACAGTACAAGTCGATTTAACTTGTAGTAAAACTGCAGTTTTTCTCCGTTTACGGCTCCGTTTATTGCCGTGGAATAACTGCGAGGTTTTTTCTCTTCGCGCTTACGGAAACATTGTAAACGATGTAAACGCGGTATTTTTCCGTTTGGGAAACGAAATAACGACAGAAGAAAATTCGTTTACAGAAGTCTGTAAACGAAATATGCAGTCTATAGAACATGTACGTTGTATTTGACACAAAATTAAAACAATTAAAATGAAAGAACACGATCAACATGTTCTTGTATCATTGAAAAGTACGTTGAACATACGCACTGGCAAAAATTATTTTTTGACAAGTGAGAAATTTAATTCCAACGGTGACCTTGTATTAATTCAGTGAGTAAACAAGATCTATATTCTCATCAAATTTATAATTACAGACCGAAGTGGCTTACGACAGCGCCACTGAAACAAACAATGTTACCAAAATATAAAAATCGACAAATTCATTCATCAAATTATACTTAACTGGGAAACAAGATAGAATCAATTACACTTCGGATTGCTTCAGCCTCGTGCTATTGCTTCAGGCTCCCACTTTTGTACAAATATGACCAATGCGGAATACACTTTTTAAAAATGGGCAAAAATGAGAAACACATTTACAAGACTTTGTTTACGATGGAAATTTGAAAGTTTTTGAGAACTCTGTGAACAATGGAATACATGTACATGTTTGTCATCGTGGTATGAAAGCTCCGTGTCAATTCCTCTCCAAGGAAGCTTCGATCTGTACGCTTTCTCCCATCGCTCAACTGAATTGATAGTTCTCTCACACGGTGATCAGACGCAGTTTTAATTTCAGTATAGTGTCTGAATAAAATAGAAGCACGGTACAGGAATTGGACTTCCGAATGTAAACACCACCAGCACAGTGGAATTTCCACTCGATGTATACTGCCCCACCCCCCCCCCCCCCCACCACCACACACACACACATTCTTGCGACAGTTATAGTAGCAGTAACGTTGAAAAATGGTGGGTTTGGGGGGGGGGGGCAAATTGTTTCCAGTCATGCCCCCCCCCCCCCCTCCCCAATTGAGTTGGTAAACAAAGCGTTACCTTTCCCCCCAGAGATGAGAGACCTCTTGGTACTTACCGTGCTTGAGGGTGACAAAACAGTTTCTGGTTGTAATCAAGTATTGTCTAATTACATTAAAAGCAGCTACCGAATGAACTATTGAAAAGTTAGTGTTTCACTGCAGACGATATTATGTAACAGACTCCAGTTTATGTGTTGTTATCACTTCATACTCCTCTATTAATACAAAGTATTGTTGATACGCAAATAAAGGAGCTTCTGTGTGTGTCTCCTGCCATTGTCGGTTTGTTTCAGTAAGTAATTAATTTAATTAATTGGAGTAGTGATGGGTTTGACAGTGGTCAGATATAATCAGTGTGCTATGTAAAGAAACGCCCCTCTTTACTATTGGTTACTTTTCATCACTTAATGCCACTGTTTTTAAATGAATTTGAAATTTCAGTGACCGTCTTCATTTTCAAACATGTTGCCAGTTTCGCGTACAAGAGTTCCCTACAGTGTGAGAAAAAAATTGTAAATCTCAAGGAATCAGGTTATACATATGCGGAAATAATCCGACAGTTGAGGCATCACGACAAAACTAAAGTCGATTCCACTATTCAATAAAAGCATACAGGTAAGTCTGTTACTGATTCAAGCTCTAAGAACTTGATACAGTAACAGATATATTTCTATGACTTTATTTGTAAAGTGGAATACGTTGAGCACGAATATTTTCACCATACGTTGTATCAAAGTATCAAAATATTTAGATTACATAATTATAAATAAAGTTTCTGAAATTATGAAAGTTTACATCCGTTGCGTGTAACTTGCAATTACGCGGAGACTGTTGATCAATGCAGTATATCACTCAAGTCACAGTACCTGAGAATTTTATTCTTAAATAAATTTCTGTTGTACTGGTCAGGCACCCTACGTATATCTGCCCATGCAATTTCTTCTCTGTTTGCGGGCTGAACAGGCAAGTTTCGAAACAACGCACCTCTTATGGCATTCATTTTTTTTGGGTTCAGTTGGCCCTTCCCTCGAATTCCAGCAACATTTCTGTTGTAAACTTCACCAATAGTAAACACTTTTCTGAACAGTGTTCGTGCAAACACGCTTCGATCTCCACGGGCTAATTCATTTGTTATTTCTATTGTATCAGGATGTATTGCAAAACTTTCTCTGCAAACACTTGGAAAGATAGACTTCTCAATAGCTTCTTCAATTTCCTTTTTCGTCACATTTACAGGCAAATCTGCTAACACAACATTTAAAAAACGTTCATCTCTTATTTTAATTTTAGTGGGTTCAGTACGTGCAGGTACTTGTAATGCGTGGGGTGACAGAACATCCTGTACAACAGGAGTGGTAACAATTTGGGCACAGCCCATACTTTCTACTGCTTCCATACGTTTTGATAGTGCACTCAATTCAGTTTGTAAATATACTATCTGGCTTTCCATTTGTGGAATTTTCTCACAGCATGAGCACGTTCTCTGACTTGCTCACGGCTGTGCAAATTTTAATGGAGTAGACACCAGTATTGGTGGCGATGGTGGAGGAAGAAGCGATTGATTACTAGTTTCAAAGTCAGCTGATTCAATCCAAGGAATTTCACACACTTGTTCAAATGTGAATGTCGTATTGCATGTAATTGCGTGGCTCCGTCCTTCTTTGGATACACAAGATAGGTTGCATGGTGGAAGAGGTATGTCGTCCATTTCATTCATGACATCCACTGCCTCTTTGCTGAGTGCATACAGGTTAGAAAGTTGAACCGACTCCACAGACTCCTCCAAACCAGGAGATGCACTTTCCATGAATGATGCTCTTTTCTGAAAAGAATATTCAAATTTTCATAAGTACATAAAATTCAAGATAGACGGAAATCCCATTAAGACATTAAAAAGGCATGTTAAAAATACACAGAATGACACGCGCTTGTGAATGGGTTAATCCATATGGCACTAGTTCGGCCGGGAAGGATAAATCTCGAGGGCTGCGACCTCTCGTTTTATCCTTCCACTCTTGCACTCCTGCCATATCAATCAACCCATTCACAAGCCAGTGTCATTCTGTGCATTTCCAGTATATCAATCCTCCTTTTTAACCCTTTACCCAACGAATCACCTGCATCCGCTCGCGTAATATGCAAATTCAGCAGTTGAAAAAATATTATTTTTCAAAAAATTTCAACAAAACCATGTCATGTGACCCCTCGTTGGAACGAGCTCGTTCCAACAAGGGGTCACCTGATATGGTTTTGTTGACCTTTTTTGAAAAAATTAAAAAATATTTAAAATAATAGATTTTGATATCGCCTGCGTTGGGTAAAGGGTTAATGTAATTACAAAGACACTCTGCATCATTGTGCAACAATATTATGTCAACAATTTCCTATAAAAGCCTTTTATTTCCAGGTCTGAAATACTCGACTCCCCCCCCCCCCACCCTCCACTTACGCACTTTTGAGATACACAAATATTACTGTTAAGCCCACAAATTAAGTAAATTATTCCGAGTTACACCAAGAGGTATTTCATCGGCCTCTGTACTCAGTCGCTTCATGCCAACGGTGCACGGGTCGCCCAATATTTTCGGTGATGGCTTGGGAAGTACCATTTCCGGCAATCTGGGGTGCATTTTTTACCGATCCGCGCCCACACACCGCCTCCCCCCCCCCCCCCTGATTTTTTCCTAACCCCGATCTGTACTGTCGGTTTTTGCATCCTAATTCTGGTTATCCGCGCAAACCCGGCCACAAGGGAAGTCACTAGACACTCCCAGACGCCCACAAATGTAAAGCATTATTATAATTATGTGAGATGTACATTACCTTCTTCACATTCTTGGTTGTTGTCTTCCCTTTTCGTTTCCCTCGAGCTGGTGGAGATGTTTCAGTTGACAAATTGGTTCCCTGATCTGGTTCTGGTGCAGTTTGTGAGGGATTTGAAGGTTGATTTTTTTCCAGTCTAACCTCTTCTAAACGCTTACTCATATCTGCACTACATCCAGAATCCAGAACATGAAATATTACAAGTGGTGATTGTTTCAAGCATTTTATTTAAAACGACAATAAACGAAACAGACCGGAAACATCTTTTATTTTTATTATTTTAAAAATAAAAATAATACACGATGTTGTTGGCGTACAAGAATGTTGGACTGACGTGTACTTTTATTACGAGTCTTTGTCACTTGAAGGACCCTCACAAGCAGTAGAAAGGAATTCACTCACTCAGCGTGATTTGGAGTGGCCTCTGGGTGGAAATTCCCCTCTATTAGAGTTTATGTGTCATAGCCCCAATAGATTAGGCCTATCGTAGATTTATTTTGTCCAGCTTACAGGATATCCAAAATTAAAACCACGGCCGACCGCAGTGTGAGACAAAATCCGTGTCAGCTGAGCGACGGGCCGAACACTCACGGAACGAAACTGATTTAGAGAGGCTTTGACTCGGGCTCCTTGTGCACATGTATTTCCTTGTCGAAGCGAGAAAGTGAAATTTTATATATTCGTGCAACACCAAGTCTTTTAATGCTTCATTTAGTAAATAAATATTTAAAATGCACTGTCTGTTGTTATTTGTACTTTGTATTCTGATGATGATGATATGATAGATGAAATAACTTGATATGTGGTATTCAGCTTCCTTTTGAGGTGTACACTAAAGTTTGTTCAAGAGAAATTTAAGGGGCAATATTTTCATTTCCGTGAGGAACAAGATTTTTGCCATCACCCAAAATATCTGTAGGCTGATTAAAAGCAAATTTGCTGTGTGGCATTATTGGGTCATAAGTACTTATTCATGCCAAAAATTTTTCCTGCATCCCCATGGGAAACCCAAGAAGCTGAAAATAGAACGTTTTTAAATACCCATATTTCCAAAGCTGCACAGAACAGAGACCTGTCATTTGGTATGAAACATACTTGAGGCTAGTAGAATCGAATGGGCAAAAAAACAATAGTTGGTTGTGCCATAGGTTTGGTACCCTATGGGGAATCGGAAAAATATATTGGTGTTCGACTTGCCAACTTGTCCACTTTGTGTTTTGAGTTATTGGGAACTCTTGTCAAACAAGTAAATAGATTAAATGCCTATACTTGAATCTAGTGAGGCCACATAGGTCCATAAACAAGGGAAATTCAGTGACTATCAGGGTAATTTCTTGACCTAATGCAAGGTTTTGTATTCAATTAACAGGAGATTACACCAGCACCCATATTCAATTAACAGGTCAAATTTGTACTGAAGGTATGGTAAATGGTTTTGTGATTGGAAGTTATAATCAGTGAACAAAGTTATTCAATTAAGATATTTCCAATTACGGAGGCATTAAACTGAAACTGTTCTTTCATCTTCACATTGCATTGCTGTTAGAGAAGACAGTGGAACCCTCTTAACTGAATAGCTACTTGGTCTGTGGAAATATGCAATTAACAAGGGTATTTAGTTAACAGTAAAGTTGTCATTTTCATGTATTCTAGTAATAAACTGAACATTTATTCTATTATATCCTGTTTGGCAGAGCTCTTGGAGGTCTGTCAAACAGGATATAATGGACTAAATGCCTACATTCCATGTATTGAGAACAAATAGGTCAACAAACACAGAGATTGTAGTGGTTGTCACTGTAAATCTCTGATTGATCACAAATTTATTTTACTCAATTATCAGGAGTGTACTTGATAACTTAAATACAGTTATTAGATCAGATCATTACTGAAGGTATGGTAAATAGCTTGGTGTTTGAAAATTATATTTGATTAACAGGATTATTTAGTTACGAGATATCCAATTTTGTGTGCTCATCAGTAATTGAATTTCAGCATCACTGCAATGTTTCTAAGTGTACTATAAATGAAAAATGCATGATAAATGAAGATATCTTATTTTCTTTCCTTCTACAGGAATTATCAAACCTAACCAAACATATTATTGAAGATGTTGTAGCTATGAAGAACAAGATAATCTATTTGGTAAGTGTTTTGTCAGATTTTAGTTTTGTTCTTAACGACATTATGGCAGCTCCAGAAGCTGCTTTGAAATGATGCTTTGTGAATTGGATTAATCACCTTTTAAGCCAAAGAATCCTTCTGAAATTAATTTTTGAAAGAAACAATACCACCATATGCCCAATACAGCAAGTGGGGTGAAGTACCTTGTTTATGAAGATAAGTGGCACAGAGAGATTGTATGGTGCTGAGACTGATGACCAGAAATTTGCAGTACTCAGTTCCAAGAAATTTGGGAGTGTTGGTGAAGATTTTAATGACGATTGAGGTGACTGAAAAAATCGGATATTTTCTAATAGCCTTACTGACTATCCTTTTAACATCTAAATTATGTCTCCCCTTCCCAGAAGGGAGACATATTGTTTTAGTGCATATTCTTCTTCTTCTCATACAAACTTTGTCCTGGCCATAACTTTTTTGTCTTTTGACCTACACCTTAGATACTTGGCATGTGGATGTATTACCATAAGCTGGTGTGCAGTGTACCATAGTGACCTTTATGTGACCTTGACCTTTGACCTGAAGGTCAGATTTATGTGTGTTTTTTTAAGGGAAACATCACACAAACTTCGTCTGGGCCATAACTTTTTTGTCTTTTGACCTACACCTTAGATACTTGGCATGTGGATGTATCACCATGAACTGGTGTGCAGTGTACCATAGTGACCTTGACCTTTGACCTGAAGGTCAGATTTATGCACTTTTTTGAGGGAAACTGTGTGGACCAGAACTTTTTTGTATTTCGAGTCAGGCTTTAGATGTTTGGCATGTGGATGTATCACCATGACCCGGTGTGTAACGTACCATTGTGATCTTCATGTGATCTTGACCTTTGATCTGAAGGTCAGATGTGTGCTATTTTTATACTGTACCAATGACCCAGACATAGCTGGTGCTAACTCTTAAAAATCTAGGGCCAAACACAAATTTTGCCCTCCAATCCCCAAAATTTGCATCTAAAACCGAAAACATCATGTCCTAAATGGTCCTTCATACTTTCCCACCACTGCGCATGCGCAGTGTCAAGGAGGTCTCGAAATTGGCGCCAATTATCATTTCTTTGTTTGGCCCTTCATCAGTTCACATCTGACTGATATTTGTGCTTGTAAATCTCAGTTTAAATGATGCCAGACACATAAATATTAGAGAAATGGTGGATCTAAAGAGGAAATAGAAGGAGAGGAAAAATGAGTGGCAGGAAATAATCAGGGTTGTAACTTAAAATTTTTTTACGAAATTATGTTATGTTGCCTAATTTCGAGGCATGGGCCTGTTGTTGTCATTCTTGCTATAAAGTTACACTGCTTGTTCAGTGTTTCCTCTCTCCCTTTCCTTTAAGTCCCCCCTTGCTATTCTCCCATGCTTTTGGCATATTTTCTGTAATATTATTACTAAAATTTCTTGGGAGTTTTAGCTGGGTAACAGAATGAATTCTGTTCTTTTCCCCATGTTTACGTCCTCACCCATGGGTGTTTAGGCGTAGTGTTCTGCATCTACCATCTGATGTTCTGCAGTTTCTTCCCTGGAAGTCTCTGTTTTGCATCAGATAGTGTGTTATTGGTAACTGATTTCGAGCCATGGTTATCAGTGCCTGGAGTCATGTTTCTGGTGTTTATACACTTCTTGTTTACATTGACAACAGTCTCTGTGGAGGGGGATTTCTTGTCTTTGTATTAGCTTAATCATAACAAGATACATTATTATTATATGTAAGTGTTGCATTAATTTTTTAAAATATTTTTAAAATTTTTGTCCACACTTAGGCTTATTGGGATCCATTGGGGCTCAACGTTACTTTTCAGAAACTTGGGCTTTTCTGAAAAAAATATTTTTTCAAAAAAATTTTTTGATTTCAATTATTTTTTCTATGTTAATGGATCATGTTATTATGTATCTTTGTTTTCAGGGGTTGGTGTGAGTACTAGGACTTTTTGTATTCTTTTCACAATGAAAGGATTTTGTTCAAATTGTAATAAGAGGAAATCTTCCCTGACTTTCATAATCATTGTATTAATTGTAGTCAGTGTACTCGCACTAACTCCTGTTCAGTATGTGTCAATTGGGATGACAAACATTGGAAACGTGTGTCACGGTATGTTGTTAGCGGGGAAAAGGCCATGCCGGTCCTTTCTCCGCAGAGTCACTCTAGTTTAGAATCTTTATTCCAGAGGAACAAGAACAGGGTGATGTTTCCGTGATGTCTTCCAAAAGTGTGCCTCCGTCGTCACAGTTGAATGAAGAGCTAGCGGCAAACGTGCTCATGGAAATACGTCAATTGCCTCAGAGGTCCCTAGTAGGATCGACGGCGTTGGCATCCGCTAGCTCGCCCAGTGTAGTGTCCATTCATCGAATGGTTCGGCAGCCAGGTTCATCCGTTGCGGTCCAGGAAGGAGATTTGGGTGATGCGAGCACTATAAATAGACAAAGTGCACACCCAGTGACGACGGATCAGAGGAGAGAACGGAGGAAGCCTATTAGTCCGGTTCCTAGCTCATCCAGGTCCATCCGGGCTGCGAGCGAGAGAGGTCCCTCTCTCGTGCAACAACATCTGGGACCATATGTTCTGGTACAAAACGTTTCGCATTCGGAGCATACGTCCGCCGCTCGGGATGCTCCGTTATATAGACAGTCCGGAGAGACTGTCGATAAGGCTTCCTCATCCTCACGGCAGCGCACACGACTGCACCTTGGCTACGTGACCATGGATATCCAGCCAGCTTCGCCAATCAGGGATTCCACGGCGACCAGATCACGCCATCCGGTAGCCAGGGACACGAGGCCTGTAGACTCCGGACGTTCGCATAAGAGAAGTATGCAGGAGTCAATGTACATGGAGCTTCCAGCGGCAAAGCAACGTAAGACCGCTACTCCACAGGCCTCATTGACGGACGTGCTATCCCAAATAGCACAACTTATCACAGCATCCCAGCAAACAACAGAATCTCTGTCGGATCAGGAATTATCTGACGATGCTGGGTCGGTACGCTCCGCTGAAGCATCAGGTACAGACAACCGAAAACTTCATAGGGTCCGACAGGATGGCGAAAAGGGATTCGGAGGATTTGGAGCTTTCCCTTTCGGAACAACATAAAGCTGCCGTAGATTTCATCCGGCATTATCTTCCAGAGGTTGTTCCGTCGGACCAAAATGCTGCGATGCCGGTTAAGAGACTGATAGCGTCATTGGACATGGAATTTTTTGATCGGTTCAGGGACGTCGTCCCGGAGTTTCTGACACAGTCCAATAATGTCACAAGAACATTCGAATTATTGAACAACGCTATATATAAGCTTGCTACCAAAACAGGCAAGTCTGGTTTCTTGTCCGCAAATGCTCTAAATCTGCCTTTCATCAATTCAAGGAATAAATTTGAAACGGCAGGACAGGGCATACCGAGAGTTCTTCTGCGTCTAGACGACGAGGCTGAAGACTTGGAATTGTCTATACCGTCGTCTATGTCAATTCCAACCACGACGTTGGAAACGACAATAATGTCTAACAGAGTTAACTTAGACGCTTTATCATACGCAGACCACCTTACTGAGGCGTTATCATTACGTCTTCAAGGGAAAGAATTCCAGGATATACAATCCTCATTAAGACTTCTTTCAAGGGCAGTAGCTTATTCCATGTATAACTCCGCCCTTTCAGTCGCAAACCTGGAGTTGGTTAGACGTGACGCAGCCCTAGCTACATCCACGTGCGTGGATAGTAAGGTGAAGAACTCTCTCCGAGTCACTTCGGTCTCTGGAGAGCTTCTCTTCGACAGCAAGCTTTCAGCAATCTATGATAAGATAACTAAGAAAGCTTCGGATTCTCTGCTATTCAAATCCGCTTCCAAAAAGTCAGATACAGCAGAAAAGAGTAAGACAGACACTTTTGGGACAAGTACACCCAAGAGAAGTTCTATAGAGGTTGTTATACGTCCTCTAGGTCTTATTCTAGAGACTGTCAAGGCAGCAACTCACATACGGGATGTTATTCTGGCCGAGACAACCGGTCCGACGTCCCTAGGTCGACGGGACGAGGTGCAGATCGCGGAGGACGTAGTTTCTCCTTCCGCAAGCCTCGCAGGTCCAGGAGGTGATGGTTTGAACCTCTATCGTGTTCTGGTAGGCGGAAGATTATCAAGTTTTATAAACGAGTGGGCGTCAATTACGGACAACCCCTGGGTCCGAGGGGTAATTTCGGAAGGACTAAGAATATCCTTCAGACGAAAGCCTCCATTAACTCGAAGTCCAAAATGGACTCAGCTTCCGTCAAATCCACAGAAAAGAGATGCTCTTTTATCAGAAGTACAGTCTCTTCTGACAAAGAATGCGGTAGAGGTCGTAGAAGACCAGGAATCACCGGGTTTCTACAGCCATCTGTTTCTGGTTCCGAAACCAGACGGCTCGTTCCGTCCAGTCATAGATCTGAGCTGGATAAACAAGCTGATCGTCGCTCCGAAGTTCTATATGGAGACAATTCAATCAGTCAGAACGAGTATTCGGGTGAACGACTATGCTGCAAGCATAGATCTCAAAGATGCATACTTTCACGTCATGGTATATCCGACATTCAGAAAGTATCTACGCTTCCCAGTGCTAGGAGTTGTATATCAGTTCCGAGCGATGTGCTTCGGTTTGAATCTAGCGCCCTGGGCTTTCACTCGAATAATGAACTCGGTAATGATACATTTACGAGCTCATTTGTCTGCGGTAACGTCGGCCTACCTTGACGACATTCTTCAGAGGTACGGCAACGAGTTAACGCTTCAGAACGATGTGCAGAATCTGCTTCTATTACTCCGACGTCTCGGTATTATAATAAACGAGGAGAAGTCGGATCTGGTGCCATCCAAGTCATTCACTCATCTGGGAATGAGCTTCGAGACGCACAACAATCTTGTTCATCTGCCGTTAACCAGAGCGAAATTAGTCAGTTGTTACGCTCGCTATTGTCTGCACGCAGACAAAGTCACAGTGAGAGAGTTCATGAGACTGATAGATCTGTGCGGAGCCACTGCGGATCTCATTCCGGTGGGGCGGTTACGCACTCGTTCTCTCCAAATTTTCTTGAGTCAGAATTGGAGTGTAAAGATTCATTCGCTCGATATAGACGTTCTCTTGTCAAATCAAGTGAAACAAGAGATTCAGACTTGGGCAAACATTCAGTGGTTGACTCAGGAAGTTCCACTGCAGTTGCCGGATCCGAGTTTTACGATTATGACAGATGCCAGTCAAACAGGTTGGGGTGCAACATTGATCCCAACGGATTCGAAGTGCCAGGGTCTTTGGGATCTGCAGTTTCTAGACAAGCACATAAACATCAAGGAAATGATGTCAATTTGGCTTGCACTACGTCATTGGATGAACATTATTCAGAAAGCACATGTCCAAATCCTGTCCGACAATATGACAGTAGTAGCGTATATCCGGAACCAGGGAGGCGCTCATTCCGTTCTGTTATTCAATTTAACAGAAAGAATCCTTCTGTTTGTTCTAGAACACCAAGTTCTGCTTTTGGTCCGTCATATTCCGGGTCGTCTGAATGTATTAGCAGACTCCCTTTCACGGAAGGGTCGCTTGTTGCTGTCAGAATGGACTCTCAACAAACAGGTATTCAATCAGATTTGCTACCAATGGGAGCGGCCAATGATAGACTTATTTGCGACACAACTCAACAATCAGTTGCAGACGTATGTGTCACCATGTCCGGATCCCCGAGCATATGCAGTAGACGCTCTATCGATCTCGTGGGACGGAATGATAGGATATGCGTATCCTCCAGCGCCGTTGATTCAGCAAATATTGCTAAAGATAAAACAATCACAATGCAAAATTCTGTTGGTAGCATCTCTGTCTCCACAGAGACCGTGGATAAATCTACTCAGGTGTCTGCTGTGGGACTTGCCGCGAAAACTTCCTCCACGAGAGGATCTTCTTTCGCATGTGAAATCGCGTCAACTTCATCACAACCCGCAAGGTCTCAACCTTCACGTATTTCCCTTGTGCGGTCCTTCTTGCACGGCAAGCATTTTACAGGATGAGCAGTGGACACGATTTCTAACTGTAGGAGGACCTCCTCTTCGCTAAACTATGTGGCTTGGTGGAAGGTCTTTCGTCGTTGGTGTAGGGATCATTCTGTTGATATTTTTGATCCCTCCATACCAGACATTGCAAACTTTCTAGTATACTTGTTTGACGAGATCAAACTGCAGCCTGTTACTATTAAAGGTTGTAGGTCTATGTTATCTGATACCTATGCACACCATGATAGTTAACAAATTGGATCTAATGTCTCTTTATCTAAATTAGTTAGAAACTTCTCGATAAATCAGGGTTTCCGCTATACCGGCAGCGGGTCCGTCGACCGGCCCCATCCCTCCCGCCGATCATACTGTGATCAGTCAGAAAAGCTAGTGGTTAAAATGTCGAGTACAATGCTGTATCGTAACGACTCTCGGGATCGTTTATTTCCACGTAATATAGGCACAATTATGTTGTATACTATGCCTACTATTACTGGCGACAACCTGACACCCCCCAGACGAGAGGGGGAAACAACGTTCAAATCCTAATTGTCGCCTATAAAATTTCGGACTCAAATTGTCGTGTTTGGTCCGAAATCACTGGCTTTTATTTTGAGCGACAAATGATGTACTCGTTTTGGAAGCTGTCACTTGTTTCAAATGAGTGTGCAGGCTGCTGTCAGTAGTTGGCTGAAACACTCCCACAACATATAGTTTTCACAGTTTTCACAGTAGTTGAATATCATCAGAAAGATACTGATTGAACACTGCCACTTTCGAGCGGTGCACAACTCATTGTGAAAGAACACTGCCACTTTCGAGCGTGCACAACTCATTATGAAAAACGGGTGTTCAGAAATTAATGAGAAAGTGGCAATTAAAAATAAAAAATAATTACAACTCTGGTATTTGAGAATTATATAACAATATAACCAGGGATATGATTTATGACTTATTGGTTCAATAAAACATGCTCATTTATCATTTCATCATGCCCTGCAACATGTGAAGTTATGACTTTCAGTGTAAAATCAATTTTTCAAATGGTGTCAAGGGAGGAAACTATTTTGTTATTCATATTTTGCTGTGTAAATTTTATCTGGTCTTCATATTATGATTCTTTTATTGAGTTTGTGTGAAGCTATATATTTTTATACTGTACCAATGACCCAGACATAGCTGGTGCTAACTCTTAAAATATAGGGCCAAACACAAATTTTGCCCCCCAATCCCCAAAATTTGCATCTAAAACTAAAGAAAACATGTCCTGAAAGGCCCTCCACACTTCGCCCCTACTGCGCATGCGCAGTGTCAAGGACGTTCCGAAATTGGCGCCATTAATCATTCTAAGTTTGGCCCTTCATCAGTTAACATCTGACTGATCTTTGTGCTTATAAATCTCAGTTTTAATGATGCCAGACACATAAATATTAGTGAAATGGTGATTCTAAGGAGGATAGAGAAGGAGGAGAGGAAAAGAATGTGTGACAGAATATTATCAGGGCTGTAACTTAAAATTTTTTAATGAAATTATGTTAAGTTACCTATTTTCAAGGCAGCAGCCATTTTGTTGTCATTCTGATTTAGTTACACTGTTTTTTTAAGTGTTTTCCTCTCTCCCTGTCCTTTAAGTTCCCCCTTGCTATTCTCCCATGCTTTTGGCATAGTTTTTGTAATTATTATTACTAAATTTTCTTGGGAGTTTTAGCTGAATAACAGAATGAATTCTGTTCTTTCCCCATGTTTACGTCTTCACCTACGGGTGGTTAGGCGTTGTGTTCTGCATCTACCATCTGATGTTCTGCAGTTTCTTCCCTGGAAGTCTCTGTTTTGCATCAGATAGTGTATTTTTGGTAACTGATTTCGGGCCTGCGTGCCTGGAGTCTTATTTTAGTGTTTTTACACTCATTGTTTACATTTACAACAGCCCTCTGTGTGAGGGGGGGATTTCTAAAAAATAATATCTTGATGTTATTTTAATCATAACTAGATACATTATTATTGTTCATAAGTGTTGAATAAATTGTTTAAAATATTTTTAAAATTTTTGTCCACACTTAGGCTTGGGATCCATTGGGGCTCAACGTTACTTTTCAGAAACTTGGGCTGTTCTGAAAAAATATTTTTTCAAAACATTTTGATTTCAATTATTTTTTCTATATTAATGGATCATATTATTATTATGTATTTTGATTGCCAGGGGTTAGTGCGAGTACCAGGACTTGTTTTCTTTTCACATTGAAAGGATATTAATCAATTGTTTTAAGAGGAAGTCTTCCTCTGACTTTATTATCAATCTATATGTGGTCAGTGTACTCGCATTAACTCCTGTTCTGTATCGTATGATTTCGATGACAATATGGGAAGCGTATGTCACGGTATGTTGTTGGGGATTTGGACACTCCAGTCCTTTCCCCGCAGGGTCACTCTACTTTATCAATTTCTATTTCAGACGATCAAGATTAGGGTGATGTATCTGTGATGTCTTCCAACAGTGTGCCTCCGTCGTCACAATTAATGAAGGGCTAGCGGAAAAGTGCTCATGTAAATACGCCAATTGCCTAAGAGGACCCTAGTAGGTTCGACGGCCTTTGACGTCCGCTAGCTCGCCCGGTGTAGCGTCCATTCACCGAATGGTTCGGCAGCCGGGTTCGTCCGTTGTGGTCTAGAAGGAATTTTGGGGTGATGCGAGCACTATAAATTAACCTAATGCACACCCAGTGACGGCGGATCGGAGGGAGAACGCAGGAAGCCTTTTAGTCGGTTCATAGCTCGTTCCGGTCCATCCGGACGGCAAGCGAGAGAGGCCCCTCTCTCGTTCAACAACATCTGGCCCCAGATGTTGTGGTACAAAATGTGTCGAAAGCGGAGCATACGTCCGTCGCTCGGGACGCTACGTTGTATAGGCAGTCCGCTGAGACTGCTAAGGCTTCCTCTTCTCGTCAGCGCACACGACCGCACCTTGGCTGCGTGACCGCCGATATATTACCAGCTTCGCCGATCAAGGATTCTTCGTCGACCAGGTCACACCATCCGGTAGCCAGGGACACGAGGCCTGCAGACTCCGGACGTTCGCATAGGAAGTGTGCGGGAGTCAACGTACACGGAGCTTCCGGCGGCAATGCATCGTAAGACCGCTACTGCACAGGCCTCAGGAACGGACGTGCTTTCCTTAATAGCACAGTTTATCGCAGCATCCCAGCATCAACTGAATCTGTCGCATATATTTTATCCGACGATGCTGGGTCGGGACGCTCCGCGGAAGCGGGTACGGACGTCCGAAAGTTTCATCCGGTCCGACGGGATACCGAAAGGGATTCGGAGGATTTCGAGCTTTCCCTTTCGGAACAACATATGCTGTTGTGTATGTCATCTGACTTGGTCTTCTACAGCTTCTTTCGTCGGACCAGAATGCTGCGATGCCGGATAAGAAACTGATAGCGTCGGTGGACTTAGAAATTTTTGGTTCGGTTCAGGGACATCGTCCCTCAGTTCCGACATAGTCCAATAATGTCACACTAACTTTCGAATTATTGAACGACGCTATATATATTATTATTTTATGCTTGCTAACCAAGCATTTCTGGTTTCTTGTTCGAAGAGTTATGGAGATGTCTTTCAAAAGTGTGCCTCTGTCGTCATAGTTAATGAAGAGTTAGCGGCAATAAGTGCTCATGGAATATGTCTATCGCCTACGGAGTGACATTCGCTAGCTCACCCGGTGTAGCGTACATTCATCGAATGGTTCGGCTGCCGGGTTCGTCCGTTGCGGTCTAGGAAGGAGATTTGGGTGATGCGAGCACTTTAATTACTTTAGTACTCACCCAGTGACGGCAGATTGAGGACAGATCGGAGGAAGCCTGTTAGTCCGGTTCCTGGCTTGTCCAGGTCCGTCCGGGCTGTGAGCGAGAGAGGTCCCTCTCTCGCCCAACAACATAGGGGACCGCATGTTGTGGTTCAGATATTTTACATTCGGAGCATATGTCCGTTGGTCGGGACGCTCCGTTATATTGACAGTCCGAGAGACTGTCTTTAATGCTTCCTCATCCTCACAGCAGGGCACACGACCGCACATTGGCTACGTGACCTCGAGTATCCGATCAGTTTCGGCATTCAGTGATTCCACGGCGAATAGGTCGCGCCATCCGGTAGCCAAGGGACACGAGGCCTATACACTCCGTGCGCTCGCATATTGGTAGTATGCACGGGATAACGATCACGGAGCTTCCAGCGGCAATGCATCGTAAGACCGCTTCTCCTCAGGCCTCAGTGACGGACGTGCTATCCGAGTTAGCACAGTTGTTTCGCAGCATCCCAGCAATTGACAGTTTCTCGGTCGATTCAGGAATTATCCGATGGCGCTGGGTCGGTGCGGTCCGCGGTTGCATCAGGTACGGACGACCGAACGCTTTATAGGGTCCGACAGGATGGCGAAAGGGATTCGAAAGATTTCGAGTTTTCCCTTTAGTAGTATCGGAAGATGCCTTTCATATCTTCTGGCATTATCTTCCAGTGATTATTATTTCGGACTTCATTGCTGCGATCGTGGATAAGAGACTTATAGCGTCATTGGACTCGGAATTTTCGATCGGTTCAGGGACATTGTCCCTGACTTACCGACGCAGTCCAATATTGTCATTACAACATGTGTTTTATTTTTCGACGCTATATATATATATATATACAAGCCTGCTACTAAGCATGATAGTTTAGTTTCTTGTCCGCGTTGCTCATTTCTGCCATTTTATCATTTATACAAATAGTTTATTTTGGCAGAGCAGGGCATACCGAGAGTTCATATGCGTCTAGACGGTGTGATTAAAGACTGCATATATTCTTTTTCGCCGTTTATGTCTTTTCCAATTTCAATGTTGGGAACGACATTATGTATAGTAGACTTAACTTAGACGCTTTATTATACGTAATCCGCCTTACTGAGGCGTTATCATTACGTCTTCAAGAAAAGATTTACGGGATATTATTCTCAATGTAATTTCTTTTGAGGGCAGTAGTTTGTTCACGTATAACTCCGCCCTTCAGTGGCTGATTGGAGTTAGTTAGACGTGACGCAGCCCTAGCTACATCCACACGCGTGGATAGTAAGGTTAAGAACTCTCTCAGAGTCGCTTCGTTCTCGGAGGAGCTTCTCTTCGACGGCAACTTTTCGGCAATCCATGAATTGCTCGATTTACACGCTCTCTTGTCTATCTAGTGTTACAAGAGATTCAGACTGGGGCAAACATTCGGTGGTTGACTCAGAGAGTGCCGCCGCAGTTGCCGGACCCGAGTGTGGCTGTTATGACGGTTGCCAGTCAAACAGATTGGGATATAATACTGATCCCTACGGATTCGAAGTGCCAGGGTCTTTGGGTTCTGCAGTCTTTTAGCAATCAGTTTTCTTCTGCGGAATAATGTTTTTTAGGCTTGCTTTATGTCATTGCATGAACATTATTCAGAAACGCATGCCCAAATTCCTGTCCTTTAATTCGACAGTAGTGGCGTATCTCCGGAACCAGGGAGGCACTCTTTCGTTTCCGTTATTCAATTTAATGGAAAGAATCCGTCTGTTGGTTATAGTACACCAAGTTCAGTTTTGGTCCGTCATATTCCGGGTCGTCTGATTGTTTTATCGGACTCCCGTTCTCTTACGGGTCGTTTGTTGCTGTCAGAATGGACTCTCAACAAACAAGTATTCAATCAGATTTGCTATCTATGGGAGCGCCCAATGATGATTTATTTATGACACAGCTTGCTAATCAATTGCAGACGTATGTGTTGGCTTGTCCAGATCTCTGAGCTAATATTGTTAACGCTCTATTGATCTATAGGACGGAATGATAGGATACGCGTATCCTCCGGCGCTGTTGTTTTAGCAGGTATTGCTAAGATAAACAACCACAATACATGTCTGTTGATAGCATCTCTATCTTCACAGAGATCATGAGTAATTTACTCTCTTGTCTACTGTGGGTCTTAACGTGAAATCTTCCTCTATGTGAGGATCTTTTTCACTGGGTAAATCGTGTCATCTTTATCACAACCAGCAAGGTCGCAACCTTCATGTATTCCGTTGTGTGGTCCGTATTGCATTGTAAGCACTGTACTGGACGAGCTTTGGATGCGATTTCTTACTATAGGAGATCCTCTTCTTCGCTATTCTATGCGGCTAAAGTGGAGGCTCTTCCGTCGTGGTGTAGGGATCATTATGTTCATATTGTTGATCCCTCCATACTACTCATTGCTATTTTTTAGTATACTTGTTTCACAAGATCTACTGCAGCCTGTTATTATTTAGGTTATAGGTTTATGTTACCTCATACCTATGCACTCTACGATAGTTTACAATTGAATCTTTTGTCTCTTTATCTAAGTCAGTTAGTAACTTTTTGATAAATAGACTTAGAATCTTTAGATTAAATTCCTATACGGATTTTAACTTCGGTTCTTATTTAGCTAAGTAATCATTTGAGCCTCTGGAAACAGTAGTTTTCAAATTCTGACCTTTAGACAGTTATTCTGTTGGTTTCTCTTTTACTGTACAGTCAGTGAGTTTCATGCACGATCGATGGATGATTTTCACTTTCATAGTTTCGGAATCAATACTTCCGTTACTATTTAGGTTGGATTGTTGCATAAGAGTTAGGCTCCTATTATCCGGAACCTATTATTTTAAGGTCCTTCCGTCTTCGTATGGGCATAGGCCTTTACTCTTTCCGGGTACAGTTTATGTATTTATAAACAGATATCTGTTTATTACTATGGGCGTAAGCTTCTTCTGTCTTTGATGTCTAGTAGAAGGACGTTACGCTCCATTTTATTGTTAATGGATTCTATTAACTATCGGTACTGCTTATGGTATATCATTGACTTAGCAGTTGTGCTTAAGATTTCGGCTCATGAAGTAAGAGTTCTTCTACTTCTTGGGCTTACATTAATAGTGTCGCTATTATAGATTTTTGAAGGCCGCTCATTGCGCTCAGCCATCCACATTCATGAATTTTATCTCAGAAATATCGAGTCCATTTCTGGAGGCCTCTATTGTTAGGTCTATTATCTACTGCTCAGAATGTCATTCACTTAACAGTTGCTACTATAGCTAGGTAGGCTGTCTGTTTCGGCAGTGTCTCCGTTCGGCTGCCCTCTTCGCTCTGGGCTATTTGACCCAGGGCAAGAAAAAGTGGGGGGGGGGGGGGGGGGGGGGGAGGGTGTTCCCTTGGGTCACCTGTTTTACTATGAAAACAAGGGGATACCTCCTCCGGAGTTAGTAATTCTGAGCTGTTATTGGGATGGTTGTTTAGTGAGAAGTTTAGGTTTTTAAAATTCATTCAAGTCTTAGTTTTTAAAGTATAGCTTTTGAATATTGCATATGTCAACGGACATGATTATGCAATCCTCATACACTTTTAGGAGTATAAGAGTCTCTATTCTCTAGACTTACTTTATTTATTGGCTTACTTTAAAAATTATTAGTATAAGGATTATATTGGATATTAATAGAGTACATGGATGTATGAAGCTCAATTTTGGAAGGTGTTGTATCTTTCTAATTTATCATAAATAAGAAAGATACATGTAAGGCCTATTACTTCTTTTTCCCTACAGGGGATGACTCTATTTTATTTTATTGTGCGTATTCCATTTTGCTCTATGTCCTTGGCCCTCCAGCCTTTTTACTATTCAGCTATGTCTGGGTCATTGGTACAGTATAAAAATGTTAAAAAATTTATAGTAATTTATATATTTTTTGTACTTACCAATGACCCAGACGGGGATGGCCCTCCCAGGAGTTGGGAACTCTTGCCTCTCCGCTGAGTACATAGCGCTTACCAGGCACTGGTTATTAGAATGATTAATGGCGCCAATTTCGGAACGTCCTTGACACTGCGCATGCGCAGTAGGGGCGAAGTGTGGAGGGCCTTTCAGGACATGTTTTCTTTAGTTTTAGATGCAAATTTTGGGGATTGGGGGGCAAAATTTGTGTTTGGCCCTATATTTTAAGAGTTAGCACCAGCTATGTCTGGGTCATTGGTAAGTATAAAAAATATATAAATTACTATAAATTTTTTAACTTTGTTTTATTCGTAAAATTTTTTTAAAATGTACAAATTTAAAAAAAAAACTCTATTTTAAACAGACAATGTTTGTCTGTTTTCAAGGGGGGTGGTTTGCAGTGCTGATTGACATACTTAAAGTCCATTTCTGGCTTCAACTTTCGAGAGCAGCCTGTACAAAAAAAAAAATTAACACAACACCGCATGGTTTTCTGTTTTTTTTATTCACTAAATTGAGGATTAAAACCCGAAATCTGAAAATGAAACGTATGTACAAGATAATTATGAGAATTTTTAAAGCAAATTCTATAAAATTGGTAGGCGGTTTCCAAAGAAACGTAACATACCCAGTGGATATTTACTTGCCTTATATCGCCAATTTCAGACGCATCCCAACGCATCTTGCAAGCACTATTACTCGTCCCGAACCCCTCCCCCCCTCCCCTCCCCTCCCCCACACACACACTTTGCAATTTATCCACTACAAGCACCTCCCTGGGCTTCTACACGAGTCAGTACGGTAATTGCACGTGCATGACATCACACGTCAGCATCATGGATCTTTTCGAATATTACCGCGAGCGGTTGTAAACAAAGCTCAGTCACTGTTAGGATTCGTGGATTTTGTGTTGTTTTGGGTTTGTATTTTTATGAAACCTCCGACCAGATGTAGTATTGTGTGTCCCGTGGGAATTTAGAGAATTGTAGGAGGAAAAAATACATATTTTCCACATCAATTATTCAGCATTTTAGCGACCAGAATGTCCCCAGAGGCCACCAGAGAGCACCTAAAAATCAAGATTTTCCCGGAGGGAGAACCCCTTCAGACCCCCCTCTATATACACGTTCCTTCGGCACTTGCGGCACACGCCTTTGGCGTGTGAGTTTCACTTTCTTTATACTACCGGACCCACAAATTTTCCCCTAGCGGAAACCCTGGATAAATAGGCCTAGAACCCTTAGATTAATTCCTAAATGGAATTTAACTTGGGTTCTTCTTAAACTAAAAGAAAAGCCATTTGAGCCTTTTGAGACAGTAGATTTCAAATTCTTGTCTTATAAGACAGCATTTCTCTTAGCTTTCTCTTCTGCTAGAAGAGTCAGTGAGCTTCATGCACTATCGGTGGACAATTCTCACTATCGTAGTGTCGGGAACACTATTACTTTTACTACTAATGTTGGATTTTTGGCTAAGAATCAGGCTCCTAATAAATATCCGGAACCTTTTGTTATTAAGGCCCTTCCATCTTCAGATGGGCATAGGCCTTTACTCTGTCCGGTTAGAGCTTTACATATTTATAAACAAAGATCTCAGTTTATCAGAAAGGGACGAAAACGCTTCTTTCTGTCTCTGATGCCTAATAGAAAGGACATTACGGTCCATTCTATTGCTAGATGGATTCAATTAACTATCGGTACTGCTTATGATAATCTATCTTCAACTCAGCGGTCTGTGCTTAAGATTTCGGCTCATGAAGTAAGAGCTCTTTCTACATCTTGGGCTTACGCAAATAGTGTTGCTATTACAGATTTAATGAAGGCTGCATATTGGTCTCAGCCATCCACATTCACAAATTTTTATCTCAGAAATATTGAGTCCATTTCTGGAGACCTGCATTGTTTAGGTCCGTTATCTGTTGCTCAGAATGTCGTCCACTAAACAGTTGCAACTATAGTTATGCAGGCTTTCTGTTCCGGCAGTGACTCCGTCCTGCTGCCCTCTTCGCTCTGGGCTGTTTGACCCAGGGGAAGGGGGGAGGGGGGAGGGTGTTCCCTTAGGTCACCTGCTTTATAGTGAAAAGCAAGGGGATACCTCCTCCGGAGTCAGTAATTCTGAGTCATTACCGGGTTGGTTTTAAAGTGTAAAGTTAATGTTTAAAAATTCATTCATGTCATATTTTTAAAGTGTAGCTCGGTGTGAAGCATTTGTATATGTCACGTGTCAAATGGGCGTTAATATACAATCCTCGGACACTTTTAAAAGAGTATAAAGAGTCTCAATTCTCGGGACTAACTTTATTTATTGGCTTACTTTAAAAATAGTTAGTATAAAGGGTTATACTGGATGTTAATAGAGAACATGAATGTTATTATGCTCAATTATGGAGGGTGTTGTGTCTTTCTAATTTATCATAAAATAAGAAAGATACATGTAAAGCCTAATACTCCTTTTCTCCTCGAGGGGATGACTCTATTTTATATAGTTGAGCTTATTGGATTTTCCTCTATGTCCTAGGCCCTCCAGCCTTTTTACTATTCAGCTATGTCTGGGTCATTGGTACAGTATAAAAATGTTAAAAACTTTATAGTAATTTATATATTTTTTATACTTACCAGTGACCCAGATGGGGATGGCCCTCCCAGGAGTTGGGAACTCATACCTCCCCGCTGAGTACATAGCGCTGACCAGGCACTGCTTGTAAGAATGATAATTGGCGCCAATTTTGAGACCTCCTTGACACTGCGCATGCGCAGTGGAGGGAAAGTATGGAGGACCATTTAGGACGTGATTTTTTCGGTTTTAGATGCAAATTTTGGGGGGGGGGGGCAAAATTTGTGTTTGGCCCTAGATTTTTAGGAGTTAGCACCAGCTATGTCTGGGTCATTGGTAAGTATAAAAAATATATAAATTACTATAAATTTTTTAACTTTTTCAAGGAAACTTTGTCCGGACCAAAACTTGTTTGTCTTTTGAGCCAGGCCTTAGATATTTGGCACGTGGATGTATCACCATGAGCTGGTGTGTTGCATACCATTGTGACCTTCAATGTGACCTTGACCTCAAGGTCAAATTTATGTACTTCAAATAGGGAGTAATTGTCCAGACCAGAATTTTTAACTCACCTGAGCGATGCTCAAGGGGAGCTTTACTAATCACTTTCTGTCCGTCATCCGCCCGTCCGTCTGTCCATCGTAAACTTGACATTATCGACTTCTCCTCACAAACTACTGGACCAAATTCAACCAAATTTGCTGTGTATGTTCCCTATCATATGTCAATTCAAGTTTGTTCAAATAAAGTTGCCACGCCCACAGGGGGAATAACTCTGATAGCACCCATGAACTTCTTTCCAAAATCACAAAAAAATCATCTTCTTCAGATCCACCATGCAGAATTCTTTCATATTTGGTATCATCTCTAGGGGGGGGGCAGATTCAAGTTTGTTCAAATCGAGTCCCTGGGTTCATATTTGGGCTCCCTATGGGAGCCTGAATTTTAACTTAGTGCAATATGAGGATTATTCTTTAAAAATCTTCTTCTTCAGATTCACCAGGCAGAATTCTTTCATATTTGGTATACAACATCTCTAGGGGGATCAGATTCAGGTTTGTTCAAATCGAGTCCCTGGGTTCATATTAGGGAGCCCGAATTTTAACTTAGTGCAGAATGAGGATTATTCTTCAAAAATCTTCTTCAGATCCACCAGGCAGAATTCTTTCATATTTGGTTTACAACATCTCTAGGGGGGTCAGATTCAAGTTTGTTCAAATCAAGTCCCTGGGTTCATATTTGGGCTCCCTATAATCCTTAATGCAATATGAGGATTATTCTTTAAAAATCTTCTTCTTCAGATCCACCAGGCAGAATTCTTTCTTATTTGGTATACAACATCTCTAGGGGTGTCAGATTCAAGTTTGTTCAAATCGAGACCCTGGGTTCATATTTGGGCTCCCTATGGGAGCCCGAATTTTAACTTGGTGCAATATGAGGATTATTCTTTAAAATCTTCTTCTTCAGATCCACCAGGCAGAATTCTTTCATATTTGGTATACAACATCTCTAGGGCGGTCAGATTCAAGTTTGTTCAAATCGAGCCCCTGTGTTGATATTTGGGCTCCCTATGGGATCCCAAATTTTAACTTAATGCAATATGGCTATTGGATTCAATGTTATAGAAACAATTACCAACCAACTTGTGGTTATATTGCAGCACATGCTGCTGGGAACTTCATAGTAGCAGTGATTGGAAAACAAAACCTTCATCTTCAGCTTTAGATCCTTCAATCATTGAAAATACAATACCATACTTAATCAACCATTACACCATTCAACATACCTCTCTGATGATCAGACTTTAGACATAATATCACACCTACAATATGTGCATTCGAGAACTAGAAATGTCAATTGGATTCATGGACCAATACCATTAAACTACCTCATAAAGTATTTCAGAGAACAGTTTTCTGGTGTATGAAGAAGAACTCGATTACAAACTGTAAAAGTCTTCATTGTCAATACAACTCCTGTCTGCAACGTGCTTGCTAATCTTTATGAAATGGCAGTGTCTGATGATTACTGGATTGTTTTTGCTGTTGGTTCTCAATAAGATAAGGTATTAACCTTTTCTATTTTGTCTGTGGATGTATCAACATGTGGCACTGTGGCCACGTAAACCATGGTGACCTTCACATGATCTTGACCTTTGGACCCCAAGGTCAAGTTCAGATATTTTATAGAGTATTATTTGCCAGAGTCATCATAACTTATTTCTCTTTAGAGCTAGACCTTACATATCTGATATGATTGTCAATAAATGTATGTATATATCATTTCTAGTGCATAAAATAGAAAGGAAGGGGAGACATATGTTTTAGTGTGCTAAAACACTTTCTAGTTATATATTGTTTAGGTCCCTGTGGAGATTCAATCCATTGTGAGTTCATTGCATGGATTTACATTGATTCAATTTACTTGGATTTGACTTTTTTGAATTCTTGGGTGAGTGTATTTCTGCTCTCCTTGACATTCTGTCTATGTCTGTATCATCTTTCATAATATTTGTAATCATTGGAAAAAAATACTGGCACTGAAACATGCAATAGTTCCTCTAAATTGTTTCTTCAAATGTGATACTTGATATCATTTCTTATATGATGTCTGACATTTGGTTGCTAACTGGTTGAGTACCAAAAGCCACCATCAGGGTTTTCCAAAAAAAATGAGGGTACCAGAGCAAAAGTCAATATTTTCCTTGCTCATTTTTCATATTCAATCAAACACAAATACTACTTTGTTTATATAAATTTCTCTGTACACTCTCTAATAATTTTTAATAAAACAAATTTTGATAAAAAAGTTCAGACCACCAGAAATAATCTAGCTCTCAACCAGTTAAGTAATCATAATGACTGCATTAGTACAGTGGAACCCTGTTAATTGAATAGTCACCTCGCCAATGAAAATTATTCAATTAACAGGAGTATTCAATAACAGGGATGGTGTCACTTTCCTATATTCCGGAGATAAACGTAGCATTTACTCTATTATATCTTGTTTGACAGAGCTCCATGAGCTCTGCCAAACAAGATATAATAGATTAAATGCATATATTGGATGCACTGAGGCCAAATAGTTCTATAAACAAAGTAAAACTGGGAAGAGTCAGGGTAATTTCCCCGAGAGGTTACAAGATTTCTTATTCAATTAACAGGAGTTTACTTCATAACCTATATTCAGCTAACAGATCAAATTTGTACTGGTGGTATGGTAAATGGTTTTGTGTTGGGAAATTATATTCATTTAACAGGGTTATTCAGTTAAGAGATATCCAGTTAAGTGGGCTCCACCAGTATGAAAATTGCACCATACATTTAAGTTATTATCACAGTGGGTGTTTTGGGATGGTGTGTTGAGGTTGAGACCTCAAATCTGGAGATATATTGACAAGATGAGTTGATATATGACCCAGAGACATGGTCAAGACTTCATTGCACCATTTCAAACCCTCCCAGGGTGGTAATGAGCAATTTTACAATTTTGCCCTCAGAAAGTGGCAAACTTGTTAAAGGAATTATTTTGATTTGCACAAACCAAAACACACAGAATTACCCAGACACTCACTGAATTCTGTGTGTTTATGGTATCACAGTACTAAATATTTTCCCATAGATGACCATTATAACAATTGTGTGAAAAAATTGGTTATTCAAACACCTACAGAAAGTACAGAGCTTCACACAACTTTCTCTGGTCAGAAAACAACAAATAAGTGAAAAATTTCAACAAGAAGTGAAGAACCATCCTTGAACCCAGTTTTTTGGGGGGAATTACACAACAATACACAAATAGTTAACTGCATTTTTTAGTCCCATAAAACATTCAAAGCATCTCCGTTTTTTGTATAAACTTTGAACAGTTTTCTCAAGCAATAAGTTTCTTCTCAGCATACTTACAATTGGCTGTAACGTAAGTGCAAGCCCTACTTCGGAACTAACTCAAGCTAAAAAACTTTTCCAAACGAGTTGGAAAAGTGGAAGAGTGCAAAAGCACAAAAAAAAGATCGAAAAGGGGTCGAACGAGACCGACCCTCGACATTACAGGTACTCTCTCTGCACACCTCTTGCATTTACCGAGCGCATGTGCAACAACCGTGACGTCAATTCCTTTTTTTCCACCATCGTGCATGGTCAGAATTTTTGTGATTCGTGCTGCTCAGATTGTTTCCTTCGTGAACAACTTGATTATTTTGCTAGCTATTATTGTTATTTGTGCAAAGTGGATTGTATCCTTTGCTCAAGCTCTAAATTGATTGTATTTTATTATATTTATGCTCATTTTCACTTGTATTCTCTTAACGTGTCTTGCTTTTTCCGCGCACGAAAACACAACCCGTGTTGTTTGGTTTTCCGCCAGAGGGATGCTTGATTCTTTGGATATTTTTTTCCCAATAGAAATTCTTTTGCACCCTTTTTGGACAATGCCTAAAACTATTCCTTGTCCTTCTTGTTTGTAGGTGAAACATGTAGATGATGTTCACGCTACTTGTCTCACTTGCAACAATTGCTCTGAGGCCCATCCCTGTGGTGTTTGTGGGGTTTGGTCCTCGAAGTACTGGGCTTCCGTGAACAAGGTGGTTCTCACCAGAGCTAGAACCTCTCGTTCTCTGGGCAAAGATAGCCGTGCCTCTTCAAATATTTCTGAGAGTGCACATGGTAACTCTGTTATGCAGGATGTCTGACAGCCCATTTCAGTAGCAAGTTCCTCTGTAACTGTTTGCGGTGCTGGTGCTGGGATGTCTGAAGAGGGGACTGCGGTCTCTCTTCCTTTGGCTCCAGATATCACCCTTGAGGTGGCTGTTTTCGTTGAGAGTTTTTCCGAGGTCAGCTTGGTCACTGTCTCCGATTTTCCACCTGCATCATCGACAGTTGCTGGGGAAATTGTTCCTGCTGCTCCTATCTTGCATGATAGTGCTTCTGCCATCTTTTCCGGGGACGGTATACAGTCTCGGGGGTCCGAGGCTGTATCAGGTGGTGTATATCTGGGCTCCCAGCCTTCTCTGGCTTCTCAGCAAAGCTGTTCGGGTTTGCTGGCTGCTCCATCTCATCTGGTTAGGTTTCCTCCTGGTCGGTTGGGATGTTCGGTCGCTTTGGCAGCAATTCCTCATCCCTCGAGCAAATCGTTTGTTGTTTCACCTTCCCCTGCTGGTGAGCCGACTAGCAGGATGGGGCTAGGACATTGGTATCCAGGGCCTGCTGTTCGGCAGAGGCCAGTGACGGCTCCTGTTATCTGTCACTCTTGGTACCTTCCTCCGGTGATTTCTCACTGTGCTCGAAGTCTGGCTGTCGATCGATGCTTGTCATCAGTCTCAGAGTATGGGCAGTTGGGGCCTTCTGTCGCGCAGGGACCAATGGCAGGTTCCGGTCATTCTTGGGACAATCCTCCGGTGTCTTCTCATCGTGGCCCAGGTCCAGATACTGATCAGTGTCTCTCTAGAGGATTCGCAGGCTGGGCTTTTTGTTTTGCAGAGGTTAGTGAATGCCCCTGGGCATCACTCTTGTGACTGTCCTCTGCTGTCTTCTCGCCGTCTTCCTACTCTGTCTGCTGATTGATGTTCGTTGTCGGACCCTTCTGAGGATTTGGGTTCTAGAAGGGTCCATTGGGAAGACACTCCATCGGGCACGGCTGCTTCGACGGATTCTCAGGATGAACTGAGGCAGGCCATTCTGATGCTCACCCGGTTGCTTTCTAGCAACCCTCAAGTTGGCTTCCCTGTGCCTTCTGAGGCACAACCTCCTTTGGTTGGTTGCAGAGATTCCTCGTCTGGCCCTTTGAATACTGTTCAGTATTCACAGGAGGTTTCCGCTGGTCAGCCCGAGTTGGGCTACGTCTCTTCTTCCACAGAGGATGATGATTTTCTTGAAGGCAACGCCCCCCCCCCCCCCCCTCGTCAGTCTTGGGGCAGGCTTTAGATTTTGTCTTTGGCTTATTACCAGACATTCAGCCTCCAGACCAGCCATCATTGGCCACGGTCCTCTGTGGAGTGCCGCAACCCTGTTGAGCCTTCTAGCTCTGGAGTTTTGCACCCTCTGCAATTGGCTCAGGTTGTTGAGTCCTTCTAGGGCCTGGATGCCAAAATGCGTTCCAAGGCCCTGAAGGGTTCTTTCTTTTCACTATCTGATGCTTTTCTGCCTCCATCATGGTTTCGTGTCTACGAATCCGTCTGTCCACCAGTCTTCCAAGGGATGACTACTGTGGACAAAGATTCTTCTTCGCTCGGGTTGACTGAGCGTGAGTCGGCAGTTCTCCCAATGTTGGTTATTGAATCTATGGTAGGCCTGTCTCAAGAGATGCTGGGCTGTTGTCTCACACGGACCACATTGTCGTTGCCCTGGCTGCCTGTTTTCTGCCAGGGGAGTTTGATGATGTTCAGGCGCCTTTGCGTGTTTTGTCGCAGGCTCTTATGAACCTGACACATGCTCTTGCCTGTAATACGGCTAATTTGGAGCTTGAAGGCCAAGATGCAGTGTTGGACACTTCTCCATTCCTTCCTTCTGAACAGCGTGCTGTTCTGAGGTCTGCTTCTTTAGTTGGACCTCAGCTGTTCCATGGTTCCATGTGAGCTGTCCGTGATGAGGTTCTTCGTCATTTGAAGGACCACCTTTTGTTACGGCAACTGGACCAACCTGCTGCTGCGGGTGGTGGCCGTTCCAGGCCTGTCAAGCACCCAGCTGTGTTGGCCATGCCTTCGGCTCCATCTGCTCCTTCTGCTTAGAAGAAACACCAACGTGGAGGAAAGGTTCAGGACTCTTGCTTCCCAAGCGGGTGGTTTCTCCTCTCGTGGGACTCATCGAGACCGCAAATGAAGGTCCTCACCTCAATTTGCCTCTAGTCGGGGGAAGGCTGTCACTGTTTTGGGGTTCTCGACGTCATCCGATCCGGCCTGTGACTGTCCTTCTGTCGGCACACCTGTTGATCTTGGGTGCCCCTCCCGACTCAGGTCCGTTCCGATCCACAGTGTCGGGACCTTCTGGTGCAGGAGATCGACAGTCTCCTCTCCAAAGGGGTGATCGAGGTGGTCAGGAACACCCTTTCTCCAGGGTTCTACTCAACACTTTTTTTGGTGCTGAAGAAAAACGGCCAGTTTTGTCCTGTCATTGATCTGAGTATCCTGAACGAGTTCATCATAGCACCTCATTTCAGCATGGAGACTTTCAGGTTGGTTCGCCGTTCGATTCATCAGGGCGATTTTGCAGCCAGTATCGACCTGAAGGATGCCTATTTCCATGAGACCCATTCATCTGATGTCACGGAAATGCCTTTGGTTTTCATTTCAGGATCGTGTCTTTCAATTCAAAGCTCTCCCGTTCGGTTTGAACCTGGCTCCTTGTGCCTCCACCCGACTGATGTCACATGTGCTCGCTTTTCACCGTACTCAGTCAGCTGTGACTTTGTCAGCCTACCTGGACGACATCCTCCAATGGCATCACAATGCTGCAGTCCTGGAATCCGATGTCCGACGGTTGCTTGGCCTGCTGGCATCGCTGGGTTTCAGAGTCAATTGCGAGAAGTCATTTCTCCTTTCTTCTCCGCAATTTCGTCACCTGGGAATGGATTTCGACACTCTTCACAATGTGGTGTCGATTCCCAATGCTCGAGCGATGATCCATTCCACTTTGACTCGGAACCTGCTCCGATCTTCCTTGATCTTGACCAGGACTTTCCTTCGGATGCTGGGCCTTTGTGGTTCAGTGACAGATCTCATTCTGCTGGGTCGCTTGTTTGTCCGACCTCTCCAACACTTCTTGTTGGATCATTGGCATCCGAATGTGGATCCTCTGGACCTGGAACTTCCTACTCCTCGGTCCCTGCTTTGTCACCTCCACCCTTGGGCCGATGTTCCCCGGTTGACTCAGGGTGTCCCATTTGATCTTCCTTCGGAAGATTGCATCCTCACTGCAGATTCCAACGATCGGCGCTGGGGTGCGACACCGAATTCAAAGCTCTCCCATTCGGTTTGAACCTGGCTCCTTGTGCCTCCACCCGACTGATGTCACATGTGCTCACTTTTCACCGTACTCAGTCAGCTGTGACTTTGTCAGCCTACCTGGACGACATCCTCCAACGGCACCAAAATGCTGCAGTCCTGGAGTCCGATGTCCAACGGTTGCTTGGCCTACTGGCGTCGCTGGGTTTCAGAGTCAATTGCGAGAAGTCGTTTCTTCTTTATTCTCTGCAATTTTGTCACCTGGGAATGGATTTCGACACTCTTCACAATGTGGTGTCGGTTCCCAACGCTCAAGCGATGATCCTTTCCGCCTTGACTCGGAACCTGCTCTGATCCTCCTTGGTCTCGACCAGGACTTTCCTTCGGATGCTGGGCCTTTGTGGTTCAGTGACAGATCTCATTCTGCTGGGTCGCTTGTTTGTCTGACCTCTCCAACACTTCTTGTTGGATCATTGGCATCCGAATGTGGATCCTCTGGACCAGGAACCTTCTATTCCTCGGTCCCTGCTTTGTCACCTCCACCCTTGGGCCGATGTTCCCTGGTTGACTCGGTGTCCCATTGGATCTTCCTTTGGCAGATTGCATCTTTACTGCAGATTCAACGATCGATGCTGGGGTGTGACATCGGCCCCTCTCAGTCTGTCTACTCACGGCGAGTGGGACAGCGAGCAGATGGCCCTTCATATCAATCAGAAGGAGCTCCTTGCTCTTCTGTTGAGTTTTCGACAATGGATCTCTCACCTGTCGGACCACACAGTCCTGCTTCTTTCAGACAACTCGACAGTGGTGGCCTACATATGGAATCAAGGTGGCACACATTGGATTCCCATGTATCGGCTATCTCGAGATATGCTACTGTTGTTGCGGGCTGTAAACGCTCGGGTGGCCATTTGATATATTCCCGGTCATCTCGACGTCCTAGCAGACTCCCTGTCCCAACGCGACAGTGTCCTTCCCACCGAATGGATGCTGCATCGGTCAGTGTTTCAGGCGATTTGCGAGCGGTGGGGATGTCCTCTTGTCGACCTTTTTTGCCACTCGCTGGAATCATCAGGTAGAGACCTTTGTCTCCTCTTGTCCGGATCCACTAGCCTTTGTGGTAGATGCTCAGTCTCTGGACTGTAGAGGTTGAATCAGCAATGCCTTCCCTCCTGCACCAATTCTTCCTCAAGTGTTGGCGAAGATTCGCACTTGCAGTTGCAGGGTCATTCTGATCGCACCCCTGTCTCCACAGAGGGTGTGGATCAATCTGCTGTGGCCTCTGTTGCAGATCGGCCCATTCGTCTCCCTCTATGCCGCGATCTTCTTTCCCAGGGTCAGCCCAGGAAGTATCACAACAACCTGGCGAGCCTGTCCCTTCACGCTTGTCTTTTATCAGGTCCCGTCTCAGACTTAGAGGTTTTTCAAGACGAACAATGGAGTGCGTTTCTGCATCACGGCGACATTCCACTGGCATGACTTATTCAGCTAAGTGGAAGGTTATCTGCCGCTGGTGTACAGCTCAACATGTGGATTACCATAATCCATCAGTCGCTCAAATTGCGGATTTTCTGGTATACCTTTTTGACTCCAAGGGTCTCCAGCCTGTTACTTTTAAGGGCTATTGGTCTATGCTGTCAGACACTTTCTCTTATGTGGGAAAGTGGTGCATCAGTCGTAATCTTTTTCTCTCCAAACTGATTCGGCACTTTTCTCTGAAGAGGCCTCTAGTTTTGCATCTTACACCCAAATGGAACTTGGCATGGGTGTTGCATTGTTTGGAGGGAGCGCCATTCGAGCCTTTATCTGAGTCCAATATGCATTTTCTCACCTATAAGACCGACCGCTTTCCTTCTGGCGTTTGCTTCTGCCAGACGTGTCAGTGAGCTTCATGCGCTTTCTGTTGATTCAGCTTTCTTCAGAAATGAGGCTAACAGTGTAACCTTCACTACTGATTGCTCTTTTCTGGCCAAGAATCAACTTCCTGATTCGGTACCTCCTCCCATCTGCATTTGGGCTCTCCCTGCTGTCGATGGCCGGAGGCCTCTTCTTTGTCCTGTTCGTGTGATCAAGACTTATATTAATCGCACACAGAACATTTGGAGGCAATTCTTTCTGTCTCTCATTCCTGGGAGGCAGTCTATCTCGTTCCATTCTATTTCCAGATGGATCTGTCTTGCAATCAAGCTGGCTTATTCCAGTTTGTCTGCTTCAGATCTTGTTTCGAACCGGTTTAATGCTCATGAGGTGTGTGCCATTTCTACATCCTGGGCGTTCTCCAATTCTGTTTCGCTCAGGGACATTATGAATGCGGCTTACTGGAGGAATGCTTCTACTTTCTCCTCCTTTTATCTCCACCACCTCCAGCAGCAATCAGAGGACCTTTTTTCTTTAGGCTCTCTCATTGCTGCTCAGGCTTTTGTGCACCCTCGTTAAATATGTATTTTCAGGTTTGTGCATCGCTCAGCCTTGTTCTTTTCAGGTGCTTCATTCTTTCTTCTTTTACAGGTTTCACTGTCATTCTCTGCCCTCCTTGCATTTCTGTCTGCTACTCTTGTTGGTATTGGTTATGTGATTCACCTTCTCCTATTGTTTATTCAGCCAAGTGTAAACAATTGTGAGTAGGCTGAGAAGAAATTACAATTTTTTAGTAAATTTTGTTTCTTAACATACCTTCCACAATTGTTTACCGGAGCCCCCCCCTCCCTCCTTGGGGATATCTTTGATATCGTTGCCTCCCTGCTAAATCACAAACTTCTCGTTGGCGGAAATTCGGAATTGTCGTCACGGTTGTTGCACATGTGCTTGGTAAATGCAAGAGGTGTGCAGAGACAGTACCTGTAATGTCGAGTGCCGGTCTCATTTGACCCCTTTTCGATCTTTTTTTTCATGCTTTTGCACACTTCCACTTTTCCAACTCAGTTGGAAAAGTTTCTTAGCTTGAATTAGTTCTGAAGTAGGGCTTGCACTTATGTTACAGCCAATTGTAAACAATTGTGGTAGGTATGTTAAGAAACAAAATGTACTAAAAAATTTTAATATTTTTATACTGTACCAATGACCCAGACTTAGCTGGTGCTAACTCTAACAAAACCAGGGCCAAACACAAATTTTGCCCCCCAATCCCCAAAATTTGCATCCAAAACAAAAAGAAATCATGTCCTAAAGGACCTCCATACTACGCCTCTACTGCGCATGCGCAGTGACGCAGACGTCCCGAAATTGGCGCCAAATATCATTCTCTGTTTGGCCCTTCATCAGTCAACATCTCACTGATCTTTGTGCTTGTAAATCTCAGTTTAAAGGATGCCAGACACGTAATTTTTGGAGAAAATGTGATTCTAAGGAGGATAGAAGGAGGAGAGGAAAAAGAAGTGACAAAAAATAATCAGGGCTGTACTTAAAATTTTTTGATGAAATTATGTTAAGTTGCCTATTTTCGAGGCATGGGCCTCTTGTTGTCATTCTTGCTAATTGTTGCACTGCTTATTCAGTGTTTCCTCTTCCCTAGCCTTCTAAAGTCCCCCCTTGCAATTCTCCCATGCTTTTGGCATATTTTTGAGAAATTTCATTTCTAAAATTTCCTGGGAGAGTTGCTTGGTTACAGAATGTTTTTCTGTTATTTTCCCCATAGTTACGTTTTCACCCATGGGTGTATAAACGTTGTGTTCTGCATCTTCCATCTGATGTTCTGCAGATTCTCCCCTGGGAGTCTCTGTTTTGCATCAGAGAGAGTGTAATTTGATGACTGATTCCGGGCCAGTTTTTTCAGTGCCTGGAGTCATGTTTTCTGGTGTTTTTACACTGTTTGTTTACATTGGCAACAGCCTTTTTTGAGGGGGGCTGTTTGCCTTTGCTGTAGTTTATCTCACTATAAGATACATTTATATTATCCGTAAGTGTCTCATTAATTATTTTATATAAATTTAAAATTTTTGACCACACTTTGCCATCGGATCCATCGGGGCTCAACGTTACTTTTCAGCAACTTGGGCTTCGCTGAAAAAATATTTTTTCAAAATTATTTTGATTTGCAATTGTTTTTTCATTTATTATTGGATCATGTTATTATGTATCTTTGTGTCAGGGGTTTTTGCGAGTAACTAGGACTTATTGTTGTTCTTTCACAATGAAGGGACGTTGTTCAAATTGTAATAGGAAGAAATCTTCCTCTGACTTTCATGATCATTGTATTAATTGTAGTCAGTGTTCTCGCATTAATCCCTGTCCTATATGTGAATATTGGGATGAGAAACATTGGAAACGTGTGTCACGATATGTTGTTTCTGGAGAAAGGGCGATGCCGGCTCTTTCTCCGCAAGGTCACTCTACTCTCTCAGTTTCTATTTCAGAGGAACCAGAACAGGGTGATGTTTCCATGTTATCTTCTACAAGTGTGCGTCCGTCGTCACAAATGAATTCAGAGCTAGCGGCAAAAGTGCTCATGGAGATTAGACAAATGTCGTCCGCTAGCTCGCCTGGTGTAGCGTCCATTCACCGAATGGTTCGGCAGCCGGGTTCGTCCGATGCGGTCTAAGAGGAAGTTTTGGGTGATGCGAGCACTATAAACATAATAGATGCACACCAAGTGACGGCGGATAGTAAGCGAGAACGGAGGAAGCCTATGAGTCCGGTTCCTAGCTCGTCCAGGTCCAGCCGGGCCGCGAGCGAGAGAGGCCCCTCTCTCGTACAACAACATCTGGGACCAGATGTTGTGGTACAAAATGTGTCTTTAGCGGAGCATACGTCCGTCGCTCGGGACGCTCCGTTGTATAAGCAGTCCGCAGAGACTGTTAAGGCTTCCTCTTCTCGTCAGTGCACACGACCGCACCTTGGCTGCGTGACCGCCGATATATTACCAGCTTCGCCGATCAAGGATTCTTCGGCGACCAGGTCACACCATCCGGCAGCCAGGGATTCGAGACCGATGGACTCCGGACGTTCGCATAGGAAAAGTATGCGGGAGCCATCTGATGCGGAGCTGCCCTCGGCGAAGCAGCGAAAGACTGCACCTCCGCAGGTCTCGACGCCGGACATTCTTGTGCAGATAGCACAGCTTATCGAAGCATCCCAGCAGCCGACAGAAACGGTGTCGGATCGAGAATTATCCGACGGCGCTGGGTCGGTACGCTCCGCCGAAGCATCGGGGGCGGACGACCGGGAACATCATGAGGTCCGACCGGATGGTGAAAGGGATACGGATGACTTGGAGCTATCCCTTTCGGAACAACATAAAGCTGCCGTGGACTTCATCCGGCACTTTCTCCCTCAAGTTGTTCCGTCGGGCCAGACTGCTGCGGTTCCGGACAAGAGAATTATAGCTTCATTGGACTCTGAATTTTTTGAGCGGTTCAGGGACATCGCTCCCGAGTTTCCGTCGCAGTCCAATAATGTTGCAAGAACATTTGAATTATTGAACGACGCTATATTTAAACTTGCTTCCAGGACGGGAAAAGCAGGTTTCTTGTCCGCTAATACTCTCAACCTGCCTTTCATTAATGCAAGGAATAAATTCGATACGGCAGGACAGGGTATACCGAGAGTTCCTCTGCGTATGGACGACGAGGCGGAAGACTTAGAGCTATCATTACCGTCGTCAGCTTCTATTCCAACCGCGGTGTTGGAAACAGCTATTGCGTCTAACAGAGCCAATTTAGAGGCCTTATCTTACGCAGATCACCTTACTAAGGTGTTATCACTGCGCCTTCAGGGGAAAGAGTTTCAGGATATACAATCCTCTTTAAGACTTCTTTCAAGGGCAGTAGCTTATTCCACGTGTAACTCCGCCCTTTCAGTGGCAAATCTGGAGTTGGTTAGACGTGACGCAGCCCTAGCTACATCCACACTAGTGGATTCTAAGGTGAAGAACTCTCTTAGAGTCGCTTCGGTCTCAGGAGAACTTCTCTTTGACGGCAAGCTTTTCGCTATTTGTGATAAAATTACAAAGAAAGCTAAGGATTCTCTGTTGTTCAAATCTGCTCCTAAGAAGTCGGATACAGCAGACACGAATAAGACAGGCACTTCTGGGTCTAATGCGCCCAAGAGAGGTTCCTATAGAGGTTCCGGTGCGTCCTCTTGGTCTTATTCGAGAGACCGTCAGGATAGCGACTCTCGTTCGGGACGTCCTTCAGGCCGGGACAATCGGTCGGACGCCCCGAGGTCGACGGGGCGAGGTGCGGGCCGTGGAAGACGTGGTTTCTCCTACCGCAGGCCTCGCAGGTCCAGGAGGTGATGGCTTAAACCTCTATCGCGTTCCGGTTGGCGGAAGGTTGTCGAGCTTTTCACAAGAATGGGCGTCGATTACGGACGACCCTTGGGTGAGAGGAGTGACTTCGGAAGGTCTAAAGATATCCTTCAAACGAAAGCCTCCATTAACTCGAAGTCCAAAGTGGACTCATCTTCCGTCAAATCCGCAGAAAAGAGACGCTCTGTTATCAGAGGTGCAGTCTCTTTTAATGAAGAACGCGGTAGAGGTCGTAGAAAACCAGGAATCTCCGGGATTCTACAGCCATCTGTTTCTGGTTCTGAAACCAGACGGCTCGTTCCGTCCAATAGATTTGAGCTGGATAAACAAGCTGATCGTCGCTCCAAAGTTTTATATGGAGACGATTCGATCGGTCAGAGCGAGTATTCGGGTGAACGATTATGCAACGCTATTGTCTGCACGCAGACAAAGTCACGGCGAGACAATTTATGAGACTGATAGGTCTGTGCGGAGCCGCCGCGGATCTCATTCCGATGGGGCGGTTACGCACACGTCCTCTTCAAATTTTCTTGACTCAGAATTGGAGTGTGAAAATTCATTCGCTCGATGTAGACGTTCTCTTGTCAGATCAAGTGAAACAAGAGATTCAGACTTGGGCAAACATTCAGTGGTTAACTCAGGGAATTCCGCTGCAGTTGCCGGATCCGAGTTTTACCGTTATGACGGATGCCAGTCAAACAGGTTGGGGTGCATCATTAATCCCAACGGATTCGAGATGCCAGGGTCTTTGGGATCCGCAATTCCTGGGCAAGCACATAAACATCAAGGAAATGATGTCAATTTGGCTTGCGTTACGTCACTGGATGGACATTATTCACGATGCTCATGTCCAAATCCTATCCGACAATACGACAGTAGTGGCGTATATACGGAATCAGGGAGGCACTCATTCAGTTCCGTTGTTCAATCTAACGGAAAGAATCCTTCTGTTTGCGCTAGAACATCACGTTCTTCTTTCGGTCCTCACATACCGGGTCGTCTGAATGTGCTAGCAGACTCCCTTTCACGAAAGGGTCGCTTGTTGCTGTCGGAGTGGACTCTCAACAAACAAGTATTCAATCAGATTTGCTACCAATGGGAACGGCCAATGATAGACTTGTTTGTGACACATCTCAACAATCAGTTGCAGACGTATGTGTCTCCGTGTCCGGATCCAAGAGCATTTGCAGTAGACGCTCTGTCGATCCCTTGGGACGGAATGATAGGATATGCGTATCCTCCAGCGCCGTTAATTCAACAAGTATTGCTAAAGATAAAACAATCTCAATGCAAGATTCTGTTGGTAGCATCTCTGTCGCCACAGAGACCGTGGATAAATCTACTCAGGTGTCTGTTGTGGGACCTACCGCGGAAGCTTCCTCCACGGGAGGATCTTCTTTCGCAGGGGAAATCGCGCCAACTCCATCACAACCCGCAAGGTCTCAACCTTCACGTTTTTCCGTTGTGCGGTCCTTCTTGCATGGCAAGCACTTTACAGGACGAGCAGTGGATGCGATTTCTAACTGTAGGAGGACCTCCTCTTCGCTAAACTATGCGGCTAAGTGGAAGGTTTTTCGTCGTTGGTGTAGGGATCAGTCTGTAGATATATTCGATCCCTCTATACCAGACATTGCAAACTTTCTAGTATACTTGTTTGACGAAATCAAACTGCAGCCTGTTACTATAAAGGGTTATAGATCTATGTTATCTGATACCTATGCACATCATGATAGTTTACAAATTGGATCTAATGTCTCTTTATCGAAGTTGGTTAGAAACTTTTCGATAAACAGACCCAGAACTCTTAGATTAATTCCTAAGTGGAATTTAGCTTGGGTTCTTAAATTGAAGGAAAAGCCATTTGAACCTCTTGGGACAGTAGATTTCAAATTCTTATCTTATAAGACAGCTTTTCTCTTAGCTTTCTCTTCTGCTAGAAGAGTCAGTGAGCTTCATGCACTATCGGTGGATGATTCTCATTATCGTAGTGTTGGGAACACTATCACCTTCACTACTAATGTGGGTTTTTAGCTAAGAATCAGGCTCCTAATAAATATCCGGAACCTATTGTTATTAAGGCTCTTCCGTCTTCAGACGGGCGTAGGCCTTTACTCTGTCCTGTTAGAGCATTACGTATCTATAAACAGAGATCCCAGTTTATCAGAAAGGGACGGAAACGTTTCTTTCTGTCTTTGATGCCTAATAGAAAGGACATTTCAGTCCATTCTATTGCTAGATGGATTCAATTAACTATCCGTACTGCTTATGAAGATTTATCTTCTTCTCAGCAGTCTGTGCTTAAGATTTCTGCTCATGAAGTAAGAGCTCTTTCTACTTCCTGGGCTTATGCTAATAGTGTTGCTATTACAGATTTAATGAAGGCTGCTTATTGGTCTCAGCCATCCACATTTACGAATTTTTATCTCCGAAATATTGAGTCCATTTCTGGAGACCTGCATTGTTTAGGTCCGTTATCTGTTGCTCAGAATGTCGTCCACTAAACAGTTGCAACTATAGTTATGCAGGCTTTCTGTTCCGGCAGTGACTCCGTCCGGCTGCCCTCTTTGCTCTGGGCTATTTGACCCAGGGCAAGGGGAAGGGGGGGGGGGGGGGGGGGGGGCGGGTGTTCCCTTAGGTCACCTGCTTTATAGTGAAAAGCAAGGGAATGCCTCCTCCAAGTCAGTATTTCTGAGTCGCTTCCGGGATGGTTTTAAAGTGTAATATTAATGTTAAAATTCATTCATGTCTTATTTTTAAAGTGTAGCTCGGTGTGAAGCATTTGTATATGTCAAGTGTCAAATGGGCTTTAATATACAATACTCGGACACTTTTAAATGACTATAAAGAGTCTCAATTCTCTGGACTACTTTATTTATTGGCTTGCTTTAAAAATAATTAGTATAAGGGTTATACTGGATGTTAATAGAGAACATGAATGTTATTGTGCTCAATTATTAAGGGTAGTGTATCTTTCTAATTTAATATTAAATAAGAAAGATACATGTAAAGCCTAATACTCCTTTTCTCCTTAAGGGGTTACCTCTTTACTATATAGTTGAGCTTATTGGATTTTCCTCTATGTCCTAGGCCCTCCAACCTGTTTACTATTCAGCTAAGTCTGGGTCATTGGTACAGTATAAAAATGTTAAAAAATTTATAGTAATTTATATATTTTTTATACTTACCTATGACCCAGACGGGGATGGCCCTCCCTGGAGTTGGGAACTCTTGCCTCCCTGCTGAGTACATAGCGCTGACCAGGCACTGCCAGTAAGAATGATATTTGGCGCCAATTTCGGGGCGTCTGCGTCACTGCGCAGGCGCAGTAGAGGCGTAGTATGGAGGTCCTTTAGGACATGATTTCTTTTTGTTTTGGATGCAAATTTTGGGGATTGGGGGGCAAAATTTGTGTTTGGCCCTGGTTTTGTTAGAGTTAGCACCAGCTAAGTCTGGGTCATTGGTAAGTATAAAAAATATATAAATTACTATAAATTTTTTAACTTTTTTAGGAGCCTTATTTTCAGATATTGCATCATATCCAAGTGCAACATTTCAAGGCAGACAACCAAATATTTAGTAGAGCGATGCCTATATTATAGACCTATCTGATGTCAATACATCAAATATAAGCATTGAATCTATTACATCTTGTTTGATAGTGCTCTGTGAGCTTTGTCAAGCAAGATATAATAGAATAAATGTTAAGTTAACCCTTCACCCAATGCAGACGATATCAAAATTTATTATTTTAAATATCATTTTTAGCTCACCTGGCCTAAAAGGCCATCTGAATTTTTCTCATCACTTGGAGTCCATCGTCGTCCGGCATCCATAAATTTTTCACATTTTCATCTTCTTCTCTATAACTGCTGAGCCGGTGTGAACCAAACTTGCCAGGAACGGTCTATGGGAGGTCCTCTACAAACAATCCTCATTTTGTTTCCGTCGGATGAAAAACATGGCTTCCAGAGGCATTCTTTGATTCTGGTTGGTGGATTTTCAAAAATCTTCTCCTCTGAAACTGCCAGGCCAAATGTTTTGGAACTTCACATAAATGATGACTGGGACCCCCTCTTCCAACGATCCTCATTTAATGTTGATTGGATCACAAACATGGCCGCAACTGCGGCTTATATTTACTGTAGAAACCCTATGAGAAATCACATTTTCCTCTTCTTCTCTGGAAAAACCGAGGCTATGTGAAAACAAACCTGTCAGGGATAGTCTATGGAAGGTCCTCTACAAACAATCCTCATTTTGTTCCTGTGGGTTGAAAAACATGGCCGCCAGAGGCATTCTTTGATTCTGATTGGTAGATTTTCAAAAATCTTCTCCTCTGAAACTGTCACGCGAAATGTTTTGATACTTCACATAAATGATGATTGGGATCCCCTCTACCAACGATCCTCATTTAATGTTGATTGGGTTTCAAACATGGCCACAATTGCGGCTTATAGTTACTATAGAAACCCTATGGGAAATCACATTTTCATCTTCTTCTCCGGAACTACTGAGCCGACGTGAACCAAACCGGGCAGGAATGGTCTATGGGAGGTCCTCTACAAACAATCCTCATTTTGTTCCCATGGGTTGAAAAACATGGCCGCCAAAGGCATTCTTTGATTCTGATAGGTGGATTTTCAAAAATCTTCTTCTCTGAAACTGCCTGGCCAAATGTTTTGATACTTCACATAAGTGATGACTGGGATCCTCTCTACCAACGATCCTCATTTAATGTTGATCGGGTTGTAAACATGGCCACAATTGCAGCTTATAGTTACTATAGAAACCCTATGGGAAATCACATTTTCATCTTCTTCTCTGAAACTACAGAGCCGACGTGAGCCAAACTTCGCAGGAATGGTCTATGAGAAGATGGAAATATGTGGCCTCCAGAGGCTATATTCTAATGCATAACCCAATGCCTCTCCTGTCTGCATGAAGATCTGTACTGTCAGCAAAAATACTTGTTTTTTGAGAATCTGGTAAGGGTTGGTTCCAGTTTTCTCCACTGTGAACTGCGAAAAAAAAAACCCAAAATATTGTGTATACAGTACAAGTCAAAATAAGCTGTAGCATAACTGTAATAAACTAAGTAAACAGCTGCACCTGTCAAGATCAGAATCTGACATTTTCTTCAAAGCTATCAGTGAGCGCTTTCCAGGAAATGATGTCAGGTCCTGGTCTTATCAGCATAGGAAGATACACAGTTTATAGGATTATCCTACAACTTATTTTGACTTAACTGTAAACTATTGGAACTGTACGTGGATGCTGATATATGCTCATTACTCATGTTACTTATCAGATAATCTTGGTTGTTGACAGGTGTTTGGAGAAAACAGGAGAAGATTTTGCTTACATTCTTGCAATCATGTCAGCTTAGATGACAGTAATTATTGTATATCTTTTTAAGATTTGACAAAAATTGGAGTAATGTGTTTCCTGTAACCCTTTTACCTATCCAAAGCTATTTTGAAAAGAGAATACTTTCTAAAAAAAGTTGTAATTTTGCAAAAATATTTAACCTTCTTGTTCTGATTTTTTTGTTGAAAACAGAATTCATAAATGTGTGCATTTTCAAGAAAATCTTCTTTGAAACTACAAGGCCAAATGGTTTGAAAACTTAGTGTGACTGATGACTGTAACCCCCTCTACCAATGATCCTCATTTTAATCTTCATCGGGTTGCAATTATGGCTGCAATTGTGGCTTATAGTTACTATAGAAACTCTATAGTAAATCACATTTTCTTCATCTTCACTGAAAGTACTGAGCCAATGTGAACCAGACTTGGCAGGCATTGTCTATGAGAGGTTCTCTACAACTGTTACTCATTTTATTCCTGTTGGGTGAAAAAACGTGGCCACCAGAAGCATTCTTTGATTCTGATTGGTCAATTTTGAAAACTCTTCTCCTCTGAAACCACAGGGCCAAATGTTTTGAAACGTTGCATGGTTGATAACTGGGACACCCTCCATCAACCTTCCTCATTTTAATGTTGATCGTATTGCAAACATGGCCACAATTGCAGTTTATAGTTACTATAGAAAAACTATAGGAAATCACATTTTCATCTCTCTTTGGAACTATTGAGCTGACATGAACCAAAAACTTGGCAAGAATGGTCTTTAGGAGGCCCTCTACAAATGATCCTCTTTTTGTTCCCGCTAGCTGGAAAATATGGCCACCAGAGACATTCTATGATTCTGTTTGATGGATTCAAATATTTATTTTGAAACTTCACGTGATTGAAGACAGGGACACCTTCTACCAATGATCCTCATGTAATGTTGATGTAATGTTGCAAAACGTGGCCTCAATTGCAGCTCATAGTTACCTTGGAAAGCCTATGGGAAATCACATTTTTTATATGTATTTCCAGGTGAGCGATTAAAGGCTCTGTAGAGCCTCTAGTTTTAAATTTGATTGGGCTCAACCTGACTTCATACTAATGTTGCAGTCATGATATAGCTATAGACGGTTTTTTGTTTGGTTATAAAAAATGTTCATTTTAAACCTTGCTTACCTATGTTATTTCCTTTGAAAAGCCGATGTGTTAAATTTTAACTTTTAACCACACTACTGGTGTAAGGCTTCTACTGTAGTTAAAATGTTTTCAATGGGAATTCCATTACAAAAATTTACACCTATAGTAGGAACTACATGCAACTTGACCTTTGACATGACCCAATTTGCTGACTTTGATCCATTCACACTCGGCGATGTTTCCTTCAAACATACTACATTTTGCAGTACTATCGGCTACATGCAATGACTTATTCAGTTTAAATACCTACAATTAAATATTTAAAATAAAATTTAAGAATTGCTAATAATAATTTTATTGGAAATGCAAGGTAAATTCAATCAACGTTGACTATGTATCTTGCTGTCAATCAGGGATTTATGTGCAGCCAGAAGTACTGCCCAAGACAAACCCATTTTTTCGCTCGTCTGCTAATCAAAAATATCATTTTTAACTTAACTTTGACGTAAGTCAAATTTGAGCTTATGCCATGGCCAGTCGTCCGTCTGGCCATCTGTCCGTCTGTCCATCAACAATTCAATACGGCTCGGGCTAGAGTCCGTATTTATGAACCGATCTTTACGAAACTTCTTGGGTGCCTTTGTTATCACTATGGGACGAAAACGAGTGTTTTGGGGTCCGGTCTGAAATTCAAGTTGGCCGCTGGTAGCCATTTTGTACAAAATTAAGCGCAATTAGATTTTTGCGCAGAACTTTCTTATGAAAGCTCTGATTTGAACATTTTTTTGTTTGATTGTTTAGTACCATAGGATACATCACATATAATACAGGTTTTTTTCGCGTGCGTAAATTATGCAAATTAGACTAACTTTGATGTATCTATTGTTACTTTCAGCAGTGTAAGTGCAAATGCCAATACGGCTCGGGCTAGAGGCCGTATTTATGAACCGATCTTTACGAAACTTCTTGGGTACCTTTGGTATCACCGTGGGATGAGAACGAGTGTTTTGGGTGTGATCCGAAATTCAAGATGGCCACCAGCAGCCATTTTGTACCAAAATTAGTGCAATCAGTTTTTTGTACAGAACTTCTGTACGAAAGTTCTGATTTGAATAAATTTTTGTGTGAATGTTAGTACCATGGAATACATCACATATAATACAGGTGTTTTTCTCGTGCAGAAATTATGCAAATTAGATGAATTTTGATTTATTCAGTGCTACTTATACACAGTAAGTGCACATGTCAATACTGCTCGGGCTAGAGGCTGTATTTATGAACCGATCTTCACGAAACTTCTTGGGTACCTTTGTTATCACCTTGGGATGAGAATGAGTGTTTCTGGGTGGGATCCAAAATTCAAGATGACTGCCAGTGGCCATTTTGTACCGAAATTAGGTCCAGTCAGTTTTTTGTCAACTTCTATACGGCTCGTATTTATGAACTGATCTTCATGAAACTTCTTGGGTACCTTTGTTATCACCTTGGAACACAAAGATTTCTTTTCTAGTTTAGCATCTGACTGTCGCCCACCTTTACAATACTTTACCTATACATTTGTTACAGGCTACGGTCAGTATTTATGTACAGAACATTACAATACTTTATGTGTACCTTTGTTATCGGGTCATTACCTAGATATTTGTCATTGCTGTGTCACATACTTTTCATGTACATGTCTTAACAAGTTGAGCTACAGTGTCATTGACACTTTCATTTTCTATATTTTAAGTGACAAAGTCAATTATTATAAGCATGGTATAAATAAAACAAACAGGTACTAGGGCTGGTAATCATATTTAGACCACTCATAGAATGATGGTTGTAATCAATTGGCAGAGTACCTATTTATTCTGTACATTAACCATTTACCCAAAGTAACAGGAAAAAACCGCCCAGCGCTATTCTAAAAAACTGCCAGTTAATTTTTATTATTTTTTTCATTTTTTGTCTCAAAAACATAGGTTATCATCCCTCTTTGGGACGAGCCCATTAAGCTCGTTCCAAAGAGGGGTCATAACCTATGTTTTGGAGACAAAAAATGAACAAAATTAATTAATCAAGAATTTTTTTGCAAGTGTCGTCTGCTTTTCATGATAGGTAAAGGGTTACTGAATAACTAACCAAGTGCACTGTACAGCCATAGTGTAAATTTCATCCAAATCAACTCTTCACCCAATGTAATGGCCAAAACCAGTCAGTACTATTCTCAAAGAGCATTCAAAATCACCTTAAAACCCCTCATTTTTTTTAAATGAAAATGTATTCTATTTTTAATTAAGTCTTAGAAGCCGAGAGTCGAGTTTTCTTGCCTTTGATGAAATACAGCAGGTAATCTGGCTATGACGGTTCAGCTATCTTTGGTCTGGGGGAGAATTAAACTCTGAGCAGGTGCTTCTAGTCAAGTGTCGTCTGCCTGAATAGTGTCGACACTTAACTGGAAGCACCTGCTTTACTGTAAGTTTTTTGTGGTATTTCATGTTCAATAAATTCATTCTGAATTTCTAAGAGTTAATTCATGTACCTGGTAGCTTGTTCCTAATAAAGTGAATTGAATGCTCAGTTTATTTGGTTCTGATGCATACTAATGTTGCTAAGTAAGGAAAATTTAGCCTTCTAGGAAATGTTTGTAACAAACTGATGACTGTTTCTTTTTTTGATCTTTACCCAACACCTCCACAGCTAACACTTGCAATTATGTTTCTTGAATAATTAAATATTTTCATTTTCTGCCTCAAAATAATATCTTGCGGCCATTCTTTGTAATAAATCTGATATATTACTTTTGATAAGTTGTTCAAAGGCCATTTGTGAGGAAATTATTAAATGCCAAAGATTGGATACTATTTTGAGCTCAACTCACTGAAAGTCAGTCGGAGCTATTGCCATAACTTGGCATCCTTCATCCGTCGTGGATTGTCCTTTAACTTTTGAAACTTGTCTTCTTCAAACCCTCTGGGCCAAATTCAAACATATATGGCATGGTCCATCTTTGAAGTTTACCCTTTCTACTTTGTTCAAATAAAGTGGCTGCATCTTTGGGCTCAAAAAGCCTAAAATCTTATAAAAATCTTCTTGTGAACCACCGAAAGAATGCCTTGATATGTAGTATGGAACTTTCTTTGGTGGTAAAGATTAGAGTTTGTTCAAGGGAGGTTTGTAAGTCAGTATTTGGGCTGTAACATATCCATTTTGGGCTCCACCAAAAATTTGTATTTCTTGAACCGATGGGCTGATTTGAACCAAATTTGGCATTTAATATAATTGGGTCATAAGTGTTTATTGATGCCCGAAATGTTTTTTTTTTCCAGTTACATGGGAACCCTAGGAGCTAAAAATAAAAAAAATTCAAACCCCCCATATTTCAAAAACTACATGGACCAGAATATTGTTTTTTTTTTTGTTACGCAGCTTCCTTAGGGCTAGTGGAATCAGATGGACCAAAAAATTGCTATCAGTTTTGTCATGGGGTGCCGATTGGGGGATGCCCATGTTAACACTGTTAGAAATGGGAAAATGCTAAATCATTATCTTTCTTTTGCTCCATCAACCAAGTATTCTTCTTCAAAACCTTTGGGCCAAGTCTAAACTAATTTGTTACAAAGCATCTTGGTGGAGATTACTTTTCTGATTTTTTCCCCAAAAGTTACTATTCCCATTTCGGGTGGAGTTAATTCCCCATAAGCCTAAAATTAATGCTTTAAAAATCATCTTCTTATAAGCTATTCACAATAATGCTTAGAATTTAGTGATGCAGGTTAAAGTTTTTTCAAGGGAACTCAGTAGGTCATAATTTGTCTCCCTGTTGGAGGATGTTGGATGGACTCCTCTCAAAATTTTGTGAACCAATAGGCTGATTTGAACTAAAGTGGTCATGTAGTATCACTGGGGCATAAGTACTTGATTTATGCCCAAAAAGTTTTTGGGGATGTGGGGTAGAGAGGATCACAGAAGTTAAAAACGAAAAACAAATTGTACGGACACTATTTTTAGACTTCACAGAACAGAGCTTTGTTTTTGCCAGAGAAGCTTTTAGGAAAAGCTGAAATGGATGGCCAAAAACATTGCCTTTGATTGTGTCATGGCAAATCAAAAAATTGCTCTTTCAGTCCATCACTTACCTACACATTCGTCACTTTTGACAACTTGAACCAGATGAGCATTTTAGGGTCACTTGAGCCTCTTGTTTTGTTATAATGCTGTACAGATTTACTGATGTGCTAGGTAATGAATTAACCAGTATGTATTTAAGGAGGTCAATTTTTCTTTGGAAATCCCGGGAAGTTGAGCAGTGTTTGTTAAATGTTCTGTTTTACTGGTAAAATTTGACATAGAAACCAATGTCTGGAATAGATTTTCACCGAGGAAAGCACCACAGTTAAAATGATTAGTTGTACTTGACTTCATACCCGAGTTGTATAGTCATTATACAGCCATAAATTTGGAAAGTGACCTTTGACTCCAATAATAAGTGGGTCAGTTGAAGCTGTTGAAAGTCGTTGATTCTGAACAGGTACATTCAATTCATGGAGATGTGCTATATCTAATACGGGATTGCCTTGTTTTGAAAACAGTTGCTTTGTATAGAATGACAGGCAAAAGGTTGCTGAACGTCAGTAGGTTAGTTTTGTTTTGAACATTGTTTTTTCTTCTAATCTACAGGTTGAGTATGAGTTGGCACGTTGTAAACCAGTCTATACCACATTTTATGGACTAACTGACATTCCATGTGTCTCATTACTTAACCACTGGGTGAGTATTTATGACTATTATTTTACTATTGCAGGTCTGTCAGTTTGAGCCAAGTGATTATTGCCCTTACCCTCTATGGCCCACCTGAGTGAAAAATAAAGAAGGTTGCAAATGACCACCTTGAACAGTTTTTGATAAACCATGGGATTCTAAAAGACGTTTTTGGACAAAAAATCTAATGGAGACATACCAAGTTTCTTTTAACCCAAATTTTCTGGGAAATTTTCAGGAATTTTTACTACACACCCGCCTGTTGAGTGTAATGGTTTAGTAGTGATTTCTAGCAAAACCTTTACTGTCTATAAAGGCAGCCAAGACTTTACAAGAAACCACTGCCACATAATTTGACTATTGGCCAGAGGACCTCTTTTAAATTGGATGCTAAAGTATCTGTTTTCAGACCATAGAAATTGTCAAAAATGTTTGTCAATGTAGGATAAAGAACAGAGACAGTTAGTACAGTACAGTCTCCATGGACTGGTCACTTTTCACAGAGTGGGCAGTATTTCCATAGATGCATAATATTAGATTGCAAACACCAATTATAAGAATAATCATCAAAAATTTAATTAATGAAGCACCGGGTACAACCCGGTGCTTCATTAATTAAAATTTTGCTGATGATGATTTTTATTACCTGGTAAACAAATGTGTGGACATCACTGCCCATGTGTGCATTACGACCACTCCTCGGCAACTGAACTGTTTCTCCCAATGGATGGTATTGAAAGAACTAAGGTATATGGCTTCTCATCACAGTGAAATGACTGGTATACCATTTTGTCAGTCACCATCCTTCACCTTTTCTCAAGAGGGCTTTAATAGATCATCTGTGAATTTAAAAAAGACAAACTATTTATTTTATAGAGTTCCAGACATAGATCCATTATGTGGATACACAGAATCTTTTATACAAGAATCCATTTGGGGGAAGTACAGATATGAGTCGTGCTTGCACGTCAAGTATTTATACATTCCTGAAACGAGTCTAGTGACGATAAATAATTCTGTTTATGCCGAATGAACACTTAAGACTTTTATCGTCCATTCACTCAAAAAAACTCAAAACTATGATTTATCAAAAATAGCTTTTAATAAACAAAAAACTCACATACAAATGATCAAAATACTGAGACTTTATTGACAAGGCTTCCAACCCAAGGCATGGAAGGAATTTCCTTCAACTTGAATGAAATTATAAAATAATCAAACTCGTCTTTAGCGCTTTTTGCCTCAGGCAATATTTCAAACAAAAATTCAGTTCCGTTCACTCTACCACCCAAATGATATATGTCTGGTTTGCAAGAACAACTAGGGAATTATTAATACTTAATACATGATGTCATATTTTAATCTATATTTTCTCCTCATTTTGTTATTCAACAGGTTATTAACATTGTTTCTGTAAAACTATTAGTATCATCTACTCAGTACTGTTAGGATAAGGAAAAAATGAGACTTCACCTCTTCAGTCCTTATTTTTCTCTCATTGGGGTGTAATTTTAATATGGCATTACAGCAGCAATAAATAAGTAAATGAATGTATCCAATGTTGTGGGTGAAACTCGAAACCTGCATTTATGAAAAACGCAATTAAAATTTTATTATTTTTAAGAATATGTTTTGTCTCACAAATATAGCTTATGACCCCTCATTGGAATGTACTCATTAATACTTTACCTAATATGAAAATCAGACGACACTTGCAAACAAAATTCTTGAATAACTTATTTTTTGTCTCAAAAACATAGGTTATGACCCCTCTTTGGAATGAGTTCGATGAGCTCATTCCAAAGAGGGGTCATAACCTATGTTTTTGAGACAAAAAAATGAGAAAAATAGTTAAAATTAATTGGCAATTTTTGTGAATAGTGCTGTCAGGTTTTGGTCATTTTGTTGGGTAAAGGGTTAAACCCATTCCAATGTGAGGTCATAAGCTATGTTTCTGAGACAAAAGGTAAAATTTCTAATTGAAGGGTTAAATTTATCAAATACCATGAACGAAAACTTTAATCAGTCTAGTACATACAGAGTAAGTGAATGATTCATTGAAGCTCCAATGCGCATTTTCATTAGAAGTATGTTGGCTTATATACACCTTTAATTAAAATTAAGCACCCACTGAAATGTTTCATGACAGTGAAGTTACTGTTACTGATTATTATGTTTTAATGATTGCTATGTCTTGCAGTACATTTCATCTAGTGAAACATGATGTTTCTGGTTGATAGTATACCCCAAATACATACCCTTGTTCCCATGAATGTCACAAAAAACACTATCATCCACATGCAATATCTGGGTATAAAACAAGAGAATTTGTCACTTCTTTTATCAATAAATGTTGACATGGCAAAGAGGAGACAGTCAGAGGCACTAAGATGGCAAATCGTTGGCTTGCATACAGCAGGCATGTCATTCAAAGCTATTGCAAGGCAACTTGGCTATAGTCATTCTGTCATCACCAGACATGTCCGAAAATGTCAACAAACTAATGATGTTAAGGCCCGACCAAGGCCTGGACAACCCCAAAAGACCTCTCCTCGGGAAGATCAGGGTCTGGCATGCCTCTTCAGGCATAAACCCTTTGCTTCAAGTGGGGTTCTGAAACACCTTTGGCTCCCCAACAGGCTTTTGTGCAACTGAGAACTGTCCGAAATCATCTCAAACTACTGAGTATGAGGTCGAAAAGGGTCATCAAGCATCCAGCTCTGTCCGATCAGTATCAAAGACGATGTTTGGAATGGTGTATGGCATGACAACGTTGGAATCTCATTATGTGGAGGAGAGCCCATTGGTCAGATGAGAGTAGGTTCCTGCTTCACATCACAGATGATCACATGAGACTGTGGAGGCACAGAAATACTGCTTATGTGCCCCAGAACATCAGATCTACTGTTCCGTATGGTGGAGAATCAGTAATGAACTGGGGATGCCTCTCTCATGATTGTAAATTTGACTGTACGTGGGAATCTCAATGGTCATCAGTACATTCTCTATCAGGTTGTGCCTCATTTCAATGCGATTGTCATGCCTCATTTTGACAACCACCCGTTGGCTACTCGCCCTGTATTCATGAACGACAATGCAAGGCCACATCATTTCCATGCTGTGAGAGCATTCCTTCAGAACAACGCTATTACAACACTACCTTGGCCTGCAATGAGCCCCGATTTGAATCCCTTAAAACACATCTGGGACTTTCTTATATGTTGTGTGCAAGCAGAATTTGGCTGATTTGGAAGCTGCATTGTATGAGGAGTTGCAGCAGTTGCCTCTGGATCATATCAGAAGGCTCACTGGTAGCATTAGGAGGAGGGTTCAGGATGTATCCGGGCACGTGGTGGATAAACTCATTACTGACTGCTATTGTGTTCAGGAGATCATAAGTTACATTTTTTGTCAGTAATTACCGGCATTGTTTCATCATGGACTGTTCTATACTTGTCGAGAGAACATTTTTCCATCAAAAACATTAGTGACATGTGTAATTAGCACCACGAAAATACTGCTTATTTTCATCATTGTGTTGTCTTTCATTTGTCAATTGACCATTTTTTCTGCAAACAATCACTTTTGGCCACCTTAAAAATAGCATGAAACTAATGACAGTTTCTATTAACTGCGAAAAAAATGGGTGCTTAATTACATTCCAGGTGTATAGATACAGTAGAACTTTGTTATTTGCATAGTCATTTTCACAGTAAAAAGTATTCATTTTAACCGAGTATAGGGGTTTAAGGTCACGTCAGTGGCAATGCTCCATGGCATCAACACAATTATAAAGTCAGGTTCAGCCAGTCATTTAGAGACATTTTCCAACTTTAGGGGGTTCTTGCCCGAGGCATTGGTTATTAAGTCCCATCATACCAGTAAAATGGAATTTGCTTGGTTCTTGCGCTTTGCATTGGTTATTAAGTCCCATCATACCAGTAAAATGGAATTTGCTTACCACAGTAATCAAGCACTGTTACGATTCCTAGGATTCTTGTAAAGTAAAGAAATTAAAAGACCCCCCCCCATTTTATTTTACAAATTGAATTTCAAGTGTTATAACTCCTACTGAGAGAGTTTGGCTTGGCACCATCCTCCTTGCAAACTACCACAGTCACGTAGATCTCTCGGAAATCATAGCTGAGCAGTTGGTTGAGTACAATTTCAGCCATTTCATCCGTCAATTAATAATTGTGTGGATTTTTGTTAAAGTTTATTGGAGATCGAATAGGAGGCATTCTTTGGTAAATTGTAATACAACTATCATAGTAAAACTTTGACTGTTTTTATTTATATTAAAACTTTGACTATAAAAACAGGAATACCACTAAGCTAATTTCATGGCTTTTGCCTCCTTGTTTGTATGTTGACCTATCACTGAATAAATATCTTCTACTCAAAATGACATTTAACCTAACTGAATCTTTGAGCCCAGAGTTCCAAAGAGTTGTTGTATACTTTTCCCCATGCTAACTCAGGTAGTTCAAAAGGGTATGCTTACTGTGGTAAACCAATTCTGTTTCAATGGCAAAGTAGGACCCAGAAACCAATGCTTAGGGTGGAAGTCCTGTGAAGTCACGGTGGAGTGGACTGCATTGCTAATAACTTGTCAAGTGCAAAATTATATTTTTATACCGTACCAATGACCCAGACTTAGCTGGTGCTAACTCTAACAAAACCAGGGCCAAACACAAATTTTGCCCCCCAATCCCCAAAATTTGCATCCAAAACAAAAAGAAATCATGTCCTAAAGGACCTCCATACTACGCCTCTACTGCGCATGCGCAGTGACGCAGACGTCCCGAAATTGGCGCCAATTATCATTCTCTGTTTGGCCCTTCATCAGTCAACATCTCACTGATCTTTGTGCTTGTAAATCTCAGTTTAAAGGATGCCAGACATGTAATTTTTGGAGAAAATGTGATTCTAAGGAGGATAGAAGGAGGAGAGGAAAAAGAAGTGACAAAAAATAATCAGGGCTGTACTTAAAATTTTTTGATGAAATTATGTTAAGTTGCCTATTTTCGAGGCATGGGCCTCTTGTTGTCATTCTTGCTAATTGTTGCACTGCTTATTCAGTGTTTCCTCTCCCCTAGCCTTCTAAAGTCCCCCCTTGCAATTCTCCCATGCTTTTGGCATATTTTTGAGAAATTTCATTTCTAAAATTTCCTGGGAGAGTTGCTTGGTTACAGAATGTTTTCTGTTATTTTCCCCATAGTTACGTTTTCACCCATGGGTGTATAACGTTTGTGTTCTGCATCTTCCATCTGATGTTCTACAGATTCTCCCCTGGGAGTCTCTGTTTTGCATCAGATAGAGTGTAATTGATGACTGATTCCGGGCCAGCTTTTTCAGTGCCTGGAGTCATGTTTTCTGGTGTTTTTACACTGTTTGTTTTCATTGGCAACAGCCTTTTTTGAGGGGGGCTGTTTGCCTTTGCTGTAGTTTATCTCACTATAAGATACATTCATATTATCCGAAAGTGTCTCATTAATTATTTAATATAAATTTAAAATTTTTGACCACACTTTGCCATCGGATCCATCGGGGATCAACATTACTTTTCAGCAACTTGGGCTTCGCTGAAAAAATATTTTTCAAAATTATTTTGTTTTGCAATTGTTTTTTCATTTATTAATGGATCATGTTATTATGTATCTTTGTGTCAGGGGTTTTTGCGAGTAACTAGGACTTATTGTTGTTCTTTCACAATGAAGGGACGTTGTTCAAATTGTAATAGGAAGAAATCTTCCTCTGACTTTCATGATCATTGTATTAATTGTAGTCAGTGTTCTCGCATTAATCCCTGTCCTATATGTGAACATTGGGATGAGAAACATTGGAAACGTGTGTCACGATATGTTGTTTCTGGAGAAAGAGCAATTCCGGCTCTTTCTCCGCAAGGTCACTCTACTCTCTCAGTTTCTATTTCAGAGGAACCAGAACAGGGTGATGTTTCCATGTTATCTTCTTCAAGTGTGCGTCCGTCGTCACAAATGAATTCAGAGCTAGCAGCAAAAGTGCTCATGGAGATTAGACAAATGTCGTCCACTAGCTCGCCCGGTGTAGCGTCCATTCACCGAATGGTTCGGCAGCCGGGTTCGTCCGATGCGGTCCAAGAGGAAATTTTGGGTGATGCGAGCACTATAAACATAATAGATGCACACCCAGTGACGGCGGATAGTAAGTGAGAATGGAGGAAGCCTTTGAGTCCGGTTCCTAGCTCGTCCAGGTCCAGCCGGGCCGCGAGCGAGAGAGGCCCCTCTCTCGTACAACAACATCTGGGACCAGATGTTGTGGTACAAAATGTGTCTTTAGCGGAGCATACGTCCGTCGCTCGGGACGCTCCGTTGTATAAGCAGTCCGCAGAGACTGTTAAGGCTTCCTCTTCTCGTCAGCGCACACGACCGCACCTTGGCTGCGTGACCGCCGATATATTACCAGCTTCGCCGATCAAGGATTCTTCGGCGACCAGGTCACACCATCCGGCAGCCAGGGATTCGAGACCGATGGACTCTGGACGTTCGCATAGGAAAAGTATGCGGGAGCCATCTGATGCTGAGCTGCCCTCGGCGAAGCAGCGAAAGACTGCGCCTCCGCAGGTCTCGACGCCGGACATTCTTGTGCAGATAGCACAGCTTATCGCAGCATCCCAGCAGCCGACAGAAACGGTGTCGGATCGAGAATTATCCGACGGCGCTGGGTCGGTACGCTCCGCCGAAGCATCGGGGGCGGACGACCGGGAACATCATGAGGTCCGACCGGATGGTGAAAGGGATACGGATGACTTGGAGCTATCCCTTTCGGAACAACATAAAGCTGCCGTGGACTTCATCCGGCACTTTCTCCCTCAAGTTGTTCCGTCGGGCCAGACTGCTGCGCTTCCGGACAAGAGAATTATAGCGTCATTGGACTCTGAATTTTTTGAGCGGTTCAGGGACATCGCTCCCGAGTTTCCGTCGCAGTCCAATAATGTTGCAAGAACATTTGAATTATTGAACGACGCTATATTTAAACTTGCTTCCAGGACGGGGAAAGCAGGTTTCTTGTCCGCTAATACTCTCAACCTGCCTTTCATTAATGCAAGGAATAAATTCGATACGGCAGGACAGGGTATACCGAGAGTTCCTCTGCGTATGGACGACGAGGCGGAAGACTTAGAGCTATCATTACCGTCGTCAGCTTCTATTCCAACCGCGGTGTTGGAAACAGCTATTGCGTCTAACAGAGCCAATTTAGATGCCTTATCTTACGCAGATCACCTTACTAAGGCGTTATCACTGCGCCTTCAGGGGAAAGAGTTTCAGGATATGCAATCCTCTTTAAGACTTCTTTCAAGGGCAGTGGCTTATTCCACGTGTAACTCCGCCCTTTCAGTGGCAAATCTGGAGTTGGTTAGACGTGACGCAGCCCTAGTGGATACTAAGGTGAAGAACTCTCTTAGAGTCGCTTCGGTCTCAGGAGAACTTCTCTTTGACGGCAAGCTTTCCGCTATTTATGATAAAATTAAAAAGAAAGCTAATGATTCTCTGTTGTTCAGATCTGCTCCTAAGAAGTCGGATGCAGCAGACACGAATAAGACAGGCACTTCTGGGTCTAATGCGCCCAAGAGAGGTTCCTATAGAGGTTCCGGTGCGTCCTCTTGGTCTTATTCGAGAGACCGTCAGGATAGCGACTCTCGTTCGGGACGTCCTTCAGGCCGGGACAATCGGTCGGACGCCCCGAGGTCGACGAGGCGAGGTGCGGGTCGTGGAAGACGTGGTTTCTCCTACCGCAGGCCTCGCAGGTCCAGGAGGTGATGGCTTAAACCTCTATCACGTTCCGGTTGGCGGAAGGTTGTCGAGCTTTTCACAAGAGTGGGCGTCGATTACGGACAACCCTTGGGTGAGAGGAGTGACTACGGAAGGTCTAAAGATATCCTTCAAACGAAAGCCTCCATTAACTCGAAGTCCAAAGTGGACTCATCTTCTGTCAAATCCACAGAAAAGAGACGCTCTGTTATCAGAGGTGCAGTCTCTTTTAATGAAGAACGCGGTAGAGGTCGTAGAAAACCAGGAATCTCCGGGATTCTACAGCCATCTGTTTCTGGTTCCGAAACCAGACGGCTCGTTCCGTCCAGTCATAGATTTGAGCTGGATAAACAAGCTGATCGTCGCTCCGAAGTTTTATATGGAGACGATTCGATCGGTCAGAGCGAGTATTCGGGTGAACGATTATGCAACGAGCATAGATCTCAAAGATGCGTACTTTCACGTCATGGTACATCCGACATTCCGAAAGTATCTACGCTTCGCAGTCCTAGGAGTGGTGTATCAATTCCGGGCGATGTGCTTCGGATTGAATCTAGCACCCTGGGCTTTCACTCGGGTAATGAACTCGGTAATGATCTACTTCCGAGCTCATTCGTCTGCGGTAACGTCGGCCTACCTGGATGACATTCTTCAGAGGTACGGCAACGAGTTAACGCTTCAGAACGATGTTCAGAATCTTCTTCTATTGCTCCGACGTCTCGGTTTTATAGTAAACGAGGAGAAGTCAGATCTGGTGCCGTCCAAGTCATTCACTCATCTGGGAATGAGCTTCGAGACGCACAACAATCTCGTTCGTCTGCCGTTAACCAGAGCGAAATTAGTCAGTTGTTACGCTCGCTATTGTCTGCACGCAGACAAAGTCACGGCGAGAGAATTTATGAGACTGATAGGTCTGTGCGGAGCCGCCGCGGATCTCATTCCGATGGGGCGGTTACGCACATGTCCTCTTCAAATTTTCCTGACTCAGAATTGGAGTGTGAAAATTCATTCGCTCGATGTAGACGTTCTCTTGTCAGATCAAGTGAAACAAGAGATTCAGACTTGGGCAAACATTCAGTGGTTAACTCAGGGAGTTCCGCTGCAGTTGCCGGATCCGAGTTTTACCGTTATGACGGATGCCAGTCAAACAGGTTGGGGTGCATCATTAATCCCAATGGATTCGAGATGCCAGGGTCTTTGGGATCCGCAATTCCTGTGCAAGCACATAAACATCAAGGAAATGATGTCAATGTGGCTTGCGTTACGTCACTGGATGGACATTATTCACGATGCTCATGTCCAAATCCTATCCGACAATACGACAGTAGTGGCGTATATACGGAATCAGGGAGGCACTCATTCAGTTCTGTTGTTCAATCTAACGGAAAGAATCCTTCTGTTTGCGTTAGAACATCACGTTCTTCTTTCGGTCCGTCACATACCGGGTTGTCTGAATGTGCTAGCAGACTCCCTTTCACGAAAGGGTCGCTTGTTGCCGTCGGAGTGGACTCTCAACAAACAAGTATTCAATCAGATTTGCTACCAATGGGAACGGCCAATGTTAGACTTATTTGCGACACATCTCAACAATCAGTTGCAGACGTATGTGTCTCCGTGTCCGGATCCAAGAGCATTTGCAGTAGACGCTTTGTCGATCCCTTGTGACGGAATGATAGGATATGCGTATCCTCCAGCGCCGTTAATTCAACAAGTATTGCTAAAGATAAAACAATCTCAATGCAAGATTCTGTTGGTAGCATCTCTGTCGCCACAGAGACCGTGGATAAATCTACTCAGGTGTCTCTTGTGGGACCTACCGCGGAAGCTTCCTCCACGGGAGGATCTTCTTGCGCAGGGGAAATCGCGCCAACTCCATCACAACCCGCAAGGTCTCAACCTTCACGTTTTTCCGTTGTGCGGTCCTTCTTGCATGGCAAGCACTTTACAGGACGAGCAGTGGATGCGATTTCTAACTGTAGGAGGACCTCCTCTTCGCTAAACTATGCGGCTAAGTGGAAGGTTTTTCGTCGTTGGTGTAGGGATCATTCTGTAGATATATTCGATCCCTCTATACCAGACATTGCAAACTTTCTAGTATACTTGTTTGACGAAATCAAACTGCAGCCTGTTACTATAAAGGGTTATTGATCTATGTTATCTGATACCTATGCACATCATGATAGTTTACAATTGGATCTAATGTCTCTTTATCGAAGTTGGTTAGAAACTTTTCGATAAATAGACCCAGACCTCTTAGATTAATTCCTAAGTGGAATTTAGCTTGGGTTCTCCTTAAATTGAAAGAAAAGCCATTTGAACCTCTTGGGACAGTAGATTTCAAATTCTTATCTTATAAGACAGCTTTTCTCTTAGCTTTCTCTTCTGCTAGAAGAGTCAGTGAGCTTCATGCACTATCGGTGGATGATTCTCATTATCGTAGTGTTGGGAACACTATCACCTTCACTACTAATGTGGGTTTTTTAGCTAAGAATCAGGCTCCTAATAAATATCCGGAACCTATTGTTATTAAGGCTTTTCCGTCTTCAGACGGGCGTAGGCCTTTACTCTGTCCTGTTAGAGCACTACGTATCTATAAACAGAGATCTCAGTTTATCAGAAAGGGACGGAAACGTTTCTTTCTGTCTTTGATGCCTAATAGAAAGGACATTTCAGTCCATTCTATTGCTAGATGGATTCAGTTAACTATCCGTACTGCTTATGAAGATTTATCTTCTTCTCAGCTGTCTGTGCTTAAGATTTCTGCTCATGAAGTAAGAGCTCTTTCTACTTCCTGGGCTTATGCTAATAGTGTTGCTATTACAGATTTAATGAAGGCTGCTTTTTGGTCTCAGCCATCCACATTTACAAATTTTTATCTCAGAAATATTGAGTCCATTTCTGGAGATCTGCATTGTTTAGGTCCGTTATCTGTTGCTCAGAATGTCGTCCACTAAACAGTTGCAACTATAGTTATGCAGGCTTTCTGTTCCGGCAGTGACTCCGTCCGGCTGCCCTCTTCGCTCTGAGCTATTTGACCCAGGGCAAGGGGAAGGGGGGGGGGGGGGGGGGGGGGTGGCGGGTGTTCCCTTAGGTCACCTGCTTTATAGTGAAAAGCAAGGGAATGTCTCCTCCAAGTCAGTATTTCTGAGTCACTTCCGGGATGGTTTTAAAGTGTAATATTAATGTTTAAATTCATTCATGTCTTATTTTTAAAGTGTAGCTCGGTGTGAAGCATTTGTATATGTCAAGTGTCAAACGGGCTTTAATATACAATACTCGGACACTTTTAAATGACTATAAAGAGTCTCAATTCTCTGGACTACTTTATTTATTGGCTTGCTTTAAAAATAATTAGTATAAGGGTTATACTGGATGTTAATAGAGAACATGAATGTTATTGTGCTCAATTATTAAGGGTAGTGTATCTTTCTAATTTAATATTAAATAAGAAAGATACATGTAAAGCCTAATACTCCTTTTCTCCTTAAGGGGTTACCTCTTTACTATATAGTTGAGCTTATTGGATTTTCCTCTATGTCCCAGGCCCTCCAGCCTGTTTACTATTCAGCTAAGTCTGGGTCATTGGTACAATATAAAAATGTTAAAAAATTTATAGTAATTTATATATTTTTTATACTTACCAATGACCCAGACGGGGATGGCCCTCCCTAGAGTTGGGAACTCTTGCCTCCCCGCTGAGTACATAGCGCTGACCATGCACTGCCAGTAAGAATGATAATTGGCGCCAATTTCGGGACGTCTGCGTCACTGCGCATGCGCAGTAGAGGCGTAGTATGGAGGTCCTTTAGGACATGATTTCTTTTTGTTTTGGATGCAAATTTTGGGGACTGGGGAGCAAAATTTGTGTTTGGCCCTGGTTTTGTTAGAGTTAGCACCAGCTAAGTCTGGGTCATTGGTAAGTATAAAAAATATATAAATTACTATAAATTTTTTAACTTTTCAGTGGTAATTTGTAACGCTATTTTTTTTCAAAGATATTGCACTGCCAGCAAGAGGAACTGTAATTAAGCAATATATTGTTGGCACTATCCAATAAATTGTAACAAAACTAGTTTATGTCAATAGTTTTTTTCTGCTGCTGACCCAACAACAAACTAGTGTATACAGAGTGAAGCCACTAAAGTGGCTTTCAGCACTTTTCAACAGAGCCATGATAGTGGCTTCTAGCACTCCACCAGTTAATGATTGGTTAAACTTCACTTTATCCTGGCATTACAGACAGGTTATATCCATACTTGCTGAAAGTGATCTTAAACACCAATGAATATATAATTGAATTCATTGCTGTCTACAATAAATGAGACAGGTAATTTCACACTTATTGGGAATCACTGAAATAATTTAATCCTACAGCCATATTATTACTAGTCCCCCTCATCAGTTTTTGTTCATTGTGTCATCTGCTGGTCAACAGTTGTTTCTTTATATAGTGGAGCCCACTTAATTGGATATCTCTTAAATGAATGACCCTGTTAATTGAATATAATTTCCCAACACAAAACCATTTACCATACCTTCAGTACAAGTTTGACCTGTTAATTGAATACAGGTTATAGAGTAAACTCCTGTTAATTGAATAAAAAATCGTGTAACCTGTCAAAAAATTACCCTGACTTGCCCCAGTTTTCCTTTGTTTGTAGAACTATTTGGCCTCAGTGCATCCAATACAGTTATTTAATCTATTATATCTTGTTTGGCAGAGCTCATGGGGCTCTATCAAACAAGATATAATAGAATAAATGCTAAGTTTATATCTAGAATACAGGGAAGTGTCACAATCCCTGTTATTTGAATACTCCTATTAATTGAATAATTTTCATTGGTAAAGTGCTATTCAATAAACAGGGTTCCACTGTATAAACACACATTATGAATATTGTGTTTATCTCTTGTGGGCCTGTACATTTTTTTAACAAGTTTCACCAAAACATTACCTGCAAATGTAGAGTCTGGTGCTTTCCAGTCTTGTCTTTGATATAGGCATCCAAGGCCTGAGCAGAAAACGCAAGTCTGCCAGAACAAGCTATTAATTGAAAATAGAATATGTTTTCATTTTTGGAGTTCACAAAAAAATCAAACTTTCCACAATCCACTCCAATGAAGGGTCACAAACTAAGTTTGAGTACAGTACTGGCTGATTTTGGCCAGATGAGATATACACTAAGGCTGTTCAGTGCACAGGGTTATTTACTTGGTTAATAAAGAAATTCTTTTACAACCAGAAAGTGTGACGAACCCTGTGCATTGCTCAGGCTTAGTCATATTTTCTGGCTGTAAAAAAACCCCTGGTAACTGCCATATCACACACTATATGAAAATTTGCACTGACTAAAACTGTAAAATGCATAGGGTTAGTTGGTTGCTTGTTGCATATGGTGCGGGTTTCAAGGAACTAATGGAAATACTTAAACAGGATTGTGGAAATTTTTTTTAAAGTGAATTCCAAAAATGAAAACATATTCTATTTTCAATTTAGAGCATCTTCAGTGTAATTTAAACCTCTTCAAACTGAGGTCAAAATACCAAAATTTCCAGTTCAGCTTTTTCAGATAATGCAACTAGGAATTCAACTCTTTACCCAATGTACACAATATCAAAATTTGTTATTGTAATTATCTTTTTTTATCCAAAACTTTGAAGAATTTCAACAAAACGGCAAAATTTTGATTAGCTCATTCTGATGAGGGATCACATTATGATATGGTTTTGTTGAAATGTTTTTTTTTTCAACTGGTTGAGTGCTGGAAGCCACTATCCGGACATTGAGAAAAATGAGGGTGCAAGAACAAAAGCCATAATTTTCCCTTCTCTCATCTCATATTCAGTCAAATGCAAATAATATTTTGTTTCTTATAAATTTGTTTCATTACAAATTATTGGAGAGTGCCTGTGGGCACTCTCCAATAATTTATAATAGAAAAAATTTTGAATAACAAAATCAGACCACTAAAAATAATCTAGCCCTCAACCAGCTAATGCTCGATTTGTAAATAACCAATTCAGTCCTGTTTGAAACGTGATAGAATTGGTTAAATTCCTAATTGCATTGTGGGAAAATATTGTCGATTGAAAATGTCTGCGTTTTCAATTGATTGCATGTTGAGCCCACAAAATATGTCAAAGTTGGAATTAGTTCATCTGGGATTTGATGTTAAAAACATACTAAAGTAGAGTTAAACTTTTACCCAATGCACACAATATCAAATTTTGTTATTTTAATTATTTTTTTCTCAAATTTAAAAACAAATTTCTGATCAGTTTATAAATAATGCTGGAAGATATGGCCAATTCATTAGGTAAAGGCCTAAAAAATTGAAAGCTAGTTTGAATTGGCACTTGCATTTAACTGTTGGTTTTAAAATTACAGAATGGATACTGGTTTGGTTTGGGCTGGGCTTTAGCCTTCTCTGTCCCAGCTTTGATAATTGCCTTGATATTAGCTGGATTGTTTCGCAGTGATGAAAGAATAAAAGCATTCTTGGATGATGCGTAAGTAAATACTTTATAAACAAGAATGCTTTATCCAATGTTGATAACTACAAGCATCTCAAGACAATGTTTAGATTTCATACTACATATACAGTTCGAGCCCACTTAATTGGATATCTCTTAACTGAATAACCCTGTTAATTGAATATAATTTCCCCAACACAAAACCATTTACCATACCTCAAGTACAATTTGACCTGTTAATTGAATATAGGTTATAGAGTAAACTCTTGTTAGTTGAATAAAAAATGTAACCTGTCGAGAAATTACCCTGACTCGCCCCAGTTTTCCTTTGTTTATAGACCTATTTGGCATCAGTACATCCAATGCAGTTATTTAATCTATTATATCTTGTTTGGTAGAGCTCATGGAGCTCTGTCAGACAAGATGTAATAGAATAAATGCTAAGTTTATCTCTAGAATTCAGGGGAGTGACACAATCCCTGTTAATTGATACTCTTGTTAATTGAATAATTTTCATTATTAAAGTGGCTATTCAATTAACAGGGTTCCACTGTATATTCCACCACTTCGTAAAGCACCTTGCTATACATGTGGTGTGGAAGATTGGTGTGAGAATACATTACTTTGTGAAGTGTTTATATCCACAGATATATCAATGCTTGATAGAGGTATTCAAGGAATTTAAAGGGATAGAGTACACAAAAGAGTGGGAGGTCAAAGAATTTTGTGAGTCACTTTCGCAGATTATACCAATTTTAAATTTTGGCAGCTTTGTTATACATTCTGTAAAACAAATTCATTAGGCCCCCCCAAAAATAATGATTGGTTCTCAGGCAATTGTTTTTTCAAATTCAGTGAAGGAGGGCAGTTTTTATTTTTATTTTTTTTACCACACCAAGTAACAATGGACCTTTAGAATTTTATTTTAAGATAGACAAGATACATTTCTGTTTAAAAAAAAATAAACTGAGTCACGGTTAAGTGACGGCACGGGGGACGTTTTAAGACTCGAACCCCAAACCAGCAATCCACCAGAGGTACTGCAATACTGGCGTCTTAAACTTCGCTTGAGGTGAAAAGGTTTGTTCTGTTGTTGTGACTTGTCAGCTTAACGACACTGAATTGGTGGCCAGCGTGATCTTTATAAAGACTTTAAAAAAAGTTCATGACATCAAAGTCTGAGATCACTAAAAATTATTTAAAATCAGCCATGGAACGAAGGAAATTAAATTTGGTGAGACATATGGGGGGCGGGGAGGGGGGGGGGGGGTTCTGCATATTAGGTGTAAAGCACTATCAGCAATTTCCACTGCATGAAAAAAAGAGAGTTCTTCGATAGTTAATTTGATCACCTCCTTTACATTAGTTACCTTTCAACAGTACAAAAATACACTTTTTAATATGCTTCTGGTGAGCTGTTTATACATCCCAATGTCGCTTCGAACCATGTTGGTTCAGTGGCGGATGAAGGACTTCACTGAAAGCTGTGAGTGTCGGGGGGGGGGGGGGGGGGGGGGGGAGGGGGGGAGGGAGTGTCACACCTAGGCCCAAGTTTGCCAGAGTGTATTGTCAACCAAATTTTGAAATTTAATCCTAAAAGATGCGATTACCTTGCACCTGAAGCAGATATCCACAATGCACAGCCCGTCTCCGGGAGAAAATAGGGGTGGGGCAGGGGGGAGGGGGCTGGGGGGGGGGGGGGGAGGCGCATACCAAGTTTGCCAATGACTGGATTTGCCCTTGTGGTAAAATAATGTGATTTATAACATTATTGATAGACCATTTAATAGATATTTCAACGCATAAGGCAACTATTTAATGCATGTCAATTGCAGTGGTGGTTCACCCCGTTAGGAGTACAATGGACAGGTCCAGGGGACCACATTCCAGGGAGGGGGGGGGCAAATGTGGGAAGCTACAGATCAAGTTCAGTTGTGTATCGGCATATTAACGTAATCGTACCTGGTGTGGTATAGCAAGTCGAGAGGTTTTTTACAGTTCGTTTTACCACAGTTTCAGTAGCACCATCAATGCTTATGTAGTACAACAATTTGCGCTGTAACATGCGCAGTTGTTGTATTTATATTGGTTTTTCCTGTCACGTTTTGGAAAAACCAACATAAACACAACAACTGCACAGGTTATGGCACAAATGGTGCTCTGATTCTGAAACTATGAAGTCTCAGGCACAAACGAGTGCTGGATTTTATCGACAGGGATGAAGCCATTGGGGTGATAAACAAACAACGAAAAACAAATAAAATGCAAGTATTTTTTAAATCTTTATTAATAATTTTCCTTTATTCTTTTATCTTATTCAAAATGTGGTAACTCATGAAAACTTACCTATTTCTGTTGCATCCCAAATTGGCAAAACGTATAAACTTGCAACTAATTCTTGTTGACTGCATATACTTGAAAATGGGTGTGTGACCTATACATGAGCTTTAGGCAAAAGGGAGGAATTCCAAGTGTGAGTTGGGGGTGCGACTTATACATGGGGGTGACGTATACATGGACATATGTGGTATTTTTGTTATACTGCAATGAACGTCTGAGATTGACGGTGCATTGTTTACTTTTGGGAAAATCTCGAACACCCATAAAAAAATTCAATGCGAGGGGTATTTTTCCAACGCGGCGATGCCTGAGAACTAAAACCCTTTTTTTTGGCCTTAGATACCACAAATCAAAAGGTTTGGGCTTCAGGAACTTGTGTGATTTAGTCCTTGAAAGAAAATGATCAGAACTTTGAAAAAATTATTGAAAGTGCTTAAATTTCTGTTTTGTTAATCTGTTTTTCTTGGAATGGAACATGTACCTCCAGGCATATGTTTTTCCCCACATATACCATTGAAGCATTAGCCATGTGGACATTTATTTCCCTGATCTTCTTTGAATCCAAAGATTTAATCATTTATTTTCTATCTGTTTTTTCTATTTTCATTTTTATCCTTTATTTGTTGATGCATTTATTTCTTCAAAACATTGATACAGCTGCACTGTGTGATTGTTGTGTGGTATTAGGATGAAACTGATAACCTCATCCAAAGTCACCCGCATGCATAGTTGATTATACTCCCACAAACATAGTTTGGATAGTTGGTTGGATATCAGTCGCTCTTTTGAAACCTTTTGGAGCATACTACCTCTACATGTTACTAAATATTGGTTTCAATCTGGTATGCATGGTCAGCATCAGGAGCAGATGTGCATGATTTAAATTTGCTTCAGCTCAGTGTAAGTGTTATATTTCGTTGAAACTTGGTATACAAGATCAAGTGCAAATGTGCATGACATACCTTTGCTGTGGTTTGATTTAAGTTTTACAGGGCCATTACCCTTGAATTCTACATTTGTAATAGCAAAAGAATATATTGTGGAGCGAAAAACTTCTACATTTTTTTTAACATATTTATTTGAAACTTGAAAAACATGATGAAAATCACATGCAGATATACATGACATCAATTTTTTGCAGTTCGATTAAACCCTTTTCCCAATGCACAAAATATCGAAATTTACTATTTTAAATATTATTTTTTCAACTTTTTCATAAAATTTCATCAAAAACCATACCATGTGACCCCCCCCCCCCCCACCCCTCCCTGAAATGAACTCCACAAGCTCTCATGTCTGAATCACCGGTTATAAATGATAACGCTTCATGTAGTGTTGTGCATTAACATCTTAACAGATTCACATGGATGTTGAGTTGAAGGAGAGCGGCATCCCCTCGGTGCCCGAGGAGGGGGTAGAACGATGAGGTTTACAGGTCTTCAGTTCCTACCTTCCCTCTTTCCCAGAACTTAAGCTTTGTCGAGGAGGTGGCTCGTTTGGATGACGATAGAGAGACCCTAGACAAGCTTGAAGTAGGATTGATGTCGATGCAGAAAATGTTGAATAAGAACAATGATAGAAGGCAGAGGTTGCAGAACGGAAGAAATTGACAGAAAACTCCAGAAAAATATCAAATTGTTGGACCAACTTGACCAGCTTAACAAAAGTAATGAAGACTCCTTCCCTCCAAAATCACCACCAAAAGGAAACAGAAAAACTTCTGTCGATGATAGTTGGGAGTGACCTTTGCTCTTTCACCTCATTAGCAACCAGACATATCCTAAATTATACTGCTAAAGAGGATCGAAAGGGCCTTTCCCCACACCGTCCATGCATGCCTTTGGTGCATGCAGCCATTTTGAATTGACTGGTGGGGAGGAGTGGTGAATCATCAAATGAATTACCCTTACACCTTTGTTGACACAAGCTGCATGAAAATGCCGATTAAACAAAGTATTCATGTCTAGTATCCCCATAGTTCACTGATAGAGATCCTATCGTACAGTACTGTGATCACAAAAGTGGTACTTTTCTCAATCAGATCTTGATCGAATCTTCACACACTTATACATTTCATAAATAAAATATTGCAAAGTGTAGATTGAATCATGAAAAAGAAATGAAAATAGCATCTCGGATTTAAGATTTTTGTGATTGTTTTTCCCCTAGGGGTGAGATTGTGCAGTGCTTTTGGGAGAAAGGTGGAAAGATAATTTTGGTTGGATCATGACCTTGTCACGATCCAGTCAAAATTCTTGTTCTAGTTGTGTGATCATAGTATTGTAGTTTCACATGACAGCCACTAGAACTCTTTGCAACATTCTGAAGCTATTATTGCCTTCATCTTAGAAGGAAAGACTTTTCTTCTTATTTTTCAATTCTGAAACAGTGTGAAGCTTCCAATGTGAATCGTGGCATTAACCCTTTACCCAACACAGACGATATCAAAGTTTATTATTTTAAATATATTTTCTTTAAATTTTTCAAAAAATTTCAACAAAACCATATCATGTGACCCCTCGTTGGAACGAGCTCGATGAGCTCGTTCCAACGAGGGGTCACATGATATGGTTTTGTTGAAATTTTTTGAAAAATAATATTTTTTCAACTGCTGAATTTGCATATTACGCAGGCGGATGCGGGCGATTCGTTGGGTAAAGGGTTAACTGGTTGAGTGCTAGAAGCCACTATAATGGCACTATTGAAAAGTGCTGAAAGCCACTTTAGTAGCTTTACAAGGTTTGTGTTGGCTTGCTGTTTGTTCAGCAGTAGCAAAAAACTATTTATATGAAATTTGTTTGCAACAACTGGCACCCTTCTGTAAATTGTGACACTTTTTTGTGTGGAAAAAATCTTGCTAAACTTAGGCTCCCATTGGATGGCAGCCTGGTATCCTTGAAAAAAAAATACTCATGTTACAAATCACATTTTGAAATATAATTTAACACTCTAACAGTTAAAGAAACACAAATATTTACTGCACAGATAACAATGTGTAACCCGAAACTTCAAACCATTAATTTTGATTTTGATATGAATATCATCAATGCCCAAATGAATCTGCTTTGTCATTTAGACTCAAACTCTGTTTGATAGCAAGCCCAAATTAAAGGCATTGATCTATGCAAAACAGCAAATTACTAAAGGTGTCACTGAACTAAATATTTGAATTTGAAATACCCGCTGTGAAATGTTGCACTCGGAAGTGATGTAATCTCTAAAAATAAACAGCCTTGGAAAAATAAATTGTTTCAATAATTGTTTGAAGCATTCTATTGACATCTTGCATTATTGATGAATATTCCACATAAAAAAAGAGGGTGATTTGATGACTTTTGGACCAAAAAAATACAATTTACATTTTGTGTGTTTTTGTAGGGAATTCCCTGAAAAATATGTGCATGTGACCGGTACTTCCCTTGCTGTCAATTTTTCTCTCTTATTTGTTGCATGACCCCCTGTTTTGGGGTCAGAAAAAGTTGTCTGAAGGGCTATACTTGACAAAGATATTTGAATGCCAAAATTAAAGTGATGCGTTCATATTTTGTTCTGCCTGAATGTTATAATGGTCGCCTATGGGAAAATATTTAGTTCTGTGATACCTATATTGCATTGCTCATATTTGAAAGTAATTTGATTTGATGAGACTATTATTTATTTATTTATTTACTGATGTTTAAGGTCACATATTTATGCACAATGGCTAATCGTGACCGTGACAGTTTTACGGGTGGAGGAAGCCGGAGTACCCGGAGAGAACCACCGAGCAACGACGAGCAGCTGCCAGCTCCCCAACATCGTAACTCCGCACTGCAGCACAGGCAGGGTTAGATTGGTTGAAGACATGCGCACCATCGACGTGCAGTACGCCTTAGTACACGGCGTCATCGTGCCCCCACGTGGGCAATGGGGATGAAGTGTCTTGCCCAAGGACACAACGCGGTTGCCGCAGGTGGGATTCGAACCGAGGACCTCTCGGCTTGCAGCCTGCACCTCTACCTACTGAGCCACCGCGCTCCCCATTTGATGAGACTACTACTACTACTATATATCAAAGTTAACTGGCTGAGTGCTAGACTCTTAGCTCTATAAAATTGTCTTGTTATCATTTATTGGAGAGTGCCAACAGGCACTATCCAATAAATGGTAATAAAACAATTATTTAAGATGAACATCTTGCTAAATTAAGGCTCTCTTTGCTGGTAGTATGGTATTTTGGAAAAAAATACTCATGTTACAAATCACCTTTGAAAACTGAAGCAGCACTCTACAGTTAATGAAAAATAAATCACTGTGTGTATAAGGCCACAACATCTTTTGGCTGACTGTCAGTTCTGAAATCATGCCATATTAAGAGACAAAGACTGAACACAGAAGAGACATCAAATCGGGCCTCTTTGAAAACATTAATTTCAAAATCTACCCTAATAACAATAATGAAAGGAGGAAAAACATTTTTCAAAACATTTACTCTGTTACCCAAAGTAATTTTCCTTTCTGTAAAAATTTAGTGTTGTCTGCTTTTCAATTTCAGTGTCATCCGTGAATGAAGAATTCCAAGTAACATGTTATGATGCAAATCAAGGGGAATTACTTTTTCTATAACAAGAGTTATGTTCACTGTCCCACTGTATACACTGCCCCACACGGCTCCAGTTTCCCCTCTATTTGCATGTTTAGTTGCTTTAGTATCACAATTTCATGTCTAAGTGCATTTTTAGTTTAAACATTTTTATTGTCTGAATGGCTTCCTGCATCAAAGCAGTGGTGAACACAACAATTGAAACTTTCTCATCACGATTTGTTTATTTATTGGATGCAGGCAGTAGACACTTTCAGCTTAACATTTTACCTAACACAAAAGGCAGATGACACTTGCAAATAAAATTCTTGAATAACTAATTTTTTTCATTTTTTGCATCAAACACATACCTTATGACCACTCGTGGGAACGAGCTCAATGAGCTCGTTCCAATGAGTGGTTATAAGCTATGCTTTTGAGGCAAAAAATTTTAAAAATAATGAAAATTGAAAGGCAAATTTTGTTTATAACGCTGGCCGGTTTTGGCCATTACATTGGGTAAAGGTTTAAGTGAAAAATGGTTCAGTACTGCTTTCAGATGTTATATTTACTCTTCAGTTCATGATTTTGACCTTGACATACTTTGTAGCCTTAGAACCACACTCGAAGGTGCCATCATGAGAAATGTTTCCAGATAGTTGTCATTCTCATCTCACAAAAAGTTGGAAATTCAACCAACCATATTTTGTTTGACTGAGCTCTGTGAGCTACATGGCCAAAATCCTGTCCTTAATTCTATCTTAATGCTAGAGTGTTGGGGGTTAATGGTTCATAGTGATGTTTATACCATTCATAGGAAATTATATAATAAATATTAAATTAACAGATAACAGTTTTATTGAGTGATGGTAAAGGGTTTCGTTTTTGACATTTATGTGGAATTTGTAGGGTTATTTCAATTTACCATTTTTTGTGAGTTAGAGGTACTCACTGCATTGTGTTGGTACTTCATACAAATTTGTTTAGAACCTATTTCACTATACACCTTTCAGGGATGTTTCTGGTTATGAAAGTCATGGACAAGACAGAATCCCACTCACAAGGTGAGTTTCCTGTTTTCTAGTTCACAATAAATATATATCAAGCTCAACATTGGTATTTTGTATGTTTATCTGTGAGAGCAATTCTTAATGCTGTTATTTGTAGAACATTACAAGATTTGCAAGAAGCATTTGTTAGAGACTGCATACTTGACAACACAGAAAATACATGAAAAGAAGAGCCACGACTCAAAAATGTATTTAGTAACTCATCAAATCAAATTACTTTCAAAGTATGTTTTTGTATCTGAATGATTGAAAGCATTCAAGTTGAAACAACGGTCTGTTCAACATGCTGTTACAGTGCTCGGTGTTCTCGAATCAGAAGCCTGAACAAACACATATATCAATTTTAACCCTTTACCTAATGAAACACCCGCATCCGCCCACGTAATATGCAAATTGAGCAGTTGAAAAAATTAAATTTTTAATAATATTTCAACAAAACCATATCATGTGAGCTCATTGAGCTCGTTCCATTGAGGGGTCACATGATATGGTTTTGTTGAAATTTTTTGAAAAATTAAAAAAAATTATATTTAAAATAATAAATTTTGATATCGTCTGCATTTGGTAAAAGGTTAAAATGGAATCTGGAGAGATCAGGAGTTCGAAATATAGATTTGAGCAAAATTAAAAATGTTTTTGTGGCATCTGCAGATTAATTTTGAAAATGCAAGTTAATCAAGTTATTGACACTGCGTTTGGGAATTGTAAGATGAATCAATTATCTCACCATTATTTTTATGTACAGGGTGTATTTGAGTCTCACTCTTGTTTCAAAGGCAGTGTCTTGTCTGGTTGGGATATGGCTCAACAAACAAGATCTTGACTCTGATATAACATTTTGTACATAAACATAATGGTGATGATATATATGTATCAGTTCCAATCCATTTGTAGGTCCACAGTGCAACTGGTTTTAACCCCTAACCCACAGGTAGCACAACTTAATTTTCTCCAATCTCTCTGTTTTTATATGCACATTTGAAAAATGGTTATATTATGTAATCAGTCTGTCTGTCCATCCATCTATCTATTAATATTTTTGGTTTCCGACCGATAACTCCAGTTTGGATTATTTGATCTCAACCAAAGTTGGTATATTTAATATCCTGCTTGTAATACAGGCCAAGTTTGAATATGGGTTCTATACAATTCTGTTATCGTGAGCTACATCCCTTTTTTGACTTAGAATTCAATTGTCTATCAACATTTTCGGTTTCTGACTGACAACTCCAGTTTGGATCATTTGATCTCAACCAAAGTTGGTACAATTCAAAATGGCTAACAGGCATATTTAGCCATGTCTGCCGATGTTCTCGTTTCTCTTGTTTAAGTTTGAATTTAATCAATTATATCTTTTTTGACAGAGCTCATTGAGCTATGTCAAACAAGGTCTATTTGGTTAAATATCAAACTACATTATAGGAAATATTTGCTGCTGAAAACTTTGCCATTTTAACATGAGAGTGCAGAGGGTTAATGGCCAATTGATGGGTATTACTTATACAATATTATAATAACAAAAGCAGACAGCGAATTTTGACTGTCATAATATTTGATATTCATTGTCCTTAGGTGGTTCAGATCCATCCTCATTCTAATTAAGTCCTTGAGTTCATTTTTGGGCTTCTTATACTGACGTGGATTTTAACATAGTGCAATATGAGGTCTTTTTGAGATCCACCAGGGAGATTCTTTTGATATTTAGTGCATAGCATTACTTTTATACCAGATGAATGTTTGTTCAAAGTGTTATGCTTGGCTAATTTTGAAGGCCTGAGGGGGTTTGAAATTTAACATACAGTACGTCCTTTGGAGAATTTTCTATTCATTTGTTTAAATGAATTCTACCTATGAAAGACAGACCGGTTGTGCTCAGATTTAAGCTGTTGTACATGTCGGTGGATAAGATTAAGCTTTGTTCAAGTGGGGTGGGTCTATTTGTTTTTGCTTTAAAATGAGTTTTGAATAATTTTAAATGATTTAATGAAATAAAGAATAAATTTATGCCTTCTGATCAATGGGGTGTGGTCCATTGAGTTATTTTTCCCCCTTTTTTGCTTTAAAATTAGTTTTGAAGGATTTTGAGTGATTTTATTGCAAAAGAAAAATTCGCCAGATGATCTCATGAGGTGGATGGGTGGGTTGGGGTCCTTTGGGTGAATTTCCTTGAGTGCTTTCAAATAAGTTTTGAATGATTCCAAGTGGTTTTATTTCCAAAAAACATTCACCCAACTGATAACTCTCTAAACTTGGAATTTATACTTTTGGTCACAATATAGTCATATGTGCCATTAGTGACTTTAAACACCAAAAATGATGAATTTTCTGAAAGAGGCAGAGTATTCTCGAGCACATTTTTTAAAAACATTATTTGGTTTCCAATTGATATGCTTTTTTTAATCAAAAAGGTCATTAACTGGTAGAGTGCTAAATTATTTTTGGTCATCTTAATTTGTTCAAGTGTCTTTCTTTTGTTACAGTCTGTGGGAGAGTGCCCGCAGGTACTCTCCGATAGATTATAACAAGGCAAATTCTGATTCCCAGCACTCTACCAGTAAAGCTGTTTTGGCATTGGGAGAAAGCTTTCTGATAACATGAATTGGTTAGCATGTCAGACTTTTGATCAAAAGGTTAGAAATTTGAATCTAGCCAGTCATTTGTGTTAAATCTTTACCCAACATGAAAGGCAGATGACACTTGCAAACAAAATTTTTGAATAACTAATTTTTTTATGTAAAAACATAGCTGATGACCCCTCATCAGAACAAGCATAATGAACTCATTCCAATGAGGTATTATAAGCTATGTTTTTTGAGACAAAAAATGAAAAAAATAATGAAAATTGAATGGTGATTTTAGTGAATTATTAAGTAAACCCATTGAGTATGAAGCCTTTAATCTGGGCTACTTGTCCTTCAGAATAAAGCTCAAATGTGGGCTTCCAGTGCATTACCAGTTAACCCTTTACCCAATGTAACAACCCAAACCGGCCAGTGCTATTCTCAATTAATTTTCATAATTTTTTTTTTTGTCTCAAAAACAAAGGTTATGACCCCCTCGTTGGAACGAGCTCAACGAGCTCGTTCCAACAAGAGGTCATAACCTATGTTTTTGAGAAAAAAAATTTAAAAAATTAATTATTCAAGAATTGTTTTTTGCAAGTGTCGTCTGCTTTTCATGTTAGGTAAAGGGTTAAGCTGTTTTGGCATTGGGAAAATGCTTTCTAATGACATGAATTGGTTAGCATGTCAGACTTTTGATCAAAAAGTTAGAAATTTGAATCCAGCAAGTAACTTTTGTTAACTCTTTACCTAACATGAAAGGCAGATGAAACTTGCAAACAAAATTTTTGAATAACTAATTTTTTTCATTTTTTATGTTAAAAAAATAGCTGATGACCCCTTGAGACAAAAATGAAAAAAAATAATGAAAATTGAATGGTGATTTTTGTGAATACAGATATGTAAATTTTCAGGATTTTTCATGAATTCATCATTTTTACCGAGTTTGGCCAAATGGTATATGGACCTGGAGGGAAGAACAGTCTTGAAAACTTAATTTGCTAGAGGCTGGTAACTGGTTCAGAATAAGTCTATTAACTTAAAGAAAGCAGTAGCTTTCATGTCAAGTCCTCTGTTTGCTTTAGATCCTTGACCAGAAATGATGTGGTTAAAAAATTTATGGATTTTTCAGAGCAGGTCCCAGAATGGCACCATCTGGTCTTGGTCATTACGTTAGACAAAGGGTTAACTCATCACCTAGCATGACTAGAGGATGACGCTTCCAATTCTTTCTCTTTTTCACCTCAAAAACATAGCTGATGACTTTTCATTGGCAAAGGCTCAAAGCGCTTGTTCCAGAGAAGGGTAAAAAACAGTTTGGAGGCAAAAATGGAAAAAAATTACAAAATCTGAATAGCAAATTTTGTGTATATCACCGTGTGTATAAGGCCATAACATTAGATAAATAGTTAATTTATTTAACATGACACTTGACTGCACATGCTGAAATTGGAGTATTGTGCACATGGTGAAGTTATGTTGAGGTACATGACATGTTAAGGTCCATATACCTTCAGCTAATGAGAATCTAGTTTAAGTATACTTAATGGGTATTTAGAATGTTGGGAAGTCTGATAGTGTTTTTCTTCTGCCCATATGTTCTGTTCAGGTTCTCTGGCTTCCTCAGCCAATAAAACCTCTCTGACTCAATATGCCTTCGGCTATACAAAGTGTTATGGAACTGAGTGAACAAACAAACTTCAAAATTATCATCCAGTGTGCAGCTCTCATGATTTAATTTTGTGAGACATTTGGCAAAAGTGGTTAGCCAGCTTCTCACAACTCCTTGAATGCCTTGAAATTCGTTGAATTTAGAAATCTCTTGACAAGGACATTTGCAAGTTCTTGGATATGAAATCTACTTTGAAAAATGAAGTTCAGAGAAATTTCTGTTGATTGAATAGTCACTTTGATGTGAAAATTTTTCAGTTATCAAGAGTATACAATGAACAGGAATTGGGTATTTTCCTACCTTCTTGTAAAAAAATTAGAATTTATTAGCTCACCTGACTTTCAGTCAGGTGAGCTATAGTGATCACTCACCGTCCGTCGTCCGGCGTCGTCCGTGAACATGGTGTTTGCGTCTTCTCCTCCCAAACCGCTGAACCAATTTAATTGATATTTGAGATAATAGTTTGTTATGACATCGCAATTTGATTTTGTTCAAATCAAGTTGCCTCGTTTTTGATATTGGGTATGCAACATTGTGGGGTGGATCTGATTCAAGTTTGTTCAAATCGGCTCCCTGGGTTTATATTTGGGCTCAGTATAGGAGCCCAAATTTGAACTTAGTGCATTTCAGGCAAATTTCTTAAAAAATCTTCTTCTCAAGATCCAGCAGGCAGAATCTTGTGATATTTGGTATGCTGCATCCTTAGGGGGCTGAGATTCAAGTTTGTTCAAGCCAAGTCCCTTGGTTCATATTTGGGCTCACTATGGGAGCCTGAATGACAACTTAGTTCAAAATGAGGAATTTTCTTTAAAAATCTTCAGATCCAGCAGATGAATGCTTTTGATATTTTTTATGCAGCATCCTTAGGGGGGTAAGATTCAAGTTTGTTCAAGCCATGTCCCTAGGTCCATATTTGGGCTGATTGTGGGAGCTCGAATTGTAACTTGGTTCAAAATGAGGAATTTTCTTTAAAAATCTTCTTCTTCAGATCCAGCAGTCAGAATGTTTTGATATTTGGTGTGCAGAATCCTTAGGGGTGTGAGTTTCAGGTTTGTTAAAGCCAAGTCCCTGGGTATATATATGGGCTCCCTGTGGGAGCCCGAATTATGACTTCAATATGAGGAATATTCTTTAAAAATCTTTTTTTAGATCCACTGGTCAGAATATTTGGATATTTGGTTTCAGCTTTTCTTAGGAGGAGCAGATGCAACTTGTGGAAATCAATTCTCTGGGTTGATATTTAGGCTACCATGTCAGGTGAGCGCCCTCAGGCCCCCTGGGGGCCTCTTGTTCTATTGAATCTTTTTGGCTCAGTGGGCTCTGTCAAACAAGATATAGTAGATTATATGCCCTTTTTGGATGTACTGAGGCAAAAATATCCATAAAGATGGGTAATTAGTGGTTGTTAGAGAAATTTATCAGCAGATTTCAAGATTTTTTATTCAAATAACAGGAGTTTACCCTGTAACATATATGCCATTACGAGCTGCACTGAAGGTATGGTAAATGTTTTTGTGTTTGGAAGTCATATACAATTAACAGTGATATTTATTTATTAGGTATCAGTAAAGTGTGATCCACTGTTGCAGGTGATCTTATCAGATTAATTTCAGCAATATTCCTCTTGATTACTGTGAGCTGAAGAATGAAATCTTGTAAGAATGGATCTTCTTTGCCTAATAGGATATCTGCTCGATAAATGAGAATCATTTATCACTTTGAAGTCATGCTTCTGATATGACATAGTTTGCTTTTCCTATTGGAACCCCAGGAAATGAAGCTGTGCTTGTTTACTGTGTTGTAAACTAGCTCTGTTTTACTGGTAAAATAGGACCCAGTCACCAATGCCTGGGGTATAAGTCCTCTAAAATGGGCAACGTGGGTATAACTGATAGGCTGGACTTGATTTTATATCCATGTTGTGGTCATGATTAGCCATTGTGCAGAAATATGTGACATTTAACACCAAATAAATAAATAAATTATTTGCATGTGTGTTTGTTTATTTGTTTATTGGGGTTTAACAACACTTTTAACAGCCAATGATCATATTTAATAGTGGAGGAAATCAGAGTACTGGGGAGAGAACCAGAGCAACTGTCAGACTCTCCAATGCACTAACCCGGGACAAGCATAATTAGCAGTGGTTGAAGGAAAGAGCAACATGAACATGCAGTGTGCCTTAGCACACAGTACCAGGGTGCCCACTGCATCCCACCCCACCCCACTCCACCACACTGCACCGCACCCCACCCCACTCCACATAGGCAGAAGATATGACATGTCTTTCCCAAGGACACAGCGCAGATGGTGTGAGTCAGGATTGAATTGTCAGCCTTTTAGTTAAAGTTCAGTGCACTAAACAGTGAGCTACCATACTCTGATATGCCATTAAAATTGTCAATATAATGAAACCCTGTTAATTGAATAACCATGTTGCCAGTGAAAAACATTTTATTAACATGAGTATATAACTGACCAAAACTTTTTCTTTTCCTTAATTTCTGTTGTCAAATTTAGCATTTAATCTATAATATTTTTTTGACAGAGCTCTTGGAGCTCTGTCAAACAAGATATAATAGATTAAATGCCTATATTGGATGTACTCAAGCCAAATAGGTCTGTAGAAATGAGGAATTCAGTGGTTGTCAGAACAGTTCTTCAGTAGATTTTTAGCTCACCTGACTGAAAGTGAAGATGAGCTATAGTGATCACTCACCATCCATTGTCCATGAACATGGTGTTCGCACCTGCTCCTGCTAAACCACTGAACCTATTTTAGTTAAATTTGAGGTGATTTATTTATTTATTTATTTATTTATTTATTGGGGTTTAAGGTCACATATTTCTGTACAATGGCTAATCATGACCATGACAGTTTTACGGGTGGAGGAAGCCGGAGTACCCGGAGAGAACCACTGAGCAACGGCAAGCATCTGTCGGCTCCCCAACATACTAATTCCACACAAGCAGGGTTAGCATTGGGTGAAGACAAGTGCACCATCGACGTGCAGTACGCCTTAGTCCACGGCGTCACCGTGCCCCCAGATGGGCAATGGGGGTGAAGTATCTTGCCCAAGGACACAATGCAGTTGCCGCATGTGGGATTCGAACCGAGGACCTCTCGCCTGCACCTCTACCTACTAAGCCACCGCGCCCCTAATTTGAAGTGATTACTTCTTCTGATATCGCATTTTGTTTTTGTTCAAATCAACGTGCCCAGCCCTATTGGGTGGGGGTGGAGGAAAATGCTCCAAATTTTTTTTTTAAATCTTCTCATGAACCAGTAGGTACAATGACTTGTACTTGGGATGAAGCTTCCTTTTGAGGTATAGAATCAAGATTATTCAAACAAAGTTTGTGGAGCAATATTTGCCTTTGTAATGGCAGGGGCAAGATTTTTGGCCCGCCCAAAATTTCTGTTTTCTGAACTGATAGTAAGAGTTTCAACCAAATTTGGTATGCGGTGTTATTGAGTCTTTTGTACTTGATTCATGCAAAAAAAATTCCAGAGGGAACTCCAGGAGCTAAAAATAGAAATATTTTCAAATGCCTATATTTCCCAAACCACAGAGAACAGAGAACTGTTATTTGATATGAAGCATCCCAGTGGAATGGAACGGTTAAAAAAATGCCATCTGTTGTATCAGGGTGTTCTGTGGGTGTGGGAGGCACCGAAAAATGCTTAGTCAGTACATCTGCAAAAAATTTTTAAAATGTCTTCTCCAGAACCATTGCTCAGCATCTTTTGATATTTAGTATACAGCATCCATAGGAGGATCAGATACAATTTTGTTAAAATGAAGCCCCTTGGTTCATATTGGGGCTCAATACAGGTGCCCAATTTTTAACTTAGGTCAATATGGGGAATAACGTTTAAAAATCTTCTTCAGTACCACAAGTCAGAATTTATGTTCAGTGTACATCATTGGTATGAGGGTCAGATTGTTCAAAGCAAGTCTCTCAGTTAATATTTGGGCTCCTAATGGGGGGGCCCAAATTTTACCTTAGTGCAATATGAGGAATAATCCTTAAAAATCTTTCTCTTGTTCAAATCGAGTCCCTCGATCAGTACTTGGGCTCCCAGTTGGTACCCCAGTTTTATCTTTGTTCCATATGTGGAATATTCTTTAAAAATCTTTTCACGAACCCCCAAGCAGAATCTTTTGATGTATGGTACACCATCTTTAGGGGCGTCAGATACAAGTTTGAAAAATCAAGGCCCTGCTGGGTAAATATTATGGCTCTTTAACTTAATCCAAGATGAAGCATAATCTTTGAAAATCTGCTTCTTCAGGTCTAATGGTCACAATCCAGATTGGGTGTTTGAGGCCTGGCCATGCTTACTCAGTTCAAGTTTGTTCAAGTTAAGTCCCTAGGTTGATATTTGGGCTCCCTATTTTCCTTGTACTGGAAATCTGGGCATTGTATGGTAGCATCGCAATACCAGATAATAACAACAGAGTTTTGATTAGTTACAGGACTTCATTCCTCCCTTGTGTTTACTAGCCACAGATGCCTATTTCATCCTTATTTAAACAGATGTTGTCAGATGAGCACCTCAGCCCCATGGGGACTCTTGTTTTTATTCATTTTACATGAGTTCAATCTATAGCTTCATGCAGTTAATAGGTCATATTTGTACTGAAAGTATGGTAAATGGTATTTGTGCTTTGAATTTATACACAATCAACAGGGTAATTTCATTAAAAAATATCCAATTGTGTGGGTTCCACTGTTTTGTGCTTGTATGTTTTTATTAAAGGATGTCCATGCTTCCGATTTGTGCACCTTATCAATTATTTTGTATTGATTTCTTTGATTTTTTGACAGGTCATTTTACTACAAGTTGTAATGGTAATCCCATCAATTATGATTTCCATTTTCCATTGATCATAGCCCAACTGTTTTGCTAGCAGGATGCCATTTTCAAAATTTGTTTGAATGAACATTTCTTGGAGCTTAGGTGTCTAAAATACTTAAACTTGCAGTACTATCCTATAAAGTGCTTGTAGGTCTTCTGTCAGTCACTCCAAATTATGAGCCGCTATAGTTCTGGGCAAGATGACAACATTTGGCTCATTTCTTCATCTATTTCAATTTTTGATTATCTGTTTGTTATAAGTTATTAAATACTTTTAATGGCCTAACAATTACTTGACACTACTTGGCGATTTTCTCTGGATACTACAACATCTTCCATCCATAAAACTGTGTAACATGATATGACCCTGGCTGTGGAGAGAGTTACTTCCAATCAACAAGCAAACACATCATTTTAGCCTGTCTTTAAAAGTATAATATACATGCCTTTAAGCAAAACAGATTTACAAAATGTCACTTAAAAGGCCAATTAAAAGACTTTCTTCTTTCTCAGATGTTGTATTTCCTTTCCATGTTAATCCAAACACAGTCCTGAAAATAGTTGGAATGTTATTTATTTAACTCCATACACTATTTTGTAGAGAGCTCAGTGACTCAGTGGTTATGGCACTGAACTTCAAACCAAGAGGTCATGGGTTAATTCCCGCCAGGGGTAACTGCATTGTGTCCTTAGGCAAAGCCCTTAATCATGAGTGCCATGTGGAGGGCACAGTGTGCTGTACTGAGGTGTACTACACATCGATGGTGCACCTGTTTTCAAAGAATGCAAACCTTGCTTATGTGGATTTAGTACGTTGAGGAGTATGAAAGTTGCTCGCTATTGCTGTGTGGTTCTCTCCAGAAATTTTGTCTTCCTCAATCTGTAAACTATATGACATGAAGTGACCCTGGCTGTCAAAAGAGTTGTTAAACTCCAATAAATAAATATACTATTCTGTGGAAAAAAACTTTTATTTTCAACAGTGAAGATTCCCCATAGTGAAGTTACGAATTTAACCAACTATATCTTGTCTGACAGAGCTCTGTCAAACAAGATATAGTTGGTGAAATTCTGAATGGATGGTTGAATTCGCATATAACCAAATATATCTTGTTTGACAGAGCTCACAGAGTTCTGTCAAACAAGATACAGTTGGTTAAATTTGTAACTTCACTATGGGAAATCTTCACTGTTGAAAATGTAAGTTCTTTCCACAATAGTTATTTATTTACTGGAGTTTAATAACACTTTTGACAGCCAGGGTCACTTCATGTCATACAGTTTTACAGGTTGAGGAAGCCGAAATTCCTGGAGAGAACCACACAGCAATGGCGAGCAACTTTCAGACTCCCCAACGTATTAAATCCACATAAGCAAGGTTTGCATTCTTTTAAAAACGGTTGAACCTTCAACGATGAGATGATGAGGACATCCCCTCATTGTGATTGATCAACCGTGATGGCCACACAGGCCTGAAGCCTGAAAACCTTTAGCACAGTCTACAGGCTGTATTTATGAAGGGATTTCATCCCGAATTCGATCCCCATCTGGGATGACCTGCGATGTGTCCTTGGGCAAGGCACTTTCTCCAGGTTGCCTACATGGGGACACAATGACGCCATGTACTAGGCGTACTGCATGTCAGTGGTGCACATGTCTTCAACCACTGTAACCCTGCTTGAGCTGAGCTTGTACAGAGTTAGAATGTTGAGGAGCTGACAGTTGCTTGTCGATGCTCGGTGGTTCCATCCGGGTACTCCAGTTTCGTCCACCCGTAAAGCTGTCATAGTCATGATTAGCCATTGTGCATAAGTATAAGACCTTAAGCACCAATAAATAATAAATAAATAATATGAAGGGATTTCATTGTAACTTGATAGGATGACTCGTTTTGGAATAATTTCACTGTAACTTGGTAACTTTGATTGACATAAATTAACTGTGAGGACCACATTAACCCACCCCTCAGTTCTTCAGTACAGTCTACACCTCAAATTATTTTTATTAAAAACATACAGGGAACAGAAAATAACATATTCTCAATTATCACAATTCTTGTCGTATTTCATAATCCTTTCATAAACATTGAACATTATCCTTTTCATCAAACACAACACACAGTGAAGTTAAGCTACAGTGTCATTGACACTTTCATTTGCTTTTATGGGACTTTATGTGCATATAAGCAATTCCCAGATATCACTTTCTTTAGTGCATATTCCAAACAGAAAGGAATTAGATTACATTCATATGGATCTGCGAAATCACATTTTGGCATTCCTGTTAATAAAAAATAATCTTTATTACACCCAAACTCTTGGAATAGTTTGGGGGTATACTGGATTATATGCATCCATCCATCTGTCCATCCGTCTGGCCATCTGTCTGGCCATCCATCCATGTGTATGTACATCATTCGTCCATCCATCTGTAACATATGTACATCTGTCTATCCATCCTTCCATCAGTCTGTTGATCCCCCCATCCATCCACCTGTCTGTCCATCCATCTCCATCATCCATCCATCCATCCAGGTCGATATCTCAACAGTGGGTGGATGGATTTCAACGAAATTTGTTATGCAGTGAGGTGATATGCAGTGGTGGGAGTGTACACTGGGCTCTTATTAATATTTGTTCCTTCTCTGATTTGAATAATCCACCATGCATTTGATTTTTATACCCTTGCCATGGCCACAAGCAGTAGAATAATATTCAGTATGCAAGAACATCTCTGAGATAGGGAGTGCAGTGGTTGTTGGACTTTAAACTGAAAGGTCCATGGATCGATCCCCGCCATTGTGTTCTCACTTAATTCTGATTGCCCATGTGAGGGCATGGTGATGCTGTATGCTTAGGCGCACTCCATTTCAATGGTGCCCTTGTCTTCCACCAATTCTAACTCTGCTTGTGCAGAGTTAGTACATTGCGGAGTCTGATGGTTGCTCACCAATGCTTGGTGGTTTTCTCCAGGTAATCTTGCTTCCTCCACCTGTAAAACTGTCTGACACAAGATGTTCTGGCTGTCAAAAGTGTCATTAACCAATCAACCAATCTAACCCTGCCTGTGCTACAGTGCGGAGTTACGATATTGGGGAGCTGGCAGCTGCTTGTCGTTGCTCGGTGGTTCTCTCCGGGTACTCTGGCTTCCTCCACCCATAAAACTGTCACGGTCATGATTAGCCATTGTGCATAAGTATGTGACCTTAAACACCAATAAATAATAGGCATATTATGAAATACAAAATACTGGGTTGGGGATTGTATATGTCTCCAGTAACTGGGCTGTTCGACTGCTATGCCAAGGTATTTGGGGACAGTACATGGTGTGACAGGGTAGTCATTCCAAAGAGCTTTCTTGTGCTTGGATGATCATTTGCTTGTATAAAGTCACGTGTATTAGAACCTATTAACCCTTTACTGAATGCACACAACATCAAAATTTGTTGTTCTAATTATATTTTTTTCAAAGTTTTCATAAAATTTCAAATAAACTGTATCAAATGACTCCTCATTGATATAAGCTTAACAGGCTTGTGCCAGTGAAGGTCCACATGATAGAGTTTTGTTGAAATTTTTTGACTTTTTAAATTATTTGTTGCAGGTAAAGGGTTAACATTAAAATTGTGTTTGTGAAAAGAAATGTCAAGATTATAAAATGACAATGCATTTTACTGAAAAAATATCAAGATACCTGATTGCATTAAGAAAATCCAAAATATTTCAGAGAGCGTGCACCACATTCAGCCACTTGAATCCACCACTCGATATCACTTGCCCCATGCCAGATGGGCTTACAAGTTTTAAGGTGCTACCTTGGGCTGATGCTCAAATTATCATTGGAAACTAGTAGCAAAACAGGAAAGAATGGTCTCTGGAACTTGAACAGTTAAAATCTAATCTACTAAATGCAGTTGAACCTCACACACACTAAACTGGTAATGCCATACACCAGTGAAAGTTCATCAACATTTTCTGAAAGCATGATTCTTTAGCACGATCAGGACACATGAAAGACAAAGTTCTGTTGCAGTTCAAGTCAATTTATTTGGACTCCTAACTGCATTCTTAGTTTTCATCACACTAATCTCTTTTATTGAACTTATCAGATATATTCGTCGAGCTGTCATATACTGTAATTATGCTTGAAACATTACAGCTCATACTCTCAGCCCTTTTTGCACTCAAACCCTTAGACCACCAGTCAGTTAGGAATTTGACACTGTGATGGTCTGTTTATTTATCCACTTTTTAGTTGAGTTGTGACGAAGTCAAACTCGACTTACAGTTTGATGGCTGGCGGGGGTAAACAATTGGTTTCCGGACGATAACTTGATAATGGTTTCACCCATGTTCATGAAACTTCAGAGGTAGGTTAGCCTTGGTGAGAGGAAGAACCCTATTTATTTTGGACTTACTAGCTCGAAGATCAAGGTCACAGTGTCCTTGAACATACTAAAAAAATGGTTTCCGGTTGATAACTTGACTATGGTCGAACCTCCATTCATGAAACTTCATATGTAGGTTGGCCTTCGTGAGAGGAAGAACCCTGTACATTTTGGACTCGCTAAGTCAAAGGTCAAGGTCACAGTGATCCTGAACATAGTAAATCAAAACAATTGGTTTCCGGATGATAACTTGATAATGGTTCATGAAACTTCGTAGATAGGTTGGCATCAGTGAGAGGAAGAACCCTATGTATTTTGGACTTGCTATGTGAAAGGTGAAGGTCACAGTAGCCTTCAACATAGTGAATCCGTAAACAATTGGTTTCCGGACGATAACTTAATAATAGGTTGACCCTTGTTCGTGAAACTTCATAGGTAGGTTGGCATCGGTGAGAGGAAGAACTCTATTTATTTTGGACTCGCTACGTCAGAGGGCAAGGTCACAGTGACCTTGAACATAGCAAATCGTAAACAATTGTTTCCGGATGACACCTTGACTATGATTCAACCCACATTCATGAAACTTCATATGTAGGTTGGTCTTCTTGAGAGGAAGAACCCTATTTATTTTGGACTCACTAGGTCAAAGGTCACAGTCATAGTGACCCTGAACATAGTGAAACAAAACAATTGGTTTCCAGATGATAACTTGATAATGGTTTGACCCACATTTGTGAAACTTCATAGGTAGGTTGGCCTAGGTGAGGGGAAGACCACTATTTATTTTGGACTCGCTGGGTCAAAGGTCAGTGTCACAGTGACCTTGAAGATAAATCATCATAAACAATTGGTCCCCAGATGATAATTTGACAATGGTTCAACCCACGTTCATAAAACTTCATGGGTAGGTTGGAATTGGTGCAAGAAAGAGCCCTATTTATTTTGGAATCACTAGGTCAAAGGTCAAGGTCACAGTGACTCTTCACATAGTAAATTGTAAACAACTGGTTTCCGGATGATAAGTTGATAATGATTACTATGGTGCCAATTAGTTTTCAGAACCTTGTTCCAGGAGAGCAGTAATTGCTGTCCTTTGATCTCCTAAACAACAGGCCTTCTTTTAACTGGTTGAGTTCTGGAAGCCCATATTTGGGCATCACTGTAAAGTGCAGGTATTGCAACTCAAAGACTTCAAACTCTGTGGATGTCTTTCACATTATATTTGAAGATAAATTATTATTTATTTATTTATTTATTTATTCATGTTTAAGGTCCCATATTTTTGCACTATTGCTAATCATGACCACAACATGAGTATCAACTCAAGATCAGGGGTGAGTGTTAATAAGCCAGCCATGTTGCCCATTTTAGAGAGGGTTTGTACCTCCCAAACATTGCTGACTGGGTGCTATTTTATCAGTGAAGATAATGTATTAAAATCTTTATGGGTTTTCCTTGTAACAATTAATGGGACGAGTGCCTGTACTTTGATGCTATATATTTGAGTATTTTCTGAATTTTTGTTTTGGAAATGTTATTTATTATTTATTTATTTTATGGATGGAGGAAGTCGGAGTACCCGGAGAGAACCACCGAGCATCAACGAGCAGCTGTCAGTTCCTCAACATTCTAACTATGTTCTAGCCCCGCTCAAGCAGGGTTACAGCAGTTAAAGACAATTGCACCATCGACGTGCAGTACGCCTTAGTACAGGGCATCATCGTGCCTCCATATAGGCAATCGGGATAAAGTGCCTTGCCTAAGGACACAGTGCAGGTCATCCCAGACGGGGATCGAACTCGAAACCTCCAGCATAGAAGTCCCAACAGTCTACCACTGAACCACCATGCTCCCTTGGGAAATGTTGGAATAAAACAAAAGCCTTGAAACATTTTTTGTAATGATTGAATATTGAAACTTTCTGTTGACTATGTAATTGCATGATTTACTAAAAAGGTAAGTTACAAATGAATTCTGAAAAATTTACTGGAAAATAGGGTTTCAAAACTTGCATATTTTTTCAATAGTACATGTTTAGAGCCATAATTACCCCAATTTCAAAGTGCCTTTTGTTCTTAAAATGTTTTGTTACATTCCATTGGAGATTGGAAAATTAACTGGTTGAGTGTTAGAAGCCACTACCAGGGCTCTCAAATAAATGAGGGTTCCAGAGCGAAAGCCAATATTTTCCTTGCTCATGTTTCATATTCAGTCAAACTCAAATATTTTGTTCATATAAATTTGTTTCATTTTTAGTCAAACTCAAATAATATTTTGTTCATATAAATTTGTTTATTGCAATTTATTGGAGAGTGCCTGTGGGCACTCTCCAATAATTTGTAAGAAAAGAAGTTTAGAATAACAAATGGAGACCACCAAAAATAATCTAGCCCTCAACCAGTTAAGGAAATGGATATTATGAATCCTGTGGAAACCTCGGGAACTGGAGTAGTTGTTTACTCTGATAAAAAAGTTTTGTTCTCTTGTAATCCTTAGTAATACTAGACCAGGCCAAAATCAGAGATTTGAGATTGGTTAATTTTTTTCATGTTTTTTCACCAGTCTTTCTGCAGATTACCTAATGGTGGATAAAAAAAACTTTCTGAACATATCTCTTTATTGATTTAATGCTTCATGATAATATTAGCATCCAGAATGGTTTGTTTACCTTCAGCGCAACACTGATAGTGATCGGATTCTGCAATGGTTTGGGTAATCTATTTGAGAAATCATTAATGAGTCTTGAAAGAAACATTATAGCTTTTCTGCAGGCATTAGAATTGGTTAAGGTCAGTAGCTATTCTGGCCAAGGTGTGGGTACCACCCAAATCATACACAGAATAGCTACTGAACACTTAACCTACTCTCATCTATTACTTTTCCTAACCCAACCGGGAACTGCAATTGACTCGATCCTATCCTGGTCTAAATAGTCATTAAATAAAATTCTCAGCATAGTTTATTGAACATCTCTCTTTAGTCACTGTTTAGCCCAATGTATTTCAAATCAAGCTTGCCCCTTTTACTCAGATAAAATTATAGAAAACATGCCTTACAAAATCAAATTTGTCAGTCCTAAAGGTCTTACTTAACAGAAATAAGAAAGGAAATAGTGATTAAAGTCAAGATATTCTATCAATAAAACTACTGAATTTCATTTCGAACAAGATAAAAGGGGGAAAATTGAAAGAAGAAAGTTTTCTAAAATTTGCGTATTTACGTGACTCCCCTTTACTCAGATAAAATTATAGAAAACATGCCTTACAAAATCAAATTTGTCTGTCCAAGAAAGGAAATAGTGATTAAAGTCAAGATATTCTATCAATAAAACTACTGAATTTCATTTCGAACAAGATAAAAGGGGGAAAATTAAAAGAAGAAAGTTTTCTAAAATTTGCGTATTTACATAGGTCTGCTATTACATTGGAGCCCACTTAACTAGTTGTCACATAATGAAATAACTCTGTTAATTGAATGCAACTTTCAAACATAAAATAATGTACCATACCTTCAGCAGAAATTTGGCGTGGTAACTGCATATTGATTACAGACTAAAATCCTGTTAAATGTATGTACAATATGTCCAGAAATTATCCTGATAAGCACTAAATTTCCCTTGTTTATAGTCTTATTTAGCCTCACTACATCCAGTACAAGCATATCAATTATGACATGTTTGACAGAGCTCCATGAGCTCTGTTAAATTAGACATGACAGAATTATTTATTATTTATTTATTGGTGTTTAATGTCACATATTTATGCACAATGACTAATCATGACCATGGCAGTTTTACAGGTAGTGGAAGCCAGAGTACCCAGAGAGAGAATCGAGTATCGACGAGCAACTGTCAGCTCCTCAACATTCTAACTCTGTTCAAGCTCCAATCAAGCAGGGTTACAGTGGTTGAAGACGTGCACCATCGATGTGCAGTACGCCTTAGTACACGGCGTCATTGTGCCCTCATGTAGGCAACTGGGATAAAGTGCCTTGCCCAAGGACGCAACACGGGTCATCCCGGACGGGGATCGAATTCGGGACCTCTAGCATAGAAGTCAAACAGTCTACCACTGAGCCACTGCACTCCCACACGACAGAATAAGTGCTGTATTTATCTCTAGAATAAAAGAAAGTCACAAAAACTTTGTTAACCCTCAGCAATCCGATGTCAAAATTCTGAAATTTCAACTAGTAGTTTTTCCCACAATGCAACTTGGAATTAACCAATTCAGTCCTGTTTGACAGAGCTCAACAAGCTCTGTCAAACATGATTCAATTGGTTAAATTTATGGGAAGAAAATACAGCTTGAAATTTTGATATTTTGACAGCAGTGTGCAAAGGGTTAAATGAATACTCCTGTTAATTGAATTGTTTTCAGTGGCAAAGTGACTATTTAATTATTATTATTATTATTATTTATTGGTGTTTAAGGTCACATACTTATGCACAATGGCTAATCGTGACCATGACAGTTTTACGGGTGGAGGAAGCCGGAGTACCCGGAGAGAACCACCGAGCAACGACGAGCAGCTGTCAGCTCTCCAACATCGTAACTCTGAACTCTGCACCACAGCACAGGCAGGGTTAGAGTGGTTGAAGACATGCGCACCATCGACGTGCAGTACGCCTCAGTACACAGCGTCATCGTGCCCCCATGTAGGCAATCGGGGTGAAGTGTCTTGCCCAAGGACACAACGCGGTTGCCGCAGGTGGGATTCGAACCGAGGACCTCTCGCCTTGCAGCCTGCACCTCTACCAACTGAGCCACCGCGCCCCCGACTATTTAATTAACAGAATTCCACTGTACTAACATTTACCGGCTTCATTAGTGTAATAGAATCTGAAAACCAATGCCTCAGGTACCTTTGTGGGGAGTGGAGCAGTTCTGTTTCCCTGGTAAAATAGTACCTGGTAATTAGTGCCTGTGGTGGAAGTCCTTAGGCTGAAATGTTTCGTTAAACTTGACTTCATACTTGTGTTGCAGTCCTGATATAGACATAGATGAATGAAAGTTATATTTTCTGGAAGATCGAGTGCAAATTGGTTTTTAGCTTAACTTGCCAATGTCAAGTATGAGCTATTGGGATGGCTTGTGATCCATCAGTACGTCTGTACGTACATCTGTACATCGGTTTAGCACACCATATAGGCCACAGCTCTCACCCGAGCAGTTCCAAATTTCATACTTGGCTTTGGGACAATGTCTAGATGGGAGCTATCAAATATTTCTGAATTTGGATATAAATTGTCAATTCCTTTAGCACACCCTACAGGCCACATCTCTCACCTGATCTTTTGGGAATTTCATAAATAGCTTTGTTGTCATGTCGGCCATCTTGGATTTCGCATATGATTTGTCAACAATTTCATTAGCACACCCTGCAAGCTGCATCTCTCACCCAGTCGTTTTTGGTGTGATGTCCAGATGGGAGCTATCAAATTTTTCTGAATTTCATTGAGAAATATGGCCCTGGATCTTGGATTTGGCATATAATTTGAGAATAATCCTTTTAGCACACCCTACAGGCCACATACTTCACCCTATCTTTTTTGTAATTCCATTTGTAGCTTTGGTGTGATGTCCAGATAGGAGCTATCAAATTTTTCTGGATTTTGCTGAAAAACATGGCTGTCAGTGGCCATCTTGGTTTTGGCATATAAATTGTCAACAATTCCATTAGCAGACCCTACAGGCTGCACCTCTCACCCGGTCTTTATAAATTTTATATATGTAACTTTGGTGTGATGTCTAGATAATATGAAGCATAACCACAGCAGGTGAAGCTTTTTTTTAATCCTTTACCCAATCCACATGATATTAAAATTTATTTATTTAATATATTTTTTTTTCAAATTTTTCTGAAAATTCAACAAAATCACATTATGTGACCCGTCACTGGAATGTTTAAAACAAGGTCATTCCAATGAGGGCTCACCTGATATGGTTTTGTGAAAAAAAAATTAAAATTTCAGCTGCTTAACCCTTTACCCAACGCAGACGATATCAATATTTATTATTTTAAATATAATTTTTTGAAATTTTTCAAACAATTTCAACAAAACCATATCATGTGACCCCTCATTGGAACGAGCTCAATGAGCTCGTACCAATGAGGGATCACATGATGTGGTTTTGTTGAAATATTTTGAAAAATTTAATTTTTTCAACTGCTCAATTTGCATATTACGCGGGCGGATGCGGGCAATTCGTTATGTAGCCAATTCATTAGGTAAATGCTGAAGTTATTGTGTCTGCACCTCGGAATAAATCACAAATATGTGTTTCCATCTCTCAACCAATTAAACACAAATAAATAAATAAAACATTAAAGTATAGATTCAATAGTTATTATTATTTACAGATATTAAAAGAAACCTTACTTATTTTTTAGTGAGTAAAAAATTTCAACACTGCTTCCACATATATGCATATGGCAACATTAAACCATGGTTTCAGGTTTTTCAAATACTGGTTCGGGTACAACAGTTGTGCAGTGAAATGTGTTTCATCGGTTTGGTTCCATACTTTTTATAGTTTCCTTGTTTAATAATGGCTATGGACTTGTCAAGTTATTACTCAGATATTCAAAGAAACTAAATCATTTGTTTAAGATCATTTGCAAGATATGGGTTTTTTTTTTGCTTTATTGTTTGCTGTAATTTTTCTGAATGCCTAATCCCTACCACAAATGATTTGCAGATGGCATTACCAATATTTCTTGCAAAAAGACCATTTATAACATAACATTATATAGCAGCATGTTATCAAAAAAGTGAAAATATATAGATACTTTCTTAACAGGAAGAGCACTAAACTATTAAGTATTTTTGTCCATCAGAATTTTGTTCAGATGTCTTTTCCTTATTACACTTTATGGGAGAGTGCCTACAGGCACTCTCCCATCAAGTGTTATAAGGCAAATCCATTTCAGCAAAACTAATTTCAGTTCAAAGATAACATGGAGAACGTCCACAAAATATGAAGCCTTATGATTGTGGTACATGTACCTGCACTTCAGAATAGAGCCCAAATTTGCACTTCCAGCACTCAAAACTTGTTAAAAAGATCAAGGCATTACATATTCAGTTACTTTCTCTGTAGTTTTCTAACTTGTACAAACCTAGAAAATAAGTGTGAAGTTATTGAACATCACACTCTTCTCAAGACTTACAGTCCAGCAGATGCCTAGAAACAAATGCTAAGAACTCTCCCTGTTCACTGTGCAGTGCACTTGCTGCATAATATCATGGGTAAGTCAAATCAACTGTAGATCTAGGTGTTAAATGGAGCTTCTTTTTCATTTTTAAGCCATGATCTTTTGCCCTTTCAATTGATAGAATGGTTGATTTAAACAGAAAATATGACAAGTATTGTAGTGCTCAAACGGTTAGACCATTTTCATAACCAGCTAACCATAAGCTCTCCCAGAATAATAATTGTTTATCTGCAGCCATTCTTAAATTAAGTTTGGGATATGTGTCATATAATCAGAATGTCACAATCTGTGGATGCGTTTGTTAATATGGCACGAGTGCCACTGCAGAAGGATAGAATGAGAGATTCAGCCTTGAGTTCTATCATTCCACGATGCCATGAGTGTCATATTGATGAATGCATTCACACATCCTTGTGTTTGGGGTTGATGAAATGCTTCAATGATAATTATCATTTTTAGCTCAACTTTGGTGAAGCCAAATTTGAGCTTATGCCATGGCCAGTCGTCCGTCGTCTGTCTGGCCGTCTGTCCGTCAACAAATCAATACGGCTCGGGCTAGAGGCTGTATTTATGAACCGATCTTTACAAAACTTCTTGGGTACCTTTGTTTTGACCGTGGGATGAGAACGAGTGTTTTGGGGTTTGATCTGAAATTCAAGTTGGCCGCTGACGGCCATTTTGTACAGACTTAGGTGAAATCAGATTTTTGCGCAGAACTTCCATATGAAAGCTCTGATTTGAATAATTTTTTGTATGAATGTTTAGTACCATGGGATACATCACATATAATACAGGTTTTTTTCTCATATGTAAATTATGCAAATTAGACTAACTTTGATGTATTTAGTGTTATTTTCAGCACTGTAAGTGCAAATGCCAATACGGCTCGGGCTAGAGGCCGTATTTATAAACCGATCTTTACGAAACCTCTTGGGTACCTTTGGTATCACTTTGGGACGAGAACGAGTGTTTTTGGGTGCGGTCCAAAATTCAAGATGGCCGATGGCAGCCATTTTGTACAAAATTAGGTGCAATCAGATTTTTGCACAAAACTTCCATATGAAAGCGCTGATTTGAAAAATTTTTTGTGTGAATGTTTAGTATCATGGGATACATCACATATAATACGGGTTTTTTTCTCGTGCAGAAATTATGCAAATTAGATGAACTTTGATTTTTTCAGTGCTACTTACACACAGTAAGTAGACATGTCAATATGGCTCAGGATAGAGGCTGTATTTATCAACCGATCTTCACGAAATCTCTAGAGGTACCTCTGTTATCACCTTGGGACGAGAACGAGTGTTTCTGAGTGTGGTCCAAAATTCAAGATGGCTGCCAGTGGCCATTTTCTACCGAAATTAGGTCAAATCAGTTTTTTGTACACAACTTCTTTGCGGCTCAGGCTAGAGGCCATATTTATGAATCGTGCTTTACGAAACTTCTTGGGTACCTTTGTTATCACCGTGGGATGAGAACGAGTGTTTTGGGGTGTGGTCTGAAATTCAAGATGGCCACCAGCAGCCATTTTGTACCAAAATTAGTGCAATCAGTCTTTGTACAGAACTTCTGTATGAAAGCTCCGATTTGAATAAATTTTTGTATGAATGTTTAGTAAAATGGAATACATCACATACAGTATGGGGTTTTTTCTCGTGCAGAAATTATGCAAATTAGATGAATTTTGATTTATTTAGTGCTACTTATACACTGTAAGTGCACATGTCAATACGGCTCGGGCTAGAGGCTGTATTTATCAACCGATCTTCACGAAACTTCTCGGGTACCTTTGTTAACACCTTGGGACGAGAACGAGTGTTTCTGAGTGCGGTCCAAATTCAAGATGGCTGCCAGTGGCCATTTTGTACCGAAATTAGGTCCAATCAGTTTTTTGTCACAACTTCTTTTCAGCTCGTATTTATGAACTGATCTTCACGAAACATCTTGGGTACCTTTGTTTTCACCTTGGGACAGGAAAGAGTGTGTTTTGGGGTGCCTTTGTTATCACTGTGCTATGAGAACAAATATTTTGGGGTTCAGTCAGACCCACTCTGGGACACAAAGATTTCTTTTCTAGTTTAGCATCTGACTGTCAACCACCTTTACAATACTTTACCTATACATTTGTTACAGGCTACGGTCAGTATTTATGTACAGACCGTTACAATACTTTATATGTACCGTTGTTATCAGGTCAGTACCTAGATGTTTGTCATTGCTGTGTCACATACTATACATGTACATGTCTTGACAAGTTGAGCTACAGTGTCATTGACACTTTCATTTGAAATTCATAATGAAAAATTTGGTCTTGTAGCATTTGACAGTTCTGACGTGTGCTTGAAATAAAACAAAAACAAAGCTCATGTGTGATTGGCAAACACGTGTGACAGATCTATATGTAAACAGAAAACAACAAATGAAAATTGTGTCCTAAATAGGTTATTTGTTTGTATTTATGGGAAACTAGCTGCCGATATCTGAGCGATATTTTCTTCAAAGTAAAAACTTGAGTGTTATAAATCATTCACCATTTACAGAATAAGTTTAATTTGGGCCCTGCCGAGAGGCGGACGCCCTATAGTGATCGCTCTGTCCGTGTGTCCATACGTCCGTAATCTTTCTCTCTTAATAATTAATTAATTATTGATGTTTAAGGTCACATATTCATGCACATTGGCTAATCATGACCGTGACAGTTTTATGGGTGGAGGAAGCCGGAGTACCCAGAGAGAACCACCGAGCAACGACGAGCATCTGCCAGCTCCCCAACATCGTAACCCCGCGCCGCATCACAGGCAGGGTTAGATTGGTTGAAGACATGCGTACCATCGACGTGCAGTATGCCTTAGTACATGGCGTCATCGCACCCCCACGTGGGCAATGGAGATGAAGTGTCTTGCCCAAGGACACAACGTGGTTGCCGCAGGTGGGATTCGAACCGAGGACCTCTCGACTTGCAGCCTGCACCTCTACCGACTGAGCCACCACGCACCCTTCTCTCTTAATAGATAAGATTTTGATATTTGACATGTGGGTATATTGTCTCAAGATGATGTGTTGCGTACCACGGTTGCCATGCTTTGAACTTTGACCTCAAGTTCAAATTATTCCGAATTCGGGGTTCTTTTCTGACAAGTTAGTGTCCGGGCTGTAACTTTTTTCCCTTAATAGATAGGGTTTTGGTATTTGGTATGTGGATAGATTATCTCAAGACGACGTGTCTCGTATCAAGGTTGCTATGCTTTGACCTTGAAATTTGACCTCAAGGTCAAATTATTCCGAATTTGGGGTTCTTTTCTGACAAGTTCGTGTCCGGGCTGTAACATTTTTCCCTTAATAGATAGGGTTTTGATATTTGGTATGTGGATAGATTATCTCAAGATGACGTGTCGCGTTCCAAGGTTGCCATGCTTTGACCTTAAACTTTGACCTCAAGGTCAAATTATTCAGATTTTTTTTTTTTCGGACAATTATTTATTTATTTATTTATTGATGTTTAAGGTCACATATTTATGCACGATGGCTAATCATGACCGTGACAGTTTTACGGGTGGAGGAAGCCGGAGTACCCGGAGAGAACCTCCGAGCAACGACGAGCAGCTGCCAGCTCCTCAACATCGTAACTCCACACTGCAGCACAGGCAGGGTTAGATTGGTTGAAGACATGCGTACCATCGACGTGCAGTACGCCTTAGTACACGGCGTCATCGTGCCCCCACTCGGGCAATGGAGATGAAGTATCTTGCCCAAGGACACAAGGCGGTTGCCGCAGGTGGGATTCGAACCGAGGTCCTCTCGGCTTGCAGCCTGCACCTCTACCTACTGAGCAACCGCACTCCCCTTTTTCGGACAAGTTTGTGTCTGGGCTGTAACTTTTTGCCCTTAATAGATAGGGTTTTGATATTTGGTATGTGGGTAGATTATCTCAAGGTGATGTGTCGCGTGCCACGGTTGCCATGCTTTGACCTTGAACTTTGACCTCAAGGTCAAATTATTCCGAATTCGGGGTTCTTTTCTGACAAGTTTGTGTCCGGGCTGTAACTTTTTTCTCTTAATAGATAGGATTTTGATATTTGGTATGTGGATAGATTATCTCAAGACGACGTGTCGCATACCAAGGTTGCTATGCTTTGACTTTGAACTTTGACCTCAAGGTCAAATTATTCAGATTTTTTTTTTTTTTTTAACAAGTTCTTGTCCGGGCTGTAACTTTTTTCCCTTAATAGATAGGGTTTTGATATTAGTATGTGGATAGATTATCTCAAGACGATGTGTCGTGTACCAAGGTTGCATGCTTTGACCTTGAAGTTTGACCTCAAGGTCAAATTATTCAGATTTTTTTTTTTCTGACAAGTTCATGTCCGGGCTGTAACTTTATTCCCTTAATAGATAGGGTTTTGATATTTGGTATGTGGGTACATTATCTCAATACGACGTGTCGCGTACCAAGGTTGCCATGCTTTGACCTTGGAAGTCTGACCTGAAGGTCAAATTATTCAGAATTTGGGGTTTTTTTTCAGACAAGTTTGTGTCCGGGAAGGGATTTTAATCAGATTTTACCTATTGCTTGAAATATTTTAGTATTACGGTTCACATCAGTTTATACCTAACATCGGTTAGTTGCTGCGGGCCCGCAGAGATGGATTCCATCTCCGTGATATCTACTTTTGTTAATTTTTGATGCATTTGAACAAAAAGTACATTTTCCAATTGACGTTCAATTTATTAGCTGTCACTGCAGCTTCCGAATTGATCTGGGTAAGAAAGCGACGTTTCGATTGGTCAATTATGAAAATAGGTGGATTTAAGTTGTTTTGATGGATCCATGACATCAAGTGGAAAAATAGTCCATCAAAGAAAATCCGTACAGAACATGTGTTCCATGTAAATATAGAACTTGAGGAAAAGTAATAGGCGAGTAATAATTTTGAAAGAGATATAAAAATGGGGGCCATATTTTCATCCATGCTCACTTTGTCAAATCACAGGGAAAATCTGTCCAGGAATTCAAATTTTATATATGGCTTTTTCTAACAGTATCTTAAATATTGTTAAAAGAATAGCTGTGGTTAATATTGTATGCTGGGAAGAGAATTAAAAATAGCAACTACAAACACCATTTATGATTTGAAATACGGATATTTTGCACAGTATTGTATGAAAACAAGTATCAGAGTTTCACTTTTCTGAAATATTGTTGATTGATCATTTATAGCTTTGCTAACCTCTGTCAAGTAGAATGGTGTTTGTCCATTGTTTTAAATGCCTTCTGTCTTGGTGGTAAAATTAGACTCGGGTGTATATTCGATAGAATATAACCTTCTAACACTAAACTGTTTACCATATATATGATGTTTCACATGACTTTCCCTTCTGATTGGCTGAGAGTTACTGAACTATTTTTGATTATTTTTGCCTGTAAGGGGTTCTAAAACTAACCATGCACTATTCCATTACATTGTACAATTTCTAAAAATAACTGTGGAATATTGTAGGATATTCAACTGACAGAACATAACATGCCCTTTCACAAGATTTTTTCCAGAATTCTATTTTGTTATTCCGAAGTACAAAAATAAAAATGCATGTCTTGGCAAGGTTCTTGATAATAGGCAGTGTACTTAGGATTTCAAGATTCTGAGTGGGTGGCAAGATTCTTTTTATGTTTGTATAATATAAAAAATATTGCATAACAGGTTGTTGACTATGATAAAATATTAAAATATTGGTCCTTGAGAGGCGTGTGGACTATTCTTCCCTGATCCTGATGCCTACTATTTTGGCACAGTCAACTCCATGCCATGCAGATTTATAAAATATTTCCCAGAGATTTCACTTGTTAACTGGTTGAGGACTAGATTATTTTTGGTGGTCTGAATTTGTTATTCAAAATGTTTTTATTACAAACTATTGGAGAGTGCCCATGGACACTCTCCAATAATTTGTAATTAAACAAATTTATATAAACAGAATATTTTTTACTATTGACTGAATATGAACTATGAGCAAGGAAAATGTTTGCTTTTGCTCTGGCACCCTCATTCTTTTGAAAGCCCTCATAGTGGCTTTTTGCACTCAACCAGTTAATAAATATCATATTGGTTGCAAAGGAGGTACAGATGACCATTTCCAAACATAATGGCGATATCCATGCTATTCAGAAAAGTTGCTTTTCAAATTTTAATATTTTTTTTTTCAAAAATATTATTTATGATACTTCATTGGAATTAGCATATCAAACATGTTGCAGCCAAAAATGAAAATGTGTATACCATAATAATTCAAGAAATTTGTTTGCAAACGTCCTCAGCAAGTTGCATTAGGTAAAAAGTTAATTGGAAATTTCAATATTATCTTTCAATGGTGGACTGTTTACAATATAATTTATAAAGATATGTTAATTGCATATTGGTTAACACTTCACCTAATGAATTGGTCGCATCCACCTGCTCAATGTAGTTTACAAATTCAAAAAATTTCAACAAAATCCTATAGTATAGATATGGATTTGGTGAAATGTTTTGAAAAAGAAATATTTAAATTATATATAGTAATGATATTTGATATCATCTCCTATGGGTGAAGTGTTAAAGAACTTGCTCTATTTCAATTTAAAGTTGCGAACTGTATAACGTGGGATTGGAAATTACATCTCATCTCACAAATGTTGCATTCACTTGTCTCATTAAATGTCTTGTGCTTTGTCAAACAATGTTCAATGTATTGAATTTTTCAGTTATTATTGAAATAACAGGTAATACAATGGAGTGCACTTAATTATATATTTCTTTATCAAATAACCCTGTTAATTGCATGTAATTTCCAAACATCAAACCATATAGTCCAACCTTCAGTACAGGTTTAACCTGTTATTTACAGGTAGGATATCATTAAAATTTTATTGAAGAACCACTGCATTCACCACATTAGGAACTGTTTGGCCTCAGTACATCCAATACCAAGCCATGTCAAACAAGACATGATATAATGTATGTTCAGTTTGTCACAAGAATACAGGAAAATGACCAAACTTCTGTTAATTGAATACTCCTGTTAATTGAATATTTTTCTCTGGAAAAGTGCCTATTGAGTTAACAAGTTTCCACTGCAGTAAAAGTCTGGACAGTGGAACAGTTCTGATCTTTGAATTTCTTTTGATGAAATGGGTGTTCAGATAAGTGTATAGTTGTTAGAGAATGACTTCGTTCTCTCACTTTATTAAATATCCACATAATGTAAAAGTGACCATTTTTTTTTAGAAATAATGAATAACATATTTAAACTTACCTTTGTACAGAATTCTGGCAATCAGTGGTCTGACTCAGGTAAAGTGTGATTTCACGTGAAATGGTGTGCTTGGAAGCAGTTTTGATGTAGTGAAATTAACTCTGTAAAGCTAGAAATTTTTTTTCTCATTAAAAATCATTGCACAGCCTGGCACGTTGCAGCAGCTTTCACAATTTTTTAGGATATTAATTGTATAGGATTTTTATCTCCGACACCAACAAAGTTTCTGTTATAAGGAACCTTTTTTATTGCATACCAAACCATGTATTTTGAAACTTCCGTAGTTAATTAAAACTTAATTTTCATTTGTGAAATATATTATTATCCCAATACAAGGTACTTTATTCTGTTTGATAAAGTAAATGTGTTATTCCTCAGTAGTTTATCTTTTCCAGCACAACTCACTAAAGAAACTTATTCTATAGAAATTCAACCTATCTATTCCAAGCTCATGCTAAGACACCTCTAGGTATTAAAACCTACTAATTTCTAATAAGAATGCATTTCAAAAAACTTTGAGGCATACATATGTCATTTGACCCTTTGAGACTTTGGGAGATTTTTATACATTTTTGATATGTCCTATGCTTTTGATTTGTTTCTCTGCAAGCGTTGGCTGCCTGCAAAGAGCCAAACTTTCCTAGAAGCAATTGTGAAGGTACAAGAATATAACTTACTAGTGTATCCAAATATGTCATGTTGGGGCACCTGTTCTGATGCAGTAAAAAATACCCTTTGAGGTTGCCATTTTAAAAAAATACAGATTGATAATCTGTTGGTTGCAGGAAAACAACTCTTGTTTTCAAAATGCTTGCGCTCATTTATGCAATCATGAGTGCTTGGCACAAGCTAAGAAGTTGAAAAATGATATTTGATAGAATCTGTTAATCGATTTGATACAGAATCGAGGAAAAATATCAACAAATATCATTTTTAGATCACCTTGATGAAGTCAAGCTGAACTTGTATATTCGCTCTACATCCGTTTTGGTCCAAAGCCACTGAGCGAATTCAAGTGAAAGTTTGTGTGAGTGATGGTCCGGAAGGGGCATTGTATTTTGTTCAACTCAGCATGCCCAGCCCCAAGGGAGGGGGGGGGGGGTGGGGGTAGGGGCAGGGAGGGGTGAGAGCAGAGTGGGGTAATGCTCCGAAATATTTTTAAATTCTTCTTCTCATTAACTAATCAGTACAATGACTTGATATTTGGTATGGAGCTTCCTTTTCAGGTGTGGAATCAAGTTTGTTCAAACAAAGTTCGTGGAGCAATATTTGCATTTGTAATGGGAGAGGCAAGATTTTTGACCCGCCCAAAATTTATTTTTTATGAACCGATGGTCCAATTTGAACCAAATTTGGTATGCAGTATTATTAGGTCATAAGTACTTGACTCATGCAAAAAAAGTTCCTGTGTCTCTTACAAGAATCTTAAGAGTTAAAAATAGAAATATTTTCAAAAGCACATATTTCCAAAACCATACAGAACAGAGAACTGTTTGGTATAATGCATTCCTAGGACTAGCAGAATTGAATGATAAAAACAAATTGCCATCAGTTATGTCAGGGTGTTCTGTAGGGGTGTGTTGGAGGGGGGTGGGGAGGGGGCATCAGATCCACCGGTTGGAAAGCTTTCATATTTGGTACACAACATCTCTATGGGGGAGGGGCAGATTCACGTTTGTTCAAATCGGGTCTGTAGGTTAATATTTGGGCTCTCTATGGTAGATTAATCCCCATAGGTTATATCAAGGAACTCCATGTGGAGCTCCACTTTTTACATTATGATCAATTGAAGAAAAGCTATATTGCTTGGACTATTTTAGTCACTCCTGAGGGGCTCAAGCATTGACAATGTATCCTATGGACTCTGTTTATATCGGGCTCTATTCAATGTGAGCACTTCACGCTCTGTAGGGCTTCTTGTTTTGATTTCTTAACTTATGGTTAGGACTATTGTAAAAGGATCATCGGGTATCACATGGTTGCACTAGCATGGGAAAATTGCTTTTTGAACATTTTGGACAAATGCTTAAAATATGCACTGTCAAATAAGTAGAGGAGGGAAGGTAAATATTCTTTATTCAGTCAAGTCCACATAATTCGATATTAATTGAATAGCTCTGTTAATGGCATATGACTCCAAACACCAAACCATTTATCCTACCTTTTATACAAATTTGACCTGTTAATTGTTGCAAATAGGGTAAATTGTTGATGGAATCAAAAAGTTTGATCTTGTGATCTTTCAATGAATTACTCTAACAGCCATTGAATTCCCCATATTTAGAGATGTTTTCAGTCTCTGTAGATGCAATATGATCAGTTAATCTATTATATGTCAAATAAAATATAATGGAATGCATACTCAGTTTATCACAAGAGTTCCCCATCGAACCCCCGGGAAGTGAAGTAGTTCTTGATTACTGTGGTAAAAAATCTCTTTTTTACAGATAAAATAGGACCTGGTCAGCATTTCCTGGGGTGGAATTTAAAATTTTGACCAAAATACATAGACTGTAACCCTTCACTGGAATGAGTTCATTCCAGTGAAGAGCCATAACTATCCTTTCAAGGCAAAAAATGAAAATTTAAACCGATGTGCTATCATGATGGAAAAGATTTTCATTCCTCTTCATTTACAATTATTTGATTTATAAGATGATCAGGCCTCTTTTTGAGAATGGCATTTCACCTGTGTAGGTAAATTAGGAAAACATTTAAGATATCTCCTTACAAGCAAATCGGTTCTCGTCAGATCACCGAAGTTAAGCAACGTCGAGCCCGGTTAGTTCTCGGATGGGTGACCGTCTGAGCATTCAATTCAGACTCTTGCATTATGTCCTTGGGCAAGGCACTTAACCCCAATTGTCCACATGGGGACACGATGATGCTGTGTACTGAGGCATACTGCATGTCGATGGTATGCATGTCTTCAACCAATCTAACTCTGCCTGTGCTGCAGTGCGGAGTTACCATGTTGGTGAGCTGGCAGCTGCTGCTCGTCGTTGCTCTTTGTGGGTACTCCGACTTCCTCCACCCATAAAACTGTCATGATCAGTCATTGTGCATAAGTATATGACCTTAATCACCAATAAATAAATACAAGCAAATCGTCCTTGTGTCTGCAAGGAATTTTTACAAGTTTGTTGAATTAGGTTACATGTACTGCGGATATATTTATACCCCCCGCAAACAAAGTTTGGGGGGGGGGGGGGGGGTATATAGGAATCACCCTGTCCATCCGTCTGTCCATCCTTGTAAGCACAACTCCTCCTAAACCGTTCGATGAATTTTCACGAAACTTTACACAATGGAAGAACTCCATATGCAGATGTGCATGAAGCAATATTATTCCGTTCTGACATTTCCAAGGGGAGATAATCTAACTTATACCGTCTTTCCATCCTTGTAAGCGCAACTCCCCCTAAACCGTTTGAAGAAATTTCATGGAACTTTACACAATTGAAGAACTCCATATGAAGATGTGCATGAAGTAATATAATTCCGTTCTGACATTTCCAAGGGGAGATAATCTAACTTATACCGTCTGTCCATCCTTGTAAGTACAACTCCTCCTAAACCGTTTGAAGAATTTTCATGAAACTTTACACAATGGAAGAACTCCATATGAAGATGTGCATGAAGCAATATAATTCCGTTCTGACATTTCCAAGGGGAGATAATGTAACTTATAGATTTCCGGCATGGGGGGTGGGGGGATCACTTTGTGAGTTTGCTCACAGTACCTCTAGTTAGGATCAAAAGTTAACAATATTTTTAAACAGCGGGTCAGCACTAAAAAAATTATTATTGTCAACTGTATTGGTGCAGTTCTTTGAATTTTGATACATAATGTTCTTTTCATCATCCTACTAAATCTCAAATTTGATTTAAAATTTTTTTTTTTATAATACCATAGACCTGCCATGTATATTTTTCCTACAATCACGTTCTATTGTTTATACATATTTGCTATTGGACATCTGTTAATAAGGATCTGATGGTCAGTTTGGATTCATTATAGGTGTATCTGTTGATGTGGTGTGGGGAAATTACCCCTCAGCTGAGTATAATCAGCTCCTTTGGACCTCACTTTTTTAATTCAAGTTCAATAAAATTTGAAATGTAAAATATTTTTCTTTTTGTTCATTCTTATCTTTGTATTCTTCATGCTTTTGTGTAAAATTCATATCTATTGTATATATTATAGCTTCACAACTAAGTACAGTAGAGCCCACTTGATTGGTCAGTACCAAATCAGTACAAATTTGACCTGTTGCATATAATTTATAGAACAAACTCCAGTTAATTGAATACAAAAATATTGTAATATGTCAAGAAATTATCTCAGCAGTCCCAAATTCCCTTTGTATATACACTTGGCTTCTGCCTCCATGGGAACCCCCAGGAAATGGTGTAGTGCATGTATACTGTGGTCAACAAGTTCTGCTTTAATTGTAAGATAGAACCCGGTAGTTAGTGCCTACGGTACTGTAGGGTTTAGTACCCAGAAAACATCTCTGTCTCTGAGTTTAGTGCTTTTTTTTTTAGGTCAAGTAGTTTACAAACAGATTTTTGTGTTATCACCTCACAAACAAGTACATTTCCAGGTATCTTGGCTGGGAATAAATACAATTGATTTAGCAACACTGCTGCAGCAGGATATGGAATAACAAATCAAATTAACCCTTTACCCAACGAATCGGCCACATCCACCCACGTAATGTGCAAATTCAGCAGTTGAAAAAATATCATTTTTCCAAAAATTTCAACGAAACCATATCATGTGACCCCCCGTTGGAATGAGCTCATTCCAACGAGGGGTCACATGATATGGTTTTGTTGAAATTTTTGGAAAAATTTGAAAAAATGATATTTAAAATAACAAATTTTGATATCGTATGCGTTGGGTAAATGGTTAAATGCAGTTTGCCTTTTTTTTTATCCATCTAACTGGATATCTAGACTGACGGTAGGAATTGCTGAATGAATAAGAAATGAAAAATGTGTTGTGGGGGTGTCAGGAGGTGTGCATTTCAGGACATCATAAGCCAGGTTTGGAAAGTATAGCAGAGCTTAGTTAACCCTTTACCCAATGTAACAGCCCAAACCGGTACAGCATTATTCACAAAAATCGCCAATTAATTTTCACTATTCATTTCATTTTTTGTCTCAGAAACATAGGTTATGAGCCCTCGTTGGAATGAGCTCATTGAGCTCGTTCCAAAGAGGGATCATAACCTATGTTTTTGAGACAAACATTACTTATTCAAGAATTTTGTTTGCAAGTGTCGTCTGCTTTTCATGTTAGGTAAAGGGTTAAAAGGATTAGTTAACTGGTGGAGTGATAAATTAATTTGTGTTATCAGAATTTGCTTGCCAAGGATTAACGGATGACAGCCTCAGTCACATCCAATACTGTCTGACCTGATGTGACCCTTGTTGTTCAAAGTGGTATTAAACCTCAATAAACAAACCAACATATCATCTTGCTGATTGGGGAGAATGATTGGTTGTCTGAGTAACTCTTCAGTTTTTCACCAATTTTTGTTATTCAATTAACAGGAATGTACACTGGTACTCTACCCTCATTAAAGTAATATCTCAAATGGGTGTTCGAGGGATGGTAATTGTTCTGTTACCTGGATGTTAAATACAATTAACAGGGTTATTCAAGTGAGAAATATCCATTTAAGTGGGCTCTACTACATTAGAAAAATAAGAATAATTTTCAATTGCATTGTATAGATATATTATTGACTGACCAAAAGGTGAGTGAGTTTATTATCTGCTTTGCCAGCATTTCTTCTAACTTGGTTTGCACTTTTATAAAACTGTAGCAGTCAATTTTACAATCACTGTCAGAATTATTTTAAAATATTTTTAGTCTTTTGATTGAGATTGCAATGCATAAGGCAATTTTGACAGTTTTATAGACTGTGTAATGGGGTTCAGACAGGCTGTGGAGATTACCTGGAAAGTTCTTGAAAACTCAACATTTATTTTCCAGGAGCTGGAAAGTAATAGAATTTTTCAATGGGCTCTGGGAAGGCCATAAAAATATAAGATTTATTTTTATCTTTTGTTCTAGATTCGTACATTTTAAACACTGACATGTTATTTGTGAGGCAGGTACATGTACACAAGAATAAAGGCAATTTTTTCATTGTTTCTTGTACCAAATGGACCAAAACAAACATTTCTGTATCAAACATTCCTGTAACTTTAATTTCTTTTTGATATTCCATAAAACATACAATCAAGAGGGTATAATGAAGCTACTTTGTAAATTTGTATTTTGCATATTCATTGATAGTCTGTCTTCAATAGAATCATCTAAGAAGTAGTGGATAGTTTATTCTGAAAATGGATGAGGGGTGAGGTGGGGTGGGGGTTGTGGGGAAGAGTAGAACATTTCTGATGGAAATTAGCAATGCAAAGCATGGTTGCATTTGTCAGATGGCAGTGTGGAGATACATTGCATCGCAATACTTTCTCATGAATTTTATAATCTTGACTACCCATAGTTAAAAGGGTCTTCTCCCATATCTGGCCAGTGCTATTCACTAAAGTTGCCATTCAAATTTCATTATTTTGAAAATTTTGACTTTTAAATGTAGTCCCTCCAAATTTTGAAAATAGGGGTCATACACTATGTTTTAGGGGCAAAAAAAAATGTTTAGGTAAAAAAACGTGGTTTTTGTTTTTCAGGCAATCCCTCATTGAAATTGAGTCCCCTCTTTAAACATTTTTATTGGCTTGCATTGTGTTACAAAATTAGTGTGAAATCGTGAGACTTTAAAATTTTTGCTTTTTTGCTTGAAGTGTATTTATTTGCACATATTTTCAACAAGGTGTGAATAAATTGCCATGTCTATTTGTTATATTTGTTTTGTAAACATCCAATTTTCTCCATTCTGTAGAAAATTATCACTCAAATATTAGGTTCACGGTATATACTTTTCAAAAAAGGTGCATAATTATAACAGAACATACAAGAAATTTCATATTTCTTTATTAACTAATTAAGTGCTTGAAGTCCAAATTTGGGCTTCTTTCTGAAGTGCAGGTACCACAACATGAAGGCTTTCAATTCTGTGGATGTATTTAATATTTTCTTTGAAGTGAAATTATCCAGCCTGTATGGATTTGACAATTTATGGGAGAGTGCCTTGGCACCCTCCCATTAATTCTAACTAGGTAAGAATATGTGAACAAATTTTTCCAACCAAAAACAATATGGCACTTGTCCACTTATCAAATAAAAAAGATAAAAAATAAAATTAAAAGCCTCCCTCTCTCATTGACTTGAAAAATTAATTTCTTGAGAAGAAAATGTTGGGGGCGCGGTGGCTCAGTTGGTAGAGGTGCAGGCTGCAAGCCGAGAGGTCCTCGGTTCGAATCCCACCTGCGGCAACCGCGTTGTGTCCTTGGGCAAGACACTTCACCCCGATTGCCTACATGGGGGCGCGATGACGCTGTGTACTGAGACGTACTGCACGTCGATGGTGCGCATGTCTTCAACCAATCTAACCCTGCCTGTGCTGCGGTGCAGAGTTCAGAGTTACGATGTTGGAGAGCTGACAGCTGCTCGTCGTTGCTCGGTGGTTCTCTCCGGGTACTCCGGCTTCCTCCACCCGTAAAACTGTCACGGTCACGATTAGCCATTGTGCATAAGTATGTGACCTTAAACACCAATAAATAAATAAATAAATAGAAGAAAATGTTTTGTTTGGTTTGGCCTAAGTTATTCAAAAACTTTTTTGCTATTATTTATTTATTTATTGGTGTATAAGATAACATATTTCTGCACAGTGGCTAATCATGACCATGACAGTTTTACGGGTGGAAGAAACCGGAGTACCTGGAGAGAACCACCGAGCAATGGCGAGCAACTGACAGCTCCCCAACATACTAACTCCACACAGGCAGGGTTAGCATTGGTTGAAGACAGGTGTACCATCGACGTGCAGTATGCCTTAGTACACAACATCACCGTGCTCCAACGTGGGCAATGGGGGTGAAGTGTCTTGGCCAAGGACACAACGCAGTTACTGCAGGTGGGATTCGAACTGCGGACCTCTCAGCTAGCAGTCTGCACCTCTACCAACTGAGACACCGTGCCCCCACTTTTTTTGATAATGTCATTTTCTTGTCATGTTAGATAAGAAGTTAAGGCAGATATCTGAAAAGTGTATTCTCGCTGATTTTATTTGACAGTATTTCTTGCCAGTAATTTTTACCTGCGACTAGCAGCTCTATAAGTGGCAATGTCGGTTTGTCTGTGGGTCTGTCGGGTCGGTCTGTCAGTCGGTCGGTCTGTCTGTGACCAACGAGTTTCAAAACTCAATAACTTTTGAAATACTTGATGGAATGACTTTATATTTGGCATGTAAGTGTATCTTATTGATGTTTAGCCACTGCTCAATGCATGTGTTGTTCCAAATATTTTTCTTGGAGTTATGGCCCATGATGAACTTAGAATTTTGTGATATTGCACCACCCGTCGCAGCTACGGCTTCGATGTCGCGATTTTTCTACTGAATGGACCACACATCCACCAAAAAATCTGACATACCCCTAAACAAATTCCATCCCTCCCGCCTCCCTCACACTCTGTAATTCAAATGTATGGCATTTCATCCAAAATGTAAAGTGATTCAACTTGAAGAATAATTTGACCTTTCTTTGCATATCTTTTTAATTGCTGTTGCGAATGCACTGCTCTCTGCAAATGAAACTGATCCAAATCAGTCTTGAATCTTTTATTTATAAAAATAAATTTCTTTCTCATATCTTTCAGTTGAAACAGTGAAGGGTGTAATAAATAAATAAGTGGTATGAGGATAGGATTTCATATCATACTATGAAATAGTTTTAAAATCTTACATGTCTCTGTTACTTTGACGTTTTCCAAAAGTAATGGAACAGCCTCAGTTTGAATCCCTGCCAGTGTGGTTCCTTCGGTGCCAATCAGTAGTGACACTATACTTAACCCCTCTACCCTTTGGCCTCCCAGGGTCTGCTAGTGGTTCAAAATACAATGGAACCCTGCTAATTGAAGAACTGCTTTGCCATTAAAATTATTCATTAAACAAGAGTTTTCAATTAACAGGGAGTTGGTCACTTTCCTGTATTCTAGAGCTAAACTAAGCATTTATTCTATTATATAAGGTTTGATAGAGCTCATAGCTTAAATGAGTGTATTGGGTATACTGAGGCCATAAGGGTCTATAAACAAGGGAAATTTGGCGATTGTCAAGATGATTTCTAGACATTTTACAAGATTTTTAGCTGCGACTAGCAGCTCTATAAGTGGCAATGTCGGTCTGTCTGTCGGTCTGTCTGTCTGTCGGTCGGTCTGTCTGTGACCAACGAGTTTCAAAACTCAATAACTTTTGAAATACTTGATGGAATGACTTTATATTTGGCATGTAAGTGTATCTTATTGATGTCTAGCCACTATTCAATGCATGTGTTGTTCCAAATATTTTTCTTGGAGTTATGGCCCTTGATGAACTTAGAATTTTGTGAAATTGCACCACCCATCGCAGCTACGGCGTCGATGTCGCGATTTTTATTTAATTAACTGGCATTTACTCAATAACCTATATGCAATTAATAGGTTAAATGGGGAGCAGAGTGGCTCAGTGGTTACAGTACTGGACTTCAAACCGAAAGGTTCACGGTTTGATCCCTGCCAGGGGCAACTGCATTGTGTCCATGTGCCAGGCATTTAATCCCAATTGCCCACGGGGGCATAGTGGTGCTGCGTACAAAGGCATACTGCACATTGATGGTACGCACTTGCCTTCAGCCAATCCTAACCCTGCCTGTGAGTTGGTACATTGAGGAGTCTGACATTACTTGATACTGCTCTGTGGTTCTCTCCAGGCACACTGGCTTTCTCCACCTGTAAAACTGTCTGACACGAGGTGACCCTGGCTGTCAAAAGTATTATTAAACGCCAGTAAATAAGTAAATAAATAACAGGTCAAATTTGTATTAAAGAAATGATAAATGGTTTGTGTTTGGATGTTATATTCAGTTAACAGGATTATTCACTTAAAAGATATCTAATTATATCTAATTAATTGTGCTTCACTGTACTTTTGCAAGGTGGTTGATGCTCAAATCCTAGCCAAACCAATGAGAATTCTTATTTGGTGTGAAGCTTCCTTAGGACCAACAGAATGGAATGGTCCAAAAAAATTGCTATCGGTTTTATCAAGGGGTACTTTTTGGGAAATTTGAAAAAGTGCTAAGTCAGCATTTTTTAACACTGTGGAAATGGAAAAAACATTTTTTAAGACTACTTTTCTCCCAAACCACTGCTCCAAAAGCTTTCAAATTTCACATATAACATCTTTGGAAGATTGTTTCACAGATTTATTGAAATCAAATCCCTGGGTCCATATTTGGGCTCTCTATGTGAGCCCAAATGTTTAAATTAGTGCAGTATGAGGAATATTCTTTAAAAAGCTTCTTCTTCAGATCTACCAATCAGAATCTTTTGATAGTTGGTATGCAGCATGCTCAAGGGGGTGAGATTCAAATTTGTTCAAGCCAAGTCCCTGGGTTCATATTTTAGCTTACTGTGGGAGCCCGAATTATAACTTAGTTCAAAATGAGGAATTTTCTGTAAAAATTCTTCTTCAGATCCAGCTGTCCAAATGTTTTGCTATTTGGTATGCAGCATCCTTAGGGAGGTGACATTCAATTTTGTTCAAGCCATGTCCCTAGGTTCATATTTGGACTCATTGTTGGAGCCCGAATTGTAACTTATATCAAAATGAGGAATATTCTTTAAAAATCTTTTTCTTCAGATCCAGCAGTCGGAATATTTGGTATGAAGCATCCTCAGGGGGCTGAGATTCAAGTTTGTTGAAGCCAAGTCCCTGTGTTCATATTTGGGCTCCCTGTAGGTGCCCAAATTATAACTTAGTTCAATATGAGTAATTTTTAGCCCGACTGTTTACACTGAGGGCTATAGTAATGACTTTTGTCCGTCCGTCCATCCATCCATCTGTCTGTCGGTCCATCTGTTAACATTTAGAGTTTTGGTTAAAGTTTGCGGTTAAAGTTTTTTACTGAAGGTTCAAGTGTTTTTGTTTTGTTTTTTTCCTTGTTTAGTTGACATTTGGAGTTTTGGTTAAAGTTTGTGGTTAAAAGTTTTTTTATTCAACCTTCAAGTACAGGCTGCACCCCATAGTTCTTGTCTGATCAGCATGAAATTTCATATGCAGGTTTTAGGTCATGTCAACATGAGAGCGTCCCCTTTTGGTCGTGATCGGTCAACCGGTATGGCTGCCCGTGCCCAAAACCTGAAAACCATTAGCACAGTCTACAGGTCGTATTTATGAAGGGATTTCATTGTAACTTGGAAGGATGCCTCTGTATAATGCCTAGATGAGAACGTCCTCTTTTGGGCATGATCTGTCAACCGTGATGGCTGCCCAAGCCCAAAACCAAAAAAATTTTAGCACAGTCTGCAGGTCATGTTTAGTATGGAGGGATTTCATTGTAACCTGGTAGGATGACTCTGTATGATGTCTAGATGAGAATTTCCCCATTTGGGCGTGAGCTGTCAACCGTGACGACTGCCCGAGCCCAAAACCTTAAAACTTTTAGCACTTTCTACGGGTCATATTTATGGAGGGATTTCATTGTAACTTGATAGGTTGACTTCATATAATGTCTAGATGGGAAAGTCCCCTTTTGGACATAATTGGGCAACTGTGACGGCTACAGGGGCCCGAAGCCCAAAAACCTTTAGCACAGTCTACAGCTCATATGTATGAAGGGATTTCATTGTAACTTGGTAGGATGACTCCAAATAATGTCTGGATAAGAACGTCCCATTTTGATCGCAATCATTCAGCCTTGATGGCTGCCCGAGCCCAAAACCTTGAGCATAGTCAAAAGGTCATATTTATGGAAGAATTTCATTGTAACTTGTTAGGTTGACTCCATATAATGCCTAGATGATGACATCCTCTTTTGGTTGTGATTGGTCAACTGTGACGGCTACAGGTGCCCGAAGCCTGAAAACCTTCAGCACAGTCTACAGGACATATTTATGAAGGGATTTACTTGTAACTTCGTAGGATCACTCCACATGATGCCCAGATGAGAATGTTCCCTTTTGGTTGCGATCATTCAACCTTGATGGCTGCCCGAGCCCAAAAATCTTTAGCACAGTCTACAGGTCATATTTATGAAGGGATTTTATTGTAGCTTGGTAGGTTGACTTCATATAATATCTAGATGAGAACGTCCTCTTTTGGGCCCAAAGCCCGAAAACCTTTAGAACAGTCTGCAGGCCATAATTATGAAGGGATTTCATTGTAGCTTGGTAGAATGACTCCAAATAATGTCTTGATGAGAACGTCCCTTTTTGGTCACGATCATTCAGCCTTGATGGCTGCCCGAGCCCAGAAACCTTTAGCATAGTCTACAGGTCGTATTTGTAGAAGGATTCCATTGTAACTTATTAGCTTCACTCCATATAATGCCTAGATGATGACCTCCCCTTTTGGCCGTGATTGGTCAACTGTGATGGCTACAGGTGCCCGAAGCCCGAAAATACTGAGCACTGTCTACAGGTCATATTTATCAAGGGATTTCATTGTAACTCTATAGGATCACTCCAGATGATGCCCAGGTGAGAATGTCCCCTTTTGGTTGCGATCATTCAACCATGATGGCTGCCCGAAGCCCGAAAACCTTTAGCACAGTCTTCAGGCCATATTTATGAAGGGATTTCATTGTAACTTGGTAGGTTGACTTCATATAATGTCTAGATGAGAACAGCCCATTTTGGACCCGATTGGGCAAGTGTGACGGCTACAGGGGCCCGAAGACCGAAAACCTTTACCATGGTCTACAGGTCATATTTATGAAAGGATTTCATTGTACCTTGGTGGGATGACTCCAAATAATGTCTAGATGAGAATGTCCCCTTTTGGTCACGATCATTCAGCCTTGATGGCTGCCTGAGCCCAAAAACCTTTAGCATAGTCAAAAGGTCATATTTTTGGAAGGATTTCATTGTAACTTGTTAGGTTGACTCCATATAATGCCTAGATGATGACATTTCCTTTTGGTCATGATTGGTCAAGCTTGACTGCTACATGGGCTCGAAGCCTGAAAACCTTGAGCACAGTCTACAGGTCATATTTATGAAGGGATTTCATTGTAACTTTGTAGGATCACTCCAGATGATGCCCAGATGAGAATGTCCCCTTTTGGTTGTGCTCATTCAACCATGATGGCTACTTGAGCCCAAAGCCCAAAAACCTATAGCACAGTCTACAGGTCATATTTATGAAGGGATTTCATTGTAACTTGGTAGGTTGACTTCATATAATGTCTAGATGAAAACGACTCCTTTTGGATGCAATTGGGCAACTGTGATTGCTACAGGGACCCGAAGCCTGAAAACCTTAATCACGCTCCAGAGGTCATATTTATGAAGGAATTACAATGTGACTTGGTAGGATGACTCCAAATAATGTCTAGATGAGAACATCTCCTTTTGGATGCGATCATTCAGCCTTGATGGCTGCCTGAGCCCAAAACCTTTAGCACAGTCTTCAGGCCATATTTATGAAGGGATTTCATTGTAACTTGGTAGGTTGACTTCATATAATGTCTAGATGAGAACAGCCCATTTTGGACCCGATTGGGCAAGTGTGACGGCTACAGGGGCCGGAAGACCGAAAACCTTTAGCATGGTCTACAGGTCATATTTATGAAAGGATTTCATTGTACCTTGGTGGGATGACTCCAAATAATGTCTAGATGAGAATGTCCCTTTTGATCACGATCATTCAGCCTTGATGGCTGCCTGAGCCCAAAAACCTTTAGCATAGTCAAAAGGTCATATTTATGGAAGGATTTCATTGTAACTTGTTAGGTTGACTCCATATAATGCCTAGATGATGACATTCCCTTTTGGTCATGATTGGTCAAGGTTGACTGCTACATGGGCTCGAAGCCCGAAAACCTTGAGCACAGTCTACAGGTCATATTTATGAAGGGATTTCATTGTAACTTTGTAGGATCACTCCAGATGATGCCCAGATGAGAATGTCCCCTTTTGGTTGTGCTCATTCAACCATGATGGCTACTTGAGCCCAAAGCCCAAAAACCTATAGCACAGTCTACAGGTCATATTTATGAAGGGATTTCATTGTAACTTGGTAGGTTGACTTCATATAATGTCTAGATGAAAACGACTCCTTTTGGATGCAATTGGGCAACTGTGATTGCTACAGGGACCCGAAGCCTGAAAACCTTAATCACGCTCCAGAGGTCATATTTATGAAGGAATTACAATGTAACTTGGTAGGATGACTCCAAATAATGTCTAGATGAGAACATCTCCTTTTGGTTGCGATCATTCAGCCTTGATGGCTGCCTGAGCCCAAAACCTTTAGCATAGTCTATAGGTCATATTTATGGAAGGATTTCATTGTAACTTGTTAGGTTGACTCCATGTAATGCCCAGATGACAACGCCCACTTTTGGTCACGATCATTCAACCATGATGGCTTCATGAGCCCAAAACCCAAAAAACTTCAGTACAGACTACAGGTTTTGTTTGTGAAGGAATTTCATTGTAACTTAGTAGAATGACTCGGTATAATGTCGAGATGAGGATGTTCCCTTTTAGTTGCAATCGGTCTACCGTCATGGCTACGCAGGCCTGAAGCCCGAAAACCTTTAGCACAGTCTACAGGCCATATTTATGAAGGGATTTCAATGTAACTTTATAGGATGACTCATTTTGAAATAATTTCACTTTAACTTGGTAACTTTCATTGACATACGTGAATTGTGAGGGCCACATACATTAACTGTGAGGTCATATTAACCCACCCCTTAGCTCTTTAGTACCGTGTACACCTCATATTATTTTTAGCTCATCTTGACAAAGTCAAGCTGAGCTAATCTCATCGCTCTCCGTCCGTCGTCCGTCAACACCATGTTTTGGTCTTCTCCTCCAAAGCCACTGGGCCAATTCAAGTGAAAGTTTGTGTGAGTGATGGTCCCAAAGGGGCATTTCATTTTTGTTCAACTCAGCATACCCAGCCCCATAGGGAGGGAGTGGGGGAAAATGCTCCAAAATATTTTAAAAATCTTCTTCTCAAGAAACAGTGTGTACAATGACTTGATATTTGCTATGGAGCTTCCATATGAGGTGTAGAATCAAGTTTGTTCAAACGACGTTCGTGAAGTAATATTTGGCTTTGTAATAGGAGGGGTAAGATTTTTGGTCCCGCCAAAATTTCTATTTTCTGAACCAATGGTCCGGTATGAACCAAATTTGGTTTGTGGTAGTATTGGGTCATAAGTACTTGACCCATGCAAAAAAAAAAATTCCCACATCCCCATGGGAACCCTGGGAGCTAAAAATAGAAATATTTTCAAACGCCCATATTTCCCAAACCCCATGGAACAGAGAGCTTTTATTTGGTATGAAGTATCCTTATGACCAGTAGAATTGAATGGTAAAAAAAAATGGCCATCAGTTATGTTAGGGTGTTCTGTAATGGGCATCGAAAAAATGCTGAGTCAGCATATTTGCAAAAATTAAAAAAAATCTTTTCTCCAGAACCAATCATCAGAATCTTTTGATATTTGGTATACAGCCTTCATAGGGGGGGTTCAGATAAAAGTTTGTTGAAATAAAGCTCATTGGTTCATATTTGGGCTCTCTACAGGAGCCCAAAGTTTTAACATAGGGTAATATGGGGAATATTCTTTAAAAATCTTCTTCTTCAGAACCACCAGTCAGAATCTTTTAATATTTGGTATACATCATTGTTATGAGGGTCAGATTCTAGATTGTTCAAACCAAATCCCTAGGTTAATATTTGGGCTTCCTACTGAAGCCCAAATTTTATCTTTGTTCAATATGGAGGGTAATTTAAAAAAATCTCTTCTTCAGATCCATCAGTCAGAATGCTTTGATATTTGGTATGCAACATCTCTATGGGGGTCAGATTCAAGTTTGTTCAAATCAGATCCCTAGGTATATATTTGGGCTCACTATGGTAGCCCAAATTTTTACTTAGTGCAATATGAGGAAATTTCTTTAAAAATCTTCTTCTTCAGATCCACCAGTCGGAATGCTTTTATATTTGGTATACAACATCTCTAGGGGGGGTCAGATTCCAGGTTGTTCAATTCGAGTGCCTAGGTTAATATTTGGGCTCCATATGGGAACATGAAATTTAACTTAGTACAATATGAGGGAATTTCTTCAAAAACCTTCTTCAGATTCACTTGTCAGAATGCTTTCACATTTGGTACCATACACAACATCTCTAGGGGGGTCAGATTCAGGTTTGTTCAAATCGGATCCATAGGTTAATATTTGGGCTCGCTATGGTAGCCCAAATTTGAACTTAGTGCAATTCGAAGAAATTTCTTTACAATTTCTCTTCTTCAGCTCCAACAGTCAGAATGCTTTCATATTCGGTACACAATATCTCTAGGGAAGTCAGATTTAACTGTGTTCAAATCAAGAGCCTGGGTTAATATTTGGGCTCTCTACGGGAGCCGGAATTGGCCATTTTGCTGAAGAATTAAAAATTTTGTATTCATTACCCTCTAGAGGTACTAAGATTAATCCACATAGGTTGTATCAAGGGGCTTCATAGGGGAGCTCTACATTTTACTTATGATCAACTGAAGAAAAGGCATGATGCCCAGATTATTTTTGTCACTCCTGAGGGACTCAAGGATTGACAGTGTAGCCTATGGAAATGGCTTGCTTTATGTAGACTCATTCTTGGACTTTGTTTAAATTGTGTTCTGTACAAGATGAGCGTTTCAGGCCCCGTGGGGCCTCTTGTTATTAAAAACATAGCATACAGGGAACAGAAATTAACATATTCCCAATTATCACAATTCTTGTCTTATTTCATAATCCTTTCATAAACATTGAACATTATCCTTTTCATCAAACACAACACACAGACAAGTTAAGCTACAGTGTCATTGACACTTTCATTATCCCCTCCCACAAGGGAGGGATATAGCACAGAGCTCGCTCCGTCCATCTATCTGTCAGTCCGTCCGCCGCCAGTCCATCCATCCATTCATCAGTCCATATGTCTGTCTGAACTTTCTTTATGCCATAACTTAAACAAAAGTTAACGGATTTCAATTCTTTTCAGTACATGTCTCTAGGTCAAGTTTGATGATCACAATCATCCAATGAAAATTGTTGAAGTTATTGCCCTGCCCTGCCCCCGCCAATTAGGCATTTTTTTTCTTTCTTTCCTCCAATATGCATTTTTAACTATTTACAGTCACTACATGCGTAACTTTTTTTTAAACTCACGTAACCCCCTTCCCCCCCCCCCCCTCCCAGTGCGCCAATTAGGCACTTTTTAGCTCCGCTGACAAAGTCAGCAGAGCTTTTCTTATACTGATTCGTCCGTCGTCTGTCCGTCCATCCGTCCGTCGTCAACATTTTATTTGTCCGAGCCATAATTTCTAAACCGCTGAATATTTTTCCACCAAACTTCATAACAATGTGTATTATCAATAGACGGTGTGTCATCAATTATTCTGCGGTCTGTAAATCCACAGGGTCAAGGTCACAGGTCACAGGATCAAGAAAATCTTAAGATATTTTTGATATTTGTTTGTCCAAGCCATAATTTCTGAACCGCTGAATATTTTTCAGCTAAAGTTTGTAACAATATTAGTATTAGAAAACATGCCCATGCGATCAGTGGCCCTCAGCGGAGCTCTCTAGGCGTGACAGGCCTCTTGTTTTTATCTTTCGTCAAAAATGCATTTTTATATTTTTGCTTAAAAGTTTGTGGTTAAAAATCCATTGTGTCTAACCATTGCCATTGCTGGGACAGTCGGGCTGCATGCGTGACATCACTCTGGTTCTTTAAAAATCTTATTCTTCAGATCCAGCAGTCGGAATGTTTTGATATTTGGTATGCAGCATCCTTAGGGGGTTGAGATTCAAGTTTGTTGAAGCAAAGTCCCTGTGGGAGCTCGTATTATAACTTAGTTCAATTTGAGGAATTTTTCTTCAAAGATCTTCTTCGTTTCAGCAGTCGGAATGTTTTGATATTTGGCATGCAGCATCCTTGGGGGTGGGGGGTGGACAGGGGGTGGGGGGGGGGGAAGAGATTCAAGTTTGTTCAAGCCAAGTCCCTGAGTGGATATGTGGGCTCCCTATGAGAGCCCAAATTATAACTTAGTTCAATATGAGGAATATTCTTCAAAAATCATCTTCTTCACATCCATCAGTCAGAATCTTTTGATATTTGGTATACAGCATCCCACTGGAGGTGAGATTCACGTTTGTTCAAGCCAAGTCCCTGGATTCATATTTGCAGGGAGCCCGAATTATTACTTAGTTCAATATGAAGAATATTCTTTAAAAATCCTTTTTTTTTTTTTTAAATCCACTGGTCAGAATCTTTGGATATTTGGTATAAGCTTTTCTTAGGAGGGGCAAATACAACTTGTTGAAATCAGTTCCCTGGGTTAATATTTATGCTACCATGTCAGGTGAGTGCCCTCAGGCTCCCTGGGGCCTCTTGTTTCAGAACTTTTGTTGCTTAGTAGTTAAACTATCATATTGTTATGATCTGTGCAGAAGGCAATAATCTTAATCAACTTATATCTCTGTTGACACAGTTGAAAGGGTGGTAATCATGCCATAATGTTTTCAGCTTCAATGTTTCTATAACTGTCACCTGTCTATTAGCTTCTAGTTCATTCACCCACCTTTCTATATGCAGGCACAGAATGGCTGTAATCTTCACAATTATTTCCATTGCTTTCTGCTAAAATAGTTCAACTTTATCAGACTTTATCCTCTTTTTTGGTTAAGCATTGCTGCATACATCAAGTAAATTTATTTACAATGGAATTTGCCCTATGTTTTTAACAGTATTCTTTTTTTGTTACTTCTGAAGAATTCTTCACTCCATCATAATTACATTATTCATCTTTGACTTGACAAAAAAGAAAGACATATCTCACATTTTCATATTTTGCCCAACACAGAGATCCGTTGGAAATAAATACAGTGTAACCCTGTTTATATCGAATAGTAACTTTGTCATTGAAAATTATTCACTTAAGGGGTCGTCCAACCTAACTTTCGTCAATTTTTTGACATTTTTCCCAATGCCTCAGAAACAGATAAGAGAAGTAAGGAAAGGCAAATTATATATCAAAATAATGAGTAAAGTGCATAGAAAAGGTACATATAATTTTTTTCAGGAAAAAAAGTGAATTTTATGATTTTGAAGAAGATTAATTTGCAAATGGCATAAGTAACGAACCGGTAAAACCACAAAATAATCGGTAATTCGAAAGCCTTGTCCTCAATATAATGATAACATACTACAGACTCGGAGAAAGCATTTTTTTGACACACACTCTGGTGGGTTTTGACGTTTGAATGTAATAACATCAACACAAATTTTTGATGTTCCGGATGTGGCCATGCTTCAACGATGTTTTTCCGGTCATGTGATTACGATGTGGTTCTTGCAGAAATACTCAATTTGGGCAATCGTAAGAATGCAAAGACGTGATCACGCCCTTTATTTGTTCGAGACAATGTATGAGCGGATTTGCAAACAGGTGACAGCAAGTACTTGAGCTGTTAATGTCATAACTGCAAAATATGGTTCGAAATTCCCTCTCGCGTTTACAGGCCGTCTGAACTTTTTTGTTGACAAAAAATCTGAATTATTGCGCACTAGAAAGACAACATGAACCACTTGTAAAAAAAATAACCGAGTGTATAAAATCGGGACGATACACACAAAATAAGGCAATATTCATAACAAAGTAACCAGAATGCTTCAGAAATCACTTTTTCACAAAGTATATTCCAAGTGACCTGGAACTATATTGAGCGTGTTAATTTCCCCCTGTCGCTGCGAAGTTATTTACTTCCTAGTAACCATGGAATTTGAAGGCAGGTATGTTTGATGTCTGCAAAGGACCGATTGAAGATGGGTTGAAAATGATGCATTCGTGCTTTTAAATAAGGTGCGCTTGGACGATGCTGAGAATTTAGTTTTTTCTTGCCATCAACCATAGTAATACAAGCGTCGATCAGTGTCTTTTATGATCGTTTTACACTGACAAATGTGACAAATCTCCTTCACCGGAAACCATCCCCCAATTTGCATATCACAATAAACATAACCGCTGTCACGGAGTGTCAGCGTGGCCGTGTGGTCAAAACCGAAACGAATTATCGAATGCACGGTCAATATTAGCTGCAATTGGCTTTTAAATAAATGCAATACACGAAATATTCGCAATTTCTTCATTATTCATGCCGAGTTACTTTTTAACCAAACCACATGCGTTCAGTTTCGTTTGTCGGCATCAAACTGATATTGTTTGTGGTAATTAAATAGTACGAGAAGGCGCAGGAAGCCAAATATTTTCCATCATCTATTATTTAATTCAAATTGATAATTTCTTTTATTTTACTGAAATTATGAACTGATAAGGTGGGTGTGTTGCGATTATTATGCCCCAGACCTGGAAGTTGGAAAATCAAAGGTGCATCTAGGGCCGTGCAGTGGTGACCCCTGTCCTCTTAATCTTAGTCTTACCCATTCATCATTACATGTACGAACATTCCCCCTTGTATCTCAACCATTGCTACTCCAATTTGAAGGATATTTGGTTTTGTGATCAAGCATCATGGGGAAACAATGCCTGTGTAGCTGCTGTAGCATGTGTTTCTTCCCACATTTTTTCAGAGTTGTGGTACTTTTTCACTCTTTTGAGTTAGAAAATTTTGTTTATAACTAGTTGATTTGTTACAATTTGTTGCAAAGTGCCTGCTAATACCCTCAATTGTATTGCTACAGAATTTTCTTGTGAAGATTTTGTTCCTATTACTGATCAAGCAACAACCTAATGAATATTCTGTATAAAGCCACCAATCTAATGTTTGACACTTTTATCGGAGCTGTTTTGAAGGTTTATGGAACTCGAAATGTTGATTATGGCAGGACTTTTCTATTCACCCATTAATTGATAAATTAAGTGTTATAGTTGGAAGTAAGAAGCATGAAAGGTCCAGAACTAAAACTCTAAAAAGAATGTTTTGCAATGTAACATGATTTTTGCAGATACACTTATTTGGAGGTTTACCTGTCTGATAGTGTTTGGAACATGTGTGGCCAGGATCTTCAAAAAGAAAAAAGAGTTAAACTTTGAGAAAAAAGGCATATGCCTTGAGTGCCGGAAGTAGAGTCATACAAGGAAGAGAGCCCCCCCCCCCCCCCCCCCCCAAAATTTTTTGTGTCAAATGGAGCTCACTTGTCATCTTTTTGGGATTGCTTTGTGTACTGCGTTCTTGAAAAAAATATGTGAGACCCTCTGGATGTGCCCCTCTGATCTCAATATGTCAATAAGCCTCCTTGGGGAAAGTACATGCAATAATGGTTATGTAAGGTTGATTTGATGTGTTTTGAATAACAATGCACTTTTAAGTACATTAGATGGTTTATTGCAGTGACAGGTTACAGTTACCCTTATTTCTTCTCCAACAGATATCATGAGTGTATTGGTGTTCAAGAGTTAAACAAAGCTAATATACTTATTGATAAACCAGACAAATTTAACAATTTAATCACTATCAAATTGATGCATGGGATAAAAGGGGTTACAGTGCAAGGGGTTTGTATATATATTTATTCAACTACAATGTATGACTTTGCAGTGCATTCTACATAGGAAAATATCATATTTTCTTTCCAAACCATTATAGTAACACATAATCTTGATATTGGGAGACACTCTTTTGTCCTTCCATACTTCTTCTGCTGGACTCCTTCAAGTTGACCTTTGTTGAACTCCCCAAATCAAAACATAAACAAAAGAAAATGTCTGCCTTCAATCAGTGAGCACTCCACTTATAAAATTTGGTCTCAATCTTCATTACTTTCATGAATTAGGAAAAGATTTCTTCGAGTATGTACTTAAATGTTTATAGAATACAGCTGTTATTTTATTTTGAGGTATTTTATTGTAAAAATTTTGTTCTCTTACTTATGCCATAGCAGACTTTCAGGTGGTGCTATTTACACATGGCAGCAGTTCCATGGCAAATTTCAGTTTCCACATGTTCTATGTTTCATTCCAAGCATTTTGGTATATAATTTATTGGGGTTATTCATTTTGGGCCTTTTTTAGACTTGAAAGAAAATTACATGAAATTTGACCAAAGTTAGGTTGGACGTCCCCTTAACAGAAGTATTCAATTAACAGGGATTCGATAACTTTACTGTATTCTACAGATAAATTGACCATTTATTTTATTATGTCTTCTGTGACAGCTCACAGAGCTCTGTCAAACAAGATGTTGTAGATTAAATGTTTATGTTAGATGTACTGAGGCCCAATAGGTTTATAAAACAAGGGGAGTAATTGTCAGTTATGTATTACAAGATTTTTTATTCAGTTAACAGGAGTTTGCTACATAACCTGTATGCAATTAACAGGTAAATGGTTTTGTGTTTGAAAGTTATATTCAATTAACAGGGCTATTCATTTAACTGGTAGGGTACTAATTTATTTTTGTTCATCAAAATGTGTTCTCCTGCATTTGCTTTGTTACAATTTTATTAGTTGAGTTTTCAAAAAAAAACCTTGGCTATTGGTATGGTGAGGGTTGGTCGCTTGGCGGTCAGTCGGTCGTACGGGCAGGTGGCTCTTTTTGCTTATAACTTAGTTATTACTGAACAGATTTTGATCATTTTTGGTATGAGACTTGATATGCATGTGCAACACCCAATGACGAGAAATATGGCATGTTCATGTTTTTTCACAAGAGTTCCAGCCCTTTGTTAAAATTGACTAATTTTGAGCTGTATAGTGTGATAACTTCATCAAACGTCAACCGATTTGACTGATATTTGGCACATGGCTTTCAAGGAAGAATGTATTGATCCAGTTCAAAAATGGGCTTGGTCTGTAGCATGGCCGCAGAATTAGTGTGCCGACTTGGTCATTTTTGCAAATTTTTTGTTTGATAGGGCGATAACTTGAACAAACGTCAACCAGTTCAATACATTTTTGTTATATGGTTTTCTAAGAAGATTTTCTCAATCAAGTTTGAAAATGGACTCGGTCCAATATATGACAGCGAAATTATAGGGCTCACTTGGTAATTTTTTACGAGTTTTGTGCTCAATAGCGCGATAACTTGAACAAACGACAACCGATCCAATTCATTTTCGTTATGTGGGTTTCCCAGATCATTTTCATGATCAAGTTCGAAAATGGGCTCAGTCCAATACATACGGCAGCAGAATTATTTGGCTGACTGTCATTTTTTGCAAATGTTGTGCTTGATGGTGCCATAACTTGAACAAATGTTAAACGATTTGATTCTTTTTTTTATTATATGGGTTTCCAGGAAAATTGTCTCTATCAGGTTCGAAAATGGGCTCAATCACATATACGACTGCAGAATTATTGGGCTAACAATTATTGGGCTAAGCTACTCATTCTTTGCAAATTAGTTATTTAGAAAAGGTACTCTGATGCTTTTTAGTTCATAGCCACCATTGCGTTAGCCTTGAAAACTTAACCCTTGCATTGGCAATGCAAACCCTTGTTTCAAAGTGCCAACAGGCACTCTCCCATAAATTGTAACAAGGCAAATCCTGACAGACTAAATAATTTCATTTCTAAGATAAGATGCACATCCACAGAATATGAAGCCTTATTTGAAATACCTGCACTTTAGAATAAAGTCCAAATATTTGGCTTCCTGAACTCTACCTTTTAAGAGATATCCAATTAAGTGGGCTGCACTATAAAAGGATAAACACAAGAACATTTGCGATCCATTTCCCTTTGTTGATAATTTCACGGCTTGGCATAATTTCTTGGGAGGCTTTCTGAGTGAGCATCATAGGAAATGATGTCAAGTGTTGGAATTCTCAATAAATGAAAAACATCTTGTGGTTATTGTGCAACTTGTTTCAGCTGGTAGTATACTTTGATGAATATTGGAGGTGAACAGAGGATTTGGTTTATAATTATTGTTATAGACAAAATAATTTCCTGTTATCAGAGTACCATAAATCTCATTAACGGAATCTCATCTTTTCCAGTAAAAAATGGGCTATTAACAGGAATTAATATTAAGATAGCTAGAAATTTGTCATTTCCTCTATTTACAATTATCTGTTGATAAATTGAATATTTTACCCATTATATCTCATTTGACTTGTAACCTCTGTATATCTGATGGAATAGGGAGTGTGGTGGCTCATTAGCTACAGCATTGGACTTGAAACCGGAAGGTCCATGGTTCGATCCCCTCCAGTGGTAACTGCATTGTCCTTGAGCAAGGCACTTAATCCTGATTGCTCACATGAGGACATACTGGTGCTGTGTACTAAGGCACACTGTACATCGATGGTACACTTGTCTTCAACCAATGCTAACCCTGCTTGTGCAGAGTTAGTACGTTGGGAGTCTGACAGTTGCTCGCCGCTATTCGGAGTTTCTCTCCAGGTACTCCGGCTTCCTCCACCTGTAAAACTGTCCGACACAAGGTGACCCTGGATGTCAAAAGTGTCATTAAACCCCAATAAATAATATAATTATAGCATAATTTTATCAGATCTTGTCATGGCAGCCATGACTAAATTTGATTCATGAACAGTTAACTCAAGAAACCAATACCAAAAAGTTGATTCAATTCACAGTAAAATTTGTGGTTAAATGTGCCCAAATGAGACCTCCACTAGTGACAAAAGATATTTATTGTCTTACTCAGGAACATCTGCCAGCATGATGCAAGAAGTTAATAGAGCTTATAGGTGTCTGTCAAATAAGATTTTTTCGATTACATTCTTACATTTCAAATTTTGATGCAAGATAATTTATAAAATGGTGGAGTTTATGTTTTGTATAGTTGAACCCTCTTAATTGAGTAGCCACAGGAAATTTATCCATCTTGGTGTTTCTAGTGATAAACTGAGCATTTATTATGCTGGATAATTGTTTAACCCTTTACCCAACGTAACGGCCAAAACCGGCCAGCGCTATTCTCAAAAATCGCCAATTAATTTTCAAAATATTTTCATTTTTTGTCTCAAAAACATAGGTTATGACCCCTCGTTGGAACGAGCTCCTCGAGCTCATTCCAACGAGGGGTCATAACCTATGTTTTTGAGACAAAAAATGAAAAAATTTAGTTATTCAAGAATTTTTTTGGCAAGTGTCGTCTGCTTTTCATGTTAGGTAAAGGGTTAAACAAAGCAGAGCTCTGTAAAACAAAACATGATTGATTAACCCTTTCCCTAAATCGAAAGGCAGTCAACACTTGGTAACAAAATTCTTGAAAACTAAATGTTTTCATTTTTTCCATCACAAATATAACTTATTACCAATCATCAGAATGAGCTTGTTCTAATGAGGGATTATAAGCTATGGTTTTGTGAGACAATGAAAATTGAATGGTGATTTCTTTGAATAGCACTGACTGTTTTTGACCATTACATTGCATGCTTTTGGCAGGCTTTCCTACCCATGACAGAATTTCTCTTGCTACTGAAATAGATATTATTCGGACACATTTAATCTGAATGGATTTTTTCAACAATAATTTCTTGAGGTAAATTTAAATGAATTTTCCATAAAATCTAGTCATGGCTGCTTCACAGGTTATACTGAAGCTGAATACGGGCTATCAGGTTTTCTGTAATTGTGAGAGTAGTTTTTCGTTAGATTACAAGAGTTGTTTATTCAATTAACAGGAGTTTACTCCATAATCTATGCAATTAACAGGTCAAATTTACATCAAAGATATCATAAATGGTCTGGTGTTTAAAAAATGAAAGTTACACATGCAATTAACAGGATTATACAGAAAGAAGTATCTGTTTAAGTTGGCTGTAATACAAAAATTCCTATTGGGTTAAAACATTGTTTATTCTATTAAGAGATTTCCTCTCCACCTCAAATCAGATTAACCGGTCAGATTTGAATTGATAGTTTGATAAATGATTTGGTATTGAACAATTATATGTGTTAAAAAGGTTATTCTACTAACCAGCCTGCAATGAGGTGTGAACCACTGAATATTGTTTTCATGACAAAATGTACAAACCAAGTGTAAGTGTTGTGGTGGATGCAATAATGTGATAATTGAATATTTTTTCCTCTCAGTCCAAAACCCTGGGAAGTGAAGCAGTGCTTATTTACTGGGGTAAACAAATTCTGCATTCCAAATAAAATAGTACCCAGTAATTAATGCACAGGGTGGAAGTCCTCTAAGTAGGTAGCAAGGTATAAACATTAGGCTTATCTTGATTTCATATCAATGTTGCAGTTTTTTTATAGCCACAGATGCTCTCTGTGACCTGAAACGCCAATAAATAAATTTCCTTTCAATAGGAAATTTTGATAGTTGGATGCCTCAATAATTTGAACCTTGCTATTGAACAAAGACAGCAAGAACTTAACACCCTCGATCTGCACACTAATGCCAAAATACAATAATTTTTTTGAGTAGCCATTTGTGCCATAATTCAACTATGAGTATAACCAATTCAGTTCTGTTTTGAGTTTGACAAAGCTCTATTGTGACCCCCAATTTTCCAAATTTCCCCCTCCTTTTGGAAGGGTGCTACCCTTTTCAAGATATGTTCAGCTTCACCAAGTTCTAACTAGGACCCTCCAGTCAGTCATTACTCCCTCATCCCATTTATCTTTTGAAGTTAGGAAAGGTTGAGCAAGAAGCCAAGGGCATTCTTTTTTCTTTCTATCTGTCCCGCCCCCACCCCCCACCCCCTCCAAAAAAAAAAATGTCTTCACCCTTGCTAACAGCCTACCCATTGCAAATCAGATATCACCTGACAGGATTTCCTTATTTTTTTTTTTTCATTTTTCTTTCCAAAACATGGCTTATGATCATTCATTGGATCAAGCTCAATGAACTTGCAACCAGAGTTTATGAGCTGTGTTTTGGAATAAAAAAAAATGTTAAGGTGCCTTAAAAATATTGAATGTATATCATTTACTTGTCAAGTAAGGTGAAGGGTTAATTTGGGAAATTCATCAACCTTATCAGAACTCACCAAGCTTTACATTTGGTACAATGGTAGAATATAAAGGCTTGCAACATGTGTATTTCAGAAGCTTGGCTACTGGTGGAATGGATGATTTTCTAATGGTGTTGGTTGAGATATTTTTTTGATTTTTATATTTTGTAAATACTTTAAAATATTATTAAATCTGTCCAAAAGTTATGGTATGAAGAATATTTGAAGTTATATAAACTAGAACTTTTCATCTCTTAATTGATAGAGTGCTGGAACCCCATATTTGGGCTTTACAGTGAAGTGCAGATGCTGCAATTTTAATCCTTTACCCAACGAATCAGCCACATCCTTCCGCATAATATGCAAATTCAGAAGTTGAAAAAATATTCTTTTTCAAAATATTTTAACAGAATCATATCATGTGACTCCTCATTGGAATGAGCTCATTCCAAAGAGGGGTCACATGATATGGTTTTGTTGTAATTTTTTTTAAAAATTTGAAAAAGTGTGTTTAAAATAATAAATTTTAAATCGTCTGCATTGGGTAATGGGTTCAAGCTTCATAGTCATTGGTTATATTATCTTTGAAATGAAATATTTAGTCTTAACTGTATGGGTTTGTCTTGTTACTATTTATGGGAGAGTGTCTGTTAGTCCTCTCCCAAAAATTGTAACAAGGTAAAAATATACCAACAAATTTTGTTGGCCGAAAGTAATTTAGCACTTTAGTTATTCTTTTGCACATTGATGTCAAAGTCCCAAAATTTTAAACAAAAAATCGAACAAGATTGAATTGTTGAACCCTTAAGGATGTAATTCCGACTTTAATAACCTTTAATGCAAAGAAGCAGGTGCCCCAATATGCATTGTAAGGGTAAACTCAAAACTTGTTTTCCAAGTGCCTTGTCATTTGTTTCTAGGCAAGTCATGGCAGCCTCTGTAGGCAGCAAGACTTGACTAGAAACAACTGCAAAGCCACTGGAGGTAGGCTTTCAAAGTATAGCAAAAATGTATAAAAATCTCCAGGCCCTTAAGGGTTATATGCACAGATGCATTATTTTAGAAATGTGCAGGTTGATATTTTGTATTCAGTGTGCATAGGGTTAACAAGAGGGAAGTGCATCTTTCTATTCTACCGAACTAAGCAAAAATAAGCGTTCAAATAGTTGACAAATCTTTAGCAAAAATGGATGTTTTGTGTTATCTGCATTGGCCTAAAAAAAGTTAAAAACCTATATTTTTATACTGTACCAATGACCCAGACATAGCTGGTGCTAACTCTTAAAAATCTAGGGCCAAACACAAATTTTGCCCCCCAATCCCCAAAATTTGCATCTAAAACCAAAGAAATCATGTCCTGAATGGCCCTCCATACTTCGCCTCTACTGCGCATGCGCATTGTCAAGGAGGTCCCGAAATTGGCGCCATTTATCATTCTTTGTTTGGCCCTTCATCAGTTCACATCTGACTGATCTTTGTGCTTGTAAATCTCAGTTTAAATGATGCCAGACACATAAATATTAGAGAAATGGTGGATCTAAAGAGGAAATAGAAGGAGGAGAGGAAAAATAAGTGACAGAAAATAATCAGGGCTGTAACTTAAAAAATTTTTTATGAAATTATGTTAAGTTACCTATTTTCGAGGCATGGGCCTGTTGTTGTCATTCTTGTTATAAAGTTACACTGCTTGTTCAGTGTTTCCTCTCTCTCTTTCCTTTAAGTCCCCCCCCCCCCACTCCCCCCCCCCCCCCCCCCTTGCTATTCTCCCATGCTTTTGGCATTTTTCTGTAATATTATTACTAAAATTTCTTGGGAGTTGTAGCTGGATAACAGAATGAATTCTGTTCTTTTCCCCATGTTTACGTCCTCACCCATGGGTGTTTAGGCGTAGTGTTCTGCATCTACCATCTGATGTTCTGCAGTTTCTTCCCTGGAAGTCTCTGTTTTGCATCAGATGGTGTATTATTGGTAACTGATTTCGGGCCATAATTATCAGTGCCTGGAGTCATGTTTCTGGTGTTTTTACACTTCTTGTTTACATTGACAACAATCTCTGTGGAGGGGGATTTCTTGTCTTTGTGTTAGTTTAATCATAACAAGATACATTATTATTATTCGTAAGTGTTGCATTAATTTTTTAAAATATTTTAAAAAATTTTGTCCACATTTAGGCTTGGGATCCATTGGGGCTCAATGTTACTTTTCAGAAACTTGGGCTTTTCTGAAAAAATATTTTTTCAAAAAATTTTTTTGATTTCAATTATTTTTTCTATGTTAATGGATCATGTTATTATGTATCTTTGTTTTCAGGGGTTGGTGTGAGTACTAGGACTTTTTGTATTCTTTTCACAATGAAAGGATATTGTTCAATTGTAATAAGAGGAAATCTTCCTCTGACTTTCATAATCATTGTATTAATTGTAGTCAGTGTACTCGCACTAACTCCTGTTCAGTATGTGTCAATTGGGATGACAAACATGGGAAGCGTGTGTCACAGTATGTTAGCTGGGAAATGGCCATGCCGGTCCTTTCTCCGCAGGGTCACTCTAGTTTATCAATCTCTATTTCAGACGAACAAGAACAAGGTGATGTATCCGTGATGTCTTCCAAAAGTGTGCCTCCGTTGTCACAATTAAATGAAGAGCTAGCGGCAAAGTGCTCATGGAAATACGTCAATTGCCTAAGAGGTCCCTAGTAGGATCGACGGCGTTGACGTCCGCTAGCTCGCCTGGTGTAGCGTCCATTCATCGAATGGTTCGGCAGCCGGGTTCATCCGTTGCGGTCCAGAAGTGAGTTTTGGGTGATGCGAGCACTATAAATCAACTAAGTGCACACCCAGTGACGGCGGATCAGAGGAGAGAATGGAGGAAGCCTATTAGTCCGGTTCCTAGCTCGTCCAGGTCCATCCAGGCTGCGAGCGAGAGAGGCCCCTCTCTCGTACAACAACATCTGGGACCAGATGTTGTGGTACAAAACGTTTCGCATTTGGAGCATACGTCCGCTGCTCGGGACGCTCCGTTATATAGACAGTCCGGAGAGACTGTCAATAAGGCTTCCTCATCCTCACGGCAGCGCACACGACCGCACCTTGGCTACGTGACCTCGGATATTCAGCCAGCTTCGCCAATCAGAGAATCCATGGCGACCAGGTCACGCCATCCGGTAGCCAGGGACACGAGGCCTGTGGACTCCGGACATTCGCATAAGAAAAAGTATGCAGGAGTCAACGTACACGGAACTTCCAGCGGCAAAGCATCGTAAGACCGCTGGATGTGCTATCCCAAATAGCACAACTTATCGCAGCATCCCAGCAACGACAGAATCTCTGTCGGATCAGGTAATATCCGACGACGCTGGGTCGGTACGCTCCGCTGAAGCATCAGGTACGGACGTCCGAAAACTTCATAGGATCTGACAGGATGGCGAAAGGGATTCGGAGGATTTCGAGCTTTTCCTTTCGGAACAACATAAGCTGCCGTACATTTCATCCGGCATTATCTTCCAGAGGTTGTTTTGTCGGACCAGAATGCTGCGATGCCAGATAAGAGACTGATAGTGTCTTTGGACACAAGAATTTTTTGATCGGTTCAGGGACATCGTCCCTGAGTTTCCGACACAGTCCAATAATGTCACAGGAACTTTCGAATTATTGAACGACGCTATATATATGCTTGCTATTAAACAAGCAAGTCTGGTTTCTTGTTCGCAAAAGTTACCGTGATGTCTTTCAAGTGTGCGTCCGTCGTCATAGTTAAATGAAGAGCTAGCGGCAATAAGTGCTCATGGAATACGTCAATCGCCTAAGAGGTCCCTAGTAGGATCGACGGCGTTGACATCCGCTAGCTCGCCCGGTGTAGCGTCCATTCATCGAATGGTTCGGTGGCCGGGTTCGTCCGTTGCGGTCCAGGAAGGAGATTTGGGTGATGCGAGCACTATAATAAGACAAAAGTACACACCCAGTGACGACGGATCAGAGGAGAGATCGGAGGAAGCCTATTAGTCCGGTTCCTAGCTCGTCCAGGTCCATCCGGGCTGCGAGCGAGAGAGGTCCCTCTCTCGTACAACAACATCTGGGACCAGATGTGGTACAAACGTTTCGCATTCGGAGCATATGTCCGCCGCTCGGGCCGCTCCGTTATATAGACAGTCCGAGAGACTGTCGATAAGGCTTCCTCATCCTCACGGCAGCGCACACGACCACACCTTGGCTACGTGACCACGAATATCCTGCCAGCTTCGCCATTCAGGGATTCCACGGCGAACAGGTCACGCCATCCGGTAGCCAAGGGACACGAGGCCTGTAGACTCCGGACACTCGCATAATAGAAGTATGCACGGGGCAACGTACACGGAGCTTCCAGCGGCAAAGCAACGTAAGACCGCTTCTCCACAGGCCTCAGTGACGGACGTGCTATCCAAAATAGCACAACTTATCGCAGCATCCCAGCAAACGACAGAATCTCTGTCGGATCAGGAATAATCCGACGACGCTGGGTCGGTTCGCTCCGCTGAAGCATCAGGTACGGACGACCGAGCACTTCATAGGGTCCGACAGGATGGCGAAAGGGATTTGGAGGATTTCGAGCTTTCCCTTTCGGAACAACAGAAGCTGCCATAGATTTCTTCCGGCATTATCTTCCAGAGGTTGTTCCGTCGGACTAGAATGCTGTGATGCTGGATAAGAGACTAATAGCGTCATTGGACACAGAATTTTTGATCGGTTCAGGGACATCGTCCCTGAGTTGCCGACACAGTCCAATAATGTCACTATATATAAGCTTGCTACCAAAACAGGCAAGTCTAGTTTCTTGTCCGCAAATGCTCTAAATCTGCCTTTCATCAATTCAAGGAATAAATTTGAAACGGCAGGACAGGGCATACCGAGAGTTCCTCTGCGTCTAGACGACGAGGCTGAAGACTTGGAATTGTCTATATCGCCGTCTATGTCAATTCCAACCACGACGTTGGAAACGACAATAATGTCTAACAGACTTAACTTAAACGCTTTATCATACGCAGACCACCTTACTAAGGCGTTATCATACATCTTCAAGGGAAAGAATTCCAGGATATGATCCTCAATGAGATTTCTTTCAAGGGCAGTAGCTTTTCCACGTATAACTCCACCCTTCAGTGGCAAACCTGGAGTTGGTTAGACGTGACGCAGCCCTAGCTACATCCACGCACTTGGATAGTAAGGTGAAGAACTCTCTCAGAGTCGCTTCGGTCTCGGAGAAGCTTCTCTTCGACGGCAACCTTTCAGCAATCTATGAATTGCTCGATATAGACGTTCTCTTGTCAATCAAGTGTAACAAGAGATTCAGACTTGGGCAAACATTCAGTGGTTGACTCAGGGAGTTCCACTGCAGTTGCCAGATCTGAGTTTTACGATTATGACGGATGCCAGTCAAACAGGTTGGGGTACAACATTGATCCCAATGGATTCGAAGTGCCAGGGTCTTTGGGTTCCGCAGTTTCTAGGCAAGCACATAAACATCCAAGAAATGATGTCAATTTGGCATGCACTACGTCATTGGATGAACATTATTCAGAAAGCGCATGTCCAAATCCTGTCCGACAATACGACAGTAGTAGCGTATATCCGGAACCAGGGAGGCACTCATTCCGTTCCGTTATTCAATTTAACGGAAAGAATCCTTCTGTTTGTTCTAGAACACCAAGTTCTGCTTCGGTCCGTCATATTCCGGGTCGTCTGAATGTATTAGCAGACTCCCTTTCACGGAAGGGTCGCTTGTTGCCGTCAGAATGGACTCTCAACAAACAGGTATTCAATCAGATTTGCTACCAATGGGAGCGGCCAATGATAGACTTATTTGCGACACAACTCAACAATCAATTGCAGACGTATGTGTCACCATGTCCGGATCCCCGAGCATATGCAGTAGACGCCCTATCGATCTCGTGGGACGGAATGATAGGATATGCGTATCCTCCAGCGCCGTTGATTCAGCAAATATTGCTAAAGATAAAACAATCACAATACAATTCTGTTGTTAGCATCTCTGTCTCCACAGAGACCGTGGGTAAATTTACTCAGGTGTCTACTGTGGGACTTACCGCGAAAACTTCCTCCATGAGAGGATCTTCTTTCGCTGGGGAAATCGTGTCAACTTCATCACAACCTGCAAGGTCTCAACCTTCACGTATTCCGTTGTGCGGTCCTTCTTGCACGGCAAGCATTGTACAGGATGAGCAGTGGACGCGATTTCTAACTGTAGGACGACCTCCTCTTCGCTATACTATGCAGCTAAAGTGGAAGGTCTTTCGTCGTTGGTGTAGGGATCATTCTGTTGATATTTTTGTCTCCATACCAGACATTGCAAACTTTCTAGTATACTTGTTTGACGAAATCAAACTGCAGCCTGTTACTATTAAGGGTTATAGGTCTATGTTATCTGATACCTATGCACACCACGATAGTTTACAAATTGGATCTAATGTCTCTTTATCTAAGTTAGTTAGAAACTTCTCGATAAATAGACCCAGAACTTTTAGATTAATTCCTAAGTGGAATTTGGGGTGTTCCCTTGGGTCACCTGTTTTATAGTGAAAACAAGGGGATACCTCCTCCGGAGTCAGTAATTCTGAGTTGTTACCGGGATGGTTTTAAATATATATTTAAAATATACAATCCTCGGACACTTTTAAAAGAGTGTAAAGAGTCTCAATTCTCTGGACTAACTTTATTTATTGGCTTACTTTAAGAATAATTAGTATAAGGATTATACTGGATGTTAATAGAAAACATGAATGTTATGATGCTCAATTATGGAGGGTGTTGTGTCTTTCTAATTTATCATAAATAGGAAAGATACATGTAAAGCCTAATACTCCTTTTCTCCTCGAGGGGATGAATCTATTTTATATAGTTGTGCTTATTGGATTTTCCTCTATGTCCTAGGCCCTCCAGCCTTTTTACTATTCAGCTATGTCTGGGTCATTGGTACAGTATAAAATTGTTAAAAAATTTATAGTAATTTATATATTTTTTATACTTACCAATGACCCAGACGGGGATGGCTCTCCCAGGAGTTGGGAACTCATACCTCCCCGCTGAGTACATAGCGCTGACCAGGCACTGATTGTAAGAATGATAAATGGCGCCAATTTCGGGATCTCCTTGACAATGCGCATGTGCAGTAGAGGCGAAGTATGGAGGGCCATTCAGGACATGATTTCTTAGGTTTTAGATGCAAATTTTGGGGATTGGGCAAAATTTGTGTTTGGCCCTAGATTTTTAAGAGTTAGCACCAGCTATGTCTGGGTCATTGGTAAGTATAAAAAATATATAAATTACTATAAATTTTTTAACTTCTTAGGCCAACCCACATGGTCCTTTTGGCTGCCGCATTCTCTCTTTTTATAACCAATGCAAACTTAAAAAAATAAAAATAAAATGGTTTATGTCTGATATTTTAAGTTAACAAAATTGATGAATTTACCCATGGAGTGCAACAAGGCTTTGCTAAAGCATTGCAAAGCTTCTTGCACTCAAGGGGCAAAATACACCACCACCCATGCTATTCTGTAGATTATGAGACCTAAAACATAAAACAAACCAAGAACATGAACTTTTGATTCCAAAGAAATAATTACAAAGATAAAAAATAAAATGAAAATCCACCATTCCACATGGACTTTTAACAAAAAAATGGCCTGAGAAACAGAAGAACCACTTTGTGAAGCCTTCCTTTTTCCTATATTTCCAGACAGATTTTGTTTAAACTCAGGGTGAAGAATGAGGTGTACATTCATGTACATCATACCATCCATCACAAAAACTTCTCTGCTGAGCTCCTACATTTTTTATCGGATTTTCAACAAAATTGCTTTCTACTATGTGTATGAAGTGAACATGTTCATGTCAGAAGTCAATGTTCAGGTTTTTTCTAGAGTTATATTGGCAAACTACTACATTTTTCATTAGACTTTTACCGCTTTGATTCAGTGATTCCTTTCAGTTATTAGCAGATTGTGGACCAATGTGGAATCACCATGGTGGTCTGCAGAGGTGGTGTTTTGCTTGTGTCCTCAAATTTCTATTGGATAGTAAATAGAGATATTCATCAGGTGGCTGGGTACCTGATCAACCTGTTCGTGATGAATTATTACACAATTTGTAGAGTTATGTGTAGCATAGTTTCTGATAGGGAGGCAGGTGGTTCCCTCATCAGCTCCATCCTTGCTACTTGTTCCCAACAAGATGTACTTAACTGGTTGAGTGCTTGAAGCCCATATTTTGGCTTTAGTCTGAAGGGCAGGTACCGAAACTTAAAGGGTTCATATTCAGTGGATGTGCTTCTTATTATCTTTAATTATCTTAAAGAGAAAGTATTTAGTATGTGAGAACTTGCCTTGTTACATTTTGTGGGAGAGAGACAACTAATACACATGGGCCACCACTGGCATATCAATGTGTGGGTGTCCTTGTAGGGCCGATACCCCCCCCCCCCCCAAATTCAAAATGCTTCCTGCAACCCTGGAAATGTAACAATAAGAAACAAAAATGATTATTTTACTGCACTTTACAGTCTTATATTTTTGTTTTCAGCACACAACCTTCATATAACAATGATGTTCAGCCTTATCGAGTGCATGACTATGGTCGGGGCCAAAGTAGCCAAAACTATGACAACCGGGCATACACTGGTGACCGAGATAACCGACAGCCCTACAGAGAACCACCGCCAGAGTACAGGAGGAATGGCTATAATGATGATGACAGAATGCCTCATCAGAGTAAACAGTTCAAATATTAAACTCCTGTAGTTAACCCTTGAGTACAGTGTGCTATATTTTAGAATGGTAACTTTGTATCAGACTTTGTATCAGTGATTTTACTGATGAAATGATTTTATGTGGCACCGTACTGCAGGAAAGATTCATTAAAACCATTCCAACAGTAATTTTTTTTTGAGGGGTGTTTCACCTAGTGTTTCTTGGTGTTTAACACAATAAACCTCCTATAAATAGGAGAAGTGCTCTCACAAATATTTTTTTAATGCCAGACTTGTTTAAATTCCTCATCAAATCAAGTCATAGCTGTTTTACAAGAGTCCTGATGTGATTTTGAGAAATTCATGAAATTGCATATACAATAGAAATTATCATAAAATTAATCATAAAATTAACCCTTTTCCCAATACACTGGCTATCAAAATTTATTATTTTAATTATTGTTTTTTCAAATTTTGAAAAAAAAATTCAACAAAACCTCATATGACACCCTCATTGGAATGAGCTCCTCTAGTTCATTCCAATGAGGGGTCACATGGTTGGGTTTTGTTGAAATTATTTGAAAAAACGTTTTTTTCAACTGCTTAATTTGTAAATTATGCAGGGTGGATATATCCAATTTGCTAGGAAAAGGGTTAAGGATTAAAGAGCCAGGATCATATCATGTCAGACAGTTTACGGGTGGTCAAAGCCTGTACACCTGGAGGGATCCACAGTGCAGTGACAAGTGACTCAGACTTTTCAGTTTGATAGTCAGTAACAAGAAAACAGTGATCTCAGTTATATGCATTGGCTGAAGGCATTTGAACCATCAAGTTTCATAATCTGCAGCACATCATGTCACCATGTAAGCAGGTGGCATTAAGTCTCGATCAAAGACTCCATGCATATTACTGACTTTCATCACTCATAATATTCTCATGAAGAACAGCAAATTTCTTGCCACTATAAATAAGTATAATTTGGATACTTTTTTACCAAATTTTCTTTTGTAAAAGTGAATCAACTTTTTGAGCAGTGATTTTTTAAATTGAATTTTCCACTTTTACTGCCTTTTAATCAGATCTAATCATGGCTGCTTCAGAGCAGCCATAACAATATTTGGTGAAAAATGTAATGAAAACTTCTCGGCAGGTGAGGAATTAAACTTACAACCTTTCGATCTTTAGAGTACCTTGCTCACCAGTGGTCCACTGCACACTCCCTGCCACTGTCCACATACAGAGAATTTAAAAAAGTAAACCACTTAACAACACATCATCAGCTTTTGGGGAAAATCTCCAGGGCTGATATAAAATATCCTGGAAGATGAAGTCACTCTTTCCATTGAAAGTGCTCAAACATTTGTCAATAAAAAAAATGTATATATATTGTGTTAAAAAAATCCAGATATTTCATGTTTAGAAATCTTTAGCCTCATGAAACAGCCAGTAATTTGTATCAGAATTGCCATGCCTTTTTTCCTTCTATTTGCCCATGAGCGGCAGGACTAAGGGGAGGAGGGGGGGGGGGGGCACCCCCCCCCCTTTTCTTGCCAAGCCATGGTTTTTTGTATGCATATATTTTAACACAACCAATGATTGGGGAAGCAAGGGTCAGATCCAGAGCCATATTTTCGCTAGGTGTGCTTCTCTTGTACTGGTTCCGTTTCGATCGATTTCTGATAATTTTATGCAGTAAGTGGCAGCAAACGCTAAAATGTATACAGTCTGTAAAAAATCAGTTAACTGAAATAGATTGTAATCTTACAGCCATACAAGTATCAAATCCACCCCCAGATAAGATAATCCACAGACAGTATAATTGCTGTTAACGTCTGATAAAGCATACAGGTGAGATCTATTTATCAGCTTTGGTCATTACGACCAAAACTGATAAATAGACCTCACCTGTATGCTTTACCAATGTTTTCTAATGGCTCTCAAAGTGTGAAATCATTCAAATACATCTGAAAAATCTCAAAATATCCACTCAGATGCATGGAAATTGGGGCTTTGGGACCTTGGAATTTAAAATTATTTTTGCACGACCATTCATTGCCCAATCCATAACCCCCCCCCCCCCCCCCCCCCCCCCACAAACACACTTTGCAAATCATTCCATCGTCCATCTTGCCTCATATCTTGAAAAATCTGTCAAGCATTGAACCCTGATGGTATGTTTCAAGTCAGTTCAGTGTCTTCAAGTCAAAGTGCACATAATAATTAGGTGCGGTAGACTAATTAATATTTTCAGTGTACGCCTTTGGGGCTACTCATTGAAAATATTGATTGGTCTATCCCACAAATTCACTGTGCAACCATTTACTTTATAAAATTAGGACATGTTATGATCCGGTTCCAAAATATTGTGCTTACAAGTTTCAAGTGTTGTCTTCAAACCATGTTAGATGAAAGGTTATTTTTTCATAATTTACTTCTAAAACCTTGTTACTCCTCACGCACTAGATTGTGTAAGATTTTCTCATTTTGATGAGTTGTTAGAAGCTTTTGTTTTGGGGACAAAAAGAAAAGAGAAAAAAGAAGATTCCCGATACTGGGTTTTGAAATTATGTTGTTTAAAGTGTTAACCCAAACAGTATTATCTGAAAACAATTACAATACACTACCTAGAGATTGCATTACAAAGAAAACACCACTAAACCACTCATTGAGTGAAATTTCGTCTTAGTCAATAACTCGCTTTAAATTCAATGAATAAGCATATGAGGCAGAAGCATTGTTTCAACCAATGAACCTATGGTGGAAGTCACAGCCTAAGGGGGTCAGCCTTTACGTAATGGATTGGCTGCAACTGCCCTCATAATTTACAAAAATTGCAATCAAAAAACAACTATTTTTAAAATTTTTTTAGAAAACCATTGAACTGTTGAGCTTGTTCCAATAAAGGGGTCACATGATATGGTTTTGTTAAAATTTTTGGAAAAATTTGAAAAGTTATTTAAAATAATAAATTTTGATATTTTGTGTGTTGGGGCAAAGGGTTAATAAGCTTGCTCCCAAGAGAATTTATACACTAGATAACAAATGCAGAGGATTTCTGAAGAGCTTTTGAAAACTTGAGTTTTTTTAATTTGAAAGTAATTAAGCATTCCATGCCAAAATTTTATAGGCCAAGCGTTTAGTCTTGGTGATTGTTAAATGAATGATATGGGATAACTGATCTTGGACAGCTGATCTCCATTTTGAAACAAAAAAATGCTTGTGTGAAGCATTTCACTTCCCAAGTGATATTGTCATATATCTATTAACACTTTACCTAACATAGCAGCCCAAAACGTCCAGAAATTTAACCAGGTTAAGCCTACCACAGCGTAAAATATCTCAGAAGTTTCTCAGTAAAACCATACAAATATGGATATCATTAGAACCAGCTTGCCGAGCTGGTGCTGATGATATCCATATTTGTATGGTTTTATTGAGAAATTGTGAAATTTGTTTTCGACACCTGTGAAATTTAATTTATTTTTTTAAGAATACTGTGTAGGTAAAGGGTTAAGACTGTAGATATCGAAAAATAATTTAAACATTTCCTGCTATCATATAAGGTAGTATACAATACAAACAATTTTGTTTTAATTATATGTGGAACAAAACAGGAGTAGCATTAGCACCACCTGGTATTAAGCAAAGTGTTGGCCATTATATTGAGTTCCCCATGGGAACCCCTTTTAAGTAAATCAGAGCTTGTACTGGTAAAATAGGATCCGGTCACCAATGCCTGGGGTGGAAGTCCTCTAAAATGGGCAACATGGGTATAAACGATTGGCTGGCCTTGACTTTATGTCATGGTCAAGATTAGCCCTTGTCCAGATAGAAGTGACCTTAAACACCAATACATAAATAAATATTTTATTGGGTGAATTCCCCGTGGGAACCCCGGGAAGTAAGCAGCACTTGTTTACTGTGGTAAACCAGTTCTGCTTTACTCGTAAAATAGGACCCAGTCACCAATGCTTGGGGTGAAAGTCCTCTAAAATGGGCAACATGTTGATCAACGATTGACTAAACTTGACTTCATCTCCATGTTGTGTCACGATTAGCCATGGTGCATAAATATGTGACGTTAACCACCAACAAACAAACAATTGGGTGAATTTTTAAATCATGATTTTCATCTCAGTACAGTACCAACTTCACTATTACTATTATTCCGGTTACGCCGATGTGAACAGGCCTGAAAATAAGCAGTCTGACATTTGCAGAATGAGGTTCCCAGAGGGTGAATTTTATGGATTGGTGAATTTGCTATCCCATACAGTGGGCCAATTTATTCTCTGGGTACTTCTTTCTGTTTGGTTTTGAGACCCTGATTCAGACTGAGGTTCACAGAGGGTAAATTTAGTGATGCTACCCTGCTGTGCAGGGTAGCATCACTAAATTCACCCTCTAGTGACCTCATTTTGCAGATGACGGTCTGCTTATTTTTTGGCTTGGATGTGAAGACTTAATACTAGATTTGACATTATGTAAGCTCAACACAGATTTTTTATACTTTTGATGAATGTAGTTTTTATCAATATTGTTTGGAAATGTGTGCAGTGACCTGTTTTATATAAATCAGACACCCATTTACTCAGATATTAAGATTGATCAGTTATAAATGATGAAGTGCAATGTAACTTTCTCTTTTGTCCAACGTAACAGCCAAAACTGGCCAGCTGTAATCTCAAAAATCACCAATTAATTTTCATTATTTTTTCATTTTTTGTCTCAAAAACATAGGTTATGACACCTCATTGGAACAAGCTCCTTGAACTCGTTCCAATGAGGGTCATAACCTATGTTTTTGAGACAAAAAATGAAACAAATTTGGTATTCAAGAATTCTTTTTACAAGGTCGTCTGCTTTTCATGTTAGGTAAAGGGTTAAATTTATATCATCATGGAACATTCATGAAAGGTTATGGCATCTTTGAACCTGTAATGAAGTACCTTCATGAACTAATACATGAAGTATAATTCTGAATTTTGAAGAATGTGATGGTAAATGTAAAACCAAGTCATTTTTCATATATACATGCACATTGTGGCTAATAACTAGAAAAATTAAAAAAGGCCCCACAAAGTAGATCTTCTGTTTCTCAGGCCATTTTTATAAAATTCCATGCAGGCGAACTTTTTTTTATTTTATTATTTTTGTAATTCTTTGCCATCAAAGTACAGAATAGCATGGGTGGTTGTGTATTTCATCTCTTGACTGCAACAAGGCTTTGCAATGCAAAAGCATTGCAAAACCTTGTGGCCACTCAAGTGACAAATTTTATCAATTTCATTAACTTCGGTAAAATATCTGACATAAACCATTTAATTTTTATTTTTTATATTTGCATTGATTGTAAAAAGAGAGTATGCAGCAGCTAGAAGTACCATGCAGGAAGGCCTGAGAAACAGATTTTTTAAATTTTTAGGCCTGAAGAAATTTTGTGCAATCCATACAATTTTCCTTTCTGTGCATTTCATAAAAAAAATTTTGGCAAGCTTCTCTCCCTAAATCATTGGCATTTATTTTGTAAATGAATGAAATATGATTTATTCTTTCTTTTCTAATTGAATTGTTTTTATAAATGTGTTTTTAACTGGGTTAAATACGACTTGAATTTTGGGAAATGTGGTACCAGAAAAATAAGGTGAATGATAAACAAGTGAATTTTCTGTCCTGATTTTCCTTCTTGGCCAGTGACAGCCATTAATATTCCGTGGAATGCCCTTTCCTGTAAAAATGATGTTAATTGCTTACATTACCCATGAAGAAGACAACCAAAATTATTGTCTGATTATCCTGCACTTTATTTCGTCCATGACTGTGTTATTCATTTGAAAAGAAGTGCAACACATGTCTTTGATGGAATGAATGGGTTCACATTGAAAGAGTGGGAAGTAATTTATTCCCTTTAACCTTTTACCCAAGGCACAAGATATAAACTTTTTTTTATTTTTATATATATTTTATGGGGGGGGGAGTTATACTGGAATCATTTTCTCCATCTGTCTGTCTGTCCGTAGACATAATTTTGTCCCGAGATTTTCTCAAGTTGTTTATGGACTAATCTGCTCAAAACTTGGTACGAATGTTCACCACCATGGGAGCCTGTGCACCTGTGATTATAGTTCTAAACAGATTATTTTTGCCAGAAATATGCCCCTTTTCGACTTGAAATAGCAGCCACATAGGCCTGAATTTTAACCAGAGATTTTCTGAGATGTTTATGAGTCGATTCCCTTGAAACTTAGTATGGATGTTCACTACCATGGTAACCTGTGACCCTGTGATTATAGGTTTGATTGGACTTTTTTTTGCAAGAGTTATGGCCTTTTCATCTTAGATAGTCATGAACAGGCCCATCTGGGACAGTCACACCTCAAGTTTAATTTTCAAATTTTTCACAAAATTTCAACAAAACCATATCATGTGACCCATCATTGAAAGAAGCTCAATGAGCTCATTCCAGTGAGGGTTCAAATGATATGACCTTGTTGAAAACTTTCAACTGCTCCGTTCATAAGTGTATGGGCAGATGCAGCTAATTCATTAGGTAAAGGATTAACTTGTATAGTAATAATAAATGTGTCTCAAATAGTCAGCATTGTAAACAACTGTTGCTACAGAGATTCAGTAATAATTTAATCCAACAGCCACACGGGACTACAGGATTGAATTATCACTGATCCTCCTCGAAAACAGACAAAAGATTTGCAAGTATGCTGAAGAAACTTTTGTTTTGGGCAGTTATTCAGAAACAGTTTTTTTCTTTCTTAAAGCTGATATACTTAATTGGATATCTCTTAATTATATAACCCGTTTAAGTGAATATAATTTTCAAATACAAAACCATTTATGATACCTTCAGTACAAATTTTACCAGTTAACTGCATATGGTTTATAAAGTAAACTACCAATAATTGAATAGAAAATCTTGAAATATGTGTGTAGAAAAATTACCCTGACAATCAACAAATTAATTTTGTTTATAGACCTATTTGGCCTCCGTACATCCAGTACAGGCATTTAGTCCATTATATCTTATTTGACATAGCTCATTGAACTCTGTCAAATACGATATAATAGAATAAATGCTGGATTTTTCTCTATCAGATACGATATAATAGAATAAATGCTGGGTTTTACTCTTGGATAAAGGAAAGTGACCAAAACCTTGTTAAATGAATACTCTTCTTAACAGAATAATTTCCACTGGCAAAGTGGCTATTCAGTTAAGGGCCTTCCACTATGTACCAAGAAAGACATTTTGTTCACCTTATTAATTTCTTCACAAGAGTATTTTTTATGAGTGCAAAAATTCTCTCTCACAATGTGCTTTTAAATTGACCTGATGTACCAAATCTAACCCATGTTTGTAACCTGGGAAGTGAAGCACTGCATGTTTACTGTGGTAAATCCTGTATAAGGCCACTAAAATGCGCAAGATGGGTATAAATGATTAACTAAACTTGACTTTATCTCCCACCACTAAGGTATGGAGATATATATAAAGTTGTGTGAGATAGCTGGGAGAGATATGCCTATCTCACTCCACCCATGTGACAGCTATCTCACCCACCCACGTGACCAACCTGTATTGGCTTTTTGGCATATTTAATGAGTGCAGGACTATTCAATCATGGCATGTTCTTCTGTAAACAAACAGCATGGTGTCACGTTTCGGAAATATTAGCAGACAAATATTTGTCGAAGAAAATAGAAATAAAAACACAAACCGCAAAACCAAAGGACACTTGACTCTTTTATCTCAATTTTTGGATGAACACCATTATGAGTGGAGCAAGTTGCATGAAATTCCCGTTGAAAAGATATGAGAATACATTGTAGAATTCATAATATGATCTCATTGGAATGTGTCAATGTTCTTTTCACTACAAATCCTGTCTTGCCGGTGTTGGGATTTAATTTTGTGGTATATACCTGTGGTATATACAAAACTTTTGTATGCTCTTTCTGATAGACAAATCAGTTTTCTTCAGAAATGGAAAACAAAATTGTTTGATACAGTTGCATGTGCACCTGCCTACTTTTGATGATGTCAGACTGTTTTGGTGGAGGGAGAAAAATTACCCCTGATGGGGGCGGGTGTGAGATGGGTCAATCTCTCCCTCGGGACAAGATATTTGGTCCAGACACTCAGCATGCCTCGTGTCTGGCCTAAATATCTTGCCCTCGGGTGAGATTTCTGCATCTCACACCCTCACCCACCAGGGATAATAATGATCTCCATGTTGCAGTCACGATTATCCATTGTACAGAAATATGTGACCTTAAACACCAATAAATAAAAAAAAAATATACCAATATAAAAAAAAATATCTATGCCAAATGTCATGTATAATGGATCGCCCACCAAAGAATATGCACTGCATATCTCTTAACTGGTAGAGTGCTAAATTATTTTTGGTCTGCATAGTATATCGATAAACCGATATATACCGGTGTGCTATGATATCTTCCCCCCCCCCTGGATATCTTCCCCACGGGGGGAAGATAACCTAGGTTATCTCCCCCCCCCCCCACCCTGGATATCTCCCCCCCCCCCACCTCAAAAATAAAATATAAATAGAACTGAACAAAAAGATAAAGATAAGAACATTTATTTATGGAATTTTCATTGAAATTAACACAAAAAGTGGTTCAACTCTTTAATATACACATGACCAGTGAATAGAAAATAGGCAATCTCAGAAGCAACTATTTCACAAATATCAATAGTTTTTTTTACACCGTGGGGCCAACCATAACAAAGTCCAAACAATGGCTGCAAAAGGTTCTATGAATGTCTATTGGGAGTTTGACATGGGGGGGGGGAAGATATCCAAGCCTGGTTATCTCCCCCCCCCACCCATGTCAAAAAATATAGAACAAATTAAAAACAGTTTCAACTTGGCTTATACCATTGAATAATGACCAGTGAATTGAAAATAGGCAATCTTAGAACCTTTCCAGCAATTTTGGGGACTTTTCCGAACACGTGGATGGGGTTGGGGTGGGGGAGATGTCCAATCCACCTCACCCGTCCAAAAAACATAGCTACTATTTCAAAAATATCAATAGGTTTTTTTACACCACGGGGCCAACCATAACAAAGTCCAAATAGTGGCTGCAAAAGGTTCTATGAATGTTATTGGAAGTTTGACATGGGTGGTTGGGGGGGGGGGGGGGGGGGTGGGGAGGAAGATATCCAGGCCTGGTTATCTTCCCCCCACCAATGTCCAAAATTATAGAACAAATTAAAAACAGTTTCAACTTTTCTTATACCATTGAATAATGACCAGGGAATTGAAAATAGGCAATCTTAGAACCTTTCCAGCAATTTTGGGGACTTTTCCGAACACTATGAATGTCTATTGGGAGTTTGAGATGGGTGGGTGGTGGTGGTGGGGGGGGGGGGGAAGATATCCAGGCCTGGTTATCTTCCTCCCCCACTCCTCAAGTCAAAAAATATAAAACAAATTAAAAACAGTTTCAACTTTGCTTATACCATTGAATAATGACCAGTGAATTGAAAATAGGCAATCTCAGAAGCTTTCCAGCAATTTTGGGGACTTTTCCAAACACGTGGATGGGGTTGGGGTGGGGGAGATGTCCAACCTGCAGATCTTCCTCCTCACCCATCCAAAAAACATTGCTACTATTTCAAAAATATCAATAGGTTCCTCCCCCCCCCCAATTCCAATCAACCCCAACTCAGTGTTTATATCTAAAACCAATTTTTCTGCAAAATAATGTCAAATATGTGAAATAGAAAATATTGAGGTGATTTATTGTCACAGGTTTGGCACTGGATGGACCTGGAGGCAAGATATCCATGTTGGAATTGAAAAAAAAATTTGGCCCAAAATGTTTTTCTCACCATTTCATCATCACATAATGTCAAATCAATCAAAAAAAAATTTTGTCATGGGTGGGGGGAAGATATCCAGGGTGGGGGGAAAGATAACCTAGGATATCTTCCCCCCCCCCCCCCCCAGGGGGAAAAAATCCAGGGGAGGAAGATATCCTGCTACACCAGTATTCAAACCAATATCGATTGAATACCGGTGTAATTACAAAAATTTTGGTTTATCGTCATTATTTATTTACTCACAATTTAATTTTCAAGATGTCTTTAGTTTTTTTGTAGCTCTGAATGAATAATATTATCCCTTTATCCAAGGAATCGTCTGCTTGTGCCCTCGTAATATACAAATTCAGCAGTTGACAAAATAAATTTCAACAAAACTATATCATGTGACCCCTCATTGGAACGCGCTTGTTGAGCTCGTTCCAATGAGGGGGTCACATGATATAGTTTTGTTGAAATCTTTGGGGAAAATCTGATAAACTAATTTTGAAAATGATAAATTTTGATATCGTCTGCATTGGGTAAAGGTTTTTCGAACCGCATCATCAAGGCATGCTAATTCGTTCCGACTGTGATGCCTCGAGTCTCATTTGTGGTACTTGTCTTCATATATCTGAACAGTTTTTGATATACCTGCATACCGAGGTATTTTTTTGAATACCGATACTGGTATTCAGTTTTGAATATCGTGCAGCCCTATCTGCACAATTTGTTCAAATATCTCTACCTTGTTACAGTTTATGGAAGAGTGCCCATTGGCACACTCCCATAAATTGCAACAAGGCAAATCTTACAGACTAAAAAATTTCACTTCAAAGATAGTATGAAGCACATCCACTGCAGATGAAGCGTTCAAATTGTTGTACCCACACTTCAGTAAAAACAGTCCAAATTGGGTGCTTACAACATGCAACCAGTTACTGGTACAAAAAGTCTAAACTAACACAAATAAACTGATTATCTGAGAACATTAGAATACCCTTGTCCTGAATGGAGTGTTTCATTGCTCTTTCAATGGCCTAAGATATATACACGACAAGTTTGCCATGTGTGCAATATTTCACACTTGTTAATTGCAATTTGTGAGCACTGCTAAGTACAACTGCACTTGCATCCATCTCCCATGATGCTTATAATGTAACCTTTTTTTGAAGTGTGACAGTCTTAACTCTTTTTGGAAACATCATGAATATTTGCTTTTTTCATAAATGTAAAAATAAGTATCTTAATAAATTTATAAATGTGTTTAAAATATGGACATAACTCATTTGATTACTTTTGTTACTTATTTTCTACACTAAAATTGCAATTTTAGTCTTTATTTTATTGTGTTCATTATTCTAGAAATCCTGCTATGAATTGATTTTATGTTGCTTATACATATATTTGTTGTGGTGTCTTGATTTTGTATGCATAATGTAAGCATTCCTTAATTGGGTTCTGAATTACCCACAATTCCATACCATTATCCATTTTATATTATGACCTATCACAGTGGTAGTTAAATAAAATTGTGTTTGAGGACATAATTTTGCTTATGTTGGTAAAGTATCTAGCACATTTTTCCTTGTTTGACAGAGATCTTTGCCAGGGTTGGTTTTGTTGTGTGGCATGTGCCACCATCTGCCACAATGTGAAAAAATGTATATGTTTGGCAGAAGATTTCAAGCAATTGGCAGAAAATTTTTTTCAGTTTGCAGAATAAATGTCCAGTTAGGAAAACTTTAATAGACCCCAAATTTTATTACCAGTGACTGTCTCTTTTCTTACTATTAGCATTTCCCTGCCTGTGTGGCACACTTGATTTACACTCCCAAACCTTCTCTGATCTTTGCACTCCAGCAAACTATATATAATTGATTGAAGTTTATGATGCATTATGGGAACATTTTACTGAAAAACCTGAAGTATTTAACATCAGAATCCAGAGTCAAAAAGATGTGTCATGTTCATGTGTTAATATATGGACCCTGCAATTGTTTTTGTTTCATTTGTTTTTTTTAAGTTTAAAATTTAATCCAACATAAATCTACAAATAGGTTAAAAGACTCAGTTGAGTCATGCTGGGCACAATATGTTGAACTATTGATGTGTGTGTGCATCAAAAACTCCAGTGTTCATCAATAGCTCCAGTAAAAGTCCAAACTTGGATGGGGAGGGGGTATGGTAGTGCTATGCACTAAGGTGTACTGCTTTACGATGGTGCACTTGTCTTCAGTCAATGCTTAACCCTGCATGTGTGGAATTAGTACATTGGGGACCCTGACAGTTGCTCACCACTGCTCAGTTGTTCTCTCCAGGTACTCCAGCTTCCTCCACCTGCAAAACTGTTTGACACGAGGTGACCCTGGGGCAAAAGAGTTGTTAACCACCTATAAAAAAGTCCAAACTTGGACAATAATGCCTTAACCCTTTACCCAACATAACTGCCAAAACCGGCCAGTGCTATTCTAAAAACTCGCCAATTAATTTTCATTATTTTTTTCATTTTTTGTCTCAAGAACATAGGTTATGGCCCCTCATTGGAATGAGCTCCTTGAGCTCATTCCAATGAGGGATCATAACCTATGTTATTGAGAAAAAAAATGAAAAAAATTAGTTATTCAAGAATTTCTTTTGCAAGTGTCGTCTGTGATAGGTAAAGGGTTAACAACATTTTGGATTATGATAGCCTTAGGTTGAACCGTACCCCAAATATTGATTGTTACTCTCATCCAGGTTGGACCACACAACCAATAATTGGTATGGCGCTAGGTTAAATGAAATGTTTTCTCCTTGGAAATCCCAAGAAGTGATGCTATGCCTGTTTACTGTAGTAAACAAGTTCTCCTTTACTGGTAAAATAGGATCTGGAACAAACACTGAGGGTGCAAGTCCTCTAAAGTGGGCAGCATAGGTATAAACTTTATATTGATTTCATAACCATGTTGTGGTCATGATATAGCCAAAGATGCTGAGTAACATGATGTAAAGTAATGTTGTACTTATTTATTGTGGAAAGCCTGTTTTATTTTGCTGAGAAAATAGGACCCAGTGACCACTGCCTGGGGTGGGTGTTCTCTAAAGTGTGCAGCAGGGGTTTTACTCCTTGCATGCTGCTGGCAGATATTCTTGCCAAGAGCAGAATTTCTCTTGCTACTAAAAGAGCATAATTTGTGACATTTTAATCAAATTGACTCCCTGAAAATAGAAGGGATTTTTCACCAATGATTTCTTGAGATGAATTCAGATGAATTTCCCATCAAATCTAATCATGTCTGCTTCATAGCAGTCAAGACTAGCTTTGATGAAAAATATCTTGAAAATAAGTGGGTTAAGTGATAAACAACTGGCTCTATAGTTGTGTTGCATTGATGATACAGCCATAGATGCTTAAAGTGACCATAAACAGCAATAAATAAATCAATAATAAATAAATGAAATATAATGTTTCTTGATAAGTTATGGCTGCACTTTCCTGTCATATTCACTTCAACATTAACTGGAAAAGTGCAAGATCAATTCAAAAGGTAAGAATCTATTCATGTGTTGTTTTGTCACAATTTATTGGAGAATGTCTGAGGGTTAAGTTTTTCGTTTGTGCTATCTTTACTTCTAAACAGCCCACTGGTGTCACAGCCCGAGCAATGTGATGATTGATCAAGAAAATACAAACTGGCAAATTCTGAAGAAATGTTGAAATGCAATACACTGTTGGAAAGTGCTCCAAGAGACGTTTATTCCAACATTTCACATTGCAGTGTTTGATCTGATAATAGAATAATCTCCTAGAAGAATCTGGAAGTTTCCTGTTTTCACAGTGATAAGATCAAGTTTTATGGGTGGAGGAAGCCGGAATACCCGGAGGGAACCGCCGAGCATCGATGAGCAACTGTCAGCTCCTCAACATTCTAACACTGTTCAATCTCCGCCCAAGCAGGGTTACAGTGGTTGAAGACATGTGCACTATCGATGTGCAGTACGCCTTAGTACACAGTGTGATCATGCCCCCATGCAGGCACCCAGGATAATGTGTCTTTCCCAAGGACACAACGTGGGTCATCCCGGAAGGGGATTAAATTCTGGACCTGTAGCATAGAAGTCCAACAGTCTACCCCTGAGCCACTACGCCCTGTTTGTTGTCGTAGAGAATATGGCAGTCACTATTTCATAATTTTGTACAATTGAACATCGAGTATTTTATAATTTATTTAAGAATACTGTATTGGTATTTTTGGACACATCTGTTAATGGTGGAAATGTTAAGATGTCAAATAATTGTTCACACATTGCATAATATTTGTAAAAAATAGATGAAAATTTGTAAATTTATATTATCACAATTTTTATATCTAACAGTTAATTTTCTTTTGTGTTCTTAAAATGTTTGTTTTATTTGATTTCAACATTTACTAAAATTGCGAACTCCTTCATTGGTATTGTGGAAAGGGATGTATTGTGGATAATAAACTTATAGGTTTTTTTGGTACCTGCAATGTTGCTATATGTTTACCTCCCTGACACAATTGGTTTATGAAACAGAAATAAATGGAAGCAAACATTTTCAACCCTTCAACTAGCAAATTGATAAAATCTCTCTAAAATTCCAAATTTGCTTAGCAATCTTGTTTCTTTTTTTCATCAAACAGTCGACATGAATTCAATCTTATGCAGTGTAAAACTTGATGCAAGAGTGCATTCAATTCCATATCAGCTCCCTCCCCGATACAATACTGTTTGGTGCATGAGCTTACGCCGTTACCACTGATGGCAGCTTATTAAGTAATCTGCAAAATCACCATCTTAACCATAACCATCACCAAAAGCTTTGTCAGAAAATTTTATGTTCTGTCAGATTTGATAATAGTCAAAGGAAATTATGACTTTTAACTCCTTGCATGTTGCTGGTGGATATTCTTGCCCAGGACAGGAAATCTCTTGCTATTAAAATAAGTCAAATTTGAGAATATATAATTTTCCCCTGTAAGGTATGTGGACATTTTAACCAACGATTTCTTGTAATGTATATGAATTTTTCATCAAATCTAGTCATGGCTGCTTTACAGCATCCATGACTAGATTTGATGAAAAATATTTTAAAATTGCTCATTTTACTTATTTTTTTTAATTACATCATGTTAAAATACTGTCCTCAGCTTTGCATTGCTATTTTTGTCAGAAAATTTATAGTCTTGCCTCACCACTGGAAAAAGTTATCTTCATCACTGTTTAATGGGTTAATGAATTTTTCATCAAATCTAGTCATGGCTGCTTTATAGCAGCCATGACTAGATTTGATGAAAAATATTTTCAAATTACTCATTTTACTTATTTTGGGGATTACATCATGTTAGAATACTGTCCTCAGCTTTGCATTGCTATTTTTGTCAGAAAATTTATAGTCTTGCCTCACCACTGGAAAAAGTTACCTTCATCATTGGTTAAAGGGTTAAAAATATTTTTAGTGTTCAATTTTACACTTCTTTTTATTTTTTTTTACAAATTGTTAGGTAAAGGATTACATAAGAACAAAGATAATAATTTTAGATGCAGTTGAGTGTGAGAAAATATACAAAACTAAAAAATAAATGCAAAAAATTTCTCAAGTTTATTTTCTTGCAGCTACCATTACGGTACTTTTCTTAACTTGATACATATCATTAAAAGAATGATCATTCCAATGTTGTCTATCAAATAAATATAAATGTGTATTTTTGTAATAAATATGTATTTTTCTATGTTGTACAAAATTATCTATAATTTGTAAATTTGCATATATGTATGTATTCATGTATGGAGAGGATGTGAGAATATTTTAAATAAATGGTCAGTTAAGCACAGCACCACGCATAAAAATCATTATTTTAACCCTCTCCACACAGATCTCAAAATGCTGAAATTCCAACCAGAAAATTTAGCTGGGAATTTTACAACTTCATTCTTGTTTGGCAGAACTCAGTGAAACAAGATTGAATTGCTCAAATTTCTGGTTACTTGATGGGAAAGATTCATTGGTTGAAATTTTTGATATTTTGACATCAGTCTGCAAAGGGTTAAATGCAATGTTTTGTCATTTTTAGCTCAACTTGACAAAGTCAAGCTGAGCAATTGCCATCACTTCTCTTCTGTCGGCATACATACGTACGTACGGTCGGGCATACATAAGTATGTACGTATGTCCACAATTTCCTTTGCACACCGCACAGGTCGCATTTATGATCAGATCGCTTTGAAACTTGGTATGCTTGTTTGGGGTGTCCTCTAGATTGGAGCTATCGATTTCCGTCGATTTCCGTCAAAAAATGTTACCGTTGGCAACGTTCTTTCAACTTAGTTTAGTCAGACTTCAATATTTCCCTTTGGCACACCCTGCAGGGTACATTTATCATCAGATTACTTTGAAACCTGGTATGCTTGTTTGGTGTGACCTCTAGATGGGGGCTATCAATTTTCTTGCATTTCCATCAAAAAAAATGTTGCCACTGGCAACAACCATTGAACTTGGTTTAGTCAGGCATCAATATATTCCTTTGGCATGCCCTACAGGGCATATTTATGATCAGATCGGTTTGAAAATTGGCATGCTTGTTTGGGGTTACCTCTAGATGGGAGCTATCAATTTTCTTAGATTTCCATCAAAAAATGTTGCTGCTGGCAATGACCTTCGATGAACTAAGTGCAGTTATGCTTCAATATTTCCCTTTGGCACACCCTGCAATGCACATTTTTGACTGGATCCCTTTGAAACTTGGTATGCTTGTTTGGGGTGACCTCTAGATGGGAGTTATCAATTTTTTCTACATCCATCAAAAAATGTTGCCGCTGGCTACATTCTTAGAACTCAGTTTAGTCAGGCCTCAATATTTCCCTTCGACACACCCTTCAGGGCACATTTATGATCAGATCACTTAGAAACTTGGTTCGTGTGTTTGAGGTGACCTCTAGATGTGGTGACCTATTTGTTTTTTTTTTTCATTTACATAAAAAATTATTGTCGTTTTCACCAGCCTTTGAACTTACTGCATTTGAGCAGCAACTTATCCCTTTTGCACTCTCTGCAGGGTATATTTTTATGAATTTCTATAAAGAAGAAGAAAAAATCATTGCCATAAGCAATGCCCTTCAAACTTAGTGCATTTGTGCATTAACATCTTCCTTTGGCATGCCTCAGAGGGCACTTTCATTATCTGGTTGTTTTGAAACTTTGCATGCTTATACAGGGTGACAAAGATAGGAGCTATTGATTTTCTTTTCATTTCCATCAAAAACTGTTGCTGTTAGCAACAATCTTTGAATTCATTGCATTTGTGCATCAACATTCTTCTTTGACATGGCCTACATGGCACATTTATCTTAGGATTGTTTTTGAACTTGGTGTGCTTATTAGGCGGGACATCTAGAGCTATTGATTAGCATTCATTTCTGTGAAAAAAAGTTGCCATTTAGAATAACCTCTGAACTTACTGCATTTGTGTATCAGCATTCTTCCTTTAGCCATCCTTAAAGTTTGCATTTAAAAATGCATGGATTACTCTGACGTTGTGCACACACAGTGCTGTAATGTTGAAATTTCGCCAAATAACATTGAGCCAATGATCTTCACTTTTGCCGTTACCCTTATAACTTATCAAGTTCAGTTTGTCAGTTGAGCTACAGTGCCATTGACACTTTCATTCTTCCAAGTCATAGCTCATAAGCCCCCCCCCCCCCCCCCCCCCCCTCCCTCCACCACCAGTTTGGAACAAGCGCATCATACTTATAACAATGAGGGGTCGTAAGCTATAATTTGGGAGAAAGAAAAACAGGTTTTGTGAATTGAGAAAAAACTGTGGAATTGTCATAAGTCAACCTTTCATAGGTAATGGATTGAAGTTGTTATTATATATGGCAAGTGACGGATTAAGGCATGGGCTTTATGGTCTGCAGCTCAGGGGCCTCTGCCAGCTGAGGGCCTCCAGAGGTTAAGTTAAATTAATTTACTGTGAAAAGTTGCTTCATTTGTAAATGCAGAATGAAAGTATGAGTATGCTGAATTATATACTGTATAGTATACTGGAATTTTTTTCTTGCCCATTATTCCAACTCGTTGGCACTAGCAATCCTGATTACAATGAGATGATCTCATACTCGCCAAGGGCCTGTACAAGAAATCGCTCATTCCATCGAAACTTTCTTCTTTCGTCATTGCTTTGCTGTTGTGCTTGCACCAAAGACAAAGTGCTGATAGAGTGTAGATTAGCATTGTTCTGTGATGTAATTTGAATTTACGTTATCCTACACATTTTGTGGAATTCTGCATTGCATGCTTTTGTTAATTATCACTGGGGCCTCACAGTCACAGTATCTGTAGTCCAGGGGCCTACAAAATCATAATCCAGCCCTGTATATGGCATATTGAACAAATTGTCCCTTTAGTGCATTGCAGATGATGCCTTGTTGCACTCAAGTGATGAAATGTTCATGTAAATATTATTCATTATGGGAAAATGCTATATTGCAGAGACCATTTGATAAGAAGTTTTACTCCATCAGCAAGGGCGCTACCAGATCTCAGTGGGCGAACATCTAGGATATAAAGCAGTTGAGGTCTTCTGTGGAAGACTACTTTTGAAGTACTGGTAAAGAGGATCTGGTATTTTTCATCAAATCTGATTACAGATCCTGTGAAGCAACCATATATGGATATGCCGACAAATTCATTGAAATTTAACCAAAGATACAGTGGCCAAAAAGATAATCCATCTTACCAAAAAAAAATGTGCCTAATCTTGTGACAAGTGCTTTGATGTCCTTCTGGCAGCAGCATGTCAGGCATTAAAGGTAATTGACCAAAGTGTTCGAACTTGCATCAGTGATGCACCACTCTGTTTGTCAGTAAGAATGCTGTGTTGCCATGTTCTGTGTATTTCTTCACTCACAGAGAGTGCCTTTCCAAAGATAACAACACTGAGTACTGGTATAAACAATTTATCAAACCTGACCTCAAAAGCATGTTGCTGTGTTGTTACCTCAGTCACTGGGAGTGATAGTTCCAAAATGAGAGTTTAAGTGTAGCAGTTTGCAGTGCAGGGGACCATTCTTCCAATTATAGAATCCAGGGTCCTCATTTTACCATTTGTTTTGAAATATTTTTGTATGAAAAAAAAATAACAAATAAAACTCTATTTTATTATGTTGTTTTGATTGTAAGAATATTTGTTTCAAGAGTAGTACATCATATTGAGAATCTTGGCAGTTATAAAAAGTATTTGTTTCATTGATAGAAATTGCTAGTATTATATGTTAAAATGATGTGTGGAATGATGCATGTTGCCAAAAGTGCTGTTAATCTCTTATATGTGATGTCTTAACTACCTGCATTATCTGCATATGTACAGTGCCCTACTTGATTTTTCATGTTCAGTGGAGTATCTAACACAACAGTCTTACTTCATTAATAAAACACTAATGTTTTCTGAATGCACAATACCAAGCAAAAGCTGTAGGATAACTACACATTATCACTATCTTATTTCTTTTTCAGTTGATGATAGTAGCTCCTGGCGTTAATTCTTGAAAGGGTTTGAGAGCAATCCAAAACTCTTTGTCAAGATGCCAAGGACATAAAACATATTCCAATGAAACCACCAAGTAAACTGTTCATTTATCTAACTTGAGAGGTCCTGTGGCTCCTTGAATGTGCCTGAATTTAGAAATCCATTTCTAAGGACATGGAAAGCCCTTGGGAATTGGAACCTGCCTTGAAAATTGAGATATCAGGGGAGATTCATTTCAGACAGTGGCATATACGGGGGTGGGGGTGGGGGGGTGGCGGAGTTAAAAGCTTTGCCTCCCCAATCCCTCTAAAAATCCTGCATTCTGTATGGGGCATCAACTTCTGAAGTTACATATGGTATACCAGTTTGGTGAAAACTGACATTCCTTCGGGTGTCAAAATCTCTCCAAAGAGTGCTATTATTTCAGGTATAACTCCTTGAAAATATACTGGGACCCCTGTGGGAACAGCAAGCAGTGCTTGTTTACTGTGGTGACCAAACTTGGTTTTACTGATAAAATAGGACCCAGTCACCAATGTCTGGGGTGGATATACTCTAAAATGGGCATAAATAATTGGCTGGACATGACTTTATATCCATCTTGCAGTCATGATTGGACATTGAGCAGCAATTTGTAACCTTATTAAACACCAATAAAAACATAAGTAATGGGAAAGTCTAGGCAACTCCTTGAATTGTGTACTCAATCAAGAGTAGGAACCCTCAACTTAATCAAATTAATATGTAATGTATTAAGGTAACATAATTGGGTTTTGATATCCCAACTTCTAATTAGTGCTGGGTGGTACCTTCAAATTAAACATCACAACTCTTTAATTTTGAAATTGTGGCTCATGGGTTTATTTGCCCTTTGTTGCCATCTATTAATGAGTTTTTTTGTGAAAATGGGTTCAATCTCAATCAAGAAAGTCCGACTTGCAATTGGAATAATGCTGTTGTGAAGGTTCTATCATACTGCACATAGAATATTTAATCTTACCAATTTAAAACAAATACAAGGTATTGATTTTTATTCCCATGGGAACCCCAAGAAGTGGACCTTTGCTTGATTACCTCGGTACACCAGTTGCTTACAAGTAAAAGAGGTCCCAGTAAGCTACCCCTGGATTGGCAATCCTCTAAAATGGGCAGTATATGAATAAATAATTGGCTAAACTTGGCTTCACAGTGTATTGCAATCATGGTACAACCATAGATGCTGAAAGTGACCTTAATATTATCACTACTTATTCTGTGATGTAATTTGAATTTACGTTATCCTATACATTTTGTGGAATTCTGCATTGCGTGCTATTGTTGATTATCACTGGGGGCCTCACAGTTATAGTATCTGTAGTCCAGAGGCCTACAAAATTGTAATCCAGCCCTGTATATGGCATATTGAACAAATCATCCCTTGAGTGCAACAAGGCACCGTCTGCAATGCTTTAGCATTGCAGATGATGCCTTGTTGCACTCAAGTGATGAAATGTACATGTAAATAGTATTCATTATGGGAAAACGTTATATTGCATAGACCATTTGATAAGAAATTTTACCCCATCAGCAAGAGTGTTACCAGATCTCAGTGGGAGAACATCGAGGATACAGAGCAGTTGAGGTCTTCTGTGGAAGACTACTTTTGAAGTACTGGTAAACGAGGATAACTTAATGGCTTCATATTCTGTGGATGTGGTTCGGGTTATCTTGGAAGTGAAATGATTTAGCCGGTATGAATTTGCCTGGTTACAGTTGCCTATGGGCACTCTCCCATAAATTGTAACAAGCCAGTGACATGTGAACAACTTTTGATGTAAAAAAAATAATTCAGCACTAGTTAAGAGCAGGAAAGCAGACAGAGAATTTCAAGAGGTCGCGACCCAGTCACCATCTGGTCGAAATTCCTTGTCGGCTTTCAGCATTTATGATCGCAGTACTGTATCAGCTACGATTAATGCCATATCTTATTTACCCCCCCCCCCCCCCCCCCTCATCTTCGTCTGATGAATTAGATGAGATATTGAGAAGGATCTATTGTCAGTTATTTGGATTAGGAAGCCACTGGTACCAGCATTTCTGAAAAATTGCATAATGAGATGAATGATTATTTTTTTTTTTTTTTTTTTTGTTATTTGATGAAAATGTTTTTTCATTTTGTATTCTCTTGCTGCATTTGGTTGTTCATTTAATTGTTGTATAATTTTTATAAGGCAACAGAAAATATCATCGCTGTGATTCCTATCTCTAGAAAAAAAAATGTATTTTTAAACATGATTAGATTTGTTTTGTTTCCATATTTCCAAATTATCATTTAAATCAATATTTTCTTCCTTCCAAGTTTTTTTTTTTACCTCTGAGCACCCACTATACATAGCCACAAATTCCCAAGCTTTCCACTGGTCCTCTCTCATCTGCTTATCTCTCATGTTGTCACTCCATTCGTCCATTAGTTTCTCGGTGAGTCTTATTCCACTAGGCGGGTATTTGGGGCATTCGGAAAGGAAATGTTTAAGGATCTCGGTTGCTCATAGGCTTTACATTTGGCACCCTCTGCCGTCGCCTTTCTGGATTTTCCCACTCAGCTCCGGTAACTTTCACTTTGAAGAACAATGCCCCCACGAAAGATGCATCTAGATATTCCTCACAACTGATGCATCATTTTGTAGAACCGCTCCATGTAACGGTCAGTACCAGATGCTTTACCATTCATTAACTTGGTGACTCCATTTCGTACTTCTCACACGTTAATTTCCATGCATACTATACTTTCCATCTTACAGTCTGGAGTGACTATCATTCATCCCCTGACGTTTTCTACCTTTATAATTACATTATATTTTTAATTCCTCTCTTTTATTACCATTTGAGCTCATTATTTACTCTATGTCCCAATTCCTTTGTCGCCACTCTAATTCTCCCTACGTTGCCCTCCCAGCATTCCTAGACTTCTCACTATTGCGCCAGCCAACTCCTGAACGTTATTATCCGTTGGAAACGTTGATTTCAAGTTCTCCCAAAAATGCCCCCAGTTTGCTTTCATTTCCAGTTTCCAAATGTTAAAGGTCGCCCTGTGTTTTGCTATTCCTTTGCCCCTAACCCTTATTGTTATTTTGTTGTGACCACCATTTAACCCAGAAAGTCCGTCATCTTTCACCATGTCTGTAACTCCCCTCCATAACTCTGGTTCAGCAAGTACATAGTCAATAATAATTGTCTCTCTGACATTTCTTTCCCAGGTCCATTTACTTTTACACTTTGCATCCCTGTTCAATATCTTGAAGCCCAGTTTATTTATAAATTCCAAGAGTTTCCTCCCATTAATATTGACATTTCTTTTTTCCACTCACTTAATCCTCTAATCTGTCCCATTGTGTCCATTAAAATCTCACATTTGTATAAGACAGTACCCCCAGTTTTCCATTTCTACAACATTCGATATGAGTATACATTTGATCGTTCGACTCGCGCTAATCACCTTCAGCTGCCAAATATACACCCCCTACTGCCACGCTTCTGTTTTCCCATCTTGATTTTCGTCCCTATTATTTCGCTTTTTACTGAACTTTTACTTCACACTGTTGTTTTCAGAGTGGAGGTTTTTCGATCCGTGAAGGCACAACACTTCGGACAGCCGCTGATTTGTCGTGGTTAGTGACACAGAGCCAATGGGCTTGCCGAATAAGACCACCCATCGCTATTTAATGCCTGATCTTTCGGATCACTGGTTGCAGGTACTTGCTTGGACAATTATTCGTACACTCTTTCTGCTCTGGTAGGCCAAGGTCTGGAAGTTATAACTATTTGTGTACTATGTGGTAAGTGTGAGGAAATATTGTCGTTCATCTAGGCGAATTTGTGGAGACCTGATATGGACAGCGTATGGGTGGCTTGGCAGATATCAACAGACAGAGGGCTAAATGAAAGCTCGCGCATGGAAGGGAATCGACAGAGAGTTCTTAGGGAAGTCTATTAATCATAACAAATTACTTACTTCTCAGACTCTATGGCCGCTCTCCGTAAGTAAGAAGTCCGTTGGCAGCATGTCGTGGCGGTATAACAGTTACGCTGTTTTTGTTTCACCAAGGGTCTGATCATTTTGTATTTTCCACAAAATAATGCATATCGCGAGTAATCTATTATATAAATGGGAGGGGGCGCGGTGGCTCAGTGGGTAGAGATGCAGGCTGCAAGCCGAGAGGTCCTCGGTTCGAATCCCACCTGCGGCAACCGCGTTGTGTCCTTGGGCAAGACGCTTCACCCCGCTTGCCTATATGGGGGCACGATGACACCGTGTACTAAGGCGTACTGCACGTCGATGGTGCGCATGTCTTCAACCAATCTAACCCTGCCTGTGCCGCGGTGCAGAGTTCAGAGTTATGATGTTGGGGAGCTGACAGCTGCTCGTCGTTGCTCGGTGGTTCTCTCCGGGTACTCCGGCTTCCTCCACCCGTAAAACTGTCACCGACATGATATGACCCTGGCTGTTAATGTGTCGTTAAACCCAAATAAAAAAAAAATATAAATGGGAAGTGTGCTATCAGGGCCAAGCTGTGCAGGCCCAAAAATCACAGTACTGTTAACGGTAAACCTTTTTACGTGTTAAAGGGTGTCCCCATAACTTACCCAGCCTATAGGTTTGAAGTTGGCGAGCTGATATAGGTTTTTAGTCCAGGCACATTAGACATAAAAATGAGAAAGTAAGGAAAAAAATCGGAGAAAGCTGATTTTTTTATATGTTTCCGGGACACACATTGCGGATAAAGTGTGAAAAGTCCCCGCGAATCCGAGTTGAGCTTTTTTAGTTATAGCGTTTTTTTGATGAAAAATTTTTTTTTAAAAAAATTCGACCCAGCTCCATATTTCTCATTCTTATTCGCCTTAGTAGGGTGAGAATCATAAATATCGTGCTGAATTATATTGAGAATACATATCCCCAACAGAAAATGCCAACTTTGTACCAATCCTCACACTCAAGGGTGAAATATTCACGAAAATGTACAAAATTACGAAAAAATATTTATTGTTTTCATACACACAACGGTACACAACGTCCATTAAATCAAACCTACGACTACTTTGGGAGTTAAATTATATATCAAAAATTGCAAAAAAGCAGTGGCTTTATAATGATATATAACAATAGTCATTTATTCCATAATGAACTGCTGAAACGTGTGAAATATTAACCATACCCCCTAAACTCAAATTCAAACGGCATCGACTTTTCTCATTCAAATACCGTATTATACGTTTGTCCAGTGACGTTTGACCAACCACTTTATATCAAAGCAGTGGAGATTGTGTCTTCGTCAGATAAGTTGACAAAAGTTTTCGTTAGACTCTGCGGCTTCCATATGATTATGTTATATTTAGGGGCAATTGGTTCGATCATGGCTGGTATCGGCTTGGATGAACTTTGGGGGACTGTTTATGCTGGTGGGTCAATCCATCATTTGATCAGTGGTCATGCATATTCAAGAGCAGTTCGTGCCCATTTGCTAACACAAATTGCCATTACAAAACTTGTGTTTGAAGAAAGCCGAACACTAGATAACATAGACTGCACAGAAGTCAATGAAATATTCTGTGGACTTGCCAGAGGTGACTGTACAACAGCTGACGCTGTCAATCAAGAAAGTGTCAACCATCTACTGTCAAAATTACACGAACTGCTCCAGAATACGTCCGTAGGACGCACAGGAAAGCTTTGGGTACAAAACTACGAGCAAATAGGTCTTCTCCAGTTGTTCTTGAGAGCAGAGCGCACAGGCGACTGGGAACTCCACACATATTGTGTTCGCAATATGATTCCAGTATTTCACGCAGGTGGTCATTTTGCATACGCAAAAAGTTCTCATCTCTATTTACAGCAGATGAATGAGCTAACAGAAATAATGCAACAGGATGATTTGAAGTTGTTCACTGAGAAAGGTTACTTTACCATAAGGCGCTCAGATAAATTCTGGGACGGGATATATTCTGATCAGACCATAGAGCAGTGTTTAATGAGAATGTTCAAGCTCCCTGGTGGTCTCACACATGGCAGGGGAATAACCGATAGCACTGTTGCGAAATGGGTACATGGACTACCTCTTTGCCTTCCGATATGTAATGCTCTCGAAAATTTTGTTCATGTTCACACTGGTCATGGCGAACAACATCGGGATCTCCGTCAAAGTTCACAATTGACTGATGCCAATGATATCACCAAATTATTGAACTGGCTCAGAGTGCATTCCCCCTTTCAGAATAGAGATCCACTACAATTAGTCTCTATAGCGACCGAGCTTGTGGCCGACGAAACTGTGAACTGTGACCAAGTTCGCAAAATTGGTGAATGTTGCGTATCGAAAGTTGTAAGCAAAACGTTCAACAGCATCAAACTACGACGTGTTGACACTGTGAAGTCTTTCGCATCGATGGCAAATAGCATCAAAGTCCGTGGAAGTAAGGTAGTGATTGACCCCACAATTCTGTTCAACCGCATCACATGTGTTATTCAGTCACAAGCAGAGATGGAAGAGTATCTCAAATATGAACTCGCCCCGAAACCACCAGCATTGTTTGATTCTGCTGGAATGAGGAAGACACAGAAAAGCACGCTCGGTAAGATCCTCAAAACATACGGTTCCGAGCAAACTAAAATCCCAGAACATTCTCTGTTTGTTGTAGATGGTGGAGTTTTATTGAGGGCAGTTGTATGGCCTAAACAGTCGTCATATAAGGACATATGTACATCATATTCCAATTATCTAGTGAGACATTTTGGGGCGAACGTCGTGGTTGTTTTTGATGGTTATGCTTGTACAATGTCGACAAAGGGCATGGAACAAGCCCGTAGATCTAAAGACAGGTATTCCATTGATATCAATATCTCACCCGAGTTACCAGCCACCACACCCCAATCCGATTTCCTTGCAAATGCCAAGAACAAAACCCAACTGATCGATCTTCTAATGCAGGAGCTATCTGCTATCAATATTCAGTCCAAGCAGGCCGAGGCTGATGCTGATGTACTGATAGCCAAAACTGCACTTGACATCACTCAAGATGACAACAATGTTGGCGTTGTGGGAACAGACACAGACTTGTTAGTCATTCTTACCTCTCGAGTTCAACCGGGATGTAATATTCACATGATGTATTCCATTACCCCAAACTTACTAGTTTCAGTTAGTGAAATAGCAACCAAAATAGGTGACCATAGAAGCAACCTCCTTGTAGCACATTCCATAAGTGGTTGTGACACTACTTCTGCACTCTTTCGAGTTGGTAAGAAGAAAGTATTCAGTACAATTGTCTCCGATGTTACTAGCGACTCACAACAGTATGTCAACACAATTTTGGCGGATGACAGTACACCAAGTGCAGTAGCCGCTGCCGGGGAACAACTTCTCCTGATCTTATACGGGAGTAAAACTGTTTCCTCTCTCGACCAATATAGATATGTCACTTACAAGCGTTATGTAGCAAAATCTAAACTGAATAAACCCATCGACCTAGCCTCACTCCCACCAAGCAGCGATGCTGCACAACAACATGTCTACAGATGTTATCTCCAGGTCCAACAATGGCTGGGCACTTCGCTTCCTCCGATGGATTGGGGGTGGTCGCTAGACAATGGACTTCTTGTACCGACTGCAGCCACAAAGCCATGTGCCCCCGATAACCTACTGAATCTGATCAGTTGTGGTTGCAAGAGTGCTTGTACAAAAAGGTGTGGGTGTAAGAAGGCAGGACTCTCTTGCTCAGGTTTGTGTAATTGCAGTTCGGATTCTTGTAACAACCACAGAAACACTGTCCTGTCGGAAATTTCTGAGTTCGATGAATAATATGTATATAGGTCATGTCATTTCTGTATATAGCGTTGATAATAGTCAATGTAACTTAATCCATGTTGATTGATTTGTACATTCTGTAAATATTGTTTATTGATTTTTGTACATTCTGTAAATATTATTTATTGATCTAATGCTGCCAGACACAGACGTGTCTGTTCGGTCCCAAGCCCGAAAATAGTTGAGTTCTCATGCTGACGAATTTTATGCCAAAAGGGGAACTCGGCCAGAAGCAGAGGGGGTCTTCCATAATGTCTATTTTGTAAGCAGTGATAAAAGTCTTCAAATGGTGGTGGATTTTTATCGTCTGTCCAACTAACATCCCGTTCTGTACTACGACCCTTTGGGCAAATCCGTTAGGAAAATCGTCATTTTTTGCGTAAATCCGATACTTTTTTGTGAATTTTCAATAATTTTTCGCAGAAATTGTCACAGAATGCACATTTTCCTCTAGGTAAATGTATATTAGACATTATGTAGCTCGAAATACGCGTAAACAAAAAATACAGTTGGATCAATTCGAGGTTACAAAGTTCGTGCGATTTTTTTTGATTTTTTTCAAACGCGTTTTCGAAAAAAGGCTGTAGAAAAAAAAGCTCAACTGGGATTTTAGGGGACTTTTGTCTAATCGTTCAGTGGCATGTACTCGACATTCCCTGAAAAAATCAGCTTTCTCCGATTTTTTTCCCTAGTGAAACCTAATGTTCTTGGGCTATTTTCCAAACAAAGTGGACGTCCAATTCTGAGCTAGACTGCTCTAATACATACACCTGGAACTTAATTTAGCACCACCTGAATGGTCTGTTGACAACTGAAAGACAACACAATGATGAAAATGTGCAGTATTTTAATAGCGTTAATTACACACATCTATCACTATCACTATTGTTTTTGATGGAAATATGTTCTCACGGCAAGTATGATGCTGGAACGGTTTTTTTTTTTTTTTGCAGTTGTGTCAATAGAAACTGTCATTACTTTCCTGCTATCTTGCAGATGGCCAAAAGTGATTGTTTGCAGAAAGAATGGTCTGTTGACAACTGAAAGACAACACAATGATGAAAATGTGCAGTATTTTAATGGCGTTAATTACACACATCTATCACTATCACTATTGTTTTTGATGGAAAGATGTTCTCACGGCAAGTATGATGCTGGAACGGTCCATGATGAAACAATGCCGGTAATTACTGACAACAAATGTGACTTGTGATTTCTTGAACACAATAGCAGTGTCTGACGTCAGTAGCGAGTGTATTCACCACGTGCCCGGATAACAGCCGGAACGCCCTTACTAATGCTAGCAGTGAACCTTCTGATACGGTCCAGAGGCAGCTGCTGTCACTGCTCATACAGTGCAGCTTCCAAATCGGCCCAATTCTGTACAGGCCGATCCCTTGCTTGCGCACGACGTCCAAGAAAATCCCAGATGTGTTCTAAGGGATTCAGATCGGGGCAACGGGCAGGCCAAGGTAGTGTTGTAATTGCGTTGTTATGAAGGAATGCTCTCACAGCATGGAACGATGTGACCTTGCATTGTCGTCTATGAATACAGGGCGAATAGCCAACGGGTGGTTGTCAAAATGTGCTGATGACCATTGAGATCCCCACTTACAGTCACCATATCAAGTTTACAATCAAGAGAGCAGCATCTCCAGATCATTACTCATCCTCCACCACAATGAACAGTAGGTCTGATGTTCCGGGGCATATAAGCAATATTTCTATGCCTCCACACTCTCATGCGACTGCCTGTTACATGAAGCAGTAACCTATCTTGTCTGACCAATGGACTCCCATCCACGTCCTGAGATTTCAATGTTGTGCCATACACCACCCCAAATGTCGTCTTTGATGCTGATCGGACAGAGCTGGACGCTTGATTACCCTTCTGGACCTCATACCCAATGCATTGAGACGGTTTCGGACAGGGCTGTTACACAAACGCCTAATGTGGAGTCAAAGGCGTTTCAAAACCCCACTTGAAGCAAAGGGTCCACGCCTAACGAGGCCTGCCAGACTCCAATCTTCCCGAGATGTCTTTTTGGGGTTGTCCAGGCCTTGGTCAGTCCTTAACATCGTTGGTTTGTTGATGTTTTCGGACAAGTCTGCTGATGACAGAATGACTATAGCCAAGTTGTCTTCCATCAGATTTGAATGACATGCCTGCTGCATGCATGCCAAAGATTTTTTGTCTCTTTCTTGCCATGTCAACATTTATTGATAAAAAAGTGACAAACTGTCTTGTTTTATACACAGATATTGCATGTGGATGATTGTGGTTTTTTGTGACATTCGTGGGAAGCATGCTGCACATGGACGAGGGATGTGTTTGGGGTACGTTATGAACCAGAAACGTCATGTTTCACTAGATGAAATGTACTGCAAGACATTGCAGTCATTAAAACATAATAATCGGTAACAGCAACTTTATTGTCATAAAACATTTCAGGGGGTGCTTAATTGAGAGGAAAAATGTTGGAATACTGGAATCGGATTGATCCCTCGCTTTCACCTCAACAAATGAAACAAGAACATGTACTATGGCTTGAACCACTTAGTTGAACAAATGCGTTATCAACATGGGAAGAACCGTAAACCTATAAAAAAAAACCAAAATAAGCTTCTGTTGTGAACATGCGAGTAACAAGTAATTTAGAATTTTTGTTGTATTTGACTGCTTTCACCAAAGCCGTTATTCTCGCGCCTCCTTAAAAACAATAGTGAATAACATAAACTATTAAAAAAAAAGTAGGGGATATCCATACTGATGTTGATAATTTCGGAAAATGGTCCTGGATACGCGTGATTGGACACATCAATATGTTACCAAGTTTAGTGTGGATCGTAAATGTCACCAGCCCATGAAAACTTTGTGCAGGTTTTTCGCACGAGCGCCGCGTTAATGTCTGTGGGGTACGTTTTGAAATTTTAAAATTTGTACTGGACGGGCTTTTTTGGAAGTCTCGTTCTTTTCTTGGTATAAACTCGTTCATCAATAGTTTCTGATCGAAACGTAACTTTTGAGGTATGCAAAGACTGACACGTGACGAACGTTTACGTGCCGTTGGCATGTTGGAAGATGGCAACAGACAGAGTGTAGTGGCTAAAATTCTCAACGCTCAATCGGTGATTAGCAGGTTGTGGTCACGCTACCGTCAGACAGGCAATGTTGATGACAGACGTCGGTCAGGTCGTCCAAGGGCGACAACTGCTAACCGGGATCGTTTCATCCGAACCACAGCATTACGTAACCGCCATCAAAGTGCCTCAGAAATTGGACAGCAGCTGCACCTAGCGACAGATGTGCGAGTCAGTGGCCAGACTATCCGAAATCGCCTACACAGCTGGAATTTGTACGCTCGACGACCTCGAATAATTCCACGTTTGACTGAACGTCATATCGCAGCAGGGCGTAATTGGTGTGGAGCACAACAGCGCTGGGACAATCGGCGATAGAGCAACATCATATTTTCCGATGAATCGAGGTTCACTCTCGATTTCCACGACAGGCGAAACAGAGTGTGGCGGCAGCAGAACGAATGATGCCATGATGTAACCGTTAGGCAGCACGATCGTTTTGGTGCTGGATCGGTTATGGTGTGGGGAGGCATAACCATAACAAGCAGAACAGCATTACATGTCATCCAAGGGCGTATCACGGGGCAGTACTACTGTGATAACATGTTAGCAGCTCATGTGGTGCCATTTGCACGACGTCACGGCCGTCGATTCATTTTCCAAGATGTCAATGCAAGAGCACACAGGGCCCGTGTCGTTACAGAGTTCCTCCAGGAGCAAAACATCACTACACTGCCTTGGCCAACACTAAGTCCAGACCTTTCACCAATTGAGCACGTCTGGGATTTGCTTGGCAGGCGCCTACGACAACGCCAACAGCCCCCTTCCAATGTCCAGGAACTCGCCGCTGCACTTCAGGAAGAATGGAATAAAATAAGTCAAGCTGATATTGGACGTTTGGTAAGAAGTATATTACGTCGAATCCGCGGTTTTCTCGCGAACCGAGGAGGATTTACAAGGTATTGAGGACGTGGACTGAATGTGGTAAATTCTCTGACTGGCCGTCCATGTCTTCTACAGCTCAGTGCGTGGAATGGTGCTTGTCAGACACCCAACAAAACGCTGACATCATTCACCGGATGTCACAGTGCAATGCCTCAGCGGTCTTTTTGTTGAAAATATAAATATATTTCTTCATATATCTCACTTTTATCAAATATCCCCGACATTTTTTTTAATTGTATATATAGTTCAATACAGCAGCAAACAAGAGTTCCATAAATATTTAACATATAATTCGCACTTAAATATGGCGTATCACATAAATCATTATTGTATATACTTCCATGGGGACTGTCCTACCAGGCATTCTGTGTGAAATTTGAACTGAGAATATGAAGATGAACGTTGATGTTAATACACTACACAGAGAGTAATCGTTTGACTGGACTGATTACGTGAAATAATTCATGAGAGGTGAGGGATGCTGAACAAACACGAGTGCGCGAATGTGCACGAGTGTTTACAATATAGTCCCTCGCCGCGAATGAAATATTTCACGTAACCAGTCCAGTCAAGCGATTACTCTGTTTATTACTTTTCATTATTAACGATAATTATATTATTTAACGCTTTACCTAACGTAACAGCCAGCGCTATTCTCAAAAATCGCCAATTAATTTTCATTATTTTTTCATTTTTTGTCTCTAAAACATAGGCTATGACCCCTCATTGGAACGAGCTTGTCGAGATCGTTCCAATGAGGGGTCATAACCTATGTTTTTGAGACAAAAAATGAAAATAATAGCTATTCAAGAATTTTTTTTGCAAGTGTCGTCTGCTTTTCATGTTAGGTAAAGGGTTATAAAAAGCAACAAAAAAAAGAACAATGACGTCCCCATTACACCCACGGCAAAGCGTTTTCGTTTGCGCGCACGGATACATGACACTATTGTTGATGGCATAATTCACTTGTGAAGTTATCGTTTATAATCAAACCCGGAAATCCCAGTAAATCAAACTTTGGAAAGTAATAAACGTGGTTCCTCCATGCAGTGTGACACAGTTTAAGTTCTAATTTCTCTTCTAAAATTCTATATCCTATCTTTCGGCCTTTTCTGGAATGTCCACCATGTGTTCACTGCCAATTTCCTTACACTGATAAGATCTCTCCCCTATGTTGTTTATGGTAACACTTCCTCACAGTATGCATCAGGGTAAGCCGCCCTGTCCAAGAGAAGTGACTCCTCTCCCCCTCACTACCATTCGCATCAGTTCTCTCTTGAAACATGTCCCCTATATTCCACACGGCGCGTTGGCACTGATTGGCAGGCATGAATGTTTCACCGGCATCAGAAATGTATAATTCTTTGCCGATGTCCCGGTAGCGAAGTTTGGGTTAATGCCTATAGATCTACGATGGTAGGCTAGTACTAGTCACTGTGTAAACTGATAGAACCGCGAAGTCCCACCAGACCGTGGCGTTTTGGTTTTCCCTTACAGACGAACCTTGGACGCAGGTTCCAGAAAGTGTTCAGTTTTCCGTGGCTTCCCGAATCTTGTGCATCAAATGCTTAACGTAACGAACTGTTCAATCTACTATCTATAATTTTAATTTTTAAAAGTCGCGCCTAACCGTCATTATCTCCTGGTAAATTACCAATTTACATTAAAATGAGCAATAAAGTTATTAGCAACATAGTTCATACCTCAACATCTATGGCAGCATCCATCTAAAGTCTTTCAGCAAGGTTTTGTGCGCGTGATGAGCCAGGAGACAAAATGGCACAAACACCATGAAAACGGTGCTTATATTCACCAATTTTCTGATGCAACGCCTAATCACGCGACTATCAGTGAACGGAAAATTTAGGGAAACTCCCTTGACGTGGCAGTCGCCATTGTTGGACTTGTGTACTGCCATACAGACAGCCGGTCAGTCTGAATGCAATCCATGGAACTTTTACAACAAAATAGTATTCTGTCGGGTGCTTGTTAACCGGCAGAATGTCTCGGTGGAATGCACAATTTTCAACTCGGCATCAAGTGATGCCTGTTGATGTTCCACCAGGTGAATGTTATGATTTGGTGATAGATCGAACAATAACATCCCAGAATGTTCTGCAGAATGTTATTATACTTTCCATCAACAAATCCTACAATATCACTGTTTGTTGATAATATTGGCCTGCAGAGTTATGCCTTATATTGTCAACAGAACATCTGGCGTCCACTCCTGTGTGGTAACTCGAAGTACTTCTGTACTCTGATCGCCAGTTAATACAATTCCATGTAATTTAGCTTGAATAAATCTTAATAAAATCGAGTCCAGTTCACCAAACAGAAATTGTCCATGAATTCTATCATGACCCTATCATCTCACTTAACACTTAGAAGAGCTGTAGCTCTTTTCTCGAGCTTGATTAACACCTGTGGGCGAACTTCGCAACATCCCGTGCTGCAACTGCATGAGATTTTGCCAGCTTCTCATAACAGGAATGTGTCTTTGCACATGGTTCCTCTTCACATTGCTGGAATATAATTGCACGCTTCCTCCGTGGAAACGCCTGGAAGTGGAGCTGTGCTTATTTACTGTGGTAATTGAGTTCTGTTTTGCTGGTAAAATAGGACATGCAACCAACGTCTGGGGTGAAAGTCCTCCAAAGTGGGCTGCACAGGTAAAACAGCCATACGCTAAATTTGACTTCATACCTCCATTGTGGTCATAACATATCCAGAAATGCTGAAAGGGACCTTAATCACATATAAATTAATAAATAACTGCACAGCTGACATTGGATTTCACAACAGCTGGAGATGTGTGTCTACACTCCTAGTGTTATTTCAATTGTTTGAAGGTACTAAACCCGAAGCCCTGCAGGAAGGACCTGGACAGGACATGCCCTCTAACAATATTAGTCGAATATTTATTTATTTATGTATTTATTTAGTGGGGATTAACGACACTTTTCGACAGCCAGGGTCACCTTGTGTCGGACAGTTTTACGGGAAGAGCCGGAGTACCCGTAGAAAACCACAGAGAAACGGTGAGCAACTGCCAGACTGCCCAACATACTGACTCCACACATGCATGGTTAGCACTGGTTGAAGATAAGTGCACCATGAACATGCAGTACACCTTAGTACACGGCACCACCGTGATCCCACGTGGGCAATCGGGATTAAGTGCGTTGCCCTAGGGCGCAACACAGTTGCTCCGTGCGGGCGTCGAACCGTGGACATTTCAGTTTGAAACCCAATGCCGTAACCTCTGAGCCACATTAGTCGAATATCATGTTCGAGCTCTAACCTTTTCGTACGACATTAACCCTTTACCCAACGTAACGGTCAAAACCGGCCGGCGCTATTCACAAAAATCGGCAATTAATTTTCATTATTTTTTTCATTTTTTTTTTTTGTCTTAAAAACGAGCCTGTTCCAAAGAGGGGTCATAACTTATGTTTTTGAGACAAAAAATGAAAAAAATTAGTTATTGAAGAATTTTTTTGCAAGTGTCGTCTGCTTTTCACGTTAGGTAAAGGGTTAAAACATCTAGTGAGCATTCTGACTGAGATTCATAAACAAAGTCTAATTATAGACATGTCTAGGGTTGACTATAGTCTAAATTTCGATAAACTCGTCTACTAAGACAAGTTTACAAATTGGATTTAATTAATACTCACAAACAATGTCCAAGGCCTCATGTAACAGGAATCGTCTTTCTCTAAAAATACACTAAAAATTAGCACATAATAATGTGTGATAAATTATATTAGTGTTTGGTGCACAGACTTGAAGAAGCAGATGTTTACCGGCCTTTCCTCGCCTGTGCGTGTGAGTGTGTATTTGTGTGTGTGACGGGAGTGGGTTGGAGTTGCCTCGCGGTCGTTCTCGGAAGCACTGTATTTTTGTGCACAATTCTTGTATAAACCTTAGAGTTAGCTCCATAGAGAACAGGGTGGACTCCAGGAGTATTTCTGCCCTATTTCATTAACATTGGTTCATTTTCCTTCGAGTTTAAGGTGCGAAGCGCTTGTTTCCGCGACTTGTATCACATACCTGTACTTGGAGATCTTCACTCCTGGTGGTGTTACTCTACATCAAATGACCTTATTTTCTTCTTACACCATTAAATAGTATTTCTGTTCAATTAAAATCGATTAATTGGTCCAGAAGGAGTTTCTGGACAGCTAGATGGGGGACGAGAGGGGAAGGAGAAGGAGCGGTGTGGAGGAGGAAGTGGGCATATAGTCATGTACCGAGATATTTGTTTTCGAGGTTACTCACGCGTAAGCGTAATCTATTGCCGAGGACAACACAGGAAAAATGTTTCTTATATACTCCGAAGGCACGTTCTATCGCGCGTCTTGACAATTTTAATGTCTTGTATTTGCGTTCCGATTCTGTTTTAGCGTTCCTCGGAGGGTTAGTATGTATATGGTACACTGATAGCCAAGATCAGCAATACTAATTCCCATGTCATTGAGGTCTCCGTCCAAACGTTGTGTGCGAACTTCGCTTTCCTGTAAGATTCTGGAGTCATGAGCATAACCATACCACCTGCTAGCAACATCCATGAATCGTATTTTGTGATCACAGACCATTTGACAATTCAGGCTATGAACGCCCCCCCCCCCCCCCCTCACCCTTCCGATTCCCAAAACGCACTGCATGTGGGACCCTGGGTTCGGTGTGGGTATATGCGTCCCATTAGGCACACCAAAATTGCAGGCATCTCTGCCGTCCTTTCCATTCCATCCATACAGCTGCGGATGTCTGCTCGCGTCCAGGGAAGCCGTATAAAATGTCTTTTCTCCGACAAATAACCTGGATAACGTCCGCAACAATGCGATCATTGACGGTTGCGACAATCCACGGAAGTCATTAACTACCTAGAATGATCCGGTAGCAAAAAACTGCAAACCAGCACAAACCTGAATGGAAACTGGTACAGTGTGATTCCGCGAAGTTTGTGTCTGCAAATCATCAGCCAGCTTGGATATGAGACCCGCAGTCGTCTCTTTCGCTAAGACATTTCCCGCCATTATACATTTCGAGAGAGTTAATCCTAGCCTATCCGAAAAAATTGTGGTGGTCGAATGCCGTAGCCATCCTCCTCCCTCTCCATTTCGTCAATTTTCCAAACTCGCAGGACACCCATTTGCCTCTCTGTGTTGAAAGTATCACAGTGAAGGTGCAAAGAAGATTCGGGCATAAACCTAGGCTTCCACCTGGACATGTCCCCAAGCTTGCTTGGGATTTTAGACTAATAATAATAATAACACTTTGGCCAGCCGCTGATTTGTCGCGGTTCTCGGACAAGAAGGCCATGGTTACCCCTGTACTCCCAACTGCCTCCCTATTCCCACGCTTCTCCTCTCCTCCCAACACTCGGAGACGAACTGCTTGATGATATCCCTTGTCCCATTCTTCCCAATCTCTCCGATTAGCATATTAACCCTCTCCTTTGAGTCTCCCCCTAACCACATGTCCTTCATTCTCCCATCCCACTTCCCCATTATACTCCCAGTGAATCTCATTCTTTTAGGCTGATACTTTGGGCATTCTAGAAGAAAGTGTTCCAGGGTCTCCACCATGTCCAACTTACACATCTGGCACTCCCTTTCACCGTCTTTCCCAATTTTTCCCCTCAGCTCCAGGGATCGCGACCTCAGCTTGAACAACAGTGACCCCCCCCCCCCCCCCCACCCAAAGGTGCCATCAAGGTACTCTTCAAAACCTGGCTTCTCTTTATCACGCAGGCCACCCAAAGACCTCTTTGATTTGACCCCCTCTCGCCAATTACGGTTACAATCCTCCATGACCCTTTCTCTGACGATTTTTTTACCCTGGTTAGTAGGTATATATTGCGGATTCACTATCACTTTGTACATGTACGTGTACACGATGCGTTTACCAACGTGGGATTCAGTGTTAAATCGCACGCTTGTTCACAAAAATGTTCAGTGATCTTGAATCTCCCATGTTTTTTTGTGACTCCTAGATCACACTTTTAACGTTTAAATACTCGTGGTGAACGTTGAATGTCACGCGTTTTTAAAAAAAAAGGTGAAATTGTACATTTTCACTTTTTTTTTTACTTTAAAAATTTTTGTCAACGTTCCCATCGCAGATCAGACCATCGATCCATCGTTGGTGAACGCGAACAAAAATTCTAGGCTAGCATCAAAAAACGGTTTGCGGATTCTGGATCAGTGATCCAGAATCCGCAATTGTTTTGAGGCGGTGGGGTTTTTCCCATTTATAACGTCATTAGGGGGAATTCCCACTATTGACCAATCAGATTGCTCGATTCTCATAAACTCGATCATACAGAGTTATCTCCCTTCGTCGCGGGGTGGGGGGCCTGGCATGTGAGGTATTGATATGAAGGGCTCGATGAATACATTACGAAAATGACGTTTTTTCATTTTATGTGGGGGTGGGGGTCACGCCCATCATAAAAATCGAAGTTTCGAGAAGGTGGTCACGTGACCTATCAAATTGAAGGTCTCGACGAGTGGATTAAGAAGATCGTAATTTTAACCCTCGTCGTGGGGTGGGGTCACGATCAGAGCCGAAAAACGACTTCCTTTTTACAAAGCCAGGCATGTGAGGTATTGATATGAAGGGCTCGATGAATACATTACGAAAATGACGTTTTTTCATTTTATGTGGGGGTGGGGGTCACGCCCATCATAAAAATCGAAGTTTCGAGAAGGTGGTCACGTGACCTATCAAATTGAAGGTCTCGACGAGTGGATTAAGAAGATCGTAATTTTAACCCTCGTCGTGGGGTGGGGTCACGACCAGAGCCGAAAAACGACTTCCTTTTTACAAAGCCAGGCATGTGAGGTACTGATATGAAGGGCTCGATGAATACATTACGAAAATGACGTTTTTTTCATTTTATGTGGGGGTGGGGGTCACGCCCATCATAAAAATCGAAGTTTCGAGAAGGTGGTCACGTGACCTATCAAATTGAAGGTCTCGACGAGTGGATTAAGAAGATCGTAATTTTAACCCTCGTCGTGGGTGGGGTCACGACCAGAGCCGGAAAACGACTTCCTTTTTACAAAGCCAGGCATGTGAGGTATTGATATGAAGGGCTCGATGAATACATTACGAAAATGACGTTTTTTTTCATTTTATGTGGGGGGGGGGGGGGTCACGCCCATCATAAAAATCGAAGTTTCGAGAAGGTGGTCACGTGACCTATCAAATTGAAGGTCTCGACGAGTGAATTAAGAAGATCGTAATTTTAACCCTCGTCGTGGGGTGGGGTCACGACCAGAGCCGAAAAACGACTTCCTTTTTACAAAGCCAGGCATGTGAGGTATTGATATGAAGGGCTCGATGGATACATTACGAAAATGACGTTTTTTTCATTTTATGTGGGGTGGGGTCACGACCAGAGACGAAAAACGTCTTCCTTTTTACAAATCCAAGCATGTGGGGTACTGATATGAAGGGCTTGATGAATACATTACAAAAATGACATTTTCCACCATCGCCGTTGGGATGGGGTTAACACCGATCAGAAAATCAAAAGTTTCGAGTAGATAGTCGTGTGACCTATCAAATTAAAGCTATGGACCAGGATATTATGAAAATCATAATCTTTCCCTTCTTATAACGGTGGAGTTGGGACCATCTTGAAATCGAAAGTATTAAGAAAAGGTAGTTATGAAACATATTAAATTGAAAACACAACAAGTTGAATATGATGCATCATTCATTTTTGATATCTGTGTTAAAAACGTGAAGTATGTTGTCAATATATGACTGTTATGCAAATTAGAGATGCACTCGCTTATTAACAAGTCACGCCTTAAGATGTTTCCTTCAATAACTCTGTTTACTGAACCATAGATTTGTCTGAATGAAAATGAGAAAAAGCTCTTTTTCTAACCACTTGATAGCGAAGCATTACATCAGTTGTCACGATATTTGATGTCATCCAACAGCAGCCAAGACATTAAGCTTTTTACGTCGACCTACCACTTGTCCAAAACAATTCTCTTTTAACCGTAAACGGGTGAAATACATCTCGGTAACGACTCCCTTTTTTTCTTGATCAGACACAGTTGTTGGTGGAAAGTTGACTGGAGGGTCGTTCAAAACAATTGATCAAATTTTTCGAACGAAAACGACTCATTTTCTAACTACGATTGTCGCCGTATTCTAACGTCACCACACTAATCATACAATACGATATTGGGACTGCACTACCTCTTGAATATTACAAATTTACGATTTGTATTGTCTTCAACACAAATCGTAAATTCCTTCCCGCATCACCATACTTATACTATACCGCATCGAATTTGACATCGTCATCACCCCCCTTCCCCCGTGGGAACCCCAGGAAGTGAAGCAGTGCTTGTTTACTGTGGTAAACAAGCTCTGTTTCACTGGTAAAATAGGACCCAGTCACTAATGCTTGGGGTGCGAGTCCTCTAAAATAGACAACATGGAGTATAAACGATTGACTGACCTTGACTTTATCTCCATGTTGTGGTCATGATTAGCCATTGTGCAGAAGTTTGTGACCTTAAACAACAATAAATATAAATATAACATCATCCCCTTGCTAGATAAACTTGAACTCGTCATCCGAATGGTGTTGCGAAATGAGCCTATAGGGGTTAATTAAGCTCGCAAGCTCGGTAAGAGCTCGAGCTCTTGAGTTTTTATTTTGAGGATTCAGTGGACTCATGTTTGTTTATTCAATGAGCCTGATATCGTTTGGTAAGGAAACACAAAATTCCAGAGCTGGTGAGACCTCACAGAACTGCCAGTTGTCACAACGTTTATAGTTCGATCGTACGATCTCTGATCGATAAATTTTCCCTAACATTCCGTAACAATGGTCGATAATAGAAATTAGTATAGAAAATCGTGTGAATTGTTCTCTGAAAATTGCATTGCTTGTATAGTATTTCTGATTTTTTACATATTGTGTTCAGGGTTTAGTTTTATGAAAACCTTGTCAAATGGTTAGGTTCAAGGGAAGTAACTCTGTTAGGTTCAAAAGGAAGTAACTCTGTCATCCGTAGGTAGAGGTTTATTATGAGGTCATCAGAGGTCATAATACAGGTTTGGTTCATGGAAGTAACTCCGTTCATTCGTAGGTAGAGGTTTATTATGAGATCATCAAGGGTCGTGATACAGGTTAGGTTCAAGGGAAGTAACTCGGTAACAACCCATCTCAAAGTAGAGGTTTATTATGGGTATCGCTAATACAATGTACACTGCTCGATTCAACAAATCCTCGAGCCGACAACTCCAAGTAACAACATCTTCTGTGTCTGACTGTGAAGCGCTGTAAAATTTTGAAAGAATAGACTCTCTTGTGTCAATGATACCATATATGCTATCAAACTTTTTCAATATTTCATCACAAGTTGCTTGTGGACCCAGTCGCATAACAATGCGAGCTGCTTCACTCCTTAACGATTTTCTTAAGCACTGTAAAATTTCATGCTGACTATGTTTCTCAGCAATGAGACATTTTATTTCATATCTCCAAAGATCATAAGTGGTTTCACCCTTTAAATCACCTGAAAAATTTGAAATTCTCAAAGGATTTTTCACAATAATAGGTGGTTTAGTAGAAATTGTCTCTGTTGAGTCAACAAGCTCAGTTTTCATACTTTCGTGCTGTGCACTGAACCCTTTAAACCAGTCCTGAAATTGTTCTGGGGTTTCAGCCTTTGGCTTCACACCCATTTTCTTAAATGCTACTAGCATGTGTTCAATATCTTCTTGAGTTAGATCTTCCGAAGACATATTTCAAGAATTATGAAATTTACACTCAAATGGAAAAATTCAGTTAAATTATCTACAAATTATAATACACAATGAAACAAAGTCTATTAAATTATAACTGCAGTATCTCGATTCATTTTCATTAATTCCCTAAAAATCGAGCAATGATTTCGTCAAGATGTGATGTCGCTAAAACGGACAAAATAAATTATCACGATGCAAAACAATTCATTCTTGTTATCACAGTTATTGCATGTGTAGGCCTATCAAAGCACAATTTTTTTTCAAATTTTTGTTTCACACCGACCACACCTGTAAATGCATTTATGTGACAAACTGTCAACGTCTGAAAAAAAAAATGTCAATATTCAATAAACTTCAATCATCCATTTGAAATGAAATGAAATTTTGGACAATAATTTCACGCAGCGCTTAGGAAATTGATACTTGCAAATGCACAACCATGCGAACTCAATTCACTGATATCAAGCAGCAGTAAGCCATTTATTTATGAGAATAAACAACCAAGTATGCTGAAGCAAATACAACTGCGCAGCGCAAAGAAATTTTTTTTTCGTGTGAATGAACTATCAAGCCAACCGAGAAGAAAATACCCAAAATACTTTGCGAAATATCTCGAAGCGTAGCACCTCTCAACACAATCCGAGCAAAAATATCCCAGACGAAATGTTCAAAAATTTCTAAGTTCAACTCATCAAACATCAGGAAAAAAAACAAAAATAATTCACAACCCAAATTATTTTTCAAAGTTCACATTCTCTGCAATGCTACATCAAATGAGTTACGATGAAAGAAAAACAATTTTCAAATGAGCAGGTATTGCATTCAGCATGTCAAAGTATAAACTGATCCCATGTCACGTGACTATTTGGATTTGGCTGACAAAGAGAAAAAAAAATGTTTTTTTTTGTTTTTTTTTCTTGTTGTCAAATGTTACATCAACCAACAATACTAACGACAGGGATAAATGTTATTTAATTAACTTCAATTACTATTTAATAATTATTTAAAGATAAATAATTCAACTGACTGAAGACAAAGTCCGAAAATCTAAAGGCTTGTTGTCAAACAACAAATTCAGTCAGTTTTCTTTCCGAAAATTAATAACCTTGAACTTCCTTCACGGAAATTTATCGGCAGTGCAAAATTTACTCACGGAAATTGGCGACTATACACGATTATTGGCGGACCTCAATCACGGAAAACTATAAACAAACACACGTGTTATTTGTTTATGTTGACTAAACACCGGCACATAAAGGCTTCACATGCAAACAGAATCTAATGAAGCAGAAACAAAAACTAAGCTGGGATTTATTGTTACATCAACAATACATTATTTCAATCACTCTCCCGTCACTATGGAACAGATGACTGGAATACTGCATGTAGATATTACAACATTCTGACTTAATAAATTTACCAACGTGACACTGAAACACCAACAAGCAATGTGGGCGTGATTTTACAGCTAAAGTTGCAAATGGAGAATCACAACAACAAAATGAAATTTGTATGTGCTGTCACATTAACAATACATCACTTCAATCACTTAATTCACTGTACCAGCAAAGCGAATCACATGACAAGAATAATGCATGCCAACATTACAACATTCCGATTCCCGAAACTACGAACTAACTTAACACGGTATTGAATGTCAACAAGTAATGTGGGCGTGGCCTATGAGCTGAGCGAGACAATGACACAATTTACTGAATGAAATTATCAACACGAGCGCGTGGAATCAGCTATACTTTACACAGATCCAGCAATAAATTTGTTGACTAAGGCATGTTTATATAATTCAAACTTTACACAACATTATAAGTTATTTTCAAAACCCAAGCTGGAAACTGGAAATCAAGTCAGTGTCAAATCTACGGACACACACAGTCACAGTTAAAATAAGCTGTCAAGTGATGAACAGTCAGGTTTCAGATGATAACATACAGTCACGGTGGAAATAAGTTGTCAACGGGCGTACAGTCAGTTCTCTGATGAAGGCGTCAGACAGTCAATGGAAGCACAAGGGAAATGCGACAAATGTCAACCATCGACGGAGATACGGAATACATATGCAGGAGTAAATAAAGGTATACCTTGGTGAGCGTTGAGTCCTATTCCGGAATCCAGTGTGAAATTGAAAACACAAGTTATTGCACAATCTTAACAATCAGATGCGCGAATTCAGTGATCGGTCGACCGAGAAAACGTGAAGCTCGCACAGTTGTTGAAAAAAAAATCCTTTTCACGCACGTTTGGGCTGTTTCCAGGAATCACACTAGCCCAATCCTGTGAATGTGTGGAAAATCCTCCCTCATCCTGGCGAATCTCCCGAGTCCATCAATTAAAAGAATGTAACGTTGGGCGCCATTATCGCAGAGGCCGTAGGTGTCGTGATGAACCGATTCCTTTGCAATAAGCTGGACTCAAGAGTTAATAAAAGAATTTCTGATTATATACAAGTTTATTTATAAACAATCCAATTCAGCGTCGCTCCGTTATATATTCAGTAGTTATAAAATATCACAATGTAAATTCACATTCTAGTTAACACAATCTAGAACACACCCTGAAATAAATAATTAAAATGACATAAGTACCGATGCATAATAAAGTTGTGGAGGCTAACCCTTTAAGGGCCTATATAAGTAATGAAATTTTGTTTATTTTGAAAATTCTCACCTCTGATATTCCTTCAATTCAAATTAAATATACACAAAATGTACATCAAAATGAAGGTTGGGATGTATAGAACACGAAACACATACGTAATCAACTCATTGAGTCGACTGTAGGCACCACTGGTTCCTGGAAGTCTGCTGCCGTATTCGCACCAGAACTGATAATTTAATAATATTTCACGAAAACAACTTGTGGCCAAATGTGCTTTATATATCCAAGAACAAAGCTAGGGGATAAAAATTCTTCAAAAGACGGCGACAGAGCTACATTGGGGAAAATTCCAAAGCCTTTGCTTTTGTTTACGTATGAGTCTACTTTCGATTTCCGGTTGACGTCATCCGACAGTCATCCGACAGAAAAAGCATCTAAAAACAACGCCGTCTAAAATCAAAACTTGAAAAAGATCGCCTTCATACAGTAGACTGTTATTAGATAGAGATTGCACAGTTGCCATATTCAGTGCAAGGTTTCGTGATACCTGCTGAAATTTCTTAGAATTACGATTTTGTTTTTGGATGGAAATTCGTGGTAACGAGTGATTTGCGCATGTCTGTCGAGTATGGAAACCATCTTCAATAAAAAAATGCAGACAGTGTTGTCCTTTTCCAAAATGCAGTCCTACCGCTGTATTCGAAAGTGTTTTGAATGCCTAGCTTTGAGATCATCAAGGGTCGTGATACAGGTTAGGTTCAAGGGGAGTAACTCGGTAACAACCCATCTCAAAGTAGAGGTTTATTATGGTTATAACAGAGGTGATGATACAGGTTAGGTTCAAGGGAAGTAACTTCGTAACAACTCATCCGTCAAACGGTTATGTTCGAGGGAAGTAACTCTGTAACACCTCATCCATAGGTAGAGGTTTATTATGAGGTTCTCAGGAGTCATGATACAGGTTAGGTTCATCAAATGATTAGGTTCAAGGGAAGTAACTATGTGACAACTCATTCATCCAAACAAAATTCGATGCACCATACTAAGAAGTGCTTGAAAAAGAAAATTTTTAGGTTAGGTTCGAGGGAAGTAACTCGAACAACTCATCCGTTCAAGCAAAAAATTAAAATTCGATTCACCATATTAAGAAGTGCTTGAGAAAACCTCCAGGTTTTAGGTTATGTTCAAGGAAGTAACTTTTTTTAACAACTCATACGTTCAAATGGTTAGGTTCGAGGGAAGTAACTCTGTATAACAACTCATCCGAGGTTTATTATGAGGTCATCAGGGGTTATGATACGGGTTAAGTTCAAGGGAGGTAACTCTGTCATCCATAGGTTCAAGGAAGTAACACAATAACACCAAGGTATATTATTAGGTCATCAGGAGTCATGATACAGGTGAGGTTTAAGGGAAGTAACGCTATCATCCGTAGATTCGGGGAAGTAACAATCAACTCACCCGTTAAATGATTAGGTTCGAGGGAAGTAACTCTGTAACAACTCATCCGTAGGTTCGAGAGAAGTAACTCTGTAACACCATAGGTAGAGGTTTATTATGCGGTCATCAGAGGTCATGATATGGGTTAAGTTCAAGGGAAGAAACTCTTGTCATCCGTCAAAATAATTCGGTTCAAGTGAAGTAACTTTATAACGCCGTAGGTAAGGGGTGTTGGACCAGAAATGAAGCGAGGTTTGAATGTTTGTTTTCAAGTAAAACGTGAAAATTATGACTCAGGACGAAACGCCTCGTGGGTGAAAACGTCTCAGGACGAAAAGTCTCTGGGACAAATCAAATGTCGAAGCGTCAACTTTCACAGATTTATTTTACCAATAACAAAAAAAAAAATCCTTTCACAACCTGCCTAATAAAATCGTGAATCACAATTTTTTCCCTCATTATATTCAAAATTATCACAACCCATTTGAACGGATAGTTCATCCATAAATCATATTTTTTTGGAAATCTGAAAATGAAATACAAAACGAATTTTTGCGTGTTTTTTTATTAACCACATAAAAAATTGTTTAATTTCATTAAAAAAAAAAAAAATTTTTTAATTCCTTAAAAAAAAAAAATTACTTTTTTAACAAATTATTTAAAAAACAAAATTCGAAAAAAAAAATAGGACACAAATTCCCAATGACAGTCATTTACAATACAAATGTTACTAAAATAAATGTCAGGAGACTGTGTTCCATTCAACAGTGAACCTGACTTTGCAGACTTTCTGAAGATGGATGCGAATCAAACGTGGTGCGAATCGACCACTCCCCCTTTGTGACTGTTTGTTGTCAGACTGAAAGACACCTTCCTTCTTGCTCTCATTATGACTTACCTTTTACAAAATAAAACACTTTCTGTCGTGAATATTGCTGAAACAAACCCACTTTATTGAAGTATGATTGTAGAAAAAGCTTGAAGTGTTAATTTTAAAAAAAAAGAATTCGTCAACTCATCGATATCGATTTACCGAAATGAGCACAACATCTCACGTTTTTTAAAGATTTTTTGATGACATAAAAAGGTTGCATGCGCAGCAAAAATAACCATGCGCGCGAGCCTGAAAAACAGATGTTCTTTTTTATGGTCTAATTTAATTAATAATACATCAATATTTTTTAAAAAAAATCAGTTTTTTTTAACTGATAGTAGTGTTGTTGTTATGAGAGATAGGTTAGGGTTTTATTACGAGTACATCAAGGTGGACAGCTCTATTCCATTCCCTCACTCGAGTCCCTTTGCGTGAAGACTTCTTTTTTTTTAATTCAATTCAAGAGGTGTTAACCTCATCGAGATTTGGAAACGGTTTATAACTTCACGAAATATATATTTCTCTTGCTGTTTGCTTAATTTTTACATACAAATAATGACTAAGAGTTTGTTGAACCTAGAAACGTCTTTTAGATTTTCTCCTTGATAAAACGCGAAACACGATATCAAACGCAGTTTATCTTTCTTGCTTCTCACGTTTTCGAGTTGTAAGAATCGTTTGCTTTTGACCAATCTGTCTTGAAAATCGAATATGTGTTTGGTAAACGGATCGAACGATTTTTTCATCTTTTTTTTTTTTTTTTTTTACCCACCAGAGGAACTTCGAATTCTCCTCTTTCGCTCACGAAAACCCATTGATCATTTCCAGTTCCGATCCAGGCGAGCAATATACTGTAACACATCGCGTTATCGTAAGGACAATGCTGCTTTTTGTAAGGATGTTATAACCTACATTAGGTAGGGGTAGGAGCCCCCTAGAATTTCAAATTCTCGACATTATCCCTATCTTTTTACACAGTAGAGTAATAAGACCTAATCTCTGAGACTCTGACAGATTTTACCAGAGATAAAACGCTCAAGTTGAGATACTGCCATTTCATGTTCTAATGATACTGAAACGGGAGTTCTCTCTCTGAATACTACTATGGAAAACTATGATTGTAACCCTCAACTAAATTGTCCAACACAAAAAAATATATATTTCCTATACACCTCCCTAGCCGGCCCCCACCCCTCCCCTCCCTTCTCTAACCCCTCCCCGCCCCTCCCCTTCCCTAATTCCCCATTCCCTCCCTTCCCTTCCCTTCCGTATCCCAGCCCCCTCCCTACCCCGCCCCTCCCTAACCCCCTCCCCTAACCCCTTTCACCCCTTCCCTAATCCCCCTCCCATCTCCTTTCTACCCTCCCCTCCTTCCCTATCCACACCCCCTCCCCTTCCCTAATCCCTCCCTCCCCTTCCTTAATCCCGCCACTCTCCTCTCCTCCCCTCCCCTAATCCCCTCCCCTCCCTTTCCCTAATACCCTCCCCTCCCCTAATCCCCCTTCTACAATCCCCCTTCCCCAATCCCCTCCCTAACCCCTTCCCTAATCCCCACCCCTAATCCCCTCCCCAATCCCCTCCCCCTCCCTTCCCCCTCCCTGGGGCCGGCTAGCGAGGTGTATAGGAAATATATATTTTTTTTGTGTTGGACAATTTAGTTGAGGGTTATAATCATAGTTTTCCATAGTAGTATTCAGAGAGAGAACTCCCGTTTCAGTATCATTAGAACATGAAGTGGCAGTATCTCACCTTGAGTATTCAGAGAGAGAACTCCCGTTTCAGTATCATTAGAACATGAAGTGGCAGTATCTCAACTTGAGCGTTTTATCTCTGGTAAAATCTGTCAGAGTCTCAGAGATTAGGTCTTATTACTCTACTGTGTACAAAGATAGGGATAATGTCGAGAATTTGAAATTCTAGGGGGCTCCTACTCCTACCTAATGTAGGTTATAAAATCCTTACAAAAAGCAGCATTATCCTTACGATAGCGCGATGTGTTACAGTATATTGCTCGCCTGGATCGGATCGGACCTGGAAATGATCAATGGGTTTTCGTGAGCGAAAGAGGAGAATTCGAAGTTCCTCTGGTGGGTAAAAAAAAAAAAAAGATGAAAAAATCGTTCGATCCGTTTACCAAACACATATTCGATTTTCAAGACAGATTGGTCAAAAGCAAACGATTCTTACAACTCGAAAACGTGAGAAGCAAGAAAGATAAACTGCGTTTGATATCGTGTTTCGCGTTTTATCAAGGAGAAAATCTAAAAGACGTTTCTGGGTACAACAAACTCTTAGTCATTATTTGTATGTAAAAATTAAGCAAACAGCATGAGAAATGTATATTTCGTGAAGTTATAAACCGTTTCCAAATCTCGATGAGGTTAACACCTCTTGAATTGAATTAAAAAAAAGAAGTCTTCACGCAAAGGGACTCGAGTGAGGGAATGGAATAGAGCTGTCCACCTTGATGTACTCGTAATAAAACCCTAACCTATCTCTCATAACAACAACACTACTATCAGTTAAAAAAAACTGATTTTTAAAAAAAAATATTGATGTATTATTAATTAAATTAGACCATAAAAAAGAACGTCTGTTTTTCAGGCTCGCGCGCATGGTTATTTTTGCTGCGCATGCAACCTTTTTATGTCATCAAAAAATCTTTAAAAAAACGTGAGATATTGTGCTCATTTCGATAAATCGATATCGATGAGATGACGAATTCTTTTTTTTTTAAATTAACACTTCAAGCTTTTTCTACAATCATACTTCAATAAAGTGGGTTCGTTTCAGCAATATTCACGGCAGAAAGTGTTTTATTTTGTAAAAGGTAAGTCATAATGAGAGCAAGAAGGAAGGTGTCTTTCAGTCTGACAACAAACAGTCACAAAGGGGGAGTGGTCGATTCGCACCACGTTTGATTCGCATCCATCTTCAGAAAGTCTGCAAAGTCAGGTTCACTGTTGAATGGAACACAGTCTCCTGACATTTATTTTAGTAACATTTGTGTCTGTCATTGGGAATGTGTGTCCTATTTTTTTTTTTTCGAATTTTGTTTTTTAAATAATTTGTTAAAAAAGTAAATTTTTTTTTAAGGAATTAAAAAATTTTTTTTTTTTTTTAAATGAAATTAAACAATTTTTTATGTGGTTAATAAAAAAAACACGCAAAAATTCGTTTTGTATTTCATTTTCAGATTTCCAAAAAAATGTGATTTATGGATGAACTATCCGTTCAAATGGGTTGTGATAATTTTGAATATAATGAGGGAAAAAATTGTGATTCACGATTTTATTAGGCAGGTTGTGAAAGGATTTTTTTTTTTTTTTGTTATTGGTAAAATAAATCTGTGAAAGTTGACGCTTCGACATTTGATTTGTCCCAGAGACTTTTCGTCCTGAGACGTTTTCACCCACGAGGCGTTTCGTCCTGAGTCATAATTTTCACGTTTAACTTAAAAACAAACATTCAAACCTCGCTTCATTTCTGGTCCAACACTCCTTACCTACGGCGTTATAAAGTTACTTCACTTGAACCGAATTATTTTGACGGATGACAAGAGTTACTTTCCTTGAACTTAACCCATATCATGACCTCTGATGACCGCATAATAAACCTCTACCTATGGTGTTGCAGAGTTACTTCTCTCGAACCTACGGATGAGTTGTTACAGAGTTACTTCCCTCGAACCTAATCATTTAACGGGTGAGTTGATTGTTACTTCCCCGAATCTACGGATGATAGCGTTACTTCCCTTAAACCTCACCTGTATCATGACTCCTGATGACCTAATAATATACCTTGGTGTTATTGTGTTACTTCCTTGAACCTATGGATGACACAGTTACCTCCCTTGAACTTAACCGGTATCATAACCCCTGATGACCTCATAATAAACCTCGGATGAGTTGTTATACAGAGTTACTTCCCTCGAACCTAACCATTTGAACGTATGAGTTGTTAAAAAAAGTTACTTCCTTGAACATAACCTAAAACCTGGAGGTTTTCTCAAGCACTTCTTAATATGGTGAATCGAATTTTAATTTTTTGTTTGAACGGATGAGTTGTTCGAGTTACTTCCCTCGAACCTAACCTAAAAATTTTCTTTTTCAAGCACTTCTTAGTATGGTGCATCGAATTTTAATTTTGTTTGGATGAATGAGTTGTCACATAGTTACTTCCCTTGAACCTAATCATTTGATGAACCTAACCTGTATCATGACTCCTGAGGACCTCATAGTAAACCTCTACCTATGGATGAGGTGTTACAGAGTTACTTCCCTCGAACATAACCGTTTGACGGATGAGTTGTTACGAAGTTACTTCCCTTGAACCTAACCTGTATCATCACCTCTGTTATACCCATAATAAACCTCTACTTTGAGATGGGTTGTTACCGAGTTACTCCCCTTGAACCTAACCTGTATCACGACCCTTGATGATCTCATAATAAACCTCTACCTACGAATGAACGGAGTTACTTCCATGAACCAAACCTGTAATATGACCTCTGATGACCTCATAATAAACCTCTACCTACGGATGACAGAGTTACTTCCTTTTGAACCTAGCAGAGTTGTTACTTCCCTTGAACCTAACCATTTGACAAGGTTTTTTTTAAACTAAACCCTGAACGCAATCTGTAAAAATCAGAAATACTATACAAGCAATGCAATTTTCAGAGAACAATTCACACGATTTTCTATACTAATTTCTATTATCGACCATTGTTAGGTTTTCTCAAGCACTTCTTAATATGGTGAATCGAATTTTAATTTTTGTTTTGAACGGATGAGTTGTTATAGTTACTTCCCTCGAACCTAACCTAAAATGTTTTTTTTTCAAGCACTTCTTAGTGTGGTGCATCGAATTTTAATTTTGTTTGGATGAATGAGTTGTTACATAGTTACTTCCCTTGAACCTAATCATTTGATGAACCTAACCTATATCATGACTCCTGAGTACCTCATAATAAACCTCTACCTATGGATGAGGTGTTGCGGAGTTACTTCCCTCGAACATAACCGTTTGACGGATGAGTTGTTACGAAGTTACTTCCACTGAACCCAACCTGTATCATCACCTCTGATATACCCATAGTAAACCTCTACTTTGAGATGGGTTGTTACCGAGTTACTTCCCTTGAACCTAACCTGTATCACGACCCTTGATGATCTCATAATAAACCTCTACCTACGAATGAACGGAGTTACTTCCATGAACCAAACCTGTATTATGACCTCTGATGACCTCATAATAAACCTCTACCTACGGATGACAGAGTTACTTCCTTTTGAACCTAACAGAGTTACTTCCCTTGAACCTAACCATTTGACAAAGTTTTTTTTTAAAAACTAAACCCTGAACGCAATCTGTAAAAAATCAGAAATACTATACAAGCAATGCAATTTTCAGAGAACAATTCACACAATTTTCTATACTAATTTCTATTATCGACCATTGTTAGGTTTTCTCAAGCACTTCTTAATATGGTGAATCGAATTTTAATTTTTGTTTTGAACGGATGAGTTGTTAGAGTTACTTCCCTCGAACCTAACCTAAAAATGTTTTTTTCAAGCACTTCTTAGTGTGGTGCATCGAATTTTAATTTTGTTTGGATGAATGAGTTGTTACATAGTTACTTCCCTTGAACCTAATCATTTGATGAACCTAACCTATATCATGACTCCTGAGGACCTCATAATAAACCTCTACCTATGGATGAGGTGTTACGGAGTTACTTCCCTCGAACATAACCGTTTGACGGATGAGTTGTTACGAAGTTACTTCCCTTGAACCTAACCTGTATCATCACCTCTGATATACCCATAACAAACCTCTACTTTGAGATGGGTTGTTACCGAGTTACTTCCCTTGAACCTAACCTGTATCACGACCCTTGATGATCTCATAATAAACCTCTACCTACGAATGAACGGAGTTACTTCCAAGAACCAAACCTGTATAATAATCCCTGATGACCTCATAATAAACCTCTACCTACGGATGACAGAGTTACTTCCTTTTGAACCTAACAGAGTTACTTCCCTTGAACCTAACCATTTGACAAGGTTTTTTTTAAAACTAAACCCTGAACGCAATCTGTAAAAAATCAGAAATACTATACAAGCAATGCAATTTTCAGAGAACAATTCACACGATTTTCTATACTAATTTCTATTATCGACCATTGTTACGGAATGTTAGGGAAAATTTATCGATCAGAGATCGTACGATCGAACTATAAACGTTGTGATAACTGGCAGTTCTGTGAGGTCTCATCAGCTCTGGAATTTTGTGTTTCCTTACCAAACGATATCAGGCTCATTGAATAAACATGAGTCCACTAAATCCTCAAAATAAAAACTCAAGAGCTCGAGCTCTTACCGAGCTTGCGAGCTTAATTAACCCCTATAGGCTCATTTCGCAACACCATTCGAATGACGAGTTCAAATTTATCTAGCAAGGGGATGATGTTATATTTATATTTATTGTTGTTTAAGGTCACATACTGCTGCACAATGGCTAATCATGACCACAACATGGAGATAAAGTCAAGGTCAGTCAATCGTTTATACTCCATGTTGTCTATTTTAGAGGACTCGCACCGCAAGCATTAGTGACTGGGTCCTATTTTACCAGTGAAACAGAGCTTGTTTACCACAGTAAACAAGCACTGCGTCACTTCCTGGGGTTCCCACGGGGGAAGGGGGGTGATGACGATGTCAAATTCGATGCGGTATAGTATAAGTATGGTGATGCGGGAAGGAATTTGCGATTTGTGTTGAAGACAATACAAATCGTAAATTTGTAATATTCAAGAGGTAGTGCAGTCCCAATATCGTATTGTATGATTAGTGTGGTGACGTTAGAATACGGCCACAATCGTAGTTAGAAAATGAGTCGTTTTCGTTCGATATATTTGATCAATTGTTTTGAACGACCCTCCAGTCAACTTTCCACCAACAACTGTGTCTGATCAAGAAAAAAAAGGGAGTCGTTACCGAGATGTATTTCACCCGTTTAGGGTTAAAAGAGAATTGTTTTGGACAAGTGGTAGGTCGACGTAAAAAGCTTAATGTCTTGGCTGCTGTTGGATGACATCAAATATCGCGACAACTGATGTAATGCTTCGCTATCAAGTGGTTAGAAAAAGAGCTTTTTCTCATTTACATTCAGTCACACGCTGACACATTGTAAACACTGTTTTTTTGTTGTTGCTGTATTTATATAACGCAACCTATCTTAAAATATTTTAACTCCTGTTGTAAAAAACAAAACAAAACAACTTTTCACACGTGCGTTTAGACTGTTTACAAATCATTTCTATAACACGCGACAAATGTTTTTTTGAATTTAGTCAAGATTATACTGATTCAGTTTGTAATGTCTTCTCGACGTGGGCATTGTTTCCTAAAAAAAAATAGTTTGGATTGACACTTTTTTCGGAAATGGTGAAATAGGCTATCCTCAATATGTAGTAACGTTAGAAGATCAACTTATAATTTTTGTATTGACAAATCTATGGTTCAGTAAACAGAGTTATTGAAGGAAACATCTTAAGGCGTGACTTGTTAATAAGCGAGTGCATCTCTAATTTGCATAACAGTCATATATTGACAACATACTTCACGTTTTTAACACAGATATCAAAAATGAATGATGCATCAGATTCAACTTGTTGTGTTTTCAATTTAATATGTTTCATAACTACCTTTTCTTAATACTTTCGATTTCAAGATGGACCCAAGTCCACCGTTATAAGAAGGGAAAGATTATGATTTTCATAATATCCTGGTCCATAGCTTTAATTTGATAGGTCACACGACTATCTTCTCGAAACTTTTGATTTTCTGATCGGTGTTAACCCCATCCCAACGGCGATGGTGGAAAATTTCATTTTTGTAATGTATTCATCAAGCCCTTCATATAAGTACCCCACATGCTTGGATTTGTAAAAAGGAAGACGTTTTTCGTCTCTGGTCGTGACCCCACCCCACATAAAATGAAAAAACGTCATTTTCGTAATGTATTCATCGAGCCCTTCATATCAATACCTCACATGCCTGGCTTTGTAAAAAGGAAGTCGTTTTTCGGCTCTGGTCGTGACCCCACCCCACGACGAGGGTTAAAATTACTATCTTCTTAATCCACTCGTCGAGACCTTCAATTTGATAGGTCATGTGACCACCTTCTCGAAACTTCGATTTTTATGATGGGCGTGACCCCCACCCCCACATAAAATGAAAAAAACGTCATTTTCGTAATGTATTCATCGAGTCCTTCATATCAATACCTCACATGCCTGGCTTTGTAAAAAGGAAGTCGTTTTTCGGCTCTGGTCGTGACCCCACCCCACGACGAGGGTTAAAATTACGATCTTCTTAATCCACTCGTCGAGACCTTCAATTTGATAGGTCACGTGACCACCTTCTCGAAACTTCGATTTTTATGATGGGCGTGACCCCCACCCCCACATAAAATGAAAAAACGTCATTTTCGTAATGTATTCATCGAGCCCTTCATATCAATACCTCACATGCCTGGCTTTGTAAAAAGGAAGTCGTTTTTCGGCTCTGGTCGTGACCCCACCCCACGACGAGGGTTAAAATTACGATCTTCTTAATCCACTCGTCGAGACCTTCAATTTGATAGGTCACGTGACCACCTTCTCGAAACTTCGATTTTTATGATGGGCGTGACCCCCACCCCCACATAAAATGAAAAAACGTCATTTTCGGAATGTATTCATCGAGCCCTTCATATCAATACCTCACATGCCTGGCTTTCTAAAAAGGAAGTCGTTTTTCGGCTCTGGTCGTGACCCCACCCCACGACGAGGGTTAAAATTACGATCTTCTTAATCCACTCGTCGAGACCTTCAATTTGATAGGTCACGTGACCACCTTCTCGGAACTTCGATTTTTATGATGGGCGTGACCCCCACCCCCACATAAAATGAAAAAACGTCATTTTCGTAATGTATTCATCGAGCCCTTCATATCAATACCTCACATGCCTGGCCCCCCACCCCACGCCGAGGGGAGATAACTCTGTATGATCGAGTTTATGAGAATCGAGCAATCTGATTGGTCAATAGTGGGAATTCCCCTAATGACGTCATAAATGGGAAAAACCCACCGCCTCAAAACAATTGCGGATTCTGGATCACTGATCCAGAATCCGCAAACCATTTTTTGATGCTAGCCTAGAATTTTTGTTCGCGTTCACCAACGATGGATCGATGGTCTGATCTGCGATGGGAACGTTGACAAAAATTTTTAAAGTAAAAAAAAAAGTGAAAATGTACAATTTCACCTTTTTTTAAAAACGCGTGACATTCAACGTTCACCACGAGTGTGTAAACGTTAAAAGTGTGATCTAGGAGTTACAAAAAAACATGGGAGATTCAAGATCACTGAACATTTTTGTGAACAAGCGTGCGATTTAACACTGAATCCCACGTTGGTAAACGCATCGTGTACACGTACATGTACAAAGTGATAGTGAATCCGCAATATATACCTACTCTGGTTTGCCCCAACGTCCAGGTCCGACATCTCCAATGAGTAGTTCTCTACTAGCTCCCTCACTTGGACCATCCACCCCGTTTTGATATTTGAGTTGAAAATTCTCAGGAACATTACTTTACACCATCGGCTGTCGCGGAGATTTACCAAATAATTAAGATAACCGAGCTTCAACAGGTCTATCCTGTCCTTGATCCTCATCCACCCGAGCTCACCTCTGATTGCTTCTAGCTCTGCGGCATTACTCGACCCCGTTATCCATCGGCCTGCATCGTTCTGCAGGATTTCCAAGCTCTTTACGGCCGTCTGGTTCAGGGGTACCACTTCCGTACCGTATGTTATACTTGGCAGCCCCACCATTTCCCAAATGGTTTTCCCCACGAAAACCTTATTGAAACTGTTTCTCCCTATAAGTTTCATTTGGTTAAGGATTCGCTTCCCCTTCAGAATCAATTTATTTGTGTGGTTCCGGTAGATGCCTCTTCCTGTAGTGTTTATATTTACCCCCAAATACTCGAAATCACCCGTCTCTCCCACACTGAGAAGTTTGCTGCTCCCTTCCGGAATGCAGAACTCACCCACTCTCCACCTTCGAGTGGGTCCACTTTGCGGCCCACAGGTATAACTTTGCTCTTGCTTTCATTAAGTTCGAGTCTCCATTTGCTCCCATATTTCCCAACAATTCCCAGCATTTTCGTTAGCCCCTCTTCGCTTTCTGACACTAGAACCATATCGTCTGCAAAAAATAGCCCAGGGATCTTCAAGTCCCCAACTGCTACCCCCTCCTCGCTACGCAGGAGTTCATCTCCTAAACCTTTGATGTACAATGCAAACAGGATCGGCGAAAGGATACACCCCTGTTTTAGGCCTATCTCCATAGGCACACGTTTCGTTGTAATGTTTCCCAGGCCAAGTTCACTCTGTACATCTTTATATAATGCTTTCATAATTCCAACAAACTCGCCTCCTAAGCCCATAGCCTCCAGCTTGCGCCACATACCTTTCCTCCATACTCTATCGTATGCCTTCTTGATATCCAAAAAGGCCATAAACATCTTTTTCTTTTTTGCTTTCGCGGATTCTATCATTTGGGATAGTGTGAAAAGATGGTCAGTAACTCCCCTTCCCTTCCTGAAGCCATTCTGGATTTCTCCCAAAAAACCCTTCTCCTCAATCACCTCCTCTAGTCTCCCATACAGGACTTTACAGAAAACCTTTCCAATGTTGATACTGACAGAGATCCCTCGATAGTTATCCAAAACGTCTTTTTCCCCCTTTTTGTGAATAAATGTCACTTTACTTTCTCTCCACTCCTTTGGGACCTCTTGATTTTCTATGGCTAGATTGAATAGGGCAGTTAGGCTTTTCACGAGTTCCTCTCCTCCTTTTTTGATAAACTCGTTAGGAATTTCATCCACTCCTCCCGCTTTTCCATCCCTTAATTTTGATATCACATTTCGCACCTCCTCCGTTTTAATTTCGCTGCACACGAAGCTCGATAGGTTTTCCTCGACCTGATTCGAACACTCTGGTGGGCTCCTCATGCCCCATCGCTTATCGTTTACCTTTTCCCAGTGCTTGACTAGTTCTGATGCAACTTGATCTTGCTCGTCTGTAACTCTGCCATTTACTTTAATACTCTGTGGGTTACTTCCTTTGTTACGTTTATTCACCCATTTCCAAAATACGTTCGAACTCGACCCCCCCTGTCGTTCTTATCGTCCTAATAAGACTGCTATTTCGTACTCTCCGATTATCGTCTTTAATCTTATTAACTTTATTTCATGCTTGGTGGTATTCTTCCTTAGCAACTGTGGCCTCATTGCTTTCCGCCCCCTTAAGTTTTCTACTTTTCCTGTATGCAGCACATTTAGCTTTTCTTCCCTTTATGGCCCTTTTCAGTTCTTCGTTCACTCTGTACCCAAGTTCCCGTGTTGGCACCCTGACCTTTCCTACACTAAAACTGCTTTGTTGAGTCTGTGCTTAGACAATGTCTAGCGTTAGATAGCTGTTATGAATACTGTTTAAATCGTAGACCTCGCTGAGGCAGCATTCGACGCCAGTCTACCTTAGACTTTCGTTAGACTTTGTTTATGAATCTCATCTCTGTTTCTACAGATAGAAGGAAATACTTATGCAGCAATAACAACAGTTCCAATTGCCTTCACTGCTTTAAAACTGTCGCAATCCCACAATGAAAAAATATTGAAAACACTGGTTAATTTACCAGTAAGACAAATAAAATTTCCATACTGCAATTATATGAGTGTAGACGGACGCGATTCTGGTTAAATTGTTTTCCGCAGTGCAGCTTTACATGGCCAACTAAAATTTTGAACCTTGACACAAATACTGAACTATATCTTACTAAAGGGAATGGAGCAATACGGTTTTCAGTCATTTAAGACATATGACAGCACACCAGCTCGTCCACTCTTAGCTTTTAACACGCTGAATATTTAAAAACAGTTTACATTAAATCTTGTCACGGCTGCTTCTAAGCAACCTTGACAGAATTTGGTGAAAAATTCATGATTTAAATTAATTAACTAATTAATTTAAAGGGGAAAATGTGGTTAAAAACACGAAATTATACTTATTTTTTATGGCAGGATAGTTGGTGTTATGGTTAGGAATATCCACCAGCAGCATGCAAGGGGTTAACCATATATACTGTCAATGTATGTAGCAATATTCGGGCAGAATAGGGAGCTGTGTGAGCTTTTTAAAAGATTCCTCAAAATTTTTGTCCTATTTTAGAATTAATGTTCAATTTGATAACTGCTTTCTGGGCTTATGACGAATAGAATTCTCTGTAAGGAATTATTTAACACTTCAGTATTCAAGGACGCTTTTATATTTTAGTTCACCAATGAGAAATCTCTCAAACTTTAGAATTGCAATACTTTTCCCTGTTATAAATTGCTTGCCTTACATGTATATAGGGTACTCTAAGATACACTTCTAAGGTTGGTTTAGTCTGACATATCGGTAACAGCTTCAGTTTTTGCCAGCGGTAGTACAATGATGCTTCTTATAATGCCATTCAAAAATTATCCACACAATAATATTAATATCATCCAAACTTCTGTGGAGAAACTCCACCCACAATTATAAGAACTAAATACGCCAGGAGCATAACTTAACCCCCAGCACTCTGGTAGTGCAACAGACTTTTCTCCAATCACTCTGTTTTTCTCTTGTTTGACTATCAGTTTAACCACTTATATCTTGTTTGACAGAGCTCACTGAGCTCTGTCAAACAAGGTATAATTGGTTAAATATCAAACAGCATTATGGGAAATATTTTCTGCTGAAAACTTTGCAATTTTGACATCAGGGTGCAGAGGTTTAAAAGAGAAATGTACAAATATTTACAAACTTCGACATGTCGGATGAGATTCATGAACAAAGTCTAACGAAAGTCTAAGGTTAACTGGCGTCGAATGTTGCCTTAGCGAGGTCGAAATTGTAAACAGTATTCACAACAGCTGCTTAACGCTAGACAATGTCTAAGCTTTGACGTACCTATGCCGTTTCAGACGAAAATCCTAAACAAGCTTGAGGGCATGTTCAAGCGGAAGTCTAACTTTATGCGCGATTTTTTTTTATTGCACCTTCACTTTGATACTTTCAACATAGCGAGGCAAATGGATGTCCTGCGAGCTTAGGAAAGTGACGAAATGGAGCGGGAGGAGTATGATTACGGCATTCGACCACCACGATTTTCTCGGATAGGACTGACCCTCTCGAAATGTATAATGACGGGAAATCTGTTAGGAGATTCCTGCTAATGAAAGAGGCGACTGAAGGTCTCATATCTGATCTGACTGATGATTTGCAGAAATATACATGTACTTCGGGGAATCACACTGTAGCACTTACCATCCAGGTTTGTGTAGGTCTGTGTTTTTTGCTACCGCATGATTCCAGGTAGTTGATGGTGACTTACAGGATTGTCGCAACCGACAATCAGCAACATTATTAAGGACGTTATCCGGGCTACTTGTCGGGGGAAAAGACATTTTATACGCAGGGATGCAAGCAGAGATCAACCACAGTATCGATGGAGTGGAAAGGATGGCAGGGATGCCTGGCATTTTGGGGTGCATTGATGGGACGCATATACCCATTTTGAGCCCAAGTGAAGAATATGCAATGCGTTTTGTGAATCGGAAGGGGTGTGGGAATACCCTGAATTGTCAGATGGTCTGTGATCACAAAATGCGAGTCATGGATGTTGTTAGCAGTTGATACGGTTATGCGCATGACTCGAGAATCTTTTGAAAAAGTGAAGTTCGCACATGACTTGAGGACGGAGACCTCATTGGCATGAGGATTGTTATTTCTGATTCAGGCTATATCCACTGTACCAGATACATACCAACACCTTAAAGAAACGCCAGAACAGAATCGAAATACAAATACAACAAGTCATTGAAATAGCCAAGAAGCGTGGCAGAACGTGCCTGTGTACTAAAAACTATTATAGCACACATTATTATGTGTTAATTTATGTGTATTTTCAGAGAAAGACGAGTCCTGTTACACGAGGCCTTAGACATTGTGGATATTAATTAAATCCAATTTGTAGACTTGTCCAAGTAGACGATTCTATCGAAATTTAGACTATACATCAAACCTAGACATGCCAATAGTTAGACATTGTTTATGAATCTCAGCCGTCGTGATTACTGTTAAGGTTCCACATATACGCAGATGCCTTTTGTAAGAGAACATTGGCACACAACACACTGTGTACTACCTGTTTTAATAGGCTGCATAAGATGTCTTATCTGACTTACTAAGAGAAAAGAACTCCTTTATCGTTACAACTGAGTGTTAAAGGAACAATACGCAGCGATTTGAGAAAATAATTCGGAATGAGGAGTGGGGGGGGGGGGGGGGGGGGCTAAAAGTCTAATGTTTGTAGGGAGCAGGCGATAAAATATCAGTGACTTGAGTTTTGTGGCACTTTACAATGAATCTTTTTAAATTCAGGCCGATCCGGATGGGTAAATTTTCGATAGGTCGGTGGTCCTGGTGGGTCGATCCACTCAGAAATACCTCCACTACGCCAACACACAGTTTTACAAAAACTTCCAATTCATGATTCTTGACTGCTTCAGCAACAGACAGCGCCGATACTACAAAACAGAGATCAGAAGTTCAACTTCCACCAATACATGCTCTCCTGCTAACTCCACACACACGTTTCCTCATTTAACACACCCAGACATGAAAGAAAATTTTTCTCTCTACTGTCTGAGATGGTCGAAAGGGGCTTGACCTAAGCGAGCGAAACCGTTTCATCAAAAATCAAAAAACAACACTGGCTTCATGATCATAAAACAACTGTAATAATTATCAAAGCGGTGTTTAATTGTAACTAATATTGTGTAAATACTTACCACAAGTTTTGTAATAACATACGAAACGGTATTTACAAAAGATGTGCAACATTAAAAGTCGAAACTAATAAATACCCAAGCTGATTATTACTTGAATAAAGCTTATAAAGCTTTATATTAATAAAAAAAAGTCGGGACAAATATGGGTTGAATTTACCGAAGTGAGTCGAAATTACCGATCGGCAAGGCTGTCAGATATTTGGTATGCAGCATTTTTAGGAAGGTCAGATCTAAGTTTGTTTAAACCAAGTCCATGGCTTAATATTTGTGCTCCCTTTCATGGCTATGAGGATATATGAGGAATAATCTTTGAAACTCGCATTCTCCAGAACCATTACTCAGAATCTTTTGATATGCAGTATACAGAATCCTAACAGGGGTCAGTATCAAGTGTGTTCAAATCAAGCCCATTGGTTAATAATTGGGCTCTCTATGGAAGCCCGAATTTAACTTAATGCAATATGGGAAATAACCTTTAAAAGTCTTTTTTCAGATCCACTACTCAGAATCTATTGATATTGAGTGTATAGTATCCTTACAGGGATCAGATTCAAGTTTGTTCAAAGCAAGCCCCCTCAGTTGAAATCTTCTTCTTCAGATCCACCAGTCAGAATCTTTTGATATTTGGTATACAGCATCCTTCGGGAGGTTAGATTTCATTTTGTTCAAACCAAGTTCCTGGGTTAATAATTGGGCTTCCTGTTGGAGCCCAAATTTTTACTTAATTCAATAAGAGGAAATTACCGATTTGGGTCGATGTTACTTTGGGTCAAAATTACATTGGGTCGAACGTACTGGATACCTTCAGAAAAACCTGCATTTAGTTTTAGATCTGTTAAGTTCGAATGCAATGTTAGCATTTCCACATGTTTCCTTATAGTCTAGATGTGTGAGAAACAATATAAAGTTGAATAAGAATAAAAATTTACCAAGTTTTTCGAGTGCAATTACTGCTTCAGTTTTTAAACGGACTAATCCCTCTCCCGGTCTGGTAATATTTCCATATTTACCAGACAAAATGTTCTGTGGAGGATGAATTCATTTCGCGAGGAGAACGTTTCATCGCACAACTGACTGGCATTCATTTCTGATTGGCTGTCACATTTGTTGTTGTTTCACCCCTCCACAATTTTACAACACACTGAAATCTGTGTCTAAAACTATGGTAAAATCGACCCGAAGGAGAAACTCGTCAACATCGAGTGGGCCCCATTCCATGTCGGGAATTATTTTCTGAAAAAGAAAACTTTAACGTTTCAATTAAAACGAAAAACAACCATGACAGACGCCACTGAAGGCCGCATTCAGAAAATGGAGGTGGATTATAGTGCCACAGTTGACGAAAAACTCCCACTTTGTGAAAAACTTACCAAGGTACCGCAGTAAAAGAAAAACTAAAATGTAAAATTGTAATCGTCCCAAAACTGCTGAATCACAAGACAGGTGGACGTTGAACACCGGAATCAACTAAGGTCGGCGTTTTCGCCACCCGGCGATTTCGCCCCGAATCCCTTTCGACTTCGAGTCCCTTCGCCACGGAGCGATTTCGCCACTATCGAATAACTGCGTGGTGTTATTCGATGGGTTAAGGGCCTATATAAGTAATGAAATTTTTATTTTGAAAATTCTCACCTCTGATATTCCTTCAATTCAAATTAAATATACACAAACTGTACATCAAAATGAAGGTTGGGATGTATAGAACACGAAACACATGTGTAATCAACTCATAGGGTCGACTGTAGGCACCACTGGTTCCTGGAAGTCTGCTGTCGTATTCGCACCAGAACTGATAATTTAATAATATTTCACGAAAACAACTTGTGGCCAAATGTGCTTTACATATCCAAGAACAAAGTTAGGGGATAAAAATTCTTCAAAACAAGGCGGCAGAGCTGCATTGTGGAAAATTCCAAAGCCTTTGCTTTTGTTTACGTATGAGTATACTTTCGATTTCTGGTCGACGTCATCGAACAGAAAAAACATGTAAAAACAACGCCGTCTAAAATAAAATAATGAAAAAGATCGCCTTCATACAGTATACTGTTATTAGATTGAGATTGCACAGTTGCCATATTCAATGCAAGGTATCATGATACCTGTTGAAATTTCTTAGAATTACGATTTTGTTTTTCGATGGAAATTCGTGGTAACGAGTGATTTGCGCATGTCTGTCGAGCATGGAAACCATCTTCAATAAAAAATGCAGACAGTGTTGTCCTTTTCCAAAATGCAGTCCTATCGCTGTATTTGAAAGTGTTTTGAATGCCTAGCTGTGTTCTTGGATATATGAAGCACATTTGGCCACAAGTTGTTCTGAGGAAATATTATTTTATTATCAGTTCTGGTGCGAATACGGTAGCAGACTTCCAGGAACCAGTGGTGCCTACAGTCGACTCTATGAGTTGATTACATATGTGTTTCGTGTTCTATACATCCCGGCCTTCATTTTGATGTATAATTTGTGTACATTTAATCTGAATTTAAGGAATATGAGAGGTGAGAATTTCAAAATAAACAAAATTCCATTACTTATATAGGCCCTTAATTGGAATGAGGGTACATGAGTAAGGAATTTGAGATACAAATAAATATTTACATTATAACAATACAAGGACAAACGGGACATACTACTTTGAGTAGCCCGAGCCCGAGCTGGGTATTTCGTGTAGCTGGGAAATAAAAGTTCATTTTCTCTCTTATTTATTGTTTAATTTCCCCAATTTTTTCTACATATATTTATTATGATAATATAATATCTAATAAGTTGGAATGGAGTTTTATTGCTACATAATTTATGAAATAATTGATATTTAATTGTCGAGACATACTATTTTGAGTAGCCGAGAATATTGTGTAGCCGGGATTTAAAATCTCCTTTTCTACGTTATGTTTCGTTCTACTGACTTTATATTCCATAGATAGATGAAATATTTGCATGGGACACTGAATAAGGTAAAATAAATGTATCTTTATGCTACCTTTTCTGCAATATCACGTGCATTTTACCTTCAAACTTGAATTTTGTGTAGCTGGCTCGGGGTTGAATGACTCGGCGATATTGATTACTTCACTGTGTTTTCTTTGTCAACAATAGACGGGTGAATTTTCATTGGTTAATGTCTATTACAGCATCACACGAAATAAGTTGTTTAAACGCAAACATTTTTTAATTTTATTTTCCCTCATTGATAACATCAGTCTCATAACTGGTGCTACCAATAACAGGGTAAATATAAATTAAAAAATTTGTTTGAATGACAACTTATAGGGCTCGGGCTACAAAGTGTTTAAATTATATGGGCAGAAATAACGAACACGGGTATAAAATTTTATATTTATTTGTATTACTATTAGATAAAAGCAAGTGAACAATAAAAATATAGTTAACAGTAATGATACACATTTACACCTCACAACATTTACAAAAAAAGAAAGGAAGCACAATATTAAAAACAAAAAAAATCAAATTGATCCGTTGCCTGTTTCGTTGCCTGTCCTATCACAGAGCTTACGTTTTTCCCTAATGGTGATGCTTTGATTTCAAAATCGAACCATTTACTGACTATTAACCCTTTACCCAATGCTACTTATAGAGAAGTCTAATTATTTTTCGGAAAAACAATTGTTATTATTCCAAACCATACTTATGACCACCAAACCATAGCTTATGGCCCCTCATTGGAACGAGCTCAGTGAGCTCGTTCCAATGAGGAGTCATAAGCTATGGTTTGGAAGAGAAAAATGAAAAGAACCAAAAATAATTTCGGAAGTGGAAAACAATGTTGAATTGTTGATGGGGTCAGAAACGCCGCCAGAGACCCAGTTGAAGCTTCCATTTTATGAAAATTTCCCGGGGGGGGGGGGGGGGGGGGGGGGGGGGGGGGGAAGGTGAGGACCTCGGACCGGATTTTCTGAAATATTGACTGCAATATAATCAAGTAAACAATAAAAATACAGTTAACAGTAATGATACACATTTACACTTTACAACATTTACAAAATAGAAAGGAAGCACAAATTTAAAAACGTTTTAAAATTTTCTCACAATTTACACTTTACATTTAGTACAAACATAATCAATATTGTCATTCTGCACACACCTGTAATGGACCCAAGACTCACACCCTTCTTCTACACATTCCACCATATTATCATACAAGTTTGGAAGTCTACATTCCTCACAGTCCAGATCTAAGTCATAAATTGTCTTGTGTTTTTTCTTCAGGCGTAATCCTTTCACCTTCTTTGATGGGAATTGAGAGACTTCCTTTTTCTCTAAACACTCTATCAGGTGTGTTCTCATCTTGTTCGTGTCAAAATGGTGTTTTCCAGCTGTTTTTGTTAAACAGAATTCAAACAGGAAGGCCAGAGCAAAAAGACCACAATCCACATTGTTTGTTTGGTGCTGCACGTCGACAATCTCTACTTCTTTGGACGGATAGTACAGCTGCCCTAACTGAATATTTAGGGAAGCAGAGAGTTTGTTAAGGAATAAACTATCTGCAAGTTTCACAGATTCATTGTTTTTGAATGAGAGCACCCAATGTTGTGTCCCCGTATGGTGTATTTGCACTGAATGATCTTTGTCTGCTGGATTAAAACGTGTAATATAATCCCATGTCTTTGTTAACTCATTGAATACTGGAACAAGTTCAGAGTGTTGTAAACCGCCAATATCAGGAAATTGTAATTTTGCAATCTGCATGCCGGCATTGATAATGTCACTGTCCAGTTCGGCACCGCTGTTGATTTTCTCTTTGTGTGAAACTTTCAATTCTATACGATCAATATCAACCCAAGAATTATCATTGTCACTTACATCATTGCTCTCATCCAAGTCTGATTCAGTTATTGTAATTGGCACATCAGCTGGTTCTTCCTCTACGTCATCAGCTGGTCTAGATGTAATTTCTTCTTGTATACTAGGCAGGCCTGTTTCATATTTTTGCATACGGTCAAATTTTAGTCTTTTTCTGCTTTTTGATGAAGAGTTTGCCTTTTTTGTACTACTAGGCAGAGATCCTACCACTAGTGGTGTAGTAGTGGGTGTTGCTGCAACAGAGTCAGGTGCTGGATTGACGGTCAGTTCCTCATCCTCTATATCACAAGGCCGGGGTCCTTTTCTTCCAGCAATTTTGTTTGGCTTTTTCCTTTGGTTTCTGATTAACTGACTGAGGTTGAACACTCTTTTCTCCTCCATGTTACAATGTCCGATAGACATTTTCACAGCAATCAGGTGCCAACATGTTCCTAGTGCCGGGCACGCACAGGCATCGGGAAACAAAGAGACGGCATATTTATCATCTTTCGACCCCATAACCACAAACGAAGATGCTTGCGGACAGTGATAAACCTTGCCGTCGTGAACAGCCTTAGCTGCCACTGCATGCTGTGAAGATATTTTGACCTCTGGTGCACTTTCGTCTCTCACTTCTATTTCCTGCTCATCATTTTGTTCACTATCAGTGTTTAGTCCTTGATTTTTCACAAATGCAACAACATCAGCTGGCTTCATTGTGTCTTTGGGAAATATAACACTTTCTGCATCAAGAACCCTGTACCTATGTTCAGGACGTAGTTGGAAATCGCCAACGTCACACATTCCACGTAAAAGTTCCAGTAAAATGAAATTCTGTAAGTAATTCAAACATAACAACACAGAGTCAATTGGAACCTGCTTCCATTCTAGTAAATCTTTATACACTTTGTTGAAGGATTCTGAAATATTATTTGTTATGCCAGAAAGTTCATCAAACAATCCTAGAGGCTGGAGTACAAATTTGGCACAGCTTTCTTTAAGAGAGTCCTTCAGAGTTTTGTCGGCATATTCCAAAAATGCCTTGCTCCACTTTTCCGACAACTTGTCATACAGTTCATCAAACTCTTGAGGCGTGTTGGTCCGAAGTAATTGGTCAATGTCACTGCAGTAGACAGCTATATCATCTGCCTTGCCTCCGTGCTTTTTCACCCAATATTTCACATCTGTTCTTATATGGTTCCAACAGAAAAGATGATGTGCACCAGGAATGTATCATTTGATTGCGTTACTAAAAGCACTTTCTCTATCCGTGACGATCCGCGGTGAGCATTGTTGCAAATTTGGCACTGCATTTGTCAATTCTCTCCAGAAAGTATCATGGGATCGTTGGTTTTTTTTGTCGTGTATCATGAAAATTGCTGGGAAGCAAGTCTTTCATGAGAAGAATGGATGTTTAACTACTAGTGCAGATAGGAAAAAGTCTCCAAGATTAAAAGTAGTATCATAAGACATTACTGGCTGATGCTCTGTTGAAAGAAGACGATTGAGATGTTGTAAAATTTCCTTGTTGCCAAATACCAGTTTCAATTCCGGGAATACTGAGTATTCCAGAACAAAGTCTTCGAGTTGATATGCCAACTGCAGAGTGTTGAATGCAGCATCATACGATAGTCTCTGTTTCTTTGTCACTTTATAACGAATATTCTGTACCTGCTTAATATTTTTGGCATTCGTGATTCCTTGCTGTGAAGGAAGTACGTCTTGCTTCACGACACTTTCTTTGTACACCTGTGCTGATTCTTTGGTAGTGCACTCTGACCGTAGCTGGTTAAATGTGGACGGCATTGTTCTTTTGTATGGCTGCTGTTTCAATTTGGCGTTGCCATGTGGCAGATCCTGGTGAACTGATTCATCGCCAATATAATGCACGAGTGCCATATCCTTGGTATTACAGATGTATATAAATCTTTGAAATCGATCATCACCAACAGTGTCGCCAACAAAATTTCTGCACTGTAAAATACAAAAAGACAAAGGATTAATATTTTGCTTTACATAGGAATGAATGATAACTAAATGATTAACTGAAACAAATTAATTAATTAATGGATGAATGAATGACCAAACGAATGAACAAATGAATAAATAAATGACGATCCGAAATATATTTTTTTTGGTTTGGTACATCCAGTGGTCGTACCAAACCAGAAAATTATATTACGGATTTTGGGTCCAAGTTTGGAGTAAGTACACTAACACACTACACTAACACATGAGGTGGATCGTTTGCATTAAACTGAGCCTCATCTAACGATTCATTTGGAGATGCGCCCCCCTCCCTGCCCCTCCTTGTGGTACGGGCCTGCATTGACAAAAGTTTTGGGAGAGGAGGAGGGGATATTTTGTCTGAACATATCGGGTAATTTTCCCGTTTCCAATTGATTTATCTTTAGATGTAAGTTAACCACTGTTAAGAGACCATATACTTCAGATAACCCTAAGTTGTTTGAATGGCAAACTGCGAACTGTCTTTTTTATTGGCGAAATGTACAGTATTCATTCATATATATGACATATGGATATAATAATTACCTTGTAAGCTCGCCGAAAATAAATAGGATTCTTCCTTGGAACATTCTGTCCACCTTTATTCACCCACTGATATTGGTCGCAAAGGTAGTCTTGTGTTTTGGTGACCAGATATATAGAGCCAGCCTTTGGTCTACTTGGTGGAACAAGGCTTATCCTGTCGGTGTCCGGATTTTCAAAAATTGAACAGATTTCATTAACGGTCATAGATTTCTCTTTTGTATCGTATATTGGAACTTCCATTGTGAACTGACTAGTAAATGCTTCAATCAAGGAATGATGAATTTGATAATGGACAGGTGGAATATATAGGGCAATTGAGGCTTTGAAATTATTAAATGAATTCACTAATAATTAAACGATGATTAAACAATAAAAACAAAATCTCACCAGTAAACACTGTAAAAACAACTTGGGATGATATGAAATCATAACCACAGATATACTTTGGAATTATAAAAACATCTTGTTAGTGGCCGCGATACACAGCAGTGATTACATCAGCGAGTTCGGGTTCATCCGTGAGCTGGCTACATAAAATCATTTGTCCAAGGGATATTAGAAATTAACCAATGAAAATTGTTGACAAAGAAAACACAATGAAGTAATCAATATCGCCGAGTCATTCATCCCCGAGCCAGCTACACAAAATTCAAGTTTGAAGGTAGAATGCACGTGATATTGCAGAAAAGGTAGCATAAAGATACATTTATTTTACCTTATTCAGTGTCCCATGCAAATATTTCATCTATCTATGGAATATAAAGTCAGTAGAACGAAACATAACGTAGAAAAGGAGATTTTAAATCCCGGCTACACAATATTCTCGGCTACTCAAAATAGTATGTCTCGAAAATTAAATATCAATTATTTCATAAATTATGTAGCAATAAAACTCCATTCCAACTTATTAGATATTATATTATCATAATAAATATATGTAGAAAAAATTGGGGAAATTAAACAATAAATAAGAGAGAAAATGAACTTTTATTTCCCAGCTACACGAAATACCCAGCTCGGGCTCGGGCTACTCAAAGTAGTATGTCCCGGACAAACACCAACAACAACATCAAATTAATAAAACACGTCTTGTAATCTTTGATTCTGGAATGGTTCTGGTTTCAATACGGGTTCACTCTGGACATCTGATATCCGGCCAATCATATTCTTCATTCGAGATCAGCTGACCAGAGTCACCTGGCGGCATCATAATAGATTTGGGATTGCCGAATTTCACCACACTCCTTCCTGTTTTAGTAAAGTGAAGTTGAGGTTATCATTGATATTAACCCACAATACATGGGTAGATTCACTGCTTCCGCAACACACGGAAATCTTTATACTCTTTGGATAGGCGGATAATTTCTGCCACTAACCCGCAATACACGGGTGAAATTCACACTGATCCACAGTACACGGATGTATTATGTAGTCAACCCGCAATAAACGGGTAAGTTTCATGGAAGACGGTGATAAGAGTTTGTATAAATATTCTTTTAGATATTAATCCAAAAACAGCCTACAAACTCCTTCCCCCGTCAAAAATGAAACTGGTCTACATATAATATAAATGCTGAGCATTCTCCACCGTGGCTTTTAATAAATCTTCTACAGGAACTCCTTGAGCACGTGCACAGCGACATCCCCAATGAACCTCTGCGTCAAGGTAAGATCCCTCGGTCCGACGCTCCATCCAAAATAGGGAGAATCAGTTTCGAGTAATATCTTGTCATTTGGAATCATTTTTAGTGCAGATTTTTGATCAGCGTCGAACCGAGTAACCCCACCAGTGAACCCAAAGAAACAGTTGGGAAATGACCGCTCCCATCTCCGGAATTGATATGGTGCCCCAGAAAAACAGTGAAGATGAATTTTCTGGGCTGGGGCACAATATGTCCTGACCAGCTCCAAAGCATTAAAACTTACATCCGCTGCAATATTATCGCCAGCTGGTTCCCTGATGTGCAGAACGAGTGGTTTGTCAATCCTGGACAATGCAAGCAACTGTCTCAGTTTATCCTCTTGTAGACGCCACGTCTCAACAGGCTCTGTCCTGTCCAACCCAATCTCCCCGAAAGCTGCCACTTCAGGCTGCGACACGAGCTCAGCCAACTGCTGAAATCGATCAGATGTAAGCAGTCCAATTCGCTTAGGATGAGCACCTACCGCTACCCTCCATCGCGAACTCCCAGAAACAGAAACTGGGTATTCATCCGGATCACAATATACATCCACACCACCCAGGACATTCACCTCCAAACCTGGTCGAAATGATGGACAATACGCCATCACTTCCTCAATGGAGGCACGTGAAGATTTTCCCCATAGAGCTTTCCTGGTTCTGCCAAGATGAAAATGGCTGTCAATGGCATCAAATATCTTCACTGATTCCGGTACGGTTTGACGCATCTGTTCTATTGGTGGTGGTGGAAATGGTTGACACAATAATGGAGGAGTTGTCAGTGATGTCTGTCCAAACATGAATGGTGGCGTGAAGAAAACTGGTGGAAAACCAGGTGGTGGCATAACTGAGGATACTTCGATATTGGTAGTTTCTGCTTCCACCAGTCTGACTGCCTTATCACCCTTGTCAATGGCCTTAATTTTCAAGGGTGAACATGTGAATTTCTCTGAAGGCTCCTCCCTTGACTTTGAGGCTGAAGACTCCACCATCTGCTCGTTTCTCCTTTTTTCTGCTGCCGGCGTTCAATCCATGCATCATGACCCACAGCTCCTTCACCAGTCTTTCTAAATTCCTCTCGCTGCTGATGGGTCATATGGTTCAACAAACATGCTATAATTCTATAATGAATTAAAACAGCCGGTGAGTTAGGCGGATGAAGACTGAATGTTTTTGGCTGTTTCCAATTATTATCTTTACATAACTCCACCATATTCTTTTCCATTGTCGGATCAATTCAGCATTCTACAGGAATATCTCGGGAGCTAATCATCTGGAGCAATTCGTCCAGACTTTCAGATCCCAAGATGTTGTTGGCCAGTTGTTGCAGCAGCTGTACCTGTTGATCCCTCTGTTTGGGATCACACCATCATTTTCACCATGTAGGGCTGTGGGTAGATGGTTTATAATTAAATGCCTTCTCATTTTCTTTGATTTCAGTTCACAACCCTGAATTGGACATGATCCCACTGCCCCAGGTGTTGGCAGTGTTGTTTTCACTTCCAGGGTTTTCTGTTGTGGATGGACTTTTACCTGACGTTGATATTTTCTGCCAGGTTTGAACTGTTCAGCCATTTTTCTCTTTTTTCCTACAGTTACCTCCTCTGTTGAACTGAAATAACCAGAAACATAAGGTTTAGCTTGTTTTGGTCCCCAAGTTTGAAATATACCTCTACCAATATTAAATTCTGGTACATCATCATGATCTTCAGTACCAGTTACTTGAGGACCACTCATCGGATCAACACGACCCGACTGATACACAGGCTCCTTAACATTCATTATCGGCCCTTCACGAACCGACTTTGTCATTGGTTCACCCCTTTCTTCCCTCAGTTCAGCACGAACTGATGGAACTTTGGGTTCACCATCCACAGACTCATCAACATTAATTATCGGTTCCACACGAACCGACTTCACTACTGATTTACCCCGTCCCTCCTTCAGTTCGGCATGAACTGACGGAGCTTTGGGTTCACCTGAAATGGAAGCCACTAGAACTGCTTCTTCCACTTCCCTCCTGACAGACTTACCATCTACTTCTTCAAACACATATTTTTTAATGCCAGGAACTTTACCAAATCTAACATCCCTAACCATACCACTTCTTTGGTTATCTACAGTGGTTGGTCTTTTTAATTGTGCTTGGAATGAAGATATATCAGATTTAGATTGGCTTTGCTTCGTAATAATCTTATCTGATATTTTTCTTTCGGGTCCTTTCCGTCGATCCGACACGGATCGACTTGTTGGCCCTGGTTTTGTATGAATTATGGCCGAGGTAGTAGCTATTTGACCTCGACCCCTACCTCTCACAGGTCTATGTTGAAATTCACCTGAGGGTCTTTTTTGTTGATCCGACACGGATCGACTTCTAGACTCTGATGGTTTTGAAATTCTTTTACCTGAGGGTCTTTTTAGTTGATCCGACGCGGATCGACTTATAGACCCTGGTGGTTTTGAGAGAGAGGCTGAGGCTGTGGTATGCCTTGCTCTTTCAACCTTGGACTTACCTGACTTTTCTTTTCCCAAAGTGGTCAAAGGAGGAAATTCAACATTATACGTTTTTGAGGCACTAGATCGATCCATCACGAATCGAAGAGCCTCAGAATAAGACTTTGACCTAGTTTCCTCCATAGATGGCAGATTTTGGTCGACCCAATGCGAGTCGAAATACTGATGAGCCACCTGTCTGGCAAGATTGACCCACTCCTTGACATTTCTTTGCACCGCAATGGAATATTGTGCCCGTATAACCCCTTCCTTTAGGTGCAAATCTAAATTATAAGGGCTTAAATCGGTTAGCAGACAATTCGCCTGAACCAATACCCCATTGTTTGTCAGGTTAAGATAATTATCCAAGACTTCTATTGCTTTACAGCGTGAGTCCTTCCACCCCCTCTTTGGACTCTCATTCTCTGACTCCTTCTCTTATTCTGCAAAGATAAAGAATACTAGTTGTCCGTTAAACATTCTGGACAGTAGTATTCATCTATATTTGAAGCTCCTGAGGCGTTTATTTGTACACATTTACCATGGAACCATTCTAAACACTCATCACATTGAATCATGAACTCACCACAGTATGGTTGTTGGCATAGACAGAAGAGTTGTTGATCAGAATTCTCGTCTAAATATTCAGGGTTATCAAATAAATGTTTCTGTAATTTAAGCACCCATTTTGGCAAACTTCTGTCTTTACAAAGTTTAATTTTATCATGATTCACTGTTAATACTGAATTTCTAAATTTGATTTTATACAAAGAAGGTGTGATTATTTTTAGAATGATTCCTGGTCCCTTCCATGAAGGGTTTAGTTTCCTACTTTTTTTCCTTTGGGGACGCCGAATTCAGCATATAAATGAGGTCACTGACCTTGTATACATGAATTAATACTTTCAAGTCATAATCCCTTTTCATTCGTTCTTGTGATGACTTTAGAACTGATCTAGCAACCTCATGTGATAATTTTATTGTTGACTCAAGGTTTCTCACATATTCATGTATCGATGTTTCAGACTCCACAGATTTGTGTGGGAACATTAAATCGACCGGGTGGTTGATTTCACGTCCCAACATCAACCTGTTTGGAGTATAGCCGGTGTGTCTGTTAACTGAGGACCGCAACGCCCCAGCTATCTGAGATAGATATATGTCCCAAGAATGTTGGGACTTATCAATGAAACATCGGACTGCATCCATCAATGTCCGATTAAATCTTTCAACTTGCCCATTAGCCGATGGTCTATAGGGTGTTGTTCGGGCCTTATGTATTTTTAATAAATCACATATGGATACAAAAAGTGCACTTTCAAAGTTCCGTCCTTGATCGGTAAAAATTTGAAATGGGTAACCAAATCTACTAAAAAACTCATTAATCGCTGCATGAGCAGTGACTTCAGCAGTTTGCGATGGCAAGGGTATACATTGAACCCATTTAGTAAATTGGTCCAACATCATAAGGATATACTCATTACCTTTGTTGGTTTTAGGTAATGGACCAAGGAAATCTAAATGAACTCTTTCCATAGGGGCGCCTGCTTGATACTGATAAAAACTGAATTTAGGTTTAAGTGATGGTTTCTTACTTTGATTGCATGTTTTACAAGATGCCACAAAATTTTCAATATGTTTTGACATGCCGTGCCAATAAAAGTTATCTTTTACTCGATTTCGTGTTCGAACAATTCCCTGATGGCCTGAGGAAGGAATGTCATGACACAAAGATAATACTTCTTCCTGAAATTGACAAGGAACCACTAGACCTTTTTTAGAATTTTCTTTTGTTTTCCAGATAACATGATTTTCAAGAACGAATCGAGATCTGTTGATCCAAAAATATTTAGCACTTGGACTGGCCAAAAATAAAGAAGCTTCAATCGGTTCAACAGAAGATTCTAACCAATCCGATAATATTGTTAAATTTGGATCATTTTTCTGAGCCTCAGCGATTTCCTCCAGGCTGTAACTTTGAAGAATATCACTACAAGCACTAACAGTTTCGCAAAATATTTCTGGCTCATTATTCATTTTTATAATGTCTGCAGATGTACTAAACCAGTCACCATCATTAGCAAGACCCATCTCAGATTCAGTTTTATGGCCTCCTGGATCCCAGGGTAAAGCCAATCCTGTTGGGAAATTATCAAGGAAGGCATCTAACTCTGATTTACTACTAGTTTTTTCAGTAATCTTGCCCAACTTGGGCATTGCTACTGGCATATCAAAAGCCTCAGAGGTTGTGACTTTTTCAGCTGTGATTGCGGAACCACCCGTCGCGAGTGGTATCACATAGGCTATTTCTTCTGCAAATTGTGACCATTTGTTGTAAGCACGTGTACTCCGAGGTGCCAAATAAGAGTGTCGACATGCTTATTAATTTTGCTGAAAAATTCCTTGCCATCACTGTTATTTGGTATTGAGACATAGAGCAAAAATGCCATCACTGTTATTATTTTCAGACCAAAATCTGAGCCATCACTGTTATTTGGCCATCACTGTTATTTGGCACCTCAGAGTACAGTATTTACAACCTTTACAAGGCAGTTTCTCTAGCGAGTAACCATATTGATAATTCCGGCACGGATCATCATTTGGTATCCTTGATAGAGAATCAGCGTTAGCATGCTTAGAACCTGGACGATGTTAGATGATCATATTGTACTGGCTAAGTTCTTCCATCCAGCGAGCAATTTGTCCCTGTGGTTCCTTAAAGTTTAACAACCACGTCAAGCTATTATAATCAGTTCTAATGGTGAATTGTCGGCCAAGCAAATAATGCTGAAACTGTCGTGTAAATCTCACAACGGCTAATAACTCTATTCGGGTTGTACAATACTTTTGCTGTTCTTTAGAAACTGTAACTGCCATACGCAATTACAGTTTCGACTCCATTCTGCACTTGTAATAATTCAGCTCCAATAGCTAGATCTGAACCATCTGTGTCCAGAATAAATGGATCAGTCTGGTTCGGTAGACCAAGTATTGGAGGTGAGGTCAATATCTCTTTGAGTTTTGAAAAGCTCTGTTCCTGTTCCAATCCCCACTTAAATTGTTGTTTACCGGTTACGGCATACAATGGGCGAGATAATTTTGCATAATCCTTAATAAATGCCCTATGGTAATTTGCAAGTCCAGTGAATCTTTCAACGTCTTTCGAACATTTCGGGGTCGGCCACTGGTCAATGATTTTCGTTGCATCTGAACTCATTTCAAGACCATTGGCACTAACTACACGCCCCAAAAACTCAGCACGCTGTTGAAATAGTTCACATTTCTGGGGTTTTAATTTCAGGCGGTATGCTCGAAATCTCTCAAAAACCTCAGCCAAATTACTCAAATGCTCTTTAAAGCTATTTCCCATGACCAAAATGTCATCAAGGAAGGCTAGGGCAATATTCCAGTTTAGTCCATGAAGGACTAAATTCATGATTCGGGAGTAGCATCCAGGCACGTTACAAAGACCAAATCCCATTTTAGTAAATTCAAAGAGACCATATTTAGTAATGAATGCAGTTTTCTTTCTATCTTCTTCTTTAACGTTAACTTGCCAGTAGGCCGAATTTGCATCAAGTTTTGAAAACCAAATATTTCCGGCAAGTGTATCAAGGCATTCATCTACTAAAGGTAAGGGGTATACATCTTTAACAGTGATTGAGTTCAGTGCTCGATAGTCGATACACCATCTCACCTTTCGGTCTCGTTTTCTAATCAAAACTGGCGCTGATGCCCATTCCGACACGGACGGGCGAATAACCCCTGCTTTTAACATTTTATTTAAATGCTCTTCCTCCTCTTGTACAAATGCAGCAGGTGTTCGGCGCATTCGCTGTTTAACTGGTGGCTTGTCCTGCGTGTCGATTGTATGTTCAATTGCAGTGAAATTGCCAAGATCAAATTCATCTTTGGCAAAGACATCTGCATTCCTGTGGAGAAGATTTTTTAATTCCATTACTTCACTTGAGCTTAAATTTTGCTTGCAATCATTTAGCATCTTCTCCAAATGTTGTGGTAGGACTACGTCCATTGATTTGTCTAACTTTATTTTGCAGATATTTTCTGCAATTTGTGTCAGATTGTCTATGTTACCCCCCAAAACGGCGGGGTCTTCTTCAATTTCTGTGACTGGTGTTGAATAACCAATCACTTGCCCTTTTTTCAAGATTATGTTATTGTCAGATACATTTACAAAACACACTTTTGGTGACATGCCCTTGTTATGTAATGACCTAGGTACCAAAAGTGAAGGATGATTTTCGGGTTCAATCATATATAAATTTCCCGATACATTCATTTTGCACTGAATCTGAAGGACTGAACGTGGAGGTACAATAGTTCGTTCAGGAATGCTGACTTTATTAATTGAGTTCAACTCATAATTTTCAGCAAGTGAAGTGTCCAAAGATTCCTGGCCAATTTGAAGCTTCCCAGTTTCTAAATTTATTTGTACCTGATGTTTTTTAAGAAAGTCCAGTCCTAATAACATGTCATCATGTATGCGTGCAGCATAAATTTTCTCATGAAATGTTTGTTTACCAATATTACGTGTTACTGGTCCTATATAAAGGCTATTCATTTGCAGATCTTTTCCTGCAGTATTCATGATAACATTTTTCAATACTGGGGGTCTATTGTCACATAATTTAAATATTTCATCAGAAATTATTGTCACCTCTGCAGCAGTATCCACAACTGCTTTTACTGGGTGACCATTAACTATAACCTTAATAGTGATCATAGAATCAGATTTCAATTGACCAATAGCTAATATCTCATCATCATAATGATCATTTATTTCAAATTGTTTGTATTCTATTGTTTCCATTTCTGCCAATTCGGCAGAATTGTCCAATGTTTCCAGGCTTAGTGGGTTATTTTCCACTGGCACAGTGGAAAAATGGCATTTCCACTTTGTTATATTTTCAGTAGTTTGGTCATTAATGGTATTTTCCTCATAAGCTTCATAATTTTTATTATTTATTAAACAATTTGATGATTCTTTCAACGACTCGCTGGAAGGTTCACTTAATGCGGGCAACATTATGTTTACAATATGTAGCTTTGAAGTTTCTGTGAAAGATTCCACCATTTGAGCAGAAATATTTTGTATATCCATGCTGGGTATATCTTCCACCGACTCAGTGGGAGGGTTATTAATAGCATGAATTTTTGACCTATGAACTGTCTGAATGGCGAGGCCTAGTAGATTTTCAGGGGTCGAAGTTAGGCCTCGTTGATCGACCCGTGAGTGTTTAGTTGATCTCTATGTTCATTTTTGAAGGTCACTTTCTTTTCGTTGGCTGACTTATTAAAGGCAGAGTTTGCTGGGCAGTCTCTTTTGAAATGGCCATAACCATTGCATTGAAAACATGTGCTGTTTTCAGGCCTTGTTGGAGACGAGCTGCGCCATTGGTTGGTGTATCTCGATGGAGAGCCACTTTGCCATTGCTTTGACCTTGAAGCCGACTCACTTCGCCATGAATTTGAGGATCGCATTGGTGATCCACTACGCCATTGACCAGACCTGTTTGGTGACGAATTACGCCATCCACTTAAAGGCGAAGGGCTTCTAGATTGACGCCTCAAATTACTAACCGCTAAGGATAAACTTCCAACTGCAGCAGTTAACTTTTTCATTTCAGACAATATGTGATCTACACCCGATTCGAGTCTAGTCACTCTAGAATCAAGTGAACCTGATTGATTCATATTTCCACTATCAAATTTTCTAGGACTTACAGCTTTTATTTGTTTTGGCTCATTATGTGTTGATACTGGCACTACTTCCGGTACGGAAGTAGGGGCTTTTGGTGTGACGACTATAGAACCATAAATGGCTTTTTGTGTGTGTTGATACCATCGCACTTTGTCGATGGCATCCTCAACTGTGACTGGCCTTAAATTAGCAGCATACTGACCTGCCTCTTTATCGGTACCACCATGACAAAATTTAATGACTGCCTGTTGGTACATATGATTATCTGGTAGATTTTTGAATGCCCTTGTAGCAAGGTGTAACACTCTATCTGCCCATTCTTCCAACGTCTCACTGGAAGTCTGTTGTGTTTGCATAAATTCAAGATGAGCAGTTTCAGGTAGGTCATGAAAACCAAATCTTTTTTCTAAGGAGTCCATAATGTTAAAATATCCCAATGTCTGATTTCTACCTGTGATCATAGCGTAGTATTCACTAGCTTTATCTTCTAAACACCAGCATAAATTATCTTTACACTGCTGCTCCGACCAGCGCTGCATTTCAGCATATTTTTCAAATTTAGTTTTGAAGGCTTTCCAGCTTGTGGTGCCATTGTATATCAATGTTTTGGGTAAATGAAATGCTTTACCGACATTTGTGGCATTTTGCTGGTAATGTGCACCTGTTTGTTGTGGTATGGGATAGACAGGTGCTGGTGGAATATATGCTGGTGCAGGTGGAGTATAGATTGGTGCTGGTGGAGTATATGCTGGTATTGGTTGTGTATATGCTGGTATTGGTTGAGTATATGCTGGTACTGGTTGAGTATATGGAGATATTTGTTGCGTGTGCGAATATGGTGTGTATGTTTGAGTTTGTGGATATGTGCTGGGTGGGAATCCAGACATACCTTGGCTAGTGTTCAGCATGGGGCGATATGTTTGAATGTCATGTATCGGTGGTGGAACATTGTAATTTGGCATAGGATATGACTGACTGTATGCAGTCATAGGTGTCTGATAACCAGCAGTTTGTTTTACAGGAGGACTTGTATATCTTGTTTTTATGTATTGTTTATTGAAGCTTGAAGGTGAACTTGGGCCACCTCCAGAAGCTGTAGCTCCTGTTTGTGTAGCTTGAGGTTCAGTCGACTCGACTGAACTGCCCCGTATATTCCAATCAGCAGTGTATTCATCCGCTAATGGATCAGCAGACCTATCGTCGTCATCATTTTCCTGATGGGGCTCAAAATCAATACTTTCTGTTAACTGGGGTGTTATCCGTATGTACGGAATACTTGACAAAATTTCCGGTGTGATATTTCCATGTTCTAGTCTAAAATAGACAATTGAGTCGGCTAACTTTCTACCAACTCCGGGTAACAATAAAAGATCTCTGTAGGCACATTTGTTTATTTTAATTTTGTTACAAGTAGTACTCATGATGGAAGTTATGAAAAAACAAAGTCAAATATATTGATTTATTCAAAAATTGTACAAAACACACTATACTACCTATTTTACCATTGTAGCTGTCTTCATCTGTACTTCTCCGTAACGAGAAAAATACCATCTGCCTGTTACCACTGATATTTTGTCCAACTGTATTCAATTTTGAAGTTAAAGTACCCCACCATAAAAAAATTTGTTACTATGTTGATGCTAAGGATGATGCTATGCCAGAATACAATTATTTATTTATTTTGTTTAAGTTTATTGATAGGTACAGACTTTTATCCATTAAATTATAATAAATGAAGATGATTTACACAAAACAAAATTTTATCCAACAATTTATAGTAAATGAAAATGAATAACACAAACATTTCAGGGGATAAAGCACATAAATTTTCAATTAAGCTCCAAGTTTAGATGGCCAAATTTCCATGAAAGGAAATAATCACCTTTTATTTTGAAAATTTTTACAATATATCACTTTTTATTTTGAAAATTTTGACAATAAATATTTATATAGTGAGAATAGGTCACGATATCACAAAATACTTTAATATGAATGTAGAATAATTTAATTGAATAGCAAATTTATTATAATCAATCAAAACAATTTATTAGCTCACCTGACTGAAAGTCAGGGTGAGCTATTCTGATCACTTTTCGTCCGTCGTCCGTCGTCCATTGTCCGGCGTCCGGCGTGAAGGTGGTATTTGGACTTTTTCTCCCAAACCACTGGCCTCATATTAATGAAATTTCATGTGAGAAGGGGTTGTGTCTGCGGACTTTGATTTTTTGTCAAATTAGGTTTCGGCTCACATTGAGCAGAGGGATGGGGCAAAAATGCTCCAATTCTTAAAAAATCTTCTTCTCAAGAACCAGCAATAGCAGAGACTTGATATTTGGTATGCAGCTTCCTTTTGAGGTGTAGACTCAAGGTTGTTCAAGAGAAGTTGGAGGGGCTATATTTGACGATGTTAAAGGAGGGGCAAAAATTTTGGCCCCGCCCCAAATTTCTATTTTCCAAACCGCGAGGCCGATTTGAACCAAATTTTACATGAGTGCTTATTGGGTCATAAGTACCTAATTTATGCTGAAATTTTTTTCCCCATAGCCCCGTGGGAACCACAGGAGCTAAAAATAGAAAAAAATGAAAACGCCCATATCTCCAAAACTACACGGCACTGAGAATTCTTATTTGTTGTGAAGCTTCCTTAGGACCAACAGAATGGAATGATAAAAAAAAATTGCCATCGGTTTTATGATGGTTTACTTTTTGGGGAGTTTGAAAAAATGCTGAGTCAGCATTTTTTAACACTGTGGGTAATGGGAAAAACATAAGACTACTTTTCTGCGAAAGCACTGTTCCAAAAGCCTTAAAATTTCACATATAACATCTTTGGAAGATTGTTTTACATGTTTATTGAAATGAATTGCCTGGGTTGATATTTGGGCTCTCTATGGGAGCCCAAATGTTTAAATTAGTGCAGTATGAGGAGTATTTTTGAAAAATCTTCTTCTTCAGATCTAGCAATAAGAATGTTTTGATATTTGGTATGCAGCATCCTTAGGGGGGTGAGATTCAAGTTTGTTGAAGCCAAATCCCTGGGTTCATATTTAGGCTGAAAATTTGGGGTGCGGGTGGGACTTAGAAAATTTTGGCCGAAAATCCGAAAAAAAATTTTTTTTTGTTTTTAATGCATTTCTGTCAGTTTTAAGACCCCAAAAAATTTTTTTTTTACCCTGAAAATTTGGGGTGCGGGTGGGACTTGGAAAATTTTGGACGAAAATCCGACAAATTTTTTTTTTGTTTTTTATGCTTTTCTGTCAGTTTTAAGACAAAAAAAAAATTTTTTTTTTACCCTGAAAATTTGGGGTGCGGGTGGGACTTAGAAAATTTTGGACCAAAATCCGAAAAAAATTTTTTTTGTTTTTTCTGCGTTTTGGTCAATTTTAAGACAAAAAAAATTTTTTTTTTTTTTCCCCTGAAAATTTGGGGTGCGGGTGGGACTTCGAAAATTTTGGACCAAAATCCGGAAATTTTTGTTTTTGTTTTTTATGCATTTCGGACAGTTTTAAGACAAAAAAAAATTTTTTTTTTTTACCCTGAATATTTGGGGTCCGGGTGGGACTTCGAAAATTTTGGACCAAAATCCATAATTTTTTTGTTTTTTGTTTTTTATGCGTTTCTGTCAATTTTAAGACAAAAAAAACATTTTTTTTTTACACCAAAAATTTGGGGTCCGGGTGGGACTTGGAAAATTTTGGACCAAAATCCGGAAATTAGTTTTAGCGTTTTTTATGCGTTTTAAGAAGAAGAAAAAAACTTAGGCTGAAAGTATTTTGTTTGGGAAAAAAATCTGTTTTTTATGTGTTTATCTCAATTTTGGGACGTTAAAGTGCAGGAACTGAAAATAGAAGGAAAATCCTGTGTATTGTGTGGGCACAATCGCTTCATCTAGTTGGTATATGCTTTTCTTAGGAGGGGCGTATGCAGCTTATTCAAGTCAAGTCCCTGGTTTGATATTTAGACTACCATGTCAGGTGAGCGCCCTCAGGCCCCCTGGGGCCTCTTGTTTGAAAAATAATTTGTATCACAGGAAAATTTGAAATATCACAGCTTAAATTATCAAAGAGCAATCAAAGTTATCATGAAGTGGCAAGATATATTATATTAATTTATATGTTAAATTATTGTCAATCAAAATATTTATTTGTCAGTCAAAGAGAAATTGCTTACAATTTAAGTTTACAGTTATACAGTTACATATCCAATGAAAACAATTTTTTACGAGCAAGCTGGTAAATATCAACAGTAACAGACAAAATTCGATGGCGAACGCGATCGAGATATGTAGAATACAACATGTGGAATGACAAAAAAACAAAACATTTAACATTGATTATGGAATTGAGAGGAAGTGTTTTTAGAAAATTACGAAAAAGAAACCAGGAACAAATGAAAAAACAAAAAGGAATTTGAAAATTTTGTGAGAAGGACGAAAAAAGTTTCAAAATTTTGTCATTGTTTCAAGATGGCGACAGCCACGCCTGTCGCAAATTTGAGCCAAGAAGTTCAAAATTGTCGGTGACGCCAATATCGAATAACTGCGTGGTGTTATTCGATGGGTTAATTGGAATGAGGGTACATGAGTAAGGAATTTGAGATACAAATAAATACTTACATTATAACAATACAAGGACAAACACCAACAACAACATCAAATTAATAAAACACGTCTTGTAATCTTTGATTCTGGAATGGTTCTGGTTTCGATACGGGTTCACTCTGGACATCCGATAACCGGCCAATCATATTCTTCTTTCGAGATCAGCTGACCAGAGTCACCTGGCGGCATCATAATAGATTTGGGATTGCCGAATTTCACCACACCACCTATGATATGATAGATGTGGGAGAGGGGGTGGTGGTGGTACAATTACACAGTCACAGAACTTCAGAAGACAAAATATTACACTTACAGTTAAAACTAGAAGTACAGTACGTGGAGAGTGGATTGTAACTAAATCACCTGCGGAGTGAAGTTATCACCCAAGCTATAACTTTCAAATTGTGTATATATCGGCAAAAACACAAGCAATGTTTCAGCCAGAGGGTTTAACCCGGAGGTCCATTGGCTGAAACTTTGCTGGTGCTGGTTATGCTTTGCATTGCAACAAATTTGCAATTATTGCTCGGGTGGAATCTCCACACTGTGGGTGATTTAGTGATAATACACTCTCCACGTACTGTAGAAGTCCTGTCATGAAATGTGCACAAATAGCATGTCGATCTGTGCGTTAATCTCAGTGTTATGACCATAATAAGGCTATCAAATTATGTACATATGGCCTATGCACAAGCAATGTTTCAGCCAATGGACCTCCGGTTTACAGAAACATTGCCTGTGTTTGCTGAGTATTAACCAGGAGAACCTGTCGTGCTTTGGATGCCATTCAATATGGCAATTGTGTGCAATTCCTACACACAAGTAAGCCTACTGTTAAAACTAGAAGTCCTGTCACGAACTGTGCACTTATCTAGGCTTAATTGCACGTAGGAATTGCGCGCAATTGCCATATCGAATGACATCCAAAGCTTGTCAGGTTCTCCTGGTTACTCATAGCAAACACAGGCAATGTGTCTGCCTATGGCAGGGACTGCCCTACATGCGCGCCAATGTGCTATTGGCGCTAAGAAGTTGGAAAAGACTACAATTTGGCTCTAAAAAACAGACAAGTGGCACTAAATTTGACGCATGGATAAACTGACAGCTTCCGAAATTAACACAACTGAACTTGATCTGCATTATAAAGGTTCAAACAACTCAGACTTGGCACTGACTCGTGTCGAAGCCCATACCCGTGCCGAAGCCCACCCCCTGCTTTTTCAAATTTGTGAACCAGGGTGCCCTACTCGAGTCAAAGCCCACCCCCAAGTTTCAAATTAGACGAAAGTTGTTTGAGACAAGACGTAATACAGTATTACAGTTCTATTTGGTAAGTACAATGTTGCAACAAGTCATCTGTTTTTCCTTTTGATGCCTGTAAATTTGACGTCTTGTCTCAAACAACTTTCATCCAATTTGAAACTTGGGGGGGGGTGGGAGGGGGGGGGGGCTTTGAATCGAGTAGGACACCCTGGTTCACAAATCTGAAAAAGTGGGGGGTGGGCTTCGGCACAGGTATGGGCTTTGACATGAGTCAGTACGGTATGCAGTCATTCTGGTAATTCGATATTATGCACAGTATCTTAAAACGCACTTGAATTTTAAAATTGAATTTGCAGTTGTATTTATACATGTACATTGTAAGTGTGGCATTGCGATTTTCGGTAGTCTCTCACTACCGATCCCAGGCCTAGCATTCTTAAAAATGCATGAGGGCTAATAATCCCTCTCCTTACATAGCCTAGGGGAGTGATTAGCTCTCCTCAAGCCTACAAAAGCTAAAAGTGGCAAAATGAAGTTGTACTATTAATGAATTCTGCCTAGTGGGCTTTATACATTTTATTTGGTTCTGCTAACAAGGTAGTCTCAGCGAGATGGCTATACTGCCCCTCCCACATCTCCAGGCCTTGAAGGCCCTGAGGTGTGGGAGGGGCAGTGTGGCCATCTTGCAGAGACCACTAACATAGCAGAGACCTGTAAACCTGTGTGTTTTAGGAACAGGCTGTTGTGGTAATCATTATTTTCTAAGGCTAGGAGGGCTATTTTTCGCTCTCTTCAATTTTTTTAAGGCGAGCGAATAAATCGCTCTCCTGAAAATGCCAGGCCTGGCATTCTGAAAAATTTAGGGGGGGCTAAAAATCGCTCTCCTGAAATGATCTAGGAGAGCCAATGGCTCTCCTAATTTGTTTTGACATGGAAGGCAGTTGAACCATGATATATCATATGAATGTAGTTCAACACTGTGACCAGAATGCTCTACAGGCCTGGCATTCTGAAAAATGCAGGAGGGCAAAACATCACTCTCCTCAATCAGCTTAGGAGAGCAATTAGCTTTACACAGCATTTTAAGTATCCAGTTGAAAGAACTCATTGAAACTGAAACCAACAGACTATTACATCAGTGATTTTATTAACTTTACTAAGGTAAAGAGAAATCTCTTAGACATCACTCAACAAACGAACACACACTTGACAAGACCTGTGTGTGCCCAAGTTGGAGGGTGGGGGGGGGGGGGGGGGGGGTTGAAGGTGGTAGTGCTAGGCGTATGACTTTCTTGGACAACAGGTCTGCTTGAATCTACAGTCACATCCTGGTGCACTTGCTTCAAGTGACAGGATAGTAGTAATGGTAGTATATTATAGAGTCAATATTCATTGAATAATTACCCTTCAAACTGTGATGTCATTTGTTGAAACTGACAGAAAATAAAATATTGCTGTGACCCATTTTGCTTCAAATGATTGCAACTGTGTTTGGGTATGTACAAAGTACATACCCAAACACAGTTGCAGCCATTACCTTTTACCACTAAACTACTTTCAAAATGAAATTATGTGATGTTATGTGACTTCGAAGTTAAATTACATTTTTGCTTTACAGCAAAAATTTAATGTGAGCATAATACATGTAATCTCAATCATCCCAGACCAAAATATTTAGGAGGGCAATTTTTCGCTCTCCTTAATTCTTTCAGGAGGGCAGTAAGGAGAGCTAAAAAATCGCTCTCCTGAAATTGCCAAGCCTGAAATGCCAGGCCTGCGATCCCGACCCGCGGTTGCTGTTAACCTCCCAGCTCCATTTTGTTTATTTGTAAACAATGAAGAACCTTGTGTAGGCTGTGGATCAAACAATTGTGTGTACACTATTTTGAAAGCACGATACTTTTATGACATCATCATGTGCAAACAGCCAATCACTTTGAAGTACAAGTGCAAAACTACAGGGAATCCCTTGGCATTTCCCAAGAAAAATTTCCAGACTGTAAATAGCAGGAATGTCCAATGTGACTAACTACACATGCATGATGAAATGTAGTACCTGTGATTGTGTCTGCTCACCTCATATTGTTTCAAAATCAAGGCAAACAATACTCCGTCGCTTTCGTAATAATGGTGGTTGTTGAGACAAACCACTTGAACAATTGGTTTCGAGACAACATGTGCTTTTGGAAATGGGAACAAGACTTTCACAAGCGCATTTTTTTACACCAGTAAAATCAAAATTATGGACTCAAACGGGCACGATCACACTATTGCTGAAATGGTTAAAGGGTTTTCTTGATCGATTAATCAGATGGATTAACCTCAGTTAACTGATTAATCAGTTGTCCCGATAGATCACTAAATAGGTGCCACGCTGTTGATGATTTACAGTGTTAATAATGTCCCATTTTCTGGCTATTGATACAGTGTGATGTTCACGTGAGTGAATAAGTACATCAGCACTCAGTTTGCATGCTGTATTCTATTCCGTATAACACAGGAATCTTAATAATATGAAAGAGAAACATCGTTCATGGCCTTAGATTTTTCCATGTGGCATGTGCAGAAACAAAAGAGCAGTTAATGTGCATAATCCCAGGTAAGTATATTGCAGCAGACCTTCAATTTTTAGGAATGCACGATCATCCTTGCAGCCTTGCACCTGCACCGGGCCCTAGGAAACATGTGCAGCGTGATGCGCTCTGGAAACTGGAAAGGCTATGGTTAAAAATTGTTTATGTGTGTCTGCACTGTCTTCCAGTTCCAGACTGCCAGCAGCTTTGAAGTTTTGTTGATGTGGGTGTGTGTAAGAATAACGATGACTCACTTGCAGTGCGCATGTCATATCTCGCTCAGTGAGTCTGCACCCAGAATTAATTTAAGTGGCATCATTTGATCTTTTCCAGCTAAGTTGCAGACTTGCAGCTACTTTGAGAACATCATAAACCAAACAACTTTATAAATAATAACACACACACACACACTTGTTTTCTTGTTCCACTCGATTTGATCTGCAGTTGAAGTGATGCAAATGGCGACCATATATTATATATCTGTCAATCTTATAGTGTATCTACCCCATTCATATGACATCACTCTCGTATTTGTTAATGGAATTACTGGGACGTAGGATACTTAACATTCAAATACTGATGATCACACTAAGTGCTGACAATGCCAGTATTGAGTTTTACTTTAGAACATGTGCCTACAAAATGTAATCAAGATTATCAAATGAAGGCCCGGTGTATGGTGCCCTGAAAGGGAGTATGTGATTAAGTAGATGGCACCACTGGGAGGTGGCATCTACTGAAATCACGCACTCAACGTCACGACTGAGGGAGAGAATTACATGAAAATTGGAAAATGAAAGTGACAACATTATCAGGATAAAACACATGTCAACTTCACTGATGTTTTGACAATGTCATAGCGAGTACTGCTTGCATTTGATATTGACGAGTGATTGTGGCAATATCTACGTGAGTTGGAGTGTGTTTGTTACAGTGTTAGCACCTACAATGCGGTAGTTCAAAGGTAATGATTAATTGATCAAGGGCTTTTTTGATCGATCACAATGTTAATTGTTTGTTAATCGAATAACTGGTTAACCGTTTCAGCTCTAGATCGCACTCGCCCCCATCCCACACAAAGGCCTGTTATTATATTTGGTTGCTCTGGGGCCATAGAAAATAATTAAATTTTCATTGTGTCTGAAAATTTAGAAAATGATGGACCTCCGGGCAACCTGGAGGTCCATTGGCAGACACATTGCCTGCGTTTGCTATGAGTAACCAGGAGAACCTGCCGAGCTTTGGATGCCATTCGATATGGCAATTGCGCGCAATCCCTACGCGTAATTAAGCCTAGATAAGCGCACAGTTCGTGACAGGCTTTCTAGTTTTAACTGTAGATTCCAAACACTAATTGGAGGAATAATCATCAAAACTTTAATTAATGAAGCACTGTGTACAACCCGCTGCTTCATTAATTAAAATTTTGCTGATGAGGATTTTTAATATCTACTAAATGCATGTGTGGACATTACTGCCCACATTTGGATTATGACCAATCCACGCCGACTGTACTGCAGTAGGTTGGGGAGTCTGTCAGTCGATCACCACTGTTCAGCTTCCTTCACCACCTGTGAAACTGTCTGACACGAGGTAACCCTGGCTGTTGAAAGTGATGTTAAACTCCAATAAATAAATAAATAAATAAATAAATAAATAAATAAATAAATATACCCTGTTTGTTGAGTTAAGGTTTGAACTGAAATAAGTTCCCAAGCTAATCAGAATATATGAATTTGGGACACAGAATAGTTGTCAGTAGAAATACTGTATCAAAGATACACCTTTGCTTAATATAAAATTAACAATAGTATTTGATGATAAGTAACAAATTATTAAATACACTGCAAGTCGCCTGAATAGTTGATTGAAAAAATTGGAATGGAAGCAGGCTTTCTGTGAAATATGCATGTTTTGGTACCATAAATTTACAAGTTTTATCTGACACTGAAAAAAGTTGTTCTCCATATTTTAAATGACATTTGTTTGCTTTTTTGCAGCAAGGGAAGCTGACAGATGCATTGGAAATTCTTCAAAACTTAGAGAAACAGACAAGAGTAGTGAGTTGAGAGATATGCTGAAATACATGTACACAGTTAATGTTAATATACCGTATTTACTCTATGTATTGGGACAGCTAAAAATAATTATTTTCACAGGTGTCCCAATTCTTAGAAAATGGGGAAAGAACACAGCCTGGTCTTGATTTGATGCTGAATAAAGTTGTGTGTGATTCATTTTCCATCACTATATACGAAAATCGCCGTCCAATTTTTTTTATATTTTTATTTTTTGCTTCCAAAACATAGCTTATGATCCCTCATTGGAACGAGCACATTGCGCTCGTTCCAATGAGGGATCATAAGCTACGTTTTGGAAGCAAAAAATTTAAATTTTTAGTTACTTAGGAATTTTTATGAGTGTCGTCTGCTACTAGCGATGGGTCAACTGGAAAAAAATCTCCTGAATGTCCCAAACTTTAGAGCATAAAAAAAATAAAGTTTTCTGGAAAATATGTGTGTCCCAAATCATAGATTGTCCCAATACATAGAGTAAATACGGTACTACTCAAAGTTTGCTAAGCACCACATATTTGACACATCATTGTGAAATTTGCTTGTGACATATTTGCAATATTTTGGGTGGTTGTGATTGAGGAATGTATTGTATTACATTAGCTCTCTTGACAGGCAGACTTTTCGTGGCAGTCATGGAAAGCATGTACCCCTTGATTTTCATGATGTTTTCGTGTACTGTCTGCATGTACATGACATGTATAGGGTATTCAGTCTTCATTTCAACACAAACCCTTGTGATTTAATGATTGAATATGACAAATGCAAATGTAAGAAGACATTTGTCTGAAGCAGAAATGTGGTGGGCTGTAGGGCTGGTGGAGCAAGGGGTTACCCATCGTCAGGTTGGTGAAGCCCTTGGTGTGCACCATACGGTGATCACCAGAGCCTGGGCAAGATTTCAGCAGTATGGCACACCAGTAAGACGGCATGGTGGTGGCAGAGACGGGCAAAGTCTGCAGCTGAAGACGGGTTTTGGATCATTCAGGCCCGTTTTGCCACAGCAACCCAGCTTTGCAGTGACCTTCAGAATGCATCCGGGGTAAATGTTTCGATGCAGGCGACCCGGGCAAGGTTGCACGAGGGTGGTCTCCGATCGAGAAGACCATGTATTCACAGAACCACTGCCAGGCACGGTATGAATGGGCCATGGACCATGTTGGATGGACCAGAGAAGATTGGCGACCTGTCCTTTTAACAGATGAGTCAAGGTACTGCCCAGACCACACAGATAGGCGTTCTATGGTATGGAGAAGACCAGGAGAGCAATTCCATGCAGCCAACATTGCTGAGCATGACCGCTATGGTGGAGGGTCAATCGTGGTCTAGGGCGGCATCAGCTGGGATGGATGTACAGAGCTCTGTGTCCTTGAACGTGGTACATTGACTGCAAAACGATATATTGATGAGATCCTGGATTTCCACGTAAGATTGTATGCAGGTGCAGTGGGTGATAGATTCATTCTGATGGACGATAATGCCAGTCCTCATGTTGCCCATGCTGTCGGGGAGTACCGGCAGAGGGAGGGGATTGAGCATATGGACTGGCCAGCAAGATCCTCTGACCTCAATCCAATTGAACATGTCTGGAATGAGTTGCAGCTTGCAATTTCAACCCGACCAGTCCAACCAAGAAGTGTCCAGGAGCTTGGTGCCATGCTGGTCCAAGAATGGAACAACATCCCACAAAGGACCACCAGGAGCCTGATTGGGAGCATGAGAAGGTGTTGTCAAGCTGTAATTAACAGTAATGGGTCTCATACTCGATACTGAAGCTATACCAGTTCGCTCCGTCAACTTTTTGGCATATTGAAAAATTTCCTCTTTTACCAAAAATATCCATTTTCCATGGTTATCATATTCAAAAGCTAAAAATAATGTCAAACACAAATAAAATCTTAATTTCTGTACTTAAATCATTAAAGATATAATTAAATAAAAAATATATACACTTTTCATTACAATATTTCAACTAAAACGTAAAACAGGTAGTTGGCTGTACTTGGTGCTTAGCAAACTTTGAGTAGTATAGTTTACTCAGTAGCTGAGTTTCGTATCAAAATTACTTTGTTTTCACATGATTTCTTTTTTTTTCTCCAACTGAAAAGTTCAAAGGATATACATGTAGCTGTGTGAACATGGTGACCAAGAAAGCCTTAGAAAGGGACACAGGATTAGCCTCGATCACATCAGATGTCGTCTTAACCCTTTAAACACAGCAACACTGGGATCACTCCAACCATAACCGATCGACTTGAAATTTGAAGACCAAAAATTTAACTGGTTGAGTGTTAGTTCCAAATAAACATACATGTGCGTGTACCCTTATTAAATTTTGAGAAAAAATCCACCCTGTACTCTTCTTATTTGGATCTCTGTAATGTTTTTTGTTTTCATTCCAAATGATTGATTTTTATATAATAATCACTTCAATGTAATTTTAAATTATTTATCACAGTCAAACAAAGGCTGAGACACATTCTTTTGGTTCTTACAGGAGTAAACAAAGAATATTTTGGAAAATGAATCCATTTTTTCACCCCTGTACTGCCTGTACTATTATTTAATTTTGTGGAAATTTCCACCCTGTACTATTATTATCCCCCCTATGTTTATTTGGACCTCAAGAGTAATATTTTATTTAAAATTTGTTGTATTACAAATTACTGGAGAGTGCCTGTCGGCACTCTCCAATAATATGTAATCGAATAAATTTTGAACAACAAATTCAGACCACCAAAAATAATCTAGCCCTCAACCAGTTAAGTGACATGGGATGAGTCCCAATCACATCAGATATCACATTAACCCGTTAATCAGAGCAAGAATACATTTTTCATAGATATCTAGCTAAACATTAGCTGACTTGGATAATCGTTTTTCAGGAGTAACACGGGCATGGTGATGTTACATACGGCATCGTGTTAACCCTTCAACCATAGGAATGTGGGATGCACGCTTCCATTTTCAGAGTTGTTGAGCTAAAATTCAGTATCTTGGGGGTAATTTGTTATCTGGCGTAACATGGACAGGGTTAATTGGATAGGATGAAGGTTACTTGCGACATTGTGTTAACCCTCCTACCGTAGTGATGCGGCGTTGCACTTTACATTTTAAAAGATATTGAGCTGAAATCTGGTACCTAGGGGTGATTTATTATGAGGAGTAACATGGGCAGGGATAATTGGCGAGGGTGAATTTTATAAGCGACATCACGTTAACCCTTCAACCATAGCAACATGAGGTACACACCTACATATTTTTATACTGTACCAATGACCCAGACATAGCTGGTGCTAACTCTTAAAATATAGGGCCAAACACAAATTTTGCCCCCCAATCCCCAAAATTTGCATCTAAAACCAAAGAAAACATGTCCTGAATGGCCCTCCACACTTCACCTCTACTGCGCATGCGCAGTGTCAAGGACGTTCCGAAATTGGTGCCATTATTCATTCTTAGTTTGGCCCTTCATCAGTTAACATCTGACTGATCTTTGTGCTTGTAAATCTCAGTTTAAATGATGCCAGACACATAAATATTAGTGAAATGGTGATTCTAAGGAGGATATAGAAGGAGGAGAGGAAAAATGTGTGACAGAAAATTATCAGGGCTGTAACTTAAATTTTTTTAATGAAATTATGTTAAGTTACCTATTTTCGAGGCAGCAGCCATTTTGTTGTCATTCTTGTTATCAAGTTACACTGCTTGTTCAGTGTTTTCCTCTCTCCCTTTCCTTTAATTCCCCTCTTGCTATTCTCCCATGCTTTTGGCATATTTTCTGTAATTTTATTACTAAAATTTCTTGGGAGTTTTAGCTGAATAACAGAATGAATTCTGTTCTTTTCCCCATGTTTACGTCTTCACCTATGGGTGGTTAGGCGTAGTGTTCTGCATCTACCATCTGATGTTCTGCAGTTTCTTCCCTGGAAGTCTCTGTTTTGCATCAGATAGTGTATTATTGGTAACTGATTTCGGGCCTGGGTGCCTGGAGTCTTATTCTAGTGTTTTTACACTTATTGTTTACATTTACAACAGCCCTCTGTGTGAGGGGGGGATTTCTTGAAAATAATATCTTGATGTTAATTTAATCATAACTAGATACATTATTATTGTTCGTAAGTGTTGCATAAATTGTTTAAAATATTTTTAAAATTTTTGTCCACACTTAGGCTTGGGATCCATTGGGGCTCAACGTTACTTTTCAGAAACTTGGGCTGTTCTGAAAAAATATTTTTTCAAAATTTTTTGATTTCAATTATTTTTTCTATGTTAATGGATCATATTTTTATGTATTTTGATTGTCAGGGGTTGGTGCCAGTACTAGGACTTTGTTTTCTTTTCACATTGAAAGGATTTTGGTCAATTGTAATAAGAGGAAATCTTCCTCTGACTTTTATAATCACTGTATATGTAGTCAGTGTGCTCGCACTAGCTCCTGTTCTGTATGTGATATTTTCGATGACAACATGGGAAGCGTGTGTCACGGTATGTTAGTGGGGAATTGGACATTCCTGTCCTTTCCCCGCAGGGTCACTCTACTTTATCAATTTCTATTTCAGACGATCAAGATTAGGGTGATGTATCTGTGATGTCTTCCAAAAGTGTGCCTCCGTCGTCACAATTAATGAAGAGCTAGCGGAAAAGTGCTCATGTAAATACGCCAATTGCCTAAGAGGACCCTAGTAGGTTCGACGGCCTTTGACGTCCGCTAGCTCGCCCGGTGTAGCGTCCATTCACCGAATGGTTGGACAGCCGGGTTCGTCCGTTGCGGTCTAGAAGGAGTTTTGGGGTGATGCGAGCACTATAAATCAACCAAATGCACACCCAGTGATGGCGGATTAGAGGGAGAACGGAGGAAGCCTTTTAGTCCGGTTCCTAGCTCGTCCAGGTCCATCCGGACGGCGAGCGAGAGAGGCCCCTCTCTCGTACAACAACGTCTGGCCCCAGATGTTGTGGTACAAAATGTTTCGCAGTCGGAGAATACATCCGCCGCTCGGGACGCTTTGACATATAGTCACTCCGGAGAGACTGTCAATAAGGCTTCCTCATTCTCATGGTAGCGCACACGACCACTCTTGGCTACGTGACCTCGGATATCCAGTCAGCTTCGCCAATCGGAGAATCATCGGCGACCAGGTCACACCCTCCGGTAGCCAGGGACACGAGGCCTGCACACTCCGGACGTTCGCATAAGAAAGTGTGCGGGAGTCAACGTACACGGAGCTTCCGGCGGCAATGCATCGTAAGACCGCTACTGCACAGGCCTCGGTGACGGACGTGCTATCCCAAATAGCACAGCTTATCGCAGCATCCCAGCAACAACTGAATCTGTCGCTTATGTTTTATCCGACGATGCTGGGTTGGGACGCTCCGCGGAAGTGGGTACGGACGTCCGAAAATTTCTTCCGGTCCGACGGGATGCCGAAAGGGATTCGGAGGATTTCGAGCTTTCCCTTTCGGAATAGCATATGCTGTTGTATATGTCATCTGACTTTATCTTTTACAGGATCTTTCGTCGGACCAGAATGCTGCGATGCCGGATAAGAAACTGATAGCGTCGGTGGACACAGAAATTTTTGGTTCGGTTCAGGGACATCGTCCCTCAGTTCCGACATAGTCCAATAATGTTACACAAACTTTCGAATTATTGAACGACTCTATATATTATTATTATATGCTTGCTTTTACCAAGCATTTCTGGTTTCTTGTTCGCAAAGTTACGGAGATGTCTTTCAAAGTGTGCCTCTGTCGTCATAGTTAATGAAGAGCTAGCGGCAATAAGTGCTCATGGAATATGTCTATCGCCTAAGAGGTCCCTTGTAGGATCGACGGAGTGACATTCGCTGGCTCACCCGGTGTAGCGTCCATTCATCGAATGGTTCGGCAGCCGGGTTCGTCCGTTGCGGTCTAGGAAGGAGATTTGGGTGATGCGAGCACTATAATAACTTTAGTTCTCACCCAGTGACGACGGATTGAGGACAGATCGGAGGAAGCCTGTTAGTCTGGTTCCTGGCTCGTCCAGGTCCGTCCGGGCTGCGAGCGAGAGAGGTCCCTCTCTCGTACAACAACATAGGGGACCGCTTGTTGTGGTTCCAATATTTCGCATTCGGAGCATATGTCCGCCGCTCAGGACGCTCCGTTATATTGACAGTCCGAGAGACTGTCGATAATGCTTCCTCATCCTCACAGCAGCGCACACGACCGCACATTGGCTACGTGACCTCGAGTATCCGACCAGTTTCGTCATGCAGTGATTCCACGGCGATCAGGTCACGCCATCCGGTAGCCAAGGGACACGAGGCCTATACACTCCGTTCGCTTGCATAATACAAGTATGCACGGGGTAACAATCACAGAGCTTCCAGCGGCAATGCATCGTAAGACCACTTCTCCACTGGGCTCAGTGACGGACGTGCTATCCAAGTTAGCACAGTTTATCGCAGCATCCCAGCAATCGACAGTTTCTCGGTCGGATCAGGAATTATCCGACGGCGCTGGGTCGGTGCGCTTCGCTGTTGCATCAGGTTCGGACGACCGAACGCTTTATAGGGTCCGACAGGATGGCGAAAGGGATTCGGACGATTTCGAGTTTTCCCTTTCGGAACAACGGAAGCTGCCATACATTTCTTCCGGCATTATCTTCCAGTGGTTGTTCCTTCGGACTACATTGCTGCGATGTTGGATAAGAGACTTATAGCGTCATTGGACTCAGAATTTGGATCGGTTCAGGGACATTGTCCCTGACTTACCGACGCAGTCCAATAATGTCATTAGAACATTTGTATTATTTATTGACGCTATATATGTATAAGCCTGCTACCAAGCATGATAGTTTAGTTTCTTGTCCTCAATGCTCAATTCTGCCTTTTATCATTTCTAGGAATAATTTATTTTGGCAGAACAGGGCATACCGAGAGTTTATATGCGTCTAGACGGCAGGGTTAAAGACTGGAAATTATCTTTTTCGCCGTCTATGTCTTTTCCAACCACAATGTTGGAAACGACAATGATGTCTAATAGACTTAACTTAGACGCTTTATCATATGTAGTCCACCTTACTGAGGCGTTATCATTACGTCTTCAAGAGAAAGAATTCCGGGATATGGTCCTCAATGTGATTTCTTTCAAGGGCAGTAGTTTGTCCACGTATAACTCCGCCCTTCAGTGGCAACCTGGAGTTGGTTAGACGTGACGCAGCCCTAGCTACGTCCACGCGCGTGGATAGTAAGGTGAAGAACTCTCTCAGAGTCGCTTCGGTCTCGGAGAAGCTTCTCTTCGACGGCAACTTTTCAGCAATCCATGAATTGCTCGATATACATGTTCTCTTGTCTATCAAGTGTAGCAAGAGATTCAGACTGGGGCAAACATTCGGTGGTTGACTCAGAGAGTGCCACTGCAGTTGCCGGATCCGAGTTTTATAGTTATGACGGTTGCCAGTCAAACAGGTTGCGGTACAATATTGATCCCAACGGATTCGTAGTGCCAGGGTCTTTGGGCTCCGCAGTCTCTAGACAAGCACTTATCTTCCACGGAATAATGTGTTTTTTAGGCTTGCTTTATGTCATTGGATGAACATTATTCAGAAACGCATGTCCAAATCCTGTCCGATAAAACGACAGTAGTTGCGTATCTCCGGAACCAGGGAGGCACTCATTCGATTCCGTTATTCAATTTAATGGAAAGAATCCTTCTGTTTGTTATAGTACACCAAGTTCTGCTTCGGTCCGTCATATTCCGGGTCGTCTGATTGTATTACCGGACTCCCTTTCACGTAAGGGTCGCTTGTTGCCGTCAGAATGGACTCTCAACAAACAAGTATTCAATCAGATTTGCTATCAATGGGAGCGCCCAATGATAATTTATTTACGACACAACTTGCTAATAAATTGCAGACGTATGTGTTTGCATGTCCGGATCTCTGAGCTTATGTTGTTAACGCTCTATTGATCTAATAGGACGGAATGATGGGATATGCGTCTCCTCCTGCGCTGTTGTTTCAGCAAGTATTGCTAAGATAAACAACCACAATACATTTCTGTTGATAGCATCTCTGTCTTCACAGAGACCGTGGGTAACTTACTCAGATGTCTACTGTGGGACTTAACGCGAAAGCTTCCTCCATGAGAGGATCTTCTTTCGCTGGGGAAAATCGTGTCATCTTCATCACAACCCGCAAGGTCTGAACCTTCACATATTCCATTGTGTGGTCCTTATTGCATTGTAAGCATTGTACTGGACGAGCTTTGGACGCGATTTCTTTCTGTAGGAGAACCTCTTCTTCTCTATTCTATGCGGCTAAAGTGGAGGCTCTTCCGTCGTTGTTGTAGGGATCACTATGTTGATATTGTTGATCCCTCCATACTAGTCATTGCAACTTTCTAGTATACTTGTTTGACAAGATCTACTGCAGCCTGATACTATTAAGGTCATAGGTCTATGTTATCTCATACCTATGCACTCTATGATAGTTTACAATTGAGTCTTATGTCTCTTTATCTAAGTCAGTTAGTAACTTTTCGATAAATAGACTTAGAATCATTAGATTAAATTTCTATATGGAATTTAACTTTGGTTCTTATTTAGCTAAGTAATCATTTGAGCCTCTGGAAACAGTAGTTTTCAAATTCTGACCTTTTAGATAGTAATTCTGTTGGCCTCTCTTTTACTGAAGAGTCAGTGAGCTTCATGCACTATCGGTGGATGATTCTCACTTTTGTAGTTTCGGAATCACTACTTCGTTTACTATCTAGGTTGGATTTTTGGTTAAGAGTCAGGCTCCTAATAAATATCCGGAACCTATTGTTATTAAGGTCCTTCCGTCTTCGTACGGGCATAGGCCTTTACTCTGTCCGGTTAGAGTTTACGTATTTATAAACAGATATCTGTTTATTACTACGGACGTAAGCTTCTTCTGTCTTTGATGCCTAATAGAAGGACGTTACGCTCCATTCTATTGCTAATGGATTCAATTAACTATCGGTACTGCTTAGGGTATATCATTGACTCAGCAGTTGTGCTTGAGATTTCGGCTCATGAAGTAAGAGTTCTTTCTACATCTTGGGCTTACATTAATAGTGTCGCTATTATAGATTTTTGAAGGCTGCTCATTGCGCTCAGCCATCCACATTCATGAATTTTTTATCTCAGAAATATCAAGTCCAATTCTGGAGGCCTCTATTGTTAGGTCTATTATCTACTGCTCAGAATGTCATTCACTTAACAGTTGCTACTATAGCTAGGTAGGCTGTCTGTTTCGACAGTGACTCCGTTCTGCTGCCCTCTTCGCTCTGGGCTATTTGACCCAGGGCAAGAAAAAGGGGGGGGGGGGGGGAGGGTGTTCCCTTGGGTCACCTGTTTTACTATGAAAACAAGGGGATACCTCCTCCGGAGTTAGTAATTCTGAGCTGTTACTGGGATGGCTTTTTAGTGAGAAGTTTATGTTTTAAAAATTCATTCAGGTCTTAGTTTTTAAAGTATAGCTTTTGAATATAGCATGTGTCAAACGGACGTTATTATACACACTTTTAAGGAGTATAAAGAGTCTCTATTCTCTAGACTTACTTTGTTTATTGGCTTACTTTAAAAATTATTAGTATAAGGATTATACTAGATATTAATAGAGTACATGGATGTATGATGCTCAATTTTGCAGGGTGTTGTATCTTTCTAATTTAACATAAATAAGAAAGATACATGTAAGGCCTTATACTTCTTTTTCCCTAAAGGGGATGACTCTGTTTTATATAATTGAGCGTATTCCAACTTGCTCTATGTCCTAGGCCCTCCAGCCTTTTTACTATTCAGCTATGTCTGGGTCATTGGTACAGTATAAAAATGTTAAAAAATTTATAGTAATTTATATATTTTTTATACTTACCAATGACCCAGATGGGGATGGCCCTCCCAGGAGTTGGGAACTCATACCTCCCCGCTGAGTGCATAGCGCTTACCAGGCACTGGTTATAAGAATGAATAATGGCGCCAATTTCGGAATGTCCTTGACACTGCGCATGCGCAGTAGAGGTGAAGTGTGGAGGGCCATTCAGGACATGTTTTCTTTGGTTTTAGATGCAAATTTTGGGGATTGGGGGGCAAAATTTGTGTTTGGCCCTATATTTTAAGAGTTAGCACCAGCTATGTCTGGGTCATTGGTAAGTATAAAAAATATATAAATTACTATAAATTTTTTAACTTTCAAATATAGTGAGCTGACATTTGACACCTTGGTGTAATTTATCTATTATCGAGAGTAACATGAGCAGGGTTATTTGTCTGTATGGTTTGCATTAACCCATCAAGAATTTAACACTTCAGCTGGAGCAATTTCGAGATGCATTACATGGACAGAGATTGAGCTGAAAAATGGCACCTAGGATTAATTTGTCCATGCAGGAAAGATATGTGGAATGGTCTGATTGCATCTAACATAATATTAACCCTTCAATCGCAGCAACCACAGAATGCACTCCTACATTTTTAAAGATTTTTAAAGACTCTGAAAATTAGCACCTAGCAGCATTTTTTTTATAATGAATAACATGGGAAGAGTGATTTGCATGTGAGACGAGGCGATAACATTTCAACCATTAACACTCCAGCCAGAGCAATGTCACAATGTACTATTGCCTTTTCAGAGATGTCAATCTGAAATTTAGTACCTAGGACAATGTTTTCATCTTGAATAACATGAGTTGGGGGAATTTTATATGAGAGGTATCATTAACCCTTTTTGTTTTGTTTATTACAGTCTGATATTTGTGGTTGAATTTATGAGTGTCTCAGTGTTGTTTATCATTTTTAGCTCACCTGGCCTAAAAGGCCATGTGAGCTTTTCTCATCACTTGGCATCCGGTGTCCGTAAACTTTTCACATTTTCATCTTCTCTGTAACAACTGTGCCAGTGTGAACCAAACTTGGCAAGAATAGTCTATGGGAGGTCCTCTACAAACGATCGTCATTTTGTTCCCGTCAGGTGAAAAACATGGCTTTCAGAGGCATTCTTTGATTCTGGTTGATGGATTTTCAAAAATCTTCTCCACTGAAACCGCCAGGCCAAATGTTTTGAAACTTCACGTAAATGGTGACTCAACCCCCTCTACCAATGATCCTCATTTAATATTGATCGGGTTACAAGCATGGCCACAATTGTGGCTTATTATACACCCGCTTCGAAGAAGTGGGGGCTATATAGGAATCGCCCTGTACGTCCGTCCATCCGTCCGTCCGTCCGTCCGTCCGTACGTCTGTCCGTACGTCTTTCCGGACATGAAATTCTTGTGTGCGCAACTCCTCCTACATTTATCAATCAATAGAGATTGATTAATATGGGTTTCTACATGAAATTCTTGTGTGCGCAACTCCTCCTACATTTATCAATCAATTTGGACAAAACTTTTCAGACATTGTCACTACTAAGTGAACATGCGCATATTCCAAGATTTTTGATCTGCGACAATTTTAAGCAGGTTATCTCCCTTTGACTTAGATTTATTATGTCTTTCCGTTCGAACAAATTCTTGTGTGCGCAACTCCTCCTACATTAATGAACCGATTTTGATGAAACCTTTCAAACATCATCTCTACTAAGTGAACATGTGCATATTTCAAACTTTTTAATCTGCGACAATTTTAACCAGGTTATCTCTCTTGAACTTTGATTTAATATGGGTTTCTACATGAAATTCTTGTGTGCGCAACTCCTCCTACATTTATCAATCAATTTGGACAAAACTTTTCAGACATCATCACTACTAAGTGAACATGCGCATATTCCAAGATTTTTGATCTGCGACAATTTTAACCAGGTTATCTCCCTTTGACTTAGATTTATTATGTCTTTCCGTTCGAACAAATTCTTGTGTGCGCAACTCCTCCTACATTAATGAACCGATTTTGATGAAACCTTTCAAACATCATCTCTACTAAGTGAACATGTGCATATTCCAAACTTTTTGATCTGCGACAATTTTAACCAGGTTATCTCTCTTGAACTTTGATTTAATATGGGTTTCTGCATGAAATTCTTGTGTGCGCAACTCCTCCTACATTTATCAATCAATTTGGACGAAAGTTTACAGACATCATCACTACTAAGTGAACATGCGCATATTCCAAAATTTTTGAGCTGTGGCAATTTTAACTAGGTTATCTCCCTTTAACTTAGATTTATTATGGGTTTCTACATGAAATTCTTGTGCGTGCAACTCCTCCTACATTTATCAATCAATTTGGACAAAACTTTTCAGACATCATCACTACTAAGTGAACATGCGCATATTCCAAGATTTTTGATCTGCGACAATTTTAACCAGGTTTTCTCCCTTTGACTTAGATTTATTGTGTCTTTCCATCCGAACAAATTCTTGTGTGCGCAACTCCTCCTACATTAATGAACCGATTTTGATGAAACCTTTCAAACATCATCTCTACTAAGTGAACATGTGCATATTCCAAAATTTTTAAACCGGCGACAATTTTAACCAGGTTATCTCTCTTGAACTTTGATTTAATATGGGTTTCTACATGAAATTCTTGTGTGCGCAACTCCTCCTACATTTATCAATCAATTTGGACAAAACTTTTCAGACATTGTCACTACTAAGTGAACATGCGCATATTCCAAGATTTTTGATCTGCGACAATTTTAAGCAGGTTATCTCCCTTTGACTTAGATTTATTATGTCTTTCCGTTCGAACAAATTCTTGTGTGCGCAACTCCTCCTACATTAATGAACCGATTTTGATGAAACCTTTCAAACATCATCTCTACTAAGTGAACATGTGCATATTCCAAACTTTTTAATCTGCGACAATTTTAACCAGGTTATCTCTCTTGAACTTTGATTTAATATGGGTTTCTGCATGAAATTCTTGTGTGCGCAACTCCTCCCACATTTATCAATAAATTTGGTCGAAAGTTTACAGACATTATCACTACTAAGTGAACATGCTCATATTCCAAAATTTTTGAGCTGTGGCAATTTTAACTAGGTTATCTCCCTTTAACTTAGATTTATTATGGGTTTCTACATGAAATTCTTGTGCGTGCAACTCCTCCTACATTTATCAATCAATTTGGACAAAACTTTTCAGACACCATCACTACTAAGTGAACATGCGCATATTCCAAGATTTTTGATCTGCGACAATTTTAACCAGGTTATCTCCCTTTGACTTAAGATTTATTATGTCTTTCCGTTCGAACAAATTCTTGTGTGCGCAACTCCTCCTACATTAATGAACCGATTTTGATGAAACCTTTCAAACATCATCTCTACTATGTAAACATGCGCATATTCCAAAATTTTTGAGCTGTGGCAATTTTAACTAGGTTATCTCCCTTTAACTTAGATTTATTATGGGTTTCTACATGAAATTCTTGTGCGTGCAACTCCTCCTACATTTATCAATCAATTTTGACAAAACCTTTCAAACATTATCACAACTAAGTGAACATTTTTGATCTGCGACAATTTTAACCAGGTTATCTCCCTTTAACTTGGATTTATTATGGGTTTTCAAATGGGATTCTTGTGTGTGCAACTCCTCCTACATTAATGAACTGATTTTGAATACATGTTGTACATTGTAAATGTGTTTTTCCAAATGTAAACCATATATGTGTGGGCTCTTTAAGTATTCAGTGCTGATCTGTGGAAGGCCACATGCAAATACAAATTTCAACAACAAAAAATGATCTTTATGTATACATTTCCGTATGGCCTTTGCCTACATGATCAGAAGTGCATTCCTCTAAAAACCCAAAGCGGGGGTATTAATCACCTTCAGTGATAGTTCTAGTAGTTATAGAAACCCTATGAGAAATCACATTTTCATCTTCTTCCCTGGAACGACTGAGCCAATGTGAACCAAACCTGGCAGGGATAGTGATCCTCATTTGTTCCCATGGGTTTGAAAACATGGCCGCCAGATGCATTCTTGATTCTGATTGGTGGATTTTGAAAAATCTTCTCCTTTGAAACCACATGGCCAAATGTTTTGAAACTGTGCATGATTGATGACTGGGATCCCCTCATCCAACGATCCTCATTTAATATTGATCGGGTTGCAAACATGGCTTCAATTGCATCTTATAGTTACTATAGAAACCCTATGGGAAATCACATTTTCATTTTCTTTGCCGACGTGAACCATACATGGCAGGAATGGTCTATGAGAGGTTCTCTACAAACTATCCTCATTTTGTTCCTGTGGGTTGAAAAAACATGGCTGCCAGAGGCATTCTTTGATTCTGGTTGGTGGAATTTCAAAAATCTTCTCTGAAACGGCCAAGCCAAATGTTTTGGTACTTCACATAAATGATGGACTGTGACCCCCTATACCAACGATCCTCACTTAATGTTGATCGGGTTGTAAATATGGCTGTAATCGCGGCTTATAGTTACTATAGAAACCCTATGGGAAATAACATTTTCATCTTTTTCTCTGGAACTACTCAGCTGATGTGAACCAAACCTGGCAGGGATAGTCTATGGGAGGTCTTGTATAAATGCTCCTCATTTTTGTTACTGTGCATCGAAAAACATGGCTGCCAGGAGCATTTTTATGCCCCCGCTTCGAAGAAGTGGGGGCTATATAGGAATCGCCCTGTACGTCCGTACGTCCGTCCGTCCGTCCATCCGTACGTCTTTCCGGACATGAAATTCTTGTGTGCGCAACTCCTCCTACATTTATCAATCAATTTGGACAAAACTTTTCAGACATCATCACTACTAAGTGAACATGCGCATATTCCAAGATTTTTGATCTGCGACAATTTTAACCAGGTTTTCTCCCTTTGACTTACATTTATTGTGTCTTTCCATCCGAACAAATTCTTGTGTGCGCAACTCCTCCTACATTAATGAACCGATTTTGATGAAACCTTTCAAACATCATCTCTACTAAGTGAACATGTGCATATTCCAAACTTTTTAATCTGCGACAATTTTAACCAGGTTATCTCTCTTGAACTTTGATTTAATATGGGTTTCTACATGAAATTCTTGTGTGCGCAACTCCTCCTACATTTATCAATCAATTTGGACAAAACTTTTCAGACATCATCACTACTAAGTGAACATGCGCATATTCCAAGATTTTTAATCTGCGACAATTTTAACCAGGTTATCTCCCTTTGACTTAGATTTATTATGTCTTTCCGTTCGAACAAATTCTTGTGTGCGCAACTCCTCCTACATTAATGAACCGATTTTGATGAAACCTTTCAAACATCATCTCTACTAAGTGAACATGTGCATATTCCAAACTTTTTGATCTGCGACAATTTTAACCAGGTTATCTCTCTTGAACTTTGATTTAATATGGGTTTCTGCATGAAATTCTTGTGTGCGCAACTCCTCCTACATTTATCAATCAATTTGGACGAAAGTTTACAGACATCATCACTACTAAGTGAACATGCGCATATTCCAAAATTTTTGAGCTGTGGCAATTTTAACTAGGTTATCTCCCTTTAACTTAGATTTATTATGGGTTTCTACATGAAATTCTTGTGCGTGCAACTCCTCCTACATTTATCAATCAATTTGGACAAAACTTTTCAGACATCATCACTACTAAGTGAACATGCGCATATTCCAAGATTTTTGATCTGCGACAATTTTAACCAGGTTATCTCCCTTTGACTTAGATTTAATATGTCTTTCCGTTCGAACAAATTCTTGTATGCACAACTCCTCCTACATTAATGAACCGATTTTGATGAAACCTTTCAAACATCATCTCTACTAAGCGAACATGTGCATATTCCAAACTTTTTGATCTGCGACAATTTTAACCAGGTTATCTCTCTTGAACTTTGATTTAATATGGGTTTCTGCATGAAATTCTTGTGTGCGCAACTCCTCCTACATTTATCAATCAATTTGGACAAAAGTTTACAGACATCATCACTACTAAGTAAACATGCGCATATTCCAAAATTTTTGAGCTGTGGCAATTTTAACTAGGTTGTCTCCCTTTAACTTAGATTTATTATGGGTTTGTACATGAAATTCTTGTGCGTGCAACTCCTCCTACATTTATCAATCAATTTTGACAAAACTTTTCAGACATCATCACTACTAAGTGAACATGCGCATATTCCAAGATTTTTGATCTGCGACAATTTTAACCAGGTTATCTCCCTTTAACTTGGATTTATTATGGGTTTTCAAATGGGATTCTTGTGTGTGCAACTCCTCCTACATTAATGAACCGATTTTGAATACATTGTAAATGTGTTTTTCCAAATGTAAACCATATATGTGTGGGCTCTTTAAGTATTCAGTGCTGTTCTGTGGAAGGCCACATGCAAATACAAATTTCAACAACAAAAAATGATCTTTATGTATACATTTCCTTATGGCCTTCGCCTACATTATCAGAAGTGCATTCCTCTAAAAACCCAAAGCGGGGGTATTAATCACCTTCAGTGATAGTTCTAGTTTGATTCTGATTGGTGGATTTTGAAAAATCTTCTCTTCTGAAACCACAGGGCCCAATGTTTGGAAAGTTTGTATGGTTGATGGCTGAGACACCCTCTACTGGCGATCCTCATTTAATGTTGATCGGGTTGCAAACATGGCTGCAGTTGTGGCTTATAGTTACTATAGAAACCCTGTGGGAAATCACATTTTCATCTTTTTCTCCAGAACTACTGAGCTGATGTGATCTAAACCTGGCAGGTCCTCTACAAATGCTACTCATTTTGTTACCGTGCATCGAAAAAAATGGCTGCCAGAAGCATTTTTTGATTCTGATTGATGGATTTTGAAAAATCTTCTCCTCTGAAACCACAGGGCCAAATGTTTTGAAACTTTGCATGGTTGATGACTGGGACACCCTCTACTAGCATTCCTCATTTAATGTTGATCATGTTACAAACGTTGCCACAATTGTGGCTTATAGTTACTATAGAAACCCTATGGGAATCACATTTTCATCTTCTCTCTGGAACTACTCAGCCGATGTGAACCAAACCTGGCAGGAATGGTCTATAGGAGGTCCTCTACAAATATTCCTCTTTTTGTTCCCGTTGGTTGGAAAATACGGCCACCAGAGACATTCTCTGATTCTGATTGATGGATTTTGCAAAAATATTCCCCTCTGAAACTACAAAGTCAAATGTTTTGAAACTTCACATGATTGAGGACAGGGACACCTTCTACTGATGATCCTCGTGTAATGTTGATGTAATGTTGCAAACATGGCCACAATTGCAGCTCATAGTTACCATGTAAAGTCTATGGGAAATCACATTTTTATATGTAGTTCCAGGTGAGCGATTACAGACTCTGTAGAGCCTCTAGTTTTAAATTTGATTGGGCTCAACTTGACGTCATACTAATGTTGCAGTCATGATATAGCTATAGATGCCTCTAGTTAAAATTCCTCCTTTGTTTAACCCTTTGCCTAACATGAAAAGCAGATGACACTTGCAAAAACAATTCTTGAATAACTAATTTTTAAATTTTTTTGTCTCAAAAACATAGATTATGATCCCTCATTGGAACAAGCACGACAAGCTTGTTCCAGTGGGGGGTCATAACCTATGTTTTTGAGACAAAAATTGAAAAAATTTGGAAAATTAATTGGCGAGTTTTAGCTCAATTTTGGCGAAGCCAAATTTGAGCTTTTGTCATGGCCCGTCGTCCGTCTGTCCGTACGTCAACAATTGGATATGGCTCGGGCTAGAGGCCTTATTTATGAACCGATCTTTACGAAACTTCTTGGGTACCTTTGTTATGAACGTGGGACGAGAACGAGTGTTTTTGGGTGCGGCCCGAAATTCATTATGGCTGCCAGCCGCCATTTTGTACCAACGATGCAGAAATCTGTTTTTTGTACAGAACTTCCATATGAAAGCTCTGATTTGAATAATTTTTTGTATGAATGTTTAGTACCATGGGATACATCACATAAAATACGGGTTTTTTTCTCGTGCGTAAATTGTGCAAATTAGACTAATTTTGATGTTTTTTGGTGTTACTTTCAGCACTCTTAAGTGCAAATGCCAATACGGCTCGGGCTAGAGGCCGTATTTATGAACCGATCTTTACGAAACTTCTTGCGTACCTTTGGTATCACCATGGGACGAGAACGAGTGTTTTTGGGTCCGGTCCAAAATTCAAGATGGCCGATGGCAGCCATTTTGTACAAAACTAGGTGCAATCAGATTTTTGCACAGAACTTCCATATGAAAGCGCTGATTTGAATGATTTTTTGTGTGAATGTTTAGTACCATGGGATACATCACATATAATACGGGTTTTTTTCTCGTGCAGAAATTATGCAAATTAGATGAACTTTGACTTTTTCAGTGCGACTTGCACACAGTAAGTACACATGTCAATACGGCTCAGACTAGAGTCTGTATTTATGAACTGATCTTCACGAAATGTCTTGGGTACCTTTGTTATCACCTTGGAACAAGAACGAGTGTTTCTGGGTGCGGTTTAAAATTCAAGATGGCTGCCAGTGGCCATTTTGTACCAAAATTAGGTCTAATCAGTTTTTTGTATACAACTTCTATACAGCTCAGACTAGAGGCCATATTTATGAACCAATCTTTACGAAACTTCTTGGGCACCGTGGGATGAGAGCGAGCGTTTTTGGGTGTGGGCCAAAATTCAAGATGGCCACCAGCAGCCATTTTGTACCAAAATTAGTGCAATCAGTATTTTGTACAGAACTTCTGTATGAAAGTTCCGATTTGAATAAATTTTTGTATGAATGTTTAGTAACATGGAATACATCACATATTGTAAGGGGTTTTTTTTTCGTGCAGAAATTATGCAAATTAGATGAACTTTGATTTATTCAGTGCTACTTACACTATGTAAGCACACATGTCAATACGGCTCAGGGTAGAGGCTGTATTTATGAACCAATCTTCACAAAACTTCTTGGGTACCTTTGTTATCACCTTGGGACGAGAATAAGTGTTTCTGGGTACGGTCCAATATTCAAGATGGCTGCCAGTGGCCATTTTGTACCGAAATTAGGTTCAATCAGTTTTTTGTCACAAGTTCTATACAGCTCGTATTTATGAACTGATCTTCACAAAACTTCTTGGGTACCTTTTTTTTCACCTTAGGACAGGAACGAGTGTGTTTTGGGGTGCCTTTGTTATCACTGTGCTATGAGAACAAATATTTTGGGGTTCAGTCAGACCCATTCTGGGACTCCAAAGATTTCTTTTCTAGTTTAGCATCTGACTGTCACCCACCTTTACAATACTTTATCTATACATTTGTTACAGGCAACGGTCAGTATTTATGTACAGACCGTTACAATACTTTGTATGTACCTTTGTTATCAGGTCATTACCTAGATGTTTGTCATTGCTGTGTCACATACTATACATGTACATGTCTTTGTCTTAACAAGTTGAGCTACAGTGTCATTGACACTTTCATTTTTAGCTCACCTGAGCGAAGCTCAAGGGGAGCTTTACTAATCACTTTCTGTCCGTCGTCCGGCGTCCATCGTCCGTCGTCGTCCGTCCGGCGTTAACTTTACATTATCGACTTCTCCTCCTAAACCACTAGCCCAATTTTATTCAAATGTTGGCTAAATGTTTATTACCTAATGCCAATTCAGATTTGTTCAAATGAAGTTGCCCCTCCTCCTGGGTGGTGCCACGCCCCCAAGGGGCACCAAAATCTTTGTAAATCTTCTTCTCATGAACCAGCAGTAGCAGGGACTTGATATTTGGTGTGCAGCTTCCTTTTGAGGTGTAGACTCAGATTTGTTCAAGAGAAGTTTGTGGGGCTATACTTGGCGTCGTTATGGGAGGGGCAAAATTTTTTGCCCCGCCCAAAATTTCTATTTTCCAAACCGAGAGGCTGATTTGAACCAAATTTTATGTGAGGGCTTATTGGGTCATGAGTACTTGATTTATGCAAAAAAAAATTTTCACGCAGCCCCGTGGGAACCGCAGGAGCTAAAAATAGAAAAAATTTAAAACGCCCATATCTCCAAAACTGCACGGCACTGAGAATTTTTATTTGGTGTGCAGCTTCCTTAGGACCAACAGAAAGGATTGGTAAAAAAAATTGCCATCGGTTTTATCATAGGGTTCAGTTTCGGGACTTTGAAAAAGTGCTGAGTCAGCACTTTTTAACACTGTAGGCAATGGGAAAAACATTAAAAAATCTTCTTCTCCAGATCCAGCAGGCAGAATCTTTTGATATTTGGTATGCAACATTATAGGGTGGATCTGATTCAAGTTTGTTCAAATCGGCCCCCTGGGTTTATATTTGGGCTCAGTATAGGAGCCCAAATTTGAACTTACTGCATTTCAGGCAAATTTCTTTGAAAATCTTCTTCTCCAGATCCAGCAGGCAGAATCTTTTGATATTTGGTATGCAACATTGTAGGGTGGATCTGATTCAAGTTTGTTCAAATCGGCTCCCTAGATTCATATTTGGGCTCACTATAGGAGCTCGAATTCGAATTTAGTGCATTTCAGGCAAATTTCTTTGAAAATCTTCTTCTCCAGATCCAGCAGGCAGAATCTTTTGATATTTGGTATGCAACGTTGCGGGGTAGATCTGATTCAAGTTTGTTCAAATCGGCCCCCTGGATTCATATTTGGGCTTACTATAGAAGCCCGAATTCGAACTTAGTGCATTTCAGGCAAATTTCTTAAAAAGTCTTCTTCTCCAGATCCAGCAGGCTGAATCTTTTCATATTTGGTAAGCAACATTGTGGGGTGGATCTGATTCAAGATTGTTCAAATCGGCCCCCTGGGTTAATATTTGGGCTCAGTATAGGAGCCCAATTTCGAACTTAGTGCATTTCAGGCAAATTTCTTAAAAAATCTTCTTCTCCAGATCCAGCAGGCAGAATCTTTTGATATTTGGTATGCAACATTGTAGGGTGGATCTGATTCAAGTTTGTTCAAATCGGCCCCCTGGGTTCATATTTGGGCTCAGTATAGGAGCCCGATTTCGAACTTAGTGCATTTAGGCAAATTTCTTAAAAAATCTTCTTCTCCAGATCCAGCAGGCAGAATCTTTTGATATTTGGTATGCAACATTGTGGGGATGGATCTGATTCAAATTTGTTCAAATCGGCTTCCTAGATTCATATTTGGGCTCACTATAGAAGCTCGAATTTGAACTTAGTGCATTTCATGCAAATTTCTTAAAAAATCTTCTTCTCCAGATCCAGCAGGCAGAATCTTTTCATATTTGGTAAGCAACATTGTGGGGTGGATCTGATTCAAGTTTGTTCAAATCGGCTTCCTAGATTCATATTTGGGCTCACTATAGAAGCTCGAATTCGAACTTAGTGCATTTCAGGCAAATTTCTTAAAAAATTTTCTTCTCCAGATCCAGCAGGCAGAATCTTCTGATATTTGGTATGCAACATTGTGGGATGGATCTGATGCAAATTTGTTTAAATCGGCTCCCTAGATTCATATTTGGGCTTACTATAGAAGCTCGAATTCGAACTTAGTGCATTTCAGGCAAATTTTTTAAAAAATCATCTTCTCCAGATCCAGCAGGCAGAATCTTTTGATATTTGGTATGCAACATTGCGGGGTGGATCTGATTCAAGTTTGTTCAAATCGGCCCCCTGGATTCATATTTGGGCTCACTATAGAAGCTCGAATTCAAACTTAATGCATTTCGGGCAAATTTCTTCAAAAATCTTCTTCTCCAGATCCAGCAGGCAGAATCTTTTGATATTTGGTATGCAACATTGCGAGGTGGATCTGATTCAAGTTTGTTCAAATCGGCCCCCTGGATTCATATTTGGGCTTAATATAGAAGCCCGAATTCGGACTTAGTGCATTTCGGGCAAATTTATTAAAAAATCTTCTTCTCCAGATCCAGCAGGCAGAATCTTTTGATATTTGGTATGCAACATTGTGGGGTGGATCTGATTCAAGTTTGTTCAAATCGGCCCCCTGGGTTTATATTTGGGCTAAGTATAGGAGCCCAAATTTGAACTTAGTGCATTTCAAGCAAATTTATTAAAAAATCTTCTTCTCCAGATCCAGCAGGCAGAATCTTTTGATATTTGGTATGCAACATTGTGGGGTGGATCTGATTCAATTTTGTTCAAATCGGCTTCCTAGATTCATATTTGGGCTCACTATAGAAGCTCGAATTCAAACTTAGTGCATTTTGGGCAAATTTCTTCAAAAATCTTCTTCTCCAGATCCAGCAGGCAGAATCGTTTGATATTTGGTATGCAACATTGCAGGGTGGATCTGATTCAAGTTTGTTCAAATCGGCCCCCTGGATTCATATTTGGGCTTAATATAGAAGCCCGAATTCGGACTTAGTGCATTTCGGGCAAATTTATTAAAAAATCTTCTCCAGATCCAGCAGGCAGAATCTTTTGATATTTGGTATGCAACATTGTGGGGTGGATCTGATTCAAGTTTGTTCAAATCGGCTTCCTAGATTCATATTTGGGCTCACTATAGAAGCTCGAATTCAAACTTAGTGCATTTCAGGCAAATTTCTTAAAAAATCATCTTCTCCAGATCCAGCAGGCAGAATCTTTTGATATTTGGTATGCAACATTGCGGGGTGGATCTGATTCAATTTTGTTCAAATCGGCCCCCTGGATTCATATTTGGGCTCACTATAGAAGCTCGAATTCAAACTTAGTGCATTTCGGGCAAATTTCTTCAAAAATCTTCTTCTCCAGATCCAGCAGGCAGAATCTTTTGATATTTGGTATGCAACATTGCGGGGTGGATCTGATTCAAGTTTGTTCAAATCGGCCCCCTGGATTCATATTTGGGCTTAATATAGAAGCCCGAATTCGCACTTAGTGCATTTCGGGCAAATTTATTAAAAAATCTTCTTCTCCAGATCCAGCAGGCAGAATCTTTTGATATTTGGTATGCAACATTGTGGGGTGGATCTGATTCAAGTTTGTTCAAATCGGCTTCCTAGTTTCATATTTGGGCTCACTATAGAAGCTCGAATTCGAACTTAGTGCATTTCAGGCAAATTTCTTAAAAAATCTTCTTCTCCAGATCCAGCTTCAGAATCTTTTCATATTTGGTAAGCAACATTGTGGGGTGGATCTGATTCAAGTTTGTTCAAATCGGCCCCCTGGGTTTATATTTGGGCTCCGTATAGGAGCCCAAATTTTAACTTAGTGCATTTCAGGCATATTTCTTAAAAAATCTTCTTCTCCAGATCCAGCAGGCAGAATCTTTTGATATTTGGTATGCAACATTGTGGGGTGGATCTGATTGTGATTTATGAACGTATTTATTTGTAAAGTTGATAGAATCTTAGACAAAATTTGCAGAAAAGATCTACTATAGAAGGGGTGGTATCCAGGGTGAACCGTTTACCCAAATCTAGCAGTACTAATGCATTATTCACACAAATCTCCGTTCAAATTTTATGACCCCTCATTGGAACACACGCATTCAGCTCATTCCAACAAAGGTCATATGCCATGTTTTCGAGACAAAAGAATAAAAATTTTAGTTATTCATGAAATTTTTAGGCAACTGTTGTCTGTTATTCACATTGCTTCATGAAATTTCAGTACTTTTAGAAGTTACCTCAGTAATCAAGGGTTAATTCCCCTTAATTAAATGTCGCCTCTAAAAAACAACCACTTTTCATATCTTACCTTTTCACCAGCATAACTGCCAAAACTTGTCAGCATTCTTCGCAAAAATCGCTATTCAAATTTTAATTTTTGTCTCTTAAACATACATGTACTTATCGCTTGTAAATACCCCATTGGAATGAGCTTTTTGAGCTCATTCCAATGAGAGGTCGCACACCATGCTTTTTGAGTCAAAAAAGCAATTTTTTTAGTTATTCCAGAATTTCGTACGTAAAACACAGCTTTATGACTTCACATTAAAATGAGCTCTTTAAGCTTGTTCCAATCAACATTCACGCACTATGTCTTTCACACAAAAAATAAAATTTTCCATTTATTCAGGAATTTTGTTTGCAAGAACACTCTTACCCCCCCCCCCCCCCCCCCCCCCCCCCCCCACACACACACACACAGTCTTGTCTACCCTACATACCGAGGTACCCCATTGTTTGTCCTTTGTGTGGACTAACGGTTTCTACCTCGTTTTGTCGGTACAGTTCTGGGAAAACAACCGAGGTAAAGGGTTTCTTTTGTCTTTTGTACCTCGGTAAGGGGAAACACGCAAACTCTTTTGTCTAGTTACCTCATCAAGTTGGTAAGACAAACCCACACACACACACACACACACAAACACAGACACACACATCTAAAAGTTCGTCAGCAAAAAAACAGTTACTTCAATTTTTAAATGCATTATAGGAACAACTTGCCTAATCAAATTTAAATACTTTTGCATCATTCTGTATCTAGAACAAACCATTTACCATATCTTTACGCAAAATTCTCCAGCATCATTCACAAAAAAACACCATTATTTATATATTCACATTTCTGTCTCAAAAATATACCTGATCTTCCCATACCCCTATTGGAATAAGCTGTTTGAGCTTGTTCCAATGATGATAAAAAAACTAATATTTTGGAAAATTTGTGAAAATTTTTGTTTTCTTGCATGCAAATATATACATGTAGCACATGGAAGATATCCACAGTTGGGGAGAGATGTCCAAGGCTATCTCTTCACATTCCTTGTTTGTGCTTCATGCTAAACCAGTTTGTCTGCAGAGATAAATTTGCTTTATTAAAAATCATTGGAGATTGGCCACACACCAATGATTTTAAAGAAAACTAATTTTAGGTAACAAATGTTGAACTTCAAACAAAATCTATCACTCATCCAGTTAATGTTGATGAGGCATGACATGGTGAAGGTGACCTAAAATACTTCTTAGAGTCACTTTGTCAGGTGAGCGATTAAGGCCACGTGGGGCCTCTTGTTAGAATAGCGCTGGCCAGTTTTTTCCATTACGTTGGGTAAAGGGTTAAATAGCTTTTCCTTGTGAATAAAATATATGAAAAGGAATTAATAAATATACATTTATTTATTCAATTCAGATATTGACTTGCTTTCTCATTCAATTCCCCAATAGTGATGAACCTATTATCGACCAACGGCATCGGCCGATAATGGGGTAATCGGTGAATCATCGGCATCGGCAGAAAAGGGCATCTTTTGCCGATAGGGGTGTGCCGAATGTTACAGGGTTAAAATAAACCGTCATTTTTTAAATTTTTTTACTCGCAGCCATATCATCGAAAACAGTGTTTACACATGAAACGTCTGGGGAATGTGCCAACACTACTGATTCCAAAATTCTGTGCGTTTTAATATTCTATGAATAATATAAAGCTAAGCCACATTTTTAATTTGTCACACAGTCATGTATGATTCTTATTACATGGAAATCTTGGTCCAGTTTCTTAAGTTGTAACATCATTATTTAAAATTTAGCTTTCCTATATTACTCCATTTTGGAAATCGCACAATTTTTATACTGTACCAATGACCCAGACATAGCTGGTGCTAACTCTTAAAATTCTAGGGCCAAACACAAATTTTGCCCCCTAATCCCCAAAATTTGCATCTAAAACCAAAAGAAATCATGTCCTGAAGGTCCTCCATACTTTGCCTTCACTGAGCATGTGCAGTGTCAAGGACATCCCGAAATTGGTGCCAATTCTCATTCTTTGTTTGGCCCTTCATCAGTTCACATCTATATTTGTGCTTGTAAATCTCAGTTTAAATGATGCCAGACACATAAATATTAGAGAAATGGTGGATCTAAGAAGGATTAGAAGGAGGAGAGGAAAAATGAGTGACAGAAAATATTCAGGGCTGTAACTTAAAATTTTTTAATGAAATTATGTTAAGTTGCCTATTTTCGAGGCATGGGCCTGTTGTTGTCATTCTTGCTATAATGTTTCACTGCTTGTTCAGTGTTTCCTCTCTCCCTTTCCTTTAAGTCCCCCCTTGCTATTCTCCCATGCTTTTGGCATATTTTCAGTAATATTTTTACTAAAATTTCTTGGGAGTTTTAGCTGGGTAACAGAATGAATTCTGTTCTTTTCCCCATGTTTACGTTCTCACCCATGGGTGTTTAGGCATAGTGTTCTGCATCTACCATCTGATGTTCTGCAGTTTCTTCCCTGGAAGTCTCTGTTTTGCATCAGATAGTGTATTATTGGTAACTGATTTCGGGCCAGGGTTATCAGTGCCTGGAGTCATGTCCTGGTGTTTATACACTTCTTGTTTACATTGGCAACAGTCTCTGTGTGAGGGGGATTTTTTTTGTCTTTGTACTAGTTTAATTCATTACAAGATACATTATTATTATTCGTAAGTGTTGCATAAATTTTTTAAAATATGTTTGAAATTTTTGTCCACACTTAGGCTTGGGATCCATTGGGGCTCAACGTTACTTTTCAGAAACTTGGGCTTTGCTGAAAAAATATTTTTTCAAAATTTCTTTTTGATTTCAATTATTTTTTCTGTGTTAATGGATCATGTTGTTATGTATCTTTGTTTTCAGGGGTTCGTGCGAGTACTAGGACTTTTTGTATTCTTTTCACTATGAAAGGATATTGTTCAAATTGTAATAAGAGGAAATCTTCCTCTGACTTTCATGATCATTGTATTAATTGTAGTCAGTGTACTCGCACTAACTCCTGTTCAGTATGTGAATTTTGGGATGACAGACATTGGAAACGTGTGTCACGGTATGTTGTTAGCGGGGAAAGGGCCATGCCGGTCCTTTCTCCGCAGGGTCACTCTAGTTTATCAGTCTCTATTTCAGAGGAACAAGAACAGGGTGATGTTTCCGTGATGTCTTCCAATAGTGTGCCTCCGTCGTCACAATTAAATAAAGAGCTAGCGGCAAAAGTGCTCATGGAGATACGCCAATTGCCTAAGAGGTCCCTAGTAGGATCGACGGCGTTGACGTCCGCTAGCTCGCCCGGTGTAGCGTCCATTCATCGAATGGTTTGGCAGCCGGGTTCGTCCGTTGCGGTCCAGGAAGGAGATTTGGGTGATGCGAGCACTATAAATATTCGAGGTGCACACCCAGTGACGGCGGATAAGAGGAGAGAATGGAGGAAGCCTAGTAGTCCGGTTCCTAACTCGTCCAGGTCCATCTGGGCTGCGAGCGAGAGAGGCCCCTCTCTCGTACAACAACATCTGGGACCAGATGTTGTGGTACAAAATGTGTCGCATTCGGAGCATACGTCCACCGCTCGGGACGCTCCGTTATATAGACAGTCCGGATAGACTGTCCGAAAGGCTTCCTCATCCTCTCAGCAGCGCACACGACCGCACCTTGGCTACGTGACCGAGGATATCCAGCCAGCTTCACCATTCACGGATTCCACGGCGACCAGGTCACGCCATCCGGTAGCCAGGGATAAGAGGCCTGTAGACTCCAGACGTTCGCATAAAAGAAATATGCAGGAGTCAGTTTACACGGAGCTTCCAGCGGCTAAGCAGCGTAAGACCGCTACTCCACAGGCCTCAGTGACGGACCTGCTATCCCAAATAGCACAAATTATCGCAGCATCCCAGCAAACGATGGAACCTATGTCGGATCAAGAATTATCCGACGACGCTGGGTCGGTACGCTCCACCGAAGCATCGGGTGCGGATGACCGAGAACATCATGAGGTCCGACAGGATGGCGAAAGGGATACTGACGATTTAGAGCTATCCCTTTCGGAACAACATAAAGCCGCCGTAGATTTCATCCGGCATTACCTGCCACAAGTTGTTCCGTCGGGCCAGACTGCTGCGATGCCGGATAAGAGACTGATAGCGTCATTGGACACAGAATTCTTTGGGCGGTTCAGAGACATCATCCCTGAGTTTCCGACACAGACCAATAATGTCACAAGAACATTCGAATTATTGAACGACGCTATCTATAAGCTTGCTTCCAAAACAGGCAAAGGTGGTTTCTTGTCCGCTAATGCTCTCAATCTGCCTTTCATCAATTCAAGGAATAAATTCGAAATGGCAGGCCAGGCATACCGAGAGTTCCTCTGCGTCTAGACGACGAGGCGGAAGACTTGGAATTGTCGTTATCGTCGTCTATGTCTATTCCAACCGCGACGTTGGAAACGGCAATAACGTCTAATAGAGCAAGCTTAGACGCTTTATCATATGCAGACCACCTTACTAAGGCGTTATCATTGCGTCTTCAAGGGAAAGAATTCCAGGATTTACAATCCTCATTAAGACTTCTTTCAAGGGCAGTAGCTTATTCCACGTATAACTCCGCCCTTTCAGTGGCAAACCTGGAGTTGGTTAGACGTGATGCAGCCCTAGCTACATCCACATGTGTGGATAGTAAGGTGAAGAACTCTCTCAGAGTCGCTTCGGTCTCCGGAGAGCTTCTCTTCGACGGCAAGCTTTCGGCAATCTATGATAAGATAACTAAGAAAGCTTCGGATTCTCTGCTTTTCAAATCCGCTTCTAAAAAGTCGGATAAAGCAGAAAAGAGTAAGACAGGCACTTCTGGGACAAGTACGCCCAAGAGAAGTTCCTATAGAGGTTCTTATACGTCCTCTAGGTCTTATTCTAGAGACCGTCAAGGCAGCGACTCACGTACGGGACGTTATTCTGGATGAGACAACCGGTCAGACGTTCCGAGGTCGACGGGACGAGGTGCGGGTCGTGGAGGACGTAGTTTCTCCTTCCGCAGGCTTCGCAGATCCAGGAGGTGATGGTTTGAACCTCTATCGTGTTCCGGTAGGCGGAAGATTATCGAGTTTTATAGACGAGTGGGCGTCGATTACAGACGACCCCTGGGTCCGGGGGGTAATTTCGGAAGGACTAAGAATATCCTTCAAACGAAAGCCTCCATTAACTCGAGGTCCAAAATGGACTCAGCTTCCGTCAAATCCGCAGAAGAGAGATGCTCTTTTATCAGAAGTACAGTCTCTTCTGTCGAAGAACGCGGTAGAGGTCGTAGAAGACCAGGAATCACCGGGCCTCTACAGCCATCTGTTTCTGGTTCCGAAACCAGACGGCTCGTTCCGTCCAGTCATAGATCTGAGCTGGATAAACAAGCTGATCGTCGCTCCGAAGTTCTATATGGAGACGATTTGGTCAGTCAGAGCGAGTATTCGGGTGAACGACTATGCTACAAGCATAGATCTCAAAGATGCGTACTTTCACGTCATGGTACATCCGACATTCAGAAAGTATCTATGCTTAGCAGTCCTAGGGGTGGTTTATCAGTTCCGAGCGATGTGTTTCGGCTTGAATCTAGTGCCCTGGGCTTTCACTTGAATAATGAACTCGGTAATGATACATTTCCGAGCTCATTCGTCTGCGGTAACGTCGGCCTACCTGGACGACATTCTTCAGAGGTACGGCAACGAGTTAACGCTTCAGAACGATGTGCAGAATCTGCTTCTATTACTCCGACGTCTCGGTTTTATTATAAACGAGGAGAAGTCTGATCTGGTGCCGTCCAAGTCATTCACTCATCTGGGAATGAGCTTCGAGACGCACAACAATCTTGTTCGTCTGCCGTTAACCAGAGCGAAATTAATCAGTTGTTACGCTTGCTATTGTCTTCACTCAGACAAAGTCACAGCAAGAGAGTTCATGAGACTGATAGGTCTGTACGGAGCCGCTGCGGATCTCATTCCGATGGGGCGGTTACGCACTCGTCCTCTCCAAATTTTCTTGACTCAGAATTGGAGTGTAAAGATTCATTCGCTCGATATAGACGTTCTCTTGTCAAATCAAGTGAAACAAGAGATTCAGACTTGGGCAAACATTCAGTGGTTGACTTAGGGAGTCCCACTGCAGTTGCCGGATCTGTGTTTTACGATTATGACGGATGCCAGTCAAACAGGTTGGGGTGCAACATTGATCCCAACGGATTCGAAGTGCCAGGGTCTTTGGGATCCGCAGTTTCTGGGCAAGCACATAAACATCAAGGAAATGATGTCAATTTGGCTTGCACTATGTCATTGGATGAACATTATTCAGAAAGCACATGTCCAAATCCTGTCCGACAATACGACAGTAGTTGCGTATATCCGGAACCAGGGTGGCACTCATTCCGTTCCGTTATTCAATTTAACGGAAAGAATCCTTCTGTTTGCGCTAGAACACCAAGTTCTACTTTCGATCCGTCATATTCCGGGTCGTCTGAATGTATTAGCAGACTCCCTTTCACGGAAGGGTCGCTTGTTGCCGTCGGAATGGACTCTCAACAAACAGGTATTCAATCAGATTTGCTACCAATGGGAACAGCCAATGATAGACTTATTTGCGACACATCTCAACAATCAGTTGCAGACGTATGTGTCTCCATGTCCCGATCCTCGAGCTTATGCAGTAGACGCTCTATCGATCTCGTGGGACGGAATGATAGGATATGCGTATCCTCCAGCGCCGTTGATTCAGCAAATATTGCTAAAGATAAAACAATCTCAGTGCAAAATTCTGTTGGTAGCATCTCTGTCTCCACAGAGACCGTGGATAAATCTACTCAGGTGTCTGCTGTGGGACTTACCGCAAAAACTTCCTCCACGAGAGGATCTTCTTTCGCAGGGGAGATCGCATCAACTTCATCACAACCCGCAAGGTCTCAACCTTCACGTATTTCCGTTGTGCGGTCCTTCTTGCACAGCAAGCATTTTACAGGACGAGCAGTGGATGCGATTTCTAACTGTAGGAGGACCTCCTCTTCGCTAAATTATGCGGCTAAGTGGAAGGTCTTTCGTCGTTGGTGTAGGGATCATTCTGTTGATATTTTTGATCCCTCCATACCAGACATTGCAAACTTTCTAGTATACTTGTTTGACGAGATCAAACTGCAGCCTGTTACTATTAAAGGTTATAGGTCTATGTTATCTGATACCTATGCACACCATGATAGTTTACAAATTGGATCTAATGTCTCATTATCTAAATTAGTTAGAAACTTCTCGATAAATAGACCCAGAACTCTTAGATTAATTCCTAAATGGAATTTAGCTTGGGTTCTTCTTAAACTGAAAGAAAAACCATTTGAGCCTCTTGGGACAGTAGATTTCAAATTCTTGTCTTATAAGACAGCATTTCTCTTAGCTTTCTCTTCTGCTAGAAGAGTCAGTGAGCTTCATGCGCTATCGGTGGATGATTCTCACTATCGTAGTGTCGGTAACACTATTACCTTTACTACTAATGTTGGATTTTTAGCTAAGAATCAGGCTCCTAATAAATATCCGGAACCTATTGTTATTAAGGCCCTTCCGTCTTCAGACGGGCGTAGGCCTTTACTCTGTCCTGTTAGAGCTTTGCATATTTATAAACAAAGATCTCAGTTTATCAGAGAAAGGGACGAAAACGCTTCTTTCTGTCTCTGATGCCTAATAGAAAGGACATTTCGGTCCATTCTATTGCTAGATGGATTCAATTAACTATCCGTACTGCTTATGATAAGTAAGAGCTCTTTCTACATCTTGGGCTTACGCAAATAGTGTTGCTATTACAGATTTAATGAAGGCTGCATATTGGTCTCAGCCATCCACATTCACGAATTTTTATCTCAGAAATATTGAGTCCATTTCTGGAGACCTGCATTGTTTAGGTCCATTATCTGTTGCTCAGAATGTCGTCCACTAAACAGTTGCAACTATAGTTATGCAGGCTTTCTGTTCCGGCAGTGACTCCGTCATGCTGCCCTCTTCACTCTGGGCTATTTGACCCAGGGCAAGGGGTGTAGGGGGGAGGGTGTTCCCTTAGGTCACCTGCTTTATAGTGAAAAGCAAGGGGATTCCTCCTCCGGAGTCAGTAATTCTGAGTCGGTACCGGGATGGTTTTAAAGTGTAATATTAATGTTAAAAATTCATTCATGTAATGTTTTTAAAGTGTAGCTCGGTGTGAAGCATTTGTATATGTCACGTGTCAAACGGGCGATAATATACAATCCTCGGACACTTCTAAGAGAATATAAAGAGTCTCAATTCTCTGGACTAACTTTATTTATTGGCTTACTTTAAAAACAATTAGTATAAGGGGTTATACTGGATGTAAATAGAGAACATATATGTTATTATGCTTAATTACGAAGGGTGTTGTGTCTTTCTAATTTATCATAAAATAAGAAAGATACATGTAAAGCCTAATACTCCTTTTCTCCTCAAGGGGTTGACTCTATTTATATAGTTGAGCTTATTGGATTTTCCTCTATGTCCTAGGCCCTCCAGCCTTTTTACTATTCAGCTATGTCTGGGTCATTGGTACAGTATAAAAATGTTAAAAAATTTATAGTAATTTATATATTTTTTATACTTACCAATGACCCAGATGGGGATGGCCCTCCCCGGAGTTGGGAACTCATTCCTCCCCGCTGAGTACATAGCGCTGACCAGGCACTGTTCGTAAGAATGATAATTGGCGCCAATTTCGGGATGTCCTTGACACTGCGCATGCGCAGTGAAGGCAAAGTATGGAGGACCTTCAGGACATGATTTCTTTCGGTTTTAGATGCAAATTTTGGGGATTGGGGGGCAAAATTTGTGTTTGGCCCTGGAATTTTAAGAGTTAGCACTAGCTATGTCTGGGTCATTGGTAAGTATAAAAAATATATACATTACTATAAATTTTTTAACATTCCTATTAAAACAAATAGTATCAGGCTGTCGGTGACGGTTTCATTTTTCATTTATTCATAAGTACTGTATTATGAAAAAAAAATCTGGTGGGAGACAAGTGAAGTAAATTATACAAGTCAGCTTCTTTGAAAACAATATGTACGCATTCCATTGAGGATTAGTGTCATTTCGTACACAGGCATTTTGTAGGGAACGGGACAACCTGTCCCAGGGACAACCTGCTCCAAACAAGCGGGGACAACCCGCCCCAAGTTTTTCACGTGTCGCAGTGATGAGCTACTTGACTATAATTTTGGACTATGATTGGATTATAAGTAATAACAAATGAACTATTCAGCTGTTATTACTTATAATACGATCATTATTAATTAGCGGACAATAGATTTTTTATTGGACTTAATTATGATGATATTAAAAGTAATATCATGAATAAATTCAAATGAATTATTATTATCAGAAGTATCTGTGGTAATGGTATCTGTGGGTGTCTCATTGATGAATGTTTCAGTGGCCTGACTGTTTGTTTTCTCGGACGTGTCCATGGCTTCATCTGAGTCAATGATTGTTATCAGCCTAAAAAGCACATTTATTGTCTTAGTCTTAGATAAAGGAAAAGCGATCAACGCTGTGATGAATCCATATCACGCTGAAACAACATGTCTGGTCATTTGATTTTTTCGCATCACTTCTGACTGGTCTCTACATGCAACCAATTCAGTATAGAACTATTATTACTTTAATTCAGTCATACTGGGATGTTTAGGATCCCTGTGGATTGTGGATAATTTTTTATAAAATTGGATAATTTTTCGATAAAAAAGTGAGTAAAAAATTGTTTATATATTACTATCACCAAAAACTTTTTCTTCATAAATCAGAAAAAAATCGGGACAACCTGCCCCAAAAATAGGCCTGGGATGGGTTGTCCCTGGGGCGGGTTGTCCCTGATCCCATTTCGTATACTGACTTTCGTATACAAAAGAAGACATTTCGTACATATATCATCACTAGTTACACAGGCAAATTTTATAGGTTTTTTTAAGTATTTTTTATATGAAATAATAGATTGTAAGGTATTATAATCCAATATAAATTATTTTTAGCTCACCTACATCTGTAAGATGTGGTGAGCTATTGTGATAACCTCAAGCGTCGTCATCCGGCGTGTCCAATATTGTAAGATTTAATGTTAAGGTGAATTTCTCAAACATCAGTGGGCTCAGGCCTTTGATATTGCATATGTAGGTTGTAGGGGACTATCAGAACAGTATTTAACCCTGAAACTACGCCTTTTTTCCAAATTTCAGCTAAAATTTTCTTCCAAAAGTTGTAAGAATTTGCGTTTAGGTGTTGTAAGAATTTGTGTTAAAGTCAGCTTTTGTGCAGATTGTGCTGGTTTAACTTCTCATTACTGTTGATTTTCATATTTCAATAACAACTGTAGGTATTAACCCTACTGTATGCAGAAATTTAACGGAAATTTTCTTTTTTTTCAGTCAAAATTTCCATGTTTTTCTCGGACTTAGTAAATTTTAAGTTCTAAAAGTTTGTGTTAAGGTGAGGTGTTAAGCTGAGTTCTCAAAGATCAGTGGGCTCAGGCCTTTGATATTGCATATGTAGGTTGTAGGGGACTGTCAGAACAGTATTTAACCCTGATACTATGACTTTTTTCCAAATTTCACCTAAAATTTTCTGCCAAAATTTGTTGTAAGAATTTGCATTTAGGTGTTGTAAGAATTTGCGTTAAAGTCAGCTTTTGTGCAGATTGTGCTGCTTTAACTTCTCATTACTGTTGATTTTCATATTTCAATAACAACTGTAGGTATTAACCCTACTGTATGCAGAAATTTAACGGAAATTTTCTTTTTTTTCACTCAAAATTTTCATGTTTTTCTCGGACTTAGTAAATTTTAAGTTGTAAAACTTTGTAAACTTTGTGTTTAGGTGAGTTGTGTTTCTATGTGTCTTTCCAGGCGATTAATATTCTACGCTTGGGTTACTGAACTCCATTGCAGTAATATTTAACCTCATTACATGCATATTTGAGAATTTTGAGGCTGATTTTCTACCAAAACTTGTTGTAAGAATTAGCGTTTAGGTGTTGTAAGAATTTGCGTTAAAGTCAGCTTTTATGCAGATTGTAGTGCCTTCACCTCTCATTACTGTTTATTTTCTCATTTCAATAACAACTGTAGGTATTAACCCTACTTTATGCAGAAATTTAACTGATTTCTTTTCTTTTTTTCAGTCACAATGTTCACGTTTTTGTCTGACTTACTCAATTTTAAGTTCTAAAAGTTTGTGTTAAGGTGAGGTGTTAAGGTGAGTTCTGTTTCTATGTGTCTTTCCAGGCAATTGATATTGTACGCATGGGTTACTGAACTACATTGCGGTAACGTTGCGCCCTTATTACATGCATATTTGAGGAATTTTTTTTTAACTTTTTTTTTTTATTCAATACTTTCTCATACTTGTTACTAGTAACATTAAGGCTTATTTTAGGTGTTGATGTGATGTATTTTTGTGGGACTTATAGTCACTTTCTTGAATGAATGTTTTTCCGCAACTCCTCTTTAACCAATGAATGTACTTCAATTACAATTTCAGTGATTTATGAAAGCCTTTCCTAATTCTTATTTATGATTTAATATCTGGCCTCACGATTCATATTCTTAATCATAAACATTTCTAAAAGAAAAAAATGCTTTTATAACCAAACGAATCTATGTTGAATTGATATATAATAAATGCAGAAATATAGACTTTCCAAAGCCATCACATAAACCACATTAATCATTTGATGCCTAGTTAGTGATTTATATCAACTAAATATTAGGCATGTTACATTGGAATGACATTATCAAGCGTCAATGTAGGTGAGCGTTGGGATGTAACATCCCTCTTGTTACATATGGGGTTGTTATCTTTACTTGGCTCAAGGCAGTCATAACCCCATGTACGAAACGTCATAGCTTGTGCATGAAACGTCCTACAAGTTTGTGTACGAAACGTCCTAAATTGACGTGTACGAAACATCCAGCCCCCTTCCATGGCGGGGCAGAATCACATGATTTTCAAAATGGAGAGGTCTATTCAGAATGTACATATTGAATATTGGGCTTATGACCGATATGAGAAGAAAGGAATAAGTCAGATTTATCCAGAGTCAGGACAGTGTCTGTCGGCTTGTGTACGAGTTCCCACAGGATTGCTATGAGTTTGAAATATATGGGATTTAATCTTATTAGGAGAATATGTAGTATTCAATGCAGGGAGAGTCAATCTGACACGGGTGATTCTGTTCTTCTCACTGAGGAATGGACTGCACAAAACGATTGGATAAATTGTCTGGGGAGTTGATTTGGTGGCGAGTTTACCAGGAACCAAGAAACACAACCCCACATTGACATTCTAATTGCAACTTTGCAGGACTCGATCAAGTTATTCACGTATTTTCACGGAATTTAAAACATCGGAATCGGCATTGATATCGGCCGATTATTTAATTTTTAACATCGATATCGGCCTATGGTTTGTTTATCATATTGGTTCATCACTATTCCCCAACCGATACATAAACCACTATGACCTAGCAGAAGAATAATTAGTTACAGTTTGTACATGTATATATTAACCCTTTACTCAACATAACGCCCAGTGCTATTCACAAAAATCGCCAATTAATTTTCATTATTTTTTAGCTCACCTACTTCTATTAGAAGTGGTGAGCTCATACTATGACCTCGGGCGTCAGCGTCGGTGAATGGCATGTCCAATATTGTAAGATTTAATGTTAAGGTTAATTTCTCAAAGATCAGTTGGCTCAGGCCTTTGATATTGCACATGTAGGTTGTAGGGGACTATCAGAACAGTATTTAACCCTGATACGACTTTTTTCCAAATTTCACCTAAAATTTTCTGGCAAAACTTGTAAGAATTTGCGTTGAGGTGTTGTAAGAATTTGCGTTAAAGTCAGCTTTTGTGCAGATTGTGCTGCTTTAACTTCTCATTACTGTTGATTTTCATATTTCAGTAACAACTGTAGGTATTAACCCTACTGTATGCAGAAATTTAATGGAAATTTTCTTTTTTTTCAGTCAAAATTTTCATGTTTTTCTCAGACTTTTAAGTTGTAAAACTTTGTAAACTTTGTGTTTAGGTGAGTTGTGTTTCTATGTGTCTTTCCAGGCGATTAATATTCTACACTTGGGTTACTGAACTCCATTGCAGTAATATTTAACCCTCATTACATGCATATTTGAGGAATTTGAGGCTGATTTTCTGCCAAAACTTGTTGTAAGAATTAGCGATTAGGTGTTGTAAGAATTTGTGTTAAAGTCAGCTTTTGTGCAGATTGTGGTGCCTTCACCTCTCAATACTGTTTATTTTCTCATTTCAATAACTACTTTAGGTATTAACCCTACTGTATGCAGAAATTTAACTGATTTCTTTTCTTTTTTTCAGTCACAATGTTCACGTTTTTCTCTGACTTACTCAATTTATGAAAGCCTTTCCTAATTCTTATTTATGATTTAATATCTGGCCTCACGATTCATATTCTTAATCATAAACATTTCTAAAAGAAAAAAATGCTTTTATATCCAATGATTCTATGTTGAATTGATATATAATAAATGCAGAAATATAGACTTTCCAAAGCCATCACATAAACCACATTAATCATTTGATGCCTAGTTAATGATTTATATTAACTAAATATTAGGCATGTTACATTGGAACGACATTATCAAGCGTGAATGTAGATGAGCATTGGGATGTAACATCCCTCTTGTTTCATTTTTTGTCTCCAAAACATAGGTTATGACTCTCTTTGGAACGAGCTCGTTGAGCTCGTTCCAAAGAGGGGTCATAATCTATGTTTTAGAGACAAAAAATGAAAAAAATGAGTTATTCAAGAATTGTGTTTGCAAGTATCGTCAGCTTTTCAGGTTAGTTAAAGGGTTGATTCATATTGATTCAGTGAGATGCCAAAAATATACTAGGGAAAAGCCATTCACAATGAATGTATTCTTGAACAGTCATTAGCACTGCTTTGTATTCCATTGTACTGATTCATAGTTGGGTCACCTATTTCAGGAAAATTCAGAATGGAATTAAAACAGGTGAAAAAAATTGATCCTTCACTCCCAAAGCCAAAGCATTCCATCTCTGAAGTCTGTGCATGTAAAAAAACAAAACCATCTTAAAGAAAAACAAAACATGATTTAAATTTGTGAGCGATGAAAAAGGGCATTACACTTTTTGCACATTCCAGTGAATGAATTGAATGCTTGAAGTAATTCCAAACAGGGGTTGGAATTGCAGATTTCTCAGTCATTGTTAAAGGTGCAAACTCACCACATGATTTTCCGATAATGTAGAGTGCCATTTTTTTTTAGGAACTGTGTGGTTGTGATATTTGGTTGCTTCAGTAACCAAAAGTGTGTTGTGTTTTTGGTTAATCTCCCAGGTCTGCTACAAATTGAACTTTTGCCAATTGAAGGTTGAAAATTTATTAGAAACAGATGTACAAACTATTTGTGTGGCCCCATAAAGAAGATCTGTTTCTCAGGCCATTTTTAGCTCAACTTTGACGTAAAGTCAAATTTGAGCTTATGCCATGGCCAATCGGCCGTCTGTCCATCAACAGTTCAATACGGCTCGGGCTAGAGGCTGTATTTATGAACCGATCTTTACAAAACTTCTTGGGTACCTTTGTTATGACCGTGGGACGAGAACGAATGTTTTGGGGTCTGATCCGAAATTCAAGTTGGACACGGGCAGCCTTTTTGTACAAATTAGGTGCAATCAGATTTTTGTGCAGAACTTCCATATGAAAGCTCTGATTAGAATAATTTTTTGTATGAATGTTTAGTACCATGGGGTACATCACATATAATCTGGGTTTTTTTCTTGTGCGTAAATTATGCAAATTAGACTAACTTTGATGTATTTAGTGTTACTTTCAGCACTGTAAGTGCAAATGCCAATACGGCTCGGGCTAGAGGCCGTATTTATGAATTGATCTTTACGAAACTTGGGTACCTTTGGTATCACCATGGGACGAGAACGATATTTTTGGGTCTGGTCTGAAATTCAAGATGGCCGATGGCAGCCATTTTGTACAAAATTAGGTGCAATCAGATTTTACGCAGAACTTCCATATGAAAACGCCGATTTGAATAATTTTTTGTGTGAATGTTTAGTACCATGGGATACATCACATATAATACACGTTTTTTTCTCGTGCAGAAATTATGCAAATTACATTAACTTTGATTTTTTAAGTGCTACTTACACACAGTAAGTACACATGTCAATACGGCTCGGGCTAGAGTCTGTATTTATGAACCGATCTTCACGAAACATCTTGGGTTCCTTTGTTATCGGCTTGGGACGAGAACGAGTGTTTCTGGGTGCGGTCCAAAATTCAAGATGGCTGCCAGTGGCCATTTTGTACCGAAATTAGGTCTAATCATTTTTTTGTCACAACTTCTATATGGCTCGTATTTATGAACTGATCTTCACGAAACTTCTTGGGTACCTTTGTTATCACCTTGGGATAGGAACGAGTGTGTTTTGGGGTACCTTTGTTATCACTGTGCTATGAGAACAAATATTTGGGGGTTCAGTCAGACCCACTCGGGGACTCAAAGATTTCTTTTCTAGTTTAGAATCTGACTGTCACCCACCTTTATAATACTTTACCTATACATTTGTTACAGACTACGGTCAGTATTTATGTACAGACCGTTACAATACTTTATATGTACCTTTGTTATCAGGTCAATACCTAGATGTTTGTCATTGCTGTGTCACATACTATACATGTACATGTCTTAACAAGTTGAGCTACAGTGTCATTGACACTTTCATTTTAAGTTTGCATTGGTTAAAAAGAGAGCATGCGGCAGATAAAAGGACCACGTGGGGGGGGGGGGGGGGGGCTAAGAAGCAGATTATTTTTTATGCCTAATCATTAGTATTCTTTTACTTGTTCCTGAAATATTATAATCACTCAATAATTTTTTTTAAGGGTGCTGACACTCATTCCACAAGTAGAGTTCTGGTTGGTATTGTAAAGCTGTGCTTTGAAGCCAAGAACTGGGATGCACTCAATGAGAATATAGTTTTATTAACAAAGAAGAGAGGGCAGATAAAACAAGTAAGTTTCAAGATGAGATTTTATGAGTGTCTGTTATTTCAGCATTAACAGAGTTATGTGTGTGCTCCTTTGCATCTGACACATATCAAACCATGTTGAGCAGAAGTTGTTTGGGACAGGATGATGTCCATGGCCAACTTCTTAAATTCAGGCTTGGTATTCATTTGAGCTGCGAGTTTCAAAAATGTAATTTGGTTTGGTTACGTTTTTGTCAAAAACCTTATTTTTATACTATAATCCAATGGCCCAGACTAGCTGGTGCTAACTCAAAAATATCTAGGACCAAACACAAAATTCCCCCCCCCCCCCCCACCAATCCCCAAAATTTGCATGCAAAACCGAAAATTAAAAGTCCTATCTGGCCCTCCATACATTTACTCTCTGTGCATGCGCAGATGCCTGGAAGTGACCGGAATTGGCGCCAGCATCATTCTTTGTTTGGCCCTCAGTCAGATAACAACAAACTGACATCTGTGCTTTTAAATCTCAGTTTTAATGATGCCAGACACAAATCAATGGTTAATTTGGTGGATCCAAGGACACAACTGGATGAAGGAAGGAAGAAACGGTGGTTTGAAACGTTCAGGGCTGTAACTTTATAAATTTTTATACTGTACCAATGACCCAGACTTAGCTGGTGCTAACTCTAACAAAACCAGGGCCAAACACAAATTTTGCCCCCCAATCCCCAAAATTTGCATCCAAAACAAAAAGAAATCATGTCCTAAAGGACCTCCATACTACGCCTCTACTGCGCATGCGCAGTGACGCAGACGTCCCGAAATTGGCGCCAATTATCATTCTCTGTTTGGCCCTTCATCAGTCAACATCTCACTGATCTTTGTGCTTGTAAATCTCAGTTTAAAGGATGCCAGACACGTAATTTTTTGAGAAAATGTGATTCTAAGGAGGATAGAAGGAGGAGAGGAAAAAGAAGTGACAAAAAATAATCAGGGCTGTACTTAAAAGTTTTTGATGAAATTATGTTAAGTTGCCTATTTTCGAGGCATGGGCCTCTTGTTGTCATTCTTGCTAAATGTTGCACTGCTTATTCAGTGTTTCCTCTCCCCTTGCCTTCTAAAGTCCCCCCTTGCAATTCTCCCATGCTTTTGGCATATTTTTGAGAAAGTTCATTTCTAAAATTTCCTGGGAGAGTTGCTTGGTTACAGAATGTTTTCTGTTATTTTCCCCATAGTTACGTTTTCACCCATGGGTGTATAACGTTGTGTTCTGCATCTTCCATCTGATGTTCTGCAGATTCTCCCCTGGGAGTCTCTGTTTTGCATCAGATAGAGTGTAATTTTGATGACTGATTCCGGGCCATTTTTTTCAGTGCCTGGAGTCATGTTTTCTGGTGTTTTACACTGTTTGTTTACATTGGCAACAGCCTTTTTTGAGGGGGGCTGTTTGCCTTTGCTGTAGTTTATCTCACTATAAGATACATTTATATTATCCGTAAGTGTCTCATTAATTATTTAATATAAATTTAAAATTTTTGACCACACTTTGCCATCGGATCCATTGGGGCTCAATGTTACTTTTCAGCAACTTGGGCTTCGCTGAAAAAATATTTTTTCAAAATTATTTTGATTTGCAATTGTTTTTTCATTTATTAATGGATCATGTTATTATGTATCTTTGTGTCAGGGGTTTGTGCGAGTAACTAGGACTTGTTGTTGTCCTTTCACAATGAAGGGACATTGTTCAAATTGTAATAGGAAGAAATCTTCCTCTGACTTTCATGATCATTGTATTAATTGTAGTCAGTGTTCTCGCATTAATCCCTGTCCTATATGTGAATATTGGGATGAGAAACATTGGAAACGTGTGTCACGATATGTTGTTTCGGGAGAAAGGGCTATGCCGGCTCTTTCTCCGCAAGGTCACTCTACTCTCTCAGTTTCTATTTCAGAGGAACAAGAACAGGGTGATGTTTCCATGTTATCTTCTACAAGTGTGCGTCCGTCATCACAAATGAATTCAGAGCTAGCGGCAAAAGTGCTCATGGAGATTAGACAAATGTCGTCCGCTAGCTCGCCTGGTGTAGCGTCCATTCACTGAATGGTTCGGCAGCCGGGTTCGTCCGATGCGGTCCAGGAGGAAATTTTGGGTGATGCGAGCACTATAAATATAATAGATGCACACCCAGTGACGGCGGATAGTAAGCGAGAACGGAGGAAGCCTTTGAGTCCGGTTCCTAGCTCGTCCAGGTCCAGCCGGGCCGCGGGCAAGAGAGGCCCCTCTCTCGTACAACAACATCTGGGACCAGATGTTGTGGTATAAAATGTGTCGCAAGCGGAGCATACGTCCATCGCTCGGGACGCTCCATTGTATAGGCAGTCCGCGGAGACTGCTAAGGCTTCCTCTTCTCGTCAGCGCACACGACCGCACCTTGGCTGCGTGACCGCCGATATATTACCAGCTTCGCCGATCAAGGATTCTTCGGCGACCAGGTCACACCATCCGGCAGCCAGGGATTCGAGACCGATGGACTCCGGACGTTCGCATAGGAAAAGTATGCGGGAGCCATCTGATGCGGAGCTGCCCTCGGCGAAGCAGCGAAAGACTGCGCCTCCGCAGGTCTCGACGCCGGACATTCTTGTGCAGATAGCACAGCTTATTGCAGCATCCCAGCAGCCGACAGAAACGGTGTCGGATCGAGAATTATCCGACGGCGCTGGGTCGGTACGCTCCGCCGAAGCATCGGGGGCGGACGACCGGGAACATCATGAGGTCCGACCGGATGGTGAAAGGGATACAGATGATTTGGAGCTATCCCTTTCGGAACAACATAAAGCTGCCGTGGACTTCATCCGGCACTTTCTCCCTCAAGTTGTTCCGTCGGGCCAGACTGCTGCGGTTCCGGACAAGAGGATTATAGCGTCATTGGACTCTGAATTTTTTGAGCGGTTCAGGGACATCGCTCCCGAGTTTCCGTCGCAGTCCAATAATGTTGCAAGAACATTTGAATTATTGAACGACGCTATATTTAAACTTGCTTCCAAGACGGGGAAAGCAGGTTTCTTGTCCGCTAATACTCTCAACCTGCCTTTCATTAATGCAAGGAATAAATTCGATACGGCAGGACAGGGTATCCCGAGAGTTCCTCTGCGTATGGACGACGAGGCGGAAGACTTAGAGCTATCATTACCGTCGTCGGCTTCTATTCCAACCGCGGTGTTGGAAACAGCTAATGCGTCTAACAGAGCCAATTTAGATGCCTTATCTTACGCAGATCACCTTACTAAGGCGTTATCACTGCGCCTTCAAGGGAAAGAGTTTCAGGATATACAATCCTCTTTAAGACTTCTTTCAAGGGCAGTAGCTTATTCCACGTGTAACTCCGCCCTTTCAGTGGCAAATCTGGAGTTGGTTAGACGTGACGCAGCCCTAGCTACATCCACACTCGTGGATACTAAGGTGAAGAACTCTCTTAGACTCGCTTCGGTCTCCGGAGAACTTCTCTTTGACGGCAAGCTTTCTGCTATTTATGATAAAATTACAAAGAAAGCTTCGGATTCTCTGTTGTTCAAATCTGCTTCTAAGAAGTCGGATACAGCAGACAAGAATAAGACAGGCACTTCTGGGTCTAATGCGCCCAAGAGAGGTTCCTATAGAGGTTCCGGTGCGTCCTCTTGGTCTTATTCGAGAGACCGTCAGGGTAGCGACTCTCGTTCGGGACGTCCTTCGGGTCGGGGCGAGGTGCGGGTCGTGGAGGACGTGGTTTCTCCTACCGCAGGCCTCGCAGGTCCAGGAGATGATGGCTTAAACCTCTATCGTGTACCGGTTGGCGGAAGGTTGTCGAGCTTTTCACAAGAATGGGCGTCGATTATGGACGACCCTTGGGTGAGAGGAGTGACTTCGGAAGGTCTAAAGATATCCTTCAAACGAAAGCCTCCGTTAACTCGAAGTCCAAAGTGGACTCATCTTCCGTCAAATCCGCAGAAAAGAGACGCTCTGTTATCAGAGGTGCAGTCTCTTTTAATGAAGAACGCGGTAGAGGTCGTAGAAAACCAGGAAACTCCGGGATTCTACAGCCATCTGTTTCTGGTTCCGAAACCAGACGGCTTGTTGCGTCAAGTCATAGATTTGAGCTGGATAAACAAGCTGATCGTCGCTCCAAAATTTTATATGGAGACAATTCGGTCGGTCAGAGCGAGTATTCGGGTGAATGATTATGCAACAAGCATAGATCTCAAAGATGCGTACTTTCATGTCATGGTACATCCGACATTCCGAAAGTACCTACGCTTCGCAGTCCTAGGAGTGGTGTATCAATTCCGGGCGATGTGCTTCGGATTGAATCTAGCACCCTGGGCTTTCACTCGGGTAATGAACTCGGTAATGATCTATTTCCGAGCTCATTCGTCTGCGGTAACGTCGGCCTACCTGGACGACATTCTTCAGAGGTACGGCAACGAGTTAACGCTTCAGAACGATGTTCAGAATCTTCTTCTATTGCTCCGACGTCTCGGTTTTATAGTAAACGAGGAGAAGTCGGATCTGGTGCCGTCCAAGTCATTCACTCATCTGGGAATGAGCTTCGAGACGCACAACAATCTCGTTCGTCTGCCGTTAACCAGAGCGAAATTAGTCAGTTGTTACGCTCACTATTGTCTGCACGCAGACAAAGTCACAGCGAGAGAATTTATGAGACTGATAGGTCTGTGCGGAGCCGCTGCGGATCTCATTCCGATGGGGCGGTTACGCACACGTCCTCTTCAAATTTTCTTGACTCAGAATTGGAGTGTGAAAATTCATTCGCTCGACGCAGACATTCTCTTGTCAGATCAAGTGAAACAAGAGATTCAGACTTGGGCAAACATTCAGTGGTTAACTCAGGGAGTTCCGCTGCAGTTGCCGGATCCGAGTTTTACCATTATGACGGATGCCAGTCAAACAGGTTGGGGTGCATCATTAATCCCAATGGATTCGAGATGCCAGGGTCTTTGGGATCCGCAATTCCTGTGCAAGCACATAAACATCAAGGAAATGATGTCAATTTGGCTTGCGTTACGTCACTGGATGGACATTATTCACAATGCTCATGTCCAAATCCTATCCGACAATACGACAGTAGTGGCGTATATACGGAATCAGGGAGGCACTCATTCAGTTCCGTTGTTCAATCTAACGGAAAGAATCCTTCTGTTTGCGCTAGAACATCACGTTCTTCTTTCGGTCCGTCACATACCGGGTCGTCTGAATGTGCTAGCAGACTCCCTTTCACGAAAGGGTCGCTTGTTGTCGTCGGAATGGACTCTCAACAAACAAGTATTCAATCAGATTTGCTACCAATGGGAACGGCCAATGATAGACTTATTTGCGACACATCTCAACAATCAGTTGCAGACGTATGTGTCTCCGTGTCCGGATCCAAGAGCATTTGCAGTAGATGCTCTGTCGATCCCTTGGGACGGAATGATAGGATATGCGTATCCTCCAGCGCCGTTAATTCAACAAGTATTGCTAAAGATAAAACAATCTCAATGCAAGATTCTGTTGGTAGCATCTCTGTCGCCACAGAGACCGTGGATAAATCTACTCAGGTGTCTGTTGTGGGACCTACCGCGAAAGCTTCCTCCACGGGAGGATCTTCTTTCGCAGGGGAAATCGCGCCAACTCCATCACAACCCGCAAGGTCTCAACCTTCACGTTTTTCCGTTGTGCGGTCCTTCTTGCATGGCAAGCACTTTACAGGACGAGCAGTGGACGCGATTTCTAACTGTAGGAGGACCTCCTCTTCGCTAAACTATGCGGCTAAGTGGAAGGTTTTTCGTCGTTGGTGTAGGGATCATTCTGTAGATATATTCGATCCCTCTATACCAGACATTGCAAACTTTCTAGTATACTTGTTTGACGAAATCAAACTGCAGCCTGTTACTATAAAGGGTTATAGGTCTATGTTATCTTATACCTATGCACATCATGATAGTTTACAAATTGGATCTAATGTCTCTTTATCTAAGTTGGTTAGAAACTTTTCGATAAATAGACCCAGAACTCTTAGATTAATTCCTAAGTGGAATTTAGCTTGGGTTCTTCTTAAATTGAAGGAAAAGCCATTTGAACCTCTTGGGACAGTAGATTTCAAATTCTTATCTTATAAGACAGCTTTTCTCTTAGCTTTCTCTTCTGCTAGAAGAGTCAGTGAGCTTCATGCACTGTCGGTGGATGATTCTCACTATCGTAGTGTCGGGAACACTATCACCTTCACTACTAATGTGGGTTTTTTAGCTAAGAATCAGGCTCCTAATAAATATCCGGAACCTATTGTTATTAAGGCTCTTCCGTCTTCAGACGGGCGTAGGCCTTTACTCTGTCATGTTAGAGCGTTGCGTATCTATAAACAGAGATCTCAGTTTATCAGAAAGGGACGGAAACGTTTCTGTCTTTGATGCCTAATAGAAAGGACATTTCGGTCCATTCTATTGCTAGATGGATTCAATTAACTATCCGTACTGCTTATGAGAGTTTATCTTCTTCTCAGCAGTCTGTGCTTAAGATTTCCGCTCATGAAGTAAGAGCTCTTTCTACTTCCTGGGCTTATGCTAATAGTGTTGCTATTACAGATTTAATGAAGGCTGCTTATTGGTCTCAGCCATCCACATTTACGAATTTTTATCTCAGAAATATTGAGTCCATTTCTGGAGACCTGCATTGTTTAGGTCCGTTATCTGTTGCTCAGAATGTCGTCCACTAAACAGTTGCAACTATAGTTATGCAGGCTTTCTGTTCCGGCAGTGACTCCGTCCGGCTGCCCTCTTTGCTCTGGGCTATTTGACCCAGGGCAAGGGGAAGGGGGGGGGGGGGGGGGCAGGTGTTCCCTTAGGTCACCTGCTTTATAGTGAAAAGCAAGGGAATGCCTCCTCCAAGTCAGTATTTCTGAGTCACTTCCGGGATGGTTTTAAAGTGTGATATTAATGTTAAATTCATTCATGTCTTATTTTTAAAGTGTAGCTCGGTGTGAAGCATTTGTATATGTCAAGTGTCAAACGGGCTTTAATATACAATACTCGGACACTTTTAAATGACTATAAAGAGTCTCAATTCTCTGGACTACTTTATTTATTGGCTTACTTTAAAATAATTAGTATAAGGGATATACTGGATGTTAATAGAGAACATGAATGTTATTGTGCTCAATTATTAAGGGTAGTGTATCTTTCTAATTTAATATTAAATAAGAAAGATACATGTGAAGCCTAATGCTCCTTTTCTCCTTAAGGGGTTACCTCTTTACTATATAGTTGAGCTTATTGGATTTTTAGTCGAGTTGTGACGAAGTCAAACTCGACTTATAGTTTGGTGAATGGCGGGCGGGTGGGTGGACGGGCGGGCGGGCGGGCGTAAACAATTGGTTTCCGGATGATAACTTGATAGTGGTTCAACTCACATTCATTAAACTTCATACGTAGGTTGGTCTTGGGGGGAGGAAGAACCCTATTGATTTTGGACATGCTACGTCGAAGGTCAAGGTCACAGTGACCTTGAACATAGTAAATCTTAAACAATTGGTTTCCGGATGATAACTTGATAATGGTTCAACTCACATTCATGAAACTTCATAGGTAGATTGGCCTTGGTGAGGGGAAGAACCCTATTGATTTTGGACTTGCTATGTCAAAGGTCAAGGTCAACATGACCTTGAACATAGTAAATCGCAACAATTCCTTTCCGGATGATAACTTGATAGTAGTTCAACCTACATTCATGAAACTTCATAGGTGGGTTGGCCTTGGTGCGAGGAAGAACTCTATTGATCTTGGACTCACCAGATCAAAGGTCAAGGTCACAGTGACCTTTAACATAGTATATCGCAACAATTGGTTTCCGGATGATAACTTGATAGTGGTTCAACCTAGAGTCATGAAACTTCATAGGTGTGTTGGCCTTGGTGCGAGGAAGAACCCTATTGATCTTGGATTCACCAGGTCAAAGGTCAAGGTCACAGTGACCTTGAACATAGTATATCGCAACAATTGGTTTCCGGATGATAACTTGATAGTGGTTCAACCTAGAGTCATGAAACTTTACAGGTGTGTTGGCCTTGGTGCGAGGAAGAACCCTATTGATGTTGGACTCACCAGGTCAAAGGTCAAGGTCACAGTGACCTTGAACATAGTATATCGCAACAATTGGTTTCCGGATGAGAACTTGATAGTGGTTCAACCTAGAGTCATGAAACTTCATAGGTGTGTTGGCCTTGGTGCGAGGAACTGTTGTCACAACTCGACATTGGATCGGTGATCCTGAGCGGCATTTTTATCCTCTATGTCCTAGGCCCTCCAGCCTGTTTACTATTCAGCTAAGTCTGGGTCATTGGTACAGTATAAAAATGTTAAAAAATTTATAGTAATTTATATATTTTTTATACTTACCAATGACCCAGATGGGGATGGCCCTCCCTGGAGTTGGGAACTCTTGCCTCCCCGCTGAGTACATAGCACTGACCAGGCACTGCCAGTAAGAATGATAATTGGCGCCAATTTCGGGACGTCTGCGTCACTGCGCATGCGCAGTAGAGGCGTAGTATGGAGGTCCTTTAGGACATGATTTCTTTTTGTTTTGGATGCAAATTTTGGGGATTGGGGGGCAAAATTTGTGTTTGGCCCTGGTTTTGTTAGAGTTAGCACCAGCTAAGTCTGGGTCATTGGTAAGTATAAAAAATATATAAATTACTATAAATTTTTTAACTTTTTATAAAAATTATTTCATGCTCCCCATTTTTGGGACATGGACCTGACGTCATCATTCTTGCTAATGATTTTTCCCGTTTGTTAAGTGTTCCTTCCCTATCCTTCCTTGAAGCCCCCCCAGTTAAACTCCCAAGCTTTTTGGCTTCTTTTATTGAAATTTTTTTATAAATTTCTTGGGAGTTTGACATGTTACACAGAATGTTTATTCTGTATATCCCCAAGGTTACGTCCTCACCCTAGGGGTATTTAGGTGTTTTTGGTCATGCATCATGTATCCGAAGTATCGTTTTTTCTTCTGATGAAGATCTTGCTTTACATCGGATAGTTTGAGTCATCACTTTTCAAAAATGGAAACAAATTTTTTCAGAACTACCAGTAAGAATCTTTCGATATTTGGTATACAACATACTTAGGGGGTTCTGATTCAAGTTACTACAAATCAATGGGATCCCAAATTAGAACCCAGGGATTTGATTTTTACAAACTTGAATCAGATCCCCCTAAGTATGTTGTATACCAAATATCGAAAGACGAAAATCTTTTGATATTTGGTATGCAGCATTCTTAGGGAGGTTAGATCTAAGTTTGTTTAAACCAAGTCCATGGGTTAATATTTGTGCTCCCTATCATGGCTATGAGGAAATATGAGGAATAATCTTTGAAACTCTTATTCTCCAGAACCATTGCTCAGAATCTTTTGAGATGCAGTATACAGAATCCTAACAGGGGTCAGTATCAAGTGTGTTCAACTCAAGCCCATTGGTTAATAATTGGACTCTGTGGAAGCCCGAATTTTAACTTAATGCAATTTGGGAAATAGTCTTTAAAAGTCTATTTTTATACAACCAGTGGCCCAGACTTAGCTGGTGCTAACTCAAAAATATCCAGGGCCAAACTCAAATATTGCACCCCCCCCCCCCCAACCCCCAAAATTTGCATGTAAAACCGAAAAAATTATGTCCTATGTGGTCCTCCATACTTTTGTGATCTGCACATGCGCAGTATCCAGGAAGCACCTAAATTGGCGCAAACATCATTCCTTGTTTGGCCCTCAGTCAGATAACAACAAACTGATCTGTGCTTTTAAATCTCAGTTTTTATGATGCCAGACACAAATCAATGGTTAATTTGGTGGATCCAAGGACGCAACTGGATGAAGGAAGGACGAAACGGTGGTTTGAAACGTTCAGGGCTGTAACTTTATAATTTTTATAAAAATAATAATTTCATGTTCCACATTTTTGGGACATGGGCCTGACGTCATCATTCTTGCTAATGATTTTTCCACTGTTTCTTAAGTGTTCTGTCTCTATCCTTCCCTGAAGCCCCCCCCCCCCCCCCCCCCCCCCCCAGTTAAACTCCCAAGCTTTTTGGCGTGTTTTATTGAAATCTAGCCCGAGCCGTATTGACATGTGCACTTACTGTGTATAAGTAGCACTGAACAAATCAAAGTTCATCTAATTTGCATAATTTCTGCACGAAAAAAAACCCTGTATTATATGTGATGTATTCCATGTTACTAAATATTCCTACAAATCAGAACTTTCATACAGAAGTTCTGTACAAAAAACTGATTGCACTAATTTTGGTACAAAAAGGCAACTGGTGGCCATCTTGAATTTTGAACCGCACCCAAAAACACTTGTTCTCGTGCCACAGTGATAACAAAGGTACCCAAAAAGTTTCGTAAAGATCGGTTCATAAATACGGCCTCTAACCCGAGCCGTATTGGCATTTGCAGTTACTGTGATGAAAGTAAACCCGTATTATATGTGGTGTATCCCATGGTACTAAACATTCATACAAAACATTATTCAAATCAGAGCTTTCATATGGAAGTTCTTCGCAAAAATCGGATTGCACCTAATTTTGTATAAATTGGCTGCCAGCGGCCGTCTTGAATTTCGGACCGGACCCAAAAACACACGTTCTTGTCTCACAATGATAACAAAGGTACCCAAGAAGTTTCGTAAAGATCGGTTCATAAATGTGGCCTCTAGCTCGAGCCGTGTGTACGGTGCGACAGACGGACGACGAGCCATGACAATACCTCAAATTTGGCTTCGCCAAAGTTGAGCTAAAAATGTAGTTTCCTATTTATTATTATGGTAGATCTGTTGTAAGATACTTTAAATATTCCGGTAGTGTAGCAGTTAATTTTTTGGATGATAAAATAATTTTTTTCCACATTTGGGCTCATCATTCCCTTTGGGGACTTGGGCTCCTGTCAAAAATTTTTTGTGTAAATTATTTTTCGATTTATATTTTGAATGTTATTTATTATGTATCTTTTTCTAATATTTAATGTCGAGTTGGTGGGAGTACGATCGACTTTATTTTGCTTCATTATGAAAACATATTGCTCAAAATGCAAGGCGAGAAAGCCTTTCCTCTGATTTACATGTTGGTTGCCTTGCTTGTAGTCGATGTACTCCCACTAATTCTTGCTCAACATGTGTCGGATGGGTTGACAAACATTAGAGACGGGTGTCACGGTACGTTGTTAGCAACGAGAGTCCAATGCCTGTTCTCTCGCCAAAGAGTCATTCTTGTATGTTAGTTTCTATTTCAGAGGAACCAGGACATGGTGATGTTTACGTGACGCCTAGAGACAGTGTGCTACCGTCGTCGCATTCAGATGATTAACAGAGCTAGTGGCAAAGGTGCTCATGAACATTGGACAGGGCTATAAACCACAAACCAGTGGTTTCAGTTCCCTGTCGCCAGCTAGCTCGATCGGTGAAGCGTTACCCCGTCCGTGGGTACCGTGACACTGGGTGTGTCCATTGCAGTCTAAGAGGTGGATTGAGTAGAGTGAGCACCTTATAATATAAACATGCTCACCAAGTGACAACGGAACAGAAGAAGCAGCCGGCAAGTTCATTGGGAAGCTTGGCAAGGTCTGAAAGGACCGCAAGCGAGAGAGCCCCCTCTCTTTCCCAACAACATCTGGGGACAGATGTGGTGATTAGGAACTTGCGTCAGTCGGAGCATACGTCTGCGCCTCCCGTACAGTTCACAGCTGACATTGGCTACAGTTTTGGCTTCTGCATCGGCATCTTCCAAGCACACACGACCGCACCTTAGCTACTCGACTTCAGATATCCAGCCTACATCGCCAAGAAGGGACCACTCATCGTCAGGAAGTCGGACCATCTTGTACCTAAGGAGACAAGGCCTCATTTATCGGGACGTCCGGAGAAAAGAGCCGTCTCGGACACACAGTCCCGGGAACAGCCAGCGGCCAGGAAACAGAAGATTGCTGCTCCACAGGCCTCCGTAACGACTTGCTGTAGCAGATTGCGCAGCTCATCGCAGCATCCCAGCAAGTGCAGAAGCAGCCGACGGCAGTCTCAGAACCTGAGCTGTCGGATGGTGCTGGGTCGGTCCAGTCATCTGCAGGTTCAGATGCCGCTGACCATGAATTTCAACTGTTTCAGTAGGATCGTGAAAGGGATGCAGAGGATGATTACCCTTCCCATTCGGAAGAACTCATGGTTGCGATGGATTTAATCCATCAACACTACCCTGAATTTGTTCGAGCGACTTTGGGAAGAAGAAAGGCGGTTTCTTGTCAATATCTTCCGTAAATTTACTGTTTGTTGGACTACATTCATTTAAAACGGTCGGGGAAGATGTACAGAGAGTTCCTCTGCATTTGAATGGGCAGACTGAGGACCTAGTCATGTCCTTACCTTCAATCAGAGCGAATTTAGACGCATTTTCTTATGCAAATCACCTTCAAGAGCTATGGCGTAACGTCTGAACGGGAATGAATTTGAGGACATTCGTACCTCTTTAACAGTCCTTTCCAGGGCTATTATGTTTACCACGTATAACTCTGCCTTAACAGTGGCTAATTTGGAGTTAATCAGACGTGACGAGCCCTTGCGTCATCATCTTTAATAGATGACAAGGTGAAAAACTCTCTATGGGTTGCTCCGGTATCCGGACACTATGTTTTTGACGATAAGCTTTCATTGGTTTATGACCAAGCTACAATGAAAGCATCAATACTCTGCTTCTTAAGTCGGTGTCTAATCAACCCGCAGCAGCAGAAAAGAGTAAGGGAGGACATCCTTGACAGAAATCATCTAAAGGGGACTCCTCGCGAGGGTATAGGAAACCCTCATATAATTACTATAGGGATCGTCAATACAGCGACCCAGGAAGGGGGCGTAGGTCTGATCGAGACTACTGGTCAGATGCCCCTAAGCCGGTGGGTCGAGGCTCTTTGCGAGGGGGACGTGGTTTCTCCTCCCGTAAGCCTCGCAGGTACTATGATGGAAGATCAGTAGGCGATAAGTGTGGTCTCGGATGGCCTATGGCTGTCTTTCCAAGTGAAACCACCACTAACATGATGTCTGCAATGAGAAAATATGCGTCAAATCCTTGTATATGAGTCTCTCCAATCGAAGGTAAAGGCTCTCTTGGCAAAGGAAGCAATAGAGGTCATCAAGAACCAAGATTCTCTAGGATTCTGCAGTCACCTGTTCCTCGTACCAAAGCCAGACAGCTCGTTCCGACCGGAAATAGACTTGGGCTGGACAAGTTTATCATGGCTCTAAAAGTTTATTTATGGTAATCATTCAGTCGGTAAAAGCGAGCGTTCGAGTGATCGAATATGCGGCAAGCCTAGATCTAAGGATCTGTACTTTCATGTCCTGATATATCTGGTATTCAGAAAGTACCTACGATTCGCCGTTCAAGGGATAGTATATCAGTTCCAAGCGATGTGCTTCGGTCTGAATCTAGCGCCCTGGGTGTTCACTCGTATAATGAACTCGGTAATGTCTCACTTCCGAGATCATTCGTCTGCGGTAACGTCGGCTTACTTGGATGACATTCTTCAGAGATACTGCTTCTCTTGCTCTGATGTCTCGGCTTCATCGTAACGAGAAGAGATCTAGCTCCGTCCAAGTCGTTCATTCACTTGGGAATGAGCTTCAAGACTCACAACAATCTGGTTCGTCTGACATTACCCAGAGCGAAATTAGTCAGTTGTTATGCTCACTTTTTTCTACACTCAGACGCATTAACAGCGAGGGAATTTATGCGACTGATGGGGTTGTGCGGAGCGGTTGCATATCTTATTCCAATGGGTCGCTCAAGCACACGTCCCCTCCAGATATTCTTTACCCAGAACTGGAGTGTGAAGATGCATTCGCTCGAGACCAGTATTGTTTTAACAGATCTAGTAAACAAAAGGTCAAGATTTGGGCAGATATTCAGTGGTTAACTCAGGGAGTTCCGCTGCAACTGCCGGATACGGCTTTCACGATTATGACGGATGTGAGTCAACAGGTTGGGGCGTGACCCTGAGCCTGACAGACTAAAAATTCCAGGGTATTTCGGACCCTTGGTTCCTGGAGAAACACATAAACATCAAAGAAATAATGTCCGTTTGGTTAGCGCTACATTAAAGGTTTCATTATTGCGGATGCACATGTTCAGATATTGTCGTACAACTCGACATTGGTAGGGTACATCAGGAACCAGGGCGGCACCCATTCATTTCCGTTATGCCAACTATCGGAGAAGATTTCCCTATTACGTCATGTACCATCATGTTCATCTTTCTATCTCTCATATACCGGGTTGTCTGAACATACTAGCAGACTCGCTCCTCGGAAAGGGTGCCTGTTGCTATTGGAATGGACATCCAACAAGCGGGTATTTGGACGGTTTTGCTGCCAGTGGGGTCGTGCCATAATAGATCAGTTTGTGACACACCGGAACAATCAGTTACCGTCATTTGTGTCACCATGCCTAGACCATTGAGCGCTCTGCTGATCTCATGGGGATAGATGATAGGATACGCGTATCCTCCAATTCATTTGATTCAGTAGATTATGTTTAAGATCAAACAGTCTCGTTGTGAATCCTAATAGTAGCACTTCTGTCATCACAAAAACCTTGGATCAGTTTTCTTGAGTGTCTGTTATGGGATGCTCCCCAGAAGCTTCCTCCACGAGAGGACCTTCTTTATCAGGGGAAGTTTTTGTTCTTCACGTCCTTCTCCGCCCATAGTGGCATAATGGAGTCAGTTAGACATGAGGGAACCATTGCGGTTCCTATATTATTTGATGACTAACACAGGAACGATTTAGTAATGCCGGTGAGGAGATTTCTTTTCAACCTACTCACAATTGTTTACAATTGGCTGTAACATAAGTGCAAGCCCTACTTCGGAACTAACTCAAGCTTTTAGAATCTTTTCCAAACGAGTTGGAAAAGTACTAGAGTGCAAAAGCACGAAAAAGATCGAAAAAAGGGTCGAGCGAGACCAGCGCTCGAAATTACAGGTACTCTCTCTGCACACCTCTTGCGTTTACCGAGCGCATGCGCAACAACCGTGACGTCAATTCCTTTATTTTCCGCCATTGTTCATGGTCGTAAATTTTTGTGACTCGTGCTGTTTATGCTATGAATTCTTCGTGAACAACTTATTAATCATCTTTAGTGTGCTACTGGATTGTATCCTTTTTCAAGCTACCAAATTATTATTATCATTTAATGTTAATTTGTATTTTTATTGCTGTTCTTTTCACACTTTATCTTGCCTTTCCCCCACGTGTGAACACGACCTTCGTACTGTTTTCCGTCGGCGGGAAGCTTGATCATTGTATTGATATCATGCCTAAGACTATTCCTTGTACCTCTTGTTTGCAGGTGAAACATGTGGACGATTCCCATACCACATGTGTCACTTGCAACAATTGCACTCAGGCCCAATCATGTGGTATCTGTGGGGTTTGGTCCTCTAAATTTTGGGCTTCTGTGAACAAGGTGGTTCTTTCCAGAGCTAGAACCCCTCGTTCTCGGGGTAAAGGTAGCCGTGCCGTAGCAGACATTTCTGCTGGTGCACGTGGTGACTCTGTCACACAGGATTCGGATCTGACTTCTGTGGCGAGTTCCTCTCCAACTGTGTTAGTTCAGTGATACCTGACGAGGAGACCGCGGTCTCTTTGTCTTCGGATGTCACTATTGAGGCGTCTGTTTTCGTTGAGAGCTTTTCCGAGGTCAGCTCGGTAACCCTCTCCGATCTGCCTCCTACACCGTGACCGTTGTTGAGGAGGTTCCTACTCCAGATCCTATTCTGTCTGATGGTGGCTCTTCCATCTCCTCTGGGGATGGTCTACAGTCTCGGGGGACCGAGGCTGTATCTGCTGGTGTGTCTGTGTGTTCTCAGCCTCCCCCAGCCTCGCGGCGGGGCTGTGCGGGTTTGCTGTCTGCTCCGTCTCATCTGGCTAGGTTTGCTTCTAGTCGGTTGAGCCGGCCGGTCGCTTCGGCAGCGATTCCTCGTCCCTCGAGTGAATCGTTTATTGTTCCACCTTCGCCTGCTAGTGTGCCGGCTAGCGGGATGGTGTTGGGACGTTGGCATCCAGGGCCTGCTGTTCGGCAGTGGTCAGTGACAGCCCCGGTTAGCTGTCACTCTCGGAACCTTCCTCCGGTGATTCCTCACTGTGTTCCGAGTCTGGGTGTCGATCGATGCTTGCCGTCGGTCTCAGAGGATAGGCAGTTGGGGCCGTCTGCTGCGCAGAGGCCAATGACAGGTTCCTGTCATTCTTGGGACAATCCTCCGGTGTCTTCTCACCGTGTCCTAGGTCCAGCTACCGATCGACGTGCGCCGTCGGTCCCTTTCGAGGATTTGCAGGCAGGGCCTTCTGTTTCGCAGAGGCCAGTGATGGCCCCTGGGCGTCACAATCGGGACTATCCTCCGGTGTCTTCTCACCGTGCTCCTATTCTGTCTGCCGATCGACGTTCGCCGTCGGTCTCTTCTGAGGATTTGGGTTCTTCTACCAGAAGGGTCCATTGGGAGGACACTCCGTCGGGCGATTCTGCTGCGACGGATTCTCAGGGTGACCTGCGCCAGGCCGTTTTGGCGCTCACCCGGTTGCTTTCTGGCAACCCTCAAGTTGGCCTCCCTGTGCCTCCTGAGGCACAACCTCCTTTGGTCGGTCGCCGAGATGTCTCGCCTGGCCCCTTGGATACTGCACAGTATTCACAGGAGGTTTCTGCTGGTCAGCCCGAGTTGGGCTACGTCTCCTTTGCTACGGAGGATGACGAGTATCTTGAAGGTGATGGTCCCCCCTCGTCAGTCTTGGGGCAGGCTTTGGATTTTGTCTTTGGCTTATTGCCGGACGTTCAACCTTCCGACCAGCCTTCTGTGACCGTCCGGCCACGGTCCACTGTGGAGTGCCGTAACCCTGTTGAGCCTTCTAGCTCCGGGGCTTTGCATCCTCTGCAATCGGCTCAGGTGGTTGAGTCCTTCCAGGGCTTAGACGCCAAAATGCGTTCTAAGGCCCTCAAGGGTTCCTTCTTTTCTAGAGCTGATGCCTTTCTGCCTCCATCGCGGTTTCGTGTTTACGATTCCGTCTCTCCACCAGTCTTCCAAGGGATGACTACTGTGGATGAGGATTCTTCTTCCCTCGGGTTGACTAAGCCTAAGTCGGCAGTGCTCCCGATGTCGGTAGTTGAGTCTATGGTGGGCCTGTCCCGAGAGATGCTGGGTATGTTATCTCTCGCGGACCATGTCGTCGCTGCTCTGGCTGAATATTTTCCACCAGGGGAGTTTGATGACGCTCAGGTGCCTTTTCGCGTTTTGTCACAGGCTCTTATGAACTTGACTCACGCTCACGCCTGTAACACGGCCAATTTGGAGCTGGCACGCCGGGATGCGGTTTTGGATTCTTTACCATCCCTTCCTTCTGAGCAACGTGCTGTTCTGAGGTCTGCCTCTTAGGTAGGACCTCAGTTGTTCCATGGTTCCGTGGAAGCTGTTCGTGGCGAAGTTCTTCGTCATTCGAAGGACCAGCTTTTGCTGAGACAGCTTGACCCACCTGCTGCTGCGGGTGGGGGTCGTTCCAGGCCCGCCAAGCGTGCTGCTGTGTCTGCCTCGTCGGCGACGTCAGCTACGCCTTCGGCTCCGTCTGCTCCTTCTGCTCATAAGAAGCGCCGACGTGGCCAGGCCCGCTGGCAGCCTCAGGCTGGAAAGTCTCAGGACTCTGTCACTTCCCGAGGTGGTTTCTCCTCTCGGGGGCCTCGTCGAGGCCGCAAGTGAAGGTTCTCACCTCAATTCGCCTCCAGTCGGGGGAAGGCTGTCGCTGTTTTACGACCGTTGGACAGAGATAACGTCGGACTCTTGGGTCCTCGACATCATTCATTCCGGTCTGCGACTGTCCTTCCATCGGCACCCCAGTTTATCTCGGGTGCCCCTTCCGACTCAGGTCCCTTCAGATTCTCTGCGTCGGGACCTTCTGGTGCAGGAGATCGACAATCTCCTCACCAAAGGGGCGATCGAGGTGGTCAGGAACACCCTTTCACCGGGGTTTTACTCGAGACTTTTCTTGGTGCCGAAGAAAAACGGCCAATATCATCCTGTCATCGATCTGAGTACCCTGAACGAGTACATAATTGCTCCTCGTTTCAGTATGGAGACTTTCCGGTCGGTTCGACGTTCAGTTCATCAGGGCGATTTTGCGGCCTGTATCGACCTGAAGGATGCCTACTTCCATGTACCCATTCATCTGGCGTCACGGAAATACCTTCGGTTCTCGTTTCGGGATCGAGTTTTTCAATTCAGAGCTCTCCCGTTCGGTTTGAACCTGGCTCCTTGGGCCTTCACCCGACTGATGTCACATGTGCTTGCTTTTCATCGCACTCAGTCGGTAGTGACTTTGTCCGCCTACCTAGACGATATCCTCCAACGGCACCACGATGCTGCTGTTCTGGAGTTCGATGTCCGGCAGTTTCTTTGCCTGCTAGCGTCGCTGGGTTTCAGAGTCAATCGCGAGAAGTCGGATCTTCTTCCTTCTCAGCGATTCCGTCATTTGGGGATGGATTTCGACACTCTTCACAATGTAGTGTCGGTCCCCCAGGCTCGGGCGACGATTCTTTCCGCCTTGACTCGGGACCTGCTTCAATCTTCCTCGGTCTCGGCCAGGACTTTCCTTCGGATGCTGGGCCTTTGCGGTTCGGTGACAGATCTCATTCTGCTCGGTCGCTTGTTTGTCCGACCTCTCCAACACTTCCTGTTGGATCATTGGCGTCCGAATGTAGATCCGCTGGACCTGGAACTCACTATTCCTCGGTCTCTGCTTTGTCACCTCCGCACTTGGGCAGATATTCCCTGGCTGACACAGGGTGTTCCGTTGGATCTTCCTTTGGCCGATCGCATCCTTACTGCGGATGCCAGCGATCGGGGCTGGGGTGCGACGTTGGACCCTCTCGGTCTGTCTACTCACGGAGAGTGGGACATCGAGCAGGTGGGCCTTCATATCAACCAGAAGGAGCTCCTTGCTCTTCTGTTGAGTTTTCGGCTTTGGATCCCTCATCTGTCGGACCATGTTGTCCTACTTCTTTCAGACAATTCGACAGTAGTGGCCTACATACGGAATCAGGGAGGCACTCATTCGATTCCCATGTATCGGCTGTCTCGGGATCTTCTTCTGTTGGCGCGGGATGTGAACGCTCGGGTGTCCATTCGACACATTCCCGGGCGTCTCAATGTCCTAGCAGACTCCCTGTCCCGACGCGACAGTGTCCTTCCAACCGAATGGATGCTACATCGGTCGGTGTTTCAGGCGATTTGCGAGCAGTGGGGTCGTCCTCAGGTCGACCTTTTCGCTACTCGCTGGAATCATCAGGTAGAGACTTTTGTCTCCCCTTGTCCAGATCCTCTGGCATTTGCAGTAGACGCTCTGTCTCTGGACTGGACAGGTTGGGTTGGCTATGCCTTTCCTCCTGCACTGATTCTTCCTCAAGTTTTAGCGAAGATTCGTGCTTGCAGTTGCAGGATCATTCTGATCACACCCCTGTCTCCACAGAGGGTGTGGATCAATCTGCTGCGGCCTCTATTGGCCGATCGACCGATTCGTCTACCTCTACGTCGCGATCTTCTTTCACAGGGTCGTCCCAGGAAGTATCACAACAACCTGGCGAGCCTGTCCCTTCACGCCTGTCTTTTATCAGGTCCAGTCTCCGACGTAGAGGTTTTTCGAGACGATCAGTGGAGTGCATTTCTGCATCGCGGCGACCTTCCACTGGAATGACTTATGCCGCCAAGTGGAAGGTTTTCTGCCGCTGGTGTTCAGATCACAATGTGAATTACCGTGATCCATCTATCGCTCAAATTGCGGATTTTCTGGTTTTTCTTTTTGATTCCAAGGGCCTCCAGCCTATTACGATTAAGGGCTATCGGTCTATGCTGTCTGATACTTTCTCTTATGTGGGAAAGCGGTGTATCGGTCGTAATCTTTTCCTCTCCAAACTTATTCGGCACTTTTCTTTGAAGAGGCCTCGAGTTTTGCGTCTTACACCCAAGTGGAACTTGGCATGGGTGTTGCACTGTTTGGAGGGGGCGCCTTTCGAGCCTTTATCTGAGACCGACATGCGTTTTCTCACCTATAAGACGGCTTTTCTTCTAGCGTTTGCTTCTGCTCGTCGAGTCAGTGAGCTTCATGCGCTATCTGTTGATTCTGCCTTCTTCCGAAATGAGGCTAACAGTGTCACATTCACTACTGATTGCTCTTTTCTGGCTAAGAATCAACTCCCCGATTCGGTACCTCCTCCCATCTGCATTCGGGCTCTCCCTGCTGTAGATGGACGGAGGCCTCTTCTTTGTCCTGTTCGTGCGGTCAAGACTTACATTACTCGCACTCAGTTCATTAGGAGGGATCGGAAGAGATTCTTTCTGTCTCTCATTCCTAAGTGGCAGTCTATCTCTTCCCATTCTATTTCCAGGTGGATCTGTCTTGCAATCAAGCTGGCTTATTCTCGCTTGTCTGCATCGGATCTTGTTTCGAACCGGCTTAATGCTCACGAGGTTCGTGCCATTTCTACATCCTGGGCGTTCTCCAATTCTGTTTCGCTCCGTGATGTTATGAATGCGGCTTACTGGAGGAATGCTTCTACCTTCTCCTCCTTTTATCTCCGCCACCTTCAGCAACAATCTGAGGACCTTTATTCTTTAGGCCCTCTCGTTGCTGCTCAGGCTGTTGTGCACCCTCGTTAAATTGTTTTTGTCGAGGTTGCGCTTCTCTCAGCCTTGTTCTTTTCAGGTGCCTTCTCTCTATCTTCATTACAGGTTTTAGTTTTTGTTCTCTGCCATCCTTGCTTTCGTTCTGCTACTCTTGTTGGTATTGGTTATGTGATTCACCTCCTCCTATTGTTTATTCAGCCAATTGTAAACAATTGTGAGTAGGTTGAAAAGAAATTAAAATTTTTTAGTAAATTTTGTTTCTTAACATACCTACCACAATTGTTTACCGGAGGCCCACCCTCCTTGGGGATATCTTTGATATCGATGCCTCCCCGCTAAATCACAAACTTCTCGTTGGCGGAAATACGGAATTGACGTCACGGTTGTTGCGCATGCGCTCGGTAAACGCAAGAGGTGTGCAGAGAGAGTACCTGTAATTTCGAGCGCTGGTCTCGCTCGACCCTTTTTTCGATCTTTTTCGTGCTTTTGCACTCTAGTACTTTTCCAACTCGTTTGGAAAAGATTCTAAAAGCTTGAGTTAGTTCCGAAGTAGGGCTTGCACTTATGTTACAGCCAATTGTAAACAATTGTGGTAGGTATGTTAAGAAACAAAATTTACTAAAAAATTTTAATTTCGATAGGACTTCAAACCCTCCCCACACACACACACACTGCCAATGTGTTTAGAGGCATTTACCGGGCAAGACGTAGTTTTCTTCCCGCAAGCCTCGTATAGTTTAATACATACATAATATGTATTTCTTCACTTTTCGATTGGCGGCTGGGTCATGTTCTATGGCGACCTCATGGGTACATCCGCTTTTTAGTTGGATTAGTTTCCTTGATTATTTGTTGATTTGTTATATACAAGCGCATATTTCATCATATTTAAATTGCTTGTCTTTGGATACCTCGGAGGCTGCATAACCAGTTTACTGGTATTCAGGTGATTACGTGCTGGATTTTAATGCTCTTGCGCATTATAATTATTAGGCTGATGCTTTATTGTATATTATGGACCTTGAAATTATGAATTATTTCAGTGGTGGTTCGTGTCGGAGCCTGTTAATCATACCTACTTCCATTTCTAGATCCAGGTTTCTGTTATGTCAGTACTCAAATAGCATATTCACACGTGTATACGATCATAGATATCGGATAGTAAACATTGGAGAGTGTTGTTACAGGAATTTATTGTACACCTGAATGAGGTCACCTGTGGGTTACCTCGGGAGTGTGTTTTCTCTCCAGAGATCATTCAGTGTGGTTCGATTAGACATGTGTATGTTATATTTTATTTATTTATGTATTTATTTATTGGTGTTTAAGGTCACATACTTATGCACAATGGCTAATCGTGACCGTGACAGTTTTATGGGTGGAGGAAGCCGGAGTACCCGGAGAGAACCACCGAGCAACGACGAGCAGCTGTCAGTTCTCCAACATCGTAACTCTGAACTCTGCACCGCAGCACAGGCAGGGTTAGATTGGTTGAAGACATGCGCACCATCGACGTGCAGTACGCCTTAGTACACAGCGTCATCGTGCCCCCATGTAGGCAATCGGGGTGAAGTGTCTTGCCGAAGGACACAATGCGGTTGCCGCAGGTGGGTTATATTTTATATCACTGGTTTTCGACATATCTGCGTACGCCGTCTGTAGTGTACGTTATATAGCGGGTGATATTAATTACCAGGATCGTTGCTATGGCATTAACTTCTGAAGTGGCCTTAAGCATCATTTATTAATCATACATTAATACCTGAGTGTCTGTTTGATGAGTATTTATATTGTTTTTTGGTACCGCTCTTACTGATTCCAGAGCTCTCCCCTCTTTCGTTTGAAGATTCCTTCAAAAGAAATGGGGGGGGGGGGGGGGGATGATTTTTACCTCTCCATTGGCTTGATAGGAAGCTGTTTTGTCCGTAATTATATCCTGCATACAGCTGGAGTGTTATTGTATGGCGCATGTTTGTGGGGGATTTTCTCTCATTCTCAGATACGCCATCCTAATTGTTGGGGCTTAGTCTGAACTAGCCTTAAAAACTAGGAACTTGATACACCCTAATTAGCATAGTCTTCATGCTTAAAATAAGGAATTACTTAAATTGGGCTCCTTATTTTGGATATGTCTCCTCTATTGCTGTATAGAGAGACGTACATGTAATTTGTAATAATTTTAATTTCCTTTCATCTTGGATAACAGGATTAGAACTATGTTGATCTACTAATTCGGAAGTCCTAGGCCCTCCACCTTTTTACGATTCAGCTGGTCTGGGCCATTGGGTTATAGTACAAAAATATTATAAATTCATAGTAATTTGTATATTTTTTATACTTACCAATGGCCCAGACGGAGATGGCCCTCCCATGAGTGGGCACTCATACCTCCCCGCTGAATTATTATGTAGAGCTCTCTTCTACAAAGAATGATGTTGGCGCCAGTTCCGACATCTGCGCATGCACAGAGAATTTTCGGTTTTGCAAGCAAATTTGGGGGATTAGGGGCGCAAAATTTGTGTTTGGCCCTAGATATTTTTGAGTTAGCACCAGCTAGTCTGGGCCATTGATAAGTATAAAAAATATACAAATTACTATGAATTTATAATTTTTAGCTCAACTTTGACGTAAGTCAAATTTGAGCTTATGCCATGGCCCGTCGTCCGTCTGTGTGTCAACAATTCAATACGGCTTGGGCTAGAGGCCGTATTTATGAACCGATCTTTGCAAAACTTCTTGGGTACCTTTGTTATGACCGTGGGTCCGATCCGAAATTCAAGTTGGTCGCTGGCAGCCATTTTGTACAAAATTAGGTGCAATCAGATTTTTGCACAGAACTTCCATATGAAAGCTCTGATTTGAATAATTTTTTGTATGAATGTTTAGTACCATGGGATACATCACATATAATACAGGTTTTTTCCTTGTGCAGAAATTATGCAAATTAGATGAACTTTGATTTTTTTCAGTGCTACTTACTCACAGTAAGTACACATGTCAATACGGCTCGGGCTAGAGTCTGTATTTATGAACCGATCTTCACGAAACGTCTTGGGTACCTTTGTTATCACCGTGGGATGAGAACGAGTGTTTCTGGGTGCAGTCCAAAATTCAAGATGGCTAACAGTGGCCATTTTGTACCGAAATTAGGTCTAATCAGTTTTTTGTACAAAACTTCTATACGGCTCAGGCTAGAGGCCGTATTTATGACCTGATCTTTACGAAACTTCTTGGGTACCTTTGTTATCACCGTAGGATGAGAACGAGTGTTTTTGGGTGTGGTCCAAAATTCAAGATGGCCACCAGCAGCCATTTTGTACCAAAATTGGTGCAATCAGTTTTTTGTACAGAACTTCTGTATGAAAGTTCTGATTTGAATAAATTTTTGTATGAATGTTTAGTAACATGGAATACGTCACATATAGTACGGGTTTTTTTCTCATGCAAAAATTATGCAAATTAGATGAACTTTGATTTATTCATTGCTGCTTGTACACAGTAAGTGCACATGTCAATACGGCTCGGGCTAGAGGCTGTATTTATGAATCGATCTTCACGAAACTTCTTGGGTACCTTTGTTATCACCTTGGGACGAGAATGAATGTTTCTGGGTGCGGTCCAAAATTCAAGATGGCTGCCAGTGGCCATTTTGTACCGAAATTATGGCCAATCAGTTTTTTGTCACAACTTCTGTACGGCTCGTATTTATGAACTGATCTTCACAAAACTTCTTGGGTACCTTTGTTATCACCTTGGGACAGGAACGAGTGTTTTTTGGGGTGCCTTTGTTATCGTTGTGCTATGAGAACAAATATTTGGCCGTTCAGTCAGACCCACTCTGGGACTCAAAGATTTCTTTTCTAGTTTAGCATCGGACTGTCACCCACCTTTACAATACTTTACATATACATTTGTTAAGGCTACGGTCAGTATTTATGTACAGACCGTTACAATACTTTATATGTACCTTTGTTATCAGGTCATTACCTAGATGTTTGTCATTGCTGTGTCACATACTATACATGTACATCTTTTAAAAAGTTGAGCTACAGTGTCATTGACACTTTCATTTTGTGTTCCTGTTTTATGGTTACCACCTGTATCTAATAGATAGATGCTTTGAGATGGTACTTTTATATTTATACCATTGGTGACACATAATAGGAGGATGATGCACGTCAATAATTTTTGAATAAAAATGCAATATGGAATGATTACATTGTTGTTCCTGTTGTTAAATGGTAGGTGTCTGAGAACAGATACATGATGGGAGAGAGAGGACTTCAATTCCCACTCGCTGTTGAAATCTTTTATCCATTTCATGATGAGCAACTTATTGTTTAAATGCCCAACAGGCCTAAAAGATATTTTGCATGTTTTATAGAACAGACCATCCACCATGGGGGACTCGAGTCTGATCGCCTGCGATCGGCATTGCACTTGTTTCTGTTTGGTTTACCTTCCTTTCTACTTCTCTCACCTCTGCTATGCCCAGGACAGTTCCTTGTGGGCAATGCCTTTTGCCAAAGCTTGTGGATGATTCTCATGCTTCATGTTCCACATGTAATGGGTGTTCTTCTGATCGACCCTGTGGGCTCTATGGGTCTTGGTCGTCTACTTTTTGGGCTTCCGTGAACCGTGTGGTGCGTTCTCGTGACCATTCCTCCTGCATCCATGAGACAGGGGAATGCTGTTGTTCGAGGCATCCCAACACGACAACATCTGGTAAGAGTTCTACCCCCTCCATGGGGAATGGCAGTATTTTCCTGCAGTGGATACTGTGCGAGCTGTTGAAGTATCCAGTGAAGAGATGCCTGTTTCCGGAATGGTTATCTCTCTCCAGTCGACATCTGAGGTTGTCACTAGGGTTGTGACTCCTCCCTTGGAGCTGAGCTCAGTTTCTCTCACTGCCTTTTCACTGGTTTCAGCAGCTTCCGACGTATCTGCTGCTACTGCTGTTCTGTCTACAACATCTACAGTCATCATTTCAGTCGGCCTCAGCTTATCCCTGCAGGGGTGTTCAGGGATGTCTGGAAATTTGGACGTGGGATATCAGCCTCAGCCTTCCCTGACTTCAACTCAATGAAGTCAGAAGGGGCTGCCGGCCGAATCCTCTGCTGTGGTCTCTCAGCTGTCTAGGCCAGCAGATTTTTCCTTGGATTCAGATGTACATGGTGGGGTCACCATGGACTCTGTTGCATATCCGTCCATGCACTCTGGTCCTTGGCCAGTTTTGTGGGACTGGAGCATTTTGTGCAGCCTGGACCTTCTGTCCCTCAGAGGTCCATGGCAACTATCCTGAGTTCTCGCACTTCCTCTGGGTATTTCATACCCCTATAAGCATCTGCATTCAGATGTTTCGGCTGCCACCTGTCAACCCGTGTCGGGTGTTTTAGAGGATCTTGACCCTTCGCTGGTTAAGAGTGCGAGGTGCGAAGCCACTTTGCCGGGTCGTTACCACATCGAACCGGCTGATACGGGCTGTGACCTTAGGGAGGCCCTCTCCTAACTCACACAGGTTCTTTCCAAGAGCCTTCCCATTGCTTCCAGTGAGGCTACTAGTCACTTCCTGATCCCCCTGGTGTTCCTACACCATGAGAGGCATTGGCTTGTTTGCCCGTGAAGGGCTATGTGTCTTTCAACTCTGAGGATGGGTCAGACTCATCTGACATAGAGAGCCAGCAGTCTTCTGTCTTCGGGGCAGCTCTTGACTTTGTGTTCGAGTTCCTTCCGGAACTCAAACTGTCAGACCAGCCGGAGTTTCAGCCAGGCTGTGATCATCGGTTGTGTGCTTACAGCCTGTGGAGCAACCTGCTTCCGGGATCCTTCGACCATACCAGTTTGTACAAGTGGTCGAAGCTTTTGCAGCATTGAACTCTAAGCAGAGTTCCAAGGATATGAAGACTTCGTTCTTCACCAGGGCTGGTATCTTTTTGCCTCCAGTGCATTATCATTCCTATGATTCGGCCAATCCGTCGGTTTGCCGGACTTTTACGGTCTTGGATCAGGACTCCTCCTTAAGCCTAAGTTGGCCGTTATTCCTATGGCGACTCTCGAGTTCCTGTTGGGCTTATCAAGAGAGAAGCTAGGCATGCTTTCTCTCTAAGGTCACGTCGTCTCGGCCTTGGCTGCTTATCTGCCAGCAGATAAGTTTGACGATGTACAGGCTCCTTTGCGTGTGATCTCTAAGACGCTCATGCATCTTACTCACAAGCATGCCTGTAACATAGTTAACTTGGAATTAGTTTGCTGGGACACTGTGTTGGACACAAGCTGTTCCCTTCCTAAAGGGCAGCACGCTGCTTTTCGATCTGCTTTGGTGGGTCTGTGACTATTCCATTGTTATGTGGGGCAACGGTCCTGGATGACATCCTGCATCTTTCCAAAGATCAGCTGCTGCTTCGCCAGCTTGATCAGCCTTCTCTCGGAGGCCGGGGCCATTCTAAGCCTAACAGACACCCTTCTGCTTGCTCTGTAAAGCCAAAGGCTGATCCTCCTGCTGTCGCTTCTTCCTCTTACTCATATGGTAAGGGTAAGCATCAGCAGACCAGAGGGAGGTCTCAGGATCCTTCATCTAGCAGAGGAGGTGGTTTCTCCTCTCACGGAACTTGCCAGGGCTTGAAATGAAGGTCCTCACCTCGTTTCGTCCCAGATTGGAGGAAGGAAATCTGAGTTTGCAGACCATGATCACATCTTATCCTTGGGTGTTAGATGTTGTTCGGTCCGGTCTGTGGATATCCTTTTGGAAACGCCACACTGTCGAGAGTGCATCTTCCAACTGAACATCTTCAGACGTTTCACATTGGGAACTTTTGATCACGGAGATGGACAACCTCCTTCAAAGGGGGCGATCGAGGTCATCAACAGCATTCATTCAGAGCAGAGGGATTTTATTCCTGCCTGTTCTTGGTGACAAAGAAGCACGTCCGACTTCGACCGGTTATCGATCTGAGTATCCTGAACCAGTCTATCATTGCTCCCAACTTCAGCATGGAGACTTTTAGGCCTGTTCGCCACTCCATTCACCAGAGAGATTTCACTTCCAGAATCGACCTGTGAGACGTTTACTTTCACATTCCGATTCATCAGACATCGCGAAAGTATCGCAGGTTTGCTTTTCTGGGGCGAATTTACCATTTCAAGGCCATGCCTTTCGGCCTCATCATGGTGCCTTGGGCCTTCACCCGACTGATGTCGCAAGTGATGGCATTCCCTCACACACAGTCCAGGGTGACTACTTCGGGATATCTGGACGATATCATCTAGAGGCACTCCAATGCTTCTCTTCAGGAGTCAGATGTTGACACACTGTTGAGCCTGCTCACGTCGATAGTGCTCAGAGTCAACAAGGAGAAGTCACCTGGTCCCATCTCCGTCGTTTTGTCATCTGGGGATGGACTTCCGTAATCAGTTGAATACGGTGGTGGTTCCCCGTGCAGTGATTGTGATTCTCTCGGCTTTCTCCCTGACTCTGACCCAGTCCACATCCGCGACAGCTCTGAGTATTCTCCTACTGCTCGTTCTCTGCGGTTCAGTGACGGATCTCATTCCTCTAGGTCGGCTGCATGTCCGACCTCTCCAACACTTTCTGCTCAGTTGTTGGAGACAGAATGTCGATCCTCTGGATCTGGTGCGTCAGTTACCAGCATCTCTTCATGAACACCTTCTTTCCTGGATGGATGTTCAGTGGATTATGCAGGGAGTTCCGTTGGACTTGCCCACGTCCGATCATATTCTGATGGCAGATGCCAGCGATCTCGGATGGGGCGTGACATTGGATCCTCTGGGTCTTTCCCTTCACAGTGTATGGGACCAGAATCAAGCAGCTCTTCACATCAACCAGAAGGAGCTTCTTGGTCTTCTTTTGAGTTTCCGGCAGTGGATCCCCCACCTTTTCGAATCGTCAGGTCCTTCTGTTGTCCGACAAGTCAACAGTGGTCACTTACATTCGGAACCAGGGCGGCACACACTCTGTTCCCATTTGCGAATTGGCTTGGGATCTTCTACTGCTCGCTCAGGATGTCAGTGCCGGGGTGGTGGTTCGTCACATTTCCAGTAGTCTGAACGTCCTAACCGACTCCCTGTCCAAACAGGGCAGGGTCATTTCCACCGAGTGAATGCTTCACAGGGCAGTATTACAGTCGCTTTGCGATCTCTGGGGGGGCGTCCCCACACCGATCTTTTTGCGACCCACTGAAGCCGTCAGGTGAACACTTTCGTGTCCCCGGGTCCAGATCCTCTGGCTTTCACCATGGACACTCTGTCAATCGGTTGGAACGGTCTAGTCAGCTATGCCTTCCTGTTGGTTCCGATTCTGCCTCAGGTTCTAGCCAAGATATGACCCTGCAGTTGTCGAATCATTCTGATTGCTCCCCTGTTGCCTCCGCGGGTGTGGATCAATCAGCTCCACTGTCGGTTGACGATGGTTCCGACATGTCTCCCTCTATGTCATGACCTTCTTTGCCAAGGTTACCCGAGGAGGTTTCATGTCGACCTGACTTCATTGTACCTTCACTCATAACTTTTGTCAGGTCCTGTCTCCTCCGTAGAGGCTTTTCGAGATGAGCAGTGGAGTGCATTTCTTCTTCCTGGCGGCACTCCACTGGTTTAGCCTATGCGACTAAATGGAAGGTCTTCTGTCGATGGTGTGCTGGTCACTCTGTTGATTTTGCCGATCCTTCGATAACACAGATTACGGAGTTTCTGGTATATATGTTTGATTCTCTAGTCTCCAACCTGTTACCAGCAAAGGGTACAGGTCCATGCTTTCGGAGACCTTTTCGTATGTGGGAAAGCATCATATCGGCACTAATCCATACCTCTCCAAGCTTATTCAGCACTTTTCTTTGAAAAGGCCTAGAATTTTGCAGCTTACCGGGGGATATGCATTTTCTCACATACAAGGTGGCTTTTCTGATGGCTTTTGCCTCAGCCAGAAGGGTTAGGAGCTTCATGTCCTCTCGGTTCATACAACCTTTTTCAGGAGCTCTGCCAACAGTGTTACTTTTACCACTGATTACTCCTTTCTGGCCAAGAATCAGATACCAGAAACTACTCCACCTCCTGTCTGTATCACAGCTCTTCCTTCTGCTGAGAGTAATCGCCCTTTGCTCTGTCCAGTTCGTGCAATTCGCATTTATCTCAACCGGACGTTCAATAGGAAAGGCAGGAAACAATTTTTTCTGTCTCTTATTCCTGGTCAACAGAAGATCTCTCCTCAATCCATTTCTCGATGGATTTGTCTTGCTATTTGTGCGTCCTATGCTCGTCTAGCAACTGACAATTGTATTATTAATCATATTTCTACCCACAAGGTGTGTGCCTTGTCTACCTCCTAGGCTTATGCTAACGCCATTAAGTTGTCAGATGTGCAGGCAGCCTACTGGAGAAATGCTTCTATTTTCTCCGCTGCTCCTGCAACTATCTGCGTCAGTTGCAGGAGCAGTCTGAGGACTGATTATCTTTGGGCCCTCTTTCTTCTGCTCAGACTGTTGTCTACCCTAGCCATTAGGCTTCTTCCAAGCTCAGTTCCAGCCATGTGCTTTACTTTCCTTTCTGTCTGTGTGTCACACAGAGCCATACGCCTCATCTTTCATTGTCCTTTACTAAATATTTGTGATGCTGTGGTTTTATAGGCCTAGGGAACTCTTCTGTCCACGGTTCCAGTGCAGTCGGGTTATGTGGGAGTTGCTTATGTGATTCCCTCCTCCTATTGTCTATTCAGCCTATTGTAAACAATTGTAAGGTAAATTGATAAGAAATTTATAGTAAATTTCCTTTCTTATGATACCTACCACAATTGTTTACGTGGAGGCCCTCCCGTCTTCTTATTCGGGTAAGAATCATTCCTCCCCACAGATCACATAACTCCCATGTTGGCGGATTCAAAAGAATAAGTTGTTGGTTACACGTCTGTGCACTGGTACTGGAAGCCATGGATCAGTACTAGGAGAAGAGTGTCCTCTTCACCTCTTTTCTTTCCCAAATTTCTTGGGAAAGATCAAAAAAGAGAGTATACTTCCGAGTTAGGGACTTCCACTGTAATGCAAGCCTGTTGTAAACAATTTTAAGGTTGGTATAATAAGAAAGGAAATTTACCATAAAATTTAAATATTTTTATACTGTACCAATGACCCAGACATAGCTGGTGCTAACTCTTAAAATATAGGGCCAAACACAAATTTTGCCCCCCAATCCCCAAAATTTGCATCTAAAACTAAAGAAAACATGTCCTGAGAGGCCCTCCACACTTCGCCCCTACTGCGCATGCGCAGTGTCAAGGACGTTCCGAAATTGGCGCCATTTATCATTCTAAGTTTGGCCCTTCATCAGTTAACATCTGACTGATCTTTGTGCTTTTAAATCTCAGTTTAAATGATGCCAGACACATAAATATTAGTGAAATGGTGATTCTAAGGAGGATAGAAAAGGAGGAGAGGAAAAGAATGTGTGACAGAATATTATCAGGGCTGTAACTTAAAATTTTTTAATGAAATTATGTTAAGTTACCTATTTTCAAGGCAGCAGCCATTTTGTTGTCATTCTGATTATTTAGTTACACTGTTTTTACAAGTGTTTTTCCTCTCTCCCTGTCCTTTAAGTTCCCCCTTGCTATTCTCCCATGCTTTTGGCATAATTTCTGTAATTATTATTACTAAAATTTCTTGGGAGTTTAGCTGAATAACAGAATGAATTCTGTTCTTTCCCCATGTTTACGTCTTCACCTACGGGTGGTTAGGCGTTGTGTTCTGCATCTACCATCTGATGTTCTGCAGTTTCTTCCTTGGAAGTCTCTGTTTTGCATCAGATGGTGTATTTTTGGTAACTGATTTCGGGCCTGGGTGCCTGGAGTCTTATTTTAGTGTTTTTACACTCATTGTTTACATTTACAACAGCCCTCTGTGTGAGGGGGGGATTTCTAAATAATAATATCTTTATGTTATTTCAATCATAACTAGATACATTATTATTGTTCGTAAGTGTTGAATAAATTGTTTAAAATATTTTTAAAATTTTTGTCCACACTTAGGCTTGGGATCCATTGGGGCTCAACGTTACTTTTCAGAAACTTGGGCTGTTCTGAAAAAATATTTTTTCAAAATATTTTGATTTCAATTATTTTTTCTATATTAATGGATCATATTATTATTATGTATTTTGATTGCCAGGGGTTAGTGCGAGTACCAGGACTTGTTTTCTTTTCGCATTGAAAGGATATTGATCAATTGTTTTAAGAGGAAGTCTTCCTCTGACCTTATTATCATTCTATATGTGGTCAGTGTACTCGCATTAACTCCGGTTCTGTATCGTATGATTTCGATGACAATATGGGAAGCGTATGTCACGGTATGTTGTTGGGGATTTGGACACTCCGGTCCTTTCCCCGCAGGGTCACTCTACTTTATCAATTTCTATTTCAGACGATCAAGATTAGGGTGATGTATCTGTGATGTCTTCCAACAGTGTGCCTCCGTCGTCACAATTAATGAAGGGCTAGCGGAAAAGTGCTCATGTAATACGCCAATTGCCTAAGAGGACCCTAGTAGGTTCGACGGCCTTTGACGTCCGCTAGCTCGCCCGGTGTAGCGTCCATTCACCGAATGGTTCGGCAGCCGGGTTCGTCCGTTGCGGTCTAGAAGGAATTTTGGGGTGATGCGAGCACTATAAAATTAACTTAATGCACACCCAGTGACGGCGGATCGGAGGGAGAACGGAGGAAGCCTTTTAGTCCGGTTCATAGCTCGTTCCGGTCCATCCGGACGGCAAGCGAGAGAGGCCCCTCTCTCGTTCAACAACATCTGGCCCCAGATGTTGTGGTACAAATGTGTCGTTAGCGGAGCATACGTCCGTCGCTCGGGACGCTCCGTTGTATAGGCAGTCCGCTGAGACTGCTAAGGCTTCCTCTTCTCGTCAGCGCACACGACCGCACCTTGGCTGCGTGACCGCCGATATATTACCAGCTTCGCCGATCAAGGATTCTTCGGCGACCAGGTCACACCATCCGGCAGCCAGGGATTCGAGACCGATGGACTCCGGACGTTCGCATAGGAAAAGTATGCGGGAGCCATCTGATGCGGAGCTGCCCTCGGCGAAGCAGCGATAGACTGCTCCTCCGCAGGTCTCGACGCCGGACATTCTTGTGCACATAGCACAGCTTATCGCAGCATCCCAGCAGCCGACAGAAACGGTGTCGGATCGAGAATTATCCGACAGCGCTGGGTCGGTAGCCGGGGACTCGAGGCCTGCAGACTCCGGACGTTCGCATAGGAAGTATGCGGGAGTCAACGTACACGGAGCTTCCAGCGGCAATGCATCGTAAGTCCGCTACTGCACAGGCCTCGGGAACGGACGTGCTTTCCTTAATAGCACAGTTTATCGCAGCATCCCAGCATCAACTGAATCTGTCGCATATATTTTATCCGACGATGCTGGGTCGGGACGCTCCGCGGAAGCGGGTACGGACGTCCGAAAGTTTCATCCGGTCCGACGGGATACTGAAAGGGATTCGGTGGATTTCAAGCTTTCCCTTTCGGAACAACATATGCTGCGATGCCGGATAAGAAACTGATAGCGTCGGTGGACTTAGAAATTTTTGGTTCGGTTCAGGGACATCGTCCCTCAGTTCCGACATAGTCCAATAATGTCACACAAACTTTCGAATTATTGAACGACGGTATATATATTATTATTTTATGCTTGCTATCCAAGCATTTCTGGTTTCTTGTTCGAAGAGTTATGGAGATGTCTTTCAAAAGTGTGCCTCTGTCGTCATAGTTAATGAAGAGTTAGCGGCAATAAGTGCTCATGGAATATGTCTATCGCTTACGGAGTGACATTCGCTAGCTCACCCGGTGTAGCGTACATTCATCGAATGGTTCGGCTGCCGGGTTCGTCCGTTGCGGTCTAGGAAGGAGATTTGGGTGATGCGAGCACTTTAATTACTTTAGTACTCACCCAGTGACGGCAGATTGAGGACAGATCGGAGGAAGCCAACAACATAGGGGACCGCATGTTGTGGTTCAGATATTTTACATTCGGAGCATATGTCCGTTGCTCGGGACGCTCCGTTATATTGACAGTCCGAGAGACTGTCTTTAATGCTTCCTCATCCTCACAGCAGGGCACACGACCGCACATTGGCTACGTGACCTCGAGTATCCGATCAGTTTCGGCATTCAGTGATTCCACAGCGAATAGGTCACGCCATCCGGTAGCCAAGGGACACGAGGCCTATACACTCCGTTCGCTCGCATATTGGAAGTATGCACGGGGTAACGATCTCGGAGCTTCCTGCGGCAATGCATCGTAAGACCGCTGCTCCTCAGGCCTCAGTGACGGACGTGCTATCCGAGTTAGCACAGTTGTTTCGCAGCATCCCAGCAATTGACGGTTTCTCGGTCGAATCAGGAATTATCCGACGGCGCTGGGTCGGTGCGGTCCGCGGTTGCATCAAGCTACGGACGACCGAACACTTTATAGGGTCCGACAGGATGGCGAAAGGGATTCGAAAGATTTCGAGTTTTCCCTTTAGTAGTATCGGAAGATGCCTTTCATATCTTCTGGCATTTCTTCCAGTGATTATTTTTCGGACTTCATTGCTGCGATCTTGGATAAGAGACTTATAGCGTCATTGGACTCGGATTTTTCGATCGGTACAGGGACTTTGTCCCTGACTTACCGATGCAGTCCAATATTGTCATTACAACATGTGTTTTATTTTTCGACGCTATATATTTATATATATATACAAGACGGCTACTAAGCATGATAGTTTAGTTTCTTGTCCGCGTGGCTCATTTCTGCCATTTTATCTTTTTTTACATATAGTTTATTTTGGCAGAGCAGGGCATACCGAGAGTTCATATGCGTCTAGACGGTGTGATTAAAGACTGCATATATTCTTTTTCACCGTTTATGTCTTTTCCAATTTCAATGTTGGGAACGACATTATGTATATTAGACTTAACTTAGACGCTTTATTATACGTAATCCGCCTTACTGAGGCGTTATCATTACGTCTTCAAGAAAAGATTTACGGGATATTATTCTCAATGTAATTTCTTTTGAGGGCAGTAGTTTGTTCACGTATAACTCCGCCCTTCAGTGGCTGATTGGAGTTGGTTAGACGTGATGCAGCCCTAGCTACATCCACGCGTGGATAGTAGGTTAAGAACTCTCTCAGAGTCGCTTCGTTCTCGGAGGAGCTTCTCTTCGACGGCAACTTTCCGGCAATCCATGAATTGCTTGATTTATACATTCTCTTGTCTATCTAGTGTTACAAGAGATTCAGACTGGGGCAAACATTCGGTGGTTGACTCAGAGAGTGCCGCCGCAGTTGCCGGACCCGAGTGTGGCTGTTATGACGGTTGCCAGTCAAACAGATTGGGATATATACTGATCCCTACGGATTCGAAGTGCCAGGGTCTTTGGGTTCCGCAGTCTTTTAGCTATCAGTTAACTTCCGCGGAATAATGTTTTTTAGGCTTGCTTTATGTCATTGCATGAACATTATTCAGAAACGCATGCCCAAATTCCTGTCCTTTAATTCGACAGTAGTGGCGTATCTCCGGAACCAGGGAGGCACTCTTTCGTTTCCGTTATTCAATTTAATGGAAAGAATCCGTCTGTTGGTTATAGTACACCAAGTTCAGTTTTGGTCCGTCATATTCTGGGTCGTCTGATTGTTTTATCGCACTCCCGTTCTCTTACGGGTCGCTTGTTGCTGTCAGAATGGACTCTCAACAAACAAGTATTCAATCAGATTTGCTATCTATGGGAGCGCCCAATGGTGTTTTATTTATGACACAGCTGGCTAATCAATTGCAGACGTATGTGTTGGCTTGTCCAGATCTCTGAGCTAATACTGTTAACGCTCTATTGATCTATAGGACAGAATGATAGGATACGCGTATCCTCCGGCGCTGTTGTTTTTAGCAGGTATTGCTAAGTTAAACAACCACAATACATTTCTGTTGATAGCATCTCTATCTTCACAGAGATCATGAGTAATTTACTCTCTTGTCTACTGTGGATCTTAACGTGAAATCTTCCTCTATGTGAGGATCTTTTTTCACTGGGTAAATCGTGTCATCTTTATCACAACCAGCAAGGTCGCAACCTTCATGTATTCCGTTGTGTGGTCCGTATTGCATTGTAAGCACTGTACTGGACGAGCTTTGGACGCGATTTCTTACTATAGGAGATCCTCTTCTTCGCTATTCTATGCGACTAAAGTGGAGGCTCTTCCGTCGTGGTGTAGGGATCATTATGTTCATATGGTTGATCCCTCCATACTACTCATTGCTATTTTTTAGTATACTTGTTTCACAAGATCTACTGCAGCCTGTTGTTATTTAGGTTATAGGTTTATGTTACCTCATACCTATGCACTCTACGATAGTTTACAATTGAGTCTTTTGTCTCTTTATCTAAGTCAGTTAGTAACTTTTTGATAAATAGACTTAGAATCTTTAGATTAAATTCCTATACGGATTTTAACTTCAGGTTCTTATTTAGCTAAGTAATCATTTGAGCCTCTGGAAACAGTAGTTTTCAAATTCTGACCTTTTAGACAGTAATTCTGTTGGTTTCTCTTTTACTGTAGAGTCAGTGAGTTTCATGCACTATCGATGGATGATTTTCACTTTCATAGTTTCGGAATCAATACTTCCGTTACTATTTAGGTTGGATTGTTGCATAAGAGTTAGGCTCCTATTATCCGGAACCTATTATTTTAAGGTCCTTCCGTCTTCGTATGGGCATAGGCCTTTACTCTTTCCGGGTACAGTTTATGTATTTATAAACAGATATCTGTTTATTACAAGGGCGTAAGCTTCTTCTGTCTTTGATGTCTAGTAGAAGGATGTTACGCTCCATTTTATTGTTTATGGATTCTATTAACTAGCGTACTGCTTATGGTATATCATTGGCTTAGCAGTTGTGCTTAAGATTTCGGCTCATGAAGTAAGAGTTCTTCTACTTCTTGGGCTTACATTATTAGTGTTCTATTATAGATTTTTGAAGGCTGCTCATTGCGCTCAGCCATCCATTCATGAATTTTATCTCAGAAATATCGAGTCCATTTCTGGAGGCCTCTATTGTTAGGTCTATTATCTACTGCTCAGAATGTCATTCACTTAACAGTTGCTACTATAGCTAGGTAGGCTGTCTGTTTCGGCAGTGTCTCCGTTCGGCTGCCCTCTTCGCTCTGGGCTATTTGACCCAGGGCAAGAAAAAGGGGGGGGGGGGAGGGTGTTCCCTTGGGTCACCTGTTTTTACTATGAAAACAAGGGGATACCTCCTCCGGAGTTAGTAATTCTGAGCTGTTATTGGGATGGTTGTTTAGTGAGAAGTTTAAGTTTATAAAATTCATTCAAGTCTTAGTTTTTAAAGTATAGCTTTTGAATATTGCATATGTCAACGGACATGATTATGCAATTCTCACACACTTTTAGGAGTATAAGAGTCTCTATTCTCTAGACTTACTTTATTATTGGCTTACTTTAAAAATTATTAGTATAAGGATTATTGGATATTAATAGAGTACATGGATGTATGAAGCTCAATTTTTGGAAGGTGTTGTATCTTTCTAATTTATCATAAATAAGAAAGATACATGTAAGGCCTATTACTTCTTTCCCTACAGGGGATGACTCTATTTTATTTTATTGAGCGTATTCCATTTTGCTCTATGTCCTTGGCCCTCCAGCCTTTTTACTATTCAGCTATGTCTGGGTCATTGGTACAGTATAAAAATGTTAAAAAATTTATAGTAATTTATATATTTTTTATACTTACCAATGACCCAGACGGGGATGGCCCTCCCAGGAGTTGGGAACTCTTGCCTCCCCGCTGAGTACATAGCGCTTACCAGGCACTGGTTATTAGAATGATAAATGGCGCCAATTTCGGAACGTCCTTGACACTGCGCATGCGCAGTAGGGGCGAAGTGTGGAGGGCCTCTCAGGACATGTTTTCTTTAGTTTTAGATGCAAATTTTGGGGATTGGGGGGCAAAATTTGTGTTTGGCCCTATATTTTAAGAGTTAGCACCAGCTATGTCTGGGTCATTGGTAAGTATAAAAAATATATAAATTACTATAAATTTTTTAACTTCTTTGTTGACCAGACAGGTTTTTACTTTTTGAGTCTTGTAATTGTATATTAATTTTGATGGCTACTCTTTTGTGGTGAGGTCTTATAAAATATATAAGGTGGACAAATTGTCCGCAGAGTAGGAATTTTTGTCCGTCGGATAGTTTGTTCTTAAAGCAGGACAACTTGTCTGTCAGTTGAGAAAACTGACAATAGTTCAAAAATAGTTTATTTTATTTTTTATTTTTATTGCGATTTAACAACTCTTTTGACAACCTGGATCACTTTGTGTCAGACAGTTTAATGAATGGAGGAAGCCAAAGTATCCAGAGAGAAGTACTTAGCAACGGGCAGACTTAGCAAAATACTAAGTCCGACAAGCAGGGTGTGCATTGGTTGAAAGCAAGTTCACCATCGATGCGCAGAACACCTTAGCAGACAGTGCCACCAGGCCCGAAGCCTCGACATGGGCAGTCGGGATTAAGTGTCTTGCCCAAGGACTCCATACAGTTACCCCTGGTGGGGATCGAACTGTGAACCTTTCGGTTTGAAGTCCAGTGTCATAACCACTGAGCATGCTCCTAGCATCATAAATTCATAATAGAGAATGTGTGTTGTTGTCAGTGGGATAAATCAATTGAACATGTTTTTCCTACTGATGTTGCAAGTAATTTTATTGAATATGTACATACATGTATCCAAACATTTCACCCGAAAGACTTCCTTAAATTGTCAAATCTAGGGCCAAACACAAATTTTGCCCCCCAATCCCCAAAATTTGCATCTAAAACCAAAAGAAATCATGTCCTGAAGGACCTCCATACTTTGCCCCTACTGCGCATGCGCAGTGTCAAGGACGTTCCAAAATTGGTGCCAATTACCATTCTTTGTTTGGCCCTTCATCAGTCAACATCTCACTGATCTTTGTGCTTGTAAATCTCAGTTTGAAGGATGCCAGACACATAATTATTGGAGAAATGGTGATTCTAAGGAGGATATAGAAAGAGGAGAGGAAAAAGGAGTGACAGAAAATAATCAGGGCTGTAACTTAAAATTTTTTAATGAAATTATGTTAAGTTGCCTATTTTCGAGGCATGGGCCTGTTGTTGTCATTCTTGCTATAAAGTTTCACTGCTTGTTCAGTATTTCCTCTCTCCTTTTCCTTTAAGTCCCCCCTTGCTATTCTCCCATGCTTTTGGCATATTTTTGAGTAATATTATTACTAAAATTTCTTGGGAGATTTAGCTGGGTAACAGAATGAATTCTGTTCTTTTCCCCATGTTTACGTTCTCACCCATGGGTGTTTAGGCGTAGTGTTCTGCATCTACCATCTGATGTTCTGCAGTTTCTTCCCTGGAAGTCTCTGTTTTGCATCAGATGTGTATTATTGGTAACTGATTTCGGGCCAGGGTTATCAGTGCCTGGAGTCATGTTTCTGGTGTTTATACACTTTTTGTTTACATTGGCAACAGTCTCTTTTGAGGGGGGCTGTTTGCCTTTGGAGTAGTTTATCTCACTACAAGATACATTATTATTATCCGTAAGTGTTGCATTAATTATTTAATATAATTTTAAAATTTTTGACCACACTTAGCCTTGGGATCCATTGGGGCTCAACATTACTTTTCAGAAACTTGGGCTTCGCTGAAAAAATATTTTTCAAAAAATTATTTTGATTTTCAGTTGTTTTTTCAATATTAATGGATCATGTTATTATGTATCTTTGTGTTTAGGGGTTTGTGCGAGTACTAGGACTTGTTGTTGTCTTTTCACAATGAAAGGATATTGTTCAAATTGTAATAGGAAGAAATCTTCCTCTGACTTTCATGATCATTGTATTAATTGTAGTCAGTGTACTCGCACTAACTCCTGTTCAATATGTCAATATTGGGATGACAAACATTGGAAACGTGTGTCACGGTATGTTGTTAGTGGAGAAAGGGCTATGCCGGTCCTTTCTCCACAGGGTCACTCTACTCTATCAGTTTCTATTTCAGAGGAGCAAGAACAGGGTGATGTTTCCATGTTATCTTCCACAAGTGTGCTTCCGTCGTCACAATTGAATGCAGAGCTAGCGGCAAAAGTGCTCATGGAGATACGACAGTTGCCTAAGAGGTCCCTAGTAGGATCGAAGGCGCTGTCGTCCGCTAGCTCGCCTGGTGTAGCGTCCATTCACCGAATGGTTCGGCAGCCGGGTTCGTCCGATGCGGTCCAGGAGGAAATGTTGGGTGATGCGAGCACTATAAACATTCAAGGTGCACACCCAGTGACGGCGGATAGTAGGAGAGATCGGAGGAAGCCTTCTAGTCCGGTTCCTAGCTCGTCCAGGTCCAGCCGGGCCGCGAGCGAGAGAGGCCCCTCTCTCGTACAACAACATCTGGGACCAGATGTTGTGGTACAAAATGTGTCGCAAGCGGAGCACACGTCTGTCGCTCGGGACGCTCCGTTGTATAGGCAGTCCGCTGAGACTGCTCAGGCTTCTTCATCCTCTCACCAGCGCACACGACCGCACCTTGGCTATGTGACCGCCGATATTCAACCAGCTTCGCCAATCAGGGATTCTTCGGCGACCAGGTCACGCCATCTGGTAGCCAGGGACACGAGGCCGGTTGACTCCGGAGGTTCGCATAGGAAGAGTATGCTGGAGTCACTAGATGCAGAGCTGCCCGCGGCTAAGCAGCGAAAGACTGCCCCTCCGCAGGCCTCGATGTCAGACTTGCTTGCTCAAATAGCACAACTTATCGCAGCATCCCAGCAACCGACAGAAACGGTGTCGGATCGGGAATTATCCGACGGCGCTGGGTCGGTACGCTCCGCCGAAGTATCGGGTGCGGACGACCTGGAGCATCATGAGGTCCGATCGGATGGTGAAAGGAATAAGGATGACGTGGAGCTATCCCTTTCGGAACAACATAAAGCTGCCATGGACTTCATCCGGCACTTTCTTCCTCAGGTTGTTCCGTCGGGCCAGACTGCTGCGGTACCGGACAAGAGAATTATAGCGTCATTGGACACTGATTTCTTCGAGCGGTTCAGGGACATCGTCCCTGAGTTTCCGTCTCAGTCCAATAATGTCACAAGAACATTTGAATTATTGAACGACGCTATATTCAAGCTTGCTTCCAAAACAGGAAAAGCGGGTTTCTTGTCCGCCAATGCTCTTAACCTGCCTTTCATTAATGCAAGGAATAAATTCGATACGGCAGGACAGGGTATCCCGAGAGTTCCTCTGCCAGTTTAGACGCTTTATCTTACGCAGACCACCTTACAAAGGCATTATCACTGCGTCTTCAAGGGAAAGAATTACAGGATTACAATCCTCTTTAAGACTTCTTTCAAGGGCAGTAGCTTATTCCACGTATAACTCCGCCCTTTCAGTGGCAAACCTGGAGTTGGTTAGACGTGATGCAGCCCTAGCTACATCCACACGCGTGGATAGTAAGGTGAAGAACTCTCTCAGAGTCGCTTCGGTCTCCGGAGAACTTCTCTTCGACGGCAAGCTTTCTGCAATTTACAATAAAATTACTAAGAAAGCTTCGGATTCTCTGCTGTTTAAATCCGCTTCTAAGAAGTCGGACACGGCAGATAAGAGTAAGACAGGCACTTCTGGGTCTAATGCGCCCAAGAGAGGTTCCTATAGAGGTTCCGGTGCGTCCTCTTGGTCTTATTCAAGAGACCGTCAAGGCAGCGACTCAGGTGCGGGACGTCCTTCGGGCCGGGACAACCGGTCGGACGCCCCGAGGTCGACGGGACGAGGTGCGGGTCGTGGAGGACGTGGTTTCTCCTCCCGCGGGCCTCGCAGGTCCAGGAGGTGATGGCTTCAACCTCTATCGTGTTCCGGTTGGCGGAAGGTTGTCGAGTTTTTCAGAAGAGTGGGCGTCGATTACGGACGACCCTTGGGTGAGAGGGGGAGGGGTGATTTCGGAAGGTCTAAAAATATCCTTCAAACGAAAGCCTCCATTAACTCGAAGTCCAAAATGGACTCAACTTCTGCAAATCCGCAGAAAAGAGACGCTCTGTTATCAGAGGTGCAGTCTCTTTTAATGAAGAACGCGGTAGAGGTTGTAGAAAACCAGGAAACACCGGGATTCTACAGCCATCTGTTTCTGGTTCCGAAACCAGACGGCTCGTTCCGTCCAGTCATAGATTTGAGCTGGATAAACAAGCTGATCGTCGCTCCAAAGTTTTATATGGAGACGATTCGATCGGTCAGAGCGAGTATTCGGGTGAACGATTATGCTACAAGCATAGATCTCAAAGATGCATACTTTCACGTCATGGTACATCCGACATTCAGAAAGTATCTACGCTTCGCAGTCCCAGGAGTGGTGTATCAATTCTGGGCGATGTGCTTCGGATTGAACCTAGCACCCTGGGCTTTCACTCGGGTAATGAACTCGTTAATGATGTATTTCCGAGCTCATTTGTCTGCGGTAATATCGGCCTACCTGGACGACATTCTTCAGAGGTACGGCAACGAGTTAACGCTTCAGAACGATGTGCAGAATCTGCTTCTTTTGCTCCGACGTCTCGGTTTTATAATAAACGAGGAGAAGTCGGATCTGGTGCCGTCCAAGTCATTCACACATCTGGGAATGAGCTTCGAGATGCATAACAATCTCGTTCGTCTGCCGTTGACCCTAGCGAAATTAGTCAGTTGTTACGCTCGATATTGTCTTCACGCAGACAAAGTCACAGCAAGGGAGTTCATGAGACTGATAGGTCTGTGCGGAGCCGCTGCGGATCTCATTCCGATGGGGCGGTTACGCACTCGTCCTCTCCAAATTTTCTTGACTCAGAATTGGAGTGTGAAAATTAATTCGCTCGACATAGACGTTCTCTTTTCAGATCAAGTGAAACGAGAGATTCAGACTTGGGCAAACATTCAGTGGTTAACTCAGGGAGTTCCGCTGCAGTTGCCGGATCCGAGTTTTACGATTATGACGGATGCCAGTCAAACAGGTTGGGGTGCATCATTGATCCCAACGGATTCGAGATGCCAGGGTCTTTGGGATCCACAATTCCTAGGCAAGCACATAAACATCAAGGAAATGATGTCAATTTGGCTTGCGTTACGTCATTGGATGGACATTATTTACAAAGCTCATGTCCAAATCCTGTCCGACAATACAACAGTAGTGGCGTATATACGGAACCAGGGAGGCAGTCATTCAGTTCCGTTGTTCAATCTAACGGAAAGAATCCTTCTGTTTGCTCTAGAACATCAAGTTCTACTTTCCGTCCGTCATATACCGGGTCGTCTGAATGTACTAGCAGACTCCCTTTCACGAAAGGGTCGCTTGTTGCTGTCGGAGTGGACTTTCAACAAACAAGTATTCAATCAGATTTGCTACCAATGGGAACGGCCAATGATAGACTTATTTGCGACACATCTCAACAATCAGTTGCAGACGTATGTGTCTCCGTGTCCGGATCCAAGAGCATTTGCAGTAGACGCTCTGTCGATCCCTTGGGACGGAATGATAGGATATGCGTATCCTCCAACGCCGTTGATTCAGCAAGTATTGCTAAAAATAAAACAATCTCAATGCAAGATTCTGTTGGTAGCATCTCTGTCTCCACAGAGACCATGGATAAATCTACTCAGGTGTCTGTTGTGGGACTTACCGCGAAAGCTTCCTCCACGGGAGGATCTTCTTTCGCAGGGGAAACCGCGTCAACTTCATCACAACCCGCAAGGTCTCAACCTTCACGTTTTTCTGTTGTGCGGTCCTTCTTGCAATGCAAGCACTTTATAGGACGAGCAGTGGACGCGATTTCTAACTGTATGAGGACCTCCTCTTCGCTAAACTATGCGGTTAGGTGGAAGGTTTTTCGTCGTTGGTGTAGGGATCATTCTGTTGATATTTTTGATCCCTCCATACCAGACATTGCAAACTTTCTAGTATACTTGTTTGACGAAATCAAACTGCAGCCTGTTACTATTAAGGGTTATAGGTCTATGTTATCTGATACCTATGCACACCATGATAGTTTACAAATTGGATCTAATGTCTCGTTATCTAAGTTAGTTAGAAACTTCTCGATAAATAGACCCAGAACTCTTAGGTTAATTCCTAAGTAGAATTTAGCTTGGGTTCTTCTTAAACTGAAGGAAAAGCCATTTGAAGCTCTTGGGACAGTAGATTTCAAATTCTTGTCTTATAAGACAGCTTTTCTCTTAGCTTTCTCTTCGGCTAGAAGAGTCAGTGAGCTTCATGCACTGTCGGTGGATGATTCTCACTATCGTAGTGTCGGGAACACTATCACCTTCACTACTAATGTGGGATTTTTAGCTAAGAATCAGGCTCCTAATAAATATCCGGAACCTATTGTTATTAAGGCCCTTCCGTCTTCAGACGGGCGTAGACCTTTACTCTGTCCTGTTAGAGCGTTACGTATTTATAAACAGAGATCTCAGTTTATCAGAAAGGGACGAAAACGTTTCTTTCTGTCTCTGATGCCTAATAGAAAGGACATTTCAGTCCATTCTATTGCTAGATGGATTCAATTAACTATCCGTACTGCTTGTGAAAATTTATCTTCTTCTCAGCAGTCTGTGCTTAAGATTTCGGCTCATGAAGTAAGAGCTCTTTCTACATCTTGGGCTTATGCAAATAGTGTTGCTATTACAGATTTAATGAAGGCTGCTTATTGGTCTCAGCATCCACATTCACGAATTTTTATCTCAGAAATGTTGAGTCCATTTCTGGAGACCTGCATTGTTTAGGTCCGTTATCTGTTGCTCAGAATGTCGTCCACTAAACAGTTGCAACTATAGTTATGCAGGCTTTCTGTTCCGGCAGTGACTCCGTCCGGCTGCCCTCTTCGCTCTGGGCTATTTGACCCAGGGCAAGGGGAAGGGGGTGGGGGGAGGGTGTTCCCTTAGGTCACCTGCTTTATAGTGAAAAGCAAGGGAATTCCTCCTCCGAAGTCAGTATTTCTGAGTCGTTTCCAGGATGGTTTTAAAGTGTAATATTAATGTTAAAAATTCATTCATGTCATATTTTTAAAGTGTAGCTCGGTGTGAAGCATTTGTATATGTCAAGTGTCAAACGGGCGTTAATATACAATCCTCGGACACTTTTAAAGAATATAAAGAGTCTCAATTCTCTGGACTAACTTTATTTATTGGCTTACTTTAAAAATAATTAGTATAAAGGGTTATACTGGATGTTAATAGAGAACATGAATGTTTTTGTGCTCAATTATGAAGGGTATTGTATCTTTCTAATTTATCATAAAATAAGAAAGATACATGTAAAGCCTAATACCCCTTTTCTCCTTGAGGGGTTGACTCTATATTATATAGTTGAGCTTATTGGATTTTCCTCTATGTCCTAGGCCCTCCAGCCTTTTTACTATTCATCTATGTCTGGGTCATTGGTACAGAATAAAAATGTTAAAAAATTTATAGTAATTTATATATTTTTTATACTTACCAATGACCCAGACGGGGATGGCCCTCCCAGGAGTTGGGAACTCATACCTCCCCGCTGAGTACATAGCGCTGACCAGGCACTGCTTGCAAGAATGGTAATTGGCGCCAATTTCGGAACGTCTTTGACACTGCGCATGCGCAGTAGGGGCAAAGTATGGAGGTCCTTCAGGACATGATTTCTTTTGGTTTTAGATGCAAATTTTGGGGATTGGGGGGCAAAATTTGTGTTTGGCCCTAGATTTTTAAGAGTTAGCACCAGCTATGTCTGGGTCATTGGTAAGTATAAAAAATATATAAATTACTATAAATTTTTTAACTTTTAGCTCACCTGACTTTCAGTCAGGAGAGCTATAGTGATCACTCACCGTCCGTCATCGCCTGTGAACATGGTTTTGCATCTTCTCCTCCCAAACCGCTGAACCAATTTAATTGATGTTTGAGATAATAGTTTGTTATGACATCGCAATTTGATTTTGTTCAAATCAAGTTGCCTCACCCATTAGTAGGGCCACACCCAAAAAGTGTACTGAAATCTTAAAAAATCTTCTTCTCATGAACCAGCAGTAACAGAGACTTGATATTTGGTGTGCAGCTTCCTTTTGAGGTGTAGACTCAGATTTGTTCAAGAGAAGTTTTTAGGGCTATATTTGGCATCGTAATGGGAGGGGCAAGTATATTTGCCCGTTCCAAAATTTCTATATTTTTATACTGTACCAATGACCCAGACTTAGCTGGTGCTAACTCCACAAAAACCAGGGCCAAACACAAATTTTGCCCCCCAATCCCCAAAATTTGCATCCAAAACAAAAAGAAATCATGTCCTAAAGGACCTCCATAGTACGACTCTACTGCGCATGCGCAGTGACGCAGTCGTCCCGAAATTGGCGCCAAATATCATTCTCTGTTTGGCCCTTCATCAGTCAACATCTCACTGATCTTTGTGCTTGTAAATCTCAGTTTAAAGGATGCCAGACACGTAATTCTTGGAGAAAATGTGATTCTAAGGAGGATAGAAGGAGGAGAGGAAAAAAGAAGTGGCAAAAAATAATCAGGGCTGTACTTAAAATTTTTTGTTGAAATTATGTTAAGTTGCCTATTTTCGAGGCAAACGCCTCTTGTTGTCATTCTTGCTAATTGTTGCACTGCTTATTCAGTGTTTCCTCTCCCCTAACCTTCTAAAGTCCCCCCTTGCAATTCTCCCATGCTTTTGGCATATTTTTGAGAAGTCTCATTTCTAAAAATTCCCTGGGAGAGTTGCTTGGTTACAGAATGTTTTCTGTTATTTTCCCCATAGTTACGTTTTCACCCATGGGTGTATAACGTTTGTGTTCTGCATCTTCCATCTGATGTTCTGCAGATTCTCCCCTGGGAGTCTCTGTTTTGCATCAGATAGAGTGTAATTGATGACTGATTCCGGGCCAGTTTTTTCAGTGCCTGGAGTCATGTTTTCTTCTGTGTTTACACTGTTTGTTTTCATTGGCAACAGCCTTTTTTGAGGGGGGCTGTTTGCCTTTGAGGTAGTTTATCTCATTATAAGATACATTTATATTATCCGAAAGTGTCTCATTAATTATTTTATATAATTTTAAAATTTTTGACCACACTTTGCCATCGGATCCATCGGGGCTCAACGTTACTTTTCAGCAACTTGGGCTTCTCTGAAAAAATATTTTTTCAAAATTATTTTGTTTTGCAATTGTTTTTTCATTTATTAATGGATCATGTTATTATGTATCTTTGTGTCAGGGGTTTTTGCGAGTAACTAGGACTTATTGTTGTTCTTTCACAATGAAGGGAACTTGTTCAAATTGTAATAGGAAGAAATCTTCCTCTGACTTTCATGATTATTGCATTAATTGTAGTCAGTGTTCTCGCATTAATCCCTGTCCTGTGTGTGAACATTGGGATGAGAAACATTGGAAACGTGTGTCACGATATGTTGTTTCTGGAGAAAGAGCGATGCCGGCTCTTTCTCCACAAGGTCACTCTACTCTCTCAGTTTCTATTTCAGAGGAACCAGAACTGGGTGATGTTTCCATGTTATCTTCTTCAAGTGTGCGTCCGTCGTCACAAATAAATACAGAGCTAGCGGCAAAAGTGCTCATGGAGATTAGACAAATGTCGTCCGCTAGCTCGCCCGGTGTAGCGTCCATTCACCGAATGGTTCGGCAGCCGGGTTCGTCCGATGCGGTCCAAGAGGAAATTTTGGGTGATGCGAGCACTATAAAAATAATAGATGCACACCCAGTGACGGCGGATAGTGAACGAGAACGGAGGAAGCCTTTTAGTCCGGTTCCTAGCTCGTCCAGGTCCAGCCGGGCCGCGAGCGAGAGAGGCCCCTCTCTCGTACAACAACATCTGGGACCAGATGTTGTGGTACAAAATGTGTCTTTAGCGGAGCATACGTCCGTCGCTCGGGACGCTCCGTTGTATAAGCAGTCCGCAGAGACTGTTAAGGCTTCCTCTTCTCGCTGGCGCACACGACCGCACCTTGGCTGCGTGACCTCCGATATTTTGCCAGCTTCGCCCATGAAGGATTCTTCGGCGACCAGGTCACACCATCCGGCAGCCAGGGATTCGAGACCGATGGACTCCGGACGTTCGCATAGGAAAAGTATGCGGGAGCCATCTGATGCGGAGCTGCCCTCGGCAAAGCAGCGAAAGACCGCTCCTCCGCAGGTCTCGACGTCGGACATTCTAGTGCAGATAGCACAGCTTATCGCAGCATCCCAGCAGCCGACAGAGACGGTGTCGGATCGAGAATTATCCGACGGCGCTGGGTCGGTACGCTCCGCCGAAGCATCGGGGGCGGACGACCGGGAACATCGGGAGGTCCGACCGGATGGTGAAAGGGATACGGATGAATTGGAGCTATCCCTTTCGGAACAACACAAAGCTGCCGTGGACTTCATCCGGCACTTTCTTCCTCAAGTTGTTCCGTCGGGCCAGACTGCTGCGCTTCCGGACAGGAGAATTATAGCGTCATTGGACTCTGATTTTTTCGAGCGGTTCAGGGACATCGCTCCCGAGTTTCCGTCGCAGTCCAATAATGTTGCAAGAACATTTGAATTATTGAACGACGCTATTTTTAAACTTGCTTCCAGGACGGGGAAAGCAGGCTTCTTGTCCGCAAATACTCTCAACCTGCCTTTCATTAATGCAAGGAATAAATTCGACACGGCAGGTCAGGGTATACCGAGAGTTCCTCTGCGTATGGACGACGAGGCGGAAGACTTAGAGCTATCATTACCGTCGTCAGCTTCTATTCCAACCGCAGTGTTGGAAACAGCTATTGCGTCTAACAGAGCCAATTTAGATGCCTTATCTTACGCAGATCACCTTACGAAGGCGTTATCACTGCGTCTTCAAGGGGAAGAGTTTCAGGATATACAATCCTCCTTAAGACTTCTTTCAAGGGCAGTAGCTTATTCCACGTGTAACTCCGCCCTTTCAGTGGCAAATCTGGAGTTGGTTAGACGTGACGCAGCCCTGTCTACATCCACACTAGTGGATTCTAAGGTGAAGAACTCTCTTAGAGTCGCTTCGGTCTCAGGAGATCTTCTCTTTGACGGCAAGCTTTCCGCTATTTATGATAATATTAAAAAGAAAGCTAGTGATTCTCTGTTGTTTAGATCCGCTCCTAAAAGGTCGGATACAGCAGACACGAATAAGGCGGGCACTTCTGGGTCTTATCCGCCCAAGAGAGGTTCCTATAGAGGTTCCGGTGCGTCCTCTAGCTCTTATTCGAGAGACCGTCAGGATAGCGACTCTCGTTCGGGATGTCCTTCAGGCCGGGACAATCGGTCGGATGCCCCGAGGTCGACGAGGCGAGGTGCGGGTCGTGGAAGACGTGGTTTCTCCTACCGCAGGCCTCGCAGATCCAGGAGGTGATGGCTCAAACCTCTATCGCGTTCCGGTTGGCGGAAGGTTGTCGAGTTTTTCTCAAGAGTGGGCGTCGATTACGGACGACCCGTGGGTGAGAGGAGTGACTTCGGAAGGTCTAAAGATATCCTTCAAACGAAAGCCTCCATTAACTCGAAGTCCAAAGTGGACTCATCTTCCGTCAAACCCTCAGAAAAGAGACGCTCTGCTATCAGAGGTGCAGTCTCTTTTAATGAAGAACGCGGTAGAGGTCGTAGAAAACCAGGAATCGCTGGGATTCTACAGCCATCTGTTTCTGGTTCCGAAACCAGACGGCTCGTTCCGTCCAGTCATAGATTTGAGCTGGATAAACAAGCTGATCGTCGCTCCGAAGTTTTATATGGAGACGATTCGATCGGTCAGAGCGAGTATTCGGGTGAACGATTATGCAACGAGCATAGATCTCAAAGATGCGTACTTTCACGTCATGGTACATCCGACATTCCGAAAGTATCTACGCTTCGCAGTCCTAGGAGTGGTGTATCAGTTCCGGGCCATGTGCTTCGGATTGAATCTAGCACCCTGGGCTTTCACTCGGGTAATGAACTCGGTAATGATCTACTTCCGAGCTCATTCGTCTGCGGTAACGTCGGCCTACCTGGACGACATTCTTCAGAGGTACGGCAACGAGTTAACGCTTCAGAACGATGTTCAGAATCTTCTTCTATTGCTCTGACGTCTCGGTTTCATAGTAAACGAGGAGAAGTCGGATCTGGTGCCGTCCAAGTCATTCACTCATCTGGGAATGAGCTTCGAGACGCACAACAATCTCGTTCGTCTGCCGTTAACCAGAGCGAAATTAGTCAGTTGTTACGCTCGCTATTGTCTGAATACAGACAAAGTCACGGCGAGAGAATTTATGAGACTGATAGGTCTGTGCGGAGCCGCCGCGGATCTCATTCCGATGGGACGGCTACGCACACGGCCTCTTCAAATTTTCCTGACTCAGAATTGGAGTGTGAAAATTCATTCGCTCGATGTAGACGTTCTCTTGTCAGATCAAGTGAAACAAGAGATTCAGACTTGGGCAAACATTCAGTGGTTAACTCAAGGAGTTCCGCTGCAGTTGCCGGATCCGAGTTTTACCATTATGACGGATGCCAGTCAAACAGGTTGGGGTGCATCATTAATCCCAACGGATTCGAGATGCCAGGGTCTTTGGGATCCGCAATTCCTGTGCAAGCACATAAACATCAAGGAAATGATGTCAATTTGGCTTGCGTTACGTCACTGGATGGACATTATTCACGATGCTCATGTCCAAATCCTATCCGACAATACGACAGTAGTGGCGTATATACGGAATCAGGGAGGCACTCATTCAGTTCCGTTGTTCAATCTAACGGAAAGAATCCTTCTGTTTGCGTTGGAACATCACGTTCTTCTTTCGGTCCGTCACATACCGGGTCGTCTGAATGTGCTAGCAGACTCCCTTTCACGAAAGGGTCGCTTGTTGCCGTCGGAGTGGACTCTCAACAAACAAGTATTCAATCAGATTTGCTACCAATGGGAACGGCCAATGATAGACTTATTTGCGACACATCTCAACAATCAGTTGCAGACGTATGTGTCCCCATGTCCGGATCCAAGAGCATTTGCAGTAGACGCTCTATCGATCCCTTGGGACGGAATGATAGGATATGCGTATCCTCCAGCGCCGTTAATTCAACAAGTATTGCTGAAGATAAAACAATCTCAATGCAAGATTCTGTTGGTAGCATCTCTGTCGCCACAGAGACCGTGGATAAATCTACTCAGGTGTCTGTTGTGGGACCTACCGCGGAAGCTCCCTCCACGAGAGGATCTTCTTTGGCAGGGGAAATCGCGCCAACTACATCACAACCCGCAAGGTCTCAACCTTCACGTTTTTCCGTTGTGCGGTCCTTCTTGCATGGCAAGCATTTTACAGGACGAGCAGTGGACGCGATTTCTAACTGTAGGAGGACCTCCTCTTCGCTAAACTATGCGGCTAAGTGGAAGGTTTTCCGTCGTTGGTGTAGGGATCATTCGGTTGATATATTTGATCCCTCTATACCAGACATTGCTAACTTTCTAGTATACTTGTTTGACGAAATCAAACTGCAACCTGTTACTATAAAGGGTTATAGATCTATGTTATCTGATACTTATGCACATCATGATAGTTTACAAATTGGATCTAATGTCTCTTTATCGAAATTGGTTAGAAACTTTTCGATAAATAGACCCAGAACTCTTAGATTAATTCCTAAGTGGAATTTAGCTTGGGTTCTTCTTAAATTGAAGGAAAAGCCATTTGAACCTCTTGGGACAGTAGATTTCAAATTCTTATCTTATAAGACAGCTTTTCTCTTAGCTTTCTCTTCTGCCAGAAGAGTCAGTGAGCTTCATGCACTATCGGTGGATGATTCTCATTATCGTAGTGTTGGGAACACTATCACCTTCACTACTAATGTCGGTTTTTTAGCTAAGAATCAGGCTCCTAATAAATATCCGGAACCTATTGTTATTAAGGCTCTTCCGTCTTCAGACGGGCGTAGGCCTTTACTCTGTCCTGTTAGAGCACTACGTATCTATAAACAGAGATCTCAGTTCATCAGAAAGGGACGGAAACGTTTCTTTCTGTCTTTGATGCCTAATAGAAAGGACATTTCAGTCCATTCTATTGCTAGATGGATTCAGTTAACTATCCGTACTGCGTATGAAGATTTATCTTCTTCTCAGCAGTCTGTGCTTAAGATTTCTGCTCATGAAGTAAGAGCTCTTTCTACTTCCTGGGCTTATGCTAATAGTGTTGCTATTACAGATTTAATGAAGGCTGCTTATTGGTCTCAGCCATCCACATTTACTAATTTTTATCTCAGAAATATTGAGTCCATTTCTGGAGACCTGCATTGTTTAGGTCCGTTATCTGTTGCTCAGAATGTCGTCCACTAAACAGTTGCAACTATAGTTATGCAGGCTTTCTGTTCCGGCAGTGACTCCGTCCGGCTGCCCTCTTCGCTCTGGGCTATTTGACCCAGGGCAAGGGGAAGGGGGGGGGGGGGGGGGGGGTGGGTGTTCCCTTAGGTCACCTGCTTTATAGTGAAAAGCAAGGGAATGCCTCCTCCAAGACAGTATTTCTGAGTCGCTTCCGGGATGGTTTTAAAGTGTAATATTAATGTTTAAATTTCATTCATGTCTTATTTTTAAAGTGTAGCTCGGTGTGAAGCATTTGTATATGTCAAGTGTCAAACGGGCTTTAATATACAATACTCGGACACTTTTAAATGATTATAAAGAGTCTCAATTCTCTGGACTACTTTATTTATTGGCTTGCTTTAAAAATAATTAGTATAAAGGTTATACTGGATGTTAATAGAGAACATGAATGTTATTGTGCTCAATTATTAAGGGTAGTGTATCTTTCTAATTTAAATATTAAATAAGAAAGATACATGTAAAGCCTAATACTCCTTTTCTCCTTAAGGGGTTACCTCTTTATTTTATAATTGAGCTTATTGGATTTTCCTCTATGTCCTAGGCCCTCCAGCCTGTTTACTATTCAGCTAAGTCTGGGTCATTGGTACAGTATAAAAATGTTAAAAAATTTATAGTAATTTATATATTTTTTATACTTACCAATGACCCAGACGGGGATGGCCCTCCCTGAGTTGGGAACTCTTGCCTCCCCGCTGAGTACATAGCGCTGACCAGGCACTGCCAGTAAGAATGATATTTGGCGCCAATTTCGGGACGACTGCGTCACTGCGCATGCGCAGTAGAGTCGTACTATGGAGGTCCTTTAGGACATGATTTCTTTTTGTTTTGGATGCAAATTTTGGGGATTGGGGGGCAAAATTTGTGTTTGGCCCTGGTTTTTGTGGAGTTAGCACCAGCTAAGTCTGGGTCATTGGTAAGTATAAAAAATATATAAATTACTATAAATTTTTTAACTTTCCAAACTGAGAGGTAGATTTGGACCAAATTTGATATGAGGGCTTATTGGGTCATAAGTACTTAATTTATGCAAAAAAAAAATTTCACGCAGGAACCGCAGGAGCTAAAAATAGAAAAAAATTACAATGCCCATATCTCCAAAACTACACGGCACTGAGAATTCTTATTTGGTGCGAAGCTTCCTTAGGGCCAACAGAATGGAATGATAAAAAAAAAATTGCCATCAGTTTTATCATGGGGTACTTTTCTGGGACTTTGAAAAAATGCTGAGTCAGCATTTTTTAACACTGTGGGTAATGGGAAAAACATATAAGACTACTTTTCTCCCAAACCGCTTCTCCAAAAGCTTTCAAATTTCACATATAACATCTTTGGAAGATTGTTTAACAAGTGTATTGAAATCAATTCCCTGGGTCCATATTTGGGCTCTCTATGGGAGCCCAAATGTTTAAATTAGTGCAGTGTGACGAATATTTTTTAAAAATCTTCTTCTTCAGATCTACCAATAAGAATCTTTTGATATTTGGTATGCAACATCCTTAGGGGGGTTCGAGATTCAAGTTTATTCAAGCCAAGTCCCTGGGTTAATATTTAGGCTGAAAATTTGAGGTCCTGTTGCGGACTTAGAAATTTTGGACCAAAATCCGGAAATTTTGTTTTTGTTTTTTTATGCGTTTTGGTCAATTTTAAGAGAATTTTTTTTTTTTACACTGTAAATTTGGGGTCCAGGTGGGACTGGAAATTAGTTTTTTTTGTTTATTATGCATTTTGGTCAATTTTAAGAAGAAAAAAAAATTTTAATTTTAGGCTGAAAATATTTTGTTTGGGACTTTGTAAATTTCCAAACAAAAATAAAAAAAATCTGTTTGTTATGCGTTTATCTCAATTTTGGGGCGTAAAAGTGCAGGAACTGAAAATAGAAGGAAAAATCCTGTGTATTGTGTGGGCACAACTGCTTCATCAAGTTGGTATATGCTTTTCTTAGGAGGGCATATGCATCTTATTCAAATTAAGTCCCTGGTTTGATATTTAGACTACCATGTCAGGTGAGCGACCTCAGGTCCCCTGGAGCCTCTTGTTTATTTTTTGTGACAGCAACAGTTTTGGGGGGTTTTTTTAACAGAGAATGGCTTACAAAACCAATATACCACCCAATTCAAGTAGGTATGCCAAAGCATTGCAGATGGCACCTTGTTCCTCTCAGATGATTTGTAAGATGGCCGTGATTTATTTGAAAGATGCTTATGTATAGCACTTGGGGGCACAGTGGCGTTGCGGTAACAGGTTCTCGTTAGATCACCAAAGCTGGGCAACATCGAGTCCGGTTTGTCCTTGGATGGGTGACTCCTGCATTGTGTCCTTGGACAAGGCCCTTAACCCCGATGGTCCACATGGGGGCATGACGATGCTGTGTACTAAGGTGTACTTCTCGTCGATGGTGTGCATGTCTTCAACCAATCTAACCCTGCCTGTGCTGCAGTGTGGAGTTACGATGTTGGGGAGCTGACAGCTGCTCATCATTGCTTGGTGGTTCTCTCCGGGTACTCTGGCTTCCTCCACCCATAAAACTATCACCAACACGATATGACCTTGGCTGTTAAAGTGTCGTTAAGCCTTAATAAATAAATAAATATGTACTGCACTGGGGTTGAAAAAGCTAGCAAAGAAATTCCACTGGATCAGTGCTGGGTTACGATCTGATCAAAATATTCACTGTCCACTTTCATCACGAGAAAACATTTTAGCTCACTGGACTGAAAGTCAGGGTGAGGTATTTACTATCACTTGTCATCCATTTTATGTCATCTGTTAACTTTACATATCTGTCTTTTTCTTTGGAATCACTGGACCAAACTTGGCAAAACTTATCTTTAGGGGATACCCTCTTAAGTATACTCAAGAGAAGTAGCTAAGTGTGATGATCTGGGGGTAGTGAACAAAACCCTGAAATTCTTTATAAATCTTCTCATAAACTACCAGCCGCAATGCTTTGAAATTTTGTATGGAGCTTCCTTATATGCTCACAATTCAAGTTTATTCAAAGAAAGTTTCTCAGGGGAATATTTGGGCTTGTGGAGGGGGTGGGGGGTGGTGGTGGGAGATGGTAATATTTCTTTTTTGGGGCCCTGCCCAAAATTTATATTTACCGAATCATTGGGCCAGTTAATTTTTAATTTGGTTTGCAGTGATATTGCACTTTATCTATGCCAAAATTTGTTGTTGTTGACCCCCCTCCCCAAAGGAATCCCATGAACTAAAAATAACAAATAAAAACTCAAATACCTATATTTCTCATACTGCACAGAACAAAACATTTTATGTGGAATATTAGAATACTGTTGAGTCATCACTTTTCAAAAATGAAAACAATTTTTTTTCAGAACTACCAATAAGAATCTTTCGATATTTGGTATACAACATACTTTGGGGGTTTTGATTCAAGTTACTACAATGATAGACCAAATTAGAACCCAGGGATTTAATTTGTTCAAACTTGAATCAGATTCCCTTAAGTATGTTGTATACCAAATATCGAAAGATAGCATCCTTAGGGAGGTTAGATCAAATTTTGTTCAAACCAAGTACCTGAGTTAATATTTAGGCTCCCCACTGGGGTCCAAATTTTAACTTAGTCCAATTTGAGGAATAATTTTTAAAAACTCTTCTCCAGAAACACTAGTCAGAATCTTTTAATATATGGTATACAGAATCCTCACAGGGATTGGTCAACTGAAGTCCATTGGTTAATAATTGGGCTCTCCATGGGATCCCAAATTTTAACCTAGTGCAATGTGGGAAATAATCTTTAAAAAATCTTCTTTTTCAGATCCACCAGTCAGAATCTTTTGATATTTGGTATGCAGCATTTTTAGGGAGGTCAGATCTAAGTTTGTTTAAACCAAGTTCATGGGTTAATATTTGTGCTGCCTTTCATGGCTATGAGGATATATAAGGAATAATCTTTGAAACTCACATTCTCCAGAACCATTACTCAGAATCTTTTGATATGCAATATACAGAATCCTAACACGGGTCAGTATCAAGTGTGTTCGAATCAAGCCCATTGGTTAATAATTGGACTCTCTATGGAAGCCCGAATTTTAACTTAATGCAATATGGGAAATAATCCTTAAAAGTCTTTTTCAGATCCACTACTCAGAATCTATTGATATTGAGTGTATAGTATCCTTACAGGGATCAGATTCAAGTTTGTTCAAAGCAAACCCCCTCAGTTGAAATATTCTTCTTCAGATCCACCAGTCAGAATCTTTTGATATTTGGTATACAGCATCCTTGGGGAGGTTAGATCTCATTTTGTTCAAACCAAGTTCCTGGGTTAATATTTGGGCTTCCTGTTGGAGCCCAAATTTTAACTCAATTCAACATGAGGAATAATCTTAAAAACTCTTCTCCAGAAACACCAGTCAGAATCAGGCCAGAAAATAAGCAGTCTGACATTTGCAGAATGAGGTCCCCCAGAGTGTGAATTTGATGATGCTATCCCATACAGTGGGCCAATTTATCCTCTGGGTACCTCCTTCTGTTTACTTTTGAGACCCTGATTCAGATTGAGGTTCACAGAGGGTAAATTTAGTGATGCTACCCTGCTGTGCAGGGTAGCATCACTAAATTCACCCTCTGGGGACCTCATTTTGCAGATGTCAGTCTGCTTATTTTCTGGCGTGGTCAGAATCATTTAATATATCACTACTGCACATACAGCCATTAAATGAGCCATTAAATTGTGCTATTAAAAATACCATTAAATATTCCCATTAATTTGGTCGCTTTAATGGGCATTAAATTAAACTTGAAGACCATTAAAAATGTGGATATAATGCCCATTACAAATGTTAATGGTCATCAAAAGTTAATGGATATGAACTACATTTTCATGGGCATTATTACCAGTTTCTTAGTGAATGTAATGGCCATTAAAGCGACCAAATTAATGGGAAATTTGTTTTGTCAAAATCTAATGGCCATTAACTGTTATTGTAAACAACAATTTGATGGGCATTAATTACAAACCAGTAGCCAGATTTTGATGGCCATTAAAAGGAACCAAAATTAATGGTTACATTTTGTGCATGCCAAAAAGTAATGGGCATTAAAACTTATACCATTTAGCCATTTTAATGGCCATTACAAAATCCAGTCAGTCCTTTCTTTAATGCCCATTAAAGGGGTAGAGACACTGCTCATCCCTAGGTTTTTAATGCCCATCAAACCAATATATACTATACTCTCCCACAAATTGTAACAAGGCAAAGACATGTATATTATATATATATGTGGCCAAAAAAGATAAATGATCTGTTTCTCAGACAATTTTTTTTTAGATTCAATGAGGGAGGGAGGACTTTATTTTTATTTTTTTATTTCTGACAACGAGGGATCTGATTATATAATTCCAGCCTGAGTCCCCCAACTCCACCACCCCTTCCCAGTGCCAGATTTGACATGCAAGAGCACTATTTTGTGTTCTTAAATCAGTTTATTATATAATAAACTAGCAGGATACCCGACTTCATTCAGGGTCAGTGAAGGAGAGAAAAGTGAAAAAAAAAAAGAGGGTCACATACCCAACTCACTCGGCCCCGACCTTCGGGCAGGGCCTTCAACCTCGTGACCCCCGCGGTCCTCTAAGTTAGGTCAGAATATAGCACCATGCCAAATTTCAGCCTTCTATGTGCCCCAGGGCATCCGTGCAGACACACACACACACACACACACACACACACACACACAGAATCTCTTCTCTATATATAAGATTTAAAAATAAAACTTTCCTCTAAAAACAAACTATAGGTACTTCAAAGGCTATGTATTCTTTTGATACTCTTCATTATCTTTGAAGTAAAATTATTCAATCTGTGGGGATTTGCCACATTACAATTTATGGGAGAGTGCCTATAGGCACTCTCCAATAAATTGTAATGAGGCAAATCCCCATATACAGAGGCCAACATATTGCAGACACAAATAAATAAATATCCATCAGTCAAAAAACCTAAATAATTTTGAGTCTCCAGCTGGGTTTGTACTCATATTGGAAGACAGTAAAAGGCAATAAAAATGTCTAATGAGCTCGAGGGGATTCAAATTTAATGAGGGATTGTCTGAGAAACAAAACACTATTTTTTTAGCCTATATATCTTGCCTGTATCAGGCAGGAATACAGCTTGCAAATAATATTTTTTGTGTCAGGCACCAACAATTTTCTGCTAATCATCCCAAACTTGGTACCTGTCGAGGGGTTGGGGTTTACATACAGATTTTCACTTTCTGTTAATAAATTTCATGGGTTATTAATTCTTTAGCATTTTATTAGTTCAAAGCATCATGAAGATGTGTGTTAACTGTATAATTGACTTATTATTTATTGGAAAGCTCTCTTACAGAGAGCTTTCCAATAAATGATCATATATAAAGAATTTAGTTATGTTGAAGCATACAGAAATTGAACAGGCTTATATCCAGTTCTAATATAAGAAATTGCACTGGTCATTATATGACAGGCACAACTGAATCAGTGTCTGTCAATCATTCAAGTTGAGTCAGTCAGTGACCATGACAGGCTGCCTTATTTGCAGGCTTGCAGGAATACCACAACGAATGGTCATGGGCCATTTTGAGCTCAGTTGATATGATTCTGTGCCAAAGACCTGTGATCGGCCCCCCACCGGGTAGGCTTCAGAAAATTTAGAATTTTCAGGCCTAGTACTGTTCCTTGTGGTGGATGGTCTAGCCCTAACTGTTCTCCACCATGCCAACTGAGCTAACATCAATTTGGGATTGTCGTTAGCCAAGTTTGTGTGGTGGCAAAACATTTAGGGCCAGCTACTAACTATAGGCAGCTGCAATTCGGTGTTTTAGCCCTGGCTGATCCCTGTTGGTGCCCGGGGGCGACTTCAAAAAACTTCTGAGTTTTCAATTTAGTCTTACGACCTTATTATTTATTTATTGGTGTTTAAGGTCACATAATTATGTGGCAAATCGTGACCGCAACATGGAGATAAAGTCAAGTTTAGTCTATCATTTATAACCATGTTGTCCATTTTAGAGGACAAACTCAAATGTTTAATAAATGAAACAAATTGTGTGAATATTTATTAATTTCACATTGCACAAATATTGCACAGAATGTAATTTATTTTCACTTTATATATAATTACCAATCTTTGTGGAGCCAAAAATCATGGTGCACAAACATAACCCTTTGTCTAACATGGTAGAAACAAAATTCCAAAAATTTAACCAATATAAGGCTAACCCAGCCTGAAATATCTGAATGTTCTCAATAAAATCATACAAATTTAAATATGGATATTATTGGAATTGACTCAACAAGCTGGTTTCAATGATATCCATATTTATATCTTCTTTAATTTATCAAAAAACAGCAACACCAATTTGCAAATTAAATTTCTTTTTAAAAAAAAAAGATACCGTACTGACCCGTGTCGAAGCCCGTATTCATGATTAAGCCCACCCCCCACTTTTTCAGAATTGTGAACCAGGGTGCCCTACTCGAGTCAAAGCCCACCCCCAAGTTTCAAATTGGACGAAAGTTGTTTGAGACAAGACGTCAAATTTACAGGCATCAAGATTCAAATGGAAAAACAGTTGACTTGTTGCAACACTGTACTTACCAAATAGAACTGTAATACTGTATTATGTATATTTTTTTGGAGTTGAGGTTTTTGTGTTGTTAAATTCGTCTTTTGTGTAATACGAATTTGAAGAGCGTTCCAAACTAAAATTTTATTCCAGTTTTGTGAAGTAATTTGTTGCCCGTCGTCTTTGAAAGTTTCGCGAGTTTTTTGTTGTTTTTTGTTGACGAAAGTGATTTTTTTTTAAAAAGACTGAATGTGCGCTGGAAGAAAATTTCGACACACGAAACCGCAAAAAAAAGTTTGCGTCTCAGTTACGGGAAGAGAAATATGAAGAGTGTGAATGTAATTATCATTATTTGAACAGGTTTGTCTGTGCTTCAAATTCACAATAAAATAATTGGGATAAATATCTGGCATCATGATATATTTATTCCGTTTCAACAGCGAGTTGAGTTGTCAATACCGGGTCACTGTCAGACATGCGCATTAAAACCCATTGAAACACTGCTGCAGTTGAACTATTTTTAGAAAATTAACGCTAAACTACTGCATTTGACCCACTTCGTTTTCAATTGTTTCCACTGTAAAAGTTGTGAAAAAGTGTGGTGAAATTAATTCAGAGAAGACAAAAAAGACTTTTTGTGTCCAATAAATACATATAAAGTGGGAAAATAGATCGCCAGTGGGTGCCAAAGAGGGTGATTCTTTATAGACACAAGCGAATCGTTACTGACCAAATCGCGACAGGCAAACGATCTAATTTTATAAAATAAACAGAAGCTTTATCTGAATATTTCCGCTGCAATAATGAGTGTCAGATACCTGTCTGTCAATAACAAAAAACAAACTTTGGATAACTTATTTTATTTGAGAGAAATAAACGAAAATATGAAAGGTGACCCGTTACTGCCTGAATGACTGTATCCCAAGCTAAATTGTCTTGTTTATTTTTTTGTCGACCTCGTTTTTGGAAGCTGTCACTTGTTTCTAATGAGTGTGCAGGCTGCTGTCAATAGTTGTCTGAAACACGCCCACAACATATAGTTTTCACAGTGGTTGAATATCATCAAAAAGATACTGATTGAACACTGCCACTTTCGAGCAGTGCACAACTCATTGTGAAAGAACACTGCCACTTTCGAGCGTGCACAACTCACTGTGAAAACGGGTGTTCAGAAATTAATGAGAAAGTGGTAATTAAAAATAAAAAATAATTACAACTCTGGTATTTGAGAATTATATAACAATATAACCAGGGATATGATTTATGACTTATTGGTTCAATAAAACATGCTCATTTATCATTTCATCATGCTCTGCAACATGTGAAGTTATGACTTTCAGTGTAAAATAAATTTTTTGAATTTTGACAAGGGAGGCAACTATTTTGTTATTCATATTCCGCTGTGTAAATTTTTATCTGGTCTTCATATTATGATTTTTTTTATTGATTTTGTGTGAAGCTATATTTTGTTTTATTCGTAATAAATGTACATATTTAAAAAAAAACAGCTATTTTTAAACAGTCTATGTTTGTCTGTTTTCAAGGGGGTGGTTTGCAGTGTTGATTGACATACTTACGTCCATTTCTGGCTTCGATAGCAACCTGTACAAAAAATGAAAACAATACTGCATGGTTTTCTGTTTGTTTTATTCATTAAATTGAGGATTAAAACCCCAAATCTGAAAATGAAACGTATGTACAAGATAATTATGAGAATTTTTAAAGTAAATTCTGTAAAATGGGTGGGTGGTTTCCAAAGAAACGTAACATACCCAGTCGATACTTGTCTTATATCCCCAATTTCCGATGCATCCCAATGCGATTTGCAAGCACTATTACATTACTCGTCCCGAAGCCCCCCCTCCCCCCCCCCCCCCCCCCCCACACACTTTGCAATTTATCCACTGTAAGCACACCCCTGGGCTTCGACACAGGTCAGTATGGTATGTTAGGTATATGGTGTCAATAACTGAGGCACCTCATGATCAAAAGATAGGAAAAAACATTTTGAAGATCAAAGGCAGCAATTAACGTTAATTTATTTACACTGGTTGTGTAATAATAGAACCAGGACCATCATTTCTTGCAAAGCTGTTTTGGAGAACATTGTTTCATTAAACATGGTACCAGGACCTGGATTTATTAACTGGCAGAGTACTAAATTATATTTGGGCATCAAAATTTGTTCATGTGCCTTTGCCTTGTAAGAATTCCATGGTATACCATGGTATTACCAGGGTATTTTGGGATTTACCATGGTTTACCATGATACTTTTTTATAAGGGTTCATGGGAGAGTACCCAACTGCTCATAGGCACTCTCCAATATGAATTGTTGCAAAGAAAATCTATACAAACTAATTTCACTTAAAAAAGGGTAATATGGAGGAAATAAGAAGCATTTAAAATGTGGGTCATGCACTTAGGCTCAAGTATGAACTTCCTGCACTCTACCCATTAACACAGGAAGAACAGAATAGAACAATTTTGTCTTGATCCCTTTACATTATTTCAGATGGAACACAATACCAGGGACATAAACAAAACAAGAGGCTCCAAGGGGCCTGAGGCACTCACCTGACACAGGAGAATGGTTTTTTAAATATTTATTTATTGATTGGTGTTTAAGGTCACATATTTATGCACAATGGCTAATCATGACCGCAACATGGAGATAAAGTCAAGTTTAGTCAATCGTTTATACCCATGTTGCCAATTTTAGAGGACTTCCACCCTCAGCACTGGTGACTGGGTCCTATTTTACCAGTAATACAGAACTTGTTGACCATAGTAAACAAGCACTGCTTCACTTACCGGGGTTCCCACAGGTTTCTTTTTTTCTGACAAAGAGATTTGGCCTACTTAAAACTAATTAATGAACATGGTTTCATCAAAATTGCCACATTGAACTGACATGGAAAAAAGATCAGACTCTCAGAGATATAATACAAAGTGAAGAGATTAATATAAATGACCTATTTTTAGCGTGGCAGTGGGAAATTATTTTTCTCTGGTGGTCATTGGTAAACATTAGAATACATGATCTAGATAAGAGATCATTTATTTAATCATTTTAACGTCAAATGTATCAGTTTAGTATTAGTACATACCAAATGATTACAATTGACCCTTTACTTTTAATGGTGGTGGATTCTCCCAAAGAGAAATGCTCTGCAAATTTCTGAGGTAGAATATCCTAGATTGTGCTTGCAAAATGTTCCCATTATATAAACAGTTCTGACCTCTTGTTGTATGCCAGTTGTATTTAGGTTTTGAAATCAAATCAAATCATGGCTGCCATAAAGCAGCCATGATATATCAACCAATACTTCATAGATTTTTAGTTCAAATCGGCAGACTTACCAGAGTAAATAAGCATTATTGCTTCCCTTCCCTTGACCTGTTTAATTGCATCTAAATTACTAGTAGGAGTACCCGCCCTTCATCGTCCATACCAATTTTCATTAAGATTGGTCCAATGACAATAGACAAATTACCTAGCAGTGTTTTCTAGTCAAGTCTTGGAGGCGACTTGACTAGAAATCACTGCTACATGTAAGCCACTGGATGTGAGCTTGCTGTGGTCAGGGGTCAATTTAGAGCAACTGTCTTGGCCCTTAAGGGTTAAGAGTGTAAACTGCACCGTAGCTGCAGGGTTTTGTTTCTTTGCCGGACATATTTTTCTCAGGCAATTTTAAAGGAAATTTTGCTGTAGAAATAGCTTCTTCTACAGCATTGATTGGCATAGACAAATTTTGAGGGGTGTAATGAATATAAAAATTCCTAAGAGGCAAGTTTGTAGTACATGTACATTTAAATTTAGCATTTGATTCCATTTCTGGATATACATTGCACATTTTTATACTGTACCAATGACCCAGACATAGCTGGTGCTAACTCTTAAAATTCTAGGGCCAAACACAAATTTTGCCCCCCAATCCCCAAAATTTGCATCTAAAACCAAAAGAAATCATGTCCTGAAGGTCCTCCATACTTTGCCCTCACTGCGCATGTGCAGTGTCAAGGACGTCCCGAAATTGGCGCCAATTATCGTTCTTTGTTTGGCCCTTCATCAGTTCACATCTGACTGATATTTGTGCTTGTAAATCTCAGTTTAAATGATGCCAGACACATAAATATTAGAGAAATGGTGGATCTAAAGTGGATATAGAAGGAGGAGAGGAAAAATGAGTGACAGAAAATATTCAGGGCTGTAACTTAAAATTTTTTAATGAAATTATGTTAAGTTGCCTATTTTCGAGGCATGGGCCTGTTGTTGTCATTCTTGCTATTAAGTTTCACTGCTTGTTCAGTGTTTCCTCTCTCCTTTTCCTTTAAGTCCCCCTTGCTATTCTCCCATGCTTTTGGCATATTTTTGAGTAATTCTATTACTAAAATTTCTTGGGAGATTTAGCTAGGTAACAGAATGAATTCTGTTCTTTTCCCCATGTTTACTTTCTCACCCATGGGTGTTTAGGCGTAGTGTTCTGCATCTACCATCTGATGTTCTGCAGTTTCTTCCCTGGAAGTCTCTGTTTTGCATCAGATAGTGTATTATTGGTAACTGATTTCGGGCCAGGGTTATCAGTGCCTGGAGTCATGTTTCTGGTGTTTATACACTTCTTGTTTACATTGGCAACAGTCTCTGTGTGAGGGGGATTTTTTTTGTCTTTGTACTAGTTTAATTCATTACAAGATACATTATTATTATTCATAAGTGTTGCATTAATTTTTTAAAATATGTTTGAAATTTTTGTCCAGACTTAGGCTTGGGATCCATTGGGGCTCAACGTTACTTTTCAGAAACTTGGGCTTTGCTGAAAAAATATTTTTTCAAAATTTCTTTTTGATTTCAGTTATTTTTTCTATGTTAATGGATCATGTTATTATGTATCTTTGTTTTCAGGGGTTCGTGCGAGTACTAGGACTTTTTGTATTCTTTTCACTATGAAAGGATATTGTTCAAATTGTAATAAGAGGAAATCTTCCTCTGACTTTCATGATCATTGTATTAATTGTAGTCAGTGTACTCGCACTAACTCCTGTTCAGTATGTGAATATTGGGATGACAAACATTGGAAACGTGTGTCACGGTATGTTGTTAGCGGGGAAAGGGCCATGCCGGTCCTTTCTCCGCAGGGTCACTCTAGTTTATCAATCTCTATTTCAGAGGAACAAGAACAGGGTGATGTTTCCGTGATGTCTTCCAATAGTGTGCCTCCATCGTCACAATTAAATGAAGAGCTAGCGGCAAAAGTGCTCATGAAGATATGCCAATTGCCTAAGAGGTCCCTAGTAGGATCGACGGCGTTGACGTCCGCTAGCTCGCCCGGTGTAGCGTCCATTCATCGAATGTTTCGGCAGCCGGGTTTGTCCGTTGCGGTCCAGGAAGGAGATTTGGGTGATGCGAGCGCTATAAATATTCAAGGTGCACACCCAGTGACGGCGGATAAGAGGAGAGAACGGAGGAAGCCTAGTAGTCCGATTCCTAGCTCGTCCAGGTCCATCCTGGCTGCGAGCGAGAGAGGCCCCTCTCTCGTACAACAACATCTGGGACCAGATGTTGTGGTACAAAATGTTTCGCTTTCGGAGCATACGTCCACCGCTCGGGACGCTCCGTTATATAGACAGTCCGGAAAGACTGTCCAAAAGGCTTCCTCATCCTCTCAGCAGCGCACACGACCGCACCTTGGCTACGTGACCGAGGGTATCCAGCCAGCTTCGCCAATCAAGGATTCCACGGCGACCAGGTCACGCCATCCGGTAGCCAGGGATAAGAGGCCTGTAGACTCCGGACGTTCGCATAAGAGAAGTATGCAGGAGTCAGTTTACTCGGAGCTTCCAGCGGCTAAGCAGCGTAAGACCGCTACTCCACAGGCCTCAGTGACGGACGTGCTATCCTAAATAGCACAAATTATCGCAGCATCCCAGCAAACGACAGAACCTATGTCGGATCAAGAATTGACGCTGGGTCGGTACGCTCCGCCGAAGCATCGGGTAACGACCAAGAACATCATGAGGTCTGACAGGATGGCGAAAGGGATACCGAAGATTTGGAGCTATCCTTTTCAGAACAACATAAAGCCGCCATAGATTTCATCCGGCATTACCTTCCACAAGTTGTTCCATCGGGCCAGACTGCTGCGATGCCGGATAAGAGACTGATAGCGTCATTGGACACAGAATTCTTTGAGCGGTTCAGAGACATCATCCCTGAGTTTCCGACAAATAATAGCGACAACTCCCAATGGTAAGCAGTGAGTCACAAACTCCAGATTAAGTAAGATCTATTTAAATATTTATTCCAGTTAAATTATGGGTTAACCTATTACGTTTTGTACAAATACACAGGATTGCATACTCATTTACCCAAAATACAACATGATACCAAGACGATGATGTGATGATGATAAAACATGAAGAAAATATGTGAATGATTAGGATGTTTTTCTGCAATCAATGTCTGCCAAGCAAATACAGTTCAGTTTGGGTTTTTTTTAAGTCAACACCACTTTTTGGAATATCGGATAAAACGAATGAAATGCTACAGTCCCACTAAATGCTACATTGCAGTTTCGGTTGGAGGCCTTGCACAGCCCTGCTAATTGCTACGCTACAGTTTATGCTATATACTCTGGTACACGTATCATACTTTACACGATATCACGCAAGCTTTAACACAGCCACATACAAGTCATATTTGGCACAGTTGTGCATTCTACCGGTGGTTTGTCAAATCAGCAAATCAGGCAGGAAAGTAACGTCAGTGATTTGGGTACAAAAGCTCCATCAGGTGTATAAATATACATTCTATAGTACGTTACAGTTAATTGCTTTCAGCTGCACTAGTCACAAGCACTCCGTTGAAGTAATCTATATCATTTGACTCGACAGCATTCCGACATTACATAGACCAACGTCACAGACCAACCACACTAAGGTCAACACTGCTGTAAGGGCAGACGACCCTCCGCCATTCTCAAAGGACAACAATACACCAACTGTGGGTTGCCGAAACTTGTAAAAACCTGAATATGAAAACGCATCATGTACTGCCAAGCTAAATAGCAATTTCCAACCGCTAGAACCGAATAAATATAAAACGAAATATTTGTACATTTAATCACGCGTAAATTTAATCACAGACAAATAATCGAACAACACGTACCGAATAGTACAAAATATGCAGGTGCCCTCAATAGGCGTTTCGTACCTGCCACGTACCAACGAACACAAAGTTCAGAAGGCACAAAATGTCACGTACCAGATGGCACAGTAAACACGTGCCCGATGGCACAATAAACACGTGCCCGGTGGCACAATAAACACGTACCCGGTGGCACAATAAACACGTACCCGGTGGCACAATAAACACGTCTGCGAACACTACACTATGACCTTAAAATTGCATTGAACAGCAATAAGCGAATCACTCAAATCGAAAACCGCTCAACGTTTCTGAATTACTGGCAACACAAAATAGCGTTATATACAAGTATAACCAACCTCTGATCTTGGAATAAAATTATTGAAAATTTTCTCCACCAACACGTCGAGCAGCTGACAAATCGACCACTCTCCTTCAGCGCAAATATCAGAGACAGTCCCACCAATACACAAAAAAACAGCTTCTAAATACCCAGTACCCACATCAACTGCACGGACTACACACTACAATTATCTCCGCACATCACTACCCCGAACAGTAATGTTTTCAAACAATAACAATCGCTGCTAACTATTTCAGACATCGAGACCTTGGCCAGCAAACTATATTTACCTGCAGTGGTCAAATAATTTACTTAACCCCTAACATTCAATACCGACATTCTCATCATTTCTATATACAACAAAATATAATAAAATACAGATATCGTGACAACAGTTCAATAATGTCACAAGAACATTCGAATTATTGAACGACGCTATCTATAAGCTTGCTTCCAAAACAGGCAAAGCTGGTTTCTTGTCCGCTAATGCTCTCAATCTGCCTTTCATCAATTCAAGGAATAAATTCGAAACGGCAGGACAGGGCATACCGAGAGTTCCTCTGCGTCTAGATGACGAGGCGGAAGACTTGGAATTGTCGTTACCGTCGTCTATGTCTATTCCAACCGCGACGTTGGAAACGACAATAACGTCTAACAAAGCAAGTTTAGACGCTTTATCATATGCAGACCACCTTACTAAGGCATTATCATTGCGTCTTCAAGGGAAAGAATTCCAGGATATACAATCCTCATTAAGACTTCTTTCAAGGTCAGTAGCTTATTCCACGTATAACTCTGCCCTTTCAGTGGCAAACCTGGAGTTGGTTAGACGTGACGCAGCCCTAGCTACATCCACGCGTGTGGATAGTAAGGTGAAGAACTCTCGCAGAGTCGCTTCGGTCTCCGGAGAGCTTCTCTTCGACGGCAAGCATTCAGCAATCTATGATAAGATAACTAAGAAAGCTTCGGTTTCTCTGCTTTTTCAATCCGCTGCCAAAAAGTCGGATACAGCAGAAAAGAGTAAGACAGGCACTTCTGGGACAAGTACGCCCAAGAGAAGTTCCTATAGAGGTTCCTATGCATCCTCTAGGTCTTATTCTAGAGACCGTCAAGGCAGCGACTCATGTACGGGACGTTATTCGGGCCGAGACAACCGGTCTGACATCCCGAGGTCGACGGGACGAGGTGCGGGTCGTGGAGGACGTAGTTTCTCCTTCCGCAGGCCTCACAGGTCCAGGAGGTGATGGTTTGAACCTCTATCGTGTTCCGGTGGGCGGAAGGTTATCGAGTTTTACAGACGAGTGGGCCTCGATTACGGACGACCCCTGGGACCGAGGGATAATTTCGGAAGGACTAAGAATATCCTTCAAACAAAAGCCTCCATTAACTCGAAGTCCAAAATGGACTCAGCTTCCGTCAAATCCACAGAAAAGAGATGCTCTTTTATCGGAAGTACAGTCTCTTCTGGTGAAGAACGCGGTAGAGGTCGTAGAAGACCAGGAATCACCGGGTTTCTACAGCCATCTGTTTCTGGTTCCGAAATCAGACGGCTCGTTCCGTCCAGTCATAGATCTGAGCTGGATAAACAAGCTGATCGTCGCTCCGAAGTTCTATATGGAGACGATTCGATCGGTCAGAGCGAGTATTCGGGTGAACGACTATGCTACAAGCATAGATCTCAAAGATGCGTACTTTCACATCATGATACATCCGACATTCAGAAAGTATCTACGCTTTGCAGTCCTAGGAGTTGTATATCAATTCCGGGCCATGTGCTTCGGATTGAACCTAGCACCCTGGGCTTTCACTCGAATAATGAACTCGGTAATGATACATTTCCGAGCTCATTCGTCTGCGGTAACGTCGGCCTACCTGGACGACATTCTTCAGAGGTACGGCAACGAGTTAACACTTCAGAACGATGTGCAGAATCTGCTTCTATTACTCCGACGTCTCGGTTTTATTATAAACGAGGAGAAGTCGGATCTGGTGCCGTCCAAGTCATTCACTCATCTGGGAATGAACTTCGAGACGCACGACAATCTAGTTCGTCTGCCGTTAACCAGAGCGAAGTTAATCAGTTGTTACGCTCGCTATTGTCTTCACTCAGACAAAGTCACAGCGAGGGAGTTCATGAGACTGATAGGTCTGTGCGGAGCCGCTTCGGATCTCATTCCGATGGGGCGGTTGCGCACTCGTCCTCTCCAAATTTTCTTGACTCAGAATTGGAGTGTAAAGATTCATTCGCTCGATATAGACGTTCTCTTGTCAAATCAAGTGAAACAAGAGATTCAGACTTGGGCAAACATTCAGTGGTTGACTCAGGGAGTTCCACTGCAGTTGCCGGATCCGGGTTTTACGATTATGACGGATGCCAGTCAAACAGGTTGGGGTGCAACATTGATCCCATCGGATTCGAAGTGCCAGGGTCTTTGGGATCCGCAATTTCTAAGCAAGCACATAAACATCAAGGAAATGATGTCAATTTGGCTTGCATTACGTCATTGGATGAACATTATTCAGAAAGCACATGTCCAAATCCTGTCCGACAATACGACAGTAGTGGTGTATATCCGGAACCAGGGAGGCACTCATTCCGTTCCGTTATTCAATTTAACGGAAAGAATCCTTCTGTTTGTTCTAGAACACCAAGTTCTACTTTTCGGTCCGTCATATTCCGGGTCGTCTGAATGTTTTAGCAGACTCCCTTTCACGGAAGGGTCGCTTGTTGCCGTCAGAATGGACTCTCAACAAACAGGTATTCAATCAGATTTGCTACCAATGGGAACGGCCAATGATAGACTTATTTGCGACACAACTCAACAATCAGTTGCAGACGTATGTGTCGCCATGTCCGGATCCCCGAGCATATGCAGTAGACGCTCTATCGATCTCGTGGGATGGAATGATAGGATATGTGTATCCTCCAGCGCCGTTAATTCAGCAAATATTGCTAAAGATAAAACAATCTCAATGCAAAATTCTGTTGGTAGCATCTCTGTCTCCACAGAGACCGTGGATAAATCTACTCAGGTGTCTACTGTGGGACTTACCGTGAAAACTTCCTCCACGAGAGGATCTTCTTTCGCAGGAGAAATCGCGTCAACTTCATCACAACCCACAAGGTCTCAACCTTCACGTATTTCCGTTGTGCGGTCCTTCTTGCACGACAAGCATTTTACAGGACGAGCAGTGGACGCGATTTCTAACTGTAGGAGGACCTCCTCTTCGCTAAACTATGCGGCCAAGTGGAAGGTCTTTCGTCGTTGGTGTAGGGATCGTTCTGTTGATATTTTTTATCCCTCCATACCAGACATTGCAAACTTTCTAGTATACTTGTTTGACGAGATCAAACTGCAGCCTGTTACTATTAAAGGTTATAGGTCTATGTTATCTGATACCTATGCACACCATGATAGTTTACAAATTGGATCTAATGTCTCTTTATCTAAAGTAGTTAGAAACTTCTCGATAAATAGACCCAGAACTCTTAGATTAATTCCTAAATGGAATTTAGCTTGGGTTCTTCTTAAACTGAAAGAAAAGCCATTTGAGCCTCTTGGGACAGTAGATTTCAAATTCTTGTCTTATAAGACAGCATTCCTCTTAGCTTTCTCTTCTGCTAGAAGAGTCAGTGAGCTTCATGCACTATCGGTGGATGATTCTCACTATCGTAGTGTCGGGAACACTATTACCTTTACCACTAATGTTGGATTTTTAGCTAAGAACCAGGCTCCTAATAAATATCCGGAACCTATTGTTATTAAGGCTCTTCCGTCTTCAGACGGGCGTAGGCCTTTACTCTGTCCTGTTAGAGCTTTACGTATTTATAAACAAAGATCTCAGTTTATCAGAAAGGGACGAAAACGCTTCTTTCTGTCTCTGATGCCTAATAGAAAGGACATTTCGGTCCATTCTATTGCTAGATGGATTCAATTAACTATCCGTACTGCTTATGATAATCTATCTTCATCTCAGCAGTCTGTGCTTAAGATTTCGGCTCATGAAGTGAGAGCTCTTTCTACATCTTGGGCTTACGCAAATAGTCTTGCTATTACAGATTTAATGAAGCCTGCATATTGGTCTCAGCCATCCACATTCACAAATTTTTATCTCAGAAATATTGAGTCCATTTCTGGAGACCTGCATTGTTTAGGTCCGTTATCTGTTGCTCAGAATGTCGTCCACTAAACAGTTGCAACTATAGTTATGCAGGCTTTCTGTTCCGGCAGTGACTCCGTCCTGCTGCCCTCTTCGCTCTGGGCTATTTGACCCAGGGCAAGGGGAAGGGGGGGGGGGGGAGGGTGTTCCCTTAGGTCACCTGCTTTATAGTGAAAAGCAAGGGGATTCCTCCTCCGGAGTCAGTAATTCTGAGTCGTTACCGGGATGGTTTTAAAGTGTAATATTAATCTTAAAAATTTATTCATGTCATATTTTTAAAGTGTAGCTCGGTGTGAAGCATTTGTATATGTCACGTGTCAAACGGGCGTTAATATACAATCCTCGGACACTTTTAAGAGAATATAAAGAGTCTCAATTCTCTGGACTAACTTTATTTATTGGCTTACTTTAAAAATAATTAGTATAAGGGGTTATACTGGATGTTAATAGAGAACATGAATGTTATTATGCTCAATTATGAAGGGTGTTGTGTCTTTCTAATTTATCATAAAATAAGAAAGATACATGTAAAGCCTAATACTCCTTTTCTCCTCGAGGGGTTGACTCTATTTATATAGTTGAGCTTATTGGATTTTCCTCTATGTCCTAAGCCCTCCAGCCTTTTTATTATTCAACTATGTCTGGGTCATTGGTACAGTATAAAAATGTTAAAAAATTTATAGTAATTTATATATTTTTTATACTTACCAATGACTCAGACGGGGATGGCCCTCCCAGGAGTTGGGAACTCATACCTCCCCGCTGCGTACATAGCGCTGACCAGGCACTGCTTGTATGAATGATAATTGGCGCCAATTTTGGGACGTCCTTGACACTGCGCATGCGCAGTGAGGGCAAAGTATGGAGGACCTTCAGGACATGATTTCTTTTGGTTTTAGATGCAAATTTTGGGGATTGGGGGGCAAAATTTGTGTTTGGCCCTAGAATTTTAAGAGTTAGCACCAGCTATGTCTGGGTCATTGGTAAGTATAAAAAATATATAAATTACTATAAATTTTTTAACTTTCCAAGCAATAATATATAAGTTAGGGTATTATTGTAACAAAATCAAAGGAATATTGTGATTGCTGAACATTTATTTACAAATATGCTAGTACTTGTAGGTTGTGAATAGATGATGTACATGGGGAAATGTATTTATTTCAGTACTGGTACTTTTTATGAAAGAGAATTCCAATAAATTGTCAAATCGATATGATAAACCTTTAAACATTGGTTATTCATATGGTCATTGAAAGATCTACAATATTTTAATGCCCATGAATTTTTCTACCTCACTGGAGCTACAATTTAATAGCCATTAAAAACCGTTCTGAGTGATTTCTTTTATTTAAATTGGTTTAATGGCCATTAATTCTTTTGAAATCTATGATTGTCAACATGGGTTTGCTTAATGCCCATTAAAAATGCTTTATGACTGTATGATGGGCATTAATTTATCTAATTTTATTTAATGGCCATGAGTTTAAAACCCAATCATGGCCATTAAACAAAGTCATTACAGATTTTAATGGGTTTTAATGGGCATGAAAATTATGAAGACCATATTTAATGGCAAATTTAATGGCCAAACATGAAAATGACCATTAAATTGAGCAATTTTAATGGTTTCATTACTCAGCCATTACTTTTTTCATTACAAGAATTAATGGGTAAAAATAATGGTTTTTGGTGTTTTAAAGGGTTTTTAATGGCTTTTTAATGGGTTGCTTGTCCAGTAGTGTATGGCATACAGAATCCTTACAGGGGTTGGATTCAATTTCTTCAACTCAAGCTCACCTGTTAATTATTGGCATTTCTGAGGAAGTCCAAATTTTAACTTAATGCAAAATGAGGAATAATGTTAAAAAATCTTCTTTTTCAGATCCACCAGTCAGAATCTTTTGATTTTTGGTATGCAGTGTCCTTAGGGAGGTCAGATCTAATTTCGTTCAAATCAAGTTTTTGGGTTAATATTTGGGCTCCGTATTGGAGCCTGAATTTTAACTTTTTCTAATATGAGGAATAATCTTTAAAAATCTGCTTCTCGAGATACAATCAGTATCTTTTGATATTTGGTATACAGCATCCTTTACAACATCCTTAGAGGGTTCAGATTTAATTTGTCTTTCTTCAAGTTTGTTCAAGTTACCTTAAGGGCCTGGACAAGTGTTCTGAATTCCCACCAGCCCACAGCCTCTACATGTCCAGTAGCTTAGCAGTGATTTCTAGTCAAGTTTTCGCAACCTTAACAGACAACCAAGACTTGTCTAGAAACCATTGCCTATCTAATTTATCTGTTGTCAACAGGACCTCATCATGATTGCATGTTAAGGTCACCTGTTCTGAGGTTGTGAAAGTCAGAAATAGGCCCCCAAGAGTTAAGTCTCTGGGTTGTTATTTGGACCCCCTAGTTTTGCACTACTGAAAATTTGGATATTCTGTGGTAGCATACCAATATTAGAAAAAAAAATCAAATGGCCTGGACAACAGAGTTATAAATGATTAAATAACTTCATTCCTCTGTAGCGTTAACTAGCCATATATGCTAATTAAATCCTTTTGTAAACAACTTTGGTCAGGTGTGTGCCTCAGGCCCCATAGGTCCTCTCGTTTTTCTTCGCAAGTTTTATTTTTATTTTAACAGAATGTAAATAATTATGACACTATGTACTTGATGCAACATGAGATAGGTAATTATGACATTAATATCCAAAGTGCAACATAAAGGTAAGATAAGCTCCAGTGTCGTTGACATTTTCATCTTGATTCAGTCTTACTTTTGCAATATTTTTTCATAAAATCTCAATGCACTTGTCTTAGTTGTCATGACCGGATAAAAGACTGTTTTGTGATCACAGTACTGTACTTAGTGGCTTAGTTTTTAGCTCACCAACTTTAGTTGTGTGAGCTTATGGCATGGCTCGATCGGTTGGCGTCAGCGTCGGCGTCAGCGTACTTGTCCAATAATGTTAAAGTTTCTGTTTAGGTCACTTTTTCGCCCTATTTCCATATCATGGCTTTTATAATGCTACTGTATGATGATTATTATAATTTTACCATGATTTAACCCATCATACCATACATTTTAAACATTTTTCTTGACATTTTTAGATGCATTTAGTTTTCTGTTTAGCTCAGAATTTCATGTTTAACTAAGTGTTTAGGTCAGCTGCTGTGCTCCTTCTCTTCCATTGGCACTTATATTCATCATACATGTTCCACAGTATCATTGTTCCATGATTAACCCCTCATACCCTGCATTTTAAACATTTTTCTTGACATTTTTAGTTGCGTTTAGTTTTCTGTTTAGCTCGGAATTTCATGTTTAACTTAGTGTTTAGGTCAGCTGCTGTGCTCCTCTTCCCATGACACTTATCTTCATCATACATGTTCCTCAGTATCATTGTTCCATGATTAACCCCTCATACCCTGCATTTTAAACATTTTTCTTGACATTTTTAGTTGTGTTTAGTTTTCTGTTTAGCTCAGAATTTCATGTTTAATTTAGTGTTTAAGTCAGCTGCTGTGTTCCTTCTCTTCCCATGGCTCTTATATTCATCATACATGTTCCTCAGTATCATTGTTCCATGATTAACCCCTCATACCCTGCATTTTAAACATTTTTCTTGACATTTTTAGTTGCGTTTAGTTTTCTGTTTAGCTCAGAATTTCATGTTTAACTAAGTGTTTAGGTCAGCTGCTGTGCTCCTTCTCTTCCCATGGCACTTATATTCATCGTACATGTTCCTCAGTATCATTGTTCCATGATTAACCCCTCATACCCTGCATTTTAAACATTTTTCTTGACATTTTTAGTTGCGTTTAGTTTTCTGTTTAGCTCGGAATTTCATGTTTAACTTAGTGTTTAGGTCAGCTGATGTGCTCCTTCTCTTCCCATGGCACTTATATTCATTATACATGTTCCTCAGTATCATTGTTTCATGATTAACTCCTCATATCCTGTATTTTAAACGTTTTTCTTCACATTTTTAGTTGCGTTTAGTTTTCTGTTTAGCTCAGAATTTCATGTTTAACTAAGTGTTTAGGTCAGCTGCTGTGCTCCTTCTGTTCCCATGGCACTTATATTCATCATACATGTTCCTCAGTATCATTGTTCCATGATTAACCCCTCATACCCTGCATTTTAAACATTTTTCTTGACAATTTTATTTGCGTTTAGTTTTCTGTTTAGCTCAGAATTTCATGTTTAACTTAGTGTTTATGTCAGTTTCTGTGTTTTACTTTCAAGAGGTTGTGTTTATGTAAGCTTTGTCGCATGTTATGAGCCTGTTTGATACAGTTCTTGTATTTGCCAAAGTTACTATCAAAGAGGAATGCTGGTGAGCTATAGGGTGGTGGCATCCTTCTTGTTATTGGGAGTTATGCAAGAGAGTTTGCACGCCACTCCAGAAAACTGGGAAAATACGGAGAAATGAACACAGTTTTTAAGTCCTCAAAAATCATGAGGAAGTTGGCGTGTTTCCAATTTTGCAAATTTGGACATAAAAAATATTTCAAGGCATTTTGAGACATATATTATTTTTTGTGTTTTATATGCAAGTGTTGGATGATACACTTCAACTTCTGGGACTTGATGGTGAAAACCCCAATGAAGTTTCATGTATATATATAGAATATTCCTATAGTAGCTTGGTGTATCAAATGTTCACCACGAGTGATGAAATGGTGTTAACCGTGAGCCTTTGGCGCATGGTTAACACCGCTTCACCACGAGTGGTGAACATTTGGTACACCAAGCTATTTATATTATATTATATTATATTTATATTTTATTTATACCATGATCATCAGATTATTAAGAGTTGTTATTATCTTTTCTCGATTTTAAGGGCACCAGACGTACAAACGTGTGAATCTGTTTTTGTTTACAAGAGCATAGGCGGGCTGTACTTCCGCTGTCAATTTTATCGCCAAAACGAAATGAAAAAAAGAAACTGAGCCTTTTTCGTTTTACTAACATAATAACATCTTATTTCGAGTTATGCATGCTTTATTAACTTGAGACAATGCATGTTTGTTAATTTTTGGCATCTTATGAGGTAAACCCATTTAAAAACATAATAAATAATTGCCACTTCCATTTCACTCTTTGCGAAGCAACGTGTGATAAATATAGACAAGTTTGCATTCAGGTCGACATCACCAAAGGTCAGTCTGGATGTAGTTCTACTATAGGTCTAAATTTTTACTACTGAAATCCCATTGCTGGCGTGTTCATCATGGTTAGTGTGTAAAGCTAAAATTTATGTCATAGGCTTTTCATATACAGTAGAATAGGTAACCATGGTACAAATATAGTGTTTATATTGATGATGTGTATTATCACTTCTGCAATATTTGTTTCAGTCAGTTACAAAAATGATACAGGAAGCTTGTACTTACGTAGAACAGTGCCCTAACATGGAGACTAAATTGAAGTATATAGACACCCTTAGAACAGTCACAGCTGGGAAGGTATGTAGAATTCTGCTTGACTCAAGACCAAATCTTTAATTTGGTGTTATAGTTTTAATTAACCTGTAGAGTGCTAAATTATTATGGGACTCTCCTCCTATAAATTGTAACAAGGTGAATTCTAACAGCAGAGGAGAATTCCACAAGAATCAGAAAATCTGATTCTCCTAATGATAATTGCAAATTTCTTTCTGAACAAGAGAAGAGAATGGGAATTAAGTCATTTTGATTCTCACAAAATTTTCCGACATTCTGCCCCTGAACAGATAAAATAATATCACTTCAACGATAATATGAAGCATATCCACTGAATATGATGCTTTTAAATAGTGGTACCTGCACTTCAGAATAAATTTCAAATATGGGCTTCCAGCACTCTTCAAGTTAGAGCCATAGAAAGCAATATTTTTATACTGTACCAATGACCCAGACATAGCTGGTGCTAACTCTTAAAATATAGGGCCAAACACAAATTTTGCCCCCCAATCCCCAAAATTTGCATCTAAAACTAAAGAAAACATGTCCTGAGAGGCCCTCCACACTTCGCCCCTACTGCGCATGCGCAGTGTCAAGGACGTTCCGAAATTGGCGCCATTTTTCATTCTAAGTTTGGCCCTTCATCAGTTAACATCTGACTGATCTTTGTGCTTTTAAATCTCAGTTTAAATGATGCCAGACACATAAATATTAGTGAAATGGTGATTCTAAGGAGGATAGAAAAGGAGGAGAGGAAAAGAATGTGTGACAGAATATTATCAGGGCTGTAACTTAAAATTTTTTAATGAAATTATGTTAAGTTACCTATTTTCAAGGCAGCAGCCATTTTGTTGTCATTCTGATTATTTAGTTACACTGTTTTTACAAGTGTTTTTCCTCTCTCCCTGTCCTTTAAGTTCCCCCTTGCTATTCTCCCATGCTTTTGGCATAATTTCTGTAATTATTATTACTAAAATTTCTTGGGAGTTTAGCTGAATAACAGAATGAATTCTGTTCTTTCCCCATGTTTACGTCTTCACCTACGGGTGGTTAGGCGTTGTGTTCTGCATCTACCATCTGATGTTCTGCAGTTTCTTCCCTGGAAGTCTCTGTTTTGCATCAGATGGTGTATTTTTGGTAACTGATTTCGGGCCTGGGTGCCTGGAGTCTTATTTTAGTGTTTTTACACTCATTGTTTACATTTACAACAGCCCTCTGTGTGAGGGGGGGATTTCTAAATAATAATATCTTTATGTTATTTCAATCATAACTAGATACATTATTATTGTTCGTAAGTGTTGAATAAATTGTTTAAAATATTTTTAAAATTTTTGTCCACACTTAGGCTTGGGATCCATTGGGGCTCAACGTTACTTTTCAGAAACTTGGGCTGTTCTGAAAAAATATTTTTTCAAAATATTTTGATTTCAATTATTTTTTCTATATTAATGGATCATATTATTATTATGTATTTTGATTGCCAGGGGTTAGTGCGAGTACCAGGACTTGTTTTCTTTTCACATTGAAAGGATATTGATCAATTGTTTTAAGAGGAAGTCTTCCTCTGACCTTATTATCATTCTATATGTGGTCAGTGTACTCGCATTAACTCCGATTCTGTATCGTATGATTTCGATGACAATATGGGAAGCGTATGTCACGGTATGTTGTTGGGGATTTGGACACTCCGGTCCTTTCCCCGCAGGGTCACTCTACTTTATCAATTTCTATTTCAGACGATCAAGATTAGGGTGATGTATCTGTGATGTCTTCCAACAGTGTGCCTCCGTCGTCACAATTAATGAAGGGCTAGCGGAAAAGTGCTCATGTAATACGCCAATTGCCTAAGAGGACCCTAGTAGGTTCGACGGCCTTTGACGTCCGCTAGCTCGCCCGGTGTAGCGTCCATTCACCGAATGGTTCGGCAGCCGGGTTCGTCCGTTGCGGTCTAGAAGGAATTTTGGGGTGATGCGAGCACTATAAAATTAACTTAATGCACACCCAGTGACGGCGGATCGGAGGGAGAACGGAGGAAGCCTTTTAGTCCGGTTCATAGCTCGTTCCGGTCCATCCGGACGGCAAGCGAGAGAGGCCCCTCTCTCGTTTAACAACATCTGGCCCCAGATGTTGTGGTACAAATGTGTCGTTAGCGGAGCATACGTCCGTCGCTCGGGACGCTCCGTTGTATAGGCAGTCCGCTGAGACTGCTAAGGCTTCCTCTTCTCATCAGCGCACACGACCGCACCTTGGCTGCGTGACCGCCGATATATTACCAGCTTCGCCGATCAAGGATTCTTCGGCGACCAGGTCACACCATCCGGCAGCCAGGGATTCGAGACCGATGGACTCCGGACGTTCGCATAGGAAAAGTATGCGGGAGCCATCTGATGCGGAGCTGCCCTCGGCGAAGCAGCGATAGACTGCGCCTCCGCAGGTCTCGACGCCGGACATTCTTGTGCACATAGCACAGCTTATCGCAGCATCCCAGCAGCCGACAGAAACGGTGTCGGATCGAGAATTATCCGACAGCGCTGGGTCGGTAGCCGGGGACTCGAGGCCTGCAGACTCCGGACGTTCGCATAGGAAGTATGCGGGAGTCAACGTACACGGAGCTTCCAGCGGCAATGCATCGTAAGTCCGCTACTGCACAGGCCTCGGGAACGGACGTGCTTTCCTTAATAGCACAGTTTATCGCAGCATCCCAGCATCAACTGAATCTGTCGCATATATTTTATCCGATGATGCTGGGTCGGGACGCTCCGCGGAAGCGGGTACGGACGTCCGAAAGTTTCATCCGGTCCGACAGGATACCGAAAGGGATTCGGTGGATTTCAAGCTTTCCCTTTCGGAACAACATATGCTGCGATGCCGGATAAGAAACTGATAGCGTCGGTGGACTTAGAAATTTTTGGTTCGGTTCAGGGACATCGTCCCTCAGTTCCGACATAGTCCAATAATGTCACACAAACTTTCGAATTATTGAACGACGCTATATATATTATTATTTTATGCTTGCTATCCAAGCATTTCTGGTTTCTTGTTCGAAGAGTTATGGAGATGTCTTTCAAAAGTGTGCCTCTGTCGTCATAGTTAATGAAGAGTTAGCGGCAATAAGTGCTCATGGAATATGTCTATCGCTTACGGAGTGACATTCGCTAGCTCACCCGGTGTAGCGTACATTCATCGAATGGTTCGGCTGCCGGGTTCGTCCGTTGCGGTCTAGGAAGGAGATTTGGGTGATGCGAGCACTTTAATTACTTTAGTACTCACCCAGTGACGGCAGATTGAGGACAGATCGGAGGAAGCCAACAACATAGGGGACCGCATGTTGTGGTTCAGATATTTTACATTCGGAGCATATGTCCGTTGCTCGGGACGCTCCGTTATATTGACAGTCCGAGAGACTGTCTTTAATGCTTCCTCATCCTCACAGCAGGGCACACGACCGCACATTGGCTACGTGACCTCGAGTATCCGATCAGTTTCGGCATTCAGTGATTCCACAGCGAATAGGTCGCGCCATCCGGTAGCCAAGGGACACGAGGCCTATACACTCCGTTCGCTCGCATATTGGAAGTATGCACGGGGTAACGATCTCGGAGCTTCCTGCGGCAATGCATCGTAAGACCGCTGCTCCTCAGGCCTCAGTGACGGACGTGCTATCCGAGTTAGCACAGTTGTTTCGCAGCATCCCAGCAATTGACGGTTTCTCGGTCGAATCAGGAATTATCCGACGGCGCTGGGTCGGTGCGGTCCGCGGTTGCATCAAGCTACGGACGACCGAACGCTTTATAGGGTCCGACAGGATGGCGAAAGGGATTCGAAAGATTTCGAGTTTTCCCTTTAGTAGTATCGGAAGATGCCTTTCATATCTTCTGGCATTTCTTCCAGTGATTATTTTTCGGACTTCATTGCTGCGATCTTGGATAAGAGACTTATAGCATCATTGGACTCGGATTTTTCGATCGGTACAGGGACTTTGTCCCTGACTTACCGACGCAGTCCAATATTGTCATTACAACATGTGTTTTATTTTTCGACGCTATATATTTATATATATATACAAGACGGCTACTAAGCATGATAGTTTAGTTTCTTGTCCGCGTGGCTCATTTCTGCCATTTTATCTTTTTTTACATATAGTTTATTTTGGCAGAGCAGGGCATACCGAGAGTTCATATGCGTCTAGACGGTGTGATTAAAGACTGCATATATTCTTTTTCACCGTTTATGTCTTTTCCAATTTCAATGTTGGGAACGACATTATGTATATTAGACTTAACTTAGACGCTTTATTATACGTAATCCGCCTTACTGAGGCGTTATCATTACGTCTTCAAGAAAAGATTTACGGGATATTATTCTCAATGTAATTTCTTTTGAGGGCAGTAGTTTGTTCACGTATAACTCCGCCCTTCAGTGGCTGATTGGAGTTGGTTAGACGTGATGCAGCCCTAGCTACATCCACGCGTGGATAGTAGGTTAAGAACTCTCTCAGAGTCGCTTCGTTCTCGGAGGAGCTTCTCTTCGACGGCAACTTTCCGGCAATCCATGAATTGCTTGATTTATACATTCTCTTGTCTATCTAGTGTTACAAGAGATTCAGACTGGGGCAAACATTCGGTGGTTGACTCAGAGAGTGCCGCCGCAGTTGCCGGACCCGAGTGTGGCTGTTATGACGGTTGCCAGTCAAATAGATTGGGATATATACTGATCCCTACGGATTCGAAGTGCCAGGGTCTTTGGGTTCCGCAGTCTTTTAGCTATCAGTTAACTTCCGCGGAATAATGTTTTTTAGGCTTGCTTTATGTCATTGCATGAACATTATTCAGAAACGCATGCCCAAATTCCTGTCCTTTAATTCGACAGTAGTGGCGTATCTCCGGAACCAGGGAGGCACTCTTTCGTTTCCGTTATTCAATTTAATGGAAAGAATCCGTCTGTTGGTTATAGTACACCAAGTTCAGTTTTGGTCCGTTATATTCTGGGTTGTCTGATTGTTTTATCGCTCTCCCGTTCTCTTACGGGTCGCTTGTTGCTGTCAGAATGGACTCTCAACAAACAAGTATTCAATCAGATTTGCTATCTATGGGAGCGCCCAATGATGTTTTATTTATGACACAGCTGGCTAATCAATTGCAGACGTATGTGTTGGCTTGTCCAGATCTCTGAGCTAATACTGTTAACGCTCTATTGATCTATAGGACAGAATGATAGGATACGCGTATCCTTCGGCGCTGTTGTTTTTAGCAGGTATTGCTAAGATAAACAACCACAATACATTTCTGTTGATAGCATCTCTATCTTCACAGAGATCATGAGTAATTTACTCTCTTGTCTACTGTGGATCTTAACGTGAAATCTTCCTCTATGTGAGGATCTTTTTTCACTGGGTAAATCGTGTCATCTTTATCACAACCAGCAAGGTCGCAACCTTCATGTATTCCGTTGTGTGGTCCGTATTGCATTGTAAGCACTGTACTGGACGAGCTTTGGACGCGATTTCTTACTATAGGAGATCCTCTTCTTCGCTATTCTATGCGACTAAGGTGGAGGCTCTTCCGTCGTGGTGTAGGGATCATTATGTTTCATATGGTTGATCCCTCCATACTACTCATTGCTATTTTTTAGTATACTTGTTTCACAAGATCTACTGCAGCCTGTTGTTATTTAGGTTATAGGTTTATGTTACCTCATACCTATGCACTCTACGATAGTTTACAATTGAGTCTTTTGTCTCTTTATCTAAGTCAGTTAGTAACTTTTTGATAAATAGACTTAGAATCTTTAGATTAAATTCCTATACGGATTTTAACTTCAGGTTCTTATTTAGCTAAGTAATCATTTGAGCCTCTGGAAACAGTAGTTTTCAAATTCTGACCTTTTAGACAGTAATTCTGTTGGTTTCTCTTTTACTGTAGAGTCAGTGAGTTTCATGCACTATCGATGGATGATTTTCACTTTCATAGTTTCGGAATCAATACTTCCGTTACTATTTAGGTTGGATTGTTGCATAAGAGTTAGGCTCCTATTATCCGGAACCTATTATTTTAAGGTCCTTCCGTCTTCGTATGGGCATAGGCCTTTACTCTTTCCGGGTACAGTTTATGTATTTATAAACAGATATCTGTTTATTACAAGGGCGTAAGCTTCTTCTGTCTTTGATGTCTAGTAGAAGGACGTTACGCTCCATTTTATTGTTAATGGATTCTATTAACTAGCGTACTGCTTATGGTATATCATTGGCTTAGCAGTTGTGCTTAAGATTTCGGCTCATGAAGTAAGAGTTCTTCTACTTCTTGGGCTTACATTAATAGTGTTCTATTATAGATTTTTGAAGGCTGCTCATTGCGCTCAGCCATCCATTCATGAATTTTATCTCAGAAATATCGAGTCCATTTCTGGAGGCCTCTATTGTTAGGTCTATTATCTACTGCTCAGAATGTCATTCACTTAACAGTTGCTACTATAGCTAGGTAGGCTGTCTGTTTCGGCAGTGTCTCCGTTCGGCTGCCCTCTTCGCTCTGGGCTATTTGACCCAGGGCAAGAAAAAGGGGGGGGGGGGAGGGTGTTCCCTTGGGTCACCTGTTTTTACTATGAAAACAAGGGGATACCTCCTCCGGAGTTAGTAATTCTGAGCTGTTATTGGGATGGTTGTTTAGTGAGAAGTTTAAGTTTATAAAATTCATTCAAGTCTTAGTTTTTAAAGTATAGCTTTTGAATATTGCATATGTCAACGGACATGATTATGCAATTCTCACACACTTTTAGGAGTATAAGAGTCTCTATTCTCTAGACTTACTTTATTATTGGCTTACTTTAAAAATTATTAGTATAAGGATTATTGGATATTAATAGAGTACATGGATGTATGAAGCTCAATTTTTGGAAGGTGTTGTATCTTTCTAATTTATCATAAATAAGAAAGATACATGTAAGGCCTATTACTTCTTTTCCCTACAGGGGATGACTCTATTTTATTTTATTGAGCGTATTCCATTTTGCTCTATGTCCTTGGCCCTCCAGCCTTTTTACTATTCAGCTATGTCTGGGTCATTGGTACAGTATAAAAATGTTAAAAAATTTATAGTAATTTATATATTTTTTATACTTACCAATGACCCAGACGGGGATGGCCCTCCCAGGAGTTGGGAACTCTTGCCTCCCCGCTGAGTACATAGCGCTTACCAGGCACTGGTTATTAGAATGATAAATGGCGCCAATTTCGGAACGTCCTTGACACTGCGCATGCGCAGTAGGGGCGAAGTGTGGAGGGCCTCTCAGGACATGTTTTCTTTAGTTTTAGATGCAAATTTTGGGGATTGGGGGGCAAAATTTGTGTTTGGCCCTATATTTTAAGAGTTAGCACCAGCTATGTCTGGGTCATTGGTAAGTATAAAAAATATATAAATTACTATAAATTTTTTAACTTTTAACTCATAATTTGTGGAGTATATTTTCAAACATTTTTTCATAAAATCTAGTTACAGCTGCTGTGAATTATTGAATTGCAAAATTCAGAAATTGAATTTTGAAATGCAAAACAAGTCTTATTAAATTAAGCTTTGTTTACCAGTACCAGGAAGAAGAGAAACTACTTTATCTTTCCCCACCTTGCAATTGATTGTGTTTGTTTGATAATTAAGCTATTTAATAAAACTGCTTAATTATCAAATAATCACTTTCAGTGCGACTTGAGAAGTGAGCAGGTTTAATCGTTTCACGTGCCGAAGGCATGCAGTGACAGTATAGGGCAAGCCCCTTTCAACCCATGGCAACAACTGTATTTAAATTTCTTTGATCCATGTCCGGGCGTGGCAAAGGAGGAAGAAGTTGAGGTGTTCAGTGGCATCTATGTCTCTGCCGATTCTTCTTGGGAGGAGGTGGCCGTGATGGAGAGATCGCTGTTGTAGGTGTAGTTGGTGTCTGAGCACTAGGGGACTGGCTTGGAATGAATGGCCAAGTCCTTGCAGCTGATGGCGGTGTAGTGGGTACCTCTTGGTGGATTTGTTCGTAGATAGCAGTTGCTGAGTATCTGTGTATCTGATTGCAGTTTTTCGAAGTTCTTTTAGGTGTCCATGGTGCTCATGTTTGGTACTTGTCCCATCAGGTAGTCTCAGTGTCCATTGTCCGTGAACCTCATTCCCATGAGAGCTTCCATGGATTCTGCGGTGCTCGCCTCCCATTCCGAGTTCTGGTTGGGAGAAGCTGGAAAAGCAAGAGCGGGTTCGGCGACGAGTGCACTGTCCAACTCAACCTCCTGCTCCACAAACAGTCCTTTCTCCTCCATCTCCTCTTCTGTGGAAGAGTGAGATGAGCTAGCATTTGGACTGTTACCTGGTGAACCAGCATCATCCAGACCATCCACCGGAGTGAAAGGTACTGAGCTGCACTTGGAATAGTCAGGGGTAGCAGGCATTGAGTTTTCATCGCCCTAGTTAGCCTCCCTCACTTCCTTTTCCCTCTTCTTTTTTTCCATGAACTCCATCAGTCAGCGGGCATCGCGGCATCTGGCGGAAGGTCACTTCTTTCTCTTTCTTTTCTTGATCTCAGCGGTTTTTGTGGCTTATGTCACCTTGTCATCATCCAGCAAGTCTGTGTCACTTGGAGGTTGACCAATGCAGGAGGAAATCCACTTTAGAAAGCAGCTACACCTCTCCAAGGATATTGGTTCAGTTTCTTTCTAAAAATCCCCTGTCAGGTGAATTTTACCCTTGAGAACCTGGATACTCCAGGTGGTAGCAAGAGTAGCCTTCACTCTGACCAGTTTTCTTGGATAACAATTGGGAGCTCCATTGTCAAGTTGTTAGCACCTCTGAGTCCAAGGAGCAAATGTGGAAGTGAGCATCCAGTGAGTTTGTCTAAATACTTATCTGTCACCTCAGCTATTATCTGTCAATCATATTGCAGGTCATGTTTAATATGGAGGGATTTCATTGTAACTTGGTAGGATGACTCCGTATGATGTCTCTATGAAAATTTACCCATTTGGGCGTGATCTGTCAACCGTGACAACTGCCCGAGCCCAAAACCCGAAAACCTTTAGCACAGCCTACAGGTCATATTTATGGAGGGATTTCATTTTTCATTGTAACTTGGTAGGTTGACTTCATATAATGTCTAGATGAGACTCTTTTTGATGTGATTGGGCAACTGTGACGGCTACATTGGAGGGGGGGGGGGGGGGAAGCCCAAAAACCTTTAGCACAGTCTACAGGTCATATTTATGAAGGGATTTCATTGTAACTTGGTAGGATGACTCCAAATAATGTCTAGATGAGAACGTCCCATTTTGATCGCGATCATTTAGCCCTGATGGCTGCCCGAGCCCAAAAACCTTTAGCATAGTCAAAAGGTCAAATTTATGGAAGGATTTCATTGTAATTTGTTAGGTTGACTCCATATAATGCCTAGATGATGATATCCCCTTTTGGTCGTGATTGGTCAACTGTGACGGTTACAGGTACCTGAAGCCCGAAAACCTTGTGCACAGTTTACAGGTCATATTTATGAAGGGATTTCATTGTAACTTTGTAGGATCACTCCAGATGATGCCCAGATGAGAATGTCTCGTTTTGGTTGTCATCATTGAACCATTATGGCTGCCCGAGCCCGAAGCCCGAAAACCTTTAGCACAGTCTACAGGTCATATTTATGAAGGGATTTCATTGTAACTTGGTAGGTTGACTTCATATAATGTCTAGATGAGAACGTCCCCTTTTGGACACGATTGGGCAACTGTGACGGCTACAGAGGCCCGGAGCCCAAAAACCTTTAGAACAGTCTACAGGTCATAATTACAAAGAGATTTCATTGTAGCATGGTAGGATGACTCCAAATAATGTCTAGATGAGAACGTCCCCTTTTGGTTGTGATCATTCAGTCTTTATGGCTGCCCGAGCCCAAAAACCTTTAGCATAGTCTGTAGGTCATATTTATGGAAGGATTTCATTGTAACTTGTTAGGTTGACTCCATATAATACATACATGATGACATCTCCTTTTGGTCGTGATTGGTCATCTGTGATGGCTACAGTCGCCCGAAGCCCGAAAACCTTGAGCACAGTCTACAGGTCATATTTATGAAGGGATTTCATTGTAACTTCGTAGGATCACTCCAGATGATGCCCAAATGAGAATGTCCCCTTTTGGTTGTGCTCATTCAACCATGATGGCTGCCTGAGCCCAAAGCCGAAAACCTATAGCACAGTCTACAGGTCATATTTATGAAGGGATTTAATTGTAACTTGGCAGGTTGACTTCATATAATGTCTAGATGAAAACGTCTCCTTTTGGACGCAATTGGGAAACTGTGATGGCTACAGGGGCCCGAAGCCCAAAAACCTTTAGCACGGTCTAGAGGTCATATTTTTGAAGGGATTTCATTGTAACTTGGTAGGATGACTCCAAATGATGTCCAGATGAGAACGTCCCCTGATGGCTGCCCAGGCCCAAAACCCTTTAGCATAGTCTATAGGTCGTACTTATGGAAGGATTTCATTGTAACTTGTTAGGTTGACTCCATATAATGCCTAGATGATGACATCCCCTTTTGGTCGTGTCTGGTCAACTGTATTGGCTTCAGGGGCCCGAAGCCAGAAAACCTTGAGCACAGTCTACAGGTCATATATATGAAGGGGTTTCATTATAACTTTGTAGGATCACTCCAGATTATGCCCAGATAACAACGCCACAAACCCTGAAAAACTTTAGTACAGACTACAGATCGTATTTGTGAAGAGATTTCATTGAAACTTAGTAGAATGACTCAGTATAATGTCGAGATGAGGACATTCCCTTTTAGTTGTAATCGTCTACCCTCATGGCTACACAGGCTTGAAGCCCGAAAATCTTTAGCACAGTCTACAGGCCATATTTATGAAGGGATTTCAATGTAACTTGATAGGATAACTCATTTTGGAATAATTTCACTGTAACTTGGTAACTTTCATTGACATACGTTAACTTTGAGGGCCACATACATTAACTGTGAGGTCATATTAACCCACCCCTCAGCTCATTAGTACCATGTGCACTTCATATTATTTTTAGCTCACCGAAGGGAGCTTAACTTATCACTTGCCGTCCGTCGTCGTCATCCGTCGTCCGGCGTCCGTCGTGAACTTTACATCATCGACTTCTCCTCCCAAACCAATAGCCCAATTTTATTCAAATCTTGGTCAAATATTCGTCCACCAATACCAATTCGGATTTGTTCAAATAAAGTTGCCTCTCCCCCTGGGTGGTGCCACACCCCCAAGGGGCACCAAAATCCTTAAAAATCTTCTTCTCATGAACTATTAGTGGCAGAGACCTGATATTTGGTTTGCAGCTTCCTTTTGGGTTGTAGACTCAGGCTTGTACACAGAAAGTTCGAGGGGCAATATTTGCCATTGTTATGGGAGGGGCAGTAATTTTGGCCACGCCCAAAATTTCTATTTTCCAAACCGAGAGGCTGATTAGAACCAAATTTTATGTGAGGGCTTATTGGGTCATGAGTACTTGATTTATGCAAAAAAAAAAATTTCCCACAGCCCCCTGGGAACCGCAGGAGCTAAAAGTAGAAAAAAATTAAAACGCCCATATCTCCAAAACTGCACGGCATTGAGTATTTTTATTTGGTGTGCAGCTTCCTTAGGACCAACAGAAAGGATTGGTAAAAAAAAATTGCCATCGGTTTTATCATAGGGTACAGTTTCGGGACTTTGAAAAAGTGCTGAGTCAGCACTTTTTAACACTGTAGGCAATGGGAAAAACATTAAAAAATCTTCTTCTCCAGATCCAGCAGGCAGAATCTTTTGATATTTGGTATGCAACATTGTAGGGTGGATCTGATTCAAGTTTGTTCAAATCGGCCCCCTGTGTTCATATTTGGGCTCAGTATAGGAGCCCGATTTTGAACTTAGTGCATTTCAAGCAAATTTATTAAAAAATCTTCTTCTCCAGATCCAGCAGGCAGAATCTTTTGATATTTGGTATGCAACATTGTGGGATGGATCTGATTCAAGTTTGTTCAAATCGGCTTCCTAGATTCATATTTGGGCTCACTATAGAAGCTCGAATTCGAACTTAGTGCATTTCAGGCAAATTTCTTAAAAAATTTTCTTCTCCAGATCCAGCAGGCAGAATCTTTTGATATTTGGTATGCAACATTGTGGGGTGGATCTGATTCAAGTTTGTCAAAACGGCCCCCTGGATTCATATTTGGGCTCACTATAGAAGCTCGAATTCAAACTTAGTGCATTTCGGGCAAATTTCTTCAAAAATCTTCTTCTCCAGATCCAGCAGGCAGAATCTTTTGATATTTGGTATGCAACATTGCGGGGTGGATCTGATTCAAGTTTGTTCAAATCGGCCCCCTGTGTTCATATTTGGGCTCAGTATAGGAGCCCGATTTCGAACTTAGTGCATTTCAATTTCGAACTTAGTGCATTTCAAGCAAATTTATTAAAAAATCTTCTTCTCCAGATCCAGCAGGCAGAATCTTTTGATATTTGGTATGCAACATTGTGGGATGGATCTGATTCAAGTTTGTTCAAATCGGCTTCCTAGATTCATATTTGGGCTCACTATAGAAGCTCGAATTCGAACTTAGTGCATTTCAGGCAAATTTCTTAAAAAATTTTCTTCTCCAGATCCAGCAGGCAGAATCTTTTGATATTTGGTATGCAACATTGTGGCGTGGATCTGATTCAAGTTTGTTCAAATCGGCTTCCTAGTTTCATATTTGGGCTCACTATAGAAGCTCGAATTCGAACTTAGTGCATTTCAGGCAAATTTCTTTAAAAATCTTCTTCTCCAGATCCAGCTTCTGAATCTTTTCATATTTGGTAAGCAACATTGTGGGGTGGATCTGATTCAAGTTTGTTCAAATCGGCCCCCTGGGTTTATATTTGGGCTCCGTATAGGAGCCCAAATTTTAACTTAGTGCATTTCAGGCATATTTCTTAAAAAATCTTCTTCTCCAGATCCAGCAGGCAGAATCTTTTGATATTTGGTATGCAACATTGCGGGGTGGATCTGATTCAAGTTTGTTCAAATCGGCCCCCTGTGTTCATATTTGGGCTCAGTATAGGAGCCCGATTTCGAACTTAGTGCATTTCAATTTCGAACTTAGTGCATTTCAAGCAAATTTATTAAAAAATCTTCTTCTCCAGATCCAGCAGGCAGAATCTTTTGATATTTGGTATGCAACATTGTGGGATGGATCTGATTCAAGTTTGTTCAAATCGGCTTCCTAGATTCATATTTGGGCTCACTATAGAAGCTCGAATTCGAACTTAGTGCATTTCAGGCAAATTTCTTAAAAAATTTTCTTCTCCAGATCCAGCAGGCAGAATCTTTTGATATTTGGTATGCAACATTGTGGGGTGGATCTGATTCAAGTTTGTTCAAATCGGCTTCCTAGTTTCATATTTGGGCTCACTATAGAAGCTCGAATTCGAACTTAGTGCATTTCAGGCAAATTTCTTTAAAAATCTTCTTCTCCAGATCCAGCTTCTGAATCTTTTCATATTTGGTAAGCAACATTGTGGGGTGGATCTGATTCAAGTTTGTTCAAATCGGCCCCCTGGGTTTATATTTGGGCTCCGTATAGGAGCCCAAATTTTAACTTAGTGCATTTCAGGCATATTTCTTAAAAAATCTTCTTCTCCAGATCCAGCAGGCAGAATCTTTTGATATTTGGTATGCAACATTGTGGGGTGGATCTGATTCAAGTTTGTTCAAATCGGCCCCCTGGGTTTATATTTGGGCTCAGTATAGGAGCCCAAATTTGAACTTAGTGCATTTCAGGCAAATTTCTTTGAAAATCTTCTTCTCAAGATCCAGCAGGCAGAATCTTCTGATATTGGGTATGCACCATGCTTAGGGGGGTGAGATTCAAGTTTGTTCAAGCCAAGTCCCTGGGTTCATATTTGGGCTCACTGTGGTAGCCCGAATTATAACTTAGTTCAAAATGAGGAATTTTCTTTAAAAATCTTCTTCAGATCCAGCAGTCGGAATGTTTTGATATTTGGTATGCAGCATCCTTAGGGGGTGAGATTCAAGTTTGTTCAAGCCATGTCCCTAGGTCCATATTTGGACTCACTGTGGGAGCTCGAATTGTAACTTAGTTCAAAATGAGGACTTTTCTTTAAAAATCTTCTTCTTCAGCCATGTCCCTAGGTCCATATTTGGACTCACTGTGGGAGCTCGAATTGTAACTTAGTTCAAAATGAGGACTTTTCTTTAAAAATCTTCTTCTTCAGATCCAGCAGTCGGAATGTTTTGATATTTGGTGTGCAGCATCCTTAGGGGGGTGAGATTCAAGTTTGTTAAAGCCAAGTCCCTGGGTTCATATATGGGCTCCCTGTGGGAGCCTGAATTATAACTTAGTTCAATATGAGGAATATTCTTTAAAAATCTTCTTTTTTTTTAGATCCACTGGTCAGAATCTTTGGATATTTGGTATAAGCTTTTCTTAGGAGGAGCAGATGCAACTTGTTGAAATCAATTCTCTGGGTTGATATAAATTTAGGCTACCATGTCAGGTGAGCGCCCTCAGGCCCCTTGGGGCCTCTTGTTATTAAAAACATAGCATACAGGGAACAGAAATTAACATATTCCCAATTATCACAATTCTTGTCTTATTTCATAATCCTTTCATAAACATTGAACATTATCCTTTTCCTCAAACACAACGCACAGACAAGTTAAGCTACAGTGTTATTGACACTTTCATTTAAAATTATAATGGTAATTGTATGAAGTGTGGATCATTGTAGTCCACACTAGGACCATCAGATCATTATTCTATCTCTCATTTTCCTCCAGGGGTGTAAGAGATGCAAATATAATTGTTGCGTAGGGTCCTAGTTATCACTATGATCTTTTGAAAAGAAATATATACTTGCATCCTTGAATTCACCCAGATGAAATTAACCACCATCTTATTTGTTATTCCAGATTTATGTAGAAATTGAAAGAGCCAGAATAACAAGAATTTTAGCCAAGATAAAAGAAGATGCAGGGAAGATTGCAGAAGCAGCAAATGTTTTACAGGAGCTACAAGTAATGAGATAAGTTTCTTTATACAGTAGAATCCTCTTAATTGAATATCCATTTTGCCAGTGAAAATTATTCAATTAACAGGAGTATACAATTAACAGGGATTTGGTCAGTTTCCTGTGTTCTGGAGGTAAACTGAGCATTTATTCTAGTATATCTTGTTTGACAGAGCTCATAGAGCTCTGTCAAACAAGATATACTAGAATAAATGCCTGTATTGAGGCCAAAAAGGTTGATAAATAAGGGGAATTTGGTGCGTGTCACAGGAATTTTTTCGACATATTACAAAAATTTATATACAATTAACAGGAGTTTACTCTACAACCCATATGCAATTAACAGATCAAATTTGTACTGAAGGTATGGTAAATGGTTTTGTGTTTGAAAATTATATTCAATTAACGGGGATATACAATTAAGAGATATCCAATTAAGTGGGCTCCACTGTATTAAATAAGAACAAAGTGTAAATGTAGTATAACCACAAAGGTGTGATATGTGTCACCACTGATGGTTGTAATGGGTAATTCTTAGCTGGCAAGCTATCTGAGCTCTTAATTTCATGTCTAACTGATCATTAAATTCATCCATCCAGACCTTCAATTTTGATGCTTGCTATGGCGATTTCAAAACCACCAAGCGATCAAGAGTACGCCTCACAAATCCTGCTAAAGTCTGTTTGTTAATTTCTTACCAAAATGCATAAAACGTCCAATGGTTAAATTGTTAATGCTCATAACATAATGAAAATGTTTCATTAAAATCCAACTGAAGGCAAGATGTTCGATGGTGTTTTTTGTCAGTTTGATTCAAGTTTGCCAGTTCGCTCTGTTTATATGCATGGTTTTATTGGATAAGTAGCAAGTTTGTACAAATCTGGGTCAAATTACACCATACTTTTTTTTTTTCTTCTTGAAAATTTAGCTGACGAAACGAGAAATGTCTGGGTAAATTTCCCTTATGAGATAAAATTAATGTATGATATTACATTGGGAATTGGCGTGTTGACTGAAAGGTTACATGTCCATCTCCTGATATACGGTTCCCCCCCCCCCTCCCCCCCCCCCCCAAAAAAAAAAAAAAAAAAGAGAAAAAAGTTTTCTCCTAAATCTCTTTTGCAGTGAGCAATTGAATGCACGCCTGAGTTTTTCAAAATTGAAGGACTGGCCAGCACAAAATTTAGCACTTGTAAAACTTAAGATGAGTGTGAAATGCAGTGCATTATTTCCACACATTACTCAGTTATTTAACCCTTTACCCAATGAACACGATATCAGAATTTGTTATTTTAATTCTTTTTTTGTTATTCTGGCTAATATTTTTATACTGTACCAATGACCCAGACTTAGCTGGTGCTAACTCTAAAATATTTAGGGCCAAACGCAAATTTTACCCCCCTATCCCCAAAATTTGCATCTAAAACCGAAAATTACATGTCCTATATGCGCAGTGTCAAGGAGGTCTCGAAACTGCTGCTAAAAGTCATTCTTTGTTTGGCCCTCAATACAGTTACATTTCACTGTTATTTGTGCTTGTAAATCTCAGTTTTAAAGATGCCAGGCACATATTTATGAGAGAAATGGTGGATATATGGTGGAAATAGAAGGTGGAGAGGAGAAAACAGTGGAAACAAATGTTCAGGGCTGTAACTTATAATTATTTTATGAAATTGTTACATGTTACGTGTTATATTTTTATACTGTACCAATGACCCAGACATAGCTGGTGCTAACTCTTAAAATATAGGGCCAAACACAAATTTTGCCCCCCAATCCCCAAAATTTGCATCTAAAACTAAAGAAAACATGTCCTGAAAGGCCCTCCACACTTCGCCCCTACTGCGCATGCGCAGTGTCAAGGACGTTCCAAAATTGGCGCCATTTATCATTCTAAGTTTGGCCCTTCATCAGTTAACATCTGACTGATCTTTGTGCTTTTAAATCTCAGTTTAAATGATGCCAGACACATAAATATTAGTGAAATGGTGATTCTAAGGAGGATAGAGAAGGAGGAGAGGAAAAGAATGTGTGACAGAATATTATCAGGGCTGTAACTTGAAATTTTTTAATGAAATTATGTTAAGTTACCTATTTTCAAGGCAGCAGCCATTTTGTTGTCATTCTGATTATTTAGTTACACTATTTTTTCAAGTGTTTTCCTCTCTCCCTGTCCTTTAAGTTCCCCCTTGCTATTCTCCCATGCTTTTGGCATAGTTTCTGTAATTATTATTACTAAAATTTCTTGGGAGTTTTAGCTGAATAACAGAATGAATTCTGTTCTTTCCCCATGTTTACGTCTTCACCTACGGGTGGTTAGGCGTTGTGTTCTGCATCTACCATCTGATGTTCTGCAGTTTCTTCCCTGGAAGTCTCTGTTTTGCATCAGATAGTGTATTTTTGGTAACTGATTTCGGGCCTGGATGCCTGGAGTCTTATTTTAGTGTTTTTACACTCATTGTTTACATTTACAACAGCCCTCTGTGTGAGGGGGGGATTTCTAAAAAATAATATCTTTATGTTATTTTAATCATAACTAGATACATTATTATTGTTCGTAAGTGTTGAATAAATTGTTTAAAATATTTTTAAAATTTTTTTCCACACTTAGGCTTGGGATCCATTGGGGCTCAACGTTACTTTTCAGAAACTTGGGCTGTTCTGAAAAAATATTTTTTCAAAATATTTTGATTTCAATTATTTTTTCTATATTAATGGATCATATTATTATTATGTATTTTGATTGCCAGGGGTTAGTGCGAGTACCAGGACTTGTTTTCTTTTCACATTGAAAGGATATTGATCAATTGTTTTAAGAGGAAGTCTTCCTCTGACTTTATTATCATTCTATATGTGGTCAGTGTACTCGCATTAACTCCTGTTCTGTATTGTATGATTTCGATGACAATATGGGAAGCGTATGTCACGGTATGTTGTTGGGGATTTGGACACTCCGGTCCTTTCCCCGCAGGGTCACTCTACTTTATCAATTTCTATTTCAGACGATCAAGATTAGGGTGATGTATCTGTGATGTCTTCCAACAGTGTGCCTCCGTCGTCACAATTAATGAAGGGCTAGCGGAAAAGTGCTCATGTAATACGCCAATTGCCTAAGAGGACCCTAGTAGGTTCGACGACCTTTGACGTCCGCTAGCTCGCCCGGTGTAGCGTCCATTCACCGAATGGTTCGGCAGCCGGGTTCGTCCGTTGCGGTCTAGAAGGAATTTTGGGGTGATGCGAGCACTATAAAATTAACTTAATGCACACCCAGTGACGGCGGATCGGAAGGAGAACGGAGGAAGCCTTTTAGTCCGGTTCATAGCTCGTTCCGGTCCATCCGGACGGCAAGCGAGAGAGGCCCCTCTCTCGTTCAACAACATCTGGCCCCAGATGTTGTGGTACAAAATGTGTCGCTAGCGGAGCATACGTCCGTCGCTCGGGACGCTCCGTTGTATAGGCAGTCCGCTGAGACTGCTAAGGCTTCCTCTTCTCGTCAGCGCACACGACCGCACCTTGGCTGCGTGACCGCCGATATATTACCAGCTTCGCCGATCAAGGATTCTTCGGCGACCAGGTCACACCATCCGGCAGCCAGGGATTCGAGACCGATGGACTCCGGACGTTCGCATAGGAAAAGTATGCGGGAGCCATCTGATGCGGAGCTGCCCTCGGCGAAGCAGCGATAGACTGCGCCTCCGCAGGTCTCGACGCCGGACATTCTTGTGCACATAGCACAGCTTATCGCAGCATCCCAGCAGCCGACAGAACGGTGTCGGATCGAGAATTATCCGACGGCGCTGGGTCGGTAGCCGGGGACTCGAGGCCTGCAGACTCCGGACGTTCGCATAGGAAGTGTGCGGGAGTCAACGTACACGGAGCTTCCGGCGGCAATGCATCGTAAGTCCGCTACTGCCCAGGCCTCGGGAACGGACGTGCTTTCCTTAATAGCACAGTTTATCGCAGCATCCCAACATCAACTGAATCTGTCGCATATATTTTATCCGACGATGCTGGGTCGGGACGCTCCGCGGAAGCGGGTACGGACGTCCGAAAGTTTCATCCGGTCTGACGGGATACCGAAAGGGATTCGGAGGATTTCAAGCTTTCCCTTTCGGAACAACATATGCTGCGATGCCGGATAAGAAACTGATAGCGTCGGTGGACTTAGAAATTTTTGGTTCGGTTCAGGGACATCGTCCCTCAGTTCCGACATAGTCCAATAATGTCACACAAACTTTCGAATTATTGAACGACGCTATATATATTATTACTTTATGCTTGCTATCCAAGCATTTCTGGTTTCTTGTTCGAAGAGTTATGGAGATGTCTTTCAAAAGTGTGCCTCTGTCGTCATAGTTAATGAAGAGTTAGCGGCAATAAGTGCTCATGGAATATGTCTATCGTTTACGGAGTGACATTCGCTAGCTCACCCGGTGTAGCGTACATTCATCGAATGGTTCGGCTGCCGGGTTCGTCCGTTGCGGTCTAGGAAGGAGATTTGGGTGATGCGAGCACTTTAATTACTTTAGTACTCACCCAGTGACGGCAGATTGAGGACAGATCGGAGGAAGCCTGTTAGTCCGGTTCCTGGCTTGTCCAGGTCCGTCCGGGCTGTGAGCGAGAGAGGTTCCTCTCTCGCCCAACAACATAGGGGACCGCATGTTGTGGTTCAGATATTTTACATTCGGAGCATATGTCCGTTGCTCGGGACGCTCCGTTATATTGACAATCCGAGAGACTGTCTTTAATGCTTCCTCATCCTCACAGCAGGGCACACGACCGCACATTGGCTACGTGACCTCGAGTATCCGATCAGTTTCGGCATTCAGTGATTCCACGGCGAATAGGTCGCGCCATCCGGTAGCCAAGGGACACGAGGCCTATACACTCCGTTCGCTCGCATATTGGAAGTATGCACGGGGTAACGATCACGGAGCTTCCAGCGGCAATGCATCGTAAGACCGCTTCCCCTCAGGCCTCAGTGACGGACGTGCTATCCGAGTTAGCACAGTTGTTTCGCAGCATCCCAGCAATTGACAGTTTCTCGGTCGAATCAGGAATTATCCGACGGCGCTGGGTCGGTGCGGTCCGCGGTTGCATCAGCTACGGACGACCGAACGCTTTATAGGGTCCGACAGGATGGCGAAAGGGATTCGAAAGATTTCGAGTTTTCCCTTTAGTAGTATCGGAAGATGCCTTTCATATCTTCTGGCATTATCTTCCAGTGATTATTATTTCGGACTTCATTGCTGCGATCTTGGATAAGAGACTTATAGCGTCATTGGACTCGGATTTTTTCGATCGGTACAGGGACATTGTCCCTGACTTACCGACGCAGTCCAATATTGTCATTACAACATGTGTTTTATTTTTCGACGCTATATATATATATATATACAAGCCTGCTACTAAGCATGATAGTTTAGTTTCTTGTCCGCGTTGCTCATTTCTGCCATTTTATCATTTTTACAAATAGTTTATTTTGGCAGAGCAGGGCATACCGAGAGTTCATATGCGTCTAGACGGTGTGATTAAAGACTGCATATATTCTTTTTCGCCGTTTATGTCTTTTCCAATTTCAATGATGGGAACGACATTATGTATAGTAGACTTAACTTGGACGCTTTATTATACGTAATCCGCCTTACTGAGGCGTTATCATTACGTCTTCAAGAAAAGATTTACGGGATATTATTCTCAATGTAATTTCTTTTGAGGGCAGTAGTTTGTTCACGTATAACTCCGCCCTTCAGTGGCTGATTGGAGTTGGTTAGACGTGACGCAGCCCTAGCTACATCCACACGCGTGGATAGTAAGGTTAAGAACTCTCTGAGTCGCTTCGTTCTCGGAGGAGCTTCTTTTCGACGGCAACTTTCCGGCAATCCATGAATTGCTCGATTTATACGTTCTCTTGTCTATCTAGTGTTACAAGAGATTCAGACTGGGGCAAACATTCGGTGGTTGACTCAGAGAGTGCCGCCGCAGTTGCCGGACCCGAGTGTGGCTGTTATGACGGTTGCCAGTCAAACAGATTGGGATATATACTGATCCCTACGGATTCGAAGTGCCAGGGTCTTTGGGTTCCGCAGTCTTTTAGCTATCAGTTTAACTTCCGCGGAATAATGTTTTTTAGGCTTGCTTTATGTCATTGCATGAACATTATTCAGAAACGCATGCCCAAATTCCTGTCCTTTAATTCGACAGTAGTGGCGTATCTCCGGAACCAGGGAGGCACTCTTTCGTTTCCGTTATTCAATTTAATGGAAAGAATCCGTCTGTTGGTTATAGTACACCAAGTTCAGTTTTGGTCCGTCATATTCCGGGTCGTCTGATTGTTTTATCGGACTCCCGTTCTCTTACGGGTCGCTTGTTGCTGTCAGAATGGACTCTCAACAAACAAGTATTCAATCAGATTTGCTATCTATGGGAGCGCCCAATGATGATTTATTTATGACACAGCTTGCTAATCAATTGCAGACGTATGTGTTGGCTTGTCCAGATCTCTGAGCTAATAGTGTTAATGCTCTATTGATCTATAGGACGGAATGATAGGATACGCGTATCCTCCGGCGCTGTTGTTTTAGCAGGTATTGCTAAGATAAACAACCACAATACATTTCTGTTGATAGCATCTCTGTCTTCACAGAGATCATGAGTAATTTACTCTCTTGTCTACTGTGGGTCTTAACGTGAAATCTTCCTCTATGTGAGGATCTTTTTTCACTGGGTAAATCGTGTCATCTTTATCACAACCAGCAAGGTCGCAACCTTCATGTATTCCGTTGTGTGGTCCGTATTGCATTGTAAGCACTGTACTGGACGAGCTTTGGACGCGATTTCTTACTATAGGAGATCCTCTTCTTCGCTATTCTATGCGACTAAAGTGGAGGCTCTTCCGTCGTGGTGTAGGGATCATTATGTTCATATTGTTGATCCCTCCATGCTACTCATTGCTATTTTTTAGTATACTTGTTTCACAAGATCTACTGCAGCCTGTTATTATTTAGGTTATAGGTTTATGTTACCTCATACCTATGCACTCTACGATAGTTTACAATTGAGTCTTTTGTCTCTTTATCTAAGTCAGTTAGTAACTTTTTGATAAATAGACTTAGAATCTTTAGATTAAATTCCTATACGGATTTTAACTTCGGTTCTTATTTAGCTAAGTAATCATTTGAGCCTCTGGAAACAGTAGTTTTCAAATTCTGACCTTTTAGACAGTAATTCTGTTGGTTTCTCTTTTACTGTAGAGGCAGTGAGTTTCATGCACTATCGATGGATGATTTTCACTTTCATAGTTTCGGAATCAATACTTCCGTTACTATTTAGGTTGGATTGTTGCATAAGAGTTAGGCTCCTATTATCCGGAACCTATTATTTTAAGGTCCTTCCGTCTTCGTATGGGCATAGGCCTTTACTCTTTCCGGGTACAGTTTATGTATTTATAAACAGATATCTGTTTATTACAAGGGCGTAAGCTTCTTCTCTCTTTGATGTCTAGTAGAAGGACGTTACGCTCCATTTTATTGTTAATGGATTCTATTAACTATCGGTACTGCTTATGGTATATCATTGACTTAGCAGTTGTGCTTAAGATTTCGGCTCATGAAGTAAGAGTTCTTCTACTTCTTGGGCTTACATTAATAGTGTCGCTATTATAGATTTTTGAAGGCCGCTCATTGCGCTCAGCCATCCACATTCATGAATTTTATCTTAGAAATATCGAGTCCATTTCTGGAGGCCTCTATTGTTAGGTCTATTATCTACTGCTCAGAATGTCATTCACTTAACAGTTGCTACTATAGCTAGGTAGGCTGTCTGTTTCGGCAGTGTCTCCGTTCGGCTGCCCTCTTCGCTCTGGGCTATTTGACCCAGGGCAAGAAAAAGGGGGGGGGGGAGGGTGTTCCCTTGGGTCACCTGTTTTACTATGAAAACAAGGGGATACCTCCTCCGGAGTTAGTAATTCTGAGCTGTTATTGGGATGGTTGTTTAGTGAGAAGTTTAAGTTTTTAAAATTCATTCAAGTCTTAGTTTTTAAAGTATAGCTTTTGAATATTGCATATGTCAACGGACATGATTATGCAATTCTCAGACACTTTTAGGAGTATAAGAGTCTCTATTCTCTAGACTTACTTTATTATTGGCTTACTTTAAAAATTATTAGTATAAGGATTATATTGGATATTAATAGAGTACATGGATGTATGAAGCTCAATTTTGGAAGGTGTTGTATCTCTCTAATTTATCATAAATAAGAAAGATACATGTAAGGCCTATTACTTCTTTTCCCTACAGGGGATGACTCTATTTTATTTTATTGAGCGTATTCCATTTTGCTCTATGTCCTTGGCCCTCCAGCCTTTTTACTATTCAGCTATGTCTGGGTCATTGGTACAGTATAAAAATGTTAAAAAATTTATAGTAATTTATATATTTTTTATACTTACCAATGACCCAGACGGGGATGGCCCTCCCAGGAGTTGGGAACTCTTGCCTCCCCGCTGAGTACATAGCGCTTACCAGGCACTGGTTATTAGAATGATAAATGGCGCCAATTTCGGAACGTCCTTGACACTGCGCTATGCGCAGTAGGGGCGAAGTGTGGAGGGCCTTTCAGGACATGTTTTCTTTAGTTTTAGATGCAAATTTTGGGGATTGGGGGGCAAAATTTGTGTTTGGCCCTATATTTTAAGAGTTAGCAGCAGCTATGTCTGGGTCATTGGTAAGTATAAAAAATATATAAATTACTATAAATTTTTTAACTTTCATGGCATGACCTTATTGTGGTCATTCTTGCTATGAATGTTCCATTGTTTAATCAGTGTTTCCTCTCTCCCTTTCCTTTATTCCCCCCTAGCTATTCTCCCATTCTTTTGGCTTATTTTTTGTAATGTTTATTACTAAAATTTCTTGGGAGTTTTGGCTTGGAAACAGAATTGTTTTCTTTTTTTTTCCCCATGTTTATGTCCTCACCCTAGGGGTGTTTAGGCGTTTTGGTCTGCATCTACCATCTGATGTTCTACAGTTTCCTCTCTGGAAGCCCCTGTTTTGCATCAGATGTTTGTTTCAGTGCCTGGAGTCATGTTTCTGGTTTGTTGACACTTTTGCTTATGTTGACAACTGTTACTTCTGACAATGATTACTTGTCTTCTGCTTAATTTAGTTCATAGCAAGATACATTAATATTGTCCGTAAGTGTTACATTAATTTTTTCAAAATGATTAAAATTTTTGTCCGCACTTTGGCTTTTTGGGGCTCAGGGTTCCCATTGGGAACTTGGGCTCTTCTGAAAATTTTTTTTTTTGAAAATTATTTTCTTTTGAAATGTTATAATGAATTATAATATATTATGTATATTTATTTCAAGAGTTAGTGCGAGTAATATGACGATGTATATTTTTTCTGGTTGAAAAAATATTCTTCAGTCGTAATGCGAGGATATCTTCCTCTAATTCACAAGTTCATTGTGTTTCTAATAGTCAGTGTAGTCGCATTAATTCTTGCTCTGTGTGTGTTGATTGATATGACAACGTTGGAGATGTGTGTCACGGTATTTTGTTGCGGTTAGAGGTCCATTACGTTCCTCTCTCCGTAGGGTCACTATATATTATCAGTTTCTTTTTCAGAACTCAGAGTGATGTTTCCGTGATGTCTTAAATTACTGTGTCTCCGTCGTTGCAATATTAGGGCTAACGGGAACTGCTCAAGGTATGACGACAATTGCTGGGAGTTAGCTAGTTCTATCAAAGGCATTGTCACCCGCTAGTCCGCCCGGTGTCGCGACCATTCACCAGGATAGAATGGCTCAGCACCCGGGTTAGTCCGTTGTGGTCCAGGGAAGCAGATTGGGTGATGTGAGCACTATAAAACTTCAGATGTGCACACCCAGCAACAACGGATCCAAGGATAATATGGAGAAAGCCTGCCAGTCCGATAGCTAGCTCGTCCAGGTCCCCTGGACCGCGAGCAAGAGAGGCCCCCCTCTCTCTTACATAAACATCTGCGCTGCGATGTTGTATGTTGTTCGCTTAGTTGGAGCTTACGTCCACTCCTCCTGTTCGGGATGCTCCGTCACATGACAGTCCGACGCAGCTGTTATATTGGCTTCCTCATCCTCATCAACACACACGACCGCACCTTGACTATGTGACCACAGATTTCCAGGGGACGTTCGCATAGGATTGAACGTCTCTGGTGCTCTTGCCTCGCTGACCAAGGAATACACGTCGAACAGGTCACTCCATCTGCTAGCCAAGGATACGAGACCTTTCCAGTTGGGACGTTCGCATATTATATAAATGCTGGAATGAACGTCCCGGGAGCTTCCAGCGGATATTTCACGTAGGACCGTGGCTCCACAGGTCTCATAGGGTAACATGAACTTGATAAGGTTACCGTGATGTCTTTGTAAAGTGTGCTTCCGTTGTCACAGTCAAATGAAGAGTTAGCGGCAAAAGTGCTCATTTAGGTACGTCAATTGCCTGGAGTTCCCTAGTATGATAGATGGCGATGGCGTCTGCTAGCTTGCCCGGGGTCGCGACCATTCACCGAATGGCTCTGCACCCGGGTTCGTCCGTTGCGGTCCAGGAAGGATTTTTGGGTGATGCGAGCACTATAAAATACAATGTGCACACCCAGTGACGACGGATACGAGGATGGTAACGAGGAAGCCTATTAGTCCGGTTCGTAGCTCGTCCAGGTCCATCCGGGCTGCAAGCAAGAGAGGTCCCTCTCTCGTATTACAACATCTGGGCTCAGATGTTGTGGTACAAAATGTTCCTCAGTCGGAGTATACGTCTACCGCTCGGTATGCTCCGTTAAATAGACAGTCCGGAGAGACTGCTCTTTCGGCTTCCTCATCCTCATGGCAGCACACGCAACCGCACCTTGGCTATGTGACCTGTGATATTCAACCAACATCGCCAATCAGGGATACTACGGCGACAAGGTCATGCCATCCGGTAGCCAAGGATACGAGGCCTTCATTCTCTGGACGTTCGCATATTAGAGGTATGCAGGGGTGAACGTCCAAGGAGCTTCCAGCGGCTATATCCTATAAGACCGCAGCTCCACAGGCCGCTGTTGCGGATATGCTATCGCAGATAGCACATACATCACAATTTCATGATTGGGAGTTCTGTACGTAGTCAAGATTCTATAGTGCTCAGCGAGGGTTTTATTTTCTTCTTCGTTTTGGGTTTTTCTGGTGTGTGTGTGTGTGTGTGGGGGGGTGTTGGAAGCCCTTGGTGACGGCCCTCCCCAGAAGCTTTTGCGATTTTTCGTTGTTCATTTGCCCTTGTTGTAAATACTTTTCTTCAACGGACTGGATTTATGCCTACAATTATGATAAATTATTGATGCTCAACGTCACATCAGCAACTGAGGATATATCGCCGCAGATGTGCCATTAAGCACCAAGTAATATGATTGGCATCCCTCTCATGATTGCCATCCTTCTAGATGGAAACATATCTAAGGGGCTTGTGTGCACTCACCCTGCCTGAACAAAGAAGATTTTTCTATCGGGGGGGGGGGGGGGGTCTTTACAATCATGTTGGCCAATTGTTAACCACTCTTCATTGGAGAAGGGAGGAAATCAGCATTTATAAATTATTTTGAATCTCCTCGGGAATTCTGAAGATGTGGGTGCTTGGCATCCTTCCACTTCTTGTCGCCTGGGTGGGTGGTTCATTGTTTTTCAAAGTGGCTGACTTTCTTTTTGCTTCTGACTGCCCTGGCCTAGAATTTGACAAACAACATCACTGCGTCATTCAAAAGTGTCAAGGGGCTCATGTACGTCGAACCAGAAAACATGTATATATTAATAGGAAACATTAAACGCATGGGCGTCCGGAAGGCTTTTTTTTTTACTTTAGGGGCGGGGGGAGGGTTTGGACAAAACAAAATTACCGTTGAAGTATTAAGTTTTCTGTAGAATTTATTGATTTTTTTAGTACTGTACAATAAAGACAATATTATTTTATTACTAACACTTTGGGCGACCGCTGATTTGTTGCGGTTCCTTGTGAGAAGACCTTGGTTCCTTCTCTGCTTCCAACCGCCTCCCTATTCCCATCACGTCTCTTGTCATCAACAGTGTTCGTGCTGGCCTAATTTCATCTGGTGCCAGAGTCGGTGCCAGTGAAGTGAATTTTTGTGCCAGCCAAAAATTTTTGGTGCCAGAAATTTCAAATGAAAAAAGAAGGCAACGACTGGTTTAATTACTCCCACCCCAGTTTGATCGTTAATCTATTTTCTATCAGTTGAACATCGAATAGCCAGTGTTGTATATTTCTCCGTTTCCACATATTTGAAACCCTAGGCAGTGGAGCAATAAGGTCCTGTACCCAACCCCACACCCTGCAGCCAACTACACATTCTCTCAGAGAACTTTTTCCTAATGATATACAATGTAGCATATGCAACTTTGTGCACTTAACTAAAAGTTGTGATGTTTTCTGATCTTTTACGGAGGCTGGACAAGTAAAAAAAATGACATATACATTGGATCAGTGGTGGGGTGATGGGGTGGGGGTATTTTGCCACAAAGTCTTGATGGAAGAATTCAGCGTTTAGTAAGAAACTTATTATTTTGAGCCCCCCCCCCCCCCCCCCTCCACTTCCCCTACTGCATTTCATTCCATTACTTAACTGTACATTCTGTTCGTTGTAAGGATTTATAATTTTATTAGGGCAATATTTTTATATTCTGTTATAATCTGCTATTGTTCAATGTTGTCAGTATAAATTCTACGCATGGGTAAAATTAACTTTCGTCAATGTTATTATGAGAAAAGTTGGTAACGCTGTGTCCAATATTTCAATATGATGAAAAATATATACTAAATAAAACTGTCTTGAAATAATAAAAAAAATCGGCTTAAAATTGGGAACTCATTCAATAAACATCTAATAATTATTTGTTATTCATTTATTAAAATTAAAAAAAGTAGCCAAGTCCATTTGGAAAAAAATTGGAGGACTTTATATCACAACAGAACAGGCGATGGATGGATATGTGCCAATGTACAACATCAGCTAAATTTTGCATCGTCAAATATTGAAATTTTTTTGGGGTACTCATGCTCATAATTCACAGCCCTAACTAGAAAACCTATTTCAACATCAACCAATAAAATTACTTAACTATTAATGTCCCTGAAGCGGTCATGTCTATCAGCTTAATATTTTGTCATCAATGACAATTGAAAGGAGTAAGCTAATTAACTTAAAGGTGATAATCCTATTCACACGATTAATAAAAAGCTTACATTGGAAATTGGGCACTTGACAATGAATGGATAATAAAGGTGTTAATTGATTGATTGAACTTTTTACTGTCAAACATGAAGTGTGCATTCTTTAACGAGTTGAATGCCGTAAAAAATTATGCTGCAATTGTTTTGAATTTTTCTCTCTTGGAATATTTTGGTGCCAATTGTGGTGCCAATGGCCATCATTTTGGTGCCAGTGTTTAAAAACTGGTGCCATTGGCACCTGACAGCACGAACACTGGTCATCAACGAGTTCACTTCCGAGTGTCAATATTTATATGAGTAGGCTAGTAGAATAGTACGGGAGATGATGTGCGAGTTATTTAGATTTCCTGGTACTTACATGTGCAACGACGTTTGTGCCGATGTGTAGGCCCGCGTGTATTTTTAAGACAATACATTTGCTGAAAACAAACGTCGAATCTGTGAAAAGTGGCTCTAAAATTATTTCTATCGAATATCTCCTTGAGAGCTTTATTGCCATTGGGGCAACTCGGTCCCAATAATGTGACATTTGGGACTGACCAAAACTGCGAAAATTGTCTGGGTTGAGTTATAACGGAACCAGAAAACAGTGGGAGATTTTTTTTTAAAAATCATCGGCAATATCTTATATATTCCCGATTTGATGTTACCTACCTTGACATCATCGCATCGGAGTCTATCTGAGGGAGTGGGGGATGGGGGGTGACTGTCGATTGTCAAATTAAATTTCTTTTTTCTTCTTTTCAACATCGTGCCATCATTTATTCTTTTCGTAGATTTATCCACGCGGGTTTTAATTTAATTGTCACCGAGCACAGGATCAATATTCAATAATAAATAACAAGCTATTAAATAGTCCTCAAATCAATTCATCAAACTCATATATACAAGATTTATTTAAATGACATGCACTCTGTGAAACACCAACCCTCTTCAATCAACAGCACGAATAAGCTGTCGCTGCTGTTTATCACCTTGGACTTGGGCAGCTAATCTTTTACGCACAGCAAACGCGGTGTGTGAAAGTCGACACAGTGTTCCACAGAGTCAATTTTGGTAAAATCACTCGCCACTGGGCCGAGTGGATGAGATGCTATACACTCTGGACGTACTGTAATCATTTCCCACAAGCCACTCTCCAATATACAGACTGTGGTGTGTGCAGTATCAAGGAAGTTGAGTTTTCACCTGGAAAATAATAAAAAGCATAAATTTTTACGTGCAAGCAAAGTATCAGCCAATGGAGGTCAGAGACACTTTTGTTGAAACATTTCTCTGCTCTGACCATGCATTTGGCATATTGGCAAGAACCAAGCATTCATTTTATCTGCAACATTCGAAATATAACTCATTAACAAAATTTGACTTGGTATGAACTTTAGTACATGTACCAGCACTGCAAACATGCATTAGAAAATGGATATGTACTGCTGTACCATTGTTCTGACTTCTTGGTTTTGAATGAGCTCAACCCTCATATGTCTGCTTGTTGAAAACAAATATAAAAGGTGGTCAGAGAATTGCTGCCATTGCTGCAGACATTTGCTGCTTTACCTAACATGAATAGCACAGACAGACACTTGCAAAAAATTTCTTGATTCACAAAGGAAATTCACTTGGCAGGGGTTTATTTGCGATATAATCAGCATCTTTTCTTGATTCTACAGCACTTGACAAATTTGAAAAAGAAATGTTTAGAGCTGGGTTGTTTACTGGTTTTCTGGTTCAGTTCCAGTTTTTGCAGCAACCCAGAAACCCAAACCACAAGACACAGCTGAAACTGATGGAACATTTTTACTGTGTTTGTGCACAAACGTATCAAACTATCTTCCTTGGAGAGGAATGGATTAGTGGCCCATATGGAATCTTTGTCCCTAAGTATATCCGGCAAAGGGGTGAACATGTGAGATTCACATTGTCACATATTCTCCCTCATTGACTCGTCCATCAGATAAGTCAGTGAGGGAGAAGATGTGACAGTTAGAACACAACATAGATTAGGCCAAAAAAAATAATAAATCTGTTTCTCAGTCCCTCCCACATGGTCCTTTTGGCTGCCGCATTCTCTCTTTTTATAACTAATTTGAACTTAAAAAAAATGAAAATTAAATGGTTCATGTCTGATATTTTACCCAAGTTAAAAAAATTGATGAATTTGTCCCTTGAGTGCAAGAAGGCTTTGCAATGCTTTAGCATTGCAAAGTTTTCTTGCACTCAAGGGATGAAATACACCACCACCCATGCTATTCTGTAGATTATGAGGCCTAAAATTTGAACCAAGAACATGAACTTTTGATGGCAAAAAAGTAATTACTGAAATAAAAAATAAAATAAAAAAATGCTCGCCCGCATGCAATTTCACAAATAATGGCCTGAGAAACAGAAGATCTACTTTGTGTGGCCTTATATTAACTTTATTCATTTGTTACCCCATTTTGTTTTTTTTCTGACTGAACACGAGAAACCCTGAGAATGATCAAAGAAATGTTAGCCTGAACCCAATGGAGATACATGTTCATACAGACAGGGTTTTTTGTCATGTTTGATGTTGTACAAGCTATTGGGGATTTTTAGTTGAGTTGTGACGAAGTCAAACTCGACTTATAGTTTGGTGAATGGCAGGCGGACGGGCAGGCGGGCGGGCATAAACAATTGGTTTCCGGATGATAACTTGATAGTGGTTCAACCCATGTTCATGAAACTTCATAGGTAGGTTGGTATCGGTGAGAGGAAGAACCCTATTAATTTTGGACTTGCTTGGTCAAAGGTCAAGGTCATAGTTGCCTTCAACATAGTAAATTGTAAACAATTTGTTTCCAGATGATAACTTGACTATGGTTCAACCCACATTCATGAAACTTCATATGTAGGTTGGCCTTCATGAGAGGAAGAACCCTATTTATTTTGGACTCACTAGGTCAAAGGTCAAGGTCACAGTGACCCTGAACATAGTAAATCAAAACAATTGGTTTCCGGATGATAACTTGATAATGGTTCGACTCATGTTCATGAAACTTCATAGTTAGGTTGGTATCAGTGAGAGGAAGAATCGTATTTATTTTGGACTTTCTAGGTGAAAGGTCAAGGTCACAGTGACCTTCAACATAGTAAATCATAAACAATTGGTTTCCGGATGATAACTTGATAATGTTTCGACCCACATTCATGAAACTTCATAGGTAGGTTGGCATTAGTGAGAGGAAGAACCCTATTTATTTTGGACTTGCTAGGTGAAAGGTCAAGGTCACAGTGACCTTCAACATAGTAAATCGTAAACAATTGGTTTCCGGACAATAACTTGACAATGGTTTGACCCACATTCATGAAACTTCATAGGTAGGTTGGCCTAGGTGAGTGGAAGACCCCTATTTATATTGGACTCACTATGTCAAAGGCCAAGGTCACAGTGACCTTGAACATAATAAATCATAAACAATTGGTTTCCAGATGATAATTTTACAACGGTTCCACCTACGTTCATGAAACTTCATAGGTAGGTTGGCATTGGTGCAAGAAAGAGCCCTATTTATTTCGGAATCACTAGGTCAAAGGTCAAGGTCAACTGGTTTCTGGAAAATAAGTTGATAATGATTAAACCCACTTTTGTGCTGTCACAACTCGACATTGGATCGGTGATCCTATCGGCATTTTTTCCAAGTATAGGACCCCGAGATGTTACACGTAGAAAAATAAACTGAAACCAGGTTTTTTTTCCTGAAAACGAAGCGAAATCGAAACCACATCTAGGAAATCAAAACCTCCCAGCTCAAGAGACACTCTCCCTGATTTCTAGAGAAATGTAATAACAGATAATCCTTTCTAATAAGAGTAGTGTTAATAATAATAATAACTCAGTATTTCATTAGAGATGAGACGATTAATCGGTGTAGCATCGGCTCCCTGCCGATAAGCGCCCATTGGTTCACCATCAGCACTCGATAGTTCAACATCGGCCCTCGCCGATTGTCTGACACTCAGTGAAAGTGAAAGGGTTATGGATGATCTGTAATGAAGTAAATTAAATTTCTTCCCCTTTGTGGGACAACCAGTGGCAAGCGATCGTATGTCACTCGTCTGTTACTGATATCAGGAAAGTGATGGTTCGTGAAAGAAAGAAAAGGCAGAATATTATATTAAAGATTTTGATTGTGTAACTGTGTACAGAGTTGTTTTTTTTATCCATCATGTGAATACGGATGCTCTTCACTGCCCAAACTGTACTGCATTCTGCAAAATGTCACAATATTTCTTTCAACTACGCTCATCGTCTCATTAAATATATAATGGCATTCTTTATTCCCATATTGGACAGATAATTCCTCCATGTTAGTAATCCATGTTAACTGTGAGAGGTTTGGGTGCAATAAGTTTAATATCGAGTCATTCGGGGTGATATTTATCAACACGAAGCCACTGAATTTTTATTCGCCCATTTGAAAAACAGACATATTATGTTACGGCACTGTCCTTCTGTCCGTCCGGGGACAGTTGTATTCTGTGCTCTACAGAGCGTGATTTCAATTGGATTTAAAAAATATTTGATATACTGCACAACCAGAATAAGATCTCGCGCAAGTTCGAATTTGGGTCATGTTCAACAGTTTCCCTAGTAGTTATTCTCCCTTTAATACTTAAAAATCGAGCAAATTATGCTTTCCATACTCTATAGACCGCCAGCTTAATCAGATTCTTTTCAAATTTAATACGCAGCTTCATGGCCATAATATCTCACACAAGTTCATATTTGGGTCGTGTTCGGTTGTTTTCTTTGGAGTTATTTCCCTTTTCATACTCAGAAATCAGTCAAATTATGCTTTCTGTGCTCTACAGTCTGTGAACTTAATCAGATTCTTTTGAAATTTAATATGCAGCTTCATGAGCATGGTATCTTTTTTATTTTGTAAAGACCTCAGATCGCTTAATATGAAAATGTGGAAACAGGTGAATTACCCTTTACCCCAGACAGGGCAGGGAAATGGGCAGTGATTGGAGGGGGGGGGGGGGAGGGGTAGGCATAGTCGAGTCAACAAAAATTTCAAACTTTATCCCCGAGAAACTTGTGCATGTTCCAATTTTGACGGGCATATGTTGCCCCGCTAGGCGGTGCTCTTGTTCTCTTGTTGAAATGTGTGGAGCATGTGATAAAAATAGATAATGCAGTGCAACGTCATGACTCGTGTGACACAATCCCATATATGGGTTTACTGAAAGGAAACTCCCACTTGAAAACGTGTGGTTCCAACGACGGCTTTTGATTTTCACAAAACATTTCTTCCAAATATATTTTTCAATTTAGGCACACGGGAAATGTGGTACTGGCATTAATTCGGAAAAAACAAAAACATGCTCGTGTTCTTTGTTCTCTGATATTTTTTTTTCAGCTGCATTTTGAATGCCTTTGATAGTTAACCTCAAAGACTGTTTGTCTGTGATAGTCGACTTCAAAGCCCGTGTAGGGGGTGATTCGGCAAAGACCTGACTTTGAAATGAATTGTTGTCAGTGTTGATGTAAACCGCATCAAAAGTTCAGAACACAATTTACCGTGACAATGCATGTGATGAGTTCTCGACTCATTTGTTAGCTGTTTATTTTAAATCGAAAATATACTACACTGATGGTGCTTCATTGACATAAAATTAACCCTTTGATGTCTGTTATTTAACTTATTTAAGTGAGTATTAAAAATGTGTTATCTTCCGGGATGATGGGGATTAATGGCACGTAAATTAAATTCTGATTACTGTAAATCAGCCAGCTTCTGCAGTAAGCTTGAATAATAAAGAAACCATCTGACATCGGCATTTGGTAGCGGCTAATTGTTGTCTAAAATAATCGGCATTTGTCTGATAGGGAATTTTACGTATCGGCTCATCTGTATATTTCATATGATCTGCACTAGCATGATATATCCTTGGTTATTTTACATCCCCTTTTTAGCTTAACTTAACAAAGTCAAGATACGCTATTGTTATCATGCAGGCGGAAGTCAGTGAGTCTGCCAGTCTTTGAATCTGTTCACATTACCTTTAACACAGTCTACACCTCGTAGTTCTTGTCCAATCATCACAAAATTTCATATGCAGGTTTGAGGTCATGTCTAAATAAGAAAATTTCATATGCAGGTTTGTGGTCATGTCTAGATGAGAACGTCCCCTTTTGGTTGCGATCGTCAACCGTGATGGATGCGCGGGCCTGAAAGCCTTTAGCACAGTCTACAGGTTGTATATATGAAAGGATTTCATTACAACTTGGTAGGATGACTCTGTATAATGTCCAGATGCGAATGTCCCATATTGCACTGATTGATCAACTGTGACGGCAGCACGGGCCCGAAAGCCTTTAGCACAGTCAACAGGTCGTATTTATGAAGGGATTTCATTGTAACTTGGTAGGATGACTCCGTATAATGTCTCGTTGAGAACATCCTATTTTGGTCAGGTTCTTTCAACCGTGATGGCATGTTACCAAGATTCCTTTAGCATAGTCTTCAGCTGGCATTTATGAAGGGATTTCATTGTAAATTGGTAGGATGACTTGGTATAATGTCTAGATGATAACGTCATTTATTGGCCATGATCGTCAACCATGACAGCCGCACATGCACGTGACCTAGATTTGTTTAGCACAGTCTACAGTTCATATTTATGAAGCAATTTCTTTGCAACTTGGAAGGATAACTCGGTATGATATCTAGATGAGACTGTCCTCATTTGGTCACTATCGGTCAGCCATTACCACCACCTTGTCACATGACCTAGATTCCTTTAGCACTGTTCACAGATTGTTTTCATGAAGGGATTTCATTGCATCTTTGTATGGCTAACTTGGTTGGATAACTTGGTATGATATCTAGCTGAGACTGTCCTATTTTGGTCATGATCAGTTAACCGTTCCCACCGGACTGTCATGTGACCAAGGTTCCTTCAGCAAAGTCTATGAGTTAAATTTATGTAGGGATTTCATTTAACTTGTTAGGATGACTTGTTTTGGAATGATTTTACAGTAACTTGGTAACTTTGATTGACATACATTAAATGTGAGGGTCACATCAACCCAGGCCTAAATTCTTTAGTACAGTCTACACCTCAAATTATTCTTATTGAAAACATAGTATGCTGGGAACAGAAATTAACATATTCTCAATTATCACAATTCTTGTCTTATTTCATAATCCATTCATAAACGTTGAACATTATACTTTTCTTCAAACACTACAAACAGTCAAGTTAACCCTTTACCCAATGCAGACGATATCAAAATTTATTATTTTAAATATCATTTTTTTAAATTCTTCAAAAAATTTCAACAAAACCATATCATGTGACCCCTCATTGGAAAGAGCTCAATGTGCTTGTTCCAATGAGGGGTCTCATGATATGGTTTCGTTGAAATATTTTGAAAAATTTAATATTTTTATACTGTACCAATGACCCAGACATAGCTGGTGCTAACTCTAAAAAGTCTAGGGCCAAACACAAATTTTGCCCCCCAATCCCCAAAATTTGCATCTAAAACCAAAAGAAATCATGTCCTGAAGGACCTCCATACTTTGCCCCTACTGCGCATGTGCAGTGTCAAGGACGTTCCGAAATTGGCGCCAATTACTATTCTTTGTTTGGCCCTTCATCAGTCAAGATCTCACTGATCTTTGTGCTTGTAAATCTCAGTTTAAAGGATGCCAGACACATAATTATTGGAGAAATGGTGGTTCTAAGGAGGATATAGAAGGAGGAGAGGATAAAGGAGTGACAGAAAATAATCAGGGCTGTAACTTAAAATTTTTTAATGAAATTATGTTAAGTTGCCTATTTTCGAGGCATGGGCCTGTTGTTGTCATTCTTGTTATAAAGTTGCACTGCTTATTCAGTGTTTCCTCTCTCCTGGTCTTCTAAGTCCCCCCTTGCTATTCTCCCATGCTTTTGGCATATTTTTGAGAAAGATCATTTCTAAATTCTCTTGGGAGAATTAGCTTGGTTACTGAATGAATTCTGTTATTTTCCCCATGTTTACGTTTTCACCCATGGGTGTTTAAACGTTGTGTTCTGCATCTACCATCTGATGTTCTGCAGATTCTCCCCTGGGAGTCTCTGTTTTGCATCAGATAGTGTGTAATTTTTATGACTGAGTCAGTTTTGTCAGTGCCCGGAGTCATGTTTTCTGGTGTTTTTACACTATTTGTTTACATTGGCAACAGTCTCTTTTGAGGGGGGCTGTTTGCCTTTGGAGTAGTTTATCTCACTATAAGATACATTATTATTATCCGTAAGTGTTGCATTAATTATTTAATATAATTTTAAAATTTTTGACCACACTTAACCTTGGGATCCATTGGGGCTCAACGTTACTTTTCAGAAACTTGGGCTTCGCTGAAATAAAAATTTTTCAAAAATTATTTTGATTTTCAATTGTTTTTTCATTATTAATGGATCATGTTATTATGTATCTTTGTGTTTAGGGGTTGGTGCGAGTACTAGGACTTGTTGTTGACTTTTCACAATGAAAGGATATTGTTCAAATTGTAATAGGAAGAAATCTTCCTCTGACTTTCATGATCATTGTATTAATTGTAGTCAGTGTACTCGCACTAACTCCTGTTCAATATGTCAATATTGGGATGACAAACATTGGAAACGTGTGTCACGATATGTTGTTAGTGGAGAGAGGGCTATGCCGGCCCTTTCTCCGCAGGGTCACTCTACTCTATCAGTTTCTATTTCAGAGGAGCAAGAACAGGGTGATGTTTCCATGTTATCTTCCGCAAGTGCACTTCCGTCGTCACAACTGAATGCAGAGCTAGCGGCAAAAGTGCTCATGGAGATACGACAGTTGCCTAAGAGGTCCCTAGTAGGATCGACGGCGCTGTCGTCCGCTAGCTCGCTCGGTGTAGCGTCCATTCACCGAATGGTTCAGCAGCCGGGTTCGTCCGATGCGGTCCAGGAGGAAATGTTGGGTGATGCGAGCACTATAAACATTCAAGGTGCACACCCAGTGACGACGGATAGTAGGAGAGATCGGAGGAAGCCTTCTAGTCCGGTTCCTAGCTCGTCCAGGTCCATCCGGACTGCGAGCGAGAGAGGCCCCTCTCTCGTACAACAACATCTGGGACCAGATGTTGTGGTACAAAATGTGTCGTTAGCGGAGCACATGTCCGTCGCTCGGGACGCTCCGTTGTATAGGCAGTCCGCTGAGACTGCTCAGGCTTCTTCTTCCTCTCACCAACGCACACGACCGCACCTTGGCTACGTGACCGCCGATATTTTACCAGCTTCGCCGACCAGGGATTCTTCGGCGACCAGGTCACGCCATCCGGTAGCCAGGGACACGAGGCCGGTTGACTCCGCACGTTCGCATAGGAAGAGTATGCGGGAGTCACTAGATGCGGAGCTGCCCTCGGCGAAGCAGCGAAAGACTGTGCCTCTGCAGGCCTCGATGTCGGACGTGCTTGCTCAAATAGCACAACTTATCGCAGCATCCCAGCAACCGACAGAAACGGTGTCGGATCGGGAATTATCCGACGGCGCTGGGTCGGTACGCTCTGCCGAAGCATCAGGTGCGGACGACCGGGAGCATCATGAGGTCCGACCGGATGGTGAAAGGGATACGGATGACTTGGAGTTATCCCTTTCGGAACAAGATAAAGCTGACGTGGACTTCATCCGGCACTTTCTTCCTCAGGTTGTTCCGTCGGGCCAGACTGCTGCGGTTCCGGACAAGAGAATTATAGCGCCATTGGACACTGATTTCTTCGAGCGGTTCAAGACACCTGGCACCCTGGGCTTTCACTCGGGTAATGAACTCGGTAATGATGTATTTCCGAGCTCATTCGTCTGCGGTAACGTCGGCCTACCTGGACGGCATTCTTCAGAGGTACGGCAACGAGTTAACGCTTCAGAACGATGTGCAGAATCTGCTTCTATTGCTCCGACGTCTCGGTTTTATAATAAACGAGGAGAAGTCGGATCTGGTGCCGTCCAAGTCATTCACACATCTGGGAATGAGCTTCGAGACGCACAACAATCTTGTTCATCTGCCGTTAACCAGAGCGAAATTAGTCAGTTGTTATGCTCGCTATTGTCTTCGCGCAGACAAAGTCACAGCGAGGGAGTTCATGAGACTGATAGGTCTGTGCGGAGCCGCTGCGGATCTCATTCCGATGGGGCGGTTACGCACTCGTCCTCTCCAAATTTTCTTGACTCAGAATTGGAGTGTGAAAATTCATTCGCTCGACATAGACGTTCTCTTGTCAGATCAAGTGAAACGAGAGATTCAGACTTGGGCAAACATTCAGTGGTTAACTCAGGGAGTTCCGCTGCAGTTGCCGGATCCGAGTTTTACCATTATGACGGATGCCAGTCAAACAGGTTGGGGTGCAACATTGATCCCAACGGATTCGAGATGCCAGGGTCTTTGGGATCCACAATTCCTAGGCAAGCACATAAACATCAAGGAAATGATGTCAATTTGGCTTGCGTTACGTCATTGGATGGACATTATTTACAAAGCTCATGTCCAAATCCTGTCCGACAATACGACAGTAGTGGCATATATACGGAACCAGGGAGGCACTCATTCAGTTTCGTTATTCAATCTAACGGAAAGAATCCTTCTGTTTGCTCTAGAACATCAAGTTCTGCTTTCGGTCCGTCATATACCGGGTCGTCTGAATGTACTAGCAGACTCCCTTTCACGAAAGGGTCGCTTGTTGCCGTCGGAGTGGACTCTCAACAAACAAGTATTCAATCAGATTTGCTACCAATGGGAACGGCCAATGATAGACTTATTTGCGACACATCTCAACAATCAGTTGCAGACGTATGTGTCTCCGTGTCCGGATCCAAGAGCATTTGCAGTAGACGCTCTGTCGATCCCTTGGGACGGAATGATAGGATATGCGTATCCTCCAACGCCGTTGATTCAGCAAGTATTGCTAAAAATAAAACAATCTCAATGCAAGATTCTGTTGGTAGCATCTCTGTCTCCACAGAGACTGTGGATAAATCTACTCAGGTGTCTGTTGTGGGACCTACCGCGAAAGAGGATCTTCTTTCGCAGGGGAAACCGCGTCAACTTCATCACAACCCGCAAGGTCTCAACCTACATGTTTTTCCGTTGTGCGGTCCTTCTTGCATGGCATGCATTTTACAGGACAAGCAGTGGACGCGATTTCTAACTGTAGGAGGACCTCCTCTTCGCTAAACTATGCGGCTAAGTGGAAGGTCTTTCGTTGTTGGTGTAGGGATCATTCTGTTGATATTTTTGTCTCCATACCAGACATTGCAAACTTTCTAGTATACTTGTTTGACGAAATCAAACTGCAGCCTGTTACTATTAAGGGTTATAGGTCTATGTTACCTGATACCTATGCACATCATGATAGTTTACAAATTGGATCTAATGTCTCTTTATCTAAGTTAGTTAGAAACTTCTCGATAAATAGACCCAGAACTCTTAGGTTAATTCCTAAGTGGAATTTAGCTTGGGTTCTTCTTAAACTGAAGGAAAAGCCATTTGAACCTCTTGGGACAGTAGATTTCAAATTTTTGTCTTATAAGACAGCTTTTCTCTTAGCTTTCTCTTCTGCTAGAAGAGTCAGTGAGCTTCATGCACTGTCGGTGGATGATTCTCACTATCGTAGTGTCGGGAACACTATCACCTTCACTACTAATGTGGGATTTTTAGCTAAGAATCAGGCTCCTAATAAATATCCGGAACCTATTGTTATTAAGGCCCTTCCATCTTCAGACGGGCGTAGGCCTTTACTCTGCCCTGTTAGAGCGTTACGTATTTATAAACAGAGATCTCAGTTTATCAGAAAGGGACGGAAACGTTTCTTTCTGTCTCTGATGCCTAATAGAAAGGACATTTCAGTCCATTCTATTGCTAGATGGATTCAATTAACTATCCATACTGCTTATGAAAATTTATCTTCTTCTCAGCAGTCTGTGCTTAAGATTTCGGCTCATGAAGTAAGAGCTCTTTCTACATCTTGGGCTTACGCAAATAGTATTGCTATTACAGATTTAATGAAGGCTGCTTATTGGTCTCAGCCATCCACATTCACGAATTTTTATCTCAGAAATATTGAGTCCATTTCTGGAGACCTGCATTGTTTAGGTCCGTTATCTGTTGCTCAGAATATCGTCCACTAAACAGTTGCAACTATAGTTATGCAGGCTTTCTGTTCCGGCAGTGGCTCCGTCCGGCTGCCCTCTTCGCTCTGGGCTATTTGACCCAGGGCAAGGGGAAGGGGGGGGGGGGGGAGGGTGTTCCCTTACGTCACCTGCTTTATAGTGAAAAGCAAGGGAATTCCTCCTCCGAAGTCAATATTTCTGAGTCGTTTCCGGGATGGTTTTAAAGTGTAATATTAATGTTAAAAATTCATTCATGTCATGTTTTTAAAGTGTAGCTTGGTGTGAAGCATTTGTATATATCAAGTGTCAAACGGGCGTTAATATACAATCCTCGGACACTTTTAAAGAATATAAAGAGTCTCAATTCTCTGGACTATCTTTATTTATTGGCTTACTTTAAAAATATATAGTATAAAGGGTTATACTGGATGTTAATAGAAAACATGAATGTTATTATGCTCAATTATGAAGGGTATTGTATCTTTCTAATTTGTCATAAAATAAGAAAGATACATGTAAAGCCTAATACTCCTTTTCTTCTTGAGGGGTTGACTCTATATTATATAGTTGAGCTTATTGGATTTTCCTCTATGTCCTAGGCCCTCCAGCCTTTTTACTATTCAGCTATGTCTGGGTCATTGGTACAGTATAAAAATGTTAAAAAATTTATAGTAATTTATATATTTTTTATACTTACCAATGACCCAGACGGGGATGGCCCTCCCAGGAGTTGGGAACTCATTCCTCCCCGCTGAGTACATAGCGCTGACCAGGCACTGCTTGTAAGAATGGTAATTGGCGCCAATTTCGGAACGTCCTTGACACTGCGCATGCGCAGTAGGGGCAAAGTATGGAGGTCCTTCAGGACATGATTTCTTTTGGTTTTAGATGCAAATTTTGGGGATTGGGGGGCAAAATTTGTGTTTGGCCCTAGATTTTTTAGAGTTAGCACCAGCTATGTCTGGGTCATTGGTAAGTATAAAAAATATATAAATTACTATAAATTTTTTAACTTTTTCCACTGCTCAGTTTGTATATTATGTGGGCAGATGCGGGTGATTTGTTAGGTAAAGGGTTAAGCTACAGTATCATTGGCTCTTTTATTTTGTTTTAGGTTCTGTCTGTGGGTGAATTTTGTGTTTGGCTAAATATAGTCACATTAGACAGTTAGTGCCTAAGGAAACTCTTCGTATAAGTTCAAATTGCCGTTATACAATTTGCAATATAATCGGGGCACTTGGGGAAATTTGAGAAAAGATATTCTTGCTGACTTTTAGAGAAGTGGATACATTATTTATTTGAAGTTTGAAAATTAAAAATGGTCAAACTCAGTTTTCAAATGTACATATTTCATGTGAACTGGTGAGCCCAGGTTTGTTATTTAATATAATGAAACAGAAAATCATTTTTTTCAGGTTGAAACTTTTGGATCCATGGAAAAGAAGGAAAAGGTAGAATTTATTTTGGAACAGATGAGGCTGTGTTTAGCAAAGAAAGATTTCATTCGTACACAGATTATTAGTAAAAAGATCAATACTCGTTTCTTTGAAGACTCTTCCACGACTGTGAGTATTATCATAGAGATCTGTGACAGTTTTCTGGTATTGCCCTGAAAAGCTTCGATTCAATGTCAACATTGATGCTGAGATTCGGGATTGACATTGAAATTTCAACTTGATTCGTATATTTTCAAATTGGGTTTCTCAACTATTTTTCAAAGGGATGGTGGCAAATAAATATCTTCTACTGGCAATATAATGCTACAGAAATGGAGGAAGAGTTGCCTGCTGTGTTTTCTGTTCAGTCAGTTTATCATCATCTTGTCTGCCTCACAAGTTACAAATGGGGCTTACTGTTATATTACTTATAAAGTTGATAGGCCCCTTCGAGGCTCCAAATATTCGGTATTCGAAATGATATTTGATCCGATCACAATATTTGATTCAACTTTGATTCAAAAATGAACAACGAAGATCTCTAAAATGTCTTCAATGTTTTCTCCAATGCTTTGTGAGGTTGAAATGCAATGGATATCAATGTGAACGAGATAAATCTATGTTTAAAATAAATTAATCCACTGAAAAAACAGGCACTGGAAATCCAGAAGTAGATAGTGGTTAATCATTAACCCACTTACTATTTTCTGATTTCCAGTGCCGGTTAACAGTTAATGCTTACTACACAGCCTATAACATTACCAAGCTATTTCCTATCTAGTGTCTACAATTACTTGAAGAGACCGGGTTCATACCAACATGCATTGGGGTTCGTCATTCATTTCCAATTATTGAATTGATTACCGATGAAGGCTATGTGTAATAATATGTGGCCTTTCTCAGCAACAGCAAAGATAATAAATTTTTGAGTTTCATTTGGACATCCTTCGGGATTGATTGGGATGTTCCATATTTTAAATGAACCAAAACTTACTTAGACACACAGAGAATCTGATTATTTGTATAGTAAATATGACACCAACTGCATAATGTTTGCATGAATCTGCCCAATGGAGAACTTGCATTGTCAACTTCTGGTCTATCTATGTGAAAAAGGCAACTTATTGATATATCATTTGTGATGGGTTAACTTAACTGTGCTCACTGGATTTGAATGTGATTTTTGGAGTCAAAGTGATACTGATAATGAGTGCAACTGTCTGTCCATCTGTCTATCCATCTGTTAACATTTTTGGTTTCCGACTGATAACTCCAGTTTGGATTATTTGATCTTAACCAAAGTTGGCATGTGTATTACCCAGCTTGTGATTGAGTTCCGTGCAATTATTTTTGAGTTCCGTGCAATTATTTTTACATGAGTTAAAACCCTTTTTCGACTGAGAATTTGACTGCATTTCAACATTTTGGGTTTCCAACCGATAACTCCAGTTTGGATCATTTGATCTCAACCAAAGTTGTTACAGTTCAAATGGCTAACAGGTGTATTTAGCTGTTGTTCAAAAAAATGAATTCTGTCCACATAATATTTGACTTATTTTCTGCAGAACAAAAACTGCATATATGTTTACAAAACAACTGTAAGGCTTAATAAAATTAAAAATCTGTTTCTCAGGCCCTCCCGCATGGTCCTTTTGGCTGCCGCATGCTCTCTTTTTATGACCAATGCAAACTTGAAAAAATAAAAATTAAATGGTTTATGTTTGATATTTTACACAAGTTAATAAAATTGATAAATTTGTCCCTTGAGTGCAACAAGGCTTTGCAATGCTTTAGCATTGCAAAGCCTTGTTGCACCCATGGGACGAAATACACCACCACCCTTGCTATTCTGTAGATTATGAGGCCTAAAACATAAAATAAACCAAGAATATGAACTTCTGATGGCAAAAAAATAATTACAAAAATAAAATATAAAATAAAAAACCGCCCGCCCACATGCAATTTTACAAAACTTGGCCTGAGAAACAGAACATCTACTTTGTGTGGCCTAATAAGCAGACACTGGATATTAATCATGCTTTGTTGCAAACGTGCAAATAAATATACTTCAATCAAAAAAGGTAAAATTTTAATGTTCTTCAATTTCATACAAATTTGGGAAAGACCCTGCAAATCAGTAAATAGACAGATCAGCATTCGCATTCGAACTGACATTTTTACCGTACAAGATCAATTTTGGCAGAGGCATAATATTGAAGGAGAAGCCAAAGGCTTCAAGTTCAATATTACCCCTCTACCAAAATCGATCGAGTGCGGTAAAAATGACAGTTTGAATGCCTATGCTGTTCTGTATTTATTGCACGCCAACAGCTTACTAAAAAATTATTAATCGATTTTGGCGGTGGGATAATATTGAACTTGAAGCCTTCTGTTTCTTGTTCAATATTATCCCTCTGCTGAAATCGATGTTGTGCAGTTAAAAATGACAGTTCGAACGCGTATGCTCTTCTGTATTTATTGCATGCCTACAGTTTACTTAAATAATATTGTAAAAACAAATTATTGCCAAAAACAACCAAAACGTAAAAAAGAAAAATAGTGAACATTCTGCACACATGATCCATATTGTTCAAGGACAATATAAAAAAAAAAAAATTATTGTTCGCTTCTGTCTTTGCAGAAAAACCTTGTATTTTATGAAAATAAAAGCATAGGCATGCAATAAAATATGAGGAATTCAGTGGTTATCAGAGTTATTCTTTGGTAGGGCACAAATTTTTTTCAATTAACAGGAGGTTAATCAGTAACATATATATGCAATTAACAGATTTATGTCATTGACGTTTCAGGAACTGAAGTTGAAATATTATCAACTAATGATCGAATTGGGAGAGCATGAAGAAGAGTATCTCGCTATATGTAAACATTATAGAGCTGTGTATAATACCACAGAGGTGAAAGAGAACAAGGATAAGCTTAAAGAAGTAAGTAAGGTGTCCAAATTTTATTGGGCTTTTTCCCCCCCAAATCTTCCTTACCCATACCATTAAAAAAACAGCTGAATGTGCTCATTAATTAACACAAGAGGCATCTAACAGGTCCAAATTATTTTGTTTCTTGTCAGAAAACTGTCTGCTGACCCTTCCCTGGAACAGGCATGTCAAACTCAGTCTTATGATGGATCAAATGCTATCATTTGGGGAAATGGGAAAGTATTTTAGTACTTCACTATTTTAGAAACTAATGATGCTTTTTTTTAAACTTCAAAGATTAAACTTTTATGCACCATGAGTAGGAATGGACGTTTGCAAATTTTTTTCTTGAATAACTAAATATGTTTGGCATTTTCAAAAAACATAGATGATGACTCTGCATCATAAGAACCTCAGCATGCTTGTTCTAATGAGGGGTCAAAGAAAGACTAAGTTGTGGCAGCAAAAACCACAAAAATAATAATTTTGAATGACGATTTTCATTTTTAGCTCACCCACTTCTATTAGAAGTGGTGAGCTATTGTCATGACCTCGGCGTCGGCGTCCGGCGTGTCCAATATTGTAAGATTTAATGTTAAGGTTAATTTCTCAAAGATCAGTGGGCTCAGGCCTTTGATATTGCATATGTAGGTTGTAGGGGACTATCAGAACAGTATTTAACCCTTATACTACGACTTTTTTCCAAATTTCACCTAAAATGTTCTGCCAAAACTTGTAAGAATTAGCATTTAGGTGTTGTAAGAATTTGCGTTAAAGTCAGCTTTTGTGCAGATTGTGGTGCCTTCACCTCTCATTAATGTTTATTTTCTCATTTCAATAACTACTTTAGGTATTAACCCTACTGTATACAGAAATTTAACTGATTTCTTTTCTTTTTTTCAGTCACAATGTTCACGTTTTTCTCTGACTTACTCAATTTTAAGTTCTAAAAGTTTGTGTTACGGTGAGTTCTGTTTCTATGTGTCTTTCCAGGCAATTGATATTGTACGCATGGGTTACTGAACTACATTGCGGTAACGTTGCGCCCTCAGTACATGCATATTTGAGGAATTTGAGGGGGATTTTTAGCTCACCTACATCTGTAAGATGTGGTGAGCTATTGTGATAACCTCGGGCGTGAGCGTCGGCGTCCGGCGTGTCCAATATTGTAAGATTTAATGTTAAGGTGAATTTCTCAAACATCAGTGGGCTCAGGCCTTTGATATTGCATATGTAGGTTGTAGTGGACTATTAGAATAGAATTAATATTCTACACTTGGGGTACTGAACTCCATTGCAGTAATATTTAACCCTCATTACAGAATTATGACCAATGCAGGGTCATATTTGAGGAATTTGAGGTTGATTTTCTGCCAAAACTTGTAAGAATTAGCGTTTAGGTGTTGTAAGAATTTGCGTTAAAGTCAGCTTTTGTGCAGATTGTGCTGCTTTAACTTCTCATTACTGTTGATATTTTTATACTGTACCAATGACCCAGACATAGCTGGTGCTAACTCTTAAAATATAGGGCCAAACACAAATTTTGCCCCCCAATCCCCAAAATTTGCATCTAAAACTAAAGAAAACATGTCCTGAAAGGCCCTCCACACCTCGCCCCCACTGCGCATGCGCAGTGTCCAGGACGTTCCGAAATTGGCGCCATTTATCATTCTAAGTTTGGCCCTTCATCAGTTAACATCTGACTGATCTTTGTGCTTTTAAATCTCAGTTTAAATGATGCCAGACACATAAATATTAGTGAAATGGTGATTCTAAGGAGGATAGAAAAGGAGGAGAGGAAAAGAATGTGTGACAGAATATTATCAGGGCTGTAACTTAAAATTTTTTAATGAAATTATGTTAAGTTACCTATTTTCAAGGCAGCAGCCATTTTGTTGTCATTCTGATTATTTAGTTACACTGTTTTTTCAAGTGTTTTTCCTCTCTCCCTGTCCTTTAAGTTCCCCCTTGCTATTCTCCCATGCTTTTGGCATAGTTTCTGTAATTATTATTACTAAAATTTCTTGGGAGTTTTAGCTTAATAACAGAATGAATTCTGTTCTTTCCCCATGTTTACGTCTTCACCTACGGGTGGTTAGGCGTTGTGTTCTGCATCTACCATCTGATGTTCTGCAGTTTCTTCCCTGGAAGTCTCTGTTTTGCATCAGATGGTGTATTTTTGGTAACTGATTTCGGGCCTGGGTGCCTGGAGTCTTATTTTAGTGTTTTTACACTCATTGTTTACATTTACAACAGCCCTCTGTGTGAGGGGGGGATTTCTAAATAATAATATCTTTATGTTATTTTAATCATAACTAGATACATTATTATTGTTCGTAAGTGTTGAATAAATTGTTTAAAATATTTTTAAAATTTTTGTCCACACTTAGGCTTGGGATCCATTGGGGCTCAACGTTACTTTTCAGAAACTTGGGCTGTTCTGAAAAAATATTTTTTCAAAATATTTTGATTTCAATTATTTTTTCTATATTAATGGATCATATTATTATTATGTATTTGATTGCCAGGGGTTAGTGCGAGTACCAGGACTTGTTTTCTTTTCTCATTGAAAGGATATTGATCAATTGTTTTAGGAGGAAGTCTTCCTCTGACCTTATTATCATTCTATATGTGGTCAGTGTACTCGCATTAACTCCTGTTCTGTATCGTATGATTTCGATGACAATATGGGAAGCGTATGTCACGGTATGTTGTTGGGGATTTGGACACTCCGGTCCTTTCCCCGCAGGGTCACTCTACTTTATCAATTTCTATTTCAGACGATCAAGATTAGGGTGATGTATCTGTGATGTCTTCCAACAGTGTGCCTCCGTCGTCACAATTAATGAAGGGCTAGCGGAAAAGTGCTCATGTAATACGCCAATTGCCTAAGAGGACCCTAGTAGGTTCGACGGCCTTTGACGTCCGCTAGCTCGCCCGGTGTAGCGTCCATTCACCGAATGGTTCGGCAGCCGGGTTCGTCCGTTGCGGTCTAGAAGGAATTTTGGGGTGATGCGAGCACTATAAAATTAACTTAATGCACACCCAGTGACGGCGGATCGGAGGGAGAACGGAGGAAGCCTTTTAGTCCGGTTCATAGCTCGTTCCGGTCCATCCGGACGGCAAGCGAGAGAGGCCCCTCTCTCGTTCAACAACATCTGGCCCCAGATGTTGTGGTACAAATGTGTTGTTAGCGGAGCATACGTCCGTCGCTCGGGACGCTCCGTTGTATAGGCAGTCCGCTGAGACTGCTAAGGCTTCCTCTTCTCATCAGCGCACACGACCGCACCTTGGCTGCGTGACCGCCGATATATTACCAGCTTCGCCGATCAAGGATTCTTCGGCGACCAGGTCACACCATCCGGCAGCCAGGGATTCGAGACCGATGGACTCCGGACGTTCGCATAGGAAGTATGCGGGAGCCATCTGATGCGGAGCTGCCCTCGGCGAAGCACCGATAGACTGCGCCTCCGCAGGTCTTGACGCCGGACATTCTTGTGCACATAGCACTGCTTATCGCAGCATCCCAGCAGCCGACAGAAACGGTGTCGGATCGAGAATTATCCGACAGCGCTGGGTCGGTAGCCGGGGACTCGAGGCCTGCAGACTCCGGACGTTCGCATAGGAAGTGTGCGGGAGTCAACGTACACGGAGCTTCCAGCGGCAATGCTTCGTAAGTCCGCTACGGCACAGGCCTCGGGAACGGACGTGCTTTCCTTAATAGCACAGTTTATCGCAGCATCCCAGCATCAACTGAATCTGTCGCATATATTTTATCCGACGATGCTGGGTCGGGACGCTCCGCGGAAGCGGGTACGGACGTCCGAAAGTTTCATCCGGTCCGACGGGATACCGAAAGGGATTCGGTGGATTTCAAGCTTTCCCTTTCGGAACAACATATGCTGCGATGCCGGATAAGAAACTGATAGCGTCGGTGGACTTAGAAATTTTTGGTTCGATTCAGGGACATCGTCCCTCAGTTCCGACATAATCCAATAATGTCACACAAACTTTCGAATTATTGAACGACGCTATATATATTATTATTTTATGCTTGCTATCCAAGCATTTCTGGTTTCTTGTTCGAAGAGTTATGGAGATGTCTTTCAAAAGTGTGCCTCTGTCGTCATAGTTAATGAAGAGTTAGCGGCAATAAGTGCTCATGGAATATGTCTATCGCTTACGGAATGACATTCGCTAGCTCACCCGGTGTAGCATACATTCATCGAATGGTTCGGCTGCCGGGTTCGTCCGTGGCGGTCTAGGAAGGAGATTTGGGTGATGCGAGCACTTTAATTACTTTAGTACTCACCCAGTGACGGCAGATTGAGGACAGATCGGAGGAAGCCAACAACATAGGGGACCGCATGTTGTGGTTCAGATATTTTACATTCGGAGCATATGTCCGTTGCTCGGGACGCTCCGTTATATTGACAGTCCGAGAGACTGTCTTTAATGCTTCCTCATCCTCACAGCAGGGCACACGACCGCACATTGGCTACGTGACCTCGAGTATCCGATCAGTTTCGGCATTCAGTGATTCCACAGCGAATAGGTCGCGCCATCCGGTAGCCAAGGGACACGAGGCCTATACACTCCGTTCGCTCGCATATTGGAAGTATGCACGGGGTAACGATCTCGGAGCTTCCTGCGGCAATGCATCGTAAGACCGCTGCTCCTCAGGCCTCGGTGACGGACGTGCTATCCGAGTTAGCACAGTTGTTTCGCAGCATCCCAGCAATTGACGGTTTCTCGGTCGAATCAGGAATTATCCGACGGCGCTGGGTCGGTGCGGTCCGCGGTTGCATCAAGCTACGGACGACCGAACGCTTTATAGGGTCCGACAGGATGGCGAAAGGGATTCGAAAGATTTCGAGTTTTCCCTTTAGTAGTATCGGAAGATGCCTTTCATATCTTCTGGCATTTCTTCCAGTGATTATTTTTCGGACTTCATTGCTGCGATCTTGGATAAGAGACTTATAGCGTCATTGGACTCGGATTTTTCGATCGGTACAGGGACTTTGTCCCTGACTTACCGACGCAGTCCAATATTGTCATTACAACATGTGTTTTATTTTTCGACGCTATATATTATATATATATATACAAGCCTGCTACTAAGCATGATAGTTTAGTTTCTTGTCCGCGTGGCTCATTTCTGCCATTTTATCTTTTTTACATATAGTTTATTTTGGCAGAGCAGGGCAAACCGAGAGTTCATATGCGTCTAGACGGTGTGATTAAAGACTGCATATATTCTTTTTCGCCGTTTATGTCTTTTCCAATTTCAATATTGGGAACGACATTATGTATAGTAGACTTAACTTAGTCGCTTTATTATACGTAATCCGCCTTACTGAGGCGTTATCATTACGTCTTCAAGAAAAGATTTACGGGATATTATTCTCAATGTAATTTCTTTTGAGGGCAGTATTTTGTTCACGTATAACTCCGCCCTTCAGTGGCTGATTGGAGTGTTTAGACGTGATGCAGCCCTAGCTACATCCACGCGTGGATAGTAGGTTAAGAACTCTCTCAGAGTCGCTTCGTTCTCGGAGGAGCTTCTCTTCGACGGCAACTTTCCGGCAATCCATGAATTGCTTGGTTTATACATTCTCTTGTCTATCTACTGTTACAAGAGATTCAGACTGGGGCAAACATTCGGTGGTTGACTCAGAGAGTGCCGCCGCAGTTGCCGGACCCTAGTGTGGCTGTTATGACGGTTGCCAGTCAAACAGATTGGGATATATACTGATCCCTACGGATTCGAAGTGCCAGGGTCTTTGGGTTCCGCAGTCTTTTAGCTATCAGTTTAACTTCCGCGGAATAATGTTTTTTAGGCTTGCTTTATGTCATTGCATGAACATTATTCAGAAATGCATGCCCAAATTCCTGTCCTTTAATTCGACAGTAGTGGCGTATCTCCGGAACCAGGGAGGCACTCTTTCGTTTCCGTTATTCAATTTAATGGAAAGAATCCGTCTGTTGGTTATAGTACACCAAGTTCAGTTTTGGTCCGTCATATTCGGGGTCGTCTGATTGTTTTATCGCACTCCCGTTCTCTAACGGGTCGCTTGTTGCTGTCAGAATGGACTCTCAACAAACAAGTATTTAATCAGATTTGCTATCTATGGGAGCGCCCAATGATGTTTTATTATGACACAGCTTGCTAATCAATTGCAGACGTATGTGTTGGCTTGTCCAGATCTCTGAGCTAATACTGTTAACGCTCTATTGATCTATAGGACGCAATGATAGGATACGCGTATCCTCCGGCGCTGTTGTTTTAGCAGGTATTGCTAAGATAAACAACCACAATACATTTCTGTTGATAGCATCTCTATCTTCACAGAGATCATGAGTAATTTACTCTCTTGTCTACTGTGGATCTTAACGTGAAATCTTCCTCTATGTGAGGATCTTTTTTCACTGGGTAAATCGTGTCATCTTTATCACAACCAGCAAGGTCGCAACCTTCATGTATTCCGTTGTGTGGTCCGTATTGCATTGTAAGCACTGTACTGGACGAGCTTTGGACGCGATTTCTTACTATAGGAGATCCTCTTCTTCGCTATTCTATGCGACTAAAGTGGAGGCTCTTCCGTCGTGGTGTAGGGATCATTATGTTCATATGGTTGATCCCTCCATACTACGCATTGCTAGTTTTTAGTATACTTGTTTCACAAGATCTACTGCAGCCTGTTGTTATTTAGGTTATAGGTTTATGTTACCTCATACCTATGCACTCTACGATAGTTTACAATTGAGTCTTTTGTCTCTTTATCTAAGTCAGTTAGTAACTTTTTGATAAATAGACTTAGAATCTTTAGATTAAATTCCTATACGGATTTTAACTTCGGTTCTTATTTAGCTAAGTAATCATTTGAGCCTCTGGAAACAGTAGTTTTCAAATTCTGACCTTTTAGACAGTAATTCTGTTGGTTTCTCTTTTACTGTAGAGTCAGTGAGTTTCATGCACTATCGATGGATGATTTTCACTTTCATAGTTTCGGACTTCCGTTACTATTTAGGTTGGATTGTTGCATAAGAGTTAGGCTCCTATTATCCGGAACCTATTATTTTAAGGTCCTTCCGTCTTCGTATGGGCATAGGCCTTTACTCTTTCCGGGTACAGTTTATGTATTTATAAACAGATATCTGTTTATTACAAGGGCGTAAGCTTCTTCTGTCTTTGATGTCTAGTAGAAGGACGTTACGCTCCATTTTATTGTTAATCGATTCTATTAACTAGCGTACTGCTTATGGTATATCATTGGCTTAGCAGTTGTGCTTAAGATTTCGGCTCTTGAAGTAAGAGTTCTTCTACTTCTTGGGCTTACATTAATAGTGTTGCTATTATAGATTTTTGAAGGCTGCTCATTGCGCTCAGCCATCCATTCATGAATTTTATCTCAGAAATATCGAGTCCATTTCTGGAGGCCTCTATTGTTAGGTCTATTATCTACTGCTCAGAATGTCATTCACTTAACAGTTGCTACTATAGCTAGGTAGGCTGTCTGTTTCGGCAGTGTCTCCGTTCGGCTGCCCTCTTCGCTCTGGGCTATTTGACCCAGGGCAAGAAAAAGGGGGGGGGGGGGGAGGGTGTTCCCTTGGGTCACCTGTTTTTACTATGAAAACAAGGGGATACCTCCTCCGGAGTTAGTAATTCTGAGCTGTTATTGGGATGGTTGTTTAGTGAGAAGTTTAAGTTTATAAAATTCATTCAAGTCTTAGTTTTTAAAGTATAGCTTTTGAATATTGCATATGTCAACGGACATGATTATGCAATTCTCACACACTTTTAGGAGTATAAGAGTCTCTATTCTCTAGACTTACTTTATTATTGGCTTACTTTAAAAATTATTAGTATAAGGATTATTGGATATTAATAGAGTACATGGATGTATGAAGCTCAATTTTTGGAAGGTGTTGTATCTTTCTAATTTATCATAAATAAGAAAGATACATGTAAGGCCTATTACTTCTTTTCCCTACAGGGGATGACTCTATTTTATTTTATTGAGCGTATTCCATTTTGCTCTATGTCCTTGGCCCTCCAGCCTTTTTACTATTCAGCTATGTCTGGGTCATTGGTACAGTATAAAAATGTTAAAAAATTTATAGTAATTTATATATTTTTTATACTTACCAATGACCCAGACGGGGATGGCCCTCCCAGGAGTTGGGAACTCTTGCCTCCCCGCTGAGTACATAGCGCTTACCAGGCACTGGTTATTAGAATGATAAATGGCGCCAATTTCGGAACGTCCTGGACACTGCGCATGCGCAGTGGGGGCGAGGTGTGGAGGGCCTTTCAGGACATGTTTTCTTTAGTTTTAGATGCAAATTTTGGGGATTGGGGGGCAAAATTTGTGTTTGGCCCTATATTTTAAGAGTTAGCACCAGCTATGTCTGGGTCATTGGTAAGTATAAAAAATATATAAATTACTATAAATTTTTTAACTTTCATATTTCAATAACAACTGTAGGTATTAACCCTACTGTATGCAGAAATTTAACGGAAATTTTCTTTTTTTTCAGTCAAAATTTTCATGTTTTTCTCGGACTTGTAAGAATTTGCGTTAAAGTCAGCTTTTGTGCAGACTGTGATGCCTTCACCACTCATTACTGTTTATTTTCTCATTTCAATAACAACTGTAGGTATTAACCCTACTGTATGCAGAAATTTAACTGATTTCTTTTCTTTTTTTCAGTCACAATGTTCACGTTTTTGACTGACTTACTCAATTTTATGTTCTAAAAGTTTGTGGTAAGGTGAGGTGTTAAGGTGAGTTCTGTTTCTATGTGTCTTTCCAGGCAATTGATATTGTATGCATGGGTTACTGAACTACATTGCGGTAATGTTGCGCCCTTATTACATGCATATTTGAGGAATTTGACGGGGATTTTTGGGACTTATATTCACTTTCTTTAAAAAAACATTTTTTTTAACTTTTTTTTTTTATTATTTAATACTTTCTCATACTTGTTACTAGTAACATTATGGCTTATTTTAGTTGTTGATGTGATGTATTTTTGTTGTGACTTATAGTCACTTTCTTGAACGAATGTTTTTCCGCAACTCTTCTTTAACCAATGAATGTACTTCAATTAAAATTTCAGTGATTTATGAAAGCCTTTCCTAATTCTTATTTATGATTTAATATCTGGCCTCACAATTCATATTCTTAATCATAAACATTTCTAAAAGATGTATCCAATGATTCTATGTTGAATTGATATATAATAAATGCAGAAATATAGACTTTCCAAAGCCATCACATAAACCACATTAATCATTTGATGCCTAGTTAATGATTTATATTAACTAAATATTAGGCATGTTACATTGGAACAACATTATCAAGCGCGAATGTAGGTGAGCGTTGGGATGTAACATCCCTCTTGTTGGGACTTATATTCACTTTCTTTAAAAAAAAAAATGTTTAACTTTTTTTTTTTATTTAATACTTTCTCATACTTGTTACTAGTAACATTAAGGCTTATTTTAGTTGTTGATGTGATGTATTTTTGTTGGGACTTATAGTCACTTTCTTGAACAAATGTTTTTTCGCAGCTCCTCTTTAACCAATGAATGTACTTCAATTACAATTTCAGTGATTCTTCATTACATAATGCCATTTTGCACCTCCTATTTTATTATTTTTTGATCTGATGTATTTTTATTTTGTAAAAAATAAATTTATGAAAGCCTTTCCTAATTCTTATTTATGATTTAAGATCTGGCTTCACGATTCATATTCTTAATCATAAACATTTCTAAAAGAAAAAAATGCTTTTATATCCAATGATTCTATGTTGAATTGGTATATAATAAATTCAGAAATATAGACTTTCCAAAGCCATCACATAAACCACATTAATCATTTGATGCCTAGTTAATGATGTATGTTAACTAAATATTAGGCATGTTACATTGGAACGACATTATCAAGCACGAATGTAGGTGAGCGTTGGGATGTAACATCCCTCTTGTTATCATTGATCTGATATGCTTATTATGTCCCCGGCTTGAAAAGTCGAAAGAGTATCTATTGGAGACCTCTGTCCGTCAATCTTTTCGTCCATCTTGCCATTCATCCATCCACCCATCTGTACCAATATTTTCCCATTTTCCCTTGTATCTCAACCACTGCTACTCCGATTTGAATGATATTTGGTGTTGTGTTAGAACATCATGAGGGAATGATACATGCGTAGCGTAAGTTTTTTCCACTCATTTTTCCAGAGTTATGGCCCTTTTTCAAAATGTTTGGGCAGGTGAGGGGCATTGACACACACTTTGCATTGTCCCTCTTGTTATATTAGATAAAGGTTCAAATAGTTTTAGATCTGGACAGTTTTAAACAGTTCTGTTACTTTATCATATACTCTAGTCAGGTGTTGGGTTCCCTCAGTGACATCCATGACATGACTAAAAACCATTATTGGGGTACTTTAAATTTGGTGTGCAAGCTTAAGTCTATATAAAGTACACACAATAGTTTTAAGTTACATGACTGAAAGTCAAGGTGAGCTGTAGTGTTTGCTTCTTGTCCATTATCTATCAACCATATGTTGTCCGTGAACATGGTATTCACAACTTCTTCAAAACCTCAAAACCGGTTTTCAGAGAAATTTGAGGGGATTATTATTGTGTGTATTTTGATTTTGTTCAAACCAGATCTTCATGCCCCATAGAGAGGAGGTGGTCTGGGTTGGGCAAATTTCTCCAAATTTTATAATAACCTCATGATCTGATGAATGAAATAAGTTGATATTTGGTATTCACCTGCCTTTTGAGGTGTACATTGAGGTTTGTTCGAAGGAAGTCTGAGGGTCACTATTTTCAGTTCTGGTAGGGACAAAACTTGTGGCCTGCCAAAAATATCTATTTTTAGAAGCAATAGGCCAATTTGAATCAAATTTAGTGTGTAGTATTATTGGGTAGTAAGTACTTGATTCATACAAGAAATGTTTTCCTGTATCCCTTTTGGACGCAAGGAACTAAATATAGAAGAATTCTCAAATGTCCACATTTCCCAAACCACATAAAACAGAACTATTATAACTGGGAAGAATGCAGAATCAACATATTTTCAAAAATGAAAACAAGCTTTTCCAGAACAGAATTACCAACCAGAATGTTTTGATGTTTTATATAAAACATCCCTGGGTAATCAGATTTTGTTTGTTCAAATTAAGTCCTGGGGTTCATATTTGGGCTCTATAAAGAGTTTGCACGCTTTCAAAATATAAAAAATCTTACTTTCCAAAACTACCTTTTGATATTTAGTACACAGAATTCTTCTGAAAGTCAGGTCCATATTTGTTCAAATCAATTCACTGGATTCATATCTGGGCTTCTTAATAGGAGCCCAAATTTGCATTGGTGCTCTATGAGGGAAATTCTTTAAGAATCTTATTATTCAGACCAACCAGTCAGGATCTTTTGTTATTTGGTACTCAGCATACTTAGTGGAGTCAGATGCATGTTTGTTCAAATAAATTCCAAGGTTAATATTTGGGCACCTTATGAGAAGAAGAATTTTAACTAAATGCTAAATTAGAAAAAATCCCATTTTGTGACAAATCAACCAAAACCACTCATCATTTTTATCTTAAATTGTGGATATTATTAACCATTTTTTACCTAATGAATCAGCCACGGCCACCATGTAATTTACAAAGTGAGCAGTTGAAAAAACCCAACAACATTTTTCAAAATATTTCAACAAAAACATATTGTGATGACAGATTGGAACTAGAGCTGTAGGTTAACCGAAACCGAACCGAGGTTTTTAGTTTTTTTAAAAAACCGAAACCGCCGACATCCCGTAATCTGAGGTTTTTCGTTTTTTATTAAATACTCTCTTGCTGCAGAAATTCACAGAATGTAGCCATCCCAGAATAGTGAGAGTACCCAGACACTGCCAATGGCAGTGTCTGGGTACTCTCACTACTCTGGGAAGGCTACATTCTGTGAATTTCCGACATTTCAATTTAGTTGTGTTTGCAGCTTTCCTCAAGTTGCGTGTAGGTGTCAGACCTCGAAAAATGGCCAAGCACAATAAAAGTTCTGTATATTTAGGTAATTATTATATTGGCCTTCCTGATTCTTCATGTATTATAGCTTATTTCGGGCATTCATTGAGTTTCACTCAATTTCACTACCATTCAGTTATGACTCCGGACATAAGAATGAGTTTTATTGAATTTTACTTGGCCTCATGAACAAACCAAAAACCGAACCGAACCGAACCGAGGTTTTTCTCCACCTGAAAAACCAAAACCGAAACCGAACAAGAAATTTAAAAACCTACAGCACTAATTGGAACATGCTCATTCCAATGAGGGGGGTTACATGATATGGTTTTGAAGGAAATGTTTTGAAAAAGTTATAAAAATAAAATAATAAGTTTTGATATAGTGTGTGCTGGGTAAAGTATTAATGCATAAGTCATATTTCCATATTTTTTCAGGCATTGAAGTGCACAGTGCTGTATTTGATACTTGCACCATATGATAACGAACAGTCAGATTTGACACACAGAGTTAAGGAGGATAAAAATCTTGAGGAAATTCCAAAATATCAGTAAGTTTTGATGATATTTTTGGAGCCCACTTAATTTGATATTTCATATGTAAATGATTGAGAGCAAAGTGTGGGAGAGGAGGCTTGCACCCTTGACCTCAGGCACACAAAACGACTGATTTACCTGAGACTAATAGATCTGTACCAACTAGGCTGGTTGGTAAGTGAGCCTTAACTCATTGCATGCTGCTGGTAGATATTCCTGCCGAGCACAGAGTTTCTCATATCACTGAAATAAGTGTAATTTGGGCACATTTAATCATATTTTCCCCCCATAAATTGAATGGATTTTTTCAACAATGATTTCTTGCATTACATTTAAATTAATTTTTCATCAAATCTAGTAATGGCTGCTCTACAGCAGACATGACTAGATTTGGTAAAAAATATCTTGAAAATACTCAGTGGGTTAAGAGTTGAACCTAGACTGCTACACTAATATTGTGAGTGTCATTTATTAAAAATACTCATGGGAGGAGATGTACTTTTGAACAGCCTTCTTAAAAATGGTAGTTTTGTTTCATTTGCAAGTCTGGTTTGCCATATATACAAGAGGTCATCCACAGTATTGGTATTTAGAATGGCAATTTGTTTTAACATGTTATTCCATTGCTGTTCAAGCAGAGGATATTCAAAAAAGAAATGAAAAACACTTTCAACCAGGTTACCACACATACATCTTGGAGTATCAGAGATGTAGTATGCATATTTGTCACCATTAAGATCACTGCAGCCGTTCCCTAATTTAGTGTGTAATATATTTTTATACCATGATTACCTATTCTACAATATATGAAAAGCCTATGACATAAATTTTAGCTTTACACACCAACCGTGATGAACACGCCAGCAATGGGATTTCAGTAGTTAAAATTTATACCTACAGTGGAACTACATCCAAGCTGACCTTTGGTGACGTCGACCTGAATGCAACTTGTCTAAATTTATCAAACATCGCCTCACGAAGAGTGAAATGAAAGTGAAAATTATTTATTACGTTCTTAAATGAGTTTACCTCATGAGACACCAAAACTTAACAAACATGCATTGTCTCATGTTAATAAAGCATCCATAACTCGAAATGGCATGTTATTATGCTATTAAAATGAAAAAGGCCCTGTTTCATTTTCCATTTCTTTTCAGCGATAAAATTGACAGCGGAAGTACCGCCCACCGATGCTCGTGTAAACAAAAACAGATTCGCACGTATGCATGTCTGGTGCTCAGTAAAATCGAGAAAAAATAATAGCGACTCTTAATAATCTGACGATCTTGGTATAAATAAAATATACCCTAAGTAGCTTGGTGTACCAAATGTCCACCACTCGTGGTGAAGTGGTGTTAACCGCACACCAAAGGCTCGCCGTTAACACCACTTCACCACTCATGGTAAACATTTGGTACACCAAGCTACTGTTGGTATATTCTATATATTTCCTATTCCCAGCAGTAAAATAACTTGGGGGTTTAACAATGGCATTCAAAATTGCATAACGTCTTTTGAATTCACCCAGTGTTGTTGAGGTAGATACATTGCAGGACAAACTATTCCATAGCTGAACTGATGATGGTAAGAAGGATATTTTTACACTCTTACCCAATGGCCCAGACTAGCTGGTGCTTAACTCAAAGTTAACTCAAAATTTGCTTGCAAAACCGAAAATTAAAAGTTCTGGCCCTCCATACATTTACTCTCCACGCATGCGCAGACGTCAGGAAGTGACCAGAATTAGCGCAAACATCATTCTTTGTTTGGCCCTAAAGTCAGAAACAATTAAGTGACATTTGTGCTTTAAAATCTCTTATATTTTTATACTGTACCAATGACCCAGACATAGCTGGTGCTAACTCTTAAAATTCTAGGGCCAAACACAAATTTTGTCCCCCAATCCCCAAAATTTGCATCTAAAACCAAAAGAAATCATGTCCTGAAGGTCCTCCATACTTTGCTTTCACTGCGCATGCGCAGTGTCAAGGACGTCCCGAAATTGGCGCCAATTATCATTCTTTGTTTGGCCCTTCATCAGTTCACATCTGACTGATATTTGTGCTTGTAAATCTCAGTTTAATTGATGCCAGACACATAAATATTAGAGAAATGGTGGATCTAAAGAGGATATAGAAGGAGGAGAGGAAAAATGAGTGACAGAAAATATTCAGGGCTGTAACTTACAATTTTTTAATGAAATTATGTTAAGTTGCCTATATTTTTATACTGTACCAATGACCCAGACATAGCTGGTGCTAACTCTTAAAATATAGGGCCAAACACAAATTTTGCCCCCCAATCCCCAAAATTTGCATCTAAAACTAAAGAAAACATGTCCTGAAAGGCCCTCCACACTTCGCCCCTACTGCGCATGCGCAGTGTCAAGGACGTTCCGAAATTGGCGCCATTTATCATTCTAAGTTTGGCCCTTCATCAGTTAACATCTGACTGATCTTTGTGCTTTTAAATCTCAGTTTAAATGATGCCAGACACATAAATATTAGTGAAATGGTGATTCTAAGGAGGATAGAAAAGGAGGAGAGGAAAAGAATGTGTGACAGAATATTATCAGGGCTGTAACTTAAAATTTTTTAATGATATTATGTTAAGTTACCTATTTTCAAGGCAGCAGCCATTTTGTTGTCATTCTGATTATTTAGTTACACTGTTTTTTCAAGTGTTTTTCCTCTCTCCCTGTCCTTTAAGTTCCCCCTTGCTATTCTCCCATGCTTTGGCATAGTTTCTGTAATTATTATTACTAAAATTTCTTGGGAGTTTTAGCTGAATAACAGAATGAATTCTGTTCTTTCCCCATGTTTACGTCTTCACCTACGGGTGGTTAGGCGTTGTGTTCTGCATCTACCATCTGATGTTCTGCAGTTTCTTCCCTAGAAGTCTCTGTTTTGCATCAGATGGTGTATTTTTGGTAACTGATTTCGGGCCTGGGTGCCTGGAGTCTTATTTTAGTGTTTTTACACTCATTGTTTACATTTACAACAGCCCTCTGTGTGAGGGGGGGATTTCTAAATAATAATATCTTTATGTTATTTTAATCATAACTAGATACATTATTATTGTTCGTAAGTGTTGAATAAATTGTTTAAAATATTTTTAAAATTTTTGTCCACACTTAGGCTTGGGATCCATTGGGGCTCAACGTTACTTTTCAGAAACTTGGGCTGTTCTGAAAAAATATTTTTTCAAAATATTTTGATTTCAATTATTTTTTCTATATTAATGGATCATATTATTATTATGTATTTTGATTGCCAGGGGTTAGTGCGAGTACCAGGACTTGTTTTCTTTTCACATTGAAAGGATATTGATCAATTGTTTTAAGAGGAAGTCTTCCTCTGACCTTATTATCATTCTATATGTGGTCAGTGTACTCGCATTAACTCCTGTTCTGTATCGTATGATTTCGATGACAATATGGGAAGCGTATGTCACGGTATGTTGTTGGGGATTTGGACACTCCGGTCCTTTCCCCGCAGGGTCACTCTACTTTATCAATTTCTATTTCAGACGATCAAGATTAGGGTGATGTATCTGTGATGTCTTCCAACAGTGTGCCTCCGTCATCACAATTAATGAAGGGCTAGCGGAAAAGTGCTCATGTAATACGCCAATTGCCTAAGAGGACCCTAGTAGGTTCGACGGCCTTTGACGTCCGCTAGCTCGCCCGGTGTAGCGTCCATTCACCGAATGGTTCGGCAGCCGGGTTCGTCCGTTGCGGTCTAGAAGGAATTTTGGGGTGATGCGAGCACTATAAAATTAACTTAATGCACACCCAGTGACGGCGGATCGGAGGGAGAACGGAGGAAGCCTTTTAGTCCGGTTCATAGCTCGTTCCGGTCCATCCGGACGGCAAGCGAGAGAGGCCCCTCTCTCGTTCAACAACATCTGGCCCCAGATGTTGTGGTACAAATGTGTCGTTAGCGGAGCATACGTCCGTCGCTCGGGACGCTCCGTTGTATAGGCAGTCCGCTGAGACTGCTAAGGCTTCCTCTTCTCGTCAGCGCACACGACCGCGCCTTGGCTGCGTGACCGCCGATATATTACCAGCTTCGCCGATCAAGGATTCTTCGGCGACCAGGTCACACCATCCGGCAGCCAGGGATTCGAGACCGATGGACTCCGGACGTTCGCATAGGAAAAGTATGCGGGAGCCATCTGATGCGGAGCTGCCCTCGGCGAAGCAGCGATAGACTGCGCCTCCGCAGGTCTCGACGCCGGACATTCTTGTGCACATAGCACAGCTTATCGCAGCATCCCAGCAGCCGACAGAAACGGTGTCGGATCGAGAATTATCCGACAGCGCTGGGTCGGTAGCCGGGGACTCGAGGCCTGCAGACTCCGGACGTTCGCATAGGAAGTGTGCGGGAGTCAACGTACACGGAGCTTCCAGCGGCAATGCATCGTAAGTCCGCTACTGCACAGGCCTCGGGAACGGATGTGCTTTCCTTAATAGCACAGTTTATCGCAGCATCCCAGCATCAACTGAATCTGTCGCATATATTTTATCCGACGATGCTGGGTCGGGACGCTCCGCGGAAGCGGGTACGGACGTCCGAAAGTTTCATCCGGTCCGACGGGATACCGAAAGGGATTCGGTGGATTTCAAGCTTTCCCTTTCGGAACAACATATGCTGCGATGCCGGATAAGAAACTGATAGCGTCGGTGGACTTAGAAATTTTTTGGTTCGGTTCAGGGACATCGTCCCTCAGTTCCGACATAGTCCAATAATGTCACACAAACTTTCGAATTATTGAACGACGCTATATATATTATTATTTTATGCTTGCTATCCAAGCATTTCTGGTTTCTTGTTCGAAGAGTTATGGAGATGTCTTTCAAAAGTGTGCCTCTGTCGTCATAGTTAATGAGGAGTTAGCGGCAATAAGTGCTCATGGAATATGTCTATCGCTTACGGAGTGACATTCGCTAGCTCACCCGGTGTAGCGTACATTCATCGAATGGTTCGGCTGCCGGGTTCGTCCGTTGCGGTCTAGGAAGGAGATTTGGGTGATGCGAGCACTTTAATTACTTTAGTACTCACCCAGTGACGGCAGATTGAGGACAGATCGGAGGAAGCCAACAACATAGGGGACCGCATGTTGTGGTTCAGATATTTTACATTCGGAGCATATGTCCGTTGCTCGGGACGCTCCATTATATTGACAGTCCGAGAGACTGTCTTTAATGCTTCCTCATCCTCACAGCAGGGCACACGACCGCACATTGGCTACGTGACCTCGAGTATCCGATCAGTTTCGGCATTCAGTGATTCCACAGCGAATAGGTCGTGCCATCCGGTAGCCAAGGGACACGAGGCCTATACACTCCGTTCGCTCGCATATTGGAAGTATGCACGGGGTAACGATCTCGGAGCTTCCTGCGGCAATGAATCGTAAGACCGCTGCTCCTCAGGCCTCAGTGACGGACGTGCTATCCGAGTTAGCACAGTTGTTTCGCAGCATCCCAGCAATTGACGGTTTCTCGGTCGAATCAGGAATTATCCGACGGCGCTGGGTCGGTGCGGTCCGCGGTTGCATCAAGCTACGGACGACCGAACGCTTTATAGGGTCCGACAGGATGGCGAAAGGGATTCGAAAGATTTCGAGTTTTCCCTTTAGTAGTATCGGAAGATGCCTTTCATATCTTCTGGCATTTCTTCCAGTGATTATATTTTTATACTGTACCAATGACCCAGACTTAGCTGGTGCTAACTCCACAAAAACCAGGGCCAAACACAAATTTTGCCCCCCAATCCCCAAAATTTGCATCCAAAACAAAAAGAAATCATGTCCTAAAGGACCTCCATAGTACGACTCTACTGCGCATGCGCAGTGACGCAGTCGTCCCGAAATTGGCGCCAAATATCATTCTCTGTTTGGCCCTTCATCAGTCAACATCTCACTGATCTTTGTGCTTGTAAATCTCAGTTTAAAGGATGCCAGACACGTAATTCTTGGAGAAAATGTGATTCTAAGGAGGATAGAAGGAGGAGAGGAAAAAAGAAGTGGCAAAAAATAATCAGGGCTGTACTTAAAATTTTTTGTTGAAATTATGTTAAGTTGCCTATTTTCGAGGCAAACGCCTCTTGTTGTCATTCTTGCTAATTGTTGCACTGCTTATTCAGTGTTTCCTCTCCCCTAACCTTCTAAAGTCCCCCCTTGCAATTCTCCCATGCTTTTGGCATATTTTTGAGAAGTTTCATTTCTAAAAATTCCCTGGGAGAGTTGCTTGGTTACAGAATGTTTTCTGTTATTTTCCCCATAGTTACGTTTTCACCCATGGGTGTATAACGTTTGTGTTTTGCATCTTCCATCTGATGTTCTGCAGATTCTCCCCTGGGAGTCTCTGTTTTGCATCAGATAGAGTGTAATTGATGACTGATTCCGGGCCAGTTTTTTCAGTGCCTGGAGTCATGTTTTCTTCTGTGTTTACACTGTTTGTTTTCATTGGCAACAACCTTTTTTGAGGGGGGCTGTTTGCCTTTGAGGTAGTTTATCTCATTATAAGATACATTTATATTATCCGAAAGTGTCTCATTAATTATTTTATATAATTTTAAAATTTTTGACCACACTTTGCCATCGGATCCATCAGGGCTCAACGTTACTTTTCAGCAACTTGGGCTTCTCTGAAAAAATATTTTTTCAAAATTATTTTGTTTTGCAATTGTTTTTTCATTTATTAATGGATCATGTTATTATGTATCTTTGTGTCAGGGGTTTTTGCGAGTAACTAGGACTTATTGTTGTTCTTTCACAATGAAGGGAACTTGTTCAAATTGTAATAGGAAGAAATCTTCCTCTGACTTTCATGATTATTGCATTAATTGTAGTCAGTGTTCTCGCATTAATCCCTGTCCTGTATGTGAACATTGGGATGAGAAACATTGGAAACGTGTGTCACGATATGTTGTTTCTGGAGAAAGAGCGATGCCGGCTCTTTCTCCACAAGGTCACTCTACTCTCTCAGTTTCTATTTCAGAGGAACCAGAACAGGGTGATGTTTCCATGTTATCTTCTTCAAGTGTGCGTCCGTCGTCACAATTAAATACAGAGCTAGCGGCAAAAGTGCTCATGGAGATTAGACAAATGTCGTCCGCTAGCTCGCCCGGTGTAGCGTCCATTCACCGAATGGTTCGGCAGCCGGGTTCGTCCGATGCGGTCCAAGAGGAAATTTTGGGTGATGCGAGCACTATAAAAATAATAGATGCACACCCAGTGACGGCGGATAGTGAACGAGAACGGAGGAAGCCTTTTAGTCCGGTTCCTAGCTCGTCCAGGTCCAGCCGGGCCGCGAGCGAGAGAGGCCCCTCTCTCGTACAACAACATCTGGGACCAGATGTTGTGGTACAAAATGTGTCTTTAGCGGAGCATACGTCCGTCGCTCGGGACGCTCCGTTGTATAAGCAGTCCGCAGAGACTGTTAAGGCTTCCTCTTCTCGCCGGCGCACACGACCGCACCTTGGCTGCGTGACCTCCGATATTTTGCCAGCTTCGCCGATGAAGGATTATTCGGCGACCAGGTCACACCATCCGGCAGCCAGGGATTCGAGACCGATGGACTCCGGACGTTCGCATAGGAAAAGTATGCGGGAGCCATCTGATGCGGAGCTGCCCTCGGCAAAGCAGCGAAAGACCGCTCCTCCGCAGGTCTCGACGTCGGACATTCTAGTGCAGATAGCACAGCTTATCGCAGCATCCCAGCAGCCGACAGAGACGGTGTCGGATCGAGAATTATCCGACGGCGCTGGGTCGGTACGCTCGCCGAAGCATCGGGGGCGGACGACCGGGAACATCGGGAGGTCCGACCGGATGGTGAAAGGGATACGGATGAATTGGAGCTATCCCTTTCGGAACAACACAAAGCTGCCGTAGACTTCATCCGGCACTTTCTTCCTCAAGTTGTTCCGTCGGGCCAGACTGCTGCGCTTCCGGACAGGAGAATTATAACGTCATTGGACTCTGATTTTTTCGAGCGGTTCAGGGACATCGCTCCCGAGTTTCCGTCGCAGTCCAATAATGTTGCAAGAACATTTGAATTATTGAACGACGCTATTTTTAAACTTGCTTCCAGGACAGGGAAAGCAGGCTTCTTGTCCGCAAATACTCTCAACCTGCCTTTCATTAATGCAAGGAATAAATTCGACACGGCAGGTCAGGGTATACCGAGAGTTCCTCTGCGTATGGACGACGAGGCGGAAGACTTAGAGCTATCATTACCGTCGTCAGCTTCTATTCCAACCGCAGTGTTGGAAACAGCTATTGCGTCTAACAGAGCCAATTTAGATGCCTTATCTTACGCAGATCACCTTACGAAGGCGTTATCACTGCGTCTTCAAGGGGAAGAGTTTCAGGATATACAATCCTCCTTAAGACTTCTTTCAAGGGCAGTAGCTTATTCCACGTGTAACTCCGCCCTTTCAGTGGCAAATCTGGAGTTGGTTAGACGTGACGCAGCCCTGTCTACATCCACACTAGTGGATTCTAAGGTGAAGAACTCTCTTAGAGTCGCTTCGGTCTCAGGAGATCTTCTCTTTGACGGCAAGCTTTCCGCTATTTATGATAATATTTAAAAGAAAGCTAGTGATTCTCTGTTGTTTAGATCCGCTCCTAAAAGGTCGGATTCAGCAGACACGAATAAGGCGGGCACTTCTGGGTCTTATCCGCCCAAGAGAGGTTCCTATAGAGGTTCCGGTGCGTCCTCTAGCTCTCATTCGAGAGACCGTCAGGATAGCGACTCTCGTTCGGGACGTCCTTCAGGCCGGGACAATCGGTCGGACGCCCCGAGGTCGACGAGGCGAGGTGCGGGTCGTGGAAGACGTGGTTTCTCCTACCGCAGGCCTCGCAGATCCAGGAGGTGATGGCTCAAACCTCTATCGCGTTCCGGTTGGCGGAAGGTTGTCGAGTTTTTCTCAAGAGTGGGCGTCGATTACGGACGACCCGTGGGTGAGAGGAGTGACTTCGGAAGGTCTAAAGATATCCTTCAAACGAAAGCCTCCATTAACTCGAAGTCCAAAGTGGACTCATCTTCCGTCAAACCCTCAGAAAAGAGACGCTCTGCTATCAGAGGTGCAGTCTCTTTTAATGAAGAACGCGGTAGAGGTCGTAGAAAACCAGGAATCGCTGGGATTCTACAGCCATCTGTTTCTGGTTCCGAAACCAGACGGCTCGTTCCGTCCAGTCATAGATTTGAGCTGGATAAACAAGCTGATCGTCGCTCCGAAGTTTTATATGGAGACGATTCGATCGGTCAGAGCGAGTATTCGGGTGAACGATTATGCAACGAGCATAGATCTCAAAGATGCGTACTTTCACGTCATGGTACATCCGACATTCCAAAAGTATCTACGCTTCGCAGTCCTAGGAGTGGTGTATCAGTTCCGGGCCATGTGCTTCGGATTGAATCTAGCACCCTGGGCTTTCACTCGGGTAATGAACTCGGTAATGATCTACTTCCGAGCTCATTCGTCTGCGGTAACGTCGGCCTACCTGGACGACATTCTTCAGAGGTACGGCAACGAGTTAACGCTTCAGAACGATGTTCAGACTCTTCTTCTATTGCTCCGACGTCTCGGTTTCATAGTAAACGAGGAGAAGTCGGATCTGGTGCCGTCCAAGTCATTCACTCATCTGGGAATGAGCTTCGAGACGCACAACAATCTCGTTCGTCTGCCGTTAACCAGAGCGAAATTAGTCAGTTGTTACGCTCGCTATTGTCTAAATACAGACAAAGTCACAGCGAGAGAATTTATGAGACTGATAGGTCTGTGCGGAGCCGCCGCGGATCTCATTCCGATGGGACGGCTACGCACACGGCCTCTTCAAATTTTCCTGACTCAGAATTGGAGTGTGAAAATTCATTCGCTCGATGTAGACGTTCTCTTGTCAGATCAAGTGAAACAAGAGATTCAGACTTGAGCAAACATTCAGTGGTTAACTCAAGGAGTTCCGCTGCAGTTGCCGGATCCGAGTTTTACCATTATGACGGATGCCAGTCAAACAGGTTGGGGTGCATCATTAATCCCAACGGATTCGAGATGCCAGGGTCTTTGGGATCCGCAATTCCTGTGCAAGCACATAAACATCAAGGAAATGATGTCAATTTGGCTTGCGTTACGTCACTGGATGGACATTATTCACGATGCTCATGTCCAAATCCTATCCGACAATACGACAGTAGTGGCGTATATACGGAATCAGGGAGGCACTCATTCAGTTCCGTTGTTCAATCTAACGGAAAGAATCCTTCTGTTTGCGTTGGAACATCACGTTCTTCTTTCGGTCCGTCACATACCGGGTCGTCTGAATGTGCTAGCAGACTCCCTTTCACGAAAGGGTCGCTTGTTGCCGTCGGAGTGGACTCTCAACAAACAAGTATTCAATCAGATTTGCTACCAATGGGAACGGCCAATGATAGACTTATTTGCGACACATCTCAACAATCAGTTGCAGACGTATGTGTCCCCGTGTCCGGATCCAAGAGCATTTGCAGTAGACGCTCTGTCGATCCCTTGGGACGGAATGATAGGATATGCGTATCCTCCAGCGCCGTTAATTCAACAAGTATTGCTAAAGATAAAACAATCTCAATGCAAGATTCTGTTGGTAGCATCTCTGTCGCCACAGAGACCGTGGATAAATCTACTCAGGTGTCTGTTGTGGGACCTACCGCGGAAGCTCCCTCCACGAGAGGATCTTCTTTGGCAGGGGAAATCGCGCCAACTGCATCACAACCCGCAAGGTCTCAACCTTCACGTTTTTCCGTTGTGCGGTCCTTCTTGCATGGCAAGCACTTTACAGGACGAGCAGTGGACGCGATTTCTAACTGTAGGAGGACCTCCTCTTCGCTAATCTATGCGGCTAAGTGGAAGGTTTTCCGTCGTTGGTGTAGGGATCATTCTGTTGATATATTTGATCCCTCTATACCAGACATTGCTAACTTTCTAGTATACTTGTTTGACGAAATCAAACTGCAACCTGTTACTATAAAGGGTTATAGATCTATGTTATCTGATACCTGTGCACATCATGATAGTTTACAAATTGGATCTAATGTCTCTTTATCGAAATTGGTTAGAAACTTTTCGATAAATAGACCCAGAACTCTTAGATTAATTCCTAAGTGGAATTTAGCTTGGGTTCTCCTTAAATTGAAGGAAAAGCCATTTGAACCTCTTGGGACAGTAGATTTCAAATTCTTATCTTATAAGACAGCTTTTCTCTTAGCTTTCTCTTCTGCCAGAAGAGTCAGTGAGCTTCATGCACTATCGGTGGATGATTCTCATTATCGTAGTGTTGAGAACACTATCACCTTCACTACTAATGTCGGTTTTTTAGCTAAGAATCAGGCTCCTAATAAATATCCGGGACCTATTGTTATTAAGGCTCTTCCGTCTTCAGACGGGCGTAGGCCTTTACTCTGTCCTGTTAGAGCACTACGTATCTATAAACAGAGATCTCAGTTCATCAGAAAGGGACGGAAACGTTTCTTTCTGTCTTTGATGCCTAATAGAAAGGACATTTCAGTCCATTCTATTGCTAGATGGATTCAGTTAACTATCCGTACTGCGTATGAAGATTTATCTTCTTCTCAGCAGTCTGTGCTTAAGATTTCTGCTCATGAAGTAAGAGCTCTTTCTACTTCCTGGGCTTATGCTAATAGTGTTGCTATTACAGATTTAATGAAGGCTGCTTATTGGTCTCAGCCATCCACATTTACTAATTTTTATCTCAGAAATATTGAGTCCATTTCTGGAGACCTGCATTGTTTAGGTCCGTTATCTGTTGCTCAGAATGTCGTCCACTAAACAGTTGCAACTATAGTTATGCAGGCTTTCTGTTCCGGCAGTGACTCCGTCCGGCTGCCCTCTTCGCTCTGGGCTATTTGACCCAGGGCAAGGGGAAGGGGGGGGGGGGGGCGGGTGTTCCCTTAGGTCACCTGCTTTATAGTGAAAAGCAAGGGAATGCCTCCTCCAAGACAGTATTTCTGAGTCGCTTCCGGGATGGTTTTAAAGTGTAATATTAATGTTTAATTTCATTCATGTCTTATTTTTAAAGTGTAGCTCGGTGTGAAGCATTTGTATATGTCAAGTGTCAAACGGGCTTTAATATACAATACTCGGTCACTTTTAAATGATTATAAAGAGTCTCAATTCTCTGGACTACTTTATTTATTGGATTGTTTTAAAAATAATTAGTATAAAGGTTATACTGGATGTTAATAGAGAACATGAATGTTATTGTGCTCAATTATTAAGGGTAGTGTATCTTTCTAATTTAAATATTAAATAAGAAAGATACATGTAAAGCCTAATACTCCTTTTCTCCTTAAGGGGTTACCTCTTTATTTTATAATTGAGCTTATTGGATTTTCCTCTATGTCCTAGGCCCTCCAGCCTGTTTACTATTCAGCTAAGTCTGGGTCATTGGTACAGTATAAAAATGTTAAAAAATTTATAGTAATTTATATATTTTTTATACTTACCAATGACCCAGAAGGGGATGGCCCTCCCTGAGTTGGGAACTCTTGCCTCCCCGCTGAGTACATAGCGCTGACCAGGCACTGCCAGTAAGAATGATATTTGGCGCCAATTTCGGGACGACTGCGTCACTGCGCATGCGCAGTAGAGTCGTACTATGGAGGTCCTTTAGGACATGATTTCTTTTTGTTTTGGATGCAAATTTTGGGGATTGGGGGGCAAAATTTGTGTTTGGCCCTGGTTTTTGTGGAGTTAGCACCAGCTAAGTCTGGGTCATTGGTAAGTATAAAAAATATATAAATTACTATAAATTTTTTAACTTTTCGGACTTCATTGCTGCGATCTTGGATAAGAGACTTATAGCGTCATTGGACTCGGATTTTTCGATCGGTACAGGGACTTTGTCCCTGACTTACCGAAGCAGTCCAATATTGTCATTACAACATGTGTTTTATTTTTCGACGCTATATATTTATATATATATACAAGCCTGCTACTAAGCATGATAGTTTAGTTTCTTGTCCGCGTGGCTCATTTCTGCCATTTTATCTTTTTTACATATAGTTTATTTTGGCAGAGCAGGGCATACCGAGAGTTCATATGCGTCTAGACGGTGTGATTAAAGACTGCATATATTCTTTTTCGCCGTTTATGTCTTTTCCAATTTCAATGTTGGGAATGACATTATGTATAGTAGACTTAACTTAGACGCTTTATTATACGTAATCCGCCTTACTGAGGCGTTATCATTACGTCTTCAAGAAAAGATTTACGGGATATTATTCTCAATGTAATTTCTTTTGAGGGCAGTAGTTTGTTCACGTATAACTCCGCCCTTCAGTGGCTGATTGGAGTTGGTTAGACGTGATGCAGCCCTAGCTACATCCACGCGTGGATAGTAAGTTAAGAACTCTCTCAGAGTCGCTTCGTTCTCGGAGGAGCTTCTCTTCGACGGCAACTTTCCGGCAATCCATGAATTGCTTGATTTATACATTCTCTTGTCTATCTAGTGTTACAAGAGATTCAGACTGGGGCAAACATTCGGTGGTTGACTCAGAGAGTGCCGCCGCAGTTGCCGGACCCGAGTGTGCCTGTTATGACGGTTGCCAGTCAAACAGATTGGGATATATACTGATCCCTACGGATTCGAAGTGCCAGGGTCTTTGGGTTCCGCAGTCTTTTAGCTATCAGTTTAACTTCCGCGGAATAATGTTTTTTAGGCTTGCTTTATGTCATTGCATGAACATTATTCAGAAACGCATGCCCAAATTCCTGTCCTTTAATTCGACAGTAGTGGCGTATCTCCGGAACCAGGGAGGCACTCTTTCGTTTCCGTTATTCAATTTAATGGAAAGAATCCGTCTGTTGGTTATAGTACACCAAGTTCAGTTTTGATCCGTCATATTCTGGGTCGTCTGATTGTTTTATCGCACTCCCGTTCTCTTACGGGTCGCTTGTTGCTGTCAGAATGGACTCTCAACAAACAAGTATTCAATCAGATTTGCTATCTATGGGAGCGCCCAATGATGTTTTATTTATGACACAGCTTGCTAATCATTTGCAGACCTATGTGTTGGCTTGTCCAGATCTCTGAGCTAATACTGTTAACGCTCTATTGATCTATAGGACGGAATGATATCCTCCGGCGCTGTTGTTTTAGCAGGTATTGCTAAGATAAACAACCACAATACATTTCTGTTGATAGCATCTCTATCTTCACAGAGATCATGAGTAATTTACTCTCTTGTCTACTGTGGATCTTAACGTGAAATCTTCCTCTATGTGAGGATCTTTTTTCACTGGGTAAATCGTGTCATCTTTATCACAACCAGCAAGGTCGTAACCTTCATGTATTCCGTTGTGTGGTCCGTATTGCATTGTAAGCACTGTACTGGACGAGCTTTGGACGCGATTTCTTACTATAGGAGATCCTCTTCTTCGCTATTCTATGCGACTAAAGTGGAGGCTCTTCCGTCGTGGTGTAGGGATCATTATGTTCATATGGTTGATCCCTCCATACTACTCATTGCTATTTTTTAGTATACTTGTTTCACAAGATCTACTGCAGCCTGTTGTTATTTAGGTTATAGGTTTATGTTACCTCATACCTATGCACTCTACGATAGTTTACAATTGAGTCTTTTGTCTCTTTATCTAAGTCAGTTAGTAACTTTTTGATAAATAGACTTAGAATCTTTAGATTAAATTCCTATACGGATTTTAACTTCAGGTTCTTATTTAGCTAAGTAATCATTTGAGCCTCTGGAAACAGTAGTTTTCAAATTCTGACCTTTTAGACAGTAATTCTGTTGATTTCTCTTTTACTGTAGAGTCAGTGAGTTTCATGCACTATCGATGGATGATTTTCACTTTCATAGTTTCGGAATCAATAGTTCCGTTACTATTTAGGTTGGATTGTTGCATAAGAGTTAGGCTCCTATTATCCGGAACCTATTATTTTAAGGTCCTTCCGTCTTCGTATGGGCATAGGCCTTTACTCTTTCCGGGTACAGTTTATGTATTTATAAACAGATATCTGTTTATTACAAGGGCGTAAGCTTCTTCTGTCTTTGATGTCTAGTAGAAGGACGTTACGCTCCATTTTATTGTTAATGGATTCTATTAACTAGCGTACTGCTTATGGTATATCATTGGCTTAGCAGTTGTGCTTAAGATTTCGGCTCATGAAGTAAGAGTTCTTCTACTTCTTGGGCTTACATTAATAGTGTTGCTATTATAGATTTTTGAAGGCTGCTCATTGCGCTCAGCCATCCATTCATGAATTTTATCTCAGAAATATCGAGTCCATTTCTGGAGGCCTCTATTGTTAGGTCTATTATCTACTGCTCAGAATGTCATTCACTTAACAGTTGCTACTATAGCTAGGTAGGCTGTCTGTTTCGGCAGTGTCTCCGTTCGGCTGCCCTCTTCGCTCTGGGCTATTTGACCCAGGGCAAGAAAAGGGGGGGGGGAGGGTGTTCCCTTGGGTCACCTGTTTTTACTATGAAAACAAGGGGATACCTCCTCCGGAGTTAGTAATTCTGAGCTGTTATTGGGATGGTTGTTTAGTGAGAAGTTTAAGTTATAAAATTCATTCAAGTCTTAGTTTTTAAAGTATAGCTTTTGAATATTGCATATGTCAACGGACATGATTATGCAATTCTCACACACTTTTAGGAGTATAAGAGTCTCTATTCTCTAGACTTACTTTATTATTGGCTTACTTTAAAAATTATTAGTATAAGGGTTATTGGATATTAATAGAGTACATGGATGTATGATGCTCAATTTTGGAAGGTGTTGTATCTTTCTAATTTATCATAAATAAGAAAGATACATGTAAGGCCTATTACTTCTTTTCCCTACAGGGGATGACTCTATTTTATTTTATTGAGCGTATTCCATTTTGCTCTATGTCCTTGGCCCTCCAGCCTTTTTACTATTCAGCTATGTCTGGGTCATTGGTACAGTATAAAAATGTTAAAAAATTTATAGTAATTTATATATTTTTTATACTTACCAATGACCCAGACGGGGATGGCCCTCCCAGGAGTTGGGAACTCTTGCCTCCCCGCTGAGTACATAGCGCTTACCAGGCACTGGTTATTAGAATGATAAATGGCGCCAATTTCGGAACGTCCTTGACACTGCGCATGCGCAGTAGGGGCGAAGTGTGGAGGGCCTTTCAGGACATGTTTTCTTTAGTTTTAGATGCAAATTTTGGGAATTGGGGGGCAAAATTTGTGTTTGGCCCTATATTTTAAGAGTTAGCACCAGCTATGTCTGGGTCATTGGTAAGTATAAAAAATATATAAATTACTATAAATTTTTTAACTTTCGAGGCATGGGCCTGTTGTTGTCATTCTTGCTATAAAGTTTCACTGCTTGTTCAGTATTTCCTCTCTCCTTTTCCTTTAAGTCCCCCCTTGCTATTCTCCCATGCTTTTGGCATATTTTTGAGTAATATTATTACTAAAATTTCTTGGGAGATTTAGCTGGGTAACAGAATGAATTCTGTTCTTTTCCCCATGTTTACATTCTCACCCATGGGTGTTTAGGCGTACCATCTGATGTTCTGCAGTTTCTTCCCTGGAAGTCTCTGTTTTGCATCAGACAGTGTATTATTGGTAACTGATTTCGGGCCAGGGTTATCAGTGCCTGGAGTCATGTTTCTGGTGTTTATACACTTCTTGTTTACATTGGCAACAGTCTCTGTGGAGGGGGATTTTTTGTCTTTGTACTAGTTTAATCATTACAAGATACATTATTATTATTCGTAAGTGTTGCATTAATTTTTTAAAATATTTTTAAAATTTTTGTCCACACTTAGGCTTCCATTGGGGCTCAACGTTACTTTTCAGAAACTTGGGCTTTGCTGAAAAAATATTTTTTCAAAATTTTTTTTTGATTTCAGTTATTTTTTTCTATGTTAATGGATCATGTTATTATGTATCTTTGTTTTCAGGGGTTCGTGCGAGTACTAGGACTTTTTGTTTTCTTTTCACAATGAAAGGATATTGTTCAAATTGTAATAAGAGGAAATCTTCCTCTGACTTTCATGATCATTGTATTAATTGTAGTCAGTGTACTCGCACTAACTCCTGTTCAGTATGTGTATATTGGGATGACAAACATTGGAAACGTGTGTCACGGTATGTTGTTAGCGGGGAAAGGGCCATGCCGGTCCTTTCTCCGCAGAGTCACTCTAGTTTATCAGTCTCTATTTCAGAGGATCAAAAACAGGGTGATGTTTCCGTCTTCCAAAAGTGTGCCTCCGTCGTCACAATTAAATGAAGAGCTAGCAGCAAAAGTGCTCATGGAGACACGTCAATTGCCTAAGAGGTCCCTAGTAGGATTGACGGGAATTGACGTCCGCTAGCTTGCCCGGGGTAGCGTCCATTCATCGAATGGTTCGGCAGCCGGGTTTGTCTGTTGCGGTCCAGGAAGGAGATTTGGGTGATGCGAGCACTATAAATATACAAGGTGCACACCCAGTGACGGCGGATCAGAGGAGAGAACAGAGGAAGCCTAGTAGTCCGGTTCCTAGCTCGTCCAGGTCCATCCGGGCAGCGAGCGAGAGAGGCCCCTCTCTCGTACAACAACATCTGGGACCAGATGTTGTGGTACAAAATGTTTCGCATTCGGAGCATACGTCCACCGCTCGGGACTCTCCGTTATATAGACAGTCCGGAGAGACTGTCCAAAAGGCTTCCTCATCCACTCAGCAGCGCACACGACCGCACCTTGGCTACGTGACCACGGATATCCAGCCAGCTTAGCCAATCAGGGATTCCACGGCGACCAGGTCACGCCATCCGGTAGCCAGGGACAAGAGGCCTGTAGACTCCGGACGTTCGCATAAGAGAAGTATGCAGGAGTCAGTGTACATGGAGCTTCCAGCGGCTAAGCAACGTAAGACCGCTACTCCACAGGCCTCGGTGACGGACGTGCTATCCCAAATAGCACAAATTATCGCAGCATCCCAGCAAACGACAGAATCTTTGTCGGATCAAGAATTATCCGACAACGCTGGATCAGTATGCTCCGCCGAAGCATCGGGTACAGATGACCGAGAACATCATGGGGGCCGACAGGATGGCGAAAGGGATTCCGAGGATTTGGAGCTATCCCTTTCGGAACAACATAAAGCTGCCGTAGATTTCATCCGGCATTACCTTCCACAAGTTGTTCCGTCGGGCCAGATTGCTGCGATGCCGGATAAGAGACTGATAGCGTCATTGGACACAGAATTCTTTGATCGGTTCAGAAACATCGTCCCTGAGTTTCTGACACAGTCCAATAATGTCACAAGAACATTCGAATTATTGAACAACGCTATCTGTAAGCTTGCTACCAAAACAGGCAAGGCTGGTTTCTTGTCCACTAATGCTCTCAATCTGCCTTTCATCAATTCAAGGAATAAATTCGAAACGGCAGGACAGGGCATACCGAGAGTTCCTCTGCGTCTAGACGAGGCGGAAGACTTGGAATTGTCTTTACCGTCGTCTATGTCTATTCCAACCGCGACGTTGGAAACGACAATAATGTCTAACAGAGCAAGTTTAGACGCTTTATCATACGCAGACCACCTTACTAAGGTGTTATCATTGCGTCTTCAAGGGAAAGAATTCCAGGATATACAATCCTCATTAAGACTTCTTTCAAGGGCAGTAGCTTATTCCTCGTATAACTCCGCCCTTTCAGTGGCAAACCTGGAGTTGGTTAGACGTGACGCAGCCCTAGCTACATCCACGCGCATGGTTAGTAAGGTGAAGAACTCTCTCAGAGTCGCTTCGCTCTCCGGAGAGCTTCTCTTCGACGGCAAGCTTTCAGCAATTTATGATAAGATAACTAAGAAAGCTTCGGATTCTCTGCTTTTTAAATCCGCTTCCAAAAAGTCGGATACAGCAGAAAAGAGTAAGACAGGCACTTCTGGGACAAGTACGCCCAACAGAAGTTCCTATAGAGGTTCTTATATGTCCTCTAGGTCTTATTCTAGAGACCGTCAAGGCAGCGACTCACGTACGGGACATTATTCTGGCCGAGACAACCAGTCTGAGGTCCCGAGGTCAACGGGACGAGGTGAGGGTCATGGAGGATGTAGTTTCTCCTTCCGCAGGCCTCGCAGGTCCAGGAGGTGATGGTTTGAACCTCTATCGTGTTCCGGTGGGCGGAAGATTATCGAGTTTTATGGGCATCGATTACGAACAACCCCTGGGTCCGAGGGGTAATTTCGGAAGGACTAAGAATATCCTTCAAACGAAAGCCTCCATTAACTCGAAGTCCAAAATGGACTCAGCTTCCGTCAAATCCGCAGAAAAGAGATGCTCTTTTATCGGAAGTACAGTCTCTTGTGATGAAGAATGCGGTAGAGGTCGTAGAAGACCAGGAATCACCGGGTTTCTACAGCCATCTGTTTCTGGTTCCGAAATCAGATGGCTCGTTCCATCCAGTCATAGATCTGAGCTGGATAAACAAGCTGATCGTCGCTCCAAAGTTCTATATGGAGACGATTCGATCGGTCAGAGCGAGTATTCGGGTGAACGACTATGCTACAAGCATAGATCTCAGAGATGCATACTTTCTTGTCATGGTACATCCGACATTCAGAAAGTATCTGCGCTTCGCAGTCCTAGGAGTTGTATATCAATTCCGGGCGATGTGCTTCGGTTTGAACCTAGCGCCCTGGGCTTTCACTCGAATAATGAACTCGGTAATGATACATTTCTGAGCTCATTCGTCTGCGGTAACGTCGGCCTACCTGGACGACATTCTTCAGAGGTACGGCAACGAGTTAACGCTTCAGAACGATGTGCAGAATCTGCTTCTATTACTCCGATGTCTTGGTTTTATTATAAACGAGGAGAAGTCGGATCTGGTGCCATCCAAGTCATTCACTCATCTGGGAATGAGCTTCGAGACGCACAACAATCTCGTTCGTCTGCCGTTAACTAGAGCGAAATTAGTCAGTTGTTACGCTCGCTATTGTCTTCACGCAGAAAAAGTCACAGCGAGGGAGATCATGAGACTGATAGGTATGTGCGGAGCTGCTACCGATCTCATTCCGATGGGGCGGTTGCGCACTCGTCCTCTCCAAATTTTCTTGACTCAGAATTGGAGTGTAAAGATTCATTCGCTCGATATAGACGTTCTCTTGTCAAATCAAGTGAAACAAGAGATTCAGACTAGAGCAAACATTCAGTGGTTGACTCAGGGAGTTTCACTGCAGTTGCCGGATCCAAGTTTTACGATTATGACGGATGCCAGTCAAACAGGTTGGGGTGCAACATTGATCCCAACGGATTCGAAGTGCCAGGGTCTTTGGGATCCGCAGTTTCTAAGCAAGCACATAAACATCAAGGAAATGATGTCAATTTGGCTTGCATTACGTCATTGGATGAACATTATTCAGAAAGCACATGTCCAAATCCTGTCCGACAATACGACAGTTGTGGCGTATATCCGGAACCAGGGAGGCTCTCATTCCGTTCCGTTATTCAATTTAACGGAAAGAATCCTTCTGTTTGTTCTAGAACACCAAGGTCTACTTTCGGTCCGTCATATTTGTCTGAATGTATTAGCAGACTCCCTTTCACAGAAGGGTCGCTTGTTGTCGTCAGAATGGACTCTCAACAAACAGGTATTCAATCAGATTTGCTACCAATGGGAACGGCCAATGATAGACTTATTTGCGACACAACTCAACAATCAGTTGCAGACGTATGTGTCACCATGTCCGGATCCCCGAGCATATGCAGTAGACGCTCTATCGATCTCGTGGGACGGAATGATAGGATATGCGTATCCTCCAGCGCTGTTAATTCAGCAAATATTGCTAAAGATAAAACAATCTCAATGCAAAATTCTGTTGGTAGCATCTCTGTCTCCACAGAGACCGTGGATAAATCTACTCAGGTGTCTGCTGTGGGACTTACCGCGAAAACTTCCTCCACGACAGGATCTTCTTTCGCAGGGGAAGTCGCGTCAACTTCATCACAACCTGCAAGATCTCAACCTTCACGTATTTTTGTTGTGCGGTCCTTCTTGCACAGCAAGCATTTTACAGGACGAGCAGTGGACGCGATTTCTAACTGTAGGAGGACCTCCTCTTCGCTAAACTATGCGGCTAAGTGGAAGGTCTTTCGTCGTTGGTGTAGGGATCGTTCTGTTGATATTTTTGACCCCTCCATACCAGACATTGCAAACTTTCTAGTATACTTGTTTGACGAGATCAAACTGCAGCCTGTTACTATTAAAGGTTATAGGTCTATGTTATCTGATACCTATGCACACCATGATAGTTTACAAATTGGATCTAATGTCTCTTTATCTAAATTAGTTAAAAACTTCTCGATAAATAGACCCAGAACTCTTAGATTAATTCCTAAATGGAATTTAGCTTGGGTTCTTCTTAAATTGAAAGAAAAGCCATTTGAGCCTCTTGGGACAGTAGATTTCAAATTCTTGTCTTATAAGACAGCATTTCTCTTAGCTTTCTCTTCTGCTAGAAGAGTCAGTGAGCTTCATGCACTATCGGTGGACGATTCTCACTATCGTAGTGTCGAGAACACTATTACCTTTACTACTAATGTTGGATTTTTAGCTAAGAATCAGGCTCCTAATAAATATCCGGAGCCTATTGTTATTAAGGCCCTTCCGTCTTCAGACGGGCATAGGCCTTTACTCTGTCCTGTTAGAGCTTTACGTATTTATAAACAAAGATCTCAGTTTATCAGAAAGGGACGAAAACGCTTCTTTCTGTCTCTGATGCCTAATAGAAAGGACATTTCGGTCCATTCTATTGCTAGATGGATTCAATTAACTATCCGTACTGCTTATGATAATCTATCTTCATCTCAGCAGTCTGTGCTTAAGATTTCGGCTCATAAAGTAAGAGCTCTTTCTACATCTTGGGCTTACGCAAATAGTGTTGCTATTACAGATTTAATGAAGGCTGCATATTGGTCTCAGCCATCCACATTCACAAATTTTTATCTCAGAAATATTGAGTCCATTTCTGGAGACCTGCATTGTTTAGGTCCGTTATCTGTTGCTCCGAATGTCGTCCACTAAACAGTTGCAACTATAGTTATGCAGGCTTTCTGTTCCGGCAGTGACTGGGGGGCGGGGAGGGTGTTCCCTTAGGTCACTTGCTTTATAGTGAAAAGCAAGGGGATTCCTCCTCCGGAGTCAGAAATTCTGAGTCGTTACCGGGATGGTTTTAAAGTGTAATATTAATGTTAAAAATTCATTCATGTCATATTTTTAAAGTGTAGCTCGGTGTGAAGCATTTGTATATGTCACGTGTCAAACGGGCGTTAATATACAATCCTCGGACACTTTTAAGAGAATATAAAGAGTCTCAATTCTCTGGACTAACTTTATTTATTGGCTTACTTTAAAAATAATTAGTATAAGGGGTTATACTAGATGTTAATAGAGAACATGAATGTTATTATGCTCAATTATGGAGGGTGTTGTGTCTTTCTAATTTATCATAAAATATGAAAGATACATGTAAAGCCTAATACTCCTTTTCTCCTCGAGGGGTTGACTCTATTTATATAGTTGAGCTTATTGGATTTTCCTCTATGTCCTAGGCCCTCCAGCCTTTTTACTATTCAGCTATGTCTGGGTCATTGGTACAGTATAAAAATGTTAAAAAATTTATAGTAATTTATATATTTTTTATACTTACCAATGACCCAGACGGGGATGGCCCTCCCAGGAGTTGGGAACTCATACCTCCCCGCTGAGTACATAGCGCTAACCAGGCACTGCTTGTAAGAATGATAATTGGCGCCAATTTCGGGATGTCCTTGACACTACGCATGCGCAGTGAAGGCAAAGTATGGAGGACCTTCAGGACATGATTTCTTTTGGTTTTAGATGCAAATTTTGGGGATTGGGGGGCAAAATTTGTGTTTGGCCCTAGAATTTTAAGAGTTAGCACCAGCTATGTCTGGGTCATTGGTAAGTATAAAAAATATATAAATTACTATAAATTTTTCAACTTTTATACTGTACCAATGACCCAGACTTAGCTGGTGCTAACTCTTAAATTCTAGGGCCAAACACAAATTTTGCCCCCCAATCTCTAAAATTTGCATCAAAATCCAAAAAAATAGATGTCCTATGTGGTCCTCCATACTTTTCTCCACTGCGCATGCGCAGTGTCCAGGAAGTACCAAAATTGGAGCCAAATCCTCATTCTTTGTTTGGCCCTTCAATTAGTAACATCTCACTGATATCTGTGCTTATAATCTCAGTTAAAATGATGCCAGACACAAAATCCTGAAAGAAATGGTGGATCTAAGGGTAAAATAAGAGGATGAGAGGAAGAAACAGTGGAAGAATGTGTTCAGGGTTGTAATATATAAATTTTTATACAAAATTATTTCAGTTTCCTCTCTCCCTTTCCTTTATACCCCCCTTGCTATTCTCCCATGCTTTTGGCATAATTTTTGTTATTTTTTTATTGAAATTTCTTGGGAGTTTTGGCTTGGTAACAGAATGTTTATTCTGTTTTTCCCCATGGTTACGTCCTCACCCTAGGGTGGTTAGGCGTTTCGGTCATGCATCTACCATCCGATGTACTGCAGTTTCTTCTCAGGAGGCCTCTGTTTTACATCAGATAGTGTTAAAATTGGTTACTGATTTCGGGCCATATTTTCAGTGCCTGGAGTCTTGTTTCCAGTTTTTATTAGCTTAACTTGACATAGTCAAGATAAGCTATTGCCATCACGCGTGCGGAAGTCTGTTAGTCTCTGAGTCTGTGACGTCTGTTCACATTTTCCTTTAGCACGGGCTACACCCTGCAGTTCTTGTCTGATCGTCACGAAATTTCATATGCAGGTTTGGGGTCATGTCTAGATGAGAACGTCTCCTTTTGGTCGCGATCGGGCAACCGGTATGGCTGCCCGAGCCCAAAACCCGAAAACCATTAGCACAGTCTACAGGTCGTATTTATGATGGGATTTCATTGTTACTTGGTAGGATGCCTCTGTATAATGCCTAGATGAGAACGTCCCCTTTTGGGCATGATCTATCAACCGTGATGGCTGCCCAAGCCCGAAACCCAAAAACTTTTAGCACAGTCTGCAGGTCATGTTTAATGTGGAGGGATTTCATTGTAACTTGGTAGGATGACGCCTTATGATGTCTAGATGAGAATTTCCCCATTTGGGCATGATCTGCCAACCGTGACGACTGCCCGAGCCCAAAACCCAAAAACCTTTACCACAGTCTACAGGTCATATTTATTGAGGAATTTCATTGTAACTTGGTGGGTTGACTTCATACAATGTCTAGATGAGAAAGTCACCTTTTGGGCATGATTGGGCAACTGTGACGGCTACAGGGGCCCAAAGCCCGAAAACCTTTAGCACAGTCTAGAGGTCATATTTATGAAGGGATTTCATTGTAACTTGGTAGGATGACTCCAAATAATGTCTAGATGAGAACGTCCCATTTTGATCGCGATCATGCAGCCTTGATGGGTGCCCGAGCCCAAAAACCTTTAGCATAGGCAAAAGGTGATATTTATGAAAGGATTTCATTGTAACCTGTTAGGTTGACTCCATGTAATGCCTAGATGATGGCATCCCCTTTTGGTCGTGATTGGTCAGTTGTGATGGCTACTAGTGCCCGAAGCCCAAAAACCTTGAGCACAGTCTACAGGTCATATTTATGAAGGGATTTCATTGTAACTTCATAGGATCACTCCAGATGAGATTGTCCCCTATGGTTGCGATCATTCAGCCATGATGGCTGCCCGAGCCCAAAGCCCGAAAACATTTAGCACAGTCTACAGGTCATATTTATGAAGGTATTTCATTGTAACTTCGCAGGATCACTCCAGATGTAACTTGGTAGGTTAACTTCATATAATGTCTAGATGAGAACGTCCCCTTTTGGACATGATTGGGCTACTGTGACGGCTAAAGGTGCCCGAAGCCCGAAAACCTTTAGCACAATCTACAGGTCATATTTATGAGGGGATTTCATTGTAACTTGGTAGGATGACTCCAAATAATGTCTAGACGAGAACGTCCCATTTTGGCCATGATCATTCAGCCTTGATGGATGCCCAAACCCAAAAACCTTTAGCATAGGCAAAAGGTTATATTTATAGAAGGATTTCATTGTAACCTGTAAGGTTGACTCCGTATAATGCCTAGATGATGATATCCCCTTTTGGTCGTGATTGGTCAACTGTAATGGCTACAGGTGCCTGAAGCCCGAAAACCTTGAGCACAGTCTACAGGTCATATTTATGAAGGGATTTCATTGTAACTTCGCAGGATCACTCCAGATGATGTCCAGATGAGATTGTCCCCTTTGGTTGCGATCATTCAACCATGATGGCTGCCCGAGCCCAAAGCCCCGAAAACCTTAAGCACAGTCTACAGGTCATATTTATGAAGGGATTTCATTGTAACTTGGTAGGTTGACTTCATGTAATGTCTAGATGAGAACGTCCCCTTTTGGACATGATTGGGCAACTTTGACGGCTAAAGGTGCCCGAAGCCAGAAAACCTTTTGCACTGTCTACATGTCATATTTATGAAGGGATTTCATTGTAACTTGGTAGGATGACTCCAAATAATGTCCAGATGAGAACGTCCCATTTTGGTCGTGATCATTCAGCCTTGATGGGTGCCCGAGCCCAAAACCTTTAGCATAGGCAAAAGGTTATATTTATAGAAGGATTTCATTGTAACCTGTTAGGTTGACTCCATATAATGCCTAGATGATGACATCCCCTTTTGGTTGTGATTGGTCAGCTGTGATGGCTACAAGTGCCCGAAGCCCAAAAACCTTTAGCACAGTCTACAGGTCATATTGATGAAGGGATTTCGTTGTTACTTCATTATAACTTGGTAGGTTGACTTCATATAATGTCTAGATGAGAACGTCCCCTTTTGGATATGATTGGGCAACTTTAACGGGTAAAGGTGCCCGAAGCCCAAAAACCTTTTGCACTGTCTACAGGTCATATTTATAAAGGGATTTCATTGTAACTTGGTAATATGACTCCAAATAATGTCTAGATGAGAACGTCCCATTTTGGCCGTGATCATTCAGCCTTGATGGGTGCCCGAACCCAAAAACCTTTACCATAGGCAAAAGGTTATGTGTATAAAAGGATTTCATTGTAACCTGTTAGGCTGACTCCATATAATGCCTAGATGATGACATCCCCTTTTGGTCGTGATTGGTCAGCTGTGATGGCTACAGGTGCCCGAAGCCCGAAAACCTTGAGTACAGTCTACAGGTCATATTTATGAAGGGATTTCATTGTAACTTCGCAGGATCACTCCAGATGATGCCCAGATGAGATTGTCCCCTTTGGTTGCGATCATTCAACCATGATGGCTGCCCGAGCCCGAAGCCTGAAAACCTTTAGCACAGTCTACAGGTCATACTTATGAAGGGATTTCATTGTAACTTGGTAGGTTGACTTCATATAATGTCTAGATGAGAACGTCCCCTTTTGGACACGATTGGGCAACTGAGACGGCTTCAGGGGCCCAAAGCCCGAAAACTTAAGAACAGTCTACAGGTCATAATTATGAAGGGATTTCATTGTAGCTTGGTAGGATGACCTCAAATAGTGTCCAGATGAGAATGTCCCCTTTTGGTTGCGATCATTCAACCATGATGGCTGCCAGAGCCCAAAAACCTTTAGCACAGTCTACAGGTCATATTTATTAAGGGATTTCATTGTAACTTGGTAGATTGACTTCATATAATGTCTAGATGAGAACGTCCCCTTTGGATGCAATTGGGAAACTGACGGCTACAGGGTCCCGAAGCCCGAAAACCTTTAGCACAGTCTAAAGGCCATATTTATGAGGGAATTTTAATGTAACTTGATAGGATGACTCGTTTTGGAATAATTTCACGGTTAATTTTGTTGATATACGTTAACTATGAGGGCCACATACATTAACTATGAGGTCATATTAACCCACCCCTCAGCTCTTTAGTACAGTGTACACCTCATATTATTTTTATCATAAACATAGCACACAGGGAACAGAAATGAACATATTCCCAATTATCACAATTCTTGTCTTATTTCATAATCCTTTCATAAACATTGAACATTATCCTTTTCATCAAACACAACACACAAGTTAAGCTACAGTGTCATTGACACTTTCATTCACTTTTGTTTACATTGACAACGGTTACTTCTGACAGTTATTCCTTGTCTTCTATTAGTTCTGCTCATAGCCAGATATATTAATATTGTCTGTAAGTGTAACATTAATTTTTAGACATGTTTTAAAATTTTTGTCCACACTTAGGCCTTTTTGGGATCCATTTGGGCTCATCGTTCCCATTGGGAACTTGGACTCATCTTGAAATCTTTTCGAAAAAATTTTTTCTTTTGAATTCATTTTCGAAATGTTTGTAATGGATTATTATTATTATGTATCTTTGTTTTCAAGGGTTGGTGCGAGTACGATGACTGTTTAATATTTTTTCAAAATGAAAGAATGTTGTTCAATTGTAAATTGAGGAAGTCTTCCTCTGATTCTCATATTTTTATACTGTACCAATGACCCAGACTTAGCTGGTGCTAACTCCACAAAAACCAGGGCCAAACACAAATTTTGCCCCCCAATCCCCAAAATTTGCATCCAAAATAAAAAGAAATCATGTCCTAAAGGACCTCCATAGTACGACTCTACTGCGCATGCGCAGTGACGCAGTCGTCCCGAAATTGGCGCCAAATATCATTCTCTGTTTGGCCCTTCATCAGTCAACATCTCACTGATCTTTGTGCTTGTAAATCTCAGTTTAAAGGATGCCAGACACGTAATTCTTGGAGAAAATGTGATTCTAAGGAGGATAGAAGGAGGAGAGGAAAAAAGAAGTGGCAAAAAATAATCAGGGCTGTACTTAAAATTTTTTGTTGAAATTATGTTAAGTTGCCTATTTTCGAGGCATGGGCCTCTTGTTGTCATTCTTGCTAATTGTTGCACTGCTTATTCAGTGTTTCCTCTCCCCTAGCCTTCTAAAGTCCCCCCTTGCAATTCTCCCATGCTTTTGGCATATTTTTGAGAAGTTTCATTTCTAAAATTCCCTGGGAGAGTTGCTTGGTTACAGAATGTTTTCTGTTATTTTCCCCATAGTTACGTTTTCACCCATGGGTGTATAACGTTTGTGTTCTGCATCTTCCATCTGATGTTCTGCAGATTCTCCCCTGGGAGTCTCTGTTTTGCATCAGATAGAGTGTAATTGATGACTGATTCCGGGCCAGTTTTTTCAGTGCCTGGAGTCATGTTTTCTACTGTGTTTACACTGTTTGTTTTCATTGGCAACAGCCTTTTTTGAGGGGGGCTGTTTGCCTTTGTGGTAGTTTATCTCATTATAAGATACATTTATATTATCCGAAAGTGTCTCATTAATTATTTTATATAATTTTAAAATTTTTGACCACACTTTGCCATCGGATCCATCGGGGCTCAACGTTACTTTTCAGCAACTTGGGCTTCTCTGAAAAAATATTTTTTCAAAATTATTTTGTTTTGCAATTGTTTTTTCATTTATTAATGGATCATGCTATTATGTATCTTTGTGTCAGGGGTTTTTGCGAGTAACTAGGACTTATTGTTGTTCTTTCACAATGAAGGGACTTTGTTCAAATTGTAATAGGAAGAAATCTTCCTCTGACTTTCATGATTATTGTATTAATTGTAGTCAGTGTTCTCGCATTAATCCCTGTCCTGTATGTGAACATTGGGATGAGAAACATTGGAAACGTGTGTCACGATATGTTGTTTCTGGAGAAAGAGCGATGCCGGCTCTTTCTCCACAAGGTCACTCTACTCTCTCAGTTTCTATTTCAGAGGAACCAGAACAGGGTGATGTTTCCATGTTATCTTCTTCAAGTGTGCGTCCGTCGTCACAAATAAATACAGAGCTAGCGGCAAAAGTGCTCATGGAGATTAGACAAATGTCGTCCGCTAGCTCGCCCGGTGTAGCGTCCATTCACCGAATGGTTCGGCAGCCGGGTTCGTCCGATGCGGTCCAAGAGGAAATTTTGGGTGATGCGAGCACTATAAAAATAATAGATGCACACCCAGTGACGGCGGATAGTGAACGAGAACGGAGGAAGCCTTTTAGTCCGGTTCCTAGCTCGTCCAGGTCCAGCCGGGCCGCGAGCGAGAGAGGCCCCTCTCTCGTACAACAACATCTGGGACCAGATGTTGTGGTACAAAATGTGTCTTTAGCGGAGCATACGTCCGTCACTCGGGACGCTCCGTTGTATAAGCAGTCCGCAGAGACTGTTAAGGCTTCCTCTTCTCGTCGGCGCACACGACCCCACCTTGGCTGCGTGACCTCCGATATTTTGCCAGCTTCACCGATGAAGGATTTTTCGGCGACCAGGTCACACCATCCGGCAGCCAGGGATTCGAGACCGATGGACTCCGGACGTTCGCATAGGAAAAGTATGCGGGAGCCATCTGATGCGGAGCTGCCCTCGGCGAAGCAGCGAAAGACCGCTCCTCCGCAGGTCTCGACGTCGGACATTCTAGTGCAGATAGCACAGCTTATCGCAGCATCCCAGCAGCCGACAGAAACGGTGTTGGATCGACAATTATCCGACGGCGCTGAGTCGGTACGCTCCGCCGAAGCATCGGGGGCGGACGACCGGGAACATCGGGAGGTCCGACCGGATGGTGAAAGGGATACGGATGAATTGGAGCTATCCCTTTCGGAACAACACAAAGCTGTCGTGGACTTCATCCGGCACTTTCTTCCTCAAGTTGTTCCGTCGGGCCAGACTGCTGCGCTTCCGGACAGGAGAATTATAGCGTCATTGGACTCTGATTTTTTCGAGCGGTTCAGGGACATCGCTCCCGAGTTTCCGTCGCAGTCCAATAATGTTGCAAGAACATTTGAATTATTGAACGACGCTATTTTTAAACTTGCTTCCAGGACGGGGAAAGCAAGTTTCTTGTCCGCAAATACTCTCAACCTGCCTTTCATTAATGCAAGGAATAAATTCGACACGCAGGTCAGGGTATACCGAGAGTTCCTCTGCGTATGGACGACGAGGCGGAAGACTTAGAGCTATCATTACCGTCGTCAGCTTCTATTCCAACCGCAGTGTTGGAAACAGCTATTGCGTCTAACAGAGCCAATTTAGATGCCTTATCTTACGCAGATCACCTTACTAAGGCGTTATCACTGCGTCTTCAAGGGGAAGAGTTTCAGGATATACAACCCTCCTTAAGACTTCTTTCAAGGGCAGTAGCTTATTCCACGTGTAACTCCGCCCTTTCAGTGGCAAATCTGGAGTTGGTTAGACGTGACGCAGCCCTAGCTACATCCACACTAGTGGATTCTAAGGTGAAGAACTCTCTTAGAGTCGCTTCGGTCTCAGGAGATCTTCTCTTTGACGGCAAGCTTTCCGCTATTTATGATAATATTAAAAAGAAAGCTAGTGATTCTCTGTTGTTTAGATCCGCTCCTAAAAGGTCGGATACAGCAGACACGAATAAGGCGGGCACTTCTGGGTCTTATCCGCCCAAGAGAGGTTCCTATAGAGGTTCCGGTGCGTCCTCTAGCTCTTATTCGAGAGATCGTCAGGATAGTGACTCTCGTTCGGGACGTCCTTCAGGCCGGGACAATCGGTCGGATGCCCCGAGGTCGACGAGGCGAGGTGCGGGTCGTGGAAGACATGGTTTCTCCTACCGCAGGCCTCGCAGATCCAGGAGGTGATGGCTTAAACCTCTATCGCGTTCCGGTTGGCGGAAGGTTGTCGAGTTTTTCTCAAGAGTGGGCGTCGATTACGGACGACCCGTGGGTGAGAGGAGTGACTTCGGAAGGTCTAAAGATATCCTTCAAACGAAAGCCTCCATTAACTCGAAGTCCAAAATGGACTCATCTTCCGTCAAATCCTCAGAAAAGAGACGCTCTGCTATCAGAGGTGCAGTCTCTTTTAATGAAGAACGCGGTAGAGGTCGTAGAAAACCAGGAATCGCTGGGATTCTACAGCCATCTGTTTCTGGTTCCGAAACCAGACGGCTCGTTCCGTCCAGTTATAGATTTGAGCTGGATAAACAAGCTGATCGTCGCTCTGAAGTTTTATATGGAGACGATTCGATCGGTCAGAGCGAGTATTCGGGTGAACGATTATGCAACGAGCATAGATCTCAAAGATGCGTACTTTCACGTCATGGTACATCCGACATTCCGAAAGTATCTACGCTTCGCAGTCCTAGGAGTGGTGTATCAATTCCGGGCGATGTGCTTCGGATTGAATCTAGCACCCTGGGCTTTCACTCGGGTAATGAACTCGGTAATGATCTACTTCCGAGCTCATTCGTCTGCGGTAACGTCGGCCTACCTGGACGACATTCTTCAGAGGTACGGCAACGAGTTAACGCTTCAGAACGATGTTCAGAATCTTCTTCTATTGCTCCGACGTCTCGGTTTCATAGTAAACGAGGAGAAGTCGGATCTGGTGCCGTCCAAGTCATTCACTCATCTGGGAATGAGCTTCGAGACGCACAACAATCTCGTTCGTCTGCCGTTAACCAGAGCGAAATTAGTCAGTTGTTACGCTCGCTATTGTCTGAATACAGACAAAGTCACGGCGAGAGAATTTATGAGACTGATAGGTCTGTGCGGAGCCGCCGCGGATCTCATTCCGATGGGACGGCTACGCACACGGCCTCTTCAAATTTTCCTGACTCAGAATTGGAGTGTGAAAATTCATTCGCTCGATGTAGACGTTCTCTTGTCAGATCAAGTGAAACAAGAGATTCAGACTTGGGCAAACATTCAGTGGTTAACTCAAGGAGTTCCGCTGCAGTTGCCGGATCCGAGTTTTACCATTATGACGGATGCCAGTCAAACAGGTTGGGGTGCATCATTAATCCCAACGGATTCGAGATGCCAGGGTCTTTGGGATCCGCAATTCCTGGGCAAGCACATAAACATCAAGGAAATGATGTCAATTTGGCTTGCGTTACGTCACTGGATGGACATTATTCACGATGCTCATATCCAAATCCTATCCGACAATACGACAGTAGTGGCGTATATACGGAATCAGGGAGGCACTCATTCAGTTCCGTTGTTCAATCTAACGGAAAGAATCCTTCTGTTTGCGTTGGAACATCACGTTCTTCTTTCGGTCCGTCACATACCGGGTCGTCTGAATGTGCTAGCAGACTCCCTTTCACGAAAGGGTTGCTTGTTGCCGTCGGAGTGGACTCTCAACAAACAAGTATTCAATCAGATTTGCTACCAATGGGAACGGCCAATGATAGACTTATTTGCGACACATCTCAACAATCAGTTGCAAACGTATGTGTCCCCGTGTCCGGATCCAAGAGCATTTGCAGTAGACGCTCTGTCGATCCCTTGGGACGGAATGATAGGATATGCGTATCCTCCAGCGCCGTTAATTCAACAAGTATTGCTAAAGATAAAACAATCTCAATGCAAGATTCTGTTGGTAGCATCTCTGTCGCCACAGAGACCGTGGATAAATCTACTCAGGTGTCTGTTGTGGGACCTACCGCGGAAGCTCCCTCCACGAGAGGATCTTCTTTGGCAGGGGAAATCGCGCCAACTACATCACAACCCGCAAGGTCTCAACCTTCACGTTTTTCCGTTGTGCGGTCCTTCTTGCATGGCAAGCTCTTTACAGGACGAGCAGTGGACGCGATTTCTAACTGTAGGAGGACCTCCTCTTCGCTAAACTATGCGGCTAAGTGGAAGGTTTTCCGTCGTTGGTGTAGGGATCATTCTGTAGATATATTTGATCCCTCTATACCAGACATTGCTAACTTTCTAGTATACTTGTTTGACGAAATCAAACTGCAGCCTGTTACTATAAAGGGTTATAGATCTATGTTATCTGATACCTATGCACATCATGATAGTTTACAAATTGGATCTAATGTCTCTTTATCGAAATTGGTTAGAAACTTTTCGATAAATAGACCCAGAACTCTTAGATTAATTCCTAAGTGGAATTTAGCTTGGGTTCTCCTTAAATTGAAGGAAAAGCCATTTGAACCTCTTGGGACAGTAGATTTCAAATTCTTATCTTATAAGACAGCTTTTCTCTTAGCTTTCTCTTCTGCCAGAAGAGTCAGTGAGCTTCATGCACTATCGGTGGATGATTCTCATTATCGTAGTGTTGGGAACACTATCACCTTCACTACTAATGTCGGTTTTTTAGCTAAGAATCAGGCTCCTAATAAATATCCGGAACCTATTGTTATTAAGGCTCTTCCGTCTTCAGACGGGTGTAGGCCTTTACTCTGTCCTGTTAGAGCACTACGTATCTATAAACAGAGATCTCAGTTCATCAGAAAGGGACGGAAACGTTTCTTTCTGTCTTTGATGCCTAATAGAAAGGACATTTCAGTCCATTCTATTGCTAGATGGATTCAGTTAACTATCCGTACTGCGTATGAAGATTTATTTTCTTCTCAGCAGTCTGTGCTTAAGATTTCTGCTCATGAAGTAAGAGCTCTTTCTACTTCCTGGGCTTATGCTAATAGTGTTGCTATTACAGATTTAATGAAGGCTGCTTATTGGTCTCAGCCATCCACATTTACGAATTTTTATCTCAGAAATATTGAGTCCATTTCTGGAGACCTGCATTGTTTAGGTCCGTTATCTGTTGCTCAGAATGTCGTCCACTAAACAGTTGCAATTATAGTTATGCAGGCTTTCTGTTCCGGCAGTGACTCCATCCGGCTGCCCTCTTCGCTCTGGGCTATTTGACCCAGGGCAAGGGGAAGGGGGGGGGGGCGGGTGTTCCCTTAGGTCACCTGCTTTATAGTGAAAAGCAAGGGAATGCCTCCTCCAAGACAGTATTTCTGAGTCGCTTCCGGGATGGTTTTAAAGTGTAATATTAATGTTTAATTTCATTCATGTCTTATTTTTAAAGTGTAGCTCGGTGTGAAGCATTTGTATATGTCAAGTGTCAAACGGGCTTTAATATACAATACTCGGACACTTTTAAATGATTATAAAGAGTCTCAATTCTCTGGACTACTTTATTTATTGGCTTGCTTTAAAAATAATTAGTATAAGGGTTATACTGGATGTTAATAGAGAACATGAATGTTATTGTGCTCAATTATTAAGGGTAGTGTATCTTTCTAATTTAAATATTAAATAAGAAAGATACATGTAAAGCCTAATACTCCTTTTCTCCTTAAGGGGTTACCTCTTTATTTTATAATTGAGCTTATTGGATTTTCCTCTATGTCCTAGGCCCTCCAGCCTGTTTACTATTCAGCTAAGTCTGGGTCATTGGTACAGTATAAAAATGTTAAAAAATTTATAGTAATTTATATATTTTTTATACTTACCAATGACCCAGACGGGGATGGCCCTCCCTGAGTTGGGAACTCTTGCCTCCCCGCTGAGTACATAGCGCTGACCAGGCACTGCCAGTAAGAATGATATTTGGCGCCAATTTCGGGACGACTGCGTCACTGCACATGCGCAGTAGAGTCGTACTATGGAGGTCCTTTAGGACATGATTTCTTTTTGTTTTGGATGCAAATTTTGGGGATTGGGGGGCAAAATTTGTGTTTGGTCCTGGTTTTTGTGGAGTTAGCACCAGCTAAGTCTGGGTCATTGGTAAGTATAAAAAATATATAAATTACTATAAATTTTTTAACGTTCATTGTATTTGCTGTAGTTTGTGTACTCGCACTAATTCTTGCTCAGTGTGTGCCAATTCAGATGACAAACCTTGGAGACGTGTGTCACGGTATATTGTTAGTGGTGAGAGGTCCATGCCGGTCCTCTCTCCACAGGGTCACTCTAGTTTTTTCAGTCTCTTTTTCAGAGGAACAAGAACAGGATGATGTTTCCGTGATGTCTTCAAAAGTGTGCTTCTGTCGTCGCAATAATGAGCTAGCGGCAAAGTGCTCAAAGAAATGCGGCAAGTGCCTAAGAAGTCCCTAGTAGGATTGACAGTCACTTGTCGCCCGCTAGCTCCCCCGGTGAAGCAATCATTCATGAAATGGTTGTGACGCCAGGTTCGTCCGTTGCGGTACAGGAGAGAAGGGGTGTTGCGACCACTATAATCTCGGATCACGCACACCCGGCGATGACGGATCGGAGGATGGAACGGAGGAAGCCAGTCAGTCCGGTAGCTAGCTCGTCCAGGTCTACCCAGACCGCGAGCGAGAGAGGCCCCTCTCTCTTACAACAACATCTGGGCCCAGATGTTGTTGTATGTAACATTCGTTAGTCAGAGCATACGTCCACCCCCCCTGCTTGGGACGCTCCGTCACATAGACAGTCCGACGTGGCTTGTCTATTGGCTTCCTCATCCTCACGACAGCACACACGACCGCACCTTGGCTATGTGACTGCAGATATCCAGCCTGCTTCGCCGACCTGGGAATCCATGTTGACCAGGTCACGCCGTCCGCTAGCCAAGGACACGAGGCCTTTCCAGTCAGGACGTTCGCATATGAGAAGTATGCAGGAATTAACGTCCCAGGAGCTTCCAGCGGCTAAATTACGTAAGACCGCGGCTCCACAGGCCTCCATGACGGACTTCCTATCACAGATAGCTCAATTCATCGCAGCATCCCAGCAGCCATCAGAAACTTTTTCAGAAAAGAAACTGTCTCAGGAAGCTGGGTCGGTTCGCTCCCCTGCAGAGTCAGAAAGGGACGACCGAGATTCTCATGTGGTCCAGTCGGATGGTAAAAGGCAATCAGCAGAGCTGAAATTTTCCCTTTCCGAACAACTTAAGGTGGCCGTAGATATCATCTGGCAACACCTTTTAGAAGTTGTTTCGTTACCTGATAAGAAACTGAAAGCATCACTGGACACAGATTTATTCAGCCGGAATAGGGACATTGCTCCTGACTTTCCGACCCAGTCCAGAAATGTCACGGACATTTGTACTTCTTAATGACGCTATATTCAAGCTAGCCTCCAAGACTGGCAAATCAGGTTTCTTATCGTCTCATGCTCTACAGCTGCCTTTCATCAATCATAGAAATTGATTTGAAACGGCAAGACAGGGCGTGCCCAGAGTTCCTCTGCGTTTAGACGACCAGGCAGATGACTTGGAGTCATCATTGCTGGCGTCTATGTCGATTTATTCCAATACGCTGGTAATGACTATCTTGTCTAACAGAAAAATCAGTTTAGACGCATTATCTTACGCAGATCACCTTACCAGAGCGTTATCATTATGTCTCGAAGGAAAGAATTCCAGGATGTTCAAAACTTCCTTGAGAGTTCTTTCGAGGGCCATAGCATATTCTACGTATAACTCCGCCCTTTCAGTGGCAATATGGAGTTAGTCAGATGTGATGTTGCCCTGGCTGCATCCACAAGAGTGGATAGTAAGGTGAAAAACTCTCTACCAGTCGCTCCGGTCTCAGAAGAGTTTCTCTTCGACGATAAGCTTTCTATAATCTATAATCAGATTACTAAGAAAGCTTCGGATTCTCTGCTTTAAATCCGCTTTGAAAAAGTCGGACTCCGCAGGGAGGAGTAAGGCAGGCACTTCGGGGGCGAATACATCCAAGAGAAGTTCCTATAGAGGATCTAAGAAAGCCTCTGCGTCTTACTCCGGAGACCGTCAGAGTAGCTACTCAGGTAGGGGTCGTAATGGTGGCCGAGATAACCGGTCAGATGCCCCTAGGTCAACTGGGCGAGGTGTGGGTTGTGGAGGACTTTGTTTCTCCTCCCGCAAGCCTCACAAGGCCAGGAGGTGATGGTCTAAACCTCTGTTGCATTCCAGTGGGGGGAAGGGTGTCGAGATTCTTAACCAATTGGTTGTCTATTACGGATGACCCATGGGTGCAAGGGGTTATTTGCGAAGGTCTAAAACTGTCCTTCAAGGAAAAACCTCCATTAATTCGAAGTGCAAGCTGGACTCAGATTCTGTTAAACGTTCAGAAGAGAGATTCGCTTCTATCAGAAGTTCAATCTCTTCTGGACAAGAATGCTATAGACGTCGTAGAAAACCAGGAATCTCCAGTTTTCTGCAGTCACCTGTTCCTGGTTCCAAAACCAGACAGCTTGTTTCGTCCAGTTATAGATCTAAGCTGGATAAACAAGCTGATCATGGCTCCAAAATTTTATATGGAGACCTTCCGATCAGTCAGAGTGAGCATTCGAGTGACGATTATGCTGCGAGCATAGATCTCAAAGATGTGTACTTTCACATCATGGTACATCCAGCGTTTAGAAAGTATCTTCGCTTCGCTGTCCTAGGAGTTGTTTATCAGTTCCGAGCAATGATGCTCTGGTCTGAATCTAGCCCCCTGGGCCTTCACTCGAATAATGAACTCGGTAATGACTCATTTCCGAGCTCATTCGTCTGTGGTAACGTCAGCCTACTTGGACGACATTCTTCAGAGTTACAGCAGCAAGATAACGCTTCAGAACGATGTTCAGAGTCTGCTTCAATTGCTCCGACGTCTCAGATTTATAGTAAACAAAAAGAAGTCGGATCTAGTGCCATCCAAGTCATTCACCCATAGTGAATGACTTGGATGACACTAGTTATGCAGGCTTTCTGTTCCGGCAGTGTCTCTGTCCTGCTGCCCTCTTCGTTCTGGGGTATTTGACCCAGAGCAAGGGGAAGGGGGGGGGGGGGATGGTGTTCCCTTATATCACCTGCTTTATAGTGAAAAGCAAGGGAATACCTCCTCTGGAGTCAGTAATTCCGAGTCGGTGCCGGGATTGTTTTAAAGTGTAAAGCTAATGTCTATCTCATTTATGTAATATTTTTAAAGTGTAGCTTGGTGTGAAGCATTTGTATATGTCACGTGTCATACGAGCGTTAATATACAATCCTTGGACACTTTTAAATGAGTATAAAGAGTCTCATTCTCTGGACTATCTTTATTTATCGGCTTTTCTTTAATAAATGAAGTATAAGTATAATGGGTTATACTGGATGTTAATAGAGATCATTGATGTTATTGTGCTCAATTACAGAATGGTATTGTGTCTTTCGTTTTTGGTATCAACAAGAAAGATACATGTAAAGCCTGTTCTCCTCTTCTCCCTGAGGGGATAATTCTGTTTACATGTAATTGAGACTATTGGATTATTCTTTATGCCCTAGGCATTCCAGCCTTTTTTCTATTCAGCTAAGTCTGGGTCATTGCTACAGTATAAAAATGTTAAAAAATTTATAGTAATTTATATATTTTTTAAACTTACCAATGACCCAGACGAGAATGGCCCTCCCATGAGTTGAGAACTCATACCTCCCCGCTGATTACATAATGCATACCAGGCACTGGTTGTAAGAATGAGGATTTGGCTCCAATTTCGGTACTTCCTGGACACTGTGCATGCGCAGTGGACAAAAGTATGGAGGACCACATAGGACATCTATTTTTTGGATTTTGATGCAAATTTTGGAGATTGGGGGGACGAAATTTGTGTTTGGCCCTAGAATTTAAGAGTTAGTACCAGCTAAGTCTGGGTCATTGGTAAGTATAAAAAATATATAAATTACTGTAATTTTTTTAACTTTTTGAGGATGCCAGACACAAATCAATGCAAGAATTGGTGGATACAAGGCTGTTATTGAATGAAGGAAGTGTTCAGCTGTGGTTTTGGACGTTCAGGACTGTAACTTTATAATATTTATAAAATTATTTTATGTTTCCCATTTTCGGGACATATGCCTGACGTCATCATTTTTGATAATGCTTATTCCACTGTTTGTTAAGTATTCCTTCCTTAAACTCTTAAGCTTTTTGGCCATTTTTTATTGAAATTTTTTATTAAGTTTCTTGGGAGTTTAATGTATATTACAGAATATTATTCTGTTTTTCCCCAGGGTTACGTCCTCACCCTAGGGGTGTTAGGTCATTTAGTCTTGCATCTTCTATCCAATGAATCATTTTTTCTTCGTATGAAGATCCAGCTTTGCATCTGATAGCATTTTAATTGGTTCTGACTTTGGGCCTTTTTGTGCACCTGATGTCTTGTTTACATTGATGTTGTTTACATTGTCAACGTCCTCATATATAGGTAGTTTTTTATATTCTATTACTGTAGTATACTGTAGGATACATGGATTCTTATTCCGGTAGTGTAGCTCAAAACATTTGGAATGATAGGATATGTGTATCCTTCAATTCTGTTGATTCAGTATATTATGTTTAAGATCAAACAGTCTCATTGTGAAATCCTACTTGTAGCACCTCTGTCGTCACAGAAACCTTGGATCGGTCTTCTCAGGTGTCTGTTATGGGACGTTCCCCGGAAGCTTCCTCCACGAGAGGACCTTCTTTATCGGGGGAAGTTTTTGTTCTTCACGTCCTTCTCCTCCCATATTGGCATAATGGAGTTGCTTAGATGTGAGGGAACTCTTACGGTTCCTATATTATTTTATGACTAACACGAGAACGATTAGATGTGGGTGAGGAGGGTTTGACTTCAAATCTCCCCTCCTCCACTGCCAATGTCTTTAGAGGTGATTACCTGGCAAGTCATAGGTTTCTTCCAGTAAGCCTTGTATGAGTTTACTTACACACATGCATTTCATGACTTCTCGATTGGCGGCTGGGTCGTGTTCTATGGCGACCTCATGGGCACATCCACTTTTTAGTAGGTTGATTTCCTGTGCGTTGTTCGTCTATATGCCACTTACGAGGGCATAATTCATCATAAATAAATTGCTTGTCTTTGGGTACCTCGGAGGCTGCCTAACCAGTTAACTGGTATTCAGATGATTACATGTGGGATTTCAATGCTCACGCACATAATAATGAATTATTAGGCAGACGCATTATTGTATGTTATGAACCTTAGAATTTATGAATTATTTCAGGGGGGGGGGGGGGGGGGGATCCGTGTCGAGCCTGTTAATCATACCTACTTCCATTTCTAGATCCAGGTTTCTATTAATGTCGGTACCCAATCGAATACACCTTATTTTACACTCTCGTATATTCGCACGTTTATAGTTTCATAGATATCAGATAGTTCATGTCGGGGAGTGTTGTTACTGGAATTTATTGTACACCTGAATGGGATCGCCTGTGGGTTACCTCGGAAGTGTGTTTACTCTCCAGAGATCGTTTATTGTGGTTCTTTTGGACATGTGCATGTTATATATTATATCACCGGTTTTCAACCTATTGCGTAATCCGACTCCGGTATATGCTATAAGTGGGTGATATTAATTACCGAGATTGTTGCTATAGCCTTAGCTTCTGAAGTGGCGTTAAGCACCATTTATCAATAATAATACCTGAGTGCCTGTTCGACGAATATTTATATTGTTTTTTGGTACCACTTTTACTGATTCCAGAGCACTCCCCTCTTTCTTTTTGAAGATTTCTTCAAAAGAAAAGGGAGGGGTGGGATTTTTATACGCCTGTTTTGAAAAAACGGGTCGTATTATGGTATACCGCTGTCCGTCTGTCTGTCCGTCCGGTCACACGTCGTACAATAACTCAAGAACGCTTTGAGAGATTTTCGTGATTTTTGGGTAGGTGGTGTATATCAATGGAGGGAAGCTCCCTTTCGTTTAGTGTCGCCATTCGATTAGTCATTCCAGAGTTATGGGACTTTATTACTTAGAAAATTGTTGATTTATTACACGTCGTGCGAAAACTCGAGAACGCTTTGAGAGATTTTCGTGATTTTTTGATAGGTGGTGTATTTTGATGGAAGGAAGCTCTCTTTCTTAGTGTCACCATTCGATTAGTCATTCCAGAGTTATGGGACTTTATTATTGTAATTATTTCTTTGCTGTCAAAAGTTCATGTTCTTGGTTTGTTTTGTGCTTTAGGCCTCATAATCTACAGAATAGCATAGGTAGACACACCAGGTAAGATCTTACAGAATAGCATAGGTAGACACACCAGGTAAGATCTTATTAAGCCACTAATGATGCGTGCTGCATCAAGATGTAGAAGATCAAGTCTTTTTAAAAGGTAGCCGGATGAACAATCCCAGACTATCTTTCCATAATCCATCACAGGCAGTATGAAATGTAGAGATGTTTAAGTGTTTTGCGAAACAGAACTAGTTTAAGTTTTCTCAGCTGTGATAATCTTGATGAGACTTTTTTACATAATTCGTTTATTTGAGTGTTCCAGTTTCAATTACTTTGAATATAAAGGCCCAGATGTTTGTGGGGGTCACAAGGATGTATCGTTTTATTTCCAAAGGATATACTGGGGAATGTGAGATTATGACTGAAAGTAAAATAAATCGCTTTTGCCTTGGGTGGGTTGAAAGAAACCAACCACTTTTTAGACCACGCATTAATTCTCTCTGTGTCATTATTTAAAGTTACGGTGTGGGTTTCTAGATCATTTTACTGGATGTCAGACAGGTGTCATTGGAATACATTCGTGTTAAAGAGTCTATTGCATCAGCTAAGTCATTGATATACACCAGGAAAAAAGAAGGGCCGAGAATGGAGCCCTGGGGAATGCTTGACTATAAGCTTTGGTATTGGGAACAAACATTATTGATTATAACCCTCTATTTGCAGTTGTATAAATAGTTTTTGTTTTGTAGAATTACATCTCCTGAAATACCATTATTCTTGAGTTTTAAAATAAGATCTTTATGCCAGACTCTTTCAGATTTTCAGAAACTCTTGATGTCTTCAAAAGAAATCTTAAAACTTTCCTATTTACTGAAGCATTTTCCTAAACCTCTCTAAGAGGCAACCAAAACTGATGCGACTCTTTATTTCAGAAAAGTGTATTTATTTCTGTCAAGCGTTTTAGAGCACTATTTGTGGTTTTATGCTCTAGAAAATCAATTATTATTATTATTAAAAGCCTTGGAAATGTCACAAAATATAGAACAAATAAGGAGGCATTTGTCGAGGGAGTTACATAGGGAGTGGTAAAGTTCAATCAGTTGAAAGGTGGTACTATGACAGGGATGAAACCAGACTGTTATTGATAAAGAAGACCCTTTTCAATAAAGTGAGAAAAAATATATTTCAGAGCTACCTTTTCCAGCAGTTTACCAAGACATGGCAGTAGTGAGATTGGTCTGTAATTTATTTTGTCTGCTGGATTATGTTTTTTGTATGTTGGGATTACGTTCGCTTTTTTCCATTCATCTGGGAAAATACATGTTTCAGATGATAGTTTGAATAATTGGTTGAGTGGAGTTGCAATTCACTGAGTGATACCATTCATCATATGGGCACTAATGTCATCATGGCTGAGGGCTTTATCAAATGTTTGGGTTCTCAGGCAATGAGCCTGTCATTTAAAAACCTGCCACATCAAAAAATTTTATTGCCAAAAAATATAAAGTTTGTTATCATGATTGCGAATCACCATGCAATGTAATGCCGGTACTTATTTTCCGGTCTTTTGATAGTAGCTCCAGATTTATTATAGCAGCACCGTACAACATCCTGATATTTCCTATCTAAAATTAGTAACATTCTTATTTTTAAATGAAGAAAAAAATTTTATTGTTCAGTGTTTGTGTTACTTTTGGGTTGAAGAAAAATTTTAGACTATAGTGTGTATGGGTTTAATTGACAAACCGTTTGGAAAATTGGTGATGCTGAAACAGGCAACAAACGTTTTCCCCAAAATATTTGTCTCGAAATATGATGGGGGAGAGAACAGCAAGTATTCCCCACAGCTGCAATCGGAGAATTAGTCAATATTTACTGGAAGTATATTGTGGAATAATTACTCATTCTGAGATTAATTATATCCTCCGCAAACAAAGTTTGGGGGGGTATATAGGAATCACCCTGTCTGCCCGTCCATCCGTCTGTCTGTCCGCCCATACATCTGTCCATCCTTATAAGCGCAACTCCGCCTAAACCATTTGAAGAATTTTCATGAAACTTTACACAATGAAAGAACTCCATATGAAGATGTGCATGAATTAATATAATTCCGGTCTGACATTTCCAAGGGGAGATAATCTAACTTATACATTTCAGGCACGGGAGTATCACTTTGTGAGCTTGCTCACAGTACCTCCAGTTTTAATTGATTATATCATAACCCTTCAATATAAAATATTGAAGGTTTATGATATAATCAATTGAATTAATACCAGAATGAGGTCATTAAATGAAAGACCTGTGGAACACATGTATATGTATACTATAGTACTAAAGAAGTCGGTTGATTATAAAACATGGACATGAATGAAGCTTTTATATATTAAAAGAAAAGAACAGAATTATGTTAATTTGAGGTATGTTTTTGAGATTTCTAAAAAAAAAATAAAAAGCCTCCCTCCCTCATCATCTTTTTTGGGCATAATTGCCTGAGAACCCAGACATGTTATTTTAATGGCCTTATTTTGGTTTTATTATATCATCATCTAAACATATGGAAATGTCATTATTTTTTGTTCATGCTATATCATGTTCAAGTGAAGAGTATTTTCTGTGAACTACATGGATTAAATATTTGCTAAATATGGATGCTTTTGGAACAAGCTGAATGGTCAGTTTCCAATGGCATCAATGTATGTATGGTTTGAACAAAGTTCTAAACAACTGCTGATCATGTTAACCTTATACCAGTTAATTTGAAAATTAAAAAAAAATTTAAAAATGAACTAAATTTGCTAAATATGTAATAAAAACCAAGATATTGCAGGTCTTGTTAACCTTATATTAGTTGAGTAGAAAATGAAAATATAAAAATGGTATTGTGATAAAGAAATAACAAAATGTTAGAATTGGAATTTGAAATGGAACTAAATAAAAATTATAGAGAAATATGTCAGTGGTTAAACAAAAAAAAAAATTTTTTTTTTTTTTTTCTGACCTGTAAAATTATTATTTTTGTTTTTTATACCCCCACTTTCGAAGAAAATGGGGGTATACTGGATTACATGCGTCTGTCCGTCCGTCTGTCCATGCGTCCATCTGTGCGGGCTTAGCAGAGGCACATTGTGGGGTTTACAATTTAGGGTCAGTGGTAGTTGTGGGGTTGGGTTAGTACAGTGGCCACTTGTGAGGTTATTTTTTGCACTGTGGGGTTAATTTTTTGACCTTGTGGGGTTAGGGTTTAACATGGGAAAAACCCCACAAGTAAGAACGTGTATGAACGTCCGTCCATGTGTGAGTCCATCCGAGAATATTCATAACTTAAGTAAATTATTATTATTTATAATATTTGTTGGTCATAGGTATACCCACACTAGTTATTTTTTTTTTTAGGTCACCGAAGGGAGCTTAACTTATAACTTGCCATCCGCCGTCGTCCGTCGTAATGAACATTTTTCAAATGACTTCTCCTCTGAAACCACTGGTTCGATTTTCACAAAACTTCATGTGGATGTTCATTACTATATGGCAATTCATGTTTGTTCAAATGAAATGGCCACGTCCTTTGGGGGCTCTGTATGGGGCATAACTCTGATAGCACCGTATGAATTATAGAAAAATTATTGAAAAATCTTCTTCTCCAGAACCAGTGGGCAGAATCTTTTGATACTTGGTATGCAGCATCTTGGTATGGGTCTGATTCAAGTTTGTTCAAATCGACCCTCTGGATTCATATTTGGGCTCACTATAGAAACCCAAATTTGAACTTAGTGCATTTCATGCAAATTTCTTCAAAAATCTTCTTCTCCAGATCCAGCAGGCAGAATCTTTTGATATTTGGTATGCAACATTGTGGGGTGGATCTGATTCAGTTTGTTCAAATCGGCCCCCTGGATTCACATTTGGGCTCGGTATAGAAGCCCAAATGTGAAGTTAGTGCATTTCAGGCAAATTTCTTAAAAAATCTTCTTCTCCAGATCCAGCAGGCAGAATACTTTGATATTTGGTATGCAACATTGTGGGGTGGATCTGATTCAAGTTTGTTCAAATCGGCCCCCCTGGATTCATATTTGGGCTCAGTATAGAAGCCCGAATTCGAACTTAGTGCATTTCAGGCAAATTTCTTAAAAAATCTTCTTCTCCAGATCCAGCAGGCAGAATCTTTTGATATTTGGTTTGCAACATTGTGGGGTGGATCTGATTCAAGTTTGTTCAAATTGGCCCCCTGGGTTCATATTTGGGCTCAGTATAGGAGCCCAATTTGAACTTAGTGCATTTCAGGCAAATTTCTTAAAAAATCTTCCCAAGATCCAGCGGGCAGAATCTTTTGATATTTGGTATGCAACATTGTGGGGTGGATCTGATTCAAGTTTGTTCAAATTGGCCCCCTGGGTTCATATTTGGGCTCAGTATAGGAGCCCAATTTGAACTTAGTGCATTTCAGGCAAATTTCTTTAAAAATCTTCTTTTCAAGATCCAGCAGGCAGAATCTTTTGATATTGGGTATACAGCATGCTTAGAGGGGTGAGATTCAAGTTTGTTCAAGCCAAGTCCCTGGGTTCATATATGGGCTCACTGTGGTAGCCTGAATTATAACTTAGTTCAAAATGAGGAATTTTCTTTAACCCTTTACCTAACATGAAAAGCAGACGACACTTGCAAAAATAATTCTTGAATAACTAATTTTTTTCATTTTTTGTCTCAAAAACATAGGCTATGACCCCTCGTTGGAACGAGCTCGTTCCAATGAGGGGTCATAACCTATGTTTTTGAGACAAAAAATTAAAAAAATAGTGAAAATTAATTGGCGATTTTGGAGAATAGCGCTGGCCGGTATTGGCCGTTACGTTAGGTAAAGGGTTAAAAATCTTATTCAGATCCAGCAGTCGGAATGTTTTGACATTTGGTATGCGGCATCCTTAAGGGGGTGAGATTCAAGTTTGTTCAAGCCATGTCCCTAGGTCCATATTTGGGCTCACTATGGGAGCCCGAATGATAACTTAGTTCAAAATGAGGAATTTTCTTTAAAAATCATCTTCTTCAGATCCAGAAGTCGGAATGTTTTGATATTTGGTTTGCAGCATCCTTGGGGGGGGGGGGGGGGGGGGGGGGGGGGGGGGGGGGGGGGTGAGATTCAAGTTTGTTCAAGCCATGTCCCAAGGTCCATATTTGGGCTCACTGTAGGAGCTTGAATTGTAACTTAGTTCGAAATGAGAAATTGTCTTAAAAAATCTTCTTCTTCAGATCCAGCAGTCGGAATGTCCTTAGGGGGGGTGAGATTCAAGTTTGTTAAAGCCAAGTCCCTGGGTCCATATTTGGGCTCCCTGTGGGAGCCCAAATTATAACTTAGTCAATATGAGGAATTTTTAGCTCACCGAAGGGAGCTCAACTTATCACTTGTCGTCCGTCGTCGTGAACATTTTTCAAACGACTTCTCCTCTAAAACCACTGGTCCGATTTTCACAAAACTTTGTGTGGATGTTCATTACTATATGGCAATTAATTTTTTTAATTTTTGTTCAAATGAAATGGCCACATCCCTTGGGGGCTCTGTATGGGGCATAACTCTGATAGCACCGTATGAATTATAGAAAAATTATTAAAATATCTTCTTCTCCAGAACCAGTGGGCAGAATTTTTTGATACTTGGTGTGCAGCATCTTGGTATGGGTCTGATTCAAGTTGGTTCAAATCGAGTCCCTCAATCAATATTTGGGCTCACTATGGGGGCGTGAATTTTTACTTAGTGCAATTTAAGAAAAATTCTTTAAAAATCTTCTTCTCCAGAACCAATGGGCAGAATCTTTTGATATTTGGTATGCAGCATCTTGGTATGGGTCTGATTCAAGTTTGTTCAAATCGAGTCCCTTGATCAATATTGGGTCTCCCTATAGGGGCTTGAATTTTTCTTAGTGCAATTTAAGGAAAAATCTTCTTCTCCAGAACCAGTGGGCAGAATCTTTTGATATTTGGTATACAGCATCTTGGTATGGATCTGATTCAAGTTTGTTCAAAGGGAGTCCCTTGATAAATTTTGGAGCTCACTATGGGGACCTGAATTTTTGCTTCGTGCAATTTTAGAAAAAAAATTTAAAAATCTTCTTCTCCAGAACCAATGGGCAGGATCTTTTGATATTTGGTATACAGCATCTTGGTATGGGTCTGATTCAAGTTTGTTCAAATTGAGTCCCTCGATCAATATTGGGGCTCACTAAAGGGGTGTGAATTTTTACTTAGTGCAATTTAAGAACATTTCTTTAAAAATCTTCTTTTCTGGAACCGCTGGGCAGAATCTTTTGATATTTGGTATACGGCATCTTGGTATGGGTCTGATTCAAGTTTGTTCGAATTGAATCCCCGGTTCAATAGTGGGGATCACTATGGGGGTGTGAATTTTTACTTAGTGCAATTTAAGAAAAAATCTTTAACAATCTTCTTCACCAGAACCAGTGGGCAGAATCTTTAGATATTTGGTATGCAGCATCTTGGTATGGGTTGGATCCACGTTTGTTCAAATTGAGTCTTCTGATCAATATTGGGGCTCACTATGGGTGCGTGAATGTTTACTTTGTGCAGTTCAAGGAAAATTCTTTAAAAATCTTCTTCAGAACCATCATGCAGAATCTTTTGATATTTGATCAGCAGCATTGTCCCATTCAGTCCTGTGGATGTTTTAGCTCCACAGAGAGTATAGATTTACTTTGTAGAACCTTAAGAATAGCTTTTGATAAAATTTGTGTCTTTACAGTATGGAACATTTGGTGAGTGCCCAAGGCCCTGAGGCCTCGTTCAATTGCTTGTTCACTTAGAAATTGTGTCCGTCAGAGCCAAATTTTGTGTGTTCAGCCTGTATCTCGGGTATCGAATGTTCTATTGCAATGAAATTTGCCTTGAAGACTGCTTATGGCTTAGGCTTAAAAAAAAAGGATTCAACGATATTTCTCACATTCTCCTTTTTAGAGTTATCCCCCTTTTTTGACTTAGAAGTTGTAGGAAGTAGACATTATTTGTCTCTTCAGCCTGTATCTCAGGTATGGCTTATCGGATTTCAGCGAAATATGGCATGCAGTTTGCCTATGACAAAGGCTTCTGCCTCATTGCATAAAACTTCCAAACACCAAACAATTTACCATACCTTTTGACTTAGAAATTGTTGAAAACTTTCTAAGAAAATGAGGTGGTGGGGGGGGGGGGGGGGGGCTTACTGGATTGCGTCCGTCCATCTGTGCATCCATCCGTCAGTCCATATGAGAATATTCGTAAATAATATTTGTTGACATAGGTATGCCCACACTAGGCATACAGCACGTGGGGGTATGCACCGGACGAAAGTCCATCCCTTGATTTCATTAGGATTTTTTTTCCTTTAGGTTTTTTTTAATGTACTCAAACATGATTATGAGGTGTAGTTTCAGCAGTTTCAAATATGTCATTCAAGAGGAGCTTTCTGAAGTTGTTTGATTTTGTCCAGTAATTGTTTTTTTAAATGAAAGGTATATCTGGATTTTTTTCCAGGGAATTACTAAAATTATTTACAACTCCAGAAATAATTCAGTGGAAACAGTTATGCCAGAATTTTGAGACTGAATTAAAGACAGGATCCACAGGAAATCCACCTACACATATATTCAGCGTGAAGACAGATGAAGGCACCAAACGATGGCAAGATCTGAAAAACAGAACAGTTGAACATGTAAGATGCTACTCTAGTGAAGCCCACATAACTGTATATCTCTCAACCCTTTACCCAACCAACCGGCCACATCCACCTGCGTAATATGCAAATTCAGCAGTTGAAAAAATTTTATTTTTCAAAATATTTCAACAAAACCATATCATGTGACCCCTCTTTGGAACGAGCTTGTTCCAATGAGGGGTCACATGATATGGTTTTGGTGAAATGTTTTGAAAAATTTTTAAAAATGATATTTAAAATAATAAATTTTGATATCGTGTGCGTTGGGTAAAGGGTTAATCTAATAATCCTCTTAACTGAGTGTTTTTTCCAAATGCCGAACCATTTTCCACTCTTCTGTACAAATTTAACTTGTTAATTGCTTATAGGTTATAGAGAAAATCTCCTGTTAATTGAATAAAAAAATCTTGTAATACATTGAGAAATTACCTTGATAATGATCAAACTTCTTTGTTTATAGCCCTTTTTGGCCTCAGTACAGTCATTAGAGGCATTTAATCTATTATATATTGTTTTACAGAGCTCCATGAGTTCTGTCAAACAAGATATCATAGAGTAAATGCTCAGGTTATCTCTAGAATACGGGAACGCGGTGGCGTTGTGGTAACCGGTTCTCATCAGATCACCGAAGTTAAGCAACGTCAAGCCCGGTTAGTCCTCGAATGGGTGACCATCTGAGCAATCGATTCGGACTCCCGCATTGTGTCCTTGGACACTTAACCCTGATTGTCCACATGGGGGCACAATGAGGCCATGTACTAAGGTGTACTGCACATCGATGGTACGCATGTCTTCAACCAATCTAACCCTGTCTGTGTTGCAGTGTAGAGTTACGATGTTGGGGAGCTGGCAGCTGCTCGTCATTGCTCGGTGGTTCTCTCCGGGTACTCTGGCTTCCTCCACCCGTAAAACTGTCACGTCATGATAAGCCATTGTGCATAAGTATGTGACCTTAAACACCAATAAATAAATAAATAAATATCTCTAGAAATCAGGAAAGTGACCAAATCCTTGTTAATATAACAGTAACATGAGTTTGGAGAGTGTTACAGTTTCCTAATGGCCTGAGAGGAAAGAATAACAGCCTGAGGGTTTATTACCCGAATAATCCAGGGGCTGTTATGTAGTCCTCAAGGGATGTTAATAAATTGGGACTCCCAACAAAATCATGCTATTACTATTATTAACATGACCAAAAGCGTGTGGTGGGCTGTTCATGAATTTTGTTTTCATTAACATCTACCGCTTGCTGTCGGTTGCATGACGTCATGAATTACTGAGTTTTAGTGCACAGCTAAACTCCATTAACATACTAGAGAACGCCTGCTAAAGTGGTAATAATAGAGGATATCAGTATTTCTCATGTTGGGTCATATTATGGGGCACACGTGACCTTTGTTTCCAAGACAAATTTCACATGGAACATTTGCAGTGTAAAATTATTGTGTGAAAATGTCTAACATGAACTCGACTCAAAAGTAGAGCTGTAGGTTTTTAAATTTCTTTAATAAAACTCATTCTTATGTCTGGAGTCATAACTGAATGGTAGTGAAATTTAGTGAAACTCAATGAATGCCTGAAATAAGCTATAATACATGAATAATCAGGAAGGCCAATATAATAATTGCCTAAATATACAGAACTTTTATTGTGCTTGGCCATTTTTTGAGGTCTGACACCTACACGCAACTTGAGGAAAGCTGCAAACACAACTAAACTGAAATGTCAGAAATGCACAGAATGTAGCCTTCCCAGAGTAGTGAGATTACCCAGACTCTGCCATTGGCAGTGTCTGGGTACTCTCACTACTCTGGGATGGCTACATTCTTTGAATTTCTGCAGCAAGAGAGTATTTAATAAAAAACGAAAAACCTTAGATTTTTATACTGTACCAATGACCCAGACTTAGCTGGTGCTAACTCTAACAAAAACAGGGCCAAACACAAATTTTGCCCCCCTATCCCCAAAATTTGCATCCAAAACCGAAAGAAATCATGTCCTATAGGACCTCCATACTTCGCCCCTACTGCGCATGCGCAGTGTCAAGGACGTCCCGAAATTGGCGCCAATTATCATTCTCTGTTTGGCCCTTCATCAGTCAACATCTCACTGATCTTTGTGCTTGTAAATCTCAGTTTAAAGGATGCCAGACACGTAATTTTTGGAGAAATGGTGATTCTAAGGAGGATATAGAAGGAGGAGAGGAAAAAGGAGTGACAAAAAATAATCAGGGCTGTACTTAAAATTTTTTATGAAATTATGTTAAGTTGCCTATTTTCGAGGCATGGACCTCTTGTTGTCATTCTTGCTAAAATGTTGCAATGCTTATTCAGTGTTTCCTCTCCCCTGGCCTTCTAAGTCCCCCCTTGCAATTCTCCCATGCTTTTGGCATATTTTTGAGAAAGTTCATTTCTAAAATTCTCTTGGGAGAGTTGCTTGGTTACAGAATGTTTTCTGTTATTTTCCCCATAGTTACGTTTTCACCCATGGGTGTATAAACGTTGTGTTCTGCATCTTCCATCTGATGTTCTGCATATTCTCCCCTGGGAGTCTCTGTCTTGCATCAGATAGAGTGTAATTTTGATGACTGATTTCGGGCCAGTTTTTTCAGTGCCTGGAGTCATGTTTTCTGGTGTTTTACACTGTTTTGTTTACATTGGCAACAGCCTTTTTTGAGGGGGGCTGTTTGCCGTTGGTGTAGTTTATCTCACTATAAGATACATTTCTATTATCCGTAAGTGTCTCATTAATTATTTAATATAAATTTAAAATTTTTGACCACACTTAGCCATCGGATCCATAAGATACATTTCTATTATCCGTAAGTGTCTCATTAATTATTTAATATAAATTAAAAATTTTTGACCACACTTAGCCATCGGATCCATCGGGGCTCAACGTTACTTTTCAGAAACTTGGGCTTCGCTGAAAAAATATTTTTTCAAAATTATTTTGATTTGCAATTGTTTTTTCATTATTAATGGATCATGTTATTATGTATCTTTGTGTCAGGGGTTTGTGCGAGTAACTAGGACTTGTTGTTGACTTTTCACAATGAAAGAAATCTTCCTCTGACTTTCATGATCATTGTATTAATTGTAGTCAGTGTTCTCGCACTAATCCCTGTTCTGTATGTCAATATTGGGATGACAAACATTGGAAACGTGTGTCACGGTATGTTGTTACTGGAGAAAGGGTTATGCCGGCTCTTTCTCCGCAAGGTCACTCTACTCTCTCAGTTTCTATTTCAGAGGAACAAGAACAGGGTGATGTTTCCATGTTATCTTCTGCAAGTGCGCTTCCGTTGTCACAAATGAATACAGAGCTAGCGGCAAAAGTGCTCATGGAGATTAAACAAATGTCCGCTAGCTCGCCCGGTGTAGCGTCCATTCACCGAATGGTTCGGCAGCTGGGTTCATCTGATGCGGTCCAGGAGGAAATGTTGGGTGATGCGAGCACTATAAACATTCAATGTGCACACCCAGTGACGGCGGATAGTAGGCGAGATCGGAGGAAGCCTTTGAGTCCGGTTCCTAGCTCGTCCAGGTCCAGCTGGGCCGCGAGCGAGAGAGGCCCCTCTCTCGTACAACAACATCTGGGACCAGATGTTGTGGTACAAAATGTGTCGCAAGCGGAGCATACGTCCGTCGCTCGGGACGCTCCGTTGTATAGGCAGTCCACGGAGACTGCTCAGGCTTCTTCTTCTCGTCAGCGCACACGACCGCACCTTGGCTGCGTGACCGCCGATATCTTACCAGCTTCGCCAATCAGGGATTCTTCGGCGACCAGGTCACACCATCCGGTAGCCAGGGACTCGAGGCCGATGGACTCCGAACGTTCGCATAGAAAAAGTATGCGGGAGCCATCTGATGTGGAGCTGCCCTCGGCGAAGCAGCGAAAGACTACGCCTCCGCAGGTCTCGATGCCGGACATACTTGTGCAGATAGCACAACTTATCGCAGCATCCCAGCAGCCGACAGAAACGGTGTCGGATCGGGAATTATCCGACGGCGCTGGGTCGGTACGCTCCGCCCAAGCATCGGGGGCGGACGACCGGGAGCATCATGAGGTCCGACCGGATGGTGAAAGGGATACGGATGATTTGGAGCTATCCCTTTCGGAACAACATAAAGCTGCCGTGGACTTCATCCGGCACTTTCTCCCTCAAGTTGTTCTGTCGGGCCAGACTGCTGCGGTTCCGGACAAGAGGATTATAGCGTCATTGGACTCTGAATTTTTTGAGCGGTTCAGGGACATCGCTCCCGAGTTTCCGTCGCAGTCCAATAATGTTGCAAGAACATTTGAATTATTGAACGACGCTATATTTAAACTTGCTTTCAAAACGGGGAAAGCAGGTTTCTTGTCCGCCAATACTCTCAACCTGCCTTTCATTAATGCAAGGAATAAATTCGACACGGCAGGACAGGGTATTCCGAGAGTTCCCCTGCGTATGGACGACGAGGCGGAAGACTTAGAGCTATCATTACCGTCGTCGGCTTCTATTCCAACCGCGGTGTTGGAAACAGCTATTTCGTCTAACAGAGCCAATTTAGATGCCTTATCTTACGCAGATCACCTTACTAAGGCGTTATCACTGCGCCTTCAAGGGAAAGAATTTCAGGATATACAATCCTCTTTAAGACTTCTTTGAAGGGCAGTAGCTTATTCCACGTGTAACTCCGCCCTTTCAGTGGCAAACCTGGAGTTGGTTAGACGTGACGCAGCCCTAGCTACATCCACACTCGTGGATACTAAGGTGAAGAACTCTCTCAGAGTCGCTTCGGTCTCCGGAGAACTTCTCTTTGACGGCAAGCTTTCTGCTATTTATGATAAAATTACAAAGAAAGCTTCGGATTCTCTGTTGTTCAAATCTGCTTCTAAGAAGTCGGATAAGGCAGACAAGAATAAGACAGGCACTTCTGGGTCGAATGCGCCCAAGAGAGGTTCCTATAGAGGTTCCGGTGCATCCTCTTGGTCTTATTCGAGAGACCGTCAGGGTAGCGACTCTCGTTCGGGACGTCCTTCGGGCCGGGACAACCGGTCGGACGCCCCGAGGTCGACGGGACGAGGTGCGGGTCTTGGAGGACGTGGTTTCTCCTACTGCAGGCCTCGCAGGTCCAGGAGGTGATGGCTTAAACCTCTATCGCGTACCGGTTGGCGGAAGGTTGTCGAGCTTTTCACAAGAATGGGCGTCGATTACGGACGACCCTTGGGTGAGAGGAGTGACTTCGGAAGGTCTAAAGATATCCTTCAAACGAAAGCCTCCATTAACTCGAAGTCCAAAGTGGACTCAACTTCCGTCAAATCTGCAGAAAAGAGATGCTGTATTATCAGAGGTGCAGTCTCTTTTAATGAAGAACGCGGTAGAGGTCGTAGAAAACCAGGAGACTCCGGGATTCTACAGCCATCTGTTTCTGGTTCCGAAACCAGACGCCTCGTTCCGTCCAGTCATAGATTTGAGCTGGATAAACAAGCTGATCGTTGCTCCGAAGTTTTATATGGAGACGATTCGGTCGGTCAGAGCGAGTATTCGGGTGAACGATTATGCAACAAGCATAGATCTCAAAGATGCGTACTTTCACGTCATGGTACATCCGACATTCAGAAAGTATCTACGCTTCGCAGTCCTAGGAGTGGTGTATCAATTCCGGGCGATGTGCTTTGGACTGAATCTAGCACCCTGGGCTTTCACTCGGGTAATGAACTCGGTAATGATCTATTTCCGAGCTCATTCGTCTGCGGTAACGTCGGCCTACCTGGACAACATTCTTCAGAGGTACGGCAACGAGTTAACGCTTCAGAACGATGTTCAGAATCTACTTCTATTGCTCCGACGTCTCGGTTTTATAGTAAATGAGAAGTCGGATCTGGTGCCGTCCAAGTCATTCACACATCTGGGAATGAGCTTCGAGACGCACAACAATCTCGTTCGTCTGCCGTTAACCAGAGCGAAATTAGTCAGTTGTTACGCTCGCTATTGTCTGCACGCAGACAAAGTCACAGCGAGAGAATTTATGAGACTGATAGGTCTGTGCGGAGCCGCTGCGGATCTCATTCCGATGGGGCGGTTACGCACGCGTCCTCTCCAAATTTTCTTGACTCAGAATTGGAGTGTGAAAATTCATTTGCTCGACGTAGACGTTCTCTTGTCAGATCAAGTGAAACAAGAGATTCAGACTTGGGCAAACATTCAGTGGTTAACTCAGGGAGTTCCGCTGCAGTTGCCGGATCCCAGTTTTACCATTATGACTGATGCCAGTCAAACAGGTTGGGGTGCATCATTGATCCCAACGGATTCGAGATGCCAGGGTCTTTGGGATCCGCAATTCCTGGGCAAGCACATAAACATCAAGGAAATGATGTCAATTTGGCTTGCGTTACGTCATTGGATGGACATTATTCACAATGCTCATGTCCAAATCCTATCCGACAATACGACAGTAGTGGCGTATATACGGAATCAGGGAGGCACTCATTCAGTTCCGTTGTTCAATCTAACGGAAAGAATCCTTCTGTTTGCGCTAGAACATCAGGTTCTTCTTTCGGTCCGTCACATACCGGGTCGTCTGAATGTGCTAGCAGACTCCCTTTCACGAAAGGGTCGCTTGTTGCCGTCGGAGTGGACTCTCAACAAACAAGTATTCAATCAGATTTGCTACCAATGGGAACGGCCAATGATAGACTTATTTGCGACACATCTCAACAATCAGTTGCAGACGTATGTGTCTCCGTGTCCAGATCCAAGAACATTTGCAGTAGACGCTCTGTCGATCCCTTGGGACGGAATGATAGGATATGCGTATCCTCCAGTGCCGTTAATTCAGCAAGTATTGCTAAAGATAAAACAATCTCAATGCAAGATTCTGTTGGTAGCATCTCTGTCGCCACAGAGACTGTGGATAAATCTACTCAGGTGTCTGTTGTGGGACCTACCGCGAAAGCTTCCTCCACGGGAGGATCTTCTTTCGCAGGGGAAATCGCGTCAACTCCATCACAACCCGGAAGGTCTCAACCTTCACGTTTTTCCGTTGTGCGGTCCTTCTTGCATGGCAAGCACTTTACAGGACGAGCAGTGGACGCGATTTCTAACTGTAGGAGGACCTCCTGTTCGCTAAACTATGCGGCTAAGTGGAAGGTTTTTCGTCGTTGGTGTAGGGATCATTCTGTAGATTTTTTCGATTCCTCTATACCAGACATTGCAAACTTTCTAGTATACTTGCTTGAGGAAATCAAACTGCAGCCTGTTACTATTAAGGGTTATAGGTCTATGTTATCTGATACCTATGCACATCATGATAGTTTACAAATTGGATCTAATGTCTCTTTATCTAAGTTGGTTAGAAACTTCTCGATAAATAGACCCAGAACTCTTAGATTAATTCCTAAATGGAATTTAGCTTGGGTTCTTCTTAAATTGAAGGAAAAGCCATTTGAACCTCTTGGGACAGTAGATTTCAAATTCTTATCTTATAAGACAGCTTTTCTCTTAGCTTTCTCTTCTGCTAGAAGAGTCAGTGAGCTTCATGCACTGTCGGTGGATGATTCTCACTATCGTAGTGTCGGGAACACTATCACCTTCACTACTAATGTGGGTTTTTTAGCTAAGAATCAGGCTCCTAATAAATATCCGGAACCTATTGTTATTAAGGCTCTTCCGTCTTCAGACGGGCATAGGCCTTTACTCTGTCCTGTTAGAGCGTTACGTATCTATAAACAGAGATCTCAGTTTATCAGAAAGGGACGGAAACGTTTCTTTCTGTCTTTGATGCCTAATAGAAGGGACATTTCGGTCCATTCTATTGCTAGATGGATTCAATTAACTATCCGTACTGCTTATGAGAGTTTATCTTCTTCTCAGCAGTCTGTGCTTAAGATTTCCGCTCATGAAGTAAGAGCTCTTGCTACTTCTTGGGCTTATGCTAATAATATTGCTATTACAGATTTAATGAAGGCTGCTTATTGGTCTCAGCCATCCACATTCACGAATTTTTATCTCAGAAATATTGAGTCCATTTCTGGAGACCTGCATTGTTTAGGTCCGTTATCTGTTGCTCAGAATGTCGTCCACTAAACAGTTGCAACTATAGTTATGCAGGCTTTCTGTTCCGGCAGTGACTCCGTCCGGCTGCCCTCTTCGCTCTGGACTATTTGACCCAGGGCAAGGGGAAGGGGGGGGGGGGGGGGGTGGGTGTTCCCTTAGGTCACCTGCTTTATAGTGAAAAGCAAGGGAATGCCTCCTCCAAAGTCAGTATTTCTGAGTCGCTTCCGGGATGGTTTTAAAGTGTAATATTAATGTTAAAATTCATTCATGTCATATTTTTAAAGTGTAGCTCGGTGTGAAGCATATGTATATGTCAAGTGTCAAACGGGCTTTAATATACAATACTCGGACACTTTTAAAAGATTATAAAGAGTCTCAATTCTCTGGACTACTTTATTTATTGGCTTACTTTAAAAATAATTAGTATAAGGGTTATACTGGATGTTAATAGAGAACATGAATGTTATTGTGCTCAATTATAAGGGTATTGTATCTTTCTAATTTAATATTAAATAAGAAAGATACATGTAAAGCCTAATACTCCTTTTCTCCTTAAGGGGTTACCTCTTTATTATATAGTTGAGCTTATTGGATTTTCCTCTATGTCCTAGGCCCTCCAGCCTTTTTACTATTCAGCTAAGTCTGGGTCATTGGTACAGTATAAAAATGTTAAAAAATTTATAGTAATTTATATATTTTTTATACTTACCAATGACCCAGACGGGGATGGCCCTCCCAGGAGTTGGGAACTCTTGCCTCCCCGCTGAGTACATAGCGGTGACCAGGCACTGCCAGTAAGAATGATAATTGGCGCCAATTTCGGGACGTCCTTGACACTGCGCATGCGCAGTAGGGGCGAAGTATGGAGGTCCTATAGGACATGATTTCTTTCGGTTTTGGATGCAAATTTTGGGGATAGGGGGGCAAAATTTGTGTTTGGCCCTGTTTTTGTTAGAGTTAGCACCAGCTAAGTCTGGGTCATTGGTAAGTATAAAAAATATATAAATTACTATAAATTTTTTAACATTACAGGATGTCGACGGTTTCGGTTTCGGTTTTTTAAAAAAACTAAAAACCTTGATTCGGTTTCGGTTAACCTACAGCTCTACTCAAAAGTTAAATAAATGAATATTGTTATATTTTGTGTTTGACCATTTGTGTTAAAATTAACTTTCATAGTAAGTATCAACTGTAGAATTAATTACATGGTAAATCCGATTTGAGAAAGGAAACTTTAGGTAAAGAACACATTAAAATGTTGCTGCGTATCACCTGAATCAAGTTGCAAATTTTCATTGCTTTGCAAAGCAAGAACTGTTAACTACCATTAAAAAAGTTTAACATTCTAAATATTAGGGTTGTCGCAGCTATCAGTTTTTGTATTCAACTAATCACAAGCATTAATCGATGGTTGGACGAATAAAAGTCATTTCCTGTAAATTCAATGAATATTCTCTAATATACTTATGAAACAAGTTTAAAACTAACGTCGTTTGAAAGTGTACACTTCTTGGTTGATATAAAATGGAAACGCCAAAATATCTCCCATTGATCTGAAGAATTTAAATAGAACAACATTTGTGTAAAGGTTTTATTCCGAGAACTAATTTCCAGAAATTTCGAACATAAAACTACCTCCATTCCTACACAAGTTAGAACTTAGTACTACAAGTGAACTCACTGTTGTGAGTCTTGTGACAATTTTCTCACTTTGCGGTTCAGATTGTTCCAATGGAGTCGCTCGAGTGTACAAGACCGAAGATTCTGTTTACTCTGCAATCTGCAGTGTCTTATCAAACCGCTAATTATTCAATGGTACACCATTTGAATGATATTCTTTAGTACTGATTAACTGAGTGCTGGTTAATACAACCGAGAAGAGATTGATGATCAAATGGCAAGGCTTGGTGCAAAATTATGTTGTTGCACTATCATGCAGAAAACCAAGACCATGGGATATTACAAGTAACTTTCATTATACATTTCAGAGGTTAATAATCTAACTGTTCATTCAACTCAATACACAGTACAATTTAAACCTGACTTGAAAAATGAACGACGATCAACTAAAAATAAAAACTGTCGACTACCTCAACAGACGACAGTTAGTTGACTAATCAAATAATCAAGACAACCCTACTAAATACACTTTTTTAATATCAATAACGTATTATAAATTCCAGTGACATAGGAGTTTGCATAGTTGCGTTATATACTGAGTCAAAAAAGAAAGTATAAGGCTTAATAACATTAAAAATCGGTTTCTCAGGCCCTCCCACATGGTCCTTTTGGCTGCCACATGCTCTCTTTTTATGACCAATGCAAACTTGAAAAAATAAAAATTAAATGGTTTATGTCTGATATTTTACACAAGTTAATAAAATTGATAAATTTGTCCCTTGAGTGCAACAAAGCTTTGCAATGCTTTAGCATTGCAAAGTCTTGTTGCACCCAAATGACAAAATACACCACCATCCTTGCTATTCTGTAGATTATGAGACCTAAAACATAAAATAAACCAAGAATATGAACTTCTGATGGCAAAAAAATAATTACAAAAATAAAATATAAAATGAAAAATGAAAATTGCCCGCATGCAATTTTACAAAACTTGGCCTGAGAAACAGAACATCTACTTTGTGTGGCCTAATAGAAACAAATGTGAAAAAATAGCATAAAGCATGAAATATGATAGTTCTGATGTTGCATGTTTGTGGACAAGAAGTCGTGCAAAGAGTTTGATGACATGTTGTTGTCCACCCAACCGTATACAATTTTACTACGGATTTCAAAATAGGATGTGCTACCCGAGAATGTCAAATTGAATGGGTGACTGACGATTTTCTTCGTGTTATGTTGTTCTAGAGAGCCTGGGTTATTGAGAAAACATACCAGTTTTTGTCTTCCTACATTTTAAAAAATGCCAAGGTTAACCAAAAATCAGAGGTTGCGGTCCATTGGTATGCATGAGGCCGGGATACCTCCAGATGAGCTCGCTGCTGAGTTTGGAGTCACTGTGGCCACTATTTACCGTCTCATTGGAAGGTATAGAACCACTGGGTCTACTGCCGACTGACCGTGTGCAGGTCGACCAAGAGTTATGACCCTTGCACAAGATTGACGCATCGGAACGTCTCACTTGCGGGATCGCTTCCTTCTGGCAATGAGGACAGCAGCAAATACTCCTGGTAGAACTAACATTAGAACAGTGCACAAACTGTCTGCAACAGATTCGCTGAACACAGCATCCGAAGTAGGCGTCCATACCACGGACCAATCCTTACCCAACATCATCGTATCATCAGAATGGAATGGGTACATCAGTGTGTTCGCTGGACTCAGCAGCGTTGGAGCACAGTTCTTTTTAGTGATGAATCACAATTTTGTCTACGGCACGCTGATGGTAGGGCAAGAGTGTATCGCCGACAAGGAGAACGGTTTTCTGCTGCTTTCATGTGGGAATGAGACCGTTTTGGCAGGGGTAGTGTAATGTTTTGGGCAGGAATTTCCTTGCACCATCGAAGGCAGTTGATCTTCATATTGATGGTAATCTGAATGGACAGCGATATAGGGACAAAATTCTTAACGCTGTTGTTGTTCCGTTGTTCAATGCTAACATCGAATTACAGTTATTCCAGCAAGACAATGCCCGATGTCACGTGGCGCGTATCTGTCGTGACTTTCTGGAGGAGCAGAGCATCGAACTTCTTCCCTGTCCCCGACTTTCGGCAGATTTGTCGCCAGTCGAGCATCTTTGGGATCAATTGGACCGTCGGTTATGACTTCATGATCATTAGGCGATTTACGTAATGTTCTAAGGCAGGAGTGGACCGCAATACCACAGGGTGACATCCAGATACTTATCAGGTCCATGCACTGTCGATGTCTTGCCATCCAAGAGGCAAACGTTGGACATACACTCTGTTGACTGCATGTGTGAACTTTTCATTTCACCCATGTCTGAATTGCGATGTCCTGACATGACGCTGGCAATGGTAAGAACATGAAATTAAGCAAATTCATACAGCTAGACTCGAAATATGAATTTACAATAATTTGTTTGGGATTAAAGTCGATAATACTTAAAAAGTAGATAATTCTAAAAAAATTACTTTCTTTTTTGACTCAGTATACATTAGGAAATGAGTGTAATATGAAGCAATTGATGGTAACTGTCATCATTGTCTCTCCACTCCTCTTCACACGTTTATTGTTTTAAAAATAATGGCGACATGTGTCCTCCCTCACAGGACCCAAGATGGGGAACGCTGTTAAAGTCTATTGAATACTCCAATTAATTGAATAAATTTTACTGACAAAGTGGTATTCAATTAACAGGGTTCCACCTATATAGAGATTGCTTGGAATGTACATGGCTTATAAAGCATAAAGCAGTAATGAGATAATGGTAAGGCTCTGCCCATCTTTAACTCTTAACCCGCTGAGTATTTTCAAGATATTTTTCTTCAAATCTGATAGCAGTCATGACTAGATTTGATGATTTATTTATGTATTGGTGTTTTAAGGTCACATACTTATGCACAATGTCTTATCCTGATCGTGACAGTTTTACAGGTGGAGGAAGCCGGAGTACCCAGAGAGAACCACCGAACAACAACGAGCAGCTGTCAACTCTCCAACATCATAACTCTGAACTCTGCACCACAGCACAGGCAGGGTTAGATTGGTTAAAGACATGCGCACCATCGACATGCAGTACGCCTTAGTACACAGCATCATCGTGCCCCCATGGAGGCAATCGGGGTTAAGTGCCTTGCCCAAGGACACAACGCGGGAGCACAAATCAGTCGCTGAAATGGTCACCCATCCAGCTACTAACCGCACTTGACATTGCTTAGCTTCGGTGATCTCACGAGAACCGGTTACCGCAACGCCATCGCGCCCCCACTAAATTTGATGAAAAATTCATCTAAATGTAATGGTGTCTCAACTGTTTAGGCAAATCTGTTACATGAATGGGGAGTGTGTGATTCTGTGACTCATTGATTTAGTCTATGTGCATCAAGAAACTGATATGCAATGCAACTAGAAAATTTATGTTGCATGGGTAGGGCTACCTGTCCTGGACAGGTCATCCTGCTAGTTAACTAAGAAAACCCTGGAATATTGCAAAACCAAATCAAAGTAGTTTTGGAAGTGAACCCTTCTTGAACTCTCCTTCTATCATCAGGTCTCCTGTACAGGAGACCTGATGATATAAGAATAGTTTTAGAGGAGAAACGTGGTAGGATATTGAGAACATCTTGATGATTCAAAAAATTTCTGAATCGGCGCAACTTGAATTGAATCAAATCATTGGTTCAATTTCAGATCCCATGAAAATTTGAAGCTTTTCAGGGCTCTAGATAATTGTTACTTGAATGTTAATATTCACCACATGTTCTGGATAGGCAACCAAGACTGGACTTGAAATCACTGTCATGGTGATTATATAATTTTTTAGTGCACATCCTTGTCGCACTTTTTAAGAACACCTGGTCTTAGGTTGCAAAATTTGACTAAGTTGGCATTGGACTAATAAGGGTTAAGCCATCATGATAGATAGTTGTCAGCATGGAATTAATTATCAGTAACTGATCTCATATTAAGCCATCATGATAGATGGTTGACAACATGGAAGTAATTAAAAGTAACTGCTCTCATACATTTTAAAAATTCCCATGAATTTCCTAATTGGAGGAGCCCAATGTAGTCAGGAAAGTAAAAGCATTTAATAGACGCTTTCTCTGATAATTATTAAATTTTGCAGGGTTGCCATAGTGAAAGAAAAGCGGGGGGGGGGGGGGGGGGAATTCACTATGCAAAGTCATGGAGAATTGTATTGGTTTTCAAAATTCCTGGGAAAAGTAATATTTTCTTTCCAAAGCTGATGAACATTGTAGAATCTTTTTGGATCTGGCAGTCGTTACGTTTGCAAAATAATTGTGATACAAAACCCTGATCACAAAATTGGTATTTTTATTGATCAGATCATGAGTGGGGTCAGAAAACATTAATATGCTAGAAGGTCCAGCTTTCAAATATTGTGAAATCAAGGCCGAATCATGAAAAACAAATGAAAATATCATCTCTGATTCAGTGTTCGTGTATTTCTTCTGCCACAGGTAAGATTCTACACTGCTGTGGGGAGAAATATTTTTGGTATTTTGACATCAGATTGCTGAAGGTTAATTTGGGGTTGGGGAGAATGTTATTTTTTTATTATTTATTTTCAGGGGATCAAACGGTGGCCAAGAAACGACCCTCCCTCTATGCATATATGTATGCATTAACTGGTAGAGTGCAGTCATCAAAATTTGATCACATGCCTTTGCCGTGTTACATTTTACAGGCACTCTCCCATAAATTATAACAAGGCAAATACCTTCAGAAAAAATAACTTAATGTCAAGGATTATATTAAGTACATCCATAGTGTATGAAATCTTCAAGTTGCGTTACCTGTACTCCAGAATAAAGCCCAAACATGAACTTTCAGCACTCAACCAGTTGAACCAACATCATGTGTAAATGAAGTAATAGTATTAATAAATAGCAATTAACCTTCTACACTTTGATGTCAGAATACTGAAATTTCGAGTAGCAAATTTTTTCCCATGATGCAACTAGAAATTTAACAAATTCAATCTTGTTTGACAGAGCTCATTGAGCTCTGTCAAATAAGATTGAATTTCTTAAATTTCTAGATGTATTGTGGGGAAAAATTGAAATTTTGGTCTTCTGACATCAGAGTTAGAGGGTTAATGATAGAATTATTGTCCATATAGCTGCCCTACACAGCGACGCATGGGAAAGGTGTGCGATCACTCCTGTGCACCATAGCTCATGCAAAAATTGTTCAAGGTGAGCGAATAATCGCTCACCTCTGTTCTTGGGAGTTTTTTATCCATTTGAGTTGCGTCAACAGAAACATTCAATTAATTTTTGATGTTGGAAAATTTGTAATCACTCACAATTTGATGCGTTAAAAGTAAAATTCCAAACAATTTCCTTTTATCGTTATGAACAGGACACACAGTAGTTCTCTTATACATACACACACAATATGCTAACAGTAAGAGGGTTGTACATTGACAACTCTCCCAGACCTTACTCCTACCAGAAAACAAACACGCATGTTCAGATATAAAAAAACAGTGGTCATTCTGAGATCTGAGAAACGTTTTAATACTTCCGTATTTTTTTTTTATCAAAGACATGCAGAATGTTGCCCTGTTCCTTATTTTCATTTACGCACGTGACACCTGTCACTCCAATTCACCAGTGAAACGAATTAATGTGCTTGATTTGGAATTTACACACCCATTTTCCACGATTTTAATAATCTGCCATTTAAAATCCATAACTAATTTTAGTGGGTTACATATATTTTCACCGTCAAAATTTCCATTTCAGTGTTCAGTTGTATTCATCCATTCGTTACGAAGGACACTTGTCAATGGAAATTGCGAAATAAATTTTTGTACATGCCATAATATATAGTTCACTTCAGATTATCTAGATCTTACAAGATAAAAGTTCATTTCAGGAATTCTGTTAATACATTTAATAAACAAACACTAGATTTCAAGCTTGCAATTTTATTCTCAACCGCTGGCAAACAATAACATTAACTTAACTTAATTTAGAAAAAAATACACTTTGAATGTACAATTCAACAGTATTAAAAAAATGAAGATAAACATTGAATCAAATTCACTCTCCTCACATTTTTCACTCTCGCAAACATTATTTGAGGTGAGCAATTTTCCACTCGCCTCCATTTTGCTCCCATTCGTCACTGCATACAAGAGGAATCATACACAGGTGATTGTCAGCTCATACCCAAACTGATTCAGCTGCGGGAGTTGTTTGGTTCATGATGCAATAAAAATTCTAAGTTGGGGGTCTAAATATGGGGGTGGGTGTTGATGATGATCTTGGCATTTATTTTTTATGCTCTCACATAAAATACATAAAAATTTCACTTGTTAAAATTCAAGGTTTTTTTTTTTATCTTGACTGCAGATAAACACATTGTCTGTTTGGGATTTTATGATGTGCTAAATGTGGAATCATTTGACATTGTTTACATTCAAACATAAAAGGGGATCGCAGTGGCTCAGTGGTAGACTGTTGGACTTCTATGCTATAGGTACTCGGTTCAATCCTCCTAGGGATGACCTGCATTGTGTCCTTGGGCAAGGCACTTTATCCCGGTTGCCTACATGGGGGCACGATGATGCCATGTACTAAGGCATACTGCACGTAGATGGTGCACATGTCTTGAACCGCTGCAACCCTGCTTGGGCGGAGCTTGAACAGAGTTAGAATGTTGAGGAGCTGACAGTTGCTCGTCGATGCTCGATGGTTCTCACCAGGTACTCCGACTTCCTCCACCTGTAAAACTGTCACGGTCATGATTAGCCGTTGTGCATAAGTATGTGACCTTAAACATCTATAAATAAATAACATAAAAAGGGATGAATTATCACCAGTTCTATGTGAAAAGATATTTAATCAGTCTTTTGTAGTTTTAAGAATTTGTGCTGGTACTACTCATAGATCAGTTAAATTTCCAATCCACTACCGAATAAAACACAAAGCCTCCTTTCCCCACCTTCCACCCCTCCCCCTCCACTCCCTATAAAAATATAAATAGTAATGTTAAGAGTTGGAAACATGAGACATATAATATAGATATTGTTTTGTTGTATATGGAAAGTGCACTTTTGTGTGAAATTGTTTCTTGTAGGAGAAACCTTTCTAATGATTCTTTTCCTTTACAGAATATCCGAGTAATGGCAAAATACTACACAAGGGTGAAACTTAGTAGAATGGCTGAACTTTTGGATTTATCAGAAGGGGTAAGTAGAGTGAATGAATCTTTCATCCAGCTTTTGAATAAATATGCAGTTTTGAGAAATTTGAATTGGCTGATACAAATGTTTTTTCCGAGTTTTTGTGTGCAAATTAAGTTGATTGTTAGACAAAAACAAAAAATTAAAACTGAATTTTTAGCTCACCTGGTCTAAAAGGCTGTGTGAGCTTTTGCTATCACTTGGCATCCGTCGTCTGGCATCCGTAAAATTTTTACATTTTCATCTTCTTTGAAACCGTTGAGATGGTGTGAACCAAACTTGCCAGGAATGGTCTATGGAAGGCCCTCTACAAACGACCCTCATTTTGTTCCCGTTGGATGAAAAACATGGTCACCAGAAGGATTCTTTATAATTGTATTGAGTGCCAGCCTTTTACTGGATTTTCAAAAATCTTCTCCTCTGAAACTACAAGGCCAAATGTTTTGAAACTTTGCATGATCAGTCACCGGGACCTCTCTACCAATGATCCTCTTTTAATGTTGATCGAATGATCCTCATTTTGTTCCCATTGATGGAAAGCATGGCCACCAAAGGCATTCTATGATTCTGATTGGTGGATTTTGAAAAATCTCAAGGCCAAATGTTTTGAAACTTCACATGATTGATGACTGGGACACCCTCTTAGAGATGGGCAGTTAACCAAAAATTCGGTTCAGTTTCGGTTTTGTTATCAAAACTGAAACCGAAACAATTACAGAAAACCTGTCATCATGGTTTTCAACTTCAGTGGTGAAAACCTCTAATCAGGTTTCCACTTCTCAGAATAAAAAGAGTAACAACCTAAAGTTTACAATCTTCAGAGTCGCGATACCCCTTTTTCAGAACAGCTGCACTAATTGGTATTGTGTTCAAGCATGGCATTTACGGTGAAAATAGGTGACCAAATTACTTCTTGCGCATCGTGGTTTAAACATTCATCAAATGCGATTTCCTTTGCAGGACTGGAACTTGTCACTTGTTTCACATTTATAATGACAAATATATTTATTTCTACACAAGTTATTTTGAGAGGTTGAACTCCAAAGCCAGCGTCAAAATCACAGTTGAAGTTGGCTGGAAATTTAGGGTTACAATGAGCTATATCAGCGACTTTTATTCAATAAATTTTTTATGGTCGGCGTAATTTTTGGGGTGTGTCAGGTTACCCTAAACACAGCTATTGTGGGGGAGGGGGGTAATCTTGCAAAAGACTGAAGGCAAAAATAATATTCTCAAACTTGAATCTCTTGAGATAATTTATGCAAATACATTGTGCTCAGGAAATCAGAGTACCGGTAGGCCTATAGGCTATATTACACAGGTGCATTACCCTGGAAAGGGAGTCCCAGTGACACTGAATGGTGCCAATTACATCTTATATGCAAATGCAATGTATTGTTATGTTTGTACAGTGACACATGGGAAATGCGCGCAATCACTCTCGTGCACCATCGCTCATGCAAAAATTGTCCAAGGTGCGTGAATAATCGCTCGCCTTTGTTCTTGGGTGTTTTTTCATCCTTTTGAGTTGCGTCAACAGGAACATTCAATTAAGTTTTGATGTTGGCAAATTTTTAAGAATCACTCACAATTTGATGCGTTTAAAGTCCAATTCCAAACAATTTCCTTTTCATCATTATGAACATGACACACAGTAGTTCTCTTATACATCCACACACAACACGCTAACAATAAGAGGGTTGTACATTGACAACTAGCTCATATCTTACTCCTGCCACAAAATGAACACGCATGTTCAGATATAAAAAAAACAGAGGTCATTCTGAGATCTGAGAAACGTTTTAATACTTACGTATTTTTTTTTATCAAAGACATGCGGAATGTTGCCCTGTTCCTTATTTTCATTTATTCACATGACACCTGTCGCTTCAGTTCACCAGTGACACGAATTAATGTGCCCGCATCCATTTTCCACGATTTTAATAATCTGCCGTTTAAAATCCAGAACTAATTTTAGTGGGTTACATATATTTTCACCGTCAAAATTTCCATTTCAGTGTTCAGTTGTATTAATCCATTCGTTACAAAGGACACTTGTCAATGGAAGCTGCGAAATAAATTTTTGTACATGCCATAATATATAGTTCACTTCAGATTATCTAGATCTTACAAGTTAAAAGTTCATTTCAGGAATTCTTGTAATACATTTAATAAACAAACACTAGATTTCAAGCTTGCAATTTTATTCTCAACCACAGGCAAACAATAACATTAACTTAACTTAATTTAGTAAAAAATACACTTTGAATGTACAATTCAACAGTATTAAAAAAGTGAAGTTAAACATTGAATCAAAACCACTCTCCTCACATTTTTCACTCGCGCAAACTGTATTTGAGGTGAGCGATTTTCCACTTGCCTCCATTTTGCTCCCATTCATCACTGTTTGTACAGTGAAAATCGAAACCAAAAACCTGTCTCATTGAATGAAACTGAAACCGAAACCGGAATCGACATGAAATTTGAAAACCGCCCATCTGTACACCCTTTACCAACGATCCTCATTGAATGTTGATCGGGTTGCAAACATGACCGCAATTGCAGCTTATAGTTACTATAGAAACCCTATTGGAAATCACATTTTCATCTTCTTATCTGGAATTACTGAGCCGATGTGAACCAACCATGGCAGGAATGGTCTATGGGAGGTTCTCTACAACTGTTTCTCATTTTGTTCCTGTTGGATGAAAAACATGGCTGCCAGAGGCATTCTCTGATTCTGATTAGTCGATTTGGAAAAATCTCCTCTGAAACTACAAAGCCAAATGTTTTGAAGAACCCTGGGAAGTGAAGCAGTGCCTGTTCACTTCGGTAAACAGGCTATGTTTTACCGGTAAAATAGGACCCAGACACCAATGCTTGAAAGGTGCAAACCCTCTCTAAAATGGGCAACATGGCTTATTAAAGCGCACCCCTGGTCTTGATTTGATGCTCATGTTGTGGTCATGATTAGCCATTGTGCAAAAATATGTGACCTTAAACACCAATAAATAAATGTTTTGAAACTTCATATGGTTGATGACTGGGACACCCTCCACCAAAGATCATCATTTAATGTTGATTGGGTTGCAAACATGGCCACAATTGCGGCTTATAGTTACCATAGAAATCCTATGGGAAATCACATTTTCATCTTCTGTTCTGCCAGGTGAGCGATTACAGGTTCTTTAGAGCCTCTTGTTTAAAATTGATATCCATACAAATAATTTTAGGGAGCATGGTGGCCAGTGGTTATGGCATTGGACTTCAAACCGAAAGATCCACAGTTTCTTGGACAAGGCACATAATCGTGATAGCCCATGTGGGGCCATGGTGGAGCTGTGTACTAAGGTGTACTGCACTTCAGTGGTGCACTTGCCTTCAACCAATGCTAACCTTTCTTGTGCGGAGTTGATAAGCACTCTCCCAGAAAATACAACAAGGCATACAGATGAAATGAATTCACTTCAAAGATAATGTGAACTATATCCATGGAATATGAAACCTTCAAGTTGTGGTACTGCACTTAAGAATCAAGCTTATATGGGCTCCCAGTTCTCAACCAGCTAAAAATCTCCCTCTCTCATTGAAATTAATTCTCGAGAACCAAATGTATTTTTTTATTAGGCCTAATGTTTAATTTATTGTGTTTCTTTACTTGACAGGATACAGAGGAATTTCTCTCAAACTTAGTTGTCAACAAAACTGTTTCAGCAAAAGTAGATCGACTTGAAGGGATTGTCAACTTTGCTCCACAAAAGGATCCCAATGATATCTTGAATGACTGGTCACACAATGTAAACAGTTTAATGCAGCTTGTCAACAAAACAAATCATCTAATTAACAAAGAAGAAATGATTCATAAACTTCATTGATTCAATTAAGATCTTAGTTCCTCAGTTCTCTTATCGTATCGCATCTATGGAACAACTTTGTTATAACTGTTTCAGTAAAAGAGAGGGATTTATAATTATGTGAACCTTTTCCAAGGATGTGTTTTACAGCTAAAATTAAAGACAATCTAAGAAAGACCTATGGTATTCCAGATCACTGAGAATGACCTTGTCACTGAAACTGTTTAGGAGTGAACAATACTGAACAGTACATGCAGGATGATTTGGTACTTGCACCTATTGAGTGGGCATCTATAGATACGCTTACTACTAGGGCTGCACAGTATATCGATAAACCGGTACATACCAGTATTCAAACCAGTATCGATTGAATACCGGTGAAATTACAAAAATATCAGTTTATCGTCATTATTTATTCACCCACAATTCAATTTTAAAGATGTCTTGAGTTTTAATTGTAGTTTCGAATGAATAATATTATCCTTTTACCCAACAAATCGGCCGCGCCTGTCCGCGTAATACACAAATTCAGCAATTGAAAAAAATATTTTTTCAAAACCATTCAACAAAACCATATCATCGAGCTCGTTGCAGTGAGGGGGTCACATGATATTGTTTTCTTGAAATTTTGGGAAAAATGTGATAAAATAATATTTAAAATAATAAGTTTTGATATCATCTGCATTGGGTAAAGGTTTATTCGAACTGCATCACCAAGGTATGCTAATTCACACCACTCGGATGGCTCAAGTCCCGATTGTGATACGTTTCTTCAGATATCTGAAGAGTCTTTCAATATACCGGTATACCGTGGTATTTTTTTAAATACCATTACTGATATTCAGTTTAGAATATTGTGGAGCCCTACTTACTACAAGGTTACCATGGGACGTTGGATTCAAGAAACAGCCTTGAATTTGACTAAGGGTCATTCAAGGCCTTGAAATCCTGGAAATGTGTCTGGAGGCCTTGAAAAGTCTTGAATATTCATGAAATATAAATACTAGTGAAGCACGTAATCATAAATATATAGTTTTAACCCTTTACACAACGCAGGCGATTTCAAAATTTATTATTTTAAATATCATTTTTTAAATGTTTTCAAAACATTTCAAGAAAACCATATCATGTGACCCCTCTTTGGAACGATCTCGACGAGGGGTCACATGATATGGTTTTCTTGAAATTTTTCTAAAAATATTTTTTCAGCTGCTGAATTTGCATATTACGCTGGCGGATGCGTGCGATTCGTTGGTTAAAGGGTTAATGCCAGAATTCATGGAGGCATGGTCCTAATAGGACCTCTGGTCATTACCCAATCCTCCCACTTCCCTTGTTGGGAAGTGGGAGGATTGGGTAATGACCAGAGATCCTAAGGAGGACTAATGATGACAAGGCCTTGGAAACCGTTGTATTTGACTATTATAGGGCCTTGAAAAATGGTGAAATACATCATGAAATGGCCTTGAATAGCCTTGAATTTCATCAGTCGTTGCATGCAGGAACTCGGTACTAGCTAGCCCAGCAAAAACTTGAGAGCCCAACAAGACAATTTGCAGCTCCTGGACCACCAGATACATTACCTGGTGGTCCATGAGCTGCAGATTTGCTTGTTGGGTTCTCATGGTTCTGTTTGTCATCCAAGTAAGCATTTGGGTTGGTGTCCACTTAATGGGTTGCTGAGTAACACATCGTCCTCTGTGTACTGTGTTTAAAGATGACTCCCCTGATGAAAAGTAAAATGTTACGTTCAGATCAATGCTAAAATTTGACGGGTCCATGACAAAATCCCTCCCCAACAAGTCTTCCCCAACAGACTCCACCTCGACAAAATCTCTTTCAATAATTACCAAATATGACATAAGCCCTTTCACTAAAAAAAATACTTATGGATCTTATTTACCAATGTATACATAAACAAATGTTACAAGCACACACATATCTATATTTCTTGGAGTGTGTGTTTGTGATTTTTTTTATTTTTGTTGCAAGCTTTATTTGAAATATTTATTTTATTGATTTCATTAATGAAATTCAAAAGTAATTAGGATGTGAATACCAGATGGTAAGACATTCTTTTAAATATTTTTAAACTGCAACAAAAATAATTGTTTTCAACACAAGTAAGGCTTGATGCATAGTTGCATATGAGCCTTATAGTTGTATCTGATGCGCTATGTAATTACTGTATAATTGTATTGAGTGCCAGCCTTTTACTGGGGTTCAACAACATATTTAAACCCCCTGTCCACTGATATAAAAAAAATCAAATTTTCAACCCACAGTTTTTTTTTCCTATAACCCTTTACCTAACATGAAAAGCAGACGAAACTTGCAAAACAAATTCGTGAATAACTAATATTTTTATACTGTACCAATGACCCAGACTTAGCTGGTGCTAACTCCAACAAAACCAGGGCCAAACACAAATTTTGCCCCCCAATCCCCAAAATTTGCATCCAAAACAAAAAGAAATCATGTCCTAAAGGACCTCCATAGTACGCCTCTACTGCGCATGCGCAGTGACGCAGTCGTCCCGAAATTGGCGCCAATTTATCATTCTCTGTTTGGCCCTTCATCAGTCAACATCTCACTGATCTTTGTGCTTGTAAATCTCAGTTTAAAGGATGCCAGACACGTAATTTTTGGAGAAAATGTGATTCTAAGGAGGATAGAAGGAGGAGAGGAAAAAGAAGTGGCAAAAAATAATCAGGGCTGTACTTAAAATTTTTTGATGAAATTATGTTAAGTTGCCTATTTTCGAGGCATGGGCCTCTTGTTGTCATTCTTGCTAATTGTTGCACTGCTTATTCAGTGTTTCCTCTCCCCTAGCCTTCTAAAGTCCCCCCTGGCAATTCTCCCATGCTTTTGGCATATTTTTGAGAAGTTTCATTTCTAAAATTTCCTGGGAGAGTTGCTTGGTTACAGAATGTTTTCTGTTATTTTCCCCATAGTTACGTTTTCACCCATGGGTGTATAACGTTTGTGTTCTGCATCTTCCATCTGATGTTCTACAGATTCTCCCCTGGGAGTCTCTGTTTTGCATCAGATAGAGTGTAATTGATGACTGATTCCGGGCCAGTTTTTTCAGTGCCTGGAGTCATGTTTTCTGGTGTGTTTACACTGTTTGTTTTCATTGGCAACAGCCTTTTTTGAGGGGGGCTGTTTGCCTTTGTGGTAGTTTATCTCATTATAAGATACATTTATATTATCCGAAAGTGTCTCATTAATTATTTTATATAATTTTAAAATTTTTGACCACACTTTGCCATCGGATCCATCGGGCCTCAACGTTACTTTTCAGCAACTTGGGCTTTTCTGAAAAAATATTTTTTCAAAATTATTTTGTTTTGCAATTGTTTTTTCATTTATTAATGGATTATGTTATTATGTATCTTTGTGTCAGGGGTTTTTGCGAGTAACTAGGACTTATTGTTGTTCTTTCACAATGAAGGGACATTGTTCAAATTGTAATAGGAAGAAATCTTCCTCTGACTTTCATGATCATTGTATTAATTGTAGTCAGTGTTCTCGCATTAATCCCTGTCCTATATGTGAACATTGGGATGAGAAACATTGGAAACGTGTGTCACGATATGTTGTTTCTGGAGAAAGAGCGATGCCGGCTCTTTCTCCACAAGGTCACTCTACTCTCTCAGTTTCTATTTCAGAGGAACCAGAACAGGGTGATGTTTCCATGTTATCTTCTTCAAGTGTGCGTCCGTCGTCACAAATGAATTCAGAGCTAGCGGCAAAAGTGCTCATGGAGATTAGACAAATGTCGTCCGCTAGCTCGCCCGGTGTAGCGTCCATTCACCGAATGGTTCGGCAGCCGGGTTCGTCCGATGCGGTCCAAGAGGAAATTTTGGGTGATGCGAGCACTATAAACATAATAGATGCACACCCAGTGACGGCGGATAGTAAACGAGAACGGAGGAAGCCTTTTAGTCCGGTTCCTAGCTCGTCCAGGTCCAGCCGGGCCGCGGGCGAGAGAGGTCCCTCTCTCGTACAACAACATCTGGGACCAGATGTTGTGGTACAAAATGTGTCTTTAGCGGAGCATACGTCCGTCGCTCGGGACGCTCCGTTGTATAAGCAGTCCGCAGAGACTGTTAAGGCTTCCTCTTCTCGTCAGCGCACACGACCGCACCTTGGCTGCGTGACCGCCGATATTTTACCAGCTTCGCCGATGAAGGATTCTTCGGCGACCAGGTCACACCATCCGGCAGCCAGGGATTCGAGACCGATGGACTCCGGACGTTCGCATAGGAAAAGTATGCGGGAGCCATCTGATGCGGAGCTGCCCTCGGCGAAGCAGCGAAAGACTGCGCCTCCGCAGGTCTCGACGTCGGACATTCTTGTGCAGATAGCACAGCTTATCGCAGCATCCCAGCAGCCGACAGGAACGGTGTCGGATCGAGAATTATCCGACGGCGCTGGGTCGGTACGCTCCGCCGAAGCATCGGGGGCGGACGACCGGGAACATCGGGAGGTCCGACCGGATGGTGAAAGGGATACGGATGAATTGGAGCTATCCCTTTCGGAACAACATAAAGCTGCCGTGGACTTCATCCGGCACTTTCTCCCTCAAGTTGTTCCGTCGGGCCAGACTGCTGCGCTTCCGGACAAGAGAATTATAGCGTCATTGGACTCTGAATTTTTTGAGCGGTTCAGGGACATCGCTCCCGAGTTTCCGTCGCAGTCCAATAATGTTGCAAGAACATTTGAATTATTGAACGACGCTATTTTTAAACTTGCTTCCAGGACGGGGAAAGCAGGTTTCTTGTCCGCTAATACTCTTAACCTGCCTTTCATTAATGCAAGGAATAAATTCGATACGGCAGGACAGGGTATACCGAGAGTTCCTCTGCGTATGGACGACGAGGCGGAAGACTTAGAGCTATCATTACCGTCGTCAGCTTCTATTCCAACCGCGGTGTTGGAAACAGCTATTGCGTCTAACAGAGCCAATTTAGATGCCTTATCTTACGCAGATCACCTTACTAAGGCGTTATCACTGCGCCTTCAAGGGGAAGAGTTTCAGGATATACAATCCTCTTTAAGACTTCTTTCAAGGGCAGTAGCTTATTCCACGTGTAACTCCGCCCTTTCAGTGGCAAATCTGGAGTTGGTTAGACGTGACGCAGCCCTAGCTACATCCACACTAGTGGATTCTAAGGTGAAGATCTCTCTTAGAGTCGCTTCGGTCTCAGGAGAACTTCTCTTTGACGGCAAGCTTTCCGCTATTTATGATAAAATTAAAAAGAACGCTAATGATTCTCTGTTGTTCAGATCGGCTCCTAAAAAGTCTGATACAGCAGACACGAATAAGACAGGCACTTCTGGGTCTAATACGCCCAAGAGAGGTTCCTATAGAGGTTCCGGTGCGTCCTCTTGGTCTTATTCGAGAGACCGTCAGGATAGCGACTCTCGTTCGGGACGTCCTTCAGGCCGGGACAATCGGTCGGACGCCCCGAGGTCGACGAGGCGAGGTGCGGGTCGTGGAAGACGTGGTTTCTCCTACCGCAGGCCTCGCAGGTCCAGGAGGTGATGGCTTAAACCTCTATCGCGTTCCGGTTGGCGAAAGGTTGTCGAGTTTTTCACAAGAGTGGGCGTCGATTAGAGGAGTGACTTCGGAAGGTCTAAAGATATCCTTCAAACGAAAGCCTCCATTAACTCGAAGTCCAAAGTGGACTCATCTTCCGTCAAATCCACAGAAAAGAGACTCTCTGTTATCAGAGGTGCAGTCTCTTTTAATGAAGAACGCGGTAGAGGTCGTAGAAAACCAGGAATCTCTGGGATTCTACAGCCATCTGTTTCTGGTTCCGAAACCAGACGGCTCGTTCCGTCCAGTCATAGATTTGAGCTGGATAAACAAGCTGATCGTCGCTCCGAAGTTTTATATGGAGACGATTCGATCGGTCAGAGCGAGTATTCGGGTGAACGATTATGCAACGAGCATAGATCTCAAAGATGCGTACTTTCACGTCATGGTACATCCGACATTCCGAAAGTATCTACGCTTCGCAGTCCTAGGAGTGGTGTATCAATTCCGGGCGATGTGCTTCGGATTGAATCTAGCACCCTGGGCTTTCACTCGGGTAATGAACTCGGTAATGATCTACTTCCGAGCTCATTCGTCTGCGGTAACGTCGGCCTACCTGGACGACATTCTTCAGAGGTACGGCAATGAGTTAACGCTTCAGAACGATGTTCAGAATCTTCTTCTATTGCTCCGACGTCTCGGTTTTATAGTAAACGAGGAGAAGTCGGATCTGGTGCCGTCCAAGTCATTCACTCATCTGGGAATGAGCTTCGAGACGCACAACAATCTCGTTCGTCTGCCGTTAACCAGAGCGAAATTAGTCAGTTGTTACGCTCGCTATTGTCTGCACGCAGACAAAGTCACGGCGAGAGAATTTATGAGACTGATAGGTCTGTGCGGAGCCGCCGCGGATCTCATTCCGATGGGGCGGCTACGCACACGTCCTCTTCAAATTTTCCTGACTCAGAATTGGAGTGTGAAAATTCATTCGCTCGATGTAGACGTTCTCTTGTCAGATCAAGTGAAACAAGAGATTCAGACTTGGGCAAACATTCAGTGGTTAACTCAAGGAGTTCCGCTGCAGTTGCCGGATCCGAGTTTTACCGTTATGACGGATGCCAGTCAAACAGGTTGGGGTGCATCATTAATCCCAACGGATTCGAGATGCCAGGGTCTTTGGGATCCGCAATTCCTGTGCAAGCACATAAACATCAAGGAAATGATGTCAATTTGGCTTGCGTTACGTCACTGGATGGACATTATTCACGATGCTCATGTCCAAATCCTATCCGACAATACGACAGTAGTGGCGTATATACGGAATCAGGGAGGCACTCATTCAGTTCCGTTGTTCAATCTAACGGAAAGAATTCTTCTGTTTGCGTTAGAACATCACGTTCTTCTTTCGGTCCGTCACATACCGGGTCGTCTGAATGTGCTAGCAGACTCCCTTTCACGAAAGGGTCGCTTGTTGCCGTCGGAGTGGACTCTCAACAAACAAGTATTCAATCAGATTTGCTACCAATGGGAACGGCCAATGATAGACTTATTTGCGACACATCTCAACAATCAGTTGCAGACGTATGTGTCTCCGTGTCCGGATCCAAGAGCATTTGCAGTAGACGCTCTGTCGATCCCTTGGGACGGAATGATAGGATATGCGTATCCTCCAGCGCCGTTAATTCAACAAGTATTGCTAAAGATAAAACAATCTCAATGCAAGATTCTGTTGGTAGCATCTCTGTCGCCACAGAGACCGTGGATAAATCTACTCAGGTGTCTGTTGTGGGACGTACCGCGGAAGCTTCCTCCACGAGAGGATCTTCTTTCGCAGGGGAAATCGCGCCAACTCCATCACAACCCGCAAGGTCTCAGCCTTCACGTTTTTCCGTTGTGCGGTCCTTCTTGCATGGCAAGCACTTTACAGGACGAGCAGTGGACGCGATTTCTAACTGTAGGAGGACCTCCTCTTCACTAAACTATGCGGCTAAGTGGAAGGTTTTTCGTCGTTGGTGTAGGGATCATTCTGTAGATATATTTGATCCCTCTATACCAGACATTGCAAACTTTCTAGTATACTTGTTTGACGAAATCAAACTGCAGCCTGTTACTATAAAGGGTTATAGATCTATGTTATCTGATACCTATGCACATCATGATAGTTTACAAATTGGATCTAATGTCTCTTTATCGAAATTGGTTAGAAACTTTTCGATAAATAGACCCAGAATTCTTAGATTAATTCCTAAGTGGAATTTAGCTTGGGTTCTCCTTAAATTGAAGGAAAAGCCATTTGAACCTCTTGGGACAGTAGATTTCAAATTCTTATCTTATAAGACAGCTTTTCTCTTAGCTTTCTCTTCTGCCAGAAGAGTCAGTGAGCTTCATGCACTATCGGTGGATGATTCTCATTATCGTAGTGTTGGGAACACTATCACCTTCACTACTAATGTGGGTTTTTTAGCTAAGAATCAGGCTCCTAATAAATATCCGGAACCTATTGTTATTAAGGCTCTTCCGTCTTCAGACGGGCGTAGGCCTTTACTCTGTCCTGTTAGAGCACTACGTATCTATAAACAGAGATCTCAGTTTATCAGAAAGGGACGGAAACGTTTCTTTCTGTCTTTGATGCCTAATAGAAAGGACATTTCAGTCCATTCTATTGCTAGATGGATTCAGTTAACTATCCGTACTGCTTATGAAGATTTATCTTCTTCTCAGCAGTCTGTGCTTAAGATTTCTGCTCATGAAGTAAGAGCTCTTTCTACTTCCTGGGCTTATGCTAATAGTGTTGCTATTACAGATTTAATGAAGGCTGCTTATTGGTCTCAGCCATCCACATTTACGAATTTTTATCTCAGAAATATTGAGTCCATTTCTGGAGACCTGCATTGTTTAGGTCCGTTATCTGTTGCTCAGAATGTCGTCCACTAAACAGTTGCAACTATAGTTATGCAGGCTTTCTGTTCCGGCAGTGACTCCGTCCGGCTGCCCTCTTCGCTCTGGGCTATTTGACCCAGGGCAAGGGGAAGGGGGGGGGGGGGGGGGGGGGGGCGGGTGTTCCCTTAGGTCACCTGCTTTATAGTGAAAAGCAAGGGAATGCCTCCTCCAAGTCAATATTTCTGAGTCGGTTCCGGGATGGTTTTAAAGTGTAATATTAATGTTTAAATTCATTCATGTCTTATTTTTAAAGTGTAGCTCGGTGTGAAGCATTTGTATATGTCAAGTGTCAAACGGGCTTTAATATACAATACTCGGACACTTTTAAATGATTATAAAGAGTCTCAATTCTCTGGACTACTTTATTTATTGGCTTGCTTTAAAAATAATTAGTATAAGGGTTATACTGGATGTTAATAGAGAACATGAATGTTATTGTGCTCAATTATTAAGGGTAGTGTATCTTTCTAATTTAATATTAAATAAGAAAGATACATGTAAAGCCTAATACTCCTTTTCTCCTTAAGGGGTTACCTCTTTACTATATAATTGAGCTTATTGGATTTTCCTCTATGTCCTAGGCCCTCCAGCCTGTTTACTATTCAGCTAAGTCTGGGTCATTGGTACAGTATAAAAATGTTAAAAAATTTATAGTAATTTATATATTTTTTATACTTACCAATGACCCAGACGGGGATGGCCCTCCCTGGAGTTGGGAACTCTTGCCTCCCCGCTGAGTACATAGCGCTGACCAGGCACTGCCAGTAAGAATGATAATTGGCGCCAATTTCGGGACGACTACGTCACTGCGCATGCGCAGTAGAGGCATACTATGGAGGTCCTTTAGGACATGATTTCTTTTTGTTTTGGATGCAAATTTTGGGGATTGGGGGGCAAAATTTGTGTTTGGCCCTGGTTTTGTTGGAGTTAGCACCAGCTAAGTCTGGGTCATTGGTAAGTATAAAAAATATATAAATTACTATAAATTTTTTAACTTTCTTTATTTTTTGTCTCAGAAACATAGGTTATGACCCCTCATTGGAATGAGCTCATTCGAAAGAGAGGTCATAACCTATGCTTTTTAGACAGAAAATGAAAAAAATAATGAAAATTAATTGGTGATTTGTGTGAATAGCACTGGCTGGTTTTGGCAGTTATGTTGGGTAAAGGGATAATGCAACAAGGAATTGAACTGATTCCATCTTGTGTGACAGAGCTCAAAGAGCTATGTCAAATAAGATTGAATTGGTTAAATTCCTAGTTGCACGATGGGAAAAATTTACTGCTTGAAATTGCTGTATTTTGAAATCAGTGTTCAGGGGGTTAAATATGTTATTAACCAATAAATATATGTAAATATTTTTCTGTGGCATATGTATGTGATGTACTATGTAAATGTTAGGGAGGGATTTCATCGAGGAGGGTGTTTTTTTAGGGGGTGGGGGTGGATTTTGATGGTATCCCAAATAAGCACCAGGCCTGAAATAGGTGAGTGGGTAAGGCCTGTCAGCATTATGGACCAATTTGTATTTTCACAATTTATCTCAGCTGACTGAATTCACGTTTACAACACAACAATATCCAATTTCATTTATGTACACAGTGGCTCACAAATGATCAGAACTGATTGAATTCAGATTTTATGCAGTGGCTTTCAGTACTTTTCATCAGAGACGTGATAGTGACTTCTCACACTCAACCATTAAATGATCTATTGATATAAGACCATACTACAGTCAAGATTATTTGTTCAGTGTGCTGTTGTTGCTGTTGATTGTTGTGGAAGAGTTAACCCTTTACCTAACGTAACGGTCAAAACCGGCCAGCGCTATTCTCAAAAATCGCCAATTAATTTTCAAAATATTTTCATTTTTTGTCTCAAAAACATAGGTTATGACCCCTTGTTGGAACGAGCTCATCGAGCTCGTTCCAACGAGGGGATAATAACCTATGTTTTTGAGACAAAAAATGAAAAAAATTAGTTATTCAAGAATTTTTTTTGCAAGTGTCGTCTGCTTTTCATGTTAGGTAAAGGGATAATTGTTGTGGTTGTTGTCATTTTCTTGTGTGCTACATGCAAACTATGCTATTCAGTGCCACACACAAACATTACCATTCAAATTTTGTTAGTTTTTCAATTTTTCCTTCCAAAACATATGTTAACCCTCTGCACTCAGATGTCAAATTGGTATAGTTTTCAGCAGCAAATATTTCCCATAATGGAGTTTGATATTTAACCAAATATGCATTGTTTGACAGAGCTCGGTGAGCTCTGCGAAACAAGTTATAATTGGTTAAATTCGTTCTTAACCCTTTAACTAAGATGAAAAGCAGACGACACTTGCAAACAAAATTCTTGAATAACAAATTTTTTGTCTCAAAAACATAGGTTATGACCCCACATTGGAATGAGCTTGATGAGCTCGTTCCAAAGAGGAGTCATAATCTATGTATTTTTATACTGTACCAATGACCCAGACATAGCTGGTGCTAACTCTTAAAATATAGGGCCAAACACAAATTTTGCCCCCCAATCCCCAAAATTTGCATCTAAAACTAAAGAAAACATGTCCTGAAAGGCCCTCCACACTTCGCCCCTACTGCGCATGCGCAGTGTCAAGGACGTTCCGAAATTGGCGCCATTTATCATTCTAAGTTTGGCCCTTCATCAGTTAACATCTGACTGATCTTTGTGCTTTTAAATCTCAGTTTAAATGATGCCAGACACATAAATATTAGTGAAATGGTGATTCTAAGGAGGATAGAAAAGGAGGAGAGGAAAAGAATGTGTGACAGAATATTATCAGGGCTGTAACTTAAAATTTTTTAATGAAATTATGTTAAGTTACCTATTTTCAAGGCAGCAGCCATTTTGTTGTCATTCTGATTATTTAGTTACACTGTTTTTTCAAGTGTTTTTCCTCTCTCCCTGTCCTTTAAGTTCCCCCTTGCTATTCTCCCATGCTTTTGGCATAGTTTATGTAATTATTATTACTAAAATTTCTTGGGAGTTTTAGCTGAATAACAGAATGAATTCTGTTCTTTCCCCATGTTTACGTCTTCACCTACGGGTGGTTAGGCGTTGTGTTCTGCATCTACCATCTGATGTTCTGCAGTTTCTTCCCTGGAAGTCTCTGTTTTGCATCAGATGGTGTATTTTTGGTAACTGATTTCGGGCCTGGGTGCCTGGAGTCTTATTTTAGTGTTTTTACACTCATTGTTTACATTTACAACAGCCCTCTGTGTGAGGGGGGGATTTCTAAATAATAATATCTTGATGTTATTTTAATCATAACTAGATACATTATTATTGTTCGTAAGTGTTGAATAAATTGTTTAAAATATTTTTAAAATTTTTTTCCACACTTAGGCTTGGGATCCATTGGGGCTCAACGTTACTTTTCAGAAACTTGGGCTGTTCTGAAAAAATATTTTTTCAAAATATTTTGATTTCATTTATTTTTTCTATTTTAATGGATCATATTATTATTATGTATTTTGCCAGGGGTTAGTGCGAGTACCAGGACTTGTTTTCTTTTCACATTGAAAGGATATTGATCAATTGTTTTAAGAGGAAGTCTTCCTCTGACCTTATTATCATTCTATATGTGGTCAGTGTACTCGCATTAACTCCTGTTCTGTATCGTATGATTTCGATGACAATATGGAAGCGTATGTCACGGTATGTTGTTGGGGATTTGGACACTCGGTCCTTTCCCCGCAGGGTCACTCTACTTTATCAATTTCTATTTCAGACGATCAAGATTAGGGTGATGTATCTGTGATGTCTTCCAACAGTGTGCCTCCGTCGTCACAATTAATGAAGGGCTAGCGGAAAAGTGCTCATGTAATACGCCAATTGCCTAAGAGGACCCTAGTAGGTTCGACGGCCTTTGACGTCCGCTAGCTCGCCCGGTGTAGCGTCCATTCACCGAATGGTTCGGCAGCCGGGTTCGTCCGTTGCGGTCTAGAAGGAATTTTGGGGTGATGCGAGCACTATAAAATTAACTTAATGCACACCCAGTGACGGCGGATCGGAGGGAGAACGGAGGAAGCCTTTTAGTCCGGTTCATAGCTCGTTCCGGTCCATCCGGACGGCAAGCGAGAGAGGCCCCTCTCTCGTTCAACAACATCTGGCCCCAGATGTTGTGGTACAAATGTGTCGCTAGCGGAGCATACGTCCGTCGCTCGGGACGCTCCGTTGTATAGGCAGTCCGCTGAGACTGCTAAGGCTTCCTCTTCTCGTCAGCGCACACGACCGCACCTTGGCTGCGTGACCGCCGATATATTACCAGCTTCGCCGATCAAGGATTCTTCGGCGACCAGGTCACACCATCCGGCAGCCAGGGATTCGAGACCGATGGACTCCGGACGTTCGCATAGGAAGTATGCGGGAGCCATCTGATGCGGAGCTGCCCTCGGCGAAGCAGCGATAGACTGCGCCTCCGCAGGTCTCGACGCCGGACATTCTTGTGCACATAGCACAGCTTATCGCAGCATCCCAGCAGCCGACAGAAACGGTGTCGGATCGAGAATTATCCGACAGCGCTGGGTCGGTAGCCGGGGACTCGAGGCCTGCAGACTCCGGACGTTCGCATAGGAAGTGTGCGGGAGTCAACGTACACGGAGCTTCCAGCGGCAATGCATCGTAAGTCCGCTACTGCACAGGCCTCGGGAACGGACGTGCTTTCCTTAATAGCACAGTTTATCGCAGCATCCCAGCATCAACTGAATCTGTCGCATATATTTTATCCGACGATGCTGGGTCGGGACGCTCCGCGGAAGCGGGTACGGACGTCCGAAAGTTTCATCCGGTCCGACGGGATACCGAAAGGGATTCGGAGGATTTCAAGCTTTCCCTTTCGGAACAACATATGCTGCGATGCCGGATAAGAAACCGATAGCGTCGGTGGACTTAGAAATTTTTGGTTCGGTTCAGGGACATCGTCCCTCAGTTCCGACATAGTCCAATAATGTCACACAATCTTTCGAATTATTGAACGACGCTATATATATTATTATTTTATGCTTGCTATCCAAGAATTTCTGGTTTCTTGTTCGAAGAATTATGGAGATGTCTTTCAAAGTGTGCCTCTGTCGTCATAGTTAATGAAGAGTTAGCGGCAATAAGTGCTCATGGAATATGTCTATCGCTTACGGAGTGACATTCGCTAGCTCACCCGGTGTAGCGTACATTCATCGAATGGTTCGGCTGCCGGGTTCGTCCGTTGCGGTCTAGGAAGGAGATTTGGGTGATGCGAGCACTTTAATTACTTTAGTACTCACCCAGTGACGGCAGATTGAGGACAGATCGGAGGAAGCCAACAACATAGGGGACCGCATGTTGTGGTTCAGATATTTTACATTCGGAGCATATGTCCGTTGCTCGGGACGCTCCGTTATATTGACAGTCCGAGAGACTGTCTTTAATGCTTCCTCATCCTCACAGCAGGGCACACGACCGCACATTGGCTACGTGACCTCGAGTATCCGATCAGTTTCGGCATTCAGTGATTCCACAGCGAATAGGTCGCGCCATCCGGTAGCCAAGGGACACGAGGCCTATACACTCCGTTCGCTCGCATATTGGAAGTATGCACGGGGTAACGATCTCGGAGCTTCCTGCGGCAATGCATCGTAAGACCGCTGCTCCTCAGGCCTCAGTGACGGACGTGCTATCCGAGTTAGCACAGTTGTTTCGCAGCATCCCAGCAATTGACAGTTTCTCGGTCGAATCAGGAATTATCCGACGGCGCTGGGTCGGTGCGGTCCGCGGTTGCATCAAGCTACGGACGACCGAACGCTTTATAGGGTCCGACAGGATGGCGAAAGGGATTCGAAAGATTTCGAGTTTTCCCTTTAGTAGTATCGGAAGATGCCTTTCATATCTTCTGGCATTTCTTCCAGTGATTATTTTTCGGACTTCATTGCTGCGATCTTGGATAAGAGACTTATAGCGTCATTGGACTCGGATTTTTCGATCGGTACAGGGACTTTGTCCCTGACTTACCGACGCAGTCCAATATTGTCATTACAACATGTGTTTTATTTTTCGACGCTATATATTTATATATATATACAAGCCTGCTACTAAGCATGATAGTTTAGTTTCTTGTCCGCGTGGCTCATTTCTGCCATTTTATCTTTTTTACATATAGTTTATTTTGGCAGAGCAGGGCATACCGAGAGTTCATACGCGTCTAGACGGTGTGATTTAAGACTGCATATATATTCTTTTTCGCCGTTTATGTCTTTTCCAATTTCAATGTTGGGAACGACATTATGTATAGTAGACTTAACTTAGACGCTTTTTTATACGTAATCCGCCTTACTGAGGCGTTATCATTACGTCTTCAAGAAAAGATTTACGGGATATTATTCTCAATGTAATTTCTTTTGAGGGCAGTAGTTTGTTCACGTATAACTCCGCCCTTCAGTGGCTGATTGGAGTTGGTTAGACGTGATGCAGCCCTAGCTACATCCACGCGTGGATAGTAGGTTAAGAACTCTCTCAGAGTCGCTTCGTTCTCGGAGGAGCTTCTCTTCGACGGCAACTTTCCGGCAATCCATGAATTGCTTGATTTATACATTCTCTTGTCTATCTAGTGTTACAAGAGATTCAGACTGGGGCAAACATTCGGTGGTTGACTCAGAGAGTGCCGCCGCAGTTGCCGGACCCGAGTGTGGCTGTTATGACGGTTGCCAGTCAACAGATTGGGATATATACTGATCCCTACGGATTCGAAGTGCCAGGGTCTTTGGGTTCCGCAGTCTTTTAGCTATCAGTTTAACTTCCGCGGAATAATGTTTTTTAGGCTTGCTTTATGTCATTGCATGAACATTATTCAGAAACGCATGCCCAAATTCCTGTCCTTTAATTCGACAGTAGTGGCGTATCTCCGGAACCAGGGAGGCACTCTTTCGTTTCCGTTATTCAATTTAATGGAAAGAATCCGTCTGTTGGTTATAGTACACCAAGTTCAGTTTTGGTCCGTCATATTCTGGGTCGTCTGATTGTTTTATCGCACTCCCGTTCTCTTACGGGTCGCTTGTTGCTGTCAGAATGGACTCTCAACAAACAAGTATTCATTCAGATTTGCTATCTATGGGAGCGCCCAATGATGTTTTATTTATGACACAGCTTGCTAATAAATTGCAGACGTATGTGTTGGCTTGTCCAGATCTCTGAGCTAATACTGTTAACGCTCTATTGATCTATAGGACGGAATGATAGGATACGCGTATCCTCCGGCGCTGTTGTTTTAGCAGGTATTGCTAAGATAAACAACCACAATACATTTCTGTTGATAGCATCTCTATCTTCACAGAGATCATGAGTAATTTACTCTCTTGTCTACTGTGGATCTTAACGTGAAATCTTCCTCTATGTGAGGATCTTTTTTCACTGGGTAAATCGTGTCATCTTTATCACAACCAGCAAGGTCGCAACCTTCATGTATTCCGTTGTGTGGTCCGTATTGCATTGTAAGCACTGTACTGGACGAGCTTTGGACGCGATTTCTTACTATAGGAGATCCTCTTCTTCGCTATTCTATGCGACTAAAGTGGAGGCTCTTCCGTCGTGGTGTAGGGATCATTATGTTCATATGGTTGATCCCTCCATACTACTCATTGCTATTTTTTAGTATACTTGTTTCACAAGATCTACTGCAGCCTGTTGTTATTTAGGTTATAGGTTTATGTTACCTCATACCTATGCACTCTACGATAGTTTACAATTGAGTCTTTTGTCTCTTTATCTAAGTCAGTTAGTAACTTTTTGATAAATAGACTTAGAATCTTTAGATTAAATTCCTATACGGATTTTAACTTCGGTTCTTATTTAGCTAAGTAATCATTTGAGCCTCTGGAAACAGTAGTTTTCAAATTCTGACCTTTTAGACAGTAATTCTGTTGGTTTCTCTTTTACTGTAGAGTCAGTGAGTTTCATGCACTATCGATGGATGATTTTCACTTTCATAGTTTCGGAATCAATACTTCCGTTACTATTTAGGTTGGATTGTTGCATAAGAGTTAGGCTCCTATTATCCGGAACCTATTATTTTAAGGTCCTTCCATCTTCGTATGGGCATAGGCCTTTACTCTTTCCGGGTACAGTTTATGTATTTATAAACAGATATCTGTTTATTACAAGGGCGTAAGCTTCTTCTGTCTTTGATGTCTAGTAGAAGGACGTTACGCTCCATTTTATTGTTAATGAATTCTATTAACTAGCGTACTGCTTATGGTATATCATTGGCTTAGCAGTTGTGCTTAAGATTTCGGCTCATGAAGTAAGAGTTCTTCTACTTCTTGGGCTTACATTAATAGTGTTGCTATTATAGATTTTTGAAGGCTGCTCATTGCGCTCAGCCATCCATTCATGAATTTTATCTCAGAAATATCGAGTCCATTTCTGGAGGCCTCTATTGTTAGGTCTATTATCTACTGCTCAGAATGTCATTCACTTAACAGTTGCTACTATAGCTAGGTAGGCTGTCTGTTTCGGCAGTGTCTCCGTTCGGCTGCCCTCTTCGCTCTGGGCTATTTGACCCAGGGCAAGAAAAGGGGGGGGGGGGGAGGGTGTTCCCTTGGGTCACCTGTTTTTACTATGAAAACAAGGGGATACCTCCTCCGGAGTTAGTAATTCTGAGCTGTTATTGGGATGGTTGTTAGTGAGAAGTTTAAGTTTATAAAATTCATTCAAGTCTTAGTTTTTAAAGTATAGCTTTTGAATATTGCATATGTCAACGGACATGATTATGCAATTCTCACACACTTTTAGGAGTATAAGAGTCTCTATTCTCTAAACTTACTTTATTATTGGCTTACTTTAAAAATTATTAGTATAAGGATTATTGGATATTAATAGAGTACATGGATGTATGAAGCTCAATTTTTGGAAGGTGTTGTATCTTTCTAATTTATCATAAATAAGAAAGATACATATAAGGCCTATTACTTCTTTTCCCTACAGGGGATGACTCTATTTTATTTTATTGAGCGTATTCCATTTTGCTCTATGTCCTTGGCCCTCCAGCCTTTTTACTATTCAGCTATGTCTGGGTCATTGGTACAGTATAAAAATGTTAAAAAATTTATAGTAATTTATATATTTTTTATACTTACCAATGACCCAGACGGGGATGGCCCTCCCAGGAGTTGGGAACTCTTGCCTCCCCGCTGAGTACATAGCGCTTACCAGGCACTGGTTATTAGAATGATAAATGGCGCCAATTTCGGAACGTCCTTGACACTGCGCATGCGCAGTAGGGGTGAAGTGTGGAGGGCCTTTCAGGACATGTTTTCTTTAGTTTTAGATGCAAATTTTGGGGATTGGGGGGCAAAATTTGTGTTTGGCCCTATATTTTAAGAGTTAGCACCAGCTATGTCTGGGTCATTGGTAAGTATAAAAAATATATAAATTACTATAAATTTTTTAACTTTTGAGACAAAAAATGAAAAAACAATGAAAATTCATTGGCGACTTTTGTGAATAGCGCTGGCCGGTTTTGGCCGTTACGTTGGGTAAAGGGTTAAACAAAAAAGAATCAGGTTGATTGGAGAAAATCATGTTGCCCCACCAACTGCTAGGGGTTAGGATCTGCTATTGGTCTTTCCAATGGGAGGTCATAAGATAGGTTTGGGAAAGGAAAAAAATGACAATTTACAGTCACTTTGGTAAATATATTGTAAATGTCATCCTTGATTGTGTTAGGTAAAGGGTAACCTATTCTTGGTAACCAAACTGATGGCGTATTACATAACCAAATTGCATGCTAATGAAAATATACTGTAACCTATTTTAATTCATGGATAATACCAGCCCTTGACACTGGAAAGCTCTCACAGAGAGCCTTGCAGGGGGGACATGTTCAGGCCTTATCAGTGAAAAAATAGGATAGTCACTTTGTTGTGGTTACACATTCTTTTCTCTAGCACTGTATCATGTGTGGAGAGGATTCAGTTTTCCTTGTTTATTTATTTCTGGTTAGTGCTTGATACCCTGGCTGTTGAAAGTGTCATTAAATCCAAATAAACTAGTTCTGCTCTCGTTTTTTTTTCATCATCATTCCAAGGTACAGTACAGTTGCCATGGACTGGTCGTAATCCACTCGTGGGCAGTGATGTCCACGCATGCGTTTACCAGGTAATAAAAATCATCATTAGCAAACTTTTAATTAATGAAGCACCGTGTTGTACCCGGTGCTTCATTAATTAAATTTTTGATGATTATTCCTAAATTTAGTGTTTGGAATCTAATATTATTGTGTTTGTGGAAATATTACCCATCCATGAAAAATGAACAGTCTACGGCGGCAGTACTGTATGATTCATCAGAGGAAAAATTCATCTTGTTGGTAAGTTCTGGAAGGTAATTGAAACAAAATCAACTAAAAGTTCTGTATGCTTGTTCACAGAATGATCAAATATGTTCCTTATAATATGAATAAATTAAGTTTTCAATGAAAGAGGAGTTTTGTTCATTTTCTTTTTCTCCTGAACCCATAACATGACATGTGACTTTTACTGTTGTTTCCCACATAATTGGAAATTTCCTATTTGCTTCAGAATCAGAGTTCTGCTGATAATCTGTCAGTAGCATGAGCTCATCAGTCTCACTCAAGAACCTAAGCAATGCTTGGACAGAAAAAAATTAAGAAATTTGCTGTCCCCATCAACACTGCATCCCCACCCACCTCCATCCCACCCCTGCACTCCGATTCCAGGAATGAAAGAGTAGTCCATCACAAATCAAGGGAGATAATCAAACCATATAGACATGACTAAATGGGAATTCGCCCATATGCAGTTTGAACCCATTCCAGACCTTTAGACACCCTCCCTCCCTCCACCAGCCACCCCAATGACACTTGGGACTATCCTGGTACTTCATTGGTGCAAATTTTGCTAGGTGTCATAGCAGATCATCTCTGAATTATATGCATGTAAAAATGCCCAACTATAGATTATGACCCATCCATGATGGCTGTACTGTAATCGGTCCACTTGATTATATCCAGATGAATGGTAAATAGGTTATCTCAATATTCAAGATTTTATTCTCTGACTTTCTTTTCTCATTACCCACATTTTTATAATGGGTCACCCCATATGGAGCTGTATAATTCATCTGATTACAGTTTTATTTTTCACCAATATACTTCCCCAAGTGTTCTCCATTCCTTATGGGAACCCCATGAAGTGAAGCAATGCTTGTTTACTGTGGTAAACAAGCTCTGTTTTACTGGTAAATTAGGACCCAATCACCAGTGCCAGTAAGTCCTTTAACCCTTTACCAAACGTAACGGCCAAAACCGGCCGGCACTATTCTCAAAAATCGCCAATTAATTTTCATTATTTTTTTCATTTTTTGTCTCAAAAACATAGGTTATGACCTCTCGTTGGAACGAGCTCGTCGAGCTCGTTCCAACGAGGGGTCATAACCTATGTTTTTGAGACAAAAAATGAAAAAAATTAGTTATTCAAGAATTATTTTTGCAAGTGTCGTCTGCTTTCTACGTTAGGTAAAGGGTTAAAATAGGCAAGAAGAGCATAAACGATTGGCTGGATTTGACTTTATATCCACGTTGCAGTCATGATTACCCATTGTGCAAAAAATATGTGGCCTTAACCCTTTACCTAACACGAAAGGCAGATGTCACCTGCAAAACTTTTTTAGTAACTAAATGTTTTCATTTTTTGTGTCGAAAACATAGGTTATGCCCCCTCCACAACCTTGTTCCAATGAGGGGTCATAAGATATATTTTTTAGACAAAATGAAAAAATACTGAAAATTGATGATTTTTTTTTTTGCGAATAGCGCTGACCAGTTTTGGCCATTATATTGGGAAAAGGATTAAACACCAATAAATAAAGAAACAAATAAGGATGATCCATATCACTTATCAGTTACTTTTGCCATGCACTTCAGGAAAAATTACGTTTTCAATTTTGTTCTATTTTTAGCCTGTGTGGGTTCTGGTGGGGTTGACTAATTTTTTTTTTTTTCAGCATGATGGAACAGCATATAGCTCACTCATATTTAATGTCAAATTTGTTTCAAATTGGCTCAAAGGTTCCAAAAAAGTAAAATTTGGGTAGGGTAAAAAAACTTTCCCTACCCCTCCTGATGGCAAATATTGCCCCTCAAACTTCCTTCAAATAAATTTTGTGCAACAACTCGAAAGGAACTTTTTGGGTGGGGGGAGGGTGGATGGGTGGGTGTGATTGCACCCTTCCCCATATGAGACGGCATATTGATTTTTATGAAATTGAAATGTTTTGGCCCAATCAATACTAGTCACATGTAATTTTAATGGAATTGGGCCGTAATTTGTGAAAGAACGCTTGAACACATTAAAAAATCTGTTTCAAACCACTCCAAATTCTTCCATGTTTGGTACATAAATATCATCTTTGTGAAGTTGATTTACAAGATTGATGAAATTTTGCCAATTGGAACGTATTTAGGGGTGTCATTTGTCCTAAGATTTAAAGCTGTGAATTTTTTTTCTTTAAATCTTCTCTCAAATCTCTCTTTTGAATGCTTTAATGTTTGATAGATGGACACTTTGTGAGGAATAAGTACATATTTGTTCACATCAAGCCAGTGGGGTCAAATTCAGAGTGTGAAGACCAAGATTTAAGACTATGGACAACAGAGAAGTCATTCAACACTTTACTTAATTAATCGTCAGCATCCTCCCATGTTATATACAAACTGCATGGTTGTAAATAAATGACTGCCCGAAACGTGTATCACAGGCATCCGTTTTTAGCTTAACTTGACAAAGTCCAGATAAGCTATTGCTGTGAGTCTGTTCATATTTTCTTCAGCACAGGCTACACCCTGTTGGTCTTGTCCAATCATCACGAAATTTCATATGCAGGTTCGAGGCTATGTCTAGATGAGAACATCGTATTATACTCTTGCCACGTTTTGTGGGGGTATACTGGAATCATGTCCATCTGTTTGTCTGTCCATCTATCTGTCCATCCGCAGACATAATTTTTTCTGGAGATTTTCTCCAACATTTAAGGGCCAATCTACTCAAAACTTGGTATGTGTGTTCACCACCATGGGAACCTGTGCACCTGCGATTATAGTTTTGGTCAGATTAATTTTGCCAAAATTATGCCCCTTTTCGACTTGAAAAAGCAGGCCTAGAATTTTTTGTCTGGAGTTTTCTCAGATGTTCATGGGTTGATTCCTTTGAAACTTGTTATGAATGTTTACTACCATGGGAACCTGTGCATCTGTGATTATAGTTTTGATGAGACTTTTTTGCCAGAGTGATGCCCCTTTTTCATCTTAGAATGTCTGAATTTTGTCTGGAGATTTTCTCAGATGTTTATGGGTTGATTCCTTGGAAACTTGGTATGGATGTTCACTACCATGGGATCCTGTGTGCCTTTGATTATAGTTTTGATCAGACTTTGCCATAGTTATTCCCTTTTTCGTCTTAGAATGCCTGAATTGCCTAGAATTTTGTCTGCAGATTTTCTCGCTGGTTTATGGGTCGATTCCTTTGAAACTGGGTAGGGATGTTCACTACCATGGGATCCTGTGCACCTGCGATTATAGTTTTGATCGTACCTTTTTTGCCCGAGTTATGCCCCTTCTCCTCTTAGAATGTCTGAATTTTGTCCTGAGATTTTCTCAGATATTTGTGGGTCAATTCCTTTGAAACTTGGCATGGATGTTCACTACCATGGGAACCTGTGCACCTGCTATTATAGTTTCAATCGAATTTTTTTACCAAAGTTGTGCCACGTTTCGTCTTAGAATAATCATGATGACTGTGGGGGTGGGGGGTGGGGGGTATGGGCAGGCCCATCTGGGACAGTCACACCTCTTGTTTTGATCGCAATTGGTCAACCGTGATGATTGCGTGGGCCTGAAAACATTTAGCACAGTCTACAAGTAGTATTTATGAGGGGATTTCATTGTAACTTTGTAGGATGACTGTATAATGTCAAGATGAGTACGTCCTATTTTGGTGGGATTCAGTCAATCGTGGCGACCGCAGGGGCACATTACTCAGATTCCTTTAGCACAGTCTACATGTTGCATTTATGAAGAGATTTCATAGTAAATTGGTAGGATGACTCGGTATAATGTCTAGATGAGAAACGTCCTCTCTTGGCCGTGATCGGTCAACCATCATGGCTGCACAGGCACATGACTTAGATTTGTTTAGCACAGTCTGCAGTTTATATTTATGAAGCGATTTCATTGTAATTTGTAGGATAACCCTGTGTGATGTCTTGATGAGACTCGTATTTTGGTCACGATCGATTAGCCATTGCCGCCGCTTGGGCATGTGACCTGGATTCCTTCACACTGTCTACCAGTTGTTTTTATGACGGATAACTGAGTATGCTATCCTGACGATACTGTCCTATTTTGGTCGCAGTCAGTCAACCGCGACCACCGGACTGGCACATGACCAAGATTCATTTAGCAAAGTCTATAAGTCATATTTACGAAGGGATTTCATTGTAACTTGGTAGGATGACTTGTTTTGGAATGATTTTACTGTAACTTGGTAGATTTGGTTGACTTACGTTAACTGTGAGGGCCACATAAACCCAGGCCTCAGTTCTTTAGTACAGTTTACACCTCAAATTATTCTTGTTGAAAACATAGCATGCAGGGTACAGGCCTTAACATATTCTCAATTATCACAATTCTTGTCTTATTTCATAATCCTTTCATAAACATTGAACATTATACTTTTCATCAAACACTACACACAGTCAAGTTAAGCTGCAGTGTCACTGACACTTTCAATATGACTGACAATGTCTGTGACATAACGTCGCCTGAGTGCTAGAATGTCCTATGCCCCCCCCCCCCCGCCCCCCAATCCCCAAAAATTTGCATACAAAACCGAAAAATTGAAGTCCTATCTGGTCCTCCACACTTTTGTAAACTGTGCATGCTCAGTAACCAGGAAGGTTCCGAAATTGGCGCCAAGCATCATTTTATAGTGCCTGCTAAATGTTATAATCAGCGGGGAGGTATGAGTGCCCACTCATGGGAGGGCCATCCTCGTCTGGGCCATTGGTAAGTGTAAAAGTATACAAATTACTTTAAATTTATGATACTTTTATACTAATAACCAATGGCACAGACTTAGCTGATTAATAAAAAAGCTGGAGGGCCCAGGAAAATCCAATCTCTCAATTACTTCGATAAAGAATAGCTCCTGCAGGAGAATAGGAGAAGACAGAGGAATTACATATGCCCTTCTCTTATAAAAAAAAGAGAATGACATAACACCAACAATGTAATTGAGAATTACATAATTACTCCATTTAATACTAGTCCAGAGAATGAGACGCTGTATACTCATTTAAAAGTGTCCGAGGATTGTATAGAAACACTCGTTTGACACGTGACATATACAAATGCTTCACTTTAAAAACTTTAAAAACAGTACATAAATGAGACATAGTTATTGCTTCACACCCAGCTACACATTAAAACCACCCAGCACCGACGCTAGACTACTGTCTCTGGAGGAGGTATTCCCTTGCCTTTCCCTATAAAGCCAGATAACACGAGGGAAAAACCGTCCCCCATCCCCTTGTTCAGAAGGACAATTCCTCAGAACGAAGAGGGCAGCGGAACGGCGTCAGTGCTCGAGTAGACTGCCTAAGACATCTTCTAGATGTAAGATTAATGGACGACATTCTGAGCAACAGAAAGAAAAAAGATCTAAGGTCATCGGAGATAGACTCTAAATTTGTAAGGCAAAAATTGGTAAATGAAGAGCCTGAGGGCTGTGTTCAATAGGCAGCCTTCATAAGACCAGTTATGGCAACACTGTTAGAATAAGCCCAAGAAGCAGACAGTTATCTGACCTCATGTTCTGAAATCTTGTTGACAGAACGTTGATCCGAAGATAGACTTTCACAGGCAATACGTATTGCCAGCTGAATCCATCTAGCGATAGAATGAACAGATATATCCTTTCTGTTCGGAATCAGGGACAGAAAGAATCTTTTTCTTCCTTTTCTAATAAAACTCCATCGACGTTTGTAAATGCGCATTGCTCTAACTGGACACAGCAAAGGTCTACGCTTGTCCGAGGACGGTAAAGCCTTAATGATAATAGTCTTCGGCCGCTAACCCGTTATCTGATTCTCAGCCAAGAATCCCACTTCCGCAGTGGGGTTAACAGAATAACCCACACTACGTTAATGGGAATCATCAACGGATAATACATGAAGTTCACTCACTCTTCTGGCAGACGCAAAGGCTAAGAGAAAAGCCGTTTTATAGGTCAAGAATTTGAACTCTACATCGTCTAACGGCTCAAGCGGAGCTTCTTGAAGCTTCCACAGAACCCAAGCCAAATTCCATTTAGGAATTAACCTTAGGGTTCTAGATCTATTAATATATAGATTTCTAACTAGCTTGGATAAAGAAGAATCTGATCCAATAGCCAAGTTATCATGATGAGCATAAGTGTCTGATAGCCCTTAATTGTGACGGGCTGCAAGTTTAAAACGTCAAACAAGTAGACCGACCAGGAAATAGGCAGTCTGAGGAATGGACGGATCGTAAATGTCTACAGACTGGTCTGTACACCAACGGAAGAACCCCCCCCCCCCCCCCCCCCCCACACACACACTTCGCTGCATAATTCAATGAAGAGGAGGCCCTCCTATAGTTAGAAATTGCTTCCACTGTTCGTCCTGTAAAATGTTTTCCGTGCAAAAGGACCGTACAACGGAAATACATGAAGGTTGAGACCTTCCGGGTTGTGATGTAGTGCGCGGGACTTCCACTGACATAGAAGGTCCTTTCGAGGAAGAAGTTTCCGGGGAATGTCCCATAACAGATACCCGAGAAGATTGTTCCAAGGTTTCTGTGACGACAGAGGTGCTACTAGCAGGATTTTTCAGTGAGACTGTTTGATTTTTGACAGAATCTGCTGAATCAACGGAACTGGAGGATATGCATATCCTATCATTCCGTCCCATGAGATCGATAGACCGACTACTGCGTACGCTCGATGATCTGGGCATGGCGACACGAACGTCGGTAATTGATTGTTTGGGTGTGTCGCAAAAAGATCTATCATGGGACGATCCCACTGGTAGCAGATCTGACTGAATACTCGCTTGTTGTCCATTCCGATGGTAACAGGCAACCTTTTCGAGAGAGTGAGTCTGCTAGTACGTTCAGACGACCCGATATATGACATACTGAGAGATGAACGTGATGCCTCAGAGCGAATAGGAGAATCTTCTCCGTTAATTTGCATAACGGAATCGAATGAGTTCCTCCCTGGTTCCCGAGATAAGCCACTACCGTCGAGTTGTCTGACGGAATCTGAACATGGACGCTTGCTATTTGAGCAATCCAATGTTGAAGTGCTAGCCAGATAGGCACCACCTCCTTGATGTTTATGTGCTTCTCTAGGAACCGAGGGTCCCAGAGACCTTGACACTTCAAGTCTGTGGGACTTAGGGACACACCCCAGCCCGTCTGACTCGCATCCATCACAATCGTGAAAACCGGACCCGGCAGCTGAAGCGGAACTCCCCGAGCTAACCACTGGAGATCCGCCCAAATCTGAACCTTTTGTTTTACTAGGTCCGACAAAACAATCTGGGTTTCGAGCGAATGCGTCTTCACACTCCAGTTCTGAGTAAAGAAAATCTGGAGGGGACGCGTGAGCAGGCGGCCCATCGGAATAAGATCCGCAGCCGTTCCGCACAGTCCCATCAGTCGCATAAACTCCCTCGCAGTGACTGTGGGAGAGTTTAGACAAAAGCGAGCGTAACAACTGATAATTTCGTTCCGGGAAACGGCAGACGAACCAGATTGTTGTGAGTCTCGAAGCTCATTCCCAAGTGAATGAAGGACTTGGACGGAGCTAGATCCGACTTCTCGTTTACTATGAAACCGAAACGTCGGAACAATTGAAGCAGACTCTGTACATCGTTCTGAAGAATAATACTGTCGCCGTATCTCAAGAATGTCGTCCAAGTAAGCCGACGTTACCACAGCCGAATGAGCTCGGAAGTATGACATTACCTAGTTCACTATTCGAGTGAAAGCCAAGGAGCCAGGTTCAGACCAAAGCACATCGCTCTGAACTGATAAACCTCTCCTTGCAAGGCAAAACGCAGGTACTTTGTGAATCCTGGATGTACCAGGATATGAAAGTAAGCGTCTTTTAGATCTATGCTTGCGACATATATAGTCGTCCACTCGAATGCTTGCTTTTACCAAACGAATGGTTTCCATATAGAACTTTGGAGCCACGATCAACTTGTACCAGAACATGAAAGTACGCGTAAAGCACATCACTCTGAACTGATAAACCTCTCTTTGCACGGCAAAACACAGGTACTTTCTGAATGCCGGATGTACCAGGACATGAAAGTACGCGTCCCTTAGATCTATGCTTGCCGCATAGTCGTCCACTCGAATGCTCGCTATTACCGACCGAATGGTTTCCATATAGAACTTCGCGGGAAGATTTGTCCAACGCGGACTTCTTGTAAGTGGGGGCTTTGCTCGGAATGATAGCCGTAGGCCTGCCGAGACTACATTTCTCACCCACTAATCTACCGTAATTTCCATCCAGTTTTTCGCTAAGTTTGATAACCTTCCGCCAACTGGAAAGCAACAGAGGTCTAGACCATCGCCTGTACGACTTGCGAGGCTTGCGGGAGGAGAAACTACGTCTTCCCCACGAAGAACCTCGCCCCGTCGGCCAAGAGGCTTCTGACCTATAGTCTTGATAAGACTTGCGCCCCTTCCCCGAGTCGTCATATTGACGACCTCCGGGGTAACTGTAAGAGGGTTTGTTAGACCCTCGCGAGGAGCTCCCTCTCGATGATTGGGAACTGGAACGACCTCCCCTACTCCGGCCAGCTGGTGCATGTTGTTGAGACGCTGATCTCAGAAGCAGTGCACTGGAAGCTTTTCAGGTGGCTTGTTCATAGACTAAGGAAGCTTGTTGTCAAACAGTGTGTGTCCGGAGACCGGAGCGACTCGGAGAGAGCTTTTCACCCTGTCATCGATAATTGATGACGATGCAAGGGCTGCATCACGTCTAACCATCTCCAAATTTGCCACTGAAAGGGCGGAGTGGCACGTGGCATACATGACTGCCCTGGAATGAACTCTTAGAGAGGAACTAACATCCTCAATTCTTTTCCATTTAGACGCTGTGCCAGAGCCCTGGTGACATGATCTGCGTAGGACATAACATCCAGAATCGCTCTATTAGATGAAATAGAAGATTCCATCATATCCGAGCGTAAATTGAATGATGTAATGATGTAGGCAAGGATATATCTGAATCCGCATCCTGCTCATCCAGACGCAGAGGAGCTTTCTGGACATCTTCTCCAACCGTTTTAAAATAACGTGATCCAGGAAACGGTACACTGATTGAAGATGCAGATAAGAAACCGCCTTTCCTCTTCGATCTTGATCGGTTGAATATGGCGTCGTTAAGGGCCAAACAAAGAATGATGCTTGGCGCCAATTTCGCTACTTTTCTGGTTACCGCGCATGCACAGTTAACAAATGTATGGATGACCAGATAGACTTCGTTTTTGTATTCAAATATGGGGGATTGGGAGGTTCAAAATTTGTGTTTGGTCCTGAATTATATCGAGTTTGCACCATCCAAGTCTGCGCCATTGGTTATTAGTATAAAAATATTATTTGGTGAGGCATTTCCTGTCCTAACACACCCTCTTCTCTATGTCCCCGATGTTAGGTACACCGACAGATTCAAAAAATCAACCCTTTACCTTACGAATCTGCTGCATCCGTCTGCGTAATTTACAAATTGGCTAGTTGAGAAAAAAATAATTTAAACAAAACTATATCACGTGACCCCTTGGAACAAGCTCGTCCGGTGAGGGATTCACACGATGTGGTTTTACTGAAATCTCTGGTACATTTAAAACAATGGTAGTTAAAATAAAATATTTTTATATTGTGCATTTTGGAAAGGGTTAACCCTTTACCTAACCTGAAAAGCAGAGGACACTTGCAAAAATAATTCTTGAATAACTATTTTTTTTCATTTTTTGTCTCAAAAACATAGGTTATGACCCCTCGTTGGAACGAGTTCGACGAGATCGTTCCAACGAGGGGAGGGGTCATAACCTATGTTTTTGAGACAAAAAATGAAAAAAAATAATGAAATTTAATTGGCGATTTTTGAGAATAGCGCTGGCCGGTTTTGGCCGTTACGTTAGGTAAAGGGTTAAACATTTTGTTTTTCCCAACCTACTGCTTCAAATGCTTTGTTTGATGTATAACATCTTTGTATTGATAATTTGCTTTAACAATATGTGTACTGGAGAACGTATTAAAAGGTTCGTCTTCTCCCAAACAGCTATTCCAAAATGCAATCTAAAATCAGTTGGATTAAAAATGTCCCCAAATCAAATGGGTTGAGTGAATATAAACTCAATTGGGTTCATATTCACTCATCCCAGTTGATTTGGGTTGGTTTTGAACCCAACTGATTTTAGAGTGTGCCTCCGTGTTTGATTTTTGATAAATTTATGAGGAGTTTGTACAAGTTTGTTTAAATCAAGTCATGTGGGAGGTATCTGGGGTGTGCTGGGAACCCCTAATTTCAGCTTCGTTGTAATAGAGAAAAACATTAAAAATTACTATTGCAAATCTACGGCTCCTATTCCATTTTCCGTATATAACTTTTTTAAACGAGCTATTGACCCTTTGATACTTTTGTACGTCTTATGATGTACGAAATCAAATAGCGCGTTGGTACTTTGTTGTCATTTCGTCGCGTGAGAACCATAAGGTTCTATCTTCCAGTGGAAGATAGAACCTTATGGTTCTCACACGACGATTTGTTTTGTTATTATTTTTCGTTTTTTTTTAAGTTTTAACCTCAGTTCCTGTTTTCCGCGAATAGTGCTCAGTGACAACCGTTGAGCCAAATGTTATCGCAGCTTAAAATACTAATATAATCCTGCTGTCAAGACTTCTTCACTGGTTAGGTTCAAGAAACCATTATCAGGACTTTAAAAAATGAGGAAATCAGAGCAAAAGCGAACACTTTCCTTGCTTGCATTTTATATCCCATCAAACACAAATAATATTTTGTTTACATTCAAATCTCCAATAATTTGTAATAAAACAAGTTTTGAATAACAAATTCAGACCACAACCAAATAATCACTAATGTGAAAAATATCTTGTCATTGGTACTTTCTGACGTTTGACGTCGCATTTTGAAAAAAGTTGAAGAAACTGAATTCCCAGTGACATTTGAACGTCAGAATAATTAAGGTCTCAAAGGGTTAATTGAAACTAGAAAATGTTCCCGTAGTTCTTGTCTGATCGTCACGAAATTTCATATGCAGGTTTGGGGTCATGTCTAGATGAGACCGTCCCCGTTTGGTCGTGATCGGTCAACCAGTATGGCTACCCGAACCCACAACCCGAAATCCATTAGCACAGTCTACAGGTCGTATTTATGAAGGGATTTCATTGTAACTTGGTAGGATGCCTCTGTATAAAGCCTAGATGAGAACGTCCCCTTTTGGTCATGATCTGTCAACCGTGATGGCTGCCCAAGCCCGAAACCCAAAAACGTTCAGCACATTTCATTGTAACTTGGTAGGATGACTCCGTATGATGTCTAGATGAGAACTTCCCCATTTGGTCGCGATCTGTCAACCGTGACGACTGCCCGAACCCAAAACCCGAAAACCTTTAGCACAGTCTACAGGTCATGTTTATGGAGGGATTTCATTGTAACTTGGTAGGTTGACTTCATATAATGTCTAGATGAGAACGACCCCTTTTTGACACGTTTGGGCAACTGTGACGGCTACAGGGGCCAGAAGCCCGAAAACCTTTAGCACAGTCTACAGGTCATATTTGTGAAGGGATTTCATTGTAACTTGGTAGAATGACTCCAAATAATGTCTAGATCAGAACGTCCTCTTTTGGTCGCGATCATTCAGCCTTGATAGCTGCCCGAGCCCCAAAACGTTTAGCATAGTCTATAGGTCATATCTGTGAAAGGATTTCACTGTAACTTGTTAGCATATAATGCCTAGATGATGACATCCCCTTTTGGTCAATTCTGACGGCTACAGGTGCCCCAAGCCCGAAAACCTTGAGCACAGTCTACATGTCATATTTATGAAGGAATTTCATTATAACTTCGTTGGATCACTCCAGATGATGCCCAGATGAGAATTTGGTTGCGATGATTCAACCATGATGGCTGCCCGAGCCCGAAACTCGAAAACCTTTAGCACAGTCTACAGGTCATATTTATGAAGGGATTTCATTGTAACTTGGTAGGATGACTCCAAATAATGACTAGATGAGTACGTTTACTTTTGGTCGCGAGGATTCAGCCTTGATGGCTGCCCGAGCCCAAAAACCTTTAGCATAGTCTATAGGTCGCATTTATGGAAGGATTTCATTGTAACTTGTTAGGTTGACTCCATATAATGCCTAGATGATGGCCTCTGCTTTTGGTAGTGATTGGTCAACTCTGACGGCTACAGGTGCCCGAAGCCCGAAAACCTTGAGCACAGTCTACAGGTCATATTTATGAAGGGATTTCATTGTAACTTCGTAGGATCACTCCAGATGGTGCCCAGATGGGAATATTCCCTTTTGGTTGCGATCAACCAACCATGATGGCTGCCCGAGACCGAAAACCTTTAGCACAGTCTTCATGTCATATTTATAAAGGGATTCCATTGTAGCTTGGTAGGATGACTCCAAATAATGTCTAGATGAGAATGCCCCCTTTTGGTCGCGATTCTTCATCCATGGAGGCTGCCCGAGCCCAAAAACCTTTAGCATAGACCGTAGGTTGTATTTATGGAAGAATTTCATTGTAACGTGTTAGGTTGACTCCATATAATGCCTAGATGAGGACATCCCCTTTCGGTCGTGATTGGTCAACTGTGACGGCTACAGGTCCCGAAGCCCGAAAACCGTGTGCACATTCTACAGGTCATATTTAAGAAGGGATTTCATTGTAACTTCGTAGGATCACTCCAGATGATGTCCAGATGAGAATGTTCCCTTTTGGTTTCGATTATTCAACCATGATGGCTGCTCGAGCCCAAAACCCGAAAACCTTTAGCACAGACTACAGGTCATATTTATGAAGGGATTTCACTGTAACCTGGTAGGTTGTCTTCATATAATGTCTAGATGAGAACATCCCCTTTTGGACGCAATTGGGTAACTGTGACGGCTACAGAGGTCCGAAGCCCGAAAACCTTTAGCACAGTCTACAGGTCATATGTATGAAGGGATTTCATTGTAACTTGGTAGGATGACTCCAAATAATGTCTAGACGAGAACGTTACCTTTTGGTCGCGATCATTCAGCCTTGATGGCTGTCCGAGTTCAAAACCAAAAAACCTTCAGCATAGTCTATAGGTCGTATTTATGGAAGGATTTCATTGTAACTTGTTAGGTTGACTCCATATATTGCCTAGACGTTCGATCATTCAGCCATGATGGCTGCCCGAGCCCGAAACCTGAAAACCTCTAGCACAGTCTACAGGTCATATATATGAAGGAATTTCATTGTAACTTGGTAGGATGACTCCAAAATAATGTCTAGACGAGAACGTCCCCTTTTGGTCGCGCTCATTCGGCCTTGATGGCTGCCCGAACCCAAAACCCCAGAACCTTCAGTATAGTCTATAGGTCGTATTTATGGAAGTATTTCATTGTAACTTATTAGGTTGAATCCACATAATGCCTAGATGATAACATCCCCTTTTGGTTGCGATTGGTCTACTGTGACGGCTTCAGGGGCCCGAAGCCCAAAAACCTTGAGCACAGTCTACAGGTCATGTATATGAAGGGATTTCATTGTAACTTTGTAGGATCACTCCCGATGATGCCCAGATGACAACGCCCCCTTTTGGTCTTGATCAGTCAACCATGATGGCTTCCCGAGCCCATATCCCGAAATACTTTAGTACAGACTACAGGTCGTATTTGTGAAGGGATTTCATTGTAACTTAGTAGTATGACCCAGTATAATGTCGAGATGAGGACGTTCCCTTTTAGTTGCAATCCGTCAACCGTCATGGCTACACAGGCCTGAAGCCCGAAAGCCTTTAGCACAGTCTACAGGCCATATTTATGAAGAGATTTCAATGCAACTTGATAGGATGACTCGTTTTGGAATAATTTCACTGTAGCTTGGTAACTTTCGTTGACAAACGTTTACTGTGAGGGCCACATACATTAACCGTGAGGTCATATTAACCCACCCCTCAGCTCTTTAGTACAGTGTACACCTCATATTATTTTTATTACAAACATAGCATACAGGGAACAGAAATTAACATATTCCCAATTATCACAATTCTTGCCTTATTTCTGAATCCTTTCATAAACGTTGAACATTATCCTTTTCATCAAACACAACACACAGAGAAGTTAAGCTACAGTGTCATTGACACTTTCATTGGAATTATCTTAAGAAATTTTCACAATCCATATTAAGTATTTCCATTAGTTCCTTGACGCCCGCACCCTGTGTAATATGTGATTAACCCTGTGCATTTTCACAGCCTCAGCACATATATGCATGTAATGTGTGCTATGACAGCCTATCAACTAATCCTGTGCAGTGTGTTTGGCCTGTCAGTACATATTTGCTTACCAACTAATTGCAATTCACATGGAAATGTACACTCGCTGATGCAGAGCAATGCATAATTCTGTTCATTGCACGGCCATAGAGAGAGTACATTTTGATCGGCTATGGAAAATATTTTTCTCAAATCAAGCTCCGTAAACTAAAAACATGGGTGCCTTGAGACAGAATATATGAACAAAGGTCAGTTGTTAACATTTAAAACAGCACAAATGTTAGTCAAAATAATTTGGATGTTCAGAGGAAACATGGTGAACAGTTTTTAATAAAGTGTAGTTCCCATAACCTGCTGGTGTGAGTTCTCACACATTTATAACAACTCCCTCAAAATGATTTACAAGTTTGTTCAAATATGGGGTAAGAGGTGCTGTTCAAAGGTGACGGGAGTTCATTGTAATTTTTAATCCGTAGGTTATACAAACACCTAGAGAAATTCACTTGAGTCGCTGTTATGTCAGACGTGGTCACTTTATCCTTTGGTGACTTGATGAAGTCAGTGGGAAGCTATTGAAATTTCTATCACCCTTGGTACGAATGTCGAGTATTAAGTGTATGTGCGCATATGGAAAGAAATTTTTTATCCAGCATATTTACCTAAAGTTCGGGCCAAGTTAATTGCTAGGGTGCGCGGTGGCTCCGTGGTAGACTGTTGGACTTCTATGCTAGAGGTCTCGAGTTCGATCCCTGCAGCATATAAAAGAAGTGTGGCCAAGGGGTGCAGTTGGTATTACCATAATAGCCATGAATTATTTTCAGATCCATCATGTGAGGACGTGATACCACACCTGGAATTTGAAAAGAAATACTTGAAAATCCTGTTACCTGAGCTTGGGAATTAGACCGGGATTTTCAATCGTCTGTGTCGACATTTATAACTTTTTTATTTTAAACACAGGTACTCGTCACAAGCTGGGAAATCGAAAGAAAAATGATATTTGATACCATTTTTGAATCTATGCTGACATGCCCCTGTAATGGTATATAAATATTAACAAGGTAAACAACTCGCTTTTCGAAAACGATAGCACTCATCTTCGTTATACCCCCCTCAAATTTGATTCGCACAACGTATCCAACAGTATCCGATATCAGTGGAAAGGGGAATGAATAAGCTTTACAGCTGTGTATTACATGACCGTTGGGTGTTCGTGGGTTGTTCATGATAACTGGGAGAAGTCGCAGAAAAGGCCGAAAAACATTTAGTCGGACAAGAAAGTGCACAGTGAATTGAGGTTTACGAGCGACAGTTATCCGATTTATTATAAATAATTCGTGGTCCCATTGTCCATGGAGGGCAGATTCAAATATTAACCGTATACCTTTATCAATTACTAATCTCGGATCCACATTTATTCATTTCTGGAGTTCACATTTAACTTTTAAAAGAGGGCTAAACGAACTGTGTTAGAGGAAAAAAGTACATACGGCCGTAGTTTCAGCAATAACATACTTTCATACTTTTTTTTCTTGCGTCCACAAAATGTCCCGTCGATGAATACAAATGATTTGTTCAAACGGGCGCCTAGCCAGGATTCTATATGGGATGCCTAGTAATTTTTTTAAGGGAGGGGGGGGGGGGGGGGCGAAGATGATATTTGAAAGGCCGTTGTGTGGGGTTTCGCCCCCCTAGTCCTAACTAGAGCCCTGTGGCCGTTCACTTCCCTTCGGGGTCCTTTCTCATCTGGAATGGAGGTCCCTTGCTCAACTCCTGTGGTCCTAACATTAGTTTAGACAAGCCGATTACAATTAGGTTACTGCAAACATATCAACTGAGTTTTAACTGATGGCTTGTGCAAATTGTTTTTAGATATAAACTAGTTTTTATTCAGCATATTTGAATTTGAAACAGCGTGTGTGTTTCCAACCTATCATGAGTCATTCATAGGTTGGACTTACCAGACCCGAGATGCAAAACACTCTCGATCCACACGCTAAAAACTAAAGTGTTAAAAACTACACTTGAAGTGTTGTATTTAACACTTACTAAGTGCTGAACTAGCACTTTGTTCAAGTGTAGATATCCCAGAACTTGACAGGTGTTACAATAATACCACTTGACAAGTGTAATGTCGCGACACTTATAAAAGGAAACAACGCAGATGACGCGGATCAGGCTCGAACTCTCGAGCCTGATCCGCGTCATCTGCGTTGTGTCCTTTTAATTATGTACCCACCAAGCGCAAATCAAATTATGGACGATTCTGGAAGAACCACCAATGCTAGACACATGGGAAGTGCCATCCATTCAAGTTTCAGATGTCTGACGATTGTAATGTCTAAGTGCTTAAACCATTGCACTTTGAGTGTTAAAATCAAACCCTAAGAGTTAGAATGGGTTTAACACCTTGAAAGTGTCAGTTTTAACACTTTAGTTTTTAGTGTGCATTCGAAGTTTCTGGATATCATTCGTCATACCCTCCCATCATTGACTCATACCAGATTGGGAACAATTATACGACCTTCTTATCAGTCTGAGCGCTGCTGTGCCATGTGTGAATTTCGCGATATTTTTCTTTTGTTTTATGAGGCAGTTATACTGCAGGGTGTTCTAGAATCTTTTCCTCCAAACGGCGCAAAGTTGTGTCTCGGAAACATGCCCACTGAGCGACGTTTGTACACAATATTGAAACCTACCCCCGATTTTGTTGAGGGCTTGATCTGGAATTCTCTATTCATTATTTATGAAATAAATTTCAAACACATGTGTGTGTTGCGATTAGATACTATAAAACTTTTACAATTGTATATTTCTAGAATTGTATTTTCTTGTTATGACTTTGCTAAAAATTGCCATATCTTTTAAAATGCTAACGATTCATTTTAGTTAGTTATATTAACAGGAAGAAAATACAATTTTAGAAAATACAATTGTAAAAGTTTTATAGTATTGGCTTACAGAATGAGGACGCTCGTGCGATCAGAATTCTGTATGTCTCCCGATTGGAACGATATCGATGGGATCGGTTCAATGAGTGGTCAAAAGCTATATTTTAAAGCAGAAAATGTTCAAGAAATTATTTTGTAAGGAATGTCTGCTAGTCGTGTCAAGTAAAAATATGAGAGGCTACCCTCTTCGAACTGTAACTTTATGCTTCTTCAGTGATTTTTCCTTTGTGGTTACCTCACCACACTGGTTTACATTTTAAATGAGATTTAGCTTAATATAGCACGAAACGACACTAAATTAAACAATATCATTTTTCACACACATTCCATCAAAAACTGCCGACAACTCCCGTCATGCCAGGTTTGTTCCACATGTATACCGACTGCTGTCCTTAAGAAGAAAGGAATGACATTAATTAATACACGTTTTGTCCTCGTCTCCCCAAGTCGGCCACGAGTATTTTGATTCTGACAAGCGAATATAAGAATGTGGCATTGAAACTATGAAAGGTAGACGCAACCAGCGAAAGATCGGTCCACAGAGTTCAAATGGTATTCGCATTTACGAATTGGACATTTTTTGGAATTTGTTTTGAAATAAAGAAATGTCATCGTTGGAGATGGAAACAAAGTTTGGACTATCTGAATGCGAATACGAAATTGACGAAGAACCCGATAAAACCCCGGACTGGATGAAATACTTCTATTTCTCCGAAAGCAACAGCAATACGAAAGAACAGTCAAGCTCAAGTCAAATGGATGGAACAATTTCGGTTTGTATATAGAAACTATAAAAACGCTTGAGCAAAATTATCATAGGGCCCTGCGAAGTTTCGAAAATCGACTCGATTCAAAATAGTCCCCTTGATTCGATTCAATTTGATTCGACTTCAGTCGCGCCGATTCGAAAATTTTCGAATCGTCGAGATGTTCTCAAAATCTTACAAAGTGTCTCATCTTGAACTCTGCTTCTATCGATTATTACTACTCATCTATAAGAAGAGTTCAAGTAGGTTCCGTTTCCGAAATTACATTGATTTCGTTCTGGAATATTCCGCTTTATTGCTTGATTTGCCATTGCACACAATACTTGAGAGGAAACTGAGAATCTTTACGTTGTTAGAATGTGCAATATTCACAACATGAAAAGGCATAAGATTCGATTCGGGTTTCGATTCTATTCGAAATCTGATGCTTGATGCGATTCGAGATTCGATTCGACCCGAACTTTGAGGTTCGCAGACCCTTAATTACAGAGATGCACAAATTGTAACTCCACTTTAAGTTACTCCAAAGATTATCCAAAATATTCCAGGATAACCTTTTCTCGTTCCTCTAAAATCAAATTTGAGTTTCACACAAATTTATTATAAACCCTTTCCCACTGTCAATTGTTCTCTCTCTATTTTTGTTTGTTTATTTTTTTTGTTCAGTATTTTATGCTTGTCAGTAGTGGGTGATTACGCAGAAGTTAATGGATGATGCATTCACTTGCCTTACCGTTGGGGATGTATTTTGAAGAGCCAAGTTATACGTCTAAGATCTCACCAGTTATATACTGAACTGAACCATGCTGAAGACAGCCATTTTGTCCAGGCACTCAAGGCACTCTCCCATAAATTGTAACAAGTCAAGACAAGTGACAATTTGATGATCAAAAATAATTAACAATCAGCACTCTACCAGTAAGAAAAAAATACTGACAAGAGAGTACATGGGATTAGAGTTATCTTGCCTCAAAAGGGTTGTGAAAATTTTAGTTGCATAACCTTTGTGGGGTTATCTTAACCCTTTGAACCCCAAAGGCCGTTTTTGCGGCCGGGTGACAAGCTCCATCATAATGTCATTAAGTGGGATGGCGACAAGGTAAATGTGTGGTATAGACCAATCAATATTTTCAACGTGCAGTCCAATGGCTGCACGTTGAAAATATTAATTGGTCTAATCCCAAATAATAAATATGGACTCTTCCAACTGCTGCCATTGAAATGACATGGAAGATACCACAAGTTCAAAGGGTTAAATTTTCAACTTATCCCTGATTACTAATTTGACATTTCATAATAATTTGTGTTCGTGAACAGATGTAATACTTTCTATACTCTTATAATACCACTTTCTTATCGCCTGAAAGTCACAGTATGAACCCTACTCTACAGTAGCAGTTTTTAAAACAGTAATTTGGACCGGTTTAATTAACAACACAAATCTAATTTCTGTCCAGTGTTTCAAAGATAATTTTTCCAGAAACATCACGATTAAATACATTCAACATAAATGCGTCTACATAATTTCGATAAATATGACTTGATTTTTTTATTGGGGTTTAACGGCACTCTCGACAGCGAGGGTCACCTCGTGGCGGACAGTTTTCCAGGCGGGGGAAGCCGGAGTACCCCTTTTCTGAAATGCGGCCATGAGGGCCACGAGAAAAACCCTCAATGAGGTCTAATCTACTATCCCCCTTAGCCTCATTTCGGTTGAGGACATGAGAAACCCCTCAATGAGGTCTAATTTACCAGCCCTCTTAGCCTCGGTTAGCTTTCGGTATTTAAGGATACATATCACCCAACTCCTATATGGCTCCTATACAGCTCTTATACAGCATCTAGACCACACATCAGCCCAAAGCTCCAAAGCCACTACTAAGTATTGTCTATGGTCTATCTGGCCTAACGTTAGCTTCTACAGCAGTCTTGTACCATAACATCTGACTTGTTTCTCTGTCTCGACTGTACCCTCGGCCAGGTTGCTCCATGTTCCTCATTTTGTACCATTTTATCCAGCGTTCAGTATAAAACATCTATAGACAGGCTATATAAGGCATTCCTCCGTAAGTGGGATTCTTATCCAACTCCGTGAAAAAGAGGGTGCTGAAATTGGGGTTCCATGGGGCATGGCCATTAAATACCGAGATGAGGCTAAGAGCGATAGTAATTTAGACCTCATTGAGCGATTTTTTTCATGGCCATCATGGTCCTCATGGCCTCAACCGAAATGAGGCCAAGAGGAATAGTAGATTAGACCTCACTGATGGATTTTCTCATGGTGGTGGAAATGGGGTGCCATGGGTCGTGATAATAAAGTGAACTAATTGGATGATCTAGATAAATGAAACAAGAAAAAGAGTACTCTGAATTGGGTCAGAACAAACCAGAACAGACCAGAAAAGCTAAATATAGTAACAACAAGCAAAACTGTTCCAACTGATAAACTCTTCTACTCTACTGGATTATACTCCAGGACAAACGAACATGGTTGGGTAGATGGAGCCTATTGCATAGATAGATAGGTAGAAGCAGAGAATAATACAACTTGTCGGGTCTATCTTCCGAATCGGGAAATTACTCCTGTACAAAGGAACATACCCTCCGAACATACCCTTGTCCTATAAGTAGCTTTTGGGTAACATAGCAATCACGTGTTACCATAGAACCCCAGATGGCGGCCTCCAGTATACAAAATGGAGGACGAAAACTCGGATCATCCTAACAATATGTGCTGCGCATGCGCACTAATGCAATATTGAGGCACCAATAGTCCGCTGGAATCTATAATTATTTCCCCTTCCTTAATTTTTATACGAGAACAAATTATTGGCAAAAGAATATGAACACCCACCCCTCATTAGGAATTAGACTAATTGCTTTAAGTCCGTTCACTTCATCACAGTCTGTTGAGATTTTTATTTTCCCGGGAGTGTCAGGTAGACAGCCGATCTGGCTATGTCACTTCCCACGGTGTGCTGAATACATTATCTGTCAAACATTTATCTGTAAAAACTTTTTATATGTATACCGTAAATAAAGAATCTGAATCTGATGCCACGACGTATCACTATGGGGATGACGTCACAGTGGGTTACCATAACAACACAACGAGGCGCCACTGAGTCACGTTAATACTATGAACCGGAACACGAACGTCTGGACGTTATGCAAAACTACACTTCGAGGAACTGAAATATGCCCAGAGGTTAGCCCCAGGAGCACAGGCCAGCAACATCCCTTCAAAGAAACACTGTATCAAATAATAGTGCCTGGCAAAACAAAGCAGTGTTGTACATATGTCGCAAATGTCGTTGAGCTCTTTTTGGTCGAAGGAGCGTAATTTAAGCTTTCGAATTGCTTGACGTTGGAGAAGTAAGCGGCCCAACCGTTGTTTAGGTCAACAGAAAGCAATAAACCCTACAGGAAAAACAAAACAAAAGTAAAATACGAAACGATACATTCTGCAAATGACTGGTAACTAACAAGGGTTACCAAATACATTCAGGGATGTAAGTTTCCTTGTCTTACCCACGTGATCATCCTCATTTGAATATTTAAAGATTGGCGGACTATTTCATCATCGTCTGTCACACACCTCGAGAATGATTTTTCGTCCACCACACGCCACATTAAGGCATTCAAATCAATGATTTCCAAGAGACGTCATTGGAATTCAGCTCTTGCAACTCGCATCAGTATGTTAACCCATTGCTGTCGTGATCTACAACTCGTCGTCGTTGCCTAGGTGTCACATACGATCCTTTTCGATGCTTTTTCCGAAAGTACAATTAATCTTTTCCTTTTGCTCGTGCGGAAGAACAATAAATTTTCATTGCACGAGTCGTAAATGTAGGGCTACAGTCATGTATATGATTAAATTATTACTGAAGATCCCAGAAAAGTAGACTCAATCATTTCACTGTAAATAGTAGTACAAATCATAATAATATCCGGTGGGTCAGTCTTGAAAAGCTGAAACTAGCCTTTGAGGTTTAATTACCTGCTTAGCAGGAAATACGTTTATGTTTTAACTATATTCCACAACCGTCGTGTGTCTTAACCCTTTACCCAACGTAACGGCCAAAACCGGCCAGCGCTATTCTCAAAAATCGCCAATTAATTTTCATTATTTTTTTCATTTTTTGTCTCAAAAACATAGGTTATGACCCCTCGTTGGAACGAGCTCGACGAGCTCGTTCCAACGAGGGGTCATAACCTATGTTTTTGAGACAAAAAATGAAAAAAATTAGTTATTCAAGAATTATTTTTGCAAGTGTCGTCTGCTTTTCACGTTAGGTAAAGGGTTAATGTGGAATAGAAACATGAATAATCACGTCTGTCTGATTATGTGCCTCTACCATGCCATGTCTGATTTTGTGCCTCTGTCATGTCGTTTTGTGGCTATATTCAATTTCTTTATACTGTTAGAATTTAACTTTATTATTTTATAATGTTTGATTACCCACTTCTGTATGTGTGAGAGGAGCATACATGGGCTTCATTATATTCCGCTGTTATTCCAAAATTTATACCAAATTGTCTTTTTCCAAAATAAATCATACACCTTTGAAGATTATTTTCATAAAAATTATTTTGTTTTAAAAACTTTTCACAAACTTACGCAGTATTGTTAGAATAATATGCTAAAACAAACGCAATATACAAAAAAGGCGCACCTGATTGAGAATTCCCATAGACAAATACAACCAAGAATTTAAAATTCGCTTTGAAAATATATTTTTTGAAAAGCACTGAGATGTTCGGCAAAACAATAAACACAACTGTGGAAATCGCTGTTGGCCTTCAGGAAGGATTCATTCACATTGAAAAGGAACTGGTGTTTTACTTATCTGTATTATTATTGTTGTCAGGTGACATTGAACTAAATCCGGGTCCTAACTCTGTTAATTCCGAGCACGACCAGAACACCTTCAGGTTTCTCCGTGCCAATATTCAGAGTTTGAAACCCAAAATAGATCTTGTCCAATGTGAATCTGTATCCCTCGATATTCTTGCTCTCACAGAGACTTGGCTACAAAACAATGACTCTACAACAGATATCATAATTCATGGGTTCCATGAACCACTGCGTTATGACCGTCCAACGAGAGGTGGTGGGGTGGCCTTGTACATTAGAGAGGGCATTTCATTCCGACATAGACCAGACCTTGAGACGCCGAATACTGAGTGTTTGTGGGCCGAAGTATTTATAAAACGTAATAGGTCGTTACTGTTCGGGGTATTCTATCGTCCACCCATCAGTCCTCAAAACACTTGGGATCCCATGTCGTCCTCTATTGAAAGAGCAAGGGACACTCAAGTTGAAGACATAATAGTTACCGGCGATTTTAACGATAACCAGCTGGGCCACGCAAGAAGTACCTTTTCTGAAATAATCAGTTATTTTAATCTTAGACAGCTTGTGGGTGAGCCAACATGCTTCACTGAGTCATCTGCCTCGTTGATAGATCTCTTTGTTGTCAGCAGTACAGTCAACGTAAAAACTTGTGAGGTCTTAGAACCGATTATCCCTGACATGATCCGCTACCACTGCCCAATTGCATTGGAAGTGGAGCTTATTGTGCCACGATCCCGCACTGTCAAGAGACGGATTTGGCTGTATTCCCAAGGCAATTATGATGCATTAAATGCCGCGCTCTCTCGCGAAGATTGGAATGCACTTTTTGATATTTCATGTCTTGATACAATAGTTTCAAAATTCACCGATAATTTACTCGATATTGCATCCGAACATATACCAAACAAATATATTACTTCGAGGTCGAATCAGCCGAAATGGATGCATAACCAAATACGACTACTGATAAGACAAAGAAGAAGGCTATATCGCACAGCCAAACGGACTAGCCATCCGAATGCATGGGCAAAGTATAAAACTAAAAGAAATGAAGTTGTATCAGCTATCAGGAAGGCAAAAACTTTATACTTATCCAAAGTTCAGTCCATTTTAAAAAGTAACGAAACCCCAAGCTCACAGTGGTGGAAAACGTTACAAACATTTTTTCAGTGGCCGTCGCCAAGCAGAGATTCCTGTTATTAATTACATGAATGAAGTATGCACCTCGAATGTCGAAAAAGCCGAAGTGCTTACTGAATACTTTTGTTCAATCTCAACAGTTGACGACTCAAACGTTTCCTTGCCAGACGTCATAGTCCATCCTACACGAACAATTGATGGTATAACCCTTCACTGCAGCGAGGTGTACGAAGCACTGCAGTCACTGAAGGTGTCCAAAGCATCGGGTCCTGATCTTGTCAGCCCACGTCTTCTTAAAGAATGTACATTCTCTTTATGCGAACCACTATCCATTTTATTCAATATATTGCTAAACAATTCGTATTTTCCGTCATTGTGGAAAAGGGCTAATGTGTCACCAGTTTTGAAAAAACAACCCGCGAACGTAGTCAGTAACTATCGTCCCATATGTCTGATTAGTTGCCTTGGTAAAGTCTTTGAAAAATGTATCTTTAAACGATTATGGCAATTCCTGGAAGACTCGGGCGCTCTTAGCCAATTTCAGTCAGGTTTACACCAGGTGATTCTACGGTCCACCAGCTAGCTGATATATATGATGAATTCTGTAAAGCGCTCGATAAAGGAAAAGAAGTTAGGGTTGTTTTTTGTGATGTCAGTAAGGCCTTTGACAAGGTATGGCATGTTGGTCTCGTTCATAAGTTGGAGAGTATTGGTGTCTCGGGTGATTTGTTGCTATTCTTAAAATCGTACCTCTCAGATAGATCCCAACGCGTAGTTGTGGGATCAGAGGCTTCCCCGTGGCGCCTTATAAATGCCGGAGTCCCTCAAGGTTCTATACTAGAACCCTTACTATTTCTTATCTACATTAACGACATAACCGAAAATTTACTCAGTAGCATACGCCTTTTTGCAGATGATACTTCGTTATATTTAATTGTAGAAAATCCAAATCAATCCTCGAATTTAATTAACCATGATCTAGCTTTAATTGAGCACTGGGCAAAAACATGGTTAGTCGAATTTAATCCCCCAAAAACTGAGAGTATGGTTATATCGCACAAAATGAACCCAACTGCCCATCCACCCTTATTTTTAGGTGGTGCTCAAATAAGTGAAGTCAATTCTCATAAGCACCTAGGGGTTGTACTAAATACAACATGTACTTGGACTAATCACATTGAGTATATCTGTTCCAAAGCCTGGTCTCGATTAGACTTGTTGCGGAAACACAAATTCGAGCTTGATAGATATGTTTTATAAAAGATATACTTTGCCTTTGTCAGACCTTTACTGGAATATGGTGATACTGTTTGGGATAATTGCTCGTCAGGACAAGTAGCCGACTTGGAAAAAATCCAGATCGGCGCAGCAAGAATAGTTACAGGAGCAACAATTAGTGCTAGTAAGTCTTCAGTATATTCCGAAACATGTTGGGACACTTTACTAGAAAGACGCCGAAAACATAAGCTCGTGCAGTTTTTTAAAATGCATCACCACTTAACACCTCCTCATATTGCCGATAAAGTTCCACCTCTCATATCCTCAATAAACCCATCACTCAATATTCGAACGCGCCATGACCTCAGGGTTCCATTTTGTCGCACACAGTTATACCAATCCTCTTTCATTCCTAATGTAACTGATCAGTGGAATAACCTGCCTTTATCTGTTCGCGAGAATTCGTCATTGAGTATTTTTAAGACCTTCTTGAATGGTGGCAAACTCCAACCACCATATACCAAACCTCTTTCATTCCTAATGTAACTGATCAGTGGAATAACCTGCCTTTATCTGTTCGCGAGAATTCGTCATTGAGTATTTTTAAGACCTTCTTGAATGGTGGCAAACTCCGACCACCATCATTTTACAATGGCGCGAAATCTCGCACAGCTCAAATTTACCACTGCAGACTGCGGTTACACTGCAGCAGCCTTAATGCCCATTTATACGATAATCATCTCGCACCTAGTCCTTTTTGTCAGTGTGGTGAACTTGAGACTCCAGAACACTTCCTTCTTCATTGTCCATTGTTTCCTAACGCACGCAATAGAACCATCAATTTACTCCCTTTCACTATAGATACTGCTACACGTCTTTTTGGCTCAGAATTTTTCAGTAACGAGGAGAATAGGCTAATTATTGATATAGTGCAAGACTTCATCTTACAGAGTGGCCGGTTCCTCTGACGAGTGATGACACCTGTTTTTTTTTTTTTTTTTTTTTTTTTTTGAAGATGCTTAGCCTTCATTAAGAATTCCTCTGTAGGTGTCCGCGCGATTAAGGCAGTGTACCATAATTTTACTATCTAGTTATTGATAGAGTATCTTAAATTCAAGATCTTATATTCTATTCAACTTTATCTAAAGACAATGCACCATGTATTCGGGATGGCTTCTTCTTCTTCTTCTTTATTTTACTTCTTCTTCTTGTATCTTTTTACTCTTTGACTTCATCTTTTTATTCATATATTTTTTTTTATCGGTTACACCACTTCTGATTTCCCGTATGTGTAGTTTAGACAATCGCGTATATCGCTGCCTAAGGGACTGAGCTTGTTGGTCAACTTATTCAAATCATGAAATTAGTATAAATCGTTTTTTTCATTTTTTTTTTCTCTGAACAGCTGCCGGCACTCCCCAGCTGCACTTAGAAATTGAGCCATTATGTAGTTGCAGGTGACTGTACGTACGCATCTAGAATGCTCACGTAGTATGATGCGGGCCGGTGGTACGCTTGTTCAAGGTCAGAGACTCAACCAGATTCATTGGCCCGCTAGTACTCACCTCCCCCCCCCCTGGGCTGCGATATACATGTTTCACCTGTTACTACCTATCATTGTCATCATCTTTACGAAAAGTTCCATAAAACGTAGGAGACGACTCACATAAGCCTAAGGCTTCCTGTCGAATCCTAGTTTATCTATAAATCTAATTATCAATGGCATTGTTATCCCGTATACTGCTAGCAAAACTTCTTTTTTTCTTTTTGTTTTTTGATAATATATTGTATTGCTGTGTAATGTATACATATAACATCATCTTGAATAAAATATTGTTTAAACTAAAAGGAACTGCTCAAACATTCACAAGGGGATTCAGAAGGGAAAGATGGGCTTTCTGAAACCCTCAGTGCATTTTTTTTGATGTGCAGAGTCGGATTGTTTCCAATACACATAGAGTGCTTATTATGTTCGGATGTGGGAAAAATATTGCGACCTAAACCGACTTTCCATACTGGCGGCCAATAATTCCTCTTCATACATGGTCGATTAAAAGTTGTGACCCTAGAAAGTCCTCAACAACATTGTAAAGCTTGGCGAAGTAACTGGACGAATTAAACAATGCTTCCTGGTACAGAATGATGAACATTTATTTGAAGGACAGAAGAACGAAAAAAATCTTGAAGAATGTATGAAGAAAATGACGAAAACCATACTACGCCGTGGCCATATTGGATATGTCGATGACATTCTTCGTAAGCAATCACCAACTGCCCGAGACGGGTAGGGTATCGCATTACTACGAAAACTGTAAAAGTACTAACTTTTGTTAGCTTCAGACACGTGCTCTGCGATCCGTCATGTGACAGAGGAAATGCCTTTCGTCTAACCACTGGATGTCATTATACAAGGTTCTTTCTCTAACGCATGTTACAGCATGCAAAGTGGTCAGTTTTATGACCCGGATGAGTACTGGATGCCGTCCGGATCCATTACCTGCTAAGTGCTTCAAGCTGTTTCTTCCAGTTTTGTTGGCTATAAAATTCACAAGCCACATAAGGTCAGCGTCCTCTCTTTTCGTTATGACTATCACGATTGCCCATCGTTTATGTTTCTGTTGTTCAGATATACTCAGCTGAACACAAGAGAGAGTTAATAGCATTCCATTCAAATGTCGTGTGTGAAAAACTTCTAGTTAATTTTTCACACATACAAAATATCATTTTAAAAGTAATTTCTGAACTCTCCACTGGGTTGAAGATTTAAGTTTAAAATCTGTAATAGATGCCTGGCACTAAGCCATGATCGGTTGATAATATAATTCAAACCCATTAGGTAGCGTGTTAGGTGCATGACATCAGAGGCAGCAGTAGCACGATATAAGCGGAGAGGCACAACTTCTTTTTAAGGCAATCATAGTTCGGCCCACTGGGAGAAAAGTTACAATCGTATATCGGTAACTGTATAGTGACATACTCTAGTCCCTCGTTTGGATGAGCATTCCGCGGTGTAGCCACTGTCCTGTCCATTTCTTCTACTTTAATCATCTTCCAACCCGAAGGCTAGCCTTCGGGTTGGAAGATAGATGAAGTAGAAGAAACGGAGCTAAGCGACCGAAGGTGGGATCCTTTCGCCCAATGTTGCTTGGATTTGCAAATAATACATTACAGGAATGCCTGTATATTGACACGTTTGCGTGTGCCCATTTTAAATCATTGTGTAAGCGCGCAACATGTCTATGGAAAAAAGTGGAGGAGCCCGTGTTTCCTGTGCCCCCCCCCCCCCCCCCCTGGTTCCACCGCCTCTGCGTGACATTAGGCCATGATCGGCTGATAGTATAAATCCACCCATTTGGTAACCTCTCCTTTATTTCCAAAAAAGTTTTCGCGTGTCTTATATGTACATGCTCACATTCTCAGATGTTGCAGTATTTTTTGTTAGACTGAAAAATTTTTTTTCCGTGACAGATTGATTTGAGAGAAGACTAAATAACTTCTATATGTATATTTGTGCACGTTTGTCGTGGTCTGTATATACTGTATACTGGAAGGTACTGCGTATCTGTTACCGGTACAGAAATGATATTAAATTTTAACATTTCCGATTACCACCTTAACGTTATTTATTATTTATTTATTTATTTATTGGTGTTTAAGGTCACATACTTATGCAACCTTAACGTTTAAATACATTAAAAACATTCAGTCCATGACCGATGGCGTTCAAGCGAGGCGCCGATCTCACCGGCTTTTTCGCTACATGGACTTTGTATGACGCCAAACTATTATGCATGTAAATTACCCGTCAAAACTTGTTCTATCTTAAGCCCTTAACTCAAGATGTACAAAGAATATAATCTATTAAAAATTTACTGGACGAGGTGACTAACCGGAGAAACCCCAGTAAATAACGTACAGACACCACACAACTAACCATCAAACCAACGCATTGTACAAAGGTCTTCCATCGAAACAAAAAAAAACCCCAAAAAAACAATAACTCGACTATTCTTATTTTTGTGAGGAAATATCTTGACCATCATTTTTAGCATTATATGTCCAGCTGTCTCAGTTTGTTGCATGCATCCAATCCGATGATTAATGCAAGGATGCAGCATGTCGGAAGTCGATGTTTTTTTATTCTGGAATTTTTGTATTGTCATACAAGCACATGCCGTAGATTTTTTTGCTGCATTTTTTAACGGACTGTTTGACATTTATACGTTCTGAATTGCTAGAAAGTTACCACCGTTTCCTTTTAGAGGTGCAAGACGTGTTATTTCAACAAACGCCATAGACCGAACGCTTGTACTTGTTCGTTGATTGTAAAACAAAATGTTGAGAAAGATAGTTTATCGCGAGACTGAGACTCGGTTCGTCACTTGGGAGCAATATCGACTACCAGTAAGTAATTTTCACAACTCATTATATCATACGTTTGTTTTATAATACGCTAAACTATAGATTATCGAAGAAACTGCGGAAAGATAGAAATCGTATCCTCCACTGTGAAGATATAGAAACTTTCTCTTTCACGGTATCAATCAAAATGGCTGCTTTCAAAGCATCGCTTCAAAGTGAATACGAGTCAAATTATCACCGGAAATGATCAGTTTGTTCTAAAAACGTATAATGAAAAAGAAATCTAGTGTTTCTGAGTGGATACCGATCATTTCCAGCAATAATTTAACACGCATTCGCCTTGAATTGATGCATGGAACCCACTGGTCCAAACATGGCGGAAAATCCGTAATATAAGTTTTGGGTTTGGTACGTCCTTTGAAAGGACGTACCAAACCAAAAACTTATATTACGGACTTTCGGACCATGTTTGGACTAGAAAACAACCAACTGAATCAGATCGCAAGACGCTATCTATTCCGAGTATCAATCAAATAAACTCCCCGTATCACTGATTCAATGCGCTGTTTACTTTCATGCATACATTCAAGGTTGAAACGAGTGGAATTATCAGATTCTTATAAAAAGCGAATAATAAAAAGAAAATCTAGTGTTTTTGAGTAGATACCGAAAATTATCTCACTTGTGACTGAGACAAATGGTTATTTTCGTTCGCGCAAGCGCTCGCGAAAAATAATCATTTGTCTCGGTCACTCATGAGATAATTTTTGGTATCCACTCAAAAACATTAAATATCCTCTTTGTGTTCGCGCCTTCAGCTTCTGACAAGCCGTAGTGTTTTGTCATACAACAAAGATAATCGACGTAGTGTGATTGGTCACCTTGTCGGGGTACCGACAACTGTGTTCGGGGTTTTGTAGGGGTACATAGAAGCACGTGATGTTGTACGTGGTCAGGGTCCCACTTAAAAATCGCACCGAGAAGACGATTAACACGTCTTAAACTGTAATTACATGTTTGCATGTTTTGTTTTTTATGACATTACTGCTTAAAGTGACACCAAAGCACAAATAAAAACACCTTATAATACTAGCATTCAACTTTATTTTATAATATTTGATCACCCCTTCTGTATGTTTAGACAAGGCCTGTAAAATCAGAAACAATGACCCCCCACCCTCCCCCAGTAGCCATTACCTGAAAAAAGGTCTCCAAAAGATTGAGAGAAACACACAAGGTCTCCATTGCATCGCTCTGTTGTTCTAAAATTTGAGTGTGTGTGTGTGTGTGGGGGGGGGGGGGGGGGGTTGTCACTCCCTCCCCCAATCCTGGCCAAAATTTCCTATATAGTTGGAAATTCGGAGGGCAAATCATGAGTAGTAGGAAATTCCATGTATCTGAATCTTAGCGATGCTGATGTCTCCTTTACTTTCCAAAATCCCAACTCTGTTTCAAATGTGCAAAAATTCTAACTGTTACTTTTTACAACTGCAGTGTACGCAATATCGAGTGTCATAAGTATGCATGATTTCAGTCGGTACGAGTTTTGTAGGGTACATTTACTTATCATAACAAAAAAAAAATTATCGAAATGCACTTTCAGAAAATCTCATCATGTAAAATCGTTATCCTGAGTTAATTCCATCATTCTCACACTTACAAAATGATAAAACATCGAAAATTGATCATTCCTGTTTTAGATCAGATTTAATGTTAGGACAGCGTGTCTTGTTCAAAGTTCTAAGCTTGAGCATTTGTTTAGCACATATATCAATACCCAGAAGAATACCAAATAATAATAACCTGATAATTCTATCATAAATGTGTTGGCATTTTAGTTTCTAGAATCAATTTTATGTCCCCTTTTATGGCTTCATTTTCAAAATCTTTTTCGGTAGTGAATTTCCAACCTCGGGGAGGGACCGGGTGGGGTTTCCCCCTCCTGACCCCTCCCCCTAGTTGGAAATCTACTTCGCTAACACCCCCCCCCCCCGCCAATCGGAAACCTCTAGCCAAGTCCCTGGTTGATTGAGGCACACAGAAATAACAAATATGACTTACGAAATATATGTGTTGGTATATAACACTACTATAACACACTCCAAAGACACCTAAATGCCGATGTTTTCAGGGGAGGGGGGGGGGGGGGGTGCGCAACAAAATGACAGGACCGCAAAAAAGGTCCGGGTGCGTGGGTGGGTTTTGGTTCCGAGCCCCAAAGTGCAGTTTTTGCCGGTGTCATGCAATTTTTTGCCAAATATCATTTTGCAGACAAGTAATTACAACCAAAGTGAATTCAAGTGCTTAGATTCATAACTTAGAACAGAATAGAGCATTGATAATGTGTTGGGGGTTCCATGTTAGAATTTTCTCCCCATGTTTCACACTTCATTAGGGGGTGGGCCCTCTTCTGGGTCTGGCAAAAATTTGCAAAACAAAAAAGTGATTCCCAGCTATTTGGTCATGATTTTCGCTCCTTTATATTTCTACTTAGGCAGTCTGCCTCTTATTAGTGCTTTGTAGATCCTATTTTTTCATTCTTCTGTAAGCCTCAGGGTGCCTCATGCCATTGGTCTAGTGTGCTTCCATGTATGGAATAATTGGAAAGATTGATAGAATAAAAATCTTGATTGTGGAAAATGTGTATAATTTAAAGGTAAATATGATTTTAGTGACTCTAACATAAAAAAATAAATAAGAGGCAATTCATCTCTGACAATCCATCCTGGCGTGGGTCAAAGAACTTCAGTATTAGGTCTCTCTCGGACCAGCTGTACAAACTAAACATTTAACCGAAAAGTAATGAAATGAAAAACAACTATTTCTTGTGGACAGTTGAAGATATCCAGGTGGGAACAATCTATTTTGGGCAGGGCTTCTTGGTGGTGGGAATCGACTGGTGTCTGAACAGCATGGACATGTTGTACATCGGGGTAAGAGTTGTGTTGCTTGGAACATGAATGGGTGTATATCTGCAATTCAGGTGGTGGAGTCGGGTTCCAGTGGTTACCTGGGGGTCTGATGCTGCATTTCCGTTGTGGCTTAATATGCAGAGATATTGTTTTGGGGCCATCTGTGGCTAGGGATGCCTTGGATGACCAAGGGCAGGGCTGGGATATCGGACAAGTTGGTTTGCGGCACCTTTCAGGTAATTTGAATACTTCGTTGAACAGATTTTATAAATTGGGGGTGGGTCCCCAATTGTCTTTGAGGAAAAACTGTGCGGGAGGGGTGGGTGTCCAAGACATGACTGGCAAAAATTTGCATTCCGGGGGTGGTGGGTCCCAAAAATTAAAAATGTAAACATTTCCACCTTGTATCCGTAATGTTTTGCCTGACCCCCTCTTATGTTTTTGCACTTCAAAAATGGCTGCGATACAACGTGTTCAAAACAAGCGGCAACCATCTGAAACACTCGTCATGCGATGAATGATCACATGGCAAATCTTTTTAAAAATCTTTTGTTTATATCTCTTTTTACCATAAAATTATCCCGAAATATCACAAAAAAATGGAAATTCTTTGGAAAACAGTTTATCACTACAGTGATTTCGTGTTTCGATTTTAAATTCCTTTTACCCAACGAATCGCCGTCATCCGTCCGCGTAATTTACAAATTAAGCAGCTGAATTTTTTTTTTTTAAACTTTCAACAATATGGGGTCACATGATATGGTTTTGTTGAAATTTTCTCGAAAAACTTGGAAAAATAATATTTCAAATAAAAAATGTTGATATCGTCTACGTTGGTTAAAGGGCTTAAATAAGTATTTTTGTCAACATGCAATCATGCGAATGTCATAAACTTGGTTTGTTTGTTACGTGGCCTCAAAATATTTCAATAGAAACAAATATGGCGCTTCACTTGAGTAAAACCCAAACGATTTAAATACTTAGCTAAAAAAATAAAAATAAAAGTAGTGGCGAAATCTACGCGTCTGTTGTCTGGCTTTTTCTTGGATAACATATGTAGCTTTTACTATAGAAAGATTTGTAATAAATTGAGTACGTTTACAGCTTTCTCTAAAATGCCGAAGTTGCGGACCCAGAATCATGGGTTTGAGGGTGCGCCACATTTCAGTCATGAGTCATGATGCGTAGAATCACTCGCCCAGGGGCGGCGAAACCTCGATAAAAGTTGAGGGGGCACAAGTTTACAATGCTACCATGGTTCGACCTTGTGTGAGAAAGGTTACAATCGTTTATCGGTAAATGTACCATGACTCGCTACAGTCTCTCGTTCAGATGAATATACCGCTGTGTGCGTGGTCACTGTCCTGTCTGTTCCTTCTACTTCAACCATCTTCCAACCCGAAGACCAGCCTTCGGGTTGCTGGGAAGATAGTTGAAGTAGAAGAAACGGTCAGTACATTGACGCATTTGACTGCTCCCATTTTAACTCATTGTGCAACTGTGAAACATATCTGTGGAAAAAAGTGGAGGGGCACGTGCCCCTACCCCCTCCTGCATCCGCAGCCTCTGCACTCGACAATCGTAGCGACGAGTTTGTGGCTAGCGCGAGATGGGGTATTCCACTCTTAACAGCGAGGTTCGGGGTGAAGTCTCGTTAGAAAATGTTGGAACATGGAAGGTCAGTGTAGCCCTCAGCTGGCATATTTCCATATGACCGCAATGTTGCTCCTACCAAAATATTCCAGCATTCAAATGTTGAAGAAAAGAAGCCAATTTATATCGTTTCATACGAGACCCGCATAGGAGCTATACCTGCTGTTGTATGCTTAGGGTGTGGTATTATCGGCGATAAAAGATGGAGATCCACCACCAAAGGTAGTGAATGTCCATCTTTTATCGCCAATAATATGGGTGGGTGCTTGTAAAAACTGAAATACAAAATAGGTGGGGCGCGCACCGGACAAGGCCCCTCTGAATCCACCTTTTATCTGTAGCAGTCTTTCGGGAATCACGGGCGTACGCTTCTAAAAGATTAGTTGTAGATACGAATTCGTTTGGATTCTATGCAACACATCCTTGATTTGTGTGTTTAATATGCTTGTGTTATTCAGAGATTATTCGAATTTCAGAATCAAGAAGATTTGCCTAAAGTATGTTAATTAAGATAGATATAGCTTTAACCCAACAGTCTTTTCATTACATAACCTTCCAACAAAGGCAAAATGGACTTGCGCTTTTTACTGTGGAGAATGTTGCATACGACAATCCCATTCAGGAGTACAGCATGACCATCTTCATTGAGGTCTACATTAACGAAATGATACATTGTGGAGAGGTGGGGGGGGGGGGGGGGGGGGGGGGGGGATCGTCGATTCGGGACACCGGACCTCAATGCATGGATGGTAACTTGAAAAATAATTTTGGTGAAAAAAACGCGTCGTAGGTTCCAGGATTCTGATTTAAGGAGGTGCTACATTTCAATCATGGGTCAAGATGCGGAGAATCACCCGACATGTGTAATGGCGGGCTGGATGTGGGAGTGCGAGAAGTGGGTATCCGACTCTTGTGGACGGGTCTACTCGGAGAAATGTTTTGAAAATTCAAGGTCAGTCTGTCCCTTCAGTGGCTTCTTTGCACATTGCACGTGGACGCTGCTATATGTCCTCCCATGTTGTACAGTGTTCATCTATAGTTTTACATGTTTTGTGCTTTTGCCTTTGCTGCGAGTTTGTACACGTGAACACCTAACGCTAACAACAGAGTCATAGGAGAGGCAATCTGCGTATTTGTATCGTCTTACCTAGCATCTGTCAAGATGATGAATATGATTAAATACACGTTGACACACACATGACAGTTGATTTTAACCCAAACACTCAAAGCATTTTGCATGAGAGTCCAAAGCAAGAAAATATCTGAAAAATGTCTTGAGCCTTTTAAGTGGCATACAGGGTCTAATGGCAAAGACCAGATGGGAGTTCAAAGGGTGTTTAAAATGCAATGTCATGACGATAATAGACCTGATTTATAAAAATACAAAGATACAAACCAAACATTAACTCAACACTAAAACGCAAAATAAACTAAAAGGCTGTATGTGACTGCCCAGATACGCTGCTTCACTACTGCATTGATTAAAACAAAGTAAACGAAGGAATTACTAAAGTTAAGATTCTTCAAATTGTTGGAGCTAGAAGACCAACAAACTGTTATCATAGTGACCTAATTTTTGCCATTGACAACACAAAGGTAAAGGTATAATGTGGATTATTTTTTTCGATAAATAACATTTTAATGTTTATACATATGCCAATATCATTTCCCATATTGTGGACTTTTTGGGCACTATTTGCAACTAATCTTTCATGTAGCCAATCAAATCACTAGTTTCCCTCTATTAGGAAATAAGAGTATATTCTTTTGTCGTGAATCCATATTTATACCATGTTTGCCTATATGTTACTACTACCTGTGAAAAGCCTGTATGTTAAATTTTAACTTTTAACCCCACTACCGGTGTAAAGCTTCTACTACAGTTAAAAAAATATTACACCAAAAGTAGGAAGTTTATCCAACTTGACCTTGGACATGACGCAGTTTGCCGACTTACACATTTACACTTCGCGATGTTTCATTCAAACTGTCGGAAACCGGGCTTTGTCGTTGCTGGTGTGTGTGTGTGTGGGGGGGAGGGGGGGGGGGGGGGGATAGATTCACGCCGCGTTTTCAGCCAAAACTCAAGGAGTGTCGCCTGGACCCGTGCGTAAACGTATGTCTCACCGTAACGAACCCACCCGTTTTCGTTTTTGTTGGGGTGGTTCTTGTCCTGAAGGGGTCAATGACTTTTCCCCGAAAAGCCTAAATCAACAGGGGTTCACTGGAAACAACAATTTTAATACATATATATAAAAATAAACATGGTAATTTGTGACTTACATGAAATCTAAATGAATAAGAAAAACAAAACGTCAATCACAACCCTCCCACACAGTATTTGAGTCACGTGTGGGCCCGCATTCTCTGTTGTCGCTGGTTTTCCTTCCTTCTTGCTAGTGTTTGGACTTTGGTCGCCTTTTCACTTCAGTCCTTCACTGCCGTCGACGGCCACTAACGTATTGTCACTATACCGGACGCCTTTGCTCTAACATGTGACGGAATGCCACGCTTCCACTGCCGTCACACGGCCACTAACGTATAGTTACTTTACTACATCGACTTCCCGCTAACGAGTGACGGAATGTCACTCTAACACTGCCGTCGCACGGCCACTAGCTTATTGTCACTTTACTGGACGCTTTTCACTCAAGCAGTCGCTACCAATGAGGTTAAACGCTCCCCTTTATTTATCTCAGAACAATGTTCATATAGGCAAAGCTTACTCGGCCTACGTATGGCTTGCCTTCTACAACAGATAATGCAAATAGCTCCCTGAGCTCGTACTTCGTGTTTCTGATCCTATTCTCATATATGGCCACCGACTTGGCCCGCGACTGCCCATATTATAAATATGAGCTATGTGGCTCTCCTACACTACAACGTGCCTTTCCTCTCGCACCGAAGCGGCACCTGCTCTAACCTATAGCATGGGACATCCCCAGCTCCTACGACCCACAGCCTTACCCGCCCCCAGACTGGAATGAAATTTTCGAGAAATCCACCAATTTTATTTCAATAGCCAGAACATTAATTCTCATTTTAATTGCTCCTCTTGAACTTGGCCGCTCAGATCTATCTTAATTTATTATTCGCTTTTAAGTTCCTTTGAAGGTCTCGCATTTTGGTAGATGTTGACATTCGGTGACAGGCTAGATGCGTAATATGGGTGTGTGTTCAGAATATGTGGGATGTACTGTTTTTACAACAATTACCTACTAATTGGACATAATCATACAGACAGATAATGACTGCAGGAGAATACTGGTATATGTTGACATTCGGGGACAGGCTAGATGCGTAATATGGGTGTGTGTTCAGAATATGTGGGATGTACTGTTTTTACACCAATTACCCACTAATTGGACATAATCACACCGATAATGACTGCAGGAGAATACTGGTCTCTCTTTCTTTTAATCTCTTATCAGACCGACCATTATGGCGTAAAACAGAAATGTGGCAATGAACATAAAATTTCATGCTTAATTAGCAGCGCTTGAATTATTGCTGGTCTGTTTAAGTGACAAATCGGTTTTCGAGGTCCGTCATATACCTATCTTTATGCTTTACATTTAGCCCGAATGAGAAAGATTATCAAAAATATATACACTTTTAAATGAGAAAATCGCAACTTTAAGCTATCACCTTGACACAAACATACGACATTTGGCGACACTATCTACTACGTGCAATGACTTATTAAGTTTTAAAATACCTACAATTAAATACTATATAAAGAATTGTTAATAATAATTTGACTGAAAAAGCAAGATAAATTCAATCAACTTTGACGATGTGTCTTGCTGTCAATCAAGTCCATTCACGTGCAGTCGGTGGTATTTCCCATCGGCTCAGATGTAAACAAAACAAACGCATGTGTTTTCGAAGGAAAGTGTCGTTTTTTCCCATTTTAAGTGACTAGTCGATTATTTATTAAGACCATAGTATAAATAAAACAAATAGGTACTAGGGTCGGTAATCACATTTAAACCACTCGCAGAATAAGGGTTTTTACTACTCGGCAAGCCGAGTTGTTAAAACCCAAATCCAACTCGTGGTTTAAATCTGATTACCGGCCCTGGTACCTATTTATTCTATACATAAAAGTTTTGCCGAGAATTGTGCGAGTTTGGCTTTGAAACTCCCCGTATAGTAAAAAATACTGTTAATTTCCAGAGCCGCCTTAAATTTGTGCTTCCGTATCTGGTTACCGACAAGTATAATCCCATTTTAGACAACAGTATAGCTCCGCCCTGTTTGACATTGCCATCTGTTGATGTGTGAGGTTTCATTACAACAAACTTAGTTTTTGAGAACATTCGTGTCCCACCTTTTGAAACAAACGACTATAAAGGAGTGTACTCTTAATATTTGAAACATTTTTGACAACTCTGACCTGATGACTTTGTATCCAGCCGATAAAATGAAGTGGGTGAGATGGTTTAATAAAGCGTGACACCTTTGCGAATGGGCCTTTTGAGAACGATACTGGAGTTTCCAGAGTATTTTTTTTTCGTTATGGCGGCACTTGAGCAAACTGGTGCATAACAAGAATTTCCAGTAATAAGTTTCGAAAAAGAGATGCAGTTTGCCCAAATGCTCCAGTTTTCGAAAATTTCGCTATGGAAATTCACAAAGGAATTAAAAAAAAACCCTGTTTACTGAAGTGCCCTCTTAAATACTGGTGGGGTTGGGGGGGGGGGGGGGTATTCGAGAAGCTCGTCCCTTTATCATCCCGCCTGTTATATATTTATACTCCGTGCTATTTTCAACAGTTTCTATCGTGGATCATATCATTTGGTTCCTGTTAACCCATTGCACGGGGGCACGATGACGCTGTGTACTGAGGCGTACTGCAAGTCGATGGTGCGTATGTCTTCAACCAATCTAACCCTGCCTGTGCTGCGGTGCAGAGTTCAGAGTTACGATGTTGGAGAGCTGACAGCTGCTCGTCGTTGCTCGGTGGTTCTCTCCGGGTACTCCGGCTTCCTCCACCCGTAAAACTGTCACGGTCACGATTAGCCATTGTGCATAAGTATGTGACCTTAAACATCAATAAAAATAATAAAAAAAAAACCCCATTGCACACTGATGTTGAAATACCAGAATCTCAACCTGCTATCTTTTCCAATAATGCAACTTGAAGGAATTGAGCTATTTACCTTTGTTTCATGGAGGCCATTGAGCTCTGTCAAACAAGATAAAATTTGGTTAAATTCCTTGTGCTATTATGGGAAAAATTTCAGCTTATGTTTTTGATTATCGGCATCAGAGAAACAGGGTAAATAATCAGATAACATAATGCGGATTTTTAACTGCTTCAGTACCATTACCAATCTCATCACCCTGAATACTGCATGATCATCCCTGAAGTTGTTTCCACTGTGTTGATGACATGCTGGTATTTTACATACTGTTGGAAACTAGAACGGTGCCATTTGTGTGCAAAGCACACTATGGTGTATCCCCATATTTTCAGTTTGCCATCACGATGATCACAAATCAATTCTCAAATAACCAACGTACTATCACTGGGGCAATATAGGGTTTTATCTGATAACCATAGAGTATAACACCCGTTGTATATACTTGAAGTATATACAACGGGTGTTGTATATAATTATAATTTATGCGAACGGCCTTTGACCTCGTTCGATTCCATTTTCATTCATTCATAAACTTCGTAATGCAAGTTTGAATTCTACGTTGAAGGAGCAAGTGAAATTTAATCGAAATATATATGACATATTTTCTATAAGTATAAACGTGTAAATTTTCAGTTTAGTTTGCTGTAATAAAGAAATAATTACAACCTACTTCGTTCAAAACCTTACTAGACTGTCAGTAATGTGTAATGCGCTATTTATAGCTACGTCTACGTCCACGATCAAAGTACTGCTCCAATTACACGTTCGTCTGCCACGTGAAAAAAACGTTTCGTACGAATTGTAAACAAAAACAAAAGTGGACCATAATTAATGGAAATTGGAAACTTCTCGATTGAATACACATTATCATCGTCGCCAGGTGGAGCTAAAAAAAACATGAATAATAGATCAACTGCAACCAGTGGCTATGACTGTACAGCAACAACCAAAAGATCGCGTTTGCTTTGTCTCATTTTCTACGGAGGCCCGTGGGAATGAGCATAAAAGTGAATATAAGCCTCAACTTGTGAAACTGCTGTTTGTTATCAGATAAAAACAAAATACATATAGTATTTTTTTATATCTGGTTTATACAACTCGTTGAAATATAGTTAATATTTTCTCGGCAGAGCCTCGAAAATATTAACTATATTTCAACTCGTTGTATAAACCAGATATAAAAAAATACTATATGTATATTGTCTATTTATACAACCAGGAATCCTCCAAGCAAGCAAATATTTGAACCCTATCATGACATATGAAAACATTTGAACTTGAATCATTTCGAATAATACAACCTTGAGGCCTTTTGACGGAAACTGATTCTATAAGAACAAAAGTGGTGTGATTGGAGCCGTACAGGGCTGGATTATTATAATCCCTGATGGGTACGGGTGTGGGATGGGAAAATCTCACCCTCGGGCAAGATATTTGGGCCAGACACGAGGCTTGTCTGGCCCAAATATCTTGCCCGAGGGTGAGATTTTCCCATCCCACACCCGTACCCATCGGGGATTATCCCCCCCCCACACCACACAGCGGTAACGTTAGCCAGAGGTAATGGCGGTCATGTGCTGATATAATCAACTCATTTGGTATTCGTTGTTTTGAAAAACTAATGACACCATCGGAAAGAGCATGCAAAAGTTACGTATATACCAAAGGTATATTCCACGGAATCAATTAGGAACGGTGGCATCTTGGGGTTTAAAGAGTTTTAGAGCATCGAACTTTGATCACACGGCATTCTGATGACGTCAATATGAATAAGTTGGTAGCAAACAAGAAAATATAGCAAAGCTATGCAAAAAAGGACCATGAAAAATACTCTGTTTACGTGTATTTATCAAGGCCACTACTTTTGTGTTTCAGGTTCAACTCCCCCACCATCCATAGTTGTACCACTTTTTTTTAAAGAAACTGTACCATATTGGGTTATTTGGCTTGCATGATATGTTCAAATAGGAAATACCATGTTTCTACCTGTTCTGTGACTGTCTTTTTCCGCCGCAAATAAGTGCCAAAACACACTGGAGAGCTGCATTCCATTCACGGGTTCGTTGTGCTGTAACACGGACGACTGGATATGGGGTTTCCTTCGAGGAACAACGGCCCAACTTGATTGTTGAACGCGCTACCCACAACTGCAAGAACAGATATGGGCTTTCCTATTTTGGAGATTAATTTGATGAATTTTTGTACAGAAAACTTTCGTGGTGATCAGTTTATCGGGTCTTAATGGCGCAGATACAGGGGATCCAGCCAGAGTCTGTGTGCTATTTTTTCGGAAATTTGGTAGTTTCGTCAGAAAATTATTGGTACCATTCTTAGGGAAATTTATGCCTACTATCATTGAAATATGGGCTTTGTGGGTAAAAACACAGCTTTTGTGGGACCAAATTTCCCGGGTAAAGCTGTCGGGAAATTTTTGGTCTGTCAGAAAATACTGGACTTGCCCCCCTCCCCCACCCATCCCCGTGAAAAGCTATCTATGCTACTGCTCAACGTCCTTTTGATATGTCTTATATTAATCGCCATTAACATCCGCGGTTGGTCTGTTTATTTGTTATATCAAATGACACAATAATTTGGTGTTCTTTTCTGCTTTTTCTATATTTAATATTGGCCCGTGTACTGATCAAAATCAACCCAATAGTTTGTTCATTGCTGGAGGGCCGCTTTGGTTACCAGGGACGTCACATGACATTCATTGTATAAGCCTAACCAATTGATGTATTATTCGTCCATAAACCAAATTTGGTGAAAACCGACCCAGGAATTTTCCCATTGCTAGGGAGTCGCTTTGGATGCTGAGGAAGCCAGGTGACATAATAATTGACCTTTTTGTTTGTATTCCAAACGTATTTTGGATCCATTTACCAAATGTGGTCAAAACTGGCCGAGTAGATTGTCAGTTGCTTGGGAGTTGGCATGGTTGCTAGGAATTAACGTGACATCATCATCGACCTGTTTCTTTGGATTCCTATTATAGTATTATGGGACCATCTACTAAATTTGTTCAAAATTGGCTATGGGGTTGCAAGGGATGCCATGTGTCATCATCATCGACCTGTCTGTTTGGATTCCCAAATGTAATATAGATCCTTATACTAAATTTGGTCAAAATCGGCCCAATAGTTTGTCCGTTGCTAAGGCATTCATTGGTTGCTAGGGGAGTCACGTGGCATCATCAGTAGCCCGCTTGTTTGGATTCCCACTGTATTATGGGTCCATATACCAAATTTGATCAAAATCGGCCCAGAAGTTTGTCTGTTGCTAAGGAGCTGCTTTGGTTGCTAGGGAAGTCACGTGACATCACCATCGACCTATCTGTTTGGATTCCCAATGTAATAGAGACCCATATACTAAATTTGGTCAAAATCGGCCCAATGGTTTGTCCGTTGCTACCGAGTTGCTTTGGTTGCTAAGGAACTCACGTGACATCATCATTAGCCTGTCTGTTTGCATTCCCACTGTATTATGGGTCCATATACCAAATTTGATCAAAATCGGCCCAGTGGTTTGTCCGTTGCTAGGGAGTTGCTTTGGTTGCTATGGAAGTCACGTGACATCATCATTGGCCTGTCTGTTTGGATTCCCACTGTATTATGGGTCCACATACCAAATTTAATCAAAATCGGCCCATTAGTTTGTCTGTTGCTAGGGAGCTGCGTTGGTTGCTAGGGAAGTCACGTGACATCATCATCGACCTGTCTGTTTGGATTCCCAATGTAATATAGATCCATGTACTCAATTTGGTCCAAATCGGCCCAATAGTTTGTCCGTTGCTATGGAGTTGCTATGGTTGCTAGGGATGTCACGTGACATCATCATCGACCTGTCTATTTGGATTCCGAATGTAATGTAGATCCATATACTAAATTTGGTGAAAATCGGACCAATAGTTTGTCCGTTGCTAGGGAGTTGCTTTGGTTGCTAGGGAAGTCACGTGACATCATAATTGGCACATCTGTTTGGATTACCACTGTATTATGGGTCCATAAACCAAATTTGATCACAATCGGCCCAGTGGTTTGTCCGTTACTAGGGAGTTGCTTTGGTTGCTGTGGAAGTCACGTGACATCATCATTGGTCTGCCTGTTTGGCTTCCCATTGTATTATGCGTCCACATACCAGATTTGATCAAAATCGGCCCAATAGTTTGTCCGTTGCTAGGGAGTTGCTTTGGTTGCTAGGGAAGTCACGTGACATCATCATTGGACTTCCTGTTTGGCGTCATACTGTATTGTGGGTCCATATACTAAATTTGGGCCAAATCGGCCTAGTAGTTTCCTTGTTGCTATGGAGTCGCGTGGGTTGCTATAGGAGTCACGTGACATAATCGGTGCTCCACTAGGTCTGACTCCCAATGTATTATGGGTCAATATACCAAATGAGGGTGCTCGAACGAAGTCAGGTCAAAGCAAAGGCAGTACATCCCGAATGTGTGTTAGTGTCCAAGGGTTCATTGAGATGTGCTTTTTTCTGCCTCTGTTTCCTTTGAAAAATTCCCCAGACGAAAGTAAATGTCGTAGAGTCTCTTCTCGGATGCCACTTCCTTTAAAAAAGAAAAAGTGTTTTTAGTATAAAGGACGATCGAGTGAAGACGACTTCGACGTCTTCACTCGGGCGCCTTCGGCGCCATCGTCCTTTAAAAAACTGATGCGATATGCATAACGTCATAATAACGTTATAAATGTATAACGTCACGTGGGTGGAGTGGGATACATCTGTCTCTCCCTGCTATCTCACCCTGGACATACGTATGTTACACATGCAGTGGGGGGAGAAACAAAATTCCAACACCTTTATGCACACCTTATGATTTGTAAGTAATATGAAATAGGTGCTACCTAAAAGAGAGCGCAAGTAGTCTCATTCAACTTCAAGTCAATAAAATCGTGTCAGCCAACATGGTTTAGATCCCTAGTGCATTGTGGGTCCATGGATTGAATTTGCTCAAAATTGACCCAATAGGTCACCCGTTGCTAAGGAGGCACGTTGGTTGTTAGGGAAACCAACTGACACCGTTTTCGATTCTTTGGTTTGGATCCTTAGTGCATTGTGATTCCATATATCAAATTTGGTTGAAATTGGCCCAAGAGGTCGCTCGTTGATAGGGAGGCACGTTCGTTGCTAGGGAAACAAACAGACATCATTACCGACTCCTTGGTTTGGATTTCTAGTGCATTATGGGTTCATATATCAAATTTGATCAAAACTTGCCCATAGGTCGCCCGTTGCTAGGGAGGCACGTTGGTTGCTAGGGAAACAAACTGACATCATTACCGACTCCTTGGTTTGAATCCCTGGTGCATTAAGGGTCCACATATCAAATTTAGTCAAAATTGGCCCAGGAGGTCGCCCGTTGCTAGGGAGGCACGTTGGTTGTTAGGGAAACCAACTGACACCATTTTCGATTCTTTTGTTTGGATCCCTAGTGCATTGTGGGTCCACATATCAAATTTGGTCGAAATTGGCCCAAGAGGCCGCCTGTTGCTAGGGAGGCACGTTGGTTGCTAGGGAAACCAACTGACATAATTTTCGACTCTTTGGTTTGGATTCCTAGTGCATTATGGGTTCATATATCAAATTTGTTCCAATTGGCCCAATAGGTCGTCCGTTGCTAGGGAGGCACGTTGGTTGCTAGGGAAACAAACTGACATCATTACCGACTCCTTGGTTTGAATCTCTGATGCATTATGGCCCTACATATCAAATTTAGTCAAAATTGGCCCAGTAGGTCGCCCGTTGCTAGGGAGTCACGTTGGATGTTACGGAAACCAACTGACACCATTTTCGATTCTTTGGTTTGGATCCCTAGTGCATTGTGGTTCCATATATCAAATTTGGTCGAAATTGGCCCAAGAGGCCGCTCGTTGCTAGGGAGGCACGGTGGTTGCTAGGGAAACAAACTGACACCATTTTAGATTCTTTGATTTGGATCCCTAGTGCATTGTGGTTCCATATATCAAATTTGGTCGAAATTGGCCCAAGAGGCCGCTCGTTGCTAGGGAGGCACGTTGGTTGCTAGGGAAACAAACTGACGTCACTACCGACTCCTTGGTTTGGATTCGTAGTGCATTATGGGTTCATATATCAAATTTGGTCAAAACTTGCCCAGTAGGTCGTCCGTTGCTAGGGAGGCACGTTGGTTGCTAGGGAAACAACCTGAGTCATTACCGACTCCTTGGTTTGAATCCCTGGTGCATTAAGGGTCCATGTATCATATTTAGTCAAAATTGATCCAGTAGGTCGCCCGTTGCTAGGGAGGCACGTTGTTTGGTTGTTAGGGAAACCAAATGACACCATTTTCGATTCTTTGGATTGCATCCCTAGTGCATTGTGTATCCATATATCTAATTTGGTCGAAATTGGCCCAAAAGGCCGCCCGTTGCTAAGGAGGCACGTTCGTTGTTAGGGAATCAACTTGACATTATTACCGACTCCTTGGTTTGGCCCCCTATTGCATTATGGGTCCATATATCAATTTTGGTCAAAATCGGTCCAACAGATCGCCTGTTCCTAGGGGTGTTGCGTGTTGCTAGGAACGTCACGTGATGTAGTAAATTGTAAATTAGTCTGACTCCCGGTGTATTATGGGAGAATATCTCAATAGCACCCCCACGCCCCCCCCCCCCCCTCCTGTTACTTCCCTCAACTGATGGTTCACTCACTTTACCCAATTGGTATCAGAATGTCCCTTTGAAAACAATTATATTGTCCCTTTTTGTTCCTGGGAAGATTCCTCGAATAAGAGCCGTTCTCGTAAAGTCTCTTCTCTGACGTTCCTTCCGGTGAACAAACATCCTGTTGATTTCAAAATGGCAGCCGGCACGGAGACACAAATTTTGAAATCAAAGCTGTTGAGGAGTTTCAGAAGAATTGACTCAATTACAGGTGTTAACCAATAGAGCTCGCTTCCGAACGGGCTTCATCCGTTCTGGGGGCGCTCGCTATTAAATATTCAGTATTCATATTGAACATATGAATTAAAGCTCCCAGGAGCCTTTCGCCGAAACGAATTCGCTAACGACAAAAGTGGCACCACGGAAGACACATAGGGCCGGATAAAAAAAAACAAACCTTTATGCACATCTAGACATCCTACCTGAATAATATGAACTTTGGTAAAACCAAGAAGCGCGCGCAACTCACAGTGTTTTTCAAATTATAATGACATAAACTTAACAAAATTTAAAACAGTGTTTAAGGGGTCGTCAACATAAAACAGAATCCACCTTAAGTGGACAAATAAATTGAACCGAAGAAGCTTGAGGCCTACAATCCGAGCAATTATCATGAATAAAGTAGTTGCAAAATAATTTGAGGAAATTATTTGAAACCATACCCCCGTGGGAACCCTAGGAAGTGAGGTAGTGCTGGTTTACTTTGGTAAACAAGCTCTGTTGTACTGGTAAAATAGGACCTGGTAAACAGTGCCTGGGGTGGAAGTCCTCTAAAATAGGCAGCATGTGACGATTAATTGGCTATACTTGACTTCATATCCATGTTGTGGTCACGATTAGACATTGTGCACAAGCATGTGATCTTAAACAGCAATAAATAAATAAATAAATTGAAACCATACAGTTGTTAAATATTGTGTAGGACTGCATTCTTGCACTCTCGGGCTATATGATTTTTTGAATAGAAAATATTTCTAAATAATTTCGAAATAACAAAAATACAGTACAATAAACAGTTGCAGCATTGAAAAAAATAATTTGAGAAAAACCTACAAGTATTTCATTTGGGGCTGAATTGTTCCCTTGTGTGCCATCTTTGTTAACCTTTTACCCAATGCCGACAATATTAAAATTTATTATTTTAATTTAAATTTTCCCAAAAATGTCAACAAAAGCACATCATGTGACCCCTCATCGGAATGAGCCCGTTCCAATGAGGGGTCACCCGGTCACATGATGTGCTTTTGTTGACATTTTTTGGAACATTTTGAATTTTACGCAAGCTGATGGGGCCGATTCGTTAGGTAAAGGGTTAAGGACCAACTTTTCCCACAGGCTCAATCCGCACTTTGTTTTAGGTTGACCCATCTTGGCTTTGTTTTAGGTCAACTTATCTTGTGGGCCAACTTCTCTTGTGTACTGACTTCTGTGTTTGATAAAATTAAAACACTTGCCTACAAGGTGGGTAAAGTGGCAGATTTTATGGACCCTGGAAGGCCATGTGTGTGCTTGCCAAAAAAGTGTGATGTTGATGTTCTACAGTGTTCCACTTGAAAAACATGACTGGTACTTGTAGAATAGAAAGTACCAGTCTGAGTGGCTGAGATGGAAGGAGACATGAATTGACCAGTCAGGAAATAGAGCAATTGACCAGTGCCCCAACAAACATAAACTGAATCTGATGTTTCTTAGTTAATGTGATCAGTTTGGTACTTGGAACAATTTGACAAAGTGTCTTGCCACTGCTGGGTTGTATAGTGAAATTTTGTGCGTATGCCTGTACCACCTTGTTATTCAGCTGATATGATCTCTTAGTTCAGTTTTTGGGATGTGGAACCAGAATAACACGGGGTCATTCAGTGGTCCAGCATGGGTGTCTGGATGACTATGTCTCTTAACTTGAACTGAAAACACTTTCACCTGGAAATTCCCTAAAAAATAAAAAAAAACCTACACCCCTTCAAAGGAAAAAAAGAGCCAAAAATTTAGAAGAAATATCCACATATTTTCATCCATAAAATTATTCTTTCATTCAGGAATCACTCCACAGGCAACACTTTTTTCTTCAAAAAACATTCATTATTTCTTTTTCATTTATCAGAAATGATGAAAAATTGCAGAGCAGTCAATGTGAATATTGGCAATTATAAAATAGTTCATGAATTTAATATATCCACTGGGATGAAAAAACAAGCAAAGTTACTTTTAAGTCATCTGGAACGTGGCAATTAAATTTACTGATATCCAAATTACAAAACAAGGAAACCAATTCCTGTTTTTATGATTTCAATTGTCAGATCAAAATCCACAAGTTTCTTCCCAGGCGTGATCACTTCCCACCTAATATTTTATCTTGGCATTTTACCCCAGATTTTGGGCCTATTTTTTTCCCCACTCTGTAGCATTATCAATTTATCTCTCCAAACATCTTATAAATATTGTGGCCAAAAATAGGAAAGTTGAAAATTTGTAAGGAAAAAAATATCTCGCCCAACCAGTGTCAAAGGTGTTTTAGCCTGAAATTGTGGAAGCTGGTTTGGCTGAAATTGTGCAGGCCGGTTTGGGTGTAATTTTCGGAAAGTACCCTACAAAATAGACGACAACAGATTAATATTTTGTCCAGAATATCGCCATTATCCAACCTTCCAAAAAAAATTTTTGGACCTCAACAAGTGTTTCATTCAAGATCCACCTCCCACCCTACCTACACACCACCATCCACATATGTTTTCAAAAAAAAATTGAAATTGACCAGGCAACTACATAACTTATTTTTATAAACAACCAAAGAAAAAGGTTGAACATTTTTTTGTACATGATACACAACATTGACAGCGATGACTTTTATTTAGATCAAGTCTGAACATTCACTGATCCAAAAGTACAAAAACTAACTCCTTGAATATTTTTGGTAATGATTAAGAAATAGGCTTCAGGTTGATTGTGGGTTTGTCAAGAAACAATGGATTGCAGTGAACCCACACCCTATCCATTTTTCTAGAAGAAATGGAAGCTTTATTTTTTCATTATCTTTTGAAAATTTTCAGCAATATTATAAATTAAATATGAGCTATTTGGACAATGGAGAAATATTTCAGGTTATCTTGTTTTTTTTATTTTCATCTGGTGCGAATTTAAAGAAAAAAAGAGTTTCACTGCAACATTTATTTTTATTGGTTTTTTTTGGGTTTTTTTTGGGGGGTGGGGGGTGGGGGTTGGTTAAATTTCACAAGTTGGACAGCTTTAGTAATGGTCGAGCACAATAAATTGTGCGCACAGAAAAAACATTACAATTGTCAGAAACGAGAATGCATGCAGTCATTGTGATGGGTAAGGCGTCTTCGCTTGAAAATTGGCCTCAAAACGTATTGTCGAAAATGTATTGTTTTTGTTTCGCTGGGGTGCATACATTGTGGAACGGAACTTCTGTTTTGGAAATGGCAATTCGTGGACGTTTGTCAGACAGTATGTCACTTCGACATCTTAGGTTCGTAATAACTGAATGAAAACGACCTTTGCCACAATCCGACCTGTGCGTACTTTTAAGTTACAACAAACGGACGTGTTGTTGATGCTTTTCATTTGGTAACTTTGTTCCAATAACACGCAGTGTTGGTTTGAAGTGAACAGCGTTTTGCACTTGCAAATGCAAAACAGATAAATCACGTGACAGAATACCCTGCAGAATCGAACAACAGCGGGATCCCAACAGCCAGCCAGCAGACGATGAAATCCGATGTGCATGTATGGGAACATTTAGCTTTTCGACAATTTCAGTCATTTAGTCAGCAAAGCAAACGACAGTTGAGTTTGTTTGGAAAAACTTTAATTTTGAAAAGCATGTTCAATAAATTATTCACAGTCTGCATGGAATGATCTAAGGAGAAATCTCGCATTACACCGTTCGCTTTTTAGGGGGCGTCATTCGATTTGTTCGCTTCTGAAAACGAGAGCTGGGGTTCCCCATGTTTTTACTTCCGGCTTCCGGTTTAGATTAGATGGCATAGCATTCCTTGGTTTTTCCATTTTCACGTACATGTTGTCTATTAAGCTTGCTTCAAAGCAGCCCTTCGGGCTGCTTTTGCGCGCGCTATAAAAACATACTTTGAACGTTTCAAATTAAAAACCCAAGAAGCCTTCCGCCGGAAACCGATTCTCTAACGACAAAAGTGGCGCTACAGTCGCTACATTGGACCAAATCAAAACTTCGAAACCTTTATGCACGTCTAGAGACCCTACCCTACCTGAACATAAGAGCGCACTTTAACCTTTTACCCAACGCAGACGATATCAAAATTTATTATTTTAAATATCATTTTTTAAAAAATTTGTCAAAGAATTTCAACAAAACCATAGCATGTGACCCCCTCATTGGATGGGGCCGATTCGTTGTGTAAAGGGTTAAGCATTCAAAATTACATATCCGAGAAACCTTTCGTCGGAAAGCAGTATTTAGCTCAGACTATAAGTGGTGCTACTGGCACCACCTGGTGACAAAATTTCAAACTAAACCTATTTTGCCATCTCTATACCATACTTAATAAGTATGGTATGTTAAAAAATGATAGCTAAAAACGGATGTACGGACGTTCGGACGTACGGATGGAGATCATCACTTTTTTCCCTCCTTTTTGAAAATGTGGAGATAATAATACTGAGGGATTTTTTCAATGACAAATCGGGTACAATTAAAATTTCTGCTGCAGAGGAAAAGTTACATATAGATATTGTTCCCATTGTGGATTGAATCTGAAAACATCAGTAAAGCAAGACGGGTCTAACTTCCGTAATGAAACGTGCGTGTATGTGCAAGAAATTATTCACTGCGGCATTGAAATTCATAAGTTTTATGTAATGGGAACATTGATATCGATAATAGTACTTGACTTCACCACCACATGCCGAACTTATCAGCACTAATGCACTAATGGCATTCTCTTTCAGACCGGTCGAGAGGATTATCCGGCGTCAGCTAGTCTTGTCCGGGTTTATTTAGGTGCTTCCCAAAGGGAGGGATGGCCGAGAATTCACCCAAGTTTGAAAAGGAAATCTTCCTATGATCTGATGGATGGAATTTGTTGATATTTAATTTTCAGTTTCTTTACGAGGTGTACACTAAAGCTTATTAAAGGGATATTTGACGGTCAATCCTTGCGGTCGTTCTGGGAGGCGAAAATAATGACCTTCACCCAAAATTTCTATTTTCAGAACCGATGGGTCGATTTGAACCAAAGTTGGTATGCAGCAATACTGGGTCATAAGTACTTGATTCATGAAAAAAAAAATCCGCAATCATGTAGACAATCCGGGAGTTATAGACAGAATCTTTTCAAACGCCCATGTTTCCAAAACTGCTCGAACGGAAATCTGCTATTCTTTCGGTCCAATAGGCCTACAATCGAATGGGTAAAAAAATCGCAATCGGCTGTTCCGTGAGGCACCATGAGGGGTCGATCTTTTCTACACTGTCGTTGATGGGAAAATGCTAAGTCACTTCTTGTGAACCACTGATTGCAGTCTTCTTCTTCAGAACTACTGAGCCAAATCTAAACTAAATTAGAACACATCACCTTGAAGGAGTGTACTCTTTCCAGTTTTTAAAAAGTTTTTAAAAGGGTTCTAGAACCACGCGAGATACCCCTCTTCAGCAACTGCAAAAAGGAGTCTCCTCGCCTATCACGTTAAGCATCCGACAGTTGCTGCGAAACCGACCTTAACAACAAGGTGTTAGTTGCCTTTTTGTAACTTCCTCGTACACAAAGGATAATTAGCCATAAAACAAGAATGACCAGAAACTGGTGAGATTCTGAGAGAGCTTTTAACCTGATCGTCAATCAAGGTAGACGATGGTAATGAAGATGGGTGCTATCGTTTTCGAAAAGCGAGTTGTGCACCTTGTTAATATTTATATACCATTATGGGGGCACGTCAGCATCGATTCAAAAATGCTATCAGATATCTCTTTTCTTTCGATTTCACAGCTTGTGCCGAGTACCTGTGATATTTTCAAAACTACACGGAGCAGAGACTTGTCGTTTGGCAAGAAGCTTTATTAGGACCAGTATAATCGAATAGACCATCATACTGTTTTTGTTGAGTCAGTGGGTACCGCATGGAGACGACTATTTTAACACAATAGGTAATGGAAAAATGCTGAATCGCTCTTGGTGATGGGAAATGCTGAGACACTCTCTTTTTGTGAACCATTGACGTCAGTCTTCTTCAGAATCGCTGGGCAAAATTTATACAAACTTGGCTCCAGTGACGGCGCCATGGAGGGGTATGTGGGGGTACTTACCCCTCCACTTTTTTTTCGCCAAGCGTAGTAAAACAATACTATCATTTTAATTTTTGTTGCATTGAACGTTGCGGTGTAATGGTCGGTATGCTGAATCCCATATTCCCAAGTGCACTAAATCAGAAAAGTTTTGAAATTATGTTTGCCCCCCCCCCCCCCTCGTCCCCCCCTCCCACACACACACTCACGCACGCTATCTGAAAACAACAAACAAGAGTCGAGGGTCCAAATTGCAACAAGGTATGCCGCGTTCAAACGGACTGAAACATAGTGCTTAAGAGTATTCGACGAATGCTAGAATCGAGAGCGTGAAAGGCATCCGTTTGGAATTCAGCCTACAGCAATTTTAAAAAATAAATAAAATTTAATATTTTAGAAAAATTCTCAAAGGTATTACTCAATGAAATCATGCAAATATGAATATCATTGGAACCAGCTTGTTCAGTCGGTTCCAATGATATCCATATTCGCATGATTTTGTTGCAAAACAGTTAAAAAATTTCTCAAGTTTGGGAGAGGAACCTCCCCCACCCCCACCCCCAGAAACCCACCCAGCTCGGCGCTGCACAATCCCCAACTGTACCCCCTCACTTTTGTAACTCTGGCGCCCACACTGCTTGGCTCCCGTCATCTTAGGTGAGTATACTCTTTACCGTTTTGTCCATAAAAATGTTGTTGCTTTCCTCGATGTGGTGGTAATGCCCAAAGAATGCATAACATTCTTTTAGAATCTCAGAAATCACCAGCAAGAAAAGTTTGATATTTGATATTCAACTTTCTATTGAGGGGGCATTTCACGTTGTTTCAAAGAGAGTTTCTATGATAATATTTGGGTTCACCATGGGAGGGTCCCAAATTTGGGCCCCGCCCGAAAGTTATATTTTCAGAATTGATCTGTCAATTTTAACCAAATTTGGTATACAGTATTATAGAATCATGTGTACTTAATTCATGCAACTAAATTCCCGGCACCCCAGTGGAGCCCCAGGGGCTAAAAATGCAAACATTCCAAATGCTTTTATTTTGTAAGTTCACCTGAGACCACATACGTTGACACTTGCATTTAATATATTTATTATTATTATCATCGAATTTCATTTCAAAATATTATTGTATACACTCTAAAATCAGTTGGGTTAAAAATTAGCCCAAATCATCTGGGTTGAGTGAATATGAACCCAACTGATTTGGGTTGATTTTAACCCAACTGATTTTAGAGTGTAGTACCCTTGCGACTTGTCCGTGCATATTTTTGTTTATCATATGACCCGTCCGTTTTGTTCACTTTGAAACATTTGATATTTTGTTTTCATATTGATCAGTGATAAATAAAGCCTTCCGTCAATTTCATTGGTCAATTTCAAAACTAGACAATTTGATTGGCTGAACAAAATACAACTGGGCCACATTTTCATAATTTGCATAATTAGAGTTGGGAGCTTTGATTGGTCAATTTCAAAACTGGACAATTTGATTGGCTAAACAAAATACAACTGGATCACATTTGCATAATTTCAGTAGGGAGAATTTACGTTATCTGTCCTATTTAGAGTGGGTTATATAGTATTAATACCCACAAGAAAAACGCCATTCATTTTTTTATATTTTCTCTTTTTGCTTACAAAACATAGGTTATGACCCCTTACTGGCACGAGCTCGACGAGCTCGTTCCAATGAGGGGTCATAACCTATGTTTGGAAGCAAAAAATGAAAATTTTTAGTTATACCAGGTTTTTTCCAAGTGCCGTCTGCAGCACAAGTTAGGGGATGGGTTAAAAAGTCATACTAAGTGGCTAATTTGTGCGTGTGTGTGTCATATGATAAATAGAATATGAAATGAGTGTTTTTCTCATATAATATTTATGAAACTCGTCCAAATTTTCCGTTTGGGCTCGCCAAAGGCTCGCCAAAACGGAAAATTCTTAGACTCGTTTCATAAATATTATATGAGAAAAACACTCATTCCATATCCTCTATTTATTAATTTTATTGAATGTTATTGTGGGTTTCTTGTCTGTTCGTCAGTTTGGGTTTTTTATTGAGCGTCACTTGGGGCTGGAATCTTATCATTCGGGTGAGCACCTCAAGCTCTGAGAGGCCTGTTGTTTTTGTTCTGGCAGCCTCAAATGACACAGCTTCTTTATTTTCTTGACCCCGAAATCTCGAAGCATACTGAAACACGCTCATTTCCTTTTTTTATTTGTTTGAACCACGCGTTTGACACCCAACACATAAGTTTAAGTGTTATCAGCCGAAGCCTAAATTATATTGCAAGCCCGGCAAAAACATCGCGGTGATCGCAAGACTAGCGTGTGCATATCTTTCCTAAAAAGGAATAATGCCCAAAGCTTGGCCACAAACTCGGTTTCCGCGCTCTTACGACAGCGCAACTTTAAGAGCAGATATTATCAATCATCACAGAGCAAAATTACTAAAAATTACACTAGATATTATCAAGCATAACTCTACTCTTGACAGAGGTCCGAATCCCGGACATGCCATTTGATTTGTACATGGTAAACCAGTTAAAACTGTTGAAAATTATTTTGTTATTTCACATTCAGGAGCACTGGGAGCATAAAAGAACGGGTACGGGGAAGGGTGAAGTGCTTAACTTTTTAGATGGTGCTTTTTAAAGATGCATGCGTCATTGGTAGATATATAACCAGTTTATTTAATTTTCTATTTATTGGGGTTTAACGACATTTTTGACAGCCAGAGTCACCTCGTGTCGGACCTTTTTACGAGTGGGAGAAACCGGAGTACCCGTAGAGAACCACGGAGCAATAGCGAGCAGCTGTCCGACTCTCCAATGTTTTAACTCCACACAGGCAGGGTAAGCATTGGTTGAAGACAAATGCACTACTGACGTGCAGAACGCCCCAGTACACAACGCCATAACGCCACCGCGCCACCAGTTGGACAATCGGGATTAAGTGCCTGACTCAAGGACACAACACTGTTGCCCCTGGCGGGTATCGAACCGTGGACCTTTTGGTTTGAAGTCCAATGCCGTAACCACTGAGCCAGCGCGATCCTTATTTATATAAACCGAATACTATCGTTTACAACTCATTTCTCCAAACAGCGCATGGGACTAAGAGAATAATTTTGATTCGCTCCGTGATTCAGCTGCATATTTCTCCGCACCATGTCAAAAAGCAATAACGGAAGGCGAATGTTTCGAAGACATTGCCCCTTCGGACCCTTCTTCAAGAGGTATCGAAAGGGCACTTCTTGCTACCCTCATCCCCAGCCAAGCTCAGTGGCGGAAACTCTTGCTCCAGCACTCCTGCACGCAAAAAAGTAGCTGCTGATAACTTAGTGCAACACAAATTTCACTTCTTTATAATTATTTTGTTTTCACTTTTGGAGGTGCTGAAGGCACTCTCCGACAAACTGCAATAAAATATTCATTACAGGCAGTGAGTGATACTTAGGTCGAGTTACGTAAGTGCCAATTAAATGTACAGTACAGGGGCATAGGCAGGCCAAATAAAGTAGGGAAAAAAATATTGTTCTGCAACAATCGGCCGCAGACAAATATTTTCTCCCACCTCACTTCACCTCGTGCTGGGTTAAAACTGCATATATCCTCCCATAGGTGAAGGCGCAGAGTCTTCGCCTGGAAAATAAAAACTTTTCACGCCGAATGGTGACCTAGGTACACATTTTGAAGACTTAAGTACCCAGAAAGTGATGGAATAACTATAGCAAAGTGACCGAAAAATATCAGGGTGAAGCTGCGTGTTAAGGATTTCAGGCGTTAATGTACATAAGGTTAACATTTTTCTGGAAAGGTTGGCGGGTGGGGGTGGGAGTGGGGGAGGGGGGGGTCCTCCAAATCCCTCTCCGATCGCTACGCCAATGGTACAGTATGACATAAAGTGACTTTCGACATTATTCAGCATTGAAAGTTGTATCCCATTGAAACGACAGAGGGTGGTTCTTCATTTGATTTAGAATTCCGTATCTGTGTTTCATCTGTTGTGATGTCTTCACACAACACGATTGCCACCCTGTCAAAAAAGAACTTACTGTTCTGACCTATGCGTAACTTTTCTATTGTGGCGTGTTGTGCTCTCTTAATATAGGTTCATCTTCAAAATATTTTATATATATCCGTAACAATATATTTTGTCATCTGAAATAGAACAGTATGTGGTTAAAAAACGTCTTATCTGACCTCGCGTTCTTAATGACCGAAGTACATTGTAAAGAGTTCAGAAACATACCTCGTCACTTTGTGAATTATTTCGTTTGATATGAAAAGCTGAGATCGATCATCAATATTTTGGTGAGAAAGGCTATTTTTTAAAAAAACTCTTTGCTGTTGCTGTGCAGACACTTGCAGTGTCGTCTGTAATACTAAGTATTCTATGATAAAACGCTAACCCGCAACTTGCCAAAAGGAAAAATTCGTCTTTATTTATTAAAGTGATGAGAATGTTTTTCGAACAAACAAGATCTTTCACAAGGATGGAAATTAAATGTCTTCTTCGGAACTCTGAGTACAGCTGAAAATTAATGTTCCGTTCCAAACTAGCCTTGTTTGCCTTTAAACAGCTCTTTCGGTTTGCTTTGAAACGTTTGTGTAAATTTCTACCAACCGAAATATGCGAATTCTTTCCAACAGATATTATTGTGGCGTCCAAGGGGTCAGTAGCTGCCGATCCACTATCTTGAAATATGAATTTTGTAGTTGACTTAACCTTCTGAATCCGGATGAACTCACTTCAGTGACAATTAGAAGAGTACATATTCATTACCGGAAGGTAGACCATTCAATATTTTCACCGTGCAGCCTTCGGGCTGCACGTTGAAAATATTGATTGGTTACCCCACACATTTACCGAGCAGTCAACCTACTTGATGAAATTATGACGTAACATGTCTCTGGACAGGAAAGGCAGACTTTAGGTTTCAAAGGGATAAATTATCAGTCATGAAAGCTCGGTAGCTGAGCAGCTGCGGTGTTAAATCGGATAAGTCCGATAAAGAGTGCAAAGCTATGTCTGGCATAATGAGATCTTTGTAACGACTGTTTGATAAGTTTATTTATCCCATAAATGGCCGGGGGCGCGGTGGCTCAGTTGGTAGATGTGCAGGCTGCAAGCCGAGAGGTCCTCGGTTCGAATCCCACCTGCGGCAACCGCGTTGTGTCCTTGGGCAAGACACTTCACCCCGATTGCCTACATGGGGGCACGATGACGCTGTGTACTGAGGCGTACTGCACGTCGATGGTGCGCATGTCTTCAACCAATCTAACCCTGCCTGTGCTGCGGTGCAGAGTTCAGAGTTACGATGTTGGAGAGCTGACAGCTGCTCGTCGTTGCGCGGTGGTTCTCTCCGGGTACTCCGGCTTCCTCCACCCGTAAAACTGTCACGGTCACGATTAGCCATTGTGCATAAGTATGTGACCTTAAACACCAATAAATAAATAAATAATCCCATAAATGGCCGTTTATTTGAACAATAAAGGCCTTGGATAATTTTTTCCTTTATTCACTTAGTGGGGTGATAAATTTTCCACGTAGGTTTAACACTGAAAGAATTTATTCTCCTAGTAGCGACGGACGTTTTGTTCTCTGGCCTCTACCACATTTGTCTAGCATAATTAATAGTTCGATTGCTGATTTCTCTTAATCGTTTTGAAAGTATTACACAATGCCAGTAGAAAACACCACTCACTGCTCACATAATAAAGTATTTTTGCAAGTTTAGCTAAAGTTTGTAGGGGAATTATTTTTAGACAGAAATGTATTACTGCGCCTTGTTTATTTTTGCCAATTTTGCTGGTCGATCGAATTGGACCAATGTGCTCCTCACTTGTCGCTGTGTTATGTAGCGAACTATAGCACGATTTTGCCACGACTGTCCTGTAGAAGATTTATGGGATAAACAAAATAAACGTATAGTGTTTTCAAGTAAATATTTTATTCTACTGCAGAATAAATTTTTTACAAGTAAAAATTTTATTCTTCTCTTAGAATAATTTTTTTACTTGAAAACTCTACACGTTTACTCTTTTCCCATCGCACATGATATCAATATTTGTTATTTTGATTATTTTTTAAATTAAAAAAGAAATTCAACAAACTATATAATATGACCCCCTCGCTTGGAACGAGTTCGACGAGCTCGATGCAATGACGGGTCACATGATATGGTTTTGGTGAATTTTTTTAAAAAAAAAAAAAAAAGCTCAATTTCTGAATTATGCGGGTCAAAATACGTTTGTGTTTGACATATAATGTTTTTGTCATCATCACTCACAATTTCATTTAAAGTTTTGTTTTGCATTGTATCATCTTGTCCTGGCTGCAAACTTTTATTGTAATTTTCTATTGATTGTTTGTTGTGTGGTTTCTTATTATAGTTGGAATTCATATAATGTTATCAGAGGCCCAGTATGAGGACGGGCCTCAGTGAGATTTATCAAACTATATATATATACACACTTCATCAAATATTTTATATAACTTCGTCAATTTGCCGTCATGCTCGGAAGATTACTTACTTCTAAGCGGCTTTCATTTTTGACTAATTCTTATTCCGTTACGTTAAGTGCCGTACGAATGTGTATCGCATCATGGGAACGTAAAATTTAGCGTCACGCTTATCCTAATTGTTGAATGGGAATTATAAAATTGATCGAGATATGCCTCTGTTTTACAGATTGATTTATTATTTGGCAAGTGGCCGCCTGGCTCCTAATCACGAACCCATCTATAAAATCGCCGTTTCATATCTTCCTTGGGTGGCAAAATATATATAACTTCGTCAATTTGCCGTCATGCTCGGAAGATTACTTCCTTCTAAGCGGCTTTCATTTTGACTAATTCTTATTCCGTTACGTTAAGTGCCGTACGAATGTGTATCACATCATGGGAACGTAAAATTTAGCGCCACGCTTATCCTAATTTTAAATGGGAATTATAAAATTGATCGAGATACGCGTACGTCTTACAGATCGATTTATTATTTGGCAAGTGGCCACCTAGCTCCAAATCACGAACCCATCTATAAAATTGTCGTTTCATTACAGGAAACGGCGATTCTATAGATGGGTTCATGGCAAGTGGCCACCTAGCTCCTTAGCAAATGGCCGCCTAGCTCCTGATTTTATATATAAAATAACATTTTTTTTAAATTATAAGAAATTAAGCAATGTATGAAACTCTGGATAGTTAGAGGCATTTCTCTGCATTTTGAATAGATTTTTATTTACAATTTCTTTATTGACCTAAGAGGCCCCCGTCGTAATTTGTCCTGTCCGCTTGCTTGCAAATTGCTTTTATAAAGAATTACATGCATCCAGGAAATACGCCGAACATGTGTGCTTGATCATGGCCACCTCTGACTTACAGAGCCATATAATAATGTACTTGTGAAATAGCTTGACTAGTATTCTCGGTTGAAACCCATTTAAAAATAAGAAAACGAAGTTTTCGACATCTTCAGTGCTATGTAATTTCTTTCTGTTCAGTACATCAGCAATGTGTGCATCGTGACTATAAAACAGGAACTGTCATTCGTAAAACAAAGAGCTAAAGTGGACGCTCATTTTAAGTGTTGGTGGGTGTAAGATCGATAGCTATTCTTAATGAAGGATTGTATCTGAACTGAGCGCGGTAGCTCAGTGGTAAACTGTTGGACTTCTATGCTAGAGGCCCTGAGTTCGATCCCCGTCCGGGACGGCCCGCGTTGTGTCCTTGGGCAAGGCACCTTAACCCTGTAGCCTACATGGGGGCACGATAACGCCGTTTATATATAAACGTTTATATATGCACTTGTCTTCAACCGCTGTAACCCTGCATGAGCGGAGCTTAAACAGAGTTAGGATGTTGAGGAGCTGACAGTTGCTCGTCGATGCTGGGTGGTTCTCTTCGAGTTCTCCGGCTTCCTCCACCTGTAAAGCTGTCGCGGCCACGATTAGCCATTGTGCACAAGTATGTGACCTTAAATACCAATAAATAAATTATATCTGAACTTGTTGCTCTGAATTAGCTTGCTATAAAAAAAACTAAAGTTTCGTTTTGTTAGTTTCAATAAATGAAAGCAACAGACAGATCAAGGAGCTGTCTGTTGTTTTTGTTTATCAAAAGTAACAAAACGAAACATGTCTTTACTTTCTCTTGATATCACAGGTTTTTCTCAGCAATTACTTGCTACTTAATTTGACCTTCCTCGCCCGTCTAATAATTTCAATGGAAACAACTTTATCAAAAGTCGTTTTTCATGACGATACAAGTCAGGGAGGATTCATTTATCTTGACAGTGTTACATACTCTTCTATTGTGCATTTTATACAGCCATTTTCAGTTTGACTGAAAGAGTATATTATATCATTCTCGCTGAATAAATATTGCGTAAAGAATGTAATTATCCGAGTTGACAAGTAATGGTTTCTTAATTTTATAACACTTTCCATTTTGTGTATAAAAATGGAGAAGTAATTAACTTGTTACTTTTAACAGGTGTTTCTGCATTAATTTAATTATTTTGTAACTTTTATATTTTGTCATTAACATTTATTTCACATGACAGTTAGTATCAGAATAATTGATCTGGGTGTTGGTTTGCCTAAAATAAAAGTACATATTACATTTGTAATGCTATTAACCCTTTACCCAACGCAGACGATATCAAAATTTATTATTTTAAAAACTTTTTTTTCAAATTTTTCGAAAAATTTCAACAAAACCATATCATGTGACCCCTCGTTGGAACGAGCTCGACGAGCTCGTTCCAACGAGGGGTCACATGATATGGTTGTGTTGAAATATTTTGAAAAATTTAATTTTTTCAACTGCACAATTTGCATATTACGCGGGCGGATTCGGGCGATTCGTTAGGTAAAGGGTTAATCATCCCAGTTGATCACTTTATCTAACATAATTAGAGGACACTTGCCAAAATTACTTAATCTTATAAAAAATAATCATTTTTATCAAAACCATAACTTATGAACCATCATTAGAACGATCTCGTGGAGGTCGTTCCAATGTGCGACGAAATGCTATTTTCTTGAGACTGAAATTTAAAAAGCAACATAATTTGAATGGAAATTTTTGTATATATCGCTGCCAGTATTATGGTCGCTGCGTTAGGCAAAGGGTTTAGTATTGTTTGGACGATGTAGCACCGAAACAAGAAGTTCTAAAATTAGTTTGAGAATGATCTTATAATACATACACAGTTTTTTCAGTCCTTCGCACACTTGATGTCTTTCGAAAACATCTTTAACCATACCGCAAGCAAAACAGTGCCCCAACCACCAGGAAACAATATGAATATCCAGTTTGTTTCAAGAATTGGGCCTGCAGCTGTAAATTTCACCAATATAAAAAGGATTCTGCCATTTTATCCATATCCGAAGAGCTGATGTAAAATTTTCTTCTACCTACTCATGTGGCAAAATATAGACCTGGATAGGGCCTCCTGATATGCCCCTTTTCATCAAAATCATTATCCAGAAATTAATTGATACTGACCCCAAAACAAAACCTCTCTGATATTAAATTCCCATTTGTAATAGATTTTAAATCACATTCTGACTTCTGAAGCCATTTCATCTTGTGTTTGAAAAAAAACATAAGTTTTCTCAGTTTAGGCACCTAGAGTCATTGGTTTGGCACTGACAAAACATAAAACAGTGCTTTTTTACAAAGAAAAAAACAGTACCTGCTACTGTGGTAACTCATAACAATGTCAAATGCCTAAAACCACCAACTATTGATTCTATAGTGCTACCCTTGGGCTGGAAGCAAGCCAGAAAATAAGCAGACTGACATCTGCAAAATGAGGTCCCCAGAGGGTGAATTTAGCGATGCTACTCTGCACAGCAGGGTAGCATCACTACAATTTACCTTCTGTGAACCTCAATCTGAATCAGGGTCTCACAACTAAACAGAAAGAGGTACCTACAGGATAAATTGGCCTTCTGTATGGGGTAACATCATCAAATTCACCCTCTGGAGACCTCATTTTGCAAATGTCAGACTGCTTATTTTCAGGCCTGGCTGCAAGTACTCATCAGTGCACATTCACAACTTTTGTTTCCATTCTCACAGACACCCACTCTGAAAAAAGAGTGAAATTGTAGAAAATATGTTTCCAAAGAGGATGAATCTGGGATTTGCAACAAGAATATAGTAGTCTTTGATGTTCAATGTATTTGTGTGTGTGGGTGGTGGTGAAAGATAGTCAGCTGCCAATTATTGAAAATGCCGACATAGTTAAATGAAAAACAAAGAAACAACTTGTCTGATGAAGAGACAGACAGATAGACAGGCAGGAGACAGCCAGAGAGATAGAATTTCAGTCACACATTCGAGGACTGAATGACATAAACGAAAAATACAGTGGAGAAGTCCGGACAAGATAGTAAAATAGAAAAATAACTCAGTGGACCATGAGTGCTGAAGTCTCAAAGTAAACTAGATAATTTGAGTTATTTGTGTGCAAAGCACACAATGGTGTATTCCCGCATTTCCGCTCGTTTGTATCTGAAACACTATATTTGTGCATTAATACATGTTATGGGGCATACTCCTTATTATATTGATTTGGGGCCAAATCAAAATTCCGAAACCTTCGTGCACATCTAGAGATGTTACCTGAACACATTAGTATAGTTTAAATGTTTCGATTTCAATACCCTAGGAGCCTTTCGATGAAATCTAATTTTCCAACTATAAAAGTGGTTCCACCGGAACCACCCGGGGCCATATCAAAATTCCGAAACCTTCATGTACATCTAGAGATGCTACCGGAACACATCAGCATAGTCTAAACGTTTCGAATTAAATAGCCTAGGAGCCTTTCAATGAAAGCTGATTTTATAACGATAAAAGTGGTTCTACTGGAACCACCTGGGACCAAATCAAAGTTCCGAAACCTTTATGCACATCTAGAGATGTTACCTGAACACCTTAGCATAGTTTTAACGTTTCGAGTTAAGTACCCTAGGAGCCTTTCGATGAAAACTGATTTTCTAACGATAAATGTGGTTCCACTGGAACCACCTGGGGCCAAATCAAAATTCTGAAACCTTCATGCACATCTAGAGATGTTACCTGAACACCTTAACATAGTTTTAACGTTTCGAATTAAATACCCTAGGAGCCTTTCGATGAAAACTGATTTTCTAATGATAAAAGTGGTTCCACGGTACCACGTGGGTCCAAATTAAAATTTCGAAACCTTCATGCACATCTAGAGTTGCTACCCGAACACCTTAGCATAGTTTAAACGTTTCGAATTGAAAACCCTAGAAGCCTTTCAGGATGTGACGGACGGACGGACGGACGGACGGACGGACGGACGGACGGAATGATGTTTGACCTGAAAAACGCCTTTAAACGTAGGATAAATAAAAATCGATAAGATGTACCCAAACTATGATTTGAGCCACCCAAAAATTTTTCAAATTTTATTGAAAAATTGTTGGTTTTCATGGATGTTTATTACACAACTGATTAAGTTTATTACACTACTGGTTGATTTTTATTACATTACTGGTTTATTATTACACTACTGGTTAATTTTTATTACACTACTGGTTAATTTTTATTACACTACTGATTAATATTACACTACTCGTTGATTATTACACAACTGGTTGTTACACAGTGATACCATTTCACAAACTTCAGGCATTTTTCTGTAGAGTAGTATTAAACTGCAGATGACGGCTTTTCACAATTTTTTCCAAATCAGTTTGAACGTTTTAATATTATTCTCTGTTGAAACCAATTTAAAAATAAGAAAACGGCGCTCTCACATCTTGTATGTTCTGTAACTTTTTTTCTGTTCATAATTTCAACAGTGTGCGCATCATGACATATAATACAGACACTATGCTTTCCATTAATATACAAGTCTGGGATGTTAGATTTGCTATTTTTTCCTGTAAAGAAACTTGCAAATTACTGGAAAAACACATTCGCTGAACAAAGAGCCAGAGTGGACAGTTTGTTGCTTCTTATTAGCTTCCTATAAAAAGCCAAGTTTCCTTTTGTAACTTTTAATAAAAGTAACAACAGGAAACTTCACTTTATTAACTTCTGATGTCATGCGGTTTTTTCAACAGTTACATGCGTCTTAATTGGACCTTCCTCACCAGGTTAATAATTTCAAGGGAGATAACTTTATCGAAAGTCGATTTTCATGACGAGATAAGTCATGGATGCGGACAAAACAACACCGTCAAAATTCCGCCTCCAAATTTGAAAAGTATGATGAAATCCTACTTTCGAGATTTGCACACACCAGTCTTTGGGAAAACACACCCTTTCTGTAAAACAATCTATCTTGGGATTTAATGAATTTGATGGATCATGCCGCCCCAGCGAGGGATTGTAGGGTCAGACAGTTGAAAATGAACTGATAAATCAGCAGACATGTTTTCACATCCACTGGCAAAGTTGACGCCATCAAAAGTGATATTATGCAACAGAGGCGTGGTTCTGGTTCAGATGCCTGGTTCATGGGCGTAATGATTCCAGGAAATAAACAGAGATGAAAATTTCTCGGCTTTGTCGAATGGATGCATCCACTCACCGACAATCAAATGAAATCCCACCCAAACAGGGGCGGAAACTTGCACAGGTGAATTTTTTCTGGGGGAGTGTTTGTCCGGTGGGTTCATATTCGGAGGTTATGTCCGGATGAGTCTTTCGTCCAGTGAGTGTTTGTCCACTCACCAAGAGGAAAAACAAGATGAGGACCAACAGAATCTGACATAGTGTTCAACTCTCCGCTGGCACGCTGTCTGCCTAAAGACCCTCTTTATCGGTTTCATCATGTCAACGCAGTTCAGTTTTGACGATGCTGGTAATGAATTCCTCTCTCGCCGAGCACGCTTCTTCATCTACTCATAGAACTATACTGTTCAAAACAATTTAAGCACCCCTCCCTGTAATACCCGTGGGTATACGAATAGCTCATATTGTAACATTCTGCATTCCTCTTTCGGATCGGACATACATCCTTAAAACAGGTGAATATTTTCTGGCTATTGACCACTTCACTGCCGTGTGCTTATAGAGAAATGAGACAGCATCACAGTGAGAGAAACTCGGAAGCCCATGGACAGCATGCCACGCCGATTAACCCTTTACCCAACGTAACGGCAAAACCCGGCTGGCGCTATTCTCAAAAATCGCCAATTAATTTTCATTACTTTTTCCTTTTATTGTCTCAAAAACATAGGTTATGACCCCTCGTTGGAACGAGCTCGTTCCAACGAGGGGTCATAACCTATGTTTTTGAGACAAAACATAAAAAAAATAGTTATTCAAGAATTTTGTTTGCAAGTGTCGTCTGCTTTTCATGTCAGGTAAAGGGTTAAGGTGTGTTAGATATGCTCGAGGCTGTTCCATCAGGTACTGAACAACGTGACGTTTTTTAACATTGTGATGACGTCGGCGTTGCCTAATATTCATTCAATAAAAAAGAAAGCTCTAGAAACCCTTGCTTCACTAATAATGCATATTTCCCCTACTGCAAAGGGCGGGTTTTCTCCGGAGAATTTACCCATTTACTGTATACCCACTGGTATTATAGGGAGGTGGCTGAGATGGGGGCTTAACTTTTTTGGACAGTATACTTTCATGTTCTTTGTCTTAATGAATGATCTATTAAATAGTGACATTGTTGGACTTAAAGTTATAATATATTGTAGATCACTTGTTGGAACGGATGTTATGCCATAAATCTTGGCATAAATGTTTGTCTTGGACCTTCGTTTTGTGACATCGTTTCCATGCGTCTTCCACTCCATTACGAGAGAAATTTTAGGCCAAGGTGAATTCTATTATGGGTCACGGTCCCATTGATAATTCCTAGCTCATGGAGTCGAATACGTATGGACCGAGTCTGTAAGTGGTGTGAGGGGGTGCGTGATAGATTATAACCGTGTCCATAACTGAAATCCGGATATTTCTTCGAATCTGCGGAAAAAGAATGATATTACATAGGCAATAGATAACGACTCCAAGGGGACCTCAAATGTTGTCAGTAAATCACCAGTGACTTTTATTCCAATTGAATCAGCAACTAGTATTGCTTATCCTTGGTGAGGCTCGGGCACCCCGAATTTCCAGGGTCACTACCCCGTCTGCTTCACCCACTCACCGCCCATGGTCCAAGAGTATAACCTTTTTCACACAATAATTGTTCAACAATAAGAGAAAACACAACGAGTGTGCAGGACGTCAGACAGGAATCAACGACACGCGTTGGGGTGTTTTATATACTTTAAAAGCACCCAACAACTTACCAGACGTACTCACCGGAGCCGCAACATTAACGGAGTTCAAACAAACCTATGCCGAATTGAACTTGATCTCCAAACCACCTCTTTACTTCCGTGTGGGTAAAAGAAAGGCCAACATTTTTCACTCAAAATTGCGTAATAACTGCAGCAACCTAAATAATGACAAGTTCCAAAACTATATTCTGGCCATTCCAAAGTGTATGTGTGGTAATCCCTGTGAAAATGCTCATCACTATCTTCTGGGGTGCCCTCGATACTCTGACCCAGGATTACACTACTCGATTCTCTTCGAGATTTTGATATATCATCCGAAACCGATCTCTTGTACGGTAAACCCACACTGACAACAAAACAAAACGAATATATCTTTCTGAAAACCCAAGCGTTCATCCTAGCTTGTGGCCGCTTCAATTGAGTCATTATATTCTCGGATTTGCCTCTCTCTTGCACTATAAACGTCATATCCCTCACCCTTTAACTTGCCATTCAAGAGCTTTCGTAGAGAAAGTCAACAGTGTCCCGCCCTATGTATTCCCTGAGTCGAGACCCTATTACGTACTTGGCTGCCTGTTTCAATAACTTACATTTCAACCGTAAATAGTGTTAATTCGTATTCATTTGTGAACCAATCTATATATCTTGTAGTCGCATCTATGTATTGTTTTTTCTGTTGTATTTATGGAGAGGAGTTAGCATAAGTTGTATAACTTGTACTCCAATCCTTTTTGCAAATTTCGTGGCAAATAAAATATGTTTAAACTAAACTAAAAGCACCCAAAGGGCACGTGAAATGCAGGAAGAACTCCAACAAGGACAGTCGATTCCTGTACTTCGTACTTTCCCTGATATTTATTCCACGATTAAACTTGAATTAAGTGAATACAGCTGATATCTTTGACCTTTTGAACCCGAGAGGCCGCTTTTCGGACCAGGAACATGATACGTCATAATTCCATTAAGTAGGATGGGTGCTTGTGTGTGTTGGGGTAGACCAATCAATATTTCCAACGTGCAGCCCCAAGGCTGCACGTTGAAAATATTAATTAGTCTACCCCCGAATAACGAATATGAACTCTTCCAATTGCTGTTATTAAACTGACATGGAAGACACCACCAGAGTTCAAAGGGATAAAGAAAAATATAACCTTCGGCGGTCTGTTTACTTTCTTGCTGGAATTTGTTTTGTGTCTTAGCATTTCATTGACGCCGTAACGCCAGCCAAATGCGTAACGACCAATCAGCATTCTTTTATGACGTTTTACACGTAAGCCGGATTCCACGCGAGAGGTATCCAGCACATTTCTCCATGCCTGTATTGTATCGGGTAACGTTGAATACACAGAGCAATCGTGATACAAAGGGTATGTCATCAGTTTATGAAGTAAAAAGTAATCATCTTTGTTGACAGATATAAGTTGGTTAAATTGATAACATGTCGCTTTTCATGTACAAAAATAGTGGAGTAATTAATTGTTTACTCTTTAGACTTGTTTCTGCATTAATGAATTGGTTTTTATCTTTTCGAATTAGAAATTAACCTACCGTACTTGACAGTTGATATTAGTATAACAGATCTAGGCGTTGGTACCTCAAAAATAATAGTATTTATTGCACGCCAATGCTTTTATTTTCATGAAATACACGCTTTTTCTGCAAAAACCGAAGGGAACAATAATTGGTTTTGTATTGTCCTTGAACAATACGGATCACGTGCGCGGACTATTTAACTATTTCTTTTTTTACGTTTGGGTTATTTTTGGCAATAATTTGTGTTTTTAATATTTTTCAGTAAACTGCTGGCGTGCACTAAATACAGAACTGCATACGCGTTCGAATTGTCATTTTTTACCGCACTCGATTGATTTTGGCGGAGGGATATTGAACTCGAAGCCTTCGACTTCTCGTTCAATATTATCCCTCCGCCCAAATCGATTTCGTGCGATAAAAAAAAGTTCTGTTTATATTCTAATTCTGTTGTTATTAATCTGTGTGAAACAGAGACTACTGTTCTTTTAAGGTTTCTTCTTCTTCACACTGGAGAACAATGTAAATAATCCTCTGGAGAATAATTTAAACAATCAAACTACCAAGAGCTGGAAACAACTGTTACATATTAACCCTTTACCCAACGTAACGGATAAAACCGGCCAGCGCTATTCACAAAAATTGCCAATTAATTTTCATTATTTTTTCATTTTTGGGGTCTCAAAAACATAGGTTATGACCCCTCTTTGGAACGAGCTCGTCGAGCTCGTTCCAATGAGGGGTCATAACTTATGTTTTTGAGACAAAAAAATGAAAACATGTGTTATTCAAGAATTTTGTTTCCAAGTGTCGTCTGCTTTTCATGTTAGGTAAAGGGTTAAAGTTTATCTATTGTTTTGTCCTCAAACCAAGTTGAAAGGAACCACTGGGAAGGTAGTCTTATATAGTATTCAAATCTCTGTTATAACACAGGATAACTTCTAATTCCAAGTGATCGGGATGTCCTTTTCAACTGTACCGTACACAGTTATAAATTATTAAAGTGGAGTATTTAAACTGTGTGTTTATAAACCTCTCAAAACTTCAATATTGTTCCCAAAGACTGTATTTACTGCGTGGCTATAATAATGCATGAACCCTTCAGCACTCACATTGCCGCTCTAAACACACATAAACATCAATGAGATCTCCCAGTTTTGTCCATTTCCAGTGTATCTTCAAAAGGGACTCTGGGGCCCTTGGGGAATTTTTCCTTCGAAACTGAGAAGAGTTTCAAAATAAGGGTCAATGCCACTGAGATCACCCCGAGGTCACTGAGTACATTTTTCAGAATGGCTGGAAATCGCATATGTGGCCTCATATTACCTTCCCGATGTTCACACATGTATTTTTACATTAAAAAAGTGGGCGGACCAGAAAGTTTGTAAGTGGGACACGCTGATATCTCAAGAATGGTATGACATATGACATATGGACCTGGGACCAACACCAAATGAGTGGAAACTCAATGGAGATGCAAAATTTGGGTTAATGTCACTAAGGACGCCCAGGGGTCATTGTTTGTATTTTCAGAATTGCTGGAAAACATTTTCTATGACACAAAATGCATTCCTACGTTCATCATAGATGTATTTCTACACTCAAAAAGATGGGCGGATCCTAAAATTGAAAATAACCCACTTTCCAAATTTTTGGCCTCCATCCACTTTTTAGAGCATGGTATAATCTAAGGCCAGGTTATTAGATAATCAATAATAGATAACAGACAGCCATAAATTTTGGAAGATGGTCATATCTCAACTATAGTATGACATTGTCAACTTAGAACATTTGAATATCAAGTTGAAACTCTTTGTAAGTTCAAAATATGTTCCAAGGTCTTCGAGTCGTAGTGTGGTTATTTGATTGTATAATGCAGAGAGATTGGCAATCACAATTTAGACCCTCATTAAGTTCATATATAAATATATAAGGGGGCACATGCCCGCCCCCCCCCCCCAAAAAATATCAGTCATTGCCCCCCCCCCCCCCCCATGTTCACACTTAAGAGAACATCAGGCAATAAATTTTACTATCTAGCAATTTACTTGATTCCGAGTCCATTTGTGTCCATAATTTATAAGTTATGAACGGCGTCAATAATTAGGCCACATTGTGGCCTAATTATTGATGCCCTTCACAACTTGTTATTCCACATTGTGGCTTAATTATTGATACCTTTCACAACTTATAAATTATAGACACAAACAGAGTCAAAGTCAATGAAACTGGTTTTTTTTGTCTGGAATTTCATTTTTTTACCCTCCAATGAGAGGGGGACACCCTCTCTTGTGCTCGCTACATCTTGCTGCTGCGAGGCTCGGTTGATGCAGCAAATCATATTCTGTATGTCCCCTTTGATATTACTCTTGCCCCATTAACTTTGATATCCTGGCTACACGTCTCAATATAAGCCAAAAAAGTGGGGTGGTTCAACAATTTTGAAAGGGGCAGAGTCAAAAATTTGAAAACAAAACGCACTTGCATATATTCACCTGGGCCCAATACAAGGTGCGAATTATGGGCGTGAGGGGGTCACTAAGTATAGAATTTCAGTTTTTGCAAATCATTTGTGTATTGCTTTTGCATCAACACTTCAAATACAGTACACGCCAACGTATTTCTGTTTCTTCAATATCCATTCCTGATTTCTTCATAGAACACATTGAATGCTGTGCACAGAAGTTATTTCAAGTTTCTTGAAAAATTGTGTCTGATTCCTGTATGAAAATCTTTAAATGCTGTTTGCAAAAACCCATTTCTTATTTTATTTCAAGACTTTTACTCCCGAAAATATGTCTAAATTAATTCATTCTCTTTCTATATAGTTTAGTTAGCACTTGTTCTGTTGATTTAACCATTTTTACACAAACTCGAATTTCCTGATCGTAGTGTGTAATGCTTCCCGGGCTCACGTTTTTTTAAGAATTTTTTTCTTTTTTTGTGCACTATGCTACCATATCAGCCGACATATCAGCTCCAGGTAACTTCATATCAGCCTGAGACTGAAGGTCGCAGCCTGATGTAAAGTTGCCGGGGCTGATATCTCTGCTGCTATAAAACTAACCATGTAATAATCTCTTTATTTATTAACCTTTTGAACCCCGATGGTATCGTCCATGTCAATTCAATGGAAGCAATTGGAAGAGTCCATATTTATTATATGGAGGTAGATCATTTAATATTTTCAACGTGCAGCCCACGTTGAAAATATTGATTGGTCTACCTCACACTTCAACTTTGCAGCCTTCGTTCGTAATTGAAAGTATGACGTATCATTTTTCTGGGCCGGAAAAGTGGTCTCTCGGGTTGAAAGGATTAACCCTTTGATACTTTTGTACGTGTTATTACGTAAGAAATCTTTTGTTTAATTTAACCCTTTGATACTTCTGTACGCGTTATTACTGTGAAATAGTTTGTTTAATTTGATACTTCTGTATGTGTTATTACGTACGAAATCTGTTGTTTAATTTAACCCTTTGATACTTTTGTAAGTGTTATTACGTACGAAATCAAACAGCGCCTTGATACTTTGTGGGCATTTGTTTTGTTATTATTTTTCGATTTTTTAAAGTTTTAACCTCAAATTATTATTTTCTCCCGAATAGTGCTCAGTGATAACAGCTGAGCCAAATGTTATCGCAGCTTAAAATACTAACATAATCCTGCTTTCAAAACTTCATAACTTGACACTATCGGGGCTTTCAAAAAATGAGGATACCAGAGCAAAAACCAATACACCCCTTGCTGATATTTCATATTCAGTCAAACACAAAAAATATTTTGTTTATATAAATTTGTTTTATTACAAATTATTGGAGAGTGCCTCTGGGCACTCTCCAATAATTTGTAATAAAACAATTTTTGAATAACAAATTCAGACCCCCAGAAATAATCTAGCTCTCAACCACATAATTACTAATGTGAAAAATATCTTGTTATTTGTACTTTCCGACGTTTGACATCGCATTTTGAAAAACGATGAAAAAACTGAATTCCCAGTGACGTTTGAACGTCAAGATAATTAAAGTCTCAAAGGGTTAAACCAAAACGTAATTACAAAAATTCTCAGACCTATTGAATTTTTCTGACAGTGTTATTGTTTCTCATCCTTTCGCAAAGTTCGAAGTATAGCTCTATCGATAAATAGGTTATCTCCACCTGATTCCACGAACTCTTCTACGCTGTGGAGACTATAATATGCACAGGGTATAAGCGGACAGTCGGCTGAATGGAAATTGTGAGCTGTCCGGCGAGACTAACCTAGCTGAAACGTCCGAAATTGAAAAATTACGTCGCCGCTCATTTTTGTGAGATTGTGTTCATTTAGTGGATGTAACTAGGAAATCCAGTCAAAACACAGTGAGTAGAATAGTTTACTGTTATTTCTAGAACAAACTGAATGATTCTGAAGGGGTTGTCTTTAAACGTAGAATTTGTTGACTTGACTCACGACAATATTTGTATTTTTTTTTTTTTGCGAACGGGAATGTGATAAGTGATATCGAAATAGAAGAGCAGCGGAGCTTCAAATACATTTTACTCTCAAAATGCTTAATAGAGTCACTTTCCACTTCATTGGGCCCTTCATATGGAAAATCAGTAACACATGAATCGTAAACCAGGCTCATTTCTGGGGCCACTGTACTCTCCCTGACTGTACGACTAATTACGAAGTACCTGTCCGACTAACTCAACTGTACACAATATTTTTTGACCGCCTATTTGTACCAATATAACTGTAAGAATCCCGGTATATGTTGCAGTGCTTCCTTGCTTTGCAGGCTAGTCATGCCACACTGGTAGAAAATTAGGTTATTAACACTAGTAATACATATTTTACCAACAGTTCCGCTGGAATGTTGGAAAGTTCGGTTGTGCCTACTTGCCAATGTGAACTTGTTCGGCCATACCGAAACATAGACGTGTAATATTTGATATATCAACATATCAACATACCCGGGAAACCCAGGACTTATATTCGGCGAAAATCTTGATTTGAATCACGTGTTTTGTAGCAGAATTCTCATTTGGATTCTCACTAAGGTGAACGAAATATAAACCCTGGTTCCGAACACTTGGGAGAAAAGCTAACTTTTGATCAGTTTGCCATGAATGGATTTTGGAGGTTGTGATCAAATATAGTCAGAAGTGTATGTGGGTGCAATTGACACTTGTTAAAATAATCCCACCGGGCCGCATCATCCCCTCTCCACCCCGGGTCAGAAAGGTGCAGTGAATGGGTCAACTTCTTTTGTCAAGGTCTTAGATAAATGTTGTGCCAAGCACATTTTTGCCTATTGACCCTATTGGGTTTTGTGTTGTGTGAGATGGTGTAGGGTGGGGCGGGGATAATGTTTTTCAGAACTTACGAGGTATATATTGTTCAAAGTTTTGTAAGAGTTAACCTGAGACTTGTTTTTAAAATACTGTGTTTTGTAAATTAGCAAGTGTGAGACATTGAGAATGTGTATTATAATGGAAGTGTCACTGACACTGCAGCTCAACTTGAGCAAGAAGGGACTGAACTAAATAGAAAGCTCCATGGGCCGATATTCTGGGAACAATTACCTTGACCATCGTAACAGTAACCTGAGCTAAGGTTGCGTTCAGTGTGGACAGAGCTTGTGTGGAACGTATCCTGAATTAGCCTTAGGCCACGAAAATTTTTAAAGGCGGGTGATTGTATGAGCGTTTTGTGGGCCTGTATCGTGGGAACATGAACAGCTGTCACAACAAGAATAACAAGAGGTCCCTAGAGGCTTTAATCGCTCACCTGACAAAGTGGTTCAAAGAAGTATTTTGGGTCATATTCAGTTATGGTTCATGAACACTACAGAGGAATGAAGTCATGAAATTATTCGTAACTTTCGTGTCCATGTCAGATGATTATCAGAGGTATTCCTGATTTGCTTCGAATTCTATCAGCTGTAGACAAGCACTGCCAAACTTCCAACGGTTGTTATGTCACTGCAGTTTGAAAAGAAACCTTTCTGGAAAACACTAAGGAATGGATTTGAACAAACTTGAACCTAATAAACTGCCCCCCCCCCCCCCCCCCAGAGAGAGAGAGAGAGAGAGAAAGAGAGAGAGAGAGAAGGAGAGAGAGAGAGAGAGAGAGGAGAGAGAGAGAGAGAGGAGAGAGAGAGAGGGAGAGAGAGGAGAGAGAGAGAGAGAGAGAGAGAGAGAGAGAGAGAGAGAGAGAGAGAGAGAGGAGAGAGAGAGCAAATAAGCCAGGGACTCGAAGTGAACAAATCTGAATCTGATCCCCCCCCAGAAACGTTATAAACCGAATATGAAATAATTATAACTGGTGGATCTGAAGAAGATGAGTTTTAAAGAAACCTCCTCTTTTGCACTAAGTTAAACTTTGGGTTCTAGCAGAGAACCCAAATATTAACCTAGGGACCCGGTTTGAACCAAACTTGAATTTGCCCCCCCCCCCCCCCCCCCAAGATATTGTATACCAAATATGAAAGAATTCTGATCTGAAGAAGACTTTAAAGAAATTCCCTCCCACAGGGAGCCAAAACAATAACCCAGGGACTCGATTTGAACAAACTTGAATCGCCCCCCCCCAAAGATGGTGTATACCAAATATGAAAGGATTTTGACTGGTGGATCTTAAGAAGATTTTCTTAGAAATTTCCTCATATTTCACGAAGTTAAAATATTAGCCCAGGGACTCGATTTGAACAGAGATGTTGTATACAAATATCAAAAGATTCTGACTGGTGGATCTGAAGATGAAAATATATAAAGACATTTCCTCATATTGCCCTAAGTTAATAGCCCCTGTACCTCCTGTACTGAGCCCAAATATGAAACGGGAGCTTAATTTGAACACACTTGTGTCTGCCCCCTATGGATGATGCATACCAATATCAAGAGATTCTGATCAGTGGTTCTGAAGAAGAATTTTTTTTTTCTAATTTTTGCAAACATGCCGACTCAGCGTTTTTGCGACCCCCCCCCCCCTCCCCCAACCGAGCACCCCCGATACAGGAGATGGCATCTTTTTCACCGTTCCACGCTACTGGTCCTAAGAATGTTTCTTACCAAATAACAGTTCTTTGTTCGGTGTGATTTTTGAAATATGGGCGTTTGAAAATATTTCTATGTTTAGCTCCTGGAGTTCCTACAGGAACACAGAAAATGTTTTTTGCGTGAATTAAGTGCTTAGGACCCAATAATACCACATACCAAATTTGGTTCAAATCGGACCTTCGGTTCAGAAAATAGAAACTTGGGGCAAAATCTCGCACCTCCCAGTACAAAGGCAAATGTTGCTCCACGAACTTCGTTTGAACAAACTTGATTCTTCACCTCAAAAGGAAGCTCCATATCAAATATCAAGTCATTGCACCCAATGAAGATTTTTTTAAATTTTAGAGCATGGGCATCTTTATTTGAACAAACTTGAATTGTGATATGATAGGAACATACATATCAAATTTGGTTTAATTTGGCACAGTGATTTATGAGAAGTCGATAATGTAAAGCTCACACCGGACGGACGGACGACAGACAGAAAGTGATCACTTAAGCTCCCCCCTGATTTTCAGTCAGGTGAGCTAAAAAGAGGCACTGCATGGGCTGCGTTTACTCTGTGCGATATGGTGGGACATGTACACTGAATTCACTCAATAGGTGAGTTTGTAGAGTCAGTGGAGTGGAGTGGAGGAAGGCGTAATATGTCGTGTGACCATTGTCAGTAAAGGTAACCTTTCCACTTCGATTCAGCTGAAAAACTCGTACCCGTTTTTGTCTGGACAACTGGAGCCAAAATGCTGGACAACTTGTACCCACTGCTGGACAACTCGTATCCATTTCTCTTTGAATGGGTTTGAAATGTCAAATCGTGAGTGCGAGTTATCCAAACGTGGGTACGAGTTGTCCAGACGAAACATGGGTAGGAGTTGTCCAATTATGTGTATGAGTAGTCTGGTAGTCTTATCACATAAGTAAGAAGACTACTTTCGAGGGATGGTAAGGTGTTCATGTATATTATTCCAAGACATCCTTTTCAATTCCGTTACGGCAGATTGCAGTTTGTCGGACAGTGTAAACGCAGTTGGTCGTACAGTTAGAAATTCTGTTTTTGTAGTTAGTCGTACAGTTAGGGAGACGACAGTGGCCCCAGTTATGAGTCCGGTTTACGATTCAAGTGTTACAGATTGTTCGTGTGAAGGGCCCAAAGAAGTGGAAAGTGACTCTTTGAAGCATTTTGAGAGTAAAATGTATTTAAAGCTCCACTGGTCTTGTATTTCGGTATCATTTATCCCATTCTCGCTCGCAAAAAATACAAATATTGTCGTGAGTCAAGTCAAACAAATTCTACGTTTAGAGTCAAATCCACACAGAATCGGACCTCAGTTTGTTCTGGAAATAACAGTAAGCTATTCTGCTTACCGTGTGTAGACTGGATTTTCCAGGTACATCCACTAAATGAATAAAATCTCACAAAAATGACAGATGACCAGCATATAATTTTTCAACTTGATTTCGCCGGACAGCTCACAATTTCCGTTTGAGCCGACTGTCCGTTTGCACCCTTTGAATATGAATTACTTCCGGTTGGTATGTGCAATTCTTTATTTCTGAGTGTTCATTTGTGTGCATTGTGACTCAATTAAATAACGTTGTCAAAATTGCGGTCATATTAATGGAAAAAGTCTACCGCGTCTCACAATTACAGTGCAGTCGCCGTGGACTGGCCGTAATCCATGCGAGGGCAGTGATGTCCACGCATGCGTTTACCAGGTAATACAAATCATCACCAGCAAAACTTTAATTTATGAAGCACTGGGCTGCACCCGGTTATTCATGAATTAAATTTTTTTTAAGATTATTCCTATATTTGGAATCTAATATTCTTGCGTCCGAGGAAATACTGCCCACTCCGTAGAAAGTGAACAGTCCATGGCGGCTGTACTGTACTACGACAAAGTTTTCAACGGTCATGTCGTTGATTTGTGTGATGCGCACTGCACCAGCCGATGTTGATTGTGATGTCATATTGATTGCCAAGCACATTTTTCCTGGGGGAGAACACCTCGGGACCCCACTCCACCAACCCATTCCCGACAGTGGTGAGTTGATCCCAAAGTATTCCGTATTCCGTGGTGTTCGCTACTGGGCGAAAATTGACTTTGCATGCGCTATCAATCCGAGTCGTAATGTTTACAATACCGCAAATATCAACCGACAGTAGTGAGTCCAAGAACGACAACTCACTTATCCTCTTCTCCAACTCCCAGTTTAGTTATTATTACTTACATAGTTTGTTAGTAACTTGGTATGGTATATAACATATAAGTCAATTCCATACTGGCGAAAGCAAGGCTCGAGTTCTGTATGGAATCAACTGATGCAGTATATAGAAGTTCTCTAATGAGTCACGAATTCACATGAAATTTCTGTACGGAGTTCATGAAAATAGATCTCAGCCGAGGCTTAGGCTCAGATCGATTTTAGTGAACGAGGTCAGAAATGTCATGTCAAATGGTGACGAAATTGAGATTCTTTTTATCACATACTGCTAACGTAAGGACTAATGCTAGCCAGCGCTGTTCACAAAAATATCCAGCCAAATTCGATTATTTTTTTTATCAATGTTTGGCTCAAAACATAGCTTATGACTCTCACTGAAACGACCCCACCGAGCTCGTTGCAATGAGGGGTCATAAGCTTTGTTTTCGAGACCAGAAACAAAAAATATTTAGTTATTCGGGAAGTGTTTTCCGCTATTTGTATCAGGCAGACAATAATGAAAAATAAGAGAAAATTAATTTTCCACTTCCGAAGCCAACTCACTCATAACGTTATCACGTCAACTTTGATTTCTGACGACATTCCCGTATTAAATACTTTGTTAACGATATTTTCCGCAATGCGCTATTTGATGATAATTATGTGATAATTAGTAACAAGCTGTGTAACCACTAGATCTTTGCCACAGTATGCTATACACCTGGAGCTTAATTAAGCATCCCCTGAAATGTTTCATGACAGTGAAGTTGCTGTTAATGATTGCTATGTCTTGCAGTACATTTCATATCGTGAAACATGATGTTTCTGGTTGATAGCGTACCCCAAACACACCCCCTCGTCCACATGAAGCATGCTACCCACGAATGTCACAAGAAACACTACCACCCACATGCATTATCTGGGTATAAAACAAGAAAATTTGTCACTTCTTTTATCAATAAATGTTGACATCGCAAGGGGGAGACTGTCAGAGGCACTAAGATGGCAAATCGTTGTCATACATGCAAAGGCATGTCATTTACCGCTATTGGAAGGCAACTTGGCTATAGTCATTCTATCATCAGCAGACTTGTCCGAAAAATCAACAACCCAACGATGTTAAGAACCGACTAAGGCCTGGACAACCCCGAAAGATCTTTCCTCGGAGAGATCGGGGTCTTGCACGCCTCATTAGGCGTGAACCCTTTGCTTCAAGTGGGGTTTTGAAACTTCTGTTGCTCCCCAACAGGCGTTGTGTGCAACAGAACTGCCCGAAACCGTCTCAAAGCACTTGGCATGAGGTCCAGAAGGGTCATCAAGCGTCCAGCTCTGTCTGATCAGCATCAAAGACGGCGTTTGGCGTGGTGTATGGCACGACAACATTGGAATCGCAGGCCATGGAGGGGAGTCCATTGGTCAGACGAGAGCAGGCTCCTGTTTCACATCACAGATGGTCGCATGAGAGTGTGGAGGCATAGAAATACTGCTTACGTGCCCAGGGACATCAGACCTACAGTTTCTTACGGTGGAGGATCAGCAATGATCTGGGGATGCCTCACTCATGATTGTAAACTTAATATGGTGACTATACGTGGGAATCTCAGTGGACATCAGTACATCCGGGACATTCTCAATTCAGTTGTTGTGCCTCATTTTGACAACCACCCGTTGGCTACTCGCCATGTATTCATGGACGACAATGCAAGGCCACATCGTTCGAATGCTGTAAGAGCATTCCTTCAGAACAACGCTATTATAACGCTACCTTGGCCTGCAATGAGCCTCGATTTGAATCCCCTAGAACACATCTGGGACTCTCTTGGACGTTGTGTGCAAGCAAGGGATACGCCTGTACAGAATTTGGCCGATCGATTTGGAAGCTGCATTGCACGAGGAGTGGCAGCAATTGCCTATGGACCGCATCAGAAGGCTCACTGGTAGTATTAGAATGAGGGTTCAGGCGGTCATCCGGGACGTGGTGGATACACTCGATAATGTCGTCAGACACTGCTATTGTGTTCAGATCACAAAAGTACATATTTTGTCAGTACTTACGGGCACTGTTTCATCATGGAACGTTCCAGCACCATACTTGTCGAGAGAACATTTTTCCATCAAAAACATTAGTGACAGATATGTGTAATTAGCGTCATTAAAATACTCTCTATTTTCATCATGGTGGTGTCTTTCATTTGTCAATAGACTATTCTTTCCGCAAACAATCACTTTTGGCCATCTGAAAGATAGCATGAAAGTAACGACAGTTTCTATTAACACCACTGCGAAAAAAAACATGGGGTGCTTAATTAAGTTCCAGGTGTATATGTACACTTTTGTGATTGCAAAGGCGTTCTACTTCCTGGCGAGATCGCGACAAATTAGCACTGGTTGGTCGAGATTTGCGACCAAAATACAGGAAACCGCATCTGACAATCGATGTGGTCGCATTGCTTTTTAACCCTTTACGCAACGTGACGGCCAAAACCGGCCAGCGCTATTCTCAAAAACCGCCAATTAATTTTCATTATATTTTCATTTTTTGTCTCAAAAACATAGGTTATGTCCCCTCATTGGAACGAGCTCGTATTCGTTGAGCTCGTTCCAGTGAGGGGTCATAACCTATGTTTTTGAGACAAAAAATGAAAGAAATTAGTTATTCAAGAATTTTTTTTACAGGTGTCGTCTGCTTTTCACGTTAGGTAAAGGGTTAAATAGAAGAGATTCTAGTGTTGTAAGGAGGAATGCGGAAGAGAGAATTTCGACTAGATCGCGACTCAATCTGAGTCGCCTGCCCACTCCAATTACAATACTGTCCAACCCATGATTATAATTTTCATGGACAATTCTACATATCAAAAATATTATCAGTGATTTTATTTTTCAGTGTAAACACACGGGGCACAGCGACACAGGGCTCTAATTAGGCATTTCGCCGTGTCGAAGTTGCAAACCGGGAAGAAAATTGATCGCATCGCTCGCACCGCGTTCATTTTGTAGCAGTCTTCACTACCCCATGGAATGATCTCATAAACAGAAGCCAGTTCCAAGTCTTTTAATAAAGTGTTTTCTTTCTCCACGTCGTCCAATTTCCTGTCACCACTTAGCGTTGAGCATGTATCTTTGAACATTGTTACTTATCCATCTTTGATGTTCCGCAGGCTTGTCAATGACAAACGGCTTCCGCCGTCCAAATTACACATGACTTGTCTGATTGCTGACCCCAGTTATTTATCCGTAACCAGATTGTTGTTATTATTATTTGTGCTCCGTCAGTAGAATTTTGTGCCTATAAGTATTCCGGTTTTTATAACTTTAGTCATTACTGTTTCGACCGCTCTTGGTTTTAAGTTTTGTTGTGATTATTTCTTATTTTATTCAATTAATTTTAATTCCCACTTGACTCTTGTTGTTTCTGTAGTTTTCTCGCCACAATATAGCCTTAGCTGCTGATATGGCGTTAAGCAATAATAAATAAATAAATAAATAATAAATAAGAATTTTGTGCCTGCCTCGTAACAATTTCTTGTTGCTGCGCTATTTGACGAATTTCCACTATCCAATGGAAAATGTTGCACTCTCAAATTTCGAACAAATGTTTCAAATGAGTTGGTAATTGCCTGGCTTGGGCCAACACGACCGAGGTGCAAATCCCCCCCCCCCCCCCAAAAAAAAATAAAAAATTGAGAATGCATGGAACGGTATATCTGATAAACCTAGTTGGTGAAATACACATTCTGCTGAAATGACGCACAGCCTCCCTGGAGGGAGGGGGAGCTGAGGGGGATACATGCCCCCACCCCAATTTCAGCCACGCCCCTCCCTCAGGGTACATGGCCTAATTATTGATGCCCTTCACACCTTATAACTTATGGTTTCAAACGGAGTCAGAGTCAAGGAAGCTGCGGGGTTTTTTTGTCGCGAATTTCAAATGTTTTGCCAAGCGAGCCCCCACCCCCTCAAGTGAGAGAGTGTCCCCCTCTTGTGCTCACCCCATCTGGCCACTACGTGGCTCGGATGATTCTGCGCATCCCATTCTGTATCCCCCCCCCCCCCCCTAGTAGTTCAGCGGTCTGAAAGTAGCGGCCGCCCCCCCCCCCCTACGTAGGGTGTAGCCACTACGTTCAGATTGCTGAACTAGCCCTCCCCCCTATATTTACTCCCCCCCCCCTACTTTGATATCCTGGCTACGCGTCGGAGACTGTCTACCTTTTACTAGATCCCTGACTTGTCTTGTCATGAAGATCGACTTTCGATGAAGTTATAGGGTTGGTGAGGTTCATGCTCCTTCGGTGGGAGAATTCCCTTTCACAAAAGTAACCACCCCTTACCCTTTCGTTTAACCCTTTACCTAACGAATCGCCCGCATCCGCCCGCGTAATATGCAAATTGAGCAGTTGAAAAAATTAAACATTCAAAATATTTCAACAAAACCATATCATGTGACTCCTCTTTGGAACGAGCTCGTTGAGCTCGTTCCAATGAGGGGTCACATGATATGGTTTTGTTGAAATTTTTTGAGAAATTAAAAAAAATTATATTTAAAATAATAAATTTTGATACCGTCTGCGTTGGGTAAAGGGTTAATATTTATATTGAAAAATATTCTCTCAAGGGTAGCATTCATAGAAACACGCAAAATCGCGCGTTTCACACTTACTCATTAGTCGTCTTACCAAGTGATTATTTCTCTGCTAATTTATTCATTTAGTTCGGCGTCTAATCGATCGTGTAGTGCATATAATTAACCCTTTAAACTCGTAAGATCGATTTTTCGGTCCAAAGCATAATTTCGTCCCATTTTTGTTTTGCTACAACTGCAGTCTGCAGTCAGACGGCTGCAGAGTGCAGTTATTATTTGATCCTCCCTGTATATTGATATGGGACTGACCAATCTCACTGTAAGTGTGCGCAAGGGCGATTCTATTCCAGGAAGCGGGGGTTCAAAGGGTTAATTTAATTATCTATTGGAGCTTGAGCTTGCATTGTCTCTAATGGTGCACTTGTCATCAAGTATGTTAGGGAGTCTGACAGTTGCTCGCCGCTGCTCTGTGGTTTCCCCGGGTACTCCGACTTCCCCCACACGTAAAACTGTTCGACACGAGGTGACACTGGCTGTCGAAAGTGTCATTAAAGCCCAATAAATAAATAAGTATAGTCTGCCATTTGTTGTAGTTGTGACCCTGATCGAGCCTTCCTAGACAAATATAGTCTGTCAGCAGTTCGGTCGGGCCCGCTGCCACCGAAACACACATCCAGCTCAAGAGAGGGTTATAAGTGCCAAAGGTTGGGCGCCCCCTAAACCGGTCGATGTTCCAGTATTACGTGGAGCCAGGAGCCTTCGTTGGTTTAGACCGATCGTTGGAGGGAGATTTTGACTCCACCAGGCCAGGACAAGCCAAACAGGGGAGTCTGGTCGGACTGAAGAGAATAAGAAAGAAACCCCAGAAGTAACAGCAGTTAGAGAATGGCCCCGGCATGAAAATCCTTAACAGTTAGAAAAATAGACTTAGAGAAAACTCTTGTAGTATTTTTGAGTGCGGGGGGTGGGGGGGGGGGGGGGGGGGTCATCTATCAATCCTTCTGGGAGGTTAGGATGCAGTGTTTGAAAACCCCCACCCTTCCCCCCAAAAAGAGTTGAGATAATCAGAGTGTCTGTGGGTTAAGTGTACATCAGTTTGTTTATGTAGTTTTTAGTGATTTTTTGAGCTGGTGGGGGCAGAGTCAAGCAGCGCGCGGCACCCATCAACTGTTCAAAGTAAATCGAAGATTTTAGCTCGCTGAAGGCGCGCAGGGACGGTATGGGGATAAAGCTATAGAATAAATAAGTACAAGGACCGGTATTCCGATTTAAACACGAGCAGGATAAGGGTTTTAACCCCTCGGCTTACCGAGTGGTTAAAACCCTTATTCTACGAGTGGTTTAAATCTGATTACCGGACCTAGTACCTATTTGCTTTATTCATACCATGCTCTTAATAAATAATCGACTTTGTCACTTAAAATGGAGGAAAAAACGACACTTTCTGTCGCAAACACGCGGGTTTGTTTTGTTTACATCTGTGGCGATGAGGAAGCGCGATGGCTCAGTGGTAGACTGCTGGACTTCTATGCTAGAGGTCCCGAGTTCGATCCCCGTCCGGGACGGCCCGCGTTGTGTCCTTGGGCAAGGCAATTTATCCCGGTTGCCTACATGGGGGCACGATAATGCCATGTACTTAGGCGTACTACACGTCGATGGTGCACATGTCTTCAACCGCTGTAACCCTGCTTGAGCGGAGCTTGAACCGAGTTAGAATGTTGAGGAGCTGACAGTTGCTCGTCGATGCTCGGTGGTTCTCTCCGGCTTCCTTCACCCGTAAAACTGTCGCGGTCACGATTAGCAATTGTGCATAAGTATGTGACCTTAAACACCAATAAATAAATAAATATCTACGCCGGTGGGCATTACTACCGGTTGCACGTGAATGCTTGATTGGCAGCTAGACACATCGTCAAAGTTGATTGAAGTTACCTCAGTTTTTCAGTAAAATTATTATTATTATTACCACTTTAGCGGGCGTTCTCTAGTACATTAACAAAGTTTAATAGGGCATTATTATTATTATTATTGCAAGAACGCAACGCTCAACTTAAAAAAGTCACGTGACGTATCAGGCCGTTAATGGATTAAAAATCTCATTAACAGTCCGACACGTCACGTGATTTTTGTTCCTCGCTGTCGTCCACTCGGACACGAAAACGGTTTCCGGAAATGGTTTCAACTATTAAACAATGTGATTTTTATTTAAATTATTAAATATGCAAAATGTTTCGTAAGAACAAGCAGCTATATATAGTAAGTAAGTCTGTATACATTTTCAGCCTTTATTCCTGACTAAAAAAGGTAAATATCGGGTCTGTTTTTAAGATTTCTAACTTCGTTGCAATTGAAAGATTATCTGTGCCGATTACGTGATTATCATGTGACACCAGTTTGTTTGACAATAGACGATATTATCATGTCATATGAACAACTTGTGGCCAAATGTGCTTCAGATATCCAATAACAAAGCTAGGCATCCAAAACCCTTTAGGATGCAGTGATGGGACTGCATTTGGGAAAAGGACAACACTGTCTGCATTTGTAATGAAGATGGATTCCACGTTCGATGGACATGCGTAAATCACTCGAAACCACGAATTTCCATAAAAAAAACAAAATCGCAATTCTAAGAAATTTCAACAGGTGTCACGATACCTTGCATAAAATATGGCAACTGTGCAGTCTCTATATAATAATAATATTTCTCAATATTTGATTTTAGACGACGTTGTTTTTCAATGCTATTTCCGTCCGATGACGTTGACCGGAAATCGAAAGTTATTTACAATATACACAAAGCCGTCAGTTTTGGGATTCATCCTCCATGCAGCTCAGTCGCTGTCTTTTGAAGGATTTTGATGCCCAAGCTTTGTTCTTGGATATGTGAAGCACATTTGGCCACAAGTTATTCCCAGGAGATATTATTGAATTATCAGTTCCGGTACGAATACGTTACCCGACGGACCAATTGATCCTAAAGATGCTCGATTGGCGACAATTCTGGCGAAAGTGGGAGCCAGGGAAGAAGTTCAATGCTCTGCTCTCCAAGAAAGTCACGACAGATACGCCCCACGTGACATCGGGTATTATCTTGCTGGAATAACTGCAATCCGACGTTAGCGTTGAACAACGGGACAACAACAGTGTTACGAATTTCGTCCCTATATCGCTGTCCATTCAGATTACCACCGATGAAGATCAACTGCGTTCGATGGTGCAAGGAAATTCCTGCCCAAACCATTACAGTGTACCCCCGCCGAAACGGTCGCATTCCCGCACGCAAGCATCAGAAAACCGTTCTCCTCGTCGACGATACACTCTTGCCCTACCATCAGCGAAATCGTGATTAATCACTAAAAAGAACTGTGCTCCAACGCTGTTGAGTCCAGCGAACACGCCGACGTGCCCATTCCATTCTGACGGTACGATGACGTTGGGTAAGGATTGGTCTGTGGTATAGACGCCTACTTCAGCGAGTCTAGTGCGGACAGTTTGTGCACTGATTCTATTGTTAGCTGTACCAGGAGTAATTGCTGCTGTCCTCGTCGCCGGAAGGAAGCGCTCCCATAAATGCGAAGTCCTGATGTGTAGGTCTTGTGCAGGGGTCGTAACTCTTGATCGACCTGAACGCGGTCGGTCGGCAGTAGATCCAGTGGTTCTATACCTTCCAATGAGACGGTAAATAGTGGTCACAATGACCCCGAACTCAACAGCGAGCTCATCTGGAGGCATCCCAGCCTCATGCATACCAACGGCACGCAACCTCTAATTTTCGGTTAACCTTGGCATTTTTTAAAATGTCGGAAGACAAAAACTAGCTTGTTTTCCCAATAACCCAGGCTCTCTAGCACAACATAACACAAAGAAATCGTCGGTCACCCATTCAATTTGACATTCTCGGGTGGCACATGCTATTTTGAAATCCGTAGCAAAATTGTATACGGTTGGGTGGACAACAACAACATGTCATTAAACTCTTTGCACGACTTCTTGTCCAGAAACATGCAACATTAGAACTATAATATTTCATCCTTTAGGCTATTTTTCACATTTGTTTCTATTGTACTTTCTTTTTTGACTCGGTATATTTGTTTCTTTGGAGTTTTTGTTCTTTGTGATGTACTACATATGCTAGTTTTGAAAAAGTACAAAATATAAAAAAATCTTGTAAAAGTTTTTCTTGGTTAGAGCCCCCCAAAACACAAATTATGTCGCCAGGAAAGTTATTTATGTAAAGGATATATATTTTCCACGCATCTTCCCAAATCACGAAACAATGTTTTGCAATAAAAATTAAATTAACCCGAATCAAAATTGTCAAACAACTTTCGTGGAAAGTTCCACGGAAGTTCGAAGAAAATTGTATTCGACAAATGACAATTCGACCAGGTGTCTATTCGACGAAGTATTCATTCGACCAAATGTTAATTCGACCAAACGATCATTCGACTAAGTGTCCATTCGACGAAGTGTCATTCGACGAAATGTCATGCGGCCGCATTCGGGAACTTGTCAATTGAATGATTCCGTTTGGCAATGTTTAAGTATGTCAATTTAAAAATATTCATTCAAGTGTTTGCGTCTGTGAACTGACCAAATGAAACATATGCTTTGTAATCAACAGCACATGCTAACTTTTGTTAACGGAGGTGTAATTACGTGAGAGTAGTGGGAGTGGGGGTGTATCGCTGGTAATACAGTTATCGATCACCATTGAAAACAACTCCAAAAATTCAGTAATTGTCAATTCTCGAATATCGGTCTGGAGTGGGTTGTTTTCATATGTGAACTAACATTCTGTCAGAGTTAATTGCAACCTGTTTAGCTCACCTGGCCTAAAAGGCCATGTAAGCTTTTCACATCACTTGGCGTCCGTCGTCGTCCGTCGTTCGGAGTCTGTAAACTTTTCACATTTTCATCTTCCTCTCTGTAGCCGGTGTGAACCAGACTTGGCAGGAATGGTCTATGGGAGGTCCTCTACAAACGATACTCATTTTGTGCCGTCGGATGAAAAGCATGGCTTCCAGAGGCATTCGTTGATTCTGGTTGGTAGAATTACAAAACCTTCTCCTCTGAAACCGCCAGGCCAAATGGTTTGAAACTTCACATAAATGATGACTGGGACCCCCTCTACCAACGATCCTTATTTAATGTTGATCGTGTTACAAAGATAGCCACAATTGCGGCTTACAGTTACTATAGAAACTCTATAAGAAATCACATTTTCATCTTCTTCTCTGGAACTACTGAGCCGAGGTGAACCAAACCCGCTAGGGATAGTCTATGGGAGGTCCTCTACAAACTATTCTTCCAATGGGTTTGAAAACATGGACGCCAGAGGCATTCTTTGATTCTGATTGGTGAATTTTGAAAAAATCTTCTCCTCTGAAATCACAGGGCCAAATGTTTTGAAAATTTGCAAGGTTGATGACTGGGCCCTCTCTACTGGCGAAACTCATTTAATGTTGATCGGGTTGCAAACATGGCTTCAGTTGTGGATAAAATTTACTGTAGCAACCCTATGAAATCACATTTTCATCTTTTTCTCTGGAACTACTGAGCCGACATGAACCAAACTTGGCAGGAATGGTCTTTGGGAGATTCTCTACAAAGGGTCCTCATTTGGGTCGAAAAACTTGGCCGCCAGAGGCATTCTTTGATTCTGGTTGGTGGATTTTCAAAAATCTTCTCCTCTGAAACTGAAAGGCGAAATGTTCTGATACTTCACACAAATGATGACTGGGACCCCCTCTAAAACGATTCTCATTTAATGTTGATCGGGCTGTAAACATGGGCGCAATTGCAGCTTATAGTTACTATAGAAACCCTATGGGAAATAGCATTTTCATCTTCTTCTCTGGAATACTGAGCAGGCGTGAACCAAACCTGCCAGAGATAGTCCATGGAGCTTCCTTTTGAGGTGTAGAATCAAGTTTGTTCAAACGAAGTTTGTGAAGCAATATTTGGCTTTGTAATGGGAGGGGTAAGATTTTTTGCCCCGCCCAAAATTTCTATTTTCTGAACCGATGGTCCAGTTTGAACCAAATTTGGTATGTGGTATTATTGGGTCATAAGTACTTGACCCATGCAAAAAAAATTTCCCGCATCCCCATGGGAACTCTGGGAGATAATAATAGAAATATTTTCACACGCCCATATTTCCCAAACCACACGAAACAGAGAGATGTTATTTGGTATGAAGCATTCTTATGACCAGTAGAACTGAATGGTAAAAAAATTGCCATCGGTTATGTTAGGGTGTACTGTAATGGGCATCAAAAAAATGCTGAGTCAGCATATTTGCAAAAATTAAAAAAAATCTTTTCTCCAGAACAAATCATCAGAATCTTTTGATATTCGGTATACAGCATTCATAAGGGGGCAGATACAAGTGTGTTAAAATAAAGTCCATTGGTTCATATTTGGGCTTAATACAGGAGCCTAAATTTTGTACATAGGGTATAAAATGGAAAATATTCTTTAAAAATCTTCTTCTTCAGAACCACCAGTCAGAATCTTTTAATGTTTGATATACATCATTGTTATGAGGGTCAGATTCAAGATTTTTCAAACCAAGTCCCTAGGTTAATATTTGGGCTTCCTACGGAAGCCCAAATTTTAACTTTGTTCAATATGGGGATAATTTAAAAAAAATCTTCTTCATATCCACCAGTCGGGATGCTTTCATATTTGGTATGCAACATCTCTAGGGTGTGGGGGGGGGGGGGGGGGTCAGATTCAAGTTAGTTCAAATCAGATCCCTAGGTTTATGTTTGGGCTCGCTGTGGTAGCCCAAATGTTTACTTAGTACGATATGAGGAAATTTCTTTTAAAATCTTCTTCTTCTGATCCACCAGTCGGAATGCTTTCATATTTGGTATACAATATCTCTAGGGGGAAGAGGGGAGGGAGGGGTGGGGGGGGGGGGTGTCAGATTCCAGTTTGTTCAATTCGAGTGCCTGGGTTAATATTTGGGTTCCATATGGAAACCTGAAATTTAACTCAGTACAATATTAGGGAATTTCTTCAAAAATCTTCTTCTTCAGATCCACTGTTCAGAATTCTTTCACATTTGGTATACAACATCTCTAGGCGGTGGGGCGCGGTGGCTCAGTAGGTAGAGGTGTAGGCTACAAGCCGAAAGGTCCTCGGTTCGAATCCTGCGGCAACCGCGTTGTGTCCTTGGGCAAGACACTTCACCCCGCTTGCCTACACGGGGGCACGATGACACTGTGTACTAAGGCGTACTGCACGTCGATGGTGCACATGTCTTCAACCAATCTAACCCTGCCTGTACCGCGGTGCAGAGTTCAGAGTTACGATGTTGGGGAGCTGACAGCTGCTCGTCGTTGCTCGGTGGTTCTCTCCGGGAACTCCGGCTTCCTCCACCCGTAAAACTGTCACCGACATGATATGACCCTGGCTGTTAATGTGTCGTTAAACCCAAATAAAAATAAAATAAATAAATCTCTAGGGGGGTCAGATTCAAGTTTGTTCAAATCGGATCCATAGGTTAATATTTGGGCTCGCTATGGTAGCCCAAATTTTAACTTGGTGCAATATGAAGAGATTTCTTTAAAATTTCTCTTCTTCAGATCCAACAGTCAAAATGCTTTGATATTTGGTACACAACATCTCTAGGGAAGTCAGATTCAACCGTGTTCAAATCGAGAGCCTGGGTTAATATTTGGGCTCCATATGGGAACCGGAATTGGCCATTTTGCTGAAAAATTAAAAAAATTGTATTCAGTACCCTATAGAGGTGTGTAACTAAGATTAATCCACATAGGTTGTATCAAGGGGCTTCATGGGGGAGCTCTATATTTTATATTATGATCAATTGAAGAAAAGGCATGATGCCCGCACTCTGTTTATATTGTGTTCTGTTCAAGATGAGCGCTTCAGGCCCCATGGGGCCTCTTGTTGAACTTAGTTTCTCTGTTTTTCAAATTAGGCTTCTTCCACATACTTTGTTACTTTTTATTCCCCCACAAGGGAGGGATATAGCCTAGAGCCCCCGTTCGTCTGTCTGCTCCGCCCGTCCGTCTGTCTGTCCATCTGTCCGTCTATCTGAACTTTGTTTATGGCATAACTTGAATAACAGATTTCAATTTTTTTCAGTATATATCTCTATAGCAACAATGTCTACATCAAGTTCGATGACCACCATTATCCAATGAAAATTGTTGGGAGTTACTGAAGGATTGGGAGTTATTACATGCAAAAAATGGACTCCTATAGCCCACCCACCCCCCCCCTCCCCCTTTTTATCGCGAGTGCAGATATGGCAGATTCATTAGGTAAACGGTTAACAAAAAATAGCTCGGACTATTTTGTGTCCAAGCATTGCCATTGCTGGGACAGTGGGTCTGCATGCGTGACATCATACTTGTTTGATTCTGATTGGTGGATTTTGGAAAATCTTCTCTGAAACCACAAGGCCAAATGTTTTGAAACTTTGCGTGGTTAATGACTGGGGCACCCTCTACCAACGATCCTCATTTAATGTTGATCGTGTTGCAAACATGGCCTCAACCGCGGCTTATAGTTACTATAGAAACCCGAAGGGAAATCACATTTTCATCTTCTCTGGAACTACTGAGTCGACATGAACCAAACTTCGCAGGAATGGTCTACAGAAGGCCCTCTACAAACGATCCTCTTTTTGTTCCCGTTGGTTGGAAAATATGTCCACCAGAGACATTCTCTGATTCTGATTGATGGATTTTGCAAAAATCTCCCCCTCTGAAACTACAAAGTCAAATGTTTTGAAACTTCCCATGATTGAGGACTGGGACACCTTCTACCAATGATCCTCATGTAATGTTGCAAACATGGCCACAATTGAAGCTCATAGTTACCAAGGAAAGCCTAAGTGAAATCACAGTTTTATATGTAGTTCCAGGTGATCGATTAAGGCTCTTTAGATCCTCTAGTTTGGGAGTTGCCGTGAGCTCAGTTGGTATGCTGGCAGAGCATATATAGTATGGCTAGACGATTGGGTGCTGTGGACCAGGTATCGACTCCCGTCGGAGACTATTTCCGAAATACTTTGGAGTTTTCAGTTCAGTGGCTCAAGCCCAGGACGATGCTGGTGGAATTCCTGCTTGACATTGGCGATATAAAATTAAATTCTAGCAGTTGCATCTTCACAGATCTTCCATTAATTCCTATATATAAAATCTGGGACCATGACCTATAGGCCTATCATAGTTAGGCCTATCATATGTTAATGTAATATGCATTTTTTTTAAAATCACAAATACATGTTACTGAACAATTTATTATCTAATTAAAGAACAGAGGGCGAGAACGCTCATTCATTCATTCACGCTCTGACAAAACTACCAGTAACTTAAATGTCGTGGCAGTACAGGAGTCGTTTGTATTCTCTCCGTGCTATGTCAATTAAACGGAAATGAGTTTGAAAAAGTCAACGTTTTTTTCTCTTTTGCTCCGACCAAAAGTCACGAAGTACTACTAGTATTATTTTAACATAATTAATTGCATTTTCGTGATCAAACGCTTTGAAGAGAAGGTTCTCTCTCTTAACTCAGGTAAGGACCAAAAGGTAGCAACTACTCTGATACATGCCCTCGTTAGCTGCCATAGCTCAATAAATCTCAAAGTATTAGTTTGTTTGTTCACCGCCCCCCCCCCCCCCACGCCTTCTCTGTTTTTTTATTCGTGAGCAAATTTTCTTGTCATAAATGTTTGGTTGTGAACTAAAAGTAAGCAGCCCAAGAAGTCTCACAGAGATCGCTGCTTACCTTGTACCCACATTTCTTCACAAACAGGCGCGTAGCCAGGATATCAAAGTTGGGGGGGGGGGGGGGTTCAGCGATCTGAACGTAACGGCAAACCCCTAGGAAGGTAGTAACCGCTACGTTCAAATCGCTGAACTACTAGGGGCATACAGAGTAGGAAGCGCAGCATAATCCGTGCCACATAGCGGTGAGATGGGGGCAAACACAAGAGGGGACACCTCTCTCGCTGGTGGGGAAGCCTTCTCTAGAAAAATTTTGAAATTCGAGACAACCCCCCCCCCCCCCCCACCCTGCAATTTCCTTGACTATCAGTTCGTTTGTGTCCATAACGTATAAGTTGCGAAAAACATCAATAATTAGGACACGTCACCGGGGATGGGGGGAGGGGTGAATTGTACTTGCACCTGACTCATGTTTACTATCTGTAAGGCAGAGACGTTGATATATGCCTTTCCTGTTCGCCGAAACCTATTTCATTTAAGTGAAATAAATTATTGTTTGTAAAAAAATCGATAACGGGCTTAGTAGATAAACCGTCCGAGGGCGCCCAACGATGTCACTGGACAAATAATCAATGGATCAGATAAAGGTCGAGATCACTCCATCTGAGTTCAAAAATCATAAATTGATTTGTAATTTAAACACCACTTCATTCTGATAGGGCATGTTCCATTCTTGTTTATGGTAATGCTGAGATTTAGTATCGTGCAGCCGTTGACCATTGGTATATATACTCTATGTTGTGTGAAGTCGTTGTATGCGCAGAGACTGAAATCCGAGAATACTTCATGTCAAATACTGAGAGAGAGAGAGAGAGAGAGAGAGAGAGAGAGAGAGAGAGAGAGAGAGAGAGAGAGAGAGAAGAGAGAGAGAGACTTTATTCAACAGTACATGACAATACAATACAATACACATGATTAACTATTCTGCTAAAATAAAATGTATACCGCTTGGGGATACCACATACTATACTATACTATACTATACTATACTATACTATACTATACTATACTATACTATACTATACTATACTATACTATATACTATACTATACTATACTATACTATACTATACTATACTATACTATACTCCATACTATACTATACAGTACTATACTTTATCATATGACTCGTCCGTTTTGTTCACTTTAAAACATTTGATATTTTGTTTTCATATTAATCAGTGATAAATAAAGCCTTCCGTCTATTTCATTGGTCAATTACAAAACTAGACAATTTGATTGGCTGAACAAAATACAACTGGGCCACATTTTCATAATTTGCATAATTAGAGTTGGGAGCTTTCATTGGTCAATTTCAAAACTGGACAATTTTATTGACTAAACAAAATACAACTGGGTCACATTTGCATAATTTCATTAGGGAGAATTTACGTTATCTGTCCTATTTAGGGTGGGCTATATTGTATTAATCCTTTACCTACAAGAAAACGCCATTCATTTTTTCTTATATTTTCACTTTTTGCTTCCAAAACATAGGTTATGACCCCTCATTGGAACGAGCTCGACGAGCTCGTTCCAAGGAGGGGTCATAACCTATGTTTAGGAAGCAAAAAATGAACATTTTTAGTTATACGAGGATGTTTTTTCCAAGTGCCGTCTGCAACTCAAGTTAGGTGATGGGTTAAAAAGTCATACTAAGTGGCTAATTTGTGCGTGTGTGTGTCATATGATAAATAGAATATGAAATGAGTGTTTTTCTCATATAATATTTATGAAACTCGTCCGAATTTTCCGTTTGGGGCTTTGGGCTCGCCAGAGGCTCGCTCAAACGGAAAATTCTTAGACTCGTTTCAGAAATATTATATGAGAAAAGCACTCATTCCATATCCTCTACTATGCTATGCTATGCTATACCATACCATACCATACCATACTATAGCAGCCCACCACTCACACTGTTCTATACAATACTATAATACACGATACCATACTAAACTACATCCCACCATACCATACTACGCTATGCCATTACTACATTACTCTACAGTACACCATACTACTATACTATACTACACTATACTATACTCGCTCATACCATACCATACCATACCACACCATACCATACCGCGCCGTACTATACCACACTATATTGGGAATAAATTACTAAAGCAGTGATGCGGCGAGCTGCAGATTTACATAGCATAGTGATAGTTGGTCAAAACAGGATGTATGTCAGACGAGGCACCCAGATATAACACGAATGAGTATAGATATGGGCTACGTAAGCGTCCAATGTAAGATCAGTACAATAGCTTTATTGCAACTAACTCTTTACCTAACTTGAAAAGCAGACGACACTTGCAACAACAATTCTCTAATAACTAATTGTTTTCATTTTTTGTCTCAAAAACATAGGTTATGACTCCTCGTTGGAACGAACTCGTTCCAACGAGGGGTCATAACCTATGTTTTTGAGACAAAAAATGAAAGAATAATGAAAATTAATTGGTGATTTTTGAGAATAGCGCTGGCCGGTTTTTGCCGTTACGTTGGGTAAAGGGTTAAATAGCACAGTCCTGGTAGTACGGGTTATCACACTATATTGTCTGGGAATAGGATGATATGAACCTATAAATTAATCTTTTAAACATACTTCTATTAATTAACATGCGTACTTCATGATCAAGTTCATTCTATATTTCGGGGTATAAGTATAACGGGAGATTACCTAAAAGTTTTGTTCTTTTTCTGCCTATGTGAAGAAGTCTGGATTGTCCAGTACATCTATATTAGTTTGTTGATCTACAGTTTCGAAGAAAGCACTAAAAGAAACAGGTACGTTACCCCAATGCCAATCGTGCACAAAAAGTAACGCGTGCGATTTAAGCAAGTCGTCCACTTTCAAAATCTTCTCCTTGTAGAATAAGGGGTCCGCATGTGCATTAAATTTCTTATAGTTTATGATTCTAAGCGATCGTTTCTGCATCAATGGGAACTTATTAATCGATATGGAATTACCTCATTCCTAAATTTCATGTACACCAAGTGGCCGTGAACCAAGGCATAATAATGCGTCTTCATTGCATTGTGCGGAAGAACGGATTTGACCTTACCGAGTACGTAATTCGCACGCGCAGTTGTGACACAGAGCTGAGAAATATGAGTTTTGAAGGATAATTTATCATCCAGATTTATTCCCAACAACTTCAGTGACTTATCATCCTTATCGGTGCTCACACTATTTATAGTTTGACTGTTTATAATCACATTATTATGGATTTCTTTGTTTTGCGCAATACTCATCACAATGAAATTTGTTTTATTGGCATTAATGCTAATCGATTTATTGAACAGCATTCGAATATTTTCTCTAATTCAGTATTCGTATCAATTACTACTTTGTCATCGTTTGGGCCCGAAGAGTATACAATGGTGTCCTCGGCAAAAGACAAAAGATTAAGTTCAGTTGAGTAACTCATTTCATTGATATATAAAAGGAACAGGAGGGGACCTAACACCGAACCCTGTGGTATACCACATTTGATGTTAAGCAAGTCTGATTTTTGGTCGCCGCAAATGACATATTGTTGTCTGTCCGACAAAAAGCCTTTAAACCAGTCGTTTGTTATTCCTCTAATTCCATACCATTCCAGTTTCTTCAGTAAGATATCATGGTTTATCATATGACTCGTCCGTTTTGTTCAGTTTAAAACATTTGATATTTTGTTTTCATATTAATAAGTGATAAATAAAGTCTTCCGTCAATTTCATTGGTCAATTTTAAAACTAGACAATTTGATTGGCTGAACAAAATACAACTGGGCCACATTTTCATAATTTGCATAATTAGAGTTGGGAGCTTTCATTGGTCGATTTCAAAACTGGACAATTTGATTGGCTAAACAAAATATAACTGGGTCACATTTGCATAATTTCAGTAGGGAGAGTTTACGTTATCTCTCCTATTTAGGGTGGGTTATATTGTATTAATCTTTTACCTACAAGAAAAACGCCATTCATTTGTTTTTATATTTTCACTTTTTGCCTCCAAAACATAGGTTATGACCGCCCAGTGGAACGAGCTCGACGAGCTCATTCCAATGAGGGTCATAACCTATGTTTAGGAAGCACAAATGAAAATTTTTAGTTATACGAGGATGTTTTTTTCCAAGTGCCGTTTGCAACTCAAGTTAGGTGATGGGTTAAAAAGTCATACTAAGTGGCTAATTTGTGCGCCATTCATTTGTTTTTATATTTTCACTTTTTGCCTCCAAAACATAGGTTATGACCGCCCAGTGGAACGAGCTCGACGAGCTCATTCCAATGAGGGTCATAACCTATGTTTAGGAAGCACAAATGAAAATTTTTAGTTATACGAGGATGTTTTTTTCCAAGTGCCGTTTGCAACTCAAGTTAGGTGATGGGTTAAAAAGTCATACTAAGTGGCTAATTTGTGCGTGTGTGTGTGTCATATGATAAACAGAATATGAAATGAGTGTTTTTCTCATATAATATTTATAAAACTCCTGCGAATTTTCCGTTTGGGATCGCCAGAGGCTCGCCCAAACGGAACGGAAAATTCTTAGACTCGTTTCATAAATGCCATATAAGAAAAACACTCATTTCATATCCTCTATTTATTGTATCAAACGCTTTCGAGAGGTCGAGGAATACTGCTAATGTACTGTCCTTATTGAGTTATTGTTTTCATTTACTACATATTTCAAAAATGTAGTACAGGATGAATGGTGGAATGCTTTTCTCTGAAACCGAACTGACACTGATATATTATCTCAAATCTTTTTAAGAATTTAATTAGTCTAACGGAGACTAGTTTCTCTAAAATTCTAGAAAAGATTGGTAAAATACTTATTGGTCTGTAGTTAGTGAACAAAACCTCATCTCCAGATTTGAATATAGGTATCACTTTGGCAATCTTCATTTTTTGAGGAACAGTACAGTGTAAAACGAAGTATTTACAATGTGAGCTATAGGTGCTGTAATGAGGTTTATGGTATGTTTAAGTAGGAACGAATTGATGCTATCACAGCCTTCGCTCATTTTGGGTTTCATGGAAGTTACTAAATTGATAATTACGTGGGTTGTAGTAGGACCCATGAAAAGGTTATTCGGAAAATGTCTCTTCAAGTAATCAAGAAAATGTTTATTCCGCATAGGTATTTGCTTACGAGTTCGTTTACATATTTCTGCGAAAAAATATTAAATTCTTTAGCTATTTCTTGAGGGTCGCTAATTTCATTATCATTTTGGACAAAAAGTAGAGCAATTTATTTGTACATTTGCATTTATTTATACTTCCATTCAGGATTTCCCAGGGTTTACGCATGTTGTCTTTATTTTTCTCAAGAATCCGTTTGTAGTAAATTGCTTTGCATTGTTTTGTTACTCTATTAACTATTCTTCTGGGGTTTTTAAAATTTTGGATATTTCTCTCATTAGGACAATGCAGCTTTTTAAAATAAAATTTCTTGTTAGTGTGAGATGAAACTATCAGACCTCTTGACATCCAAGGTTGGCGCTTAATCAATTTTTTTTGTCTGTCGGACTTTCGTCATGAGAAAAACTAAGCGAGCTCTCGTACAGTCAGAGGGCGAGGATTTTAGTCTTATTGGGACAAACGACGTTATTTTTTATAATTTCAGAACATCTCGAGAAGCAATGTGGAGGAGGAGCCGAATTTGTCTGGAGAGGGATTTGAATATTTCTATTTACACCCAATAATATACACGGAAAACAGAGTGACTGTTAATTTCTCCACCACATATTTTATTGAAGACGATTCTAGGGCCTATAAAAAGAAAAAGAAGAAGCGGAAACGTCGTACCGTATTTCTCTGTTGTCTGTGTTGTCTTGCCGTAGCGGCAATAGCTCTCATCGCAGCTATTATAATATCAGTCCTTACAAATTCAGGTTAGCAAATTTTGTGTTTCTCTCGCAGCTAAGTTGTAATAGAGCGTGGCCCATACAATCTTTTCGGACATATGACTTTGCCGTGTCAGATAGATAATTACTGATATGACTGACAATTTTCGTCTTTGGGAATTATCCCAAGTCAATGCCCCACGACCCACCCGCCCGACCCAATTACCTTGCAAATCACTGTAAAAACTCATTCTCTGAACAAAGAGCCAAAGTGGACTTTAGTGTTGTTAGGTGTAATACTGATAGGTATTCTTAATGACGGATTATCTGTAAACTAGTTACTTCTAATTAGCTTGCCATAAAGGTCAAGTTTCCTTTCGTTACTTTTAATAAAAGAAAACAACAGACAGCTCCTAGAGATGTCTGTTGTTTTCGTTTATTAAAATTAACAAAAGGAAACTTGACTTTATTTCTACTAATCATAGGTGTTTTCTCAACCAACAATTACTTTCTTCTTAATTGTTTTTCCTCTTGTCTCGTCATTTCCAGGGAGGTAACTTTATCGAAAGTTGATTTTCATAACGATTAAGGTCAGGGGTGGATTGTCATTGTTATCGAGGCGAAGTAGAGCCGTCGTTTGGTAATAATATTTAGCTATCTCAGTACTGCATCTGATATCTACTGCTACGAAGCGTTCAAATTCGTTTCTGTATACTGACTTTTTGTTAACCCCTTTTCTTGCCCTCTACTTTAGCCATATAGCGGACCTCTATGTACGCCTGTATACGAAAAAGTTTAATAAAATTTATGACATACTTGGAACCCTATCATCTGATTAATTGTTGGAAAGGGCTCTCTGAGCCCTTTCCAACAATTAACCAGATGGCAGGTTTGGTCTGCGAATGTCAGAACGTATATACAATCACAATAAAATACGTGACAATAGTCGCTTTCGGTAGCGTAAGTGTTAAACAGATTTTTGTTTGAGGAATTTATAGGGAAGTGTCTTAGGTAGTCTAGGGATGGAAATAACCTGCGAACGATAGTTTAGGTTACGTCGAAGTCACAGAAAAATAAGCGAACAGAGCTACAGGTTACGAGCAAATATGGGGTGCGGTGGCGTTGCGGTAAACGGCTCTCGTCAGGTAACCGAAGTTAAGCAACGTAGAACACGGTTAGTCCTGTGAAGGCTGACTGTCTGAGTGATCGATTCGGACACCCACGTTGTGTTCTTGGGCAAGGCACTTAACCCCGATTGTCCACATGAGAGCACGATGTCGCCGTGTACTAATGCTGCACGTCGATGGTGCGCAAGTCTTCAACCAATCTAACCCTGCATATGCTGCAGTATGGAGTTGTAATGCTGGGGAGCTGGTTGCTGCTCGTCGTTGCTCCTCTCCGGGTACTCCGGCTTCCTCCACCCGTAAAACTGTTACCGTTCACTGGCGCTGTGTCCTTAGGTGTGCACTTGCCTTTACAACCGCTGCCTGTGCAGTGTCAGGTTTGAGAGTGCTCGCCGCTGCTCGATGGTTCTCTCTGGGCACATGTTGTGACCCTGGCTGTTGAAACAGTAAACCACAATAAACAAACAGACATATACTGGAGTAGAAGAGGGAGCTTAAATACTAAATGTCCAAGAGTAGAGGTAGAAGGTAGATTCTCGCGTCAAATATCCCTGGAAAATAATTTGTGGAAAAATGTTCCACGTTCTTTTAAATTTTTTGCTTTGAAATTGAACTTTTCACGATGCCTCTATCGCATCTCTTCTTAACCCTTTGAACACCAGAGGCCGCTTTACCGGGCCAGGGACATGGCACGTCATACTTTCCTTAAGTAGAATGCCTGCTAAGTTAAGGGTGGGATAGACCAATCAATATTTTCAACGTGTTGCCCTGAGGCTGCACGTTGTAAATATTGATTGGTCTACCCCTAAATAATGAATATGGACTCTTCTGTTTGCTGCATATGAACTGACATGGTAGATACTACCAGGGTTCAAAGGGTTAACCTTGATTGTCTTGTGAATAAAGTTTCTTCACGCGCAATGTCACGTTAAATGGAGATGTGTTTCCCGTCTTTTTGGTATGAAATACTCAATCATCGCATGCCAAATTAACCGAGGTGGAAGATATTTGTTTCCTTCCAATAAGCGGCTTACATTTTATGGCCCGATATCTTAATGCTGCTCCTATATCTCTGCACAAATTCTGGAAAATGTCACTGAGACACAATCCTCAACCACATGGGGACTGGGCTGGCTACCACCAAACAGAGCTGCCACAAGAAACATTCCCAGTTGTCACATTTTTTGGAGCATTTTCTGCTCGTTTGTTATTTTAAGTAGCTGGAAGTATGCATTTCTTTCATTTTTAATGTGTTTAAATGTCTTCGTTATTAACACATGATGGTTTCTTATGACGTTTCGCATGCATTTGCGGAAAACTAATGTAATTACACGCTTGACATGGCATTTTTATCTTCACATGTGAACAGGCACTTTTCTGTAACAATTGTAATGTAGTGAACTGGCGAACTTTAAGTAAATCTTCCGGTGTTTATAATGCACACTTTCCGGAAATGTCAGTTTGTATGTCGTTATGGCATGACAACGCTTTCAAGAAACTCCAGGCTGACAAGGAAGTGAAGTTTATCATAACAAATGATTCTTCCTGTTTTCAACACTCAAATACTTTAAACATAAGTCGACCACCATTCCAGTCACTGTTCAGAACAAGAAAAGGAATATTCTTAAGAGGTTTAGAACTAGTCAGGACAGATCAGAAAATCTAAAATGTAATTATAAGCTAAAACTATTTCAATTGAAAGGCTTTCAGCGCTACTGGAGTATTCCCCGGAACAATCGAGTATGGATGGGCAGACAGAAACAATAACAAATATGGGTAAAGGTGTAGAATAGGGGACTTTTCGTTTTTTTTAAAAAATAACGCTTTTCTCGCATTTTTTTCTCTGTTTTCTTAAAGTAAACTATATTTTGAACAAAATGACACAAAATCACATACTTTTATCGTGTTTTCAAGAAATATTAACCATTTTATTGCGACAGTGCCGTCGAACTCACTGCAATCGCTCCGTTCCATTATCGCTATCATAGGGGGAGAGTTTAGTAATTGAAATGTCGGCTGACAAACCCTGCCCCCTCACCAAACTGACCCTAGATCACATTTTAGGGTCAGTCTAGTGAGGGCCAGGGTTAGCTTACCGATGAGCTCACCCTGGTCCTAACTGAACTGACCTTAATTCGAGGAACACACACACAAGCGAAGCGCACCTGCTAACACGCACACATGCGAAGTGCACCTGCTATCATATAGAATGATTTCTCCCCTATGGCGTCACTCGTAACAACGAATGAAAACAACAGACGCTGCGAAATTTTCAGTGGATGAAACAAATGGCAATTGAGAAACTCGCAATTCAACGGGATTTAAAATCTATTCTCTTCCAAGTTAAAACATGATAGAGGTACCTAATTTTGTGTCATTTTGTTCAAAATATAGTTTACTTTAAGAAAACAGAAAAAATAGCGAGAAAATCGTTATTTAAAAAAAAAAAACCCGAAAAGTCCCCTATTCTACACCTTTACCCAAATATGAAACAAGTCTCCAGGAATGGAGGGTATATGGTAGCCTATTAAGGTGCTACATAGGTAATAAGTAAATTATTTTTATAGCACCTTAACTTGGAACTGTTTGTTGAAAAACAAGTTTCTCAAAGACATAATTAAACTCAGTTTTTTTTCAATCAACTTGTAGGACCGTAACATTGAAAAAAATGAGTTTAGCTGAGAATGTCATAGAATGAACAAAGGATGTGAACACCTGTGATACGGGGTAATAATGTAAGTCACAGAGCACTGCGGTGGATTCTTTACGTAAACATTACATTATTATTATTAGTACATTATTACATGAAGATACGCTGAGAATTCCTCGACTCACACAAGCTAGTTAGTAATACATGAATCTGATGACGATAATGAATTGGTGTGTGATTGTCGTAGCCAATGGGATGATTGACTCTTTTGAATCTGATGACATCTTCTTAGTCAGTTATGGCCTCAATTGGAAGAGTCCATGGTAAATATTCAGGGGTAGACAAAATTAATACTTTCCACGTGCAGTCTTGGGGCTGCACATTGGAAGTATTTAACGCAAACACAGCATCAAATTCAAAAAAAATGTTGAAAAATATCCGACTTCACCGCGTTAAAAAACCAAAGATTTCCAAGATAAACAATTGTACCACGCATGGGCACAGTACAATTGTTTATCTTTGAAATCGATGTTTTTTAACGTGGTGAAGTCGGATATTTTTCAACATTTCTTGAATTTGATGCTGTGTTTGCGTTAAATAATGATGCAGACACGTAAATAAATGATATCTGGGCTGAGTACGACAAGTAGTATGTTAATTATGTGATTTTTGTCTTCGATATGAAGCGTGAACTGAGTCGACCCAAATGCGGCAAGTTTATTTCAGTTTTAGTCAGATGAAATTTGTACGGGTTACTCAAAGACTGTGAGGGCCACGAGGGCCCTGGGTCACAGTCTTACAAAAACTACCTACGTCCATGCGACTAAAGGGCGAATACGCCATGTTCTCATTGTTACATTTTATCCCATATTGACTCGTCCACTGGACGAGTCAATAAGGGATAAAATGTGATAATGAGAACACAACATAGATTAGAAGAAATTTATTCATCCGTTACCCAAATCATGTTTTTTTACGACTCCGACACTACTGCGGGTTTTTCCAAGTTAAGGAACCTGTAGTATTGTTTATACTCTGTACACATTCTTTACAGATAGCAAAAACTGAACGGAAACCGTGGTCTTTTCCTGAAACCGAAACGAAACCGAATCTGAAAAATCAAAACCTTCCATCTTCACCACAAAACGCCCAGTTACCAGCCCCTTCGCCTCGCCGGGGCTATCATTAGATGATTTATGGCGAAGGGGATGGGGTGTGTGGGGGGGGGGGGGCAAACATCTAAAAACTCAGGCGAGTGGGAAATCGTTGAAGCCTTTACATTGTTTTATTTGCAGTTAGTTTAGAACTAATGACTCGAGTGTACACTGAAAATGCACTAATTGCATATTCTTGTGTCATCTTTGTCACGTTGGAAAACAACTGTGGATAAAGATTTTTAATATTTAACAACAACCCACATAACATGCTTGTAATTCACTGCCATAACAAGATGTGATGTATGTACTGCAAGATTAGAATTGTTGGTTTGAACGGATCATAAATTTTGCCGTGTAAAAACTGACAGATTTACTTATTAATTTGTCACCATTACATTGTAAACTAAATTAAAAGAGATTGCAACCGAGAGAGATATCGTAAATTTCAAGGCCAAATGAATATAATTGTATAACCCTGACTACTGATATTGATTTCTCTTCTGTTGTTTACTGCTATTTATTGTTTCAATTTACACAAACTGTACGCAGCTGTGTGGATACAAATCAATGTGTTTGCTGCTAACAAAACCAGATGCAGCTCCAGGAATTACGACCAAGATGGCCCATCCAAAATCGTAGGGGGAGGGGACACATGGGCGCCGAATCTCTTAGATGAAAGGTTTTTATGTGTAACCTCCCCCCTCATAGAGAAGTAGCGTTGTACGGTTGTACCTCATGGTATTTGCCCACAAATACCCTTGTATACCAGGCTAATTCACTTATATTTGAGTAAAATACCAATGTTTTCGAACCCCCTCCCCCTAGAAGAGTAGCATTGTACAGCCTGGTATGGTTCCCAAATACCCTTCTGAAAAACAATACTGTACACGAAGTCCCAAATTGTCGTAGTGTATCAAGCACACCGATCAAAGTTCGAAATGCCTTCGACGAGCTCGGGGAATATCGGTCACTTAAAGGATCGAAATTTGACCAAAGTGTTGGATAAAACTACAAAAGTCTGTGGCTAAATATAAGTGTGCTGTAGCGAGAGGGGCGTCAAAGCAAAGGGGTCTTTAGCTGGCCTACGTGATATAGAGAAGCCAGGTTTTGAAGAGTACCTTGATGAGATCTTTGATGTGTGTGTGTGTGTGGGGGGGGGGGGGGGGTCACTGTTGTTCAAGACGAGGTCGCGGTCGCTGGGGCTTAGGGGAAAACTGGGAAAGACTATGAAAAGGAGTGCCAAATGTATTATTTCGGCGAAGTGGATACCCTGGAACACTTTCTATTAGAATGTCCAAAATACCAGTCTAGCAAAATAAGATTCACCGGGAGTATGATTGTGGGTGGGATGGGATAATGAAGGACAAATGGCTAGTGGGTGACACAAATGATAGGGTCAGTATGCTTACCAGAGAGACTGAGAAAAATGGGGTACGGAATGTCATCAAGCAGTTCATCTCAAGAGTGTTTGGAGGAAAGTAGAGGTGTGGGCATAAGGAGGCATTTGGGAGCACAGGGCTAATCAAGACCTTCTCGCTGGAGAACCGCGACAAGTTAGCGGCCGACCAGTTTGTTATTATATTAATGTTACCGGTAATTGCAGAAATTAAGTGCATTATGTTGTATATGCGGACTATTTGAAAAGTGGCCTATATAAACGTAAAAAAAAAACGGGAGGCTCAGGGAAGCTGGCATTTTCACTGTATACAATTCACGCATGGTAACATATACTCCTTACTCTGTAAGATCATTTATGGAGTTAAAATCCCCCAGCCGATAGGCATGGCTGACAATTTCATCATCAAAGGTATGAGAATTTCATGTAAAATTTCTTACACAGTTAGATTGAACGTTTGACTATTAGTCTCCGTTGAAACCCATTTAATCCTTTACCTAACATGAAAAGCCGACGACACTTGCAAAAAAAAAAAAAATCTTGAATAACTAATTTTTTAAATTTTTTGTCTCAAAAACATAGGTTATGACCCCTCGTTGGAACGAGCTCGACGAGCTCGTTCCAACGCGGGGTCATAACCTATGTTTTTGAGACAAAAAATGAAAACATAATGGAAATTAATTGGCGATTTTTGAGAATAGCGCTGGCCAGTTTTGGCCATTACGTTGGGTAAAGAGTTAAAAATAAAAACGGCGTTTTCGCCGTCCTTTGATGTTCTGTAACTTTTTTCTGTTCATTATTTTAACAGTGTGCGCTTCGTGGCATATAACACAGCTGTCCTTTCCATTAATATTCAAGTCTAGGAGGTGAGATTTTCTGAGAATTTAATCTTGAGAGTTATTAAAACTCGCAAATTTCTATGAAAACACATTGGCTGAACAAAGAGCCAAAATGGACTTTTACTTAGTGTTGGTAGGTTGATTCTGAAAGATATTCTTAATGGTGGATTATCTGTTAAGTGGTTGCTTCTAATTAGCGTACCATAAAAAAACCCCAGATTCCTTCTGTAACCTTTAATACACGAAAACAACAGACAGGTCCCAAAACTGTCTGTTGTTTTCGCCTATTAAAAGTAACAAACAGAAACCCCGCTTTGTTTTCTGCTGATGTCACAGGTTTTCCTGAACAATTACTTGCTTCTTAATTGGACCTTCGTCGCTCGTCTGATAATTTCAAGGGAAGTAACTTTATCGAAAGTAGCTTTTCATGACGATATAAGTCAGGGATGAATCGGGATACATAGCTATCAGTCTTTCATCCATCCATCCATCCATCCATCCGTCCATCCGTCGGCCTACCCCCTCCAAATATTACCCAAGTCAACAAAAGCTCAATTAACCCCTTGAACTCGTAAGATCGATTTTGCGGTCCAAGGCATAATTTCGTCCCATTTTTGTGTTATTATAAGAGATCAAAACACGGGGCATTGATGATAAAATAATAACTGCAGTCTGCTGCCAGACGGTTGCAGACTTCAGTTACTATTAGTTACCCCGTGTCTGATCACGTGGTACGGGCTTTTACCTACCCGAAGCCAGCCGTATCCCAGGCCGAATGGGATACGGCTGGCTTCGGGTAGGTAAAAACCCGTGCCACGTGATCAGACACGGGGTAACGAATTTATCTATTGACTTTCCGTTTTAGAAGTACAATCTAGTTCATGTGTGAACACACACAGCATGATATCTTTTATCTTCCATTGTTGAGCCATACAGGTTTCTGTGGAATTTTTGTGCAAAAGAGTTTTTGTGAAAATATGCCGATATGACAAGTATAAAAAAATTATTGAATTTTTTTTTTCTTTTTTGTCTCAAAAACATAGCTTATGAACCCCACATTGGACGGTACTCGACAAGCTCATTCCAATAAGGGGTCATGAGCTATATTTTGGAGATAAAAAATTAAAATATAATACATGTACACTGTAAAACTGGAATGACGCGTCTTCTACGGGGTATGGACAATTTGTAGATTTCGGGTATGGGAAATTTGTCAGTGGCTGGGCAGACGTATCGTGGGTTTCAATGAATATGGTCTCATACCACGTATCTATCAACCAATCAAATCAAAAAATTCACTTTAGTCAATAGATAATATTATATCCTCCCTGTAATATTGATATTGGACTGACCCATCTCACTGTATGTGTACACAAAGGCGATACCATTCTAAGAAACGAGGGTTCAAAGGGTTAAAGACCAATTGTTCTGAATCTTAATACAATGGTGCATATTGGTAAGAGCAAGAGGATATATTGAAAGTTTCAAAACTATACCCCACCACTGCATAAATAAATAGGCACCAATGTCGTATTTCCTTTTTCCTATTTTTATTGTTACTATTTTTCGACAGACTGTTGATTGACACACCATTGGAAAGGACCCAAAAGGCCCTCTCCAACAATGTGTCGCATAACTGCATGCCACCAGAAAGTACAAATATATATAGAGTTCCCTTTCCCGACTTAGAATCAAATTAAAACGCTAAACTATTTGAAGTTTTGTGAACAATAACAGAATCGATCTTTGATAACTGTTTCCTTTGTTCTTGTATCATTTCATTCGTTCCAATGCCATATTCCTTTTCATTTTGTAGATTTCGAAAATAAATGTACTCAGGGAGGTGACTAAAGGTTTCCGATTGGGGGTGTAGGGTAGTGAATTTCCTACTAGAGTACTAGAGGGAGGGACCGGGAGGAGGAAGCTCCCTCTCGGTCCCTCTCCCTATTTGGAAATTCACTACCGAGAAAAAATTTGAAAATGAAGCCATGAAAGGGGGCATAAAATTGATTCTATTAACTGAAATGCCAACACATTTATGATATCAGGTTATTATAATTTAGTATTATTCTGAGAATTGAATATGTGTGAAACAAATGCTCAAGCTGAGAACTTTGAGCAATTAACACTGACCTAACATCAAATCGGATCGTTTGCAGGAATGATTAGTTTTCGATGTTTCATCATTTTAAATCTAACTGTGAATGATGGAATTAACTCCGGATAACGATTTTACACGATGAGATTTTCTTGAAGTGCATTTCGAGGATTTTTTTTATTACGATAATTTAACGTACTATAAAAATCTAATACCGATTGGAATCATGCATACTTATGAAGCTCGATATTGCGTACACTGTAGTTGTGAATAGTAACAGTTGAAATGTTTGCCGATTTGAAATCGAGTTGGGATTTTGGGAAGTAAAGGAGACATCGGCATCACCAAAGAAGCTCTAAAATCCAGATAGATGGAATTTCCAATTATTCATGACTTGCCCTCCGAATTTCCAACTATACGAAATTTTGGCCAGGATTGGAGAGGGAGGGGGACACTCCCCTGTCGCCACGTCTCTGAATGCACTACTGATCGACTGCCTTCAATTAAAAGAATAATTCGGGTGCATTGTTTTGAAAACTGTTCTTAACATGAAAACAATACAACAAAAAAAGATTAATAATTTATATTGTCTAATACTCGCGTTTTATGTTTTGTAGACTGAAAGGGTGGCGCCAACGAAGGGGGATGGGTGGGCAGCGGCCGGGGGTGGGCTAAGGTAGAGATAATACTCCTGCAGACCCGATGCACGTGCTCAATAGGAATACCCGGTGTTTAAACACACCTATGGTGATCGTAAAAGCTGTCTCTCAATCAGATCGCGCTCCAGACGCAATACACTTTCACAATCACAAATATCATAATAAAATATGCCGAAATCAAGACCGAATCAAAACAAAAATACAAACGAATACAGCATCAGATATACAATGTTCTCACATTATGTTGCGACGGATGATATTCTAAAAATTTGTGGGCAGAAAAATAGAACCCGACCAATCAATTTAGGATTATTTCGAAATTCTTATGCTAAATTTAGTTTATCACATTAATTACAATGTTTTTAATATTATTCAATAGGTAGACTTCAGCTCAGAGTCTCGTCCTCAACTTCCTACTTGGGTTGGAGTATTTCTTAACCAACTTAACTTGAGAGTTTTGGCCCGATTTATGGGGAAGTGCTCTTTCATTAATCGACAGGTCTGCTATACACAGGTTGAAAAGTATGCATAATTTCATTTGGGCGTGACCCAACCTGTGGTCTCACACAAAGTGATCTCTATCTAATTTTGGAGAGGTGACAAGTAGACAGCCAATCTCTCTGTGTCACCTCCCTACGGTATACATGTTTATTCCCTTTTTGTGTTTTTGATATAAGCTTGTAATAGTTTATACTGTTTTATGTATTTTTACTATCGATTGTTATCTGTGTGTATTGTACTACTCGTATACCGTAGAATAAAATCATAATCATCATCATCATCTAGCTTTAACAGAGAGAAGCAATATCTTTCAAAACAAGAGTATGGGTAAGCGGCGAAAAAGTCTTCTCCGTTCTTTCACTAATTAATAAAACCAGCCCATCAATTCTATCTCGCCAAAACAAAACAAAACCGCCGAAAAAACCAAAAAAAACCAAAACAACAAAACAAACAACGAGTCTCAAGTTTTCCAAATTTAATTGATATCACGCATCTCTCAAACGAGGCTCATGTGACGTGAACAACTTTTCAAAGCAACAGTCTTACAAACGCGACACCATGAAAAGCTCGAGCCCTTTTGCGCTGAACACTCTGAACAAACAATTCCATTCGAGATCTGTTTGAAAATGAATTGGACAGCAGTTTTCGTGAAGCGAATCCACCAAAAACGTAAGAAAATCCGTGTTCTTAAAAGCGATTAGCAATAAAGTTGATTTCAGCCCTCCCCCCCCCCCCAGCCCCCGGCATTGTGCGATGTTACTAGGAGATGAATATTTCCAGGTTATAATGTATTATCTGACAATATCATTTCTTCTGAGTACTCATGTCAGATTTCGTGCAAATTCTCAAGCCACTGGTCAAATCCTCAAACGACTCTGACGCTATTATGTATTGAAACCGGTCCAGCTGTTAAATAGTTCATCGCCTATTTTTAAATTCAGGCGGGTGGAACCTGAAAGGTTTGTTTTTAAAGCAACCGAAATATTCCATCCGACTGAATCTGAGAATATCAAAAACATTCATTTTATTTGAATCAACACAAGAACAGTTTTTCGAGACTTGATTTGACCAAATCTTAGATTAGATATGTTTGTGTACTAAATATTATGAATGAGGACTCGTCGCCACAGCTGTAGCTTTATGATTTCGTCGCATGTGTTAGTATCTTGGTACTTTCTCGATTAATTAAAAATACTTATTGATATGAATATCTATAACTGGTGCACGAAAGAATAACTGTGTTTTGTGAGCAAAGGGACATCAAATTACATCAACGATAGTCCGTGCGCACACTCCACGAAAAGTGGGTAACCAATAGCCCGCACCAGCTTCGAAGTCTTTACATAATTTGCCTGGTGATATTATTTGTTGAAGTTATCGCTCTAACAACCACATTATTACGGAATAACGGACGGACAAGGGTAATACTCTATCCCCATGTTTACTCTATTGTGTGTGTATCCATAGGGTAAAGGATGGGCCCACCAAACTCAGCGGCAAGACAACCATTTAATTAAAGACCCAGTTGCGGCAATCAGTACGCCAATCCAAGATGCACCCCGAGACAGTAATGGGTGACTCACGGCACGTCTTTGGGTTCCAAGCCAAGATGCACCCTGAGACAGTAATGGGTGACTAATGGCACGTCTTTGGGTTCCAAGCCAAGATGCACCCTGAGACAGTAATGGGTGACTAATGGCACGTCTTTGGGTTGTACTGAGATCGGCATGCTTGCGAAAAAGAGTTATAAGATGGTATGCAGACACACGCATCCCATTATTACAACATTATTACTTTCCACAGTGTGATTTACTGGGATTCCCGCGTTTGATTATAAACGATAACTTCACAAGTGAATTATGCAATCAACAAATGTGTCATGTATCCTGCGCGCAAATGAAGACGCTTTGCCGTGGGTGTAATGGGGACTTCATTGTTTTTTTGTTTTTTTTAACCCTTTACCTAATATGATAAGCAGATGACACTTGCAAAAAAAATTCTTGAATAACTATTATTTTCATGTTTTGACTCAAAATCATAGGTTATGACCCCTCATTGGAACCAGCTCGACGAGCTCGTTCCAATGAGGGGTCATAACCTATGTTTTAGAAACAAAAATGAAATAATAATGAAAATTAATTGACGATTTTTGAGAATAGCGCTGGCCGTTACGTTAGGTAAAGGGTTAAATAATATAACAATTCACCCCATTCTCCATCTTATAAATAATGTAGTGAGTGCAAATGATAAATCGACAAAAGATTGCACACTGTCCTTATTTCTTGATTTCTCAAAAGCTTTTGACACAATTGATCACTCTATTTTGTTAAGCAAGCTAGAGCATTATGGGATCAGAGGCGTGGCCAATTCCTGGTTTAAGGACTATCTTTCAAACAGATTCCAATGTGTGCAGTACTCGACTACAATATCTGACTCCAAAGCCATCACCACGGGTGTCCCACAGGGATCTATCCTTGGCCCTGTATTGTTCCTGTTGTACATTAATGACATATCTTATTGCACCAGCTTAAACGTTCTTTCGTTTGCCGATGATACGACGGCCCACGAATCTAATAACAACCTAGACGAGCTATTTTCAATAACTAACACAGAACTAAAACACGTGGAAGAATGGTGTGCAGCAAATAAACTAGTCTTGAATGCTCAGAAAACAAAATGTATGTTACTCCACCCTAATAATGATTCCTATAATTCGGGAGAAAGACGGTTATTCCTTGGAGATACAACACTTGACCTCATTGGAAAAGAAGGAAAAGAAACATCAGTTAGATTTCTGGGTATATTCATGGACGAAAATCTAAACTTCAAACAGCATGTCTCGATAATTTGTTCCAGAATGACAAGGGCTATCTATGCCATTAACAGAGCAAAAATATATTACCATTAAATGCTCTGAAAACGCTGTATTTTTCTTGAATACATAGTCATCTTGTGTACGGTATACATGTGTGGGGTCACGTACCATCAACTTCAAAGATATTCACTTTACAGAAAAAGGCACTCCGTATCATTAGTAAGAAAAAACGAAATTCTCATACAGACCCCCTTTTTAGAACGCTTCGTATTTTGAAACTTAACGATATTTACAAGCTGCAGGTTCTCCTCTTTATGCATGATTGGCGTAATAGCAAACTTCCGATGTCCTTTAACAATACCTTCCAGATATACACCCATCCTACTGGCATGGATACTAGGCAATCTGGAAGTGTACTAACTTTCAAGCCGAGGACCAACTTTTCGGCCAACCTTCCCCTACACACTTTCCCAAGGTATGGAACGATATCGACCCAGTGGTACAGAACTACACCAGACCCCAGTTTAAACGTTCCATGACAGATATTTTTCTAGAATCTTATTCTCTCCACGTCACATGCAGCAATACCGAATGTCCCGATTGCAAGTAATGTGAATGTCGTACCATGGATTTGGTTATATATATATATATACTCCCGCAGCCTTGCCCGTATCATAAATATAAACTTAAATTTAAATCACGTGCCTTTTCACCAGCTTGCATTTGCCCCCGGCTGCCAGAATGCTTTACTAAACACTAAATTACTAAATACTAACACGCGCAGGATTTTTCTTTTCTTTTCTTTTCTCTTTTCTTTTTTTCTTCACTTTGTCACCATTCTTGTCACCATTCATTCATTCACTTAATAATACTACTTACCTTTTGGTACATATCTTATATGTGGTATCAATTTGAGATGAATAGGCATTATTATATGAACCTCTGCTGTCGAGAGACCAATTCAGGGAGTGGCAGGAAGACAGCCTCTTGGGCTATGCCACTTCCTTGCAGTGTGTTGATTGTATGTATTGATGGTAAAATTTATATTTGTTAATTTTGTACTCACATGCTGCAAATAAACTTACTTACTTCATTAACGTTAATAATGAAAAGTAATAAACAGAGTAATCGCTTGACTGGACTGGTTACGTGAAATAGTTCATTCGAGGCGCGGGACTATATTGTAAATGCGCACTCGTGTTTGTACAACGTCCCTCACCTCCCATGAATTATTTCACGTAACCAGTCCAGTCAAGCGATTACTCTGTATGTATTGCATTAGCTGAGGTCAATGATCTAAATGGCATAATCTGGTGAAGGGATTGAGTGCTTGAACCGCATATAGCAGTGTAATTACAATGCAAAGTCAGGAAGAGAATTTCGACCGGATCGCGACCAGGTCGAAATTTTATGGCCGCTTTTCTGCCCACAAAATTATATAATCTCATCCGTCGCGACAGAATGTGAGAACATTGTATATCTGATGCTGTATTCGTTTGTACTTTTGTTTTGATTCGGCCTTGATTTCGGCATATTTTATTCATGATGTTTGTGATTGTGAAAGTGTGTCGCGTCTGGAGCGCGATCTGATTGAGAGACAGCTTTAGGTGTGTTTAAACTGACGATTTAACAGGTGATATAACGATAATTTAACCCTTTGAACACTAGACGTCACTTTTGTGGTCCAGGAACATGATACGTCATAATTTCATTAAGTACACACTAAAAACTAAAGTGTTAAAACTGACACTTTCAAGGTGTTAAACCCATTCTAACTCTTAGGGTTTGATTTTAACACTCAAAGTGCAATGCTTTAAGCACTTAGACATTACAATCGTCAGACGTCTGAAACTGGAATGGATGGCTCTTCCCATGTGTCTAGCATTGGTGGTTCTTCCAGAATCGTCCATAATTTGATTTGCGCTTGGTGGGTACATAATTAAAAGGACACAATGCAGATGACGCGGATCAGGCTCGAGAGTTCGAGCCTGATCCGCGTCATCTGCGTTGTTTCCTTTTAAGTGTCACGACATTACACTTGTCAAGTGGTATTATTGTAACACCTGTCAAGTTCTGGGATATCTACACTTGAACAAAGTGCTAGTTCAGCACTTAGAAAGTGTTAAATACAGCACTTCAAGTGTAGTTTTTAACACCTTAGTTTTTAGAGTGTAGGATGTCTCCTAAATGGATGTGTCGGAAAGGCAATCAATATTTTCAACGTGCAGCCCGAAGGCTGCCCGTTGAAAATATTAATTGGTCTACCCCAAATAATGAATATGAACTCTTCCAATCGCTGCCATTGAACTGACACGGAAGGTGCCACCTTGTTTAATGGGTGAACATTCTTGAACTTCCATATTCTTGCCTCCATATTGGATCATCTTTGACAGACAACTAAAATCATTATTCACACGCGATTACCAGGGTTCTTTTCTTGAACCTGCGACGAGGCTAATGAATTGGCTGTGAAACTGGAACACGTGGTCAGGTGTGTGCAACATCGCAAACGAAAGGTGGAGGAAAGCATGAGGCCTAAACGAAAAATTCGTAATTTCGTAATTATAACATATTTATTTCCCAATTTTATTATTGTAGGTGGCAACAACACCGGCGGAACAACATACATATTCCATAACGAGATACCGATAAACATAGTGCCATCCGGGAGTCTCTGCATATCTGTCTCAACTGATGCAATTCCTACCTCTGTAACAAAAAATATACATCACGAACAAGCGTCCAACTTATTTAGTTTAGATAATGTTAACCATTCTGAAGATGTGTTACGAAATGACTTCATGTCGTCACAAGAACATATGTTAAATTCATCAAGCACTCCATACAGTAATACGCACCATCTGATCACATCAACCGTCTTACCTCCATTACCGATAACTCACGCTACTAGTGATAGTGACACACTAAAACGAATTTGTGTAACAACAGACCATGTTGGCTCTTCGCCGAAAGATTTAACGGAAGATACCGATCACCAACCGAAACTTTATCCTTCTGATTATAACGGCACAATGGACATCGCATCGATTACATATCCACCGATACTATCAGCCAAGAGTGTTCCAGAACTTTTTATCCATGGTAAACAAACAACTGTAAAACAAAATCAGGAAGAGACAACAAACAACAATGCCACAGTCACCAACGATCCAACTGTAAGTTACACGGAAAGTACAGAAAAATATCCACCTAAAAAAGTTGCTACAGTTATAGAATCCTTTACAAATGACGCGCTAACTACATTTACAGAAGCAAGTACAACCTTAGAACAGTTTATAAGTACCATCGTTGATGATTCTGCTGAAGCTACAGAAGAAGGGTCACCTACAGTTGAAGACAATACTGCGAGTACAACAGTAGAAGCTGATACAGATACAACAGCTACTGATTCAATACCCAAATCGCACCCTCATGCGATTACTGGGCAAACAAGCTCTCTAGCCCAAAGAACAAATCGCACAACTGCTGCAAATCCAACTACAACTGACGAGCCTCCACCTACTCAAAAACCTCCCACGACCGATGGATCAGCAGTTGTCTCGCAATCTTCTGCATCTACATTACTGAGCATTTTTGAGCTCGGTACAGACAGTGAACCATCATTTACTATTCAACCATATGCCCTCAATGAGCTAATGACTAATACAACCTCGACACATAACGACCCCGCAACTCTTCTGTCCACATCTGCAATCTTTTTACCAACAACTACTGTAAACCGTAATACAGCTATTGATTCTTCAATTATTACACACCCCACCACAACCATTGTATCTCGAACTACTACACCCTCTACCTCAGCTACTGGACGTCCAACTACGGTACACTCAACTTCAAGTATTGACCCCTTAGCTTCTGAACACACCACCATAATTCCGGAACTAAGAACTGCGGAACAGCCAGGCACAGCTACAGGATTAATAACTGCACTACACGCTACACTTACTGGACCAACAGCTACTGATCACACCACCACAAGCACTGAACCAACAACTATTACTACATATCATACAACTACAGATCTATCTCCTATTGGACACATCATTTCAACTACTGAATCTACTCTGTATTCTACAACTTCGGAACTACTAATTACTCAGCACACATCCTTAACTGAAGAAACAACTACACAATATTCTTCAACTATTGCGCCATCAACCAATGAACACCTCACTACAACAGCAGACCCCAAAACCGATAATTACGCCACTAAAACTACTGAATTAATAGCTAATGAGCACCACACTAAAAGCACTGAACCAATAACCGATGAGCACGCAACTAAAACTACTCAACTAATAGGCGATGAGCACCAACTTACAACTACTCAACGAATAACTGATGAGCACCAATCGACAACTTCTGAACCAATGATTGAGGAGCACCTGAGTGCAACCATTAAACCAGTAACTGATGAGCACCTCACTGAAAGTACTGAACCAATAACCGAGCACCTTACTGCAAGTACTAAACCACTAACCGATGAGCACCAGTCTACAACCAGTGAGCCAATAACTGACGAGCACCCTACTACAGCTACTGAACCAATACCTGATAAGCACCTACCTACAACAACAGCAGAAACTACTGAACAAATAACTGATGGGCCCCTATCTACAACTACTGAACAAATAACCGATGAGCACCTATCCACAACTACTGAACAAGAAACAGATAAGCACCTATCTACAACTACTGAACAAGTGACTGATGAGTACCTATCTACAACTACTGAACAAATAACTGATGAGCACCTATCTGCAACTACTGAACAAATAACCGATGAGCACCTATCTACAACTACTGAACAAATAACTGATGAGCACCTATCTACAACTACTGAACAAATAACTGATGCACTCCTATCGACAGCTACTGAACAAATAACTGATGAGCACCTATCTACAACTAGTGAACAAATAACTGAAGAATACCTACATACAACTACTGAACAAATAACTGACGAGCACCTATATACAACTACTGAACAAATAACTGGCGAGCACATATCTGCAACTACTGGGCCAATAACTGATGTGCACCTATCTACAACTAGTGGGCCAATAACTGACGAGCACCTATCTACAACTAGTGGACAAATAACTGATGAGCACCTGTCTACAACTACTGAACAAATAACTGATGAGCACATATCTACAACTACTGAACAAATAACTGATGAGCACCTATCTACAACTACTGAACAAATAACTGATGAGCGCCTATCTACAGCTACTGAGCAAATAACTGATGAGCACCTATCTACAACTACTGAACAAATAACTGATGAGCGCCTGTCTACAACTACTGAACACATAACTGATAAGCGCCTGTCTACAACTACTGAACAAATAACTGACAAGCACTTATCTACAACTACTGAACAAATAACTGATGAGCACTTATCTACAACTACTAAACAAATAACTAATAAGCACCTATCTACAACTACTGAACAAATAACTGATAAGCACCTATCTACAACTTCTGAACAAATAACTGATGAGTACCTATCTACAACTACTGAACAAATAACTGATGAGCACCTATCTACAACCACTGAACAAATAACTGATGAGCACTTATCTACAACTACTGAACAAATAACTAATAAGCACCTATCTACAACTACTGAACAAATAACTGATGAGCACCTTTCTACAACTTCTGAACAAATAACTGATGAGTACCTATCTACAACTATTGAACAAATAACTGAAGAGCACCTATCTACAACCACTGAACAAATAACTGATAAGCACCTATCTACAACTACTGAACAAATAACTGATAAGCACCTATCTACAACTATTGAACAAATAACCGATGATGAGCACCTATCTACAACTAATGGACAAATAACTGATGAGCACCTATCTACAACTACTGAACAAATAACTGATAAGCACCTATCTATAACTACTGGACAAATAACTGATGAGCACCTATCTACAACTAATGGACAAATAACTGATGGGCACCAATTTATAAGTACTGAACCAATAACGGGAGAGTACTTCCCTGAAAGTACTGCAACCAAAACTGAGGAGCACCATTCTACATCTAATGGTCAAATAACTGACGCGAGTCCCACTACAACCTCTGAACCAGTAACGGGTGATCACCCTACTACAACCACCGAACAAATAACTGATGAGCACCAATCTACAACTACTGAACCAATAACTGATGTGCAGCAATTCACTACTACTGAACCAATAACTGATGAGCACCCCACTTCAACTACTAAGCCAATAACTGATGAACACCCCACTGAAAGTACTGAACCAATAACCAATGAACACCAATCCCCTACTACTACTACTGGGCCAGTAACTGACGAACACCCCACTGCATCTACGCAACCAATAAATAATGAACAATCTGCTACAATATATAAGCCAATCACTGATGAACACCAACCAATTACTAACTCAGCTTCAAGCACTGGACCATCTACTGAATTAATAACTGGTGAGCACCACACCAAAACAAATGAACCTATAACTGAAAAGCACCCAATAACAAATACTCAATCAATATCTGAAGAGCACCGCACGGCAAGTATTCAAGCAATAACTGCCCAACGACCCACCGCAACTACTAAATCAACATCTACTCCAAATCATACAACTGAATCAACTACTATTCCATATTCTGCAACTTACGAATCAGTTAAAGCAACAATTACTTCAGACCGTCTGACTGGACCAACGACCACACCAACGATTACAAAACCAACTTCAACTCCAGAAGCAACTTCAGAGAAATCGACCACGACAGAACAGATCACAACCACAGAGCCAATATCAACTACCGAATTTAGGTCCACAACAACTCCGGTCACAACAGCTGAATCAACAGCTACTGATACATCAAAACCAACAGCAACAACAAAAGCAGCAGCAACAACAACAACAACAACAACAACAACAACAACAACGCCAACAACAAGGGAATCAACAACGACGGGTCTCGTTTTGGTAACGCTACATTTCGATATAAGGAAAGTGAACAGAACAATTCCAAAAATAGGTATGATTCTAAAATACAAATCTTAACATAGCTCCAGATTACGTTCTAACACTATACCTAATTAATCGACCGCATCCAACCGAGTAATTTAGAAACATAGCAGTTGGAAATAAAAAGATTTGCAAAGTGAACAAAACCATATCATGTCACCCATCTTCGATGATCTCGTTCCAATGTGGGGTCACATGATGTGGTTTTGTTGACATTTTCTGACTACTGTGAAGACAAAAATAACTGAAAGAAGAAAGTTTGATATCGTGTGTAATATGTACCACTTTAATCCTTTATCCATCGCAGACGATATCAAAGTTGATTATTTTAAATATCATTTTTTTAAATTTTTCAAAAAATTTCAACAAAACCATATCATGTGACCCCTCATTGGAACGAGCTCAATGAGCTCGTTCCAATGAGGGGTCACATGATATGGTTTTGTTGAAACATTTTGAAAAATTTAATTTTTTCAACTCCTCAATTTGCATGTCACTCGGGCGGATGCGGGCGATTCGTTAGGTAAAGGGTTAACCATTTACCTAACCTTCCCTGACTTTTGTCGTCATGAAAATCGACTTTAAATAAAGTTATCTCCCTTGGAATTATTAGACTCGCGAGGGAGGTCAAATTGAGAAGCAAGTAATTGCTGAGGAAATTCAAGTGACATCAGTAAAATATAAAGTAAAATTTCCTTTTGAAACTTTTAATAAACGAAAACAAGAAACAGCTCTGGGAGCTGTCTGTTGTTTCTGTTTATTAGAAGTAACAAAAGGAAAACTTAGCTTATTACAGCAAGCTAATTTAAAGCAACTAGTTCACAGATAAACCGCCAATAAGACCATCTATCAGTATTTCACCTAACAACACCAAAATGTCCACTTTGGCTCATTGTTTAGCGAAAATATTTTGCAATGATTTGCAAGTTTTTATTCTTCCCACGAAAAAAATTAAAAAATCTCACCTGCTACACTTTTATATTAATGGAAAAGACAGTGTCTGTATTACATGTCACGATGCAAACACTGTTGGTATAATGGATAGAAAAAAATTCGAAAACATCAAAAGATGGTGAAAACTCCGTTTTCTTACATTTAAATGTGTTTCAACAGAAAACAAAAGTGAAATGTTCAAACTGACTGGGGAAAAAATTGTAAAAAAGCCAGCTTTTGTATTTTTATACTACTCTTCAGGAAAAATGTCTTAACTTTTTGAACCCCAGAGGTCGCTTTACCGGCTCAGCGGACATGGTACAGTACGTGGAGAGTGTATTATCACTAAATCACCCGCAGAGTGGCGATTCCATCCGAGCAATAATTGCAGATTTGTTGCAAAGCATAACCAGCACCAGCAAAGTTTCGGCCAATGGACCTCCGAGTTGAACCCGGAGGTCCATTGGCTGAAACATTGCTTGTGTTTTTTGTCGATATCTGCAAAATTTGAAAGTTATAGCTTGGGTGATAACCCCACTCTGCGGGTGATTTAGTTACAATCCACTCTCCACGTACTGTACATCATACTTCCATTAAGTAGGACGCCTGCTAAGTTAAGGGTGGAGAAGACCAATCAATATTTTCAACGAGCAGCCCTAAGGCTACACGTTGAAAATATTGATTGGTCTACCCCCTAATTATAAATATGGACTCTTCCAATTTCTTCCATTGAAGTGACATGGGAGATACCAACAGTGTTCAAAGGGTTAAGTTTGCGGAATGATGCGCACACCAATGATACAAAGTTGCTAACAAGGATAGAAACACGTCTACAGAGCCGGTACAAGTTCAACCGAAGTGTGCATTTGTGGATGTGAGAGTGTTTAATTTATTTATTTATTTATTTATTTATTTATTTATTAGAGATTAACAACACTTTAGCAGCCAAGGTCATATCATGTCGGTGACAGTTTTACGGGTAGAGGAAGCTGGAGTACCCGGAGAGAACCACCGAGCAACGACGAGCAGCTGCCAGCTCCCCAACATCGTAACTCAGCACTGCAGCACAGGCAGGGTTAGAGTGGTTGAAGACATGCGCACTATCGACGTGCAGTACGCCTTAGTACACGGCGTCATCGTGCCCCCATGTGGACAATCGGGGTTAAGTGCCTTGTCCAGAGACACAACGCGGGAGTCCGAATCGTTCGCTCGGACGGTCACCCATCCAGGGACTAACCGGGCTCGACGTTGCTTAACTTCGGTGATCTGACGAGAACCGATTACCGCAACGCCATCGCGTCCCGGGTTCCCCAGAATACCTAGTTAATTTTCCCGTTACCTCGATATGTAAACCCCGGCAATCGACTCAAGAACGGATGCAGGGTGTCATCTTAAAATATTAGGGGTACCTCTGGATTACGTCGTGGTGTCATCATGGCCACAAGCACCTCAAAGCGTCGGCCTAAAACCATATATCTAGCGTTTAGATAATGGGGTGGGGGGGGGGGGGGGGTGGGGGGGGGGGGACTAAAAAATTGCAAGACGTGCCGTTCTATTTTTTATTCGGCTTCTTTTTACACCCACCCATACACTACGTGCAAATTTTCTACTACCGTTCTCAGACACCCACCCCACTCTCCCATTAAAATCCAAAATAAACTTATAAACTTAGTAGGCACAACTGCCTTTAGGGGGTTTTCATAATGTTCTTAAACTGGTACCACCAATTTAAACCTCTGTGGGCTGCTCTGGGCCTCAATCTACAAATGACAAGCTGTTCATTATCAGGCTTGGCCAGAGCAGGTGTACATATACGGGAACAAATTTTCATTTGAATTGTTCCCAAAATATTGTCTGCACATTTTCTACATTTCGAACAAGACACCCACCCCCTACTAACGTGTGACATTTTCCCAGATTAAGAAGATATTCTCACATATAAAACCTCCTAATGTTGTGTTTATGTTAAGAGAGTGATGTACAACACCATCTTTAAGGTTTGAAACACAAATGATGGTATATATTAGCTAATATATTGATATATTGATATATTTTTAAAAAATTAAAAAAATTGCACAAGTTGGAAATGCACATTTTTGGCGCACCCAAGAGACCCACCCACCCCCACGTCACGTCTTGCAAATTTTTGGTGCCCCCCCCCCCCCCGTTTAGATTACAGCTTTTTGTGTAATGCATTTAGTTTTATACAGTTAGTAAAGTATTTTTGTTATACTAAATGGGCATTTTCCGACACGAGGTGACCCTGGCTGTCGAAAGTTTTGTTGCTCTTGAAGAGTTAACAATATTATGTTTTCGTTAGAAGAAAATGAGGCACAAAAGTCAAGGTACGTAGCCAAGATTCTATAATAGGGGGTGACCTAGCCACTTTGGGGGCAAACATGATGTTTGGAAGGCTGTTAGAGGGGACTCCCTTATTCTTAACTAGGACCCTCCGGCTGTTACCCCCTCCTGCCACTTCCCTTGTAGGGAAGTGGCAGGAGGAGGTAACAGCCGACGCGTCGTAGTTTGGACTAGGCCTCCCGCCCCCAAGAAAAGTTTGCAAAATTCGGTGCTCTAAGAGCGAATCTGGTTAATTTATAAAGTGTATAATCCTATACTGGAGACTTTTTTTTAGGGCTCTTTTTGTTATTTGAAAGTTCCGTTGGGCCAGTGTTCTGGGGGACTGCGAAAATTTTAGGGGGGGGGGGGGGAGGGGCAAACCCCCTGTGGCTAAGTCATTGAAAAGTCTAGAATAATTTTTACTCGTTCATGTCTGTTTCAGATCCGTTTTATACGTCAATCATATACGCGTACAAAGGAGACAAAACTAAGATCGAATGTACGGCAGTCGGTCTCAAACAATGGAAAAGTCTTACCCTGATGGGAACGTCGGACCACAGATTATCACCGGAGGTAATATGGGGAGCAGATGGCATGGTTTACAAATATAACTTGGACAAGAGGATGGCACCGGAAATTGGCTTTGCGAACGGGGAAATGACGTTAAAACTCAACATTTCCTCTGTTAAATGCAGCGATCAGGACATGTACCTGTGCTCTCTTGACGTCGGGGACGAAAAGTACCACGTTGCGTCAACTCTCAAAGTAAAAGGTAAGGGCAACATTTGTGGTTAAACCAGGCTATAGCGTGTGGGTGGGCAGGGTGGATTGCAGCCCATTATACAGATGCTACAAATTAATTGCGTGATGCACGTTTATATCTAGATCCGTATGAATAACACTGCCACTTCTGAACACACAACAGAGGTAACGAGCATGACTGTATTCAAAAAAATACGTCCCACACTAACAGAGGAGGTGCAAGTTCAAATGAAGTGTGCGTTTGTAGATGGGAAGGTATGTGTACTTGTGCATGTATACGTTGGTGCAGCTATCCTTCCGAGATGGGTTGCAGAGGGACATTCCGGCATACCGAGATTCCCCAAAATACAGAGTTAATTTTCCCGTTACCTCGGCATGTAAAGCCCAGTGATCGATTCAAGAACGGGTGCAGAGTATCGTCGTAAAATGTTAGGGATACCTCGGCATAATGCCGTGGTGTCATCATGGCCACACACACCTCGATATGTCGGTCTAAGACCATATATCTAGACGCTTAGATTTCAGTTTTTTGTGTAATTATTTATTTATTTATTTATTTATTTATTTATTTATTTATTTATTTATTTATTTATGTATTTATTTATTTATTTATTGGTGTTTAAGGTCAGATACTTATGCGCAATGGTTAATCATGACCGTTACAGTTTTACGGGTGGAGGAAGACGGAGTACCCGGAGAGAACCACCGAACAACGACGAGCAGCTGTCAGCTCCCCAATATCGGAACTACGCACTGCAGCACAGGCAGGGTTAGATTGGTTGAAGTCATGCGCACCATCGACGTGCAGTACGCCTTAGTACACGGCGTCATCGTGCCCCCATGTGGACAATCGGGGTGATGTGCCTTGCCCAAGGACACAACCCGGGAGTCCAAATCGATCGCCCAGACGGTCACCCATCCGAGGACTAACCGGGCTCGACGTTGTTTAACTTCGATGATCTGACGAGAACCGATTACCGCAACGCCACCGCGCCCCCTTTTTGTGTAATGCCCTTAGTTTTATGTAGTTAGTAATGTATTTTTGTTACCCTAAATGGGTATTTTCCGACACGAGGTGACCCTGGCTGTCGAAAGTGTCGTTAAACCCCAGTAAATAATGGGTATTTATATTTTATGATTATTTTATGTCATTTAACCCTTTACCAATCATGAAAAGCAGACGACACTTGCAAATAAATTCTTGAATAACTAATTTTTTTCATTTTTTTGTCTCAAAAACTTGTTCCAACGAGGGGTCATAACCTATGTTTTTGAGACAAAATGAAAAAAAATAATGAAAATTAATTGACGATTTTTGAGAATAGCGCTGGCCGATTTTGGTCGTTACGTTAGGTAAAGGGTTAAACTGTATCCAGCGAGTTCCACACTTTCATGCTGCTGCCGAAAGGAATGTGAACCAAGTAATCATAAGAACTCCATCTAAAAAGCTAGATTCCAGCCATCGTTTTTTGGCGAGATATGATTTTTTGCACCTCAAAAATATTCTTCAGTTAGTTCTTTAAATAATTTGTAGTCCAATTTTCTTGTTTCAATCGTTCACGAATTAGCCAACCTACCGTAGGAAATGAATTCATCTCACGGCTGTAAACCCACTCCCCTCCCTTCCTCCATCATTCGTCATATTTACAATAGTTGGAAATTCGGAGTCCTAAATTGGAAAAAGTTGGAAATTTCAAACAGGTAGCTGACAGAATTTTTCCATGTCTAGAATTTTGCTTTTGCTTGGTTCGATTCTGTTGATAGAGCGATATTGTTTAGAAAAAATGGAAGCTATTGGAATGCAAGGTGTAAACTGTTCGAGATTATTAAATCCCTATATGATTCAAGTTACAATGTCACGAAAACAAGCAAAGGTTTATGGCCGCCTACATTATCAACAATTGGTGTTCGCGAGGAATGTATTTTATCACCCAACTTATTTAAAATATTCAAAGATAATATCGAACGTTCCTTCGTTGCAGCTGGTGATCCAGTTAAAAGAGGTGACGTGTCCGTTAATCACATCATATTTGCGGATGACCTTGTATTAGTCTTGGATAGTTCTGACGGTCTTCAACTATATTTGGAGAAGTTACAAAATTTCACCCACATTAATGCTTTATCTATCAATAAGAATAAGACAAAATGCATGGCATTTAGGGCGCGAGCAGCAAAACGAGACCCTACATTTTCCACAAATAACAACCCCTTAGAAAATGTTGATGCATATAATTATCTTGGAATAATGTTCAAAAATTCAGGAACGTTCACTCAAGCAATTTCGGAACAGAGTGCGAAAGGTCGGAGAACAATGTTTTCATTACTTAGCGCTTGTCACAGAACTGCCTCGCTTCCTGTCGAAACTTCTCTGAAAATGTTTCACAAACTAATAAAGCCCGTTGCCTCATACGGTTGTGAGTTATGGGGTATGGAAATAACTGAAAAGAATACTAATCGTCTTGACTGTGAACAACTACACACTAAATTTTTGTACACAATTATTAGGAGTTGGAAAACAAGCATGCAATAATGATAGGGCCGAACTGGGTAGTAACCCTTTATACACTGATATTCTTTGCCGTATGGCATCTTACGTTAACAAAGTAGCATGGGTCTCAAGTAACTCACTTTTGCAAAATGCTGCTACCGAACACGTGAATCTAACTTCGAACAAATCAGTTTTCAAAACATTGAAATCATTTAGAATTAATACGCATATTAGTGGTGATAGTTCAGCACACTGTAATATAAATATATCAGCATACAGAAATGAACTTTACGCAAAGCATTCAAATGATTTTAATGTTCAAATACGGATAACAGTAAAATAAGAACATATCGTCTCTTTAAGAGCAAGTTTGAGCTTGAACCATATCTTGTGTATACGAATTCATTTGTTGATAGATCCATATTCACCCGTCTCCGAATAAGTAATCATTGCTTTGCTATCGAAAAGGGACGGCATCATCAACCTCCCATTGAACTTGAAAATAGGTTATACTGTGTTTGTTCATGCGAAAAATTGAAGATGAGAAACATTTCATTCTGGAGTGTCCTGCATATGTCGAATTAAGAACTATATTATTTGACACAATGCAGAGATATCATACGATCTTTGGTGAATTAAATATAGATGAACAAATGAATCTGATTATATCAAATAATTGTTCAGAAATTGTATCGAAAGTTAGCAGCGTAATCCGACAGTTCTTTGATACCCGGCAGTTGCTGCTAAGTACTTTATAATCGTTTGCACATTGAGATTTACCCGTCACGTATTTGAATAATAAATCATATATATGTATGTTCTTTTCTACATGTATATGTCCATCGTTGTTATGCAATCTGTCCATATGGATGCTTTAATGCAATTAAATTATCTTATCTTATCTCTGCTACACTAATGGTCTTTGTTCATCTATTGATTTCATCCATTATTTTTTACAGCGAGGCCAAAGAACCCCCTAATTTATGTACCAAAAACAATTATGGAGGATGTACCCATGCGAATCGTCGCTGAATGGCCAGCTGGGTATCCAGACGTTTGGGGAGAACTGAAGTGGATGATAAAACTCCCTAAAAGGAAAAAATTCTTGGACTTCACATCTCGAGCAGTGAGTAAAACGCGTGTGGAAAACTGCAACAATATAGTACGGAGCGTGGTTTCCATGTCACCTTCACTAGCACTCTCAGGAACAATAATACAGATAATGGTAAAACCATTGAATGATCTCTCTTTCCAGGACACATTTTACGTACACCAACTAGACTCTCCCAAATTCGTAATGATAGTGTTACCCAACTAAATCCATATCGCCTCACGTCCCCCAAAGGACATGCCTATCCGTAAAATGCTTTCAATACGACCGCGTCATTTGAAAAGAGTTACAAAGAAAGAGCACAAGTTGTTGAATACTTGTATATCCAACATCAGTGCAGTATATATACTGAGTCAAAAAGAAAGTATACTTCCTTCGGACCACCCTCAAACATTTATGCGCCAATAAATATAACAACTCCCTTGTTGCAATGGTAGGTGCTACACAGTGTCGTGCTTTATTACGCATTCTACACATTTCCAAAATACACAAACCGAATGACTAATATTTCTTACAGTACAACAATACCAAAAAAGTGCCGACATCAATACAATTTGTCTCCACTAAAATAATGATAAAAATTAATTAGTATCCAGTGCACTCCACTGCGCTAGCACCTGAAATGACTTCAATTCGTCAAACAATCCAATTGATAAATTGGATGGTTACGCCCGTGCGACTCCGAGCGCACAAATGTTTGAGAACACCCGAAGGAATACAATTTCTTTCTTATTCACCCTGTTCAACCGAAAGAAATATTTATAAACTTTCAGGAGCAATTTGTTTTAGTATTATCGACTTTTTTCCCTATACAAATTCTTGTGAATTCATATTTCGAGTCTTGCTGTATGAATTTGCATAATTCCATGTTCTTACTGCTACCAGCGTCACGTCAGGACGCCGCAATTCAGACATGGGGTGAAATGAAAAGTTCACACATGCAGTCAGTAGCTGTCCACCGTTTGCCTCTTGGATGGCAAGACATCGACGGCGCATGGACCTGATAAGTCTGTGGATGTCACCCTGTGATACTGCGTTCCATTCCTGCCTTAGAACATAACGTAAATTGCCTAACGTCTGAAGATCATGAAGTCGTATCCGACGGTCCAGTTGATCCCAAAGATGCTCGATTGGCGGCAAATCTAGCGAAATTGGGAGCCAGGGAAGTAGTTCGATGCTCTGCTCCTCAAGAAAGTTACGACAGATACGCGCCACGTGACATCGAGCATTGGCTTGCTGGAATAACTGCAATCCGACGTTAGCGTTGAACAACGGGACAACAAAAGCGTTAAGAATATTTCGTTCCTATATCGCTGTCCATTCAGATTACCATCGATGAAGATCAACTGCATTCGATGGTGCAAGGAAATTCCTGTCCAAACCATTACACTACCCCCCGCGAAACGGTCGCATTCCCGCACGCAAGCATCAGAAAACCGTTCTCCTCGTCGGCGATGCACTCTTGCCCTACCATCAGCGCACCGTAGACAAAATCGTGATTCATCACTAAAAAGAACTGTGCTCCAACGCTGCTGAGTCCAGCGAATACGCTGACGTACCCATTCCATTCTGACGGTACGATGACGTTGGGTAAGAATTGGGCCGTTGTATGGCCGCCTACTTCGGATGCCGTGTTCCGCGAGGCTTTTGCGAACAGTTTGTGCACTAATTCTATTTTTAGTTCTACCAGGAGTAATTCCTGCTGTCCTCGTCGCCGAAAGGAAGCGATCCCGCAAGTGAGACGTCCTGATGTGTCGGTCTTGTGCGGGGGTCATAACTCTTGGTCGACCTGAACGCGGTCGGTCGGCAGTAGATCCAGTGGTTCTATACCTTCCAATGAGACGGTAAATAGTGGCCACGGTGACTCCGAACTCAGCAACGAGCTCACCTGGAGGTATCTCAGCCTCATGCATACCAATGGCTTGCAACCTCTGATTTTCAATTAACCTTGGCATTTTATAAAATGTCAGAAGACAGAAACTAGCGTGTTTTCTCAATAACCCAGGTTCTCTAGCACAATATAACACAAAGAAAATCGTCGGTCACCCATTCAATTTGACATTCCCGGGTAGCACATGCTATATTGAAATAAGTAGCAAAATTGTATACGGTTGGGTGGACAACAACAACATGTCATTAAACTCTTTGCACGACTTCTTGTCCACAAACATGCAACATTAGAATTATATTTCATCCCTTATGCTATTTTTTCACATTTGTTTCTATTATACTTTCTTTTTTGACTCAGTATATCGTCGGCTGAGTGCTAGAATGTTCTGTGTCCCATAGGGGACATAGAACATTCTAGTTCTCAGGCGACGATATGTTATGCTTCGAACTGTCATCATACCATGCAGAACCTGACATAGGATGACTTGGAAAACTCGAAAACCGAGAGCAAGCCTCATTAAAACAGAAATCGAGGAGAAGAGCGCACATGTAAAGCAATATAGGTGTAAGGCGGACAGCTTTCCTGGCAAGCATCAATATGAGTGATAGTTGACCAAAAAAGACTTTCGATTTATTACTTCGAGTCTGCGAGATGTGTAACATTCGGTTGAATTACTGCAGGGCCCTGTGGATTTCAATTTTCGAGTAATCGAATTCCGAATCGAATCAGGTAGAGAATTTCGAATCGAATCTCTCGGCTCTTCAGATTATAAATATAGCACCTTCTCACAACCGTAGGTATGCACTCAGGTATTGTATTCAATGGTGCCTCGTCTGTTTGGAGTTAATCCAAACCCATTGAACTCTTCATCCTTCATCACGTTTCCTACACTGGAGACCCGATGACCGAAGAAGATTTCTAAAGGAGGAACTTGGTAGGATTTTGAGAACACAACAACGATTCGAAAAGGTTCGAATCATCGGAACTCAAATTGAATCATCGGGATAAATTCGAATCGAATCGAATTTCGAAACTTCGCAGAGGCTCAGGGGTTACTGTCTTATGTAACAACAACAACAACTTTAGGACTCAATGCAAGAACTCCCTCTATATATACACACCGTGAATCGAGTAGATGGATCAGGGAAGGACAACAGAAGGAGCGAGCATCGCCAAAGCTTAAATGTTCCATCTTCTAAAACCCTATGCGTTTGGGTAATGGAACTTCAAAGCTTTTGCCCAACAGTCCAATCACGGTAGTACTGCGCTCAGATCAATGAACGCCTAGTTGACGAACAACCCGCGTCGTTTACCGTACTCAAGGGTGCACATAATGTTTGCATTAGACAGTGCAGGAGCAATACCTCGAATTCAAATCTTATTAAAAAAAACAGATAATGGCGATCACTGAATCTGTCAACTTCCTGTTTGTTGTATCACCTACTGTACCATGGTCACAAAGGTGGTCTCTTTCTCAATAGGATCACGATATGTTTGCTGTCCGGTGGCGACACATTTAATCTGGTGAATCAAGACTTCTCGGATAAAATATTACAAAATCAGGCCCGATTCAAGGCAAAACAAACAAAAGTAGAAATTGGAGGTGCAATGTGTTGGCGTTTTTGTTTCGACAGGTGAGACCGTACAGTTATGATCAAAATACGGATAGAGAATTTCGACTAGAGTGCTATCCAGTCGCGATCTGGTCGAAGTTCTCTATCCGCTTTTCTGATGACAGTGTTATATGCTTCCACGTATCGAACAGGGGTACGGGATAATGGAACGGAGCTCGTCTAAAAAATTAGTGGCCGTGAATAAGGTCCGAGCGGGCGACGGCTCGCCTTTTGAAATGAGGCTAATTTGTCAGTCGTTCAAAGAAAATAATATTACTGGTTTCTACTTAAAGCTGTCTTGGGTACTTGAAACGTCTCATAGTGAAGCGTTCTTTATAACAGACCCAACATTTGCGATCGTGAACAATGCCTTTCAAAAGAATGTACTAAGTGATGCTTGCAATGCTTACAAAACTAGTAAAGAGCTAGATGGATTTCAGTATATTCTCACTTTGTTCGTTGAAACTGTTTTGTTACAATCTGTTGGGAAATATCTTTTGACACACTCAAATCAGAACAAGCAACTATTACAGACACCATTTCCAAGCATAAAATTTAACGAAACCGTGCATCGCCGAGTGCAAGTGACAAACAATGATCCTTTGCATTGATGCTGTGTGTCAACGGTTTCATGATCTTGGTACCTCGCCAGAAATGAAAGGAACATGTTGTCGACACCCCACCCCATGATGTCGACTCCCCATCAAAAAATTAGGGTAAAACTATCCAAGACACTGCATCACAAATTAATTAATTGCTAACAAAGATCATATCAAAATTACGGTGCATAATCGATGCTTCAAGTTGTTTGTTTGTTTATTGGGTTTAACGACACGTTTAATAAACAAGGTCACATCATGTAGGGCAGATGTACGGGTGGAGTAAGACTCGGAGAACTCGGAGATAACCACTGAGCAGCGGCGAGCAACTGTCGAACTCCCAGCGTCCTCTTCTGGAACAAACAGAGTTAGCAGCGGCTAAAGGCAAGTGTACCTTCGGCATGCAGCGCGCCTTAGTACACATCAGCACAGTGCCCCTACGTGGACAATTCCGATTAAGTGTATTGGCCAATGACATAGGGGGAGATGACGCGGTCAGGATCGAACCGTCGACCGTTCAGTTTAAAAACCAATACTGCGCCCCCATACATAATTGAACACCTAACGTTTAATAGAGTAGTCATTTCAGAACTCACTTATGCAATCTAACCGAAAGAACGGAGATAATGAAGAATCCGTGGGAGAGAAATGCCGCGAGACCTCTTCATCATCGGAAAAGCTGTTAGAAAACTCATAGCGTGTAAAATGTCTGCGATCATTTATTAACCCTTTACCCAACGTAACGGAAACGGCCGCCCAACACTATTCTCAAAAATCGCCAATTAATTTTCATTATTTTTTTCATTTTTTGTCTCAAAAACATAGGTTATGACCCCTCGTTGGAACGAGCTCGTCGAGCTCGTTCCAACGAGGGGTCATAACCTATGTTTTTGAGACAAAAATGAAAAAAGTAGTTATTCAAAATTTATTTTTGCAAGAGTCGTCTTCTTTTCATGTTAGGTAAAGGGTTAACAAATAGTAGTAACAAATTTCGAATTTGTATCCGTATTTGTTTACTCATCGACTAGTTTTTCCAATTATTCGGGGAAGTGATTTTTGACAAATTTCACATGAGGTTGAATATAAATTTATCCCATGTCACCATCCTTTTTCCTTCCATTGAACTCCTGATCTAAAAGAGATAACACGATCATTCAATAACATTTCGCGTTCGCACGACAGTGTCACCGACAATTCGCAGCTATCGCAGCTATATTCTTGCGCGAAACTTGAAACCCTGGTCTCCTGTTCACCTTTTGTTAGGCTCGTATTGAGGGTTTTGAAGTATCGCGGAACTGAATATTTAAATTAGAGTTAACCACCTTAAAATGTTGCACTCGGAAATGATGCAATCTCTAAAAATAAACAGCCTTGGAAAAATATATTGTTTCAATAAACGTTTGAAACATTCTGTTGACATCTTGGGTTATTGTTGAATATTCCTGATAAAAAAGAGAGTGATTTGATGACTTTTGGACCTAAAAAATACAATTTACTTTTTGTGTGTTTTTGTAGGGAATTCCCTGAAAAATATGTACACGTGACCGGTACTTCCCTTTGTGTCAGTTTTTCGCTCTTATTTGTTGCATGACCCCCTGTTTTCGGGTCAGAAACAGTTGTTTGAAGGGCTATACTTGACAGAGATATTAGAATGTCAAAATTAAAGTGACGCGATCATATTTTCTTCAGCCTGAACGTTATAATGGTCGCCTATGGGAAATATTTAGTTCCGTGATACCTATAGTAGGATTCTGCGAATTGTATCAAACAGAGGATTTTGAATCGAATCGAATCTCAAATCGAATTTCACGGCTCTTCACATGGTAATTAATAGTAGTATGAGAGGGATGGAGCGGGCCACATTGGGGAAGGAATGGGGAGGCTGAAGTGACCTCATAGTCACGTGACCAAGTTACGTCATCATTGCTTGTCATGGTAGCCCGCATGCGCAGCCATCTTGTGATGCCATCCTATAGTGATACGTAGTGCGCATGCACAGCGCATGTTGTTAGGGTGATACGTGTTTCTCGGTTGTCCGTGTTCTTTACTGGAGGGTGCCAGCTTGGTTTCTATGGTGGCACGTGGCTGCTGTGTGACCCAATAGCCTGCAATAGAACGAGGGTATGTTCTGAGGATGTGTTCGATGGAATAGAAGTAAATCTATTTACCCATGTAGACCCAGCAATCACCCCAAATCGACAAAAGCCAACAAAACCACCGAAACGGGTTCCTATTCCCTCAGAATCTTCCTTATAAGAGGAAACAGTAGTGCTATACGGTGCATTCCTTTCGCTAGTTCGGATTTTCCTAAAATCCTCGGTTACTTCCTACAGTTACCCAAATGGACCCGACAAACATCCCAAATCACCAAAAAATACCCAAACCTACCGAGACGGGGTCGGATTTCCTCATTAAAAGATGATATGTTCTTACTTTGTCTAACCTCATATCCACTGAAGGCGTCATGTGTACGAAAGACGAAAAAAAATTCGTGTACTCAGTATCTGCTTATTAGCAACATATCAGGTGGGGTTAACACGCTATCCGAAAGAAATTACCTGCCCACTTCAACCACCCAAAATTCTCTTCCGAAAGCTCTTTTGTTTTTTTCTGGGTAGCGAAGGTATTCTTCTTGAGTTGGCAAACATGTCCGAAAGCAATAATTGTAAACTATGTTGTAACTGTGGCATAGTAATGAAAGACTTGGACGATCACAACGAATGCTATCGGCACAGAGTGTGTTCTACGGAGTTTCCGTATGTGACTTTTAGGAATTGGTCTGGTGAAAAGTGGTGTAACGTTCAGAATCCCGACGTCGCGGGAGGAGAGAAGGAAGGAAGATAAAACGTCTTTCAAGAAAAAGAGATTTTCCAAATTTGATCAGGGTCTGACCAGGTTGAAGAATTTGTCTCCGATTCAGAATCGGAGCCTGAAATTCGTTCGAAATTCGTTCCCCACAAATTATCACATGCTACTGATAGAATTAGGGCGGAACCTGGATACCTGAATACAATTTCTTCCTTCTAGTACAGACTTCGTAGACTTTGATTCACGCTTGAAGACTGTACCTTCGGAGATGCATTGGTGGGAGTTTATACGGTGAGTGGCCAAGGAATATAATCAACATTCCCATTCCTAACTAGTCTTTTCAGGAGGAATTTCCTTTCTCTGCCTCAGATAGATGTTTAACAACTCTGTATCAAGCAACATCAAATTACCATTAGAAGGGTCGATTCTGAAAATCATGGACATTGAAGTCGTGAAGAGAGGGCACGTAAGCACCTTCGGGGCATCTGAAGATTCTCAATTTCGAGTGCACGGTGACCAATTTCCAAATATTGTATATCCCCTCATTGTGAGGAGGAAGTTAAAGAAAGTATGCTTTCACGTATGAAAAACCTTTCTTGCAGACAATTTGGCCAAGATAACAAATATTTTTGAAACCTTGATCAAGAAGGCCGATTATTCCTTAGCGAATTGCCGTATGGGTCAGTTCTTGCTTCCTGTTTTAACAGAGTGGTTGACGACAACGAGCGCACTGGGAGCTCACGCGCACTTAAATATGGGCTTCATTCGATGGCAGACGAAACTTCCAATGATAGCAGAGGCATTTTATGCACGTGGACACCTACATCTGAATTGGGTTTAAGGACAATTCTGCAGAAAGCAATTCACTGAAACATTCAGTTTTGAGTAAAGGTTGTTTCAGGACAAATAGTTTGAAGTTCTCCACAGTAGAGCAGATAATTTAAGTAATAATACGAAATCAAAGCATCACCGGGATGATTGTAGTCTTTCAGCAAGTCATTTGGTAGTCGATCAGGCAAACATAATGAGGTCAGAGCAGTCCAAAGATTCTGTTTTCGGAAGATGGGCTACACAAACGACAGGAGAGATAGATCATCAATTACAAATCAAGTTGTTTCTCCCCAGGTCGGACCCGTTGAATTTTATTTGCTGAAGCTTGGACAGAAGTAACAAGCACTTTTAAACACAGTCAGAGAATGACACAGACTAACTTTCTGCAATCGACCATCAGAAACAGGTGTGAAGGTTACACCTCTCACCGGTGGCGATGTTTCACAATGTATATTAAACGAGGTAGAAAATTTTTTAGAAACAAATGCTATAGAAAATGTACCACCAGACCAAGAAGGTCAGAGGTATTACAAGTTGAAAACAAATTCTTTTTGTCCCAAAAATGGCGGAGGAGACTGACCCACCTTAAATCTTCGAAGTTTCAATTCATTTCTCAATGTTCCACATTTCAAAATGAGAACATTTAGGATTGTCACAGCAGCTTTAGATCAAGAATATTGGGGGTTACTTGGGACCTGAGAGATGCCTATTTTCATGTACCCATTTTCCCACCACATCGACAGTTTCTCAGGTTTTGTGTGGCGAGCCATCACCTACAATTCAAAACCACGTGCTTCGGATTACCATAGTCCACCCCCACCCCAGTGTACACCAGAAGTATGTCAGAGATCAGAAGTTATCTTTATCTAAAAGTTATGCATGAGATGACGTACCTGGACGATTTGTCCCTCGTACACAAACAGGTAAATATTAGGGCTTAATCCCGGGAACGGGAATTTCACAGCTCTATGACTCCAGGTTCTGGAAGTCAATTTCGATACCCGAGAAATAGAGAAATATTCAATGGATTGCGTAGTGTAGTTTATGAGATTGCAGAGATTATCAATTTCTTCCGAGACCAGCACCGCCATTGGAGTTATGCTTTGATCTCGCGAACGGGAATTTCCCTGTTACGGGTCAGAACATAAATCAGTGCTAATTCCCGGGAAATTCACAGACTAGAATCGGGAATCAAAGGTTGCGGAACGCAACTTTTGATTCCCGGTTCTATTCTATGAATTTCTCGGGTATCGGAACAGATATTCAGAAACAACAACCGAAAAATAAACGGTATCCTGACTGACTTTCAAAAATGATATCCGGAAAATTCCAGTTTCCGGAGTTAAACCCTTATAAATATATTTTACCACGATGGCTGTGCTTATTCAATGTTACGCGATACATTGGAAAATGTGTAGATACACCACTAGTGGAATGTCTGTTAACCCTTTACCTAACATGAAAAGCAGACGACACTTGCAATAAAATTCTTGAATAACGAATTTTTTGTCTCAAAAACATAGGTTATGACCCCTCATTGGAACGAACTCTACGAGCTCGTTCCGCAGAGGGGTCATAACCTATGTTTTTGAGACAAAAAATGAAAAAAATACTGAAAATTAATTGGCGATTTTTGTGAATAGCGCTGGCCGGTTTTGGCCATTACGTTGAGTAAAGGGTTAACATTAAGCACATCATTATGTAAGAACCTATCTGGTTGGAGGTTAAGTGTTCGAGTGACGTCATGACATGAATGAAATGCTTCGACAACAAAACAGTGTCAAGCAAGAAAGTTATAACACCCACGAAGCTGATATTGTTTTAAAAAAAATTCGGCTTCATTCATTTAATTCTAATTTAATATGGGAATAAATTCGGCGCTCGTGAAATACAGGAAAAACTGCTCCTCGTATCGTTGTTTCCAACTCCCGAAACTTCACAATCCTTGTGTTCTGTTTTAATACACCATCAGATTACGACCATGGTGGCAATGTTGGAATCACTCTGTTTGGTCGTGAACAAATCAAAATCTCACTTAACACCATCTCAAAATCTACTTTATCTCGGAGCAGAGTTCAACCTTCACAGAAGATTAGTTTTTTTTCCACCAATGGAGCGACGCAAACATATCATGCTGGAATTGGAACAAATGTCACTCGTTCAATGGATACAAGCTCGCCAATCTCTGCGTATGCTGAGCCCGATGGCTGCCTGTATAGATCTAATGCCATTGGCGCGTCTCCAAATGAGTCCACTTCAGTTTTATTTGCTACAGAGGTGGTGCCCGGTCCAGGGACCACCAGACGCAAAGACCGAGGTTTCACCACAGATGCATCAATACATTGCATGGTGAAAATCTCTAGCCATTTAAGATGGAGTCTAGCTCTTCGGAAACCGAATCCAATTTTAATTTGGACCGACTCTTCGCTACATGAGTGGGTAGCATACGTGGCTGTCCAGCAAGTATCTGGCATATGGGATCCTTCGAATAGCAAAGCCCTTATAAATGTTCCAGAGATGAAAGTAGCGCAATTATCCCTGTTCAATTTTTTTGTAAATATACAAACTGACTAATTTGTTCTCATTCAGCACGAGAACTCTGCATAAATCAACAAAGAAAGAGACAGCAGGTCACCATATCTGAGTACGTTGATTTTGGGAATTCTACAGCGGAGACGGAGATACGGGATATCCATTCAGGAAGCTGATATTCCGAGGAAAAGAGTATACTGGCTGACGATCTCTGCCGGACAGCTCGTATTCGAATTAAGAACAGATCTTGACCAAACGAATAGTACAGGTACTTTTCGAAGTATATATGTACACTCCCCCGACAAGAGATCTATTTACCACGTTTACAACATCCGCTCTTTTATATTCTCCATTTCTAGATCCGAGAGTCTGGGTGGTAGTTTCCATGAGCGTGAATTAATGTAAGGCAACTACCATTGTGGGTTATCGCTCAGTCATAGATTCAATCCACCCAAATTGGAATGGCAATAGTCTCAGTACGGATAGGGATGTATCAGACCTGATCAAAGACATTTTAATGGGTTTTGTGTTAGAAACCGTTTGAGCCTGTTGTTTCAGTAGATTTCAAGTTTTGAACATGGAAGACAGTTGTACTCCAAGCATTAGCTTCAGTAGCCAGGGTCTCGGAGATTCATGCATTACCAGTGGCTAAATCCTACAGTTAAAACTAGAAGTCCTGTCACGAACTGTGCGCTTATCTACACTTAATTGCGCGTAGGAATTGCGCGCAATTGCCATATCGAATGACATCCAAGGCACGGCAGGTTCTCCTGGTTACTCATAGCAAACATAGGCAATGTTTCTGCCAATGGACCTCCGGGTTACCCGGGGGTCCATTGGCCGAAACATTGCTTGTGCACAGGGTATATGTACAGAATTCGATAGCCTGACTATGGTCATAACGCGTAGATTAACGCGCAGATCGACGTGCTATTTGTGCACATTTCATGACAGGTCTTCTAAGTTTAACTGTATAATCGTTTTGAAGTTGGGAGACTTCGTCTGTTCCATATGTTAGGACACGCCTTCAGATTCGAAGGACTTAATGTTGTGTTCATGGTGGGCACTTAGTCTTATAATAACAGGACAAAGATAATCGGACAATGACAATGACCAACTTTTCACTATGTATCAACCAGATATCCTCTGGGCTACAGCGAAAGATTCCATAGATATTAGATTCATATACGAGAAAGATCCTCAGAGTTCTCTGGGATCAGCGAGAGCACGTGATACCCGAAGGTTATCCAAGTCACTGGCTTTGTTCAGCTGAGCTTCTGCATCTGGAATAAGATATTGTAAAGGCAACTCACTAGAGGCTAGAGAACATTTTTACAACCTTCTTGGAGAATGTTTCCAGTTTGGACGGCCGATTTGCTGGAACTGCAGTATTGGGTACAACAGAAATTGGACAGCGGAAGTCGGCACAGTCCGCCTGTAATTTAGGTGAGTGGGTTTTTATATTACATGTTCCCACCTCCTTTTTCTTATTCCACAAAATCTATATCTATTACTAATAAAATAAGTTGAGCAGTTAATAAACGATATTGATATTGAAATGTGGGTTTTCTCTCTGTAAAACTCATGTTCGTGAGATATCTATACCTGTTCATAGTTCTTATATGTTGATTTTAGAAGATAACCACCGTAATATCCACGAAGTGCTCTCGGTAGAAGATTGTGCATGAGTTGGCCAATGTAACGGGTATGTAACTCTAATTTCTTTCGTATAGCCTGTTAACCCCAACCGAACTATTGCTAACAAGTTGAGCAGGCAACAAAAAGTAATTCTTATTATTATAAAATAATAACAAACGAACTTTTACGACCTACTTCGCTTATTATTATTTAACCCTTTACCCAACGTAACGGCCAAAAGCGGCCATCGCTATTCTCAAAAATTGCCAATAAATTTTCATTGTATTTTCATTTTTGTCTCAAAAACATAGGTTATGACCCCTCTTTGGAACGAGCTCGATGAACTCGTTCGAAAGAGGGGTCATAACCTATGTTTTTGAGACAAAAATTGAAAATAATTAGTTATTCAAGAATTTTGTTTGCAAGTATCGTCTGCTTTTCATGTTATATATAAGGTTAAAGAAGTACATTGAGTTAAGTTTCAAGTTCGCACCGACGGTTAGTGACTCGGGAACACTGCCCGAAAATTTTAACTCTCGACCCGCCATGTCGAAAAGTTTTGAGATCATGACTTCGGGCCTGCTTAAATACCAGGGGTCGCTGAATCAATCCCAGGTCGGGAAAGTTCTCGGGGTATTCGAACACTCTGGCTGCCTCAATTACGGGGTGATGCTGCCAGAGCGTACAGTCCTATCGAATGGGCACGTACACCCAATAAGGAATGAGCTACACTCCATGCCTTTGCCGCTGCTGAAGTAAACTAAAAGCAAGCGTTGGAACTGAATATTTTACCAAAGCAACAGCTGTGCCGGTCGGATTCTCATCCCGTTGCTAGAATGGAAACGGCAACTGAAAGATTGTTTCAATTCTACTGGCAGGTTTTCAGGTAGGTATGGACATTAACATTTATTTATTGGGGTTTAACGACAGGTTCGTCAGCAATGGTCACCTCGTGCTGGACAGTTTTACCGGTAGAGGAAGCAGGAATACCCGGAGAGAACCGCCGAGCTGCGACGAGTAATGCCAAACTCCTCAACGTACCAACTCCTCACAAGCAGGGTTAACATCGGTTGGAGTAAAGTGCACAATCGACGTGCAGTACGCCTTTGTAAACAGCTCCACCGCGCCCCCACATGGGCAATCGATGAAGTGCATTGACCAAGGACACAATGCAGTCACCCCTGGCGGAGATCAAACCGTGGACTTTTCAGTCTGAAGTCCACCTCTCTTCCCTACATTAACACAAGTGAATACAGTCTTAGAAGTCATTTTGTGTTTTCATTTCATAGTTCAGAGCTCCAGGCAATTTGTTCTCTTGGAGTTGGTAAATTATGTGAGTATGTCTTTGTCGTTTATTACCCACGAGTAACCACTTATCATGCACGAGTAAGTAAATTATGCTCTTTGACGTAAACGACATCAGATAAATTAATAAAATTACACAAACCAACATTAAACACCATACATACCATAACGATCAACAACACGTTTTTATTTCAAAGGTACAGCAACAACATGGACACTATATTCGTGAAATACCGCGCTATTTCCTGCGGCCCAACGTGTGACCAGTGGCGGATGCCGGTCCTCCACATTTTCAGTGATGGGTCATAATGCGCAGCTCACCCCGATCCCAGTAATAGCGAATAGGAGGGGGTGCAAGAGGGGGTATGTTCTCTCGTATTGGTGGTGTCCGGGTGTTTGCCCGCAGAATATTTTAGAATATGTGAGGACAGTGTGGCACTCTGGTAACTCCTTTGACATGGCCATAAAAACATTCCATCAGTTTTATACCGACTCATTCAATTTGGGAAAAAGGGAAGCCAGTTTATTACCTCTCATACAATACGAGATCCACACGGGAGCTATAGCTGTGTGCATGGGCCAATGGGGTAGTTTATTATCCGCGATAATACATGGGCATCCACCACCAGAGGAAGTGGATGCCCACGTGTTATCGCGGATAAAACAGTGTCTCCAGCTTCGGTGCTTGTATACAAAAAACTTAGAAAAATAAAGGAGGCTGGAGGCCTCCTCTTAAATCCGCCCATGATGACGATAAAACTTTTGACGGAATTTAACAATGTAAAGAGGCGCCACACATTACAGGTGGCCAGGGATGTGTATTTGGGTTGTTGGTGTAACGTGGGTGTGACCAAACTTTAGCCACACTATGTCTACTTAGGAAGTTCTGTGACGCATGGGCATCAGGTACTAATTGTATTTGGTGGCATTGCTTTCCACATCAAGCATGTGTCTTTTAACATTTTGATACTTTTGTACGTCTTATGACGTACGAAATCAAACAGTGCGTTGATACTTTTGTACGCCTTATGAAGTACGAAATCAAATAGCGTCAAGATTGCTACTTTGTGGTCATTTGTTTTGTTATTATTTTTCGATTTTTTAAAGTTTTAACCTCAATTCCTATTTTCTCCCGAATAGTGCTTAGTGACAACCGTTAAACCAAATGCTATCGCAGCTTAAAATACTGATATAATCCTGCTGTTGAGACTTCTTAACTGGTTGACTGCTAGAAGCCACTATCAGGGCTTTCAAAAAATGAGGATACCAGAGCAAAAGCCAAAACTTCCCTTCCTTATATTTCATATTAAGTCAAACACAAATAATATTTTGTTTATATAAATTTGTTTTATTACAAATTATTGGAGAGTGCCTTTGGGCACTCTCCAATAATTTGTAATAAAACAAGTTTTGAATAACAAATTCAGACCACCAAAAATAATCTAGCCCTCAACCAGATAATCACTAGCGTGAAAATATCTTGTTATTTGTACTTTCCGACGTTTCACGTCGATTTTGAAAAACGTTGAAGAAACTGAACTCCCAGTGACATTTGAACGTCAGGATAATTAAAGTCCCAAAGGGTTAAATGTGCGACACATCCTTTACTGCTATGAATTGATCCCCGTAGGTCCCGGACCAAAACACAATAGCTGAGTAACCATATTGCTTAACACAGAATTGAACAATCAACCGTAGCCCAACCAAGATGTATCAGGACTATTACTATTCATCATTCGGTTAAGTCAGATGTGTGTGTGTGTGGGGTGGGGGTGGAGGTGGGGGTTGTAATCGGACAGTGCTGCTGGTGCCTCACGCGTACATCTGTACTAGTAACGCGCAGACACCCAACATTCCAAATTCTCCCCCATTCTGTGTGACATCTGGCCGTAATTCTCAGAATGAACGGGCCATCGTGGCAGCTATGAACTGTTGATGTTGTCTCGCCTCACACAACAGTCAACTCACGTACTAACGATGTTGGAACGCCGAAGAGCCGGAACTAACGACTGACTCCACGTCAAGACGCTTGCCCATACGCCCGATAAATGTTACTTCAAATCAAAAGTCGAGTTTCTACAACTCGACTGAAAGTATATTGTTTAATGCAGTTTTGCCACACCCTGTTTGTTAGAGATAAAATAATGTTATACATCGCGTTTATGTCTTCAGATTAAAGTGTAAAATCAAGACAATGCGAATGGTGTGAATGATTCGATGAAGATATGAAAACGACGTTTTATGTCTTTTCAGAATGCATTTCGTGCAAAGGGTGAGATCTGTAACTCAGTACTGCTGTAGAACAAAGAAAATAGTTATATTGGCTCTAAGTTTTAAGGTTCAAAATAAAATCATCGATCATCATTCGAACGAATTAGTGGCGTAGCAATGAGGGAGCAGTGGAAGCCTACCCAATCAGGAAAAAGTCCCCACCCACCCATCCCCTAAAATTCCTAAATTTTACTAACTGCATTGGGCGTCAGTTCAGTTAAAGAAATTAAGGATGTTCTTTCAACCTCCAAAATAGCGCCATCTGGCTCATATTTTTTAACGTTGTCCGAGGAGGATCTAGAATGTTTAACCCTTTACCCAACGCAGACGATATCAAAATTTATTATTTTAAATATCATTTTTTCAAATTTTTCAAAAAAATTCAACAAAAGCATATCATGTGACCCCTCGTTGGATCGAGCTCGACGAGCTCGTTTCAACGAGGGGTCACATGGTACGGTTTTGTTGAATTTTTTTGAAAAATAATATTTTTTCAACTGCCGAATTTGCATATTACGCGGGCGGATGTGGCCGTTCCGATAGGTAAAGGGTTAAAAATGTTTGGAAAATATACTAACATCAACACCACCGACATGAGGACACCACGTTGATACCTTTCCCGAACTCAGGACTTCGATCTTCGTGATTTGCCAACTGCATAAAAACGCTTCAGCATTGCTTTAGCATTGCTGATGGAGACTTGTTGCTCTCAATGGACGATATTTTAACCTTTGTTGAATTTCTGCATGCAGTCTGTGTCTGTATATCCACGTGTGTGTAAATGTATAACCCAAACGGCTTTGATCGTAGTTCTCTGCAACTCACTTCGTAGACGACAATATTGGTTACCTAACATTTTTTTTATTTGCTTTCGGGGTAAGACCGAATGAAAGTTATCTCTGTTTTATCTCTGTAAAATTCCGACGACGGGTCGTTGATTCCTGTCCCCAGCATTCTACCAGAGTTGTGTTCTGTCTGTTTATCTAACAATCAACCTAATTTGCACCCAAAACTCGGAAAAAACATTGTATCAGCCGCCCTGTTCCGATTCCGTATCAGAAAGATCCAATTTCCGGTAAACACCACACTATCACATTTTTGCATTGTTATAACGCATTAAAATATGAAATTCAATTTTTTTATTTATTGGTGTCTAAGGTCACATACTTCTGCACAATGGGTAATCATGACCACGACAGTTTTACGGGTGGAGGAAACCGGAGTACCCGGAGAGAACCACCAACATACTAACTCCACACAAGCAGGGTTAGCATTGGTTGAAGACAGGTGCACCATCGACGTGCAGTACGGCTTAGTACACAACGCCACCGTGCCTCCACGTGGACATGGGGGTGAAGTGACTTGCCCAAGGACACAACGCGGTTACCGCAGGTAGGATTCGTACCGAGGACCTCTCGGCTTGCAGCCTGCACCTCAACCTACTAAGCCACCGCGCCCCCAATTTGTATCAGGTTCTCGGTCGTGTTTACAATCGGATCACAACTCGCCCTGACGGGCTCGTTGCGATCTGATTGTAAACACGACCTGGAATCTGCTACAAATTACAGGACATGCACATGGTCATGATAATGTATATATACACCGATTCAACCTGCATCAAGTGAATTGGACTGATATTTCTGAAGACAAATATCATCTTCGGTGCTCTATGTACATTCTTTCTTGAAGCCTTTTTGTGTCGAAGCATTTCATTCGCGTCATAACATCAGTAACATCCAATCAGATGCGTTATTTTTGATGCGTGGTGTACCTAGAACATTTCCCTATGCATATGTTGCATTGCTTAACATTGAACACACACACTAACTTTGGTATAAATAGACAGAACGCGATGTGTGTTTGAATCGGTGGGTGTTTTACATGACGAGTTGGAATGGCGTAGTCATATTTCGCGAGAGCCGTAGACTCAAGCGAAATATGACTACGCCATTCCTATGAGTTATGTAAAATACCCACCGATTCAAACACACATCGCGTTCTGTATTTACTACACGTCCCGCTGCGTTAAAATTCATTTAAATTAAAAAAAAAAAATTAATTCCGATGTTTAAAACCAAAGGTGAAGAGTCCTTTTTTTGTTTGAAGCGGTACTGATCAAATGGATCGATAAAAAATCAAAACAACCCTTTGGGAACCAGACAAAGTTGCAGTCGTTATCTTTTCTATTGGGCGTGTTTGTTGAAATTCGTATCGCTGTTTCTCTTCGATTGGTGTCCATTCACGCCTAACCATTTGGTGGCTATTACTGATACTAAAAATATAAGTACAAATTTGAGCGGATTTGCAAAACAGCTGAGAGAAACACAGACGATCGATAATTGTACAACGAAATTTGGAAACGTTTCGAAGCGTAACCAATGACTCGACCGGAAAGAAACTAGTCTAAATAGTGCTGGGGAAAAAAGTTCCGGCTTGGACATCACCAGTTAAATACAGAAGCACTTATGCCATATTGGCGATTCCGTTAAATACAAGGGTTCAAAGTTTAATGGATGTGTAATACGGCTCCATTACTATATGCTACCGTCCGACGTCATCTTGCTAAATATTTAAATGACGTTGCCAGTTTCGTAATTGTTTCATAAACGGAGTGACTTGCAAACCGTTTCATTTTTTCTAGATATTCACACGAAAAGCAGACTATTCCGATTGAAGTGTTGTTTAAATTTCAAATTAGATTGCGATTTATTTATTGATTACTTGTCCAGTGACGTCGTGGGGTACAAAATAGGATATTTTCTAAACGTGTTATCCTTAAACTTTGTCCTCTTCATTTCACATGTGGGTTTTGCGCTGCAGGTAGCGTCTTACTGGGACATATAACAAAACGTCACGGTTGAACATAAGCTCCGAACCGCAGATCTCAGACCATTCTACCGTCAATCCATCACAATAACTTATAATATTGATTGAAAAGTCATCTTAATGGTGATCGCATCCCGACAATAACAATGGAAGACCTGACCATCATAAGTTACTCTATAATTACTGTTAACTATTGCTAACAGATGTCTGAAATAAACACTAGAATCATAGTTTGACGTACAAAATCAATACAGTGTAAATTATTGTTACAGATGTTAACACAGGTTTATATTTTTCAGAAAAGATCAAGTGAGATCAATCAAAGGTGCCAGCATGTAACATCTATACCACCTATAAAGACCGCCGCTGAAAACCACACCCTACCTTAACCCTTCGGACGGGGGCGCGGTGGCGTTGCAGTAACCGTTTCTCGTCAGATCACCGAAGTTTAGCAACGTCGAGCCCGGTTAGTCCTTGGATGGGTGACCGTCTGAACGATCGATTCGGACTCATGCGTTGTGTCCTTGGGTAAGGCACTTCACTCCGATTGTCCACATGGGGGCACGATGATGCCGTGCACTACGGCGTATTGCACGTCGATGGAGCGAATATCTTCAACCAATCTAACCCTGCCTGTGCCGCAGTGCGGAGTTAGGATGTTCGGGAGCTGGCTGCTGCTCGTCGTCGCTCAGTGGTTCTCTCCGGGTACTCCGGCTTGCTCCGCCCGTAAAACTGTCACCGACACGATATGACCTTGGCTGTTAATGTGTCGTTAAACTCTAATAAATAAATAAATAAATAAATAAATAAATAAATAAATAAATGGATAACCCTTCGGACCCTAATGGTATGTTCCATGCCAATTCAGGGCCATCAACTAGCATAGTCTATATTCGTTACTTGGGGAAGACAATCAATATTTTCAACGTGCAGCCTTGTGGCTGCACGTTGAAAATCTTTATTAGTCTACCACATAAATTTACGGAGTAACTATCTACTTTCATGAATTCAGGTCAGGAAAAGCGACCTACGGGATCAAAGTGTTAATAAGTACCTAAGGCTTCATGCCACTACTAGAAACTATCAGTCCTTTTCTGTATGAGGGATTGCAACCGGCTTCTCATTTAGGCATGGTTTTCTCAAACTATAGAAAAGTAAAGTTTTATCCCTAAAAAATTAACAAAAACTTTTCATTCTAATAAATTATTTGATACATTTTTATCACTCGAAGTTTATGCTTACCCAGTTAACTTTTATGCGGTGATAAACTGTTACGATGGCCGTAAACGACATCAGAGGAATTAACAAAATTAGGCCACTAAATGCCCTATTAACGATGGCGATTAACTGTTTGCAGGCTAGATTATTTTTAGTGGTCTGATTTTTTATTCGAATTTTATTCTATTACAAGGTATTGGAGAGTGCCTGTGCACAGGCACTCTCAAATAATTTGTGATAAAACATATTGATATGAAACAAAATATTATTTGCATTTGACTGAATATGAAATATGAGCAGGAAAAATGTTAGCTTTTGCCCTGGTACCCTCATTTTTCTCAAAGCCCTCATAAAATCCTCTTTCTGAACACCTGCCGACTAGCACACCTGTACACCGGCATTTTCTGTACACATGTGCTTCTAGTACTCAACTAGTTAACCACCTCGGTCATGATTAGCCATTGTGCATAAGTACGTGACCTTAAACACCAATAAATAAATAAATAGTTAACCACATTTTTCGAGGAAGAAAATAAGAGTAGGTCTGCCGACGTAAAGAAACTGCAGAGAAACTGAGGACATGTAAAGAATTTGACGCTGTTTTGGCCACAAATCTAGCCCTTAAACAGTCTGTCGCCCATGCATAAGTTTAACTGATCGAGTGCTATAAGCCCATATTTGGGCTTCATTCTGAATTATAGGTACCGCATCTTGAAGCCTCATTTTCTGTGGAAGATCTTCATATTATCTTTTAATCTTATTTGTATTACAAGGATTGGCGAACATGGATCTTATATTAACGCCTCCCTTTGGCTCATTGGCGCATGTGTGTGGGATGACCTTCGTAGAGGCAACTTCGTGGCCTCGCTCCTCTCGAACACTACGAAGGGATCTTAGCCTGCACGGAGTGTGTCTCTCTCCACACAAAGGACAGCCATTTTACGTCCCCACCCGATAGGACGGTACACTCTGACAGAATCAACCCCACAACTGATGCTGATAGAGAGTGTTCGGACACTTCGAGAACTTTTCCCGACCCAGTATCTCTGGCATGAGTGACCAGCGCACTTATCTATTCTGACACCACTCATATTTTCTTTGAAGTGATATTGTTTACTCTATTAGGATTTGCTTGTTATAATTTATGGGAGAGTGCCAAATGGCACTCACCCATAAATTATAACAACGCAAAGACAAGTGAAAAATTTTGATAACCAAAAATAATTTAGAACTCTACCAGTTAATCGCTTGGAAAATTTCAGTTGGTCGGAACACTTATGGTTTACTTTCCCGACCAACTGAAATATTCCATCAGATTGAATCTTAAAATACCATGAACATTCTTCTTCTTTTCATCAACGCAAGAAAGGTTTCTGAATCGGACTTGTTTTAACAGAATCTTTAATGACTTTATCATTACTATTAGACATGGATTTTACTAAATAAGTTTGAATGAAGACTCACCACAGCTGTAGGTTTATGATAACGCCGCGTAATTCCACTAATTATGTAAATATCTTGATATTTTCAATGCGAATTACATACTTAGAGACAGGAATATCTATAATTGGAGTACAAAAGAATATCTGTACATCCTGATGGTAAAGGGACGTCACATTAAATCAACGGTCGTCTACTTGCAAACTCCAAGAAAAGTGGGTATACAATTTTTTTCTAAGCTTATTTGTTTTACAAGAATTGGCGCGCTAGTTATACCATTTGTATTAACGCCTCTCCTTGGCCCAAAGGCGCAGGTCTGAGGGATGACCTTCGAACCGGCAACTTCGTAGCCTCGCCCTTCTCGAATACTACGAAGGGATCTTTAGCATGACGGAATTTGTCACTTCTCCGCACGGAGGACAGACATTTTACGCCACCCGATAGGACAGTATCCTTTCATAGCATCAATCCCACAACTGGTGCTGACAGAGAGTGTTCGGACACCACGAGAACTTTCCCCGACCGAGGATCGATTCCGGGACCTCTGGCATGAGAGACCAGCACAGTTATCCCCTCAGCCAACACTCTAAACAAATAGCCCATAACAACGTTCATTTCCTACGGAACTATAGACTGGTGGCCTGGAAGGTTGAGTCATAAGTTGGGTATTGAAGGCAAATGTTGAAAATATAAGCAAATTCGAATAGAGCCTTTTGGGTATAGCGCTAGCCGTATATGGCCGTCACCTTGGTAAAAGTGTTATACTCAAGCATTGTATCTGGCTCGGCTTTTTCGACAGCAGCATCAAAACCAAGTTTAAAACATTGAAAATTCAACAACAAAAAAGCATTATCTTAACTTAAGCAGTAACTGACAATGCTAACACTGATTTACAACAGGGCACATTCCAAATCAAGACATGAGATGGAAGAGGCCATAGTTGTTATAAGGGTAGATATATCAATATATTTCACCTGCAGCCCCATTGCTGGAGTTAGTGACAAAATAGTCTCACGACGAAATCACCACCCCCTCCCTCCGACAAAATCCCCCAATAAGTGTCAGATATGAAAAAAGCCTTCTCGCTGAAAGAATACCTTGAAAAAATACCTGGAAAAAATATCTTAAAGGCTTCATTTTCCGTGGAAGTGCTGCCTGCATCTTTGAAGTGAAATTATTTAAAATACTTGTCTGGAATTTGCCTTGTTATAATTTATGGCAAAACTCGTGCACTCTCCCATAAATTATAACAAGACAAAGACATGTGACCCAATTTCTACAACAAAAAATAATTTAGCACTTCACCAGTTAATCTTCTTCACTGATTTATACACAAAAAAATAATATCGTGCCATGTCAGTGCTCTGTAACTGCATTGTGTGCTAATCTTTGACTGTGATTGAACACCATATTTAACCCTCTGCACACAGATGTCATAAAACTTTCAAGTCACCAATTTTTACCATAATGCAACTTGGTATTTAACAATTTCGACCTTGTTTAACCCTTTTCCCAACGCAACGGCCACAATCGGCCAGCTCTATTCTTAAAAATCGCCAATTATTTTTCATTATTGTTTCCTTTTTGTCACAAAAACATAGGTTATGACGAACTCGTTCCAACGAGGGGTCATAACCTATGTTTTTGAGACAGAAAATGAAAAAAAAAAGTTGTTCAAGAATTTTGTTTGCAAGTATCGTCTGCTTTTCATGTTAGGTTTAAAGTTAACAGAACATGTTTCCATCATGCAACTAGAACTTTAACCAATTCAGTCTTGATTCACAGAGCTCATTGAGCTCTATCAAACAAGAATAAATTGGGTAAATTCGTAGTTGCATGATGGGAAAGGTTTATGACTTGAAAATTTGATTAGTTAGACGTCAGTGGGTTGAGGGTTAAAGTTATACTTTTTAACTTTATTAATTTGTAAATATATCTAAAACAAACCTTCTTTCAACTTAGCTGTTCATTAACTGACAATGCGCTGTTGTTTTTTCCCCGACTAAGTGGGAGTTGGCATTATCTTAACTTAAGAAGTAACTGACAATGCCAACACTGATTTACCATAGGGCACATTCCAAGTCAGGGCATGAGATGGAAGAGGCCATAGTTGTTTTAAGGGTAGATCAATCAATATATTTCATCTGCAGCCCCATTGCTGGAGTTCATGACAAAATAGTCTCTTGACGAAATCACCACCCCATCCCTCCGACAAAATTTCCCAATAAGTGTCAGATATGAAAAAATTCATTGATTTTTGATTTGTAAAGAATTCATTGAGTGCGTACTCTGTCTCCGGCTTGCACGAGAGAGACATAGGTGACAAAAGAGTGGAAATAACCGACGACTGGAATCTCGTCGTCGAAATTCGAGAATACGAAGGCACTAAACAATGGAATCTGCTTGTACGTACTGGCAAAACCTAAAGATTATGAGGAAGAGGATCACAGTGATCTCAATATTTGGACGAATGTCATGAGAAAAAACAATGATTCCAGAGAGACGAGACCAAAAGTTTGAAGTGGAAGAACGTAGTGAAACCCATATGGGATGTGAATAAAGCATTCATCAAGTCGGTCACTAGAAAGAGAATGACAACCAACACGATCATTCTTTGTGATCCTAATGCGCGGCTGGAGAGATTAGATCTCTTGATGGTGAGTTGAGATGCCGGTAATACCGGAGTGAGTTGGTGAGCATATGCAATGAATTATTGCGACAAAAGGTGTTGAATAGAGAAATGTATAAATCGATTATGAACGTGTTGAAAGAAGGGGGAGGGGAAAGAAGAGTAAATAAAATAGGAAATAAAAAAATAAATAATAAAATTATTTGAAAAAAAATAAGACGAAAGGAGAAAATATGTTAGTAACAAAGAACAGAGGATTTATGATATCTTATGTCAACGGCAGATAGTGGTTACCCGGATGCAATGATGGGAGCTCTGTCACACTTCATCGCTTGTAAGTAGGCAAAACCGAACGTTGCAGCTGCTGTGAAGGTTGGAAAGAAGACCGCGATTGATGTGGGTAAAAATGTCGCGATGGAAGTGAGCACTAGAATCACTTCGGAAGTTGGAAAGAGAAGTGCCGATTTAATTCAGAAGTTGATAAGGCCGCCACCGGCAAAACGAACGTAATTGTCGTCGAAATCGGAAGAGATTCCAGTGAACATGAAACTTGTAAATTTCAAGGGTTCTAGCATTATACCGATACAGAAACCGGCTAAGATTCTGAACATCAGCAGCAGATCAGTATTTAAAAAGTCAGAAATAAATTGAAAAATAAATTTATTACATGTAAAAAAAGAAATAAATAAAATAAAAACAGTTAAAAAAATAAAAAAAATAACTTTGTTAAAAAAATATTTAAAAAATACAGAATGAGAACGGAAATCAGAGATTTATCATGGAATGAATCAAAGTTTTGAGAAATCAAATCACAAACTCTTTCCCAAAACATGAGCGGACTGATAGTGGGAAAAATTGTGGAAAGACGAATCTGTTAATAAATCTGTTGTTGCGACTGGAGTGGTTGTGTTATGGCAGATTGTTTGTGTTTGGAAAGAGTGTCTTTCAATCCGAATACGATTTATTATGAAAAGCTCTGGAGCGCAAACTTACCGAAGGACATTATAATGAGAATCTTGGATCATCGAGATAAGTTCGAAAAATGTTATCCATCACTTTCAACGATCTTGTAAGAAACATCCGGACAACTCTGAAATAATAAAATGAATGTGGAATGTCATTTTTTAATGAAAATACAAACGACGTGCCTGATCCTTGCGACTTGAATTCGGAGCACAGGAATCTTGATCTTCGATGACTTGATGTGGAGAAACAGAATCGGTGAGAATCTTACTACGTTCGAGGACGTCACAACAACGTGGACTTTCTATCTGTCTCAAAATTATTGCAGATTTCCTAGCTGGACCATAAGAGAGAACGTGAAGTTTTTGTGTCTGTTTCATCAAGATCTCAATAATCTTAATCACATCTACGATGATCAAATGGCCAATGGCATGATCAAAAAAGAATTCAAGAGATTTTGTAAGTGGGTGTGGAATTATGATCCTTTTAATTTTGTGGTTAGCGATTTGTCGAGTAGTATAAACCATGAAAAAATAGGAATGGATCTGGCAATTTTTATATCCCAGACGATTGCAATTAATAATAAAAAACATTATATTAAGTAGAAGTAAAAAGAAATATATAAATAAAAAAAAATGAAAAATACAATTAGTAAAATATAAAAAAATGGTGCGAGAATGCGAAACTCAATTATTAGAAAAGATAGCCGAGAACATGGAAAGAACACTAATAATACAACTGCAAAAGATTCTTTTCTGATCATTGTGTGCGACAACAAGACTCGATTCATGACAAAATTTTATCCACCACCGAACTGAAGAGGGATAAGAAGTACAAGATGGTACTGGTAAATCTGGAGACGCACTATTTGTTTCCCGAACAGAGAAAAGTAATATGTTCAGATACTCGAATGGAACGGATTAGTTTACAACTCGCATTCCCAAAGGCAGCTACGTCATGTTGATCTGAACGAACCCATTCAGAATAGAATGAAGATCGATAGTCATGGCGGAACTGCCATCAACGTAACTGTCAACATCAACACTCTGTAAACAATACTAAACCTGAGAGAGATATACCGAGTGGATTTCAGAGGAGACGACACTTCTGGAAGGATGTTGTGATTCAATCAAAAGATATATGAAGGACATGCGCTATCAGAAAATGTGGTGGACATTCTCTCTGTCAACAGCATTTTGGTGAACGTGGATGTGATGTCTGGAAGTTATGTGAATGGAGGCACACAACCCACAATCTACTCTTTCTTTCTGGACTTTTCTCCGGGCTACAAGATCATAGAGCGACCATGAAATCTAGTCTATCTGCCTGTGATAAGACAATGTTGATCTATTATACAGTATCACCAATGAATTAATGGATCAAAATGGAGAGTTGTTGGATCTTTGTGGTGAACATTCGATGATGTGATTTCACATAAGAGAAATTTAAAAACAAAATTGGTTATATATTTTATTAAACAACCCTACCCCCACCCCCCCCCCAAAAAAAAAAAAAAATAAAAGAAATGTGATAACATAATATTTTGCACCAATAGGACATTGAATAAAAGATCAACAAATTTCATTTTTTTAAAATTTATTTTTATATATATATATATATATATATATAATAGGGAATAAATAAAATAAAATCAAATAAATAAAACGTTTTTTAACAAAAATAAAAAGCCCAAATAATACCGAGATACATAATACAAAATGAAAACATATCCAAAGGTCAGAAAGACAAACTTTATACAGCATTAGAAAATCGAGGCAGAGCTGAGATCTAAATTAAGTCATCAAGACTTGAGCAGTGGACGCGTCAAAATCTGGACAAAACGCAAATAAATAGAATAGCCAAAGTGCATCATAATCGACAAGGATTGAGCGTGAGACTGAGTCCTGCACAAATGAGATATAATTTGAAAATGAAAGGTGCTTTCTTTGGATTGTTGGTGGATTGACCACCAAGGCATTACCCATTCTCACCAAAACCGTGTTGCCGGCTTTGGGAAAAGGAGCTTTGTCAGGATTGGAGAGTTCTGGTGTGCATAAAATAAGGTGAAACGAATAGTTTCTGAAGAGAGGAGGAGATGTGTGTCGAACTGACACGGACAGTAAAGGATTGTGTCCGAAATGCGTGAAAGATAGTGGTGTTTTTCAAGCTTACGGAGTTGGTCTCTATCTGAAGAGATCTAAGAATTTGATCGACAGTGGAGGACTGTTATTAGGTCGGAATTCGCCTTTTAAAAACGTGCCCATTCTCAGTTTATTATGAGACATTGTTTTTTGTAAAGAATGGAAATAACTTAGACAAAATATTATATATTTTATATATATATATTAAATAAGAACGAAGAATAAAAATAAATAAAATAAAATAAGGAAAAAAAAAACTGGTATTAAGAAGTGGCCATGAATGTTCCTACTTACCGACTGTATTACCGATGGCACTTCCTTTGAACGACAGAGGCAACGCATTTCACATCGATCAGATCAATAAAATTCAGCATTATTTAATGATGGTAAGAGACAGACGTCAATCGCTCCACAAGAAGTATGTGCAAATGACTAAATTGGTGAATGGACTATATCTGACTCTCATCACCATATCCATTTGTTTGGTCACTGCTGGAATGGGTCTCCTAGTGATCCTGGCTACCATTCCAGCCATGCTGGCGACAGAGGGCGCTGCTCTCGCGACATGATTCTTGAGAATGGTAGGAAAATTCATGAATAAAATATTATCATTGAAGTCCGAGAAACACAAAAAGATCAAGGTGATGGCCGATGCGAAAATCAAATTCATAAGTGACATGATATCCACTTTTCTGGAGGACCGAAGGATTTCCGATGGGAGTATTGCTACATTCTCACAGAAAAGGATAAATTCGATGCATTGAAAGAAGGTATAAGAATAAAATCTCGCAAGATTCTCAAACAGAAGATGAAACATAATCTGATAGAAAAAGGTCGAGAAGAAGCCAGAGAATGATTTCGTAAACTCTTCGGAAAAAGTAAAGATTCAGTGACAGATTTAAAATATAAATAATGATATTATATATATAAGGAAATAATTTTTAAAAAAATTTTAAAATAAATAAATAAAAAAAAAAATTAACAAAACAAAAAATGTCTTGCGCCAAATGTTAGAAATCTACGGATATTGATAACCTGTAAAAAGTGTAGACTAAAATTAATAGGCAGATGCTTCGCAGCACTTGTAAAGTTTGTGGTTCGACTAAAATACAATTCATCAAAAGAGGTTGAGGAACGGTCAACAGACTCAACAATAATCTTCACTTCGATATGCATCAGCCAGGACATCAATTTACGGGACCGGGCACAAAATTGAACAAGAGATTGAATAAAGATCCGAACTCGTGGAGCAAACCCATCAACAGAGTGGATCGAGTTGCCTGCAGTCAAGATCTCTGTTACACGAAGCATTCCGACATGAAGACTTTAAATGATGTGTGTGACAAGAAGATATTGACAGATTTAAAAAATATAGTCAATCCCACGATGATAGAAATTCGAACGTTCGCTAGTCAGTAAACTCATCGCACGAAACGTTGATTAGGAATGGGAAATAAAAAAAAGAAAAATGTCACTAATACATTAACGAACTCACTGCACAAACCCATATTCGAAAGAGAAGAGTATTCGTCAAAGGATTGGATCAGGTGTAGGCAGCTGATCTGGTGGACATGCAATCACTGTCTGGACACAATGGAGGTGTGAAATAGCTATTGATGGTCATAGATGTGTTTTCTCATATGGATGGATGAGAGCACTGAAAAATAAATCGGGAACGAGTGTGGGTGAAGCTTTGGAAAATATCTTCACCACTTCTTTGTGAAAACCTGAGAAATTGTAGACAAAGGTCGAGAAATTTACAACGTTTACGTCACATCTATTCCACAGAAAACGAGGAGAAGGTGAATGCTGTCGAAAGAAAGAATAGAACCATCATGGAAAAATGCACAGATATTGAATGCCTTAGACGATTTGGTTGACAACTATAACAACGAACGCCATAGTTCCACCAAGATGACAACTATGGAAGCTAGTGATCCGCGATATGAAAAGGAAGTATATGCGAACCTCTATCCATTAAATGTGGCGGCGACAAAATGACCGAAATTTACCGTGGGCGATCGTGACAGAATTTATAAGTGGGAAAAACGTTTTGAAAAAGGTTATACACCAAGATGGACAGAAGAAATCTTCACCATGGTTCGAGTGTTCTACATTGATCCCATCACTTACGAGATAGAAGCATTATGCAGTGATAAAATCACGGTAAAGTTTATGAACAGCAATTGCAAATTTAAAAAAAAGAGAAGACAATAATATGGAGGAGGGAGGGGGGGGGGAAGGTCACATTTACAGTACGTAGAGAGTGGATTGTAACTAAATGACCCAGGGTGTGGAGTTATCACCCAAAGTATCACTTTCAAATTCTATACATGTGGACAAAAACACAAGCAATGTTTCAGCCAATGAACCTCCGGGTATAACCCGGAGGTCCATTGGCTGGAACTTTCCTTGTGCTTGTAATGCTTTGCAACAAATTTGCAAATATTTCTTGGGTGGAATCTCTACTCTGTGGGTGATTCAGTGATAATACACTCTCCACGTACTGTATAAGTAAGAGAAAAAAAAATAATAAAAATAACTAAAATTAGAGAGAAATAAAAAAAAGAGGAACATATTAGACATAATGGAAGATACAATAAGAGACGAAAGTATTCAAGAGTGTGAGGTGCACGAATATTTATCTGTGGCGGGAACTAGTCTCAATAATGAAGGAGAGATAAAACTCAATATCGAAATGCAAGATCTGTTTCTCCGTCCCAGCGAAAGCTATCTCTAGATAGAAGGACGATTGACGAAAAAGATGGTAGCGACTATGCCAATGATGACATCATCACTTTAGCTCACAATGACATCGTGCATCTTTTCAACAGCATATCGTATAAACTCTCAGGTCAAGAGATATAAAGAGTGTTTCATCCCGGTCAGACAACCACGATGACATGTCCAGACGATCTTTCTAAATCTAAAGGACTCAGTTAACTGTGAGTGAAAAACACTAGCTCCAGCACGAACACAATGCTTCATTTGAGAAGAATGACTTCTCTAGGATGGACGGTGAAACCGCAGAGTTCAGATTGAAATATCATCATGTGGACGAATTGATAAGCAATCCGATCGTAATGCGCACCGAATACAAAATGCTCTATCCCCTGTTCGTGTGCGACGTCAGCAAACAGAACGAGAAACTCAAGAACACTGTTCTGAACATCATAATCAAGATGCACTAATGGGACCAGTAGGCGGAAGCCAATGAACCTTGACACCCCGAAAGTGGGTTATAGCAACATCCAGGGTCTCCACCGGAAAGTAAGTGAAATTGCTACATTGATTGAGGCAGAGGAGTTTGACGTCATGGGCTTAAGCGAAACGTGGGTAAGACACGAGGAACGGGTAGACCAAGTAAGGGGGTACGTATGGATAGGTGTATGGCGAGCGGAAGGCCAGAAAAAAGGGGGAGGGGTAGGCATGTACATTAAAGAGGATTTAAAACCACCGCTGATCACAGACCTAGAAAACATCAGCACCCCGGCTGAGGTATCGAAAGAAATTGGATGGCTAAGGATCAGTCTGAAAAACAAAAGTATTGCCCTTGGGGTTGTGTATGGTGCGGTGGAGGGAAGCAAACCCGAATGGAATGATTCGATATACTCAACACTAAGGTCCAATATCACCGAATTACAAAACAAGGGGCTCGGTATAATTCTGATGGGTGACTTTAATGGCCAAATAGGTAATGATGAAGAAGGCATAGAGGGTGGGGACAATAAAGTCAACAGGAATGGAAGGAAGCTGTTGAACTTCACAAACGAGCTCGGTCTGAAGATTCTGAACTGGGACGCGAGGTATAAGGGGAAATGGACCTGGGAGAGGAACGACAGAAAATCAATAATCGACTACATCCTCACAGATATTAATTTATGGAGGGGGTGATAGGGGTAGAAGTGGATGATGGGGGTAAAATGGAGGTGGATAGTGATCACAACTTGATTACAGTGACGATCAGGGCCAAGACTCTAGTAAAAAGCAAAGGAAGCTCTAAGGAGATTTGGGAACTCAAAAAAGATGCTGACTGGGCGAAGTTCAATGAAAAACTGAAACCAAAGCTTACAACCGTACCCAAGATGGGCAGTGTCCAGAAGATGGCCTACGTCATAGTTGCGAGCCTGGTGGAGGCAGGAAAGGAAAGTGTAGGAAAGGTCAGGGTGCCAACACGGGAACTTGGGTACAGAGTGAACGGAGAACTGAAAAGGGCCATAAAGGGAAGAAAAGCTAAATGTGCTGCATACAGGAGAAGTAGAAAACTTAAGGGGGCGGGAAGCAATGAGGCCACAGTTGCTAAGGAAGAATACCACCGAGCACGAAATAAAGTAAATAAGATTAAAGACGATAATCGCAGAGTACGAAATAGCAGTCTTATTAGGACGATAAAAACGACAGGGGGGTCGAGTTCGAACGTATTTTGGAAATGGGTGAATAAACGTAACAAAGGAAGTAACCCACAGAGTATTAAAGTAGATGGCAGAGTTACAGACGAGCAAGATCAAATCGCATCAGAACTAGTCAAGCACCGGGAAAAGGTAAACGATAAGCGATGGGGCATGGGGAGCCCACCAGAGTGTCCGAATCAGGTCGAGGAAAACCTATCGAACTTCGTGTGCAGCGAAATTAAAACGGAGGAGGTGCGAAAGGTGATATCAAAATTAAGGGATGGAAAAGCGGGAGGAGTGGATGAAATTCCTAACGAGTTTATCACAAAAGGGGGAGAGGAACTCGTGGAAAGCCCAACTGCCCTATTCAATCTTGCCATAGAAAATCAAGAGGTCCCAAAGGAGTAGAGAAAGTAAAGTGACATTTATTCACAAAAAGGGGGAAAAAGACGTTTTGGATAACTATCGAGGGATCTCTGTCAGCAGCAACATTGGAAAGGTTTTCTGTAAAGTCCTGTATGGGAGACTAGAGGAGGTGATTGCGGAGAAGGGTGTTTTGGGAGAAATCCAGAATGGCTTCAGGAAGGGAAGGAGAGTTACTGACCATCTTTTCACACTATCCCAAATGATAGAATCCGCGAAAGCAAAAAAGAAAAAGATGTTTATGGCAAAAAGGCATACGATAGAGTATGGAGGGAAGGTATGTGGCACAAGCGAGGTTATGGGCTTAGGAGGCGAGTTTGTTGGAATTATGAAAGCATTATATAAAGATGTACAGAGTGAACTTAGCCTGGGAAACATTACAACGAAACGTGTGCCTATGGAGATAGGCCTAAAACAGGGGTGTATCCTTTCGCCGATCCTGTTTGCATTGTACATCAAAGGTTTAGGAGATGAACTCCTGCGTAGCGAGGAGTGGGGTAGCAGTTGGGGACTTGAAGATCCCAGGGCTATTTTTTGCAGACGATATGGTTCTAGTGTCAGAAAGCGAAGAGGGGCTAACGAAAATGCTGGGAATTGTTGGGAAATATGGGAGCAAATGGAGACTCGAACTTAATGAAAGCAAGAGCAAAGTTATACCTGTGGGCCGCAAAGTGGACCCCACTCGAAGGTGGAGAGTGGGTGAGTTCTGTATTCCGGAAGGGAGCAGCAAACTTCTCAGTGTGGGAGAGACAGGTGATTACGAGTATTTGGGGGTAAATATAAACATTACAGGAAGAGGCATCTACCGGAACCACACAAATAAATTGATTCTGAAGGGGAAGCGAATCCTTAACCAAATGAAACTTTTTGGGAGAAACAGTTTCAATAAGATTTTCGTGGGGAAAACCATTTGGGAAATGGTGGGGCTGCCAAGTATAACATACGGTACGGAAGTGGTACCCCTAAACCAGACGGCCGAAAAGAGCTTGGAAATCCTGCAGAACGATGCAGGCCGATGGATAACGGGGTCGAGTAATGCCGCAGCGCTAGAAGCAATCAGGGGTGAGCTTGGATGGATGAGGATCAAGGACAGGATAGACCTGTTGAAGCTCGGTTATCTTAATTATTTGGTAAATCTCCCCGACAGCCGATGGTGTAAAGTAATGTTCCTGAGAATTTTCAACTCAAATATCAAAACGGGGTGGATGGTCCAAGTGGGGGAGCTAGTAGAGAACTACTCATTGGAGATCTCGGACCTGGAAGTTGGGGCAAACCAGGATAAAAAAATCGTCAAAGAAAGGGTCATGGAGGATTGTAACCGTAAGTGGCGAGAGGGGGTCAAATCAAAGAGGTCTTTGGGTGGCCTGTGTGATAAAGAGAAGCCAGGTTTTGAAGAGTACCTTGATGGCACCTTTGGGGGTCACTGTTGTTCAAGCTGAGGTCGCGATCCCTGGAGCTGAGGGGGAAAATTGGGAAAGACGGTGAAAGGGAGTGCCAGATGTGTAACTTGGACATGGTAGAATCCCTGGAACACTTTCTTCTAGAATGCCCAAAGTATCAGTCTAAAAGAATGAGATTCACTGGGAGTATAATGGGGAAGTGGGATGGGAGAATGAAGGACATTTGGTTAGGGGGAGACTCAAAGGAGAGGGTTAATATGCTAATCAGAGAGATTGGGAAGAATGGGACAAGGGATATCATCAAGCAGTTCGTCTCCGAGTGTTGGGAGGAGAGGAGAAGCGTGGGAATAGGGAGGCAGTTGGGAGTACAGGGGTAACCATGGCCTTCTCGTCCGAGAACCGCGACAAATCAGCGGCTGGCCAAAGTGTTATTATTACTTCCACTGGAATGTGCCTAAACAAACTGAAGCTTTTGCTGTTGTCATATACGACAGAGTCTTGATATTTCCATCAGATGGAAGTAAAATATCTGTTATTCAATACAGAATTTTGTTTTTTAAAAACTCTAAAAAAAACCCCTAAGTAAACCCTAAAAAACTTCTTAAAAAATTTAAAAAACTCGAAAAAACTTAAAAAAAACTCGAAAAAAAACCATGAACAAAAAAGGAAGTTAGAGAACATTATTACATCTAAAGTTCTAAAACTTATTTATTTTTTTCCTCCAAGTACTTTGGGTGTTCCATTCTACTAAAACGTTTATCCCATTTATTTATGCATTCAAAGAATCGCATTTGATCAGCAGAGACACTATAAAAGAATTAGCTTCGAGATTAGTCTTCTTCATCTTGAAAATAATTCTATCTCCCTCTTCAACTCTCAGAGGAGTTCCGAATGCACTCACATTGGTATATTGTTTCTCCATCTTCTCGACTTTAGATTGATCGTTTTCTATGCCATTTACCACCAAGTTGACGACTGCTTTATTATTCAAGTCGGTAGAAGTCAGACACATTTGAAGGATGCTTCCTCCTATCAGTACCGGATATCCAATCTGACCATGTAGTATTCCATTTTCTCCATTTCCAAAGGACCATTACGATTTGCCAGAATCTATTGCACCACTTTCTTCCACCCACACGGTTATCAATTTTCTCGCAAATTTTATTTTCTCCATGACCCAAATCACAGTGCAAGTATCTGGCATCATCTCGGAATCGGGTAGATTCGTGATTCGACTACCTCCCATGTCCAGATCGCCTTCCATTATATCGCCAGTTTTCTCTACTTTAGTGTCATCCACACATTTTCTACTGACTGCACTCGAATCGACTTCCAGATTGTCCTCGAGACCCAATAGTTTGTTATCGTTCATGTCGATACCAGACTACATAGTTCCCCCCGATCATTTATTGGGATTCAAATCGTCCACATGCTCTTTGAGATAGGTTTGAGGTTTGGTGAGTGCAGAATCCACATAGCCTTTATTGACTATGGTCGATTCGGAATCGTCATCGTCGATTTGTGCCAGATTGACGATCTTATTCAATCCAATGTTCAGATCGGTCTATATTTCATTTTACTTCTCCTCATCATTCAAAGCATCAACGATCATTCGTTCCACGGCGTCTACATATTGTTCAGTGGCAGTATCTCTGGGGTGTTCTGGTTCTCATAGATTTGATATCTTGTGAGAATTCGCATCCACCGCAGAATTCATGATTTTTGTAATTTGACATTCTCTCAGATATTGATTGAAACGTATATGGGATTCGTCAGCTTATATTTCGTGACTACATCACTCGAATCCACAGGATTCGCCACGTTCACCAATCATTTAGATTTCAAGTCTTGATCGTCGGTCATGTTTTTATCCATGTAATTATCTTCCAAACGCTTCTCGAAATCTGCAACTGTCTGAACTGCATACTTTTTGGACGCTGCATTGCTGAGATCTATTAGTTCAGAAACATTATAAAACTTGTGATTATTCATGTTTAATAGTTACTTCTGAGGTTTCTCCTCATGAAATGATTGCCCAAGTCTGTAACAAACATTCTGCCATCTCCTTCGACAGTGATCTTTCTCTTTTCACAATTTCATCAGTTCTTCCAAATTTGTTGACTGTTATTTCTTTTATCCAATTTTTATTTTATTTTATTTTTTTCTATTTCCTATTATTTATATGAAAAAAATGTTTCTTAATATTAATTGTTGAGGATGTCTTGAAAATGATGTTTGGATAAGCATCTCTTGAGAATGTAAGACACAAGTGTCCACAAAACACTTGATCACGAGGTTGCACATGTTCAGTCTTATAATAAATCAACAATTTTAAATAATCCATCAGTTCTTCAGGTGGAGAAATTCCATAACTGTCAAAATAATAATTTCTTCTTGCGTTCTTGAACCATGTCACTCAATGTGTGCCATCGTCCAAAAGATCATCTAGATTCAAGATTCCGCATTCGTTGCCACCTAGCAGTTGTCTGGCAATGCATTTCTGGGAAAGACACCACAGAAATGTTTTATTTCCAATGCTTTGACTGCATCCAACAGATCGATGTTCGAAGATGACACCTTCTACAGATATGTTTATATTTTCCATTTTAATTTATTTTCAATTTATTTATTTCTTATTATTTTTTTACTTTTTATGTGATTTTTATTTCTCAACCCCCACCCCCCACCCCCAAAGCAATTTTAATTGTTTCATCATAGTTCTGTCTCTTCAACATTTTAAATCATTTTTCCTTTCATTATTTCTTCAACATATCGTTCATCTTTTCACATCGTCTCTTAAATCTCATGCAATCCAAATAATTTTGTTGCTTAGTTCATTTTTGTGCTTCTCTGAATGCAAAATCCCAAACAAAACATTGGAAATATTTTATTTTTTCTTTCGTGAAAACCAACTGTACATTTTATATTTGTTTCATTTTGTTTTTTTTTAATTTTTTTGAAGAATTTAGTTTCTTTAGTTCTTCTTTCTTTACTATTAATTATCTTCTAGATGTTCTCTATGTCTTTATCAATTTGCAATGTCGTCCACTCGTCCAATCCTCTTTGATTTTGAGGAATGATCGACTTTGTGGAATAATGACCATGGGCTAACATGTTTATTCCATCCGATTGCATGATTCTTTTATCATCATCAGCCAATAAAGCAATTTTATTGATTATTTCTGTGTAGAGATCATGCTTGTCGATTTGAATCATGTTCATCGATTTGTACACTTCTCAATTTTCAAACATATATTTTTTATACTCTTCGAAAGTGATGTCATTATTCGCGACATTTCTTTTGACGCCTTTACATTTCTTAACCGCCTTCCCATCTAAGTGGTAAGCATACTGTTTCGACTTTAAACCCATGAATTCTGTGTTCTGTATTCCTGCTGTCATGTCTTTGAATTTTCTCACCACCTTTTCATTCACACCCAACGGAATGTTAGATTTTTGAGTGCTTGGATAATTGCTTGTGTTCAACCACCTGTCGGCATCTGGAGATATATGTCGGTAAAATCTTTGATCTCTATCCCGTAAGCCAGACTATCCGGGTTGGTAAACAACAGTTCGGCTTTCGAATCATATTTCTTCTTGACGTATTCATAATGAAATCGATACATCAACTGTTTTTGATGTCTAAGATGTACGTTCCCAAATAAGTCGGTTTGTTGAATGTTAGATGCATTTGTTTCATCTGATCGACCACATAGATTTTCATCAAAGATGGTTCGATCTTACGGTTTGGTTTCGAAATGTATTTTCTAGCCTGACCGTCTGACATCACGAGACGAATGTCGGTCCTTTTTCTGGTGTTTTCCATCGATTTTCCGTACACAGAATTGTTCACAAGTTTTGAAAAATCTATCTTGAATTCAGTCACAACCTGCATTCTCAAATTCATGTTAACATCTCTATACTTTTTCATCCATCAAATCGGATGATGTGATGTATTTTGACTAATTTCATGCCTCAATCTATATAAAGTTTCAAATTTTTACAGTAGACTACATATTTTAGTTTGTCATTTAAATGTGAAATGAGTTTATCGACTTTATTCATTTTCATTTGCTCGGGTGCTAAAGGATAATCGTTGTGCGTATCGTGTAACGTTTCGGGATATTCTAGGTCTACTTCCAGAAGACAGGGATAAATCTCCAATTTTCCATCATCTCGTAATTTTCAACCCACTTGAAATTTCCCGTCGGTAACGGTGGACTCATGGCCCAACCGTATAAATTATTAGCATCTAGATGATATGTTATGTATTAACACGGTTCTCGTGCATTGACTCCTTCTTCCTTGCAGTAATTGTTCACTTTCGCGTATCTGTGAGATATCGTCGACACTCCTCCTCTCACACCTAAACATGAGCAACATGTCCATGTTGGATAAAAAATTCCACATGGATTTCAGTCGTCTTCAACAGTGCATCCCAGGCCAAGCCTGGAGCTGTGTAATACCAAGCCGGATCTAGATCGTAATGTCTCCAACAGGCTCTTGAAAATTCCCAAACACGTCTGCCAAGAGAAGGACGTCAGTTTTCAGATACAGATCGTGAAAATCTCTCGTGGATTTCATGTTGAATATTTTCCACACGTTTTGAGCATGTTCCATGTCAGCATCATATAATTTCGAATAAAAATGATCTTTAGAAAGTAGCTTTGACTCATCGAGTCAGTGCAACCCATCCATATAATCATAGGGACAGACTCCTTTCCTCGCACTCCGATTGACGCTCGTCTCGAAAGTTTTTGGTATTGATCTCGAATTTCTCCTTCCCTAAATTGCCGACTAGTTTCTCGAGACTGGTCGACATGAATTTAAAACTATTCATGAAACGTACTTCTCTCTTGATATCGACATCTGACATTTCTCCATCTACTACGAGGTTTACAGGCGGGCGGGTATTGGGCGGACGGGCTTCAGGCAGGCAGGCCGGCGATCAATCGAATTGGAGGGGGAAATCTCCTCTCTCAAACGACAGAGTCTCTACCAAATCGACCGCATGTTACTCCCACTTTCAAAGTAACTGACCACTTTTGTAGTAGCTCACCACCTTTGAAATAAAAATTGACCACTTTTGAAGTAGCTCACCCCTTTTGTAGTAACCGTCGCCCACTTTTGAAGTAACATGAGGTCTCCACTTTTGCAGTAACCATCGCCCACTTTTGAGGTAAAAAATCAAGGTCACCACATCTGTAGTAACATTTTGACCACTTTTGAAGTAAAACGATTTCCCTTTTCTCATGGCTGTGGGACTTAGAAAAGTTTGACCCAATTTTTTTCATTTCATTTTTTTTTGCACGAATTGAGTAGAATTTGATCAAAGTTTTCTGTTTTACCTAAACTCCCCTTGCTTTTATGCCCCCCGATAGCATCTTAAATCTGGGTTGTTCGTCCGTCCGGGTCAACATATCGATTTGTCACACACAAGGCGGTGGCAGTTTTCAGCTGAGGCCATCCACACCACTTTCGTCGTACTGTAGGCAGTGCGTTCCACACTTTCATGCTGCTGCCGAAAGGAAGATGAACCAAGTAATCATGAGGACTTCAACGAAAAAGCTAGATTACAGCCATCGTTTTGACTGTGTGCAATGGCCTAGTGGTTTGGGTGTTGCATCCTTGATTGCCAGGTGGTGTTGTCGAGGGGTCGAATCCCTAGAGAGAGAGAGAGAGAGAGAGAGAGAGAGAGAGAGAGAGAGAGAGAGAGAGAGAGAGAGAGAGAGAGACCTTTCGCAAAAGTTGTTCTGCACATACTCAATGTTTTTAATATACAGTTGATCAATAGTGATCATATATGTGACAAATTGGTTCTATTACCAAATGTGTTTTGCAATATGTTAACTTGGGAATGAAACTCCGACTGAAGAAACGCGGGATGGTAAGTAAGTGATGCTCGTGCGTCACAGAAGCATCCGGAGATCTATATGATTGGCATTCCTGGCAATTTCTGACCTTGGTCGTGTCTAGTACACCACTCCTCGTGGGCGAGAATGTCGTGGATCGAGGGTGGGGGCAAGTTATGTCAATCGGAAGCTATTATAATTTCATTGGGAGTAATATTTTAGAAAATAGAATAATCTGTTAGAAATGCAACCAATTTTCTCATTATACTTAAACAAGGAAACCACAACAATTCTGACTGAATGGGCTGAAGAGCTATGAATTAAAATCCCTTAGAATAAAGATTTACATTGAAATAAAACGAAAACTGTATGTCATATATCCACTTGTCACCTTCCATTGGCGCGCAGTGGCAACAATTACCATTTTCCAACAAAATAGGAGTTATATATTTTAATATTTGCAACTTATTCAATTCAATTCAATCTTAATTTCACAGCATACAAATACAAACGAAAGAGAGAGTAAAGTTACAAAATTATTGAATGATGTATAAATGTATACTGTGGGAAATGACATAGCCTTGCGACTGTCTTCCTGTCATCCCCTAGACAATCAAAATAATAAATAAAATAGAATGGCAAATGGCAAGTGTTAAATTCAAGTTAAATGTAGTCAATCCAGACAGCAGGTAGTTGTTATGTAATATTAACATCCTTTAGATTAGAATTGAGTATTGTCTCCACATCATGGATCAAACTCCCAAGAGTTCTGTCTCGGGTTGTTTTAACCCGCCAATCAACTGTGTTTCCGAATCCTAATCGAATCAACAGTGTTTCCGAATAAAAAAAACAAAACAATTTTTATACGCCTTCCTTAGTAGGCCAGTACCATTATCGCAGGCTAATGGGGTGATGTAAAAACCGAAATACCGCGGGACAACCTTTTCATCTGTTTGTGGGAAGAGAAGAGATGAAGGTAATAACGACCCCGAGAGTTCCAACTAGGCGAAGCAGTCAGGGCATCTTGGGTTGGAACACCTAACATTGACTTCGTATGCGTTTAAAAATTGATTGAATAAAGTTTTGTTAAATGCCTTTCGGGTGGGGGTTTTTATCGTTGTGTCTAAGTCATTCCACAGTTTGGGAAAATAAAAATATGGAATAGCGGCTGAGAACTGAGTGCGGGGTTTGTGTGTGATTAGGTTTCGACATTGCCTAGTATTCATACCAGATGGCTTAGAGTACACTTGGAATGTATTATCAAAACTGACAGGGAGGTTGTTTATAGACCAGTCGTACATGAATATAAGTGAATGTAACTTGTACAGATCATTAAATTTCAGGATTTTAAAACGTTTGAAAAGAGGATCGGTGTGTGAGTTGAACATTTTGTTGCCTATGATACGCACAGCCTTCTTTTGAAGATTCAGAATTTGTTTAGTGGCTGGTGTATTGCCCCAAATTTGTATCCCGTAAATTAAATGGCTTTGAAATAAAGTGAAATAGAGTATACGTAGTGTCTCGAGCGGCAAAAAATTCTAGACTCTATTCAGGATATAAATCGCCCTGGATAGTTTCGTACAGACTACGGATACATGATGATTAAATCTAAGGTTCTCGTCCATGTCAATTCCTAGGAATTTTATGAATTTGTGTTGGCGATTATTACCTGTTATTATTAAGCTTGAGTTATTTAGTGAAATTTGGGTTTGTACATTGTAGAAATTGTAATTGTCATTTTGGGGATGAAGAAGTAGGACCTTAGTTTTATTAGCATTTAATGATAACTTATTAGAGAGACACCAGTCATTGATTTTTGACAATTCATTGTTTGCCCTCTCCGCTAGGAGGTTGAGGTCATTACCAGATGCGTAGGAAGTTGTGTCATCCGCAAAGGTTAAAATACTCATATCGGTCGACTCACAAATGTCGTTAATAAAGAGCACAAACGAAAGAGGACCGAGGACAGAACCCTGGGGTACACCCGTAGTAATATTGAGTTGATTCGAGGATTCACTCGCGAATTGCACAAATTGAGATCTCTCAGAGAGATAGTTCTGAAACCAAGAATTAGCTATACCTCTAATTCCGTAATGTTCAAGTTTCCTGACGATGATTTCACGGTGAATAGCGTCGAATGCTTTGGAAAAAACTAAAAAAGTAGATAATGTGCAATCTTTAGTTGCATTGTTATTCATTATGGAAGCGTAGTTGATAAGATGCATTATCGGATGAAATGTTGTGTGTCCCTTTTTGAAGCCAAACTGATAGTTATAAATAATGTTGTTTGCATCTAAAAAAATTGTTAACCTTTTGTGCATTAATTTCTCTAAGATTTTAGAAAATGAAGAATACTTATTGGACGATAATTGTCGAATGACTGTTTATCTCCGGATTTAAAAAATTGGTTTTACTTTTGCAGTTTTCAATTTTGATGGTACAATTCCAGTTGAGAATGAGGTATTAATAACATGGGTTAAAGGAACAGCAATTTCTTGTATACTGTTTTTTAGTAGTTTCGGAGAAATGTTGTCATTACCAGCAGAAGTTTTTGTTGGGAGACTTTTTACAGAAGATACTACTTCTTCAGGGCTTTTGGGTGATATGAAAAATGATCCGGGGACGCTGTCATTGAGGTAATCTGAGAATCTATGTGTGGAGCTTGTCATGTTGGTAATTCGATTTCCAATGTTAATAAAGTAGTTGTTAAATTTCTCAGCAATTTGGATAGGGTCAGTGAACTCTACATTATCATCAATAAACGATGATGGTAGGGGAGGCGGAAGGTTTGACTTATTTATTGCTTTGCGGAGAATTTCCCAAGTTTTCTTAATGTTTCCCTTATTTTCTAAAATTAATTGACTATAATAATTTATTTTAAGTTTACGTCTGAGTCTTACGGAACAACAGAAACTCAGAATAAATTGAGAATCAAAGGACACATGTTTTTGAACAGCATATTTATTTCGTATCATTTCACTGGTTCTCCATAACAATTTAAGGGTATAATTAAACTCACCAAAATGTGGTTTTAAAACTTTGCGAAATTTAGAATGTATAGCAGAGGGCGCAAACATTTGGGTAGACTAAGCGCCATTCCTGTTTACAAGAAGAATTTTACTCAGTGTACTTCCACCCCACCAAACTCCACGCTACCAAACCCCATCCCACCTTTCACTGACCAACAATTCCATCACAGTATTTAATTACCACAGAGCAACCCGCTGTAAACATTATAACGAGGAGACACTTCCTAATGGCATGTATTACCGACTTCAATTCTACAGAAGCCCTGCGAATGTTCTGATTCTTATTCCACTACTAAGATCCATTGGCCGTACCCTCCACCCATAACAACTACAGAACAAGTTTCATAAAAATCCGTCCTATAATTTTATGCCAGATATGGGCTTCTGTAGCCTAACCTAATCATACATACCCGCAGGTTGACAAATGCCACAGAAAATAAACACATGTGCTCTGATAGGTGCAAACTGTTTAAGGGCGATTTCTTACAAAACTTTAACTGACATGACTATGGGCAGAGGGCAACTACAGAAGAAAACATTTTTGCGGATAGCAGTCCCTTAGGTGAAAGCAGTACTCTTATGCAGGGAATGGAATGAACTAAAAAAATGTGTATAATTGTGCAAATAATTACTGAACCATATACTAATCTTAAAAAATAAATATAGTATTAAAAAAATGTAGGGGATGTCCGAATTGATGTTGATATTTTCGGAAAATGGTATTGGATACGCATGATTGGACACATCAATATATTACCAAGTTTAGTGTGGATCATGAATGTCACCGGCCCACGAAAACTTCGTTCGGGTTTTTCGCACGAGCGCCGCGTTAATGTCTGTGGGGGACGTTTTGAAATTTTCATTTGTACTGGACGGGTTTTTCGGAGATCTCATCATTCTTTTCTTGGTGTAAACTCGTTCATCAATGGTTTCTGATCGAAACGTAACTTTTAAGGTATACGAAGACTGACACCTAACGAACGTTTACGTGCCATTGGCATGTTGGAAGCTGGCAACAGACAGACTGCAGTAGATCAAATTCTCATCATATCTCAATCGGTGATTAGCAGGTTGTGGTCGCGCTACCGTCAGACAGGCAATGTTGATGACAGACATCGGTCAGGTCGTCCAAGGGCGGCAACTGCTAACCAGGATCGTTTCATCCGAACCACATCATTACGTAACAGCCATCAAAGTGCCCCAGAAATTGGACAACAGTTGCACTGATGTGCGAGTCAGTGGTCAGATTATCCGAAATCGCCTGGACAGCTGGAATTTGTACGCTCGACGACCTCGAATAATTCCACATTTAACTGAACGTCACATCGCAGCTAGGCATAATTGGTGTGCAGCACGGCAGCGCTGGGACAATCGTCGGTGGAGCAATGTCGTGTTTTCCGATGAATCGAGATTCACTCTCGACTTCCATGACAGGCGAAGCAGAGTGTGGCGGCGGCGGATCGAACGATACCATGACGTAACCGTTAGGCGTCACGATCGTTTTGGTGGTGGATCGGTTATGGTGTGTGGAGGCATAACCATGACAAGCAGAACAGCATTACATGTCATCCAAGGGCGTGTCACGGGGCAGTACTATCTTGACAACATGTTGCAGCTCATGTGGTGTCATTTGCGCGACTTCACGAACGTCGATTCATTTTTCAAGATGACAATGCAAGAGCACACATGACCGTGTCGCAACAGAGTTCCTCCTGGAGCAGAACATCACTACGCTGCCGCGGCCAGCACTAAGTCCAGACATTTCACCAATCAAGCACGTCTGCGATATGTCTAGCAGGCGCCAACAGACCCCTACCAGTGTCCAGGAACTCGCCGCTGCACTGCAGGAAGAATGGAATAACACCAGTGAAGCTGATATTGGATGTTTGGTGCGGAGTATGCCACGTCGGATCCGCGCTTGTCTCGCGAACCGAGGAGGATTTCCAAGGTATTGGGGTCTTGGACTGAATGTGGTAAATTCTCTGACTGGCCGTCCATGTCTTCTACAGTTCAGTACGCGGAATGTGTGCTTGTCAGACACCCAACGTTCGCTGAAAACATTCACCAGATGTCACAGTGCAATCAATGCCTCAACTGTCTTTTTGATGAAAATAAAAATATATTTCTTCATGTATCCCACTTCTATCAAATATCCCCTACTTTTTTGAATAGTATATAATCTCGAATGATTGCTTTAAACCGTTTTGCTTTACGAGCCGAACAGGCCGTATGAGCTAAACTTGATGAATGCTTAATAAGCTTAAGCTGATAAAAATCCCAAGGCTTTATCCTACTTGCAGTAAGGCCACACAAAGCCGATCTTCTGTTTCTCATGCCATTATTTGTAAAATTTCATTCGGGCGAGCGGTTTTTTATTTTGTTTCTTATTTCTGTAATTATTTCTTTGCCATCAAAAGTTCAGTTCTTAGTTTATCTTTTAGGCCTCATAATCTACAGAATAGCATGGGCGATGGTGTATTTCGTCCCTTGAGAGTACTGCAAAGCCTTCTTGCCCTCAAGGGACAAAGTTATCAATTTTTTTAACTTAGGTAAAATATCAGACATAGACCATTTAATTTTTACGTTTTTAAGTTTACATTGGTTATAAAAAGAGAGCTTGATGCAGCCAAAAGCACCACGCGTGAGTGCCTGAGAAACAGATTTTTAATTTTGTTAGGCCTAATAGAAAGATTATAGAACGGTTGCCGATATTTTCAGTGTTGATTGTTGAATATATAACATGCTTGATCGTTATTAAAAAAGAAAATAATAAATGACCGAACGGTTGGATATAAACCAAGAAAATTCAATTTATTTTTTATCTTGCACGTGTCAGTTACTACGGAAACGTGGAAGGGACACTGGCTGCCAATATTTATCTCGCCTCGGCGAGATATTATCTCGCCACGACGAGATAATATCTGTCCTCGGCGAAATAATATCTCTTCGTGGCCAGATATTTATTTCGCTGCGGCGAGATAATTTGCCGCGGTGAGATAAAATAATTTTAGCAGCTGAATGTCCCCTATAAGCTACCGACGTTGAAGGTACATTAGATTTCCAATATTTATCTCGCACTGGCGAATTAATTATCTCGTCGTGACGAATTAATTATTTCGCTACGGCAAGATAATACCTCGTGACGACAAGACAAATACTGATAGCCAAATGACCGTTCTTGATAACTCTCTTGAAATGGTAAAATAACAGCCATAGCTTTGCCTCCAAACGCACATTTCGAGGTTGATGCAGTCCACAAATTACCATGATCAAGGGGCTCAAGACATCTACTTTCCGACTCGTTGTTCCTACCCTGCCCCACTCACCCACTCGACATAGTGGCCATTGCAGGTGGTTCGACCCGAAGGGCCTTCTCCGCGACATAGTGATCTGGCCACACAACTCCTTCAACCGTGTGTCTCAACACGACACGGCCCTACCATTCTTCCCATGTGTGACCTGACTTAAGAGGTTTGATCCACCCAGTAGTCTACTCAACGATCCGACATACTAACTATAACCCCATAACAAAAATCCAGTCAAAGTGGATCATCAAAGTTCATAACATCATCTTCCTGACTCACTAGTCAGTTCCATTGACCCTTTCCAGAGATTCCACCCCAACCCAAGTATAATACGCGGGCACGAAGGTAAACTGTTTCCGACGACTGACTGTGAAAGGAATGGGGTGACATTTTGAAAATTTTCGAAAATATTGGCGAAATGACCTGAAAACCTAAATTTAGTATGAAAAATGCACCCACATTCTAGACAGAAGAGGCCAAAACTTCCGAATGGGGTGGCCATAGGGGGCCCTATTGGCCTCGGCCTGATGACACGGTCACCTACTCATCCCAATGACACTTCACAACCCGATTGTCAACACACATACCTACGAACTTGGAGACCTTCCTCCACACTGACCTTGTCGCCGGACAAGTCCCGGTGATTTAATACCCCTATCCCCCGACTCAATCCAGTGATCCAACACGACCCAGTAACATGAAACGCGCCTACCTTCATACACGATGGGCCGCACCAATCATTCATTCCAAGGGCGACACAGTCACCCGACCTGTAAACCATCGAAGCCAACCAGGGCTAAGTAGCCCACTATCTCTGCTTACCTACCCATTGATCTCGATCCCCCTCTGCCACATGTGTAACCCAACCCAACAGCTGGTGAAAATTTCAGCATGATCAGATGAACCACCTCGCAGAAGGGAAAAAATGATAAATTCCTGTGACATCCATATCATTTATATGATTCTAATGATAAGCAAATGATTCTAAAGTGTGGCAGAACCAACCACTGTTGAAACTTTCAACCTTAAAATAAACACACTCTGAATATTTCTATTACATCCATATTTTATAGCTATATTGATAGGTAAGAGGGCAAAACGAGGTACACGATCTTCAGTACGACATCCCCTAACAACTGTAAAACTTTACGTCTAATAAATAGAGGATATGAAAGTGTTTTTCTCATATGATATTTATGAAACGAGTCAAAGAATTTTCCGTTTGGGCGAGCGTCTGGCGAGCCCCAAACGGAAAATTCGAACGAGTTTCATGAATATCATATGAGAAAAACACTTATGTCATATTCTATTTATCATATGACACACATATGCACAAATTAACAACTTAGTATGACTTTTTAACCCTTTACCTAACGTGTGTTGCAGACGACACTTGGAAAAAACATCAACATATAATTAAAAATTTTCATTTTTTGCTTCCAAATCATAGGTTATGTACGACCCCTCATTGGAACGAGCGCGATGTGCTCGTTCCATTGAGGGATCATGACCATAATTTTAGAAGCAAAAAATGAAAATTTTTCGTATATAACACTGGTCGCATATTCTTACTATCTGACTTCTTCTTTGTATTCATCTATTTTTTTTATCGGTTGGACCACTTCTACCGATCTAATTATCGCTGTTGCTGTTATCTCGTATAATGCTAGCAAAACTTCTTTTTTATTAATCTATTGTACTGCTATGTAATGTATACAAATAACATTATCTTGAAAAAACTATTGTTTAAACTAAAAGTGGAGACCTCATTTTACTTCAAAAGTGGGCGACAGTTACTACAGAAGTGATGAGCTACTTCAAAAGTGGTCGATTTTTACTTCAAACGTGGTGAGCTACTACAAAAGTGGTAATCTATTTCAGAAGTGGGTGTAACACCGCATCTGTCGAAGATACCCTCCAAAAAGCAGAAAGAAAATTACACGTTTTTGCATTTTGTGACGATTTCTATGTTCCATATACGAGTGATTACTCTCAAAAACTACCAACTCCATCGATGTGGCACTTGAATAACTGACAAAAAAATTATTCGTTTTGACACTTTGTGTCGCGGTTTGTAATTTCGCATCAGAGATATCTCGGCGAAATCGATGAATTCGTGTGAGGGAACACTTAAAAACGCCGAGTGAAAAAAACATTGTTTGGAACGAAGGATTTTCATCTAGGATTTACGGTATCTTCACCGCCATCACTATCTTCTTGGGAAAAAAATGCTATGAATCCTCGGACTGGATGATTTCGAAATTTTCTAAGATTTTCTAATAGTTTCTAAGATTTTATTTTTGCTCGATCTCCGAGATTCGACAGATAAGACGGGACAGATTCGCGTAGTCTCTCTACCGGCGATTCGATTTCCCATCCGATTTCCGACTCGGAAAAGTCACGTGTCATCTCGTGGTATAATAAGCCACTTTGCGAGAAGTCTAAAGTGGCTCAGTATTTTGTCTCTAGAAAATAAGCTCGAAAATGGCGAGAAAGTACCTACTATTTTTTGTTTTTATTTTGGGGGGGGGGGGGGGCAGGTGGGTCAGGTGGCTCAGAAAACTCTTTTGTACTCTACTACGGTATTCTCATCTGAAAACCTCCACCAATCAGCAAAGTGTTACTATTATTATGTATCCGACAGAAGCAGCAGACAAAGGGTCAACCTTTCAACAGTTAACAGTTTTTGACACAGTACAGTCGCCTTGGATTGGTCGTAAACCAAAATAGGGCAATGATGTCCACGCATACGTTTACCAGGTAACAAAAATTATCATCAGAAAAATTTTTAATTAATGAAGCACTGTTCCTGGTGCTTCATTAATTAATGTTTTGATGATTATTCCTATAATTAGTGTTTGGAATCTAATATTATTGCTTCCGTGGAAATATTGCTCACCCACGGAAAGTGATCAGTCCACGGCGGCGGTACTCTGCGCTATTTTTGTATTGTATAGTCTCGGGTTTTTTTCAAATCAAGCTCCTCGCAGCAGTTCAAAGCTACACCTTTACTGGGACAACTTCCAAAAACTTCCAACTTCCAAGAACACATTCTAGTTTGATGTAATACGTTATTATGGTTTTGAAGGAAAATTATTACACAAACTGAAAGTAGATTTTTGTGTACAGTGCTTTTAGATTAACTGAAAATTTTCATTTTTGCCTCAAAAACATAGCTCATGACACTTCGACGAGCTCTTTCCATTGAGGTTCCAAGCCACGTTTTGAGTCAAAATATAAAATTACAATGTACACGGCCGAACGGTTATGGATGTTCCGTAAAATAAAGGTTTTATTTTAATAAAACTAATGGGTGCCAGAGTAAAATTTATTTCCACCACATGTTTCGTATGTAGTCCGACTTGAGTGACTTCTTTTGTTAGTACGACAATGTCCATTTACAAGTTATTGGAAACGACATTCAGACACTCTCCAAGAAACTGCAACAAAACAATTATTGGTGAGTAAATTTATAACTCCCAAAATATTCTTGTACTCAACCGGTTATTTGTATTTACTTAATTTTGGGGGTTTAACGACGCAATCGACTGCCACGATTACCTCATGTCGGGCAGTTTTACGGGTGAAGGAAGCCAGAATACCCAGAAAAAAACACAAAGCAGCTAGGAGCAACTGCCAGATTCCCCAACGTATTAACAAGCTGCGTCAGCATTGGTTGAAGCCAAGTGCACCATCGACGTGCAGTACGCCTTAGCACACAGCGCCACGATGCCCCCATGTGGACAATCGGGATCAAGTGCCCTGCCCAAGGACATAACGCAGTTACCCCTGGTCTTGATCGAACCCTGGATCTTTCAGTTTTAAGTTGAATGTTCTGATAACTGGGCCACCACATATTCAACAGAAACATATTCAACTTGTAATGAGAAGATTAGTACAAATTAAGTACAATGAAGCAAGTAGTATGTCTCGTATGTTTCACCCCCAGGTTGCAGGACCTCGGTGCAGGACCTCGGAAGTGACGTCATGTCACGTGACGCAGTGGTGCCATGTTGTGTTGTCATGGTAACCCGCGTGAGCGGCCATCTTGTGACGTCATCTCGATAGTGATACGTGGTGTTAGTGCGCATGCGCCGCGCGTGTTGTTAGGGTGATACGTGTTTCCGTCGTCCATTTTGTATACTGGAGGCCGCCATCTTGGTTTCTATGGTAGCACATGGTTGCTATATTACCCAATTTTTCTGCAATAAGACGGGGTATGTTCGTAGAGTATGTTCCTTTGTAGAAGATTGAATCTAATTACCACAAACAACCCGACAATCCTTCCAAATCACCAAAATCCATCCCAACTTTTACTATTTCGAATTCTTTCAGAATCCTCTGCTTCTATCTATATATGTAATAGTTTTCCTCTACCTAGGCATGTTCCTTTGTTCTGGAGTATACTCCAGTAGCATAGAATAGCCTATTAGTTGGAACAGTTTATCTTATTATTACTATATTTAGCAATTTCTGGTCTATTCTTGTTAGTTCTGACCCTATTCCGAGTACTCTTCTTGTTTCATTTATCTAGATCATTTATAATCAATCAGATTGCTTGATTTCCCATAATCTGTATGCAGAGTTATCTCCCCTGTGTATAATAAAAACCTATATCCAATGGCCATATCCCATGGAATCCCATTTTTTTGCAAAACACCCGTGGCTGTGGAATCCCTTTTCTGTCATATGTGCTTATGTGAAAAGCACAATGTGACACAATGTGCCCTATCACAAAGGCACATGCTTTATGTGCCGATATGTGCTTATGGGAAAAGGCACAATGTGACACAATGTGCCCTTGCACATAGGCACATACGGATATTTGAGGATACCTATGTCCTGGTATTGTTTTATTTCATGACACCTACTGGAGAATCCCTTTTTTGTCATATGTGCTTATGTGAAAAGGCACAATGTGACACAATGTCCCCTAGCACAAAGGCACATGCTTTCTGTGCTTATATGTGGTTATGTGAAAAGGCACAATGCGACACAATGTGCCCTAGCACATAGGCACATACGGGTATTTTAGGATACCTGGTATTTTATTATTTGAGGATACTAGTTGGATTTTACATCCGGGTACTTCATGCTACATCCGGGTACTTCTGTTGGGAAAGGTATAAAAGGGGTGTTGGTACGCAAATAAATTCATTTGTGTCCAGACCGTCGTCGAGTGAAGACATGTTACCAGTTCGATGCAGATACTGTTCCAAGTTATTTTCAAGATCGGATAATGCTAGAAGACACGAGAAGACCCATCATCAGCTCGACTGCAGATATTGTACTAAGTTGTTCGCCCAACCATACAATAGGAAGAGACATGAAGAACATAACTGTCCAAGAAGAACAGAAGAGGAGAGAGATGCTGGAATGACTGACCAGAATAAAGCACTTTTAGAATTTTTACGGGATGCTGACAAGGTGGAAATCGATGCCGTTCTACGCGCTGCTGATGAAGATTTGATTACCTGTTTATGCAAATGTGCTACCAACATCCTCGAAGATAAGATACCACTGAATTTAGCTGAATTTGATGACCTGCGAAAATACGAACATGTATTGAAGCTGCTAACAGATGATGGAATTTCTCCAGATATCAAAAGATGAATACTACGAAAGAGTTCCTTTCTCTTGGCGCTCATCAACCCAGTCCCAGCTCTGAAAAAGTATAAAAGGAGTGTTGGTGTGAAAATAAATTCATTTGTTCTGCGACCACCAAAGAGTAAAGTCATAAAAGTCCATTGCTGCAGATATTGTGATAAAGAATTCTCCAGGAGCTTCATACGTAAGAGACATGAAGATGATTACTGTCCCATGAGGAAATCGGAAACATCGAGCAACACTACAAGATTAGAAAGAAATTTAGATACACTGCGAATCCTATCTGATGCGGATCGATATGAAGCCAAGACTATGCTGAAGATGGCCAGTGATGATTTGATAGAATGTATATGTGATTGTGCCTCAAACATCTTGCAGGGCGCAGTACCTATAACCAAATCTGAGTGCGCTAAGTTGATTCCACACAAGTACGAAATAAGGAGAATTGCCTCACCAAAGAGAGAACTATCTTATCGGAAAAGAAGACGCATCATACAGAAAGGAGTATTTTTAGGAAAGTCGATCAAACCCGTCATCAATGCTCTGTCCGATATCCTATAAAAGGGTCGTGCTTATAAGAAATTTGTTATTTGTAATCTGATCTTCGAAGAGAGCGGACACAATGCAATCCAGCTGTGCACCAAAAAAATGGTCAAGAGATTCGGACTCTGATGAATCGTCGGAACTATCAGAAGATATGGAATATGAAGAAGAAGAAGAAGAAGAAGACGTTTCTATGATGGGAGGTATCATTCAAAGTGCCTTTGACAAATACCAAAACGATTTTGACAACCTCATGAACATATATATCGAAGATGGAATGGATAGTGAAGATGCAGTTGAAACAGCATATAGAGCACTTCAAAAGAATGTTAGAGAAGCCATTAGTGAGAAATACATTCATAACATTGAGTACATTCGAAGTTTTTGCAACGACGCAATTCACAAGAAAATTCAAGAAACAGCCAAGCGTCTTCGTGAAGAAGAGGATTTTGACTTTGAAGAATCACAGAAAGATGCCTTGGAAAAGCGAAGATTTCTGTTCGACAACCTTATGACAAACTACTCATTCCGAGTTGATGATGATGATGAAGAAGAAGACGATTAGAAAAAAGTATAAAAGGAGTGTTGATATAAAAATAAATTCATTTCCGTTTTGAACGTCGAAGAGTGAAGATGTCTGTGTCAACAACAGTGCTCAGAGTCAAAGATGACTTACATATACAGATCTTCAAAAATGATGCTGTATTAAAGCTGACTTCCTAAGACCTGGCTCAAGTGAATCCTGTGGTAAATGCAGCCAAGAGAAAATATCTAGACATGGATTTTGGTGGAAAGAAACAAAGATGTGTGGATACTGGCCGATCAGAAAACAAGAGAAAAAAGACAGAAGAACTGACTGATGCTTCCAATACAAACAAGAACGAAGTAACCACTATGAACAAAGTTTCTACAGAAACAAAGAAAGAAGGTACCGCTGAGAACGAAGTTTCTACTGAAGACAAGAAAAAGATGCCAGCTCCCATAAAGAAAGAAGTTCCCACTAAGAAAGAAGTTACTACTGAAGCTAAGATGGATGTTTCCACTCAAACCACACATGAAATTACTACTAAGAAGACTGAAATTACAACTATGAAACAGCTAGAGAAAGAGGAACCCAAAGATGCCAGACAGGAAATTAAAGCAACCAACAAAGCCAAATTATCAAATGAGAGAATGTGTTTTATCAAGAACCTAGCCATGCAATGGGAAGAAGCTCCAACCCACAAGAAGATGAAATGGTTAGCCCATGCAAGAAGAACTACAAAGAGAAATGCCTTGAGAAATTGAATTGTATACTTGAATAAAATGAATGTTATATACATATTGTTGTTTGTTTTTTATCTACAGATGTAAAGTCCAACTAGTATCCTCAAATAATAAAATACCAGGTATCCTAAAATACCCGTATGTGCCTATGTGCTAGGGCACATTGTGCCTTTTCACATAAGCACATATAAGCACATAAAGCATGTGCCTTTGTACTAGGGCACATTGTGCCTTTTCACATAAGCACATATGACAAAAAAGGGGATTCTCCAGTAGGTATCCTCGAATAAAACAATACCAGGACATAGGTATCCTCAAATACCCGTATGTGCCTATGTGCTAGGGCACATTGTGTCACATTGTGCCTTTTCACATAAGCACATATCGGCACATAAAGCATGTGCCTTTGTGATAGGGCACAATGTGTCACATTGTGCTTTTTCACATAAGCACATATGACAGAAAAGGGATTCCACAGCCACAGGTGTTTTGCAAAAAAAAAAATGGGTTTCCATGGGATATGGCCATTGGATATAGCTTTTTATTATACACAGGGGAGATAACTCTGCATACAGATTATGGGAAATCAAGCAATCTGATTGGTTATAAATGATCTAGATAAAGGAAACAACAAGAGTACTCGGAATAAGGTCAGAACTAACAAGAATAGACCAGAAATTGCTAAATATAGTAATAATAAGATAAACTGTTCCAACTAATAGGCAATTCTACGCTACTGGAGTATACTCCAGAACAAAGGAACATGCCTAGGTAGAGGAAAACTATTAAATATATAGATAGAAGCAGAGAATTCTGAAAGAATTCGAAATAGTAAAAGTTGTGGTGGATTTTGGTGATTTGGAAGGGTTGTCGGGTTGTTTGTGGTAATTAGATTTACTCTTCTACAAAGGAACATACCCTCAAAACATACCCCGTCTTATTGCAGAGAAATTGGGTAACATAGCAATCACGTGCTACCATAGAAACCAAGATGGCAGCCTACAAAATGGACGACGGAAACGCGTATCACCTTAACAACACGCGATGCGCATGTGCACTAACACCACCTATCACTGTGGAGATGACGTCACAAGATGACCGCTCACGCGGGTTACCATGACAACACAACATGGCGCCACTACGTCACGTGACATGACGTCATTTCTGATGTCCTGCACCGAGGTCCTGCAACGTGGGGGTGAAACATACGAGACATACTACTGAAGCATAAATGAATAAAATGGTAAAATTATCCGGATTCGGCATCAAGCATTAACCATCTCCTTCCATGTATACAACACACTTTTAAAAAGTAGGATCGTTGTTCTATAAAATATTTCAAAGGAGATACTTTTCATTTTTTTTATTTAATGAGTAAGAAAAAAAGGCTGAAAAGAAAGAGAGCAGTTCAACAAGAGCCCGGCTGAAGCTAATGAGTAACCCAGAACCTTCAACGCAATGCATATACTGTAAATATAGTTCTGTATACATGACTAATATTATTTATCCCTTGTCCCCAAAACACAGTCCATGGGCCCACAGTCGAGAGAGCTTCGAAAGCTCATTTCAGGGATGATCACAAGTCATGCCCAACAGGCAAGAAGCGATAAGATAATAAAATTTAAACTCTTTTTCTTTGTGATTAATCAGACCCGATACGGCTGATACTTAGGGTAACAGGCTAACATTGTGTGTGGACGTCACGGGTGATAACAAAAGTTTCTCAGTTTTGATTATGAATTCTTGAACATTTAAAAACATCACAATATTTATACTGCATGAAATTCTGATATTTGATATTTCAACATCAGCATTCATAGAGTTAACTATATTTTTTTCGCTGACAATCGTCAATTTATAGAAAAAAATCAGAATCTAAATTTAAAGATTTAAAAAAAAACAAGTAAAGTGCATGATGTTCGAACAATTTATTTGTTTATTTATTGGGGTTTAACGACACTTTCGACATCCAGGGTCACCTTGTGTTTGACAGTTTTATGGGTAGAGGAAGCCGAAATCCCCGAAGAGAACCACCGAGCAACTGTCAGACTTCTCAACGTACTAAATCCACAATGGCAGGGTTTGAAGACTATCGTCGCGCAGTACGCCTCAATACACAGCGCCATCGTTCCCCCAACCTGGGCAATCGGGATGAAGTGCCTTGTCCATGGACACAACGCAGTTAACCCTGACGGGGATTGAACCGTAGACATTTCGGTTTGCAGTCCATTGCCATAACCACCGAGTCACCGCCTTCCCGTTCGAACAATACATGATCAAATGATATTAATGAAGTAAATCACGTAATCAAGTGGTATCCATCGAAAAATGCGGTCACCCGAATATTCAATGACAAAATATTTTCTGTCCAAAAAAAGTTAAGCCCTCCCCACCCCCTCCCCAAAATACCAGTGGGTATACAGTAAATGGGTAATTTCTCCCGAGAAAACCTGCTATTTGCAGTAGGGGGAATATGCCTTATTAGTGAAGCAAGGGTTTCTTGAGCTTTCTTTTTTATTGAATGAATATTAGGCACCGCGGACGTCATCACAACGTTAAAAAACGTCACGTTGTTCAATACTTGGTGGAACAGCCTCGAGAATATCTAACACATCTTAACCCTTTACCTAACATGAAAAGCAGACGACACTTGCAAACAAAATTCTTGAATAACTATTTTTTTTTCATTTTTTGTCTCAAAAGCATAGGTTATGACCCCTCGTTGGAACGAGCTCGACGAGCTCGTTCAAATGAGGTGCCATAACCTATGTTTTTCAGACAAAAAATGAAAAAATAATGAAAATTAATTGGAGATTTTTGAGAATAGCGCTGACAGGTTTTGGCCGTTACGTTGGGTAAAGGGTTGATCGGCGTGGCATGCTGTCCATGACCTTCCGAATTTCTCTCACTGTGATGTTGTCTCATTTCTCTATAAGCACACGGCAGTGAAGTGGTCAATAGCCAGCAAATATTCACCTGTTTTAAGGATATATGCCCGATTTCGATAGAGGAATGCAGAACGTCACAATATAAGCTATTCGTATACCCACCCACAGGTATTAGGGGGGGGGGGGGGGGGGGGCTTAACTTGTTTTGGACAGTATAGTATTCATTCAAGAAACCTACAGTTATGGAGCAAACATTAGCAACTGTCTAAACTTGGCACAGTACATGTGCTGTGGTCACCATATCGTCATGTTGATGCTGAAGGTGTCCCTAAATTCTAATAAACGAACCACAAAACAATAATTGTGTTATTAATCGAGTAGTTATGAAGTCAAACGCGATTTATAGTTTGATGAAAGCAGGTGGACTGGTCTTCGATCAGACCCTCGAACCAATGGCCGTGGTAGAAACACCATCTCGGTTTATTGCCAGGCAAAACGAAGTGGGAGAACAAATATGTTTTACTGCTATTAGCAGCATACAAATGCTTTGTTCACCCTAACTTCATTTAGCCTGACAACTCCACTCCCTGACATGGCGTGCATTTTGTTTGCGGTTAACTCTTAACTCGATGAATATTTTTAAAACACTTTTCTTCAAATGTAGTCATGGCTGCTGTGACGCAGCCATGACTACATTTGATGAGAAATTCATGAACATTTGACGCAAGAAATCACTGGTCGAAACATCAATACAGCTTGCAGATGAAAATTTGGTTAAATATGCTCAAATATAACTTATTTTAGTGGCAAGAGGTCTCCTGTCCTGGGCAGGAATACCTGCCAGCAGCATGCAAGAAGTTAAAGTTGACGACATTTATTTATTATGGTTTAACGACACATCAACAGCCAGGGTCATATCATGTCGGTGACAGTTTGACGGGTGGAGGAAGCCGGAGTACCCGAGGAGAACCAGCGAGCAACGACGAGCAGCTATCAGCTCTTCAACATCGTAACTCTGAACTCGTCACTGCGGCACAGGCAGGGTTAGCTTGGTTGATGACATGCACACCATCAAAGTGCAGTATGCCCTAGTACACCGCGACATCGTGTCCCCATGTAGGCAATCGGGGTTAAGTGCCTTGCCCACGGACACAACGCGGGAGCACGAATCAGTCGCTGAAATAGTCACCCATCCAACTACTAACGGCGCTCGACCTTGCTTTACTTCGGTGATCTGACGAGAACCGATTACCGCGACGCCAACGCGCCCCCAAAGTTGACGACAGCTTCCTGTTGTAAGGAGAGATTACCGTAGATAAAATGAGTTAAATATATGTATAATTCTCGTTCATAAAATGAATCGGCGTTAATTAACTGAACCGAAACATGTCGTGGCACTTCAAATCCTTTTGTTCATCGGAGCTTTTTTCGGTAAGGTGTTGGTGAGTCACGTGTGTCCCGTTCGATGATCGTTCACCTGAGGTACATGTTTAAAACAGTGTAATTAAGGTACCGAATTTGTTTCAGTACAAAGGAAACAACACCAACTCTTATTCATGTATAGTCGCAAAATTTCTGAAAAACGATGAAACTGTGGTGTGCTGGAGAGAGTATAAAGTAAGTTTCCTTTTGAATTTGTTAAAAATATTTTCTTCTTATTTTATAACTGATCACACGGTAAACGTGATATCCTGTGGTATAATCTGTATTAAGGGCCAATATAAGTAATGGAATTTTGTTTATTTTGACATTCTCACCTCTCACATTCCTTAAATTCAGATTAAATATACACAAATTATACATTAAAATGAAGGTTGGGATGTATAGAACACGAAACACATATGTAATCAACTTAAGGAGTCGACTGTAGGCACCACTGGTTCCTGGAAGTCTGCTACCGTATTCGCACCAGAACTGATAATAAAATAATATTTCATCAGAACAACTTGTGGCCAAATGTGCTGCATATATCCAAGAACAAAGCTAGGCATTCAAAACACTTTCGAATACAGCGATAGGACTGCATTTTGGAAAAGGACAACACTGTCTGCATTTTTTATTGAAGATGGTTTCCATGCTCGACAGACATGCGCAAATCACTCGTTACCACGAATTTCCATCGAAAAACAAAATCGTAATTCTAAGAAATTTCAACAGGTATCATGATACCTTGTATTGAATATGGCAACTGTGTAATCTCAATCTAATAACAGTATACTGTATGAAGGCGATCTTTTTCATTATTTGATTTTAGACGGCGTTGTTTTTACATGCTTTTTCTGTCCGATGACGTCGACCGGAAATCGAAAGTATACTCATACGTAAACAAAAGCAAAGGCTTTGGAATTTTCCACAATGCAGCTCTGTTGCCGTGTTTTGAAGAATTTATATCCCATAGCTTTGTTCTTGGATATGTAAAGCACATTTGGCCACAAGTTGTTTTCGTGAAATATTATTAAATTATCAGTTCTGGTGCGAATACGGCAGCAGACTTCCAGGAACCAGTGGTGCCTACAGTCGACTCTATGAGTTGATTACACATGTGTTTCGTGTTCTATACGTCCCAACCTTCATTTTGATGTACATTTTGGGTATATTTAATTTGAATTGAAGGAATATCCGAGGTGAGAATTTTCAAAATAAACAAAATTTCATTACTTATTTTGGCCCTTAATCCTTTCATAAATGACATGATGTTTTACGTGATAATACTGATATTTAGGCCTCACTTCAAGGCTATAAAAAACCTTTAATATGCAAAATATTGAAAGAACCTCGATATTTATTTATATTTATTTATTTATTGGTGTTTAAGGGGACGTCCAACCCAACATTGATCAAATTTCATGTAATTTTCTTTCAAGTCTAAAAAAGGGCCAAAATGAATAACCCCAATAAATTATATACCAAAATGCTTGGAATGAAACATAGAACATGTGGAAACTGAAATTTGCCACGGAACTGCTGCCATGTGTAAATAGCGCCACCTGAAAGTCTGCTATGGCATAAGTAAGAGAACAAAATTTTTACAATAAAATACCTCAAAATAAAATAACAGCTGTATTCTATAAACATTGAAGTACATACTCGAAGAAATCTTTTCCTAATTCATGAAAGTAATAAAGATTGAGACCAAATGTTATAAGTGGAGTGCTCACTGATTGAAGGCAGGAATTTTCTTTTGTTTATGTTTTGATTTGGGGAGTTCAACAAAGGTCAACTTGAAGGAGTCCACCAGAAGAAGTATGGAAGGACAAAAGAGTGTCTCCCAATATAAAGATGTATGTGTCACTGTGGTGGTTTGGAAAGAAACTATGATATTATCCTATGTAGAATGCACTGCAAAATCATACATTGTAGTTGTATAAATATATTTACAAACCCCTTGCACGGTAACCCCTTTTATCACATGCATCAATTTGATAGTGATGAAATTGTTAAATTTGTCTGGTTTATCAATAAGTATAATAGCTTTGCTTACTCTTGGACACCAATACACTCATGATATCTGTTGGAGAAGAAATAAGGGTAACTGTAACCTGTCACTGCAATAAACCATCTAATGTACTTAAAAGTACATTGTTATTACAAACACATCAAATCAACCTTACATAACCATTATTGCATGTACTTTCCCCAAGGAGGCTTATTTGCATATTGAGATCAGAAGGGCACATCCAGAGGGCCTCACATATTTTTTTCAAGAACGCAGTACACAAAGCAATCCCCAAAAGGTGACAAGTGAGCTCCATTTGACACAAAAAAACTCCCGGGGGGGGGGGGGGGGGGGTAACTTCAACCAACTATTTTTTTTCTCAAAGGTTAACTTTTTTTTTTTTTGAAGATCCTGGTCACACATGTTCCAAACACTATCAGACAGGTAACCCTCCAAATAAGTGTATCTGCAAAAATCATGTTACATTGCAAAACATTCTTTTTAGACTTTAAGTTCTGGACCTTTCATGCTTCTTACTTCCAACTATAACACTTAGTTTATCGAGTAATGGGTGAATAGAAAAGTCCTGCCATAATCAACATTTTGAGTTCCATTAGCCTTCATAACAGCTCCGATAAAAGTGTCAAACATCAGATTGGTGGCTTTATACAGAATATTCATTAGGTTGTTGCTTGAGAACTGGTCTTGGCCACATCCGGAACATCCAAAGTTTGTGTTGGTGTTATTACATTCAAACATCAAAACCCACCAGAGTGTGTGTAAATTGAGTATTTCTGCAAGAACCACATCGTAATCACATGACCGGAATAAATATCATTGAAACATGGCCACATCCGGAACATCCAATAGGAACAAAATCTTCACTAGAAATATTTTGTAGCAATACATTTGAGGGTATCAGCAGGCACTTTCCAACAAATTGTAACAAATCAACTAGTTATAAACAACATTTTCTAACTCAAAAGAGTGAAAAAGTACCACAACTCTGAAAAAATGCGGGAAGAAACACATGATACAGCAGCTACACAGGCATTGTTTCCCCATAATGCACCACACCAAATATCCTTCAAATTGGAGTAGCAGTGGTTGAGATACAAGGGAGAATGTTGGTACATGTAATGATGAATGGGTAAGACTAAGAGGACAGAGGTCACCACTGCACGGCCCTAGATGCACCTTTGATTTTACAACTTCCGGGTCTGGGGCATAATAATCGCAACACACCCACGTTATCAATTCATAACTTCAGTAAAATAAAAGGAATTATCAATTTTAATTAATTTATAGATGATGGGAAATATTTGGCTTCTTTCGCCTTCTCGTACTATTAATTACCACAAACAATATCAGTCTGATGCCGACAAACGAAACTGAACGCATGTGGTCTGGTGAAAAAGTAACTCGGCATGGATAATGAAGAAATTGCGAATATTTCGTGTATTTCATTTGTTTAAAAGCCAATTGCTGCTAATTTTGACCGTGGATTCGATAATTCGTTTCGGTTTTGACTACACGGTCACGCTGATTGCGGTTATGTTTATTGTGATATGCAAATTGGGAGATAGTTTCCGGTGAAGGAGATTTGTCACATTTGTCAGTGTAAAACGATGACAAAAGACACTGATCGACGCTTGTGTTATTATGGTTGGTTGCAAGAAAAACCTAAATTCTCAGCATCGTCCAAATGCACCTTATTTAAAAGCGCGAATGCATCATTTTCAACCCATCTTGAATCGGTCCTTTGCCGACATCAACACAGTCCGTGGCGAAGATCCATGGTAACTGTGAAGTAAATAACTTCATAACATCGGGGAAATCAACACGCTCAATATAGTTCCAGGTCACTTGGAATATATTTCGTGAAAAAGTGATTTCTGAAGCATTCTGCTTACTTTGTTATGAATATTGCCTTATTTTATGTGTAACGTCCCGATTTTATACACTCGGTTATTTTTTTACAAGTGGTTCATGCTGTCTTTCTAGTGCGCAATAATTCAGATTTTTTGTCAACAAAAAAGTTCAGACAGCCTGTAAACATGAGAGAGAATTTCGAACCATATTTTGCTGTTATGACATTAACAGCTCAAGTATTTTCTGTCCCCTGTTTGCAAATCCTCTCATACATTGTCTCGAAGAAATAAAGGGCGTGATCACGTCCTTGCATTCTTACGATTGCCCAAATTGAGTATTTCTGCAAGAATCACATCGTAACCACATGACCGGAATAAACATCATTGAAACATGGCCACATCCGGAACATCCAAATTACATTCAAACATCAAAACCCACCAGAGTGTGTGTCAAAAAAATGCTTTCTCCGAGTCTGTAGTATGTTATCATTATATTGAGGACAAGGCTTTGAATTGCCGATTATTTTGTGGTTTTACCGGTTCGTTACTTGTGCCATTGGCAAATTAATCTTCAAAATCATAAAATTCCCTTTTTTTCCTGAAAAAAATATATATGTACCCTTTCTATGCACTTTACTCATTATTTTGATGAAAAATTTGCCTTTCCTTACTTCTCTTATCTGTTTCTGAGGCATTGGGAAAAATGTCAACAAACTGACCAAAGTTAGGTTGGACGACCCCTTAAGGTGCCATATAAGCAAGAGACTACTTTGGACTTCCCACCTCTGATATTCCCTAAATTCAAATTAAGCCACTAATAAGTAAGAGAAATTTGTTTACTTTGAAATTCCGACCTCTGATATTTCTTAAATGAAAATTAAATATACACAAATTATACACCAAAATAAAGGTTATGATGTATAGAACACGCAAAACATATGCAGTCAACTCACAGAGTTGACGGTAGGCACCAATGGTTCCTGGAAGTCTGCTACCGTGTTCGTACCAGAAGTAATAATCAAATAATTAGGGCCCCGCCATCAGGCGGACGCCCTATAGTGATCGCTCTGTCCGTGCGTCCGTCCGTGCATGCGTGCGTGCGTCCGTCCGTCCATAACAAAGGTTGTCCGGGCTGTAATCTTTCTCTCTTAATAGATAGGGTTTTGATATTTGGTATGTGGGTATATTATCTCAAGACGACGTGTCGTGTACCAAGGTTGCCATGCTTTGACCTTGAAGTTTGACCTCAAGGTCAAATTATTCAGAATTTTGACAAGTTCGTGCCCGGACTGTAACTTTTTTCCCTTGATAGGTAGGGTTTCGATATTTGGTATGTAGGTAGATTATCTCAAGGCGACGTGTCGCGTACCAAAGTTGCCATGCTTTGACCTTGAACTTTCACCTCAAGGTCAAATTATTCCAAATTCGGGGTTCTTTTCTGACAAGTTCGTGTCCAGGCTGTAACTTTTTTCCTTAATAGATAGGGTTTTGATATTTCTAATTATAGAAAATGATACATTACTAAATTCAGATTTTGATTGTATTCTTTATTGGGATTTCCCAAAGGAAAATATGAACTTCAAACATCTCAGTCATGTGTTAACTTCCCTCTTCTCCATCTCCTTCATGTTCAAACAAACTTTAACTCTCTGTACTCTGGTGTCAAAATTGTACACCTACATACAGTAGTTGCCTCCCTTTATGTAGTCAATGGTTCAACAATTAGTGTGGTGCTTGACAGACCATTCAGAGCTCCGTGAAGCAATCCGCTAATTTTTGAAGTCCTGACTACAAAGGGGGAGATAATTTATATTGAAAATTGAAGATTTCGACATTTGTGTGCAGGGGGGGGGGGGGGGGGGGTCATTTTCCTTTATATTTTATATAAAACAACAAAATTTAAAGAAATTGTCATGTCATTTCCTGACATGATTAAATTTATTGAAACAGGGAAGGGATTTTAATAAGATTTTACCTATTGTTTGAAATATTTTAGTATTACGGTTCACATCAGTTTATACCTAACATCGGTTAGTTGCTGCGGGGCCCGCAGAGATGGATTCCATCTCCGTGATATGTAGTATTTTCAGGGAACAACTCGTGGCCAAATGTGCTTCGGATATCCAAGAGCGACGCTAAGACATTAAATTCTTCAAAGCGCAGCTACAGGGCTGCGTAGGGGTAAAGTACCAAACTCTCGGCTTTGTTAACATATTCTTTTTGTATACATTTTCGGTCGAAAAACCATCGATATACAATGCCGTCTAAAATCAACTGATGAGGAAAATCGCCTTAGTACAACATACTTTTATTATATGGAGACCGACCAGTTGCCATATTACTTGCAAGGTATCGTGATATATGAATTTCTTAGAATTAAGCGATTGTTTTTCGATGAAAATTCATGGTATCGTGTTATATACACATGTCCGTCGGCATTGGGACTAATCTTGAATACAAAATGCAGACAGTGTTGTCCTTTCCCCAAATGCAGTCCCGTCGCTGCATCGTTAAGTATTTTAAATGCCAGCTTTGTTCTTAGATATCTGAAGCACATTTGGCACATTTGGCCACGAGTTTATTTTATTATCAGTTCTGGTACGAATACGGTAGCAGACTTCCAGGGACCTTTGGTGCCTGCTGTCAACACCGTGAGTAGGTTGCATATCTTTTTCATGTTCTATACACCACAACCATCATTTTTATGTATATTTTATACATTTATTACTTTCCAAAGTGTGATTTACTGGGATTTCCGGGTTTGATTATAAACGATAACTAAACAAGTAATTTATGCAGTCAACAATTGGATCATGTATCCGTGCGCGCAAACGAAGACACTTTGCTGTGGGTGTAATGGGGACTTCATTGTTTTTTGTTTTTTTAACACTTTACCTAACATGAAAAGCAGACGACACTTGCAAAAACAATTCTTGAATAACTATTATTTTCATTTTTGGCCTCAAAAACATAGGTTATGACCCCTCACTGGAACGAGCCCCTATGTTTTAGAGACAAAAAATGAAAAAACAATGAACATTATGCTGGTATTTCACGTGTTTTTAGCTTTCAGTTCGATATCTCGCCGTTAATACTTTACCCAAGTTCTGAACGACAATATGGTGTGTCTACAGTGATCGTTATGTTTCATGATGCTCTATCCGCGATGCGGATTTCAATTTGATATTTTTCAATATTTTTTTTATATAAATCCCTGCATCAAACCCCTTTCAAACTTTACATATCCTATCTTCAGTAAAAACGATGTCTAAAAAGGTGTTTAAACATGGTAAATTCTTAATTTCTCGGGTGACGTCATAGTGGGTATAAGTAGGAAAAATTCAACTTTGTTCGATTTTCATGAAATTTTAATATATTGTACATGTAGAACTCGAAAAACTTAAGAAATAGCTGTTTTTTTTATTTTGTTGTTGAGATTTCGCCATTTTTGATGTTATTACGTCAATTCAAAATTGAGCATTTTCCTATTAAAAATGCTGATTGTGTAGCGTTCATAGGTTCATACTTCGAAATGACACAACTTTCAAACTTCGTATATCAAAACTAGCGAGAAAAAGAAACGCTAGTTTTTTTCTGTGGTAAATATTTCAAATTTGTTATGGATGCTTATTTCATTGTTTGGATTTTGGTGTTATATCTTCACTACTTATTAAAGTTTGACGAGTTTTGTTGTCTTATCACAGACGGTGTTTGCATGGACAACGTTCAAACGTGCATGTCCTATGCCATTTCCTAATCAATATCAATAGCGTGTGTGCCCACCCCGTATTTCAGTCGCTGCTCTAACTCTCCTTACCATTGACTCCATCTAGTTGTTTATAGTCCTTTGCAGGATGTTATACCACTCCTGAAGAAGGGCCTGCGTGAGCTGTGCGACGTTGCTTGGGACGTTGACGCGCTTTCTGACCCTCCTGTCGAGCTCGTCCCACAAATGCTCGATCGGTGACAAATCTGGACCGTAGGGTGGCCAATCGAGAACTGGGTTTTGGTTGACCCTAGCAATGTGCGGCCTCGCAATATCCTGCTGCAACATAAGGTTACGCGCATGGATAAGTGGAAGGACGTGAGGCATGAGAACCTGATGCCGATATCACACGGCTGTAAGATTGCCAGGGATGACCACGATAGGTGTTTCCACGCCATGAGAACCCCCCCCCCCCCCAAAAAAAAAAAACCCATAACAGACCCTCCCCCCGAATCTGTCGTTTTCCTTAACGCACGCGTCAGAATATCACTCAGCACGACGTAGATAGCAATGTTGTCGTCTATCTGACCGACCTGTAAAGCGTGAACCGAGACTCGTCAGTGAATAACTCACGTCTCCAATGGGCCAAGTGAAACCGATTTGGTGCGGTGCATGTACCTGCAGCCTTTGCAATCGACGTTGACGTGTAAGTTGCGGACCAACGTCGGGACGTCGTGGCCTTAAATTGAACTTCCGCAACCGATTTCTAACTGTTATTGGACACATTCGGCAACCATGAGTGTCTACAACCTGACTCACCGTCTTTGTCGCCGTCTGAAATCGGTTACGGAGGTGTGAGAGGCATATGCCTCAATCTTGAGATGGCAACGTAACTCGCGGACATCCGCTCATGGGACGGCCAGCTAATCTTCCCGTGGCTCTGATACGCCCAACTAAACGAGCTATCGTTGACGTATGAACCCCAAATTGCTGGGCGACGAGACGTTGCGATTGGCCCTTCATAATTAGAGCAATAGCCCTACCCCAACATTCGCGGCATTTTGCTTTTCAATCGAGTTGAAATGAAATGTTGTGCAATCGATGTGTACTGTTCAAAACTTCCATTTCGTATGGGTTTAAAGCCCATAGCACGTGGGAGTGCCCCGGACAACGCTTTGTCGAAAAATCTGTTGAACGCACGCAGCGTCGCAAGTGGTCATAGTTGACCCAATTTTAACCAACGACTCTTTAGACAGAACACTGAGGTCCCTATGTGTCTAATTGTGCTACATTTGGTCTACGGTTAAAAAAATTATATTACCAAAACTGAACTTGCGTTTCTTTTTTCCGTTAACATATTTTCGAGTATCTGAAGTTGATCTCTGAAATTTTGGAAATATAATCGCCGCAAAAAACATAGCTACGAATATGTTGTAGCCCTAGGAGATTCTCAACAGTACGCTGTGATAACGTCGAAGGTGGTCATATGATACAAAATTACATTCGTCGGATTTTATGAAATTTTAGTAAGTTATAGAGCTCTAAAAAAGAGATAGCTGGGTTTTGTGTTTGTTTTTCGATTTGGCGCCATTTTGACGTTTTTATGTCCTTTCAAAGTTTAGTCCAGTTTTGGCATATTTTAGTAAAAACTCTGTTCTCTGATTCACTTAACTCCATATTTATGAAGGATACAGCCACAAAACTTCAAGCAGTGTGTTTTATTTTAAATCCACGCACTCGATGCGATACCAAATTTATATTTTTTTCATTCCTTTTATTTTCAACCTCATTTTGAACCTTAGCTTTTCGAATTTTCGGGAATATAATCTCCACAGAAAACCAAATCTAAAAATGTCGTGCCGTTATATCAGAACGCTGCGGTGATGTCAAAGAATGTCATATATCTTACCTCCTACAAGTATCTGGGAATTTCATTGGTTCAAAGACGTCAGATGCAGACTGCATATAAAACCATATACTGCCTGTCAACATCAATATACGCTGACAGCTATGGGCAATCTCCTCTTTGTTCATTGATTATTCAAAATGGCGGCAGCCGATAAACGCTTCAAGTTGAAAGATTGAGTGTTGGAAGCCCATATTTGGTCTGAAGTGCAGGTTAGGCAACTTAAAAGTCTTGATATTCTGTGGATGTGTGTCATGTTACCTTCGAAATGAAACTGTTTGGTATGTATGAATTTGCCTTGTTACAATTTATGGGAGAGTGTCTGTACTCTCTCATGAATTGTAATAAGGCAAAGACACGTGAACACATTGTGAGAATTCACTCATTTAATTTTGATCGCTGTTGTTATTAGTTCTGTGCATCGATGCAGCAGTCGGTAAGATATATTCGTTACACAGTTTGTTGGTGGCCTAATATGGTATATATGGTGTCAGTTAATTTCATATTGGACGAGAGCTTCGCTCTCGTTCAATATGAAATCAACTGACCCCATATAGAAGCTCTCGTCCAATATGAAATTAACTGACACCATATATACCATATTAGGCCACCAACAAACTGTGTAACTAATAATATACTCAGTCAAAAAGAAAGTATAATAAACTTTGAGGAGCAATTTTTTTAATATATTATCGACTTTAATCCCAAACAAATTATTGTAAATTCATATTTCGAGTCTAGCTGTATGAATTTGCATAATTTCATGTTCTTACTGTTGCCACCGTCACGTGAGGACGCCGCTATTCAGACATGGGGTGAAATGAAAAGAAGTTCACACGTGCAGTCAATAGCGTGTATGTCCACTGTTTGCCTCTTGGATCTCAAGACATCAACAGCGCATGGACCTGATAAGTCTCTGGATGTTACCCTGTGGTATTGCGTTCCACTCCTGCCTTAGAACATTATGTAAATCGCCTAACGTCTGAAGATCATGAAGTCGTACCCGACGGTACAATTGATCCCATAGATGCTCGTTTGGCGACACATCTGGCGAAAGTGGGGGCCAGGGAAGAAGTTCGATGCTCTACTCCTCAAGAAATTCACGACAGATACACGCCACGTGACATCGGGCATTGTCTTGCTGGAATAACAGCAATTCAACGTTAGCGTTGAACAACGGGATAACAACAGCGTTAAGAATGTCGTCCCTATATCGCTGTCCATTCAGATTACCATCCATGAAGATCAACTGCGTTCGATGGTGCGAGGAAATTCCTGCCCAAACCATTACACTGCCCCCGCCGAAATGGTCGCATTCCTGCACGCAAGCATCAGAAAACCGTTCTCCTCGTCGGCGATACACTCTTGCCCTCCCATCAGCGCGCCGTAGACAAAATCGTGATTCATCACTAAAACGAACTGTGCTCCAACGCTGCTGAGTCCAGCGAACACGCTGACGTACCCATTCCATTCCAAAGGTACTCTGACGTTGGGTAAGGATTGGTCCGTGGTATGGACGCCTACTTCGGATGCCGTGTTCAGCGAGTCTGTTGCGGACAGTTTGTGCACTGATTCTATTGTTAGTTCTACCAGGGGTAATTGCTGCTGTCCTCGTCGCCGGAAGGAAGCGATCGCGCAAGTGAGACGTCCTGATGTGTCGGTCTTGTGCATGGGCTCTTTGCTCTTGGTCGGCAGTAGATCCAGTGGTTCTATACCTTCCAACGAGACGGTAAATAGTGGCCACAGTGACTCCGAGCTCAGCAGCTAGCTCATATGGATATATCCCAGCCTCTTGCATACCAATAGCACGCAACCTCTGATTTTCGGTTAACTTTGACCAGATTTGGGGTATTCGTATTCGTATTCGGTATTCAGTCGTATTCAATACATTTTTTCAAGTATTCGAATGTATTCAGTATTCATGCAATTTTAAAGTATTCGTATTCGTATTCGAATACAGTCAAATTTGAGGTGTATTCATGAATACTTTTTGAATACTTTACTTGTTTTTGTCCAAGATGTCATCAAGGAACAAATCGCAAGGTTTTATTCATTACAAAATACCAGATAATCCATCTGGTACTATAAAAGTTCAATGTAAGCACTGTCCAACATTCATATCAGGTCCATCAAATACTACATCAAACTTCATACTACACATGAAGGCAAGTTCAATTATTTATCTGTGTTTTGACAGCAAACTCTTGATTGTTCAAATATTGTTTCACTGTAAATTGAACATTGTAATTGTACAGATTATTCTTAGGACAAAGGATATCAGTCTGGCCAAAGTATTAATTTTTAATCCCTAAACAACTCCATTATCCAATTAATACTAATCTAATATTTTTCTACAGTAATAGTAGAAATAAGGTGTAGACTGATAGATCTGTAAAATTATTGTGCTTGAATTACAACATTTTCCCAATAGTGCAGTAATTGCTTAATTGATTTTGTGAATAGCACTGGCCAGTTTTTTATTCTCACCATCAATGTATGTTTAAATATTAATAAAAGACATGAAGCAAAGAGGCCACAATTAGCCACAATTAATAGATATTATTGGGGGTCATAAAATGCAGTTTAGAAGACAAAAACTTTAAAAAATACCAAAAAAAATTGTGTTAATTTCTCACAGTTCCCTATTTTATGATTTTATTTTTCCATTTTTTCCTTCCAAACTGCATCTTATGACCCTACTTTAGGGTCATAAGATGCAGTTTAGAAGAAAAAAATCCCGAAACAATAGAAAAAAAAATTGGCATTGATAGTATGTATATGGCGATATATAGATATATATATTTAAAACGAGCTCATTCCAATGAGGGGTCATAAACTATATTTTTCAGGCGAAAAGTTAAAATGTCAAATAGAAAAAATGGTAAAAATTGGTATTCTTGTTCTGTAATTTTTACATAGAAATGTTGGAAAAATTTTGGTGCAGGAGGGAGAGGAGGGTGAGGGGGGGGGGGGGGGGGCTTTGTGTAAGTGGATTTTACTCTCTTTTTTTTCTTTTGTTTGTCATTAATACCAACTTATGTCTGTTGATTGGATTCTAAAGGATTAAGACATCCACTCTCTGAAAAACTAATTCTTCGCCTATAATCCCTTATACCCTTAATCCCAATAAGAATGATCAAATTATCATCCATTTACAAGAACTAATTTTGAAAAGTATTCAAGTATTCATATTTGTATTTATGAATACATTGTAAAGTATTCGTATTCAAATACATTTGAAATTTGTGTATTTGTATTCATAAAATTTCAAAGTATTCGTATTCGTATTCAATACATTTATAATGTATTCGCCCCAACCCTGACCTTGACATTTTTTAAAATGTCGGAAAACAAAAACTAGCGTGTTTTCTCAATAACCCAGGCTCTCTAGCACAACATAACACAAAGAAAATCGTCGGTCACCCATTCAATTTAACATTCTCGGGCAGCACGTACTATCTGAAATCCGTAGCAAAATTATATACGGTTGGGTGGACAACAACATGTCATTAAACTCTTTGCACGACTTCTTGTCCACAAACATGCAACATTAGAACTATACTACTCAAAGTTCGCTAAGCACCAAATATTTGACACATCATTGTGAAATTTGCTTGTGACATATTTGCGATATTTTTGGTTGACATGATTGAGGAATGTATTGAGATGGTCCCCAGTGTTTACATTAGCTCTCTTGACAGGCAGACTTTTCGTGACAGTCATGGAAAGCATGTACCCCTTGATTTTCATGATGTTTTCGTGTACTGTCATGACATGTGTAGGGTATTCAATCTTCATTTCAACACAAGCCCTTGTGATTTAATGATTAAATATGGTAAATGCAAATGTAAGACATTTATCTGAAGCAGAAATGTGGCGGGCTGTAGGGATGGTGGGGCAAGGGACTACCCATCGTCAGGTTGGTGAAGCCATTGGTGTGCACCATACAGTGATCACCAGAGCCTGGGCAAGATTGCAGCAGTATGGCACACCAGTAAGACGGCATGGTGGTGGCAGAGACAGGGCAATATCTGCAGCTGAAGACCGGTTTTTGGTCATTCAGGCAGGTAGGAACCGCTTTGCCACAGCAACCCAGGTTCGCAGTGACCTTCAAAATGCATCCCCGGGGGTAAATGTTTCGACGCAGACTTTCCGGGCAAGGTTGCACGAAGGTGGTCTCCGTCCGAGAAGACCATGTATTCGCATTCAGATGTCCCACAACTACTACCAGGCACGATATGGATGGGCTATGGACCACGTTGGATGGACCAGAGAAGATTGGCTACCTGTCCTTTTTACAGATGAGTCAAGGTACTGCCTAGACAACACATATAGGCGTTCTAGGGTATGGAGAACACCAGGAGAGCGATTCCATGCAGCCAACATTGCGGACCATGACTGCTATGGTGGAGGGTCAATCATTGTCTGGGGCGGCATCAGCAGAGATGGACGTAGAGAGCGTTGTGTCCTTGAACGTGGTACATTGACTGTACAGCGGTATATTGATGAGATCCTGGATGTCCACGTCAGATTGTATGCATGTGCTGTGGGCGAGAGCTTCATTCTGATGGATGATAATGCCCCCTCCTCATGTTGCCCATGCTGTCCTGGAGTACCGACAGGGGGGGGGGGGGGAGATGGACCGTATGGACTGGCCAGCAAGATCCCCTGACCTCAATCCAATCGAACATGTCTGGAATGAGTTGCAGCATGCAATTTCAGCCCGTCCAGTCCAGCCAAGACGTGTCCAGGAGCTTGGTGCCATGCTGGTCCAAGAATGGAACAACATCACACAAAGGACTAGTAAGACGGCATTGTGGTGGCGGAGACATGGTGGGAGCATGAGAAGGCGTTGTCAAGCTGTAATTAACAATAATGGGTCTCATTCTCGATATTGAACCCATGCCAGTTCGCTCCGTCAATTTTTTGGCAAATTTGAAACATTTCCTCTTTTACCAATAATATCCATTTTCCATGGTTATCGTATTCAAAAGCTAAAAAATAATGTCAAACACAAATAAAATCTTAATTTCTGTACTTAAATCATTAAAGATATAATTAAATAAAAAATATATTCATTTTTCATTACAATATTTCAACTAAAACGTAAAACAGGTAGTTGGATATACTTGATGCTTAGCAAACTTTGAGTATTATATTATATTATATTATATTATATTATATTATATTATATTATATTATATTATATTATATTTATTATATTATATTATATTATATTTATTATATTCATTATATTATATTATATTATATTATATTATATTATATTATATTATATTATATTATATTATATTATATTATATTATAGCGGGCATGCTCAGCAATGTTGGCTGCATGGAATCGCTCTCCTGGTCTTCTCCATACCCTATAACGCCTATCTGTGTTTTCTAGGCAGTACCTTGACTCATCTGTAAAAATGACAGGTCGCCAATCTTCTCCGGTCCATCCAACGTGGCCCATGGTCCATTCATATCGTGCCTGGCGGTGGTTCTAGGACAGCGGAATGCAAGTACATGGTCTTCTCGGTCGGAGCCAACCTTCGAGCAACTTCGCCCGGATAGTCTGCGTCGAAACATTTACCCCGGATGCATTCTGAAGGTCACTGCGAAGCTGGGTTGCTGTGGCAAAGCGGTTCCTACGGGCCTGAATGATCAAAAACAAGTCTTCAACTGCAGATGTTGCCCTGTCTCTGCCACCACAATGCCGTCTTACTGGTGTGCCATACCGCTGAAATCTTGCCCAGGCTCAAGCGATAATAATAATAATAATAATATAGTTTATAGCCGTGAATCCTCCTAGGTCCTCTCAGGCTTTACACTGATAAATAAAAAAATGTGTTGTGTAAGCTGTCGATTAGTTATATACAGGAGATCGCGTAAAGAAGTGGGTCTTTTGTGATGATTTAAATTTCGTAAGAGATTGAGGTGCCGTCAGGTGATCAGGGAGACGGTTCCGTAAAAATGGTGCCGCAACCGAGAAGGCCCGTTTGCCTACTGCCGAGGCATTTCAAAATGTGTGAGTTAAGTTGTTGGACGCACATGACCTTAAAGATCTTGCAGGTGTGTATCTCGTAATAAGAGGTGTTACATAGGACGGTACCATGCCGTTAAGAGCTTTATATGTGACGAGAAGGATTTTGAATTCCACCCTCTCTTCTCCAGGGAGCCAGTGCAATTCAAGCAGCACAGGGGTTATGTGGCAGAATTTTTTTCGTCGTGTGACTATCCTTGCTGTGCAATTCTGAATAAGTTGCAGACGCCGCAATAGTGATCGTTTACCTCCGAAAAGTAGGGAGTTGCAATAATCCAAACGACTGGTTACAAAAGCATGGACTAGTTGTTTAGCGTCCCCTCGTCGGTCACTGGACGCACCCTGCCGATATTTCTAAGATGGAAGAAAGCAGATTTACAGATCATATTGACATGCTTTTCCGCCGACAACTGTTTGTCCCTGAGATATCCCAAGTTACGAACAGTGACGGACGGAGATACGGTGTTTGAGTCAATGCTAAGAGAGTGTTTGGATGTTTTTGATAATTGTTGGGGTAAGCCAAAGTAAATGATTTCCGTTTTTTCAGCATTCATTCTGAGGCAATGTTCAGTCATCCGGGATTTAATGTCCTCTACACAACGCTCAGGCTGCTCCTTTGCAAATGTTTCAGAGCTCGGGGCGAAATGAACGTAGAGCTGGGTATCAACAGCATAGCAGTGAAAGCTAAGGCCATGTTTCCGTATTATACTGCCAATGGGTAACACATAGATGGCGTAGAGAAGGGGCCCAAGCACTGATCTCTGTGGCACTCCGAACTTTAAAGTGACCCTACCATGCACATGATGGTGCACACCAAGGGCTTCACCAACCTGACGATGGGTAGCCCCTTGCTCCACCATCCCGACATCCCACCACACTTCTGCTTCAGACAAATGCCTTTTTTTAACATTTGCATTTGCCATATTCAATCATTAAATCACAAGGGTTTGTGTTGAAATGAAGATTGAATATCCTACACATGTCATGTACATGTAGGCAGTACACGAAAACATCATGAAAATCAAGGGGTACATGCTTTCCATGAATGTCACGAAACGTCTGCCTTTCAAGAGAGCTTGTGTAAACTCTGGTGACCATCTCAATACATTTCTCAATTACATCTACCAAAAATATCGCAAATATGTCATAAGTAAATTTCACAATGATGTCTCAAATATTTGGTGCTTAGCGAACTTTGAGTAGTATATTTCATTCTTTATGCTATTTTTCACATTTGTTTTTATTATACTTTCATTTTTGACTCAGTATATTATACTTTCTTTTTTAATTCCGTATATTTTCCCATTTGGGCCATTTTCGTCTGGATTGAAGTCTAAAGTATCGTTTCACTCTTGCTTGTAATCGCGTAATTTCTTTCGACACGACAGTCGATGCTTAGAATTAAGTCACACACAGAGTTGGCTATTTAATGGCGGTGAAGAGTACTCGAATTGTCCCCAAGCCCCAAGTCACGGTAGAATAGTTCCAGCGCTATGGGGTTGACCCTGGGTGCTATGGAAGAGGTCGCGGGGTGGATCCCAACGTTGTGTACTTTTTTGATTTAGGGACCGACTCTCAACACCCAATGTGGTCGTCTAGTGGTTAATTTCGATTCTCCAGGTTCTTTTGTTTAGACTTGGCCAGATAGGGTTAAAGGATACTAGTGAAATAATAAATAAGCTTCAACACAGTTATACAGTGACCAATAGATATTTATTTAATTAAGCGTGGGAAATGAATGATATGCCATTAACCAGATTTTATTTGAGGTACTGCCTAACAGCTCTCAATAGGAGTTGAAGTTCTTATCCCAAGTTAAAACCCATAAGTTAACTTGAACAATTCAACTCCATGAAATTCCTTAGCCCTAATTATTTACCAGCACTTACCAAGAGCTCAAAGCTCTCTACTAAGAGCCAAAGCTCTTAAAGTTTAACCAAAGAGAGTATTGAATAGATTAAATAAATATAGTAGCCCAAAATCGGTTAGCTCCACCGAACTATGTGATTTTAGACCATTTGTAAAAACTAAAACCCACCTCATAAAGTTTTCAAACATAAGCTCTAAGAGTTTATTTTAAAAGTTGTTAGCATCTCCAAGCTATGAGAATCAGTCCCACCGGACCATTAGAAAGTCAGTTCAGTCGAACTGTGATGAGAACAAGTTCTGATTTTACAGTGACAGTGAGCTGCTTGAATACAAATCAGAGGCAGCAAAGCGCTAATGAGAGAGGGTCCCTCATTAATGGTTCTGCTGCCAAGACTAGTATTGCATCAGTCAACTGCTTTAACACATTGCATTTAGTAAATAAATGTGGAGACCAAAGATAATTTACATAGTAAAATTTACTTAGCTTAAACTCCAACACATAGACAGTTAAAGAGAATTAGTAGTCCACCTAACATACCTATCTCTGATAATGAAACTGGAGTGATGATGGTTGTTTGACAATTTCAGCTAGTTTTAATAAACAATTTATGAGGTGAACTTAGTTCTTTGTATTGTAACATTAAAAGTGACCGAGTGTGATGGAATAGCTCATTATAACTATAGACAAACTACAAATTATGCTTACCAGTTAAATTCTATCTGCCAAGAGCTTCTGACAAAAGAGCTGATCCAAGCTCATAGAGCTTACTTGGTCACAGAATTGGAATCTTGGGGGCCCATCATGACCAGCCGCAATACTTACAGTACGTGGAGTGTGAATTGTAACTAAATCACCCGCGGAGTGGAGTTATCACCCAGACTATAACTTTCAATTTTTGTACATATTAACAAACAAACACAAGCAATGTTTCAGCCAATGGACCTCCGGGTTTAACCCGGAGATCCACTGTCTGAAACTTTTCTTGTGCTGGTTATGCTTTGCAACAAATTTGCAATTATTGCTTGGGTGGAATCTCCACTCTGCGGGTGATTTGGTGATAATACACTCTCTCGTACTATACATGTTAATGAAATAAGAAATTGGGAATACCATGTATCATGAATACTGCATGTATAGTTCTTTCATCCACAAATAAGTTTCCAAGAACTCATGAGTCTTTGAACTTTTATCCCGACCAATATTCCAAATACATCTCCAAGACGTGCCCTCTACGAAATAACAGGCTGTTTCAAACTACAGGAACGTTCTCCCTTTCATAAAATACAAGTTAAGGTGCTATATAAGTATTGGAAAGAAAGCTTGATAATAGGTAATAGGTTATTTTCGATGTCGTCAAAAATCTGAACGAAATAATAATTTGTCACTTTTTTACTATCCATTCCTACTTCTGAACAATGCTTCACAGTTTTGACAAAATTTGAGGTTTTTTTATTGGTTTCCGTAAAAAAAAATCCGTTTCAAAGAAACAGAATTCTGAAACATTCCAAGTTTTAGGGAATGCAGGTGAAGTGAGATATTCGGATTTGTGCCTATTGTAGTTTTGAAGTTATGCTTCTTGAATCAGAAAAAATATAAAATCAGTGTTTTTCTCTGAATTCCATCTGATAAATTTATTTTAAACGACCGATTGTTTTAAAAATTCTGAAAATCCTTCAATTTTACATTTGTTCTTAAATTAATCTTAGAGTTATGCCAGCTGAATTATATTGAAAATAGTTTTACTATGATTTCCGTCAGATGAAACTCAAACAACCAATCATTTACAAAGCGCAAGAATATTATATCCCAATGTAATACACATCAAATTCGATGTTCGCATTTGTCCCAGTTATGGTTTAGAAGTTATGGACCCTGAATCAGGTGAAATGGTAAAAATCAGTATTTTCTTTGATTTCTGTCAGATAAAATCTCTACCGAACACCTTGTTGGTTTTTCGAGGTTATGCGTGAACGTAGGTGGTGAGTTATGCTCCTCGAATTATAAAAAGGGTGTAAAATTGCATTTCTTTGGGTCAAATTGGATAAAATCTGTTCCAAACATTCGATTGTTTTTACACTTCTGAAACCTCTTAACAAAACGTGAGTGCAGAAAGTAAACACATTGTCAGCCCGACGGCCGTGTCCGTCCGTCGGCCTGTTCCAGGTAATAACTCATGTATCCTTAATAGTACAATGCTTATACTTTTTAGTGGGTGAATGGTTATAACACATATGAGCGGTTTGGGGTTTGCTAATCCCCTCTGATCCCATTAGCAGTTCAGTGGTACCATCTCACGTCCAGGAACCACAAAGCAAAGGAGCCAAATAGACCGCCACGACCCAGTCCACAGTCCCGTTGGATCATCTACCACGTTTTTGTTATTAGTCTTCGAATTGATCCACGGCCCTCATTGACAAGTATGGCCTCTCTTTGATTGTGCTAGTTTAGTTGTAGTTCTGTGTATGATGTCTTTTTCTGGTCTTCAGGCAAGTGTATTGACTAGAGCCTGCCAGTTTGTGATTTTTGGTTGGCCCGATCGCACCCTCACTGATATGCATCGCCTGTCTCCGGCTCATTTTACATACTTCACACACAGGCTGTCATTTGTAGGGCGATGGTTTGGATTACTTTCGCAGATCTGTAGGTCTATAGTCAAAGTTGCTTTTAGTATAAACAAATTTTTGCTTTACCCGCAATAACTTGAGATTCCTTGTGGGAACGACATCTTAACTTCCACGGATTACCTAAAAGGTGATTGTGATGAGATTGTGCCTGGGATCAATAGGCCAAAGGTCACCGTTATTTTCCCTGTTGCGTTCAAGTGTCTGGCGTTATTCACAGATTGTCTGTGAAGTATCGTTGATTAGGATTAGGTCAATAGGTCAAGGCGAGTGTTACTATAAATTGAATTTTGCTTTCCCCACAATAATTTTAGTTTTCCTTTGCATACAAAACTCTAACATTGTATACAGATTGCCTGTGAAATGATAAATGGGTTTGTGGTTGTGGTTTGGGGACAATAGGTCAAATGTCATTTTTTACTTTAAATGGATTTTTTTTTTCCATGCACTGTCTTAAGTTTCCTCTTGCATACGAAACTATAACTTGTACAGAAAAGGGCCCTGACCATTTGGATTGTATTTTGGGTCTACAGATCAGAGGTCAAGGTCACTGTTACTATAAAAAGAAATTTTGTTTTTATTATATAACTCTGATTTGTGTACACATCTCAAACACCATACACATAATGTCTATAAGATGTCGATGATTGAAAATGTATTTTGATCAACTGGGCAAGGCCACAGTTACTGTAAATATAATTTTGCCGATTTGCGTTCGACACACTAAATTCAGCAGTCTCTTGCATACAAAAAGAATAACTTCACATCCAGATTGACTATAGGTGTCAACGATTGGAGTTGTACATACAAAGGTCATCTTCACTGTTTCTATAAATTTTCCTTTTACATACAAAACTCCTAACGTCATAGTTGATTGTCTGTAATATGTTGATGATTGAGATTGTGTTTGGGTCAATAGGTCAAGGTTTATTTATTTATTTATTTATTTATTTATTTATTTATTTATTTATTTATTTATTTATTCATTTATTCATTTATTTATTTACAACGAAACTTTTGACAGCCAGGGTCACCACGTGTCGGACAGCGGGAACCGGTTCTCGTCAGATCACCGAAGTTAAGCAACGTCGAGTCCGGTTAGTCCTCGGATGGGTGACCGACTGAGCGATCGATTCGGACTCCCGCGCTGTGTCCTTGGGCAGGGCACTTAACCTCCATTGTCCACATGGGGGCGCGTGACGCGTGCGCTAAGGCGTACTACACGTCGATGGTGCGCAAGTCTTCAGCCAATCTAACCCTGCTTGTGCTGCAGTGCGGAGTTACGATGTTGGGGAGCTGGCAGCTGCTCGTCGTTGCTCCGTGGTTCTCTCTGGGTTCTCCGGCTTCCTTCACCCGTAAAACTGCCACGGTCACGATTAGCCATTGTGCATAAGCATGTGACCTTAAACACCAATAATTAATTAAATAAATAAATAAATACTAAGTCCATACAAGCAGGGTTAGCATTGGTTGAAGACGAGTGCACCATCGACGTGCAGTACGGCTTAGTACACAACGCCACCGTGCCCCCACGTGGGCAATTGGGATTAAATGTCTTGCCCAAGGACACAACGTGGTTGTCGCAGGTGGAATTCGAACCGATGACCTCTCGGATTGCAGCCTGCGTCTCTACTTACTGAGCTAACGCGCCCCCAAGGTGTCTGTTACTATAACTAGAATTTTGTTTGGCGAGCCATAACTTTAGTTTCCTTTGGCGTGCAAAAATCTACTCTCAGCCTAAACCAACTGGGTTGAGTGAATATGAACCCAATTGGGTTCATATTCAATCAATCAAGTTGATTTGGGTTAATTTTTAACTCAGCTAATTTTGGAGAGTAATGAATGCACAGATTGTCTACGAGGCATTGGTAAATATGATTGTGTTTGGAGTCAATTTGCTAATGGTCAAGGTCACTGTTAGTGTAAATCTAATTCTGGTTTCTGTGCACTAATTTAAGTGTCCGTTTACAAACAAACTATAACTCCGATGACTGGGATTTCGTCGGGTCAATAGGGCAAAGGTGGAGGTTACTGTTGGTATAAATAGAATTTTTGTTGCCTGATATTTCATTCCAAATGTACTTTGTAATTTTCAGAAAATATCTATTTCCTTGCTCTAACATTTGATTAACAAAACAGCATTGAAGATCTTTTGTCTAATTGTAACTATTTAAGGAATAGTGCATGGCTTGGAGTTGACTACGCCCATATAGTGCCTAGTGAGGTGGTGTAGTTCCAGCCGCGAAGCGGCGGGAACTACACCACCTCACTGGGCACTATATGGGCGTAGTCAACGACAAGACATGCACTAATCCTTATATTATATCGAACACCCATCAAGAAAAACATCTGTCCGATTTGTTAATCTGTTACCAAGGTAGCAGCCCTACCAATCAGCGTTATATAGAAAAAATACCATGTAGTTTTTAAAAAACATTTTCTTTTTCCAAAACACGGCTAACTTGGATTATTGATATGAGCAGAAGACAGATTTTGAATCGGTCGGCAGGGGTTAACAAAACATTTCCCCCAAACGGAACTGTGTATTCTAGAATCGCGCAACTCGCGAATGAAAGCTAAAATTTTCGAAATTTGACAACGCAGTTTGATAATTTCCACACATTTGTCACACATATACATTACCGAATGGGTCAGTACGGGATACCAAACGCCGAAGATTCAAATGAATTCCATTATTTATTCGTTTACTGCCCAAACCATACAAATGAATAGCGAAATAATATGAGAAGCGAAACAAACGATTTTTCATATCCGGACGCGTTCTCATGAAAGTTGTACCCAGGTACGGATCATTCTCTTCGAAACGAGATATGGATCATCTTCTCAAGGAATAAAATGAACGCCTCGGAAAATGTGACTTCAACAATAGAAAAGAGATACATTTTCCACAATGATTTCTTTCCGGGTCGTTTGTGGATGTTGTGCCTGTGTGAATCGATTTTTAAATTTAGCCTGATCAGTTTTATTCGCTCAGTATGAAAAGAAAACTGATATAGTAGTGTACTAAAAATAGAAAACGTGTAGTGCCTGGGTGTAGTGCCTGGTCAGTTCTGTGGATGCAAACTACACGAAATAGGGTATCATCTTTCAGCCAGTCAGAATGCAAGGAAGTCACGTGAGATATAATATATTATATCAGTGTATATCTGCAGTCGCTTATTACAGTTTTAAATTATTTCCACGTTTTTTCTCATCCAAATGAACTTTCTTATCTTATGAACATTTTTATTTCCATGCTACATATTTTAATCAACAAAACAGAATTAAGTAACTCGGCTTATTTTTTGTAACAATACATTATCGCGGTCACCAAGTCTTCTCTTGAAGAATTTCTGCTTTTAAAACTATTCAATCATTTCGTCAAGTTTGATTTTAAACTTTTCTGCCATTTTGACTGATGTTTCTGTCCAAAAAAAAAGAAATTTTTAAAACAGTGTTCTCCTGTTCGATAACTTCTGAACAATGTTTCGAAATAAAATAATTTCAGCAGGGCATTTATGTGTATTCATCTGCCCCATCGAGAACAATTATTCCTATAGACTTTTTAGTCAGGACTTTAAAGGTATTGGGGTTTGGACATGCGGATTGCGTCTTGATGTGCCGGTGGCGAACGATAATGCCCATGAATTTGCTTGTGTTACTTAATTTCAAATAGAAAGCTAGAACATATTTTAGTCCAAGATTTTCGAGATTTCAGCGGCGGTGGTGCTGAACGATAATCCCCTCCCCCACCTCCGCCCACCAATGAATTTGCTTGTTTCACTCTTAATTTAAAAAAAACACACCCCAATTTCAGTCCAGGATTTGCGAGGTGTCACATCCACATAACTCATTTTTTTAGTAGTAACCCTTTGGACCCTGATGGTATTTTCCACGCCATTCCAGTGTCATCAATTGGATGAGTCTGTATTCGTTACTTGGGGGGGGAGAGCAATCAATATTTTCAACGTGCAGCCTTGTGGCGGCACGTTGAAAATCTTGATTGATCTGCCACACAAATTCAATGAGTAGCAACTGTCTACTTTATGAATTCAGGTTATATCACGATACTGGGTCAGAAAAGCGATCTTTCGGGTTCAAAGGATCAGAACATAACCACCAAACATGACACAGAGAAGATGACATACGTGCATACTTTTAAAACATTTATACAGTAAAGAGTACACGGGTGGTGGTCAGGTCCAAAACACTCACAATGTTCTTTAATAGATAATATATATTATAAGAAAACCACGAGGCCGTTTTTTGTAAAAATGTGTAAGAAGCTATCTAAAGTTGAATTCAGTCCATTAGCTGAAACTTTGAATGCAATTTATGTTTTTATTGCAGAGTGTGATAGTTATCGGGGTGGAAAATCCACTCCGTGAGTAGTTTAGCCCTTTCCTTTTCTGCTATATAAGTTTTGCCATTCCTGCTATATAAGTAATGGGAAATGCATCTTGAATGTGTAACATGTTATTTTCGATACCATTAGATAACTAAAAAATGTTATTAATTTTTGGGGATTCAAAACTTCGAAACATTATTCATAAATTGGGATGACAGCAAAAAAGTGACAAATTGTTATTTTGTTTAGATTTATTTTTGACGACATGGAAAATAACCTATCATTAAAATTCAGGCTAACTTTCCATTACTAATTTTGCACCTTACGTGCACACGGGTGATTCTGTATTTGAGCATATTCAGGATGGAAGGTGGCTGTAGATTGATAAATTTCAAACTTGACAAGTTATTATTTTGTATAGATTTGTAACGACATGGAAAATAACCTATCGCCTATTTTTCCAGCCAACTTTCCATTACTTATATAGCACCGTGAAGACAATATCCCACCATCACTGTTCAGAAAAATCGCCATTCAATTTTTGTTACATTTTCAATTTTCCATCGAAAATGTAGCTCATGAATCGTCAAGCTCCCTTCATGGGGATGAAAGGAATGCGCTATGTTTTTTATGCAAACGGTGAAAATTTACTGTATCTTTAAACATGACTGCGGCTTTGCAAGACTTGTCTCGATAATGTGATTATAAATACAAGGATTTGCATATATATTCTTATTAAAATCCATCCATTGGTATTCTCCGTTTCAGGTCGATTGTTCAATCGCCACAGGCAGATATTGGACTAGCGGATCTTCCACATACGATAATAGGACAAATCCTGTCGCACATACCTTGGTACGACAAAATGAAAATACAAAATGGCTGTCCGGAAGCAACACCATATCTTCATGTTCCATGTGCTTGGTCTAATGTGCTGTTTATTGACGAAATAGTATCGGGTAGAAAGCGGAAACTGCACAGAAAAGAATTTCGGAAGTGTGTTTCTGTTTTTGGAAAGTATATAAAGAAAGTGGAATTGAGGTTTCCGTGCAAAATTGGGGAAACGTGTCGGTCTATTCTGAGTGTCATCGGTGAAAATTGCTCGAGCATGATTATACTAAAACTGAAAACTCCCACGAATTCTAGAAAAAGATTAAGACAGCCTATTGTGGAAAGCGTGTGTGATATCATGGAGAACTGTGGAAAGCTCATTGCTGTTCATTTAATCAACCCTGTTATTAATTGGGACAAACAAAAAGATAATATACTTATGGGTATATTTTCTAGAGGATTATCGCATAAAATTTCAGTTCTCCACATTCCGAACTGTTCATTACTGAAACATGGGAGACCATTGTGCATAGACCTTGTAGCTTCCTTGGTATCTCTTAAGAACCTTTCAATAAAGAGGGAGGCCATAGACGGTGATGTATTAAAGAGGATGATAAGCAATGGATTGAGTCAACTGACCCTTATATTCGACAAAGAAGTAGGTGAAGAATGTGAAATCCATCCCAGTGTGTGGGACGAGGTTTTGGAAATCAACCCAGAGTTCAAAGTTGACCTGATTATTGAAAATATCTTAATAAGAAAAAAGTTGTTTCCGAGGCAAATGCCGGTAAGGTCAATTGAGTTGGGAAAAAACGTATACATATTATCCACAGACTTCAACCATTTAGCTTTGTCTTACAGCAATACTTTAGAGTGCTTTGGTTACACTAATTTTATGAAAGCAAAAAATTGTAACCAGTTTATTCCGCCCGCACTGTATGACTTGGTCAAAATGTGTCATGTGATACGCACGATTCGGTATGGATTTCCTATACCTTCAACAATTGTACTTCTTATTGCTTTAACAAGGAGACTGGAAGTATTTGATGTATCCAACGATGCCATCATTTATAATGAACACACGTCTTCCACAACAGAATGCCTGAAAGACTGCACTCCAGAAGAAATAAACTGGCTTCATAAAAATAGTAAGTCAGAACAAACATTAACTTCGGCAATAACAGAGATACTGGGATACACATGGCGACCTTCAAAAGGGTCCTGTTCCTGATGATGGTTAAGTGCTTTTTTACTAGATGAACCCTTAACAACACAACACGACATTATATTATTTGCCTGAAAAATATAGCTTATGACCTGTGTTCATGCTGTCGTGTGCCAATTTAGCCAACTGTACTAAAGAGTTTGATTTGGCACCTAGCTGGCTAAAATGTTTTGCACCAAAAAAGTTCCTATCACTTGTTAAGGAACGCCATTGCAGCAGTGAAGAGAGCGATCGATGGCGACACAAACAAAAACAATATTTTATTACTTTCAATACAGGGTATTTGGACTAACGGTGACATTTAATGGATAGCTTGGAAATGACGGTATTAAGCATTTATTTATTTAAATGTTGTCTTTGTAAAAACTCGCAACGGCGAGGAACTGTCAGGCTCCCCAACATACTAACTCCACACAAGCAGGGTTAACATTGGTTGAAGACAAGTGCACCATCGACGTGCAGTACGCCTTAGTACACAAGGCCACTGTGCCCCCACGAGGGCAATCAGGGCGAAGTGTCTTGCCCAAGGACACAACGCGGTTACCGCAGATTCGCGGCCTGCTAAGCCCAGTGGATGAACAGTAATTAGTCGATTAAAGTGTTATTATCTAAGTGAAACAACAGGTGTACATGTACGTGCGGTCATCATTCAGCCTGACCATAAATTGAATCCGTGACATACATGTAACTTTGGTGACCGCCCTTTTCGCCTACCGATGATAAGACGTTTCTAATCTACCTTACTGAAGTTTATTTTTGATTACGTACCATACCTTGTGTTTTTATTGAAGCGAGCGCATACCAATGTTTGGAGGCAAAAACAGAAAAACAAGTGAAAGGCACTCTGTGAACTTAGCCGGGCCGTTTTGGTGACTCGCATAACTAAAGGGGGGTGGGTTGATTTTATATAGAGCAGGTGATAATGATGGGATGTCAAAAATGCAATCAACACGACTCATTTTGGGAATGGGTTACACTGTATCGCACGCGTTCGCTTTGATGTAAAATTATCTCTCGAGAAACGCCAGTTCGGTATGGCAAGTGAATATGTGTTACCTTCACAATTGTGCTTGTGCAGAAACTTTTATCGCAATGAGAGTCGTTTTGAGGGATGTATAACTACTCGCCGCGCAAGCTTTTATCTACCATTTAGTCAACAAAATCCAAACCATGACTTCTCGAAAACAGTCGTTAACAAACATAAAGCCACACTCAATTGTTCAAAATAATAGGATTTCTTTTCTCTCAACACCGAACGCGGTGAAATTCCTTCAAGATGAATGAAATTGTACAAAATGGTGAAAAACATTATACTCGGCCGAAGTATTCTTTCTCCGTTGGGGAATGATATTTCGAACCAAATTCAATTCATCGAGTCACCAGAGGGTGAGGTGGGTGGTTGCAAAAATAACTAGTTAAAACTAGAAGTCCTGTCATGAAATGCGCACAAATAGCACGTCGAGCTGCGCGTTAATCTACGCGTTATGACCAAAGTAAGGCCATCAAATTTTGTACATATGGCCTGTGTACCAGCAATGTTACAGCCAATGGACCTCCGGGTAACCCGGAGGTCCATTGGCAGAAACATTGCTGTGTTTGTTATGCGTAACCAGGAGAACCTGCCATGCTTTGGATGCCATTCGATATGGCAATTGCGCGCAATTCCTACGCGCAATTAAGCCCAGATAAGCACGCAGTTCGTGATAGGACTTCTAGTTTTAACTGTAGGGATTGTATTTTTGGAGTGTGCGGGGATCTCTTTAAATAGATTACGTCACATCATTCATAGTTGTTAGGCGCGTGAAAACCACAAAATTTGAAAACGTTTGCTTTATTTTCTACTGGTGTCAGGTGTTATCTCAACAATTGCATGCTTCGTATTTGGCCCTTCTGGGGGCACGGTGGCGCTGTATACTAAGGCGTAATGTCCGTCGATGGTGGACCTGTTTCAACCAATGCTAACCCTGGTTGTGCGGAGTTAGTACGTCGGGAAGTCTGACAGTTGCTCGCCGTTGCTCGGTGGTTCTCTCCGGGCACTCCTGCTTCCTCCACCCTTACAACTGTCCGGCCGGAGGTGACCCTGACTGTAAAAGGTGTGTCACTAAAGTCCAATAAATAAGTAAATAAATAAATTTAATTAATTAATTAATTAATTAATTAATTAATAATTAATGAGAAATTAATTAAAATTGGCCCTTTCTCGTCTGTCTGATTTTGGGGGAGATAACTTTATCGAAAGTCGATTTTCATGACGATGTGAGTCAAGGATGTATTTCAAGTCCTGCGCGAACGTGGCAGTCAGAATACACGTTTCAATACGGTCGGTTTTAATTTGTCAAAAGAAAGGTGTTAGTTTTTCTATATACATGTATTGTATAAGATGATGATGGAGCGACTGACTCTGAAAAGCTATGTTTGCTGATGGTTCTTAAATCTATGACCGACACATTTTGTTTTCCTTTGCAAGATGTTTGACAAGTTATCCAAAACAAGTTGTTGAATACATAACCAATGCGAAACCGCGGTAGTGCAGCTTTGAGAATAACTACTATATATTTTCCCATAGGCGACCATTACAACGTTCGTATGAACAAAATATGTTCGCATCATTTTAATTTGGGCATCCAAATATCTTTGTCAAATAGAGCCTTTCAGACAACCGTTTCTGTCTTAAAAACAGGACGTACTACACCAAATATACAGTCCAAAACAAGTTAAGCACCCCCACCCCTATAATACCTGTGGGTGGGTATACGAATAGCTCATATTGTTCCATCAGGTACTGAACAACGTGACGTTTTTTAAAGTTGTGATGACGTCCGCGGTGCCTAATGTTCATTCAATAAAAAAGAAAGCTCTAGAAACCCTTCTTCAATAATAAGGCATATTCCCCCTACTGCAAATAGCAGGTTTTCTCAGGAGAATTTACCCATTTACTGTATACCCACTGGTATTATAGGGAAGTGGCGGGGAGAGGCTTAACTTTTTTTGGCCAGTATATTACGAGTTTTGAGGCCAAATTTGGACTTCAGTACCCAGGCTATAAAAATTAACTAATCCTCACTTTATAACATTGTTTCGGTCACGGTAAGATTGACTTAAAAAAATTTAAAGAGCTCCCCTCGAGAGCTGGGGGGGGGGGGGTGAAGCAGTGCTTATTTACTGTGATAAACAAGCTCTGTTATACTGGTAAAATAGGATCCAGTCACCAATGCCTGGAGTAGAAGTCCTCCAAAATGGTCAACATGGATATAAACGATTGGCTAGACTTACAACTGGTCATTGTGCAGAAATAACTGACCATAAACACCAATAAATAAATAATTACATCCATAAACATCCAAACGTTCATTCAATATGGGAAAGTCTCCGGCACAGAGTAAATAAGAGCGTTAAGTCTGGTACCAAGTATTACACTCTCATGTCTGCAGTAATGTTTTATAAGTAACTAATATCGTTTTGGTTGCAGGTTGAACTATTTTAAATTTTAACTGTGTAATATTTTTAGCAAATAAAAGCGATACATTCTTGATTCTGTTAATTTTAATCAATATAACAATATACAGCAGGCATGGCTAGGAAAACTTGTAAAATCTGTACAATTCTGATTTACATGCACCTCTCCTTAACCCTTTACCCAACGCAATCAATTTCAAAATTTATAATTTTAAATATCATTTTTTAATTTTTTTCAAAAAATTTCAACAAAACCATATCATGTGACCCCCTCTTTGGAACGAGCTCGTCGAGCTCGTTCCAAAGAGGGGTCACATGATATGGTTTTGTTGACATTTTTCGAAAGATAATATTTTTTCAGCTGCTGAATTTGCATATTACGCGGGTGGATGTGGGCGATTCGTTGGGTAAAGGGCTAAATCGCATCAAACGTATCAACCTCGGTACACGGAGAATGGATTACCACTAAAGCACCCATGGTAAAAGGCAAACCCCTCCACCCCCCCCCCCCCCCCCACACACACACACCCCAACAAGCACTTCTAAGAGTATTTGAAGTACAGGCTTAATTGCATTTAATGGACCTCAGGGTTGAAATCCGAGGTTACTAAGCTGAAAATTTGCTCGATTTTTATTCCTTTTTACATAGAAAGAGTTATTAATTGGGCGGAACTCTACTCTGTTGGTCTTCTGGTGCCAGCCAACTTTCCGCGTATCGAGGGCGTATGGCCAGGAAAGCATCTTAGCGGAATGCAGACATCTTCGGGTGAGAACTTCTCAGCTTGATATGCCATCGGTTATAACGAAGGCAGGGGGATTGAGTGGGAGAAGAGTGTGTAAGGGCTATCCTATTTTATCTGGGAGGTGTCCAGCTCCCTCTGAGAAATTTTTGGAAACCACAGCCCAAATGGCGCTGTCTGGGGACATTTTGGGGCTCGATAGAACGTAAGTTTGGACTGAATGTGGTATTTTATCTGTAATTACATTAGTTGCTGAACCTGTCTCGATCTCTTCCCTCGACCAATCATATCACTCCATTTATCCAAGTCCCACCCACTGATACTTCATTCACTGATACAAGGGTCTGTACGGCTCCTTAGAACAAGTCTAAAAGTCAATAGAGAACCGACTGGGACAGGCTGTGCTCTGGCGACTCGGAAGCGTGTCGATCAAATGAGCTGCCGAGCAATCGTTCGAAAGATTGACTCCTCCTACAACTCTTCAATTCACCTCGATATTAACCCTTTACCCAACGCAGGCGATATCAAAGAATAATATTTTAAATATAATTTTTTAAAAATTTTCAAAAAAATTCAATCAAACCATATCATGTGACCCTCATTGGAACGAGCTCTACGAGCTTGTTCCAAAGAGGGGTCACATGATATGGTTTGGTTGAAATTTTTTGAAAAATAATATTTTTTCAGCTGCTGAATTTGCATACTACACGAGTGGATGTGGTCGATTCGTTGGGTAAAAGGAATAAAGATACTTATGGAGTCGTTCTGTACTGTTGGGGGATACATTTCGAAAAATAGTTACCGAGGGATAGTTATATCTGAGGCTAGTGCTTGTTCGGCTTCTGGCTCCTAGATTATCCCTTGCTCTTCGTAGCTCTGTTTCTACTTTCAACATCACTACAATATCGCCGATAACTACTAAATGGCTACCATTGTCTCTTGTCACTACTAACAACTTTTCAGGGACGGTGCGACCCTATCTCCTCTCACTACTCACCGCTACTTACTTACTATCTTCTAAGCTACTAAGCACTACCGCTACTAACTTACTATCTTCTAAGCTACTAAGCGCTATTAGTGTGCGTGTCGCCCACTCCAGGAGCTGTTTACATATCTAGTGTTTTCTATTTGTTCTTGCTACCAACTAATTCATATTGACGTCATCGGAATGCAGTATGATCAATGCTCGATGCTCTAAAACTCATCAACCCTCAAGCTGCCACCGTTCCTAACCGATTTCGTGTTTTTTCCCTTTGGTATATACATAACTTGTGCATGCTCTTTCCGATGGTTTCATCAGTTTCTCAAAACAATGAATACAAAATGAGTTGATTGAATCAGCACGTGACTCCAGATTATCTCTGGCTAACGTAATCGTTGCATGGTGTGGGGGGGGGGGGGGGAATCATCTTCGATGAGCCTGAAGGTGGGATGGGGAAATCTCACCCTCGGGGCAAGGTATTTGAACCAGACCCTCGACAAGCCTCGGGTCTGGTTCAAATTTCTTGCCCCTCGGGTGAGATTTCCCCACCCCACCTCCAGACTCATCGGGAATCATAATAATCCTCAGATAGCCATCCTCCGATAACTGTCTTCCAAAAATATATCTTTTAGAGCATATCCTCTACATGTAGTAGTACATCACCATGACGTGTGTATCGTCCAATACTCACAATGTACGCGTGTGTTGCATGTGTTATGTAGAAAAGTCTGCACAAGCACACAAACACATCTCGGAACATCCTGCGTGTACCCGTCTGCTACACGTTATGTGTACACATTGTTACACACTGTATGTTTGTACACATGCCCTGTCATCTGGGAAGGGCGAAGACCAGGGTAGGTGAAAGTCATAACATAGATAGAACAGTTCTTCAAATGTTGGGAATATGGTATAGGATGGTCGGGTATATGCAGAAAACGAGGATTCTGAAAGAATGCGAGGCAGCAAAGATACTCCCATACAATCGACCATGCCGTCCGAAAACATGCCCGTCCTATTGTAAGAATTCACGATCATAGCAACCACATTCTACCGAAAACACCGTAGCATAGTACACTACTCAAAGTTTGCTAAACACCAAGTATATCCAACTACCTGTTTAACGTTTTAGTTGAAATATTGTTATGAAAAGTGTATATTTTTCTTATTTAATTATACCTTTAATGATTTAAGTACAGAAATTAAGATTTTATTTGTATTTGACATTATGTTTTAGCTTTTGAATAAGATAACCAAGGAAAATGGATATTTTGGGCAAAAGAGGAAATTTTTCAAATTTGCCAAAAAGTTCAGGGAGTGAACTGGTATGGGTTCAATATCGAGTATGAGACCCATTACTGTTAATTACAGCTTGACAACGCCTTCTCATGCTCCCAATAAGGTTCCTGGTGGTCTTTTGTGGGATGTTGTTCCATTCTTGGACCAGCATGGTACCAAGCTCCTGGACACTTCTTGGCAGGACTGGACAGGCTGAAATTGAAAGCTGCAACTCATTTCAGACATGTTTGATTGGATTGAGGTCAGGAGATCTTGCTGGCCAGTCCATATGCTCAAGCCCCTCCCTCTGTCGGTACTCCCGGACAGCATGGGCAGCATGAGGACGGGAATTGTCGTCTATTAGAATGAATCTATCGCCCACTGCACCTGCATACAATCTGACGTGGGCATCCAGGATCTCATCAATACACCGCTGTGCAGGCAATGCACCACGGTCAAGGACACAGAGCTCTGTTCGTCCAACCCAGCTGATGCCGCCACAGACCATTATTGACTTGTCACCATAGCGGTCATGCTTAGCAATGTTGGCTGCATGGAATCGCTCTCTTGTTCTTTTCTATACCCTAGAACGCCTGTCTGTGTAGTCTAGGCAGTACCTTGACTCATCTGTAGAAAGGACAGATCGCCAATCTGCTCTGGTCCATCCAACATGGTCCATGGCCCATTTATATCGTGCTTGGCGGTGGTTCCGGAACAGCGGAATGCGAATACATGGTCTTCTCGATCGGATACCACCTTCGAGCAACCTTGCCCGGATAGTCTGAATCGAAACATTTACCCCAGATGCATTCTGAAGGTCACTGCGAAGCTGGGTTGCTGTGGCAAAGCGGTTCCTACGGGCCTGAATGATGAAAAACCGGTCTTCAGCTGCAAATGTTGCCCTGTCTCTGCAACCACCATGCCGTCTTACTGGTGTGCCATACTGCTGAAATCTTGCCAAGGCTCTGGTGTTCACCGTATGGTGCACACCAGGATCTTCACCAACCTGACGATGGGTAGCCCCTTGCTCCATCGACCCTACAGCTCGCCACATTTCTGCTTCAGACAAATGTCTTTTTACATTTGCATTCGCCATATTCAATCATTAAATCAAGGATTGTGTTGAAATGAAGAATGAATACCCTACACATGTCTTGTACATGTAGACAGTACACGAAAACATCATGAAAATCAAGGGGTACATGCTTTCCATGACTGTCACGAAAAGCCTGCCTGTCAATAGAGCTATTGTAAACCCTAGGGACCATCTCAGTACATTCCTCAATCATATCCACCAAAAATATCGCAAATATGTCACACACAAATTTCACAATAATGTGTCAAATATTTGGTGCTTAGCAAACTTTGAGCAGTATATAAAGCCTTTGGTGGATTAGTAGTATTAAGAGCTAACAATAGACAAACAGGTGTACAATACTTCCACTCAATAGGAAGGATTAGTATTATAGGGATCGCACTTATCCAAAATAGTGCATAGAGCCCATACCATACTACCATGTAACTCCCGCAAGGTAGGATTGTACAGTAGAAATCAACAACGATCGGCGTCTCCATGACGTGCGGTGCGGCCAACCATTGACAATGTTAACCACTTCGCGGGTAAAAGTTCAAGAAAAACATTACCTTGTTGTGTTAACCTTCAGTAACAGGCCCATATGCATACCTTAAACCATGTACACAACTTACTGTACGTACAATAAAATACATCTTCTATCGGCTCTGGAAGAGGGTCCAGCAAGGCTTCAGCAAAAGTCTGTCAAGTCTGTCAATTCGGTCTCAATTCATACCTGCTATACTACAAAGGCGATAGGAGAGATGATGAAGCAGCTAGTTGGGCGGTGATGTATCAGATGCTTTCTGTTCTTTAAACAACGACAAATCCGCGTCTTCCCAATGTCTTATTGTTATTATGATTGTGATAATGCAAAATGTCGGAGTTCGGCGGCGTAAAATTGAGGAATAAAGGGGTAAAAATGCATGCACACTTGATTCAACCTAACTGTGAAAACGTTTTCTTTCTTTTACAGTGTGAAAACTGTATATTTGGCGAAAATTCACGTCAGAAATGAGCAATGAAAAGCAGAAATTCGTCGCCCAGTGCTAGAATGTTCTAGTCCCCATAGGGGACTTAGGACATTCTAGCACTCATGCGACGAATTAGCAAGAGAATCCGTCGCTGAGAGCCGCATGTGACACGCGGTGACACATTCCATTGCTAATTTCTGTCGGAAATTTTAAGGCCGTGAGTTCTGTTTTAAGGGAGGGTATTTCCTCTTCTAACATGGACGCTTTTCAAAAGACACAGTCTCCTCGATTTTGATTCTTAATGGCGAAATGGTTTCAACTGAAATGTATACCAACAGTACAAACCAAAAAATATCCGATAGGGCTCAATTTTTACGACAATAATTTTTTTGTGGTAGTTGGAGGAGGGCCTATTCTTCGCCTTCTGTCTACTCTCCTGCGTGTCAGCTCTACTTCGACAATTATATAAATATATTGTTTATGGGTAAAGATAACCGTTTAGTTGTGAATGAGCCATCACCGTTAGCAATTAGCACGCTTCCAATATTTAACAGTTAATTTTACCAATGCAGTGCGTGACATTGGCAAATGTCGGTCAAATGTTTACATCCATGTGTTAATTGCATGTTGACATTCTAAGATAATAAATTAATGGCCTCCAAACTCTTGACGTCAACAGCAACAAAGGTCATCGATGAATCAGACTTAATCGGTCAGATTTTTAAATTAAAATTTGATATTCATATCATAAACACAGATACTCTGATCGGGTCATATTACTACAAAACTAATATCGTTTGAGAGTGACAAACCTATTAAGGAGACCGTGCAAAAATTTTCTGCCTACCGATCGATATTGTAAAACATCGCGTGATCACGGGTATATCCCATTCGGTTCCCCTCGATTTATTGCAATTCTCGCCACAAGACATCGAGCGGCGCTCGTCGCAACTCGGATGATTTCGGTCCTCGGCATTGACTCGTCTACTCTCTTTCCGCGAAGAACTGCGTCATTCGGCGGGCCCCTTGTCGTTTGCCGGACGAGCCCCTTCATCCGCCTGGCATATGGCCATTTGAGGGCTATCCGTACAACGTCGGGAAGTAAACGTTTTTTTCGTCATTTCTGGGGTAATATTTGAACTGAATCCGAATCTGAATGATTCCACTCTGCAAACCTTGGGCAACTCTTGATATTCAAGACTGTCTCTCAGATGGTCGCCAGAAACTCCCAATATTCGCTACTTGCCCCAAAGTCGTATATATGCAGGGAACATCTTATAAGCGACCCAACGCCAAGTGGTAGTACATATTTTGTTTAAATTTAAATGCTACGTCGCCTTCCACTAGTTAGGAAGGTTAGGGGTGCACACTAAAAAGTTGTTTTGCATATTGAGGGAGGGAGGGAGGGAGGGAGGGAGGAGGGAGGGAGGGAGGGAGGGAGGGAGGGAGGCGTGGGGAGAGGGGGAGGGGTGAGAGTGTGTGAGAGTGAGAGAGTTTGAGATTTATCATAGTTTACCTATTCCGTTGAAAACGTCCCGTGTCTAAAATATAGTCTTGGAAAACTTGAAAAATCTGAAGACTATCCTAATTGGACAAAGTTGAATCACCGAAAAGATTACTATCTAAAGAGATGTTAAATCTGCTTATTTTGTTCAGCAATCCCTGTCTCTGTAGTGACCACAGAGGACATTCAAACACAAACATTCAGTGTGTTGACCTCTTTCTGACAATGGTGGGTCGGTCGTGAATTTTATATGTGACACGTCGTCCCGTGCGGGGACACGTGTTGTGTAAGTTTCATTATAATAGTTCTTCCCATTAAAAAGTTATTGTCTGGACACCAAAAGGGCGATGCGTATACTCATTCCATGTGTTCACTGCTTCTATCTGTGACCTTGTTCTTGGTGGATCGATCAGGAATTTTGTACACGACACGCCGCCTAGTGGTGGCACATACGTTGTGTAGGTTTGTTTCATTGTGATATATAAACGAAGTTAGGAAAATTCTGTTTTTTGCGGCAACTCTGGGCACCATCTTGAATATCTCGAGTCGCCCAGGGTTTGAAGAGTGATATTCAGATTCGGATTCAGCGCACAAAGTTACCCTTAAAACAACTGAAAAACCTTTTACTTCCCAACATTGTAAAGTTACCCCATGTGGCTGTCGGACTACTGCTTTCTCTTTTTGAAATCCAGTAAAGATCCAATCTCTTCGAATGAAGCCAAGCAGATGTTCACACAGTGATATATTATCAGGAAATTACCGACTGGTGCGTGTGCCACATGGTCTCCCAACGTAATCTCGACAGTATTTAATTAACACATTCATTAACTTATTCACAACTTCTATATTCCTTTCATTAACGGTCTCTTTCAACAAGAATATGACGCTGTATCTTGACAATGAGTAATTCATTTATTTCAACATTGTGGCGGAGGAAGTTACCATGACAGGTTTGCAATAATGACATTTCTTGATGAGAAGAGTTTCTACGAATAACATCCAGAATATTAGTGAACCCACCATCCAAGTTTTCCAGTAATCAGAGAACAAACTGTAAGCTTTTACTCATTTTGCTTGAAACGACTCTGACTTTCACATTTAACAAGTAGGGTTTTGGAAGCCCTTATTTGGGATTTATTCTGAAGTGCCGGTACCGCAATTTAAAGGCTTCATATTCTGTAGATGTGCTTCATATTATATTTGAAGTGATTTTATTTATTTATTTATTTATTTATTTATTTATTTATTTATTTATTTATTCATTTATTTATTTGGGTTTAACCCTTTACCCAACGCAGACGATATCAAAATTTATTATTTTAAATATAATTGTTTTTAATTTTTCAAAAAAATTCAACACAACCATATCATGTGACCCTTCATTGGAACGAGCTCAATGAGCTCGTTCCAATGAGGGGTCACATGATATGGTTTTGTTGAAATATTTTGAAAAATTTAATTTTTTCAACTACTCAATTTGTATATTACGCGGGAGGATACGGGCGATTCGTAAGGTAAATGGTTAATGTCACTTTCTGCAGCCAGAGTCACCTCGTGTCGGACAGTTTTAAGAGTGGAGGAAGCCGGAGAGAACCAGTGAGCAACGGCGAACAACTGTCAGACTCCACAACGTACTACTCCGTACAAGTAGGGTTAGCATTGGTTGAAAACAAGTGCATAATCGACGTGCAGTACGCCTTAGAACACAGCGCCACCGTGTCACCGCATGGGCAGTCGGGATTTTATCTGTTAGGATTTGCCTTGTTACAATTTATCGGAAAGTGTTCACTGGCATGTATAATAAGTCAAAGATGAACAAAAAAAATTATGGACCAAAGATAATTTAGCTTTCTACCAGTTAATTTTCACACTTTCTTCTCGCTTCTTCTCATTTCATTTGCAGGGTAAATCACTCGAGGTCCACAAATTCAGTATAGGTCTACCGTTCAATAACTTTTCACGTACTAACCCGACACCCATCTAACTTCTGTTACTCAGCTCTTTTGTCACTCTGCTTATGGGTGCCCGATAGGAACCCTACATGATAACCGCCGCCCCCACCACGAACAGGAGCTCTATAGTGAAAGGCCCTAAATCCTCGTCGTAACTCGGGGATGCGGAGCAATGACTGTTTATTGCGGTAACCAAATTCGGCTTTAGTGGTAAAATAGGACCAGGTCACCAATGCCTGCGCTAGAAGTCCTATAAATAAATAAATAAATAAATAAATAAATAAAATCTCTACAATATTTTTTCCATCTCTTAACAAAAATACTTTTTTTGTATTCGATATGTATATCAAAACCACATTTATTTGTTGTTTTTTTAAACACTTTTTATGCAATAAGAAAACCTAAAATATCATATGTGTTTCTGAAATGCAGCAATCTCCAAAGAATTCTAATCAAAATTATCAGATAATTAATTACATAACATCAATTTTTTTTGTATATATACTATTTTATTTATATTACATGAATTTGTGTGGGCTACAGATAAACTGGTACTTTCAAGCTCCGAAGGTTGTAGATTCAAATATAACGTGATTGCTCCGAACACATTAACGATTTATCCAACAACGGATTGGGAGAATTTATAAAGTTCCAAAGATCATTTAACTAGCAGAATGCAAAATTATTTTGGGGTCCTAAAAATTGTCCACTTGTCTTTGCCTTGTTACATTTTATGGGCGAGTGCTAAAGGCAATCTCCCATAAATGGTAACAAGGAAAATCCATACAGAATAAGTAATTCGAGTTCAAAGATAATGGGAAACACATCAACAGAAAGTGAAGTTTTTAAGTTGCAGTACCTGTGCCGAGGAATAAAACCCAAATGGACGTGAAGCACTCCATCAGTTAACCCTTTACCTAACATGAAAAGCAGACGACACTTGCAATAAAAATTCTTGAATAACTATTTTTTTCAATTTTTTGTCTCAAAAACATAGGTTATGACCCCTCGTTGGAACAAGCTCGACGAGCTCGTTCCAACGAGAGATCATAACCTATGTTTTTGAGACAAAAAATTAAAAAATAATGAAAATTAATTGGCGAATTTTGAGAATAGCGCTGGCCGGTTTTGTCCGTTACGTTATAGGGTTAACGTTTTGAAGCAGCAATCATTATTGAATATCTGAAAAATACAGTAAATAATTACATAGAAAAAAATCAAATTTTATATTTGACATATAAATTAATCTTTAAAAGAATAAAATTAATTGTTTGTGAAAAAATATTTCAGGATTTTTGTTTATCTTTGTCATATTTCTGTATGACTTGTGTCCAGGGGCTTTCGGCCTGTAGCCTGTCCGTACCGTACCACTGACAGTGGTACATGCTTCCTTCTGTAAGACAAATGAATCTGCTAGAGACCTCATGGGTCGTTTGTTCCTCCAACCAAACTTCTATGTACGTATTTTGACTCGCTGCCTATACTTGACTGTTACCTCCATTTGCTCCAAATCTAAAAGCCACGTGAGCTTTTATTTATTTTCTGCTTTTTTTTTAATTTTCCTAGGCGCTGTGAAAAAGTCTGCGTAGGTCACATTAGACATCTTGTACCCCCCCCCCCCCCCACACACACACACGTAAAGGCGAGTTCAATAGGCGCGTAGTCAGGTATCTATATTGGGAGATGGTGGTGGTGGGGGGGGGGGGGGGGGGGCACAAATCCTTTTTGGAGGTTTGGAAGAATTTTCACGACGCACATATGTAGGAATATCACGAAGATCGAAGTCTTGTATTCTGAAGGTGTGGAGGTGGTGTACCCCTTGGGTTGATTGTGCTGGGGCTATATCTTTAAACATTTCTCCGGGGTAGGCCCACGCATGGGCATTCTCCGGTGAAATGTTTGAAAAATATGCCCTCAAAACACTCTCTTTGGAGGCATTTTGAGGCTCGAAAGAGCGCCAGTTTTCACCAAACGTGGTGCTTCATCTGCAGTTTCATTAGTTGATGCCCCATACATATCATAGAATTCGGGATTTTTAGGGGCGTCGAAATTGGGGGGGGGGGGGGGGAGGCTACTACCATAGATATGATTGATGAGGGTACAATAGTTCATTGATTAGCGTACTGAACTTGAGGCAGAAAGATAATGGGTTCCATTCTGAGCCGCGACACTTGCGTTATATCTTGAGCAACACTATTAACCCTCGATTTACTGCGTGGTAGCGCGTCAACCAATTCGACCAATACCCGAGACAACAAGCTCTTAGGCCACCAGTCTAATTCTGAAAGGAATCTGAGGTTATGTTTTGTTTGTTACCTACTTTTCGTGGACTTTGCGCGCAAACTACCGATGATGAAAAGCTATGTCCCTTTACTCCCAAATATTACAGATATTGTATGGTACCCTAGTCATAGATATTCCAATCAATAAACATTGAATTCGCCTTGAAAGGATCAAAATATTAACACACTAGATGGAACTACGCGGCATAACCATAAAACAACGGCTGCGGATAATGGTAATGTCATAAAAAATCGATGAGATCAAGTCTGATTGAGCAAGAGTTCTTTAATTGATTCAAAGAAAATGAATGCTTATGGTATTTTTAGATTCACTTTGTCTGGAATATATCAGTTGGTCGGACAAACGAAAAATATTCCAGACGAGTGAATCTGAACAAAGGCGATAGACTACTTGAAGGCTGGATTGGTTCTAGGCCCAAACAGCGTGTCGAAATTCGTACAGAATTGGACCATGCTGAATGTCGGGAAGTCCAGCAACAGTTTATTGCTGCTCGGGGGGGGGGGTCTTTCTGTGTACCGAAAACCGTAAAACATAAACAACCGAGAACTACCGCTAATATGGAGTCGAGAAGGGTCTAACTCCCCAACCCCCACCCCACACACACACACTCCAGCTCTTCGCTGGCGAACAATCCTTAAAGATTCGTAAAGATCTTTCGTTTTTTTTAAATGTGTGCCTGGAACAATAATGTTATACTAGAATAGCTAACTTAACTCATAGCATATTTCCCTTCCTTAAATTCATCAACGCGCTTAGACTGTTATTCGATATTTAACCCTTTACCCAAGATAACAGCTAAGAACGGCCAGCGCTATTCACAAAAAAATCATTCATTTTTCCTTACTAGTTCATTTTTTTTGTCTCAAAAACATAGGTTATGTCTCCTTGAGCTCATTCCATTAAGGGGTCATAAGCTATGTTTTTGACGCAATAATGAAAAAAAATTAGTTATTCAAGAATTTTGTTTGCAAGTGTCGTCTGCCTTTCTTGTTACAAAGGGTTAATCTGCGGTTATGTACAGTTAAAACTAGAAGTCCTGTCACGAACTGTGCTCTTATCTAGGCTTAATTGTGCGTAGGAATTGCACGCAATTGCCAAATCGAATGGTATACAAAGCACGGCAGGTTCTCCTGGTTACTCATAGCAAACGCGGGCAATGTTTCTGCCAATGGACCTCCGGGTTACCCGGAGGTCCATTGGCTGGAACATTGCTTGTGCTCAGGCCATATGTACAGAATTTGATAGCCTTACTGTGGACATAACGCGTACATTAACGCACAGATCGACGTGCTATTTGTGCGCATTTCGTGACAGTACTTCTAGTTTTAACTGTATGTCACACCTTCGTATTCCCACACGACACCTATATGCTATTTACACATAATCCTATCTAATTCTCAAAACCTGGTATACAATTGTTCTTGCGACTTAGACAAGTACGTTCATGTTATTATGAGATTATAATTACTGTTTACCAACTTTGGTATTACAGAACACGATAACAAGTTTATCACATACAAGGCTAAAAAAGTGTTTTGATTCTCAGGCAATCCCTCATTGAATTTGAACCCCATAATTGGACATTTTTATTGCCTTTCAGTGTCTTCCAATAATAGTACAAACTCGGGAAGGCTCGAAACTTTTTACATTTTTTGATTGATGCATGAATATTTAGTTGCGTCTTCAATACACTCCCATAAATTGTAACAGGGCAAATCCCTATAGATTCTTTTACTTCAAAGGTAATATGAAGACCATCGAAAGAATATGAAGCCTTTGAATTGCAGTACTACAGTTTGTTTTTAGAGGAATGTTTTATTTTTCAAATTAAAAATGTATTTATTTGTATAAATGCACTTTCTATATTTCTGTGTGTAAAAAGACAGCCGAAATCCTCTCCATATTTGCTCACTTTTTGCCCCCAAAAAATAAAAATTAAAAATAAACCCTCCATCCATCATTGATTTGAAAAAAAATGCATGAGAATCAATTAATTTATTTTGTGTGGCCTAATCCAAGAGCGTTATTACGAACAGGATTCTTCGGTTTCTAGCATTCAATGTATGTATGTTTTAAGTGACTGGTTAGGTGAGTTCATTCGAAATTAGTATGTGTGGTCCCCGAGGAAACTCCGGGAACTGAAGCAGTGCTTGTTTACTGTGGTAAACAGGCTCTGTTTACTGGTAGAATAGGACCCAGTCACCAATGCTTGGTGGAAGTCCTCTAAAATAGGCAACATGGGTATAAACGATTGACGGAATTTGACTTTTTATCCATGTTGCGGTCACGATTAGCCATTGGGTACAAATATTTAACCGTATATAAACACAAATAAAGACATACATATTTAAATATGTGGTCTGATAACGTCAGCTTTCAGGAGTTTTGTTCGCAACTGTGTTGTTGGAGTCGATTAAAGGGGTCGACGTATATGGGGTTTTCAATTGCTGTGCACTTTATTTATTTATTTATTGGTGCTTAAGGTCACATATTTCTGCACAATGGCTAACCATGATTGTGACAGTTTTACGGGTGTAGGAAGCCGGTGTACCCGGAGAGAACCACCGAGCAACGGCGAGCAACTGTCAGCTCCCCAACATACTAACTCCACACAAGCAGGGTTAGCATTGGTTGAAGACAGGTGCACCATCGACGTGCAGTGCGCCTTAATACACAACGCCACCGTGCCCCCACGTGGGCAATGGAGATGAAGTGTCTTGCCCAAGGACACAACGCGGTTGTCGCAGGTGGGATTTAAACCGAGGACCTCTCGGCTTGCAGCCTGCACCTCTACCAACGGAGCCACCGCGCCCCCTACTGCGCACTAATGCCGCTGTTAGCACAACAGATGAAATAAGTGGATTTTCACGGTAAGTTGTTCACACCAAAACTAGTTTATTTACAATTAATGTATAGCATTTAAATTTAAGGGGGGGGGGGGGTGTGCGGGGGGGGGGGGGAGCATTTGATCAGGTCGTCAATTATCAAATGAAATGGGATCCCGCAGATTGGCATCTTACTATGTGGGCTCAAAAGAATTAATATGAATACAGCGAGCTCGCTGTTGTGGAGATGGAAGTGGACATTCCATAAATGAAAACCATCATCATTATTTCTATCCTTGAAACGAACGCCGACGTTGAGTTAGAAGCACGCACACACCACGCCCGTACTCACTTATACAAATGTGATTATGTATACACATGTACGTATGCATATGCGTAATTCCATATACAGAGGATATGGAATGAGTGTTTTTCTCATATAATATTTATGAAACGAGTCTAAGAATTTTCCGTTTTGGCGAGCCTCTGGCGAGCCCAAACGGAAAATTCGGACGACTTTCATAAATATTATATGAGAAAAACACTCATTTCATATTCTATTTATCATATGACACACACACACGCACAAATTAGCCAATTAGTTTTAACCCATCACCTAACTTGAGTAGCAGACGGCACTTGGGAAAAAAATCCTCGTATAACTAAAGATTTTCACTTTTTGCTTCCAAAACATAGGTTATGACCCCTCATTGGAACGAGCTCGTCAAGCTCGTTCCAATGAGGGGTCATAACCTATGTTTTAGAAGCAAAAAGTGAAAATATAAAAAAATGAATGGTGTTTTTCTTGTAGGTAAAAGATTAATACAATATAACCCACCCTAAATAGAACAGATAACGTGAATTCTCCTTACTGAAATTATGCAAATGTGACCCAGTTATATTTTGTTTAGCCAATCAAATTGTCCAGTTTTGAAATTGACCAATGAAAGCTCCCAACGCTAATTATGCAAATTATGAAAATGTGGCCCCGTTTTATTTTGTTCAGCCAATCAAATTGTCTAGTTTTGAAATTGACCAATGAAATTGACGGAAGGCTTTATTTATCACTGATTAGTATGAAAGCAAAATATCAAATGTTTTAAAGTAAACAAAACGGACGAGTCATATGATAAATACGGATATGTACATGTGCTGGAACTGATATGGTGGTAGAATTGTAAACAAACAAATAAACTGACCAGTGATCAAATCATATAATGTAGAGATCACAAACATATAAAAACGCACACACGTACATTATTACGCTTGCGTGTGCACAAATATGTTTGCATTTGTCCACCTCTGCACACTGATGCCAAAATACCGAAATTTCAATTAAGTACCAAATTTCTCACACAGTGCAACTTTAGAAAATTAACCAATTCAATCCTGTTTGATAGAGCCCAATGACTCAGTCAAACCAGACTGAATTGGTTAAATTCCTCGTTGCATTATGGGAAAATTTGGGATGTTGAATTTTGATAACTCGATATCACAGTTCAGAGTGGTTGTCTGTAAAATTTGGGTTTCACATTCTTTTCTTTCAGGCTATTAACTTGGGAGTACTGCACGTGGAAGGACGTGAGTCCTCCTAGCATCGACTTAACAAAACGCGAATATTCTTAAAATTTTACAACTGTTAGCCTAGATTTCAGTTTCGAAAGGCAAATAATCATTCTTAGTTCTGAATTATAGAAGTTGTAGTCGCGTAGGCAGGTATCCATATTAGGGCGGGGGGGGGGGCACAGAGATTCTGTCCTGGAAGTGTGTGTGTGGGGGGGGGGGGGGGGAGGGGCAAGCATTTGTAAGCTGCAAGTATATCCCGAAGAAGTTGGGAAAGTATGGAGATCTCGCATTGGTGAGAGGGAGGGAGGGGGGGGGGAACGAGGAGGGGAGAGGGGTGTGGTGGGGGAGGGGAGAAGAGGGATGGATGGAGAGGGCGGGGTGTAGGTAGAGAGGAGAGAAGAGGAGAGGGGAGGGAGAGTAGAGGGAGGGGGTGGAGGAGAGAGGGAGAGAAGGAGAGAAAATTAACCCCAAATGGCGCCAATAAAAAATAAACCTCAAATGGCACTAATAAAAAAATAAACCCCAAATGGCGCTGAAGGGAGAAATTTTGAGACTCGGGAGAACTTCAGTTTTCACCGAGCGTGGTAAGTCATCTACACATTCATTAGCTGACGTCCCATGCAGATCGCAGAATTAGGGATTTTTAGGGGTGGGGGTGTGGGGATTTTTGGTAAGGGCATAGCTCCCCAGCCCACCCCATGGCTATGTCACTGAGAAGTGATTTAACTATATTCATATCTGATAATGCCGCTATGCATGGTTCTTATTTGATGTGTACTTTGACAATATCATTGAATTATAATTTGTAATAGAGCTCAATGGCGTGGATACGGTGGGAATGGGAAGGGAGGTACTTTTCCTGAAAAAGTCAATCTTTCATACATGCATGCCTGAAATACCTAAAACGGGTCCATGTACTCTCATCCGATATTTCTTGGGCCATATTGCTATATAGGTAGACCTGTGGGTTCATATTCTGTGTGGATATTGTCCGCATATGCAATGTAAATTTTGTCACGATCAGCCGTTGTGCAGACATATGTTACCTTAAACACCAATAAATATATGAATAAATCTACTGTAAAGCTTGCCAATCAACTCGGCATGTAAACAGTAGTGGGCTTTGATGAGGTGTTGTTTTTACAACAAGTGAGACGTCTTTCTGTGAAACCAATGATTTCATGTTTGATCAGTAGTTGGCTCTGGTGAGGTCGTTTTGTTTTTACTGTGTGTGCAATGTGTTAATGGTGAAAAGGACATACTGGAGTGAAGTGCTATTGGTCCTGCATTCTGTGGTGAGTCAATGATAGGTACTGTTTGTTCTGATTCGGTGTTGCATCGCAGCCAAAGCTAAGCAGCCTTGTCCAATGTATACAATCACGTGTAAGTGCGGAGACCATGGACACTGTATTTGGTATTTTGGTATGTATTTTCTTGTGTATAATCATTTGATGTTGAACAATAAACCAGGTCTGGCATTTTTAAAAATGCAGGAGGGCTATGAATCGCTCCCCTTGCATGGCCTATGCGAGCAATTAGCTTTCCTCCAGATTACAAAAGCTAAAAGCGGCAAAATGATGTTTTGCTATTAATGAATTCTGCCAAGTGCGCTTTGTACATTTTAGTTGCTGCTGCTAACAAGGTAGTCCGTGTGAGACGTCTACACTCCCTCCCACACATCCGGGCCTCAGCAAGGCCCGGGGGTGTTGGAGGTGCAGTATGGCTGTCTTACAGACACCACTAACATAGCAAAAATCTGAAAAGATGTTGGTTTTAGGAATAGGCGGTTAAAGTAATCATCATTTTCTAAGGCCAGGAGGAGGGGCGCGGTGGCTCAGTTGGTAGAGGTGCAGACTGCAAGCCGAGAGGTCCTCGGTTCGAATCCCACCTGCGACAACCGCGTTGTGTCTTTGGGCAAGACACTTCACCCCATTGCCCTCGTGGGGGCACGGTGACGCTGTGTACTAAGGCGTACTGCACGTCGATGGTGCACCTGTCTTCAACCAATGCTAACCCTGCTTTTGTGGAGTTGGTATGTTGGGGAAGCTGACAGTTGCTCGCCGTTGCTCGGTGGGTCTCTCCGGGTACTCCGGTTTCCTCCACCCGTAAAACTGTCACGGTCATGGTTAGCCATTGCGCAGAAATATGTGACCTTAAAACACCAATAAATAAATAAATAAATAAATAAATAAATAAATAAGGCTAGCAGGACTAGTTTTCGCCCTCCTTATTTTTTAAGGAGAGCAGTGGGCTAGCGAATAAATCGCTCTCCTCAAAATGCCAGGCCTTATAAACTGGTTCTAATTTTGTCTAATTTCATATCTGATTAGGAGTGGGTGGGATTTTGTTAAATGGGGATGAATGTCCACATTAGTTTTAAATAGGAGGTGCTAATGGGGAAGTTATTAATTTATTGGGATTTAACGACACTTTCGACAGCCAGGATCACCCCGTGTCGGCCAGTTTTACGGGTGGAGGAAGCCGGAGTACCCGGAGAGACCCACCGAGCAACGGCGAGAAACTACCAGATTCCCCTTAGAACACAGCGCCACCGTGCCCACAAGTTGGCAATCGGGAGTAAGTGCCTTGCCCAAGGACACAACATATTTACCCTTGGCGGGGATAGAACCGTAGACCTTTTAATTGGGAATAGGTGAAGTCCTTTGCCATACTTTTTGTGTGGTCGACTTGTGTCTTGTAGGGTTATATTCCAAAACCGGTGTATGCTGAGGGTTAAATCGTCTCAATTTTAAAGAAACAAAATCAAACTACTTAGAGCAAATTATGGAGGTCGGATTGGCAGTTTTAAAATAGTCTTAATTAGAGAATTGAAAGGGAAACTTTTCAAAGCTAATTAATCAGTTACGTCCACCTTGCTTGAGCAGATCAAATCAGCTATTGTCCATTCATGTTTCCTGGCCTCAGGTGCTATTTGCGTTTGACGCGTCCATTCAATGTACATCTACATGTAATGCTTAATTTGAGGATTATATTGATTTCAGTACAACAGAGAAATACCGATCGAGTTACCCACTACCCGGAACAGTCGGAGTATTGAACATGAGATTTTGTTGTGCTGGGGTCTTTGTGAAGTAAGTACATTGTCCTTTATATAAATTCTATTTTATTCATGTTTTAATAGTCTTTCACTTCAGAGGACTCTCAATAGAAACTTTTATTTATTTTTGAGTGGAATCACATTATTTGCTGGCGGAACAAAAGATCGTAAATTTCTCTCAGCACTGAGAGGTATGTGTGCACCCCCATAAATCTGGGATTTTATTTCGAAAATGGATGTCTAAAGGATTCCAATTCAAGGGCGTGGCTAGATAATCTTGGTTCGGGTCTGTACCCCCCCCCCCCCCCCGCCCACTCCAATTTTACAATTGTTGCCTCCTGGCTGTCAAGCATCCAACTTTTGAGAGAACCAGTCGCACCCTCCATCCTTTGAGTGAGAATTATTCAACGGCTTCCTGTGACTTTCCAACTGCTGGGAAATCCGAATACACCCCCACCCGGTGTCGGGGATATATGACCTTCAGTTGGTCTTTTGAGTGCGATAAGTTGCCATCTGCAATGCTTTGGCATTGCAGATGGCGCCTTGTTGCAGCGAAGGGACGAAATATTGACTCCACTTAGGAAATTTCACGAAATATGGTTCTGCATTCACTAAATGTGTTTGAAAAGGCCGCAGCCACAAATTCAGTAACACGAAATCTACTACCCAAGGGTATGAAATTTCCAGTTGTTGCTGGTTTGGGGCTTACAGTTTCTAACTTTTGAACATTTTTGGCCGAGATGGGGGGAGGTGGGGGGACACCCACTACACCCCCTTGTAGCCACATCCCTACTCAAATCGGCATCTGACATTTATTTTAAACACGAATGAGCTATCGAGTTTAAAAATAAACTTCGACTGAGTTCCAACTTTTCTGCATCGAAGACCCACTGGACATAAGATGGTTCGGCCTGGTGGGAAAAAGATTTGAAAGATGGATCCACAAACTTCTATTTTCTTGATTACTGGATCTTGATGAATGGTACCGAAGGTGTTAAAAAGTGTATCTTAGTCATAGAGGGTAGGGTGGGGCCCGTCGGGGGCGCCAATTAATATCATGTACATTCGAAACAGCTGACAGCTTACTGTACTGTAACAGAATTGGACTTTAAACCGAAATGTCGACAGTTGGCTCCTGACCAGCACTTCATCGCGATTGTCCACGTGGTGGTACGATAGTGCTGTGTACTAAGACGCACTTCACTTCCATTGTGCACTTGCTTTCCACCGATGCTGACTCTGCTCGTGCAAATAGTAAGTTGGAGAGTCTGGCAGTTGCTCACAGGTTCCATGGTAAACTTTTCTCGGCATTCACATAGACTTACGAAAAAGTTATCAGCCCTGATTGCTAAGAATTGGCTGGCAAAAATTAACACCAATCGAATGGGGAATTTTTATATTTCTCAAAATTATATAAAACCTATGAAAGTTATATTCCCTGTGCATATCAATTCTTTAAGAATAACATATGTGCTCCCAGTAGGTGATATCGAACGATTTCATTTAACCAATTTTTTTCCCACGTTGATTTAAAATGCTACTGTTATTTCCTGGAAAATTCAATGTAAAATGATAGAAAATTGCATTTTCGTCAGCTTTTAGCGGTTAATATATATTTTTTTTGCTTCATATTAGCAATGCTGTGCGCATGCCGGCATATAATATAGATTTTGTCCTATCTAACCATATAAAAATATACAAGCTGACATTTGCCCATTTTTTCCCCTTTGATGTTATAACCAAGATAAATTTTATTGTAGGGAAAACAGTTAAAACCAAGGTCCACAATATCAGATAGGTTTCCCAGTGATTACAAATGAAAAGATGCGATAACCCCAAAGCGTCGCAATTAATTTCTGGTCAACCAGCAAAAAAAAAAAAAACCCTCGTATAACTTAAAATTCATTTTTGGGGCTTCCTAAACATAGGTTATGTCCCCTCATTGGAACGAGTACCACGTGCTCGTTCCAATGAGGGGTCATAACCTATGTTTTGGAAGCAAAAAGTGAAAATATAAAAAAATTGAATGCCGATTTTCGTGTTTTGCTCTGGTCGGTTCATTCTCGGCTGATTTTTCCGCTTCTGACAACTATTCCCTGCTGAGCAAGATTTCATTGACACCTTTCAGAGGTTCATTGTTAATTGGATTACAGCTGGACTCCATTATTTACAAGGGGAGATAACTTTCCCAAGAGGCAATATCTATGACGATAAAAGTTGAGGATGCCTCCGGGTACTCCGGCTTCCTCCACCCGCAAAACCGGAGGACCCGAAGAGTACCTGCCATGCCACTAAGGCAAATGGACCACAAATAACATAGACTAGTGTACGGGTGCCCTAGTTTTATCATGCACGCTAAAAACTAAAGTGTTAAAAACTGCACTTGAAGTGCTGTATTAAACAATTATTAAGTGCTGAACTAGCACTTTGTTCAAGTGTAGATATCCCAGATCTTGACAGGTGTTACAATAATACCACTTGACAAGTGTAATGTCGCGACACTTAAAAGGAAACAACGCAGATGACACGGATCAGTCTCGAACTCTTGAGCCTGATCCGCGTCACCTGCATTGTGTCCTTTTAATTATGTACCCATCAAGCGCAAATCAAATTATGGACGATTCCGGAAGAACCACCAATGCTAGACACATGGGAAGTGCCATCCATTCAAGTTTCAGATGTCTGACGATTGTAATGTCTAAGTGCTTAAAGCATTGCACGTTGAGTGTTAAAATAAAATCCTAAGAGTTAGAATGGGTTTAACACCTTGAAAGTGTCAGTTTTAACACTTTAGTTTTTAGTGTGTGTCATCTCCCAGTTCGAAATGCTTCGTACGTCCCTGTCGGGAAGTTCATCAGTGGGAAATATGGGTGTAGAGTGCGGATGTGTACATGCTCCCACGCCGCGTGCACCCCCTATTTCGTTCAGGAAAACAAATATTTTTTTTATCATCTCCATATTAATCGAAGCTTGTTTTTGTCAATCTACGACAAGGCAGGAGGCGAACAAATTTGTGAGACGTTAGTTTGAATTTTTTTTTCATCATCATTTTTGGTACCCAAAACTCAAACCCACCCACCCACCCACCCACCCACCCACCCACCCCAATTTCCAATTTATTTTCATCCAGTTTCAGACACCCACCCAAACCATCTGATTTAAAGCGTTTGGGGCGCTATGGACAGTGTCGGAAACCGGGGATTTGTCGCTGCTGGAAGAAATTCAAGAGTATCGCCCGATTCCGTGCGTGAACGTATGTCTCACCGTGACGAACCCCCCGCTTTTTCTTTTCTCGTTTTTTGGGGGGTGGTTCTTATCCTGGAGTCAGTGACTTTTCGTCAAAAAACATGAATCGACAAGGGTTTACCCAAAACAACAATTTTAATACATATATATATATAAATGAATATGGTAATCTGTGACTTCCATAAAATCCAATGAATCAGAAAAAACGTCAATCACTCCCACAGTTTTTGAGTCACTTGCGGGCCCGCATTCTCTGTTGTCTCTGGTTTTTTCTCCTTCTGGCTAGTGTTTGTTCTTTGGTCGCCTCTTCACTTCACTCTTTCACTGCCGTCGCACGGACACTAACGTATTGTGACTTTACTATATCGCTTTCCCTCTAACAAGTGACGGAATGTCACTCTACCACTGCCGTCGCACGGACACTAGCTTATTGTCACTTTACTGGACGCTTTTCACGTAAGTAGTCGCCACCGATAGGGTTAAACGCTCCCCTCCAGTTATCTCAGACTAATGATCATACAGACAAAGCCTTCTCTGCCTCAGTATGGCTTGCCTACTACCACGGGTATGCCGTCTTCCTAAATACCAATAACTCGTTAAGTTCGCACTTCCTATTTCTGATCCTACACCCAGCTATGGCCACCGACCTGGCCCGCGACGGATCCTATTCTAAATATGAGCTCCGTGGTTCACCTACACTACAATGTGCCTATACTTTCGCATCGAAGCGGCACATCCTCTAATCTATAGCATGGGACATCCCCAGCTCTTACGGCCAACGATCCACAGCCTTACAGGCCTTCAGACTGGAAAGAATTTTTCGAGAAACCCCCCGATTTTTATTTCGATAGCCAGACCATCAATTCTCGGTTTAATTGCCTCTCTTGAACTTGGCCGCTTAGATCTATCTTAATTTAATATTCGCTTTAAAGTTCCTTTGAAAGACTCGCATTTCGGTATGGCCTGACATTCGGTGACAGTCTAGATGCGTAATATGGGTGTGTGTCCAGAACACGTGCGATGTACTGTTGTTACAACAATTACCTATTAACTGGCCATAATTACACAGATAATGGCTGAAGGAGAACACTGATCTCTCTTACTTCTTTAATCAGTTATCAGGTAGTCCATATGGCGTTCAACATATGCGCAATAATGTTCATTAAATTTCATGCTTAATTAGCAGCGCTTGAATTATTGCTGGTCTGTTTAAGTGACAAATCGGTTTTCGGGGTTCGCCAGATACCTGTCTTTTCGTTTTATGTTTAGACCAGTGAAAGAGATTATCGAAAATATCGCAATTTTAAACTATCACCTTGACAGACAGAAAGAAAATATATGTAGCATTGTTTCGGACTACGAATAAATGTCACCATTTTGTGATGTTCCTTTCTCTGAAAGATCAAATTTATTTTGTTCTGCCAAATCAAACGCCTCGATTACATAGACCAGTGAATTCAGTATATTCTGAATGTTTTAATCAATGTAAGATTTGAAGAGCATATGCTATGCGCACTCCTTCGTGCGCAAACATTTGGTCAGTGCAAACAGTATGGCCACCGGAGACTACTCAGTTTCCTTGGGTGGGCAATATTTCAACGAACGCAATGATATCAGATTCCAAACACAAATTATAGGAATAATCATCAAAAATTCAATTAATGATGGAGCAGCGGGTACAACCCGACGCTTCATTAATTAATTTTTTGCTGATGATGATTTTTATTACCTGGTAAACGCATGAGTTGACATCACTATCCACGCGTGGATTACGACTAGTTCATGGTGACTGTACTGTAAGTCACACTGAAGCTGGATTAGTCGCTAGATGCCTGAAAGTATCTGCCTCCTATACATGATAAGCAGACCACGTCGAATGCTTGTCTGTTCTCATCAGAAAATTACTTATAATTAATGAACTTGTGACCCAAGACAAATATTAAAAGTAAATTTAATACCAGTATACCAGAGAACTACGTTTTTGAGGTGTACCAACCAGCTGTTTCAATATTGTTGTTGTTGCGTTGTTAATATTGGTTATCACTCTTTTGTTAGCTAGTCCACAATCTCGAGCTGAGCGGAAATTTACCTTCTTTACCCTCTCCTCATTTTTGTTGTTTTGACATTATCCCTCCACCCCCGCGAATATCACCCAAGTTTCTATTCCTGAACAGTAGAATCACAATGTCAGTCCCACTTCAGCAAACGAGACACACATACATTTTGTCAGTCTTTTTCATCGTATGAAGACACCTCCATCTGTGTCTTTTACCTGACTCAACAGTCTAAAATACCGACATAACAGGGCATTGCAATGTTGCAGGTGATTAAACTAGAGGCGTGACTGTCCCTTGATGGGCCTATCAATACAATGATTGGCACACCGCTAAATCAATAGTAAAAGAATGGGCACCACGGCACAGATGCAAATTTCAAATGCACATCCAGATTAAAAGCAAATTACAGGTTCCCATGGTGGTAAACATGCATATCATGTTTCGACGGGATTGGCCAATAAACATCAAAGAAAATTTCTGTACAAAATTTAGACCTACAGTTAAAACTAGAAGTCCTGTCATGAAATGCGCACAGATAGCACGTCGATCTGTGCGCTAATCTACGCGTTATGACCATAGTAAGGCTATCAAATTCTGTACATATGGCCTGTGCACAAGCAATGTTTCAGCCAATGGACCTCCGGGTATAAGTAACCAGAAGAACCTGCCGTGCTTTGGATGCCATTCGATATGGCAATTGCGCGCAATTCCTACGTGTAATTAAGCATGGATAAGCGCACAGTTCGTGACAGGACTTCTAGTTTTAACTGTAGCAGCAAATTGTTCTAAGTCGACATTTATAATGATATACACATTTATATAGCGCCAAAATTATAGTTCAGAAGATATAGAACCATATTCTAAGGCACTGTACATGTTACTGAGCTCGTGTAAATATACAAACAGAATATAGACAGTATCTTACAGCCCAGAACATCACTTATAGGCTTTTTGAAACAGGTATGTTTTGAGATCTTTCTTGAAAAGGTTGACATTTGGCAGTCTTTTTAGGTGTTCTGGTAAATTATTCCACAAGTGAGGGCCAGCAAATGAGAATGACCTATCTCCAAATGTCTTACACCTATGTTTTGGAACATGTAGCAGCATTTTACCATCTGACCTCAGGTTGTATTGACACACATTCTTGGTATTAAGGAGTTCTTCTAAGTTGGCTGGTGACATGTTGTTTTGCGTCTTAAAAACTAATAATAAAGTTTTGAAAATTATTCTGTACTTGACTGGCAGCCAGTGCATATCCCTCAGAAAAGGAGTGATGTGTTGAGATCATGATACCCTACATACCACTCGGGTTGATGCATTTAGTACCATCTGCAGGCGAGAGTACTGATATTGTGGAAGGTTGAACAGTAAAGCATTACAATAATCCAAATGTGAAGTTACAAAGGCATGAACTAGGGTTTTTTGAGTCTTTGGTGAGGAACTGTCTTATCTGTTTAACTTTGTATAGACCTCTGAAAGCCTTATTGCACATATTTGTAACATGCCTGTCCATAGACATGGTAGAGTCGAAGAATGCACCAACATTACGTACCCTGTTACTTGCACTGATGGCGGAATCTCCTACCTTCACTGAATTGATGTCAACTTTAGTGAGCTGTTGTCGTGAACCAGTTATTAGGAATTCAGTCTTATCATCATTTATCATTAATTTGTCTGAAACCATCCATGTGCGAATGTCCGAAATACATGATTCAATACTTTCTAGAACTTTAGTTTGATCCTTAACAAAGGCATGCCTTGATAATGAAGTTGGAATATTTTATCAGTCGGGACTTGAGCCATCATAGTCGGGGCAAATCAAGTTCACATCCCCCAATCGGCCATCTTGGGGACGACCTGTGGGCTGTTTAGTCTCAACGTTCTCTAATTACATACTTTTATTTTCAGATCAACTGTTTCAAATGAGAATTATCTTGGGATATCTGATCTTCCAGGCATCGTAATAGGCCGAATACTGTCATTCATTCCATGGTATGATAAAATGAATATTAAAAACTGCTGCCCGGAAGCGACACCTTATTTACACTTACCGTGTGTATGGTCACGTGTAGTCTTCAATGATATGCGAGTTTTCACAGACAGGTTACGGAGGGAGCACAGAAAAGAGTTTGTGAGGTGTCTTTCACTCTTCGGAAAGTACATGAAAACGATTGAACTGAGGTTTTCATGTAACATCAAAAAAACATGCTGGCCTATCTTGTGTGCTATCAGCGAGAACTGTTCTAGCTTAATAAAGCTGAAAGTGACGGTATCGACAAATTTCAGTGAAACTTGGAAGAAGCCCGTTGTTCGGAGAATGGGTGATATCATGGAGAAATGCGCCAAACTCAATTCTGTCCATCTTATAAACCCGGTTATAAATTGGGATAATGGATACAAAGACAATATGTTGATCGAGATCTACACCAGAGGATTGTCACACAAGATATCAGAACTGAGTATTCCCAACTGTTCATTAATAAAACACCGAGGACCGCTATCTATGAATTTCCCAGCATGCATGGTCGCCCTCAGAAAGCTCCTTATTAAAAGAGAAGCCATCAACAGCGACGTATTAAAAGTAATGGTGGGGAATGGTTTACAACAACTGACACTTTTCATTGACAGAGAGATAGAGCAGGAATGTGAAATACAACCCGATGTATGGGACGAAGTTTTAAAAATCTGTCCGTCATTTAAAGTTGATCTTATTATTGAAAACATCTTGATCAGAAGAGAGTTGTTTCCAGAACAGATGCCCGTGAGATCAATTGAATTTGGGAAGTGCGAGTGTTTATTACCAACGGACATTAACCACCTATCAACATGTTACAACAACAGTCTTGAGAGTTTTGGTTATACTAATTTTTTCCGAGGCAAGGGTGGTTATGATTCTATTCCTCCTGCACTGTATGAGATGGTCAAGAAATGTGCTATGCTGCGTAGGGTAAGATATGGATTTCCTATACCAGCATCTATCGTTCTTCTTATTGCTAGAATCAGGAGACTTGAAGTGTTTGACGTATCAAACGATGATATTATTTATAATGAAAATATATCTTCAATAGCAGACCTTCTGAGGATCAAAACACCGAAAGAGAAGCAATGGCTTCAAAGAAATAGCCAATCAAAGCAAACGTTGTCTATGGCGATGACAGAGTTACTGGCATATGCTTGGCAACCTTTGAACTATCTCATATTTGACGCGAGTCAACTTCTTGCTCACTAGATAAGCCCGTGCTCTTTTTTCACGGAAACGGCGGACAATGGGTGATTTGGTACTCAACTGCGACGGGTGAATACCCAATTATATTCCTTAACTCTGTGCATACTGATGTCGAAATGTCAATAAGCAACTTTTTTTTCCAACGACACAACAAGGAATTTAACCAATTGAATCTTGTTTGACAGAGGTCATTGACCTCTGTCAAACAAGATTGAATCTGATAAATTCGTAGTTTTATTAAGGGAAAATATACTGCTTGAAATGTCGGTCTTTTGACACCATTGTACAGAGTGGATTAACTGGATGAGTGCAGGAAGACTACATTTGGGCTTTAACAGAAAGTGTAGCAGCGACTATAAAGTTTTCATACAAATACTTGACGCACATCTAGACACCAAAGTATTTATTTTTAAATAAGAATTTGTTTTGTTGTAATTTATTGGAGAGTTTCATATTCTTAGCACACGTTTTACATTTCACTACACACCAATACAATTTTAATAAGGATTTGTTTTATCATAATATATTGCAGGGATGTAATTTTTCAGATTTTCAATCTGATTTCAATGTTTTTACCTTACCCAACTATTTTTATTTTAAATTTACATAAATATGGTCTGAAAGACCATTTTCATACAGATTCGAAGAACTAAAATGCCACCAAAAGTATTATTTCTCCAAGATATTAGTTATGTGGGGACATAAGTTTCATTTTGAGACCTTTCCCTGTTTGCAAACCTGGATGTCTATCTTGATATAATGAACCGAATAAGTTACAGAATATGTAAAGGTGGTGTAATGGCCTTTTTCCACTTCACCCCGATTGCCTACACGGGGGCACGATGACGCTGTGTACTGAGGCGTACTGCACGTCGATGGTGCGCATGTCTTCAACCAATCTAACCCTGCCTGTGCTGCGGTGCAGAGTTCAGAGTTACGATGTTGGAGAGCTGACAGCTGCTCGTCGTTGCTCGGTGGTTCTCTCCGGGTACTCCGGCTTCCTCCACCCGTAAAACTGTCACGGTCACGATTAGCCATTGTGCATGAGTATGTGACCTTAAACACCAATAAATAAATAAATAAATAATGGCCTTTTTCTTATTTTTAAAAGCCAAGTGGGAACCCTGGAAAGTGAAGCAGTGCTTCTTTACTGTGGTAAACGTGCTCTGTTTTACTGGTAAAATAGAACTCAGTCACCAATTCTTGGGGTGGATGTCCTCTAAAACGGGCAACATGGGTATAAACGGCTGACTAAACTTGACTTTATTTCCATTCTGCGGTCACGATTAGCCAAGTGCAGAAATATGTGGCCTTAAACACCAATAAATAAAATAAATAAATAAATATTTTTAAATGGGTTTCAGCAGAGAAAAATAGGCAAACGTCAAAACTGATTGGGGAAAAATGTAAAAAGCCATCTTCTGTATTTTTATACTGCTCTACCTGACTCTACAAGGAAATGCGTGAAGTTTGTGAAGTGATGTTCACCGCGGGAACCCCGGAAGTGAAGCTGTGTCTGTTCACTGCGATAAACAGGCTATGTTTTACTGGTAAAATAGGCCCCAGTCACCAATGCCCGGGAGGTGCAAACACTCTCCAAAATGGGCAACATGGCTTATTAACACACACCCCTGGTCTTGAGTTGATACTCATGTTGTGGTCATGCTTAGCCATTGTGCTAAAATATGTGACCATAAACACTAATAAATAAATAATAATAAATAACTGTGAACTGATGTGCACATCGATGATACAAATTCGATAACATTTCGAAATTTCAATTTTTATATGAAATTCCCATACGACTTAGTGTTCTATCAACTGACAGCTTCATGAAATTAAGGGGAGCTACTTTTCCTGTAGATCGGTTCCAATGACGATTGTCTGCCATGTATTTTCCAACGCTGACTTGAAAAAAAAACATGAAGGCCTTTGCACACTACATGTAATTGCAGCCCGAACGTTCCGGGCCTATCAAATTTTAATTCCATTTTTCTATTTCTGCCCGGTGTGATTATTTATTTATTTATTGGTGTTTAAGGTCACATACTTATGTACAATGGCTTATCGTGACCGTGACAGTTTTACGGGTGGAGGAAGCCGGAGTACCCGGTGCCCGGTATGATGCCTCTAATATGAGTCGGGCTTTACAACAAACACAAACAGACCTCCAAACTACAATAAGACAATGTACAGACTGAAATTTAGAGTTGGGAAAAAGTAACGGTTATCACGTAAGTGCAGAATCACATCTCGTGTATAAAAGACTTAATTCACTATATGGAACTGTGGTCACAGAAGCAGACAGAGAATATCGAGCGGGTCGCGTTCCGGTCGCAGTTATCCTTCCACTTTTCTCCCCACACACTGTCGAGTCTCATCCGTAGGAAAAGAACTGAATGACTGAATTTAATTTTGACGCAACGAATCGTTACGTCAAAATTAAATTCAGTGATTATATATTCCATATCTGACTTGAGACTAAGTTTAGGTAATTATTGTCTGTGCTCTACAGTTTGGGCCGCAATACGGTCGAAATTCTCCGTCCGCTTTTCCACCCAAAGCAATATAGATTTACACCTGTCGAAAGAAATGCGAGGACATTAAATTTCAAGTGCTATTTCCATTTGTTTTCCTTGATTCTGCCTTGATTTCGCAATATTTTATAAAACCAAAACTCGACCAACTACTCTAAGTGTCTACCCTTCAGTGGGGGTGGGGTAGCGGTGGAGGAGTTCGATCGCCCAGAGGGCGTTTCTTGTGGGAGGCAAAATATGTGAATATAGCCAGGCAATCCAGATCCAAACTTGCTAACATAAAATACTTAGATGTATGGGGATAGGGTGGCACCCAAAGTAAGCACCGGGCGGCAATCTTTGCTTATCAACTAGTGACCAGATCGCAATCGATCGAGAAAAAGCCGCGATCACAGTACCGTGGTGGGAGACCACAAGACAGGTTATCACAGGTAAATTATTGGCGTTTTGTTCTGTGAAATGAAATTTGAATTGAAGCGTTCTTTTAATAACTTTATTTCTCAATGCCATTGCTATTCATAATGATAATTATATGTCAAGTGCAATATTTTTATACTCTGGTTGAATATTTATTATTTCGAAGTATTTCTTTTATGTCAATAAAAAGTCTTGTTATATGGACCAATAAAAAATAGTTTATTTGTAAATGCATTTAGTTTTACCGCTACTCGCTTCCCGACAACTCCTGGAACTTTCCAATTACATTGGAATTGTGTGGTACATGTACCTGACAAATGATAACAAAATCGAGGGACGCGGCAACCGTTACTTATTCCAAGTTCCTTATACGGCATTCGTTTTCAACCGATAAAATCAGTTGGTAGCGAATGTCGAATAAGGAATTGGGAAAAAGTAACGGTTATCACGTAAGTGCAGAATCACATCTCGTGTATAAAAGACTTAATTCACTATATGGAACTGTGGTCACAGAAGCAGACAGAGAATATCGAGCGGGTCGCGTTCCGGTCGCAGTTATCCTTCCACTTTTCTCCCCACACACTGTCGAGTCTCATCCGTAGGAAAAGAAACGAGAGCACATTGAGTCTGAAATGCCATTTTTTACAACAGTTTATTTCTGAAATCTCGACGCACTAGTGTATAGGAGTCTAAGTGTGTCGCAACTCTATCGCGATCTGATCTAGAAAAATTCTTGTCGTGCATGTTTCGTCATAATTTGTCACATCATCTTTTCCGGCGGTTTCTTTACCGGAGCTAGAAGAAGTTCAAAATTTGATCATAATACTTCCCCAAAATGTTTGCCTTCCGGCAGGGGTGGGATTTCAGGTAAAAGTGCGTACACAAGGCTGAATGTTTTGTGCTAGCAATTTCTTGGGACGCACCTCCAGTTGCTAAACAAAGTAAATGCTATATTTAGTTACTCTATTCCACTACCAACATGTAAAGCAGAAACAGGGATGTTTGTGTCTAACTGATTTTGTGCCTCTGTCATGCCATGGTACGTGTATGATTTCAGAATTCAAACCAAAGTGACAATAAAACGTTATCAAGCTAGAAGAAAAATACGCACTTTAACCCTTTACCCAACGAATCGGAAAAATCCGCCCGCGGAATATGCAAATTCAGCAGCAGAAAAAATACTATTTTACCAAAAATTTCAATAAAACCATATCATGTGACCCCACATTAGAACGAGCTCGTCGAGCTCATTCCAATGAGGGGTCACATGATATGGTTTTGTTGAATTTTTTTGAAAAATTAAAAAAAATCATATTTAAAATAATAAATTTTGATATCGTCTGCGTTGGGTAAAGGTTTAAGGTTCCATACAACCACAACCTATTCTTCCTTAACAACTCAACTGGTCGACTGTTTACCTAGGCAATGTTTTTTACATCATTGTTGGCTGCCTATGCATGCAGCCAATGATGATGTAGGAACACTGTTATGCTGTCTGCAGTACGTTACATGTATTTCAGCTAGGAATTACGAAAAAAATAATGTGAGGTGTTATGGGGTTAACATGTTTTGTTCTTTCATCATTAACATTTACTCAGGGACTAGCAAATCGGGAGAACCTGATTATAGATTCATTGCTCTATCTTCTATAACTTTGTACACGTCATCCCAGTGGAGGTGCTACGGGAGGGGGAGGGGGGCATAGAGAGCATCTGTCCAACACACACACACCTTCTCTCCCTCAGGCACCCTCACACACACAGTTCATAACTCTTTATTTTAACAAACTCTAATCCGGTGGTTGCTTTATTCTGCGGAGTGGAATATACCCACAGGCGCCATTGGTAGGGGAACCTTCACCCCGACCAAGGGTTGCTATATCGTATATCAGTGGAAGACTTAACAGCTAGTGAAATATCTCTGAAGCCCGGAGCATTAGCCAGTTATCCAGAATGCAATGGCAATAATCTATTGATTGATAATGAACTTCTATTGCTGTAACGTGTGAGAGAAACACCCCCAGCTCTCTGAGCCAACTTGGACCCCTGTGTGCTTCATACTTTCAGACAGATCTTCAAGTGAACGTGCGCGATTGCACTCACAAATTTTCCTTTTTTTTCAAGGAGTTGCCCGCCCCAACCCCCACCACCACAAAAACCTGTTATGATTGATAATTGCACTCAGATACAGCAGTAAACGAACAAACTGGAACAAGTGTTTTTTTATATGAATGGAACCTAGTTACAGGGGTGTGACTAGGACCAGATGAAAAAATCTGAAATCATGTTTGCATGGTGGAAAGATTTCAAAATCAAGCCTTTTTCTCCAAAAAACAGGAAGCCAATAGAAATAATGCCTTTGGTTGAACTTTATTTCTTTGAATTTACATGAAAATGGTCTGGAAGACCATTTTCACGTAAATTTAAAGAAATAAAAATATGCAACTGGGCAACAAAAAAAAAACTGAAATCAGATAAAAAACTGAAAAATCACACCCCTGTAGTTAGTTATGCAACTACGTACTCTTGCCACCCCCACGAGCGTCGGAGGTCCGAACCAAAAGCCTTCCCAGTAATTTAAGCTCAGACGTATCGGTAGGTCAACCTATACTTTCTTAAAACGCCAAAAATCCCGGGACAGCCCCCCCCCCCCCCCCCCCCCCCTCGGAGCTAGTATATTTTATCAGGCTTCCGGTCCAGCATTGGGAATTATTGATAGCCAAAGCCAAGCATAGGACACAGTCAGATTCGTTTTTGAACGGGTTGTACTCCAGCTCTCCCACACAAACAATATCATGGACAGCTAGATGAAACTATTGCTAAACGCCATTACAAAGATTACAAAATGTTGTGTATATCAACAACAGAATTACGTGTCGATATAAAATTTCATATATCCGTTAAGCAAATACCCAGACACGCCTCTGTCTCCGCCTGCAAAATGGAGAGCTCAGTTGACTTTAAACATGCTTTTTGGGTGTCAATGATATCCAAAATATATATTGTGCATGCAAATTATATCACATAATCAAAGTATAGCTTTATTGCTGAAAATCGTGTAAACTGCTTTGCTGAATTGGGACGAGACAGAGCGGAGACGAACCTGATCGTGGAACCAAAATCATACACGAGACGGAGCATCTGGACATTGATTCGGTTCAGTCTACCAATGAATCAATCTAAGTCCAGTATGAACAGCGACAACAGTATTTCATCTTGGCTTGTCAGTGGAATTGGCAATGTCAATATGATAATTTTTATTTCAGATTCCGTCCATTCAAATTATCAGCAATTTTCAAGATTTACGACTGGGACGTTCGACAGTGAAGAATGGAACCATATGTCAATTGTATGCACCTATTACCGACAGCCACCTAAACTAGATATATTTGCTTGAATGTGTGCAACTTTGGTTGTCCCTATATTCCGATAAATTCGGCCTTTTGATTGATCAGAATGCCTTGGACAAATAGCCATGGCAAAGGGTACACCCAACATCCAAGGTACATGAGAGCGTGTAACATCCAGGGTATAAGCGCACGCGAAACATAGGGGGTATATCACTATATGGTTTAAATGAAAGCTTTCCTCGTTTACAAGCTTCGACATAAAAATCGAACCAAAAAACCTGAAAATAGTCACAAATATCATCAGATTTTCGACAATTCAATCATAAAAATAAAATAAGAGCACATAATTCGTCCCCTGAGTTCCAATGTGTTCTATGTGCCATTAGGCACATGGAACACATTGGAACTCAGGGGACGATATGTCAACAAAATACTGTTTACTCGTTTCCTTGACGGCACAAGGGATGTAACTCTATCTGTTGTCTTCTGTGATTTTAAAAACAAAATAATTATCACGAATTTGGTACAAGTGATTGTTGAGCTGAGAAATGTGTCCACAAATTTATTTCCTCTATGTTTGTATTGTGTTTCAAACGGGACAAAAACGTTATCTCAGCCAACATGTGTGGCATAAGAAGATTTAATACCTGGATGTCTCATTTAAACACCTCGTCTTCGGTTCGGTGTTTAAAACCCGACAACCAGGTATTAAATCTCCATATACCATACATGTTGGCGGAGATAACTTATATTAGCCCGAATCGAGATCAATTTGTGCCTTATCGTGCGTTAAAGAGTAACTGCACTGAACTCGTAAGGACCTCATATTTGTTTTTTTTTATTGAAACCCCTGACCATGCCTATCGATTTGAAAGACGCCTTTCGGCTGCACTCTTTTCAACACATGATTCCAATTGTAAACACAAAAGACAACAGTCACACTGTTCACCTCATGACACACAATAAACAAAATCTGATTCAGTCTAAAATACACTCTCGTAATGTGAAAAGTAATTGCTCTGTTGATGACAGTAGGTAAGAGATGCATGCGGTCAATAAATATTTCTTATTTCCATGGCCAAATTATCCGTCGATTCTTGACGGGAAAATTGCTGATAATTTGAATGGACGGAATCTGAACGTGTTGGGGGTAGCCGCTGCGGTCAGATCGCTGAACTAGATAAAAGGGAAATACACACAAATCTACACAGCACCGAAACGAAGCGATAATGAACAGAGAATGCCCATTTAAACAGCAATTGATGTGTGAGCGTGACTCTAAATTACAAACAGAGCTAACGGTAAGACCAAACAATCGATGACACCTTCCCGTCATATTTCAAACTCTTCTCTTCGAGAATTTTCTTAAAAAATCGGATCGCACCGTAACAGTAACCCGATCGAAACAGGGCAGGGCTGAGCTTGAGGACGAACTGATTTCCACGGAGCTTAATTTCCCCAGTATTTTTGTCGGCATTATGCTCAATTCTCTTTTTTCCAACCGTGGATTGTGCTTAAAAGTCGCAAATCGTCTGTTTGTATTCCTGTCACGTGACTTCGAGTAAAGAGGGGGGTGGGGGGCGGGGTTCGGGGGTGGTGGGGGATGGGAGATTCCAATTTTCTCTGAGTTCGGGATATCTACTATTGAAAACAAATTCTGTCGGAAACCGGGCTTTGTCGTTGCTGGAGAAGATAGATTCACTCCACATATTCAGCCAAAACTCAAGGAGTGTCGCCTGAATCCGTGTGTGAACGTATGTCTCACCATGACAAAATCGCCCGTTTCATTTTTGTTGGGGTGGTTCTTATCCTGAATGGGTCGATGACTTTTCCTCAAAAAAGTATAAATCAACAGGGGTTCACTGAAATAAACAATTTTAATACACATAGAAAAATATGGTAATTTGTAACTTACATAAAATCCAGTGAATAAAACACAAACGTCAATCACACCCCACCAACGCAGTTTGTGAGTCACTTTGCCGGCGCGCGTTCTCTGTTGTCACTGGTTGCCCCTTCCCTGTCGCTGGTGTTTGATACTCTCAACTCAATATAGTGTCTTTGGCCTCTGGCCGCCTTTTCATACAACTTCACTATACCACTGCCATCGCATGGCCACGAACGTATTGCCACTTTGTTTGGACGCCTTTCCTCTAACATGGAATGTCACTCTACCATTGCCGTCGTACAGCCACTAATGTATCGTCACTTGACTGGACGCTTTTCACTCAAGCAGTCGACACTTAGGGGATAAAGTGCTCCTCTCCATTTATCTCAGAATAATGTTCATACAGGCAAAGCCTACTCTGTCTACGTATGACTTGCCTTCTATAACAGGTAATACCATCTACCTAAATGCCAATTCGCGAGCCCCAGGCGCTCGTTCTATTTCTGATCCTACACTCATATATGGCCACCGACTTAGCCCACGACTGTTCCTGCTCTAAATATGAGCTCTGAGGCTCCCCTTAAATTACAACGTGCCTATACTTTCGCACCGATGCGGCACCTCCTCTAGCCTATAACATGGGACATTCCCAGCTCCTCGCCTACGACGCACAGTCCAACACACCTTGAGACTGGAATGAATTTTTCGAAAAACCCTCCGACTTTCATCCGATCGTCAGAACATTAATTCTCATCTTAATTGCTTCTCTTGAACTTGGTCGCTATAGATCTGTCTTAATTTAAAATTATCTTTTAAATTCTTTCAAGTTTCTTCGAAAGTCTCTTATCTTCCGCATACGTTGACATTTCTGACGGAACCCTGTCAGAAATTGGGGAAGTGCATATAGCACAGACATTACACGTGCGCTAAGAAAGAATAGGAGATTGTCGACACGAATGACCCTATAATTAGAAGACTGATTACCTTGGATGGCTGAACGAGTGTCTTTTGTTTGAAGCTTATAAGGCAAGATCGTTGTCTCAGACCAGATAAACGCTAATTGGCATAACAGACTCCTATTGAGATTCCTCCCCATTAAAGATATCACGTTTTGTCTGATTTATTTCTATTAAGATAGTATTACACATATGGCTTACTTGACAAATCAGTTTTTCGGGGTCCTGTACCTACCTATTTACACTTTTACCCCAAGCGAGAAGAATTATCAAAATTATACACACTTTTTAAACCACAACCTCGTGAATTTAAGCAATCACCTTGACAAATTCTTATTGTTGCAAGGGATTCCCATCCAGCCTAATAAGCCAACCTGGATCCCCGCTGTGATTCATGTCCTAAGACAGATCTTCACGAGAAAGTTGGGTGATCGTACTACCTCTTCGTGTTCGACGTGATGTCTAAAAAATGGAGATCGACCCTAAAACCCCAAAAGCCAACAGAAGGCTTCATTTGGAAGCATGATTCATTTTTTGTTTTGGAAGGAGACTCCCTTCCCCCAGAAAACAAATCTTTGTTTCTCTTTGAATTCAGATACCGAAGACATCTGCGGTGTCTGAATGCAATGCTATGATCCTAAAAGGCCACTTGCGGACTTACATCCCTTCATGTAGTCCATGAAAAGATTCGAAAGCGAATGGAATCTCGAACATTTGCTGGACCCTACTGCCAAGGTTCAAACGTGGTATCACCTGGCATGCAAACTAAATCCACTTATCTATTAGATCAGGCCTTGCATAATCAAGAGTTCTGTGGGTCCCCCGGGTATAATAGCATCTGCTCATCAATGATTTAGGCCCGAGGAATACAGGCCCGAAGCTAGTTGGGGTTCCGGCGGGGGATTCGGTGGGAGGGAGGGAGGGGGTTGCTCGGTCGAATACCACATTTTCACTGAAAGCCGCTAATTTGAAAAACAAAATTAACCCTTTACCTAACATGAAAAGCAGACGACACTTGCAAAAAAAAAAAATAAATAAATAAAAATGAATAACTATTATTTTTTAATATTTTGTCTCAAAAATATAGGTTATGATCCCTCATTGGAACGAGCTCGACGAGCTCGTTCCAACGAGGGGTCATAACCTATGTTTTTGTGACCCAAAATGAAAAAAAAAATGAAAATTAATTGGCGATTTTTGAGAATAGCGCTTGCCGGTTTTGACCGTTACGTTTGGTAAAGGGTTAACCATTTTAACACTTTTCCCATGAAACACGATATCAAAATTTGTTATTTGAATTATTTTTTTTTCAACTGTTGCAGAAAATGAAAAAAAAAACAAAACATAAAATGTGAATCCTCACTGAAATAAACTGGATGGGCACGTTCCATTGAGGGGGTCACATGATATAGTTTTGTTGAAATCCCCCCAATTTTTTTTAGCTGCTTAATGTGTAAATTACGCGAAAGTATGCTGCCGATTCGTTAGGCAAAGGGTTAAAGAAGTATATTGAGTTAGGTTTCATTTTCAATCCGACGGCCAGCTACAGGGAAACACCGCCAGAAAAATTTTAACTCTCACCTCACCATTTAATGAAAATTTGAGATCATGGTTTCGGGCCTGGTGCGCAAGCATATCACTGAAGGCACTTGCCTGATGTATAAGTCACACTCAAGGAAGCAGTGACAGCTAGAAGATGAATAATATAGTTCATTGGCAATTATTGCCCCATTCAAGCCTCTGTTGTCAGTGATGTTGTGCTATGATTTGGACTTACAGTTTAAAATGACATTATTAAAACTACATCCAACCATTCAGGACACTGTCCGATCAGTAGGCTCCTATTTCATTTTATCAAGACGCGTGGGGCTACAAAGCTCGATTTATCTAGTGTTACTTTTTGCGTGGCTTCATTTGGATATCTACACAATAACTCAAGGTGCTCCAGACACACCCTTTCTTCACGACGTGTTATACAACCTCACACGGGCATTACAAGGATTATTAACTGTTGCACAGAGTGTTATAAGCTGTTTACGGACGTACTTTGCAACGATGAATGCACAAGGAAAATTGTTGACAATCCTTTGGAAAATATGTTTCTGATAGCATTGAATCCACTCACCACAGCTTCCCTCCCCCTAATTGGAAATTCACTATCGAGAAAAATTTTCAAAATGAAACCATGAAAGGGAGCAAAATATTAATTCTAGTAACTGAAATGCCAACACATTTATGATAGAATTATCAGGTTGTTATTATTATTTGGTATTATTCTGGGAATTGAATATACTAAAAATGCTCAAGCTGAGAACTTTGAGCAATTCACACTGTCCTAACATTAAATCAGATCTTATGCAGGAATGATCAATTTTCGATGTTTCATCATTTTGTAACTGTGAATGATGGAATTAATTCAGGATAACGATTTTACATTATGTGGTTTTTCTTGAAGAGCATTTCGAGGATTTTTTTAATACGATAAGTAAACGTACTATAGAAATCTCGTACCGACTGACATCATGCATTCTTATGAAGCTCAATATTAAGTACACTGTAGTTGCAAATATACTATTAAAAAGTGCAGGGGATATTTGATAAATGTGAGATATTTGAAGAAATATATTTATATTTTCATCAAAAAGACAGTTGAGGCATTGCACTGTGACATCTGGTGAATGTTTTCAGCGATCGTTGGGTGTCTGACAAGCACACATTCCACGCACTGAGCTGTAGAAGACCGGATGGTCAGTCAGAGAATTTACCACATTAAATCCAAGACCTCAATACCCTGTAAACCCTCCTCGGCCCGCGAGACAAGCGCGGATCCGACGTGGCATACTTATCACCAAACGTCCAATATCAGCTTAACTGATGTTATTCCATTCTTTGTGCAGTGCAGCGGCGAGTTCCTGGACATTGGTAGGGGGCTTTGGCGTTGTCGTAGGTGCCTGCCAATCATATCCCAGACGTGCTCGATTGGTGAAAGGTCTGGGCTTATTGCTGGCCAAGGCAGTGTAGTGATGTTCTGCTCCTGTGGGAACTCTGTAGCTACACGGGCCCTGTGTGCTCTTGAATTGCCATCTTGGAAATGAATCGACGGCCGTGACGTCGTGCAAATGGGGACACATGGGCTGCTAACATGTTGTCACGGTAGTACTGCCCTGTGACACGCCCTTGGATGACATGTAATGCTGTTCTGCTTGCCATGGTTATGCCTCCTCACACCATAACCGACCCATGCACCACCAAAATGATCGCGCTGCCTTACGGTTACATCATGGTATCGTTAGTTCCACCGCCTCCACCAGTTTCGCCAGTCGTGGAAGTCGAGAGTGAACCTCGTTTCATCGAAAAACATGACGATGCTGCACCGACGATTGTCCCAGCGCTGTCGTGCTCCACACCAATTACGCCTTGCTGCGATGTGACGTTCAGTCAAACGTGGAATTATTCAAGGTCGTCGAGCGTACAGATTCCAGCTGTGTAGGCGATGTCGGATAGTCTAACCACTGACTCGCACATCTGTCGCTCGGCGCAGCTGCTGTCCAATTTCTGAGGCTCTTTGATGGCGGTTACGTAATGCTGTGGTTCGGATGAAGCGACCTTGGTTAGCAGTTGTCGCCCTTGGACGATCTGACCGACGTCTGCCATCAACATTTCCCGTCTGACGGTAGCGTGATCACAACCTGCTAATCACCGTTTGAGTAACATTGAGAATTTGAGCCACTGCAATCTATCGGTTGCTAGTTTCCAACATGCCGACGGCACGTAAACGTTCTTCACGTGTCAGTCTTCGCATACCTCAAAAGTTACATTTCGACCAGAAACTATTGATGAACGAGTTTATACAAAGATAAGAACGATGAGACCTCCGAAAAAGCCAGCCCAGTACAAATAAAAATTTAAAAACGTACCCCACAGACATTAACACGGCGCTTGTGCGAAAAACCTGTACGAAGTTTTCGTGGGCCGGTGACATTCATGATCCACACTAAACTTGGTAACATATTGATGTGTCCAATCACGCGTATCGAATACCATTTTCCGAAAATATTAACATCAGTTTGGATATCCCCTACTTTTTTGAATAGTTTTGTAACAGTTGAAATTTTTGCCGATTTGAAACCGAGTTGGGATTTTGGGAAGTAAAGGAAACATCAGCATCACCAAAGAAGCTCTAAAATCCAGATGGATGGAATTTCCAACTACTCATAACTTGCCCTCCGAATTTCCAACTGTATGAAATTTTGGCTAGGATTGCCCCCCCCCCCCCCCCCTGTCGCCACGTTCCTGCCCAGCTCTGAGTGTGAATGTTGTCCAGAACCAACGCCCACACCAAAGACTTCAGTTTAAAAGTGTGCACGAGCCATAGACGGAAATTGCGACGTTCACTTTGCTGGACAAGAAGTTACCCACTCGCCGCATTATCACAATATAACTTATCGTCACTCGAGTGGAACAAGGTGCCATCTGCAATGCTTTAGGATTTCAGATGGCACCTCGTTCACTAAAGGGACGATATTCAATAAGTAGACAGAACACGATGTGTGTTTGAATCGGTTGGTGTTTTACATAATGAGTTGGAATGGCGTAGTCATATTTCGCGAGAGCAGTAGGCTCGAACGAAATATGACTACGCCATTCCAACGAGTTATGTAAAACACCCACCGATTCAAACACACATCGCGTTCTGTGTTTATTACACAACCCATGCATTAAAATGCATTTAAATAAACAAATTTTAATCCCGATAATTAAACCCAAAGGTGAAGAGTTTGTTTTGACTGAAGCTGTTCTGATCATATGGATCGATAAAAAATCAAAACAACCTTTTCGGAACCAGTGTTTGTTGAAATTCCTATCGCTGTTTACTAACAGTAATAGCCACCAAATGGTTAGACGTGAATGGGCAGGTGCGTATTCACGCCTAACCATTTGGTGGCTATTAATGTATAAAAAATATAAGTACAAATATGTGCAGATTTGCAAAACAGCTGGGAGAAACGTTTTTAAAAGAAGTTCGAAGCATGTCAAGGTGTACGAAGATTTACCGAAATAAAGTTGACCAATTTAGATATAATGGGATCCACAAAACGAGACGGCAACGGGACTGGGTTAAAGTTCTGGTTGGAAATGATTGGTTTTTTTTTAAAAATATTATCTCATTTTTTGGCTAATTTTTTGTGAACCGACTTTATTTTGCTTTGGAAGTTTTAAGTTTTTCACACTATGCGACAGACGGCCGATGATTGTATAACGACATTTGAAAACTTTTCGAAGCGTAACTAAACGGTGCGGTAAAAAAGTTCCGGCTTGTATATCACCCGATGAATACAGAATCATTTATATCATAGCGGCGATTCCGTTGAATACAAGGGTTTCAAGTTTAATGGATGTGTAATAAAATATATACTATCAATCCGAAAGTTTTTAGTTTTGATAGTATAATGTACACCTGGAACATAATTAAACACCCCCTGAAATGTTTCATGACAGTGAAGTTGCTGTTACTCATTATTATAGTTTAATGATTGCTATGTCTTGAAGTACATTTCATTGATTGCGTACCCCAAACTCAACCCCTCGTCCTTGTGAAGCATGCTGCCCACAAATGTCACAAAAAACTATCACCCACATGCAATATCTGGGTATAAAATAAGAAAATCTGTCACTTCTCTTATCAGTAAATGTTGGTATGGCAAGCAAGGAGGAAACTGTCAGAGGCACTACGACGGCAAATCGTTGGCATGCATGCAACGGGCATGCCATTTAAAACTATTGGAAGGCAACTTGGCTACAGTCATTCTGTCATCAGCAGACTTGTTCGAAAAAATGAACAAACCAACGATGTTAAGGACTGACCAAGGCCTGGACAACCCCGAAAGACCTATCCCTCGGAAGATCAGATCGGAGCCTGGAACGCCTCGTTAGGCGTGAACCCTTTGCTTCAAGTGGGATTTTGAAACGCAATTGGCTCCCCAACTGGCGTTTGTGCAACAGAACTGTCCGAAGCCGTCTCAAAGAACTAGGTATTAGGTCCAGAAGAGTCATCAGGCGCCCTGATCTGTCCGATCAGCATCGAAGACGACGTTTGGAGTGGTGTATGGCACAACAACATTGGAATCTCAGGACATGGAGGGGAGTCCATTGGTCAGACGTGAGTAGGTTCCTGCTTCACGTCACAGATGGTCGCATGAGAGTGTGGAGACATAGAAATACTGCTTAAGTACACAGGAACATCAGACCTACTGTTCCTTATGGTGGAGGATCAGTAATGATCATCTGGGGATGCCTCTCTCGTGATTGTAAACTTGATACGGTGACTGTACGTGGGAATCTCAATGGTCATCATTCTCAAACCGGTTGTCGTGCCGCATGTTGACAACCACCCGTTGGCTACTAGCCCTGTATTCATGGATGACAATGCAAGGTCACATCGTCCCCATTCTGTGAGAGCATTCCTGCAGAACAACGCTATTGCAACACTACATTGGCCTGCAATGAGCCCCGATTTGAATCCCTTAGAACATATCTGGAAGTTTCTTGGCAGTCGTGTGCAAGCCAGGGACCTGCCTGTATAAAATTTGGCCGATTTGGAAGCTGCATTGCACGAGGAGTGGAAGTAGTTGTCTGTGGACGAATCAAAAGGCTCACTGGTAACATTAGGAGGAGGGTTAAAGCTGTCATCCGCGCACGCGGTGGATACACTCGCTACTGACGTCAGACACTGCTATTGTGTTCAGGAGATCACAAGTTACATTTTTTTGTCAGTAATTACACATCGGTGACAGATATGTGTAATTAGTACCATTAAAATACTGCAATAGACCATTCTTTTCGCAAACAATCACTTTTGGCCATCTTACAGATAGCGCATGAAAGTAATGACAGTTTCTATTAACACCACTGCGAAAAAAAAACGGGGTGCTTAATTAGGTTCCAGGTGTATATATGTTACTGAATGTGTTAAATTCCTATTACTCGACGAGTGTCTATGTCTTTATTGTTATACAGTTTTTAGTTTTGATAGTATAATATATATTTTATTGAATACTTTAACTTCTGATAATATGGCGAGGGGGCGCGGTGGGTCAGTGGTCAGAGAACTCGACTTCAAACCGAAAGGACCACGATTCGATTCAGATCGACGGTAACTGCGCTGTGCTCTTGTACAAGGCACTTAGTCCCGATTGCCAATATGGGGGCACAGTGGCGCTCTGTTAAGGCGTACTCAACTCAACGTTTATGGTGCACTTGCCTCCAGCCAATTCTAACTCTGTATATGCGGAGTTAGTAGGTTGCTGGGGGGGGGGGGGGGGGGTCATACAATTGTTTGCCGCTGGTTCTCTGGCTAACCATCCGTAGAACTGTCCAAATGAAGTGATTCTGGCTGTCGAATGTGTGGTTAAACCCTTGTAAATAAATAAATGGATAATACGAGTACCTGTGAACAAGAACATCGGAAAACTGAGCTGGGAGAGTCACACGACATTAATCCAACTTTCCATCAGTCCAAGGGAGACAACTTTAATCTTAATTACTATTTGGATCTTTCGATTGCCTTTTTCACCAACCTCTTCGAGATCAGCCGATTTCTCAAACGGTTCTGTTTTAGCACACAGACCGTTAGAGATAAGCACACAGTGGCTTGCGAACAAGATTAATGAGATTTATCACAACATAAATGCTTCAACCCTCAGCCTGTGTCTATTCATTACATGTCAATATTGACAGAAATAGCTTGTAAAGAACAGATCCCGGTACCTCTATTCGCAATGTTTATTTGTTTGTTTATTGTGGTTTAACGACACATTCAACAGACAGAATGACATCGTGTCAGGCAATTTTACGGGCGTGGGAAAGCGGAGTACCCGGAGAGAACCACCGAGGAGCGACGAGCAACGATCAGACTCTTCAACTTTCCAAGTCTTCACAAGCTGAGTTAGTAGCGATTGGAGAAGGCTCGAGTGGCCATCGTCGAGCAGTACGCCTTAGTACACAGCGCCACCGTGTCCCCAATAGGGTAAAGAGGATTAAGTGTCTTGCCTCGTTGACACTGTGCATTAACCACTGGTCAGGATCGTTCAATGCTCTAATCACTGAGATGCGGTGCTAATTCTATACAATAAGATTATTATTACACACCCATTTAAAATTAAGGTTTGTTCACGACATTCTAGGATGTGTGATAAAAATAAATTTTTATTGCACACGTGTGGAATACAGATTTTTGCACTTTTTAATGTAAGAATGGAACCAGTCATATTTCTGGGGATACAGTACATGGGTCCGTTTCGATGCAATGGGTCATTTATTTTGATGTTGTAAAGTGGATGTTTGCAGTCTATAGTATCTGAGTTTATATTGTTTCTGAAGAAACTCATGTCCTATACGCTGACCGACCATCAAAAGAAACTTTCTAATTTATTTTCTTAACGCGAACAATACTGACTGACTATTGATTAAATAACCCGAAGGGTTAAAGTATGACATGGAAATGACTAGCATACAGTTCAAACTAGAGAACAATGTAAGCGTCTATGAGTGACGTCATTTCCAATGAATGACGTTGCGTGAGCAATTTCTAGGTCACCAAATCGAAATACATAGACAGAACCGCACAAGCGTTTGAATGGGTTAATGTTTATCGCACGAGTTTGGTTGGGCGCAATAATACCACGAGAGGCGAAGCCTCGAGTGGTATTCTGCGCCAAACCAAACGAGTGCGATAAACATTAACCCATTCAAACGCTTGTGCAGTTCTGTATTTATTGCACACCTTCGCAAATTTCTAAAACAGGCCTTTTACAATAATACTAAGTGAGAATTAACCTATCCTTCTGAGAAGTAAAGGAAATAAAATAAGACAAAAATCCAAATTATTCTTCACAAGCAGGAGACCAGTCTTATTGTTATTTCGTACGCTAATTGAACTTTCATTCATAGTTTCAACTTGCAAATTGTAATGCGTCACCACTTCGTCGATGAAACACTGTTCATCTGAAATACAGTTCACCGTCTTTTTGTGCCTCAATTTTACAGCACGAATTCTGAACGGTTGATGTGATCCCCACCAAAAAAGTTACCACACATTCACAAAAAACAATAGGTGTAAATTCGAAAAATTCATCAATGACAAAATAGCCTAATAAAAAAACACTCACATGTTTATCTGACTTCCAAATTCCCTGCGACTGTTGTTACTCGACTGGTTGACAGACCGGTTAAGATTTTAGTCAAGATTACAGTAGCCATTGTCAATTCATCCCACGTAAATTAAATTTATATCCTTATTGTCCAAGAGAAATTATCGTATTGTTCACTATTCCTGCTCAAAATGTATTAAAGTTCGTGTTATAGCCTTTAACAGGGGTAGAGAATCCATACGAATTCAAGTGAATATCGACAGGCAATTTGTTTTGGATTTCGATTTGGTGACCTAGAAATTTGCTCGCGCAACGTCATTCATTCGAAATGACGTCACTCGTACGCTTCATATTCTGTCTACATTGTTCTTTAGTTTGAACTGTATATCAGTCATTTCCATGTCATACTTTAACCCATCGGGTTATTTAATCAATAGTCAGGCAGTATTGTTCACGTTAAGAAAATAAATTAGAAAGTTTCTTTTGATGGTCGGACAGTCATTACTATTTGAATTTCTTCAGAAACAATACAAACGCAGATACCTATAGACTGCGAACATCCACTTTACAACATCAAAATAAATGACCCATCGCATCGAAACGGGCCCATGTACTGTATCCCCAGAAATATGCCTGGTTCCATTCTTACATTAAAAAAGTGCCAAAATCTGTATCCCACACGTGTGCAATAAAAGTTTATTTTTATCACACATCCTAGAATGCCGTGAACAAACCTTAATTTTAAACGGGTGTGTAATAAAAAACAAATTGCCTGTCGATATTCACTTGAATTCGTATGGATTCTGTATCCCTGTTAAAGGCTATAACACGAACTTTAATAAATTTTGTGCAGGCATAGTGAACAATACCATCATTTCTCTTGGACAATAAGGATAGAAATTTAATTTACGTGGGATGAATTAACAATGTCTACTGTAATCTTGACTTAAATCTTAACCTGTCTCAGTGTCTGTCAATCAGTCGAGTAACAACAGTCGCATGGAATTTGAAAGTCAGATAAACAATAACATGTCAGTTTTTTTTTTTATAATTTCTCATTGATGGATTTTCCGAATTTACACCTATTGTTTCTTGTGAATGTATGGTAACTTTTTTGGTGGGGATCACATCAACCGTTCAGAATTCGCGCTGTAAAATTGAGGCATAAAAAGACGGTAAACTGTATTTCAGAAATTTAGATGAACACAGAACAGTGTTTCATCGATCGAAGTGTGACGCATAACAATTTGCAAGTTGAAACTATGAATGAAAGTTCAGCGTACGAAATAACAATAAGACTGGTCTCCTGCTTGTGAAGAATAATTTGGATTTTTGCCTTATTTTATTTCCTTTACGTCTCAGAAGGATAGGTTAATTCTCACTTAGTATTACCGTAAAAGGCCTGTTTTAGAAAATTGCGAAGGTGTGTAATAAATACAGCACCGCACAAGCGTTTGAATGGGTTAATGTTTATCGCACTCGTTTGGTTTGGCGCAGAATACCACTCGAGGCTTCGCCTCTCGTGGTATTATTGCGCCCAACCAAACTCGTGCGATAAACATTAATCATTCAGACGCTTGTGCGGTTCTGTCTATTTATTATTCCTGGTGGGTGAGAGTGTGAGATGAGAAAATCTCACCCAAGGGCAAGTGTAACGAAATGCCCTCCACGGAGCCCCTCCACGGAGCGCGTCGGGTTAACCTCCGTGGGGTGCGTCGGAGTCTTATGATTGCACTCGAGAATCTTGGTTCCCGAAGTGTTAATGTGTTAATCAGAGTGGCCAAGTCCTACTTGGTAATAATTCTCTGTTGTATAAACTTTAATAAGTAAACGCTGTTTTCAAGCCCAAGTTATGTAATTTTATTCAATTCCTCGTATATTTGCATTGCATAATAGCAGTGCAACTGACCTACAGAAGTACTTTATGCACTTACTGTAAAAAGGTGTTTTTGACAGTATTTGCAATTATGACTGGCATATGAGCTAGTAAAAGCCTAACCTATAATAACCCCATCAGAATGCTTTTGACAGGTTTTAGCATTGTATACTGACCCGACCTAACCTCAACACACCCAGTATCAGTTTCAGCTCTGAGAATTGTGCAATCTTGCACGTTCGCGTCGGTTTAGAATGGTTTTGTAATTATACACCTATTAATTGCCAGCATCCTTTTAAATGCGAGAACGCATACACTTAGCATAGGATACCCACCGGATGCCCTACTATTCCAGGATGGAAGTAAGGGGTTAAGAAATACCTCTCCGCCATCTTGGGGTATATGTGGTGTTTTGTGGTGTTTTATGACGTAAATTCTGCCGAGTAGACACGATTCAAATCGTATTTAAGCCAACGGAATCACCCGAGACGATACTTCTCTCTGGTCTTCCGTATGTACAAGAAGTCACTCTCCTATTCTCGTGGAAGGACGCCGCCGAACGCTGCCAGGCCAGACAACATTTCCAGACACAGGACGCGATGAGAGCGATGCGATAATTTCGACTTAGTCTCATTTCGTATCTGATATTTTCAAACTTTTACCAGAGAGAGAATTTGTTTAAAGTTTAACTTGTAGGAACTATACTTAGGGTTTTAATAAAAGTGTAGAAAACTGTAAGTACATTTTATGTGTTTTTGAATTCACCCTTTCGCTGCGGCTGCAGTATCAAGAATTGTTGCAGACTCTACAGAAACTGGTTGCCTCTTAAGACTGAACACTTAAATTGTCCTGTGGCCATTTTTGCCACGATTATAGTCCGAACTAAAAACCACTAGACGATCATTTTTCCGGGGTACTTAACCCTGCTATGCCACAGGCCAGTTTATATGGTGCCGCTCGTCAGGATGTAGACTCTGACTTTTAACTCTCTTGAAACGATCGGGTGAACATTCTAGAAACATTTATTAACCCTAACAGACCCAGTGAAGCCGAAATTGACTTAAAACGTTGCCGCTGGGGAGCACAGTGAACTTGTGAGAACTTTTTGCTAACTATTTATGAGGGACAGACATCCCTTAATTTTACTGGTAAATTGAACGCCTGGCAGCTCAAATTTGTAAGACAGCAGACGCAGACAGCGCCCTCTGAATCTAAAATTGGTACAACTCCATGGTGGAACTGGTTGCATGTCCAACGTGCCATTATTTACACTGACGCCGACCGCCAATTGCTATCACATCCAAACTACGCTCGACTGGTCGCACCGAGCGTTGCTCATCAGATATATCGAACTTTTGACTGAACATCAGAGAAAAATGGAAACTCAGGAAACTGTGAAAAATCTCGAGGAATTCCAGGAAATTCTGAAACGACAGCCGCGTGTGTTTCAACAGTTATAGTGCTAGCAAGGTAGGTGCAATTTTCTTCATTTTACGTTCGTTAACAGCAGAAAAATTCAATTGTAAATTATTTCATAAAACTCATTAAAAATGGCCACGCCAGCAGAAAGGGAGCAACGGTTCATTGATGAAATTACTCAACTAAAACAGGAAAGGAAAGGTCTTGTGGGTCAGTATGAGCGGCAAATTGCTGAACTGGGCTCTCAAGCTCAGAGCTTGATGCAGCAGCATGCTGCCTCACAACAAACCCTTCACCATACGCAAGCAGCCCTCGACCAGGTTAAAGCAGAATTCGTACAGCAGAAAGCTGATTTGGAACTACAGTTAGCTACTGGTAAAGTCGGTGCCGAAGCAAAATTACTAAAAGTACAACAAAAATTGGCAGAGGCTGAAAGGAAAGCCAAGGACCCCACATCTTCTGCCATAATTGACCTGCATAAAACCGTGCGCCAAAGTGAAAAGAGTAATGCAAAGACAGCTAATGCCACTCAGGCGCAGTCCATTCATTCCCATATTAAAAAATTTGACGGGAACCCCCTGAATTTTCGGGGTTGGATAAAATCTCTTGACCTTTTTTGTGAGACAAATGATGTGGAAGAGAAACGACGACCTAAAATCGCCGCCCAAACCAGTGACTTCGTAGTTGCTGATTTTATTTTACGATCAATGAAGAAAAATCCTGAAATGCCCTGGTCCGAACTGTATGGCGAACTAAAAAGTCGCTATAGCGCCACAATGGATAACTCCATGGCCACCAATCAGTTGCGCCATATGCGACAAGGGAAAAATCAAACTCTTGTCTCATATGCTGAGCAACTGCTTGATCTAGCAAAAGATGCCTTTGATCAGGAAATAGATAACCCCACCATTCAGAAAAACCTCTCAGATTACTTTTGTGACGGGTTGTATGACAACGATGTTCGGATGAAACTGATCCGACGCATGCCCAAGACGCTAGAAAACGCTGTTAGTCAGGCATTATTTGAAAATGCCGCGAAAATCAAATTTCGCGCTCGCTCAGAAGCCGCCAAAGGAAAAGCACCCTTTGGGAAGGCATTTGACCGACAATACGAAGAATATGAGCGCTATCGGGACCCTGTATTTCGCGACTCCATCGACGAACAGGAAGAACATGTAGATCTCCCTCTGGAGACAAGGGACGAGGCTCCCATGGACGTAGGCGTGGCACGCCGACGCCATAAGGTGAATATTTTAACGAAAAATTACACTGGAGGTTATGCGCGACCTCCATATCAGAATCAGAACAAAAATCAGTACAATAGTCAATACAGAAATAGGGGAGGACAAAATTACAACAGATATCAGAAACCGACACGATTTTCACGACCGGTTTGCAATCGTTGTAACCGCGTTGGCCACGTGAAACGCGATTGTCGCGTTAACTTGACCAAGCAGGTGAGAACACTAGATATTCAGCCAGCAGGTGAAAGGTCACCAGGGGCGACCTTTTGCTGCTTTCGCTGTGGGAAGCCAAACCACTTCGCTCGCGATTGCCGAGTCAATTTAAACGAAGGGAACTCTGCCCATATGGGGCAATGAGCAGAGTTAATGAGAAGTCACATGCTCCCAACAGAAGTGAAACTGGAAATCACCAGGGAGAAGTGTTAATTAATGTAAATAATGTACCAAATGAATGTATGAATAATTGTAAAAATAAAATTGTAAATAATAAGACAGGTGGACATACGGGTAATAAAACATGTAATATAAAGCCAAGTATTCAGTCTCAAACAAGGAGAACCGAAAATGGCTCTCCTCCAGTGAAAAGTAAAACCATTCAATGCACAAAGTGTGGTCAGATCACACATAATAGGAAAAATTGTACAGTAAAATTCACAACCATTCCTCTGACTGGTAGGCCTAGGCCTAAGAAACCGAAGGCCAACTCACAAAATGGCTGCCCTGCAAGGGACAGTCAGCAAGAAAAATTTACTTCACAAAATTGTTTCAGCTATCGGACCACCAGTGGTCTGAAAATAAAAGTATACAGGACTGGAATAACCCAGGTAGCTACTGACGCTATGGTGAATGCGGCTAATAGCCAATTGACCCATGGTGGAGGTGTTGCTAGAGCTATAGCTCTTGGAGCTGGTCCAGCCCTTGAACAAGAATGTCAACAATATATTCAACAGCATGGAAATCTTCCAGTAGGTGAAAATATGACTACCACTTGTGGAATGTTGCCATGTTTAAAAGTGATACATGCTGTGGGACCACGCTGGAATGATTACAGTGATAAAAATAAATGTCTCAATGTTTTATACAGTACTGTACAAAAAGTATTACAGGTATGTGACAAGGAAAATTTTGTAAGCATAGCTATCCCACTCATCAGTAGCGGGGTATATGGTGTACCTAAACAGAAGTGTGCAGATGTTTATGTGAGAGTTCTACAAAACTTTACTCCTAAACAATTAAAAGAGATACACATTGTAGATGTAGACCCTGATATTATGATTTATATGAAAAATGCTTATGAAAATCAAATTATAAATCAACCAGGTAAGCAGGGTTGTGTTGAAATAAATCAACAGAAACAGACAGTAAGTGAATCAGGAAATAGGAATCCAAGAATAAGGAGCCAAGAGAAATCACTTGGGAAAAACCCAAAACTACAAAACAGGAAAAACCCAAGGGGAAGTAATTGGAAAAACCCATGTCAACAGGAAGTGAAACACTCTATGGAAACCAAGGGAAATAACTAAGTAAACAATGATGATTACCCAAATGAGGAACAACAGCAACAAAAACTTAGACATTCTCAACCGGAAACAGTAACCATAAATTATGGGGCTGCTTCTTTGAATAGTGTCTTAGTGAACATCAAAGGACAACGAGTACGTGCCTTATTAGATACAGGGGCACAGACTAGTTGCATTAGTACAAAATTTTGGAAAAATCTGAAACACCGACCAAAACTAGTTGGTGATAAAAATTCTTTGCCTCGCATTGCGGGTATTACTGGGAATGACACCCTCCCTCAAGGAAAAGTTAGACTTGAATTTTATATTCAAGGAATTTATCAGGTGCATGAGTTCTTAGTAATAAATGAATTGAATCGAAGTATGTTGTTAGGAATGGATTGGATTAGGGGCAATCGAGTTAATTTATATTGGGAATTTCATAAATTGAGATTAGATGGTCACGATATACCCATTGTTCAAGACATACAGGTGAGTTGTCTTACTCGACTGATCAATCAGGTGGAACTGAAACCACAGTCCACTTGTTTGTGTACAGCAAAAGCTTCCGGTGCAAAATCTGTCTTCAACACAAAATACTTAGAACATCATGGACTGACTAAAGGTCATGTGGCTGAACAGCCTGGCCTCTTAGTTAGTAACAGTATAGTCACTAATGGAAATGAAACCATACCTGTACTGTTGGTGAACAGTACCAACAAACACTACACCTTAAAAAGGGGTTGTTTGATTGGAAAACTTGAACCAATAGAACAGGAAGAAAAAGTCTTAGAAATTAATCAGCTCTTAACTCAAAATACACCTGAAGACCAGATCACAGATGCTGACATACAGGTGCCTGAAGACAAACGGCACCTGTTGATGCCAGTCATCAATAATAATAAAGACTTGTTTGCCAAAACTGATAAAGAATTAACGCAGACAGATACAGTGAAGATGCGCATCGACACAGGTGATGCGCCACCAATCAAAAGTAGAGCATATAGAGTTCCATTACTGAAGAGAAAAATTATGGATGAGGCACTTGAAGAAATGCTTCAATCCGGAATTATCCGAAGGTCAAATAGTGCATGGAGTTTTCCGTGCCTACTCGTGGACAAGAAAGACGGCTCAAAACGCTTCTGCGTTGATTTCCGCAAGCTCAATGAAGTCACGAAAGTTACGAACTGGCCGCTTCCATTGATTGACGACATCTTTACTTTATTGAATGGATGTCAATACTTCACCACTCTTGACATGAAGTCGAGTTACTGGCAAGTCAAGATGGATGAAGAAGACAGACCAAAAACGGCCTTTGTTTGTCATAAGGGCCTTTATGAGTTCAATGTGATGGCTTTTGGACTCGTGAACGCGCCCTCGGTGTATCAATCCCTCATGACAAGCGTCTTGGAGGGCCTAGAGGATTTTTCTCTGGCCTACCTTGACGATATTTTGATTTTCAGCCGTGACATAAAATCTCATATCGACCACATTAAACAAGTGTTTGGTCGCCTAAGAAAACATAAACTGAAGCTAAAAGCTAAGAAGTGTTCCTTCTTTCAATCTGAAACATCTTATCTTGGTTTTGTAATTAGTAAAGATGGAATTAAACCTGAGACTTCGAAGGTCGAGGTCATTCGAAAATTAAATCCGCCGAAAACGGTACCGGAAGTGAGATCTTTCATGGGCATGACCTCATACTACTGCAGATTTATTCCTCGGTTCAGCGAAATTGCTCAACCACTCCTAGAACTGACAAAGAAATATGCAAGATTTCATTGGCGTGACACACATCAAAAAGCCTTTCAAGAGTTGAAGGATCGTTTAACTCAAGTTGCTCATTTGTCATATCCAAATCCCAGAAAGCCGTACGTGCTTTACACAGATGCCAGTGGCCGCTGTGTCGGAGCGGTTTTGGCACAACCATGTGATGACGAAACAGGTCAACTACCTGGAGTACCTGATGAAAAACCCATTGTCTTCCTCTCTCATAAATTGGGTGAAACCCAACAAAAATGGTCGACATTTGAGAAAGAAGCTTTCGCTATCTCATACGCATTGGATAAATTCAATAACTACCTGCAGGGAGCAGAGTTTGTTATTAAGACAGACCATGCCCCCTTGCAGTACTTGTTGAAAAGTCCACAAAACAATGCCAAAGTACAACGCTGGGCATTAAAGATAGCTAGCTACAATTGTAAGATTGAATATTTACCAGGTAGAAAGAATACATGTGCTGACCTACTTTCTCGTTTACCTGAAGGAATTGCAAACGCAGACCCCGGGTACGAGATGGATAATGTGGAAAATCAGAAAGCATTACAAATTGGAATTATAAATAGTAACAAATTTGATCCTCAAAGATATGTACATGTCATCACAGATGAACCTCAGGTTCCGCCCGAACCACAAGCAATTAATTACAAAGATTTGGACATGAAGGTAGAGCAACAGAAAGATGAAAAGATTGTTGAAATCATTAAGAAGTATCAAGGTAACAATACCCCTGCACACATTAGTAGTAGATACCTCATGATTGAGGGAGTATTATATTACATTAGTACAGTTGACGATAACCCAAGGGTACGCTTGTGCATACCCGAACAATTACATGCAGATGTGTTGAAACAATACCATGACGAATTAGGTCACCTTGGCATAGACAAAGTGTACAATAATATCAGTAGAAAATATTATTGGAAAGATTTATATAAACATATTTATAAACATGTAGAAAATTGTCTTGTGTGTCGAGCTCGTAACACCAGAGCTCACACTTTGCCATTGCAAGAGACTGACAGACCTCCATACCCCTTTGCTAAAATAGCATTGGATATGAGTGGTCCACACCCTGAAACTTTATCAGGAAACAAATACATTGTGACCTTCATAGATATTTATTCTGGCTGGCCTGAAGCGTTTCCAGTGCCTGATAAAAAGGCGGAAACAATTGCTAATTTGATAATAGATCAAATTTTTCCAAGATTTGGATGTCCTTTAGAAATATTAACAGACAATGGATCTGAAAATGTAAATGCAGTGATGAAATATTTAACTGATTATTTCAAGATACATCATGTGACCACTTCCTACTTCCATCCACAATCTAATGGTAAGGTGGAGAGGCTACATAGAACTCTGAATGACATCTTAGCAAAACTAGCTCGAGAAGAATTAGAAACTTGGGATTTATTCCTAAACCAAGCTATGGCAGCCATCAGGTTTAATGGTAGTGAATCCTCTGGATTCTCGCCATTTTATCTGGTGTATGGCAGAGATGTGGTTTTACCACTCGACAATATACTTAAACCTCGAGAAAAATATGTAGGGGAAGAACCTCATAAGATAGCCATTCAGGAACAACATAAAGCATTTCGAAAACAACAAGCTGCACAAAAGAAACGAGTATTAAAACAACAAAGATTACATGATATTACAGCAAAGGATATCACCTTTGAAGTAGGTGATCCTGTTTTATACTCCTCAGGAAAATCTAAAGGAAAATTAGAATCGAAATGGGACTACCCATTTCGAGTCATTGAGAGAACAGGTCCAGTGAGTTACAAGATACAAGATCAATTAACTCGCAGAATAATTAAATGTCATGGAGAAAGACTTAGTAAAGCACCTCAAGAATGGGAGGTGCCTCAACCTGTCCAACCTGTTAGAGCGCGACGAATACAACGTTACGCTGCTCCATCAGAACAGTCGACTACTGAATACAGTAGCAGTAGTGACAGTAATGAAAGTGACGATATGCAAGGGATTCAAGAAAAACACCCCTTAACGTCAATCATTAACAATAAAAGACAAAGACGAGAACATTCTTCTTCAGAAGAAGATGGTGTTCCATTAGCAGAATTAAGACAACAAGTACAACAGGTACGAGATTACAAGAGACGAATGAAGGAGCTACAAGCTCCTTCTGCTGATCAACTGCCATCACGGTTCATTGCTAATGATCGAAATGATCGATTAAATGATTCAACGATGGAAGTTGACCAATTGCAAATAACTGAAGAAAAAGGCCAAAGTAGTGAGCCTCAACCAAAACAGTCAAGTAAAGATATAACTGAGATGATCTCTTGTATACAAGCTGTGTTACGAGATCATAATAAGATTAAAGAACCAGGTGAGAAATTAGAATTAGGAGCAATTATGGTACCCTCTGCCTGGAGTACTAGTGATTAAATGTTACCACAGGACTAATGATAACTAAACGTAACACATATGGCATGCCTCTCCTTAAGTTTGAGAGAGACGAGAGAAAGTGGAAAATGAGTAACAAAATTGTATTGACTTATGATTTGTTTGGAACGAAACTATGAGTGAACTCTTGTCAGCCTTGCGAACTGACTAAAACTCTCTTGTAGTTGGATTAACTTTCTGACCTTTTACACCCGGGAAGTGAATCGTCAGAGTGAAAGTAATTGAATCGCGTATTACTCATTGCGCTAACTCTTGCTTCCTTTCTCATTGTAGGAGCAAGATGTTGCGTTGGATGTTATTAGTTGGTCTTTTGACTACGACTACAATAATAGATGGACATACTATTATTAGAAACAATGTGATTTTTAAGAAAGTGAAAGAAGTAAATATGGTAACTAGTGATTGGAGTACAATGTTTCTTTATGAGCTCCAGCCTTTTATACAATATGTGCGCAGACTTGATCGAAGTATGCAATATACTGCTGGTTTGTATAATGCTACAACCATAGCTTTTCGACGAACTTTTGTCGAAGTAAATGGTGAAAACTCTACTCTTGCCGTTGCGATACAATCGATCATAACGGATATACACCAGGAGATCAGATACCTAAATAATCGTGTTAAACGAATAAAAGAGGATCTAAACGATTACCGCAGATTACATGGCCACACAATAAACTCGTCTCGGAAGAAACGAGGTTTGTTCGACTTTGTAGGTGAAGGATTGAGTTTTCTCTTTGGAACTGTATCCCAGTCAGATTTAGATGGGATAACAGAAAATTTAAGATGTGTAAGTACTAATCAAGCAATGATTCAACATATTCAAAAACAAAGTTTAACCTTCATTAAGATGAATCATGAAGCGATTCGGACAAATAGAGAATTTATGTTAAATATGTCGCGTGAATTGATGTTATTTCAAGGTCGAGTAAATCAAGTAGTTCAGAATCATTCAGATCAAATATTATATCTTGAACATTTCACTCATGCTTATCATCAGCTTGAGTTTGTAATGAGTCGATTAGAATCAATGATAATCGCCGCAGAAACCACTCTGCGGGGATTACATGATCAAATGGATATCCTAGCTGATAGGAAGTTATCACCGAAAATAGTGGATCCTTCACTATTGACCTCGATATTAATGAGTATTAAAGTTCAATTAGATGATAAGTCCATGTTGCCACTAGATCTGACAACAGAGTTATGGCAATATTATCATTTGCTTACGACGGCTGCCATTTATGATGACGATAAATTGGTGATCTTTATGAAGATCCCCTTACGTAATTCAAACTTGCAATTTGAAGTGTTCAAGGTGCAGGCTTTGCCTGTACCCTTTGTCAATGTAACTAAGAATGCGTCGCGAGTTGCAAATAAATTAGTAGCAATATATACTCTTGAATCTGACATACTAATTATTAATAAAGAAAGGACGAAGTATGTCCCAGAAATAGGACATGACCAATGTGTAGATAACAATAAGTTGTTTTGTCCTTTAGTAGGTGCCGTACGAACGATACATACAACGACAAGTTGTATGTTAGCTTTGTTTTTAAACATGAAATTAGAAATTCCGAACTTATGTCAAACGGAAGTTCGATTGAATATCGACCTCCCGTTCAGTACTAGAATCGATGAAGGAATGTGGTACATCACGACAGATGTCCCACTACGATTCTCAATTACGTGTCCGAAATGAAGAAATCCGAAACCGAAACGGATTCTTCCGCCAATTGGAATTTTGGAATTAAAACCGTTATGTATGGCATCGAGCGGTCAATTAATGTTACCGAGTTATTTCCATAAAAGGGATAATTCTACTTTTCGGATAGTTACCAAGACAGTGTTACCAAATTTCTCGTTGTTACAACGACAGATGTGGAAACCTGTCATAGAGAGGGTGAACATATCGACGTTTACGATACCGAAAGGAATAGATCACTTGGATGACTTACCCATGGATGACTTAATTCATGAACTTGACTCGCTAAATTTACAAATGACGGACTCATTTGCAGTCCCTAAGTGGGCTTACGCTCTCGCGACTGTTGCATTAATAATAGGATTATATCTGCTTTGGAAGTGCTATCGAGCCAATAGACACAAACAGATATACAAATGGTTAAGAAACCGTAAAAGTAAACCGACTTTTTCTGCTGTTGATGATAGTGAAATGTCTAATTTTGCATTTGCCGATGATGAAATCTATACTAGTATGGGACCTAGACCACAGCCTTCAGCTCCTGCTGATCCAACTGGAGCACAACAACAACAACCTCCTAAGAGTATTAGAGACATGATGAGAAAAGCTGTTCAAAACTTTAGACCTTCTCCTCAACCTAATAGGAAATCAATATATCCCCGTGTACAACATGACGTGGATTCTGCCAATGTCCACATAACTATGTTTGATATAGACAAAGAAACTGAAAAACAGTAGTTCACGCACTGTGTGTTTTTGTTTCAGTGACCAGTGTACAAATGGCAGAATCTGATTCTAGTGTTGACAGTGGGCTCGATGATTTCCCTGATTACCAGAGTTATTATAATGATCGTGACACTTTATATGATGATGAAACTTCAAGTACAGTTAGAACTGGAACTGACAGTAATAGTACTGTTTCACGAGAACTTTTTCAAGACACTAATTCATCTAGTATAAACGTAAATATAAATAGCAATTCATCTGATAATAGTGTATCTGTATTGGCATCAATAGAGGAATCACCATCACCTTCTATAGCATCTTCCGACCTTTTGTCGACTCCTCCAAGTAGTGTTCAAACTCCTACTGACTCCATTTTACTATCTACACCGGAACGACTTCAACGACTTCCACCTTATTCGCCTACGGATACAGTGGAAACGTTAGTCCTTCCTCCAAGATTACCTGTTAGAACCCATGATGCAATTATTCATCGGGACCCCGAGAGCCAAGATGGACTCGGTGGATTTGTTTATGATATAACAATGAGATCACATACTTCTTCCAGTATGACCACACCTACAAGTGATTCGTTGCCTAGTGATTCTACCACTGTTCTGGACACTGATGTTGCAGAGTCAGGTATCAGTGTGATACAAAATGAACTTGCACGAGCTGATCTTGGATTAGACGTACACACCCCTCCTTTAAGTGATGTAGAAGCAAGACAAATTGCTCCATTATCTACTAATATTGTCTCAGAACCTATAATCGATATTCGACCGAGGCCGTGGGAGTGGGCAAGGAGCGAGTTTTTCAGAACACCTCGCCCGTTGGCCTCTCCTCATGAATTTGATCGAGATATCATACGACCCAATACATATGAACAAGACTTTATGAAAGATACAGATCTCTTAGGCATTGAGGATGTATTTGGATGTCAATATTTTGATATGGATATGAATATAGTATATATAGAGGTTGAGCGAGAGTTGATATATTATTATGACAGTGCTGTTGATACTCATTTAACTTTTGCAAATAGGTCTAGATATTTAGTGATATACAATTGCCCTGATTTACAATATCCAAAAATCAACGAGCAGGGTGAGGTAAGTGAACCTCTACGGTATTATAGTCACCGGGTGGCTACTACCAGTAGTGTCCATCATAGATTTCACATGCGAAGAAATGTAGCAGAGTTTACTCCCTTCTGTGCAAGATATCGTGACTTTAGTCGTCGTAGACGAGCACGATATCATTCAGATGGCCGACCAAGGAGTTTTCAACCCTTTGTTGTCTATCGTCAATACCACCCAGATTATATTGGACATTTCACAGGGTCAACGTTTGATTACCGAACAGGCCCAAATACTGTGTATCGGCATTATCAGTTGCCAACACAAAATGAAAACCTTCAGAGTGAAGATTGAGAAGTGTAAACTTTAATAAGCAACAACAAACAGAAAAGTCTACGTAGACTACTACATATATATAAGATTTTCATGAATCTGGTTTCCCAATTTATGTATAATCCTTCATTGGAAACCTGATCCATGACGATAACGGGTCGTCTGTGTTTGTCTTGTTTACTAAGTGAAAAATTTCCCAAAGTTAGTAATTCTGCACTGCAGTGTAACAATTTTTATAAAATCGGAGTTCCTGGAGTGTATTAGATAAGTTACACACAGGACTCCAGTATCAAGGCAAACAAATTTGAAAGTTGGTGGAAAGAGTGTTGATTGAGTGCACCAAGTTACAGACGAACCCAGGGGAGCGTATTATACGTGTAAATTTTAGTGTATAAACATAATACTATTGGTAACATAGTGGTTTCTTTTAAATATAGTTTTATTTTATTTCATATTTGATTAATTTTCTTGTTGGAATGGCTTCAGCAACTACTTTGGAATTCGAAGAATTTGCCGAAGAACAGGCAATGTACGATTTACATCAACGCGAAGCCTACCAACATGCCGTAACTCCTTGCCATACTTACGAGGAACGGGCAAGGTTTGAAGAACATAAACGCGCAGCCTTTCATAAAGCAGCGTCTCCCTGTCATGGTCATTCTCTATATTTTCCAAAAGATTTATGGAGACGTCGCCGTTTAAGGTATATTCGTATTTGGAACACAAGACATTATAATCCTTCCAATGGCCAGACAGAGATAATGCAACACCAACTTGGCTATCGTTTTTATCTCTCTGAGGAAAGAAAAGTAATATTTCCCCATCTCTTGTATCTTCCAGAGTTTCCCGTCAAAGGTGAACCCCATGAGGTCACTGGTCCCGGTCCTGACGAGGTCATTCATTGTGTCACTGACCCCTGTTGGAATGGCCGATATTATGACCATGGGTGAAATCAATTGGATGCTGAACTGGACCTAATAGCCAATCCTGGCTTGGTCCGTCCATTCAGGAGTCATGAGGTCTTCCCTGGTAGTACATATCCCGCCAGTGAAGATGCTGATGATTCATATGGATTTTATCAGCACCAAATGCACCCTGCATGATTCTTTCCTCCTGGCAACGTACAGACAACGTATGAATTAGAGAAACAGCAAAAGCAGTATCGGCTCCTTCGTGGAGCTTTAATCCGACACGAGGGAAGACGATTACAACGTTTTAGTTTACGCAGCCAAATTATTAAATATAATGAGACGCTGGAAGTACAAACTCATTATAAGGGTCTTGGGGACCCTTGCTGCATCTGCTTAGCAGAAATTTCAAAAACTTGGCAGGATTTATTTGAATGTGGCCAATGTAAACAACAAATCCACTACTCTTGTGGTATTGCATGGGCCAGATCAAAAGCCGGTGCTCCTGAGCCAGCTTCTTGCCCGCACTGCCGTACACCCATGAGGTGGGGTATCGGTAACGAGCCGAAGCTTCCAGTACCAGCTGAAATGGATCCACATCAGTTTTGAATTGCGTATGACATGACAGAAGTTAAAAAGGCGACCTCTACAGCTGCGTGCTGTCGGGCACTGTTGTCATCTTTGGACATTATTGTATAATATTTTTCTTGCGCAAACAACAAAGTATCTACGTAAAGTAAATGAAAAAGTTCTTTTCAATCAAAATTATATAGTGACATTCTAGACGTGACTCCTAGTCTCGTCACTATCGACAACAGATTAAAAACTAACGAAGAACCGTTAACGGGGAAAGTAGAATTGTTCATACGGCACAGCTGTAGCATAGTGTAAAATAGTTTTTGTGTTTTTGTTATTTTATTGTATTTTATTGCGTTTAGTCAAGCATAGTTCTTGTTTTATCGATCACACGCGATATTTTATTGAATATGGTCAATCACAGTCTTTGTTTTATCAATCACACGTGAAATTAAGTCAATTTTCAGTTTGTATAGTTTAAACAAGTTTTAATTAGTTTATAAGTAATATTGAATCCGTGAAAAATGGCCACGGCATATGCCTACCGTAAAGTTAACCCTACTTCGGAAGATTTTCTTCCGGAGCAACTAGAGTATTGGACACAGAGATTTCGTATACGTGTACCTATGATCTTTCACAACGGAGCTTCCGCTTTTCAGCGCAAAATCCGTGTGTGGGATATGGTCCAGTTAAACGAAGTCACCGGTCACTTAGAATTGATTCGAACTCAAGTTTTATACCGGTATTGTCTCCATACAACGGAAATAGGACGCGAACTGGTGATGCCTCACATAGTGGTAATCGAACATGAGGCTCGATTAGCAACCCCTTGGGAGGCAGCACGATCAAGCCGTGTAAGTGTTATTCGCTATTGGAATGACCCACGGTGGGACGGAACTTATTATGATCAACGAATTCCTTATCAATCGGAGAATGGGATCGATCTATTCATCACATCGACTCCGGTCCGTCCATTTCGCCCGAGTGAATATAGTCAAATCTCCATACCCGATTTACCTCGCGAATACCGAATGATAATTGGTGAAACGTTCCATCATGTGCAGGTGGAACATACCTATGAATGGGAAAATGCACAATACAGTCATCAAGTCTTGCAATACTCGCTTGAAATGTATGCAAGCCTTCGAATCTTTCAAGCCAGACAAAATATAGTTGATGGAGATGGGAGACAATGTGCAATATGCTTGTTGGACATTGTTGGGCCCCGTGAAGCATATCGTTGTCCTCAATGTACTCAGATAGTACATCTCTACTGTGGGTTAACTTGGATGCAGCAAAAACAAAGTTGTCCTCTGTGTCGATTTGACCTCCTATGGGGAACTCCTTTGAAGAAGCATAGCTTCGATTTTACGACCCGTAATTATCAGTTTTTCCCCACTAACAGAATCAGGTAGAATTTATTGTTATTTTTATTACTTTCAGGAATGTAAGAATGTAATACCTTAGGAGAAAAGGTGATTCCTGTTGTCTGGTGGCGTTCCGATTAGTCCGTAATAAATACTCCCTGTAGTGCATTTCTTCTCCCTAAAAACCGGTAGTGACTGATCCTGGTCATGGATTCCCGTCACCGTGTTCACCGTGATGCTGATAGCATCTTGGTCACCGCGGGTGATTGGTCATTCTGTTTCCCTGGATCAGGTCAGCCGGTGCTCCTGGTGATCCTGGTCACTATCCTGATCACTATTGATAATTCTGGAATTCATCTGATCCAGACTCGAGCTCCGCTAAAAGTTTACCGGACCTCGCGTCTTGGTTGGGAGGATTGTAACGAAATGCCCTCCACGGAGCCCCTCCACGGAGCGCGTCGGGTTAACCTCTGTGGGGTGCGTCGGAGTCTTATGATTGCACTCGAGAATCTTGGTTCCCGAAGTGTTAATGTGTTAATCAGAGTGGCCAAGTCCTACTTGGTAATAATTCTCTGTTGTATAAACTTTAATAAGTAAACGCTGTTTTCAAGCCCAAGTTATGTAATTTTATTCAATTCCTCGTATATTTGCATTGCATAATAGCAGTGCAACTGACCTACAGAAGTACTTTATGCACTTACTGTAAAAAGGTGTTTTTGACAGTATTTGCAATTATGACTGGCATATGAGCTAGTAAAAGCCTAACCTATAATAACCCCATCAGAATGCTTTTGACAGGTTTTAGCATTGTATACTGACCCGACCTAACCTCAACACACCCAGTATCAGTTTCAGCTCTGAGAATTGTGCAATCTTGCACGTTCGCGTCGGTTTAGAATGGTTTTGTAATTATACACCTATTAATTGCCAGCATCCTTTTAAATGCGAGAACGCATACTCTTAGCATAGGATACCCACCGGATGCCCTACTATTCCAGGATGGAAGTAAGGGGTTAAGAAATACCTCTCCGCCATCTTGGGGTATATGTGGTGTTTTGTGGTGTTTTATGACGTAAATTCTGCCGAGTAGACACGATTCAAATCGTATTTAAGCCAACGGAATCACCCGAGACGGTACTTCTCTCTGGTCTTCCGTATGTACAAGAAGTCACTCTCCTATTCTCGTGGAAGGACGCCGCCGAACGCTGCCAGGCCAGACAACATTTCCAGACACAGGACGCGATGAGAGCGATGCGATAATTTCGACTTAGTCTCATTTCGTATCTGATATTTTCAAACTTTTACCAGAGAGAGAATTTGTTTAAAGTTTAACTTGTAGGAACTATACTTAGGGTTTTAATAAAAGTGTAGAAAACTGTAAGTACATTTTATGTGTTTTTGAATTCACCCTTTCGCTGCGGCTGCAGTATCAAGAATTGTTGCAGACTCTACAGAAACTGGTTGCCTCTTAAGACTGAACACTTAAATTGTCCTGTGGCCATTTTTGCCACGATTATAGTCCGAACTAAAAACCACTAGACGATCATTTTTCCGGGGTACTTAACCCTGCTATGCCACACAAGATATTTGGGCCAGACACGAGGCTTGCCGAGTGTCTGGACCAAATATCTTGTCCCGAGGGAGAGATTTCTCCAGGGTTAAATATTTGTAGCGAAATGAACATTGACACATTCCGATGACGTCATATTGTAAATTCTGCAGTGTATTCGCATAACTTTTCGACGAGAATTTCGTGCAACTCTCTCCACTCATAATGGTGTTCATCCAAAAAAGTGTCCATTTGGATATTTTGACCTTACCTTGAACTGATGAATGAAAATTCTTGAAACTTATCGGCTGATACTTATTGCTGATCTGCAACAGGTGTATCAAGCAAAGTAAAACTGAGTCTGAGTCGTTCATTTATTCGGACGATTCATCCAAAACACCAAATAAGAAGTGTTTCCAAAGAGTTAATAACAATATTGTTTGTTTGTTAATATTGTTTAACGACACTTACGATGACCAGGGTCAAATCGAGTTGGGAATAATAATACTTTGTACACCGCTAGGGTGAAACCTGTACAAGATATACTGCTTGTCTAACGTTATACAATGGACTACCAAAGCCAGATTTTGTTAAGTTTTATCCCCTCTCCCCAAACACTCTTTATTATAATATATATGAGCTGTCATTTTATACCACATTTTTCATAAAGTTTCTGTCCTTGGATAACTGCAAAATGCTAATATTGTCCAAAACCCACATTTTTCTCTAATATCAGTATAGTCCTAACTATGATTCTTTGTAAAGAAAAAAAAAATGATAAATTTTAAACTGTTTTTTAAAAATTTTAATCTAGATTTCATCTTCCAAGTTTATTTGAAATCAAAAAGATGATTTACACAATATTCACTTAGTTACTTGTATCATCACTCATTAATATAGTGTTACGAGGTATTTAAGAACAAACTCATCACTGAGAAATGCACTAGGAAAATTGTTGACAGTCCCTTATTTATTTATTTATTTATTGGTGTTTAAGGCCACATACTTATGCACAATGGCTAATCGTGACCGAGACAGTTTTACGGGTGGCTGAAGCCAGAGTACCCAGAGAGAACCGCCGAGCATCGACGAGCAACTGTCAGCTCCTCAACATTCTAACTCTGTTCAAGACCGGTTCAAGCAAGGTTACAGCGGTTGAAGACATGTGCACCATCGATGTGCAATACGCTTTAGTATACGGCGTCATCCTGCCCCATGTAGGCAACCAGGATAAAGTGACTTGCCCAAGGACACAGCGTGGGTCGTCCCAGACGGGGGTCGAACTCGGGACCTCTAGCATAGAAGTCCAACAGTTTAGACACCACTGAGCCACCGGGCTCCCCCGACTATCCGTTGGAAAATATCATATGATAACTTTGAACCCACTTACACCAGCTCTGTGGGTGGATGTTTTGAAAGGCCACCACCCGTATAAAAGACTTTAATTTAAAAAGTGTGCACGAGCCGTAGCGTTAAAATTATATTACACGAACGCCGGATAGGCCAGGAAACGAGATCGATAAAGCCGCATGAACATAAATAGCGAAGTTCAGTTTCCGGGGGAAGAACACACGCACTCATGATATTATTAGAATACAACATATCGTCCCTTCAGTGAAACAAGGTGCTATCTGCAATGCTTTAGCATTGCAGATGACATCTTGTACCTTCAAGGGTCAATATTCAATAAAATATATATTATTTCTTCGTCTGTGTAACTATCTGATCACTTAATTTTCTACTTCTTGGCTTTTTCTGGCCTGTTGTACGCTGTTATCATTTTATCGCCTCGATAATAAATAAATAAATAAATAAATAAATAAATAAATAAATAAATAAATAAATAAATAAATAAATAAGACAGACCCTGCGGTCGCTACCTCCATGTCCCACTTTCCTTCAACTGACTAATTTCAATGTAACCATATAACCATAGTTAGTAAGGGATGGAACTGTGGTGTAAAATTTGAACACTGTGCCAAAGTACCCCAACGGTCGTCTATGGGAGTTTTAACACCGAATTTGTAAACGACTTTATATATGTCTCAATACCTTAGTGGTAGGAGAAAACATAGTCTGCTTGTTTGTAAAAAAATCAGTGTTAAAATTCCCATAGACTACACTGGAGGCACTCTAGAGTAAAATCGTCTATGAGAATTTCAGTGTTCAAATTTTACGTCACAGTGCCATCGCCTCTTAACACCGATTTCCCCACAGACAACACTGGATGCACTCTGGCGGAGTTGCAACATTTTATGCCATACTGTTTTTAGGATATCTTGTTTCTACTTCTCTGCTTTTTTAGAAAAGATAAGAAGAAAAAACGAAATGAAAAAACTTGATGATGCCCATTGTTACCAAATTCTCAGTGGCAGGTGTTTTTAAATTTTTATGCTTATATGATTGTCTATCAACTTTTCACATTTTGAAAAGAGTTTTTTCAAAATATTAATTTTAATAGAGATGCATACAATATTAACCTTGCACTCACAGTAAAAAAGAGAAGTGACTCTTGACACTATTTTATGTCAAACTGGTTTATTATATCTTGTTTCTACTTCTCTGCTTTTTTGAAAAGCTAAGAAGAAAAAACAAAATGAAAACAATCTTGACGGCACGCGTTGTGGTCGAACTTTCTGTGACAGTAACGTCGTCGCCTGAGTGCTAGAATGTCCTATGCCCCCTATGGGACATAGGACATTCTAGCACTCAGGCGACGAGTTGTTTTAGGCAGAAGATATTTATGATTATATGATTGTCTATCAACGTTTCACATTTTGAAAATAGTTTTGTCAAAACATTAAATTTGATAGAGATGTATACAATATTATTATAGCTCTCGCAGTAAAAGAGAGAAGTGACTCTTAACTCTATTTTACTAATGGGATGTGTGAGAGGTGGTGATAAAAAAGAATTATATGACTCACCTAACAAATCCACAAAACTGTCACAGAAGTTTTAGCAAATAACAAAAAAAAAAAAAAATTAAAGTTAATTCAATATATTACCATGAACTGAACACATGTACACCGAGATCTGAGTTTACCTATCTATGAAAAAAGACTGTTTACATGTTTGAAAAAACCGAATGAAAGTATTCAGTCTCTGATGGACTGTCTGAATGAAATAAAAATAAGAACGAACTAAAAAAAATCCTAGTTGTGTTACATAATGGATTTCTATGACATTTATATACTACTCAAAGTTTGCTAAGCACCAAGTATATCCAACTACCTGTTTTACGTTTTAGTTGAAATATTGTAATGAAAAGCGAATATATTTTTTATTTAATTATATCTTTAATGATTTAAGTACAGAAATTAAGATTTTATTTGAGTTTGACATTATTTTTAAGCCTTTGAATACGATAACCATGGAAAATGGATATTATTGGTAAAAGATGAAATTTTTCAATTTGCCAAAAAAGTTGACGGAGCGAACTGTTATGGGTTCACTATCGAGTATGAGACCCTTTACTGTTAATTACAGCTTGACAGCGCCTTCTCATGCTCCCAATCATGTTCCTGGTGGTCCTTTGTGGGATTATGTTCCATTCTTGGACTAGCATGGCACCAAGCTTCTGAACACTTCTTGGCTGGACTGGACGGGCTGAAATTGCAAGTTGCAACTCATTTCAGGCATGTTTGATTGGATTGAGGTCAGGGGATCATGCTGGCCAGTCCATACGCTCAATCCCCTCCCTCTGTCGGTACTCCCCGACTGCATGGGCAACATGGGGACGGGCATTATCGTCCATCAGAATGAATCTATCACCCACTGCACCTGCATACAATCTGACGTGGACACCCAGGATCTCATCAATATACCGTTGTGCAGTCAGTGTACCACGTTCAAGAACACAGAGCTCTGTACGTCCAACCCTGCTGACGCTGCCCCAGACCATGATTGACCCTCCACCATAGTGGTCATGCTCAGCAATGTTGGCTGCATGGAATCGCTCTCCTGGTCTTCTCCATACCCTAGAACGCATATCTGTGTGGTCTAGGCAGTACCTTGACTCATCTGTAAAAAGGACAGGTCGCAAATCTTCGTTGGTCCATCCAACGTGGTCCATGGCCCATTCATATCATGCCTGGCGGTGGTTCAGGGACAGCGGAATGCTAATACGTGGTCTTCTCGATCGGAGACCACATTCGTGCAACCTTGCCCGGATAGTCTGCGTCGAAACATTTACCCCGGATGCATTCTGAAGGTCACTGCAAAGCTGGGTTGTTGTGGCAAAGCGGTTCCTACGGGCCTGAATGATCAAGAACTGGTCTTCAGCTGCAGATGTTGCCCCGTCTCTGCCACCAGCATACCGTCTTAATGGTGTGCCATACTGCTGAAATCTTGCGCAGGTTCTTGCGATCACCGTATGGTGCACACCAAGGGCTTCACTAACCCTACGATGAGTAGCCCCTTGCTCCACCATCCCTACAGCCCGCCACATTTCTGCTTCAGACAAATGTCTTCTTACATTTACATTTGGCATATTCAATCATTAAATTACAAGGGTTTGTGTTGAAATGAAGAGTGAATGCCCTATATATGTCATGTACATATAGACAGTACACAAAAACGTCATGAAAATCAAGGAGTACATGCTTTCCATGACTGTCACGAAAAGTCTGCCTGTCAAGAGAGCTAATGGAAACACTGGGGACCATGTCAATACATTCCTCAATCATATCCACCAAAAATATCGCAAATATGTCTCAAGCAAATTTCACAATGATGTGTCAAATATTTGGTGCTTAGCAAACTTTGAGTGGTATATAATAGATGGATGACTTTTTTGGACTATCTAACAAAAAAAAATTTACTTAAGAGAACATAAAAAGTATATGGAAAAAGAACCTTTAGAGTTTGTTTTGAAACCTAATGGGTTTTTTTATTCCTACACAGTCAATTTAAATATTGTCTATAGTTTTGCTCAAACCAATGAAGAACATCTCTGTCGTTTTTTGGAAATGTGTTGGGTGAAATTTGATAATAAGAACTGTCTCTAAATCATATCCATTTGCAAGATGATCTAAAGCAAATATACAGTACATTCCACACACAGCACTAAGATCACTTTGTAGTCCCATTGTATTTATTGTCCAGGAATCTGTGTTTTTCACTATGAAATTGTATATGTCTCTATCTATTGGTGGTAAACCATATGAATCAAAGTAGATCACAGAATGATTGTCTTTAAAATATATTGCTATTCAGTGTTCTGCTGGTTCTTTTGATGAATCTATGTTCACAATATATGCTTGTCTATGTTTAGGTTTTCATTTTGGTAACACACTTTTCCATTTAAGGATGATAACCTTTGAGAACTGTCATGTATATGGTGTAATTGTATGGTTTCCATCTTCTTAGGGCTGGCATGGTGCCGTTATTCAAGATATGCTGTATAATATGACCAATCTCTTTTTACTAAATCGCCCCACTTTTGAATGTTTTTATGGTAGTCTATTTCAAAGCCTATATCAGCACAATATTCTAATAAGTTCATTCAGCTTGTTTTCTTGTGTAGATTAAAAAGTATAGTCACTGGACAGAGTTTCTGTAAATATTCTGCAATATCCATATCTATTCAGGTCTTGCGTATGATTGACATTCTTAACAGATATATTTCATTTTCTGTTTAATGGATTTTGTCAGTTCTATCACTACACATTCTTGAAATAATGTTTGTATTTTCTCTTCATACATCTTGCAATGTTCACAATGACTCATCTTTTAATAGTCAAATATCCTGTCACTAAATCTGTTGATCTCTATCTCACTCTCAACTTCTGCACAGATGACAACGTTGATCACCTCTTGAAGAGCTTGAGCAAACTGAAGTTCGATTCGAAGATTATCAGATTTTGTAGGATAAGCCAATGGCCCATTACTCTACTGATCAGCTGTCAAATCAATTCCCCAAAGAGTATATCCTCTTGCATAATCCTGCAAAATGAAGCAAATGTTTGATTTTGTCCAAAGAAGCCCATAGCCTCATATTGGGAAAGATTAAATCTAATGCTGGTATTTTAAAAATAACTTTTTCAATTTAAATTTTTTTTTCCATGTTCACCACCAATCATACAAAAGTTAGATGGAGTATGATGCAATTTGAATCTCATTTCAACTCCATTTGGTCAATATGTTTATTGCACAAAGAGATCTAAGTGTAGTTTTCCTCTTAACTGTATAGACTTACTAGCACCAATTAATTTTGCATGTTCAGTCAAACCTTTGTTAGATGAACTTTTTGTAGTTTCTGTATGTTCGCCAGGAGTATCTAAATACCACATTTCACTTGCAGCCAATTGTGATTTTTTCATATCTTTTGAATAACTAAGAACATTCTCCAAAAATCCTCGATAAGGATATAGATCTGTATTGGGGGTGATAAGATTGCCATTCAATGTGACATCAATTTTGCTAAACGTACTATGAAAAAAATTATTAATGGGCGTTATTTGTGTATCTGAAGCCAAAACACTACCATCTTGTTTTGTAATTTTAAATTGAACTTCAAGTGGAGATGCTGCAAGATCTAACCAATTGGTTGTTTGTTTTGGAATTAAAAATCATATTGGTGAAGAATTGTTTAAAGATGTTTTTTGAAATTGCTCAATATCATCAATATTTTCTGTACCACTTGATGTTGCTGAAACATTATCTGGATCAAAACTACTTCCAAACTGCTTGCATGATCCGTGTAACATCAGAATTTAATCAAATATATCAAGTGGCCTTGAATTTCATTTTACAGGAGCTCAAAACGTCTTTCCTTTTTGAGAAATTGTCCTACAATGACTTACTGCTTTTCGTTTTGGTCTTTTTATACTTAAAGCAGATTCAACTGCTGATTTCAAAAGTTCTTATCCATGAGTGAATAAAATTTCTTTAGGTGCTTTACGTTTTCCTAAAAGTTCTTTTGCCATCTGTATACCATGTTAACCTTCACGTTTTAAAGTTTGAAAAGCGATGAGTTTTACAAATGGTATAGCTGTTCTCATTGTTGTACAAAAAAAAGAATCTAATCCGTTCTCATATTGACGTGGTGTACTTCGATTTTCAGGCATAATTTTTATAAATGTAATTTGTTCCGCTCTCTAAAATGCAACTTTACTACAGTCTTACCACTGACAAACTCAATAGGTTTACCAGTGTTTCCATTTATATTTATTCTAATATAATCAAAGTAAGATTTTGATACTGGTAAGTAAAGTACATTATCAAATTCTTTGTGAATGTGTTGACATTGTTTTCATGTTTCAAATGGTATACTCTTAAAATATATGCTTCAGTGTCAGCTAAAATGTGTAATCTGCATTGTCCCTATATCCCAATAGATTCTGTCTTTTGATTGGTCAGAATGCCTTGGACAAATAGCCATGGCCAAGGGTGCACCCAACATCCAACGTATATGAGAGCATGCAACATCCAGGGTATAAGCATTCACGAACATCGGGGGTATATAGTTTCAATGAAAGCTTTTCGCTTCCGCTCGCCTCATTACAAAAATCAAACCAAAAAACCTGAAAATAGTCACAAATATCATCAGATTTCTGACAATACAATCATAAAAATAAAATAAGAGCAAATAATTCGTCCCCTGGGTACCAATGTGTTCTATGTGCCAGTAGGCACATAGAACACATTCGAACTCAGGGGACGATATGTCAACAAAATACGGTTTACTCATTTCCTTAATGACCCAAATGATGTAACTCTATTTGTTGTCTTCTGTGATTATAAAAACAAAATTATTATCAGGAATTTGGTCCAAATGATTGTGGATCTGAGAAATGTGTCTACAAATTTATTTCCACTATGTTTGTATTGTGTTTAAAATGGGACAAAAACGTTATCTCCAGCAACATGTATGGTATATGGAGATTTAATACCTGGATGTCTCAGTTAAACACCACGCCTGTGGCTCGGTGTTTAAAAACTGACATCCAGGTATTAAATCTCCATATACCATACATGTTGACGGAGATAACTTATAATATCCGAATAAATAAAAAGTTAACTGAAATCAACATTTAAATCCACGTTATATTTAAATGCACCTCTTGACGTGTTAGGAAAAATGACGGGAAAATATTTTTACATCCCAGTTTTTGTAATCAACTTAGTGACATTTCAATACCCACGTTTGCTATACTATATCCTACTATTTTTAAATGGGATTGGAGACTTGAATGCCCATGATGAAATGATACATCAAGTGTTTTAAATATATCTCCAAGTTTTCTTTGAATTTCTGATTGCATTGCATTTATGATATGACCACCATTTGCATAGGCACCTGGTGAAATACTTAATTCAACAACAGCAATACCTTTGTGAATCATACGTTTCAGAGATGTTTTATTGATACGATTTGATATTTTGCTATCTGTCACAACGATTTTAAAAACAGATTCTTCATCTATAATAATTTTTGCCTCTGAAGGTAAAATTACTTCAACTTAGTCTACTTCCAATCATTCATTATCAAGATGAATGGGTTTAGGTAATTGTGTTTGAAAACAACATTGTGCATTATTTGGAAACATATTCATAGAACTAGCATTCAGAAGTATCATGTAAAATGAATTGATTTTTCTTATCTTCTGGGTTTTTCAAATATTTTATACCTGGACTTGGAAGAATATATCCTATAGAACTACTTGATAACACTAACCACAATTCTTTATCAGGGCTTTTCAAACTCAAATGTGCAATGACAGTAATTATAATACCATAAATGATAATAATCTGTGTAAAATGATTTTTTGCAACCCCGATTCCAACAAAATTTAAATTGTTGATTAGGCTGATTTTGTACTTTTACACTTGTGCTTTCACCAGGTAATGAAGTTTCATTTGGTGCCATATTTGTTTTTATACCAAATCAGATTCTGCGATCCAACTAAAACTATCCTTCCCAATGTACTTAAAGTTCTTTAATAATTTTCTTACCCACACATCTTGACCATCTATTAAGAACTGATTTGATAATATATTTTTTAGTATCTTTTATACTTTGAATTTCCTGAGGATAAAATGTACTCTGAATGTTTTCTCCACCTAAATCTCCAAGTTTGTAAGTAGGTCGAATTGTACATTTCACATGTGTAATTTTAAATAATTCTTTTGTCCAGTTTGGTAAATACCCTATTTCAAATGTATGTTTGGTTTTATTAATACATGTATGCAATAAATCACCAATTTGAAAAAGTAATTTTTTCTTTTCAGTTTTTTGTTCATACAGATGTTGAGAATCTTCTACTTCATTTCCTTTAGAAACAGAAACTATGATTGTAACTATCCACGAAGTTTTGTAACACATCAATATATTTTAATATACACTTGTGTGTGAAATATTTCCACATACGTGTTTGCAATGTATGTTGAAATCATTCCACAATACTTGCTGTTGTTTCTGCATTTTCTGTTGTGAAAAAATGAATATTTTCTCTCTTCAGAAATTCTGTACCACCTTATTTTTAAATTCAGAACCTTTATCAGATTGTAATGATAATGGTTTATGCTCAGAAGTTTTTAAAATAATTTGAAAAGATTTTGTTAATGTCTCTCCAGATTTATTATGGATAGGTAATACCCATGCATATTTTGAAAATACATCAGTGGCACAAATTAAATAACGAAGTTGATCGTTATTGGGTTGTAAACTTTGTAAATGTGCTAAATCAATTTGCCATTGATGATCAATACCACCTTGTATAGTTTTACATCTTGAAAGTTTTCTCCAGAAAGGTTTATGTAAAGTGTATGTTCTTTCTCCTTTCAACCAATCTTTTACTTGATCAAGTGAAATAGAATTATCTTTTCGATATGCTGATTTATATAATTGTTATAACCACCATAACCAGCAGGATGTTTTGTATTGTAATGCAATTCACTTAAATCATCCAACAGGCCTCCCAATTTATCAGAAATTTTACGTCAAGATAATTTACATTGTAGTAATGATTTTGGTGTATCCTCACTCCACTGGTTTTTCCTACTTTTACATGTTTGAGATATTGATAAAGGAGAATCTGACCAACTATCTTCAGGAGAACTCTGATATTTACTGCTAGGTTTATTAGTGAGTTGTCTATGAATCCATTGAACTTTGTATGGCTTCTCTATCATAACTTAGTATACCCTGATCAACCCTGCTCATGTTTGGATGAGCTGAGTTGATAAAGTAGATAATAAATACTTGCTTTATGTCTCAGATTAACAGGAACACTTTCTATAATATAATCTTGTAAAGATAATGATTTTTTTTCTTCTCAATCGGGCAAGACCAGTGAAGGTTGTAATACTTTCTTGTGTGACATTTGAATTTTTTTCAACATTTCCCCATACTTAAGTTCTTTCTTACTTTCTGATAACTTTAAATTATTCTGAAGTTGTGGAGTATTTGCGGTAATCTAGGATGTTGAGATTTTTCATTTCTAAACTCTTGCATATCTTCTAATATTTGATAAGGTACAACAGCCATTTTTTTCATATTTTACTCACTAATTTATTTCCAAGATTTGTTGCAAGTCCAATCACTGGAGCAAGTAATCCAAGTAATGGTCAAAAAACACCTTTTTGATTTAATATTTGTTTTTTTCTTGTTTTTAACAGAAACAGCTGATTTACTAGCAAGTGTTCGCAGTTCTTTATGCTTCAGATACAATTTCTGTTTCTGATGAGGTGTCAGATGTACATTGTCTTTTAAAATATTATGACAACATTCTGACAAACAATTAATTAATTCTTTAGGTGCATTTCTTATTATTATTTTTTTAAATGCTGAAGGAGTTTGACTCAGTTCCAATAACCTGCCACTATATTTTTTCACTAAAGGATTTTTTTGTTCCTTATTTTGTCTCACCATCCTTCTCTATCAGTATCTAAGAATAAAATGACACAAATAAAATGTATCGCTGTTTATATAAGTGGAAAGTGTGCACTTTATTTATTAAAACATTTCATTTAAAGTAAGATCATATCCCACAAATAGGTTTAGGATAATTTAAAGCTGTAAAACGTGTCATTGTGGGAATCTTTTTTTTTAGTGGTACATACTCTGTATTTTGTACAGAATGCATTGGTTCATGGTTTTCATTTTTTACACCACCTTTTCTTATTGACAATACATGTGTTAACTTAAGTGGTGATACTTTTCTTTGTTTGAGATTATTTTTCACAAGTAATGCTTTTGTTTTTGTATGCCTGGTAGCTGGAGAATTATGGGATGCAATTTCAAAATTTGTGTACATGTATTTAGGTCCCATGTTTCATTGATTTTTTATCCCTCCATAACTTGGTGAATTATTAGATGTTCTTTTAGGTGACTTTCTTTTCTTATATGTTTTCTTCTTCTGGAATGAATGCTGATTGAAAGTTTCTAGTTGTTTTATAACCACCCCATCAAATTAAAAAACCCACCATCACCTGGTTTAAAAATAATGTTTCAATTTGTTGCCAGAGTTACTTGTGGATTTGCAAGCTGTTCTGGATTTTGTTTATGTTTATCCATGTAGGTTAAAGTTTGTTTTGACAAATTAATTTTCTTATTAAGTATGATTTGACTTGCTAATATAAACCATTTTAAAATTTTCTTCAATTCTTTCACCAGTAATTTTTCTCTTTCAAATGAATTGGGCTGAAAAAACTGACACAAATGTAATAACACTACCCTTTTATAGTTTTGTATAAATGATGGGTCTACGTTCATCTTGTTTTATGCAAGGATGAAAAATATCAGTTCTTAATCTCAATGAATCAGGAGTTCTAGGATGAAAATCAATTAATAAATAACCATGTTCACTGTTTGTTGCATCTTGATAAGGTGCAAATAAATGTGGTAATTGAACATGGTTTGCCAATACTTTAATTTGTCCTTTATCACTTGTATTTTGAAATACTGACATCAGTAACTATTCTAATTATGGTCACGAGGCCAGATACACAGATATTTAACATATTAGCCAAATGCAAGGGTAATGCTATTGACAAGAGTGTCCACTCCGACCAAGTGTGTTGTTTTTTAAATTGTATTTCAGGGGGTGTCAGGAAAACAGCCAATCTGGCTATGATGTCCCCCTACAATGTACCATTCCAATCTGTAGCAAAAAATGTATTGTTTTAATTTATTCTTGTAAATTGGTATATTGTTAAATAAATAATTTATTCTATTCTATAAAATCATATAATGTGCATTTAAACTTATGGTACAACTAGATTTAGGTTGTTGAAATATATTGTGTGTTATGTAAATAACACTTACATTTCGATGATGTCCTATATGAGTAAAACATAATTTGATCTTTTCTTCATCTTTATTTCATAACACATCATCAAAAACTACAAGATGTAGTGTAATGACTTCATTGACAATTTCATATTCATCATCAGGAATACCTTCTATAAATGTTAGAGCTTCACTTTCTGTAAGTAAAGTATAAGTATGTGTCTTTTGCCATTCTTTATAACACCAAGTGATTTTTTTAGGTACAATTTGAAATAAATCATGTTTCATATCAATCAGCTTTCTAACACGTTCTGTTTTCCCTGAACCTCTAAGTCCTGAGATGAAAATATTACAGGGATGTTAAAACAATAAACACTCACCAGATGCCATAATTATTTTTGTGAAAAATATTTTGTATCACAAACTTATATACTGCTTTTTCCCATGGCTTTGTCATACCGCTTGGATGGAATTTTCTGTGTTTTTAACTCAAATATGGTTTCTGAAGAGTCTATTCTTTGGATCAATTTGTGGTACACATTTTGTGCGCTGAGATTCTCAGTGCCTCATTAAAATTCAACCGAGAAATAAATGGAGTTAATATAAATAACTCTGAATATCTAATAACACAATATGCGGATGACGCAACGCTGTTCTTAAGCGATGATGGCCATACATCCAATGCCATGTTAAGTATCATGGATGAATTTTCCAAACACTCAGGCCTGAAGGTGAATTTCGATAAAACACAAGTGATTTGGATTGGATCAAAGATGGGATGCGGTGAAGTAATTCCAACATGCTGCAAAGTATATTGGAATCACCAAAGTTCATTCACAATTTTAGGTATTGAATACGATTTATATAGTGACAGATTTATTGAGAAAAACTATTTGAAAAAAATGGAAAAAATTGAAAAACTATTCAATGATTGGTCTTTCAGGAAATTATCCATAGTAGGTAAAACCTGTGTAGTGAAGACCATGGCCCTTCCAATATTAATACACTGCCTAAGTGTTCTTCCTGACCTGGCAGAAGAAATTCTTCACCGAATGCAACCTATTTTTTTTAAATTCCTGTGGTCTGGAAAACAAGACAAAATAAAACGAAACATCATGATAAATACGTTTGAAAATGGTGGAATGAAATTCCCTCACCTACAAACTTTCAGTCGGTCGCTAAAACTAATGTGGATGAAGAAATTATTAGACCCTCAGGTATTTGCTCCCTGGAAGACACTTCTGTTAGACGATTTTGAGAAATATGGCGGATATAAAGTGTGGTACCTTTGTAAAGAAGGATTGGAAAAGATAAGTAAAAATCTTAACCCTTTTTGGAAAAATGTGTTCAGTGGGTGGTCGGCCATGGGCAGCACGGGACCCCCAAATGTTTCAGAGATACTGTCGGAACCACTTTTCTTCAACAACAATATTAAGATTGGGGGGGAAACTATTTTATAATCAACATTGGTGTGACCACGGCGTCTTCTTTCTAAATGACCTCTTAAACAACGAAAATTCTTTCCTGTTATACACCGAGTTTTGCACGAAATTTGATTTAAAACCACCCTTCACTGTCTACCAGGGAGTGATAACCGCGATTCCAAAAAGTTGGAAAAGGGTAATTAAATCCCTTCCGAGATGTGCTGACATTACAAACAGTCGTGTCGAGAAATTGAATATCACACAAAAAGTAAATCGAACGTTTCACCCACTTTTCCTTGAGCTAGTCAGTGAAAATCCCCAAAAACCTCAAACTAAATGGAACAGCGTGCTGAACATTTCTCTGCAAATTTCAGGTTGGGAAGCGATCTACAAAACTCTGTTTGTGACCACAGATGATCCAAAGCTGCAAGCCACGCAGTTCAAAATTTTACAAAGAATTATATGTACAAATTCCATGCTTTTAAAAATGAAACTTGTAGAGACAAAACTGTGTACCTTCTGTGGTAACACAAAAGAAACCATAAAACATTTATTTTTTGACTGCCCATTCTCTAAAACAGTTCTACTGAACTGGCTTTCAAAATTAGAGGAATGTTGTAACTTGACTTTTCCCATGACCCCCGAATATATTATTTTACATTCAAACAATCAAACCATGCCTCCGATCATTGATCTCAGTATTCTTTTATTTAAACAGTTTATTCTCTCATGCAGAACAACGGGGTGTACCCCTAATTACTCAAGTTATATTGAACGGCTGAAATATTATAAACAGATCGAATTAATGTCTATATATGTGTATTCTGCCAAAAAGAAAACTACCATTCAAGAGAGGTGGAACTCATTAGCTACTGTTGTTTGACCTTGCATTAGTTTTTGAGCAATTTTAGCCAAAACACTGATGTAAAGTTAATTAAAACAGAGTATTTTTCACGTAACTCTCCTTCCAGACTATCGACGAGACAGTTTCAAACCTTACTTCCATGAGATTGAGACAGAAATACCGCCTACGACAAACACTCCTGAAGTGACTACTGTTTCATTGAATCTGAGTTTTTTTTTCTTTTTTTCATTTACACAATTGTGCATATTCCTGTTGCTTATTTTTTTGTACATCACCTTTGCGAATACACAACTGTATCGATTATCACTGTACTTTTCTAATGTAATACTATATCTGAATAAAAAAGATATATATAAAAAAAGGTACACATTGTTTATATAAATAATCTATGATTTGTAAAAAATATAAATAAAAAAAAAATCACACATAACTATTGTCCAAATATTTTGTAAATTGTCTTTGTAAAAAGCATTCATCATATATAATGCATTACAAAATTTAATATACATATCTTTTTTTCTAATTGATTTTGAATAACATCTTTTGTTGTTGTTTGGTGACTAGGAGTAACAGGTTGAAAAGCAAATAATAATGCCCTGCGTGAGATCTTGTTTTCTAAAAGACATCCTACCTGGGCCATGGTTGAATTCCAAACGTCCCATTAACATGATAGGGGCTATTTATATCTTTAACCCATATGGACATGTATCATATTTATTTACCACTTAATGTTTTGTGTATACAGATCAAAATGTTTTGGTTTGTGTTTACACATGTCTATTCTTGTTTCATTTATTTCTTAAACCCATATGGACAAGAGCCATATTTATTTACCACATAATTTTTTGTGTATACAGATAAAAATGTTTTGGTTTGTGTTTCACTTTTGACATGACTATTCTTGTTATGTTTCATTCTTTGTGTATATTCAATGTTTATTTTGTAATTCTGTCTATCTTGCACACATTCAACCATACTTTCAAAATTGACTTTTTGTGATGTGTTGAAATCTAATGTAACCCCTTTGATTTTATATGAAGTGTGTATTTGTTCATCTTTAATGTATTTATAACCATAATATTTAGGATCTAAACCTACATATTCAATGATTTTTGCATCTGGATGTTCATCTGTCCATTAACCTAACCTACTGTTTATAACTGTTGGATTTTAAAGTGATGGGTTATGTATATAAATGCAACTATCTGTATCAAAATATTAAACCCATTTACCTAACCATCCTATAACTTTCTACAATTCCAAACGTGGACATGCTGTGACAAAAGAAGCTATAACAACATTAGCCGAACAGTGTGACTCATATATTTGTTTTGTATCTGTGTAATTCACTTAAAATAAATGGATCATCCTCAAACATTTCTACATTTTTAACAATGATATTTGGGTCCTGTATCAAGTAAAAATATTTGGATGGATTGTGTATGTACTCTGTTTTAGTTTTGATATTATTTTGTGCATTTCCCCCATACACAATTTAACATGGTTTTTGCAAATGATCTTTTTCCTGGATTTTTTCAACATCTTGTAAATTTATGTTTTCAATTTCTTAATAATCTTTTTTAAAAGTGTCTTTATCTGTTTTGACCCAGTCTGGATACCCACTGGCTTCTTGTTTTATTTTTAAATATTTATTCACGTAATGTTTGTAAATTTCTGTAGACCATTCTTTCCAGTGCCAAATCTGATAAGTGTCAAGTATTTTGTACCCCATACCCATTGCTTTGAAAAGTTCAACAGATGTTCATGTATCTACAGGACTGTGTTGTTCTGGTGTGTGTTTACAGTGATCATTTTCTTGTTCTGTACATGTATTGCAAAGTGTGGAAACCATTTTCTAGTTACAGTGAATTGGTAAAACTGGCATGTGAAGATTTTGTGGTGGTAAAATCTTACATTTAATGAGTCCCCTAAACTGTCTAAACTTATGTGCATCTATGTTTTCTTTTGTGAGTATTTTTGGATGACCTACTGGATATTCCCTGAGTTTATTAACATACTGATAAAGTGAACAAATGTCTGTGTACTTTATTTCGGGGTTTTAGCTTTGATCTATTTGATGGTATAATTTAATGGCATTTGTGCTCCCTCCAAATAATGTTTCCCATGATTTAATTGGATCCATGTTTGGAAAAAAATGAACACAGTATTCGTCTTTAATTCAGAATCTGTTTTGCATAAAGTGTCACATTCTTGCTCCCATATCCCTTTCACAGTGTACCCAAGTGACTTAAAATGTTCTACGCAAACCTGTGTCTGAATGTATAGAGTTTTGTGACAATTTAAATTTACTGGGTTTTTTTGCATTTTTGTCTAGATAGCATTTTTCACATCCATGCCACAAACATCCAAATAATTCAGAAATGGTGCCTGTGTCTTTTTGAAATCCATCTACATAATAATCTCCTATTTTAAACTTCCTCGCCATTCAGTGCATGTTGTATGTGTAGGTTTTCTTGTTGTGCAAGTAACTGTAGAAATCTGATAGCCTTTACAGAGTATTTGACTGCAGCTGGGTAACCTATGTCTGAAATGACAGCGAGTGTATGTTCTGGCATTGATGTTTTTTCTCCAAGCTTTATTACAGCCATCAGCTAAAGTAATTGCTTCTCTGAAGGGGTCTATTCCACTACTATCTAAAAATTTATGTCTAAATTCCACAGAGCCTCTTTGTAAGATATCTACATCTGATCAACAGCACATTTCCATTTCTTTTCGAAAGTTAAATCTAGCATTGGTGGTGAGTTTCTGATTATACCATTTGATGAATTCCTCCCTATCACATAGAATCATGCATATAAGATTTTACATCTAAATAAGGACCAAATATTTTTTGATAAGTTTGTGTGTTTGCCAAATGAGGGAAATAACCTTTTGATAATTCAGTCAAACCAAATGTTTTAGGGAAATTGTGCAAATCTCATGGAAAGAAAACTTAAAGAATCAATTAGTCTCACACCATAAGCTTGAAGTAGAATAATTTTGTTTCCATTCATAATAACTTCTGGAGTTATGCTATCATTTTCAACAAAATGTCTTAAAACAAATTGTACATCAAATCCTATTAAATTATGAGCAATAGCAGTAGTCCCTTTATGTTCTTTACTGAAAAGCCGTCCACAAACATCTGCCAAAGTAGAATTCCCTTTAAATATTGTTTTTCGTTGTCCAAAATGATCACATGAATTACATGTTTGGTCTATGGGTTTACTGATACAATCTGCACAAGCATGATGAGCAATACAGACATTTGGAATGTGAACTCCTGAGTCTTCAGTGGTTTCAAAATAAAAAAAATACAAATGGAATTTTTGGCATTGCGTCATTATTGGGTGGGGTGTATTTGGAAATAGCATGTGAGCATTCTTTGAGAGATTTTGATCCGAATAACAGTTTGCTTTGCCTATAAATAACACGTCACAATAACAGTTGATGATTGTATTTGTTCAGTCAATAAAATATGGCAGAGCTAAATTATTTTTAGCAGACTTTGGCGATTTAATAAGCATTGATCCTGCAATACTAGCATCAGAATATGGAAAAGAAAATTCTACAGTGAGTGAATTGGCATCAACCACTGCATCATCAGATCAGAATGAAGGTTTACTGAATGATATTTTAAAAGCTATACAAGAAATGAAATCTTGTCTACACCAAATAGTCCTATCAGCAATAACACTAATAGTACCGGTGGAATTCAAGATGATAGAAGAGAATCCAATACAAATTCCACAACAGCAAAAACATGGACCAAAACCACGTAAACGACTGATTACTACTGATACACAAACTTAGGTTTTTGAAGAGGAGAAAACGGAACAGATAAAAAAAACACTCATTTCTCTACCTAACATGGAACGTGTACATTTCAATGAAATTGGAAGATATTTGAAGAGAATGGATAACTGAATACATTGACAGAATAAAAAAAAGCCCTTTTCATGGCTACCTAAATGATTCAAAAGAGAGACACTTGTATACACATGCTCACAAAAAATCTAATCTCATAGACACACAGTCCCCTTTTAATACTCTAATTCTTCCTTATGTTCAAGCAAGTAGGAGGGGAAGAGCTCAATTGGATATTTTTGTTTGATAAAAATCATACACTTGATTTTCACAGGGAAATGCATTATTTAATTCTTGATTTTATGTTCAAGCGGGGGGGGGGGGGGGGGGGGGGGGAGGGGGGGGGGGGATAAGCTCACTTGGACATTTCTTGTTTGATAAAAAATCACACACTTAACTTTTACTCTCTTGGGAAAAGAAGCAAAGTAACATGTGTAGAATGTACTCTTTTTAAGAATATGTGGGCCCTGAAAAGGGCTTGCACAAAGCCATGGTTGTGCTCAGCAACTCACTGCTCCATGCATCTCCCCCTCTGTAAAACATTTCTCTTCCCCATCTTCCTTTTTCCCCACTAAAACTTCTTCCTGTAGCCAGATGGGGAGTTCGAACCATTACTTTGGTCTATTGTGGTACTGAACCTCCCCCGAATGGTCTTCACACTTCATCAACACTGGGAACTTCTCCATCGTCTCTCTATACTCCTTAGCCGGTAGAGTTGCTGACCACCATCGTCTTAGAGTGACTAAAAATTCTTTGTCAGCCCTCCTCTTCATACTTTCTAAGTAGCTGTCTGCTATAGTATAGTATTCTATTTGTGTTGGCTCCATGATCTCTAGAGAATAAAGTCAGGCTGATGATGTTGACGAAATAACCCAGCTTGAGTTGACAGTCTTATACTTACTTAAACGAAGCGATAGTAAACGTCGTAAATGGTTGATTTTCTCTCGCCTTATAATCAAAATAGCACGTGAGCTTTCTTTGGAAAGATTTTGATCCGAATGACAGTTTGTGTTGGGTATAAAAAGCTGTGAACATTTCATGTGGTCATCATTTCTTCTTCCATGAAAAATGAATGCGAAGTTCTCTCTAGATGAAGGAGTTTACAGAAAGTGGAGGACCCGGGAAATATCTGACAACGAATGGAATAAGCAACTGCAAGAAGAACATAAAAGGAGAGAGAAAGAAAAGATGCGGCAAAGACAGTTATCAGAATATTGCTTTGGACATATGCATCATACCGGTCCTCCAAAGTATACTCGTCAGTGGTGTCAGCAAATTATTGACAAACTGGAATGACGTGTAGAGATAAGACAATTCTTGACAGCTTGTGGTTATGAACTGGAGAAGTACCGGGTAAAAAAGATCGATCTGTATCCTGATCTTAATTGGCAACTTGAAAGAAAATACAAAAATGGGAGGTTAAATTCAATAACCTATACCAGGATTTCAGTGAATTCTATGAGGATTCCTAAAAATCCAAGAATAGGTTTTTGAATTTTTACTCTAACATACATTCAGGATACAAGTTAATCTGATGTATCCTAATTCTTCTTATCTCTACACTTCGTTTTAAAGTGTTGGTATCACAAAACGAGTATCTTCATAAGATGCCTTCGTTGCGGCCCTTTTCCGGGCCCACATATTCTCAAAAGAGTTTCTCTGACAAGAACACATTACAATTTTTTTCTGAAAAACAGATGTCTCAGAAAGAGAGACAGAGTTCGATCACCCATTCTGTGAGTGATTTTTGGTATTGAATGACTGCGAAAATCCAAAAAAACAATATGGCATAAAATGTTGCAATTACACCAGAGTGCATCCAGTGTTGTCTATGGGGAAATCAGTGTTAAGAGGCGTTTTTGTAAAATATGTAGTGTTTAAATTCCCATAGACGACCCTGGAGGCACTATGGCGTAAAATCGTCTATGGAATTTCAGTATTAAAATTTTACGCTATAGTCCCAGCCTTTACTGTTAATTATCTCCACTCATGTCTGCTCATGTAGAAAATATATATGACGATCAAATTTATCAGACCCAAAATATCAACACTCATTCTTGCAACAAAGTAATCTGTACAGTCAAAGTAATAGACTATATTGAACATGCACGCACCTACACAAACTAATATCCAGTTGTCAATCTAAATACGAGACACAAAACTGCTATTCACCCGAGGAAATGACATAGCAAGACCAAGAAATCCCTTTCCATCGAACAGTGTTGGTCGGAATTGAAACTTTTCTTCAAAGAATTGCGATAAATTTTCTCCTTCAAGGCAAATAGGCAACAACACGACGTCCTGTGCATGGAGTGGGGTGACGAAGGTATAGTCAATGTTACAGACGGTAATGTTAATGCTAGACTAGTTTATGCCGCGTTGGGGCGGTGAGGTTGGGATACTTCTGTATAGTGGTCAGCGTCCGGGCAAGTTCACTTTCAATTTCCGGCCAGTTGGCTCACTCCACATTTGGGGCCGTTGGGCTAACTAAAGTTGGCTGGTCAAAGTCGATTTTGCCAGGTCATATTTTGGAGCTAGTCCGCTTCAAATCCCAATTAATCGGGTCAACAAGAAATGTGAAAGACGAATAGTCTGACACCTTACGTTATTTTCACTGTCGTGTCAATATAATTAAAAGAGAAGTGTGATAGCCTTACGTACTCATATGCCATTTTGTTGTCCAACTCAAGACCTCTAGATTTTTAATCCGAGACCCTAACGCAGGAGCCAATGAGTGTTTCATCCAAGGCACTCTATAAGTTGATTGCTGGATCACGTTACCAGAGCCAGTCTTGGTGGAGTGAATTCATGCTTGAGACTAGGAACGTTACTTATCGATGCATTTATTCCCTCTCAATGCACATTGATAAGCAGATCCTGCAGTACTGAGCAAAGAATGATTTATTAATCTTTGGACGTCCCACTCAAATTGGCTTAAATTTTTTGTCATTCAAACACCATTAGGTAATCCCACTGCAACTTCGTTCCCTGAGTTCCAATGTGTTCTATGTGCCCACTGGCACATAGAACACATTGGAACTCAGGGGACGACTTGTATTCATTCCTCGAATGCTTTAGCATTGCAGATGGTGCCTTGCTGCACTCAATGGACGATTTATGCATCATTAACCAGGTCCAACAGACAGACCTGTCATTCTTAAAACTGCAGGAGGGCTAAAACTTGCTCCACTCGCATGGCCTAGGGAGCGATTAGCTCTCCCCAAGCTTACAAAAGCTAAAAGTGGCAAAATGTTTTACTATTATTGAATTCTGCCCAGTGGGTTTTGTATATTTTATTTGATGCTGCTAACAAGGTAGTCTGTGAGGTGGCTGCACTTCCCCTCCCACACCTCCGGACCTCGGCAAGAGTCAGAGGCGATGGGAGGGGGGAGGCACTGTGGCCGTCTTACTAAGACCACTAACATAGCAGAGATCTGAAAAGATGTGGGGTTTAGGAATAGTCTGTTAGGGTAAGCAATATTTTTTAAAGCTGGGGGGGGGGGGGGGGGAGGGTAGTTTTCGTCCTCCTTATTTTTTAAGGCGAACAATAGGCGAACGAATATATCACTCTCTTGAAAATGCCAGGCCTGAACAGGAAAGAATCGGGAAATCATTATCCATCAGAAACTGCTGACATTTGTAATTTATTCTATGAACTGACCTTTTTCGACTGACCATTAAACTCGCGACTATTTTAAAAGTGAAAAAGCACGATCATTAGTCTGTGTGAACACACAGACTATTGTTAGTCTGTGTGAACACACAGTTCTTCTTCTTCTTCTCCTGTCTTCTGTCTTCTATGTACTTCCTTGTCCTCACGATAACTCGAAAACGAATTGTCCTATCTCAGTGATTTTTGGCATACTGGTAGACATTCACAACTTCTCGGCCACCTATGTTTTTCAGGTCGCTAGGGCCATTGAGTATGCCCCAGTAGGCCACAGGGTTTTCACAGCCTCCAATTTCCTGATACAGTAAATTCTCCCCAAGCAATACGATGTTATGTTCACACTGGAGACTATGTAAACATCACAGTGGAGTTTACTGTCAAAATGAAATCTGACCTTGTCATCATTATGGGATGTAAATTCCTGCAACTAAGTTGAGAGAAACCCTTTGCTTTGCAAGGAAATAAATTATAAATTATTCAGTTCACTGCTTTTAACCCTCTCAAGACTTCTATGTGGATTGCACATATTTTATTTCAGGCAGAATAAAGTTAACCCTTTCCATAAAACTGCACTGAATAATTGTTGAAACCTATCTTATTCAGTTCAATGCTTTTAACCCTCTCAAGACTTCAATGTGAATTGCACATATTTTATTTCAGGCAGAATAAAGTTAACCCTTTCCATAAAACTGCACTGAATAATTGTTGAAACCTATCACAAAACTGTCAGGGTGCCGGTAACAATGCAATACTGGAATGGTCGACTGTACTGTTAACTGTGTCAGTGCTATGATTGTTTAAAACTCATTTGTTAGAGGAGTTCTATAGTCTTTCACTGCGCTCTGCTCGGTCCCACCGAGAGTGCAGAAACCTTTGGTGCCATTAAGATAATGTCTCTGATTTGTGCAGTTCCATCCCTCCGGAGTGCAAAAGCAGGTACTGCCAGCTGAGAAACTTAATGTTTTTCGCTTTATTTTCTTAACATTTAATTCTATGTGGAATGAGACACCTTTTCAGTGTGCCTTCCAAAGTAAGGGATTCTTAACCCTTTAGCCAACATAACGGCGAAAACCGGTCAACATTATTCACAGAAACGTCTATTCAGTTTTAATTACCTTTTCATTTTTGCTTGAAAAACATAGCTTATGACCCTTTATTGGATTGAGCTCATTTTTTAAAGGATTATTTATTTATTGGTGCTTAATGTCACATATTTCTGCACAGTGGCTAATCACGACCACAACAGTTTTTCAGGTGGAGGAAGTCGGAGTACCCGGGAAGAACCACCGGGCTACAACGAGCAACTGTCAGATCCCCCACATACTAACTCCACACAAGCAGGGTTAGCATTGGTTGAAGACGGGTGCACCATCGATGTGCAGTACGCTTTAGTACACATCGCCACCATGCACCCACGTGGGCAATGGGGTGAAGTGTCTTGCCCAAGGATAGAGTGAGGATCTCACGCCTTGCAGCCTGCACCTCTTCCAACTGAGCCACTGCGCCCCCATTTAAAGGATTAAAATGGAGTATTTAAAGGGAATATTTTAACCCTCTGAAGATCTTAACATGGGGGCATTATTCAGAAAGGCTGGGAAATGCATTTTATTACACCTTAATGCATTTCTAAAGTTTATGAATATATTTCATCACTCAAATTAGTGGGCAGAGCCAAAAATGTCCATTTCTGATTCGTGTATCAAACCCTTTGAATGCTGGTCACATATATGCCATTTCTGGTTTCATATAAAAATGTTCTGATTCCTGTATGAATATTTTCTATCCCCTTCCTTTGTCTTGACGATAACTCAAAAACAAATCATCTGTCCTGGAAGGGGGGGGGGGCGTGGTGGCTCAGTTGGTAGAGGTGCAGGCTGCAAGACGAGAGGTCCTCGGTTCGAATCCCACCTGCGGCAACCGCGTTGTGTGCTTGGGCAAGACACTTCACCCCCATTGCCCACGTGGGGGCACGGTGACACTGTGTATTAAGGCGTACTGCACGTCGATGGTGCACCTGTCTTTAACCAATACTAACCCTGCTTGTATGAAATTAGTATGTTGGGGAGCTGACAGTTGCTCACCGTTGCTCGGTGGTTCTCTCCGGGTACTCAGACTTCCTCCACCCGTAAAACTGCCGTGGTCTTGATTAGCCATTATGCAGAAATATGTGACTTTACACACCAATAAATAAATAAACTAGAGTGATGTCACGCATGCAGCCCAACTGTCCCAGGGATGGCAATGCTTAGACGCAAAATAGTCGGAGCCATTTTTTGTTAACAGTTTACCTAACGAATCTGCCATATCTGCACTCGTGATATACAAAATTTACTATTCAAATTTTATTTTTTCATTCTCTACTTCAAAACATACCTCATGACGTATTAATGGAACAAACTTGATGAGCTTGTTCCAATAAGGAGTAATAAGCCATGGTTAGAAGTAAATAAAAAATGAAAAAATCTGATGTTTCAGAAAAATAATTTGTACTGTTGGCTTCAACTTGTGTTAGGTAAAGGATTAAAGATGCAGTACATAAAGCTATGTTGGGCTATATGAGTCAATTTTCATTTTTGCATGTAATAACTCCCAATCCTTCAAAGTGCATTTTGGGAATAATTGCCTAAGTGACACGTTTGTGTGTGTGTGTGGGGGGGGGGGGGGGGGGGAGTGGAGGAGGGGGGGGAGAGTTGTGGAACCTATATTGAAACCTGGCCTGTTTGCTGGAAAATACACATATCAACTTTGGTTGAAATCAAATAATCCAAACTGGAGTTATCAGTCGGAAACCAATTGTTTACAGACAGATGGATGGACCGACAGATGGACGGACGAAAGTCATGACTATAGCCCTGACTATAAACAGTCAGGCTAAAAATGCATTTTGTACCAAAGAAAAAATATTGCATGAATGGCCCTGGGTGAGGAGGAGGTGGGGTGGGGGAGGGGTGGGGGAGAGTGGGGGTGTGTTAGGGGAGTCCATTTTTTTCCACATGTGGTCAGTCTAAATCCTTCAGAATGCATTTTGAGCAGAGAAAAAAAAATACTTAACTGGCACCATGGGGGTGCCACAAACTTTAGCCAAAACTGTAAAAAAAGTATTTTTGACGAAAGAAAAAAAAAGTGCCTAATTGGGGGGGGGGGGGGGGCCTTTGTCTGGGTTTTTAACCAAAACTGTAAACAAGCATTTTTGACAAAAGAAAAAAAAGGTGCCTAATTGCCCCCCCCCCCCCCGGGGGGGGGGAGGTGGGGGGTACGTAAGTTTAAAAAAAGGTTCCGCATGTAGTGACTGTAAATAGTTCAAAATGCATATTGGAGAAAGAAGAAAAAAAAAGCCTAATTGGGGGGGGGGGGGGGGTGGGTAGGGGTGGTGGTGTTTGTCTGGGTTTTTAACCACAAACTTGGAGTCATCCTATCAAGCTACAATAAAATCCCTTCATAATTATGGCCTGTGGAATATTCTAAAGGTTTTCGGGCTTCGGGCCTCTGTTGCCGTCACAGTTGCCCAAAAGGGGACGTTCTCATGTAGACATTATATGAAGTCAACCTATCAAGTTACAATGAAATCCCTCCATAAATATGACCTGTAGACTGTGCTAAAGGATTTCAGGCTTCGGGCCCCTGTTGCCGTCACAGTTGCCCAAAAGGAGGTCGTTCTTATCTAGAAATTATATGAAGTCAACCTATCAAGTTACAATGAAATCCCTCCATAAATATGACGTGTAGACTGTGCTAAAGGTTTTCGGGCTTCGGGCTCGGGCAGCCATCATGGTTGAATGATCACAACCAAAAGGGGACATTCTCATCTGGGCATCATGTGGATTGATCCTACGAAGTTACAATGAAATCCCTTCATAAATATGACGTGTAGACTGTGCTGAAGGTTTTCGGGCTTCGGGCACCTGTAGCCGTCACAGTTGCCCAATCACGTCCAAAAGGAGACTTTCTCATGTAGACATTATATGAAGTCAACCTATCAAGATACAATGAAATCCCTCCATAAATATGACCTGTAGACTGTGCTAAAGGTTTTCAGGTTTTGGGCTCGGGCGGTCATGGCGGTTGATAGATCACGCCCAAATGGGGAAATTCTCATGTAGACATCATACGGAGTCATCGTATCAAGTTACAATGAAATCCGTCCATATTAAACATGACCTGCAGACTGTGCTAAAAGGTTTTGGATTTCGGGCTTGGGCAGCCATCACGGTTGACAGATCATGCCCAAACGGGGATGTTCTCATCTAGGCATTATACAGAGGCATTCTATGAAGTTGCAATGAAATCCCTTCATAAATACGACCTGTAGACTGTGCAAATGGTTTTCGGGTTTTGGGCTCGGGCAGCCATACCGGTTGACCGATCACAACCAAAAGGGGACGTTCTCGTGTAGACATGACATAAAGCCTGCATATGAAATTTCGTGATGATCAGACAAGAACTACCGGGAATAGCCTGTACTTGAAGGTTGAATGACAAACTTTAACCACAAACTTTAACCAAAACTCCAAATGTCAACTAAACAGGAAAAAAAACCCCCAAAAAACCCACTTGAACCTTCAGTAAAAAACTTTAACCACAAACTTTAACCAAAACTCTAAATGTTAACAGACGGACAGACGGACAGACGGACGGACGGACGGACGGACAAAAGTCATTACTATAGCCCTCACTGTAAACAGTCGGGCTAATAAATAATCTGTCCTGGGGCTGTTTGGCATACTGGTAGCCTGTCACTAGTACTGGCCCAGCTATGTTATCAGGGAACCTTTGGGAGTGGCATTGGGCCACATAATTTTTTATACCCCCTAATTTCTTTGTAACAGAAAAGCATCATAAAGAAATAGCTGTTTATATTTATATACAAAAGAGAATAATGTAAACAATCAAATTAGAGAGAAGTTGCTACAGCTGACAGCCTGACACACATTTACTCTTATCAGCTATCAGATCAGAATTAAATTCCATCCCCAAACCAAGTTGAAAGAAACCCTTTGAGTGGCAAGAAAATTTGTTTATTGTACAGATCTATCTTACAACACTTGCTTAATTGTAGTTGAATAAATAACCCTTTGTCAGGGCAAAGCCAGCCTAAATATAGGGGAAAGGGGCCTCATATTTAAAGATATTGTAAGTTCAAAATATATTCCGCATCAAGGCGAAAAACCCACGTGAATTTCACTTCTATGTAAAGCTGGACATTGAAAAAACACACGTGGTGTATATCCAGCTTTAGCGCAGGGACCCAGGGGAGAAACGGTATGTTAGATAAGGTCTAATCATCTCGTTTAATTTATACAGTAGTCGGAGTCTTACGAGACGTAATCGGTTGATGTCAAGATGTCGTCACGGTAAATTGAGAAACGAGATTCTAAAAGATAGAAATGTCGTGTCATCATAAGTTATAACAATCATGGCAAGAACGAATCGGTTTTCTCGACAAGTGAAGTCACGCGTGAGATGACTTGTATTGATTCTGCCTCGATATACGTCATCTCCCACCGTTTTGACAGGTGGACAGATGAGCGTCGGTCCACCTGACAGTTTAGGGTAAAAAGTATATATACCTGGAAGAGCAGAGCATTAGACACACACTTGGGGTCACACACGCGTTGGTGAAGTCCAGGACAGGCGGACTCTGTTTCCTGGCACAAGGGTACCTTCGATCACAGGACCCTGACACGGCTGGAATCGCCAGAGAGGGCATTCCATGATTGATTTAGCTTAACGTTGATAGGCGGCTACGGGGCCGAATTCGTGAGAAGGAACACCCCAGGTGTTACGATAAAGTTTAGATTGTCGAGTAGCAGGTATCGGCCTGCAATAGTCAGAAGTGTAGGTTAATTGTACTGTGCGTATTAACCCTTTGAAGCGTCAGACTGATTGCGTTCTGAGTAGTTTATTTTGCTGTCGGAACATCGTAATACCGACTGGAGATCGGTGTGAGTGACAATTTCGCCCTAGCACAAAAAGGGGCATCTGTGAATCGTGAATTCAACCAGGAACGGTGGATATTTCAATAGGACTTTCACGGAGGACTTTCAAAAGGCACATAAGGTATGAGTAGACAATATCTGACCCAAATCAGAAGTACGGTGGTTTATAGATGACGAACATTGCTGGTCGGAACCCTCCGACAGCCAGAGGAACAGTTACGCGCAGACGTTGACATTTGAGCCTAAGCGGGTGAAGCTCTTATGGCGAGCTCACAGTAATAACATTTCAGATTTGTGAAGCTCTTATGGCGAGCTCACGGTAGTAACATTTCCAGTGTGTAGACTATAGTGCCAGTACAGGGCTATAGAATGACTATATGATTTTTTAGAATTATTTAACCGTAGTGACCCATTTTCTGTGACAAGAATTGAATTGTTGATTGTTGAAATATTGAAACGGATTTATTTTTATGTGTAAATAAAAGAATCGTTGTTACTTTAAATCATTCTTTCCATTATACAGCCTGAAGTGATTAGGAATCACACCTAACGGAAATCGAACCTATTTCAGGACAATTTGGCAGAGAAGGAATCACGGCGTCGGTCTAACTCAGCTCTCTGCGCCGAGTTCGCGACACTTGGATTCCGACCCTCCACGTTGGTCTAATTTTCCCGCAACTTCATCAGCGGGACTAAATAACCCCACGTCAGCCCAGGCCTTACGGGGCCTCAGGAGTCCCTGACATTGATTGGCGAGGCTACCAGGATCTTTCTAAAAGGTAAAAAATGGCTATATGGAAATTTTGTTTTATTTTAACGGCGGTTCTGTTTAGGTTTTGACGCGTTCGGTCAGTTGATGCCGTTCAAGGGTTTAATATCGCAATACAGTAGTCCCCAAGAGGATACTTAATAGCCATTATAACTGCGGTAGGTTTCAGAATATTTGGTGCGTTTAATTACGTTAAATTACAGAGGTAAATTAAGATTAATTGCCATATTTTTTTTTTTTTTCCTTCTTCGTTCTTTCTGACGAGTGTTGAAGATAGAAAGAAAAAATCAAAATGGATGTTGTTACACCCCTCGCCCAACTGGTATCATTAGGCAAGGAAATGGGCCTTGAGGGGGCAGAACTTCATAAGTTCGTTAAAGATGAGCAGAAACGTGAGGCCAAGGAGATTGCCTTACGTAATGACGCAAGAGAGAGAGAAGCCCAATTAGAACGAGAGCGTGAGAAAGACGCAAGAGAGGCGAGGGAGAGAGAAGCCCAATTAGAACGAGAGCGCGAGAAAGACGCAAGAGAGGCGAGGGAGAGAGAAGCCCAATTAGAACGAGAGCGTGAGAAAGACGCAAGAGAGGCGAAAGAGAGAGAGATTCAATTAGCAAACGAGGCGAGAGAGAGGGAAGCCCAATTAGCAAGGGAGGCAAGGGAGGCAGAGCGAGAGCTCGAACAACAGAGGCACGAGAGAGAATTAGAGCTCCTCAGAGCAAGGGCCGATGTGGAGAATGAAAGTCGGCGCTCAGGGGATGGGAGTGCAGGGGTAGCAATTCATGCCCCACGCCCCCATCTCGCTCATTTCAATGAAAACACAGATGACTTGGACTCGTACTTGGAGAGGTTCGAGCGTTTTGCCTCCAGTCAAATGTGGCCAGAAGACACATGGGCTATGTGCTTGAGCCCTTTGTTGTCAGGTAAAGCCCTCGAGGCTTATACCAGTATGCCTCCTGCACTTCTTAACGACTACAGTGAGCTGAAGAATGCCATCCTTCGGAGATACCAGCTCACTGAAGAAGGATTCCGGACCAAGTTCCGAGAAATTAAGCAGGAGAAGGGAGAAACAGTACCTCAGTATTTTGCCCGAGCTAGGCGGTACTTTGACCGCTGGACTGATCTCGCAGAAGTGAATGAGTCGTATGGAGCCCTGCGAGATCTATTTCTCCGGGAGCAGTTTTTAACTACATGCTCCAAGGAGTTGGGCCTGTTCATCAAGGAAAGGGGTCCGCCCACCTATGATGAGATGGCAATTGTGGCAGAACGCTACATCGAGGCCCACGGTGGGAGTGTGAACGCACCCAAATCGGCTAGGGGTGGGGCAAACGGGTTGGCAATGGCACCCGTAAGGCAACACCACCCCGACCCTCCTGCGTCGCAGGCCAGCCGGAAGGGGAGCGCTCCCAAGGACACCACTTGTTTTATCTGCAACAAGCGGGGTCATATTGCCAGGGACTGCTGGCAGAAACAGGTAAGGACCACTGGGAACATTAGGCCACCCCAGCAGGGGGCCTGGAACGCAGCACCAAGGGGTTGGAAGCAAGGTGACCGCGTAGATCCAGGGCCCAGTAGACAGACGGCAGCGTTCTGTCAAACCATCGGTCCAGAACACAACCCCCTCCGGGAATGTATACAAGAGGGAGAATTAAGGCTGGAAGGCGGGAAGGTTGTCCCGATAATAAGTGGCATGTGTGAGAGGCTCACAACTTCGCAGGAGAAGGTTGATATGCCAGTGTACCCAGGGTATGTGGGACAAAGGGAGATTCGTCTGCTCCGGGATTCTGGGTGCTCCTCTGCAGCGGTTAGAAAGCAACTGGTTGACGACAAGCAATTGTTGGGGCGCGACCATTTGTGTATTTTGATAGATGGGACCGTTAGAAGGTTCCCCATCGCGAGGATAACTGTGGATACCCCATTTTATTGTGGCGAAGTGGAAGCCATGTGCATTGAATCACCTGTGTATGACCTGGTCATAGGTAATATCCCAGGGGTGAGGGCAAGCCCTGATGAGTTATGGTCCAGGGATAGGGGGCCAAGTGAGGGCCCAACGAGTAATGAAGGGAAGGTTCCCAGGGGGAACCAATCCGATGGTCCAGGGGATGGCCCCTACACGACGAAATGTCGGGAAGTTTCAGGAGGGACGACTCCTGTCCTATTAGGGAGAAGGGGCCGCAGGCGGTCCAGGCTAAACGCCAAACAGCGAGGGAAACCGATGGGATCATTGGGGAAAGACCCTCAAGAAAATTTATGTGGGGGAGTTGAGCGCCCCAAGAAGTCGGTGTCACCCGTGTGGAGAGGGGAGGCCAGACCCACGCAAATGGCTGGGCAAACTTCCCCAGAATTGAGAGGGCACGGGTCAACACAAGTTGAGTATGTTAAAGTGGATGGGACCGCTAAGGTGGGCGCCCAGGGGACCGAGAAAAGGGTCCACAAATCAAAGGAGAAGCATCCTAGGTGGCGGAGACCACGTAGAGAGTGCCGGGGGCGCACAGTGCCCAATATGCGCAAGAAGTCGTCGCAATGGACCGGGGGGTCGACGGCACAAGGGCCAAGGACGGCAAGTGTCGTTCGAACGACGGTAATCGCCGGGACGAGTGAGCCTGGGGGATATAGCGCCAAGGGAAGCTCTTGGGAATGCGACAACGACAGGGTATGGGGACCCTGGTGGAATGCCCGTAGAAATGGCGGGGCGAGAAGTAGGGGTGTGTCAAGGGTTACCCAAGGGGATACTGGGAACCGGGCCCCTACCAATGGTCGGTGGTTATAAAGAAGCAATAGTTGGGTGGCTGTGGGCCTGGTGTCTGGGACGGGGGCTCCAGTCGCAAATATTTTTGTGGGTGAGGTGATGAGTTTCGTAAACCCGGTGTTAAGGCCCGGAAGAAATTTTCTTATTTTTAGTATTATTATTGCTCTGACTGCTGTCTAGAGTTGGTTGTGAATGCGAATGTGAGATACACTGCCCTGTCTGTCGCGTGTGCGTGGACGGGGAGCCTGTGTGTCGAGTTTTGTAAGTATGGGATGCACAAACCCGGTGTTAAGGCCCGGGGGAAACCGCGCTTGTTTTTATTGACGAGAGTTTGTTGTGAGTGTGAGGCACACTCACCCCGTCTGTCGCAAAGGCGCGGTCGGGAAATTTGTGTGTTGAATGTGTGAGTGTGTGAGGCACAATTTTAATCCCCTGGTTGAGCTTTGCGAGGGTGAGGCTCAACATAATGCAGGGGTCGTTTGCCCCTTCACAAGATATAGGGGAACGGGAGGCGAAGTTACACTCCGTTGGAATTAACCCATCTGACGCAAAGGCGCGGACGGTGTTACTCGTCGGAGTGAGTGCCAAGTGAACTGTTTGCAAAATGGGCGAACGTGTATAAAAATGTGTATGTTTAGGTGTAAATATATAGTATTACAGAGAGAGAGAGTGCTGCAAATCTGAGGATAAGGCTACTCCCCATATCATATGTAAACCCGCAAGACGGGAGCATGTGGTAGCGTGTGTGTCGTGGGAATCGACATGGCCGACGCATGAGCCCGGTCATGACCCCCCACGACCACTAGGGTACAGTTTTGTAGTCTTGAACATGATGGTAGATTGTAAAAGGGTGTGAGAGGCGAGCGTGCGTGGCTTTGCCCCTTGCGTTTTAAGAGATACACAGGGTGTTTCTCTCGGGAAGGGAGTTGTCAGGGCAAAGCCAGCCTAAATATAGGGGCAAGGGGCCTCATATTTAAAGATATTGTAAGTTCAAAATATATTCCGCATCAAGGCGAAAAACCCACGTGAATTTCACTTCTCTGTAAAGCTGGACATAGAAAAAACACACGTGGTGTATATCCAGCTTTAGCGCAGGGACCCAGGGGAGAAACGGTATGTTAGATAAGGTCTAATCATCTCGTTTAATTTATACAGTAGTCGGAGTCTTACGAGACGTAATCGGTTGATGTCAAGATGTCGTCACGGTAAATTGAGAAACGAGATTCTAAAAGATAGAAATGTCGTGTCATCATAAGTTATAACAATCATGGCAAGAACGAATCGGTTTTCTCGACAAGTGAAGTCACGCGTGAGATGACTTGTATTGATTCTGCCTCGATATACGTCATCTCCCACCGTTTTGACAGGTGGACAGATGAGCGTCGGTCCACCTGACAGTTTAGGGTAAAAGGTATATATACCTGGAAGAGCAGAGCATTAGACACACACTTGGGGTCACACACGCGTTGGTGAAGTCCAGGACAGGCGGACTCTGTTTCCTGGCACAAGGGTACCTTCGATCACAGGACCCTGACACGGCTGGAATCGCCAGAGAGGGCATTCCATGATTGATTTAGCTTAACGTTGATAGGCGGCTACGGGGCCGAATTCGTGAGAAGGAACACCCCAGGTGTTACGATAAAGTTTAGATTGTCGAGTAGCAGGTATCGGCCTGCAATAGTCAGAAGTGTAGGTTAATTGTACTGTGCGTATTAACCCTTTGAAGCGTCAGACTGATTGCGTTCTGAGTAGTTTATTTTGCTGTCGGAACATCGTAATACCGACTGGAGATCGGTGTGAGTGACAATTTCGCCCTAGCACAAAAAGGGGCATCTGTGAATCGTGAATTCAACCAGGAACGGTGGATATTTCAATAGGACTTTCACGGAGGACTTTCAAAAGGCACATAAGGTATGAGTAGACAATATCTGACCCAAATCAGAAGTACGGTGGTTTATAGATGACGAACATTGCTGGTCGGAACCCTCCGACAGCCAGAGGAACAGTTACGCGCAGACGTTGACATTTGAGCCTAAGCGGGTGAAGCTCTTATGGCGAGCTCACAGTAATAACATTTCAGATTTGTGAAGCTCTTATGGCGAGCTCACGGTAGTAACATTTCCAGTGTGTAGACTATAGTGCCAGTACAGGGCTATAGAATGACTATATGATTTTTTAGAATTATTTAACCGTAGTGACCCATTTTCTGTGACAAGAATTGAATTGTTGATTGTTGAAATATTGAAACGGATTTATTTTTATGTGTAAATAAAAGAATCGTTGTTACTTTAAATCATTCTTTCCATTATACAGCCTGAAGTGATTAGGAATCACACCTAACGGAAATCGAACCTATTTCAGGACAATTTGGCAGAGAAGGAATCACGGCGTCGGTCTAACTCAGCTCTCTGCGCCGAGTTCGCGACACTTGGATTCCGACCCTCCACGTTGGTCTAATTTTCCCGCAACTTCATCAGCGGGACTAAATAACCCCACGTCAGCCCAGGCCTTACGGGGCCTCAGGAGTCCCTGACACCCTTCACCTTTCATTGCATTTTTTAATTTTTTTTTTCATTTTCAATCATAACTCAAGATCAACAGTTTTCGGGCCGAGTGGTAAGCGGCTTTCTCGAAACAATTATCACAATTATGAATTAATGAAATGGAATATTTAAATGGTCTGTCTTTAACCCCCTTCATACTTCACCGCAAAGAACAAACAACATCATTTAACTTATGACTGTAGAACCTTTTGCACGCTTCCTGCCATATTGCCGCTCTTTACGCAAATGCCATGATTCAATATTCCACCATCTTATTTTATGTATGCCTTGTTTAGGGCACTAGATGCTCTTAAGGGTAGGCCTTTAAACGAGATCTTGGGGCTTTTAAGTTTTTTATGGCACTATCCCCGATATAGAGTCTATGCATCCTTTGTCGGCTCAATAACTCAAATACAAATCGTCCTATCTCTATTTGTTTTGGCATGCTGGTTACCAACAACCAGTTTGCACTTATCTTTGTTTTTTCAGCTATTTTGAGGCCTTGTGTGTGATACAGTAGGCTGATTGCCTTAGAGGCTTCTAAATCAAAATAAATATTTGCTATCATCGCCCAAAAATGACAGATCTGTAGCTGGTGGAGCCATTTCTTTAAAGTGGATGTATACATGGGACAAAACCGACTGATTTAAAAATTGCTGGAGGTTCAATATATGGTCCGCCTGAAAGAGGTCATCAAGTGCATATTATTCTGAAAGACTGGGGAATGCATTTCATTACACCTTAATGCATTTCAAAAGTTCATGAACGTATTTCATCACTCAAATTAGTGGGCAGAGCCAAAAATGCCCATTTCTGATTCGTGTATCGAACCCTTTGAATGCTGGTCACATATAGGACTTTTCTGGTTTCTTATAAAAAATGTTCTGATTCCTGTATCTGTAAATACTATTAACGAAAATCCATTTCTGATTTGTTTAAAAATATTTTACTCCTGAAAATAAGCCTCCATAAATTCTCCTTCTGCATAGTTTAATCCTGATACTTTAACCCTTTTCACACAGACTTGAATTTACTGGATGCAGTATATTCTGTTTCTCTAGTTTTTGTACGGTTTCTTTTTCTTTTCTTTTTTTCTTCTTCTTTTTCTTCTTCTTCTTCTTCCTCTTCTTCTTCTTCTTATTCTCGTGTCTTCTATGCACTTCCTTGTACTCACGATAATTCGAAAACGAATTGTCCTATCTCGCTGATTTTTGGCATACTGGTAGACATTCATAACTTCTCGGCCACCTATGTTTTTCAGGTCGCTAGGGCCATTGAGTATGGCCCAGTAGGCCACAGGGTTTTCACAGCCTCCAATTTCCTGATACAGTAAATTCTCCCCAAGCAATACGATGTTATGTTCACACTGGAGACTATGAAAACACCAGTGGAGAAAGCTGTCAAAATGAAATCTGACCTTGTCATCATAATGGGATGTCAGTTCCTGAAACTAAGTTGAGAGAAACCCTTTGCCTTGCAAGGAAATAAATTGTAAATTATTCAGTTCACTGCTTTTAACCCTCTCCAGACTTCTCTGTGGATTGCACATATTTTATTTCAGGCAGAATAAAGTTAACCCTTTCCATAAAACTGTATTGAATAATTGTTGAAATCTGTCTTATTCAGTTCAATGCTTTTAACCCTCTCAAGACTTCAATGTGGATTGCACATATTTTATTTCAGGTAGAATAAAGTTAACCCTTTCCATAAAACTGCTTGAATAATTGTAAAAATTTGTTGAAACCGATCTTATTCAGTTCAATGCTTTTAACCCTCTCAAGACTTCAATGTGGATTGCACATATTTTATTTCAGGCAGAATAAAGTTAACCCTTTCCGTAAAACTGCACTGAATAATTGTTGAAACCTATCAATACTGACATGGTCGACTGTACTGTTAACTGTGTTAGTGCTATGACTGTTTAAAACTAATTTTGTTAGAGGAGTTCTGTAGTCTTTCACTGCGCTCGGCTCGGTCTCACCGAGAGAAACCCTTTGTCTTGCAAGGAAATAAATTATAAATTATTCAGTTCAATGTGTTTAACCCTCTCAATACTTCAATGTGGATTGCACATATTTTATTTCAGGCAGAATAAAGTTAACCCTCTCCATAAAACTGCACTGAATAATTGTAAAATTTGTTGAAACCTATCTTATTCAGTTCAATGCTTTTAACCCTCTCAAGACTTCAATGTGGATTGCACATATTTTATTTCAGGCAGAATAAAGTTAACCCTTTCCATAAAACTGCACTGAATAATTGTTGAAACCTATCACAAAACTGTTAGGGTGCCGGTAACAATGCAATGCTGACATGGTCGACTGTACTGTTAACTGTGTTAGTGCTATGACTGTTTAAAACTCATTTGTTAGAGGAGTTCTATAGTCTTTCAATGCGCTCGGCTTGGTCTCACCGAGAGAAACCCCTTGTCTTGCAAGGAAATAAATTATAAATTATTCAGTTCAATGCTTTTAACCCTCTCAAGACTTCAATGTGGATTGCACATATTTTATTTCAGGCAGAATAAAGTTAACCCTTTCCATAAAACTGCACTGAATAATTGTACGATTTGTTGAAACCTATCTTATTCAGTTCAATGCATTTAACCCTCTCAAGACTTCAATGTGGATTGCACATATTTTATTTCAGGCAGAATAAAGTTAACCCTTTCCATAAAACTGCACTGAATAATTGTTGAAACCTATCACAAAACTGTTAGGGTGCCGGTAACAATGCAATGCTGACATGGTCGACTGTACTGTTAACTGTGTTAGTGCTATGACTGTTTAAAACTCATTTGTTAGAGGAGTTCTATAGTCTTTCACTGCGCTCGGCTTGGTCTCACCTAGAGTGCAGAAACTTTTGGTGCCAAAGTGCACATTAAGAGAATGTCTCTGACTTGTGCCGCTCCATCCATCCGAAGGGCAAAAGCAGGTACTCTCAGCTGAGAAACTTAATGTTTTTCGCTTTATTTTCTTAACATTTAATTCTATGTGGAATGGGACACCCTTTCAGTATGCCTTCCAAAGTAAGGGATTCTTAACTCTTTAGCCAACATAACTGCGAAAACTGGTCAACATTATTCACAGAAACGTCTATTCAGTTTTAATTACCTTTTCATTTTTGCTTCAAAACCAGCTTATGACCCTTTATTGGATTGGGGCTCATTTTTTAAAGGATTATCTATTTATTGGTGTTTAATGTCACATATTCCTGCACAGTGGCTAACCATAACCACGACAGTTTTTCAGGTGGAGGAAGTCGGAGTACCCAGGAAGAACCACCGGGCTACAACGAGCAACTGTCAGATCCCCCACATACTAACTCCACACAAGCAGGGTTGTTAGCATTGGTTGAACCCGGGTACACCATCGTTGTGCAGTACGCTTTAGTACACATCGCCACCATGCACCCACGTGGGCAATGGGGTGAAGTGTCTTGCCCAAGGACAGAGTGAGGACCTCACGCCTTGCAGCCTGCACCTCTCCCAACTGAGTCACTGCGCCCCCATTTAAGGGATTAAAGTGGAGTATTTAAAGGGAATATTTTAACCCTCTGAAGATCTTAATATGGGGGAATTATTCAGAAAGACTGGGAAATGCATTTTATTACACCTTAATGCATTTCTAAAGTTTATGAATGTATTTCATCACACAAATTAGTGGGCAGAGCCAAAAATTTCCATTTCTGATTCGTGTATCAAACCCTTTGAATGCTGGTCACATATATGCCATTTCTGGTTTCTGGAATATCTGTAAATACTGCTAACGAAAACCCATTTCTGATTTGTTAAAAAATATTTTACTCCCGAAAATAAGCCTCCATGAATTCTCTTTCTTTATAGTTTATTCCTGATACTTTAACCCTTTTCACACAGACTTAAATTTACTGGTGGCAGTAAATTCTGTTTCTCTAGTTGCTTAACATTCTTGAAATAGATCGAGACGAACACAGTTGTATTGTTACAAGAAATGTATTACTTGTCGTCGACAGTCACTCGGGAGACAAAGAATGAAATAGAACGCATCCAGTGCCATCATTTAATGATTTTTGCCCTGTTGTTTGTTCCGAAAGTTATTCGGCTCGCTCTGATTTTATGAATGAACTTGAAAGTGACTATATGCGTACAAGGTTAAGTTCGTTCCCTAACTTCTCTTACACAGTCCACTGAATCACCACCCAATTTGACATGTGTGCTCTGCACAGATCAGAGGTTTTATTAGGATGGGGGTCAATATGCGAGGGCTAAAGGAAGGAAATGATGTGAAAACGCAGGTATTTCATTTCCTCTCAGTCTGGTCTATATGGTTTGATTATCTATCTTGATTTGCAGTGGACAACCGTTTGGTGACGGGGAAATCAGTTAGTATGCGTCGATTCCACTTTTACCACATATGAAAATCGAAATCAAAACTCATTACCCAACGTAACGGCCAAAACCGGCCAGCGCCATTCTCAAAAATCGCCAATTAATTTTCATTATTTGTCTCAAAACATAGGTTATGACCCCTCGTTGGAACGAGCTCATCGAGCTCGTTCCAACGAGGGGTCATAACCTATGTTTTTGAGACAAAAATGAAAAAAAATAGTTATTCAAGAATTTTTTTTGCAAGTGTCGTCTGCTTTTCATGTTAGCTAAAGGGCTAATGTGCTTGAAAACGACATCACACGGCAAGATTTAAGCTCCTGTTATAAAAAAAAATTCCGGGGTGGCATGCTCCGAACCCAAAAGCCACCCCTCTAGTAGTACTCGCCTTCAGAGTTCATTTGGACACCGTTCTTCGAAATCCCGCTGTCGTCTTTGACACTGCCCCCAATACACACACATCTTTTGTAGAATCAACCAAATCACTAGACGCACATTCCAGTTTCAAATAGAAAGCAAAGTGAAAGAAAAAGAAAAATATATTTCTGTTACCGCAAATCTATTTATTACCACTGTACCACAACGGATCAATCACCCGTCGAATTTCTCGCATTTTCAAAGATAACAGACAGAGGCCAAATCTATTACAAGAAAAACGTTGTGTGCAAGCATAAGCGAGCGAGAAAATACCCATGAAACACTCTTATTTGTGCATATATTTATGCAATCTCTTCGGATTAGAACATAAACAAGAAACATTCTGTGAACAAAGTTGAATCTCTCTCACTAAAAGAAGTGAATACCTCATCTCAAAGCATTATGACTGGTGATTCACAAGAAATTAGTTTAAAAAAATTTCAAGTTTTTTTTGGACAGGGTTTCAGGCTATGGGGGGTTAACATCTTCCTTTGATAACACTTGAAAGGCACCCCTCCCTCATGACCCCCCCCCCTAAAAAAAGATCAGCTTTTTGAACGAATCGTCTGTTCGGTACTCGACTTGGGACAAAACGCCGATGTGATTTTGAGAGGAACTGCCCCAGCACCATCTCCAAGTATTGTCAGTGGTGGTACTCGAAAATTCTTTTCACAGAATTTCAAGCTTATTGAACAAAAGGAGGGGGGGGGGGGGGGCTATAGTATACTTTGGGGGTTAAGATCTCCATTTGAAAAAAAAACTTGGAAAACTACCCTACCCCCCTCCACACAAACTAAACAAATCAGGATGCTTGAATGTGGCAACAGACATATCGAGTTTTATTTAGACTGAGAAGAAACAGTAGCGAAATGCACTGTAGAAGCCCAAAGAGGCTGAGAAAAGAAAAACAGTAGCGAAATGCCCTGTTGAAAAAAACTCTAAATCTGCAAAGTTTTATATACTACTCAAAGTTTGCTAAGCACCAAGTATATCCAACTACCCTTTTTTACGTTTTAGTTGAAATATTGTAATGAAAAGTGTATATATTGTTTATTTAATTATATCTTTAATGATTTAAGTACAGAAATTAAGATTCTGTTTGCGTTTGACATTATGTTTTAGCTTTTGAATACGATAACCATGGAAAATGGATATTATTGGTAAAAGAGAAAATTTTTCAATTTGCCAAAAAGTTGACGGAGCGAACTGGTATGGGTTCAATATCGAGTATGAGACCCATTACTTTTGATTACAGCTTGCCAACGCCTTCTCATGCTCCCAATCAGGTTCCTGGTGGTCCTCTGTGGGATGTTGTTCCAATCTTGGACCAGCATGGCACCCAGCTCCTGGACACTTCTTGGCTGGACTGGACGGGCTGAAATTGCAAGCTGCAACTCATTACCGACATGTTTGATTGGATTGAGGTCGGGGGATCTTGCTGGCCAGTCCATACGCTCACCCCCCCCCCCCCCCTGTCGGTACTCCACGACAGCATGGACAACATGAGGACAGGCATTATCGTCCATCAGAATGAATCTTATCACCCACTGCACCTGCATACAATCTGACGTGGACATCCAGGATCTCATCAATATACCGCTGTGCAGTCAATGCACCACGTTCAAGAACACAGAGTTCTGTACGTCCATCCCTGCTGATGCCGCCCCAGACCATGATTGACTCTCCACCATAGCGGTCATGCTCAGCAATGTTGGCTGCATGGAATCGCTCTCCCGGTCTTCTCCATACCCTAGGTCACCTATCTGTGTGGTCTAGGCAGTACCTTGACTCATCTGTAAAAAGGACAGGCCGCCAATCTTCGCTGGTCCATCCAACGTGGCCCATGGCCCATTCATATCGTGCCTGGCGGGGGTTCTGGGACAGCGGAATGCGAATACATGGTCATCTCGATCGGAGACCACTTTCGTGCAACCTTGCCCAGATAGTCTGCGTCGACACATTTACCCCGGATGCATTCTGAAGGTTATTGCGAAGCTGGTTTGCTGTGGCAAAGCGGTTCCTACGGGCCTGAATGATCAAAAACCGGTCTTCAGCTACAGATGTTGCCCTGTCTCTGCCGCCACCATGCCGTCTTACTGGTGTGCCATACTGCTGAAATCTTTATCAGGCTCTGGTGATCACCGTATGGTGCACACCAAGGACTTCACCAACCTGACGATGGGTAGCCCCTTGCTCCACCATCCCTGCAGCCCGCCACATTCTGCTTTCAGACAAATGTCTTCTTACATTTGCCTTTGCCATATTCAATCATTAAATCACAAGGGTTTGTGTTGAAATGAAGATTGAATACCCTACACATGTCATGTACATGTAGACAGTACACAAAAACATCAAAAAATCAAGGGGTACATGCTTTCCATGACTGTCACGAAAAGTCTGCCTGTCAAGAAAGCTAACGTTAACACTGGGGACCATCTCAATACATTCCTCAATCATATCCACCAAAAATATCGCAAATATACATGTCATAAGCAAATTTCACAATGATGTGTCAAATATTTGGTGCTTAGCATACTTTGAGTAGTATACTTGCCAGTCCCAAGCCCGGATAAAAGATGTGGGGAGTTGATAAATTAAAAAAAAACAGAAGGAAAATTCTCTGTAGAAAAAAAAAATATCTGACAAGTTTTAGAACTGCCGGTCCCAAGCCCGCGTAAAGGATGAGGGGAGTTGATAATTTAAAAAAAAAAACAGTAACACAATTCATTGTAGAAAAAAACTCTAAATCTGACAAATATTATAGTTGCCGATCTGAAGCCTAGGTATAAAAGATGAGGAGTGTTGATAAATTATAAGCTATTTATTTCCAGCCAAGCTCGATATCTTCAAAATTTTCTTCTTGCAGCCGCGATAAAGGATGGGTGGAGTTTTTATTGTTATTCACACCTAATAACAATAGGGAAATCCACCTAACTGGATCATTTCAGGGAGGTGTCTCCACATAATCTGTGTCTCTATGCCTGGTAGAAAATGAGACCGCAAAATGTGATTTTATATCCGACTTTAAACATAAAATAAAAGGGACTAAAATCAAGATATTACCATCATCTTCGGAATAAACATTATATACATGATATAGCGTATACTTCCGCGTTTGTTTGATGTTTACAAGATTAGTAGTTTACTTGCGGGTCTCTTTGTCCCTACTTGTAAAAATTGAGACTGCAAATCTGGAGTCGCGCTATACATTAAAGAGAAATTTTGGGTGTTAAAATTAAAATATCGATATAAAAATTTGGATATATATTGAATATACCGAAGATCACAAGATAGCATTTATTTGTTGTTTTTAGGACCAGTAGTTTACTTGCGGTCTCTTTTCCTTAGTTGTGGGAAAATGAGACCGCAAGTCGGATGCCGCGATATACATTAAAAGTGACATTTTAGGAGACAGAGTTAAAATACCACACTTCGGATGTATATTCGGTGTACCCCATGTAACAGATAGCGTTCATTTTGGGACTATAACCCCTGTCCTTTGCGTGCGGTCTCTTGCGATCGCATTTTCTACATGGGGTCTCATATTAGTATGACAGGATATTCAATGTCTCTCATTTCAGAACGACAGTGTATTCACTGTCACCTGCAAAAAAAAAAAAAATGTCGTCGGACTTTCTAGTCGGATTGTTTTCGTGTCAATGTTGCAAAAGCACTTCAGCAGACGGCATAAAAGCATATATATGTGTTATGGATTGTTTTGTATAAAAACAATGCACAGAAAAACAAAGTAAAACCAAATATTGGAGAATTACAAATATTCGTTTCAGATTTTTGCAGGTGTCCATTTTTTCCGATCAACTGAATCTTCCTGAGTCACAAGGAATAGTGTCAGTTATTCTTTCAAATATTACGTGCGCATGTGCGCTAAATAAAAATGAGGAATCAGAGATCCGGTTCAGCTAGAAATTCAAGGTTTGATTATCTCCCTTGATATGCAATGGCACTGGAAATTTTCCGTCGCGCAAGCGGGTCTTGGTTATGAACCACTAAAAATCCCATTGAACGCAGTGCTAACCTTTGACTCTCTGTACAACACACCAAGTTGTTTTGCTAAAAAATACATATAAATCCACAAAGTATCTATTGAAAAAAAAAAAAAACTGGAAAAAAATATATGTTGCCACATTGAATTTCAATTTAAAATTCGAAATTTCACTACTACCCTATGATTCTGCACTGAATGGCCATGACACTTTTTTTTTCATGCCTCATGTTTTTGAGAGATTCCCACACATTCCGGCAAAAAATTGCAAACAAACTTTTTAAACCTTCCTAAAGAGGACAATTTTTTTTTTAAATTAATGGTTTCAAATCCCACTGATATTGAACCAATCAGCCAATCGGGCCTATTTAATCCTACTCACAACTTTGTGTTAAATGCTCCAAGTCACAACCTCTTTCCGTCCTGGGAAGGGTCGGTGCGGTAGTAGTAAAATATAGGCCTAAAGAATGTTATTAACAATGAATGAAAAGTGTTTTATGATTGTTACCATTATGTTTGTATTTCTATAGCTATGTTATTTTTAAAAACGGGGGCGTCACGAAGGTAGTCGACTGGGGTATAAAGCTGATACAGTTCGGCCACCGAGGACTGGTGATTTTCCATGGGTGGGCAATATTTCCACGGACGCAATAATATTGGATTCCAAACACTAATTATATGAATAATCATCACAAATTTAATTAATGAAGCACCGGGTAGAACCCGGTGCTTCATTAATTAATTTTTTGGTTGATGATGATTTTTATTACCGGGTAAACGCATGCGTACACATCACTGCCCGCGCGTGGATTACGACCAGTACACTGCGGCTGTACTGTATGTCCCGACTGACATGGCTCCAGTACGTTCTGCCTTGATGGTTTTGTTAGAGGATTCGTCAGTCAGGATCATAGTCAATTAAGAGACTTCTTGGATATTTATTTGTGGATGAATAAATTATACATGTAGTAGTCGTGAAGTAACTTATTTAATTAACACTATCATACTTGAAACTGGTAATGACCCCCCCCCCCCCCCCCCCAAGCCTGAATCCGGTAATATACATAACTTCATCCGACCGTGTTTGCGATATAAGTCCAAGTATCAAATCTAGGCCGGTAAGAAAGTACATAATTACTACAAAGAACGAATCAGTATCTGAGACTCCAAGCTGGAAGAAAATATACCAGCTGCAAAACTGATGGTCACCCCCGAAACTGCCCTTAGCGGCTGCGATGCCTCTGTTTGAAAATTTGACAGTAGGCACATACTGAGTACGACAAGAAACTGTGACTAGCACTGAAACCAAAATGGCACTTATATACGTTAATGTTTATCTCATAATTTTTTTTTACATCACATCATAATTAAAGGCTACACTTCATCCCGAGCAATCGTAATAAAATAATAGACCTACAACTTGTTCGTAAAAATTAGAGGTTTGCTACACAATTTACATGGCTTAACCCTTTACCTAACATGAAAATAATAATAATAATAATTTTAAAGCCTAGAATCCACACACGGCGCTCAATGGCTGTACAATAATTGCATACTTACATATACACACATACACATACATTCTCTCACAGATACATTGATACATGGACCACTATTATCATTTATTGATGCCCATCGCCACATCAGCAACCGATGCTATATCGTGGCGATAAGCGACAGAACCTAAAAGAAAAAGGGTATTGAATTAAAACAAAATAAAAAAACAAAACAAACTACAACTTTACCAAAACAAGTATGTGAGTGTAACTTGACGAGTAACGAGGCAATCCTCACTGACTCAGTCACACCCACGCACCTGGTAAGGTCAGTTTATGACCAAAATTAAAAGACCACTGAAGGAAATGCATTTCGAAAAAGGTAGGTTTTAGTACCAGACTTGAATAATTCAAGTGATTTACTATTTTTTTTATGTCGATTGGAATAGAATTCCAAAGCCTTGGGCCAGCAACCGCAAAGACCCTATCACCAGCACTGGTAAATTTAGATACGGGCTGAACCAGATTGAGTTGACCTGATGACGTCAGAGATCTCGGCGGTTTGTGGATGGTAAGCAGATCGGACAGGTAGGATGGTGCAGAAACCGAGATGCACTTAAACACCAAAAGGACAATTTTAAATTGAATTCTTTGCTTAACGGGTAGCCAGTGTAACTTGAGTTCTGGTTATGACCCGTGCAGCACAATTTGGATGTGTTGTAGCTTTTCAAGAATAGATGTCTTAGAGCCAATCAGAAGAGAGTTGCAGTAGTCGAGGCGACTGGTAACACAGGCGTGGACAAGCTGTTGTGACGTCTGCGTATCAATGAAGGATCCAATTTTGCTAATATTTCTAAGATGAAAAAATGCACTGCGAGAGACATGTTTGATATGTTCATCAGCGGCCAAATTTTCATCCATGAAATAACCAAAGTTTCGAACACAGCTACTGGGTTTTATCGCAGAACCTTCAATATTGAGGGACAGTTTGGATATTTTTGAAAGTTGATGAGGTAGACCTATATATATTACTTCTGTCTTGTCATCGTTCAATTTAAGAAAGTTTTTGGTCATCTATGCCTTGATGTCTGAAATACAAAGTTCAATCTTACTGCATGTTTCAGGCTCAAAGGCGTGAGTAAAACTAATATACAGCTGAGGGTCATCTGCGTAAAAATGAAAGTCAAGACCATGGCTTCGGATAATGTCACCGAGATGTAAGACATAGACAGTGTACAGTAGGGGACCCAACACCGATCCTTGAGGGACGCCAAAACGTAGCGTGACCTTGTCGGACGACTCACTGCCAATAAGGACACTCTGTGTGCGACCATTAAGGTACGACAAAAACCAGTTAAGTGCTCGGTCATTAAGGCCTATTCTCACTGCCAGTCTTTCAATATGTATGTTATGATCTATGGTGTGAAAAGCGGCGCTTAAATCAGAATCAGAAAAGCAGACGACACTTGCAAAACAAATTATTGAATAATAAATTATTTTCATTTTTGTCTCAAAAACATAGGTTATGACCCCTCATTGGAACGAGCTAGACGAGCTCGTTCCAACGAGGGGTCATAACCTATGTTTTTGAGACAAAAAATGAAAAAATTAATTGGCGATTTTTGAAAATAGCGCAGGCCGGTTTTGGTCGTTACGTTGGGTAAAGGGTTATTAAAATAGGCTCAGCGTTCAGTACATTCCTAGGCCTCTGACGTTCTGTTCCAAAGTTCAATACACACAGAGATATTTTGGTTCCGACAGGAACCAAAATTGGTTCTTCAGTTTGTCCTAGTAAGGGAAACTAATTTTGTTAAATGGAACCAAACATACACACTTTTGGTTCTTCAATCTGTCACATTAACTGGACTTTCAATGCCTCTGGACCAAGCCAGAAAATAAGCAGACTGTCATCTGTAAAATGAGGTCCCCCAGAGGCTGAATTTAGTGATGCTATCCTGCACAGCAGGGTAGCATCATTAAATTCACCCTCTGTGAACCTCAATCTGAATCAGGGTCTCAAAACTAAATAGAAAGAGGTACTCAGAGGATAAATTGGCCCACTGTATGGGATAGCATCATCAAATTCACCCTCTGGGGACCTCATTCTGCAAATGTAAGACTGCTTATTTTCAGGCCTGCTCTGGATATTGCATAAATTGTAAAGTATAAACCCGCACCAAGATGAAGTTTTAAAATTGCGACGAAGCAACGTCAGAAACACTTTTTCAATTGTTCCTTCACGCATGCGTTAACCCTTTACCCAATGCACACAAAATCAAAATTTATTATTTTAATTACTGTTTTTTAAAACTTTTCGACAGAGTTCAACAAAACCAGAACATGTGACCCCCTCATTGGAACGAGCACGACCAGCTCGTTCCAATGGGTGTCACATGATATGGTTTTGTTGAATTTTTTTGACAAATATATTTTTTTGAACTGCTTAATTGTTAAATTACGCGGGAGGATGTTGCCGATTCGTCAGGCAAAGGGTTATGTTAGGCGACAACGGCGTTTTTTTCGTATAAACAAGGCAGGCAACTCTATATGATTCCAGATCACATGAAGACTCCTTTGTTTTCGTTCTTCGATGGGCTTTGGCTCTACTTGGATCCAAATTTGGCGTGGATTTCTCTAAGTGCAAAGCTCATAAGGCCTGAAATCTGTCCTGCCGATAACAGATAAATTACCGTAGTCCAAACTTGTCTGGTAAGACAGACCGCATGTGAGTGTAGCGCCAAGATGTACCAGACAAGGGGCCCGTGCTCCCCCGACAGAGGGCTATGGTATTCCGACAAGCCCTCAATAAAAGAGGGAGTTTCCCTGACGTTGTGGGAGGCTATAGCCTCTCCCCCGGCGGCACCCCTGCCATAAGTTAATTTTTTAGAGCAACAGGTCCTGACCATCCAACCCACTACATATCAGTACAATGTTATAAATGTATGTATAAATTTGAAACAGTTAGAAAACCGCCTCGGTAAAAGCAGGGCTGGGTGAGAGTGGGGGCCCTGGGTAGTAACCCCGGGGTAATAATCCTCGGGCCCGGGTTTGGCCCACGATTCTTGGACTGCCCCCCCCCCCTCCCAGCCCAAACATTGTCTGAAAGATTGTGTTTTAATTTTGGGGTTTGGTACGTCCTTTCAAAGGACGTTTCAAACCAAAAACTTAAAATACGGGCTTTCAGGCCATGTTTGGACAAGCCCCTCCCCCAAGGTTCTGACTCCTGTGCCAACAGTTAAGAAGGGGGCTATATCGTGAATGAAGCTCTGCACTGGACCAACGGTTGTAATTTTAAACTGCATGATTCTTGAGGTAATAACTTTATTAAATCAACTTGACGTAATAAAGTAATCACTTCAAGAATTGTGCAATCCAAAGGTGTAACTGTAGGTCACTGGATACTCACTGATAAAAAAGGAAATTTGAAACCAGCTGCTGAAAAACGTCTTTTGACTGCCAAAAAATAACGTGATTTTTTATCCCAAAAGCCGCCATGGAGAAGTCTACATTTAATAGCCGATTTCAAAATTTTCTTGGGGGAGAACCCCCCTCCCCCAACCCCCTATCATCGATCGTACCTTCGGCACTCGCAGCAGATGCCTTTGGCATTTCCATTTCCATCAGTATCCCGACTCTTTTGAAAGGGGGCCCGTCACTGAATTAACACTGAGGTCCGAATTTCCTCTTTATGACCCTGTGTAAAAGCCAGCATATTCTGCTTAGAATTTCTCAAAGAGCTGGAAATGGGTATAGGCCTACTTCTAGTTGTCAACTTTGACATCGAAACCCGTCGGTCAATTAATTCCTGAAAAGTAACATTTCTGATATGGGTGGGATGTGTTGCAGTGGTGCTCTCAAAATTAATGAGTGGGAGAACGGCCCTCGTCGCCTATAGATGGACGTCAATGGCTTGTTCGGAGCGAGACACGGTGCTGGGTGAGAGCCGAAGATGGGGATCCATCCCCTCTCGTAGTTCACCGTCGATAATATTTTGAATATTAATACCCAAACCTCTTCAAAAGAAGTGGGAATTGTTGTCTGGGTCGGGCTGCATGAGTCATGTACACAGCTAAAATGAGTTCAGTGCGGCGAGCAAAACGAGTGAGTGCGCGCTGTGAAGGACAGGCTCTACAGATATAGGCCTATGCATTCCTGAAGATAAAGCCATGCCATGTCTTGGAATTGCAATGCAACGCCATCCCCACTCAGACAAAAATTGGGGAAGGGCGTTCACTGGTGTGTCGGATGGTCAGGGCGCATCACAGTCCACACCAAAACAGTTCCGTTCATTTTTAGTGTTGAACTGACTCACGCAGCTGGCTAAAAACTGACTTTCACATAAACTTGTAACACTGACAGGTTTATTCGTATTCGGAGGTCTTTGCAGCTATTAGGCAAGAGACCTTTGTCATATTATTGCCTGATCACATACATAATTGGGGAGGGTGGGCGAGGATGGTGAAAACGTACGACCCTGTTTTTAAGCCATCTGAGCGTTTTTTATTGGGACTCAACATTGGATCAGGTTGTCAGTGACGGAAGCCCGAAGTTCACGCGCTGTGCACACATTGATCAGCATTTTCTCGTCGTACTTTGGGATTTCTTCAATTTATATCATGCCAAATGAAGGGTTAATTTCCGTAGAACATGGGTGGAGGGTTGGCAAACTCGATTTCATGAAAAAAAGACTGTTGTAAATTACTATCCGATTCAACGAACACCTGTAGTACCGGTACCAACGAACATGATTCGCAACACGTAAAATCGCGATTAACTGATTCCATTACCCAGAACTGGAATCAGAGTAGAACTGTATTATGACAACGCCATCAAATCGCATCGATGCACTTGGTGAACTCTAACGGGATTTGATATTTTTTTCCATCACACGTTTCTTTACGTAGCTCCATAAGTTTCATTCGGCAGCAGCGAATATTAGCAATTTCTTTCTCCGTTTTTGTTTAACAATGGTATCATAATGCGATGTTGAATCTTCAATGATATGATCAACACCATTTTTCACGCATTTCACTTTTTCTCCGAATATGCCAAAGTTCTTTCGGAATTTTCCAGGCCTGCAACCAGGGTCGGGCATCAGGATGGGGGGTGGGGCATGTAGGAGGGGGGGCACCTCCCCAACCTGGACATAATCCCATAATTTTTCCATCCAGAATCATTTTATCCCCCCCCCCCCCCAATTGACTAAAGTTCACTAATTTGGATACATCTTGCCAAGCACGTGTGCGCCGGGCCGACCATGGTTCGACCCGGCATGGAAAAAAATTGAAATTTGGCATTAAAAGGAGCAATTTCCTGTCTTCTGAAGGATCAATTCCTACTTCAACATACCCCAGAAAGTTTTATTTTTTTCTGCTCAAATAACAAGATTCATCATTTGAATTTTTTTATTTCTGTCTACTAACTTTTGAATTGACCATTCTTTATCATTCCACCCCCCCCCCCCCATAGTGACTAAATTCCACTAATTTGGACACATCGTGCCAAGCCCATGTGCGCCGGGTCGACCTTGGTTCCACCCAGCATAGGAAATATTAAAAATTTTGCATTAAAAGGCGCTATTTCCGGTCTTCTGAAGGATCAACTCCTACTTCAACATACCCCAAAAAGTTTTATTTTTTTTCTGCTCAAATAAGATTCATTATTTGATTTTTTTTTTATTTCTGCCCACTAACTTTTGAATTAAAAAAATAGTGACTAATTTCCACTAATTTGGAAACCCGTGCCAAGCACATGTGTGCCGGGTTGACCATAGTTCGACCCGTCATGGGAAAACTTTTTAATTTGGCATTAAAGGAGCAATTTCCTGTCTTCTGAAGGATCAATTCCTACTTCAACATACTCCAAAATTTTGCATTAAAAGGAGCAATTTCCTGTCTTCCGAAGGATCAATTCCTACTTCAACATACCCCAAAACGTTTTATTTTTTCTGCACAAATAACAGGATTCATTATTTGATTTTTTTTATTTCTGTCCATTGACTTTTGAACGACCATCCAGAATCATTTTACTCCTCCCCCACCCCCCCCACAATAGTGACTAAATTCCACTAATTTGGATACACCGTGCCAAGCACATAGGTGCCGGGTTGACCATGATTCAACCCGGCATGGAAAAAATTTAAAATTTGGCATTAAAAGGAGCAATTTCCTGTCTTCCGAAGGATCAATTTTGGCTTCAACATACCCCAAAAAGTTTTATTTTTTCTGCTCAAATAACAGGATTCATTATTTGCAATTTTTTATTTCTGTCCACTAACTTTTGAAGGACCATTCAGAATCATGTTATCCCCCTCCACCTCCTCAAAGTGACTAAATTCCACTAATTTGGATACTCTTTGCCAAGCACATGTGCCCTTGGTCGACCATGGTTCCACCCGGCGTGTAAAAATTTTAAAATATGGCATTAAAAGGAGCAATTTCCTGTCTTTGTCCCATGGAAAGCCTCTGTTTGCGAGAGCATTTCTCCTACTTTCAATTACCAGTAACTTGAAATTTAACCTCCTATTGAAGACAGATATTTATTTATTGGTGTTTAAGGTCACATATTTATGCAGAATGGCTAATCATGACCGCGACAGTTTTATGGGTGGAGGAAGCCGGGGTACCCGGAGAGAACCACCGAGCAACGGCGAGCAACTGTCAGCTCTCCAACATACGAACTGCACATAAGCAGGGTTAGCATTGGTTGAAGACAAGTGCACCATCGATGTGCAGTACTCCTTAGTACACAGCTCCACCGTGTCCCCACGCGGGCAATGGAGATGAAGTGTCTTGCCCAAGGACACAACGCGGTTGCCGCAGGTGGGATTCGAACCGAGCACCTCTCGGCTTGCAGCCTGCACCTCTACCTACTGAGCCACCGCGCTCCCATTGAAGACAGATAATGTCTTCTGTTAATTAGTTAATGTTTCGTATTGTCATAGTTGTGTATAATCTGTGTGTTTAATAAACACCTCAAATATAACAACAGACTTGAACAGAGACTCTGTCATGGGATTATATTCAATGGAATTGCAGGTGTAAATTGACAACTCAGAGTTAATTCACTGGTAGATAAAATGGATCAAAATGGTCAAAATTGAAAAACAGTGTCTGAAATTTTTCAGGGGGGGGGGGGGTGCGAAAATGTTTCCAGGGGGGGCGCCCCCCCCCCCCCGCCCCGTGGTTACAGGCCTGGAATTTTCAGCATATAACTCAAACTCATGGTGTTGTGAGATCTGTTATATCATCTTTTGATTCCTTTCCTTCCTTCCAACATGACATGACCCTGACTGTTTAAAGTGTCTTTAAACCACAATGAGTACAATTAATAAAAAAATTATATGAAAGTGCAAATCCCAATGAATGAATGAAAACATCTCTCAGTTAGAGTTGGGAGCGCGGTGGATCAGGACCATTGGTTAGAACATTGAACTTCAAACCGAAAGGTCGACGATTTGATCTATTTATTTATTTTGGGGGGTTTAACGACACTTTCGGTAGCCAGGGTCACCTCGTGTCGGGCAGTTTTACGGGAGGAAACCGGAGTACCCTGAGAGAACCAACGAGCAACGGCGAGCAGCTGCCAAACTCCCAACGTACTAACTCCGCACAAGCAGGGTTAGCATTGGTCGAAGACAAGTGCACCATCGACGTGCAGAACGCCTTAATACACGCCACCATGCCCCCACGCTGACAATTTGGATGAAATGCCTTGCCCAAGGACCCAAAGCAGTTATCCCTGGTAGGGGTCGAACCGTGGAGTTTTTGGTTTGAAATTCAATGCCGAAACCACTGAGCCACCGCGCTCCCCGACGATTTGATCCTGACCAGTGGTAATTGCGTTGTGTCCTTGGGCATGACACTTAAATCCCGATTGCCTACGTGGGGGCACGGTGGCGCCGTGTGCTAAGGCGTAATGGTGGCTGCTTGTACAGACCTAGCATGTTGGGGAGTTTGACAGTTGCTCGCCATGGCTCAGTAGTTCCCTCCGGCTTCCCCCACCCTTAAATCTGTCCGACATTCCTGTGACCCGGCTGTTGAACGTGTCTTTAAATCCCAATAAAACAAACAAAACTCCTAGTTGCCGGATCTCATGTCGGACCTCACATATGACGTCATGGTCACGTAATCCAGTAACGTCGTTGTTATGGTAGCCCGCGTGACTGGCCATGCTGTAAGGATTACCGGGGTGATACGTGGTGTCAGGGACATGCGTGTTGATACGGTGGTACGTGTGTCCGTCGTTCATTTTGTTTACTCGAAGCCCCCCATCTTCAAGTATGCTACACGTTTCTCATTTTCCTCTACGCAATAACTGCATTATTAACAAGCTCAATCAACAAAATACTGTCGTATCCCTTTCCAGTACGGCGAGAGGTCAACATTACAGTTGGAGGAATGGTGTCAATAAGCCAATTTCGAAACTGCCATATTGGCTTTTAATCTATGCAAGGTCACAGGTCGAGAGGTATAAACATTCCAAGAAAACGCTTTGTTAGCAATGAAATCGCACTGTTTTCACCTCGCGACCTGTGACCTTGCATAGATTAAAGTCCAAAGATGGCAGTTTCGAAATTGGCTTTTTCTGGCAGTAGGAACATGCACATACAAGCTTACATCATGTTCCTATGAACAGGAGTACGCGGCGCAAACCAAAACTTTGAATGATTTGCCTCTTTTGGATTCTCGCTGTGTCACGTGCATCCACACGTATGAAATTTTGTGACGTCAGGGGAATTTCCCGAAATGGAATCATCAATGAGTCATCCAGGAGAAGTGAACATCGCTGCCCAAACGTGTTTTCTGAAACTGTGTTGATACTTCTTACCTGTCCCACACGGACTGTGGCAACCAAAGAATCGGGCGATAGGCCTTAACAGGCCATCGTCGCCACTCACGATAAATACTTTACAATTTAAAAAACAGCCGATTTCAAGATGGCGGCACCTGACAGGCCTGGTGAATTGCGTGAATTTGATCAAGGTAGTGTATTCCGTAAAGAAATCCCTTCACAACAGTTTGAGCTATTTTCGGATCGGGTGACTCATTTCACGGTGGGGAAAAAACGTGACTTCCAGCAAACTGCTAATCAGTTCTGATTAAACCAAGAGAAAGATAACTTAATCCATACTTTGTAATAAAAATAAAACGTTTTCCGTCTTCGAATTTGAGTTTATTTCTTTGACAGTTCGGACAAACGGAACTATCGTCAGCTCGCCATTGCCAGTCACTTCTACCCATTAAATTTTTTTCTTAAAAGGAATCGTTATTTAAATAAAGCTGTTGTCGGCATGCTCATTTTCATTAAAACTAACATGACACATTTAGCAAATCCCAAACTATATTTTTATCAAGAAGTTGAAATTTTCAGCCCGACATTCGGAACATCGATTCACCCAAATGAACATCTTTTAAGGTGCTTTATTCAGTAACAACAAACGGATTTACTGTGAAAATCCCAAGTCTAAAATTCCATGCAATTCAAATAAATATTCACAAATTTCACACTGAAATTAAGGTCGTGGTGCACAGAACATGAACAATAATGCTTTTGACTCGCAGATATAGTTGATGGCAGGACTAAATAGTTTCTGAAAGTCTGCTAATACAATCGTACCAGGAATGATATAAAGTTCTGCATGAGAACAATGTATTTTCAAATTTGCTTCAGGTATCCAAGAACAAGCCCACCTATCAGGCTCTGAGAACAAGCCCCTTGGAAGTGGAGCAGTGCTTGTTGCTGTGGTAAACAAGTTCTACCTTTCTGGTAATATAGGACATGTTAATGAGCACCTAGGGTGGAAATGTTCCAAAGTGGGCAGCTTACTGTACAGTCGGCATGGACTGGTCGCAATCCATACATGGGCAGTGATGTCCACCCAGCGTTTACTGGGCAATAAAAATCATCATTTGGAAAACATGACTCAATGAAGCACTGGGTTGTACTTGGTGCTTCATTAATGAAATTTTTGATGATTATTCCAATAAATAGTGTTTGGAATCTAATATTATTGCAACCATCAAATATTGCCAATCCGTGGAAAGTAACCACTCCATGATGACTGTAAATATAAACAATTGGTTAAACTTCATTTCCTACCTTTGTTGTGGTTATAATGTTGAATGTGACCTTAACCCTCCTCACCCCAATGTCAAAATAAAAAAATTTCAAGCAGGAACTTTTCAATAATTCTACAAGAAATTTAACCAACTCAGTCTTGTTTGGCAGAGCTCAATGAGCTACAGTACATGGAGAGTGTATTATCACTAAATCACCCGCAGAGTGGAGATTCCACCCGAGTAATAATTGCATTTTTTTGCAAAGCATAACCAGCACCAGCAAAGTTTCAGCCAATAGACCTCCGGGTTAAACCCGGAGGTTCATTGGCTGAAACATTCCCTTGTGTTTTTTGTCGATATGTACAAAATTTGAAAGTTATAGCTTGGGTGATAACTCCACTCCGTGGGTGATTTAGTTACAATCCACTCTCCACATACTGTATGTGAAACAAGATTGAATTGGTTAAATCTCCACTTGACTGATGGGAAATATCTGCTGGTTAAAATTCTGATGTTTTGACATCAGTGTGTAGAGGGTTAAACACCAATAATTATAAATGATTAAATAGAAACAAAGCTAGGAATTCGAAATACCCCGGTACTTGATGATGCATCAACAGGGTTGCATTGAGGGAAATGCCAATACTGTCTGCATTTTTCTTAAAGAAATGTGCCATGCACAGAATTTGTGTTTGTCAGTTGTCACTTGATACTAGTACAATCCTTATTTCTCAGATCTCTAGGGGGGGGGGGGGGGATGATACCCCTCAGCTAGATGGAGGGTACTAAATTAGGTAAGCATAAAGTATGTGGTGAATCCCCAATGGCCCTGTTTTCCTTCATTGACACTTTCTTTGGTACAGCTGGGTGGTTAACTGCAACCACAGGTCGGGATCGGTAGTGAGAGACTACCAAAAGTCGCAACTGCACTCCCAATAAACACAACCGCAAATTCAGTTGTAAAATTCCAGTGCATTTTAAGATACTGCGCATAATATCGGAAGTGCCAGAATGACCTCATAATTCACTTTATAATAAATGCAATATGTACGAATCTGCTGGCCACCGTCAAATAATGTCTGTATATGTTTGAATGGAATTAAAAAACAAAACTGTTGTACACTATACTTGCACCAATGACAGTCTGAAGGCAGTACATGTAAGTCAAGATTTGAGACTTTCGGTATCAATTCACGAGACTCGACATGATGTTCATCAATTTTCATGACCTGTCAACACCAAGGCTGAAGCATTGTAAAATGTTCATCAGTTTATAAAATGCAGTTTCCTTTGATGAACTTTACTTGCCACTTGCTCTTCATTTATACTGTCTGATATATTTATTTCCACACATAATTTTAAAAGCTTGAACATCAAAATCGGTTTCATATTCACATTTGAAGTTGGATGGAAATTTAGGACTACAATGACCGAAATGAGCAACTTTTACTTGATAAAATGTTGAGGGTCGGCATAATTTTTAAGAGTCGGTCGGGTTATCTTAAACACAGTTTGGGTTTTTTTTGTCCTGACATTTTATAACATGACTGGCATAGATATGTTATAATTATTTATTCAATTGATACAATGAACAGAAGATGCCTTGTTAGTTGTTAGTGGAAGATGTTGTAATTATAGGTCCGATCTGATAGGTATATACGGATAGTTTCTATACGCTCATGGACAACCGAAACTGCAACCAAGGTTTTTTTGATTTTGTAAACTGAAACCCGCAACCGCAGTGTAAATCCCACAACCTCCCAGCTCTATTCTTTGGCATTCAAAGACCTTCTCTAGCAATAATATTTAAAAGATTTTTTTCAGGCCTCGAAATAAGAGGCGAACGCTCGTACCGTTTGCCTATCGGTTACGCAAATTTGTTTTCAGGCGAACAATCGATCGGTTAACCCAAAATTCTCGCCGATGGCCGATGAAGTTGGTTGTTACAGGATGACAAAAGTTTTCAATGTTTTTCCTCCCACTGATTTAAAAGAAGCACTGCAGTGAACAAAACGAGAACAAAATGCTCATGTGATTATCTTACCACGTGTTTCAATCATTACTGTACTTGCCGGGGTATAAATCTTCCGTATTAACGGTACTGATGATCTGCAGTACCAACTAGAGGTGCCCTCTGGCTCTCGAAACAATTAATTTGTTTCCATTCTGAGAGAGACGATTGTCTGTTACAGCTAAAGGGAGCTAACTGCTTTGTTAATACATTTACCGCACGTGAGGTATTAACTCTCGCACTGCACAAAGCTGAAAATAAGTCTTTGATACAATAAAAAGGAGACATATTGAAAATCAAATGAGCTGTTGTTAATTATTTGCATTCCGCCCCCTTTTTACCCTACCATTCCAGGAGAAAAATTTTCGAACACATAATGGAAACGTCTTTTATTCACCAATGCAGACTTCTTATTTACGACATTACATGCTTATTCCATTTGAAATAAACAGCCAGCATGGTTGAGAACATGGGTTTTTCCAAATGATTTTGAACATTGTGGCGCAAATAAAGTTTTAGTTTGAAACTTTGGATACATTCTCCGGATGAAATGTAGGTACGATTTACAATTGTTTCTTTTCCAATGTTAATCAGAGACTGCCAATGCAACTCCCGTGCCCTGAAGTTCAATGTATTCGTAATACAGACGTCCATTCGATGGGACTTGACCCCATCCCCACACAATTTGCCCAAATTCCCACTCCCAGTTCGAGACAAATGTGTTTGGGTTTCTGAACACATGGCACACAGCAAAATAAACAATTGAATTTCTTTAATTTTTATTAGACCCAAAAATCATATAAAGCAAAGAACAACAAATGTTAATGCGTGCATACGTGAATGTGCGTGTGTATGTGGGGGGGGGGGGGGGGGGGGGTGGCTAGTGAGGAAAATTAAGAATATTTATGTACCCACCCCTGCCACCACCCTTCATATTTCAGCTCGTGGTCCTCCCTTAACGTCCGATTAATCCAGTTGTCTATGATGCATTTTTGCCAGGTTAAAAAATCACAAAGTAATTATTGACTGAAAATCCCCCACTGCTACCCTCTCCTTCACGACTCCTCCCCTCTTCTTCGTGCCAATCCCCCAGCACCCTCCTGTGGTTGCCTTTCACTCAAAGTCTACTAGGCAAATAATATCCTAAGTCTGAAAGTGTGAACAGGACCAGATGTAAGAAGGTTGCTTGGAAGGTACTTTGTTAGTTAATAAACAAAATGCATTCTGGGTTGAGTATTTTGTAAAATAAATGTCATTCCACATCATTTTTCATTGTTATTCCGGTGTTTAGGAGGACCCCTTTTTCAAGATCCTTCATATGCACACTTGTGCCCTGTAAAAAGCTTTTCCTGTCATCACTGAAGCTTTTTTTCATGTGTTTCAATTCCATTCGTGTTTTTCTGGGAATAGACGGCCCAACAGTTAACAGATGTCAGCAAAACGAAATAAAAATACAGAGTTAGAAAATATGTCCGTTGTGTATACATTTTCGGCTTCCTAAGCGAGGTAACCTACTTTCATACTGGGTTATTTTGTTGAGTCGGGTAAGTCACCTATTTTCATTTCGACACTTGAAGCTCCGACTGAAACTGAACAAAATAAAAATAAAAATCCACAAAAGGCGACAATGGACCATTGATTGTCGTGTGATTTCAAATAAATGGTCGCTTATTTGATGAATGAAAATGTCCATTTATCACACTGAAGCACATTCGATTCTTGAAAATAATCGTTTTTATGTAAACCTCGGATCACTCAGTTCAGCCTTTTCTCGTTTTGGCCAATTTTTAGAGGGCGACTTGTAATCGCCCCAACTATTTTTCTAGGCGACTTTGGGCTTAGAAGGGCGACACAATCGCCCTAGTCGTCCTTACGTCTGGTCCCTGTAATAGTGTGTTTTTCTTTTGCTGTTCCTGACCTAAATGTACCGGTACTAATAGCATGGCCATTGCATTCTTCCTAACAGAAAGCCAACAGTATTTGCATTTTCTCCACCTAGCTCTGTCATTGCATGAAATTTGGCCACAAGTTCTCATGAAATATTATTTTATCAGTTCTGCTACAAATTCAGTAGCAGACTTAGAGAAGTAGTATTCAGTCCTGCCCATGTGAGTCAAAAGCATGCAATTATCCTGAAGGGGATTACAAACAAGTGGTGTCCAAGTACTATTATTTCTTAGAGCATTATTGCCCATGTTGGATTTTGGTGGGGGAAGATTGGCCATCAGGGCTCTCAAGGAGAAATCGGTGGCGAGTGATTTGTCACTCACCTATAATTGAGACCAGGCGAGTTATGGCGAGTGGTAGAAACCTACATGGTTGTTTCTTTCGAATTTATCTGATAGATAATAGTAAAGATTTTGATTGCATAACCTGGTGTGTTGTGTTGTTTTTTTAATCCCTTGTATAATACTATTCACTACCAAAGTACCAAGCCAGAAAATAAGCAGACTGTCATCTGCAAAATGAGGTCCCCAGAGGGTTAATTTGGTGATGCTACCCTGCACAGCAGGGTATCATCACCAAATTTACCCTCTGTCAACCTCAGTCTGAATCAAGGTCTCAAACCTAAACAGAAAGAGATATCCAGAGGACAAATTGGCCCACTGTATGGGATAGCATTAAAAAAAAAAAATTCATCCTCTGGGGACCCTCATTCTGCAAATGACAAATTGCTTATTTTCAGGCTTGCTCACTACCCACATCGTGAAAATAGGTGTAATATTTCTTTCAACTACCGGTACTCATATTATCTTATTAAATTTATAATGACATACAATCATACATGTACCATCAGTTCCGTACTGAATCAAATTCTGGCAGATAATCAGGGCTCGATTTAACTGGATTCGCCTAGCAGTTTTCAAATCAATTTTCAACTGTAGCTAATCAATTTTAAATGAGAAATCATGTAAATAATAGGAAATGCTAATCCAAATTTATCAAAGTTAGAAAACTGCTATTCAATTTTTAAAAATTCAATCAACCCCTGATAATTGTTCCATAATCTAAATTAATTGTAACAACAGGCCTTTAAATTCATTTGTTTTGGGCACACCGTTTTGCCATAATTTGGGCACATTAAAACCAGAAATAACATCCTTATGCGATTATGTTTTATTGCCATGTCTTTCTTTGTGTTTCTATAGTAATATTATGATGGAAGTTATTCACAAATGTTGAAGAGACACAGAGAATTTCTATATTTTTCTTGATGTCTTCACACCTCAAATTTGGGCACACCTGTAAAGGCCTGAACAGGTTTCTGTTCAAGAACTCTTTAATATCATGGTGGATTTTATTAACACTGAACCACTGGAGATTTTCATATTTTGAAATGTTTGGAGGACCTGACAAAAAACCGATAATGCACTGACACCTTACAATCCCATATATGGATATCATCTGTGGAAGACACTTCGTAACATTTAAAATGTGTAGTTACTAATGAGGCTTTTGTTTTTCCATAATAATACTTTGTTAGTCTAAATATAATTATATTAAAAAAAATTAAAAAAACGCTATGTAAATATCAAATTGCCAGTTTGCCTAAATTTTAGGCCTATGTGAAATATGGTATGTACATCCTTATTAATTAAAAATTCTAACTGGGAATTATGAAGTTATGAACTATTAATTAAGATTTTTAACTGGGAATTATGAAGTTATGGTTATAAAAAAAAGCAAAAATTCAGGGCTGGGCTCGTCTCTGCAAGTAAGACTCTAGTACACTCAGACCTGCCTAAGCTCACCTAAATCCAGGTAAACCTGCGTGTGTAGGAGTGTTACAGGGAGCAGGGCTGAAAATATAAATTTTCACAAGTGTGGGTTCTCTCTAGTGTCAGACACACTCTGATACATAACTGTACCCATGTCTGTGTGGGCCACAATTAGTCTCTGTAAGATTAATCTCTGTAAGACTGGAGCTAAGGCTATCACCTTCAGCTTACAAAGACTAAACCCCAAATTCCCCAATAACTTATAAGCCCACGTAGCTGAGACTGTATAGGCGTGTGTGTCTTAATCAGTCTCAGGCACTTGGAGCACAATCCTGTATTGGCTAAGAGTATTGGTAAATTTACCAGTATACACCACTGTAAATCCTAAAACTTTTTTTTATTGAACTCCAAAACTAATGTTAATCAAACGTATCTGGATTGGGGTGGGGGTGTAAAGTTAAAATCATCGTTGACACAACCTGGCTGTCCTTCATGTCATGTATTCAAGAAAATAGTGTCCCCCAAGTTTTATTTTTCCATTGCACAGATTGAGTCACAAGGCTCATAGTCTCAAGTATCAGGGGAGCTGTCATCTCCCAAGGGGGAATAACAGTCAGATTCAGAAAATATGGTCTCCATTTGCACACTTTCATCACCATAAACATTGTCATCATTCTCTAGTTCATTGGGCAATTCATCTGTGCCTAGCTTCTGATGCTTACTGCGAGATAGAATACTGGTCATCAACTTGGTATGGACGCCTCTTCCCTTTTCAAGAGCTTTTCTTTGTCGTCACCCATCCATGCCATCAAATTATTTCTGATAATCATATAGGCTTCCAAAATGTCATCTTTAAAAGACAACCTACGGTCTGTCCGAGTGTTAGTTAAAAAACTGAAACCCCCCCCCCCCCCCCCCCCCCCCCCCTCAACTGAACAATTAGAAGCAGGGAGGCACAAAACAATCTGTGCTAATTTACAGAGATTGCTAAACTTGTTGCATTTGTTTTTAAAAATTTACTGCCTCAAAGAAAATTAGAGAACTTTAATGTTTCAGCAAAATGTTCTTCCAAAGTGACCAGTTCAGTTTTACCACATTCAGAAATAAAGTCGTCATATACCATATCCCAGTTTTCTGAACTTACACATTTCACAGCCTTGAATATGCTGTGGTTGAAAGACTCTAATCGTTTCATGTATGATGACAACAGTTTGGAAATAAGTTGATTCTTTATCATTATACACCTCTTCCTGGCAGATGAGGTAACATTCTTCATGGACATTTCCAAATACCCACGATTCTTTTCCATTTTGTGATTGTGTCCCGATTTACAGTGCTTTTTGGTTATAATTACAGTGTTAAAGCTATCCCCACCAGGTAATGCCATAGTAATAGGCTCAAAGTACGGGACAAGAAGTTCATTTACATTAGGGATACTATTCTGAAGATCCCTCAACAGTTTCTCTCTTTTCAAGAGATTTGACATAATGTCATCAGCAAGTATATGCTCTTTTTCAAACGCCAAGCTCAGCACCCCCAAATTTTCCAAAATTGACATAAAGGTACACATGGATGAAAGGAAATGATATTGCTCCATCTTTTTCATAAAATCAGTCTTGCTTGTGTATCTGATCTATGACCGGAATCAGTACTGATAGCATTTTCCAAAGTAATTTTCATGGGCATCACATGTGAATCAGACATTTTAGTCCATCTCATTTGTGGTGTAAAACCCAAGTACAGTGGAACCCACTTAATTGGATATCTCTTAATTGTATATCCCTGTTAATTGAATAAAATTTTCAAACACAAAACCATTTACCATACCTTCAGTACAAATTTGATCTGTTAATTGCATATGGGTTGTAGAGTAAACTCCTGTTAATTGTATATAAATTTTTGTAATATGTCGAAAAAATTACTGTGACATGCACCAAATTCCCCTTATTTATCAACCTTTTTGGCCTCACTACATCCAATACAGGCATTTATTCTATTATATCTTGTTTGACAGAGCTCCATGAGCTCTGTCAAACAAGATATAATAGAATAAATGCTCAGTTTACCTCCAGAACACAGGAAACTGACCAAATCTCTGTTAATTGTATACTCCTGTTAATTGAGTAATTTTCATTGGCAAAATGGATATTCAATAAAGAGGATTCTACTGTACCGTGTATCTTGGGCAGATCATTGTATGTTACTGCCATGCCTTCACAACCAGTTCTAAGTTCTGTCTTTAGCTTTGCAGAGTTTTTTTGTAACCTGTAGATTGCTGAATAAAATTCTTCAAACTCTTGGAAGTCGTGAGATGACGTGAAAGCATCCTTTGCGGACTGTTCTGCCCTATGGGGGATACAATGGAATTTTACTAGCCATGATCTAGATTCCCCCTCTACCATTTTTGTGAAAACACCAGTGTACTGACCAGTGTTAAGTAAAGTGCCAACAGTAGTCACTGCAACACACTTGTACTTATAATCGTTAGTGGAGACTTTCAATTTATCTAAAAACACATTGTCTATGGCCCTTTTTTATAGACCTAGCATCACTCCACCCAATTGTGCAAGCTCCTGTAAACCTGCACAATAATAGCCCGGAGGTCCATCATTCACGACGTGGACTTACACCAACTCTAACACAGTCCCAGTTTTTTTTTGTTGTTGACTGCCATCACTCAAAGCTAAAAAAGCAATTTTTGTTGCCAGCACTTCACATATCTCTTCTTTAATCACAGAAGCAATTATACAGGTAAATTTTACAAAATCGTGATCATTTTGTTTCCCTTTACTTAAACATACATCATTTTCATTCTGGAGAGATACCACATATTCAAAGTCAACAAATGGCTTTCCATTGTTAAATAAGTTGAATGAGTTATTAAATAACTTCATATATGCTTCTGTTCAAATGAAGTATAAATCTTTGGTTGAGATTTGGCAACCAGTTCAGCTTTGGCAAATGAAGCAACTGTACCGATAGAATTTAAATCTCTTGAAGGAATATTGGCTTTTTCTACCAATATGGCAATATTATGAGCTCTCCCTTGTACATGCCTTGTTAAATTATACTTCGAGATATAATTCATCCCAGTTACATAGCTAAACATATCTTTCTTACCCTTCCCGGTCCATGAGGGGTGTCGGGTGTCGTTTTATAGCATCAGAGTTGCGAGTACCATGTCACACTAGATATTCATTAATAGAGAAGTATTTTTTTTCTAAACTGAAGGGTTTGGGATATAAGACACTCTTTAGCAAGCATGTGTTCTCACGTGTGTGTGGCCTGTTTAGATCTCAATGTCAGGTTGTTTATGTTACTCATTTAAATGTAACTCAGACATGTCATTTCCTCCCTTCTAATTTCTAGTGGTTTTGAAATTATTATATGAATTCTCTAGTTCTTGAGAATAAGTGTGTCTTATCTAGATTGTCACTACAGTTAAAACTAAGAGTCGGTTCCTGTATTCTGCACTAATTTGAAATAATAGTGTGTTAGGTTAGTGCAGAAAATCACCAGAGAATCATATCTGATCCACAGTAATGTATCGTGATTTCGGCAGAATTGTAACATGCGATGGCTGATTGATATTCAGTATTTGTAACAGGCAATCAACAGTAATAAAGTCGCACCTCCTGCTGACATAAGGTGGCAATTAAATATTAGAATGTAGATACTCAGAGGATGCAATGATGTTCATTCATCTGTTTTCCCCCTTTTATCTATTCATTTTTCGACAATACAAGAAATATTTAAAATGTGTATTGCATGATTTTTATTTTCGAAGATTGACGAGAAGATCATGCAGGTTGATTCAAGACTGCTAAACCTTGAATTTTAGCCTACTATCAATCGCAGCCGTTCTTATGAAGGAACCATGGGAGAGGCAAGCATGGTTGGATCAGATGTAGGAGTATACAGCATTTTTAATTCAAATGTGGAGGTGATGCCAATTAAAAATGTCATATTAATTTACATCATTTGAGAACAAAAGATTTTTCCCAATTAGATATATACATTTTTGTATGTTGAAAATTCCCACTACTGATTGGATTTGGGGGCTATTTTCAATTTTATCTGACATATTCAAACATGCAGGTTCTGATTCTGCAAAAGAAATTTTCGTGTCCAAGTCAGTTTACAACATTTTCAAATCTCACTGTTGGCATGTACTTTCTGCAGGGTGTGCAGCCCAATAGAGCAATGTTGCCTCATACATGTACCTACCGCCATCTTGTCATTCTGTTGTTTGGCCCATGTCAGATCAACATGTATCCTGACTTCTGTGCTATAAAATCCTAAAGTATAATGAAGCCAGACACGATTATGGAGTGGAATGGTGGGATATTTGCAGCACAAACTAGCTGAATAAGGACATTGAGTTTTTGAACGTTCAGGGCTATAACTTTATTGAAATTAAATAATATTTCTTGTTCTTCCTGTTTTCGGGATATGCACCTGATTCGTTCATTCTTTGTTACTCATTATGTGTTTGTTCAATGTTCACCCTTTTCCTCTTGAATCCCTTCATTAGATTTTTAAGAGCAATTTGCTTTTTGCGAATTTGTTATTAAATTAAAATTCTTCTTCTTAAAAATCTTTGATAATTTACGGAATGTGGATTATTCGTACCGGTACCTCCTTTGTCGCGTACCGGTTATTCTCGACATAGTCGGGCGTGTCTGTTTGCCATTACCCTTCTCTATGGGGAATCTTTTGTGGAAGTTTCTCTATTGTTAAGGGTATTCTTTGGATACCGGTTGTCTGACCTGGGCCTTTGTTGTGCCTGTGTTGGACTTGGGTTACGGCTCCTATTCAGTTTAAATTTTTTGTCTCGGGCGTGTGTATACTATGAAGTCCTCATGTTCTAAATGTAAGAGGAAGAAGTCCTCTCTTGATTCTCATTATACCCCCGCTTCGAAGAAGTGGGGGCTATATAGGAATCTCCCTGTATGTCTGTACGTCCGTCCGTACGTCTTTCCATCCGAACAAATTCTTGTGTGCACAACTCCTCCTACATTAAAGAACTGATTTTGAAGAAACCTTTCAAACATCATCACTACTAAGTGAACATGCGCATATTCCAAAATTTTTGATCTGCGACAATTTTAACCAGGTTATCTCTCTTCAACTTTGATTTAATATGGGTTTCTACATGAAATTCTTGTGTGCGCAACTCCTCCAACATTTAGCAATCAATTTCCTTATGGCCTTCGCCTACATGATCAGAAGTGCATTCCTCTAAAAACCCAAAGCGGGGGTATTAATCACCTTCAGTGATAGTTCTAGTTCATCATGTTTGGCTTGCGCTCGTTGCTCAAAAGATGTTACCTGTGCAACTTGCTCTTCTTGGGATTCCAAGCGATGGAATTCCCTCTCTACTTACATATGTGTCGGCGATGCACCGATTTCGGTGCTTTCGCCTGAGGTAACTAATCAGAATCATTTCAGAGGAACAAGAACATGGTATTGGTCATGGTATAACATCAAGTTCTGTGCTGTCGTCGTCTTCAGATACAGAGCATGTTGACTTACGAGGTATATCGCAGAATACTCGGTATCTCGGGCAAGCAGACGGTCAACTAGCTCGACCGGTGTAACAGAGCCTTTCATCAGTGCTTCCGTACCGGGAAAATCCGAAGCGGTCCAGGATAAGGAGGATGGAAGACAGTCCTCTGTTCAGACGACGGCCCATGAGGGGAAGGGGCCAGTCAAGCTGAAAGGTGCATCAGTAGCAAAGCATTCTTCTGTTTTGGGGTCAAAACAGAATGTTTCGACTTTTATTGCCAGTTCCGTTGGTAGTCCGGTAGATAATGCTTCAGAGCCAGTTGTTTCTGATGTACCTTTCTCTGCCAGTACGGCTGGCAGTAGTCTTGATAAAAGAGCCTCTTCTTCATCCTCTTCCAGGACTCAGCACAGTAGACCACATGCAAGCCGGCAAGATCCAGAGGTAGAGAGTCATAGCCAAGATCTGGCTCTCTCTATGGCTAACATTTCGAGGCAAACGTCTTTTTCAAAAAGATGGACACAGGGCTCTGTGTCAGATCACCTTCCGGAGCCAAAAAGGCATAGAATGGAGGTGAACATAGCCTCGAATACGGAATTGCTGGAGCAAATTGCTCAGCTAATTGCGGACTCCCAGCAGCATAAAGTGCTGCCGTCATCGATCTCCGCTTTGGATGATTCAGACGGTGCTGGATCGGCAGAAAGAAGGGTTTCCTCAAATTATCAGTATGCCGATAATAGACCAGACCAGGAACCTCTAGCTGGTAGTGTTAGGGAGCTTGATGAAAAACGGGACTGACACTACATCTTTGGCTGAGCAACATATGGAAACTATGAGATTCCTGCAGGATTTTTACATGAATTAATTCCTTCTGGTCAGAGTTCTGCGCCTTCTAGAGCCAGGCATCTGTCTTCTTTAGACAGGGAGGTCATTAAGTTGAAGAAAAGTATCCTTCTGTATCCGTCTCAATCAGTCCAAGTGTTAGATGTGTTTGATTGTGTTGACGAAGCTATTGCAGACCTGGCTCAGGCTAGAAAAAGTTCTTTCATTTCCGAAAGGAAGCTTGACCTACCATTTAGAGGCAGTACCTTCTTAACTACGGTAGGCGAGAATAAGATTCCAAGAGCTCCTCTGCAATTGGATGACGGTGCAAGGGACTTAGGTATGTCTCTTCCATCATCGTGTAGTGTCAGTTCTTTTGTTATAGATACTTGCATTGCATCTAGCAGAAGTATTTTGGATTCTATGTCATATGCAGATCACATGTGCAGGGCGTTGGCTGGCAATTTGGAATCTGAGAGCTCTCTAAGGGCTGCTCCATTTTCGGGCTCTTCATTATTCAATGATCAGTTAAAAGCTGTATTTGAAGATGCTTCTAAGAAAGCCACAAGTCAGCTTTTGTTGTGCTCACCTTCGCAACCTCAGCCTTCCACAAGTGGTTCTCCTCGAGAGGTAAATTTTTCTCCAAGAGAGGCTCAGCCTGTGCTGCCTCTTGAGCTAATCGTGGGCGAGGTGGCTCGAAGCAGGGGAGTGATTTCAAAAGGGGACGACGCAGTCGGTAAATAACGAAACGCGTAACCCCACACCGACGTCACAGAGGGGTGCGAGAGCTTCACAAGGTTTCTCCTCGTGTAAGCCTTGTAAGTCATACAAATGAAGTGTTCGACCTCTACTGTTCTCCGGTTGGCGGAAAGCTTTCAAAATTCGCTAGCAACTGGAACAAAATAATACAGGATCTTTGGGTTCGAGACGTAAAAAATAGTCTACGTCTTTCGTTCCGGGAAAAACCTCCATTAACGTGGATTCCGCGTTTTGTGAGCCTTCCACAAAATGTAACAGAGAGAGGCTTTGGTTTCCGCGGTAGACTCTCTTCTACAAAAGGAGGCAGTAGAGTTCGTAGAGAATTCCACTTCAAAGGGATTCTACAGTCATCTTTTTCTTGTACCGAAGCCAGACGGCTCGTTCCAGCCGATCATCGATCTCAGTTGGATAAACAAGTTAATAATTGCTCCAAAATTTTATATGGAGACAATTCGGTTGGTGAGAAGCGGCATCCGAGTGAACGAGTACGCCGCAAGCATAGATTTAGAGGACGAGTATTTTCACATCTTGATTCATCCGGCTTTTCGGAAATACCTCTGTTCTGCGGTTCACGGGAAAGTATACCAGTTCAGAGCAATGTGTTTTGGTTTGAACCTTGCTCCGTGGGCATTCACTCGGGTGATGAATGCAGTGATGAGCCACTTCAGGGCACACTCGGCTTCGATGATGTCAGCATATCTGGACGACATTCTTCAAAGATACGGAAATTTTCATGCTCTTCAAAGCTGCGTTCAGAGTCTGCTATCTCTGCTACGACACCTAGGTTTTGTAATCAATGTTGACAAGTCGGATTTAATGCCTACGATGTCGATTGTTCACCTGGGAATGAGTTTCGATATTCTGAACAATCGGGTCGAATTAATTCCACTAGGTCGTTTACGCACTTGTCCACTTCAAATTTTTCTAATTCAAAATTGAGCGTAAAGCGTCAGTCGTTGGACAGTCCGATTGCTTTAACACAGTAAAGCATCATCTTCAAATTTGGGCGGATATCCAGTGGTTATCCCAGGGAATACCGCTTCAGATTCAGGAGCTGTCGTTCATAATCATGACGGGACACCAGTCAGGAGGGTTGGGGTGCTTCACTGATTCCGGGCGATCAAGTGTGTCACGGTTTATGGGAGAGTCGGTTTCTTGTGTCCCTTATAAACTACAAAGAAATGAGGGCAATTTGGTTGGCTCTAAATCATTGGCTCAGTCGGGTAATAAACTCACATGTTCAAATTTCATCGGACAATTCAACGGTAGTAGCCTATATTTGGAATCAGATCAAGGGGTACATGTTTTCTGTGACTGTCACAGAAAGTCTGCCTGTCAAGAGAGCTAATGTATACATGGGGGTCCATGTCAATACATTCCTCAATCAAATCCACCAAAAATATTGCAAATATGTCACAAGCAAATTTCACAATGATGTGTCAAATATTTGGTGCTTCGCAAACTTTGAGAAGTATATATAAAGTTTGTTATAGTAGTGATTCACTACTCAACTGAATCGGAAACCCTGTGATAGGTACCAAGTTGGGAATGACAGACACAAAACTATTAGTACCTCTCACAAGTATAGGTACCAAAAACAATATCATTTGCAGGCTTGATCCCAGGAAGTAGAGCAGCACTTATTTACAATGGAAAATAAGTTCTGTTTTACTAGTAAATAGGACCTAATAACCAACACGTGTGGTGGAAGTCCTCTCAAGTGAGCAGCATGAGTATAAATGATTTGCTAAACTTGACTTTATATTTATGCTGTGATCATGATTGTAGTCACAGATGTTGAAAGAGTGCTTAACTCTTAACCTGCGGAGTATTTGAAAAATATTTTTTCATCAAATCTAGTCATGGCTGCCTTCTAGCAGCCATGACTAGATTTGATGAGAAATTACTGAGATAACTATCTGAGGATGTACTCGAGAATGTCTTGGATAGTTTGAAATGCAATCCTGCCTAAATTTCTTTCCCAGTTACATGTATGCCTTTTAGATTGTTTTCTGACTGGCGGGCGCTGTCAGTAACTTGTAAGACAACCTGAACAAACTTGATCTGATTTTTACCAAATGTGGTTTGTGACTTATACATGTCTTGGACAAGTTTGAAAACCAATCCAGCCCAAATCTTTCATGGTGAGCTATGCCACATAGATGGTTTTATTGTTTGAATTTCTGACTTGTGGGTTGTATCGGCACCATCTTGGATGAAGTTCATTCAATTTGCAGGGGGAACGTTTCTTTAAATGTGCCCAATTTATACTTATTTCAGTGGCAAACAAAATCCTGTCCTGTAGAGCATGGAGGTTTTTCGGTTCGGTTTCGTTTTTTGCAGCAAACCGAAAAACTGAACCGACAGGCACTAAAAAAACAGCCATACGGTTTTTGCATACTTTGATGTTAAACTTCATTTACGACCCCCTCGTAATCTCATTTTGAAAATGGCAGCTAACGTCAGAACGGGCAAATCCAAAAGCGATTAGTTCCATATATGTGTGTGTCAATATATAAGCCGCTCCCACGTATACGTGGCACCCAGTATTTTCAGCCAAAATACCTCCCCTACGACTATTATCGTTGTATAAGTCACACCCCGACTGTGAGAATAGCTGGTGGGGCCTACATCAGAATTGCTATGGCCAGTGAGTGTTGGCTTTCACTGCACAAAATTAGGTGAGTGTCGGAACACGGGAACGTTTTTTTTCTTCATTTTTTCTTTTCAGTCATATTTATCTCATATTAAATGCATGAAATAAAATAATAAAAATTATGTAGTGTTATCTGTCCATTTATTCCCTATGTGATACTCGATGTGGTAAATCCATTTTATTGTACATATAACAACATGAGGGAGAGATCATACTCAGTAATTCGAAAGGAGGTGAGAGGTCCAGTGAGGGATCCAGGAACAGGACAGTGAATGGAGTCACTGTATTATGGCGATGTTAAACATAACAAAAAAGTTACATGTCCAAATTATTTATTTTATCGAAATTACAACTGAACACAAAATAACAAAACAGGTATATAATGTATAGCAGTTGCGGCACCAGGATTTCGATTCGGGGGTGGAGGGGTGTGCTAAGTAAGATGTGGGGGTCCAAGGTCGAGATGCCTTCACCATCTCCCAAAGGTTATAAGCCTGAGCCAGGGGTGTGGTTATGGGAGGGTGTATCTGCTACCTGTTGGCTTCGATCTGTGGGAGATATTTGGATAATGTGGATGCTTTGGGGCAATATCTGAGCATTACTACAATGCCTGACATGGTCTTCAAAGGTACCCAGATTGTGTCAGTGATTTGAAGTTTCATTTTGGGAACCCCCGACCCCCCTCTATTTTTGGACAAGTTCTGTCATTCGACCTGTGTGCTGTGGGCATCTGTCTGGCTGTCTATCCTTGTTGAAATGTCGGCACCATAACTTCAACAAACATCTGATTTTTAGCTCGCCTGACTTTCAGTCAGGGGAGCTGTAGTGATCACTCACCGTCCGTTGAACGTCATCCGTGAACATGGTGTTTGCGTCTTCTCCTCCCAAACCGCTGAACCAATTTAATTGATATTTGAGATAATAGTTTGTTATGACATCGCATTTGATTTTGTTCTCACGCCCAAAAAGTGTGCTTAAACCTTTAAAAAATCTTTTCATGAACCAGCAGTAGCAGAGACTTGATATTTGGTGTGCAGCTTCTTTTTGAGGTGTAGACTCAGTTTTGTTCAAGAGAAGTTCGAGCAGCTATATTTGCCTTCGTTATGGGAGGGGCAAGAATTTTTGCCCCGCCCAAAATTTCTATTTTCCAAACCGAGTGGCAGATTTTAACTAAATTTGACATAAGGGCTTATATTTAGGCTACCATGTCAGGTGAGCACCCTCAGAGCTCTTGTTACCAAATATGGTCTGTGAATTCGACTTGAGAATGTCTTGGATGAGTGCAAAAACTAGTCCTGCACAAATCTTTTTTCACGAGTTATGCTGCTAAGATTGTGTCCTTGTTTGAATTTCTGTCTTGCAGTTGGTGTCAGCATGCTAACTTGAACAAACGTTATCCAGTTTTTACCAAAGGTGGTCTGTGAGTTGTACTCGAGGATGTCTCGGATGAGATTGAAAAGCAGTCCTGCCCAAATTTTTTTTCGGAGTTATGCCTTTTAGATTGTTTTCCGACTGGCGGATATGGTCAGCACGATAGCTTGGAACAAACTTTATATGATTTTTACCAAATGTGGTCTGTGTCTTCTACTCAAGAATGTCTTGGATTTTGAAAACCAATCTTTTTCACGAGTTATGCCATGTAGATTGTTTACTTAAGTGAATTTTCTACTTGCAGGTAGCATAAGCACCATAACTTGAACAAATGTTATCCAATTTTTCTCCAGTTTGGTCTTGGAATTCTACTCTAGTATGTCTTGGACGAGTTTGAAAACCACTTGGGACTGTCCTGCTGAATTTATTTGTAAGCGATATGCCTCTTAGTTTGTTTTGTAATTTGTGGGTGGTGTCACCATGAAAACTTGAACAAACGTTATCCACTTTTTACAAAATTTTTCATATGTCTCTTGGATTGCCTCTTAGTTACAGAAGTTTCAGTTGCTAGTACAGACTCCTTTTTAGCCACAAGAACTCGATCCCAGCATCTCTGATGCAAAGTTTGTGTCTAACTAAACATGTCTTCACAGAGTATAGGATTTGGGGCAAACGAAACTTCAGTTTTACAACAGTAAACAAGCTCTCTTTTACTGTTCAAATAGGACTGGTCACCAATGGCTGGGGTGGAGGTCTTCCAAAATGGGCAACGTGGATATAAACGATTGGCTGGATATGACTTTATATCTATGTTGCGGTCATAATTTGCTATTGTGCAGAAATATTTGACCTCAAACACAAATAAATAAATAAATGAATAACCTTGCAAATAAAAGTCTTGGGATAACAACAAGTAACATTAATAAGTTGTATTATGAGAAGCCAAACAGATATTACGCCTATTATTAACACTTTGGCTAATACAGTTTCTAGAGTTTGAAAATATCATTTGTCATATATCTTAATTTTTTTCAGTTCGGAAAAATACATTGTACTTGAATTTTGCGGGTTCTCAGCCAGTGCAAAATAATGGAAATTCCCCTTCGCTGGCCAGTATGGGTCACAGGACACAAATGTAAGTTGTTCAGGTTTGTTTTTAGAAGTTAACCCTTTGAACCTCAGAGGCCGCTTTTCCGGCTCAGTAACATGATACTTCATAATTTCATTAAGTAGGCTGACTTTTGAGTGAAGGTGTGGTGTAGACCTATCAATATTTTCAACGTGAAGCCCCAAGGCTGCACGTTGAAAATATTAATTGGTCTACCCCAAATAAAGAATATGGACTCTTCCTATTGCTGCCATTGAACTGATATGGAAGATACCTCTAGGGTTCAAAGGGTTAAGTGTATTTGTGCATCTATTGTGAATGTTTGACATATTCTTTTACTTTATTTTCTGATTAACATCAGAGGTCTGTCATTTTGAGGCCAGTGATCCCACACCCCCACCCCAGCTCCCAGGCCACCTGTCTAGATAGATCTGTATGGAATTTGATGCTGTTATGGCCTGCAACTAGTCTAGTTCTCAAATAGGTCATCGCCTATATGTTTGGATTCTCTTGGCTGGAATATTTCAGTTGGTCAGAAAAGCGAACCTATGGTTTTCTTTTCCGACCAACTGATGTATTCCAGACGATTAATCAAAAAAACTTTATGATAAAGATTCATTTTCTGTGAATAAAAGTAAGAAATGTTAAAGCTTGAATTGTTCGACATTTTTATGACATTACAATTTGAAACGAAGAATTGCCACAGCCATAGTTTTAGGATTATGGCGTGTAGTTCCAAAAATTATTTTAATATCTTTGTTTTCAAGTGGAATTAAATACTTATTGATTGGAATATCTTTTACTGGGACAGGAAAGAATACCTGTATATTGTTGTAAATAAGGGGATGTCAGATTGTGTCAATTGTCTTCTGTATGCACATTTTCTGCAAAAAAGTGGGTAAACAAACTGTCCATAAAAGCGTCAGTTCTGAACAGAATTAGACTTGTGGCCTTTGATCCTCGCCCACTGTAGCCCACCTGCAGGTTTGGAATGATTGCTGGTTTTCAGGAGTCGACTAGTCTAGCAGGATAATCGACTCGAAAGTCGACTAGTCGCACCCATTTCCCAAACCACAAAGGAACTCCCTAAGTGTTTTAAGAAGATCAGCATTTGGCACTTCCATACTTTTAGCAATAGCTGATGTCCAAAATTCAAAGAGAAAGAAGAATTTGTTTTTATAAAATTGACTTAGAATAAATATAACCCTTCAATACATTTTGTCACATGTTATTTTTCCTGATATATTAATTAATCCACAGTACAAGTCATGTAGAAATGGTTTGTTTCTATGAACATGTATCTGTTGTGATGACACCGCATGTCTTCTAGCCATTGGAAGCGGCAAACTTTCAGTCAGGTGAGCTAAAAACATTGGCGAAGATCGATAAACAAATTTGCTTGAGTAATAGTTTTTAACTTAAAAACTATTTCCCAAGTGAAATCGTTTATCGACTTGCCAATGTTTTTAACTCACCTGACTGAAAGTCTGGATGAGCTATTGTAATCGCTCACCATCCGCCATCCATGAGCATGGTGTTTGTACCTTCGCCAAAACCACTGCATTGATTTCCGTTAAAATTTGAGGTAATTGCTTGTTCTGACATCGCATTTTGTTTTTTGTTCAAATCCACTTGCCCGACCGCATAGGGAGGGAGAGGGTGGAGGAAAATGCTACAAATTTTTTTTAAAAATCTCATGAATCAGTGGGTACAATGACTTGATATTTTTGGTATGTGTTATTATTGAGTCATAAGTACTTGATTCATGCAAAAACAATATTTCCCGTGCCCCCATGGGAACCCCAGGAGTCAAAAATAAAAATATTTTCAAATGCCCATATTTCCCAAACCATTATATGTTATTTGGTATGAAGCATCCTTAGGACAACTACAGTGGAATGGTAAAAAATGGTCATTGGTTGTGTCAGGGTGTTGTAGGGGGGCATTGAAAAACTGCTGAGTCAAAAATATTGACTCCAGAACCATTGATCAGAATCTTTTGATATTTAGTATACACCTTCCATTGGGGGTGTTAGATACAAGTTTGTTAAAATTAAGCCCTTGGTGCATATTTGGGCACAGTACAGGAACCCAAATTTTAACTTGGAACAAAATGGGGAATTATCTTCAAAAATCTGCTTTAGAACTACCGGCCAGAATCTTTTAATGTTTGGTACACATCATTGCTATGAGGGTCAGATTCAAGATTGTTCAAAGTAAATCCCTCAGTTAATATTTGGGCTTCCTGTGAGGGCCTGAATTTTAACAGTGTTCAATATGGAGCATAATCTTTAAAAATCTTCTTCTTCAGATCCATCAGTCAGAATCTTTTGATATTTGATCTGCAGCATCCTTGGGGAGGTTAGCTCTAATTTTGTTCAAACCAAGTCCCTGGGTTAATATTTGGGCTCCCTATTGGAGCTCAAATTTTAACTTAGTCCAATACGAGGAATAATCTTTAAAACTCTTCTTCACCAGAAACACGAGCCAGAATCTTTTAATATATGGTACAGTAGAACCTGTCTTGAGAGACCACCCCTTTTACCAAGCAAAAGTGGTCTCTCAAGACAGGTGGTCTCTCATTAGAGGTTTGAGGTTTTTGCTAGTCAGTGAATGACCAACCAGAGAATATTTGTGGCAGAAATGTAGAAGAATTGATTTTTCAACTTTTTTTTATTACTGTTCTATTTTAATTCAGTTTTAATACAAAGTACAGAGGCATTGCTTGAGAAATTACAGTTAAAAGTACATAAATTGAAAACCTTTTTGAGATTATAATGTGAAGGGGCTGCTGGTCCATCCAAAATAGTAATTTCTTACTTTATACAAACAAAGAATTCTCCTCTTTCTATCAATATTTTGAAATGAGTTATGAACTGCGACGAACGAATGGTTTCACGCTCCGAAGGCACGCAGGGGTGGTTTGGGGAGCAAGCCCCTTTCGACCCTCGGTGACTGTATATGATTTGGCATGTCTGACCGTGGTAGAGGAGGAAGAGGAGAGGAGGGAGGAGGTTTATCCCCGCTTGTGCTTCTTACGGCTCTTTTTTTTTGGAGGCGGTTGGCTTGGAGATGTGGATGGCGATGTTGGTTGATTCGTGTTTTGAAGTGATGCTACTGCTATTGCCTGGGATTTGTTCCTGTATTCTTGACACTCTGCTATCACTCTGTTGGCTTCCGCTATGGTCCTGTTTACAGTTTCCAAGTCCACGGTGGCTGAGGATTGAGGTGGCTGTTTGGTTGTAGTTCCCACTCCAGGGCTATCCAGTAGTGAAGGATGAGGGGAGTGAGGGGTGGGAGGTGGTGAAAATGCAACTTCCAGTTCCTCCTCAGTCTCCACTGGGCATTCCACATCCAACTGTACCGGCTCAGGAGCCGGCAGTTGGTTGGGTGTATCAGTGGGACTAGGAGGGGAACTGGCGGCTGCCTCCAGAACCTCCACTCCCTCACTCAACTCTTTCTTCCTATTCCGGAAGGCCTCCAAGCGCCGGGCATCCCTGCGCTTGGTCGATGGACTCTCCTTTTTCTTCTGTTCTCTCTTTTCAGGGCCTCCGTGCCCCTTTGAGTGAGGACCAGTGTGAGAGGAGATTCTCTCTCCAAAGGTCCTACCTCTCCCCGAAGGGGTTGGTGTTGTGGTCTTCTCAATTTCAAACTCCAGTTTCAGGTGGACGCTCAAGCCTATTTCCTGGATAGTCCATGAAATGGCTTTCACTAGTCTGTCTGGTAATTCCATGGCTATCTAGGTGTTCACGCTCTGAAGTCAGATGTGATGAGTTATTTTCATAATACTTTACAGTTATACCTTGATAAGGCTTTTTTGTGTCTGTCAAGTTTTGTTTTAAGAGAAAATAATTTCAGTCTCACTTTAAGTAAAAATAATCTTACCAGGGTGTTTTAGTTTGCTTAATCCTCTTGGATTTTATCACACTTGAGCAAATAATGGACATGAACTAAGTTTGTTTTTTTAACAATAATCTTTATGTTTTCAAAGGTATCTTGATAAAAAATTCTCAGACTTGAAGAATTATACAAATGAATAACAATTTAATTGAATCCAATTATAGTTTTCAGACAATCTACAGTGAAAGATATTTGTCATACATGTGTATGATTTCAGATATTACAGTTTCAGGGGACAATTGTCCTTCCAATTTTACTGTTGAGCAGATGTCCTGGTTACATTTTTGAACTGTTGATTTCTGTATATATTGCTTTGATCTTTATTGGTTTTAATACTCTGAAATTTCAAAAAATTATTTTCCGGTTTCTCAAAACAGGTGAAAAACTGAGTTTTTGCCACAGTTTTGCCGTCTCTCAAGACAGGTGTTCTCTCATAACAGGTGGTCTCTCATGACAGGCCCATTACAGAGTGAAACCAATCGGTGCATTGCAAAAGTGGTCTCTCAAGACAGGTGGTCTCTCATGACAATGGTCTCTCAAGACAGGTTTTACTGTATACAGAATTCTTATAGGGGTTGAATTCATATTTGTTCAATTCAAATCCATCAGTTAATAATTGAACCCTCTATGGGAGCACAAATTTTAACATAGTGCAATATGGGGATTATTCTTTAAAAATCTTCTTCAGATTCACCAGTCAAAATCTTTTCAAATATAGTAGACAGCATTCTGATAGGATCATATTGAACTTTGTTCAAATCAGGTCCTTTGAATAATGTTTGGGCTCCCTATTGGTGCCCCAATTTGTATTTGGTACAATATGATGAATATTCTTTAAAAAATTTTGTTTTGGCAACTCCCAATCAGAATCTTTTGATATATGGTATACACCACCCTAATGGAAGTCAGATTCAAATTTGTTAAAAGCAAGTACCTGGGTTAATATTTTAACATAGTGCTAAATTGGTAATGTTTTCAATATCTTCTTCTCCAGAACCACCAGTCAGACTCTTTTGATATTTGGTATAAAACATTCTTCGAAGTAGGGCTGTCGCGATTATTCGATTAGTCGACTAACCGTCGACTATTGAAGTAGTCGACGTTTTTTATTTTTAGTCAATCGTCATTCATTTTCAAGGTGGTACACGTCTACTACACGTCGGGGCTAAATTGCATTGTTTTGTGAGGTGAATGATCAATGAAGATCAATGAAGATGAATAACTTAAAATATCTAACCATAGTTAACATTCATATCTGGAAGACTGTTCGACTGTCACTGACTTTGTAAGAAAGAACACTCACAGTTACTCAAGAAGAATAGATTCTTCTGAATTTCTCCAGTCTTGTACACACGAATTCACCCATTGGAAAACCCAAAGCGCGGAAGTGACAAAATTATGACGAAAGTCAGAACGTCAGATCACTTCTCAAAGTTCGGAATTTCAGACTAAGATCCAATTTTAACAACTGACGAGGGAATGCATAGATCTCAATGTTCAAAATTTCGAGAAACTTATTGCAGAAAGGAAACATATGCAGGAACGTTCTTTGGTAAATTAATTTTAATTCATCTGCTTCAATCTAGTTCAAACTTGGACCCGCAGTCAGTAATATTATTTTTGGGGTTGCTACGTCCTACAGGACGTACCAACCCCAAAAATTATATTACGGACTGTGGGTCCAAGATTGGACTACATGTAGCTTCAGTCAGGACCGATTTGTTGTTCCCACAACCCCACTTCGTCTGAACACACTGGTGCCATTGTCATTTTCAGAGTTTTACGAACAGAAGAATGATTTGCTAAAAAATCATGGGAAGCGACTGTTAATCGACTAACCGTCGATTACTGGTCACGATTAGTCGATTACAAAAAATGATAGTCGCGACAGCCCTACTTCGAAGTGGGGGGAGGGGGGGAGGAGGGGGGGGGGGGCAGTTTCAAGTTTTTTTCAAATAAAGTTCCTAGTATAATATTTGAGCCATAATTTTAACTTGGTGCAAAAGAGAAATATTCTTAGAAATCTTCTTGAGAACCACCATTCAGAATGCTTTGATACTTGATATACAACACCCTGGAATGTCTCAGATTCAAGTTTGTTCAAATTAAATCCCCGGATTCATATTTGGGACTATTTTGGGGACCAAAATTTTTTCTTAGTGTAATATGATGAATAATCATTAAAAAAAAAATCTCCTCCTTCAGATCCACCATTGAGAATCTATTGATATTTGGTATACAGCATCCTGGGGGTGGAGGGGAAGGGGTTAGATTCAAGTTTAGTCCTTAGGTTGATATTTGGACTCCCTAGTTTTGCATTACTGGAAATCTGAGTATTATTGCTGCAGTAGCATCCCATTACTAGAAAAAAATCATCTGGCATGGACAACAGAGTTATAAATAATAAAATACCTTCATTCCTCTATGATGTTAACTAGCCATAGATGCTTATTAAATTCTTCTTTAAACAACTTTGGTCAGGTGAGTAGCTCTGGCCCCATGAGGCCTAATGTTCCAGTGTGATAAGAATAAACAGTGCTGCCTTGGAGGTCATGCAAATTATTTTGTAGAGCTGTTTATGGGTCTGATCAGCTGCAGCCCCATGAGAATGGCTTCTTATTTTAGGATATTCTTTCTCTGAATGTAAAAAGAGGTGTGATGAAAGTCATTGTTGGAATGTTCTCTGAGTGTCTTTCCAAAATTGTTTTATGTCACATCACTTCTTGTCTTAAGTCTGAGAACACTTGATCATCATTATAAAGTAAATCATGTTTCTGGGAAAGCTAACAGATGAAAACCAAGGGCAATTTGAGTGTACATTCTTATTATTTGTGTAAGGGCCTGTAGTATTTTGGTAGGTGAACGAAAAATCTGTTGCTGTAGTTCATTTGAGGTAGGCAAAATGGTCATTCACCCAGTTTGTTCAAACTTGAAGAATTATTAAATTAAATTTCAATTTTATTTGCAGAGAACGTCTTCGATCCCACGGGCTTGCTTCAACAGGGAAGCTGAAAATTCCTCCAGAATCTGTGAGTCAATAGTTTTAGCATTTCCATTTTACTGGTGAACACTGTTAACTGAATAGCCTCTGTGACAATAAAAATTATTCAGTTATTAACTGGAGTATTCAATTAACAGAGATTTGGCCACTTTCCTGTATTCCAGAGATAAACTGAGCATTTATTCTATTATTTCATGTTTGACAGATCTCATGGACCTCTGTCAAACAAGGTATTATAGATTAAATACCTGTATTGGATGTACCAAGTCCAAATAGGTCAGCAAACAAGGGGAATTTGGCAATTTCTCCACCAATTAACAGAAGCCTTTTTTGATGAGTAGTTATTAGGTAAATTTATTGTTTAGGCCATACAAAGTTGATTGTCTGTTTCTCAGGCCATTTTTTCCAAAAAAGTATGTGGGCGGGCGGGGTTTTTTTTTCTTTTTATTTTCTCCCCGAGAGGTTGTTTGTGGTAAATTGACCCCCACCCAAACGCCTGGTGGACCATGCAAAATTTCGCAAATATATTGGTTATTCACCACAGGGGTGATGGGTCGTAAATGAAGTGGGGTTTGAATGTTTGTTTTTTCAGTGAAACATGAAAATTATAACACAGGACGAAAGTCACGAAACACCTCGTGGGTGAAACGTCTCTGGGACAAATCAAATGTCGAAGTGCCAACTTTCAGAGATTTATTTGACCAAAAAAAAAAATCCTTTCACAACCTGCCTAATAAAATCGTGAATCGCAATTTTTCCCCATTATATTCAAAATTATCACAACCCATTTGAACGGGCAGTTCATCCATAAATCATATTTTTTTGAAATCTGAAAATGAAATACAAAACGAATGTTTGCGTGTTTTTATTAACCAATTCGACCGCACATACCTGCCTATATGCGATTTATTTTCAACTATGACTGTTACTTTTATATCAAGCAACGGTTACTATTAGTTATCCAATTATCCTGCATCTCAAATGCATTTATTTAAATTGACTGGGAAACTCGTAACGGTTTCAAATAACAGTACACAAATTTCCAATGACGGCCATTTACAATACAAATGTTACTAAAAATAAATGCCAGGAGACTGTGTTCCATTCAACATAGCACCTGACTTTGCAGACTTTCTGAGGGTTGGTGCGAATCAAACGTGGCGCGAATCGACCATTCCCCTTTGTGACTGTTTGTTGTCAGACTGAAAGACACCTTCCTTCTTGCTGTCATTATGACTTACCTTTTACAGAATAAAATACTTTCTGTCGTGAATATTGCTAGAACCCACCCACTTCATTAAGGTATGATGTAGAAAAAGCTTGAAGTGTGTTAATTTAAAACTTGCGAACGCATCGATATCGATTTACCGAAATGAGCACAATATCTCAAATTTTTTGAAGATTTTTTTTTGTGTCATAAAAAGGTTGCATGCGCACCAAAAATGACCATGCACACGGGCCTGAGAAACAGAGGTTCTTTTTTTGATGGCCTTAGGTATTGAATGCATTGAGGGAAAATATGGTGCTATGGTTTAATCTCATGAATTGGAATCCCCTGATTACAGGTTCTGAAAATCAGTCCTAATCCCTGTGAAATTCATTGACCAGAATTTGGAATCAAATGTTGCAGAACCCAACCTTTGATTCCCAATTGTGTCCTATGAATTTCCTGGGTATCGGGTCTAATATTTGGAAATGAGAACCAGAAGATTCTGTGTCGTGACTTCAAAAACGAGAACCGGAAAATTCCCCTTCCCCGGATTAAACCTTAAAATCAACTGCATGTACAGTACATTGGGTCAGATAGATACCCATATTCTTCACTTGACAAGCTCAATGTCATGTTGTTTGATGTAACTTCATAGAAGTTCTATGTTTAGTTACATGTTGCGATATGTTAAGTTATGTAGAGATGTCTTCAACTTGAATGAAAAGATTTTAATTTAAAATGAAGTATATTGTTGTTGAAATTACTTGTGCTTTTCTGACAAAAATGCAAATTTACAATTGTGGGCTGCTGAACCAGCAATTTTTTTTTGTAGTGTATTTATTCACTTTCTAGGGCAAAACACACAAATTGTTATTTTTTCAGATCATTCTGTGTTTCTTTGTTGGAAATATGTTTGTAAATGAATCAGGTAGTCGGGAGAGCTCTTCTGTTTTAAAATGGTGAATCATTTTCAGTTTCTGTTTTAAGAAAAACTTAGTTATCTGTTTTTACTTTAGGTTTATGATATTATGAGAGAACAAAAAACAAGAATTCTCCAGGCCACTTTCAGAAACTATGATAAGAATCAAATAAATATTTTGTGAGAATCAAAATTGATTTTCATTGTTCTCCTTCCGAAAATCATTTTTGAAAATCGATTCTGATTTTTGTGTGTACCCATACCATGTATGGTACACATAATGTCGGCATCCGGGGTGGCCATCCGTCGTTCATCCATCCTTTGTCTGTCCATCCATCTGTGTGTCTGGCCGTCCGGCATCCATATCCATTTCTTTGGCATTCGATAACTTGAAAAATATTGCTTGGATTGTCATGTTACTTTATATTTGTGTTCAGGTTACTGATGTGCTGAGTTGTATAGTTTTTGGTGTAAATCTGATAATTTGATCTTGAGATATTAACCCTTTATCCTTCAAATTGAGAATTCTTTCCATCCCTTTGGCATGAGATAACTCAAAAATATCAATCCAATTGTCATGTTACTTTATATATATCTTCAGGTTACTGATGTGCCATGCTGTATAGTTTTTGGTGTAAATCTGATAATTTGATCCTGAGATATTAACCCTTTATCCTTCAAGTTGAAAATGCCTCCAAAAATTGGTCCTGAGATAATAACAGCTTTCTACTAGTTGTGCTTATGGGTACACATCTGACGATTTAATCGGCCTATTTTTTAATTTCTAGCTGTTGATGCCTGTAAGAGCATGTTCCTCCATCTTGTTTTGAATTTCAAAGAAGTTCTCACAGTGGTACTCTCAATGTATCCTGGCTGCATGTTTTTGTGAAACTGTCCTGTGCATAAGATGACCCTGGTTGTTGAAACTGATGTCTACCTCTAATATCCTGATTGAATGCTTTTGAAAGTTTCAGTCCTTGTGTGAAGGAAAGTGAAGGTGGGTGATTTCCCACATGCCTCAGACTGTAAAATTTTCCATTAGGTGACCTATTTTTAAGATCACTGCATGAAGAGGCCAATATTTTCTGTTGCAGTTTGCTTCAAGTTTAACGGGTCAAGTACTGAAAGCTCATATTTGTTCTCAATTTTGAAGTGTTGGTACCACAGCTAAAAGGTTCATTTCTTATTAACCTACCTTGCAATTGTTTACTACAGGCTTGCACTACAGTGGAAGACCCTAACTCGGATAAAATACTCTCTATTTTAATCTTTCCCAAGAGATGTGGGAAAGAAAAGTGGTGTAAAAAACACCACAATAAAATAAGCCAAAACTTGGCCGAGCGCCATCGGCACACACCCAATATGGGATGCTCTTCCCTTAGTACAAATCCACGACTTCCTTTAACCAATGCACAGTGCATCATCAGTTCATCATTCTTTTTTTGTCCAAAGACATGTGAAGGATGTGTCTCCGCCATTTGCCATACGAAACAGTGATTATTCAACTCGTTGATATTGGTTTTCCTGTGACTGGAATTAGGGATCTGAAGATCGTATAATAACAGGACTGCGTTTTATATATTCTCGTTAATATTTTCAACCACATTCTCTCCTGCATCCATTTTTCGATGGATTTGTCTTGCTATTCGTGCAGCTTCCGCTCATCTAGCTACTGGTGATTGTATTACCAATTGTTTTTTCTGCCACGAGGTGCGTGCATTGTCTTCCTCTTTTAATAATTCTGTCATGTTGTCGGATGTTGTACTGGCAGCCTACTGGAGAAATGCTACCTTCTCCTTTTATCTGCGTCAGTTGCAGGAGCCGACAGAGGACCTTTGTCCTATGGGCCTTCTTTCTTCGGCTCAGGCTGTTGTCTATCCCAGCCATTTAGCTTTTCTGTCTGTGCGTCGCATTTCACCATACGCCTCATCTTTCATTGTCTTTTACTAATGTTTGTCATGCTATGGTTTGATAGGCCTAGGGATCTCTTCCTCTGTCCACGGTTCCAGTGCAATTGAGTTATGTGTGGGTTGGTTATGTGATTCCCTCCATCCTATTGTCTATTCAGCCGGTAGTAAACAACTGTAAGGTAGGTTAGTAGGTATAAAAGGAGAGTACACTATCACTTGTACATGTACGTGTACAACATACTTTCACGATGCGTTCACCAACGTGGAATTCAGTGTTAAATCACACGCTTGTTCACAAAACTGTACATGATCTTGAATCCCCCCCATGTACAGTTGTGACTCCTAGATCGCGCTTTTAACGTTCAAATACTCGTGGTGAACGCGCGTTTTTAAAAAAAGGGTGAAATCGTACATCTTCGCTTGTATCTTGTACGTAATTTTTCGTCAACGTTCCCATCGCAGATCAGACCATCGGTCCATCGTTGGCAAACGCGAGCAAAAGCAAAAAATTCTGGGTCATCATCAAAAAACAGTTTTGGGGACTCTAGATCAGCGATTCAGAACCCGCAGTTGTGTTGAGACAGATGATTCAGAACCCGCAATTATTTTGAGGCGGTGGGTTTTTTTTTTCTCCCATTTATGACATTATTAGGGGAATTCCTCCACTATGAGAAATTCTCAAAAAAACTCAGCTGATCGAGCGATCGGATCGCTCGATTCTCGTAAAAACTCGATCTGAACGAAGAGTGTTGTTGTCGTCGGTGTGTTGGAAATTCGCGAATCCAGTCACGTCTTCCTGAAGTAAAAAAAACTAACACATGTTATCGTAATGAGTGAATGAGGTTTTTTTGTTCAAAAGAGTCGATTATGAATATGGTCTGTATTATAGACATTCCTGTTTTCTCTTGATGGGACGGATAGAAATTGAATTTTGAGGGTTTTTTGTTCGAAAGAGATGATCTGTAATAGATATTTGTGTTTTGCCTTGATTGAGAGAGATTGACTGTTAAGCGTTCGTTCAAACACTTATCGGAATGTTTAAAATGCATTTTCCGCTCAATTAGGTTTTGAGTGGTAAAATTTTTAATATATTCATGATAGCAATCGCAGTCATCAAAAGGATTCTCTCTTAATTCGACACTCAGTGAATTGATGTGTGAATGAATGAAGATCTTTTGACAAATGTAAAAAAACTACTGTCAAAGTGCGTTAAATTAGAAACCGGTTTGTCATGTACTGTTTAAACGTATTTTTTTAAACTTCAATTAACACAGTCAGTTGAGATGTGAATATTTTCAGATTATTATATTAAGACGGAAAGAGTTTTTTATTACTTAAAACATAAAACATAAAAAATATAATTAAACATTTAATTTTGAAAATAAATAAAAACAATTAAAACGAAAGATGTTTTTACACATGGATTCTAGACACCGAGATTGAATTTTAGAACAGTATGAACGTGCTAAGAAGGGGATTCAGTCAGCTGATAGGAGCAGACGTCTTGGTGAGATGGAACTCAGACGCGAAGCCACAAAAATATTTAAACCCGTGACGGAGGGTCAAGAGCGAAGCAGGAAGGAGATAGTCGAAGAATTGAGACCCATAAAGGAGAGTTCTTTGAGAATGGGTTCGTTGCCTCCTAGTTTTGGAAATCGGTATTCCGTTCAATCTACACCGGATTACGTTCCCAAGGGAATTCAAACAGATATGAGCGAGAGCGACACCGATACGGCTTCGACTATCACCACTAGTAGCGTCGCATCGTACGATGATGATGGCGGTAAGAAAGATCAGTCGTATGGAATTTATAAGGATTCTGAGGGTAGAACTTTTGTAGGTGATACGGAAGTGGAAATGGATGATGATGAATTGATCGTGGGTTCGAATAAATATAAAGTAACTGATGGTCTGCGGAGATTGCTCCTTTACGACAAGCCCAGCGATTACACGGAACAGATTTTGACAATTACGGAGACATTCTGGTCCAGACCCACGCCATGAAGAGAAATAACGATGCCAGAGAGACGAGACCCAAAGCCAACAGAGGTTACAAGTGGACAAAAGTGGTGAAACCCATATGGGACATGAACAATAAGTTCGTCGAATCGGTGACTGGGAAAGGGGTGAAAACCACTTTTCTTCCGAGCGATTCCGACGCTCTGTCTCAGAGATTGAGTTTGTTGATGGCGAGCAGACGGGCTGGTAACACTGGATTAGATAATCAGATAGTTGCTGTATCTGACGAATTGTTAAGACAGAAGGTTTTGAATAAAAACCAGTATAAAAGGCTGATGAACGAATTGAAGAATTGATGTGTATATAATAAGTAGAGAGAGAAACAAACAAACAAACAAACAAAAATAAAACAGTAAATTCTTACACTAGAATAATAAAAGTATTTAAAAACGACAAAACGATTTACCAGTGAAAAAAAAAACACAAAATATATTATAAAAATAAAATATGTTGGTGATAAAGAACAGGGGATACGTCAGAACTTACGTTCAAGGCGGTTCCGGCATCGTTGATTCTATAATACGAGCGTTCACGAGCAATGCGGGTAGAAAACTCGCATCGACCGCGTTTGAGGTCGGTAAGAAGACGGCTTTGGATGCTGGTAAGAAAGCCGCTTCCGAAGCCAGTGGTAGGATAGCTTCTGTGGCTGGTAAGAGGGCAGCCGACACGTTGATCGACAAGTTGATCAGTCCGCCGGCGAAGCGAGCTGCGTTAGAGCGAACGCCGAAAAGTTGGAAAGATTTTAAGGATGCTGTGGTGCCCATACAAGATTTAGCTAAAATGACGAGTGGATCCGGATTGAAGAGAACTCGCGGCGGTGCGATATAAATAAATAATAATAACATTAAAAAACAGAGTTTGAAAAACATAAAAAAAAATTTGTGTTTGAAAAGAATCTAAAATAACAAACAAAATAAAAACAAAGATGAACATTAAAGATATGTCTTGGAACGACGCCACGACCAAGAGGTCGAATAACGAGTTCTTTCCCAAGAGCATAAGAGGTTTGATGGTGGGAAAATCGAATTGTGGAAAGACCAATCTGTTGATGAATCTGTTGTCCCGACCCGACTGGTTGGATTACGACAGATTGTTCGTGTTTGGCAAGAGCTTATTTCAACCCGAATACAGATTGCTTCAAGAGTGCATGGATCGCAGATTGCCCAAGGACGTCATAGCCAGAATCTTTGACAGTAGGGAGGAATTCGACAAGAGCGGAGCTCCACTCTCGACCATTTTGGACGGCGCGGCGACGGAGCTGATGAAGAGAAATGCATCTTCGAACGTCGAGTGTCGATTTTATGAGAACGCTAGCGACGTTCCGGATCCTAGAGAACTGAAATCGGAAGATAAGAATCTCATGATTTTCGACGATTTGCTTTTGGAGAGACAGAACCGATGCGAATCGTATTACGTTAGGGGCCAACACAGCAACGTGGACTGTTTCTTCCTGTCGCAGAATTATTTTCGATTGCCCAGACAGACGATAAGGGAGAACGCTAATTTTCTATGTCTCTTTCGCCAAGATCTCAAGAATCTCAATACATCTACGGCGATCACGTCGCAAACGACATGAGCGCTGCGGAATTCAGGAGATTCTGCAAGAGGGTTTGGGATGGTGGACTTTACAATTTCGTCGTGATCGATTTGACAAGCGAATTTAATCACGGAAAATATCGGTGCGGATTCGACAAGTTTTATGTTTCCGATGATAATAATAATAAGATAGAGCGTGAAAATAAAATTTAGAAAAATAATAAATCTTCAAATAATTAGTTTTGAATAAAAAAATAAAATTAAAATATAATGTTCGAACATGGAGAATTGTTAGGACGGATAGCCGAGAATACGGCTGCGAAACAATCCATTCAAATCGTGGTGAGTGGCGATTCGACTCGATTCGCAACGAAATTCCAACCTTCCATCGAATTGAATAGAGAGAAAAGTTACGAGATGGCGTTGGTGAATCTGGAGACTTATTATTCCTTTCCCAACGTCACCGAAAAGAATAACTCGTTCAAGTATTCCGACAGAACGGATTGGTTGGAGATTCGAATTCCCAAAGGGAGTTACGACATAGATGAATTGAACCATTACATTCAGACGCGAATGAAGACGGATGGAAAGGGAAGCAACAAGATCAGACTCGCTCCCAATCCTAATACCTTACAGATGATGTTGGATTTGGAAGATAATTTTCGAGTGGATTTCAACACGGACGATTCTATAGGCAAGATGTTGGGATTCGATCGAAAGATGTATCGAGGCCACACGGCATCTGAAAATACGGTCGACATTCTCGCTGTCAATAGCATTCTGGTGAACGTGGACATGATTGCTGGAAGCTACGTGAATGGTATCGCTCAACCGACGATCTATTCCTTCTTTCCAAACGTGTCGCCGGGTTATAAGATCGTGGAGCGACCTCGAAATTTAGTTTATCTACCAGTGATTTTAGACACGATGTATAGTCTCAAAACACGTAGACGGATCAAAATGGTGAACTGTTAGATCTTCGCGGAGAGAGAGTGACGATACGATTTCACATAAGAGAAATATAAAAGCAAAAAAAAAAAAAAAATATTATATATATAGATAACAAAAATAAAATAAACGCAATATTAATTTTACAAAATTATTTTAATATAATTATTAAACAAGAAACAATTGAAGTAAATATATTTAAAAAAAACAAAAAAAAAAACAGAATTATGACAGAATACGTGGTTAAAAACGTGAACATATCCGCAGGACAGAGGAAAAAACTCAAGAGAGCGTTAACAACTCAAGGCGAGGCGGTGAGATTCAAATTCACTCACGAAGATCTGACGAGAGGCGGTAAGGATTCGATCGCCTGGACCAGAAGTCAAATCAAAAGGATGGAGAAAGCGATTCGCGATGGAAGAGGGTTGACGGTGAGAATGAGTCCCGCTCAATTGAGATACAGTTTGAGAATGAAAGGTGGTTTCCTACCGCTATTGGCAGGAATAGCCGCAAAAGCATTACCCTTCGCCGCAAAGGCGCTACCCTTTCTCGGAAAGACTCTCGGCGTGGGAGCTCTCACGGGACTCGCTAGTTCGGCAGTTGAGAAATTAATGGGTGGCAGCGGACTGTTTTTGAAGAAGGGAGGAGCCGTGTGTCGCGTCCACGTAGACGACAGCGGTAAAGGATTGTATCTAGAACCCGTTAGAGGTGGCAACTCTCTGAGAGGAAACGGTCTCTATCTGAAGAGTGGACGGAACGTCGAGCGACTTGGCAAGGGTTCGTTGCTCGGTGAGAATTCGCCATTTAAGAACATACCGATTTTGAATATGTTATTATAATATAAAATTATATAAAATATATAAAATCATAGAAAGTATAAAATAATATATTTAAAATGGATAAAAAGGTGGAGAAAGAAATTTATTACCTGGATGAAAAGGTGGAGAAACAATTTGACGATAATGACGAACATCGCGAGCCAGAGAGCGAAAAAATAAAAAAATGGTTAGACGCTAATGATGGATATCTAAGGAAAGAACTAATGAAAGAGATAGATGAAGCGCGGGATAGACGGTTGAGAATGAGACGATGCTTTCCATGGTCACCACTACCTTCTGAAGAGAATGGTAATGATGCGAGTGTTACCAAGAGATGCACAACATTCGTTCATAATTATGATTCGGATAAACAAAAATGTTACCATAAACGTATCACATCACAAAGAAAAAGAAAAAAAGAAAAAGAAGAATCGACGCTGAAATTTGAGAGAAAAGGAAACGTTATTATAATGTATTATGATGATAGTGAAGAAGAAGGAAAACAAAAAGAAAAAAAAAAGTAATGAGATCTAAAGATGATCTTATTTTTTTTTTTTTTCATTTTTCTTCGCTAAAAATCAATCACTCTATTGTTTATATTTCCAAGTCCGTAGCATGTTGACACTCGTGTCTTCTCCTTTTTCGAAAACGTGTTGAATGTTTGTCTTTACTCTTTTGAGTTTTTTTACATCGGTCAACTCGCTCTCACCACCTAATTTCTTCACGAGTTCGAATGAGATGTTTGGAAATATGTAATTTCCATAAGGCAACGACAAATCGTCCTTGTCGAATTCTCTATCTTCGGCGATGCAGATCGCTTTGGTACTCGTAAATCAAATCGAGCGCGGCTTCGTCCAATTTCAAAGGCATCTTATATTTCTCGTATTTGTGCTCTAAGCCCTTTGTCTCGACCTCGTTCAATTCGATGGGATCGTGTCGTCGTAATCTATAGATTTTATGACCGAATTTCTTATACGTTTTGACTCGTTTCAATTTCAATTCACATCTTTTAGGTGTTGTTGTCTTCATGATTGATTATTTAGTATTTAAATAATAATTTGTTTAAAAGGTTTTTTTTTTTTTTTTTACTCTTCATATATATAAAAAAGTTGTTTTTTTTAATTTTTAATTTTCTTGAATGTAAAATTTTTAGTAAAAGGTTTTTTTCTCTTTATATATATATATATAAAAAGTAAAATTTTTAATTTCAATCTCTCTATTGTTTATATTTCCAAGTCCGTTATTATCTAGTTGACATTCGTCATTTTTCCACATACGAAAATGGTGTGAATGTTTATCTTTACTCTTTTGAGTTTTTTTTCATAGGCGAATGCGCTCTCACCACCTGATTTCTTCACGAGTTCGGGTGAGATTATTGGATATATGTAATCTCCATAGGACAACAGTAAATCACCCCTGTCGAATTCTCTGTCTTCGGCGACGATGATATTAATCAACAGTTCGCTTTGGTACTCGTAAAACAAATCGAGCGCGGCTTCATCCACTTTCAAACACATTCGATATTTGTGGTAGTAGCGCTCTAAGTCCACCATCTCGACCTCATTCAATTCGATGGGATCGTGTGGTTGTAATGTATAGATATTAAAACTGGATTTCTCATACCTTTCGTCTCGTTTCAATTCAATTCGCATCTTTTAGGTGTTGTTGTCATGATCGATTATTTGGTTTTTTATGAATTCTTACAAATAATGTATATTTTAAATTTTGTATTAAAAAAATTGAATTTAAAGTTTAACTTTTTTTTTTTTTTTTTTTTTTTTTCTTTCTATTACATATATATAAAAAGAGTAAAAAAGCAAAACTTTTTTTAACAAATTATTTAATACAAAATTCAAAAAAAAAAAAATATTCTTACAAATGAAGCAAACAGATAAAACAATGGTAAATTTAAATGAGAAAACCATACCTCAGTTAAACGAGATTTGTAAACTATTACAAATTTCAGATTTCAGAAATCATAGAACTAAATCAAAAAAAATTGAAGTCATACAAGAATATTTGCGAAACGCGAGAAAGGCAAACGAAATGTCGATAGCAACGACGTCAAAAGATGCATCGGTTGTGAAAAATAAGAAGACGACTAAACGAAAAGCCGTTGAAGAACATCAAGTTTCCAAAGAAAAGAAAAGAAAAACTAAAACGAAAACGAGTGATGCACTTCAGATTCAAGACAAACGAGATATATCGAGCGAAATTCAACGAGCAATCGACGAAGAGAAAGGAGAAGAATATGTAACACGACTCGTTGCGGAACTATTCCAATCGAAACCCGTAGAACGGGAGAGTGCGATCAAAGGCATTTTTAAAACTTTCGACGTGATTCCCTCGTTGAAGAAAGTCGATCCGAAATTGTTCATGGAACGGGTGAAGAAAGAAGTATTGGATTTGTTTCGCGAATACATGAACGTGGGATTAAAAATTAAGATGATACTCCATTGCATAATGAATAAAATCGACGTGAAGTCCGGCGAGAGCATCGTGAAAAATGCATATTTCAGATCTAACGTTGAACCCGTATTTCGAGGTTCAGATCTATCGGACGTTTTCGAAAAGATGAAAGACAAGATGTTGACGTCTCTCGCGAATTATCAACATGAAGGTAGTAATTGGACGTTCGGTGAGGTGTTGAAACTCGAAATTCACATGAATAAAAACGAACCGTTGAAAGGATCTTCCTACTTGGAATTACCATATTTCTTGACTAAGAAACACGCCGTGGTCAACGTGAGAAATAAAGATGATCAGTGTTTTAAATGGCAGTCACCTCCGCTTTATACCCTGTCGAAATAAACTCTGATAGAGTTTCTCGTTACGAGGAAACTTCTAAAAATCTCGATTGGACCGGAGTGACTTTTCCAACAGAGTTAAAACACATCGAACGTTTCGAGGTTCAAAATCCCACCATAGCGGTGAATGTCTTAGGATACGACGACGAAAATCAAAAGATCTATCCTCTTAGACAGACTTCGTATCGCGGAAGAGAAAAGACGATTATTTTATTATTGATTTCGAATGGTGACAATCGTCATTATTGTTGGGTTAAACATCCGACCCGATTACTGTCAAAACAAAATAATAATCATAACAGAAAGATATCTTTATGTTACAACTGCATGAACATATTTAAGACCGAAAATTCATTAGCGAAACATCAGGAATATTTCAACGAAAATCAAGGTGTCGCCGTCGAAATGCCAAAACCCCATACCATCGTGAAGTTTGAAAATCACAATAGAAGGTTAAAAGTGCCATTCGTCGTGTATGCTGATTTCGAATGTTTCACCGCGAAAATGAGTTCCTGTCAACCCAACGCTCTTCAAAGTTACGTCGAAAGATATCAAAAACACATACCTTCGGGCTATTGCATTTACGTGAAATGCGCTTTTGACTCGCAACACGACATGGGTCCCTTCACCTACACGAAACAGTGCGAAGACGACGACATGGCTCAAAGGTTCGTGGAAGAGTTAGAATCGAAAATTCAAATGTTATACGACAAATTCAAAACTCCGGCGAAAATGATCATCACGCGAGAGCAGCAGGACGAAAATAACAGAGCCACCGAATGTCACATATGCAGACAATCGTTCGACGAGAATATAAATAAATAGGAAGGTCAGAGACCACGATCATTACACGGATCTGTATCGTGGTCCGGCTCACAGCAAGTGTAATTTAAAATATCAAGACGCCGCTTTCTATCCGGTGATGTTTCAAAATCTCTCGGGTTACGACAGTCATCTGTTCGTGAAAAATCTAGGCACCTCACACGAAGAATTAAATTGCATCGCGAACAACGAAGAAAGATACATTTCCTTCACGAAATGGAAGCTCATGGAGAAGAAAAGAGTAATCGACAGAAATACGTTGAAAGAAAAAACGAAATCCATTCGTAGATGCATACGTTTCATCGACAGTTTTAAATTCATGTCGACTGCTCTGGAAAAATTAGTCGATAACATGAGCAAGGATAAATTTAAAATCACGAGCGAACATTTCGGAGAACGAGTAGACGTCATGTTGAGGAAAGGAGTCTATCCTTACGATTACATGAACGATCTAAAGAGATTCGAAGACACCGCACTACCTTCGAAAGAAGATTTTTATTCGAAATTATACGAATCCGACATTTCCGACGAGAATTACGAACACGCCAAAAACGTGTGGAAATCATTCGATATGAAAACCATGAGAGATTATCACGATCTCTATCTGAAGACCGATGTTCTGCTCTTGGCAGACGTGTTCGAAAATTTTCGAGACGTCTGTTGTCGAAATTACGATCTGGATCCCGCTTGGTATTTCACCGCACCCGGTTTGGCGTGGGACGCTCTGTTGAAGACCACCGAAGTCCAATTGGAATTATTATCCGACGTGGACATGTTGCTCATGTTCGAAAGGGCTGCGAGAGGTGGCGTCTCGATGATCTCCCACAGACATTCTGAAGCTAACAATCCCTACATGAAAGAAGGTTTCGATTCGAAACGGTCAACTAAATACGTACAGTATTGGGACGCCAATAATCTGTACGGTTGGGCTATGAGTCATCCTTTACCGATTGGAAATTTCGAATGGGTGAAGGAACCGGAAGAGATGCAAAAATGGAGAGACTATCCTTGCATTTTAGAAGTCGATTTGAACTATCCGGAAGAATTACACGATCCACACAACGATTATCCGCTGGCTCCCGAACGAATGGAACCAAACGAAGGAGACGAGGAAAAACTCATTCCCAATTTATTTAACAAACGTAACTACGTCATCTACAGCGAGAATTTGAAACAGTACGTCGATTACGGGATGAAATTAGTCGACATACATTGCATCATTCGATTCGACGAAGAGCCTTGGGTGAAAAAATACATTGATCTCAACACGAATCTCAGAACTCGAGCCGAGAACGATTTCGAAAAAGATTTCTTCAAACTCATGAACAACTGTGTGTACGGCAATTCGATGGAAAACATCAGGAAGAGAACTGACGTTCGACTCGTCATGTCTGACAAAAGAGCTAAAAAATTAGTGGCGAAACCCAATTACAAACACCGAACCATATTCGACGAAAATCTAGTGGCCGTTCACATGCAAAAGACGCATCTGAAGTTCGACAAACTGTATTATCTCGGACCGATCATCTTAGATATCAGCAAGCGATTGATGTACGAGTTTCACTACGATTACGTCAAACGAAAATTTGGTGACAAAGCCAAACTACTGTTCACCGACACGGACAGTTTAGTTTACGAGATAGAGATGAAAGACGTCTACCGAGATATATCTCCGGACGTGGCCGATTGGTTCGACACGAGCAATTATCCCGTCGATCACCTGTCCAACATTCAATCGAACGACAACAAGAAGGTGTTGGGTAAATTTAAGGACGAGAGCGGCGGTAAACAGATCGTCGAATTCGTGGGCTTGAGACCCAAACTCTATGCTTATCGTCTAGAAGATGATGAAGAGATCAAGAAGTGTAAAGGAGTTAAAGCGTGTGTGGTGAAGAAAAACATCTCTTTCCAAGAGTATAAAGATTGTCTGTTAGGAAGTGGTCCGGTATATAAGACAATGAAATCGATTCGAAGCAAAAATCACGACTTGTATACCGAAATAGTCAACAAGATTTCGCTGACGGCCGACGACGACAAGAGATTCGTGTTAGACGATAAAATAAGCACTTTAGCACTCGGACATTGGACTTTGGATCTAATTTTAGACGATATGAATGGAGATGATTGGATTCCAGATGCGATTGTGGATGATAAGATTCCAGATACGATTGTGGATGATAGGATTCCAGAAAATCAAGAAGAATTAGATGAACACAAAATTATAGAAATGGATAGTGACATCGAGAAAGTTAGTTTAAAAAGAAAAAGAAGAAAAAAAAAAAAAAAAAAAAATAACGTCATTTTTAGTAAATTATAATAAAATAATAAAAAAAAATATATACTTATTTATGAATAAGAAAACAAAGATATCCGTAGAAGGTGTCGTCTTACCCAACGAACCCCTATCCAACATTGATCTGTTGAATGCGGCAAAAGATTTGAAAATCAAAGATTTTCTAGGAGTGTTTTCCAGAGATGCCTTGCCGAAGAGAAGACCTCGACAATCGGAATGCGGAATTTTAAATCTAGACGATTCATCGGGTGAAGGCACTAACTGGGTGGCGTGGATGAAGAACGGGAAGAAGAAAAATTATTATTTCGACAGCTACGGAATCTCGCCGCCAAAAGAAATAAAGAACTATTTCAACAAATCGTTGGTTCGTTACAACACGGAACAAGTGCAATCGCCAGATCAAGTGTTTTGCGGTCACCTGTGTCCCTACGTTCTCAAGAGATGGTCTGAAGGAGATCGATTTCAAGACATTCTCAATGATTTACATTAGAGAGAGATTTTTTTTTTTTTTATAGTATATATAAAGATAAAAAATTATTTTAAAAAAAATTTTAATCGAATAAAAACGAAAAATAAAATAACATAGTTCATTTTTAATAAACTGCGTTTTAAATATATTTTTTCTAAAAACAAAAAATCCTTACAACAACATGCCAGTCGATAAATTTGGTAGAAGTGACGACGAAAAAGTCAACCCGAGAAAGAAGAGGAAGACGTTCGAAGTCGACGATGGTTACGACGTTGCCAACTTGGACGAACGTTACGTTCGGAGATACGAACCTCGAGAAGAACCTTTGAACATGAACGATAAGAAGCTCTACAATCTTCCCGAGCCGATAGATCTCGCAGATGCTGCGACTAAAAAATAGATCGACAGGGGGAACGCCGATTTCGAACGAATCCTGCTGGATAATACGTGGATAAAACCATGACCGACGATCTCGATCTGAAATCCAAACGTTTGGTGAACGTCGCGAATCCCATAGATCCCACCGATGCCGCGACCAAGAAATACGCGGACGACTCTCACGCGAAATTCAGCGAACACCTGAGAAATAGATACGTTCTGAAAACGATGCACTCGGAATTGAACGCCAATTCTAACAAGATAACGAACGTGGCCACTCCCACGAATCCCAAGGACGTGGCGACCAAACACTACGTAGATCTGGAACAGAGAAAGTCTGACAGACGAGAAATGAAATCGGATCTGAATGCGGGATTCCACAAGATATTGAATCTGTCGAAGATCGACGACACGGATGCGGACTCAACCGCGGTCAACAAGGGCTACGTAGATTCTGCCGTGATACACTCGCAAGAATACCTAGAATCGCAAGTGGACGATCTCTACCTGAACAAAGAATCTGGCGGAACCATGGAGGGTGGCATCAACATGAACGGTCACAATTTATTCGGTCTCGATCACGATCCCGAATTCGATTCCAGCGCGGTAAGCAGGAAGTACGTGGACAACAACTCGGTCTGGAGAAAGGGCGACATCATGGAAGGTGAACTGGACATGGGTGGACACGCGCTCAGGAATCTACCGGATCCCGTGAACATGACGGATGCCTGCACCCTGATTTCGGTGGTGGAGAAAGTCAAATATGCTAGACAATTGATCACCGTGTGGGCCGAAGAGGCCGGCGCCTTAGAGGAGCCAAAAAGCCGAGTGGTCTTTCGGAAATGGAGGTAGCGGATCGAAACATGGTCAGGTGGGATATCCCATGCCGCTAGGAGGTGAAATCCTTCGAATGAGTCTGGCTTCCTCGGATTTGAATAACAGAGCGGTCGTCAATCTCATGGTGAATGGTGTGGAGAGCGATAAGAGATACAGCGTCAAAAAGACTGAGAATCAACACGCGAATGTTAGCACGTTCGGCACGCCTCTCAAAGTGAACGCCAGAGACAGGATTAATTTCGTCACGAAAACCAATAATCCCGAAGCCGCCACTTCCGTGGTGAGTCTTCTGATCGAACTGGATCCTTTGAACAAACAGTGAACGCGTGGAAAATAATGAATTAAAAAAAAAAAATAATGTGTGATTATTAAAAAACAAAAAATACAACAACAAAAAAAGTAATGAGATATAGAGAGATGTTCAATCTCTCTATATCACATTACTTTATTTATTTTTTTTTTGTTTTTTTTTGTTTTTAATAATCACACATTACTTTTTTTTTGTTTTTGTTTTTTTGTTTTTTTTTCTTCACACACTCGTCTCTCATCGAATGATCGACATCTTATTTCCGTCCGATTCGAATTGTAATTCTCTGTCCGACAGGACCAGGGCGAAGGCTTCGGTTTTTCTCGGCACGTTCCTATCGAATTGCATCTTGATCTGAATGTCTAACACGCTACTCTTGAGTCGTTCACTCTGTTTACTGACGTCGAACACGAACATGGGATACATCGACTTGTATTCGCCGGGAGATATGTTAGGATTGCTCATCAATTCGTCTAGACCGTGATACTTCTTTCTAAAATCAGCGGCGTCGCCGTACAGTCTGGAGAAATCGTTCTTGTCGAACGACGCGTTGTAATCGATTGCTGGATATCTCGTGGCGTGCAGAAACACTTGCATGTTTCTCAAATGGCAGTGATCGAACAGCGACGCATTCTTTTCCTGAGACCTGTCCCTATCGGTCTGAAATGCAACCACGATGAAACGCGGTCTCTCGGAAGCGGATTTCACCGTCAATCTCCAATCGAAGTGATACGTGGAGAGAGGAATGCTAGCCGTGTCGCACTGTCTCATTCTAAATCCCACGGGTAATTTACTCTTGGATTCTATGATCTTGTAGAGACGCGCTTTCTCCACGAGCGAAGGCTCCACGTGCAGAACGAACCACGATATCTTGTGTAGAGTTATCTTACCCGCATCGGTCGAGGTGAGTTTCACTATTGCGTCGTCGTTTCCTTTTCGAATCAACGTCAGATTGTGTTTGAATCCGTACATGATCTTGTTGTAATCGTCCGCGAATCCGAAGATGTGTTTCAAAGGTATCCTGAACGAAAACGTTCCTTTAGGTCTGGACGTCTTGACCACGTAGTCGAATATCGTGGCGGCGCCTGCGCTAGCAGGGCCTACGGTGTCTTTCACCCACAACTGATTAAGTCCTCTGGATTTCGAAAAATCATCAGGATACGTCAAGAGTCCGAACATCGTGGTGGCCTGAACGGGATGAAAAACAGATTCTATCTCTTGTCCGGATAGCATGTATTTTATGTTACTGAATAGATGCATGATGCCATTATTGGCAAGAGTAACCGTGTCGTCGTCGGCGTAGTCGCTCCCATCTTCCTTGGTGAGACGTCCCTGCACCACTATGTAACTCTCGCTAGGATGTACGAATAGATCTTGAGTTTCGACATTGATTCTTATCTCTCCCGCATTGTTCAAACTCGTTCCGGTTACCAGTTCGTATTCGTGAACCTCATATTCTTGAATACTTTCATCTTTCACTATGCTTTGTGCTATATCTAGTATATTTGTCATTTTAAAGGATTTTTAGTTTGTTTTTTTTTTTGTTTATTAATTCACTTGCTTTCTTTATCTAAAAAAATAGTTTTTAATTATTTTTTATTATTATTTTTTTTTCTCTCTTATATATATATGTGTGAACAAGAAAATGTCAAAGAGAGTAAATAAAAAAAAAAATTTGTGTTCTTCATCAAAACTTCGTCTTCTGTAATTGTTGTTCGTAAAACTTTCCGATGATCTCTTCTCCATCCAAAGCTTTGATTTCGTAAGTCACCGGATCGGTGTGAAATATTTTGATGATCACGAAAATTTCCGAGGTCCATCGAGGAGTATAACCCTTTTCGAAGTGCTTCTTATAAGCGTAGATTCTCACTCGATCGCCGACCGCAAATTTCGGCGTTCTAGACTTCTTCCTGATCTTAGATCTCTCGGGATATAGATTCGCGTAGACCCGTTTTTCGTTTCGAGGATCGCTAGCTTCCGCGGGAGTCATCTTGATCGATCTGTGTCACATGTTGTTGTAATCTTTGACCAGACCGTTCAGAGCTTATATGTATTTCTTTGTCGAATTCGCCGTGAAGTATCTGTACATCTTCTCCTTCATCGTTCGATTCCAACGTTCCACCACGCTGGCTTTCTCTTCATTTTCGATCGAGTAGAGGTCTACCAATCGACGAACGTCCTTGTTGTAGAATTCCTTTCCCTTATCCACCCACAATTTACTCGGTTTTCGAGAAGACGAGTCGAACACGCTCTTCAGAGCCTCGGCGACGCAAGGTCCCGATTTATCCTTCAAAGCTCTGATCCAACCGTATTTGGAAAACACGTCGATGACCGTCAATAGATATTTGACGCCCTCGTTCCACCTCGAAAATGATCTCATGTTGACCAAGTCAGCAGACCAAATGTCATCCAGACCCTTCACGAACACCCTTCTCTTTCGAAATTTACGCACTATGGGTTTGTGTAACTCCTCGGCCAATTCGCTCGTCAATAATCGTTTCTTCTTCTTTTCAGATGCGCTTTTTTTTTTTGAACACCCCATCCGAATCGACGTTTCGCACGATCAGATTGCCGACCAGCGAACGTTCCATCTTCTCTCTCCTGGTCGGATTCGATATGCCTCTCAATCTCCCCAACATGTTTTTGTCGCAGATGTCGTTGCGAGTCTTGGTGTCGGGATGTCCGGCGTAGCACAGATCGTGATCGTACGCGGCTGCGTCCACCCTATTCACGGGTTTGCTCCAAGATTTGGGAGTCAGATCGGCGTTGAGTCTCTTGTTCAATTTCGTTCCGGGTCCCGTGAAACTGTGACCGGGCAGATGCATTTCAAAAGGTAGATTGTTAATCATTTTATTCACGATGCCTTTACCTTTGCTCGCGTTCTTTTGTTTGACGAATCGAGTCTTGATAGAACCACACACGTTGCAAATTCCGCGAAGCATCCGTCTGTCGTTTTTAGTTCGCACTTCTCTAGAATTACGCGTCTCGGTAACTCTCTTACACTTTATGCAATACATTTTTTTTAAGAGTTATTTAAATTAATTTCGGTTTTTTTTATTTTATATATAAATTTAATATTTTTTTTTTTTAAAATTCTGTTCTTATTATATATATATATTTTTTTTCAATCGCTGCTCTTGAGTTCTATCATCTTACTGAATTCCTCCCTGGCCTCTTTCCTCCCCTTTTCCACGAGAGAATCCTTCATCTCTTCCTTGATGATCTGACGAGTCTTGATTCTCACGGCTTCTTTCATGGCATCGTATTTCGTTTTCTCGCTCAATATCGCGAAGTATTCTCCGTCCGATATCCTACCGTCTTTCAACGCCATAGAGATCATTTCGGATATCGTGTCGATCTTGGAGTCGGCCAAGACGCGAATCTTGTCGTGTTTCCTCGCCTTCAGATATAATTTCCTACTCAAAAAGTTTCCGAGCGTGCTAAACAATCCGGCGGCGAGAGCCACTCCTTCTACGGTCAACACGATCGGAATGCCGACCGCGGTTGACAGCAATCCAATGCCGGCCGCGTGTAAACCCATGGAAATCGTGATGAGTGTCGTGTCGATCGCGTTGACGACTGTCACGAAACGCGAATACTTCTTCTTGAGGGAACGACGAGAATCTCTCTCTCGAGTCAGATACTATTGGATTCTACTGATTTGATCGATGCGATACCTCTCTCCTCTTTCTCTTTCTTCTAGCGACGGCGCCGTCGGCAAAACGCCGTTCGGCTTCTCGTCCTCGTCGTCCACTAACGCCGGATACAATTTATTTCTGGTTCTCATTTTGTGTTTTTTTCTTTCTTTCTTTCTTTCTAATTAGATAAAAAAAAATTTATGTGTGTATTTATTTTTTATACCACCCACTTGAAAAATGGGCGGTATATAGCATTCATGGTGTCCGTACTTCCGTACTTACGTACTTCCGTACGTCTGTACGTCCGTGACGCTTTGGGGGTACACATCTGCTATCCGCTACTCCTCTTAAACCAGTGGGTGGATTTCATTGAAACTTACAGGCATTCTTTTCTATACATTATAGATGTGCACCTCCTATTTTGCTTTCAGGTATTTTTATTTTTTACTCTTTCCCAAAGGGCGAAATGAACTTAGCCAAATTGTTGTGATGCTTTAGGGGGGTACACTGCTGCTATCCGCTACTCCTCTTATACCAGTGGGCGAATTTCATTGAAACTCTCAGACATTCTTTTATATACATTATAGATGTGCACCTTCTATTCTGCTTTCAGGTATTTTTATTTTTTCATCTTGCATGCTCTTTGTAATATTTACCCTTTCTCATATTGAAAATTGCTCTCATGTTTTCGGAGAACATACAGATGTGCTGTGTATATTAAATACTTTTTTACTGTTGTGAAATGTTTCTTGGTTGGAGTGGGTGGTATCTTTAGTGAGCAGTGCTCACAATAATTCTAGTTTTTTTTTATTTTCTACTCTCCCTTATTTTTATATCAACGAAAAAAAAAACTTAGACGTATGCTTCGTTCAGCAATAATTTCTTGATGCATCCTTTGTCTTCTAAAGTCAAACTTCTACGCGCCAATTTCAGTTCTTCCGAATCTGTGGGCCTGTCTCGATTCTTACAGAAGACTAATCTCTTCCAAAACGTGATCACATCGTTCAATTTAACGCGTTCGAACACCGGTTCGAAATACATGATGACCATATCTTCCCTTTCCATCGTCAGACACGAATGATTCTCGTGATCGAAGTCTAGATAATCCCGACATCCGATGCATTGTTCTAACAAGATGGGATGTAGTTGTTCGTTCACGCAGATTGCGTATGCTCTCATCAGCATGTTTAAAGAAACCTCGCTCTAATAGTCTGAGAATCGCTCATGATTTACGTATTTTTTTTTTTTTATTATCTATTTGATTTGATATATTTAATTTTCTAAATAACTATTTATATTTTATTTTTTTTTCTCCCCTATATATATCAATCAAAAAACGTGACAGCGGGCTCGCGAATTTCCAACACACCGACGACAACAACACTCTTCGTTCAGATCGAGTTTTTACGAGAATCGAGCGATCCGATTGCTCGATCAGCTGAGTTTTTTTGAGAATTTCTCATAGTGGAGGAATTCCCCTAATAATGTCATAAATGGGAGAAAAAAACCCCCACCGCCTCAAAACAATTGTGGGTTCTGAATCGCTGATCTAGAGTCCCCAAAACTGTTTTTTGATGATGACCCAGATTTTTTTGCTTTTGATTGCGTTCGCCAACGATGGATCGATGGTCTGATCTGCGATGGGAACGTCGACGAAAAATTACATACGAGATACAAGCGAAGATGTACAATTTCACCCTTTTTTTAAAAACGCGCGTTCACCACGAGTATTTGAACGTTAAAAGTGCGATCTAGGAGTCACAACTGTACATGGGGGGGGATTCAAGATCATGTACAGTTTTGTGAACAAGCGTGTGATTTAACACTGAATTCCACGTTGGTGAACGCATCGTGTGCGTATGTTGTACACGTACATGTACAAGTGATAGTGTACTCTCCTTTTATACGTACTTAGGTTGACAAGAAATATAAATTTTATAGTAAATTTCCTTTCTTATTATACCTACCGCAATTGTTTACATGGAGGCCCTCCTGCCTTCTTTTTCAGGTAAGAATCCTTCCTCCCTGCTGGTCACATAACTCCAGTGTTGGTGGATTCAAAAGAATGAGTCATCTGTCACATATCTGTACACTGGTACCGGAAACCGTGGATCTGTACTTGGAGAAGAGCGTCCTCTACTGGATGTGCACCGGTTGCACTCGACCCAGTTTTGGCTTATTAGTCCTCTACCGGCATCGCCGGAAGGGACTATAGGTTTGCACTCTGTCCATCTGTCCATCAGTCTGTCAGTCAGTCTGTCAGTCACACTTTAGTTTTCCGGACTTTTTTTTGGAAATGCTTCAACCGAATGATTTTTGGTAACCTACTATAGAACGATGTCTTACAGATCAAGTTTGAGTTTCATGTTGATTGCATTATTCTTGTGTGAGTTATGGCCCTTGCAGATATGGAAAATATCAGTCACACTTTAGTTTTCCAGACTTTTTTTGGAAATGCTTCAACCGGATGATTTCATTTTTGGTAACCTACTATAGAACGATGACTTACAGATCAAGTTTGAGTTTCATGCTGATTGCATTATTCTTGTGTGAGTTATGACCCTTGGAAATATGGAAAAGCGCCAAAATATCAGTTTCCTGGCCTTTTTTGGAAACGCTTCAACGGAATGTTTTCATTTTTGGTAAACTACTATAGAACGATGACTTACAGATCATGTTTGAGTTTCATGCTGATTGCATTATTCTTGTGTGAGTTATGGCCCTTGGAAATCTGGAAAAGCTCCAAAATATCAGTTTTCTGGACTTTTTTTTTGGAAACGTTTCAACGGAATTCATGCTGATCACATCTAGGTTATAAGATTTGTATAATTATTAATGCTCATTAGTCCGGTAGGGGACATTGTATTGCTTCAGCGATACGTGAGCTCTTGTTTTTTCTTGGTGCTTTTGCACCACTTTTCTTTCCCCAATCGCTTGTGAAAGATCAAAATAGAGAGTATATTTTTCCGAGTTAGGGACTTCCACTGTAATGCAAGCCTGTACTAAACAATTGTGTTAGGTATAATAAGAAAGGAAATTTACTATAAAATTTAGATTTCTTTGTCTTCATACAATTTGAATCTCCAATAAATTGTGACAAGGCATAGATATGTGAATAAATTTTGTCGACCAAAATAATTTAGCACTCCTCTTGTTGAGGTGAGTAATGAGGAAATCGAGGTGAGTTGTGTGCCATTCAAATCAAATTGAAACTCACAGGAGAGCCATAATTGTACACCTTAAATCACCCCAGGAGAGCCCTAATGGCTCTCCTTATTTTACTCTACAAGAGCCAGGGAAGCCATCTATCAGAATGCCCATAACAGCTTTATATTTCCGCAAATTGTATCAAAAGTTATCATACAGGTATATTTTAGGACACAGTTACTTGTGTTCCAGGTTAGCATTATCAATCTTACTTTGTTTTCTGTTCGAAATAATATCGCAGTTTCTTTATTATTGGGTCAACAATTTTTGATATATCCAAGAATCATCTTCAGGCACCATTTAGGCACTTTTCAAAGGCTGTGTCAATGATTTTATGCACTGTTATATTGTTCATGCTGTTAAGATGACCTGTCAGTCATCACACTGGATTCCAACCGTGGTCGATTTGGACCTTGGAATATATATTATACCGGATTACCCAGCATAGGCTTGAAAATCAGTTCATATTAGAATGGAAGATCTTCAAAGCCGTCAATATTCGGGAGACTATAGAAATCAGCGGTGTCTGTGCGTCCGATTGTGCATCCGTGCATGCAGGCGTCTGTCTGTCTGTGCGTCCATCCCACTTGGTGTCCCCATGATAACTCCAGTTTGGATCATTTGATTGGAACCCATTTTGGTATGTGACCTTCTTAGCCCAAACCACAGGTCAAGTTCGAATATGGGTTTGGCCAGATTATTTTAGAGTTATACCCTTTTTCGACTTAGAAATTTCATGATTTGCGGTGTCCGGATGATAACTCCAGTTAGGATTATTTGATGGAAAGAATTTTGGTATGTGACTTTCTGGGGTAATAATACAGGTCAAGTTCGAATATGGGTTTGGACCGATTTTTTTTTACTAGAGTTATGCCCCTCTTTCGACTTGTTTTTTCGGGGGACATGTGGCCGAGCGGCCTTTTATTAATATTTGTAATACCCCATTAACTGTGGTAAGCATTGTATCAAATGGCGGCAAGATTACTGGCTTCCCCACATTGATGACATGCGGCTCATAAATAGAACAAATGAAATGAGTCATTTGAGAAATGGTCTGGAAATTCAATTCTGAATTTATGTTATTTAGCAATGGGGCAGTTCTATTAGTTAAGAACCCAGGCTGAGCATACACTCTTCATAGTTACACATCCCAAATTCGTCAAATGTAAATCAACATAAACATAACTGAAAAACTTTATCAGGTTGTTCAATAAATATAAATGCATCAAACCTTTCACCCATATTGGCCATAAAATTAAAACTGTTCTACACCCTAAGTTAAAAAACATTCTAATGAAATTCATCTAAATGTTGACCGTTTACATGTGTCAACAAGCCCCAGATCAAGTCGCATTGCCTATTTAGTTGTGGAAATTTTCATTTTATACTCTATATATCTCTTGAAACTTGTGAATAATATAATTTTCAGGGATTTTTATTGTCTGCAAAGGTGGGCAATTGGGCTTTTTTTAGGACGATGTTGATAGTTTTAATATGGCCGTCAAAATGCTTTCATCTGAATTAGAATCCAGGCTGGTAGAGGCGAGTAGGAGCAATCGCTCACCTCAAAAGTCCTGGCCTGACCCCTCACCTCCGATATGTTTCAGGAGAATGTTAGGTGTGGGCATGTGATCACTACTTAAAATACAAGATCTTTTAAACTGTTTGTCTATATGAAATTGCTAGCAGTTATAAGGTAGCCGGTAAAAAAGACAACGGTAAAAAAGACAATGGTAAAAAAGACAAGGTAAAAAAGACAATGGTAAAAAAGACAATGGTAAAAAAGACAACGGTAAAAAAGACAATGATATTTTTATCAGTAGGTAAAAAAGACAATAATGTTTCGTGCTATCTTGTGGTTCTGTTCTTGGTGCTGCCATTCTTAAATTTTAGAGGAATTATTTGCTGATCTTTTAGATTTAATAAATCAGACAAAGTAATTACCCTAAATTTTTTTTTATTTTATTCTCAAAATCTTACATAAACAGTACAAAGTTGTATAAAAATAACAGATAGCACAGTTTAGGCCTATGAGCCTACCTAAAACATTACCAGCTTAACCCTTACCCAACACACTTTTCAAAAATACACTTAATTTTGCATTACCAAAACACCTTTTTTTTTGAAAACGCCTATGAGCCTACCTAAAACATTACCCTTACCCAACACACTTTTCAAAAATACACTTAATTTTGATTAACCAAGCACAACTTTTTTGGGGGCGAAATACTTCTCAAATACTCTAAGCTTTCCGGCACATTATCCACTGGGAGAAAAGCAACACCGTCTAACATTCCACAAAAGTGGCGGAATTCGTTATCCTCTTTGTAATTTGCCACGAGTCCAAGTTCCTGTATCTTCCTCCACGTAGACTGGGTGAGGTGATAAAAGCAGCCCTTTATTTCTGTTCCTTCACACAATACCTCACGTAACGCATTAATTGTGGCACTTTCAAAATCAGCCATCACAATCTTTGGATCAGGAGTGTAACCAAACTCTTCTTCACATTTGTTAACAATTGTCTGAAAAAGTTCCTTGTATGTCTCCGTCGTTTTTTTCTGAAGAAAAGCACTGATTGCAAGCATGTTTGAATTAGCAACTCGAACTCGAATGATATAGACTTGCATAAAGTTCTTTTGTGACATAGAAAAATTACTGTCGAGAAACCACATATCGGCATTGGCAAGAACTCGCAGCTGTTCGTTGGAACTGAAACATATAATCCTGTTGTTGTGATCCATATTGTCAAAAAGAAGAATTTGCTCTTGATTATCTCCCAAAGTCAATGCCCATTCCCCATTTATGGATAAATCACAAGTGTCCTCTGGCTCTACGGGGATATGATGTGATCGTTCATTGCGCATTGTCCGTTTGCATATATCACTTTGGGGTAAAAAAGCCTGGACACCACTATCTGATTTTGCTGTTACTTTGGCATATATTTGTGCAGGCTTATCATCAGTTGTTGCCGCTAAATGTTTCATCTCAGATCTGGCTTTCATTACTGATACTTCTGCATGGTCTCCAACATGGTTGTGGTCATGTAAATGTTCTAAATTTTCAAAATTTAGAGTTGTCTTTACTCTCCCTTTACAGCCTGTGTTGAACTTTGAGCATCTCCAAAATATTGCTTTGGTAGTAACATTGTGTTTATTATACATGAAACCATTATAACATAGCTTTTTGCCTCCCTTGTTATTTGTTATGAATTCCATTTTGCAATTCTAACATCCAGAAAAATGCAACCACCTATATATATTGTGACTAATCTTTTGAAATACTTGAGTGTTTTTTTAGTAAACCACTGTAATAAGCTTGTCATTTCTATTGTGTTATCGGATTTAATTAATAAAACAACAAGTTTCTGTTATTGAGCATTTTAATGTTTTTCCTGCAATTCGAACAAGCTTGTCCCACATTGATGCAAGAAACCTTTGAAGCTCCTAGGTGTTTGTTCAGTAATTGAATTGGGCTTGTCAATTTCAGTAAGTCTCTTTGTTAAATTAAAAAAAAACCAAACAGATATTGTTTTTTATTTCCTTTCCTATAAATATTTTTCAAAAATCAATGTATTTGTGCAAAATTGTCTTTTTTACCTACTGATAAAAATATCATTGTCTTTTTTATCGTTGTCTTTTTTACCATTGTCTTTTTTACCATTGTCTTTTTTACCTACATTCCAGTTATAATGTGTTGAAAATGACAAGTAATTTTGAGTTATCCAGATTTACATTTGTTTTCCAGACTGGGTAGATTTTAAGAACGGTGTCATTTAACTACATTGTAGATACAGCTTGGAGGTCTTCTCAGAAGTGAATGATTTTCAAGAGCTTTTTCCTGGAATTGTTGATAATGTTTTTGCTTTACTGTATTTTCAGATATATGATTTCACTGCAGATGATATGAAAGATTTAGGAGAAATAGGGCGAGGCAACTATGGTACTGTTAATAAAATGTGTCATGAGGCCAGTGGCGTTGTTATGGCTGTGAAGGTAAATGAATTTTTGGTGTACCATTATACAGATTTTCACTTAGAAGTGTCCTGTTTTTTTGCACAGTGAAGAGTGAATTCTGACTCAAACACGTGGAATTGAATTTTCGCTTGAACATTAACTGCTGACATGCTGCTAGCAGATGTTCCTACCTGGTGCTGAATTTCTCTTGCCACTGAAATATGTATATTTTGAGAATATTTGGTCACATTTTCCTCCTGTAAATTGAATGAATGTTGTACCAATGATTTATTGAATTGAATATATCAGAATTTGTCATCAAATCTAGTCATGGTTGCTTCACACCAGCCATGACTAGATTTGATGAAAAATATCTTGAAAATACTCAGCGGGTTAAGAGTTAACCCTTAATGCCTTACCTAATAAATCGGCCTCATCTGCCCTGTAATTTACAAAATGAGCTGTTAAAAGAATTATTTAAAAAAAAAAATTCAACACAGCCAAATCATGTAAACCCTCATTGGAACAAGCTCATTCCAATGAGGGGTCACAAGATGTGGTTTTCTCAGAATTTTGGGAAGAATTTGAAAAAAATGTTAAAATAAATGTTTATATCGTGTACGTTGGGAAAGTTTGGGATTAATTTGGGGAATTTTCTCCAAAGCTTCCAACACTTGATAAAAGTCATTACAGCGTAGCCCCATTCTACTTGATATCTCTTAATTGAATAACCCTGTTAATTAAATATAACTTCAAACCCAAAACCACTTACCATACCTTCAATACAAATGTCTGCTGTTAACTGCATGTAGGTTATAACTCAAACGTCCCATTAATTGAATAAAAATCTTGTGATATAATGAGAAATTACCCTGACAATCACCAAATTCCCCTTGTTTTTTTGGTTTCATTTCATCCAACACGTACATTTAATCTATTATATCCACAAGCTCTTTCAAACAAAATATGATAGAATAAATGCTCTGATTATCTCTAGAATGCAAAAGAGTAATCATATCCCTGCTAATTGATTAATTCTCACTGACAAAGTGGTTGTTCAATCAATAGGGTTTCACTGTACTATGGCTTTGCCATGGTTTCTATGCAAGTCTTGGCTGCCTAGACTAAACTAAAAATCACTGCAAGCAGACTGAATTTTCAAGCAAGTTAATACAAAGCTTGGGTGGGTGGGCCTCATGGTCTGTTCCATGTACTATGATACCAGGGCCCTGTGAATCTTTGTAATTTGATTTGATTGTCCAGATGTAATTGTCCGGAAGATTGGATTTGGCGAGCTGATGACAGAAGAAGCATTCAAGGAGATTCCGCTACTGAAGCTACTTTTTAGTCTCCTACCGGCATCGCCGGGGGGACTATAGGTTTGCACTCTGTCCATCTGTCCGTCTGTCAATCTGTCCATCTGTCAGTCTGTGAGTCACACTTTAGTTTTCCGGAGTTTTTTTGGAAACGCTTCAACGGAATGATTTCATTTTTGGTAAACTACTATAGAACGATGACTTACAGATCAAGTTTGAGTTTCATGCTGAATGCATTATTCTTGTGTGAGTTACAGCCAGGCTTGGAAATATGGAAAAGCACCAAAATATCAGTTTTCTGGAGTTTTTTTGGAAACGCTTCAACGGAATGATTTCATTTTTTGTAACCTACTGTAGAACAATGACTTACAGATCAAGTTTGAGTTTCATGCTGATTGCCTTATTCTTGTGTGAGTTATGGCCCTTGGAAATATGGAAAAGCGCCAAAATATCAGTTTTCCGGACTTTTTTTTGGAAACGCTTCAACGGAATGATTTCATTTTGGTAACCTACTATAGAACGATGACTTACAGATCAAGTTTCATTTACACTCTGTCCATCCAGCCGTCAGTCTGTCAGTCAGTCTGTCAGTCATACTTTAGTTTTCCGGACTTTTTTTGGAAATGCTTCAACCGAATGATTTCATTCTTGGTAACCTACTATAGAACGATGACTTACAGATCAAGTTTGAGTTTCATGCTGATTGCATTATTCTTGTGGGAGTTATGGCCCTTGGAAATAAGGAAAAGCGCCAAAATATCAGTTTTCCGGACTTTTTTTGGAAACGCTTCAATGGAATGATTTCATTTTTGGTAACCTACTATAGAACGATGACTTACAGATCAAGTTTGAGTTTCATGCTGATTGCCTTATTATTGTGTGAGATCTGGCCCTTGGAAATATAGAAAAGTGCCAAAATCTCAGTTTTCCTGACTTTTTTGGAAACACTTCAATGGAATGATTTCATTTTTGGTAACCTACTACAGAACGATACTTACATTCAAGTTTCATTTGCACTCTGTTCATCTGTCAGTCAGTCAGTCTGTCAGTCATACTTTAGTTTTCCAGACTTTTTTTGGAAATGCTTCAACCGAATGATTTCATTCTTGGTAACCTACTATAGAACGATGACTTACAGATCAGCTTTGAGTTTCATGCTGATTGCATTATTCTTGTGTGAGTTATGGCCCTTGTAAATATGGAAAAGCGCCAAAATATCAGTTTTCCGGGCTTTTTTTGGAAACGCTTCAACAGAATTCATGCTGATCACATCTAGGTTATAACATTTGTATAATTATTAATGCTCATTAGTCTGGTAGGGGACATTGTATTGCTTCAGAGATACATGCGCTCTTGTTTAATTTTTGACACATTCCATGTTTTGATTGACTTCACCAAACAGATGAGTTCCCATTGACTGCAGTACTTCATAGAAGTTTGACAATATTATCTGTTGTCTGAAGGTGAAATTTCTACATATAGATTTATTTTTCGAAGTGGTGAGATTTGATTTGAGATTCAGTTTGATTCAGAATTCTCTGATTGAATTTTGGATTTGATACGACCCAGAATTCTTAGATTCACAGATCCCTATATGATACTATTATCAGATTAGTATTCCGTCCAATTACAAGGTTGTGGGCTTCTGCATAGAATACTGACTTTGAAATGTACATTCCCGATGATCACAAAGCAAACTTAAACTACACTGTGTTCTGAAAGTGATAACCACCAGTCGGTTCCAGAAGAGCACTATTCCCAATGACCACTTCTACAATAGACTCCTGTTCATTTGTTTGACATTATGATTACTGTAGTGTGGTTGATTTAACTGACAAGCTTGTTCGCACTGGTGATAATAATTGTAATTAAAAAGCTTCAAAATACATATTTCTCAAGTTGTCAATAACATGCCATAAGTTACCAAATTTGAATAGGAAATATAATGATTAAGAAATGTTTTGTAGGTGTGCACAAACTGGGTGAATGATCATTTCGTTCATCTGCCTTTGGCCTAAAAAGAAATGGAGCACCCAGTTTTTCGTTCATCTACATTACTTATTCTTTGACAAATATCTTCACACAAATTGTCATTGAATTCATTGGTTTACTTTCCCAAAATCATGATGAACTTTATAATGATGACAAAACCTTGTGTTATTTTTTGGCTATGATTATGAAATGCTGTGATGTAACACACTGTTGGAAAGGGCTCTTTGTGCACTTTCCAATAGTGTATTTCATCGCGGCATATCATTGGATAGCAGACAAAACTCATGAAAAATAAACTGCAATTCTGGAATGCTGGCCCTTAGATTGCTTTATTTTGGGCACATCTTTTTAGGCCTTTCAATGTGCCCAAATTACTGAAAATTCCATTTTCAAGATATATTGTTGATTTTTAAAGCTGAAAGCAACTTTACACAGCACAAAAATGAGAGAAAAAACTCTTTCAGCTGAAAAATTTGAAATACATTTAACTGAGACAAATCAAGGACAGTATTTTAGCATGCTTCCTATTATGGACACAGCTTTTACCACCTTGAATTTGGTGTAATCTAAAGGCCTGTTAGAATGTTCATGTCAGACTTAGCTCTTACATTGATGTATATACATACATCATTATCACTTTGCCTTCATTTTGCCAACAAAATCTGAAAGAAAATAGGTTGACTGAAAAGGGTTAACACATCGTAACCATTTTTTGGGGTCGCCTAAATTTCTAGTTTACGCAGTCCTGTTTTGTGTAAGAACACAAAACGGAGATAAAGGAATTCTGACTGATGCTTTGTTATATCGGCTGTATATTTTCCTGAATTATAGTTTCTTTGTTTTCAGAGGATTCGTTCAACAGTTGATGAGCGAGAACAGAAGCAGTTATTGATGGATTTAGATGTTGTGATGAGGAGTAATGAATGTCCATATATTGTTATGTTTTTTGGTGCACTTTTTAAAGAGGTGAGAGTTCAGCATATTATTATTCTGCCTCCCTCTCCCCATCCCCAAAATGAAAAGTATCCAATAAATTGAACAGTGATGGGAAAAGTCATCCTTTCAAATGCTAGGAAACATCTTTGATTCCTTTTCAGCTCACCTGACTGAAAGTCAGGGGGAACTTAAGTGATCTCTTTTTTTCCGGCATCCATACGGCAAACTTTACATTATGGACTTCTCATAAACCACAGGGCGGAATGGAACCAAATTTGATATGCATGCTCCTTATCATATGTCAATTCAAGTTTGTTCAAATAAAGTTGTCACGTCCACAGGGGGCACCACAAGGGGCATTACTCTGATAGCACCCATAAATTGTTTTCCAAAATTAAAAAAATCTTCTTAGATCCACCAGTCAGAATTCTATCATGTTTGGTATACAACATCTACAGGCATGTCAGATTCAAGTTTGTTCAAATCGAGTCCCTGGGTTTATATTTGGGCTACTTGGGCCTGAATTTTAACTTAGTGCAATATGAGGGAATTTCTTTAAAGATCTTCTTCAGATTCACCAGTCAGAATCCTTTCATATTTGGTATACAACATCTCGTGGTGGGTCAGTTTCAGGTTTGTTCAAATCGGCTACCTGGGTAAATATTTTGACTCCCTGTGGGAGCCCGAATATCAACTTTGTGCAATATGAGGAATTTTAAAAGAAATCTTCTTCTTTACACCCTTTCGTCAGAATGCTTTCATATTTGGTATACAACATCTCTAGGAGGGTCAGATTCAAGTTTCTTCAAACCTAGTCCCTGGGTTGATATTTGGGCTCCCTATGGGAACCTAAATTTTAACTTAGTGCAATATAAGGAAATTTCTTTAAAAATCTTCTTCATCAGATCCACAAGTCAGAATCCTTTCACATTTGGTATACAACATCTCTAGGAGGGTCTGATTCAAGTTTGTTGAAATCTGGTCCCTGGGTTGATACTTGGGCTCCCTATGGGAGCCCGAATTTTAACTTAGTGCAATATGAGGAAATTTCTTTAAAAATCTTCTTCAGATCCACCAGTCAGAATCCTTTCATAGTTAGTTTACAACATCTCTGGTAGGGTTAGATTCCAATTTGTTCAAATCAAGCCCCTGGGTTATTAATTTGGGCTACCTATGGGAGCCTAAATTTTAACTTAGTGCAATATGAGGGAGTTTCTTTTAAAACCTTCTTCTTCAGATTCACCAGTCAGAATCCTTTCATATTTGGTATACAACATCTTGTGGTGGGTCAGTTTCAGGTTTGTTCAAATCGGCTGCCTGGGTAAATATTTTGACTCCCTGTGGGAGCCCGAATATCAACTTCATGCAATATGAGGAATTTTAAAAGAAATCTTCTTTACACCCTGTAGTCAGAATGCTTTCATAGTTGGTATACAACATCTCTAGGAGGGTCAGATTCAAGTTTCTTCTAACCTAGTCCCTGGGTTGATATTTGGGCTCCCTATGGGAGCCCGAATTTTAACTTAGTGCAATATGAGGAAATTTCTTTAAAAATCTTCTTCAGATCCACCAGTCAGAATCCTTTCATAGTTAGTTTACAACATCTCTAGGAGGGTCAGATTCCAGTTTGTTCAAATCAAGCCCCTGGGTTATTAATTTGGGCTACCTATGGGAGCCTGAATTTTAACTTAGTGCAATATGAGGGAGTTTCTTTTAAAACCTTCTTCTTCAGATCCACCAATCAGAATCCTTTCATATTTGGTACACAACATCTCTAGGTGGGTCAGATTCAAGTTTGTTCAAATCGCGTCCCTGGGTTGATATTTTGGCTCTCTATTTGAGCCCAAAGTTTAACTTTATGCAATGTGAGGACATTTCTTTAAATACCTTCTTCTTCAGATCCACCAGTCAGAATATTTGGAATATAACATCTCAAGGGGGGGTGGAGGGGGGGCAGATTCAAGTTGTTAAATTTGTGTCCCTGGCTTAATATTTGGGCTCTCTATGGGTGGGGGTGGGGTGGGAGTGGCAGAGGGGGGGGGGGGCATGTTAGGTTCAGTTTTGTTCAAATCCATTCCTTAATGTTTTTCCATAAACTTGCCTTTCATGACTTCATTCCTTTGTAGTGTTGATGAACCATGTCCAACTGAATGTGACCCCAAATACTTCTTTTAACCACTTTGGCAGGTGAGCGGTTAAGGCCCCTTGGGGCCTCTTGTTCCATTTCCTATTTGATCAAGATTCATGCTTTGATAATGAAACATTTCAGAAGAGACAAAGAGTTTCGAAACCAATGTCTCTACCGGGAATGAGAAATTTCAACAAATTTGCTGATTACAACTGTTTCATGCTCACAAAAACTGACATTTTATTTCCAATGAATTTACATGAAAATGGTCTTGTAAAATTAAATGAAATAAGATATCTGACAATATTTCAATTATGCTTCTATTCATTTTTTGAACACACGTAATTTACCTGATTGTCCTCGCAGAAGTATGAAAATTTTGGTTAACTGCAGCAATGTTACTAGCATAGCACTCCCATCTCTGTCATCATAAAAGTTGTCAGTGAATTTTAATCAGACTCAATGCAGTCTATAGTGATGAACCGATTTTTAAAACTTGCTGTGAACCGATTTCTGATCATTTCGCCAAACATTCTGTCAGTTGCTAGTGTTTAATAGCACATTAAGTTCTGTTCTCACACTATGCACATTTAGTGCTAGGCAATTTTAGCCAAAGTAATATTCATGTTTTTTTGAAGATTATGTTTAACAATATAATCACAATATTGTTCTCTTGTGAAGGTTGTGTTTAATCCGGTAAATAGTACATATACATGCATGTTCTGCAGATAGATAGGAGCAGGATGTATCAGAATATAATATTCATTTTGGTCCCCGACAAAACATTTTGCAAGAGGACTATTTTAATCAGCAGTGTCTGTGCATGCATGTGCCTGTCGGCCTCAAGCCTGAAAATAAGCAATCATTTGCAGAATGAGGTCCCCAGAGGGTGAATGTGCTGATGCTATCCGATACAGTGGGCCAGTGTATCATCTGGGTACCTCTTTCTGTTTAGGTTTGAGACCTTGATTTAGATTGAGGTTCACAGAGGGTACATTTAGTGATGCTACCTTGCTGTGCAGAGTGGCATCACCAAATTCACCCTCTGGGGACCTCATTTTGCAGATGACAGTTTGCTTATTTTCTGGCTTGGTCGGCCTGTGTGACCATCTGTCCAGACTAAAGTTTGGATAATTGAATCAAAATCAAATTTGGTGTATATATCCCTTACCCCAATGATTAGGTGAATTCCGAATATCGGCAATAATTTTTGTTGGAGTTATGCCTCCTTTTCGACGCTTTTCTGCACAGTTTCGCAACTTTGGAAATTTGGTGTCTGGATGATAACTTCAGTTTGAGTTGTTGAATCCAGACCAAATTTTGTACATAGGTTAGTCCCAAGAATATGCAGATGAAGTTTGAATTTGGGTTTGGTCCGACCAATTTTTGCTGAGTTATGGCTATTTTTCCATTTTTTTACCTAAAAGTTGGTGTCCGAATTATAACTTCAGTTTGATTTATTGAATCAAAACACAGGTTTGTCTCATGAATACGCAGGTCAAGTTTGAATTTGAGTTCAGTCCAACTAATTTTGGCTGAGTTATGATACTTTTTCCATTTATTTGACTTGGAAAATTTGTTGTTTTAGTCTTCAATATGTCCAATGTAAGAACTTGCTGTCGGAGGACATAGTCCTTGCCTGGCGCTACACTTGTTAATGCTTTACCTCCCTTGATGTGTTTCTCTAATATTTACTTTGCTGTCAACATTAAAGAGACACATCAAGGTAGGTAATTGAATTGATCAAAGAACTTGACAAACTGGAAATGTGGTCATGACAGCCAAGTGACATACATGTTTTGTAACAATCATCTGCCAGTGAAAAAAGATTGTATTTGAGTTTTTCTTTCCATTTTATTTTCCTATTGTGTTGTAATGACTGCATCATGAAATACTGCAGACTACTGGCTGAACACATTGGATTTATTCTTTAACGTTATGTACTCAATGCATTGTTGTGCTGTTGTCGAGGGTCAGTGACTTTGATCAGCTGGGAAACTGCTGATCTCATACCAATTGCAGCCATTAAATCCCACATCTTGGCTCTCCACAGTGTCTTATTTTCTATGCATTTCATAAGTTTTCAACGGGCAAACTTCATTGAAATGGCCAGATATCAGAGATTTTTAATTGTCGGTTGTCACAATCGGCCACTGCCCCATAACTGGCCAGTTCTGATTGCCAATTTTGTTTATTGGTTCATCACTAGCAGTACTATTTCCAAGATTACTATTTCCAAGAAAAATTGCCTTGCTGGAAACACTTCAAAATTGATGATGATACGCATTTTTGTGGAGTAATTTGACACAGATCCCCCACAGGGCGATTTTATTATTCCCTGCCACATAGCAGATTGGAGATCTAGGAATGGTTCCTGACCTTTCCATCCATCCAACATATACAGCACATTCATCGTGTACATAACATTGGTCATCAGACCTTGAGATTTGTGCACAGTGATGTCCCTAAAATACATCCCAGTAGTCAAATTATGAGAGTTGAATGCAGATAATACTTAGCATCCTCCTGTCCATGTTTCCATCCATCTTGAAGTTTATTCATCTGATAATTATTAGGGCCCTGCTGACTTTTGGCAGAAGCCCTATGGTAATCACTCTGTACGTCTGTCTGTCCATCCATCCATCTGTCAATCAGCATATTCCTATGTTATACGACAACTCATGTTTCCTGTGACAAATTCTCATAATATTTATACACAATATTGAAATTGATCAAACGAAGCTCCCTTTCGTTTTTGATGATTTTCTGTTTATTGTTTCCAGAGTTATTGAATCTTCAAAAAATTGGCAATTTTTTGCATGTCATATCATAACTCAATAATGCTTTCATCATATCTCTTGAAATTTTGTAGCAATGTGCAATGTTACAATCAGTTAAGGCAACACCCCTTTCAGTTTTTACGATTTTCAGGTTTGTCATTCTGGAGTTTTGGGGCTTGAATCTTAAAAAAATGTGTCTGTCTGTCAGCAGATTCCTAAGTCGTATGATAACTCAAGTTTCTTATAGGACTTGTGTATACATAATACAAAATACGTCCATCTTGAAGGTTGTATATCTGATAATTATTAGGGCCCTGCCAACTTTTGCCTGAAGCCCTACGGTAATCACCCTGTCTGCCTGTGCATCTGTCCGTCAGCATATTCCTAGTTTCCTTTGACAAATTCTCATAATATTTATACACAATACTGAAATTGATCAAACGAAGCTCCCCTTCATTTTTGATGGTTTTCTGTTTTTTCTTGCCAGAGTTATGTGACTTGAATATTAAAAAAATTGGCAATTTTTTACATGTATGATAACTCAATAATGCTTTCACCGAATCTCTTGAAATTTTGAAGCAATGTTACAATCAGTAAAGGCAACAAACCTTTCAATTTTTACGATTTTCAGGTTTGTTTTTCTAGAGTTCTGGGACTTTAATCTTGAAAAAATGCATCTGTCCGTTAGCACATTCCTATGTCGTACGATAACTCAAGTTTCCTTTGACCAATTCTTATAATATTTATACAAAATATATTGAAATTGATCAGATGAAGGTCCCTTTTGTTTTTGAAGTTTTTCTGTATTTATTTTCAGAGTTATGGGACTTGAATCTTAAAAAAATTTGCAGTTTTTTACATGTCGTATGATAACTCAATAATGCTTTCACCAACTCTCTTGCAATTTTGTAGCAGTGTTTCAATCAGTAAAGGAAATGCCCCTTTCAATTTTTGTGATTTTCAAGTTTGTCATTCTGGAGTTCTGAGACTTTAATTGTACAAAAAATGACAAGTTTTCACATGTCATAATATCGTTACTCAAGTTTGTTTTGCCTGATTCTCATAAGTTATATACACACCATTGAGATTGATCAAACAAAGCTCCCTTCCATTTTTTGACAATTTTCAGATTTGTCGTTCCAGAATTATGCGACTTGAATCGTCAAAAATAATAATTTTTACGTCATCAGCATGAAGGAGAAGTTTGGACTTGGAAAATTTCTGACCCGCTTTGTGACCAGGTAGTTTTTTACAGATTGTGGAGATTTTTAATACTCTGTTCAACTTTTTTTTCTTAATTTAGACTTGGGGGCGTGGTGGTGTTGCGGTAACCGGTTCTCGTCTGATCACCGAAGTTAAGCAACGTCGAGCCCGGTTAATCCTCGGTTGGGTGACCGTCTGAGTGCTCGATTCGGGCTCCTGCGCTGTGTCCTTGGGCAAGGCACTTAACCTTGATTGTCCACATGAGGGCACTATGACGCCATGCACTAAGGCGTACTGCACGTCGATGGTGTGCATGTCTTCAACCAATCTAACCCTGCCTGTGCTGCAGTGCGGAGTTACGATGTTGGGGAGCTGACAGCTGCTCGTCGTTGCTCGGTGGTTCTCTCCGGGTACTCCGGCTTCCTGCATCCGTAAAACTGTCATGGTCATGATTAGCCATTGTGCATAAGTATGTTACCTTAAACACCAATAAATAAATAAATAAATAAATAAATAGTTTAGACTTAAGAAAAATTGTGACCTGTTTTGCTATACATGAATGCAGGCAGCCACTGGTTAATGTTGTGGTGAGGGTGAATCTGATGTGTTCCGTTTATAATAAGCCTGAAGATATTGTATGGGATACTGAGCTGGTGGGAATGGATGTCCTCCCTGTCCCCTGCCTCCCTCTCCTTTCATTTTACCTGCCCTCTGCCTCCCTCTCCTTTCATTTTGATTGATTCATTTATCAAAGAGTTATTGCCCTTGAACTTGGAAATTTCACATATTAGTTGTGATTGTAGCTCCTTATCCATCATACAGACTGCTGTTGTTGGAAATTTGACTGGAAAACAAGACTTTTCATTATAAATATCTCTTTTATATAATAATATAATAATGATATACTAAAATAACATCCGGCCATAAAAAATTTCCCTGGTCAGTATATTTTTATACTGTACCAATGACCCAGACACAGCTGGTGCTAACTCTTAAAATATAGGGCCAAACACAAATTTTGCCCCCCAATCCCCAAAATTTGCATCTAAAACCAAAGAAAACATGTCCTGAATGGCCCTCCACACTTCACCTCTACTGCGCATGTGCAGTGTCAAGGACGTTCCGAAATTGGCGCCATTAATCATTCTAAGTTTGGCCCTTCATCAGTTAACATCTGACTGATCTTTGTGCTTGTAAATCTCAGTTTAAATGATGCCAGACACATAAATATTAGAGAAATGGTGATTTTAAGGAGGATATAGAAGGAGGAGAGGAAAAATGTGTGACAGAATATTATCAGGGCTGTAACTTAAAATTTTTTAATGAAATTATATTAAGTTGCCTATTTTCGAGGCAGCAGCCATTTTGTTGTCATTCTTGTTATCAACTTACACTGATTTTTCAGTGTTTTCCTCTCTCCCTTTCCTTTAAGTCCCCTCTTGCTATTCTCCCATGCTTTTGGCATAGTTTCTGTAATTATTATTACTAAAATTTCTTGGGAGTTTTAGCTGAATAACAGAATGAATTCTGTTCTTTTCCCCATGTTTACGTCTTCATCTACGGGTGGTTAGGCGTTGTGTTCTGCATCTACCATCTGATGTTCTGCAGTTTCTTCCCTGGAAGTCTCTGTTTTGCATCAGATAGTGTATTTTTGGTAACTGATTTCGGGCCTGGGTGCCTGGAGTCTTATTTTAGTGTTTTTACACTCATTGTTTACATTTACAACAGCCCTCCGTGTGAGGGGGGGATTTCTTGAAAATAATATCTTGATGTTAATTTAATCATAACTAGATACATTATTATTGTTCGTAAGTGTTGCATAAATTGTTTAAAATATTTTTAAAATTTTTGTCCACACTTAGGCTTGGGATCCATTGGGGCTCAACGTTACTTTTCAGAAACTTGGGCTGTTCTGAAAAAATATTTTTTCAAAATATTTTGATTTCAATTATTTTTTCTATGTTAATGGATCATATTATTATTATGTATTTTGATTGTCAGGGGTTGGTGCGAGTACCAGGACTTTGTTTTCTTTTCACATTGAAAGGATTTTGATCAATTGTAATAAGATGAAGTCTTCCTCTGACTTTTATAATCATTCTATATGTGGTCAGTGTACTCGCATTAACTCCTGTTCTGTATCTGATGATTTCGATGACAACATGGGAAGCGTATGTCACGGTATGTTAGTGGGGAATTGGACATTCCGGTCCTTTCCCCGCAGGGTCACTCTACTTTATCAATTTCTATTTCAGAGGATCAAGATTAGGGTGATGTATCTGTGATGTCTTCCAACAGTGTGCCTCCGTCGTCACAATTAATGAAGGGCTAGCGGAAAAGTGCTCATGTAAATACGCCAATTGCCTAAGAGGACCCTAGTAGGTTCGATGGCCTTTGACGTCCGCTAGCTCGCCCGGTGTAGCGTCCATTCATCGAATGGTTTGGCAGCCGGGTTCGTCCGTTGCGGTCTAGAAGGAGTTTTGGGGTGATGCGAGCACTATAAATCAACCAAATGCACACCCAGTGACGGCGGATTAGAGGGAGAACGGAGGAAGCCTTTTAGTCCTGTTCATAGCTCGTTCTGGTCCATCTGGACGGCGAGCGAGAGAGGCCCCTCTCTTGTACAACAACATCTGGCCCCAGATGTTGTGGTACAAAATGTTTCGCATTCGGAGCACACGTCCGTCGCTCGGGACGCTCCGACATATAGTCAGTCCGGAGAGACTGTCAATAAGGCTTCCTCATTCTCATGGTAGCGCACACGACCGCTCTTGGCTACGTGACCTCGGATATCCAGTCAGCTTTGCCAGTCAGAGAATCGGCGACCAGGTCACACCATCCGGTAGCCAGGGACACAAGGCCTGCAGACTCCGGACGTTCGCATAGGAAAGTGTGCGGGAGTCAACGTACACGGAGCTTCCGGCGGCAATGCATCGTAAGACCGCTACTGCACAGGCCTTGGGGACGGACGTGCTATCCTAAATAACACAGCTTATCACAGCATCCCAGCAACAACTGAATCTGTCGCATATGTTTTATCCGACGATGCTGGGTCGGGACGCTCCGCGGAAGCGGGGACGGACGTCTGAAAATTTCATCCGGTCCGACGGGATACCGAAAGGGATTCGGAGGATTTCGAGCTTTCCCTTTCGGAACAACATATGCTGTTGTGTATGTCATCTGACTTGATCTTCTACAGGTTCTTTCGTCGGACCAGAATGCTGCGATGCCGGATAAGAAACTGATAGCATCGGTGGACTTTGAAATTTTTGGTTTGGTTCAGGGACTTCGTCCCTCAGTTCCGACATAGTCCAATAATGTCACACAAACTTTCGAATTATTGAACGACGCTATATATATTTATTATTATATGCTTGCTATTACCAAGCATTTCTGGTTTCTTGTTCGCAAAGTTACGGAGACGTCTTTCAAAAGTGTGCCTCTGTCGTCATAGTTAATGAAGAGCTAGCGGCAATAAGTGCTCATGGAATATGTCTATCGCCTAAGAGGTCCCTTGTAGGATCGACGGAGTGACATTCGCTAGCTCACCCGGTGTAGTGTACATTCATCGAATGGTTCGGCTGCCGGGTTCGTCCGTTGCGGTCTAGGAAGGAGATTTGGGTGATGCGAGCACTATAATTACTTTAGTACTCACCCAGTGACGGTGGATTGAGGACAGATCGGAGGAAGCCTGTTAGTCCGGTTCCTGGCTTGTCCAGGTTTGTCCGGGCTGTGAGCGAGAGAGGTCCCTCTCTCGTCCAACAACATAGGGGACCGCGTGTTGTGGTTCAGATATTTTACATTCGGAGCATATGTCCGTCGCTCGGGACGCTCCGTTATATTGACAGTCCGAGAGACTGTCGATAATGCTTCCTCATCCTCACAGCAGTGCACACGACCGCATATTGGCTACGTGACCTCGAGTATCCGATCAGTTTCGTCATTCAGTGATTCCACGGCGAACAGGTCACGCCATCCGGCAGCCAAGGGACACGAGGCCTATACACTCCGTTCGCTCGCATATTAGTAGTATGCACGGGGTAACGATCACGGAGCTTCCAGCGGCAATGCATCGTAGGACCGCTTCTCCACAGGCCTCAGTGACGGACGTGCTATCCGAGTTAGCACAGTTTTTTCGCAGCATCCCAGCAATCGACAGTTTCTTGGTCGAATCAGGAATTATCTGACGGCGCTGGGTCGGTGCGGTCCGCGGTTGCATCAGGTACGGACGACCGAACGCTTTATAGGGTCCGACAGGATGGCGAAAGGGATTCGAAAGATTTCGAGTTTTCCCTTTCGTAGCATCGGAAGCTGCCTTACATATCTTCCGGCATTATCTTCCAGTGATTGTTATTTCGGACTATATTGCTGCGATGTTGGATAAGACACTTATAGCGTCATTGGACACGGAATTTTGGATCGGTTCAGGGACATTGTCCCTGACTTACCGACACAGTCCAATAATGTCATTAGAACATGTGTATTATTTATCGACGCTATATATATATATAAGCCTGCTACCAAGCATGATAGTATAGTTTCTTGTCCGCAATGCTCATTTCTGCCTTTTATCATTTATACGAATAATTTATTTTGGCAGAACAGGGCATACTGAGAGTTCATATGCGTCTAGATGGCGTGGTTAAAGACTGGAAATATTCTTTTTCGCCGTCTATGTCTTTTCCAACCACAATGTTGGAAACGACAATGATGTCTAATAGACTTAACTTAGACGCTTTATCATACGTAATCCACCTTACTGAGGCGTTATCATTGCGTCTTCAAGAGAAAGAATTCCGGGATATTATCCTCTATGTGATTTCTTTTGAGGGAAGTAGTTTGTTCACGTATAACTCCGCCCTTCAGTGGCTGCTTGGAGTTTGTTAGATGTGACGCAGCCCTAGCTACATCCACGCGCGTGGATAGTAAGGTGAAGAACTCTCTCAGAGTCGCTTCGTTCTCGGAGAAGCTTCTCTTCGACGGCAACTTTTCAGCAATCCATGAATTGCTCGATTTACACGTTCTCTTGTCTATCTATTGTAGCAAGAGATTCAGACTGGGGCAAACATTCGGTGGTTGACTCAGAGAGTGCCACTGCAGTTGCCGGATCCGAGTTTTATAATTATGACGGTTGCCAGTCAAACAGGTTGGGATATAATATTGATCCCAACGGATTTCGAAGTGCCAAGGTCTTTGGGTTCTGCAGTCTCTAAGCAAGCACTTATCTTCCACGGAATAATGTTTTTTAGGCTTGCATTATGTCATTGGATGAACATTATTCAGAAACGCATGTCCAAATCCTGTCCGTTAATTCGACAGTAGTGGCGTATCTCCGGAACCAGGGAGGCACTCATTCGTTTCCGTTATTCAATTTAATGGAAAGAATCCTTCTGTTTGTTATAGTACACCAAGTTCTGCTTCGGTCCGTCATATTCCGGGTCATCTGATTGTATTACCGGACTCCCGTTCACTTATGGGTCGCTTGTTGCCGTCAGAATGGACTCGCAACAAACAAGTATTCAATCAGATTTGCTATCAATGGGAGCGCCCAATGATAAAATTTATTTACGACACAACTTGCTTGTCATTGCAGACGTATGTGTTTGCTTGTCCGGATCTCTGACCTTATGTTGTTAACGCTCTATTGATCTAATAGGACGGAATGATAGGATATGCGTTTCCTCCTGCGCTGTTGTTTCAGCAAGTATTGCTAAGATAAACAACCACAATACATTTCTGTTGATAGCATCTCTGTCTTCACAGAGACCGTGGGTAAATTTACTCTGATGTCTACTGTGGGACTTAACGCGAAATCTTCCTCCATGAGAGGATCTTTTTTCGCTGGGTAAAATCGTGTCATCTTTATCACAACCTGCAAGGTCTCAACCTTCACGTATTCCGTTGTGTGGTCCTTATTGCATTGTAAGCATTGTACTGGACGAGCTTTGGACGCGATTTCTTACTATAGGAGAACCTCTTCTTCACTATACTATGTGGTTAAAGTGGAGGCTCTTCCGTCGTTGGTGTAGGGATCACTATGTTGATATTGTTGATCCCTCCATACTAGTCATTGCAACTTTTTAGTATACTTGTTTGACAAGATCTACTGCAGCCTGTTATTATTAAGGTTATAGGTTTATGTTACCTCATACCTATGCACTCTATGATAGTTTACAATTGAGTCTTATGTCTCTTTATCTAAGTCAGTTAGTAACTTTTCGATAAATAGACTTAGAATCATTAGATTAAATTCCTATATGGAATTTAACTTCGGTTCTTATTTAGCTAAGTAATCATTTGAGCCTCTGGAAACAGTAGTTTTCAAATTCTGACCTTTTAGACAGTAATTCTGTTGGCTTCTCTTTTACTGAAGAGTCAGTGAGTTTCATGCACTATCGGTGGATGATTTTCACTTTCGTAGTTTCGGAATCACTACTTCCTTTACTATTTAGGTTGGATTTTTGCATAAGAGTCAGGCTCCTAATTAATATCCGGAACCTATTGTTATTAAGGTCCTTCCGTCTTCGTACGGGCATAGGCCTTTACTCTGTCCAGTTAGAGTTTATGTATTTATAAACAGATATCTGTTTATTACTACGGGCGTAAGCTTCTTCTGTCTTTGATGCCTAATAGAAGGACGTTACGCTCCATTCTATTGCTAATGGATTCAATTAACTATCGATACTGCTTATGGTATATCATTGACTCAGCAGTTGTGTTTGAGATTTCGGCTCATGAAGTAAGAGTTCTTCTACATCTTGGGCTTACATTAATAGTGTCGCTATTATAGATTTTTGAAGGCTGCTCATTGCGCTCAGCCATCCACATTCATGAATTTTTATCTCGGAAATATTGAGTCCATTTCTGGAGGCCTCTATTGTTAGGTCTATTATCTACTGCTCAGAATGTCATTCACTTAACAGTTGCTACTATAGCTAGGTAGGCTGTCTGTTTCGGCAGTGACTCCGTTCTGCTGCCCTCTTCGCTCTGGGCTATTTGACCCAGGGCAAGAAAAGGGGGGGGGGGGGGGGGGAGGGTGTTCCCTTGGGTCACCTGTTTTACTATGAAAACAAGGGGATACCTCCTCCGGAGTTAGTAATTCTGAGCTGTTATTGGGATGGTTGTTTAGTGAGAAGTTTATGTTTTAAAAATTCATTCAGGTCTTAGTTTTTAAAGTATAGCTTTTGAATATAGCAAGTGTCAACGGACATTATTATACAATCCTCAGACACTTTTAAGGAGTATAAAGAGTCTCTATTCTCTAGACTTACTTTATTTATTGGCTTACTTTAAAAATTATTAGTATAAGGATTATACTAGATATTAATAGAGTACATGGATGTATGATGCTCAATTTTGGAAGGTGTTGTATCTTTCTAATTTATCATAAATAAGAAAGATACATGTAAGGCCTAATACTTCTTTTTCCCTAGAGGGGATGACTCTATTTTATATAATTGAGCGTATTCCATCTTGCTCTATGTCCTTGGCCCTCCAGCCTTTTTACTATTCAGCTATGTCTGGGTCATTGGTACAGTATAAAAATGTTAAAAAATTTATAATAGTAATTTATATATTTTTTATACTTAACAATGACCCAGACGGGGATGGCCCTCCCAGGAGTTGAGTACATAGCGCTTACCAGGCACTGGTTATTAGAATGATTAATGGCGCCAATTTCGGAACGTCCTTGACACTGCGCATGCTCAGTAGAGGTGAAGTGTGGAGGGCCATTCAGGACATGTTTTCTTTGGTTTTAGATGCAAATTTTGGGGATTGGGGGGCAAAATTTGTGTTTGGCCCTATATTTTAAGAGTTAGCACCAGCTATGTCTGGGTCATTGGTAAGTATAAAAAATATATAAATTACTATAAATTTTTTAACTTTCGGAACAGAATTTTGAGTACCGGTACATAATTTCTCTGTAGTATTTCAACTTCCTGTTCCCGTTTTCCTCCATATTTTCATGCTTTGAATTTCTGACTATTATATAAATGTTTTCTATGTTGGTACATATTAGAACTTTTGAGGAAAATGCCGCTATTGTCTTTTCAAATTTTTGACGGACTGAGCATAATCCTGCAATGGAGCGTCTTAGGCATGTCGTCAACATCCAAGTTGATTGAAGCATTTCACAATATATGCAATAAGATAAGACCCGTCCGGAGTTTGTAAAAGATTTCTTCCTGAAATGTGAATATATTTTTTTAGGGTATCTTTTTCAGATTTCAGAATAAAAAATAAAAATAAAAAGCCTCCCTCTCTCATCAAAAATTTGAGGCACAATTGCCGAGAACAGACATTTTTTTTAATGGCTTAAAATATCATTGTTTATGTAATAACTGTAGACCCCAGATTTCAATAAAATTTCAGAGACTGCTTTATATTAACATTGTTTTGGTTAAGGGGTCGTCCAACCTAACTTTGGTCAATTTTTTGACATTTTTCCCAATGCCTCAGAAACAGATAAGAGAAGTAAGGAAAGGCAAATTATATATCAAAATAATGAGTAAAGTGCAGAGAAAAGGTACATATATTTTTTTTCAGGAAAAAAAGTGAATTTTAGGATTTTGAAGAAGATTAATTTGCAAATGGCATAAGTAACGAACCGGTAAAACCACAAAATAATCGGTAATTTGAATGCCTTGTCCTCAATATAATGATAACATAGTACAGACTCGGAGAAAGCATTTTTTTGACACACACTCTGGTGGGTTTTGACGTTTGAATGTAATAATACCAACACAAATTTTTGATGTTCCGGATGTGGCCATGTTTCAATGATGTTTTTCCGGTCATGTGATTACGATGTGGTTCTTGCAGAAATACTCAATTTGGGCAATCATAAGAATGCAAGAACGTGATCACGCCCTTTATTTGTTCGAGACAATGTATGAGCGGATTTGCAAACAGGTGACAGCAAATACTTGAGCTGTTAATGTCATAACTGCAAAATATGGTTCGAAATTCCCTCTCGTGTTTACAGGCCGTCTGAACTTTTTTGTTGACAAAAAAATCTGAATTATTGCGCACTAGAAAGACAACATGGACCACTTGTAAAAAAATAACCGAGTGTATAAAATCGGGACGATACACATAAAATAAGGCAATATTCATAACTAAGTAAGCAGAATGCTTCAGAAATCACTTTTTCACGAAGTATATTCCAAGTGACCTGGAACTAGATTGAGCGTGTTGATTTCCCCCAGATGTTGTGAAGTTATTTATTTCCTAATTTGAGGCGGGTATGTTTGATGTCTGCAAAGGACCGATTGAAGATGGGTTGAAAATGATGCATTCGTGCTTTTAAATAAGGTGCGCTTGGACAATGCTGAGAATTTAGTTTTTTCTTGCAACCAACCATAGTAATACAAGCGTCGATCAGTGTCTTTTATGATCGTTTTACACTGACAAATGTGACAAATCTCCTTCACCTGAAACCATCCCCCAATTTGCATATCACAATAAACATAACCGCTGTCACTGCGTGGCCGTGTGGTCAGAACCGAAACGAATTATCGAATGCACGGTCAATATTAGCTGCAATTGGCTTTTAAACAAATGAAATGCACGAAATATTCGCAATTTCTTCATTATTCGTGCCGAGTTACTTTTTAACCAGACCACATGCGTTCAGTTTCGTTTGCCGGCATCAAACTGATATTGTTTGTGGTAATTAAATAGTACAAGAAGGCGAAGGAAGCCAAATATTTTCCATCATCTATTAATTAATTCAAATTGATAATTTCTTTTATTTTTCTGAAATTATGAACTGATAAAGTGGGTGTGTTGCGATTATTATGCCCCAGACCTGGACGTTGGAAAATCAAAGGTGCATCTAGGGCCGTGCAGTGGTGACCCCTGTCCTCTTAATCTTAGTCTTACCCATTCATCATTACATGTACCAACATTCTCCCTTGTATCTCAACCATTGCTACTCCAATTTGAAGGATATTTGGTGTTGTGATCGAGCATCATGGGGAAACAATGCCTGTGTAGCTACTGTAGCATGTGTTTCTTCCCACATTTTTTCAGAGTTGTGGTACTTTTTCACTCTTTTGAGTTAGAAAATTTTGTTTATAACTAGTTGATTTGTTACAATTTGTTGCAAAGTGCCTGCTAATACCCTCAATTGTATTGCTACAGAATTTTCTGGTGAAGATTTTGTTCCTATTACTTATCAAGCAACAACCTAATGAATATTCTGTATAAAGCCACCAATCTGATGTTTGACACTTTTATCGGAGCTGTTTTGAAGGCTTATGGAACTCAAAATCTTGATTATGGCAGGACTTTTCTATTCACCCATTAATCGATAAATTAAGTGTTATAGTTGGAAGTAAGAAGCATGAAAGGTCCAGAACTAAAAGTCTAAAAAGAATGTTTTGCAATCTGACATCATTTTTGCAGATACACTTCTTTGGAGGGTTACCTGTCTGATAGTTTTTGGAACGTGTGGCCAGGATCTTCAAAAAGAAAAAAGAGTTAAACTTTGAGAAAAAAGCCATATGCCTTGAGTGCCGAGGTAGCATCATACAAGGAAGAGAGCCCCCCCCTGGGAAATTTTTTGGTGTCAAATGGAGCTCACTTGTCACCTTTTGGGGATTGCTTTGTGTACTGTGTTCTTGAAAAAAAATATGTGAGACCCTCTGGATGTGCCCTTCTGAGCTCAATAAGCCTCCTTGAGGAAAGTACATGCAATAATGGTTATGTAAGGTTGATTTGATGTGTTTTGAATAACAATGTACTTTTAAGTACATTAGATGGTTTATTGCAGTGACAGGTTACAGTTACCCTTATTTCTTCTCCAACAGATATCATGAGTGTATTGGTGTCCAAGAGTTGAACAAAGCTATTATACTTATTGATAAACCAGACAAATTTAACAATTTAATCACTATCAAATTGATGCATGGGATAAAAGGGGTTACAGTGCAAGGGGTTTGTAAATATATTTATTCAACTACAATGTATGACTTTGCAGTGCATTCTAAATAGGAGAATATCGTATTTTCTTTCCAAACCATTACAGTAACACATACATCTTTATATTGGGAGACACTCTTTTGTCCTTCCATACTTCTTCTGCTGGACTCCTTCAAGTTGACCTTTGTTGAGCTCCCCAAATCAAAACATAAACAAAAGAAAATGTCTGCCTTCAATCAGTGAGCACTCCACTTATAACATTTGGTCTTAATCTTTATTACTTTCATGAATTAGGAAAAGATTTCTTCGAGTATGTACTTAAATGTTTATAGAATACAGCTGTTATTTTATTTTGAGGTATTTTATTGTAAAAATTTTGTTCTCTTACTTATGCCACAGCAGACTTTCAGGTGGTGCTATTTACACATGGCAGCAGTTCCATGGCAAATTTCAGTTTCCACATGTTCTATGTTTCATTCCAAGCATTTTGGTATATAATTTATTGGGATTATTCATTTTGGGACTTTTTTAGACTTGAAAGAAAATTACATGAAATTTGACCAAAGTTAGGTTGGACGTCCCCTTAAGTTAAAAAAAACACTTAGGAGTTCTAAAAAAATGAGAGTTATTGCCCTTTGTTGTTGAATTTTGCTAAAAATTTCATTGTTTATGCAATAACTTGAATAGTAACCACCCAATATCAATAAGTTTTGATAACATCCTTTATATTAATTATGCCTGTGGCAAGTTAACAAATTATTACTTCTACTAGAAAATTGAGGGATTTATTACTCTTTGTTGGTTGTTTTACTTAAATTTTTAATGCTTATGTGATTACTTGAAAAGCAAACATCAGATTTCAAAATTTTTTTTATGTTCTGCTTCATATGAACGTGGTCTTGAAATAGATTAAAAAGCTGGATGATTTGTTGAAAATTGAGAGTTATTGCCCTTTGTGTATTCCATTTTTCTTTAATTTTTTTAAATTTATGTGATAACTTAAAAAATAATAATTCGATTTCAATAACTTCTGGCACACTGCTTTTTATATTGGCATTATCTTGGACAAGTTTTGAAAACCATGGTGATTTGTTGAAAACTGATTGCATTAATTCCGTTATTTCAGTTATATTTGGAATTTTAATAATTTTGTGATAACTTGAACAGTAATAATTATTTCAGTAATGTTTAGTTCATCACACTTTGGCTTATGTCATTCTGCATCAGAGGCAGAGTATTTGGTTTGCTGTGCGATGCTACATTCTTGTTTATTGTTATCACATGCAAATGTACACCCTGATGCAATTCTCCAAAAATGTGATTTTCAATAAGGAAAGAAAATATATTTCTCATTTGAATCTAGTAACCTCAGCCAAATTGGATATGTATGGAGATGATGGACCAAAAATGTGGATTAACTTGACCCAAATGAGTTCACACCCACCCAAAAATATTTTTTAGGCTCACACTGAGGAAATTTCAAGCCTCTTGGTGTAATACAAAGGTTTTCTGTGCCCAGAAAATAGGTTGCATTCGGAGCCATTGGACCTGCTGGAGCAACCATGGTTGTTCCAGCTGGTCCAGTTCCTCTGAATTCAGCCAGTCTCAGTGTCGCCAAATTCATCCAATGTTAGGCCTGGTCATTTTCTCATCATGTTTTCACACTGTAAGGAAAACTGTTTGACAATTTTTTTTTCATATTTCAAACCTAGCTTTTAGCTTTTTAGTTGGAATATCTCGAAAGGTCATGGGTTTGCAAATTGGCATCAGCAGTGTATTTCTGTTGGTGTTATTACCTTTGATTTTTCTCCAATTTTTTTCTTTTGAGAGAATTTTTCTTAAGCATTTCTTTCTGGGGGCTTGAAACATTTGCTAAATTAGTGAAAACAGGGTATCCTATAATTGGTGGTAAGTTGCTTGGCTACTTTTGCATCACTGATTATACCAGATGCTGACATTGGATATGTAGAATTTTGTTTCTGGAGTTTTCTTTCCTCATCAAATTTTAGAATAGTCTTCGAGAGAGTATGTTGTTTAATATGTGGCAGTTTTAAAAGTAATGTGAGGAAGGATAATTTAAAAAAGATTTTCTTGCATCTTTTTTCTACTGCAGCTTGTTATATATACGTGGTAGAAACTGGAATTTAGCAAAGGCGAAACTGAGACTTCAATACACCATCTCAGAAACCCACATGTTGGTAATAACCAATTTATCTTAACCCTTTACCCAACGTAACGGCCAAAACCGGCCAGCGCTATTCTCAAAAATCGCTAATTAATTTTCAAAATATTTTCATTTTTTGTCTCAAAAACATAGGTTATGACCCCCTCGTTGGAATGAGCTCGTCGAGCTCGTTCCAACGAGGGGTCATAACCTATGTTTTTGAGACAAAAAATGAAAAAAATTAGTTATTCAAGAATTTTTTTTGCAAGTGTCGTCTGCTTTTCATGTTTGGTAAAGGGTTAAAATATTCCTCTCTTACTTGTTTGCATCATGAAGGGATTGGGTACAGTTTTAATGGCATCTGTTTTGACAATCATTCGGCATCTATGCATTGATTTTTTTCTTAATGAAGATAATGACATCATGATATTGCCAATCTTTCAATTTTGAGGTGCACTGTCGCTCTTGCACATCATTGCAACTGCAAATTTTGATTTTTATCTGAGTAGTCCGCAGTATGCCTCGGATCTGCCTTTCAAGCTATTAAAGTCTGTTTGTGGGAAAAGGGTAAAATAATACAATCCAGGCACTGAAATTTTAACAATATTCCATGAATTATTGAATTATAAACTGTAACATTCCAAGTTTTCAAACTAATAAAATTTTACTTTCCAAAAATTATTACATAAACAAAGTGATTCAGAAAACTTCAAATTTAAAATGCTGATAATAGTAATGCAGAGATATGCATTGCAAAAATAATTTCCCTGATACACATAAATATTAAAATGTCAATGACAATCTCTAATGTTGCACATCGCACATAGAAGCATGTTTTGTTTGTTCAACAAATATAAAAAATCATATCTAAGGCTAAAGAAAATTAATCTTTTGATTCTCAGGCACCAACGCATTCGTTTTTTCAACCCGTGTTGGTCATATATTTATTTTGGAGGCAAATTCTAAATTTATAAAACTATCAAGGGTGCGATTTTAGCGGTATCACATTGCGATTTGCGATGCAATATGTCCTATACTTTGATACAGTATTGTCATTTTCTTCCCAAAATGTGACACGATTCTCCTATGTATTTACAAAATAAATATTTATTTAACTGGTTGAGAGCTAGATTAGTTTTAGTGGTCTAAATTTGTTTCATCAAAAATTGTTTTATTACAAATTATTGGAGAGTGCCAACAGGCACCACTCTCCAATAATTTGTATTGGAACAAATTTATATAAACAAACTGGTATTTACGTTTGACTGAATATGAAACATGGGTAAGGAAAATGTTGGCTTTTGCACTGGTACACTCATTTTTTTTGAAAGGTCTGATTCTGGCTTCTAGCACTCAACCAGTTAAAAAACTCCTTATTATTTTTATCTCCATTTTAGTTCTATATTGATTTTGTGTTGTATGATCACTGTTACAGAAAAAACTATCAGTGAAATCAACATGGAAGCTCTAGTATTTAATTTTAGGCTCTCACAACTGGATTTTAGGCATCGGCGACCATTCTATCAGGAATAAAAATAAAAAACGCCCTCCCTCATTCATTTTAAAAAAAAAATTGCCTGAGAATCAATTATTTAATTTGGTTTGGCCTAATGATATAAGTAAATACTTCTCAGATACTTCAGATTCTCATTATTATATATTACTGTATCTGAACAAATATTTGGGGATACCTTTGGATTCTGCTTAACAGAATTTGTAATATTCAGTCTCCAGAGAATTTGCTCTGTTCCAAAGTTAAGGTAAATTGTTTTGGGTTCACACCTCTGGAACAAGTTAAAAATTTGTGAGCCCTGTCACAGGTTAGTCGCTTTGTTCTCTTATATCAGTGAAGAAACCACTGCTTTCTCTTCATGAAGAAAATTTGGGGTGGGGTGGGGTGGTGGGGGTGTTTTATAAAATCCAACCTAACAATCATGATTGTTAATGTTTTTCTTGAAAACATTTTTCTGATGCAGAGATTCAACAATACCGTGCATCACTTCAAATGGTAGCGAACAGTATACAGCAGGCCTCTTTTTTTTCAAACACAAAAACTGATACTGCATTCTCGTGCTGTGCATGCTGCAATCCCCATTCCTTGTTCTATTTGTACTATAACCACTGATGTTTAACAGAAGTGTTTCAGCTGAGTGTTTCTTTGATAATTCACGTCCTAAGATGGTCACATGCACATACAATTCTTTATCGACAGTTTACATTTGAATGATGTTTTATGGGAATATTACAAGAATCAGATTCCTGACCAAAAAAGAAGTCTCTTAAATTAGTTCAACTCGGTTTGAATGTAGCACATTCAGCCGATATTTGATTGCTCTCACTGATATGTGTATCATCAAGCTTAGTATCACGGTATACCGGGTGCACTGGTGTATCTTTACACCCCTAATATTTATTTCCATTGTGGGAGTATTTCATGTTTCCGGTCTGAAAAACCAGTTATGGTTGTTTCCAAACTTGATACTCCTTTGATCCCCTATATTTTTTTCAGTTTGTTGCAATGCAGCTTCCCATCCTCCCAAACCTGGAGATAATAAAGTCTTATGGTTTTTGTGTGATTCAGTTGAGAGGCAGAGGTGTATGAATGGAATGAACTTTCATTTAAATCTAAACATTTTTGTAAAAACAGATGTGATGATTTTCATTCTGAAAATAAGTTCTGTTACAGAAATTGAATTATTTTCTGATCTCTTGAGATAATATATGATTATTTTAACCATTTCAGGGTGATTGTTGGATATGTATGGAGTTGTTAGATATTTCCTGTGATAAGTTTTATAAATTTATATATGGTGTTTTGTTAGAGTCTATTCCAGAAGAAATACTTGGCAAAATTGCAGTTGCAGTAAGTATTTGTATATGTTCTTGTATGAATACAAAAGATGTGTATACCATGTTGGAATCAGCAGGATTCCCTCAGCTCTTGTTTTTCATTAAATATCCTGGAATATATGGTTTACTAATTTATGTCTAGAAAATTGACGATTTTTGAGTTTCTGGGTATTTAAATTGCACAAAAGTAGAGAATTTTTTAATTTAATTTAAACACAAACCTGGCTTGTGTCATATGACATTATTTAGGAGGGATGTTGAGGACTTTTGTAGGTAGAAGCAGACAGTAGTTATAGTTTTAGTTATGGGACATTTAGTTGGTGGGTACATGTCACATGAGGCGAAGTGAGAAAACAATATTAGGCAAGGCATTAGCCGAGGCTAATATCGTTAACACTGAGCCTCATGTGTCACCTTTTTTTACACCACAAATTAGTGCTGCAGTTAAATTAGTGTCGTTACATGTTTTCATTGAATGTCCCTATCAGCATTCATTCATTTACAAAAGCAGATGAGTAGTGATACAATGCAACAATGCAAAGGGAGTAATCCAACATCATATTAAATACCAATTAGCCATATTCAGATTGTGATTTTTGTGATAAAATAATATACCACCAGTGACAATATACTGAATCTAGTTGTTGTTGTTGTTGTTGTTGTTGTTGTTGTTGTTGTTCTTCTTCTTCTTCTTCTTCTTCTTCACATACAACCGCGTCCGGGCCAGAACTTTTTAGCTCATCTTGACAAAGTCAAACTGAGCTAATCTCATCGCTCTCTGTCCATCTGTCCAGCCATCCGTCCATCAACACCATGTTTTGGTCTTCTCCTCCAAAACCACTGGGCCAATTGAAGTGAAAGTTTGTGTGAGTGATGGTCCTGAAGGGGCATTGCATTTTTGTTCAACTCAACATGCTGAGTCAGCATATTTGCAAAAATTAAAAAAATTCTTTCTCCAGAACCAATCATCCGAATCTTTTGATATTCGGTATACAGCATTCATAGGGGGGTCAGATACAAGTTTGTTAAAATAAAGCCTATTGTTTCATATTTGGGGTCAACACAGGAGCCTGAATTTTTAACTTGGGGTAATATTGGGAATATTCTTTAAAAATCTTCTTCTTCAGAACCACCAGTCAGAATCTTTTAATGTTTGGTATACATCATTGTTATGAGGGTCAGATTCAAGATTGTTCAAACCAAGTCCCTAGGTTAATATTTGGGCTTCCTATGGAAGGCCAAATTTTAACTTTGTTCAATATTGGGGATAATTTTTAAAAATCTTCTTCTTCAGATCCACCAGTCAGAATGCTTTTATATTTGGTAAGCAACATCTCTAGGGGTGTCAGATTCAAGTTTGTTCAAATCAGATCGCTAGGTATATATTTGGCCTCCCTATGGTAGCCCAAATGTTTACTTAGTTCGATATGAGGAAATTTCTTTAAAAATCTTCTTCTTCAGATCCACTGGCTTTCATATTTGGTATACAACATTTCTAGGTGGGTCAGATTCAAGTTTGTTCAAATCAGGACCCTGGGTTAATATTTTGGCCCCCTATTTGAGCCCAAAGTTTAACTTTGTGCAATGCGAGGTGAAACCTTCTTCATATCCACCAGTCAGAATTCTTTCTTATTTGGTATATGACATCTCAAGGTGGATCAGATTCAATTTTGTTCAATTTGAGTCCTTGGCTTAATATGTGGGCTCTATGGGCAGGGGTGGGGGGGGGGGGGGGGGGGGGGCATATGAGGTTCAGGTTTGTTCAAATCCATTCCTTAGTGTTTTTCCATAAAATTTTCCTCTCATGGCTTCAATTCTTTGTAGTGTTGATGAACCATGTCTAACTGAATGTGACCCCAAATACTTCTTTGAACCACTTTGGCCGGTGAGCGATTAAGGCCCCTTGGGGCCTCTTGTATTGTGTTCTGTTCAAGATGAGCACTTCAGGCCCCATGGCGTCTCTTGTTTATCTTTTGACCTAGGCTTATGATATTTAGCATGTGGGTGTATCACCATGAGATGATATGTCGCATACCATCAGGACCCACATATGACCTTGACCTTTGACCCCCAGGTCAAATTACTGATTTTTTGGCAAGTAAGCTTGTCTGGGCAAGAACTTATTTACCTTTTCACCTTTGCTGATGATATTAGGCATGTGAGTGTATCACCATGAGACAATGTGTCACGTACTATCATGACCCACATATTATCTTGACCTTTGACCTCAAGGTCAAATTACTGATTTTTTGGCAAGTAAGCATGTCCGGGCCAGAACTTATTTACCTTTTCACCCCAGCTTATGATATTTGGCATGTGGGTGTATCACCATGAGACGATGTGTTGCATACCATCGTGACCCACATATGACATTGACCTTTGATCTCAAGATCAAATTACTGATTTTTTGGCAAGTAAGCTTGTCCGGGCAAGAACTTATTTACCTTTTCACCTAGGCTTATGATATTAGGCATGTGGGTGTATCACCATGAGATGATGTGTTGCATACTATCATGACCCACATATGACCTGGACCTTTGACCTCAAGGTCAAATTATTGATTTTTAGCTCACCTGAGCAAAGCTCAAGGTGAGCTTTACTAATCGTTTTCTGTCCGTCGTCCGTCCGTCATCTGTCATCCGCCGTCGTCCGGCGTAAACTTTACAAAACCAATTTCTCCAGAGAAACCACTGGCTCCATATTTTTCATATGTTGGGTAAATTTTTATTACCTAATGTCAATTCAGATTTGTTCAAATGAAGTTGTCCCTCCTCCTGGGTGGGGCCACGCCCCCAAGGGGCACCAAAATCTTTGAAAATCTTCTCATGAACCAGCAGTAGCAGAGACTTGATAGTTGGTATGCAGCTTCCTTTTGAGGTGTAGAATCAAGTTTGTTCAAGAGAAGTTTGTCGGGCATTATTTGCCTTCGTTATGGGAGCGGCAAAAATTTTGGCCACGCGTAAAATTTCTATTTTCTAAACCGTGAGGTCAATTTGAACCAAATTTGATATGAGATGATAATGGGTCATAAGTAGTTGATTGATGCAAAAAAAATTTTTCTCATTGCCCCGTGGGAACCTCGGGAGCTAAAAATAGGAAAAACCTTAAAACTGCCATATCTCCAAAACTACACGGCACAGAGAATTCTTATTTTGTATAAAGCTTACTTTTATCCAGTAGAATAGAATGGTTAAAAAAAATCCCTATCGATTTGATCACAAGGTACTTTTTTCAGGATTTTGAAAAAGTGCTGAGTCAGCACTTTTTAACACTGTAGGCAATGGGAAAAAGATTAAAAAATCTTCTCCACATCCAGCAGGCAGAATCTTTTGATATTTGGTATGCAACATTGTAGGGTGGATCTGATTCAAGTTTGTTCAAATCGGCCCCCTGGGTTCATATTTGGCCAAATTGGGCTCAGTATAGGAGCCCGATTTCGAACTTAGTGCATTTCACGCAAATTTCTTAAAAAATCTTCTTCTCTAGATCCAGCAGGCAGAATCTTTTGATATTTGGTATGGAACATTGTGGGGTGGATCTGATTCAAGTTTGTTCAAATCGGTTTCCTAGATTCATATTTGGGCTCACTATAGAAGCTCTAATTCGAACTTAGTGCATTTCAGTGAAATTTCTTCAAAAATCTTCTTCTCCAGATCCAACAGGCAGAATCTTTTCATATTTGATATGCAACATTGTAGGGTGGATCTGATTCAAGTTTGGTCAAATTGTCCCCCTGGATTCATATTTGGGCTTACTACAGAAGCCCAAATTCGAACTTAGTGCATTTCAGGCAAATTTCTTCAAAAATCTTCTTCTTCAGATCCAACAGGCAGAATCTTTTCATATTTGGTATGCAACATTGTGGGGTGGATCTGATTCAAGTTTGTTCAAATTGGCCCCCTGGATTAATATTTGGGCTTACTACAGAAGCCTGAATTCGAACTTAGTGCATTTCAGGCAAATTTCTTCAAAAATCTTCTTCACCAGATCTAGCAGGCAGAATCTTTTGATATTTGGTATGCAACATTGTGGGGTGGATCTGATTCAAGGTTGTTCAAATCGGCTTCCTAGATTCCTATTTGGGCTCACTATAGAAGCTCGAATTCGAACTTAGTGCATTTCAGGCAAATTTCTTAAAAAATCTTCTTCTCCAGATCCAGCAGGCAGAATCTTTTGATATTTGGTTTGCAACATTGTGGGGTGGATCTGATTCAAGTTTGTTCAAATCGGCCCCCTGGGTTTATATTTGGGCTCAGTATAAGAGCCCAAATTTGAACTTAGTGCATTTCAGGCAAATTTCTTAAAAAATCTTTATGCAACATCCTTAGGGAGGTGAGATTTAAGTTTGTTCAAGCCATGTCCCTAGGTCCATATTTGGACTCACTGTGGGAGCCCGAATGATAACTTAGTTCAAATTGAGGAATTTTCTTTAAAAATCTTCTTCAGATCCATCAGTCGGAATGTTTTGATATTTGGTATGCAGCATCCTTAGGGGGTGAGATTCAAGTTTGTTCAAGCCATGTCCCTAGGTCCATATTTGGACTCACTGTGGGAGCTCGAATTGTAACTTAGTTCAAAATGAGGAATTTTCTTTAAAAATCTTCTTCTTCAGATCCGGCAGTTGGAATGTTTTGATATTTGGTGTGCAGCATCCTTAGGGGGGTGAGATTCAAGTTTGTTAAAGCCAAGTCCCTGAGTTCATATATGGGCTCCCTGTGGGAATCTTTGGAAATTTGGTATAAGCTTTTCTTGGGAGGAGCAGATGCAGCTTGTTGAAATCAATTCTCTGGGTTGATATTTAGGCTACCATGTCAGGTGAGCGCCCTCAGGCCCCTTGGGGCCTCTTGTTTGTTTAATCTTTTGACCTAGACTTATGTTATTTGGCATGTGGGTGTATCACCATGAGACAATGTGCCATCATGACCCACATAAGACATTGACCTTTGACCTGAAGGTCAATTTACTGATTTTTTGGCAAGTAAGCTTGTCCGGGCAAGAACTTATTTACCTTTTCATCTTGGCTTATGATATTTGACATGCGAGCGTATCACCATAAGACGATGTGTCACGTACCTCATGACCCATATATGACATTGACCTTTGATCTCAAGGTCAAATTATTGATTTTTTGGCAATTAAGCTTGTCCGGGCCCCAACTTTTTTACCATTTCACCTCTGTTTATGATATTAGGCATGTGGGTGTATCACCATAAGACGATGTGTCATATACCATCATGATCCATGTGACCTTGACCTTTGATCTCGAGGTCACATTATTGATTTTTTTTGACCTGGGCATATGATTTTTGGCATGTGAGTGTATCACCAAAAGACGATGTGTCACGTACCATCATGACCTACATATGACCTTCACCGTTGACCTCAAGTTCAAATTATTGATTTTTTTATCTTTTCATGTAGGCTATGATATTTGACAATTGGGTGTATCAACATAAGACAACATTGTATCATGTACACATTCTATCTTGAACTTCCATGATCTTGACATTTGACCTTTAGTTTGATCTTTGTTAGTCATAAGTTAGAAGCATGGAACTAATCGAAGGGGAGACCTGTGTTTTAGTTCACTAAAACAGTTCCCTCTAGTGTTATATGTGAGTATATCACACACATACATAAGCAATGTTCCGTTTTTGTTAAATTGTCTTAATTATTTATCATTTTTGAACTTTGAGCTTATTTCACTTAAGGTGGAATTTGATTACAGTTGTTTCCCTTCCTTTAGAAGTTATGGCAGTTGAGGTTTCTGCTTGGTTACTTAGTAAATGAAAGTATACACTGTAAAATACTGTATGTAATCACGCCAAAACTTTCATAATGTTATATTCCTTAACCCTTTACCTAACACAAAAGACAGACATCACTTCCAAACAAATTTCTTGAATAACTCAATTTTTTCATTTTTCCTCCAAAACATAGCCTATGACCCCTCATTGGAATGGGCTCAACAAGCTCATTCCAATGAGAAGTCATAAGTTATGTTTTTGAGACAAAAAATGAAAAAATAATTAAAATTGAATGGTGATTTTTGTGAATAGCACTGGCTGTTTTTGGCTGTTACGTAAGTTGGGTAAAGGGTTAAAAAATAAAATTTCAACCTGATGTCTATAGCACATGTAAACTTTACCAAATGTTTTCCTTCAACCTCTGTCAAACAAAACAGATATTTAATTGGGATAAAAAATGTTCTCTTTTGAATATTGTGTGAAATGAAGTATTTTTTGTACATTTTTATGCGCCAGTTTTTAAAAATGGAAGTATTATGTTATGGTGCTGTCTATCCATGCACCCATCCATCAATCCGTTAACTTTTCTGTGTCTAGGCCAAAACGTTGTAATGAGAAAAAATATTGCAATGAAACTTCCAAAATGTACGTACCACCTCTAGACAGTGTGTCGCGTATAAAATTCATGATCGACCCACCAAGGTTAAGGTCATAGATATTGTTCAACACATGGAATGAGCATGCAAATCAATATTTTTGTGTCTGGGAATTAACTTTTTAGTGGATGGAGATGATATTATGATGAAACTTGCATAATTTATGGACCAACACCAGATGGTGAGTCGCATATAGGGCATTTGTTTGTATACACGCTGCGGAATAGTTTCTGCGATAGCTCATTACTCACGGAAACTGCTGATCATTAACGAAGTCTTAAACTTCAAAGTCGATTATTTCTCAATATATACAACGCGGCTTCGATGTGTAATCTATCACTAAGTAGAAGCGGGAGATTTACTATGTTTTAAACGTAGAATGACGATCACTATTGATATTTCGGATAACCGGTTGACGGTTTTTCTAATCTGTTAGGTAGCTAACTGGTTTCAAACCGATTATCCGGATAACCATTTCAGTACTAGCCACATACAAACTTTATTCCCACTAAGGTCAAGGCCACAAATAGAGGTCAACGCATTGAATCGGCATGCAAACAGGCCTTTAAATTCATTTATTTTGTGCACACCCTTTTGCCCTAATTTGTGCACATTAAAACTAGAAATAACAGTCTTATCCTATTATGTTTTATTGCATTGCCTTTCTTTGCGTTTCTATGGTCATATTATGTTTGGAAGTTCTCAAATGTAGAAGGGACACAGAATTTATATATTTTTAGCTCAACTTGACAACATCAAGTATGAGCTATTGGGATGGGCTGCAATCCGTCGTCCATCTGCATGTCTTTACGCTGTCCATACATTCCTCTGTCCGTCCACAATTCCTTTAGCACACCCTACAGGCCGCAGCTCCCACCCAATCAGTTCCAAATTTCATACATAGCTTTGGGGCATTGTCATGATGGGAGCTATCGCATTTTTCCGAATTTCATTGAAAAACATGGCCGACAATGGCCATCTTAGATTTGGATATAAATTGTCCAACAATTCCTTTAGCACACTCTACAGGCTGCAGCTCTCACCCGATCAGTCCCAAATTTTATATGTGGCTTTGGGGCAATGTCTAGATGGGAGCTTTCAAATTTTTCCTAATTTCGTTGAAAAACATGCCTGCCAGCAGCCATCTTAGATTTGGCATATAAATTGTCAATTCCATTAGCACACCCTACAGGCCACATCTCTCACCCAATCCTTTACAAATTTCATTCTTGGATGTCTTCGCACCTCTAATTTGGGCACACCTGTAAACGGTGTGAAATTGGGGTAATCTAAAGGCCTGTGCAAATCAACATTTTCATGTCCAGGCTATAACCTTTTAGTGGAGGAGATATCACAATGAAACATACACAAGATATGGATCAAAACTAGGTGGTGTGTCGCGTATGGCATTCATGACCGACCCTCTTCGTTCAAGGTCACAGATAGGAATCAACATGTGGAACTTTTTCATATCTGAGCAATAACATAGTGGAAGGAGATATCACAATCAGACTTACACAACATACGGACCAACACTAGATTGTGTGTCACATATAAAATTCATGGTCAACCCACCAGTGTCAAGGTCACAGAGATGAACATACAGAATCACTATGAAAATTAACTTATTCATGTCTGCGCCATAACTTTTCAGTGGAAGGAGATATCACAATCAAACATGCAGAACATATGGACCACATGATTTCTTCCAAATGTTAGGTATGTTGGTCATGAGAATACTTTTTATGGAGACATTATATAATAACTTATAAAAGAAAGTACCAGGAACTTAATTATTATTTTAAAAGAGAGTAACTCTTTTTGAAAATACTGGTCAAGATAATTGTTACTCAGGCATTATAAAGGGCATAACACTATGTGATTGTTTTTTTTCCTTTTTAGACAACAAAAGCCTTGAATTATTTAAAAGAAAAATTAAAAATTATTCACAGAGGTAAGTTTAATTGATATCCGGGTGCACACATTATGTCATGTCATTGGATATTGGAAATTTTATGTACAGGAGATTATGTTCCAGTTTGGTACCAGTGACTGCCTTCCTGCTTCCTTTTGCTCCAGCCGAACACAGACTTTCAACTTGAATACAACCAATTATTTAGACACTGAAAACTGTCCCTTTGAGTAGTTGGCAAACGTCCCTAGTTTTAGCTTAACTCGACAAAGTCAAGATAAGCTATTGCCATCATGTGTGCGGAAGTCTGTGAGTCAAAGTCTGTTCACATTTTCTTTTGCACAGGCTAAGCCCTGTAGTTATTGTACAATCATCACTAAATTTCGTGTGCAGGTTCGAGGTCGTGTCTAGATGGGAATGACCCATTTTGGTCATGATCACTCAACTGTGACAGCTGCGCAAGTTCGAAACCCGAAAACCTTTAGCACCTTTAGCACAGTCTACAGGTCATATTTATGAAGGGATATCATTGTAACTTGGTAGGGTGACTCTTCATAATGTCTAGATGAGAACGTCCTATTTTGGTTGGGTTCGTTCAACCATGACGGTCATAGGGGCATGTGTCATAGATTATCTTGGCCCAGTCTACAGGTTGGACTTATGAAGGAATTTCATTGTAAATTGGTGGGATGACTCGGTGTAATGTCAGATGAGAACATCCTATCTTGGACGTTATCGGTCAGCCGTGATGGCCGGACAGGCACATGACCTAGATTCGTTTAGCACAGTCTACAGTTCATATTTATGAAGCAATTTCATTGTAACTTGGTAGGATCACTTGGTATGATGTCTAGATGAGACTGTCTTGTCGGTCAGCATGTGACCCAGATAACAAATCCAACACTTTTTATTAGCTCACCTGACTGAAAGTCAGGGGGAGCTTTTCTTATCACTCTTCGTCCGTCGTCTGTCGTCTGTCGTCCGTCGTCCGTCATCCTGTGTGAAGGTGGTGTTTGAGCCTCTTTCTCCTAAACCACTGGCCACATTTTAATTAAATTTCATGTAAGTAGTTATATAGGGGCATTTTGATTTTTATCCAAAATAGGTTTTCGCTCATATTGAGCAGAGGTGTGGGGAAAAAATGGCCAAATTTTTTGAAAATCTTCTTCTAATGAACCACCAGTAGCAGAGACTTGATATCTGGTATACAGAGTCCTTTTGAGGTTTAGAATCAAGTTTGTTCAAGAGAAGTTTGTTGGGCATTATTTGCCTTCGTTATGGGAGGGACAAAAATTTTGGCCACGCCTAAAATTTCTATTTTCAGAACTGTCAGGTCGATTTGAACCAAATTTGATATGGGATGATAATGGGTCATAAGTAGTTGATGCAAAAAAAAATTTTCTCATTGCCCCGTGAACCTCGGGAGCTAAAAATAGGAAAAACCTTAAAACTGCCATATCTCCAAAACTACATGGTACAGAGAATTCTTATTTTGTATAAAGCTTACTTTTATCCAATAGAATAGAATGGTTAAAAAAAATCCCTATCTGTTTGATCACAAGGTACTTTTTTCAGGACTTTTGAAAAAGTGCTGAGTCAGCACTTTTTAACACTGTAGGCAGTGGGAAAAAGATTAAAAAGTCTTCTTCTCCAGATCCAGCAGGCAGAATCTTTTGATATTTGGTATGCAACATTGTAGGGTGGATCTGATTCAAGTTTGTTCAAATCGGCCCCCTGGGTTCATATTTGGGCTCAGTATAGGAGCCCGATTTCGAACTTAGTGCATTTCAGGCAAATTTCTTCAAAAATCTTCTTCTCCAGATCCAGCAGGCAGAATCTTTTGATATATGGCATGCAACATTGTGGGGTGGATCTGATTCAAGTTTGTTCAAATCGGCCCCCTGGGTTTATATTTGGGCTCAGTATAGAAGCTTGAATTCGAACTTAGTGCATTTCAGGCAAATTTCTTCAAAACTCTTCTTCTCCAGATCCAGCAGGCAGAATCTTTGATATTTGGTATGCAACATTGTGGGGTGGATCTGATTCAAGTTTGTTCAAATCGGCCCCCTGTATTCATATTTGGGCTCACTATAGAAGCCTGAATTTGAACTTAGTGCATTTCAGGCAAATTTTTAAAAAAATCTTCTTCTCCAGATCCAGCAGGCAGAATCTTCTGATATTTGGTATGCAACATTGTGGGGTGGATCTGATTTAAGTTTGTTCAAATCGGCTCCCTGGATTCATATTTGGGCTCACTATAGAAGCCCGAATTCGAACTTAGTGCATTTCAGGCAAATTTCTTAAAAAATCTTCTTCTCCAGATCCAGCAGGCAGAATCTTTTGATATTTGGTATGGAACATTGTGGGGGTGGATCTGATTCAAGTTTGTTCAAATCGGCCCCCTGGGTTTATATTTGGGCTCAATATAGAAGCTCGAATTCGAACTTAGTGCATTTCAGGCAAATTTCTTAAAAAATCTTCTTCTCCAGACCCAGCAGGCAGAATCTTTTGATATTTGGTATGCAACATTGTGGGGTGGATCTGATTCAAGTTTGTTCAAATCGGCTCCCTGGATTCATATTTGGGCTCACTATAGAAGCCCGAATTCGAAATTAGTGCATTTCAGGCAAATTTCTTAAAAAATCTTCTTCTCCAGATCCAGCAGGTTGAATTTTTTGATATTTGGTATGCAACATTGAGGGGTGGATCTGATTCAAGTTTGTTCAAATCGCCCCCCCTGGGTTCATATTTGGCTCAGTATAGGAGCCCAAATTTGAACTTGGTGCATTTCAGGCAAATTTCTTTGAAAATCTTCTTCTCAAGATCCAGCGGGCAGAATCTTTTGATATTGGGTATGCACCATGCTTAGGGGGGTGAGATTCAAGTTTGTTCAAGCCAAGTCCCTAGGTCCATATTTGGACTCACTGTGGGAGCTTGAATTGTAACTTAGTTCAAAATTCAAAATGAGGAATTTTCTTTAAAAATCTTCTTCTTCAGATCCAGCAGTTGGAATGTTTTGATATTAGGTGTGCAGCATCCTTAGGGGGGCGTGATTCAAGTTTGTTAAAGCCAAGTCCCTGTGGGAGCCCGAATTATAACTTCGTTCAATATGAGGAATATTCTTTAAAAATCTTCTTTTTTTTTTAGATCCACTGGTCAGAATCTTTGAATATTTGGTATAAGCTTTTCTTAGGAGGAGCAGATGCAACTTGTTGAAATCAATTCTCTGGGTTGATATTTAGGCTACCATGTCAGGTGAGTGTCCTCAAGCCCCTTGGGACCTCTTGTTTCAGTGCTACTTACACACAGTAAGTACACATGTCAATACGGCTTGGGCTAGAGTCTGCATTTATGAACCGATCTTCATGAAACGTCTTGGGTACCTTTGTTATCAAATTGGGATGAGAACGAGTGTTTCTGGGTGTGGTCCAAAATTCAAGATGGCTGCCAGTGGCCATTTTGTACGAAAATTAGGTCTAATCAGCTTTTTATACACAACTTCTATACGGCTCAGGCTAGAGGCCGTATTTATGAACCGATCTTTACGAAACTTCTTGGGTACCTTTGTTATCACCGTGGGTTGAGAACGAGTGTTTTTGAGTGTGGTCCGCAATTCAAGATGGCCACCAGCAGCCATTTTGTACCAAAATTAGTGCAATCAGTCTTTTGTACAGAACTTCTGTATGAAAGTTCTGATTTGAATAAATTTTTGTACGAATATTTAGTAACATGGAATATATCGCATATAGTACGGGTTTTTTCTCATGCAGAAATTATGCAAATTAGATGAACTTTGATTTATTCAGTGCTACGAAATCACTGTAAGTGCACATGTCTATACAGCTCGGGCTAGAGGCTGTATTTATCAACCGATCTTCACGAAACTTCTTGGGTACCTTTGTTATCACCTTGGGACGAGAACGAGTGTTTCTGGGTGCGGTCCAAAATTCAAGATGGCTGCCAGTGGCCATTTTGTACCAAAATTAGGTCCAATCTGTTTTTTGTTACAACTTCTATATAGCTCGTATTTATGAACTGATCTTCACAAAACTTATTGGGTACCTTTGTTTTCACCTTGTGACAGGAACGAGTGTGTTTTGGGGTGCCTTTGTTATCACTGTGCTATGAGAACAAATATTTTAGGGTTCAGTAGGCCCACTCTGGGACTCAAAGATTTCTTTTCTCGTTTAGCATCTGACTGTCCCCCACCTTTACAATAATTTACCTATACATTTGTTACAGGCTACGGTCAGTATTCATGTACAGACCGTTACAATACTTTATACGTACCTTTGTTATCAGGTCATTACCTAGATGTTTGTCATTGGTGTGTCACATACTATACATGTACAAGTCTTAACAAGTTGAGCTACAGTGTCATTGACACTTTCATTTCTATATCTCATGCAATAAACTGGGACAAAATAGTACTAAATCGTGTTAAATAGCAAACAAGTAAACAAGAAATGAAATAAAACTGTATTGCGATTATTTTCTGTAAATTTGATGAACAAAAAATTACATCTGCAATCTGCATATGCTTTCATAAAAAGTCATTTAACCCCAAGGGTGTAGATACAGGAGTGGGGAGTGTGTGTGTCGGGGGGAGGTTAGGCTCAAACATGTAGTCGTAAAGATGCCTTTAGAGACAAATAATTTATGATTCGACCGTTGTGTCAAATTCTTTTTAGCTCAACTTTGGCGAAGCCAAATTTGAGCTTATGCCATGGCCAGTCGTCCGTCTGTCCATCAACAATTCAATATGGCTCGGGCTAGAGGCCACATTTATGAACCGATCTTTACGAAACTTCTTGGGTACCTTTGTTATGACCGTGGGACGAGAATGAGTGTTTTGGATCCGATCCGAAATTCAAGTTGGCCGCTAACAGCCATTTTGTACAAAATTAGGTGCAATCAGATTTTTGCGCAGAACTTCCATATGAAAGTGCTGAGTTGAATAATTTTTTGTATGAATGTTTAGTACCTTGGGATACATCACATATAATACAGGTTTTTTTTTCGTGCGTAAATTATGCAAATTAGACTAACTTTGATGTTTTTTGGTATTACTTTCAGCACTATAAGTGCAAATGCCAATACGGCTTGGGCTAGAGGCTGTATTTATGAACCGATCTTGGGTACCATTGGTATCACCGTGGGACGAGACCGAGTGTTTTGGGGTCCGGTTCGAAATTCAAGATGGCTGATGGCAGCCATTTTGTACAAAATTAGGTGCAATCAGATTTTTGCACAGAACTTCCATATGAAAGCACTGATTTGAATAATTTTGTGTGTGAATGTTTAGTACCATGGGATAAATCACATATAATACTGGTTTTTTCTTGTGCAGAAATTATGCAAATTAGATGAACTTTGATTTTTTCTGTGCTACTTACACACAGTAAGTACACATGTCAATACAGCTCGGGCTAGAGTCTGTATTTATGAACCGATCTTCACGAAACATCTTGGGTACCTTTGTTATCACCTTGGGACGAGAATGAGTGTTTCTGGGTGTGGTCTAAAATTCAAGATGGCTGCCAGTGGCCATTTTGTACCGAAATTAGGTCTAATCAGTTTTTTGTACACAACTTCTATACGGCTCAGGCTAGAGGCCGTATTTATGAACCAATCTTTACGAAACTTCTTGTGTAAATTTGTTATCACTGTGGGATGAGAACGAGTGTTTTTGGGTGTCGTCTGAAATTCAAGATGGCCACCAGCAGCCATTTTGTACCAAAATTAGTGCAATCAGTCTTTTGACTAGAACTTCTGTATGAAAGTTCTGATTTGAATAAATTTTTGTATTAATGTTTAGTAAAATGGAATACATCACATACAGTACAGGTTTTTTTCTCATGCAGAAATTATGCAAATTAGATGAATTTTTATTTATTTATTTATTTATTGGTGTTTAAGGTCACATACTTATGCACAATGGCTAATCGTGACCGTTTTTGATTTATTTAGTGCTACTTATACACTGTAAGTGCACATGTCAATACGGCTCAGGCTAGAGGCTGTATTTATCAACCGATCTTCACGAAACTTCTTGGGTACCTTTGTTATCACCTTGGGACGAGAACGAGTGTTTCTCAGTGCGGTCCAACATTCAAGATGGCTGCCAGTGGCCATTTTGTCCTGAAATTAGGTCCAATCAGTTTTTTTGTCACAACTTCTATACAGCTCGTATTTATGAACTGATCTTCATGAAACTTCTTAGGTAGCTTTGTTTTCACCTTGGGACATGAATGAGTGTGTTTTGGGGTGCCTTTGTTATCACCTTGCTATGAGAACAAATATTTCGGGGTTCAGTCAAACCCACTCTGGGACTCAAAGATTTCTTTTCTAGTTTAGCATCTGACTGTCACCCACCTTTACAATACTTTACCTATACATTTGTTACAGGCTACGGTCAGTATTTATGTACAGACCGTTACAGTACTTTATATGAACCTTTGTTATCAGGTCATTACCTAGATGTTTGTCATGGCTGTGACACATCCTATACATGTACATGTCTTGACAAGTTGAGCTACAGTGTCATTGACACTTTCATTTGGTTTTTTATGCATTTTGCTCAATTGTAAGACAAAAAAGAATAATTTCTTTTTACATTGAAAATTTGGGGGCCGGGTGGGACTTAGAAAATTTTGGACCCAAATCCGGAAATGAGTTTTTCTGTTTTTTATGCATTTTGGTCAATTTTAAGACCCCAAAAAAATTATTTTTTACTCTGAAAATTTGGGGACCGGGTGGGACCACAATCTGGAAATTAGTTCTTTGGTTTTTTATGCGTTTTGGTCCATTTTAAGAAGAAGAAAAAAAAATTTTAGTCTGAAAAAATTTTGTTTGGGACTTCGAAAATTTCCGAACAAAAATAAAAAAAAATCTGTTTTTTATGCGTTTATCTCAATTTTGGGATGTAGAAGTGCAGGAACTGAAAATAGAAGGAAAATCCTGTGTATTGTGTGGGCACAATAGCTTCGTCTAGTTGGTATATGCTTTTCATAGGAGGGACGAAGGCAGCTTATTCAAGTCAAGTCCCTGGTTTGATATTTAAACTACCATGTCAGGTGAGCGCCCTAAGGCCTCTTGTTTAATTTCTTTTCAGTTTCCACTTAAAAACCAAGTTTTGGTTTTGGCTTGGTTATACCCACTAGCACCCATTCTGAAAATTGCACCTTCCAGCCGCATTTAATCATTCAGGTACCCACCAGCTCTAGCACCCATTCTGAAAATTCCACCTTCGAGTCGCATTTAATCATTCAGTTCAATGCTGACACAACCACGAGGATACAGCATTTAGCTGCATCTGAAGTTTGTTGCTTTACTGTAATAATGGCGTTTACGTTCTTGACGACTTAGTAAATTATTAACAAAGAATATTGAGGGTCTGAGGGAAAACTGAGCGAGGGGAAAGGGATCCCCTGCCGCTATAGCGGAATCCTTGGTAAAAGTTTGAGAAAATGTCTGGGAGCACGGTGGTAGACTGTTGGACTTCTATGCTAGAGGTCCCGAGTTTGATCCCTGTCTGGAACGACCTGCGTTGTGTCCTTGGGCAGGGCACTTTATCCCGGTTGCCTACATGGGGACATGATGATGCCGTGTACTAAGGCATAATGCACGTCGATGGTGCACATGTCTTCAACCACTGTAACTCTTCTTGAGCGGAGCTTGAACAGAGTTAGAATGTTGAGGAGCTGACAGTTGCTCATCGATGCTTGGTGGTTCTCTCTGGTTACTCCGGCTTCCTCCACCCGTAAAACTGTCACGGTCACGATTAGCCATTGTGCATAAGTATGTGACCTTAAACACCAATGAATAAATAAATAAATAAATAGATAAGAAAATGTCTTGCAAGAATCGCAAAATGTGTGCACATTCTCATTATCTTTAGTTCTATTGGCTATCTTTGTATGGCCTGCTCACGACCCTCATTGGAACAAACTCTCCAAGCATATTCCAATGAAGAGTCATAACATAAGTTTTTAAGACAAAAAATGAAAATTTTAATTTATTCGAGAAATTTTGTAAGTATCATCTAGTTGTACTAGGCAAAGAGTTTAAGATTTGGTTTGTATTGAAAATGTAATGAAGCAACATCACAATGAACTAAAAAAGCAGTGAATGTTGCACTGCACACTTGCTGTCATCTAATGAGTTGTATTTTCTGTCGAATATTTCAGATGTGAAACCTTCCAATATTTTATTAAACAGAAGAGGGGATATAAAATTATGTGATTTTGGCATAAGTGGCCATTTAGTTGATTCCATAGCTAAGAGTAGAGACGCTGGTTGCCGACCATATATGGCAGTAAGTTGATTTTGACTTTGTAGCAGTATCTCTGTTAACCTTCACGAATCTGAGGAAGTTGATCTCTGCTTAAAGCAGAACTTCCATCAAAAGAAATATATTCTGCTTGTCCTACCAAGAATTGTATTAATGATATCCCTTTTTGAAGGTGTCATGATAGCACTTTGATTAGTAGGTATAGTATATGATTGAGAAGTTGCAAATTTGAATCTAGCTCCGATCTCTATGATGACTAGGAAAAAAGTTCTGTTTTATAGGTGGAATAGGACCTGATAACCAATGTCTGGGGTATGAGCCATCGAATGTGGGTTGCTTGCAGGCCAGGGAATAAAGGGATTGTATAGTAACCATCAGCAGGTTACACTATAGCATGGTGGTAACCCATAGGAAAAAGGTGATGTAATGCTTCTCCGCCTTCTCTCTTTTCACTATGCCAGTCATGTTGTTTGAAATCTTAACATGAATTACACCAAAATTAAGTAGCAACAACTGACGCACAATCTCGCCATTTAGTTTGGAGGAAATTCTTTCAAAATGGAAACATCATGCCATTTTTCTCATATGTGGATGCAATGCTCAACCTTTGAGTCGAGATAGTCCTGAAAGATTATCAAGTCATTCTGGCAAAACATGCAAGATTAGTAATTTAATCCAGTTATATGCTTATTGCTTTGTTGTAACCTGTATTTCGTTCGTGAATTTTAGAATTGATGTAAACATAATGATCTTTCACAGGATATTTCCAGGCCTGAACTTGATTTTTGCTTTATGCAATCTCAACTTCTTATGCAGTGGAGCCCACTTAAATGGATATCTCTTAACTGAATAACCTTGTTAATTGAATATAATTTTCCAACTCAAAACCATTTACCATACCTCCAGTACAAATTTGACCTGTTAATTGAGTATAGGTTACAGAATAAACTGTTAATTGAATAAAAAGTCTTGTAACCTGTCGAGAAATTACCCTGACTTGCTCCTGTTTTCCTTTGTTAAAAGACCTATTTGGCCTCAGTACATCCAGTACAGGCATTTAATCTATTATGGCTTGTTTGACAGAGCTCCTGGACATCTGACAAACAAGATATGATAGAATAAATTCTAAGTTTATCTCTAGAATACAGGAAAGGGACACAATCCCTGTTAATTGAATACTATCCTTATAAGCGCAACTCCTCCTAAACCGTTTGAAGAATTTTCATGAAACTTTACACAATGGAAGAACTCCATATGAAGATGTGCTTGAAGCAATATAATTCCGTTCTGACATTTCCAAGGGGATTTAATCTAACTAATACATTTCAGATGTGGGGGGTGGGGGGGGGGGGGGGTGGTATCACTTTGTGAACTTGCTCACAGTACCTCCAGTTTTATATCAACCCTTAAAGGCCTATTTCCGACTTATACGTCTTCAGGACAGGTACCCTTAACATGCAATCAGGAGGAGATCCTGTAGAAAATAGACATATTACCTTGGCAGTGGTTTCTAGTCAAGACTTGGCTGCCTAAATGGGCAGCCAAGACTTGACTAGAAGTCCCTGATTAGGTCCTGGCATTGCACAGGAGGTGGTCTATGTGGTATTCAAGATACATTTGAATTTAACCCTTTGATACTTTTGTATGTCTTATGACGTACAAAATCAAACAGCGCGTTGATACTTTGTGGTCATTTGTTTTGTTAATATTTTTTGATTTTTAGCTCAACTTGACAAAGTCAAGCTGAGCTATTGCCATCACTTCTCGTCCGTCGGCGTACGTACGTACGTACGTATGTACGTACGTACGTACGTTAGTACATTAGTACGTTAGTACGTACGTCCACAATTTCCTTTGGCACACCTCACAGGTCACATTTATGATCAGATTACTTTGAAACTTGGTATGCTTGTTTGGGGTGACCTCTAGATGGGAGCTATCGATTTTCTTCAATTTCCGTCAAAAAATGTTGCCGCGGCCAACGTTCTTAGAACTTAGTTTAGTCAAACCACAATATTTCCCTTTGGCACACCCTACAGGGCACATTTATGATTTGATTGCTTTGAAACCTGGTGTGCTTATTTAGGGTGACCTCTAGATGGGTGCTATCGATTTTCTTCAATTTCCGGCAAAAAATGTTGCCACGGCCAACGTTCGTAGAACTTAGTTTAGTCAGACCTCAATATTTCCCTTTGGCACACCCTACAGGGCACATTTATGACCAGATTGCTTTGAAACCTTGTATGCTTGTTTGGGTAGACCTCTAGATGGGAGCTATCGATTTTCTTCAATTTCTGTCAAAAAATGTTGCCGCGGCCAACGTTCTTAGAACTTAGTTTAGTCAGAAGACTCAATATTTCCCTTTGGCACACCCTACAGGGTACATTTATGATCGGATTGCTTTGAAACCTGGCATGCTTGTTTGGGGTGACCTCTAGATGGGAGCTATCGATTTTCTTCAATTTCCGTCAAAAAATGTTGCCGCGGCCAACGTTCTTAGAACTTAGTTTAGTCAAACCACAATATTTCCCTTTGGCACACCCTACAGGGCACATTTATTATTTGATTGCTTTGAAATGTGGTATGCTTATTTAGGGTGACCTCTAGATGGGAGCTATCGATTTCCTTCAATTTCCGGCAATAAATGTTGCCACGGCCAACGTTCGTAGAACTTAGTTTAGTCAGACCTCAATATTTCCCTTTGGCACACCCTACAGGGCCCATTTATGATCAGATTGCTTTGAAACCTGGTATGCTTGTTTGGGGATACCTCTAGATGGGAGCTATCGATTTTCTTCAATTTCCGTCAAAAAATGTTGCCGCGGCCAACATTCTTAGAACTTAGTTTAGTCAGAAGACTCAATATTTCCCATTGGCACACCCTACAGGGAACATTTATGATCGGATTGCTTTGAAACCTGGCATGCTTGTTTGGGGTGACCTCCAGATGGGAGCTATCGATTTTCTTCAATTTCTGTCAAAAAATGTTGCCGCGGCCAACGTTTTTAGAACTCCGTTTAGTCAGACCACAATATTTCCCTTTGGCACACCCTACAGGGCACATTTATGATCGGATTGCTTTGAAACCTGGCATGCTTGTTTGGGAAGGCCTCTAGATGGGAGCTATCGATTTTCTTCGGTTTCTGTCAAAAAATGTTGCCACTGGCAAAAAAAATGACACTGGTACCAATGATCTTCAATTTTGCCATTTCATTTATAACTTACCAAGTTCAAGTTTGTCAAGTTGAGCTACAGTGTCATTGACACTTTCATTTAAAGTTTTAACCTCAATTCCTATTTTCTCCCAAATAGTGGTCAGTGACAACCGTTTAGCCAAATGTTATCGCAGCTTAAAATACTAATATAATCCTGCTGTCAGGACTTCTTAACTGGTTGATTGCTAGAAGCCACTATCAGGGCTTTCAAAAAATGAGGATTCCAGAGCAAAAGCCAACACATTCCTTGCTTATATTTCATATTTAGTGAAACACAAATAATATTTTGTTTATATAAATTTGTTTTATTACAAATTATTGGAGAGTAGTGTTGAAACGACTAGGGTATTTCGTAGTCGACTAGTCGATCGCTATTAGTTGACTACTAGTTGACTAGTCGGCACCTAATATAAAGTTAGAACACGGGGGTGTTGGGGAGGGGGGGGTTTGGACCGACGGGAGAGGCCGAATGTCGTCCCCATTCCCAATTGAAAATAGTCACTTTTTCCCCAATTTGCTCCCCAAAATTACCAATTCATTGTAGTTGGGAATTCATTTCTGTGTGACCAGTCGATTATTTTCAAGTGACAAGGACCGAATATTTAGCAGTGGGATTCACAGTGTGAATTGTTTCAGTGCGAAGGGTATTCATGTGTGTTGTTTTGAAACCGTTTTAACAATGTCATGGAGCGTCCTTGACCGTGTTCTCCCAGATGTCGCTCTAAATTAGCTCCCTTGATGTGCAACAATGATAACTGATTGACTTGCAGTGACGTAAGTCAGAGTGACAAAATGCATCGCTACCAAGCATAACTGCTCACGAATGGTGCCTAAATTTCGTTACCGACGGGTTCCGTGCTTCTTAAAGCATGTTACCGATTTTTAGGTAATTGTTTCAATTCATGGCATCAGCAAAGTGCATTTTTTTCAAGTTTAATTCTCATCTGTAGTCGTCTGCAACTGCTCTGACTACGTCGGCGTTTGCTGTCAGTGGCCGACCACTGAGTTTACCGTATATGTCTGTGTATAAGTCGCACTTTTTTACCTGAAATGTTATGTCAAAATCGGGGTTGCGTCTTATAAATGGGTACAACTTTTTTTTTCAGAGAATTTTCTAGGGACTGACTACTTCGGACAAACGTTGTTCCTACCGGTTGTCAATTGTATAACAGACAGTACAATCGTGTGGTTTTGACTGAGTGCAGATTCACCAAAATTATTTTCATTTTATTTCAGTTTAAATTCTTCAGAAAATAAATTGCCAATAAAATATTATGTGTGTTTTCTGTTACTTTTATCCATAAATAATAATAAAGAAGTATTCTATTTAGTCGTTGTTGTTCAATCGGCCCATGTGTTTCAGTGCGTGTACCGGAAATCAACAGGTTTGTGGGGCCAATATGGATGAAACCATAAAAAATACAAAATCATCAAAATAACAACGAAAAAATAAATAATAACACATTAAATGTATGCAAGCAATACCTGGAGAGAAGTATTTATTTATTCTATGAACCCCAATTCACTGATGTGTAATGTCCGGTTATAAATTACGCACACGTGCACCAGGTAAAGTTAGTTTCAATAGCACCAACAATGCTTAAGTGGGACAACAATTTGAAAACAATTTGTGCTGTAACCTGCGCATTTGTTGTATTTTTATTGGTTTTTCCGGAACGTTCCAGAAAAACCAACTTAATCACAACAACTGTGCAGGTTACGGTGCAAATGGTGCTCTGATTCTGAAACTATGAAGTTTCAGTCACAAACAAGTGTTGGATTTTCTTCACAGGGATGAAGACATTGGGGTGATAAACAAACAACGAAAAACAAATAAATGCGAGTATTTTTTAAATCTTGAATAATAATTTTCCTTTATTCTTTTATCTTATTCACCACGTGGTAACTCGTGAAAACTTACCTATTTCCGTTGCATCCCAAACTGCCCCAAATTGACAAAACATAACTTGCAACTAATTCTTTTTCACTGCATATATTTAAAAATGGGGGTGCGACTTATACATGGGCTTTAGGCAAAAGGGAGGAATTCCAAATGTGAGTTTGGGGTGCGACTTATACATGGGGGCGACTTATACACGGACATATACGGTAATCTACAAAATATATGTATCTGTGGAAAAAGGCGACTAATAGACTAGGAAATGGCTAATCGATTATCAGCAGAACCCTAGTCGATGTCGGCTAGTCGACTAATCTTTTCAACACCATTGGAGAGTGCCTGTTGGCACTCTCCAATAATTTATAATAAAACAAGTTTTGAATAACAAATTCAGATCGCCAAAAATAATCTAGCCCTCAACCACACAATCACTAATGTGAAAAAATATCTTGTTATTTGTACTTTCTGACATTTGACATCGTATTTTGAAAAACGTTGAAGAAACTGAATTCCCAGTGATGTTTGAATGTCAGGATAATTCAACGTCACAAAGGGTTAATACCGTCCAGTGAATAGTATTAAAAACTTTGATACAAGGTTTTCCATCATGTAGTGAATTGTCTTGTTATAGTATGGGGCAGTCGCCCTCCTAAAACTTTTCACCAAACAGGACTTTAGTCTCTCTCCTTTGATTTTCATTGGGCTTGACAACAATAGCCACATGTTTGGAAACACAGTCTAATTTTTTACCACTTGCACGGTGCATATGGAACACTAATTGTAAGCAAAGTTCATCATCTCAAATGAATTCTTAACAACTGCAAATTTCTCGAATCAGGTGTATTACAAGCTGAGTAACACTTCTAGATCCTTTTGGTAAAGAGGGGAGAAATGAGAAATCATCATTCCTAAATTTTCACTTGCATGAAAAGATTAATGATTTATATTTAGTTGCATTCTCCATTGAAAATACAGTTTGTTCACAAATGATTGTATTATTTCTACTGTCTCTTTTTTAGCCTGAGAGAATAGATCCAAGGGCTTCGAGTAGGGGTTATGATATCCGATCTGATGTATGGAGTTTAGGCATCACTTTGGTAAGTAGTAGAATTGAATGCTACGAGTTGCAACTGAGACCTTAAAATATGTTATTGAGAGTAATTGTTGGGCATCTGACAGTTGCTCACCGTTGCTCAGTAGTTCTCTCCAGGTACTCGTGCTTCCTCCACCTGTAAAAGTGTCCGACAGGAGGTGACCCTGTCTGTCGAAAGTCATTACATCACAATGAATAAATAAATTGCGGGTAATGGTCACCATACATTACTCTTGAAGATAGCCACAGTAATGCAGGCCTTAAAATTTGTTCCTATTCATGCAAATTGGTATTGATTCTTGTGAACTCCATTTGTGAGAATCAGTTCCTAAATAATTTAGAATTTGAGACAGGGGCCTTAGATTCAAGGTACAGCCTTGAATTTGACTAAAGGCCATTCCAGGCCTTGAAATCCTGGAAATGTGTCAGGAGGCCTTGAAAATCCTTAAATATTAATGAAAAAAAATGTTGACGAAACATATAATCATAACTATATAGTTTTATATGCCAGAATTTGTAAAGGTGTAGTACTAACTAGGGCCCTCCGCTCATTACCACTCCCTCCCACTTGCCCTGAAGAGAAAGTGGGAGGAGGGGTAATGGCCAGAAGAGACCAGGTAGAATTATTGAATTATTGAATGCAGGGCCTTGAAAAGCCTTGAATTTGGCTCTTGTTGGGCCTTGAAAAATGCTGCAAAATGTTGAGAATCGGCCTTGAATAGCCTGGAATTTTATCAGTCCTTGCTGCATGAACCCTGTGAGAGTAATGTTATACAATGCAACCATTACATCAAAAGTGAAAAACAAAACCGCATATTTATATATTTACTAGAGTTTAACACTTGCTGGTCCTGATCCCAATTTTGGTGAGTTTCTTGTCTAACATGTTCATGAAGAACACATGTTCCAACATACAGGCTTTTGATGGTCTTGCTGATGGAAGTTGCAGTACCAATGCAATGGTTTTTAATGAAGTCTTGGCTGCCTATATAGGCAGCCAAGACTTCACTAGATACTACTGCTCAAAGTGTTATCTTATTATGAGGAAGAAAAAAGGAAGTGAGGACACTTTCAGAATTTTTGACAAGAATCAAATAAACATTTTGCATGAATCAAAGTTGATTTTTATACCCCCCGCAAACAATGTTTGGGGGGGGGGGGGGGGGTATATAGGAATCACCCTGTCCGTCCGTCCGGCTGTCTGTCCGTCCGTCCGTCTGTTCATCCTTATAAGCGCAACTCCTCCTAAACCGTTTTAAGAATTTTCATGAAACTTTACACAATGATAGAACTCCATATGAAGATGTGCATGAAGCAATATAATTCCGTTCTGACATTTCCAAGGGGAGATAATCTAACTTATACATTTTAATGTACCAAAAAGGCTACAATTGAGGTTCGGGGGGTATCACTTTGTGAGCTTGCTCACAGTACCTCTAGTTATTGTTTGCCTTACGAGAATCATTTGCAAGAATTGATTCTGAATCTCGCATTAATTTTAAAGGTAACTATCTGTCACGTCAGGAATGTAAGTGTTCTGGCTATTGCCAGATCATCTGCTTTTTTTATTCTGGATTTCAATCCTCCTGTTCATGAAATCATAGACCGGCAGTGCATTTCGTTTTGTATTCTGAACATCTCTTTGTGATGATTGGGTTAGCACATGATTCGGACCCTGCTTGATTCAGACCTTTTGTGGACAGTTTGGGCCCAGGACAATTTAATTTTAACTTGGATGATTCGTACTTTCAGGTATTCTATGCAATAACTCAAAGGATAGTTATCATTTAAAAAAAAATGTATGTTTACAATATTTTGAACAAGTTCAAAAACCATGATGATTGATGGAAAATTGGGAAAGTTTGTTTCTGTCATTTTCCCTTGGTGCCTTTTATTCATGTCATTTTTTCAAATTTTAGTGTTGATGCAGTAAATTGTGTTGTAATGATTGGATTTCTATAAATTTGATTGTGCTCCTTTATGTTAAAGGGACAATAAGCTGTGAATTTAAAAAAAATAAGTTGACCACTTGACAAAACCACTATGTTTGTTATGCAAAAGTACCTTTATGTTTCATATATCATTTATATGACTGCACTCGTATCGATTAAATAAATTAACTTGAAGGCAGGAATTGACTGACTATATTGAAAAACTATGCCCTAGTTTTTAGTCCTCCACGGGTTATCATGAGGGGACTCATGGAACGCACTCCATCTATCCAGTCAATCTGACTGTTCTATTACCACCTGTATCTCCGAGATGGTTGAATGTTGGTGTTTCAAATTTTTAACAACAATCGGACATTATGCAAATGTGATGCACGTCAAATTTTGTATGAAAAACTTAAAGATGGCTGAATGGCAGCCATTTTTGTTGTAATTTTTTCATACTTTTAAACCTTACCACCTCGGTCTCCGAGAGCGATATCTTTAACAAATATTAATGGATTTTGGATATGAGACTTTCTTAACATTGTCTTGAACAAGTATGAAAACTAGTGCAGTTTGATCATACTGAACAGATTTATGGCCCTTGAGTAGTTAATTTTTGTGCATTTTCAGCTCGTTTACGTAATAACATGAACAAATATTAACGGTATGTGAGACTTTCTTAACAATGTCTTGAACAAGATTGATAACTGGTGTGGGTCGATGATACAGTGGAACCTTGTTAATTGAATAGCCACTTTGCCAATGAAAATTATTCAGTTAACAAGAGTATTCAGTTAACAGGGATTGTGTCACTTTCATGTATTCTAGATATAAACTTAGCATTTATTCTATTATATCTTGTTTGACAGAGCTCTATGAGCTCTGTCAAACAAGATAAAATAGATTAAATGCCTGTATTGGATGTACTGAGGCCAAATAGGTCTATAAAAAAAGAAGAACTGGGGAGAGTCAGGGTAATTTCTCGACAGGATACAAGAGTTTTTGTTCAATTAACAGGAGTTTACTTTATTGCCTGTATTCAATTAACAGGTCAAAATTTGTACTGGAGGTATGGTAAATGGTTTTGTGTTGGGAAATTATATTCAATAACAGGATTATTCAGTTAAGAGATATCCAATTAAGTGGGCTCCACTGAACTGGCCCTTAATTAGTTAATTTTTGCACATTTTTAGCTTGTGTGATAACTTGAAGAAATATTATTGGATTTGTTCAATATTTGCTATATGAGACTTTCCTAATAATGTCTTGAAGGAGTTCGAAAACAGTGAAGTTTGATCCTACTGAGCAAGGTTATGGCCCTCAATTAGTTAACTGTTGCGTGTTTGTAGAAGTTCAGAAATTATGCCCCTTGAAATAGAAAAAAACTGTTGAAAGTCACCGATGATTTCAGACTTCTCAACCATCTTAAGTGTGATGAAATGGAGGTGAAATTTGATTTCTGCTTCTGTACTTCTACTAGTTTGTGTTATGCCCCTTGAATTAATGAAAATAATTGTAAAATTGAGGGTTTTCTTCTGTTTCTATCAAATAAAATTTGCTTCAAGTGACAGAGTTTCTTTCTCAGACTTCTCTAACATCTGTAACTTCATGGAATATTATATGCAGACTCATTTACTGCTACATTGGACCACTTCCCCATTTGTATGAAACTCCCTTGGTTTACCATATTGCTAGGCACAGGAGACTTGGTGTTAAGGTTCTGTCAGTGAGATTATCCTGTACTTAATGATTTTAGGACAACTATTGGTAATCTCTTCATGGATTCATTTCTATGGGTTGCTGGTTCAGGTTAACATGGCAGGTTCATGAACCATTGCTGACTGTGTACTGTGTTCCTCTGTCCAGAATAAAGATGTAAATGTCCATAGTAGGTATATATTGCGGATTTACGACCACTTTGTACATGTACGTGTACACGATGCGTTCACCAACGTGGAATTCAGTGTTAAATCGCACGCTTGTTCACAAAAATGTACAGTGGTCTTGAATCCCCCATGTTTTTTGTGACTCCTAGATCGCACTTTTAACGTTCAAATACTCGTGGTGAACGCGCGTTTTTAAAAAAAGGGTGAAATTGTACATCTTCACTTTTATCTTTTACTTTAAAAATTTTGTATACGTTCCCATCGCAGCTCAGACCATCGATCCATCGTTGGCGAACGCGAGCAAAAAATTCTAGGTTAGATAAAAAAAACGGCCTGCGGATTCAAGACCAGTGGTCCAGAACCCGCAATTGTTTTGAGGCGGTGGGTTTTTCCCATTTATGACGTCATTAGGGGAATTCCCATAGTGGGGAATTTCCAAACTCAGCTAATCGAGCGATCGGATCGCTCGATTCTCCGCCAATCAACCGATCGGATCGCTCGATTCTCGTAAATTCGATCATACAGAGTTATCTCCCCTTGTCGTGGGGTGGGGAAATATCCTAGGAAATAAATAAAAGTGATTGATATATATAGGAGAGAAAAAAAATATATAAATAATAGTTATTTAGAAAATTAAATACATCAAATCGAATAGATAATAAAAACGTAAATCATGAGCGATTCTCAGGATATTAGAGTGAGGTTTCTTTTAAAAATGCTGATGAGAGCCTACGCATTCTGCGTGAACGAACAACTAGGTCGTCTCTTGTTAGAACGATGCGTCGGATGTCGGGATCACCTAGACTTCGATCACGAGAATCATTCGTGTCTGTGGATGGAAAGGGAAGATATGGTCGTCAAGTATTTCGAACCGGCGTTCGAACGCGTTCAAATCAATGACGTGATCGCGTTTTGGAAGAGATTACTCTACTGTAAGGATCAAAGCAAGCCTACAGTTTCGGAAGAACTGAAATTGGCGCGTAAAAGTCTGACTTTAGAAGACAAGGGATGCGTCATGAAATTATTGTTCAGCGAAGCATACGTCTAAGTTTTCTCGTTGATATAAAATAAGGGAGAATAGAAAATAAAAATAAATACACACATAAATTTTTTTTATCTAATATTAGAAAGAAAAAAACAAAAATGAGAACCAGAAATAAATTGTATCCGACGTTAGTGGACGACGAGGACGAGAAGCCGAACGGCGTTTTGCCGACGGCGCCATTGCTAGAAGAAAGAGAAAGAGGAGAGAGGTATCGCATCGATCAAATCAATAGAATCCAAGAGTATCTAATTCGAGAGAGAGATTCTCGTCATTCCCTCAAGAAAAAGTATTCGCGTTTCGTGACAGTCGTCAACGCGATCGACACGACACTCATCACGATTTCCCTGGGTTTACACGTGGCCGGCATCGGATTTTTGTCGACCGCGGTCGGCATTCTGATCATGTTGACCATAGAAGGAGTGGCCCTCGCCGCCGGATTGTTTAGCACGCTCGGAAACTTTTTGAGTAGGAAATTATATCTGAAGGCGAGGAAACACGACAAGATTCGCGTCTTGGCCGACTCCAAGATCGACACGATATCCGAAATGATCTCTATGGCGTTGAAAGACGGTAGGATATCGGACGGAGAATACTTCGCGATATTGCGCAAGAAAACGAAATACGATGCCATGAAAGAAGCCGTGAGAATCAAGACTCGTCAGATCATCAAGGAAGAGATGAAGGATTCTCTCGTGGAAAAGGGGAGGAAAGAGGCCAGGGAGGAATTCAGTAAGATGATAGAACTCAAGAGCAGCGACTGAAAAAAAAAATATATATATATAATAAGAACAGAATTTAAAAAAAAAAAATATTAAATTTATATATAAAATAAAAAAACGAAATTAATTTAAATAACTCTTAAAAAATGTATTGCGTAAAGTGTAAGAGAGTTACCGAGACGAGTAATTCTAGAGAAGTGCGAACTAAAAACGACAGACAGATGCTTCGCGGAATTTGCGACGTGTGTGGTTCTGTCAAGACGCGATTCGTCAAAAAAAAGAATGCGAGCAAAGGTAAAGACATCGTGAATAAAATGATCAACAATCTACCTTTCGAAATGCATCTGCCCGGTCACAGTTTCACGGGACCCGGAACGAAATTGAACAAGAGACTCAACGCCGATCTGACTCCCAAATCTTGGAGCAAACCCGTGAATAGGGTGGACGCGGCCGCGTATGATCACGATCTGTGCTACGCCGGACATCCCGGCACCAAGACTCGCAACGATGTCTGCGACAAAAACATGTTGGGGAGATTGAGAGGCATATCGAATCCAACCAGGAGAGAGAAGATGGAACGTTCGCTGGTCGGCAATCTGATCGGTGCGAAACGTCGATTCGGATGGGGCGTTCAAAAAAAAAAAGCGCATCTGAAAAGAAGAAGAAACGATTATTGACGAGCGAATTGGCCGAGGAGTTACACAAACCCATAGTGCATAAATTTCGAAAGAGAAGAGTGTTCGTGAAGGGTCTGGATGATATTTGGTCAGCCGACTTGGTCGACATGAGATCGTTTTTGAGGTGGAACGAGGGCGTCCAATATCTATTGACGGTCATCGACGTGTTTTCCAAATACGGTTGGATCAGAGCTTTGAAGAATAAATCAGGACCTCTCGTCGCCGAGGCTCTGAAGAGCGTGTTCGACTCGTTTTCTCGAAAACCGAGTAAATTGTGGGTGGACAAGGGAAAGGAATTCTACAAAAAGGACGTTCGTCGATTGGTAGACCTCTACTCGATCGAAAACGAAGAGAAAGCCAGTGTGGTGGAACATTGGAATCGAACGATGAAGGAAAAGATGCACAGATACTTCACGGCGAATTCGACCAAGAAATACATATACGCTCTGAACGGTCTGGTCAAAGATTACAACAACACCCGACACAGATCGATCAAGATGACTCCCGCGGAAGCTAGCAATCCTCGAAACGAAAAACGGGTCTACGCGAATCTATATCCCGAGAGAGCTAAGATCAGGAAGAAGTCTAGAATGCCGAAATTTGCGGTCGGCGATCGAGTGAGAATCTACGCTTATAATATAGAAACACTTCGAAAAGGGTTATACTCCTCGATGGACCTCGGAAATCTTCGTGATCATCAAAATATTTCACACCGATCCGGTGACTTACGAAATGGAAGCTTTGGATGGAGAAGAGATCATCGGAAAGTTTTACGAACAACAATTACAGAAGACGAAGTTTTTATGAAGAAGACAAAATTTTTTTTTATTTACTCTCTTTGACATTTTCTTGTTTACACACATATATATATAAGAGAGAAAAAAATAATAATAAAAAATAATTTAAAACTATTTTTAGTTAAAGAAAGCAAGTTAATTAATAAACAAAAAAACTAAAAAAATCCTTTAAAACGACAAATATACTAGATATAGCACAAAGCATAGAGAAAGATGAAAGTATTCAAGAATATGAGGTTCACGAATATGAACCGGTAACCGGGACGAGTTTGAACAATGCGGGAGAGATAAGAATCAACGTCGAAACTCAAGATTTATTCGTACATCCTAGCGAGAGTTACATAGTGGTGCAGGGACGTCTCACCAAGGAAGATGGGAGCGACTACGCCGACGACGACACGGTTTCTCTAACCAATAATGGCATCATGCATCTCTATTCAGTAACATAAAATACATGCTATCCGGACAAGAGATAGAATCTGTGTTTCATCCCGGTCAGGCCACCACGATGTTCGGACTCTTGACGTATCCTGATGATTTTTCGAAATCCAGAGGACTTAATCAGTTGTGGGTGAAAGACACCGTCGATATTCGACTACGTCGTCAAGACGTCCAGACCTAAAGGAACGTTTTCGTTCAGGATACCTTTGAAACACATCTTCGGATTCGTGGACGATTACAACAAGATCATGTACGGATTCAAACACAATCTGACGTTGATTCGAAAAGGAAACGACGACGCAATAGTGAGACTCACTGCGACCAATGCGGGTAAGATAACTCTACACAAGATATCGTGGTTCAATCCGCACGTGGAGCCTTCGATCGTGGAGAAAGCGCGTCTCTACAAGATCATAGAATCCAAGAGTAAATTACCCGTGGGATTTAGAATGAGACAGTGCGACACGGCTAGCATTCCTCCCTCCACGAATCACTTCGATTGGAGATTGACGGTGAAATCCGCTTCCGAGAGACCGCGTTTCATCGTGGTTGCGCTTCAGACCGATAGGGACGGGTCTCAGGAAAAGAATGTGTCGCTGTTCGATCACTGCAGTTTGAGAAACATGAAAGTGTTTCTGAACGCCACGAGATATCCAGCAATCGATTACAACGCATCGTTCGACAAGAACGATTTCTGCAGACTGTACGGCGACACCGCTGATTTTAGAAAGAAGTATCACAGTCTAGACGAATTGATGAGCAACCCCAACATATCTCCTGGCGAATACAAGTCTATGTATCCCATGTTCGTATTCGACGTCAGTAAGCAGAGTGAACGACTCAAGAGTAGCGTCTTAGACATTCAGATCAAGATGCAATTCGATAGGAACGTTCCGAGAAAAACCGAAGCCTTCGCCCTGGTCCTGTCAGACAGAGAATTACAATTCGAATCGGACGGAAATAAGATTTCGATCATTTGATGAGAGACGAGTGTGTGAAAAAAATAAAAAGTAATGAGTCATTATTAAAAACAAAAAACAAAAAAAGAATAAAAAAATAAATTTGTTTTTAATGATATTTTTTTAACAAAAAAAAAAGTTTCACCCGAGAAAAAATCGTCTTTTTTCAACATTCTCGACGTACAAAATGTTACAATTCCTAAGTAGTCACGTAGAAAACGAAATACACGTTCCATTTTCGCATTTGAAAAAAAAGAAGATATTTACGATTACGTTCTGAATTATTTAAAAGATCGCATGCTATTCACTCGAGAGAAACAAAAAGGATATTTCGTGACGAAGATATTAAAACTCGAAGAGATCTTAGATTGTTCGATCCTGTGCGATCATCTCTCCGTTTCCGTCAGATGTTCCATCCTGTGTTGCAAGCCAAAAAACAAAAAAAAAGATGTGGAAAAATGATTAGGTAAACAGCGGGATAGACGGTTGGAAATGAAAAGAATGAGATGCGTTCCACCATCACCACTACCTTCTGAAGAGAATGGTAATGATGCGAGTGTTACCAAGAGATGCACAACATTCGTTCATAATTATGATTCGGATCAACAAAAGTGTTGTTATAAACGTATCATATCACAAAGAAAAAGAAAAAAAGAAAAAGAAGAATCGACGCTGAAAATTGAGAAAAAAGGAAACGTTATTATAATATATGGTGATAGTGAAGAAGAAAAACAAAAAAAAAGTAATGAGATCATCTCTAGATCTCATTTTTTTTGTTTTTTTTGTTTTTTAATAATCACACATTATTTTTTTTTTTTAATTCATTATTTTCCACGCGTTCACTGTTTGTTCAAAGGATCCAGTTCGATCAGTACACTCACCACGGAAGTGGTGGCTTAGGGATTATTGGTTTTCGTAACGAAATTAATCCTGTCTCCGGCGTTCACTTTGAGAGGCGTGCCGAACGTGCTAACATTCGCGTGTTGATTCTCAGTCTTTTCGACGCTGTGTCTCTTATCGCTCTCCACACCATTCACCATGAGATTGACGACCGCTCTGTTATTCAAATCCGAGGAAGCCAGACTCATTCGAAGGATTTCACCCTTTCTCCAGACTGAGTTGTCGTCCACGTACTTCCTGCTGACCGTGCTGGAATCGAATTCGGGATCGTGACTCAGTCCGAATAAATTCTTACCGTTCATGTCGATGCCACCCTCCATGGTTCCGCCAGATTGTTTGTTCAGGTAGAGATCGTCCACTTGCGATTCTAGGTATTCTTGTGATCGTATCACGGCAGAATCTACGTAGCCCTTGTTGACCGCGGTTGAGTCTGCATCCGTGTCGTCGATCTTTGACAGATTCAATATCTTGTGGAATCCCGCATTCAGATCCGATTTCATTTCTCGTCTGTCAGACTTTCTCTGTTCCAGATCTACGTAGTGTTTGGTCGCCACGTCCTTGGGATTCGCGGGAGTGGCCATGTTCGTTATCTTGTTAGAATTGGCGTTCAATTCCGAGTGCATCGTTTTCTGAACGTATCTATTTCTCAGGTGTTCGCTGAATTTCGCGTGAGAGTCGTCCCCGTATTTCTTGGTTGCGGCATCGGTGGGATCTACGGGATTCGCGACGTTCACAAAACGTTTGGATTTCAGATCCAGATCGTCGGTCATGGTTTTATCCACGTAATTATCTAGCAGGATTCGTTCGAAATCGGCGTTCCCCCTGTCGACGTATTTTTTAGTCGCAGCATCTGCGAGATCTATCGGCTCGGGAAGATTGTAGAGCTTCTTATCGTTCATGTTCAAAGGTTCTTCTCGAGGTTCGTATCTCCGAACGTAACGTTCGTCCAAGTTGGCAACGTCGTAACCATCGTCGACTTCGAACGTCTTCCTCTTCTTTCTCAGGTTGACTTTTTCATCGTCACTTCTACCAAATTTATCGACTGGCATGTTGTTGTGAGGATTTTTTGTTTTTTAGAAAAATATGTTCAAACGCAGTTTATTAGAAATGAACTATGTTATTTTATTTTTCGTTTTTATTCGATTAAAATTTTTTTAAAATAATTTTTTATCTTTATATATACTATAAAAAAAAAAAATCTCTCTCTTATGTAAATCATTGAGAATGTCTTGAAATCGATCTCCTTCAGACCATCTCTTGAGAACGTAGAGACACAGGTGACCACAAAACACTTGATGTGGTGATTGCACTTGTTCCGTGTTGTAACGAACCATCGATTTGTTGAAATAGTTCTTTATTATACCACCCACTTGAAAAGTGGGCGGTATATAGCATTCATGGTGTCCGTACTTCCGTACGTCCGTACGTCCGTGATGCTTTGGGGGTACACATCTGCTATCCGCTACTCCTCTTAAACCAGTGGGTGGATTTCATTGAAACTTACAGGCATTCTTTTCTATACATTATAGATGTGCACCTCCTATTTTGCTTTCAGGTATTTTTATTTTTTACTCTTTCCCAAAGGGCGAAATGAACTTAGCCAAATTGTTGTGATGCTTTAGGGGGGTACACTCCTGCTATCCGCTACTCCTCTTATACCAGTGGGCGAATTTCATTGAAACTCTCAGACATTATTTTATATACATTATAGATGTGCACCTTCTATTCTGCTTTCAGGTATTTTTATTTTTTCATCTTGCATGCTCTTTGTAATATTTACCCTTTCTCATATTGAAAATTGCTCTCATGTTTTCGGAGAACATACAGATGTGCTGTGTATATTAAATACTTTTTTACTGTTGTGAAATGTTTCTTGGTTGGAGTGGGTGGTATCTTTAGTGAGCAGTGCTCACAGTAATTCTAGTTTCTTTTGGCGGCGAGATTCCGTAGCTGTCGAAATAATAATTTTTCTTCTTCCCGTTTTTCATCCACGCTACCCAGTGAGTGCCTTCACCCAATGAATCGTCTAGATTTAAAATTCCGCATTCCGATTGTCGAGGTCTTCTCTTCGGCAAGGCATCTCTGGAAAACACTCCTAGAAAATCTTTGATTTTCAAATCTTTTACCGCATTCAACAGATCGATGTTCGGGTTCGTTAGGTAAGACGACACCTTCTACGGATATCTTTATTTTCTTATTCATAAATGCGTATGTATTTTTTTTTATTTATTTTATTATAATTTACTAAAAATGACATTATTTTTTTTTCTATTTTTTTCTTTTTCGTTTTAAACTAACTTTCTCGATGTCACTATCGATTTCTATAATTTTGTGTTCATCTTATTCTTCTTGATTTTCTGGAATCCTATCATCCACAATCGTATCTGGAATCTTATCATCCACAATCGTATCTGGAATCTTATCCACAATCATATCTAGAATCCAATCATCCCCATTCATATCGTCTAAAATTAGATCCAAAGTCCAATGTCCGCGTGCCAAAGTGCTTATTTTATCGTCTAACACGAATCTCTTATCGTCGTCGGCCGTCAGCGAAATCTTGTTGACTATTTCGGTATAGAAGTCGTGATTTTCGCTTCGAATCGATTTCATAATCTTATACACCGGACCACTTCCTAACAGACAATCTTTATACTCTTGGAAAGAGATGTTTTTCTTCACCACGCACGCTTTAACTCCTTTGCACTTCTTGATCTCTTCATCATCTTCTAGACGATAAGCATACAGTTTGGGTCTCAAGCCCACGAATTTGACGATCTGTTTACCGCCGCTCTCGTCCTTAAATTTACCCAACACCTTCTTGTTGTCGTTCGATTGAATGTTGGACGGATGATCGACGGGATAATTGCTCATGTCGAACCTCTCGGCCACGTCCGTAGATATATCTCGGTAGACGTCTTTCGTCTCTATCTCGTCTGCCAAGAGCAGAACGTTGGTCTTTAGATAGAGATCGTGATAATCTCTCATGGTTTTCATATCGAATGATTTCCACACGTTTTTGGCGTGTTCGTAATTCTCGTTGGAAATGTCAGATTCGTATAATTTCGAATAAAAATCTTCTTTCGAAGGTAGTGCGGTGTCTTTGAATCTCTTTAGATCGTTCATGTAATCATGTACAGACCCGTGTAATGATCGTGGTCTCTGACCTTCTTATTTTCCTCCGAATTCTTGTCGAACGATTGTCTGCATATGTGACATTCGGTGGCTCTGTTATTTTCGTCCTGCTGCTCTCACGTGATGATCATTTTCGCCGGAGTTTTGAATTTGTCGTATAACATTTGAATTTTCGATTCTAACTCTTCCACGAACCTTTGTGCCACGTCGTCGTCTTCGCACTGTTTCGTGTAGGTGAAGGGACCCATGTCGTGTTGCGAGTCGAAAGTGCATTTCACGTAAATGCAATAGCCCGAAGGTATGTGTTTTTGATATCTTTCGACGTAAATTTGAAGAGCATTGGGTTGACAGGAACTCATTTTCGCGGTGAAACATTCGAAATCGGCGTACACGACGAATGGTACTTTTAACCTTCTATTGTGATTTTCAAACTTCACGATGGTGTTGGGTTTTGGCATTTTGACGGCGACACCTTGATTTTCGTTGCAATATTTTATATGTTTCTCTAATGATTTTTTGCTGTGAAACACGTTCATGCAATTGTAACATAAAGATATCTTTCCTTTATGATTATTATTTTGTTTCGACAGTAATCGGGTCGGATGTTTAACCCAACAATAATGACGATTGTCACCATTCGAAATCAATAATAAAATAATCGTCTTTTCTCTTCCGCGATACGAAGTCTGTCTGAGAGGATAGATCGTTCGATTTTCGTCGTCGTATCCTAAGACGTTCACCGCTACGGTGGGATTTTGAGCCTCGAAACGTTCGATATGTTTTAACTCTGTTGGAAAAGTCACTCCGGTCCAATCGAGATTTTTAGAAGTTTCCTCATAATGAGAAACTCTATCGGTGTGTATTTCGACAGGGTATAAAGAGGAGGTGACTGCCCATTTAAAACACTGATCATCTTTATTTCTCACGTTGACCACGGCGTGTTTCTTAGTCAAGAAATACGGTAATTCCAAGTAGGAAGATCCTTTTAACGGTTCATTTTTATTCATGTGAATTTCGAGTTTCAACACCTCATCGAACGACCAATTACTACCTTCATGTTGATAATTCGCGAGAGACGTCAACATCTTGTCTTTCATCTTTTCGAAAACGTCCGATAGATCTGAACCTCGAAATACGGGTTCGACGTTAGATCTGAAAAATGCATTTTTCACGATGCTCTCGCCGGACTTAACGTCGATTTTATTCATTATGCAATGGAGTATCATCTTAATTTTTAATCCCACGTTCATGTATTCGCGAAACAAATCCAATACTTCTTTCTTCACCCGTTCCATGAACAATTTCGGATCGACTTTCTTCAAAGAGGGAATCACGTCGAAAGTTTTAAAAACGCCTTTGATCGCACTCTCCCATTCTACGGGTTTCGATTGGAATAGTTCCGCAATGAGTCGTGTTACATATTCTTCTCCTTTCTCTTCGTCGATTGCTCATTGAATTTCGCTCGATATATCTCGTTTGTCTTGAATCTGAAGTGCATCACTCGTTTTCGTTTTAGTTTTTCTTTTCTTTTCTTTGGAAACTTGATGTTCTTCAACGGCTTTTCGTTTAGTCGTCTTCTTATTTTTCACAATCGAAACGTTTTTGGTTTTTTTCGACATCGGCATTTCGATTCCTTTTACTATCTTCTCATTTTTCACAACTGATGCATCTTTTGACGTCGTTGCTATCGATATTTCGTTTGCATTTCTAGCGTTTCGCAAATATTCTTGTATGACATCAATTTTTTTTGATTTAGTTCTATGATTTCTGAAATGTGAAATTTGTAATAGTTTACAAATCTCGTTTAACTGAGGTATGGTTTTCTCATTTAAATTTACCATTGTTTTATCTGTTTGCTTCATTTGTAAGAATTTTTTTTTTTTTTTTGGAATTTTGTATTAAATAATTTGTTAAAAAAAGTTTTGCTTTTTTACTCTTTTTATATATATATAATAAAAAAAAAAAAAGTTAAATTTTAAATTCAATTTTTTTAATACAAAATTTAAAATATACATTATTTGCAAGAATTCATAAAAACCAAATAATCGATCATGACAACAACACCTAAAAGATGCGAATTGAAATTGAAACGAGTCGAAAGGTATGAGAAATGCGGTTTTAATATCTATACATTACAACAACACGATCCCATCGAATTGAACGAGGTTGAGATGGTGGACTTAGAGCGCTACTACTACGAATATCGAATGTGTTTGAAAGTGGATGAAGCCGCGCTCGATTTGTTTTACGAGTACCAAAGCGATCTGCTGAATAATATCATCAGCGCCGAAGACAGAGAATTCGACAAGGATGATTTATTGTTGTCCTATGGAGGTTACATATATGTAATAATCTCACCCGAACTCGTGAACAAATCGGGTGGTGAGAGCACATTCGCCAATGAAAAAAAACTCAAAAGAGTAAAGATAAACATTCACACCATTTTCGTATGTGGAAAAATGACGAATGTCAACATGCTAATAACGGACTTGGAAATATAAACAATAGAGAGATTGAAATGTTAAAATTTAACTTTTTATATATATATAAAGAGAAAAAAAAACTTTTACTAAAAAATTTTACATTGAAAAAATTAAAAATTAAAAAAAACAACTTTTTTTTTATAAAAATATAAAGAGCAAAAAAAACTTTTTTAACAAATTATTATTTAAAATACAAAATTTAAAATATACATTATTTGTAAGAATTCGTAAAAACAAAAAACCAAATAATCGATCATGACAACAACACCTAAAAGATGCGAATTGAAATTGAAATGAGTCGAAGCGAATAAGAAATTCGGTCATAAAATCTATAGATTACAACGACATGATCCCATCGAATTGAACGAGGTCGAGACGAAGGGCTTAGAGCACAAATACGACAAATATAAGATGCCTTTGAAATTGGATGAAGCCACGCTCGATTTGATTTACGAATACCAAAGCGATCTGCAGAACATCGTCATTGCCGAAGATAGAGAATTCGACAGGACGATTTGTCGTTGCCCTATGGAAATTACATATTTCCAAACATCTCATTCGAACTCGTGAAGAAATTGGGTGGTGAGAGCGAGTTGACCGATGTAAAAAAACTCAAAAGAGTAAAGATAAACATTCAACACATTTTCGAAAAAGGAGAAGACACGAGTGTCAACATGCTAATAACGGACTTGGAAATATAAACAATAGAGAGATTGATTTTTAGTGAAGAAAAATGAAAAAAAAAAAAAGTAATGAGATCATCTTTTGATCTCATTTTTTTTTGTTTTCCTTCTTCACTATTACCCATATATTATAATAACGTTTCCTTTTTTCTTAAATTTCAGCTTCGATTCTTCTTTTCTTTTGTTTTTTTTTGTGATATGCTACGTTTTTATAACAACACATTTGTTTATCCGAATCATAATTATGAACGAATGTTGTGCATCTCTCGGTAACACTCGTATCATTACTATTCTCTTCAGAAGATAGTGGTAACGGTGGAAAACGTCTCATTCTTTTAAATTTCAACCGCATATCCCGATCTTTATTTAACTCTTTTGTCAGTTCTTTCCTAAGATATCCGTCATTAGCGTCTAATCATTTTTCCACATCTTTTTTGCACTCTATCTCGCGATATTCATCATTATCGTCTAATTGTTTTTCCACCTTTTTATCCATTTTATATATCATTTTATACTTTCTATGATTTTATATTTATATAATTTTTTTACATTATAATAACATATTCAAAATTGGTATGCTCTTAAACGGCGAATTCTCACCGAACAACAAACCCTTGCCGAGTCGCTCGACGTTCCGTCCACTCTTCAGATAGAGACCGTTTCATCTCAGAGAGTTGCCACCTCTAACGGGTTCTAGATACAATCCTTTACCGCTGTCGTCTACGTGAACGCGACACACGGCTCCTCCCTTCTTCAAGAACAGTCCGCTGCCACCCATTAATTTCTCAACTGCCAAACTAGCGAGTCCCGTGAGAGCTCCCACGCCGAGGTCTTTCCGAGAAAGGGTAGTGCCTTTGCGGCGAAGGATAATGCTTTTGCGGCTATTCCTGCCAATAGCGGTAGGAAACCACCTTTCATTCTCAAATTGTATCTCAATTGAGCGGGACTCATTCTCACCGTCAACCCTCTTCCATCGCGAATCGCTTTCTCCATCCTTTTGATTTGACTTCTGGTCCAGGCGATCGAATCCTGACCGCCTCTCGTCAGATCTTCGTGAGTGAATTTGAATCTCACCGCCTCGCCTCGAGTTGTTAACGCTCTCTTAAGTTTCTTCCTCTGTCCTGCGGATATGTTCACGTTTTTAACCACGTATTCTGTCATAATTCTGTTTTTTTTTTAAATTATTTACTTCAATTGTTTCTTGTTTAATAATTATATTAAAATAATTTTGTAAAATTAATATTGCGTTCATTTTATTTTTGTTATCTATGTATATAATATTTTTTTTTTTTGCTTTTATATTTCTCTTATGTGAAATCGTATCGTCACTCTCTCTCCGCGAAGATCTAACAGTTCACCATTTTGATCCGTCAACGTGGTTTTGAGACTATACAACGTGTCTAAAATCACTGGTAGATAAACTAAATTTCGAGGTCGCTCCACGATCTTATAACCCGGTGACACGTTTGGAAAGAAGGAATAGATCGTCGGTTGAGCGCTACCATTCACGTAGCTTCCAGCAATCACGTCCACATTCACCAGAATGCTCTTGATAGCGAGAATGTCGACCGTATTTTCAGATGCCGCGTGGCCTCGATACATGTTTCGATCGAACCCCAACATCTTGCCTATAGAATCGTCCGTGTTGAAATCCACTCGAAAATTATCTTCCAAATCCAACATCGTCTGTAAGGTATTAGGATTGGGAGCGAGTCTGATCTTGTTGCTTCCCTTTCCATCCATCTTCATTCGCGTCTGAATGTAATCGTTTAAATCGTCTATGTCGTAACTCCCTTTGGGAATTCGAATCTCCAACCAATCCGTTCCGTCGGAATAATTGAACGAGTTATTCTTTTCGGTGACGTTGGGAAAGGAATAATAAGTCTCCAGATTCACCAACGCCATCTCGTATCTTTTCTCTCTATTCAATTCGATGGAAGGTTCGAATTTCGTAGTGAATCGAGTCGAATCGCCACTCACCACGATTTGAATGGATTGTTTTGCAGCTTTATTCTCGGCTATCCGTTCTAACAATTCTCCATGTTCGAACATTATATTTAATTTTATTTTTTTTATTATTCAAAACTAATTATTTGAAGATTTATTATTTTCTAAATTTTTATTTTCACGCTCTATCTTATTATTATCATCAGAAACATAAAACTTGTCGAATCCGCACCGATATTTTCCACGATTAAATTCGCTTGTCAAATCGATCACGACGAAATTGTAAAGTCCACCATCCCAAACCCTCTTGCAAAATCTCCTGAATTCTGCCGCGCTCATGTCGTTTGCGACATGATCGCCGTAGATGTGATTGAGATACTTGAGATCTTGGCGAAAGAGACATAGAAAATTAGCGTTCTCCCTTATCGTCTGTCTGGGAAATCGAAAATAATTCTGCGACAGGTAGAAACAGTCCACGTTGCTGTGTCGACCCCTAACGTAATACGATTTGCATCGGTTCTGTCTCTCCAAAAGCAGATCGTCGAAAATCATGAGATTCTTATCTTCCGATTTCAGTTCTCTAGGATCCGGAACGTCGCTAGCGTTCTCATAAAATCGACACTCGACGTTCGAAGATGCATTTCTCTTCATCAGCTCCATCGCCGCACCGTCCAAAATGGTCGAAAGTGGAGCTCCGCTCTTGTCGAATTCCTCCCTACTGTCAAAGATTCTGGCTATGACGTCCTTGGGCAATCTGCGATCCATGCACTCTCGAAGCAATCTGTATTCAGGTTGAAACAAGCTCTTGCCAAACACGAACAATCTGTCGTAATCCAACCAGTCGGGTCGGGACAACAGATTCATCAACAGATTGGTCTTTCCACAATTCGATTTTCCCACTATCAAGCCTCTTATGCTCTTGGGAAAGAACTCGTTATTCGACCTCTTGGTCGCGGCGTCGTTCCAAGACATATCTTTAATGTTCATCTTTGTTTTATTTTTTTTTTTTTTGTTATTTTAGATTCTTTTCAAATGCAAATTGTTTATGTTTTTCAAACTCTGTTTTTAATGTTATTATTATTTATTTATATCGCACCGTCGCGAGTTCTCTTCAATCCAGATCCACTCGTCATTTTGGCTAAATCTTGTATGGGTACCACAGCATCCTTAAAATCTTTCCAACTTTTCGGCGTTCGCTCTAACGCAGCTCGCTTCGCCGGCGGACTGATCAACTTGTCGATCAACGCGTCGGCTGCCCTCTTGCCAGCCACAGAAGCTATCCTACCACTGGCTTCGGAGGCGGCTTTCTTACCAGCATCCAAAGCCGTCTTCTTACCGACCTCAAACGCGGTTGATGCAAGTTTTCTACTCGCATCGCCCGTGAACGCTCGCATTATAGAATCGACGATGCCAGAACTGCCTCGAACGTAAGTCCTGACGTATCCCCTGTTCTTTATCACCAACATATTTTATTTTTATGATATATTTTTGTTTTTTTCACTGGTAAATCGTTTTGTCGTTTTTAAATACTTTTATTATTCTAGTGTAAGAATTTACTGTTTTATTTTTTTGTTTGTTTGTTTGTTTGTTTGTTTGTTTCTCTCTACTTATTATATACACATCAATCCTTCAATTCGTTCATCAGCCATTTATACTGGTTTTTATTCAAAACCTTCTGTCTTAACAATTCGTCAGATATAGTAACTATCTGATTATCTAATCCCGTGTTACCAGCCCGTCTGCTCGCCATCAACAAACTCAATCTCTGAGACAGAGCATCGGAATAGCTTGGAAGAAAAGTGGTTTTCACCCCTTTGCCAGTCACCGATTCGACGAACTTCTTGTTCATATCCCATATGGGTTTCACCACTTTCGCCCACTTGTAACCTCTGTTGGCTTTGGGTCTCGTCTCTCTGGCATCGTTATTTCTCTTCATGGCGTGAGTCTGAATCAGAATGTCACCGTAATTGTCGAAATCCTGTTCCGTGTAATCGCTGGGCTTGTCGTAAAGGAGCAATTTGCGCAGACCATCAGTTACTTTATACTTATTCGAACCCACGATCAATTCATCATCGTCCATTTCCACTTCTGTGTCGCCTACAAAAGTTCTACCGTCAGAATCCTTATAAATTCCATACAACAGATCTCTCTTACCGCCATCATCATCGGACGATGCGACGCTACTAGTGGTGATAGTCGAAGCTGTATCGTCGCTCTCCCTGAAATCTGTTTGAATTCCCGTAGGAACGTAATCCGGTGTAGATTGAACGGAATACCGATTTCCAAAACTAGGAGGCAACGAACCCATTCTCAAAGAACTCTCCTTTATAGGTCTCAATTCTTCGACTATCTCCTTCCTGCTTCGCTCTTGACCCTCCGTCACGGGTTTAAATATTTTTGTGGCTTCGCGTCTGAGTTCCATCTCACCAAGACGTCTGCTCCTATCAGCCGACTGAATCCCCTTCTTAGCACGTTCATACTCGTCTAAAATTAAATCTCGGCCCCTAGGATCCATCTGTAAAAACATCTTTCGTTTTAATTGTTTTTATTATTTTCAAAATTAATTGTTTAATTATATTTTTATGTTTTAAGTAATAAAACTCTTTCCGTCTTTAATATAATAATCTAAAAATATTCACATCTCAACTGTTAATTGAATTGGTAAAGTTTAAGAATACGTTTAAACAGTACATGACAAACCGGTTTTGATTTAACGCATTTTGACAGTAGTTTTTTACATTATGTCAAAAGATCACCATTCACACATCAAACAACCATTCACTCAGTGTCGAATTAAGAGAGAATCCTTTGATAACTGTTAAACAGTTTCAACACACAACTGAAAACTAATTTTAACATGAGAACCTATTTCATCTCTCTGATTGCTATCATGAATATATTAAAAATTCACCACTCAAAAACCTAATTGAGCGGAAAATGCTTTTTAAGCATTTCACTAAGTGTTTGCCTCTTCGAACATTATCCTCGAAAACTCAATTTCTATTCATCTCATTCAAGACAAAACGCGAATGTCTATCACAGATCGACTCCCCCAAACAACATCCCCAAAACTCAATTTCTATCCGTCTCATCAAGAGAAAACATGAATGTCTATCACAGATCGACTCCCCCAAACAACATCCCCAAAACTCAATTTCTATCCGTCTCATCAAGAGAAAACATGAATGTCTATAATACAGACCATATTCATAATCAACTCTTTTTGAACAAAAAACCTCATTCAATCATAACGATAACATGTGTTAGTTTTACTTCAGGAAAGACGTGACAACGGGCTCGCGAATTTCTAACACACCGACAACACTCTTCGTTCAGATCGAGTTTACGAGAATCGAGCGATCCGATCGGTTGATTGGCGGAGAATCGAGCGATCCGATCGCTCGATTAGCTGAGTTTGGAAATTCCCCACTGTGGGAATTCCCCTAATGACGTCATAAATGGGAAAAACCCACCACCTCAAAACAATTGCGGGTTCTGGACCACTGGTCTTGAATCTGCAGGCTGTTTTTTTTATCTAACCTAGAATTTTTTGCTCGCAATCGCCAACGATGGATCGATGGTCTGAGCTGCGATGGGAACATATACAAAATTTTTAAAGTAAAAGATAAAAGTGAAGATGTACAATTTCACCCTTTTTTTAAAAACGTGCGTTCACCACGAGTATTTGAACGTTAAAAGTGCGATCTAGGAGTCACAAAAAACATGGGGGATTCAAGACCACTGTACATTTTTGTGAACAAGCGTGCTATTTAACACTGAATTCCACGTTGGTGAACGCATCGTGTACACGTACATGTACAAAGTGGTTGTAAATCCGCAATATATACCTACTGTCCATTGTTTCTAAAAGGGTGATGCTTATTAACCCATAGACGTGCCAGCCTTTGTATAATTGTACGGTTTCAGTGTATATGTTAACAAAATGACCCAGTCATTTGCAAACAGTGTTGTTAAATGTTAAACCTTTTTGACATTTTTCCATCTGTGTCTATACTTAGTTAAAAAACTAGCTTGGTCTGACGATTTCAAATTGGTCTTCCACTACTTGCAGTACATTTTCTTATAATGACCAGCCTTACAGGTGCAAAAAAAAACTTGACCCCACATCAGTGATACATAAGGCCTAAAAAAATTAAAAATCTGTTTCTCAGGCCCACCTACATGGTCATTTTGACTGCTGCATTCTCTCTTTTTATAACCAATGTAAACTTAAAAAAAATAAAAATTAAATGATTTATGACTGATATTTTCCCCAAGTTAAAAAAAATTGATAAATTTGTCCGTCGAGTGCAAGAAGGCTTTGCAATGCTTTTTAATTTTTATATTTCCATCAAGGGATGGAATACACCACCACCAATGCTATTCCGTAGATTAATAGGCCTAAAACGTAAGCCAAGAACATGAACTTTTGATGGCAAAGAAATAATTACAAAAATAAAATAAAAAACTGCTCGCCTGCATGCAATTTTACAAATAATGGCCTGAGAAACAGAAGATCTACTTTGTGTGGTCTAACCCTTGCTTTTTCATTTTCTTTTTATATCACAACCTGTTGCTCAGAGATATTTTGATGCTGTGTCTTCAGTCCTGGTAATTCACCCTCGGCAATCAGCAGTGCCGAGGAAACGAAAAAAAAAGTCCACTGCAAAATTACTGCCGAGGATGGCTTCTTCAGAAAGCCTTGTGGTAGCAGAAATTGCACAATTTCCAGGTTACACAAGGAATCAAACCATGTGGGTAGCACTACGCTGTATTGCTAATCTTACAATTTACAGTACAAGATGCAGCATAACCACTAGAAACTATGTGTTCAGCTTCTATGTTGATAATACAAGAATCTGACATCAGTTTCTGGAAAGCTGTCACAGAGCTTTCCAGAAACTGATGTCAGATTCTGATGTTATCAGCATAGAAGCAGTGAGATACTTAGTTTGTGGTTACGCTGCATCTTATTTTCACTCATACTATACATATGGAGCATGTCGCCTGCTTACTTCCAAGGTTTTTTCTTAGCATTCACATGGTTTATGATGTATCTCGAACTATTTTCACATTACTTGAACGTTTTCATTTCAACGCATACTACATATACATGGCAATTGAGACTGCCCTGCCCCCTGATGATTTTTACACAATGGAACAGGCTTCACGGCAATTACCGTAGAACCACTAGTTTTCCACAGCAATATTTTTGCAGAGGAAAGAAGGATGAATTACGAGGACTGTGTCTTCTTTCATCAGACATTAGTCCACAATTTGGTTACACCCCCAAATGTGGGGGACTATTGTCTGATTGCTGGTGATTGGTATTGCACTTGTTCATCATCCACGTCAAAATTTGGTCTCACAGAAAGACGTGCGAAGTTTGTATGCACTTGTTTCTGTTTTTAGCATATGCATCCATGAAAACTATCTTGGTTTGCCATTGTTGATACTCTGTGTGTTTTATTGTAAGCATAACTGCGCTTCATTTGAAGTAATATAATGTTTTTGATCTGATAATGGCCAGTCACTGCTAAAATAATGCACAGTTTTTGTTTGTGACAATTAAATATTTCCATATCCAACCAAGGCATTCAATTATTATCGCCTATATGAGAAATTATAACACACAGTATTTTTATACTGTACCAATGACCTAGACTTAGCTAGTGCTAACTCATTAAATTCTAGGGCCAAACACAAATTTTGCCCCCCAATCCCCAAAATTTGCATCAAAAACCGAAATTTCAATGTCCTATGTGGTCCACCATACCTTTTATCCACTGCGCATGCGCAATGTCAAGGAGCTGTCGAAATTGGCTCCAAAAGTCATTCTTTGTTTGGCCCTAAAATCAGTAACATGTCCCTGATATTTGTGCTTGTAAATCTCAGTTTAAATGATGCCAGACACATAATTATGAAAGAAATGGTGGATCTAAGGATGAAATAAAAGGATGAGAGGAAGAAACAGTGGCAGAATGTGTTCAGGGCTGTAACTTATAATTTTTTTATGAAATTATTTCATGTTTCAGGGCATGAGCCTAATGTTGTCATTCTGGCTATGAATTTTACCATTGTTTGTTCAGTGTTTCCTCTCTCCCTTTCCTTTATTCCCCCCTTGCTATTCTCCCATGCTTTTGGCATAATTTTTGTAATTTTTTTATTTTTTTTACTAAAATTTCTTGGGAGTTTTGGCTTGGTAACAGAATAATTATTCTGTTTTTCCCCATGCTTACATCCTCACCCTTGGGTGGTTAGGCGTTTTGGCCTGCATCTACCATCCGATGTACTGCAGTTTCTTCTCTGGAAGTCTCTGTTTAACATCGGATAGTGTTTAAATTGGTAACTGATTTTGGGCCATGTTTACAGTGCCTGGAGTCATGTTTCCGGTTTTTGTGCACTTTTGTTTACGTTGACAACGGTTACTTCTGATAGTGATTACTTGTCTTCTGTTTAGTTCTGCTCATAGCCAGATACATTAATATTGTCCGTAAGTGTTACATTAATTTTTAAATTTGTTTTAAAATTTTTGTCCACACTTAGGCTTTTTTGGTATCCATTTGTGCTCATTGTTCCCATTGGGAACTTGGGCTCTCATGAAATTTTTTCGAAAATTTTTTTTCTTTTGAATTATTTTTTTGAAATGTTATAATGGATTATATTATATTATGTATCTTTGTTTTCAAGGGTTAGAGCGAGTTCTATGACTATATATTTTTTCATGATGAAAGAATATTGTTCAATTGTAATGCGAGGAAGTCTTCCTCTTATTCTTATGTTCTTATCTGGTAGTCAATGTACTTGCACTAATTCTTGCTCAGTGTGTGTCAATTGGGTTGACAAACATTGGAGACGGATTCAGTTTCTGTCTCCGTAGGGTCACTCTAGTTTTTCAGTCTCTTTTTCAGAGGAACAAGAACAGGGTGACGTTTCCATGATGTCTTCAAGAAGTGTGCCTCCGTCGTCGCAGTATAATTAAGAGCTAGCGGATAAAGTGCTCAATTGCCTAAGAGGTCCCGAGAAGGATCGACTGCGTTGTTGTCCGCTAGCTCGCCCGGCGTAGCGACCATTCATTGAATGGCTCGGAAGCCGGGTTTGTCCGTTGCGGTCCAGGGAAGCAGTTTGGGTGATGCGAGCACTATAAACATTGAACATGCCCACCCAGCGACGACGGATCCGTCAGTCCGGTAGCTAGCGTCCAGGTCTATCCGGACCGCGAACGAGAGAGGCCCCCCCCCCCTCTCTCTTACAACAACATCTGGGCCGCGATGTTGTATGTACATTCGTTAGTCGAAGCATACGTCCACTCCTCCTGCTCGGGACGCTCCGTCGCATAGACAGTCCGACGCGGCTTGTCTATTGGCTTCTTCATCCTCACCGCACCTTGGCTATGTGACCGCAGATATCCAGCCTGCTTCGCCGACCAGGGAGTCCACGTCGACCAGGTCACGCCATCTGCTAGCCAAGGACACGAGGCCTTTCCAGTTGGGACATTCGCATATCAGAAGTATGCAGGAATTAACGTCCCTGGAGCTTCCAGCGGCTAAATTACGTAAAACCGCGGCTCCACAAGCCACTGTGACGGACTTGCTATCACAGATAGCTCAATTCATCGCAGCATCCCAGCAGCTATCAGAAACTTTTTCAGTAAAGAACTATCTGAGCAAGCTGGGTTGTTTTGCTCCTCTGCAGAGTCAATAATGGATGACCGAGATTATTATGTGGTCCAGGCGGATGGTAAAAGGGAATCAGCACAGCTGGAATTTTCCCTTTCCGAACAACTTAAGGTGGCTGTAGATTTCATCCGGCATCACCTTTTAGAAGTTGTTTCTCTGGACAAAAATACTGCGTTACCTGATAAGAAACTGACAGCGTCACTGGACACAGACTTTTTCGGCCGGATTAGGGACACCATCCCTGAGTTTCCGACCCAGTCCAGAAATGTCACGGACATTTGAACTTTTGAATGACGCTATATTCAAGCTAGCCTCTAAGACTGGCAAATCCGGTTTCTTATCGCCTAGCACTGTACAGCTGCCTTTCATCAATGCTAGACATAAATTTGAAACCGCAGGACAAGGCGTGCCGAGAGTTCCTCTGCGTTTGGACGACAAGGCTGAAGATCTGGAACTGTCATTGCCGGCGTCCATGTCTATTTACTCCAGTATACTGGAGACGACAATATCGTCTAATAAGAATTTAGGTGCATTATCTCACACAGATCACCTTACCAGAGCGTTAACACTACGTCTCGAAGCGAAAGAATTCCAGGATGTTCAAACTTCCTTAAGAGTTCTTTTAAGGGCTATAGCATATTCTACATATAACTCCGCCCTTTCAGTGGCAATATGGAGTTAGTCAGACGTGATGCTGCCCTGGCTGCATCCACAAGAGTGGATAGTAAGGTGAAAAAACTCTCTTCCAGTTGCTCCGGTCTCAGGAGAGCTTCTCTTCGACGTTAAGCTTTCTACAGTCTATATTAGATTACTAAGAAAGCTCCGGATTCTCTGCGTTTATTCCGCTTTGAAAAAGTCGGACTCAGCAGGGAGAAGTAAGGCAGGTTCTTCGGGGGCGAATACGTCTTAAGGAAGTTCCTATAGAGGATCAAAGAAAGCCTCTACATCTTACTCCGGAGACCGTCAGAGTAGTGACTCACATAGGGGGCGTAATGCTGGCCGAGATATCAGGTCGACTGGGTGAGGTGCGGGTCGTGGAGGACGTGGTTTCTCCTTCCGCAGTCCTTGCAGGGCCAGGAGGTGATGGTCTAAACCTCTATTGTGTTCCAGTGGGCGGAAGGCTGTCGAGATTCTTAACCAATTGGTTGTCAATTACGGACGACCCATGGGTGCAAGGGGTTATTTCCGAAGGTCTAAACTGTCCTTCAAGGAAAAACCTCCTTTAACTCAAAGTCCATGCTGGTCTCAGTTTCCGTTAAACGTTCAGAAGAGATTTTCGCTTCTATCAGAAGTTCAATCTCTTCTGGACAAGAATGCTATAGACGACGTAGAAAACCAGGAATCTCCAGTTTTCAGCAGTCACCTGTTCCTGGTTCCAAGGTCAGACGGCTCGTTTCGTCCAGTTATAGATCGGAGCTGGATAAACAAGCTGATCGTGGCTCCAAATTTTTATATGGAGACCATCCGATCGGTCAGAGCGAGCACTCGAGTGAACGATTATGCTGTGAGCATAGATCTCAAGGATACGTACTTTTACGTCATGGTCCATCCGGCGTTTAGAAAGTACCTTCGCTTCGCTGTCCCAGGAGTTGTTTTCAGTTCCGAGCAATGATGCTCTGGTCTGAACCTAGCTCCCTGGGCCTTCACTCGAATAATGATCTCGGTAATGACTCATTTCCGAGCTCATTCGTCTGTGCTAACGTCAGCCTACTTGGACGACATTCTTCAGGGTTACGGCGGCAAGTTAATGTTTCAGAACGATGTTCAGAGTCTGCTTCAATTGCTCCGATGTCTCGGTTTCATAGTAAACGAAAAGAAGTCGGATCTAATGCTGTCCTAATCATTCACCCACATGGGAATGAGCTTAGAGACACACAACAATCTCGTTCGTCTGCCGTTAACCAGAGCGATATTAGTCAGTTGTTACGCTCGCTTTTGTCTTCACTCAGATGTAGTAACAGCGAGAGAATTCATGAGACTGACAGGTTTGGGCGGACCCGCTGTGGATCTTTCTCCGATGGAGCAGCTAAGCACTCGTCCACTCCAGATATATTTTATCTCAGAATTATAGTGTGATGACTCGTTCGCTCGAATCGAACATCGTCTTGTCGAATCAAGTGAAACAAGAGATTCAGACTTGGGCAGATATTCAGTGGTTAACTTAAGGAGTACCACTGCAACTGCCGGATCCGAGTTTTACGATAATGACGGATGCACGTCAAACAGGTTGGGGCGCAACTCTGAGCCCAACGGATTCGAGGTGCCAGGGTCCTTGGGATCCGCAGTTCCTATCAAGTACATAAACATCAAGAGATGATGTCAATATGGCTTGCGCTACATCAATGAATGAGCATACTTCAGTATTCGCATGTTCAAATTCTGTCCGACAATTGGACAGTAGTAGCGTACATTCGGAACCAGGGAGGCACTCATTCCATTCCGTTATTCAATTTAACGGAAAGGATCCTTCTGTTTGTCCTGGAGCATCAAGTTCGTCTATCGGTCCGTCATATACCGGGTCGTCTGAACATTCTAGCAGACTTCTTTCTCGGAAAGGTCACATGTTGCCATCAGAATGGACTCTCAACAAACAAGTATCACTTAGATTTGCTACCAATGGGATCGTCCAATGATAGACTTATTTGCGACGCATCTCAACAATCAGTTGCAGACGTATGTGTCGCCATGTCCAGATTCTCAAGCATTTGCAGTAGACGCTCTCTCGATCTCTTGGGACGGAATGATAGGATACGTGTATCCTCCAGCTCCGTTTATTCAGCAGATATTGCTAAACATCAAGCAATCTTACTGCAAGATTCTGTTGGTAGCATCTCTGTCACCCCAGAGACCATGGATAAATCTACTCAGGTGTCTGTTCTGGGACATTCCATGGAAGCTTCCTCCACGGGAGGACCTTCTTTTGCAGGGGAAATCGCGCACACTGCATCACAACCCGCAAGGTCTCAACCTTCACGTATTTCCGTTGTGCAGTCCTTCTTGCATGGCAAGCAATTACAGGATGGGCAGTGGACGCAATTTCTAACTGCAGGAGGACCTCCTCTTCGCTGAATTATGCTGCTAAGTGGAAGGTTTTCTTACAGTGGTGTAGGGATCATTCTGTTGATATTTATGATCCCTCCATTCCAGACATTGCTAATTTTCTAGTCTACCTGTTTGATGAGATCAAACTGCAGCCTGTTACCATTAAGGATTATAGGTCTATGCTATCTTATCTGATACCTATGCACATCATGATAGTTTACAGATTGGATCTAATGTCTCTTTATCTAAGTTAGTGAAAAACTTTTCGATAAATAGACCTAGAACCCTTAGATTAATTCCTAAGTGGAATTTAGCTTGGGTTCTTCTTAAGCTAAAAGAAACGCCATTTGAGCCTCTTGATATAGTGGACTTCAAATTCTTATTTTATAAGACAGCTTTTCTCTTATCCTTCTCTTCTGCTAGAAGAGTTAGTGAGCTTCATGCACTATCTGTTGATGATTCTCACTATCGTAGTGTAGGTAATATTATTACCTTGACTACTAATGTTGGATTTTTGGCTAAGAATCAGGCTCCTAATAAGTATCCGGAACCTATTTTTATTGAGGCTCTTACACCTTCAGACGGGCATAGGCCTTTACTCTGTCCTCTTAGAGCTATACGTATTTACAAACGTAGATCTGAGTTTATCAGAAAGGGACGTAAATGTTTCTTTCTGTCTCTGCTGCCAAATAGAAGGGACATTACGGTCCATTCTATTTTAGGTGGATTCAATTAACTATCCGTACTGCTTATGAAAAATTATCTTCAACTCAGCAGTCTGTGCTTAAGATTTTGGCGCATGAATTAAGAGCTCTATCTACATCTTGGGCTTATGCTAATAGTGTTGCTATTACAGATTTGAGGAAGGCTACATATTGTTCTCCGCTGTGCACATTCACGAATTTTTATTTTAGAAATATTGAGTCCATTTCTGGAGACCTGCATTGTTTAGGTACGTTATCTGTTGCTCAGAATGTCATCGACTAAACAGTTGCAACTATAGTTATGCAGGCTTTCTGTTCCAGCAGTAACTCTGTCCTGCTGCCCTCTTCGCACTCGGGTATTTGACCCAGGGCAAGGGAGGGGGGGGGGGGGGTGATGGTGTTCCCTTAGGTCACCTGCTTTATAGTGAAAACAAGGGAATACCTCCTCTGGAATCAGTAATTCCGAGTCGGTGCCGGGATGGTTTTAAAGTGTAAAGCTAATTCATGTAATATTTTTAAAGTGTAGCTCGGTGTGAAACATTTGTATATGTCACGTGTCATACGAGCGCTAATATACAATCCTCGGACACTTTTAAATGAGTATAAAGAGCCTCATTCTCTGGACTGTCTTAATTTTTTGGCATTCATTTAAAAAGATTAGTATAATGGGTTATACTGGATGTTAATAGAGATCATTGATGTTATTGTGCTCAATTACGGAATGGTATTGTGTCTTTCTTTTTTAATACAAACAAGAAAGATACATGTAAAACCTGTTCTCCTCTTCTCCTTGAGGGGATAATTCTGTTTACATGTAATTGAGCCTATTGGATTTTCCTTTATGACCTAGGTCCTCCAGCCTTTTTTCTATTCAGCTAAGTCTGGGTCATTGGTACAGTATAAAAATGTTAAAAAATTTATAGTAATTTATATATTTTTTATACTTACCAATGACCCAGACGGGGATGGCCCTCCCATGAGTTAGGAACCCATACCTCCCCACTGATTACATAACGCTTACCAGGCACTGGTTGTAAGAATGACTTTTGGAGCCAATTTCGAGACCTCCTTGACACTGCGCATGCGCAGTGGATAAAAGGTATGGAGGACCACATACGACATTGAATTTCGGTTTTTAATGCAAATTTTGGGGATTGGGGGGGAAAATTTGTGTTTGGCCCTAGAATTTAAGGAGTTAGCACCAGCTAAGTCTGGGTCATTGGTAAGTATAAAAAATATATAAATTAGGCCTCACAAAGTAGATCCTCTGTTTCTCAGGCCATTTTTTGTAAAATTGCATGTGTGCGGGCGGCTTTTTATTTTATTTTTTATTTTTGAAATTACTTCTTTGCCATTAAATGTTCATGTTCTTGGTTTGTTTTATGTTTTAGGCCCCATAATCTACAGAATAGCATGGGTGGTGGTGTATTACGTCCTTTGAGTGCAAGAAGGCTTTGCAATGCTAAAGCATTGCAAAGTCTTCTTGCACTCAAGGGACAATTTTATTAACTTGGGTAAAATATCAGACATAATCCATTCGATTTTGATTTTTTTAAGTTTGGATAGGTTATAGAAAGAGAGCATGTGGCAGTCAAAAGGACCACGCGGGAGGGCCTGAGAAACAGATTTTTATTTTTTTTTTTTAGGCCTTACTATAAATTTTTTAACTTTCTGTTTACAACTGATCAGATCAGACAAATTCATTTATATCTTCGCACTATCGTATCTTCTGCAAATCCGTTTGCATGAAAGTTTTTTTTTAATCCCAGATTCGTGGCTCAGTAGGTAGAGGTGCAGGCAGCAAGACGAGAGGTCCTCGGTTCGAATCCCACCTGCGGCAACCGCATTGTGTTCTTGGGCAAGACACTTCATCTCCATTGCCCGCGTGGGGGCACAGTGGCGTTGTGTGCTAAGGCGTACTGCACGTCGATGGTGCACTTGTCTTCAACCAATGCTAGCCCTGCTTGTGTGGAGTTAGTATGTTGGGGAGCTGACAGTTGCTCGCTGTTGCTCGGTGGTTCTCTCCAGGTACTCCGGCTTCCTCCACCTGTAAACCTGTCACAGTCATGATTAGCCATTGTGCATAAATATGTGACCTTAAACACCAATAAATAAATAATAAATAAATAATCCCAGATTCAAGTAATTTCTTGTTGCTACTAACGCCCAGCACTTTGCATACAGTGTTTTTTTAACATGCTCTTTCAAATACAAGCAAACCTGAGAGTAGATATTGTTTCAAATTAGAGGTTTAACCTTCATCTAAAAGATTCTAGAGCAAGTTCAAAAACTTCAGTGATACATTGAATATTCAAGAGTTATTTCCCATTGTATATTCCGCTTTAATTAAAACATTCTCATGTTCATTTCTAAGTGGTAGAGCACTTGATTAATTTTGGTAGTAGAATTTGTTCATAAGGGTTTTTGCCATGCAACAATTCATTGGTAGTGCCTTTAGGCTCTCTCCAATAAAATGTGACAAGACAAATATATATGAATCAAATAAGGCCTTCCAAAGCTACTGGTAGTCAAGATAAATTTTACAGCCTTTATGATTAATGTTTTCTGGTGTAATTTATGTTTCTTAGTTGGTGAACCACTTTGAGAATTTTCATTTTGTGTAACAGTCAAAAGTGATGTAGCTGTTTGAATGTTTTCAAAAGACAAAGTCAGGGATTTAAGGCAGACTACTAAGGGTGCAAATGTTATTCATCAAATTATCTTGTTCTTTCAAGGTTTTATTCCCATTGAATTGTCCAGTAGTTTACAGACTATGCTTTCATTATTAATGTTAAGATTTCACCACAGGAATGTTACAAAATTTGTTAACCCTGAACTGTTGAAAGTGCTCTAAAGTGTTTATATTTTAAAACTGAAAATTCAGTGTCCATAAAAGTGCTTGGAAAAAAATTGTGAAATGTTCTGAAAAATAAAATAGATTTAGATAAATGCTTGGCTCATTTCCATAAAAAAAATGTATTTGGCTAAAAGAAAAACGTTTTTGAGACGATCCCTCAGTGAAATTGGACCCCCTCATTGGACGTTTGTATTATCTTTCAGTGTCTCCTTTATTACCGCAAAATCAGGACACTCAATTCAATAATTTTTACGTTTTTTGAGTGATGTATGTACAGTTAAAACTAGAAGTCCTGTCATGAGATGTGCGCTTATCTAGGCTTAATTGCACGTAGGAATTGCGCGCAATTGCCATATCGAATGGCATCCAAAGCACGGCATGTTCACCTGGTTACTCATTGCAAACAAAGGCAATGTTTCTGCCAATGGACCTCCGGGTTACCCGGAGGTCCATTGGCTGAAACATTGCTTGTGCACAGGCCACATGTACAGAATTTGATGGCCTTACTATAGTCATAACGCGTAGATTAACGCGCAGATCGACGTGCCATTCGTGCGCATTTCATGACAGGACTTCTAGTTTTAACTGTAACTGAAATTTGAATGGCATAGCTAAAGATGCAAAGCAGTTTATTTTTAAAATTAAATAATTATTTTTTATTTTTATTTATATTATTATATCCTTTCTAGATATTGTGTGACAGCAGAAAGCCTCTCAATCCTTGCTCACTATATGAAAGAAAAACATCAAAATAAATAATAAAACCCTCCCTCCCTCCCTCCCTCACTGATTTGAATCAAAAATTGCCTGAGAATCTATTTATTTTGTCTGACATTATATTATAAACCATGTTTTTTGTGTGTTTTCCGTTGCATAAATTATAGATTTCTGTATCTACTACCAAATGATCTGCCCTTTACACTGACCCTCAGGAAGCCCTCTGAAGGGAACTTCCCAAGGCCAAGGGTCAGTGTCTGCCGCAGATATTACTGATTTGGAACGCATCACAAGAATTGTTAACTGGTATGTAAACAACATCAGAGAGGAGTAAAAAGTAAATGCACAGAACGACCCGCATGTGTGAATGGGTTTATTGACACGAATAGATAGAATGACAGGGCCCCAGGCCTTGAATTTTATCCTTCCAGGATGGCACAAGTGCCATATCGATTAACCCATTCACACAGGCGTGTCATTCTGTGTTATTAGTAATATTACATGCCTTCACATCTGTAAAACCAGTTATAAGAAGGACACTCGGCAATTCATTTGAAAACTATCAACAAAAAAATAGTCTGTCAACGATTTCTGTCCAACACATATGTGCGGAACAGATTTTCATTTTCCGCATGGTTTAACCCTTTACCCAACGCAGATGATATCAAAATTTATTATTTTAAATATCATTTTTTCAAATTTTTAAAAAAATGTCAACAGAACCATATCATGTGACCCCTCGTTGGAACGAGCTCGACGAGCTCGTTCCAACGAGGGGTCACATGATATGGTTTTGTTGAAACTTTTTGAAAAATAATCTTTTTTTAACTGCTGAATTTGCATATTACGCGGGCGGATGCAGCCGATTCGTTGGGTAAAGGGTTAGAGTTGCTGTAGATGGGGATTACACATAGAACAGGCATGTAATAAATAATTTGAGACAAACATCTGGGAAGTGCTTGAGAAAATTCTTGAGAAAGGTATTGGATTTTTTTATCCCTACATAAGAACCCTTCCCTGTTAATTTTAGCTACAACAAGAAGTTCTGTTTTGGTCGGGTTGGTTGGTTGGGGACCACCAGGTTTTTAAACTCTTTAACTTTTGAAATACTTGGTGGTAGGGCCCTGTACTTTATTGCGTCTCTGTCTTTAAATGCCAGAAATTGACGATAGTTATTGCTTTTAACCTGAACCAAAATGGAATTTAACACTGCTGCAGGGTGCTAGATCAAATTTCTCTTCCTCAAAATTTCAATTTATTACATAGCCGAGGAAAATGTTTGCCGAAATTCAGAATGTTGTGCGTTGAAGCAGTCATGGACCAAGTCGTGCGTAATAGTGATCCTTTGCCAATATATAAGATTTGCAAATGTTATCCCTGAGGGACGGAAGCCTGCTTCGTAACACATACAAGAAGTAATTAGTAATAGTCACCATCGTTCAATTCCAAGATAAAAATACCCAACCGCTGATACAGAAAGCTTCCAAAACTGCATCACTACCAGTGTGTGATTACAAAAACAAACCTCCATTTCTGATTCTACGTAAGACTCTGAAAATAAACGGAATTCCCTTTGACTTAATTTTAGGTCTGTTTTGGTTGGCAATTTCCACTGATGTAATAGGAATACTATTGGGGAAAGGTATTCAAATATTTCATTTGATATTCAATTCAATTTTGCAAATAATGGCCGCTATTTAATTCAATATTTGATTCGATAGAGTATGAATATTTGCAGGGCCCTTATTGGTGGTATTACATCAGATTTGGTATGCAAATGTATTTCTTTGATGTCTAGCCCCATGTTCAATGCAGGTTATTGCTCTATATAAACTTTGAATTTGTTTAATTTTTTCTATCAAACTGATAGAAACTGAACTCAGCTAAGTTTTTACTTTCATTTTTACTTTCATTTTTACTTCAATTTTTTAACTCCGACTTGTAGCTCTGCATCTAGCTGTCTCAATCGATCTGTCTGTTTGTCTGTGACCAACAAGTTTTTAAACTCCATAACTCTTAAAATACTTGGTTATGCAAGTGCATGTTATTGATAACTAGCCTCATGTTCATTCAGTGCAGGGGTTATTCAGAGTATGTTTGTCTGAGTTATTGCCCTTTATGGACTTCAAATCAGGGAGGGAAATTGGTTTATTTTTATGTTCCCGATAGCCAGGCATATTAAATGCGAATTGTCCATCCATCTGTCCATCCAGGCTTAGAGATACATTGTGGGGTTTACAATTTAGGGTCAGTGGTAGTTGTGGGGTTGGGTTAGTACAGTGGCCACTTGTGGGGTTATTTTTTGCACTGTGGGGTTAATTTTTTGACCTTATGGGGTTAGGGTTTAACATGGGAAAACCCCCACAAGTAAGAACGTGTAAGAATGTCCATCCATCCATGCGTCCATTAACTTTTATTTGTCCATGCTGTTTTTTTTATGGTTGATTAGTCATGACTAGAGAATGGTTCCTTTTGATAACCAGCATTCTGGCATGTCCAATATGACTGCCATGGCAACCATCTGGGAGTTTTGGTGACTTTTGATTCTCCACGCAGTAACTTGAAAACAATATATTCAACTTTAATGGGTCGTAAGCCAGGAATCTACAATTATTTTTGAAGGAATTATTGACCTTTTGTTCAACTAAAAATTTCTTCACAAGCGCAATTTCTTCATAGGCGGCCGTATATTGATCCACCGCCTAGTGGTGCACTTGTTTTACTTACAAAATTTGAATGACTCTTTCAGTCACACACACTAGGTGGTATGCCATGGTGGGGGTATAGCGGGCAACAGACCATCTCTAGTTGGCACTGGTATGCCGGTTTGGGTGCCCAAACTCTAGGCGCCCAAACTCATTGTATTTGTGTATAATCTCCATCCCATAGTCCACTAAAATGGTCGAAATTCAGCAAAGATTATACTTGACTAAAACCAACACTAAGCTAAACCCTTGAATCCCAAACTAGGATACTTTAGCTGACTAAAAATAAACCTGAGGCAATTGCACTCTGATAAAAAAAACCCTGCACGGAACAGGAATACGGAAAGCACGTGGAGGCAGTACGGTAATCCTACTTTCAGTTTCCATCTCTACCGCCTTCGCTTATGCCTGTGGCATATATGGACAGGTGTCCCCAAATTATCCCTGGATATGAAGCCCCTTTATAATTCTCTACCATCTGGATTATGAGAGCTTTATTTGCATTTTAAAGTTTATATTTTGTGAATTTTCAGATGGAGTTAGCAACAGGAAAATTTCCATACCCAAAGTGGAATAGTGTATTTGATCAGCTTACGCAGGTTGTTCAAGGACAAGCCCCTCAACTGTGTTCCACAGATGGAAAATTCTCAGAAGACTTTGTAAATTTCCTCAATACTTGGTTAGTATTCATAGTGTTATGCATGTCATCAATTCCCACAACAGGAAACGTCTTCCAACCCTGCCAATAACCATTTTTAGCTTAACTGGACAAAGTCAAGATAAGCTATTGCCATCACGCGTGCGGAAGTCTGTGAGTCTGTTAGTCTGTGAGTCTGTTCACATTTTCCTTTAGCACAGGCTACACCCGTAGTTCTTGTCCAATCGTCACAAAATTTCATATGCAGGTTTGGGGTCATGTCTAGATGAGAACGTCCCCTTTTGGTCGCGATTGGTCAACCGTGATGGCTGCCCGAGCCAAAAACCTTTAGCACAGTCTACAGGTCGTATTTATGAAGGGATTTCATTGTAACTTGGTAGGATGCCTCTGTATAATATCTAGATGAGAACGTCCCCTTTTGGTCATGATCTGTCAACTGTGATGGCCGCCCAAGCCCGAAACCCAAAAACTTATATCACAGTCTGCAGGTCATATTTAATATCGAGAAATTTCATTGTAACTTGATAGGATGACACCGTATGATGTCAAGATGAGAACTTCCTCATTTGGTCGCGATCTGTCAACTGTGATGACTGCCCGAGCCCAAAACCTGAAAACCTTTAGCACAGTCTACAGGTCATATTTATGAAGGGATTTCATTGTAACTAGGTAGGATGACTCCAAATAATGTCTAGATGAGAACTTCCCCGTTTGGTCACGATCATTCTGCCGTGATGGCTGCCCAAGCCCAAAACCCGAAAACCTTTAGTATTGTATATAAGTCGTATTTATGGAAGGTTTTCATTGTAACTTTGTAGGCTGACTCCATATAATATCTAGATGATAACATCCGCTTTTGGTCGTGATTTGTCAACTGTGACAGCTTCAGGTGCCCAAAGCCCGAAAACCTTTAGCACAGTCTCCAGGTCATATTTATGAAGGGATTTCATTGTAACTTGGTAGGATGACTCCAGATAATGCCCAGATGAGAACGTCACCTTTTGGTCGCGATCATTCAACCATGACGGCTTCCCGAGCCCAAAACCCGAAAAACTTTGGCTCAGACTACAGGTCATATTTATGAAGGGATTTCATTGTAACTTGGTAGGATGACTCCAGATAATACCCAGATGAGAACATCCCCTTTTGGTCATGATCTGTCAACCGTAACGGCTGCCCAAGCCCGAAACCCAAAAGTTTTTAGCACAGTCTGCAGGTCATATTTAATATGGAGGAATTTCATTGTAACTTGGTAGGATGACTCCGTATGATGTCTAGATGAGAACTTCCTCATTTGACGACTGCCCGAGCCCAAAACCCAAAAACCTTTAGCACAGTCTACAGGCCGTATTTATGAAGGATTTCATTGTAACTTGACAGGATGACTCATTTTGGAATAAATTAACTGTGAGGGCCACATACATTAACTGTGAGGGCCACATTAACCCACTCCTCAATTCTTTAGTACAGTCTACACCTCATATTATTTTTATTGAAAACACAGCATCCAGGGAACCGAAATTAACATATTCCCAATTATCACAATTCTTGTCTTATTTCATAATCCTTTCATAAACATTGAACATTATCCTTTTCATCAAACTCAACACAGACAAGTTAAGCTACAGAGTCATTGGCACTTTCATTTTGTCTGGCCTCTGTGTTGACAGTTTTCCAGTACACTTGCTCTTAAAAAAATTTGAATTATGAAGGCTTAGATACTGGATCAACAGGAATGTTTATTGAAGATCAACAGCATTTATAGGAAGGATGGAAGACAGAACAGAAATACATTAGGACAGTGTTTTTTTTATCAAAAGTAGCTTGAACATTTTGTAGAATCATGTGTCGGTCTCATTTGGAGATTTCCATTATGTATTACTATTCAATGATGATTATTTATAATGTATGTGTATGAGTCAAAATCAGTGTGAGAGTTCTCACAGATTCGAGAACCTGGGCGGTAATAATCATCAACAGCTTTGACTTGGGCGGGAGTCATAATGTTGAAAATATAATATAGAGAGCATGTCCTAGTCTAGACTGTTGAGGCCAAACAGTTGTAGCACTTGCATGGTGTATATCCAATGCTTTTCTCTTTGTTTTCTTTTGGGCGTGCGAGTTTCATTTTCTGGGTTACTGTGTTTAACTTTGATTATTTGGTCAGAGAGCTCTTGAGTTGGATGGTTGTTGGAATTGTAATGTGTGGCTACTGGTTTGTCAACTTGTTTCTTAATGCTGTATAGATGTTCTTTGATTCTGATACGTAATACTCTCTTTGTTTCACCTATGTACTGTGTAAGGCATTTTTTGCATGTAATCGTGTATATATCACATCCTTTTGTCGACATGTGGCTTTTCCTTTTAGGGTGTTATGGCATTTTGTTTGTGTACTTTTAAAATATTTGCGTTTATCCTTTATTCTGCAAATCGTACAATTATCACTGGTACATGAATCGGGTTCTTATGTGATTTTGCCCGAATAGCCTGGTTTTTGTGGAGGATAAATTGTTTTAGCCTGAATGCGTATTTTCAAGTTTTTACTCCAATCTTAGTTAAAGCTGTTGAGGATTATTACCTCCTAAGTTCTCAATTCTTCATTTTGACGTGTACATGACACTAAGCCATTACGTACCAGCCTTACGTCTAATATAATTTTGAAGTGATTATAGTGACTTGTTAAATGCTATCATTATGCATGCATATAATATACGCCTTAAACATTATAGGAGTCTACACACTCTCAATCGACATGAAGAGTGGACCATTACGAGACCGCATATTTGCAATGTACAGAATGCTCTCTCTGTACCATAAAAAGGAAGAGCAATTTCAGGAACCACCTGAAATGAACAACTAGGTGAGACTTGATTGTTCTGACAGAATGGAATAACCTCATCCAGATAACACCACATATATACAGTCAAATGATTAACAATTGCCCCATGCTCCAGATAAACTATAGAAGGGGGCAACAAACTGGCAATGCCAGCACACCAGACTTACAAATGGAAGAAGCAATAACAAGAACCACAATATGAACATTCCGATCAATTAATGAAATTGGATTCAGCAACACAAGAGGACAATAGGACACTTGACCAGCACACAAAATGAGATTTTAGAGACAAACGATGCCTGGGAAAATTAAAGTGTGTAATCCACTGGGAATGAACTTTTAAACTCGCCACTTTGAAAGACGACACCAGTTTCTGGGATCATTACATTCAATCGGCCCTTTAGACCTTTAGACTACAGTGGGTAAATATTAATAAAGACAGGTGAAATTAACCATAATTTTAATTCTTTAATGTCTTTAACTACTTCACATCTGGAATCCTGAAATAGAAAATAGAACATTAGTTATTTGCGATTATGACAAGATGCATCAGATGTACGCTCATTTTACTAACAAAAGAATTTCTGTCAACCCTACCTTATTTCTCTTGGAATGTTTTCCTGATATACATGTGTGATTTTTATTTCAGCCTTACAAAAGATGAAAAAATGCGACCAAAATATAACAAATTACTGGTGAGTGTATATACTTATGATCACACCTTCAGAGTGAATTCTCACACAGTTGCCATACACTCATAAACCAATATTCAGGGATATACTAATTGTGGCTTACCTGTCTGTGCATCTAAGCATCACATATTCATTCCTGGCCAGTCATTTTCCATATAATACTTTGTAATAAAATGTTTTGCACATTCACAATGCTCAGACCAACCCCCCTGCACTCTGGTGTCAAAATGGCTAAGTATTCAGCAGCAACTATTTCCAATAATGCAGTTGCATATTTAACCAGATATACCTTGTTTGACAGTGATGGCTAGATGGGTGCTATCAAATTTTTCTGTATTTCATTGAAAAACAAGGCCGTCAGTGGCCATCTTGGATTGGGCATATAAATTATCAACAATTTCATTATCAGTGATGAATCCAGGAATTTTTTGAGGACACCTGTTTTTCAATTGAGGATGTCCCCAAATAAATTGAGATGTCTTAATACAGATGATTAGACCACTGTATGTGTCTTAAAGTCCTTCAAACTGGTAGATTTCAAAGTTGAATAATCTTTTCCTGCAGGAATTTGGGGACATTTGGGCTCCAGAGTTAGGGCACCCATACCTGTAACAGGTATCAAATCAGCTCTGGATCCATCCCTGATTAGCAACACCTCTCACCCGATCGTTTTTTAAATTTTATATGTAGCTTTGCTGTGAATTCTTGATGTGAGCTATCATTTTTTCCTGAATTTCAGTGAAAAATATGGCTGCCAGTTGCCATCTTGGATTTGGCGTACAAATTGTCAACAATACCATTAGCACACCCTACAGACTGCTTCTCTTCCCCAATCTTTTTCAGATTTCATTGTAGCTTTGGTGTGATGTCTGGATGGATGCTATCAAATTTTCCTTAATTTTGTCGAAAAACATGGCTGCCGGTGGTCATCTTTGATTTGTCATATAAATTGTCAACAATTCTATTAGCACACCCTACAGGCCACGTCTCTCACCTGATTTTTAAAAAAAAATTCAAATGTAGCTTTGGTGTGATGTCGGGATGGATGCTACCAAATTTTCCTTAATTTTGTTGAAAAACATGTCCTCCGGTGGCCATCTTTGATTTGCCATATAAATTGTTAACAATTTCACATGTAGCTTTGTTCTTGCTCAACTTGACAAGGTCAGGTATGAGCTATTGGGATGGGTTATTTTCTGTAGAAACTTGAGTGAATGACATGGCATTACTGGAACTTTCTATTTTGTTCAGTCCCTCTTGGTCAAATTGAACTGTAGTGTCATTGACACATTCATTGGAAAAAGTCTTGGAGGTGCTTGAAAACTATTTCTTGGCCTGTGTTGATCATAGAGCATACATATAGGCCTCACAAAATACATTAACACAGTGATTGATTCTCATGTGATCTTTTTTTTCAAATCAGAGAGGCAGGGAGGGTTTTATTTAACCCTTTACCTAACATGAAAAGCAGACGACACTTGCAAAAAAAATTCTTGAACAACTGATTGTTTTCATTTTTTGTCTCAAAAACATAGGTTATGACCCCTCATTGGAACGAGCTCGACGAGGTCGTTCCAATGAGGGGTCATAACTTATGTTTTTGAGACAAAAAATGAAAAAAATAACGAAAATTAACTTACGATTTTTGAGAATAGCGCTGGCCGGTTTTGGCCGTTACGTTGTTAAAGGGTTAATTGTAATGTTCTCTTACATATAATGAGCATGGATTGAAAGGCTTTCTGTTGTCTTTTCACACAGAATATACAGAAAGTGTATAATTATACAAATTAAGGCCACATAAAGTAGATCTACTGTTTCTCAGGCCATTTTTAGCTTAACTTGACAAAGTCAAGATAAACTATTGCCATCAAGCAGGCGGAAGTCTGTCAGTCTGTTCACATTTTCCTTTAGCACAGGCTCCACCCTGTAGTTCTTGTCCGATCATCACAAAATTTCATTTCCAGGTTTGAGGTCTAGATGAGAACGTCCCCTTTTGGTCGCGATCGGTCAGCTGTGATGGCTACAGGGGCCCAAAGCCCAAAAACTTTTAGGACAGTTTACAGGTCGTATTTACGAAGGAATTTCATTGTAACTTGGTAGGATGACTCCAGATAATGACTAGATGAGAATGTCTCCTTTTGGTTGCGATCGTTCAACCGTGACGGCTGCCTGATCCGAAAACTTTTAGCACAGACTACAGGTCGTATTTATGAAGGGATTTCATTGTAACTTGGTAGGGTGACTCAGTGTAATGTCTAGATGAGGATGTCCCCTTTTGGTTGCGATCGGTCAATCATGATGGCTACACAGGCCCGAAGCCCAAAACCCTTTAGCACAGTCTGCAGGCCATATTTATGAAGGAATTTCATTGTAACTTGATAGGATGATTCGGTTTGGAATAATTTCACTGTAACTTGGTGACTTTGGTTGACATACGTTAACTGTGAGGGCCACATTAACCCACCCCTCAATTCTTTAACCCTTTACCTAACTTGAAAAGCAGACGACACTTGCAAAAATAATTCTTGAATAACTAATTTTTTTCATTTTTTGTCTCGTTCCAACGAGGGGTCATAACATATGTTTTTGAGACAAAAAATGATAAAAATAATGAAAATTAATTGGCGATATTTGAGAATAGCGCTGACCGGTTTTGGCCGTTACGTTAGGTAAAGGGTTAATACAGTCTACACCTCAAATTATTTTTATTGAAAACATAGCATACAGGAAACAGAAATTAACACATTCTCAGTTATCACAATTCTTGTCAGATTTCAAAATCCTTTCATAAATATTGAACATTATCCTTTTCATGAAACACAAGTTAAGCTACAGTGTCATTGACACTTTCATTTGTAAAATTGCATGCGGGCGGTATTTTATTTTATTTATTTTTGTAATTATATTTTTATACTGTACCAATGACCCAGACTTAGCTGGTGCTAACTCCACAAAAACCAGGGCCAAACACAAATTTTGCCCCCCAATCCCCAAAATTTGCATCCAAAACAAAAAGAAATCATGTCCTAAAGGACCTCCATAGTACGACTCTACTGCGCATGCGCAGTGACGCAGTCGTCCCGAAATTGGCGCCAAATATCATTCTCTGTTTGGCCCTTCATCAGTCAACATCTCACTGATCTTTGTGCTTGTAAATCTCAGTTTAAAGGATGCCAGACACGTAATTCTTGGAGAAAATGTGATTCTAAGGAGGATAGAAGGAGGAGAGGAAAAAAGAAGTGGCAAAAAATAATCAGGGCTGTACTTAAAATTTTTTGTTAAAATTATGTTAAGTTGCCTATTTTCGAGGCAAACGCCTCTTGTTGTCATTCTTGCTAATTGTTGCACTGCTTATTCAGTGTTTCCTCTCCCCTAACCTTCTAAAGTCCCCCCTTGCAATTCTCCCATGCTTTTGGCATATTTTTGAGAAGTTTCATTTCTAAAATTTCCCTGGGAGAGTTGCTTGGTTACAGAATGTTTTCTGTTATTTTCCCCATAGTTACGTTTTCACCCATGGGTGTATAACGTTTGTGTTCTGCATCTTCCATCTGATGTTCTGCAGATTCTCCCCTGGGAGTCTCTGTTTTGCATCAGATAGAGTGTAATTGAGGACTGATTCCGGGCCAGTTTTTTCAGTGCCTGGAGTCATGTTTTCTTCTGTGTTTACACTGTTTGTTTTCATTGGCAACAGCCTTTTTTGAGGGGGGCTGTTTGTCTTTGAGGTAGTTTATCTCATTATAAGATACATTTATATTATCCGAAAGTGTCTCATTAATTATTTTATATAATTTTAAAATTTTTGACCACACTTTGCCATCGGATCCATCGGGGCTCAACGTTACTTTTCAGCAACTTGGGCTTCTCTGAAAAAATATTTTTTCAAAATTATTTTGTTTTGCAATTGTTTTTTCATTTATTAATGGATCATGTTATTATGTATCTTTGTGTCAGGGGTTTTTGCGAGTAACTAGGACTTATTGTTGTTCCTTCACAATGAAAGGAACTTGTTCAAATTGTAATAGGAAGAAATCTTCCTCTGACTTTCATGATTATTGCATAAATTGTAGTCAGTGTTCTCGCATTAATCCCTGTCCTGTATGTGAACATTGGGATGAGAAACATTGGAAACGTGTGTCACGATATGTTGTTTCTGGAGAAAGAGCGATGCCGGCTCTTTCTCCACAAGGTCACTCTACTCTCTCAGTTTCTATTTCAGAGGAACCAGAACAGGGTGATGTTTCCATGTTATCCTCTTCAAGTGTGCGTCCGTCGTCACAATTAAATACAGAGCTAGCGGCAAAAGTGCTCATGGAGATTAGACAAATGTCGTCCGCTAGCTCGCCCGGTGTAGCGTCCATTCACCGAATGGTTCGGCAGCCGGGTTCGTCCGATGCGGTCCAAGAGGAAATTTTGGGTGATGCGAGCACTATAAAAATAATAGATGCACACCCAGTGACGGCGGATAGTGAACGAGAACGGAGGAAGCCTTTTAGTCCGGTTCCTAGCTCGTCCAGGTCCAGCCGGGCCGCGAGCGAGAGAGGCCCCTCTCTCGTACAACAACATCTGGGACCAGATGTTGTGGTACAAAATGTGTCTTTAGCGGAGCATACGTCCGTCGCTCGGGACGCTCCGTTGTATAAGCAGTCCGCAGAGACTGTTAAGGCTTCCTCTTCTCGCCGGCGCACACGACCGCACCTTGGCTGCGTGACCTCCGATATCTTGCCAGCTTCGCCGAGGAAGGATTATTCGGCGACCAGGTCACACCATCCGGCAGCCAGGGACTCGAGACCGATGGACTCCGGACGTTCGCATAGGAAAAGTATGCGGGAGCCATCCGATGCGGAGCTGCCCTCGGCAAAGCAGCGAAAGACCGCTCCTCCGCAGGTCTCGACGTCGGACATTCTAGTGCAGATAGCACAGCTTATCGCAGCATCCCAGCAGCCGACAGAAACGGTGTCGGATCGAGAATTATCCGACGGCGCTGGGTCGGTACGCTCCGCCGAAGCATCGGGGGCGGACGACCGGGAACATCGGGAGGTCCGACCGGATGGTGAAAGGGATACGGATGAATTGGAGCTATCCCTTTCGGAACAACACAAAGCTGCCGTAGACTTCATCCGGCACTTTCTTCCTCAAGTTGTTCCGTCGGGCCAGACTGCTGCGCTTCCGGACAGGAGAATTATAGCGTCATTGGACTCTGATTTTTTCGAGCGGTTCAGGGACATCGCTCCCGAGTTTCCGTCGCAGTCCAATAATGTTGCAAGAACATTTGAATTATTGAACGACGCTATTTTTAAACTTGCTTCCAGGACAGGGAAAGCAGGCTTCTTGTCCGCAAATACTCTCAACCTGCCTTTCATTAATGCAAGGAATAAATTCGACACGGCAGGTCAGGGTATACCGAGAGTTCCTCTGCGTATGGACGACGAGGCGGAAGACTTAGAGCTATCATTACCGTCGTCAGCTTCTATTCCAACCGCAGTGTTGGAAACAGCTATTGCGTCTAACAGAGCCAATTTAGATGCCTTATCTTACGCAGATCACCTTACGAAGGCGTTATCACTGCGTCTTCAAGGGGAAGAGTTTCAGGATATACAATCCTCCTTAAGACTTCTTTCAAGGGCAGTAGCTTATTCCACGTGTAACTCCGCCCTTTCAGTGGCTAATCTGGAGTTGGTTAGACGTGACGCAGCCCTGTCTACATCCACACTAGTGGATTCTAAGGTGAAGAACTCTCTTAGAGTCGCTTCGGTCTCAGGAGATCTTCTCTTTGACGGCAAGCTTTCCGCTATTTATGATAATATTAAAAAGAAAGCTAGTGATTCTCTGTTGTTTAGATCCGCTCCTAAAAGGTCGGATTCAGCAGACACGAATAAGGCGGGCACTTCTGGGTCTTATCCGCCCAAGAGAGGTTCCTATAGAGGTTCCGGTGCGTCCTCTAGCTCTTATTCGAGAGACCGTCAGGATAGCGACTCTCGTTCGGGACGTCCTTCAGGCCGGGACAATCGGTCGGACGCCCCGAGGTCGACGAGGCGAGGTGCGGGTCGTGGAAGACGTGGTTTCTCCTACCGCAGGCCTCGCAGATCCAGGAGGTGATGGCTCAAACCTCTATCGCGTTCCGGTTGGCGGAAGGTTGTCGAGTTTTTCTCAAGAGTGGGCGTCGATTACGGACGACCCTTGGGTGAGAGGAGTGACTTCGGAAGGTCTAAAGATATCCTTCAAACGAAAGCCTCCATTAACTCGAAGTCCAAAGTGGACTCATCTTCCGTCAAACCCTCAGAAAAGAGACGCTCTGCTATCAGAGGTGCAGTCTCTTTTAATGAAGAACGCGGTAGAGGTCGTAGAAAACCAGGAATCGCTGGGATTCTACAGCCATCTGTTTCTGGTTCCGAAACCAGACGGCTCGTTCCGTCCAGTCATAGATTTGAGCTGGATAAACAAGCTGATCATCGCTCCGAAGTTTTATATGGAGACGATTCGATCGGTCAGAGCGAGTATTCGGGTGAACGATTATGCAACGAGCATAGATCTCAAAGATGCGTACTTTCACGTCATGGTACATCCGACATTCCGAAAGTATCTACGCTTCGCAGTCCTAGGAGTGGTGTATCAGTTCCGGGCCATGTGCTTCGGATTGAATCTAGCACCCTGGGCTTTCACTCGAGTAATGAACTCGGTAATGATTTACTTCCGAGCTCATTCGTCTGCGGTAACGTCGGCCTACCTGGACGACATTCTTCAGAGGTACGGCAACGAGTTAACGCTTCAGAACGATGTTCAGAATCTTCTTCTATTGCTCCGACGTCTCGGTTTCATAGTAAACGAGGAGAAGTCGGATCTGGTGCCGTCCAAGTCATTCACTCATCTGGGAATGAGCTTCGAGACGCACAACAATCTCGTTCATCTGCCGTTAACCAGAGCGAAATTAGTCAGTTGTTACGCTCGCTATTGTCTAAATACAGACAAAGTCACAGCGAGAGAATTTATGAGACTGATAGGTCTGTGCGGAGCCGCTGCGGATCTCATTCCGATGGGACGGCTACGCACACGGCCTCTTCAAATTTTCTTGACTCAGAATTGGAGTGTGAAAATTCATTCGCTCGATGTAGACGTTCTCTTGTCAGATCAAGTGAAACAAGAGATTCAGACTTGGGCAAACATTCAGTGGTTAACTCAAGGAGTTCCGCTGCAGTTGCCGGATCCGAGTTTTACCATTATGACGGATGCCAGTCAAACAGGTTGGGGTGCATCATTAATCCCAACGGATTCGAGATGCCAGGGTCTTTGGGATCCGCAATTCCTGTGCAAGCACATAAACATCAAGGAAATGATGTCAATTTGGCTTGCGTTACGTCACTGGATGGACATTATTCACGATGCTCATGTCCAAATCCTATCCGACAATACGACAGTAGTGGCGTATATACGGAATCAGGGAGGCACTCATTCAGTTCCGTTGTTCAATCTAACGGAAAGAATCCTTCTGTTTGCGTTGGAACATCACGTTCTTCTTTCGGTCCGTCACATACCGGGTCGTCTGAATGTGCTAGCAGACTCCCTTTCTCGAAAGGGTCGCTTGTTGCCGTCGGAGTGGACTCTCAACAAACAAGTATTCAATCAGATTTGCTACCAATGGGAACGGCCAATGATAGACTTATTTGCGACACATCTCAACAATCAGTTGCAGACGTATGTGTCCCCGTGTCCGGATCCAAGAGCATTTGCTGTAGACGCTCTATCGATCCCTTGGGATGGAATGATAGGATATGCGTATCCTCCAGCGCCGTTAATTCAACAAGTATTGCTAAAGATAAAACAATCTCAATGCAGGATTCTGTTGGTAGCATCTCTGTCGCCACAGAGACCGTGGATAAATCTACTCAGGTGTCTGTTGTGGGACCTACCGCGGAAGCTCCCTCCACGAGAGGATCTTCTTTGGCAGGGGAAATCGCGCCAACTGCATCACAACCCGCAAGGTCTCAACCTTCACGTTTTTCCGTTGTGCGGTCCTTCTTGCATGGCAAGCACTTTACAGGACGAGCAGTGGACGCGATTTCTAACTGTAGGAGGACCTCCTCTTCGCTAAACTATGTGGCTAAGTGGAAGGTTTTCCGTCGTTGGTGTAGGGATCATTCTGTTGATATATTTGATCCCTCTATACCAGACATTGCTAACTTTCTAGTATACTTGTTTGACGAAATCAAACTGCAACCGGTTACTATAAAGGGTTATAGATCTATGTTATCTGATACCTATGCACATCATGATAGTTTACAAATTGGATCTAATGTCTCTTTATCGAAATTGGTTAGAAACTTTTCGATAAATAGACCCAGAACTCTTAGATTAATTCCTAAGTGGAATTTAGCTTGGGTTCTCCTTAAATTGAAGGAAAAGCCATTTGAACCTCTTGGGACAGTAGATTTCAAATTCTTATCTTATAAGACAGCTTTTCTCTTAGCTTTCTCTTCTGCCAGAAGAGTCAGTGAGCTTCATGCACTATCGGTGGATGATTCTCATTATCGTAGTGTTGGGAACACTATCACCTTCACTACTAACGTCGGTTTTTTAGCTAAGAATCAGGCTCCTAATAAATATCCGGAACCTATTGTTATTAAGGCTCTTCCGTCTTCAGACGGGCGTAGGCCTTTACTCTGTCCTGTTAGAGCACTACGTATCTATAAACAGAGATCTCAGTTCATCAGAAAGGGACGGAAACGTTTCTTTCTGTCTTTGATGCCTAATAGAAAGGACATTTCAGTCCATTCTATTGCTAGATGGATTCAGTTAACTATCCGTACTGCGTATGAAGATTTATCTTCTTCTCAGCAGTCTGTGCTTAAGATTTCTGCTCATGAAGTAAGAGCTCTTTCTACTTCCTGGGCTTATGCTAATAGTGTTGCTATTACAGATTTAATGAAGGCTGCTTATTGGTCTCAGCCATCCACATTTACTAATTTTTATCTCAGAAATATTGAGTCCATTTCTGGAGACCTGCATTGTTTAGGTCCGTTATCTGTTGCTCAGAATGTCGTCCACTAAACAGTTGCAACTATAGTTATGCAGGCTTTCTGTTCCGGCAGTGACTCCGTCCGGCTGCCCTCTTCGCTCTGGGCTATTTGACCCAGGGCAAGGGGAAGGGGGGGGGGGCGGGTGTTCCCTTAGGTCACCTGCTTTATAGTGAAAAGCAAGGGAATGCCTCCTCCAAGACAGTATTTCTGAGTCGCTTCCGGGATGGTTTTAAAGTGTAATATTAATGTTTAATTTCATTCATGTCTTATTTTTAAAGTGTAGCTCGGTGTGAAGCATTTGTATATGTCAAGTGTCAAACGGGCTTTAATATACAATACTCGGACACTTTTAAATGATTATAAAGAGTCTCAATTCTCTGGACTACTTTATTTATTGGCTTGTTTTAATAATAATTAGTATAAAGGTTATACTGGATATTAATAGAGAACATGAATGTTATTGTGCTCAATTATTAAGGGTAGTGTATCTTTCTAATTTAAATATTAAATAAGAAAGATACATGTAAAGCCTAATACTCCTTTTCTCCTTAAGGGGTTATCTCTTTATTTTATAATTGAGCTTATTGGATTTTCCTCTATGTCCTAGGCCCTCCAGCCTGTTTACTATTCAGCTAAGTCTGGGTCATTGGTACAGTATAAAAATGTTAAAAAATTTATAGTAATTTATATATTTTTTATACTTACCAATGACCCAGACGGGGATGGCCCTCCCTGAGTTGGGAACTCTTGCCTCCCCGCTGAGTACATAGCGCTGACCAGGCACTGCCAGTAAGAATGATATTTGGCGCCAATTTCGGGATGACTGCGTCACTGCGCATGCGCAGTAGAGTCGTACTATGGAGGTCCTTTAGGACATGATTTCTTTTTGTTTTGGATGCAAATTTTGGGGATTGGGGGGCAAAATTTGTGTTTGGCCCTGGTTTTTGTGGAGTTAGCACCAGCTAAGTCTGGGTCATTGGTAAGTATAAAAAATATATAAATTACTATAAATTTTTTAACTTCTTTGCCATCAGAATTTCATGTTCCTGGTTTGTTTTATGTTTTATACTTCATAATCTGCAGTATAGCATGGGTGACAGCGTATTTCATCCCTTGAGTGCAACAAGGCTTTGCAATGCTAAAGCATTGCAAAGCCTTGTTGCACCCAAGGGCCAAATTTATCAATTTTATAAACTTGGGTAGAATATCAAACATAAACCATTTAATTTTTGTTTTTAGCTCATCTTGACAAAGTCAAGCTGAGCTAATCTCATCGCTCTCCGTCTGTCGTCTGTCCATCCATCCATTGGTCCCCATAGGGAGGAAGTGGGTTAAATGCTCCAAAATATTTTTTAAATCTTCTCATGAACCAGTGTGTACAATGACTTGATATTTGCTATGGAGCTTCCTTTTGAGGTGTAGAATCAAGTTTGTTCAAACAAAGTTTGTGAAGGAATATTTGGCTTTGTAATGGGAGGGGTAAGATTTTTGGCCCCACCCAAAATTCCTATTTCAAGAACCGGTTGGCCAACTTCAACCAAATTTGGCATGTAGTTTAAGTGGGCCCTAAGTAATTGATTGATGCCTAAAAAATTTTTTTCACAGCTCTGTGACAACCCCAGGGGATAAAACAAAAAATTCAAAAGCCCATATATCCCAAACCAGAAGGAACAGAGAATTGGTATTTGGTATGAAACATCCTTAGGACCAGAAGGAGGGATTTGTTAAAAAAAATTGCCACCAGTTCAATCAGGGTGCCTGGTAGAGGGTATTGTAAAAATGATGAGTCAGCATTTTTGCAGCAGTTTTATCCCTGGAGGATTTCATTCACAGAAATTTTTGATTGACATATTGTGTTCTTAAATGAACAAAAATGCTGTTATGAACATTTAATCTTGTTATTACAATCTGTCAATTCTGTGGGGGGTACTTTTGTTTGTTTTAGAAAGATTTTTATTTATGTTTAATGAACCATTTAAATGCTGGAAAACATCTACCTGTATGCATGTCTTTAATTTAACCCTCTCAAGGCTGCAGTGTGGGTTCCAAAGATTTATATTGATGCCATGAACAAACAAAAAAAAACCATTTCAATACTGTCGATGTATTTTTTCTGGTTCCTTCAGGTTCCTTGGAAAAAAATTGACCTGATTCCTGTCTGAATATCTTGAATTTAACCCTCTCATGACTTCAGTGTTTTTTTCCAAAGATTTTTTTCTCCTATGATGAACTCTTTCTCTACTGATTTCATGTTGAATGAACCCTTTCTATGCTGGAAAACATTTATCTTGATTCCTGTGTGCATGTCTTTAATTTAACCCTCTCAAAACTGCAGGTCTGTAGCAGGGAGTTCCAAAGATTTTTAGCTTATCTTGCATAAGTCAAGCTGAGCTAATCTCATCGCTCTCCATCCATCATCCCTGGGAGCTAAAAAAAAATTGCCATCGGTTATGTTAAGGTGTTCTGTAATGGGCATTGAAAAAAAATGCGGAGTCAGCATATTTGCAAAAATTAAAAAAAATCTTTTCTCCAGAACCAATCATCAGAATCTTTTGATATTCGGTATAGAGCATTCATAGGGTGGGGGTGGGGGGGGGGGGAGGGGGAGGCAGATACAAGTTTGTTAAAATAAAGCCCATTGGTTCATATTTGGGCCCAATATAGGAGCCCAAATGTTTTACATAGGGTAATATGAGGAATTTTCTTTAAAAATCTTCTTCTTCAGAACCACCAGTCAGAATCTTTTAATGTTTGATATACATCATTGGTATGAGGGTCAGATTCAAGATTGTTCAAACCAAGTCCCTACGTTAATATTTGGGCTTCCTACGGAAGCCCAAATTTTAACTTTGTTCAATATGGGGGATAATTTTTAAAAATTTTCTTCTTCAGATCCACCAGGCAGAATGCTTTCATATTTGGTATGCAACATCTCTGGGGGGGGGGGGGGGGGGGGGGCTCAGATTCAAGTTTGTTCAAATCAGATCCCTAGGAATATATTTGGGCTCGCTATGGTAGACAAATTTTTACTTAGTGCGATATGAGGAAATTTCTTTAAAAATCTTCTTCAGATCCACCAGTCGGAATGCTTTCATATTTGGTATACAACATCTCTAGGGGGGTCAGATTCCAGTTTGTTCAATTCAAGAGCCTGGGTTAATATTTGGGCTCCATATGGGAACCTGAAATTTAACTTAGTACAATGTGAGGGAATTTCTTCAAAAATCCTCTTCTTCAGAACCACTAGTCAGAATGCACTCATATTTGGTATACAACATCTCTAGGGGGGTCAGATTCAAGTTTATTCAAATCGGATCCATAGAGTAATATTTGGGCTCGCTATGGTAGCCCAAATTTTAACTTGGTGCAATATGAAGAAAGAAATTTCTTTAAAATTTCTCTTCTTCAGATCCAACAGTCAGAATGCTTTCATATTTGGTTTCACAACATCTCTAGTGAGGTCAGATTCAACTGTGTTCAAATCGAGAGCCTGGGTTAATATTTGGGCTCCATTTGGGTTGCTGGAATTGGCCATTTTGCTAAAGATTTAAAAATTTTGTATTCAGTACCCTCTAGAGGTGTATAACTAAGATTAATCCACATAGGTTGTATCAAGGGGCTTCATAGGGGAGCTCTACATTTTACATTATGATTAACTGAAGAAATGGCATGTGCCCGGATTATTTTTGTCACTCCTGAGGGACTCAAGGATTGACAGTGTAGCCTATGGAGATGGATTGCTTAATGTAGATTCAATCTTGGCCTCTGTTTATATTGTGTTCTGTTCAAGATGAGCGCTTCAGGCCCCATGGGGCCTCTTGTTTTCAAGTTCACATTTGTTATAAAAAGAGAGCATGCAGCAGCCAACAGGACCATGTGGGAGTGCCTGACATCCTTTCTTAGGAAACTTTCTGAGAGCTTCCCATGACATGATGTCAAGGGTTGGAATTATCGACAAAGGTAAAAAGTGATAGAAATTCAACGACCCATTCAATATGATACTGTGGTATGTGTATGAAGATCAGCGATGATTCAAATAATTCCAGATGAAAGTCCCAGAAAGTGCTTGAAAAATTCCTAAAATTTAAAAAAGATCCTGCGAAGTCCTTAGTGATAGACCGATAAGCAAAATCACCCGTCATCCAGAAGGTCAATGGTCTGCTTGACAATCGGCTGATACACGATTCTGATGCCAAATTATGGATTCTGTTAGTGGACTATGAACATTAACCCTCTATTCATGGCGGGAGTGGAAGGGGGTGGGAGATAAGTATTGTAAGTTCCACTCACCGTACAGCCCTGACATTCAGCTCTGATGGTCAAGTTCACATTTAATTCTTCAAAATCAACATACTCAGTTATCATATTAGAAATTAGGTAATATGAAATGCATAACCCCACATATTATCTTTTTGGATAGGCAGAGTCATACCTCAAGCCCATATTGAATCACCTTATTGTTGGTATATAAATTGATAATCCGTTTTCACTTGAGCAAGTTTCATAGGCAATTTGCAATATTCTGTATATCAACATGACATTTATTTGTATTATTGCCGGACTAATGTTGACAAATAATTATATTCATTGTTGGTGCCATTTTACCAAAAAATCATGTCAGTGTCCAATCGGGTATACCTAATAACATACAGGGAATTATGGGTCACATTCTATTTGACATCTGACCACTGTACACTTTGATTAGTCAAACTCAAAACCACAGGCAATTGCAGCAGTATAGTTGAAATAATATATGTAAATGAAATATTTATGTAGGTGAAACATTTGGCTCTCCTTAATTCACCATGCTTTCTTGTTACAAGTACACAGGCCTTCAAATTACCTCAAATTCAAGGCAGTAAAAGCTTGGGCTAAAATGGGAACTATGCTAAATTACTTTCCTCGAGTTGTCTCAGTTAAAAGTATTTCAAATTTTTCATCTGGTTGGGTGTTTTTCCCTCCCTTTTTTAGCTCATCTTGACAAAGTCAAGCTGAGCTAATCTCATCGCTCTCCGTCTGTCCGTCGTCTGTCGTCCTTCATCCGTCAACACCATGTTTTGGTCTTCTTCTCCAAAGCCACTGGGCCAATTCAAGTAAAAGTTTGTGTGAGTGATGGTCCAAAAGGGGCATTTCATTTTTGTACAACTCAGCATGCCCAGCCCCATAGGGAGGGAGTGGGGGAAAATGCTCCAAAATATTTTTAAAATCTTCTCAAGAACCAGTGTGTACAATGACTTGATATTTGCTATGGAGCTTCCATATGAGGTGTAGAATCAAGTGTGTTCAAACGAAGTTCGTGAAGTAATATTTGGCTTTGTAATAGGAGGGGTAAGATTTTTGGCCCCGCCCAAAATTTCTATTTTCTGAACCGATGGTCCGGTATGAACCAAATTTGGTTTGTGGTAGTATTGGGTCATAAGTACTTGACCCATGCAAAAAAAAAAAAAAATTCCTGCATCCCCATGGAAACCCTGGGAGCTAAAAATAGAAATATTTTCAAATGCCCATATTTCCCAAACCCCACGGAACAGAAAGCTTTTATGTGGTATGAAGTATCCTTATGACCAGTAGAATTGAATGGTAAAAAAAAATTGCCATCGGTTATGTTAGGGTGTTCTGTAATGAGCATCAAAAAAATGCTGAGTCAGCATATTTGCAAAAATTTTAAAATATCTTTTCTCCAGAACCAATCATCAGAATCTTTTGATATTTTGTATACAGTATTCATAGGGAGGGGGGGTGGGGGTGGGGGGGGGGGGGGGGCAGATAAAAGTTTGTTGAAATAAAGCTCATTGGTTCATATTTGGGCTCTCTACAGGAGCCTGAAGTTTTAACATAGGGTAATATGGGGAATATTCTTTAAAAATCCACCAGTCAGAATCTTATAATATTTGATACACATCATTGTTATGAGGGGCAGATTCTAGATTGTTCAAACCAAGTCCCTAGGTTAATATATGGGCTTCCTATGGAAGCCCAAATTTTATCTTTGTTCAATATGGAGGGTAATTTAAAAAAATCTTCTTCAGATCCATCAGTCAGAATGCTTTGATATTTGGTATGCAACATCTCTAATGGGAGGGGGGGGGGGGGGGGGGGTAGATTCAAGTTGGTTCAAATCAGATCCCTAGGTATATATTTGGCCTCACTATGGTAGCCCAAATTTTTACTTAGTGCAATATGAGGAAATTTCTTTAAAAATCTTCTTCTTCAGATCCACCAGACGGAATGCTTTTATATTTGGTATACAACATCTCTAGGGGGGTCAGATTCCAGGTTGTTCAATTCGAGTGCCTAGGTTAATATTTGGGCTCCATATGGGAACATGAAATTTAATTTAGTACAATATGAGGGAATTTCTTAAAAAATCTTCTTCTTCAGATTCACTTGTCAGAATGCTTTCACATTTGGTATACAACATCTCTAGGGGGGTCAGATTCAAGTTTGTTCAAATCGGATCCATAGGTTAATATTTGGGCTCGCTATGGTAGCCCAAATTTGAACTTAGTGCAATTCGAAAAAATTTCTTTACAATTTCTCTTCTTCAGATCCAACAGTCAGAATGCTTTCATATTCGGTACACAACATCTCTAGGGAAGTCAGATTTAACTGTGTTCAAATCAAGAGCCTGGGTTAATATTTGGGCTCTCTATGGGAGCCGGAATTGGCCATTTTGCTGAAGAATTAAAAATTTTGTATTCAGTACCCTTTAGAGGTACTAAGATTAATCCGCATAGGTTGTATCAAGGGGCTTCATAGGGGAGCTCTACATTTTACTTATGATCAACTGAAGAAAAGGCATGATGCCCAGATTATTTTTGTCACTCCTGAGGGACTCAAGGATTGACAGTGTAGCCTATGGAGATGGCTTGCTTAATGTAGACTCATTCTTGAACTCTAAAAAATATTCTCTACTAAAGAGCAGGAGTGACCTACAGTATTCTAGAAATTTATTTATTTATTTTTATTATTTCTAGTATTCTAGAAATTTATTTATTTATTTTTATTATTTCTAGTATTCTAGAAATTTATTTATTCATTCTTGAACTCTGTTTAAATTGTGTTCTGTATAAGATGAGCGCTTCAGGCCCCGTGGGGCCTCTTGTATTGTGTGTAAAGTTACTTTCAGCTTTAAAAATCAATAATTTCTCTGGAAAATGAAACTTTGTGTAGTTTGGGCACATTTAAATCCCTGAAAAAGATGTGCCCAAAATAAAGCAATCTAAAGGCCTGCAAGTACAGTGTTTCTAAATGATTACTTGTGCCCTCTTCCGCACGAATTACACTGTGCATCAATTAGATCGCTAAACAACATCCTGCGGTTTATTTCTACTTCCGAGAGGAAATGTTGGCGACCACCGATGTTGGAAGTCAACTGCTGGTGGTCTCCTGTTGAGTCATTATTGGACGAATTTGAATGCAGAACTTCTGCTGATCACTAAAAGTCCCAGAATTTTGTTCACTCAGATGGGTACGGACCCTGAATTATTCAAATTTGTGGATGGCGTATGAATGTTTCACTTGGGTCTGTTGTATCAATCCAATTGATTATTGTCTTTGTTCAGCAGTGCGGCACAAATTAAATTCCTTGAACTGTCACGCCATTTCTGGCTGGGAAGGATTGTAGACTGCGACTTTGTCGCATTTTATGCATCACATATATTTCAACACTGTTATCAGAGCATTTGTACAAAAGATACAGACACAATATATTCTATTTAAGATAACTGATAAAGAAATACGAACGTCAAAAATAACCTTTGAGGCCTCATGAGAACAGTTTTAATTAGCTTGTTCCATTCAAGGGTTTTGAACCATCTTGGAGACAAAAATTGAAATTTTTATATTTTTATACTGTACCAATGACCCAGACTTAGCTGGTGCTAACTCCACAAAAACCAGGGCCAAACACAAATTTTGCCCCCCAATCCCCAAAATTTGCATCCAAAACAAAAAGAAATCATGTCCTAAAGGACCTCCATAGTACGACTCTACTGCGCATGCGCAGTGACGCAGTCGTCCCGAAATTGGCGCCAAATATCATTCTCTGTTTGGCCCTTCATCAGTCAACATCTCACTGATCTTCGTGCTTGTAAATCTCAGTTTAAAGGATGCCAGACACGTAATTCTTGGAGAAAATGTGATTCTAAGGAGGATAGAAGGAGGAGAGGAAAAAGAAGTGGCAAAAAATAATCAGGGCTGTACTTAAAATTTTTTGTTGAAATTATGTTAAGTTGCCTATTTTCGAGGCAAACGCCTCTTGTTGTCATTCTTGCTAATTGTTGCACTGCTTATTCAGTGTTTCCTCTCCCCTAACCTTCTAAAGTCCCCCCTTGCAATTCTCCCATGCTTTTGGCATATTTTTGAGAAGTTTCATTTCTAAAAAATTCCCTGGGAGAGTTGCTTGGTTACAGAATATTTTCTGTTATTTTCCCCATAGTTACGTTTTCACCCATGGGTGTATAACGTTTGTGTTCTGCATCTTCCATCTGATGTTCTGCAGATTCTCCCCTGGGAGTCTCTGTTTTGCATCAGATAGAGTGTAATTGATGACTGATTCCGGGCCAGTTTTTTTCAGTGCCTGGAGTCATGTTTTCTTCTGTGTTTACACTGTTTGTTTTCATTGGCAACAGCCTTTTTTGAGGGGGGCTGTTTGCCTTTGAGGTAGTTTATCTCATTATAAGATACATTTATATTATCCGAAAGTGTCTCATTAATTATTTTATATAATTTTAAAATTTTTGACCACACTTTGCCATCGGATCCATCGGGGCTCAACGTTACTTTTCAGCAACTTGGGCTTCTCTGAAAAAATATTTTTTCAAAATTATTTTGTTTTGCAATTGTTTTTTCATTTATTAATGGATCATGTTATTATGTATCTTTGTGTCAGGGGTTTTTGCGAGTAACTAGGACTTATTGTTGTTCTTTCACAATGAAGGGAACTTGTTCAAATTGTAATAGGAAGAAATCTTCCTCTGACTTTCATGATTATTGCATTAATTGTAGTCAGTGTTCTCGCATTAATCCCTGTCCTGTATGTGAACATTGGGATGAGAAACATTGGAAACGTGTGTCACGATATGTTGTTTCTGGAGAAAGAGCGATGCCGGCTCTTTCTCCACAAGGTCACTCTACTCTCTCAGTTTCTATTTCAGAGGAACCAGAACAGGGTGATGTTTCCATGTTATCTTCTTCAAGTGTGCGTTCGTCGTCACAATTAAATACAGAGCTAGCGGCAAAAGTGCTCATGGAGATTAGACAAATGTCGTCCGCTAGCTCGCCCGGTGTAGCGTCCATTCACCGAATGGTTCGACAGCCGGGTTCGTCCGATGCGGTCCAAGAGGAAATTTTGGGTGATGCGAGCACTATAAAAATAATAGATGCACACCCAGTGACGGCGGATAGTGAACGAGAACGGAGGAAGCCTTTTAGTCCGGTTCCTAGCTCGTCCAGGTCCAGCCGGGCCGCGAGCGAGAGAGGCCCCTCTCTCGTACAACAACATCTGGGACCAGATGTTGTGGTACAAAATGTGTCTTTAGCGGAGCATACGTCCGTCGCTCGGGACGCTCCGTTGTATAAGCAGTCCGCAGAGACTGTTAAGGCTTCCTCTTCTCGCCGGCGCACACGACCGCACCTTGGCTGCGTGACCTCCGATATCTTGCCAGCTTCGCCGATGAAGGATTATTCGGCGACCAGGTCACACCATCCGGCAGCCAGGGATTCGAGACCGATGGACTCCGGACGTTCGCATAGGAAAAGTATGCGGAAGCCATCTGATGCGGAGCTGCCCTCGGCAAAGCAGCGAAAGACCGCTCCTCCGCAGGTCTCGACGTCGGACATTCTAGTGCAGATAGCACAGCTTATCGCAGCATCCCAGCAGCCGACAGAGACGGTGTCGGATCGAGAATTATCCGACGGCGCTGGGTCGGTACGCTCCGCCGAAGCATCGGGGGCGGACGACCGGGAACATCGGGAGGTCCGACCGGATGGTGAAAGGGATACGGATGAATTGGAGCTATCCCTTTCGGAACAACACAAAGCTGCCGTAGACTTCATCCGGCACTTTCTTCCTCAAGTTGTTCCGTCGGGCCAGACTGCTGCGCTTCCGGACAGGAGAATTATAGCGTCATTGGACTCTGATTTTTTCGAGCGGTTCAGGGACATCGCTCCCGAGTTTCCGTCGCAGTCCAATAATGTTGCAAGAACATTTGAATTATTGAACGACGCTATTTTTAAACTTGCTTCCAGGACAGGGAAAGCAAGCTTCTTGTCCGCAAATACTCTCAACCTGCCTTTCATTAATGCAAGGAATAAATTCGACACGGCAGGTCAGGGTATACCGAGAGTTCCTCTGCGTATGGACGACGAGGCGGAAGACTTAGAGCTATCATTACCGTCGTCAGCTTCTATTCCAACCGCAGTGTTGGAAACAGCTATTGCGTCTAACAGAGCCAATTTAGATGCCTTATCTTACGCAGATCACCTTACGAAGGCGTTATCACTGCGTCTTCAAGGGGAAGAGTTTCAGGATATACAATCCTCCTTAAGACTTCTTTCAAGGACAGTAGCTTATTCCACGTGTAACTCCGCCCTTTCAGTGGCAAATCTGGAGTTGGTTAGACGTGACGCAGCCCTGTCTACATCCACACTAGTGGATTCTAAGGTGAAGAACTCTCTTAGAGTCGCTTCGGTCTCAGGAGATCTTCTCTTTGACGGCAAGCTTTCCGCTATTTATGATAATATTAAAAAGAAAGCTAGTGATTCTCTGTTGTTTAGATCCGCTCCTAAAAGGTCGGATTCAGCAGACACGAATAAGGCGGGCACTTCTGGGTCTTATCCGCCCAAGAGAGGTTCCTATAGAGGTTCCGGTGCGTCCTCTAGCTCTTATTCGAGAGACCGTCAGGATAGCGACTCTCGTTCGGGACGTCCTTCAGGCCGGGACAATCGGTCGGACGCCCCGAGGTCGACGAGGCGAGGTGCGGGTCGTGGAAGACGTGGTTTCTCCTACCGCAGGCCTCGCAGATCCAGGAGGTGATGGCTCAAACCTCTATCGCGTTCCGGTTGGCGGAAGGTTGTCGAGTTTTTCTCAAGAGTGGGCGTCGATTACGGACGACCCGTGGGTGAGAGGAGTGACTTCGGAAGGTCTAAAGATATCCTTCAAACGAAAGCCTCCATTAACTCGAAGTCCAAAGTGGACTCATCTTCCGTCAAACCCTCAGAAAAGAGACGCTCTGCTATCAGAGGTGCAGTCTCTTTTAATGAAGAACGCGGTAGAGGTCGTAGAAAACCAGGAATCGCTGGGATTCTACAGCCATCTGTTTCTGGTTCCGAAACCAGACGGCTCGTTCCGTCCAGTCATAGATTTGAGCTGGATAAACAAGCTGATCATCGCTCCGAAGTTTTATATGGAGACGATTCGATCGGTCAGAGCGAGTATTCGAGTGAACGATTATGCAACGAGCATAGATCTCAAAGATGCGTACTTTCACGTCATGGTACATCCGACATTCCGAAAGTATCTACGCTTCGCAGTCCTAGGAGTGGTGTATCAGTTCCGGGCCATGTGCTTCGGATTGAATCTAGCACCCTGGGCTTTCACTCGGGTAATGAACTCGGTAATGATCTACTTCCGAGCTCATTCGTCTGCGGTAACGTCGGCCTACCTGGACGACATTCTTCAGAGGTACGGCAACGAGTTAACGCTTCAGAACGATGTTCAGAATCTTCTTCTATTGCTCCGACGTCTCGGTTTCATAGTAAACGAGGAGAAGTCGGATCTGGTGCCGTCCAAGTCATTCACTCATCTGGGAATGAGCTTCGAGACGCACAACAATCTCGTTCGTCTGCCGTTAACCAGAGCGAAATTAGTCAGTTGTTACGCTCGCTATTGTCTAAATACAGACAAGGTCACAGCGAGAGAATTTATGAGACTGATAGGTCTGTGTGGAGCCGCTGCGGATCTCATTCCGATGGGACGGCTACGCACACGGCCTCTTCAAATTTTCCTGACTCAGAATTGGAGTGTGAAAATTCATTCGCTCGATGTAGACGTTCTCTTGTCAGATCAAGTGAAACAAGAGATTCAGACTTGGGCAAACATTCAGTGGTTAACTCAAGGAGTTCCGCTGCAGTTGCCGGATCCGAGTTTTACCATTATGACGGATGCCAGTCAAACAGGTTGGGGTGCATCATTAATCCCAACGGATTCGAGATGCCAGGGTCTTTGGGATCCGCAATTCCTGTGCAAGCACATAAACATCAAGGAAATGATGTCAATTTGGCTTGCGTTACGTCACTGGATGGACATTATTCACGATGCTCATGTCCAAATCCTATCCGACAATACGACAGTAGTGGCGTATATACGGAATCAGGGAGGCACTCATTCAGTTCCGTTGTTCAATCTAACGGAAAGAATCCTTCTGTTTGCGTTGGAACATCACGTTCTTCTTTCGGTCCGTCACATACCGGGTCGTCTGAATGTGCTAGCAGACTCCCTTTCTCGAAAGGGTCGCTTGTTGCCGTCGGAGTGGACTCTCAACAAACAAGTATTCAATCAGATTTGCTACCAATGGGAACGGCCAATGATAGACTTATTTGCGACACATCTCAACAATCAGTTGCAGACGTATGTGTCCCCGTGTCCGGATCCAAGAGCATTTGCTGTAGACGCTCTATCGATCCCTTGGGACGGAATGATAGGATATGCGTATCCTCCAGCGCCGTTAATTCAACAAGTATTGCTAAAGATAAAACAATCTCAATGCAAGATTCTGTTGGTAGCATCTCTGTCGCCACAGAGACCGTGGATAAATCTACTCAGGTGTCTGTTGTGGGACCTACCGCGGAAGCTCCCTCCACGAGAGGATCTTCTTTGGCAGGGGAAATCGCGCCAACTGCATCACAACCCGCAAGGTCTCAACCTTCACGTTTTTCCGTTGTGCGGTCCTTCTTGCATGGCAAGCACTTTACAGGACGAGCAGTGGACGCGATTTCTAACTGTAGGAGGACCTCCTCTTCGCTAAACTATGCGGCTAAGTGGAAGGTTTTCCATCGTTGGTGTAGGGATCATTCTGTTGATATATTTGATCCCTCTATACCAGACATTGCTAACTTTCTAGTATACTTGTTTGACGAAATCAAACTGCAACCGGTTACTATAAAGGGTTATAGATCTATGTTATCTGATACCTATGCACATCATGATAGTTTACAAATTGGATCTAATGTCTCTTTATCGAAATTGGTTAGAAACTTTTCGATAAATAGACCCAGAACTCTTAGATTAATTCCTAAGTGGAATTTAGCTTGGGTTCTCCTTAAATTGAAGGAAAAGCCATTTGAACCTCTTGGGACAGTAGATTTCAAATTCTTATCTTATAAGACAGCTTTTCTCTTAGCTTTCTCTTCTGCCAGAAGAGTCAGTGAGCTTCATGCACTATCGGTGGATGATTCTCATTATCGTAGTGTTGGGAACACTATCACCTTCACTACTAATGTCGGTTTTTTAGCTAAGAATCAGGCTCCTAATAAATATCCGGAACCTATTGTTATTAAGGCTCTTCCGTCTTCAGACGGGCGTAGGCCTTTACTCTGTCCTGTTAGAGCACTACGTATCTATAAACAGAGATCTCAGTTCATCAGAAAGGGACGGAAACGTTTCTTTCTGTCTTTGATGCCTAATAGAAAGGACATTTCAGTCCATTCTATTGCTAGATGGATTCAGTTAACTATCCGTACTGCGTATGAAGATTTATCTTCTTCTCAGCAGTCTGTGCTTAAGATTTCTGCTCATGAAGTAAGAGCTCTTTCTACTTCCTGGGCTTATGCTAATAGTGTTGCTATTACAGATTTAATGAAGGCTGCTTATTGGTCTCAGCCATCCACATTTACTAATTTTTATCTCAGAAATATTGAGTCCATTTCTGGAGACCTGCATTGTTTAGGTCCGTTATCTGTTGCTCAGAATGTCGTCCACTAAACAGTTGCAACTATAGTTATGCAGGCTTTCTGTTCCGGCAGTGACTCCGTCTGGCTGCCCTCTTCGCTCTGGGCTATTTGACCCAGGGCAAGGGGAAGGGGGGGGGGGGGGGGGCGGGTGTTCCCTTAGGTCACCTGCTTTATAGTGAAAAGCAAGGGAATGCCTCCTCCAAGACAGTATTTCTGAGTCGCTTCCGGGATGGTTTTAAAGTGTAATATTAATGTTTAATTTCATTCATGTCTTATTTTTAAAGTGTAGCTCGGTGTGAAGCATTTGTATATGTCAAGTGTCAAACGGGCTTTAATATACAATACTCGGACACTTTTAAATGATTATAAAGAGTCTCAATTCTCTGGACTACTTTATTTATTGGCTTGTTTTAAAAATAATTAGTATAAAGGTTATACTGGATGTTAATAGAGAACATGAATGTTATTGTGCTCAATTATTAAGGGTAGTGTATCTTTCTAATTTAAATATTAAATAAGAAAGATACATGTAAAGCCTAATACTCCTTTTCTCCTTAAGGGGTTACCTCTTTATTTTATAATTGAGCTTATTGGATTTTCCTCTATGTCCTAGGCCCTCCAGCCTGTTTACTATTCAGCTAAGTCTGGGTCATTGGTACAGTATAAAAATGTTAAAAAATTTATAGTAATTTATATATTTTTTATACTTACCAATGACCCAGACGGGGATGGCCCTCCCTGAGTTGGGAACTCTTGCCTCCCCGCTGAGTACATAGCGCTGACCAGGCACTGCCAGTAAGAATGATATTTGGCGCCAATTTCGGGACGACTGCGTCACTGCGCATGCGCAGTAGAGTCGTACTATGGAGGTCCTTTAGGACATGATTTCTTTTTGTTTTGGATGCAAATTTTGGGGATTGGGGGGCAAAATTTGTGTTTGGCCCTGGTTTTTGTGGAGTTAGCACCAGCTAAGTCTGGGTCATTGGTAAGTATAAAAAATATATAAATTACTATAAATTTTTTAACTTTACAGAAAAGATTCCTCAGATGGTCATGTATAACAATATGTTAAACAGCTCTAGATCTTCACTGATCAGACATTATATGTTCCAATAAAACTACAATTCTCGCCCTCTGACTGGATGAGAGCCCACGTAGTTTCTTCTATGATTACGATGCCAGTAGCATATGTTACTGTCTAACCTCACCACGCAAAATATTTGAAATGATGTTGCCAGTTTCATAATTGTTTCATCAACTGAGTGACTTGCAAACTGCTTTATTTTTCTAAATTTTTCACTCGTGCAGAGGCGATGTTCCGAATGAGGTGTTGCTTAAATTACAAATCAGTTAATGATTTGAAGTAAAATGGAGTGACCTTCACCTTTATTATTTATTGATTATTTGTCCAGTGACATCATGGGGTCCACGAGACATTTATTTACTAAACTTGTTATTATTGAAAGTAGCCTTGTTCATTTCACGATGTAGGTTTTGGACTGTGGGTAGGGCCTTATTGGAAATTATGTGTTATTGCGATGAATTGACAGTAACATAGTCTGAGGCTTGCGGCTCGGAGCTTATGTTCAACCTTGACACTGAGTGTCTCTGTTGAACATAAACTCTTTAAGCTTCATACCTCACACCATGTTATCTTCAATTCGTCACAGTAACTTATACAGTACATTGGCCTTGGACTGGTCACTTCCTATAGGTGGGCAATATTTTCAAGGATGCATGAATAATAGATTCCAAACACTAATTAATTCAATAATCATCCAAAATTTAATTAATGAAGCACCGGGTTATACCCGGTGCTTCATTCATTAAAATTTTGCTGATGATGATTTTTAGTCGAGTTGTGACAAAGTCAAACTCGACTTATAGTTTGATGAATGGCGGGCAGGCGGGCGTAAACAATTTGTTTCCGGACGATAACTTGATAATGGTTCGACTCACGTTCATGAAACTTTATAGGCAGGTTGGACTCGGTGAGAGGAAGAACCCTATTTATTTTGGACTCACTAGGTCAATGGTGAAGGTCACAGTGACCTTGAACATACTAAATCATAAACAATTGGTTTCCGGATGATAACTTGACTATGGTTGAACCCACATTCATGAAACTTCATATGTAGGTTGGCCTTCGTGAGAGGAAGAACCCTATTTATTTTAGACTCGCTAGGTCAAAGGTCAAGGTCACAGTGACTGAACATAGTAAATCAAAACACTTGGTTTCCAGATGATAACTTGATAATCATTTGATCCATGTTCATGAAACTTCATAGGTAGGTTGGCATCAATGAGAGGAAGAACCCTATTTATTTTGGACTTGCTAGGTGAAAGGTCAAGGTCAAGGTCACAGTGGCCTTCAACATAGTAAATATGTAAACAATTGGTTTCCGGATGATAACTTGATAATGGTTTAACTGACGTTCATGAAACTTCATATGTAGGTTGGCATCAGTGAGAGGAAGAACTCTATTTATTTTGGACTTGCTAGGTCAAAGGTCAAGGTCACAGTGACCTTGAACATAGTTAATCATAAACAATTGTTTCCAGATGATAACTTGACTATGGTTCAACCCACATTTATGAAACTTCATATGTAGGGTGACCTTGAGAGGAAGAACCCTATATATTTTGGACTGGGTAGGTGAAAGGTCAAGGTCACAGTGACTGTCAACATAGTAAATCGTAAACAATTGGTTTCCGGATGATAACTTGATAATGGTTTGACCCACCTTCATGAAACTTCATAGGTAGGTTGGCCTAGGTGAGTGGAAGACCCCTATTTATTTTGGACTCGCTCGGTCAAAGGTCAAGGTCACAGTGACCTTGAACATAATAAATCATAAACAGTTGCTTTCTGGATGATAACTTGATGATGGTTCCACCCACGTTCATGAAACTTCATAGGTAGGTTGGCATTGGTGCAAGAAAGAGCCCTATTTATTTTGGAATCACTAGGTCAAAGGTCACAGTGACCCTTCACATAGTAAATTGTAAACAACTGGTTTCTGGACGATAAGTTGAAAATGATTAAACCCACTTTTGTGCTGTCACAACTCGACATTGGATCGGTGATCCTATCAGCATTTTTATTACCTGATAAATGCAGGCGTGGACATCACTGCCCACGTGTGGATTACGACCAGTCCACGGCGACTGTACTGTAATGTTGAATTTGTTGGTTTATCATTATACCCCCACTTTTTTTTCAAAAGGTGGGGTATACTGGACTGCGCCTGTCCCTTGTCCGTGCATCCATCTGTACGTCTGTCCATCCACATTCAGATTCTGTTTGTGTTATAAATTACTGCTCAGATTTCGATTAATCATACAGATGTTCACTGTCATGAGATCTTTAAGAAGCATCAGCTGTTTTGCTGTTGGAATATTTTCTTTGTGTGTTATGGCCCTTTAAATATACAAAAATAGGCTATTTTTGGTCTGTTTGCCTCGTATCTCAGGTTTGGGTTATTGAATCTCATTGAAATTTGGAATGAAGATTGTTTATGGGAAAGGCTTTCCAATGAGTCTCTAATAATATTTATTACTTTTCATTTATCCATTCTTTTGTGTTGCAGGAAGATCCATTCATCAAACGATCTGAAGAGATGGAAGTTGATGTTTCACACTATGTGTGCCATTACTGTGATCAGATTCAAGAATCACCTACACAGATTCCATCAGATAATTCCTGAGATTAACTTCTAATATCCAATTATAATTACCTCATTGGTCATGTGATATAACATAATTATTCTCTGGCTGGGATATGTTAATATCATTCTCAGGTCTTGGACTGCAGTATCAGCATATCAATAAAATAAACGAGTGGTTGTCAAAACCCGAGAGAACTCACCATGAATCGGTCTGCTGCACCATTTAATGGTGGGAGGAGAGTTGTCTCCGGTGATTTGTTTCGTGCAGTCAATGATTGATTGGTCACGATGGGAGAGTGGATAAGTGTTTGAAAACATTCCCATACCCGACAAGAACTGACTGCTGTAAGCCATAGGCAGCATTTCCGTTTGTGTTAATAAACTACTAATTGAATGTCACAGTGATGGTCGGGTTTTCGAAACCCATAGAAATTATGTCATATATAAATTCAGCTAGAAATATGGCTCTTCGTCTTTTCCAGTATTGAGGAATATCTTCGGCTTCTGAAAATGAAACAGACTTGAGTGCCAACAAATGGAGTAGTAGATAAGAGATTAGTTGAGATCAGATATTATATTTGTCAACCAATTGTTTTCTTGAACTGAAATCTGAATGAAATTATTTCATGACTCACAGCTTTTTCACAGTAGCAGTGATTTAATTTAATCACGTTCACAAAAAATACAGAAAAATTTGGAGGAGATACACAACAGGCTAAGATGAGTGTTGTTAGTGTTGTACCCGGTGCTTCATTAATTAAATTTTTGAAGATTTTTCCTATAATTAATGTTTGGAATCTAATATTGCGTCCGTGGAAATATTTCCCATCTGTGGAAAGTGACCAGTCCACGGCAGCTGTACTGTAACTGGGACACTCTGGTCATTGCCCCCTTCTCCCACTGAGTATGTACTTTTTATGATCTGCGTGCAGTCATAAAATGATCTTTCTAGTTCCCTATTCGAATTGTGTAGTTAGTGCCTTTGATGTTGATTGAGGTCATGGGTTCCAGTTTGAATCATGTTACTTATGCTGTGTCCTTGAGGAAGGCTCTTTAACTTGTGCACTGGAAGTGTGGTGACTCATTAGTTAGAGCATTCTGCTTAAAGCGAAAGGCCAAATAAAATATAATATATAACAGAGGTTAGCCTAAGTGCAAAGGTTACTATGTTGCTAAGACAAGCTTTACTGAGCCAAACTTGTTTCGAACTGCTGCGTTCTTCTTCAGTGGCATGAAAGCCATAGGTCACTGTTGCTCACTCCCTTTTATCCCTCGTGAGGGAGCATGACTGGGTCATTTTGAGTTTACAGGAATCAAAACATCAAATCAACTGAGCAGGGATGAGTGGGGAAGAGTTGTGAACTTTTGACCTATGACTTCTGTGTCGAAGGCCATGTGAGGGATGTGCTCTTGATGGGGCATTTACCTACACTTGTGACCAGTACTGCTTTTGGTCAGGGCTCATGCATCTGTCCTGTGAGGGGGGGGGGGGTGGGGGGTGGGGTGGGGGGATTCTTGGTAGAACACACTGTTAGACCAGAGCCTCCTCAGCACATTTGTGCAGAAATTTGTACATGAGGGCCTCAGTGGACAGGGATGTTGTCAGATTAGTGTCTATGTTACTCGTAGCGGCTCTCTCGTTGGTTTGGGAGCAGTGGTCCACGAAGATCACAGTGCAAGAAACCTGCCATTTTTTCAGGTATTCTTTGCATGCATATTATTTATTACGATTTGAACAGAGGACCCCGGTCAGCTTCTGACATGTATTTGTCTTTTTAGGCTTTGCTGGTGTGCATAAGCCTTAAATCATATTGCGCATACAAAATCCATCGTCTGGAATGTGTGTGTGCTCTAAATGCAAGTGTTGACGATACAGACAGGATTGTCTCCCTTGCTGTCATTCATCCCCCCCCCCCCCCAAAAGTAGTAGGAAGAGTTGTGTCCCTTCCTATTGTAACCAAGGAAATTGTTGGAAAGATTATTTCTCTTCCTATTATAACTGGAAGTGTGTTCTGTGATTATCTCCCCTGCTGTTATGTGCTGGTCGCCAGGATCACGCCATCTTCCGCGAGAGGTAATGTAAAAGAGATTTAAGTTTTTAGTTATCAGGGACTTTAGTTGAAGTGCCTGGGGTGTCATTACTGCATAGCGTAGTTGTATTACTTCACCTGCAAGTGTTTATTGCAGCAGGTGGAGATTCAATTGGTCTGCAGGATGTGTTCTGGCCAAAGGCTAAATTTGTGAATTGGTTACCCTCCGAATGGAACTGAAATGTTCACTTTTGTGCGGGTAGGAAAAATATTGATTCCTGCCAGTAATCACAAGTCGATAAGTCGCATTGACGTAATGGAATGGGCTAAAAGTTTACAAACTTTTTCAGAATCATAATCTCTTTTATGATTGTTAGAAAGGAGAAAGGGCTCCCCAAGCCATTTCCAACAGTGATTTACAACACAGTTACTGCCCTTGCACAGTGGTTCTCTGTGAATTCTCCAGTTTTGTCCACCATATAATACTGTCTTAACACGCCATGACCCTGACTGTTGAACCCCAATAAATAAATAATAATCTACCATGTCTGCTCGATGAAAGAAATCTTTGAAATAAACAATAGAATTCTGTGCTTCTCATCTCAAAATTTCCACTAACGATGGTAAACATATAAAAAATTAATGTATACCTTATGCTTAAGTCTGAAAAATGCTGACCAGAAAAATCGGTAGCTTGAAACAATTTAAGGTAACCACTTTTGAGTGGCCTTAATTTCTAATTTGTACAAACCTACACTTTGACAATCCTTTATTTATCAATCAGTCCTGTCATGATTAATCGCAAAGTTGACTAATTGTCTAAAACAGCCATAATCGATGATGATTGATTATGGGTTTTCATCGATCCTTTACTGATGGATTATTCTTTATTACCCTTGTCCCCATTGTGTTTGTAAGAAGTGTCGGGGTGTAAAATATTAAAATACATTGTAATTGATATTGGAACGAAGTATAAAGGTACAACACATGACACCATCTCTAGCATTCTAGAAAGTATGGGAGTACCAATAATTGCCCTTGTCAGTTTGCCAAGGAATGCAATTGCCTTCTTAAATCTCAATGCAGCTATTATTGGACTCTTGACCACCTCAGGTCCAAAACTGAGCCTAGACTCAGGTTTGGGCCTGAGATGGTACAGAGTTTTGAATTTCCCTCTGAGAACATTAGGTATGCAGCATACCTTTGTGCCTAAAGAATGTCTGGTCCGTGGAAGTAATGACCAAAAATACTGTTTTCTATATAGTTCTTTCGAGGGGTCATAGGGTCTGATTAAAGTTGATGTTAATCAATTATTCTTCGAGAAAAGTCTATCAGGAAATTTCATAATCGTGCCAGTCCTATTATCAACAGATTAAAGACACAAAGCAATACATGCATACGAAAAATGACCAACAGTTTTTCTTTATTTTAGAATGTTTTCCCACCATGACATATAGGGCTGTCATGATTAATCTATCAATTGATTGTCCATCAGTCATGTCAAAATAGATTAGTATTTTTCGTTGTCGAAGAGTCAGTAAATTTTACCCCGTTTTGGATGTTTAATAATTAAAAAAAAATTTGATGAAGAAACTATTGTTTCTAAAGGTAAAAGGTCAAGAACGTCAACGTTAAACCTTAAGAAGCCATTAGAAGCATTTTGTCTTTTAGGTACATTCATCAAAGCTTTGATGTTATGAACTTTTGAACCATCAGTGTAATAATCAAGAACTTGCGAAGTTCGCAACTGACGACCAGTCTTGATTATTACACTGACGGTTCAAAAGTTCAGAACATCAAAGTTTTGAATCTATCTAAAAGAGGATCGTATTCGTTGTTTACTTGAGGTAGGTCATCTGACTTGACCTTCATTTTTAACAACTTCAGAGAGAGGGAGACGGGGGGTCATCTTGGTACGATTAATTGATAATTATCGATTATTTGTGACGATTAATCGATTCTTAAACTAAAAAATCGGGACAGCCCTAATTACATAGCTTATTTCCACCAGTGGGAAATGTGTTTTCAGGTGTGAAAGAAAACAGGAATGAGAGTGGAAGCTAACTAAATAAGCCCAAATTCTTGTATATCATTATCAAAATTGGTGAAAATTGTGGCTCTTCAATTATGAATGTTCGTATATCTCCGTAACTGGTAGACATAATATGATCTGTGCATTTTTTGATCCAGCGAAAGGAGTTATTTTGTTATTGCACCTACCCACTCACACTACCACCACTACCACCTGTCTGTTTGTCTAACTATCTTCCAATGCTTCAGACCATTCTTTTGTATGCATTCTTCCTGTTTCCTTTGGCAGAATGTTTTTCAGAATTTTTTCAAACTGCACTTGTGACAATAGCCCAAAAAAGATCTTTTTGATTTTGAAAGTTAATGCACAAATCGTTTCCGTGTTATGGACCTTGGATGTAAACAATGTTGCTATTTTTTTTTGCCTCTGCATGTCTTAACATCCCTTTGGTGGAGGGATTTGAAATTTAGCAGTTATTCTTATAGTTACAAAATGATGACTAGATTTCGAAAGCAAATAATTCCATACGTATGACATTTGATTGTGTAAAGACTTTTGGGGGGTTCTGAATGGTAACATTCTTTTCTTTTGGAGGTTTGATTTTAAATTTGACAAAATAAAGGCAAGCACTCGTGAAAAATAAAACTTTCAGGTCCACACTCATGAGGTAATTCCCGATTTTCACTAAAACAGCATAGATTTTCTTTTTATTATATGCTACGTGAAATTTTACTGTGCAATATTCAATCCAATACGATTGCAAACAGTTTCAAGACAATAACAAAAAGCTGCTGATCATGTGGACCTGAAAATATTGTTCACTCTTGCAAGCGGTCGTGAAAAATAAAACTTTCAGGTCCCCACTCATGAGATAATTCCAGATACTGACTAAAATGGTGTAGATTTTCTTATTTATTACATGCTACGAGACATTTTATTGCACAATATTCAGCTTGATTCGACCCCAAATGCATACGTTTCAAAATAATAACAAAGATCAGCTGATCATTGCTTCAAGGCGACGTGTTGCAATGTAGCGTGACATAATTTAGGAAGCTACGAAGGGATATTCCTTGATATCCATCGAGTTGATGGATATCGAGAAATATCATTTAGATAATTTGCGATAATTGACAGGCTAGCGTATAATAAAGCTCTATTTTCAGATTTCAATGCACATAATTCAGTAGTTAAAGCTATTGATTGTTCAAAAAACTTAGTATTTTTTTCTGCTTGATAACTGTACATCCATTTGGAAGACTGATTTGAAAGATTACGAATGCATATAATTCCATCCTTAAGGCTTTTGATTGGGCAAAACCTTTAATACTTTTTGAGTTTTTTTAGGTGATAATTTTACTTTCATTTGGTGTAGGGATAAGAAATTTCAGCAAATTTGCTGATTTTAGTAAATTCATGCCCAAAATGCTGAAATTTTATTTCTATAAATGTGCACGAAAATGGTCTTGTACATGCAAATTTATAGAAATTTAAATATCTGTCAACCAACTCGTTCACTCTTTGTTGTTTCATTTGTTGAAGAAAGTCAAAATTTCACAAATTTGTTCTGAAAATGTGAAACTTTTAGCCAATTTCAACAAATTTAGTTGCATGCCATTTCCATCCTTGTTGGTGGAATGTATAAAAATTTGACAGTTTCTTATGATCACAAATTGAAGATCAAGCAAAACAATCAGATTCCTGAAGCTAGTAATTCCGGAGTTATCTCCCTTCATTGTGCAAACGTATTATTTGTTGTTTTTTTGTTTCTGCACAGGTATTTTTCTTGGGATAATGATTAGAAATATTGAATGGTTTCTCCTTTGATTACAAAAGAAAGGCCATGAGTGTCCATGAACACATTCATTCTAGTTTCTATATATTTATATGAAAATTGTCATTATGGGGCCTGGACAGAGTGCACTGAGCGTGCCTGAGGCAGGTAAAAATTGGAATGGTTTGGGAGCAAGGTCTTCCAAAAGTAGCATTTTCAAAATGGCAAAGCTTGCTAAAAATTGTTTCTTGCAAAGCTCAATGATCATTCTGCAGGTCCCCAATGAAATCCCCCCCCCCCCCCCCCCCCCCCCATCCTCAGAATCTGGTGATGAATATGTAGATTGTAAAATTCCTGCATATCAGTGAACAGATTGTGACATTTGCCGAAGTGGATCCATTACCAGTGATAGAAAGGAGTTATCTCCCTCTTTTCTGCTCTGTCTGCACCACCTCATATGTTCTGACATCTCACGTTTCATTTCCTATGCTTCAAGCTAACAGTTGGTGCAGAGAGCTCATTCTCTGGGCAGTGTTCCTTGTCTATTCCGTTTGAGTTTTCTTACTCTGCATACGTGGGTCATGGGAAACTGCATGAATGGAAAAGACTCTAGGCCATTTTTATGGAAATTTATAAAAATTAAATGTTGAGCACTTTGCCAATTATCTGAACACTCTCTCATTCCTGCTTAAAGCTGCGGTTTATGGAATAAAATGTAATTCTATTTATTTTTAGGAACTGATACTACACTTTGTTTCTTTGAAGGTGTTGGGCAAGAGTGAAGTAAAATTTGTCTATTTTTTCAAAAATACCAAAAATAAAATAAAAATAAAATAAAAACCATTATAAAGAATAAGTTATGCTTGTGTTTGTAAATTTCCGAAGAGAAGATTTTTATGTAGTAAAATCTATGAATGAAAAGGAGTCGAAAAACAGTATGCATTGAACTTTTTACCTGTTGCATGCAACCTTGTAATCTTGTTGTATAAGGAAGGAAACATAAAATTAACCCTTTACCTAATGAATTGACCACATATGTACGCATAATGAACAAATTGAGGAGTTAAAAAAAATACATTTTTCAAAAAATTTCTACAACAAAACCATATGAGACTCCCTTCTTGGAACAAGCTCAGTGTGTCATATGATATGGTAATGTTGAAATTTTTGGAAAAATGTGGGGGACAAATCTTAAAATAAATTTTGATATTGTGTGTTTTGGGTGAAGGTCAAAATATCGAAATTGTGAGCTGCACTTTTTCGTACAATGCAACTAGGAACTTAATCAATTCAGTCTTGTTTGACAGACCTCAAAGAGCTCTGTCAAACAAGACTGAATTGGTTAACCCTTTAAGACTTTAATTATCCTGACATTCAAACGTCACTGGGAATTCAGTTTCTTCAACGTTTTTCAAAATAATAATAATAATAATTGATTTTCTAGAGCGTAAAACCACAAATAGTGCTCTAAAACGCTTGACAGAAATAAATACACTTTTCTGAAATAAAGAGTCACATCTGTTTTGGTTGCCTCTTAGAGAGGTTTAGGAGAATGCTTCAGTAAATAGGAAAGTTTTAAGATTTCTTTTGAAGACATCGAGAGTTTCTGAAGTTCTGACACTAATTGGCAGGGAATTCCGCAATCTGGGACCCACGATGGAGAACACACGATCATGAGCCTGATGCGACGTCAAACGTCGGAAAGTACAGATAAGATATTTTTCATTAGTGATTAACTAGTTGAGGGCTAGATTATTATTGATTGTCTGAATTTGTTATTCAAAACTTGTTTTATTACAAATTATTGGAGAGTGCCCAAACAAATTTATATAAACAAAATATTTTTTGTGTTTCACTGAATATAAAATATAAGCAAGGAAAGTGTTGGCTTTTGCTCTGGTTTCCTCATTTCTTGAAAGCCCTGATAGTGGCTTCTAGCACCTAACTAGTTAAGAAGTCTTGACAGCAGGATTATATTAGTATTTTAAGCTGTGATAACATTTGGATCAACGGTTGTCACACTAAGAACTATTCGGAAGAAAATAGGGATTGAGGTTAACACTTTAAAAATTCGAAAATAATAACAAAACCAATGATCACAAAGTGTAAACGCACTCTTTGATTTCGTACGTAATAAGACGTACAAAAGTATCAATGCGCTGTTTGATTTCGTACGTCATAAGACGTACACAAGTATCAAAAGGATAAATTCCTAGTTGCATTGTGGGAAACATTTGTAACTTGTAATTTTGGTATTTTGAAATCAGAGTGCAGAGGTTTAAAAACGCCATTTTGTGACTCTTTTTAATGAAAATTTTCACTCTACATTTAACTATCTTTTTTTTCAAAGTTATTTGTATTGCACAGTATGAAGGACTTGCCATCAGGGAGATCAAACAATTCTGAATTTCTTGTACCTATTTATACTTGCAGGATACTCTTAACTCTCATACCTTGAGATCCCTGATTAGAATGAGCTTATTCCAGCGAGGTATAATGTACATTTTCAAGGCAATAAATTATAAAAGGGCAAGTGTCATCCAGTAGTCTTACAAGGTGGCTGTGGGTCCTTGAAGGTCCTTGAATTCAAAAATTGATTTTCATGGTCGTGAAAGTACATGAAAATAGGCACAAAACCCTAAAGGTCCCCGAAATTACTTGAAAACATGTGCAGTTTGCAGGTACTCTTGAAGCCTTTCTAGGAACAACTTCAGTAGTACTAACATCGAATAAATATGCCAGAAATTATCTTTGGAGTGCAGCAAGACACCACCTGCAATGCTGAAGCATTGCAGTTGGCATCTTGTTGCACTTGGTGGTCAAAATATTTAAGTTGTTAACCTGCATCTTTTACTGTGGTAAACAAGCTATGTTTTGCTGGTAAAATAGGACCTGGTCTCCAATGCCTGGGTTGGAAATCCTCTTAAAAGGGGCAATATGGATATCAATGATCGGCTAGACTTGATTTAATCGCCAGGTTACAGTCACAATTATTTATTTATTTGGGTTTAACAACACTTTCGACAGCCAGGATCACCTTGTGTCTGACAGTTTTGTGGGTGGAGGAAGCAACTGTCAGGCTCCCCAACATACTGACTCCACACAAGCAGGGTTAGCATTGGTTAAAGACAAGTGCACCGTCAACGTGCTGTATGCCCTAGTACACAATTCCACTGTACCTTCACATGGGCAATGGGGGTGAAGTATCTTGCCTAAGGACACAACGCGATTGCTGCAGGTGGGATTTGAACTGAGAACCTGTCGGCTTGTAGCCTGCACCTCCTCCTACTGAGCCACCACGCCCCTACAGTCAAAATTTTTTTTTTTTTTTGTGGAAAAATAATTTGACTTTAAAGACCAATAAATAAAATAATTGTGCATTTTTTTTCAGCCGGCACTGTACATATACCTTTATGTTGTAAATCATATATCAAAATTCCTTGGAAGTCCATGAATTTGGTGCAATGTGTCCTTGAAAATTCTTGAAGAGAAACAGAAAAGTATTTGTATTCGTTTCCTGATATTGTGAGTGTACCCTGTCTCGGGGAAAAGTGTTAAGAAATATGTGATCTCATTGTACAGCCAATATATGTATAGGGTTGATTACTGTTGAAATACTCAAGAGATAACCTTCAGGTTTCTTACATCTTATCTGACAGGAAGCATGTATTTTCTCCTGATACAAGTAGAAATGTCTCGTCCACATACAGATCTGTATTGAGAGTAGTGGAATGATTAACTCATGTGTGACCAAGCCTGAATATAAGCAACCTGTCATTTGCAAAATGGGGTACCCGGAGGGTGAATTTGCTGATGCTATCCCATACAGTGGGCCAAGTTATCCTCTGGGTACATATTTCTGTTTTGGCCTGAGACCTTGATTCAGATTGAGGTTCACAGAAGTTAATTTTTGTACAGCAGGGTAACATTACCAAATTCACCCTCTGAGGACCTCATTTTGCAGATGACAGTCTGCTTATATTTTTATACTGTACCAATGACCCAGACTTAGCTGGTGCTAACTCCACAAAAACCAGGGCCAAACACAAATTTTGCCCCCCAATCCCCAAAATTTGCATCCAAAACAAAAAGAAATCATGTCCTAAAGGACCTCCATAGTACGACTCTACTGCGCATGCGCAGTGACGCAGTCGTCCCGAAATTGGCGCCAAATATCATTCTCTGTTTGGCCCTTCATCAGTCAACATCTCACTGATCTTTGTGCTTGTAAATCTCAGTTTAAAGGATGCCAGACACGTAATTCTTGGAGAAAATGTGATTCTAAGGAGGATAGAAGGAGGAGAGGAAAAAAGAAGTGGCAAAAAATTATCAGGGCTGTACTTAAAATTTTTTGTTAAAATTATGTTAAGTTGCCTATTTTCGAGGCAAACGCCTCTTGTTGTCATTCTTGCTAATTGTTGCACTGCTTATTCAGTGTTTCCTCTCCCCTAACCTTCTAAAGTCCCCCCTTGCAATTCTCCCATGCTTTTGGCATATTTTTGAGAAGTTTCATTTCTAAAATTTCCCTGGGAGAGTTGCTTGGTTACAGAATGTTTTCTGTTATTTTCCCCATAGTTACGTTTTCACCCATGGGTGTATAACGTTTGTGTTCTGCATCTTCCATCTGATGTTCTGCAGATTCTCCCCTGGGAGTCTCTGTTTTGCATCAGATAGAGTGTAATTGAGGACTGATTCCGGGCCAGTTTTTTCAGTGCCTGGAGTCATGTTTTCTTCTGTGTTTACACTGTTTGTTTTCATTGGCAACAGCCTTTTTTGAGGGGGGCTGTTTGTCTTTGAGGTAGTTTATCTCATTATAAGATACATTTATATTATCCGAAAGTGTCTCATTAATTGTTTTATATAATTTTAAAATTTTTGACCACACTTTGCCATCGGATCCATCGGGGCTCAACGTTACTTTTCAGCAACTTGGGCTTCTCTGAAAAAATATTTTTTCAAAATTATTTTGTTTTGCAATTGTTTTTTCATTTATTAATGGATCATGTTATTATGTATCTTTGTGTCAGGGGTTTTTGCGAGTAACTAGGACTTATTGTTGTTCCTTCACAATGAAAGGAACTTGTTCAAATTGTAATAGGAAGAAATCTTCCTCTGACTTTCATGATTATTGCATAAATTGTAGTCAGTGTTCTCGCATTAATCCCTGTCCTGTATGTGAACATTGGGATGAGAAACATTGGAAACGTGTGTCACGATATGTTGTTTCTGGAGAAAGAGCGATGCCGGCTCTTTCTCCACAAGGTCACTCTACTCTCTCAGTTTCTATTTCAGAGGAACCAGAACAGGGTGATGTTTCCATGTTATCCTCTTCAAGTGTGCGTCCGTCGTCACAATTAAATACAGAGCTAGCGGCAAAAGTGCTCATGGAGATTAGACAAATGTCGTCCGCTAGCTCGCCCGGTGTAGCGTCCATTCACCGAATGGTTCGGCAGCCGGGTTCGTCCGATGCGGTCCAAGAGGAAATTTTGGGTGATGCGAGCACTATAAAAATAATAGATGCACACCCAGTGACGGCGGATAGTGAACGAGAACGGAGGAAGCCTTTTAGTCCGGTTCCTAGCTCGTCCAGGTCCAGCCGGGCCGCGAGCGAGAGAGGCCCCTCTCTCGTACAACAACATCTGGGACCAGATGTTGTGGTACAAAATGTGTCTTTAGCGGAGCATACGTCCGTCGCTCGGGACGCTCCGTTGTATAAGCAGTCCGCAGAGACTGTTAAGGCTTCCTCTTCTCGCCGGCGCACACGACCGCACCTTGGCTGCGTGACCTCCGATATCTTGCCAGCTTCGCCGAGGAAGGATTATTCGGCGACCAGGTCACACCATCCGGCAGCCAGGGACTCGAGACCGATGGACTCCGGACGTTCGCATAGGAAAAGTATGCGGGAGCCATCCGATGCGGAGCTGCCCTCGGCAAAGCAGCGAAAGACCGCTCCTCCGCAGGTCTCGACGTCGGACATTCTAGTGCAGATAGCACAGCTTATTGCAGCATCCCAGCAGCCGACAGAAACGGTGTCGGATCGAGAATTATCCGACGGCGCTGGGTCGGTACGCTCCGCCGAAGCATCGGGGGCGGACGACCGGGAACATCGGGAGGTCCGACCGGATGGTGAAAGGGATACGGATGAATTGGAGCTATCCCTTTCGGAACAACACAAAGCTGCCGTAGACTTCATCCGGCACTTTCTTCCTCAAGTTGTTCCGTCGGGCCAGACTGCTGCGCTTCCGGACAGGAGAATTATAGCGTCATTGGACTCTGATTTTTTCGAGCGGTTCAGGGACATCGCTCCCGAGTTTCCGTCGCAGTCCAATAATGTTGCAAGAACATTTGAATTATTGAACGACGCTATTTTTAAACTTGCTTCCAGGACAGGGAAAGCAGGCTTCTTGTCCGCAAATACTCTCAACCTGCCTTTCATTAATGCAAGGAATAAATTCGACACGGCAGGTCAGGGTATACCGAGAGTTCCTCTGCGTATGGACGACGAGGCGGAAGACTTAGAGCTATCATTACCGTCGTCAGCTTCTATTCCAACCGCAGTGTTGGAAACAGCTATTGCGTCTAACAGAGCCAATTTAGATGCCTTATCTTACGCAGATCACCTTACGAAGGCGTTATCACTGCGTCTTCAAGGGGAAGAGTTTCAGGATATACAATCCTCCTTAAGACTTCTTTCAAGGGCAGTAGCTTATTCCACGTGTAACTCCGCCCTTTCAGTGGCTAATCTGGAGTTGGTTAGACGTGACGCAGCCCTGTCTACATCCACACTAGTGGATTCTAAGGTGAAGAACTCTCTTAGAGTCGCTTCGGTCTCAGGAGATCTTCTCTTTGACGGCAAGCTTTCCGCTATTTATGATAATATTAAAAAGAAAGCTAGTGATTCTCTGTTGTTTAGATCCGCTCCTAAAAGGTCGGATTCAGCAGACACGAATAAGGCGGGCACTTCTGGGTCTTATCCGCCCAAGAGAGGTTCCTATAGAGGTTCCGGTGCGTCCTCTAGCTCTTATTCGAGAGACCGTCAGGATAGCGACTCTCGTTCGGGACGTCCTTCAGGCCGGGACAATCGGTCGGACGCCCCGAGGTCGACGAGGCGAGGTGCGGGTCGTGGAAGACGTGGTTTCTCCTACCGCAGGCCTCGCAGATCCAGGAGGTGATGGCTCAAACCTCTATCGCGTTCCGGTTGGCGGAAGGTTGTCGAGTTTTTCTCAAGAGTGGGCGTCGATTACGGACGACCCTTGGGTGAGAGGAGTGACTTCGGAAGGTCTAAAGATATCCTTCAAACGAAAGCCTCCATTAACTCGAAGCCCAAAGTGGACTCATCTTCCGTCAAACCCTCAGAAAAGAGACGCTCTGCTATCAGAGGTGCAGTCTCTTTTAATGAAGAACGCGGTAGAGGTCGTAGAAAACCAGGAATCGCTGGGATTCTACAGCCATCTGTTTCTGGTTCCGAAACCAGACGGCTCGTTCCGTCCAGTCATAGATTTGAGCTGGATAAACAAGCTGATCATCGCTCCGAAGTTTTATATGGAGACGATTCGATCGGTCAGAGCGAGTATTCGGGTGAACGATTATGCAACGAGCATAGATCTCAAAGATGCGTACTTTCACGTCATGGTACATCCGACATTCCGAAAGTATCTACGCTTCGCAGTCCTAGGAGTGGTGTATCAGTTCCGGGCCATGTGCTTCGGATTGAATCTAGCACCCTGGGCTTTCACTCGAGTAATGAACTCGGTAATGATTTACTTCCGAGCTCATTCGTCTGCGGTAACGTCGGCCTACCTGGACGACATTCTTCAGAGGTACGGCAACGAGTTAACGCTTCAGAACGATGTTCAGAATCTTCTTCTATTGCTCCGACGTCTCGGTTTCATAGTAAACGAGGAGAAGTCGGATCTGGTGCCGTCCAAGTCATTCACTCATCTGGGAATGAGCTTCGAGACGCACAACAATCTCGTTCGTCTGCCGTTAACCAGAGCGAAATTAGTCAGTTGTTACGCTCGCTATTGTCTAAATACAGACAAAGTCACAGCGAGAGAATTTATGAGACTGATAGGTCTGTGCGGAGCCGCTGCGGATCTCATTCCGATGGGACGGCTACGCACACGGCCTCTTCAAATTTTCTTGACTCAGAATTGGAGTGTGAAAATTCATTCGCTCGATGTAGACGTTCTCTTGTCAGATCAAGTGAAACAAGAGATTCAGACTTGGGCAAACATTCAGTGGTTAACTCAAGGAGTTCCGCTGCAGTTGCCGGATCCGAGTTTTACCATTATGACGGATGCCAGTCAAACAGGTTGGGGTGCATCATTAATCCCAACGGATTCGAGATGCCAGGGTCTTTGGGATCCGCAATTCCTGTGCAAGCACATAAACATCAAGGAAATGATGTCAATTTGGCTTGCGTTACGTCACTGGATGGACATTATTCACGATGCTCATGTCCAAATCCTATCCGACAATACGACAGTAGTGGCGTATATACGGAATCAGGGAGGCACTCATTCAGTTCCGTTGTTCAATCTAACGGAAAGAATCCTTCTGTTTGCGTTGGAACATCACGTTCTTCTTTCGGTCCGTCACATACCGGGTCGTCTGAATGTGCTAGCAGACTCCCTTTCTCGAAAGGGTCGCTTGTTGCCGTCGGAGTGGACTCTCAACAAACAAGTATTCAATCAGATTTGCTACCAATGGGAACGGCCAATGATAGACTTATTTGCGACACATCTCAACAATCAGTTGCAGACGTATGTGTCCCCGTGTCCGGATCCAAGAGCATTTGCTGTAGACGCTCTATCGATCCCTTGGGACGGAATGATAGGATATGCGTATCCTCCAGCGCCGTTAATTCAACAAGTATTGCTAAAGATAAAACAATCTCAATGCAAGATTCTGTTGGTAGCATCTCTGTCGCCACAGAGACCGTGGATAAATCTACTCAGGTGTCTGTTGTGGGACCTACCGCGGAAGCTCCCTCCACGAGAGGATCTTCTTTGGCAGGGGAAATCGCGCCAACTGCATCACAACCCGCAAGGTCTCAACCTTCACGTTTTTCCGTTGTGCGGTCCTTCTTGCATGGCAAGCACTTTACAGGACGAGCAGTGGACGCGATTTCTAACTGTAGGAGGACCTCCTCTTCGCTAAACTATGCGGCTAAGTGGAAGGTTTTCCGTCGTTGGTGTAGGGATCATTCTGTTGATATATTTGATCCCTCTATACCAGACATTGCTAACTTTCTAGTATACTTGTTTGACGAAATCAAACTGCAACCGGTTACTATAAAGGGTTATAGATCTATGTTATCTGATACCTATGCACATCATGATAGTTTACAAATTGGATCTAATGTCTCTTTATCGAAATTGGTTAGAAACTTTTCGATAAATAGACCCAGAACTCTTAGATTAATTCCTAAGTGGAATTTAGCTTGGGTTCTCCTTAAATTGAAGGAAAAGCCATTTGAACCTCTTGGGACAGTAGATTTCAAATTCTTATCTTATAAGACAGCTTTTCTCTTAGCTTTCTCTTCTGCCAGAAGAGTCAGTGAGCTTCATGCACTATCGGTGGATGATTCTCATTATCGTAGTGTTGGGAACACTATCACCTTCACTACTAACGTCGGTTTTTTAGCTAAGAATCAGGCTCCTAATAAATATCCGGAACCTATTGTTATTAAGGCTCTTCCGTCTTCAGACGGGCGTAGGCCTTTACTCTGTCCTGTTAGAGCACTACGTATCTATAAACAGAGATCTCAGTTCATCAGAAAGGGACGGAAACGTTTCTTTCTGTCTTTGATGCCTAATAGAAAGGACATTTCAGTCCATTCTATTGCTAGATGGATTCAGTTAACTATCCGTACTGCGTATGAAGATTTATCTTCTTCTCAGCAGTCTGTGCTTAAGATTTCTGCTCATGAAGTAAGAGCTCTTTCTACTTCCTGGGCTTATGCTAATAGTGTTGCTATTACAGATTTAATGAAGGCTGCTTATTGGTCTCAGCCATCCACATTTACTAATTTTTATCTCAGAAATATTGAGTCCATTTCTGGAGACCTGCATTGTTTAGGTCCGTTATCTGTTGCTCAGAATGTCGTCCACTAAACAGTTGCAACTATAGTTATGCAGGCTTTCTGTTCCGGCAGTGACTCCGTCCGGCTGCCCTCTTCGCTCTGGGCTATTTGACCCAGGGCAAGGGGAAGGGGGGGGGCGGGTGTTCCCTTAGGTCACCTGCTTTATAGTGAAAAGCAAGGGAATGCCTCCTCCAAGACAGTATTTCTGAGTCGCTTCCGGGATGGTTTTAAAGTGTAATATTAATGTTTAATTTCATTCATGTCTTATTTTTAAAGTGTAGCTCGGTGTGAAGCATTTGTATATGTCAAGTGTCAAACGGGCTTTAATATACAATACTCGGACACTTTTAAATGATTATAAAGAGTCTCAATTCTCTGGACTACTTTATTTATTGGCTTGTTTTAATAATAATTAGTATAAAGGTTATACTGGATATTAATAGAGAACATGAATGTTATTGTGCTCAATTATTAAGGGTAGTGTATCTTTCTAATTTAAATATTAAATAAGAAAGATACATGTAAAGCCTAATACTCCTTTTCTCCTTAAGGGGTTATCTCTTTATTTTATAATTGAGCTTATTGGATTTTCCTCTATGTCCTAGGCCCTCCAGCCTGTTTACTATTCAGCTAAGTCTGGGTCATTGGTACAGTATAAAAATGTTAAAAAATTTATAGTAATTTATATATTTTTTATACTTACCAATGACCCAGACGGGGATGGCCCTCCCTGAGTTGGGAACTCTTGCCTCCCCGCTGAGTACATAGCGCTGACCAGGCACTGCCAGTAAGAATGATATTTGGCGCCAATTTCGGGACGACTGCGTCACTGCGCATGCGCAGTAGAGTCGTACTATGGAGGTCCTTTAGGACATGATTTCTTTTTGTTTTGGATGCAAATTTTGGGGATTGGGGGGCAAAATTTGTGTTTGGCCCTGGTTTTTGTGGAGTTAGCACCAGCTAAGTCTGGGTCATTGGTAAGTATAAAAAATATATAAATTACTATAAATTTTTTAACTTTCAGGCTTGTGTGTGAGTGAACTAAGGAAGGGAGATTTTTGAAGTACAAGTATTCAAATACTTCAATTTATACTCTTACTGGAGTCACTATATTTGTTAGCGAGTGTGGTAGCCCATAGGTCAGTGCATCTGATGACAGTTCTATCATGAGCTGTTCATCTGCATTATGTTCTTGGGCTAGACTCTTTATCCCAGTTGCCTTTGAGTGGGATATTGTAAGGTAAATTGGTTACTAACACCCAAGAGTGCGCTAAGACTGTGTATTGGAGCCTAGATACTCTTATCCCCGCAGGAAACCTGGGAAGTGAAGCAGTGCCTGTTCACTGTGGTAAACAGGCTCTGTTCTACTGGTAAAATAGGACCCAGTCACCAATGCTTGGGAGGTGCAAACCCCTTCTAAAATGCGTAACATGGCTTTTTAACGCTCACCCCTGGTCTTGAGTTGATACTCATGTTGTGGTCATTATTAGCCATTGAGCAAAAATATGTGATCTTAAACACCAATAAATAAATACTAGATACTTTTGACTCTTCCCAGATATGAGGTCTTGACATGAATTCACCTTCTTGGAGCATCCTCACCCCCACCACCATATAACCTATATGTCTACTTCATAATGATTCCGAGTAATTAAGCTTAGATATTTTTTCTGGATGAATGTTTTCAAGTCTGCATGAATGATAGGTCATTCCTCAAGATTTTTATTTGCATATCTTCCTAGTTGAACTGATGATTATTCCTTTCAGATTTGGAGGTCTGTTCTTTGAATAAGTCCTAAATTTTGTTTGGATAAATTGTAGCACAAGAATTGTTTCAGATATTGATGGATCTTTGGGTTCAAAATCAGATATCCTTCATCTGAAACTAATCTACTGATTCTGTTACTTTTAACACAGAATTTGCATTACCCTCTTGGTAGATTCTTCACCATGCATGAAAACCGCACACGATGTTCCCAAGCCAGAAAATAAGCAGACTGTCATCTGCAAAATGAGGTCCAAAGAGGGTGAATATAGTGCATAGCAGGGTAGCATCACTAAATTTACCCTCTGTGAACCCCAATCTGAATCAAGGTCTCAAAACTAAACAGAAAGAGGAACCCAGAGGATAAATTGACGCACTGTATGGGATACCATCATCAAATTCACTCTCTGGGGACCTCATTCTGCAAATGTCAGACTGCTTATTTTCAGGCCTGGATGTTCCAGTCAACCCTCTGCATTCTGATGTTAAAATACTGAAATTTCAAGCAGGACATTTTCCCCAGAATTCATCTAGGAGTTTAACCAAACAATGAGCTCTGTCAAACAAGACTGAATTGGTTACATTTCTTGTTGCTTTTTTGTGAAAGATTTGCATCTTGGAAATTTTGATATTTTGACGTCATTGTGCAGGGGTGATAACTGGTAGAGTGCCAAGTTTTTTTGGTTGTCAAAATTTTGTTCACATGTTATTGCCTTGTTACAGTTTATGGGAGAGTGCCTATAGGCACTCTCCCATGAATTGTAACAGGGCAAATCAACCCATACTAAATAATATCACAGTAAAAATTAAATGAAGCCCATCCATAGAATATGAAGCCTTTAAGCTGTGGTACACACACTTCAGGATAAAGCCCAAAAATGGGCTTCCAGCACTCAACCAGTTAAAACCAGTTAAAACCCGTTACCAATGCAGACGATATCAGAAATTATTATTTTAAATATCATTTCATTGTTACAATGAGGGGTCACGTGATATGGTTTCGTTGAAACTTTTTGAAAAATAAGATTATTTCAACTGCCGAATTTGCATATTATGAGGGTGGGTGTGGCCGAGTCGTTAGGTAAAGGGTTAATGGACCCAGTCCATTGACTGGAACATTGCCAGAATTTCTCATGCTTTTATTGCAGAATATGTGCTATCGTTCACCTGGAATCTCTCCTGTTTGTGTGTTTCAGTAGTAATCCACTCTGGATGGGCTTCACATGTATCAGGTTTAAAGTAATAATTATTCAATTGCTGTACATGTATCAGGTTTAAAGTAATAATTATTCAATTTTTTTCTCATTTTGCTCTTTCTATGCAATGTGATGCCTCTGATATGAATCCTGCTCTAAAACAAGCTCATGTATCCTTTGACCTGAGACCAATGTGCGAATTGAAATACCAAATCTTTGAAAATAATTTTGACTCAGAAAATCACTGCATCAAAATTATGTTGTATGGTTGTATGTTTTACTTTGGGTATTGGACTTGTTTTAGTTATTTGTTTTCTTTGACAGCAAGGTTCAAATTAGAAGTAAACTTTGAAGAAATGTTGTTCATTGTTACTTTATCACATCGCTTGTAGTGCTCTTATCCCATCCAGTGTGTACAGGCATTTAGTTTGTTTTGATGCCATGAATATTTTTACAATGATGATTAATGGTCGTTGTATCTGGTTATTGGTCAGGTTGTGTTAACAACCAAGACCTATGGTTTGTCAATGGTCAGTGTGCATCCAGGCAGGTACCCGGCTAACTTGAATAAATGTTCTCTGATTTGACTAAGATTTGTCATACAGGTCTTTTGCAATAATGTCAAGCAACTGGCCCAACCCCATTTTTTCGTTACATAGTTATGGGCCTTACTTAATCTATTTTTAGGAATTTTGAGCTCATTAATGCAATAACTTCAACAAATGTTCTCCAATTGGACTATTATTTGCCATAGAGGTGTTTTGTAAGAATATCTCAAGCAAGTATGAAAACTGACCTGGCCCGATTTGTCGTTGCAGCTGTTATCGGCCTTAATTAGTCAATTTTTACGAATTTTGAGCTCGTTAGCACAATAACTTGAACAAACATTCTCCAATTTGACTAATATTTGCCACACAGATCTTTTGCAATAATATTTCAAGCGTTTTCAAAAACTGGCCCAGCACGATTTTTAGCTCAACTTTGGCGAAGCCAAATTTGAGCTTATGCCATGGCCAGTTGTCCATCGTCCATCTGTCTGTCTGTCCGTCAACAATTCTATACGGCTCGGGCTAGAGGCCGTATTTATGAACCGATCTTTACAAAACTTCTTGGGTACCTTTGTTATGACTTTGGGACGAGAACAAGTGATTTTGGGTCCAATCCGAAATTCAAGTTGGCCGCCAGCCGCCATTTTGTACCGACGATGCAGAAATCTCTTTTTTTGTACAGAACTTCCATATGAAAGCGCTGATTTGAATAATTTTTTGTATGAATGTTTAGTACCATGGGATACATCACATATAATACGGGGTTTTTTCTCGTACGTAAATTATGCAAATTAGACTAACTTTGATGTATTTAGTGTTACTTTCAGCACTGTAAGTGCAAATGCCAATACGGCTCTGGCTAGAGGCCGTATTTATGAACCGATCTATACGAAAGTTCCTGGGTACCTTTGGTATCACCGTGGGACGAGAACGAGTGTTTTTGGGTGCGGTCCCAAATTCAAGATGGCCGATGGCAGCCATTTTGTACAAAATTAGGTGCAGTCAGATTTTTGCACAGAACTTCCATATGAAAATGCTGACTTCAATAATTTTTTGTGTGAATGTTTAGTACCATGGATACATCACATATAATAACAGGTTTTTTTCTCGTGCAGAAATTATGCCAAATAGATGAACTGATTTTTTCAGTGCTTCTTACACACAGTAAGTGCACATGTCAATACGGCTCGGGCTAGAGGCTGTATTTATCAACCGATCTTTACGAAACTTCTTGGGTACCTCTGTTATCACTTTGGGATGAGAACGAGTGTTTCTGAGTGCAGTCCAAAATTCAAGATGGCTGCCAGTGGCCATTTCGTACCGAAATTAGGTCTAGTCAGTTTTTTGTACACAACTTCTATACAGCTCAAGCTAGAGGCCGTATTTATGAACCGATCTTTACAAAACATCTTAGGTACCTTCGTTATCACTGTGGGATGAGAACGAGTGTTTTTGGGTGTGGTCCAAAATTCAAGATGGCCACCAGCAACCATTGTGTACCAAAATTAGTGCAATCAGTCTTTTGTACAGAACTTCTGTATGAAAGTTCTGATTTGAATAAATTTTTGTATGAAGGTTTAGTAAAATGGAATACATCACATATAGTACGGGTTTTTTTCTCGTGCAGAAATTATGCAAATTAGATGAATTTTGATTTATTTAGTGCTACTTATACACTGTAAGTGCACATGTCAATACGGCTCGGGCTAGAGGCTGTATTTATCAACCGATCTTCACGAAACTTCTTAGGTACCTTTGTTATCACCTTGGGACGAGAACGAGTGTTTCTGAGTGCGGTCTGAAATTCAAGATGGCTGCCAGTGGCCATTTTGTACCGAAATTAGGTCCAATCAGTTTTTTGTAACAACTTCTATACAGCTCGTATTTATGAACTGATCTTTTTGGGTACCTTTGTTTTCACCTTGGGACAGGAATGAGTGTGTTTTGGGGTGCCTTTGTTATCACTGTGCTATGAGAACAAATATTTTGGGGTTCAGTCAGACCCACTCTGGGACTCAAAGATTTCTTTTCTATTTAGCATCTGACTGTCACCCACCTTTACAATACTTTACCTATACATTTGTTACAGGCTACGGCCAGTATTTATGTACAGACCGTTACAATACTTTATATGTACATTTGTTATCAGGTCATTACCTAGATGTTTGTCATTGCTGTGTCACATACTATACATGTACATGTCTTGACAAGTTGAGCTACAGTGTCATTGACACTTTCATTTGTTACAGAGTATGGCCTTAAAGTATTTTTTATGAATACTGGACTTATCAGCATTAAAATTTTAATGAAGGTTCCAGATTTGACAACCTGCATATGATTGATAACTGGGTTATGAACATGCAACGCTCTCCGATTGCTACCACAACTTTACGCCTGCATCTCTGATGCACACCTCTTGTCTGTTGATAAAATGCTTGTTGTCAGAATGTTTGAAAAAGCATTCTGAGCTCTTTTCAGTAGCATATACTAGAATAAATCTTGCCTCCGACATGTTCTCAGAATTTCATTGAATTTAAGATGTTAAAACAGAATGATGTCCCTGGTGGCAAATGATAACCAGTTCATGTTAAACAAGTAAAAATTCTGTCATTTAATAATCATTACAATTACTACTTCAGCATACAGAAGAATAGTCAGTGAGATATATTTGTTAGACAGTTGTCACTGACCTAATATGGTATATTCCTCGTGTGATCCCCTGACCCCCAAGAGAATTGAATTGTTGCTATGGTAAACAAGTTTGGTTGGTAAAATGGGGTCCGGTCACCATTGCCTCAGATGGAAGTCCTCTAAAGTAGACAGCACAGGTAAAAACCATTGACTATACCTGACTTCATATTTGTGTTGTAATCATTATATAGCTATAGATGCTGAAAGCAACTTTAAAAACTAAGAAATATGTATGGTGTGAGTAAATTCTATATTGGGAAAGAGCAAATCTCTTGCCTACTATGACCTCTACTGACACCTTATACACCATATTGGGTCACTAACAGACTGAATAACCATTATTGTCATCACCAGCTCAATATAACTTTATTTTAGGAACTCGGGTATTCTCTTTCACTCCTGCCTGGCAATTTCCCGATTAACATAACACTGAGAAAGGTTTTTGATTACAGAGGTAAATTAATTCTATTTTGCTAGTGTAATAGGAACTGATACCCAGTGGATAAAACCGACTTTATACTTCGGTTGTGGTTACAATATCGGTGCAGATGCTAAAAGTAACCTTATGTGTGTTAGTGATTGGGATTATCTTGAACTGGTCTCAGTCGTCACTTTAAATCAGTACACCAGGATTGAGTACTTTGTGTGATTGGTTCATAAATTGGAAGGTCTGACAGCTCTTTTTAGCTCACCTGAGCAAAGCTCAAGGGGAACTTTACTAATCACTTTCCATGCATCGTCCGTCCATCGTCATCCATCCGCGTAAACTTAACATTATCGACTTCTCCTCACAAACTCCTGGACCAAATTGAACCAAATTTGGTGTGCATATTCCTCATCACATGTCAATTCAAGTTTGTTCAAATAAAGTTACCACACCCACAGGGCACCACAAGGGGCATAACTGATAGCACTCATATAAATTTTTTCAAAAATTCAAAAAAATCTTCAGATCCACCAGTCAGAATCTTTTCCTATTTGTTATACAACATCTCTGGGGGGTCAGCTTCAAGTTTGTTCAAATTGAGTTCCTGGGTTAAGATTTGGGCTCTCGATTGGAGCCTGAATTTTAACTTAGTCTCCATATGCAGAATATTCTTTAAAAATCTTCTTCTTCAAATCCTCCAGTTGAAATATTTTGATATTTGGTATACAACATCTCTAGGGGGTTCAGATTGACATTTGTTCAAATCAGGTCCCTGAGTTAGTATTTGGACTCTCTGTTGGAGCCCAAAGTTTAACTTGTTGAAATTTGAGGAAATTTCGTTAAAAATCTTCTTCAGATCCACCAGTCAGAATCCTTTCATGTTTGGTATACAACATCTGTGTGGGGGTCAGATTCAAGTTTGTTCAAATAGAGTCCTTGGGTTAATAATTGGGCTCCCTGTAGGAGCCCAAATTTTAACTTTGTGAAATATGAGGAAATTTCTTTTAAAATCTTATTCAGATCCACCAGTCAGAATGCTTTCATATTTAGTATACAACATCTATGGGGGGGGGGGGATCAGATTCAAGTTTGTTCAAATTGAGTCGCTGGGCTGGGTTAATATTTGGACTATTCTTTAAAAATCTTCTTGAGATTCACTAGTCAGAATCCTCTCATCATATTTGGTATTTTGGTATACATCATCTCTAGGGGGGGGGGGGGGGGCAGATTCAAGTATGTTCAAATTGAGTGCCTCGGTTCATATTTGGGCTCCATATGGGAGCCTTAATTTTAACTTGGTGCGATATGAGGAAATTTCTTTAAAAATCTTCTTTAGATCCACCAGTCAGAATCCCTCAACATTTGATGTACATCATCTCTAGGAGATGGGGGGGGGGGGGGGGGGGGGAGGGAGGGGGGGGGGTCAGATTCAAGATTGTTCAAATTGGGTCCCTGGGTTGAAAATTTTGGGTCTGTTTCGGACTTAGCAATTTTGGACCAAATTTTTTTATGGCGGTGGTGGTCAGATTCAAGTTCCATCAAATCGACTCCCTGGGTTTATATATTTGGGTTCCCTATGGAAGCCCGAATTTTAACTTAGTGCAATGTGAGGGAATATCTTTAAAAATCTCTTTCAGATCCACCCATCAGAATCCTTTCATATTTGGTATTCTACATCTCTGGGTGGGTGAGATTCAAGTTTGCTCAAATGGGGTTCCTGGATTAATATTTGAGCTCCCTGTGAGAGCCCGGATATTAACTTTATGCAATATGAGGAAATATTTTTTTAAATTCTTCTTCTTCAGATCCACCAGTCAGAAAGCTTTCATATTTGTCCCCCAGAAAATTTTTTCTGCGGACTATTAGAATAGGCGGTGTAAGCATGTGCGTCCATCCCACTTTGGTTTCCCAATGATAACAGTAGTTACAGTTGGCCAAATCAATATGTTGGTGTATCAGTATAAAATACAGGTCAAGTTCGAATTGGGGTGCTACAATTTTTGCACGTGTTTTGCCCCTTTTTCTGCAAAAATTCATTTTTTGGGGGTGTTTCCCGACGGTTACTTAAGTAAAAGTTGGTCAAATGAAATGAAATTTGATATGTAGGTGTATCAACATAAAATACAGGTCAAGTTCGAATCAGGGTTTGGTCCGACAATTTTTCAAGAATTATGACCCTTTTTTGACTTCAAAAATTCTTTTTTTTTTGGTTTCCCAATGATAACTTGAATTGTTGGTGACTGATTCAAATAAAATTTGGTATACAGGTGTATCAACATAAACTACAGGTCAAGTTCAAATCGGGGTTTGGTCCAATATTGTTTTCCAGAGTTATGTCCCTTTTTCGACTTTGAATGTCTGCAGGAGGACGGCAGATTCAAGTTTGTTCAAATCGAGTCCGTGGGTTAATATTTGGGTTCCCTATGGGTGCCTGAATTTTAACTTAGTACAATATGAGGGAATTTCTTTAAAAATCTTTTCCTGGGGTGGGGGGTGGGGGTGCATGTACAAGTTTGTTCAAATTCCTTAGTGTTTTTCCATAAACTTTGCCTTTGAGACTCCAGTGACATAACAACCCTTGGATGTCTGGCTGTGCATGTCTGCAGCTGATAAAATTGGAAGCAGTCAGGAAGACTTATGATAATAATCATCTGACATGGACACTGGAGTTATAAATATTTTCATGACTTCATTTCTCTGTAGTTTTGATGACCCAAAATATTTCCTTGAACCATTTTGTCAGGTGAGCAATTTAGGCCTCTTGTTTGTTGATGCGATCATCATTTTTTATTGTCATAACAATTTGAACTCAAGCAGCAACAGCAGGTCTTGTATGTAATAAGGAACAGTGTATTATTTTTATTTTTTCATGAAATACAGCTGCAGGATAATTTGTTGAAATGTAAAAAAAAAAAAAAAACCGTCATCCAACAAAGTGGCAAAATCCATGCAGCAAAATTTATCAATACCATTTTACAATAACTTCAAGTAGCATATATTTTTGATTTTCAGTATTTCTTGTAGAATTCCTACCTTTCTTAGCATTGATGTCCTAATATCAAAATTTTGAGCCTGAAATTTTCCACATGACGCAACTAGGAATTGGACCTATTCAATCTTGTTTGACAGAGCTCATAGAGCTCTGTCAAACAAGATTGAATTGGTTAAATTCCTAGTTGCATTATGTTCAACTTGAATTTTGGGAATTTTTTGTCAGTGTGTGGACAATTTCTCCTTGCTTTTGCAATATTTGGAACACTCTTTGAATGATTCACTGTTGCATTAGGGTTAATAATATTATAAACATGTATTTGGTAGTAAGTCTGATGCCAGTACATGGTGAATTATTTTCATTAACCCTTTCCATAACACAAGATTGCCTCTGTGTCAGTGTTTTAGGCAAATTTTGCAATTTCTATTTTTCCTATCCTACACATACACTTGTAGCTTGTGATCTGTCACTGGACTGAGCTCCATGAGCTCATTCTAGTGAATGGTCATTGGCTTCAATTTGGAAGAAACAAAAGAAATGATAGAAAAATTTAAATGTTAATGCTTTTGTATATAGCATTGGGGGGATTTGATGGATATTGTGCTAGAGATGGGCAACTAACCTATTTTGTGGTTTGATTTTTGGTGTTTTTCCAAAACTGAAACACCGAACGGTCACGATCGCAAAATATTGTGATTTTGGTAATTTGACATTTTCCCACCTCCAGAGGCTGTTTTGACACCACTCCCACATCCAAAGTGCACTGGATCACGTAGATAACAATCAGTACACCGAGGGATGCTTTTAAAAAAATGAAATAATCCCAAACAGATCACAAATCAGAGCATGAATCATTTGTTTTTGTTTTACATTTACATTGAATACATTGTGAATAGGTGACATATAATACCAGACATAACCGGGATGTATTTGGTTTAAAAAACTTCTTCTAAACCCACTTATTTATAAAATTAAAAATCACCCCCAGTTTGCAACATTTAACTTTGCAAGAGAGAAGAAAAAACAAATTGAAGTTTGCCTTCTTTTTAGGAGTGTGGAAGTAGCACTCCAGAACCTACCAATACTTTACCCACTGAATTCATCATGAGTGAACCTATTTGAAAGACTTTCATCAAATTTTGGGCACACACTGTATGTGGAAGTGGAATAACATTAACTCTCAACCCGCTGAGTATTTGTCAAATATTTTTCATCATATCTAGTCATGGCTGCTGTGAAGCAGCCATGACTAGATATGATGAAAAATTCATATAAATTTAACTCAAGAAATCATTGATCAAACATGTAATCCAATATACAAGGGAGAAGCTGGATAAAGGTGTGCCAATTATACTTATTTCGCTGGCAACTATTCCTTGTCCTCGGCAGGAATATCTGCCAGCAGCATGCAAGGAGTTAAAACACTTGCTGAGTGAAGCTTCCATTGCACCTAGACAATAACAGTCAATTCAAGTAATAACACATATCAAGGAAAAGCCATGTGTAAGCCACTGGACCACCAGGTCCAACCCAGAGGTCCATTGGCTGAAACTGCTTTTTCACAGATGAAACTCAACTTTGTTGTGTTTATGGTTATGTGCACACTATATATTTTCTGATCAGAGTTGGCCCATTAAAAAGTTGAAAACAAAATTCCATTGGTATTGAAATTGAAAAAAAAAGGGAAAAATAAAGCTACCTCAGAATTGAAGAGCAAAATATTCACATCAGTCAAGTTGGATCCATGGAGACATATCATGTTAATTTTGGCTTGCTTCTCTCTATCTGATGTCCAACATGATGTGATCATAAATGATCTCCATATCTTACTCTCATCCAGAAAGGAATCTAGACTTTACTGCAATGAAAGTCTGCTGCAATTATTTTCTAAGGATACACTTTCTGGTATCACAGTACTAAATATTTTCCCATAGGCAACCATTATAACGTTCAGGCAAAAAAAATTATGATCGCATCACTTTAATTTTGGCATTCAAATATCTTTGTCATGTATATCCCTTCAGACAACATTTTTCTGACCCCCAAACAGGGGGTCATGCTTCAAATGTGCGAGAAAAACTGACCGGTAGGGAAGTGGCGGACACATGCACTTGCTTTTCAGGCAATTCTCAACAAAAACACCTCAATAGTCAATTGAATTTTTTAGGTCCAAAAAGTCATCAAATTGCCTGAAATTGCCCTCTTTATTTCAACAATTTAGCCCTGTATTTGAGATACAAAAACTCATACAACATTTTTGTTAGTAAAAATAAAATTTGATGGCCTGCATTTAATGTTTTTCTCATAAAAATTGCCGGTTACGTTTCATTGAAACCAGCACATTCAGCTTCGTTTCATTGCAGAGGCAATTGCTTTGTTGATAAAAAAAAATAAGCATAATTACTGAAGTTCTGAGAGCATTCTGCTTGTTTTCTAATTTTGACTAATTCAGGACTGAAATATTGGAATTTCATTTACAGTAAATTTATATGAAAATGGTCTTCCACACCATTTTTATGTGAATTCATAGACGGCTCCTGTTATTTAAGAACTTATCTTTTTTTATCAAATTTTAGCACTAAAATACAGTACTTTCATTTAATTTTAGCAAATTAGAAGCATACCGCTCTCTTCCATGTGACTACAGAAAGCCCTGTTCAGTGACGTAATGCTCAGTCAAATAACTATCCACCCACACCCCTTTCCCTTTTTTGGGAATCCAAGCTATAAGTGGAGCGGTGCTTCATTAACGTTAACCTGCTGAGTATTTTCAAAGTATTTTTCACCAAATCTAGTCCTGGATGTTTTGAAGCATCCATGACTAGATTTGATGAAAAATTTATCCATCTTTAAGAAATAATTGGTCAAAAATTTCTTTTAATTTTCAGGTGTTGGGATGGGGGGGGGGGGGGGGGGGTTGGAATTTGATTGATTGTACCCAAATTATATTTATTTCCGTGGCAAGAGAAATGCTGCCCTGGGTAGAAATATCCCCCATCAGCATCACAGAGGTTAATCTTAGAAACAAGTTCTGTTGCACTTGTGAAAACAGGACCTGATAACCCATGCCTGTGTCCAAGTCCCCTTATGTGGGGAACATCGATGTAAACGATTGGTTTGACTTGAAATTATACTTATATTGTGGTCATGATATAGCCATAAATGCTGAAAGTGGCCTTATACGCACCAGTACTCTGTTCATATTGCACATAACTATAATTTAAGATACCTTTAAATTAACCAGTTGAGTGTTTGAAGAGTAGATCCTTGTTAATTGAATGAAGAATTCTGGGATCTGTCTAAAAAATTATACTAACGGCCTCCTCCTCATGGGAACCTCTGGAAGTGAAGCAGTGATTGTTTACTGTTTTAAACATGGTCTGTTTTACCAGTAAAATAGGACCCAGTCACCAATGCTTGGGATGGAAGTCCTCTGAAATGGGCAACATGGGTATAAAAGATTGACTGAATTTGACTTTATCCCCATGTTGTGGTCACATTTAGCCATTGTGCTGAAATATGTGACCTTAAAATCAATGAATAAATAAATACTAACAGCACTGAAATTGCCCAGCCTTTTTTGCCTCAGTTGTTCGATATAAGCATTCAATCTTTTTTATGTCTTGAAAGTTGCTTGACGGTGCTCCCTAAATTCTCAGTTAATCACCTTAAATCTAGACAAATGACAAGATTATGGTTACCATAATTGATTACTCATGTTAATTGAATATTATTCACTTTCAAAGTGACATGCAATTAATGGGTCAAACTGTAATATAATGGAGAGATTTGGTATTGTTGTCTATTTTTAAAGCGAAATTCTATAGGGGTTAAATTTGGAGATATTTCTCCAAGGTGATCCAGTATTTGTTTTGTGAATGTACCTGTAGATGTTTATTTGCAGTGTAAATGTTTTTATGAATTATTTTCGAATTCCTTGCATAAAGTGACTAATTTGGATCAACTGATTTTTGTATGCAACTGATTTTAGAGGTATTTACCCATGTTGATAGCAATTGTGGATTTTGTTAACATTTATACATTTTTTGAAAGCATTTTGAAAACTGCCATAATGGTACACACAATTTAGGGAAGACATGCAAGTAGTAATAAACATACCAACATTCTTGAACCAGTAGCACACTGGTAGTGCAACAGAATTTTCTCCAGTCGCTCCTTTTTCTCTTGTTTTTTAGGTATGGATTTTACCAATTATATTTTGTTTGACAGAGCTCACTGAGCTCTGTAAAACAAGGTATATTTTGGTTAAATAGCAAACTGCATTATGGGAAATATTTGCTGCTGAAAACTTTGCCTTTTTGACATCAGAATGCAGAGGGTCAATTTTCTATTGGAAGTGCTGCAAAATGGTACTGTGCTTATATATTTAAATTATCTTCTCAAGGTGGTTGGTTGAAGATCACCAGTTGAGAGGAAGTGGTAACGTGGCACTCAGGGTTGAGGCTCTTTCATATTTTGAGTAAATTTACCCGTAATTAATCAAATTCTCTTTTTCTCAATGTGGTGTGCATGATTTCTGCACACAAGTTTGTCTGTTTATCTCTTTGTGTTTCCCTTCAGAATCTGGAGAAGTGGTGCAATGTTTGTTTGCTGTAGTAAATAAGTTCTGCTTTCCTAGTAAATAATACAGCTTGGAAATCAAGGCCCGGGGTGAGGTGCAAGCACCTCAGATTAGGTGTAATACAAGTTTAAACAATTGGCTGAACATTTCATCGCACTTATATTTAATTGTTTTGTTTTAAGCTTACTTGTTTTACAAGGATCGGCAAGCAAGTTACACAATTATATTAACGCCTCTCCTTGGCCTACTGGCACATGATGTGAGATGACCTCCAGTGCGTCATTTTCTTGGTCTGGTTCTTCTAGAATACTATGAAAGGATCTTTCAGCTGCACAGAGTGTGTATCTCTGCACAGGGGACAGCCATTTTCTATCCCCACCCGATAGGACGGTACATTGTGACAGCATCTATCCCAGATTTGATGCTGACAGAGAGTGTTCGGACACCTCGAGAACTTTCCCCAACCAGGGATCAATCCCGGGACTCCTGGCATGAGAGACCAGTGCACTAGTCCACTTGACCACATTATATAAAAAAAGATCTGGTAACCGATGCTTGGAGGGGAAGTCCTCTAAAATGGGCAACATGGGTTTTAACTGACTTAACTTTATATCCATGTTGCAGTCACAATTAGCCTTTGTGCAGAAATTTGTAACCTTAAATACCAACAAATAAATAAACATAAATAAATGTGCACTGCCCCACTCTCCTTACCAACCATTATGGGAAAAAAATGAAATCCAGTGTTCAACGTTTTTCTTAAAAGTTTTCCATAAAATTATTATCGTTAAAGACCTATTTCGAAATGGATGTCGTATTTGTCAGATGCAGGGTTGATGGCAGCATGGGAACAGTTGCCTTCGCACCCTCAAATTGGGGAGTTGGAGTGGGTGAAGCATTTTGTCAGATTCTGACTCTACCAACCACAGTTCTTTTAACCCTTTACCCAACCGGCCAGCGCTATTCTAAAAAATCGCCAATTAATTTTCATTATTTTTTTCATTTTTTGTCTCAAAAACATTAGTTATGATGAGCTCTTCCAGCGAGGGGTCATAACCTATATTTTTGAGACAAAAATTGAAAAAAATTAGTTATTCAAGAATTTTTTTGCAAGTGTCGTCTGCTTTTCATGTTAGGTAAAGGGCTAAAGAACCATCTCTTAACATGTCCTGCAGTAGAAACTGTGTCCCAGCTGCTAGTGGGCACAGTTTATTGGAGCCCAAATCATGTTAGACTGAAAGCTTATCTATCATGATGCAAAGAATCATGCTTCCCATGAGAACCCCGATAGTGGCGTGATGCTCGATTAATATGGACAAGTTCTATTTCACTGATTGCTATACGAGGACCTGGAAACCAACACCCAGAGTGTAAGTCCTCGACATTGGGCAACAGAATTGCAAATGTTTGGCTAATCTTTACTTTATATTTGTGTTGAGGTCCCAGTGTAGCCACAGATGCTGAAATTTACCTTAAACTCCAATAATGAAACAATAGCAAAGACTCGTGAGAATTCGTAAATTCAATCTGATAAGATTGAAGAAAGATAGTGTTGGTCATCAGCAATGGAAGGAGGAAATGGTAGGATTATGATGGCTTGCTGCTCTGACCATCAGCGAGAAGGGTTGTACTCTTTTTGTACTTCCCTGCCTTCATCTTGTTGTAGGGCCTTTTTGTGTTTCCCTGGTGACGTAAAATATATCTCACTTTCTGAAAATTTCTGAGAACTTCATTGGATTGAAGATTTTGCATGTACGATGCGTCAATACCATACGCAGTCTTTTGAGTTCTAAACCACTGGTAAACATGATTTATTCACTATCATCATGCTTGGTTTAAAGAACAGCATCATTTCGGACTTCTGCGACGTTTCAAGTCGTGTAATTCTCATTTAATTCTTTCATGTTGTACCATTTGGTACCACAAATATAAGCCGTTTACTGAGCCTATGACACCATAGCTTTTAGCTGCTTAACCCTTTACCTAACATGAAAAGCAGACGACACTTGCAAACAAAATTCTTGAATAACTAATTTTTTTCATTTTTTGTCTCAAAAACATAGGTTATGACCTCTCTTTGGAACGAGCTCGTTCCAAAGAGGGGTCATAACCTATGTTTTTGAGACAAAAAATGAAAATTAATTGGAGATTTTTGAGAATAGCGCTGACCGGTTTTGGCCGTTACGTTGGGTAATGGATTAAATGACACTCTTTCAATGTTTATATATACATTGCCACAAAATTGCAACATCAAACATTCGCAATGTGTTTCAATGACATTTTAGCTGGCTGCTTTTGCAATGCCATCTCAACTCTTTAGTCGGGTGCAATACACACAACGCTTGCAACAACAGAAAAAACTTCTTGAATAAAGAAAATTATTTTCATATTTTACACCAAAAACATTACTCATGATCTCTCCTTCGAATGAGCTCCGCAAGCTTGTTCCAATGAGAGTCCAGCTATATTGCAAAAAAAAATTGCAAAAAATTAAGTGGCAATGTTTGTGAGTTGCACTGACCAGATAAGGCTGTTGCGTTAGATGAAGAGTTGACGAGAACCCACATTTAAATTGGGTTAATAATTTTGTACAAATGGCTGATTTAGGACTACCAACAAAATCAAGCTCACATTTTTTTCATTTTCTTTTGAGAGGGCGGATTTCTTCCAATGAACCGATGATCCTAAATTTTGTAACACACTTCTAAACGTCAGATTTCTTTCAAACTAGATTGCAAGTGTAAAATAAATCGGGTTCACGGTTTGATGTTATCAGTCCAAGTTGTGTGTTTTGGGAATGGGGGTGACGGTCGGGGACTGGGATCTGACATTTGAACTCAATCTGGAAATCAACAACTATTGAAATCATGGTGTCTACCAGAAAGTCGACTGTCGTGGCCAATATGCAGCGATATCAGAATCTTGCTGTTCATGTCGAAACTCAAACATCAGACTCTAACATTGTTCATCACAAATTGAGAACGTCATTAGCATTTTGTTTTTGTTTGCTATCATTTGGTGCAAATTATTGAATAACAATGTTCCATAACCACTGTCGTGCTATAATTTTACGGCAGAACCGTAACATTTTACATTTTTAGGGAATGAAAAATTTGAGCAAATTTGCCAATTATTACAATGAATCCAAATGGCTATGCCTTCTTATGCATCCAGGAGGACATCTGTTGTTTGTTGATATCGGCTGATATCAGCATCTTAATATGCCAGCTAATGAAATTCGCCAATCACAGCCCCGAATAGTGGGACGGTACTGAGCCGTATTGGGTCACCTGCAGCCCGAGGTGACCTAATACGAAACTCGTATTAGGTCAGTACCGCCATTTTGTTTCGACGTGGAAATTCCTCACCTCGCGGTGCTTTTATATCCATATTGAAGAAATTGCGGTACAATCAAACGTCCCTTCGTGTCTGTATGTCTCATTTTTTCTCGTTTTATAATAAATTTATTGTGAAATTTATTTTCTAAATGTAAATTTAATTATTTGAAGTGAGAAATACTACTGTATTCGATCTACCGATAACGGATAAGTCGGCCTGGCCCTAACTTGACATAGGGTCTAAGCTTATTGAGGCTAGCACACAACAGTTTGGGTACGGTGTTCGCCTCAATATTTTAAAAGCTTTAGAAAAAATATATAACCCATAAATGCGTTGTTAGAAAGTTGAAAAATATATATAGTGTGAATAAATAAACTGAGAAAAAAATTGTCTTATCCTGGGAATAGATTAATTTCATTTTTTCTCGTTGAGCTCATTCTGTAGTCTCTGTTGTGGTAAATGGATAACGTCGCTTCGAAAATGGATTTAATTTCATTGAATAATTATAAGATTGCACAATGATGAAATTGTAGGAAAATGAAAGAAAGTCAGTGGTAAAAGATACGAGATACATTTATTTTGTTCGAATTCTATAAAATCGGACGTTTCGGACATTTTCTGCACACTCAAGACAAAGTGACAGTACGAAGAAAAGCGTCTATCGCTGTTGTCTGTGTTGTCAAGGAAATTATAAACAAACAGGGAGACAACTGTGCACGTTTGTTACAACTTACATAGCGTTTTGCACCAGTTTTGAAAATGTGCCGGCGTTCAAATTTGATTGTTATTTTGTTTTCGCTGGCATAATAAATACGTTACAGGACGTTCAGGTGGCGGATACGGTATCATATGAGGCTCGGCAAAAACAATATTGGACTCGGCGTACCGCCTCGTCCAATATTGTTTTCACCTCACCTCATATGATACCGTATCCGCCACCTGAACGTCCTGTAACTTATAATATCAGCCGAGTTCGATAATGGGCAATTCTGTAAAAGAAAATCATATCTAATGAATAAGTCTTCATATCTCTGTAAACTGGATAGACATGCAACCATTTGAGGCTCAAGCCATGATTTTTCAGAAGAAAGATATAACACCATTGGACTTCTTTTGTACCTTGCACCAACGGTGGTTGACAGTCCCATAACTTTTCCCTCACTAAAAGTAATTTTTTTATCATCCAAACGCCACCTATGACTCTTCATTGGAACAAACTTTACAAACTCATTCCAACGAGGGATCAGTGTGAGAAATGGTAAAGGATTTCATTGACGATTTTCACGTGAACTTTGATCGCATTTAGTCATTCCGTTAGGTACAAGGTTAACTTGAGTAACCACCCAATCAGATTCTGCCTTCATCTCATGTTTCTAAATCACTAATACAAATGCATTTGAATTGAGAATTGAAAATAAAATATATTTTACAAAGTCTTCTAATTGTTGTGATGTATTTCTTTACCTGATTGCAATTTATCTTTTGAACTGTTTTTAACTCACCTCAGCATCTCTTAAGGGGTGCTTTGAGAGCGCGGTGGCTGAGTGGTTACGGCATTGGCCTTCAAACCGAAAGAACTTTAAACCGAAAGATCCACGATTCGATCCCCACCAGGGGTAACTGCATTGTGTCCTTTGTCAAGGCCCTTAATCCCAAGAGACCACGCGATGGCACCAAGGTGCTGGGCTCTAAGGCACACAGCACATTGTTGGTTCACTTCCCAAACCAATGCTAACCCTGAATGTGTGGGGAGTTAGTACTTTGGGAATTTTAATAGTTTCTCGCCACTGCTTGGTGGTTCTTTCCGGGTACTCCAGCTTCCTCCACCCATAAAATTCTGTCACGAAGTGACCATCGCTGTCATGTAAACCCCAATAAAAAGGGGGAGGTTCGGTTATCACTTTCCGTCCGTCCATCAGTCGTTCATCCGTGAACTTTACATTATCAAATTCTCATAAACAAATGGACCGGATTGAACAAAATTGGATGTGCATGTTCACTACCACATGTCAAAACAAGTTTGTTCCAATAAAGTCGCCATACTCACGGGAGCATCACAGGGGGCATAAGTTAGCACTCACATTTTTTTTTAAATTAAAAAATCTTCAGAACTGCCATTCAGAATCTTTTTGAAGCTTGGCCTACAACATCTGTGGAGGGGGCAGATAGAGGTTTATTCGAATCAAGTCTCTGGATTCATATAAAAATCTTCAACTCACCAGTCAGAATCTTTTGATATTGGTTTGCAGAAATCCTTAATGGGGTTGGATTCAACATTGTTGATAACAGGTCCCTGGTGTCATATTTGGGCTCCCTGTGGAAGCCCAAATTTTAATTTAGTCCAAAATGAGGGAAATTCTTTAAAAATCTTCAGATCCACCAATCAAAATCTTTTGATGATTGGTATACAGCATATTTAGGGTAATCAGATTCAAGTTTGTTCAAATCAAGTCCTTGGGGTCGTATGGGAGCTCACATTTTAACTTCATGCAATATGAGGAATGGTCTTTGAAAATCTGCTTCTTAGATCCACTGGTCAAAATCTTTGATATCAGATATACAGCAACAGGGGGTTGTTCAGATTCAAGTTTGTTCAAATAAAGTTCCTAGGTCATATTTAGGCTCAAGGGACATAAATCGGTTAACACCCATTCCTTTAATAAAAAAAATCTTCTCCAGAACTGCCGATCAGAATCTTTTCATACTTGGCATACAATATCCTTAGAGTGGTTAGATTCAGGTTTGTTCGAATCAAGTCCCTGGGTTCACATTTGGTTTCCTATTGGGAGCCCAGAATTTCAGTTAAGGTCCTATAAGGAATATACTTTAAAAATCTTCGGATCCAGAAGTCGCGGTCTCGATATTTTGTTTGTGGCATCCTTAGTGGAGTCAAATTCAACTTTGTTCAATTCAGCTCCACGAGATAATATTCCCCCCCCCCCCCCCCCCCCCCCCTGGATTTTAACTTAGTGCAACCCCCGCGGGAACCCTAGGAAATGAAGCAGTACTTGTTTACTTCGGTAAACAAGCTCGATTTCACTGGTAAAATAGGACCCAGTCACTAATGCTTGGGGTGTGAGTCCTCTAAAATAGGCATCATGGGGTATAAACGATTGACTGACCTTGACTTTATCTCCATGTTGTGGTCATGATTAGCCAGTGTGCAGAAGTATGTGACCTTAACCTTTAACCCATTGAACCCCAGAGGCCGTTTTTTTCCGGCCGGGTCACAAGCTACGTCATAATGTCATAAAGTGGGATGGCTACAAGGTAAATGTGCAGTGCAGACCAATCGATATTTTCAACGTGCAGCCTTAAGGCTGCACGTTCAAAATATTAATTGGTCTACCCAGGTCTACCCCCAAATAATGAATATAGACTCTTCCAACTACTGTCATTGAACTGGCATGGAAGATACCACCTGGGTTCAAAGGGTTAAACATCAATAAATAAACAATTAAATAACTTAGTGCAATATGGGGACTATTCTTTAAAAAGCTTCAGATCCATCAGTCAGAATCTTCAGATATTTGGTATTCGACAACCTGTAAAATTCTGCCCTGTTAGAAGCCTTGAAGCAATACATAGCAACCTTTGGCGACCTCCAGTAAACAAAATGGACAACGTAGACACGTGTCACTGCGCATGGATACTGACACCAAGTGTCACCATGGGGATGACGTCACAAGATACCATGACAACCACACATGACGTAAGTGGGTCACGTGATTATGACGTCACTCCCGGGATCCCCTGCGGGGTCTCCCAATCGGGCCCGTTCTTCACAACTCCCACTCTCTCTAAAATCGGTTGGGTTAAAATTAACCCAAATCAACTGGGTTGAGTGAATATGAACCTGGTTTGATTTTTAACCCAACTGATTTTAGATTGTACTACTACGGTAAATCCTAACAGGCGCAATTATTTAACTGCAATAGTAACTTGGGGCACATTCACAGAGCATGATGCATTTAAGTAGTAGTAGTAGTAAATTATTTTATTATAGTGTCACGTTTCTATACATCTTTACAGAAAAAATACATTACATCGATACAGATGAGTAAAGTAGCATGAAACCCAGCCGTGAAGGCTTATGAGACACTTGAAAAACGATATAAATTTCTATGTATAATATGTGCATAATTTTTCAAATCATTCGCACACACAAAACCACCCAACCCCTCCCTGCACTCCTCCCCCACCCAACACCACGACCATTCGTAAGCACAACTATGTATCTTAACTGGTAGAGTGCTGGAAGCCCCAGAATGGACTTTACTTCAAGTTGCAGCACCTGCATTTCAGAGGAAGTCCTGATTGAAGCCGCCTCTCATTGGAGTTTTTTAGCTCACCTGAGCGAAGCTCAGCGGGAGCTTTACTGATCGTGATCCGTCCGTCGTCCATCGTCCGTCGTCCGTCCGGCGTTAACTTTACATTATCGACTTCTCCTCCAAAACCACTAGCCCAATTTTATTCAAATGTTGGCTAAATGTTTATTACCTAATGCCAATTCAGATTTGTTCAAATGAAGTTGCCCCTCCTCCTGGGTGGTGCCACGCCCCCAAGGGGCACCACAATCTTTGTAAATCTTCTTCTCATGAACCAGCAGTAGCAGAGACTTGATATATGGTATGCACCTTCCTTTTGAGGTGTAGACTCAGATTTGTTCAAGAGAAGTTTGAGGGAAAATATTTGGCGCCGTTATGGGAGGGGCAAAATTTTTGGCCCCGCCCAAAATTTCTATTTTCCAAACTGAGAGGCTGATTTGAACCAAATTTTATGTGAGGGCTTATTGGGTCATGAGTACTTGATTTATGCAAAAAAAAATTTCCCGCAGCCCCGTGGGAACCGCAGGAGCTAAAAATAGAAAAAAATTAAAACGCCCATATCTCCAAAACTGCACGGCACCGAGAATTTTTATTTGGTGTGAAGTTTCCTTAGGACCAACAGAAAGAATTGGTAAAAAAAAATGCCATCGGTTTTATCATAGGGTACAGTTTCGGGACTTTGAAAAAGTGCTGAGTCAGCACTTTTTAACACTGTAGACAAAATCTTCTTCTCCAGATCCAGCAGGCAGAATCTTTTGATATTTGGTATGCAACATTGGAGGGTGGATCTGATTCAAGTTTATTTAAATCGGCCCCCTGGGTTCATATTTGGGCTCAGTATAGGAGCCCGATTTCGAACTTAGTGCATTTCAGGCAAATTTCTTAAAAAATCTTCTTCTCCAGATCCAGCAGGCAGAATCTTTTGATATTTGGTATGCAACATTGTGGGGTGGATCTGATTCAAGTTTGTTCAAATTGGCCCCCTGGGTTTATATTTGGGCTCAGTATAGGAGCCCAAATTTGAACTTACTGCATTTCAGGCAAATTTCTTTGAAAATCTTCTTCTCCAGATCCAGCAGGCAGAATCTTTTGATATTTGGTATGCAACATTGTGGGGTGGATCTGATTCAAGTTTGTTCAAATCGGCCCCTTGGGTTTATATTTGGGCTCAGTATAGGAGCCCAAATTTGAACTTAGTGCATTTCAGGCAAATTTCTTTGAAAATCTTCTTCTCAAGATCCAGCAGGCAGAATCTTTTGATATTGGGTATGCAACATTGTGGGGTGGATCTGATTCAAGTTTGTTCAAATCGGCTCCCTGGGTTTATATTTGGACTCAGTATAGGAGCCCAAATTTGAACTTACTGCATTTCAGGCAAATTTCTTCAAAAATCTTCTTCTCCAGATCCTGCAGGCAGAATCTTTTGATATTTGGCATGCAACATTGTGGGGTGGATCTGATTCCAGTTTGTTCAAATCGGCCACCTGGATTCATATTTGGGCTTACTATAGAAGCCCAAATTCGAACTTAGTGCATTTCAGGCAAATTTCTTTGAAAATCTTCTTCTCAAGATCCAGCAGGCAGAAACTTGTGATATTTGGTATGCAGCATCCTTAGGGGGGTGAGATTCAAGTTTGTTCAAGCCATGTCCCTAGGTCCATATTTGGGCTCACTGTGGGAGCTTGAATTGTAACTTTGTTCGAAATGAGGAATTTTCTTAAAAAATCTTCTTCTTCAGATCCAGCAGTCGGAATGGTTTGATATGTGGTAAGTAGCATCCTTGGGGGGGGGGGGGGGGGGGGGGAGGGGGGATTCAAGTGTGTTAAAGCCAAGTCCATGGGTCCATATTTGGGCTCCCTGTGGGAGCCCAAATTATAACTTAGTCAATATGAGGAATTTTTCTTTAAAAATCTTCTTCTTCGGATTCAGCAGTTGGAATGTTTTGATATTTGGCATGGAGCAACCTTAGGGGGCTGAGATTCAAGTTTGTTCAAGCCAAGTCTCTTGGTTCATATTTGAGCTCACTATGGGAGCCTGAATGACAACTTAGTTCAAAATGAGGAATTTTCTTTAAAAATCTTCAGATCCAGCAGATGAATGCTTTTGATATTTTTTATGCAGCATCCTTAGGGGGGTAAGATTCAAGTTTGTTCAAGCCATGTCCCTAGGTCCATATTTGGGCTGATTGTGGGAGCTCGAATTGTAACTTGGTTCAAAATGAGGAATTTTCTTTAAAAATCTTCTTCTTCAGATCCAGCAGTCGGAATGTTTTGATATTTGGTGTGCAGAATCCTTAGGGGTGTGAGATTCAGGTTTGTTAAAGCCAAGTCCCTGGGTTCATATATGGGCTCCCTGTGGGAGCCCGAATTATGACTTAGTTCAATATGAGGAATATTCTTTAAAAATCTTTTTTTAGATCCACTGGTCAGAATATTTGGATATTTGGTTTCAGCTTTTCTTAGGAGGAGCAGATGCAACTTGTGGAAATCAATTCTCTGGGTTGATATTTAGGCTACTATGTCAGGTGAGCGCCATCAGGCCCCCTGGGGCCTCTTGTTTTTGTTCCATCAGGAAACAAATTGCAGACACAATGTCAAAATTTTTCCACCATCCAGGGACCCACCACCCTACTCTGTGCAAACAACTTTTCTTCCTCGACAAAATTAGGGACCCATCGCCTCCCAATAACACTTAAGTCGAGAAACATCTAATTTTGAAAACAAGATCAACTGCTGTTTATTGAATCCTAATCCGCTTCCCCACAAGTTGAAGAAGTATTTTTTCATAGTGTTGTTTGATACTGCAAGAATGTGCTTTCTCTTTTTTATCAAAAGGTTGCTGTTGGTGGAGAGGAAATAATGAAGATATTTTTGTCATTTTATCCTGTTTATTTATTCATAATAGAAGTACAAACATAATCAGTCACATGTACACCCAAACAGCACATATCAATATTAATTATTACTCATAAATGTCAGTGTTGACCTTTGATGGTTGGAAAGAAGAAAATGTAAAATGTATCCCTAACTTTTAACCCAACTCACAGTCTGTATAATTTATTTATTTATTAGTGTTTAAGGTCACATATTTCAGCACAATGGCTAATCATGACCACGACAGTTTTACGGGTAGAGGAAGCCGGAGAGAACCACCGAGCAACGGCGAGCAACTATCAGCTCCCCAACGTACAAACTACACAAGCAAGGTTAGCATTGGTTGAAGACAAGTGCACTATCGACGTGCAGTACGCCTTAGTACACAATGTCACCGTGCCCCCACGTGGGCAATGGGTCTGTATAATTAAGTTTCCTCCACTCTTCAACATGGGAATTATTAAAAGAACTATTCATATTCCCTGCTTTTCAATCTGTGCCAGCTTCCAGTGTTCCCAGTTCATAAATATGAAGATAAAGATGTGAACTGGATAACTGTTTAGTGAGTGTTATGTTGTTTCATGGTAAAAATTCTCCCAATTTTGAGCTGTGCAAAAATGTCATTGCAGAAAAGGACTGGTCAATTTCCACGGGTGGGCAATATTCCCACGGTCGCAATAATACTAGATTCTCCAAACACTAATTATAGGAATAATCATAAAAAAATTAATTAATGAAGCACCGGGTACAACCCGGTGCTTCATTTATTAAAATTTTGCTGATGATAATGTTTATTACCTGGTGAACGCATGAGGCATCACAACTTGATTTCCGTGACGATCAGGGCCAAAAATCTAATAAAAAGCAAAGGAAGCTTTAAGGAGATTTGGGGACTCAAAAAGGATGCTGACTGGGCGAAGTTCAATGAAAAACTGAAATCAAAGCTTGCAACCGTACCCAAGGGGGGGGGGGGGGGGGCAGTGTGCAGAAGATGGTGGACGCCATAGTTTCGAGCCTAGTGGAGGCAGGGAAGGAAAGTGTAGGAAAGATCAGGGTGCCAACACGGGAACTTGGGTACAGAGTGAATGAAGAACTGAAAAGGGCCATAAAGGGAAGAAAAGCCAAATGTGCTGCATACAGGAGAAGTAGAAAACTTAAGGGGGTGGAAAGCAATGAGGCCACAGTTGCTAAGGAAGAATACCACCAAGCACGAAATAAAGTAAATAAGATTAAAGACGATAACCGGAGAGTACGAAATAGCAGTCTTATTAGGACGATAAGAACGACAGGGGCGGGGGGGGGGGGGGGGCGAGTTCGAACGTATTTTGGAAGTGGGTGAATAAACGTAACAAAGGAAGCAACCCACAGAGTATTAAAGTAGATGCCTACTAGATGGCAGAGTTACAGATGAGCAAGATCAAGTCGCATCGGAACTAGTCAAGCACTGGGAAAAGGTAAACGAGTCAAGTCTTTACTGAGACATCAGCAACATTGCTTGATCTCTTTGCTGTCAGTGACACAATACACGTGAAAGCATGCGATGTCCTTGAACCAGTTATCCCAGACATGATCCGCTATCACTGTCCAATTTCAATCGAAGTCGAATTTCCAAAACCAAACTCTCCTGCCTTCAAAAGGAGGATATGGCTTTATTCTCAGGGCAATTATGAGGCATTGAACGAGGCTTTCTCCAACACCGACTGGAATTCTGTCTTCGATACTCAATGTCTCGATACTATAGTTTCCAGTCTCACCGCCATAATACTCGATACTGCATCCACACATATACCCAACAAAATCATTACCTCGAGAATAAATCAACCAAAATGGATGCATAATGAAATAAGATTACTAATAAGACAACGTAAACGTCTGTATCGCATTGCTAAACGAACGAATTTCCCACATGCCTGGGCAAAATATAAACTTAAATGCAACGAAGTTGTTTCGGCTATTAGGAAGGCCAAATACCTGTATCTCTCAAAAGTCCAGTCCACATTGAGGAGCAATGTCACCCCAGCATCACTGTGGTGGAAGACTCTTAAAACACTACTCGGTAGCAGCCACGCGACAGGTATCCCCACCCTGGTCCACTTGAACAAAATATACTCCTCAAGTTCTGAGAAAGCTGAAGTATTTAATGAATACTTTAGTTCTATCTCGTCAGTTGATGACTCGACTGCCTCCCTACCGGACGCGCCACCCCGTGTTTTGCATGTTATTGATAACATTATTTTACACTGCAGTGAAGTATATGCCGCAATGAAGTCGATAAAAGTGTCTAAAGCGTCTGGTCCTGATCAAATAAGCCCGCGTCTCCTAAAAGAATGTAAATCCTCTCTCTGCGAACCACTCTCAATTTTATTTAATATACTACCGAATAATTCGTACTTCCCGTCACTATGGAAAAAGCTAATGTCACCCCAATTCTAAAAAAAACAGCCGTCTAACGCAGTGACCAATTATCGTCCGATATCACTTATCAGCTGTGTTGGTAAAATATTTGAAAAATGTGTATTTAAACGCTTATGGCAGTTTTTGAGCGAAAATAATGTTCTCAGCCAATTTCAATCAGGTTTTACACCAACAGATTCAACTGTCCTCCAACTAACTGATATCTATGACGAATTCTGTCGGGCTCATGGCGAAGGTAAAGAAGTTAGGGTTGTCTTTTATGACGTCAGTAAGGCCTTTGACAAGGTATGGCATGCGGGCCTAATCTACAAGTTGGAGAGTACTGGCGTCTCAGGTGAACTTCTACAGTTTTTGAAATCATATCTTGCGGATAGATCGCAGCGGGTTGTGATAGCTTCGGCGGAATCTTCATGGATGCCCATCAATGCTGGTGTACCCCAGGGGTCAATACTTGGGCCCCTGCTGTTCCTGATATACATAAACGATATAACCAGAAATTTACTTAGTAGTATACACCCCTATTGCTGATTATACTTCCTTATATTTAATTATTGAGAACCCGGAGCAAGCCTCGATCATAATCAATCAGGATTTGACCACAATCGAGCATTGGGCCAAAACTTGGTTCGTTGAGTTCAATCCCAACAAAACAGAGAGTATGTTAATATCGCGTAAATGCAACCCCAACTCCCACCCACCCTTATATTTAGGTGCCTCGGCGATTGCGGAAGTTTCCAACCATAAACACTTAGGCCTCATACTAAACAATACATGCACATGGAACGATCACATTGACCATATCTGCTCCAAAGCCTGGTCCCGTATAGACCTGCTGAGGAGGCACAAATTTAGTCTCGATCGCAGTGTCTTAGAAAAGATATATTTTGTCTTTATAAGGCCACTTCTTGAATATGCGGATACTGTATGGGATAATTGTTCTGTGACTAATGTCGCTGAACTTGAAAAAATACAGATTGCAGCTGCAAGAATAATCACAGGAGCCACATTGAGTGCTAGTAAGTCTCTGCTATACACGGAAACACGTTGGAACTCACTGCAAGAAAGACGCCGCAAACATAAATTAATTCAGTATTTTAAAATGTATCATCATATGTGTCCCCCATACATCTCAAATAAAGTTCCCAGACTCGTCTCCATGACGAATTCACCACTTAGTCTCCGATCTAGTCAGAACCACCGACTTCCTTTCTGTCGAACGCAATTGTATCAGTCCTCTTTTATCCCAAGCGTCACTGACCAGTGGAATAATGTGCCCATACCTGTCCGCGAGAATTCATCGTTGACTAACTTTAAAACTTTCCTGAGTAATGGTAGCCAAAGACCCCCTAGGTTTTACAACAGTGCGAAATCTCGCAGGGCCCAAATATACCACTGTAGGCTGCGGTTACACTGTAGTAACCTGAACTCACACCTCTACGAAAATCACTTAATACCTACCCCGTCGTGTCAGTGTGGCGAGCGTGAAACTACTGATCACTTTCTCCTTCATTGTCCACTGTTCTCGAACGCTCGTAACAACTCGATTAATTTACTCCCATATAGAGTAGATACATCCATACTCTTGTTTGGATCCGAATTCTTAAACAGTGAGGACAACTGCCTTATTTTTGACGTAGTACATGACTTCATTTTATCCAGCAAACGATTTCAGTAAATTTTCACTCAACATTATATCTCGTTCGTGGATATCCCAGCTTTGGAGCTCTGTTTCCTCTTTATGGTATCATATCATATATACAATTAATCAAGTGACCAATGCCTCAAGGAATACACTTACCAGCCTTTCGCAGTTCAACACCACCGAAACTCCCAACTCATACCATGCCCATCTCTATAGTAATGATCTAAAAACTAAGTCTCCGCCCTTTTACTCTCTCCAGTCCATGCATTCAACCTGGCTCTTGTAATTTTTCTCCATTATTTTCTTCATTCTTCTATCAGTGTTTCCTACTTCCACAACTTTATTTAATCTTTTTTATTTCCATTTGCAGTTTAAACAATCTCACATATCGTTGCCTGGTGGCCGAGGTCGCTTCGCCGCCCCGTCTCTGGATGCCATTAATCTACAATAGTAGCAATCTCGTCCTAATTAAAACACAACGGGGGAGAGGTGTTTTCGGCATCCATGCGACGATGTGTGAGTTCTTCGACTGATATTACACCACCTGCAGGAGTATCTTTAACCTACCAGGGAGACGACTTACATAAGCTGTAAGCTTTCTGTCGGATCCCCTCTCAAACTGTAACTTGTCTGCTCGCTACTTGTTTTCAATTGTATTGCTTGCTGTTCACATTTTGTTTACTTCCATTAACTGTTATTGAATATTGTATACATATCAAATTCTTTAATAAATACTGTTTAAACTAAGATCAAGTCGCATCGGAACTAGTCAAGCACTGGGAAAAGGTAAGCGATGGGGCATGGGGAGCCCACCAGAGTGTCCGAATCAAGTCGAGGAAAACCTATCGAACTTCGTGTGCAGCGAAATTAAAACAGTGGAGGTGCGAAATGTGATCTCAAAATTAAGGGATGGAAAAGCGGGAGGAGTAGATGAAACTCCAAACGAGTTTATCAAAAAAGGGGGAGAGGAACTCGTGGAAAGCCTAACTGCCCTATTCAATCTAGCCATAGAAAATCAAGAGGTCCCGAAGGAGTGGAGAGAAAGCAAAGTGACATTTATTCACAAAAAGGGGGAAAAAGATGTTTTGGATAACTATCGAGGGATCTCTGTCAGTAGCAACATTGGAAAAGTTTTCTGTTAAGTCCTGTATGGGAGACTAGAGGAGGTGATTGAAGAGAAGGGTTTTTTGGGAGAAATCCAGAATGGCTTCAGGAAGGGAAGGCGAGTTACTGACCATTTTTTCACGCTATCCCAAAATGATAGAATCCACGAAAGCAAAAAAGAAAAAAGCTGTTTATGGCCTTTTTGGATGTCAAAAAGGCATACGATAGAGTATGGAGGGAGGGTATGTGGCGCAAGCTGGAGGCTATGGGCTTAGGAGGCGAGCTTGTTGGAATTATGAAAGCATTATATAAAGACGTACAGAGTGAACTTAGCCTGGGAAACATTACAACAAAACGTGTGCCTATAGAGATAGGCCTAAAACAAGGGTGTATCCTTTCGCCAATCCTGTTTGCATTGTATATCAAAGATTTAGGAGATGAACTCCTTCATAGCGAGGAGGGGGTAACAGTTGGGGACTTGAAGATCCCAGGGCTATTTTTTGCAGACGATATGGTGCTAGTGTCAGAAAGCGAAGAGGGGCTAACTAAAATGCTGGGAATTGTTGGGAAATATGGGAGCAAATGGAGACTCGAACTTAATGAAAGTAAGTGCAAAGTTATACCTGTGGGCCGCAAAGTGGACCCCACTCGAAGGTGGAGAGTGGGTGAGTTCTGCATTCCGGAAGGTAACAGCAAACTTCTCAGTGTAGGGGAGACAGGTGATGGAGATTACTTGGGGGTAAATATAAACATTACAGGAAGAGGCATCTACCGAAACCACACAAATAAATTGATTCTGAAGGGGAAGCGAATCCTTAACCAAATGAAACTTATAGGGAGAAACAGTTTCAATAAGGTTTTCGTGGGGAAAACCATTTGGTAAATGGTGGGTTTGCCAAGTATCACATACGGTACGGAAGTGGTACCCCTAAACCAGATGGCCGTAAAGAGCTTGGAAATCCTGCAGAACGATGCAGGCCGATGGATAACGGGGTCGAGTAATGCCGCAGCGCTAGAAGCAATCAGGGGTGAACTTGGGTGGATGAGGATCAAGGACAGGATAGACCTGTTGAAACTCGGTTATCTTAATTATTTGGTAAATCTCCCAGACAGCCGATGGTGTAAAGTAATGTTCCTGAGAATTTTCAACTCAAATATAAAGACGGGTTGGATGGTCCAAGTGAGGGAGCTAGTAGAGAACTACTCATTGGAGATTTCGGACCTGGACGTTGGGGGCCAACCAGGGTAAAAAAATCGTTAGAGAAAGGGGCATGGAGGATTGTAACCGTAATTGGCGAGATGGGGGTCAAATCAAAGAGGTCTTAGGGTGGCCTGCGTGATAAAGAGGAGCCAGGCTTTGAAGAGTACCTTCATGGCACCTTTGGGGGTCACTGCTGTTCAAGATGAGGTCGCAATCCCTGGAGCTGAGGGGAACAATTGGGGAGAACAGTGAAAGGGAGTGCCAGATGTGTAATTTGGGCATGGTGGAGACCCTGGAACACTTTCTTCTAGAATGCCCAAAGTACCAGTCTAAAAAAATAAGATTCACTGGGAGTATAATGGGGAAGTGAGATGGGAGAATGAAGGACATGTGGTTAGGGGGAGACTCAAAGGAGAGGGTTAATATGCTAATCGGAGAAATTGGGAAGAATGGGGCAAGGGATGTCATCAAGCAGTTGTCTATGAGTGTTGGGAGGAGAGGAGAAACACGGGAATATGGAGGCAGTTGGGAGTACAGGGGAGTACAGGGGTAACAAGGCCTTCTCGTCCGAGAACCGCGACAAATCAGCGGCTGGCCAAAGTATTATTATTATTACAACCTATCCACGGCGACTGTACCGTACAAGTTGTATAAGCTCTAGTAGCAGCATTCTGCGGTGTAGCCTCTAAGATGAATATAACCTCCACGTGAATTTGTGAAAATGATTAGCAGTCAATATAAGTATAAAAATTCCAGAATGAGTGAAAAAACAGTCGTATTATGCTGTCGGTCTGCCATCCGTCCACGTCAATCAGCCTGTTAACAATTTCACCTATACACGATAACTTCAGTTTGGAATTAACTGAAGTTTCAATATTTGACATGTGAGATTTGTTTAAGGAGCCGAGGGTTGAGAATGATCTTCAGGTCCGTCCGGTCCGCCTATTCTGTCCAGAGTTATGTGACTTAGATAATTCCATCCGAAAAGCTCCAATTCGATGTGCTCATTCGTGTTCCATTTCACTGTCTATTTTTGAAGGGTTTTTTTCAAGGTTTTATCGAAAATATTTAAGCAAGCAAATAGTTAAAAAAAACCTTTGGATGAATGTGGGTTTTTCCCAAAACATATTTGAAGGACAGCTTGTGAATGACGAATGATGCTCTTATCAAAAAGGGTTAATGGTGCACTGAATGGCGAACTGAATGGTTTACAATTATATCTAGTCAAGATGTATGTTCAGTTGATTGTTTTTTATAGTTAGTCTAATTTTCAAATTTACATAACACAAATTCAGTTAAAAATGTTATTCAATAACTGACTCCCTTTAAATAACCTCTTCGGTTGGGAGAGTTTTGCCAGGCATAAAGTGTGAAGCTGCAAACATATCCCCACATATGCAACACCATTCTGTTTAAAAGTATGAGCTGGTTATCAAATCAAAAATCATTTCCAGTTATGTCAATCCTGCGTATGAGTGTATTACAAGGTTCATGGTGAACCCTCTTCTGATTAAGGAGGTGTGAATTCTCATACTCATTCGTTTTGGCCACAGCGAAATTCCACTTATACCCCCACCCCCTCCCTAGATGGGATATAAATGGTTAAAAGCAACATGTATGGGTGTTTGTGTCGTTGTATATTGCTAATTTGAGAGGAAACTAGTTTTAGTCCTTTGAACCCGAGCGGCCGTTTTTCCTGTCCATGAAGATGATGGGATCAGGACAATCGGACAAAAGACAACTCGGACCAAGACAAGTCGGACCACTTTTGAAGACAACTCGGACCACATTTGAAGACAACTCGGACCAACTTTGAAGACAAGTCGGCCCAACTTTCAAGACAACTCGGACCACTTTTGAAGACAACTCGGACCAACTTTCAAGACAAGTCGGCCCAACTTTCAAGACAACTCGGACCACTTTTGGAGACAACTCGGACCAACTTTCAAGACAAGTTGTAACGACTATAAGACAGATTGGACCAACTGTGAAGAAAAGAATGATGTCGAAAATAATTAAATGTGATCTCAAAGACTTCAATAGATGCGACGGAACACTTTTCGGTGCAGTTTGTGTTGTCTTTGAAGTTATTCTGTAAAACGAAAATGCTTCTCACCACAAACTCTGATATGTGATGATGTTTGCATTGCAACGAAACAAGTAATCACACAGAAATCATGTGTGAAAGTTTGTTGCTTGTACTAGCTCGTCTTTTGAACAGGTGGCTCAAAAGATTACCGACATGTTGTTTTTAGTCTCCCACCAATTAAGGAATATGAACTCTCCTGGAAGATAACCAAAGGGTTAATTCATCAGAGGAAAATAATTACAAACAAATATTTGTGTCGGAAAAAAAATGCAAGACCCCCCCCCCCCCCCCCCCCAACACCCCTGCCTGCACCACATTTTTCTTTACTTCTGTTTTGAATGCACAGGTTGCGAATTAGGACACCGATCCAAATGATTTCCAGCCATATGTGATCCGGTTTAGGTAGTATCACCAGAAAAGAAGGGCACGGGGTTAAAAATCTCCGACCATTGTAAAACTCCAGAAAGTTTTCCTTTGCCTTCGTCAGAGGAATGTGAGGTCTTCGATGACAGCAGTCACTTAAATAGCGCATTCCCGTTTAAGACAAGACAATACATCTTCCAACAGTGTTGCAATGTAGATGAAGGTACTCTAAAACTGCGTACCACCGAGGAGTTGGGAAAATGGAATTGGTGACAAAAAGGCTCAGTGTCCTTCATTTTGGTTCTCAGGAATCATTTTTAGGCAGCGTAAATTGACTATTATGCGAGAGGGGACCATGCCGACAGGACTCAAAATTGTTGGTGGTTGGGACGGTCCCGGATATCTGCGCTCCTTGATACAGTCCTGGTGATTCATCCCTGTTTCCTCAGCGAAAAAAAACTGCTGTGGAAAACTGGTGCTTCTACGGCTATAAGCCCATTGCCGATTTGCCATCTTTGACGTTAATGGTATGCAAGGTCAGAGGTAGCTTCGGGTAAACAATTCGATCCGACTATCTGTTAAGACTGTCATACATGCGATAGAAACAACCAAAATGTTTCGCTTGAAACGAGAAAATGTGCATTTTCGATTTTATACTAATAAAGATAGAAAAAAATAGCACACTTTCAGCATTTCATTTACTGGACAGGGCAAAATAATATTAATTTTTTAGTGAAATGAATACCGCAATGAATCCCTTCCCACAAGCGAAGGTAGACTGGGCATCATGGTTTCGTTTTGTTGACGAGTGACAAAACTGCAGATATATCACTGAAATGGCACAAAAAATGTCTGCGTGAATGAAAATGCAAACCCTGGGTATCCAAACAACCAACCCATACAAATATCACACAGATGTTCCAGCTGGAAGACATTGGGGGTGGAGGGGGCGTGGTCCCTAAAAAAGTGAATGAAAATCGTCTGCTAGTAGCAGTGTCGATACTATTTTGTCCATATACAGGATAGACCTGTTGAAGCTCGGTTATCTTAATTATTTGGTAAATCTCCCCGACAGCCGATGGTGTAAAGCAATGTTCCTGAGAATTTTCAACTCAAATATCAAAACGGGGTGGATGGTCCAAGTGAGGGGGCTAGTAGAGAACTACTCATTGGAGATCTCGGACCTGGACGTTGGGGCCAACCAGGGTAAAAAAATCGTCAGAGAAAGGGTCATGGAGGATTGTAACCGTAATTGGCGAGAGGGGGTCAAATCAAAGAGGTCTTTGGGTGGCCTGCGTGATAAAGAGAAGTTATGTTTTGAAGAGTACCTTGATGGCACCTTTGGGGGGGGGGGGGGGGGTCACTGTTGTTCAAGCTGAGGTCGCGATCCCTGGAGCTGAGGGGAAAAATTGGGAAAGACGGTGAAAGGGAGTGCCAGATGTGTAACTTGGACATGGTGGAGACCCTGGAACACTTTCTTCTAGAATGCCCAAAGTATCAGCCTAAAAGAATGAGATTCACTGGGAGTATAATGGGGAAGTGGGATGGGAGAATGAAGGACAATTGGTTGGGGGGGGGGGGGACTCAAAGGAGAGGGTTAATATGCTAATCGGAGAGATTGGGAAGAATGGGACAAGGATATCATCAAGCAGTTCGTCTCCGAGTGTTGGGAGGAGAGGAGAAGCGTGGGAATAGAGAGGCAGTTGGGAGTACAGGGGTAACCATGGCCTTCTCGTCCGAGAACCGAGACAAGTCAGCGGCTGGCCAAAGTGTTATTATTATTATTATTACAGTACACGTCAAAATGAGTTGAAGAATAACCACGACCTGTGCAAACTAAAGATGAATGTTTTCTTTTCTAATAACACAAGAATCGGACATAAAAATATAAAAAAAATCTTCTTTTTGACTATTTTCTTCTTCAACTTAAACTTACATGTCATACAGTGGAAGCTGTCTTATTACAAAAAAAACAACCACGGAGTGGTAGGTCCTCGCAGAGCCGGGGAAAGGAAATTCGGACCCGGGGTTAGTTCTTTGACGGCTCCATTTTCAAAAATGTCGGGGTATTGGAAAGGGAGTGCCAGATGTGTAACTTGGGCATGGTGGAGACCCTGGAACACTTCCTTCTAGAATACCCAAAGTATCAGTCTAAAAGAATGAGATTCACTGGGAGTATAATGGGAAATGGTATGGGAGAATGAGGGACATGTGGTTAGGGGGAGACTCAAAGAAAAGAGGGTTAATGTGCTAATCGGAGAGATTGGGAAGAATGGGGCAAGGGATGTCATCAAGCAGTTCGTCTCCGAATGTTGGGAAGAGAGGAGAAGTGTGGGAACAGGGAGGCAGTTTGGAGTTCAGGGGTAACCAAGGCCGTCTCGTCCGAGAACCGCGACAAATCAGCGGCTAGCCAAAGTGTTATTATTATTATTATTGCACAGATGATAAAGGCATCTGCAGTGAGTGTCAGAGGCGCGATCGATCACAGAGGCGTTTCTCCCCAACAAAATTTTTAACTCAGTTATTAAATGGAGTTTGTTTCTGGCGGCTTTTGGGATAAAAAATCACGTTATTCTTGGCCGTCAAAATGACGTTTTTAGGAGCATGTTTCAAATTTCAAAGCTGATCAAGGAGTCTCCAATGACCTACCGCACATAGCTATATTGACTGCACAATTCTTGAAGTGCTAACTTGGTTACGTCAAGTTGATTTAATAAAGTTATTACTTCAAGAATCAAGTAGTCCGGAATTACAGCCGTTGGTCAAATGCATAGCTTCATTCACGATACACCCCCTCTTTAACTGATGGCACAGGAGTCAGAACCTTGGGGGAGGGGAACTAGGTCAAACATGGCCTGAAAGCCAGTATTTTGTTTTTTTGGTTTTGTTTTAGACCAGCTTTGAAAGGACGTACCAAACCCAAAAAATTAAAATACAGTCTTTCAGGTCATGTTTGGACTAGGCGAAACCATGATCCTTGACTCCTGGACAGCAGTCCCCCCCCCCCCCCCCCCAAGTTCCAGGCTCTGGGAGTTACTACCCTGGGCCCCACCCTCTCCGCGACCCCGGATACATGACCAAAATGTGCATACATCGATATTGTATTACAGAACACTGTACTTCTGATTCTGTACTTTTGTACTTCTCTAAGTAGGTGGATATACATATATTTCCAACATATTCTTGGTAGTTTGTAGAAAGTTTGGGACTCAAGAAGCTAATCTGCAATTTATGAACCACCAGATAACTAACTTATCAGTGCTCCTCAAACTGCAGATTTGCTTTGTGAGTTACAAGTTTTTACTGGCTGTCAGGTATGGTCAGTGGTTGATGCCCATGTGCATTGTTTTGCACACAAGCAGAATTCCAGCCAGCGGACCTCCGATTGGAATTCAGAAATCACTTGACTTACAGTACGAGTGGAAATACGTCGTAGAATAACCACTACAAACTACTAGAATGCATCTTCAACTACACCAGCAACACAAGAACCTGACATCATTTTCGGGAAAGCTCTCACAGAAAGCTTTCCGGAAAATGATTTCGGGATCTTGTGCTAATGGTGTAATGGAAGTGGGCTACTTTGTTCATTGCGGTTAATCTACGACTTATCTTGATTCATACAGTATTTGTAGACTTGAACATATGCTTCTACCTTGTACCATCGATTTATACTCATAAGAAGTCTTTTTCAAGACATTTCATACTTGGCTAGAAAATAAATAGTTGTTCATTTACAGGTTAGTTCTATTAAAAATTACTCGACTGTAGCCATAACCACATTTCAATATTTTGTGATTATAAAACAAATTTAAAATAAGAAGTTTTGACTTGCTGAAATAATCTACAATTGTAGTACTCTGATCACAAAAAAGCAATATAATATATTTTGTACTTTACTTTTTAAGCCTTTACCCACAGATAACATTAAAACTGGAAATTTAAATTTAATTTTTCAAATTTACACAAAAAGCCTCAAACAATTCGAATTATGTGATCCTCGGAGGAACAATCTTGTTGCGATGATAGATCACATTATGTGTCTTCTACAAAACTTTAAAAAAAACATTTTTACTTGCTAATTCATGAATGATGTGTGAAGTTGCAGTCAACTTGTTAATTAAGGGTTAGGCAATGAGGTGTGTGGATTATGGAGATTCTTATCAATCCATTTTCCAATGTTTGAGACAAAAAGAATTAACAATACCAAAAGGGTAAATTCCCACCACTCACAGGTATGGTTTTTGACATATCCAAGCTACGTCAACCAAAAAGATTAGTTTTCCTGAAATAATATTCTTTCGTGGACATTATAAATTAAATTTCGAATTTCTATGCATTGGAAAAATATAATGCAATAGGAATTCCATTGCAATTAACCCTCTTAAATACTGTGTATAAACCCAAAACATGTTAAAAAAGGTTACAGTATGCATATATATTTTTATGTCCGATTCTAGAGTTATTAGTATAGGAAACATTACATCTATAGTTGATACCGGTAGTGGTTATTATTCAACTCATTTTGACTTGTACTGTATATTATTACTAACAGACGATTTCCATTCACTTTTTAGGGACCACGCCCCCTCCACCCCAACCTCTTTCAGCTGGAACATCTGTGTGTTATGCTTGATAATATTTGTATGGATTGGCTGTTTGGATACCCAAGGTTTGCATTTTCACTCACGCAGACATTTTTGTGTCATTTCAGTGATATATCTGCAGTTTTGTCACTCGTCAACAAAACAAAACCATGATGCCGAGTCTACCTTCGCTTGTGGGAAGGGGCTCATTGCGGTATTCATTTTACTAAAAAATCAATATTATTTTGGCCTGTCCATTAAATGAAGCGTTGAAAGTGTGTTATTTTTTCTATCTTTATTAGTATTAAATCGAAAATGCACATTTTTTCGTTTCGAGCGAAACATTTTGGTTGTTTCCATCGCATTTATGATAGCCTTGACAGATAGTCTGATCGAAGTGTTTACCCGAAGCTATCTTTGACCTTGCATATCATTAACGTCAAAGATGGCTAATCGACAATGGGCTTATTGCTGTGGAGCTTGCTCGATTGTGTAAAAATCCTCGGGGCTGGACAGAATCTCAGTTGCCATGTAAATGTAGTATGCGGCGAAGTGAAAACTTTCAAATAACTTTAACATGTGAAAGTAGTTCGAGATACACGTGTAAATATTCACAATCAACGCGCAGAATCTTTCACTCAATTAGATCATCCATGTGAATGCGGAGAAAAAATATTAAGTAAGCAGTGAGTGAAAATAAGATGTAGCATAACCACAAACTAAGTATCTCACTGCTTCTATGTTGATAACATCAGAATCTGACATCTGTTTGTGGAAAGCTCTATAAGAGCTTTCCAGAAACTGATGTCAGATTCTGGTGTTATCAACATAGAAGAAGCAGAACACACAGTTTCTAGTGGTTATGCTGCATTTTGTACTGTAAATTGTAAGATTAGCAATACAGCATAGTGCAACTCACATGGTTTGATTCCTTGTGTAAAATGGAAGTTGTGTAATTTCTTCCACCACAAGGCTTTCTGAAGGAGCCATCCTCGGCAGTATTTTTGCTGTGGATATTTTTCGTTTCCTCGGCATTTTCCTCGGCACTGCTGATTGCTGAGGGTGAATTACCAGAGCTGTGTATACCGGACGGCCATTCTGGAAATGTGATCTTTTGTTTGAGATCATATTGTTCAGTAAAATCGAGTTTTATCTTTCTCTCTATTTACACTTGGCAATTAGTTAAAATTGATTCAGGTCTTAATTTCACGGAACATTGGTGATATAATAGGCCAAGGCAGTGTGACAGTAATGTCTTTGGTATCGCTGTACTTTTGGAACGTTGTTTCTTAACCCCTTACAGTGATTCAATCCTAACATAATGGCCATGTCTGACCAGCGCTATTCACAAAAATCTGCATTGAAGTTTTATTTTTTATTACCACCCCAACACATTGCTTATGGCCCCTTATTGGTCAACAAGGCGTCATAAGCTATGTTTTAGGGCAAAAAAATGAAAATATTCGGGTTTTTAAAAACATTTTGTCAGGTTAGATAAAGGGTTAAAAACAGGCTTTCTATCAGCAACTGCACCCTTTGTATTCAAGGCCTGTCACTTAAGAAAACTCTTGTTTCGAGTACTTTCGTGTTGCAGTCGTTATAGTATGCAGCCATGTGAGGTGAGGCGGAGCCAGAAAGTATTTATGGGTGAGGGAGGGCAAGTAGGGGACAAGTTCGCAAGTGGCCTTTTAGGATCATATCACCTAGCATTGTATTCAGATACATTTGACATCTGCGGAAATTCCTTAGGCACGAACAATCATAGGAAGTCTATATGGGTGATATTATTCGCTGTGTGTATAGGTGGGGAGGGGAGTGTCATCCTCCCAGAAGAAAATGACTTGTGCTTTGAAGTGAAGCCTCGGGTTTTATTTTCTGAAAATCGAAAATGAAGAAACGCTTGTACGATTACGTAACTTTCACATGGAAATCTGCCGTACTGTATATCTGAAGGTATGAAGCAAATGTCATCTGTAATTTCATTAGCTGACGCCCCAATTTTGGGGGAAGGCCCCCCTCCCCCTCCCAGCTTCGCCACTGCTCTAGGTCTCAAGTCTATACATTCATGTACTTTGCCTCCAAAATATGGGTCATGTTTTCAGGCCTGGCAATCTAGAAAATCAAGAAGTGCAAAACAGTTGCCCTCCTCAGATTGCTTGGGAGTGCAATTGCACCTGAAGTTTTCAATGCAAAAACGTGTATGCCATTTTGGTTATATTCACTTCAAAGTATTAATATTGCGGCTGAAACATTGTACTACATTCAGCTACATACAGGAAAAAATGGCACACACATCTCATTATTCAAAATGTTGCATTCAATTCTTATATGACTGTCTTCTACACTCAAAATCTATCGAAATGCGACAGAGAATGGGTCATGAATTATTGCGAATCAATGCAACATTGACAAATCGTCCCCTGAGTTCCAGTGTGTTCTCTGTGCCAGTAGGCGCAGAGAGCACATTGGAACTCAGGGGACGAAATGATAATAGATTTTAAAAGCAGTCCCAAATAGGTCTGGTATTCCAGAAAATCAAGGGGTGCAAAAAAATTACCCTCCTCAATTTTTTCTAGGCGTGCAGTAGGCGTGCAGCACTCCTGCACTCATGAAGAATGCCAGGCCTGTGTTTTTCGCATTATGAAGCACAACAGGGACTCAAGTTGGCTTAGGGAGCTAGCCGTGAGCCTACTGCAGTCCCTGCTGTACTTCTTTTTTCTCACTGTCTTTCAAACAGTGTTGACGCGGAAAAAAATTGCAAGAAAGTAGGTTGGCATTTTTTTGATAACTTCATTTTGACCCTCCCCCCCCCTCCCCCCCATGGAGCCCTAAAGGTGACATGCAAAGATAAAAAAAATTCAATTCGTGGGCGAACGAACGGAATTGGTACGAACAAACAGAATTCGTACGAACGAGTTTAATTCCATGGAACGAACTGAATTCGTGCGAACGAACTCAATTAGTGCGAACGAGTTGAATTATTACGAACGAACTGAATTCGTGCGCACGAGTTGAATTCGTGTGAACAAACTGAATTCGTGCAAACGAGTTTAATTCCTGCGAAAGAATTGAGTCCGCGCGAACGAGTTGAATTCGCGCGAATGAGCTGAATTCGTGCGCGCGAATTGAATTCGTGCTATCGAGTTGACTTCGTGTGGACGAATCGAAGGGCATTATCCGGGATCCATAGTAAGATGGCCACGCATATTGTTGAGTTTTCAAAAATGGGTCTGTTGCAGGGCACCATGACCGGTTAATAGAATAACTGCTGTTTTATTCAAGCAGCCGTGCCTCGGCGTACAGTTAAAACTAGAAGTCCCGTCATGAAATGCGCACAAATAGTACGTCGATCATAACGTTAACCTACGCATTATGACCACAGTAAGGCCACCAAATTCTGTACATATGGTCTGTGAACAAGCAATGTTTCAGCCAATGGACCTTCGGGTAACCCGGAGGTCCATTGGCAGAAACATTGTCTGTGTTTGCTACGAGTAACCAGGAGAACCTGCCGTGCTTTGAATGCCATTCGATAGGGCAATAGCGCGCAATTCCTACGTGCAATTAAGCCTAGATAAGCGCACATTTCACACATGACAGGACTCATAGTTATAACTGTAAGGAAAACATGGACTAAAAAGGAAGGGATGAGTGACAACCAGGAGTGTTGAGCGTTCCTTCCAACTTTTTACAAGTAGGACTCTCGGGAATCGTGTAGGGTCTGGCAGGGTGGACATTCAGTTACATCTTGCTGCGATTGATAACCGAATGTCTATTCTGTAAACCAACTGCCACACCCTTTCTAATTCCTATATATTTTCTGTTATTGCTCATTTCAATGGAACTTCCCGGGTACTCATATACCTAACTGCCTACGGGTGCACGAAAATGCATGAAAAGGGCTCTCAAATTTTGCAAACTTTTCTGCGCGAAGTCTCCCAGTCCTCACGTTATTCGCCTCTGCGCACACCATCAATATTGATTATTTTAATGATCCCTCCGATGTTTGCAGGTCTGGTTCCGCGGCTGGGGTAACAGTTACTGTCGATGATCGTAGTTTATCAGGTGGCGGCTGTGCAGACGTGCTTGTTAAGTTCACCTGTTCCCACAGAATAAAGCACGGGTTCTGAATACACAGGATGCGGAGACATCAAAACAAAAAAAACTTACAGAAGACCTCCATTTCAATATCGTCAATATGAGGCAATCAGAAGGTATTTTCTTTGAGGGGAAATGTGGGGGAGGTACAGGGGCGGCGGAACCGGGGGGGGGATGTGCTTCAGCCCCTCCACTTTTTTGGCCGGGCCATGTTTTTTTGTATGCATATATTTTAACACAATCAATGACTGGTAAAAAAAGGGGCGGATCCAAAGCCTCCCCCATATTCTCGCCAGCTATGTTTCTCTCGTACTGGTTCAGTTTCGATGGATTTCGGATCATTTTTTGCAGTAAGTGGCAGCAAAAACTAAAATGTTTTCAGTCTGTTAATAAATCGGTTAACTGAAGTAGATCGTAATCTTACAGACATGAAAGTACCAAATCCACCCCCAGACAAGATAATCCACAGACAGTATAATTGCTGTAAACGGCTGGTAAAGCGTACAGGTGAGGTTTATTTATCAGCTTTGGTCGTTACGACCAAAGCTAATAAATAGACCTAACCTGCCTGCTTTACCGACGTTTTTTAACGACTCTCAAAGTGTGAAATCTTTCAAATACATCTCCTGAAAATCTCAAAATATTCATTCAGATACATGGAAATGGGGGTTTTTGGGACCTTGGAATTTAAAATTTTCATACCGACGACCATCCATCGCCCGAGCCAGCCCCCCCCCCCCCTCCCACTTTGAAAATCGTTCCGCCACCCCTGACTGTATTCCATACTTTTTCAGTGGAGGCGCTACGGTGAGTGGGTGATGGGCATGTTTCCTTCTTTATAATTATGAGTTCCAGGATTTGTGAAAATCCGATGAGATAATATATGGGGTGGAGGAAGTGTAACTATCCATTTTGTCTAACCTACAACTGGCTCTGTCAAGGCTATATCCATGTAACGCTAACATATTTGAGACAGAACGTCTTGATTATGCATTTCGACTAATCTCTGAATAACACAGGCATATTTTACTTCAAAATGAAGATTGTATTGCACAGAAACAGAATTAATACACATCTACTGCCAAACGGGTAGAATAGGATTCCAATGGTTCCTGAAAGTCTGCAGCCATATTTTGGTGATAGCTGTAAACGCAGAGAGGTCCTATAAAAACTATCTATGGCTGAAGATATACAAGAACAAAACTTGGGCATCAGTGAAGTCTTGTTAGCAGAAGTTTTTTTTAATGTTTGAACGAAGTATTCAAATGAGGTCATGTGTCATACCGTATTTGGACAATCATCAGGGCCACGCGTGGACAAACATTCTCATTCAAAAAATGCGCAGAATGTGTTTTCCAACGAAAATACCGGATTTTCACGATATTCTTTTTTGTCCAAAATTGGCAACAAAAAAAAGAAACATGTTTTCCAGAAGTCATAAAAATTAAAGTACTGTCGTCGTGAAGTAGTCGTAATTCTCGTGTGGGAAGTGATGTCCACGCATATTTATTTATTTATTATTATTATTTATTGGTGTTTAAGGTCACGTACTTATGCACAATGGCTAATCATGACCGTGACACTTTCACGGGTGGAAAGAGCCGGAGTACCCGGAGAGAACCACCAAGCAACGACGAGCAGCTGCCAGCTCCCCAATATCGTAACACCGCACTGCAGCACAGGCGGGGTTCGATTGGTTGAAGACATGTGCACTATCGACGCGCAGTACGCCTTAGTACACGGCGTCATCGTGCCCCCTTGTGGACAATCGGGGTTAAGTGCTTTGCCCAAGGACACAACGCGGGAGTCCGAATCGATCGCTCAGAAATGTCCACGCATACGTTTACCAGGTAGTAAAGATCACCATGAGACAAAATTTAATTAATGACGCATCGGGTTGTACCCGGTGCTTCATTAATTAAATTTTTCATGATTATTCCTATAATTAGTGTTTGGAATCTAATATTATTGCGTCCGTGGAAATATTGCCCACCCGTGGAAAGTGACCAGTTCACGGCGGCCGTACTGCAGTAAAATTAAACTGAAAATTTATTTTCTCCTCACATTTGTGAACATTAGATATTTATCTCCACATTTTAATAAAAATCAATACTTGAGTTCATTTTTCAACATAATTCAACATTACGGTTAATTTTCTATTGCGTTATCTGGATATAGACTTAATGATTAACTTGTGACCTCCCGCTTTGCGCTGAAAGGATAGTCCACCAATATTATATACTCTCCCGAAAAAGAAAGTGTGCATGCTAAAAAATAACACTAAAAAAAGATATATATCATTTCATTCATGGAAATTTTATTCAATCACAGATGAATCAATTTGTGATCAACACGAGAAATTTCATTACGCTACGACGAATACTCTTGGTGCCAGGGAGAGTCAAAGACACTAAGGGTCAAACACAAAAGTCACACACTCAATATCTGGTATGACCTCCGTCTGCATCGACTACTGCTGTGCATCTACGCCTCATGGAAGCGAACAAGTTAGCATGGAAGTGTTGTGGGATGTTGTTCCATATTCCGATAAGCTGTCTTTGGAGTCCCACAAGCGTTGACGGTGCAAGGGGAAGCCGGCGTAGCTGACGTTTCATTTCGTCCCATACGTGCTCAATGGGTGAGATATCGGGCGAATTTGCGGGCCAGGGAAGAACATCCACTTGTTGTTGCTGCAGATACTGTTGAACAACACGAGCTGCGTGGGGTCGGGCGTTGTCCTGCTGTAGAATGACGCAGAGGCCGTGACGTTGCAGAAATGGGACAACAACAGGTGTAAGCACTTCATCACGATGTCTGGCTGCATTGAGATTGCCATCAATAATGACCAGCTCAGTTCTGTTACGGGCAGTGATGCCACCCCACACCATGAGAGACCCTCCCCCATAACGGTTTCGCTCCACGACACATGGATCTGCGTAGCGTTCGTTTCGACGTCTGTACACTCTCTGGCGGCCATCTGATGATGAAAGATGGAAACGACATTCATCTGTGAATAAAACACGTCGCCACCAGTGCAAGGGATGCCTGAGATGTTGTCAACACCACTACAGTCGAGCACGACGATGACGTAACGTCAAAATCGGACGAATTGCAGGTCTTCGAGGACGTAAGCTGTATTCTCTCAGTCGGTTGATTACTGTTTTAGGATGTATCCGTCTCAGGTTAGGGATGTTCCTGGCTGTCGTCGTTGCCGTTTGTTGCCGGTTCCGGAGATGGACGACACGGATATACCGATCTTGTGCAGGGGTGGTAACTCGGGGTCTCCCGGAGCGAGGTCGGTCTCGAACGTCATCATGTTGTGCATGTCGATGGACTAGCCTGTCTACATTGTTACGGTGGCAGTTCAAATGCTGGGCAACCTCTCTGTGTGTTCTGCCTGCTCTAATCATACCCAGGGCAAGGAGACGTTGATTCTTTGTCAGTCTAGGCATGCTAATTTGGAGTCGTTTTAACAGCAGCGCAAGTTTGAATGTGAACGATAGGAAGGCCTTACTTTAGTGTTTAAATACCCAAGGATTCACACTGCTGTATGAATTTTCAGACTCTCCACGTGCAAAACATGCCTTTTCACAAACGTGCAGCACGTCATTTAACGTTAATGCAATTTTAACGGGGAAAGCTGTTTTTGTGTTCAATATAACTTATTCATGCACAGGTTAACACTCTTTACACCTACGAAATTATTTTTTGGAGTTTGATCAATTTCTGCAAAGCACACTTTCTTTTTTGGGCGAGTATATTTATCATCTCCTGCTTAGCTCGCTGCAGAAGCTGCCTTCTGCTTTCGGTGCCCTTGCTTTTTGAATATCTAAATATTTTCATTTTTGGCCTCACATCACAGCTTAAGATTTTTTCGTTGGAACGAGCCCAACGAGCTTCACTGAGGGGTCGTAAGCTATGTTTTGGAGGCAAAAACTGAAAAATGATAAAATATAAATCGCGACTGCAGTGAATAGTACTGCCCGGATATTGCCATTGTGGTATGAAAAAGGTCAGGAACGAATCCAGGATCTCAAATTTTCCCGGACATGGTTGAGTGAGAGTTAAATTTTTCCAATAGCTTTCCTGTGTTATTGCCCGTCGATATGAATTTGAACCTACAACTTATGTGTACCTTTTTAAAACGATACTTAACGAAGTAGGTAGTAAGCGTTCGTTTATTATTATTATTTTAAAGAATTACTTTCGTTTAAAATTCTTTAAAATAATACAGGAACTTTTTCCGTGTACATGGATACTCGATTGTCATAATTATACATACACTTATAACGAACACTTTCCTATAAAAGATATTTGAAACATAATGGTATTTTTGCTACATAATGAAAATTGTGATGGCCAACCTTGTTTCAAATTAGCGGCTAGCAGAGAAAAGTGTGCATTCGAGCAACCAACAATTTCTCCGACGGACAATAAATATTTCCGACAGAAAATGTCAGGCAGCCTCCCCCAGGCATCCCACTAGCTTCAGGCGTATAAAGCGTTCCGTGTTGGAGAATGTCTAGCTATATTTGGGCCCACAATCGAGGAGGAAAGCATTCAGACATCTTTATGTTTTTCCACAATCGATGACCAGCATTGAATAAGCGGCAATGAAACATTTGATGTATTGAGGGCTATTACAGAAAACAATGGGTGATGGCCATTGAGAGCTGAGTCTCATAAAATATTGATGATGTTCGCAAAAGGCAGCGTTGTTCGTTATAAATAACTGGCGTATCCGCGAGTATAAAAAATTGATCTCACTAAAGAAACCACTATTGTGTCGATAAATTTCAATGAAATATGAAAAAAATAATTATCCTCAATTCAACGAAACGAGACAATAGGATGTCAAGTACACACAGACCGATTTGGTTCGTTTGCACCAAATGGTTCGCTGTTCACCCTCAAAGGGACCATAGGCCACGAAATTTAAAACAAAAGTTGATAATAAAATAATAAAATATTTTTTTGTTAAAAGTACCTTTAATTAAGTCAATAAGCCACGAATGTGAAAAAAAATAAGTTGTTAATAGAATAAATAATGAAATTATTTGCGTTAAAAGTACCTTGATGTCAATATGCCGCAAATTTGAAAAAAAATAAGTTGATAATAAAATAATAAAAGAGTCGTTAAAGGTACATTTACGTCAGTGGGTCGCAAATTAAAAAAAAGTTGATAATAAAATAATAAGAGATTTTTTGTTAAAAGTACATTTATGTCAATAAGTCACGAATTTACCAACCCCCCCCCCCCCCAAACATAAAAAAACCCAAAATAAGTTGATAATAAATTAATAAAAATGTGAGTTAAAAGTACCTTTATGCTGATAAACCGCGAATTTGAAAAAAAATAAGTTGATAATAAAATAATAATATAATTTTCGTTAAAAGTATCTTTATGTTTAATATATCATTCGTATGAATATATTCGTATCGACCAAATAAACTGACTTGAAGGAGAGAATTTATTAGCTTTTGATTACATACCCGATCTCTCACGGAAATTTCCGGAACAATGCAAAGTGGAAAGTCATTTCCATATTCGCAGAAGGACGAAGGTGAAGTTTATGTTCACTTATTTCTGTTGACGGCATACGCATCCATGCTATCTATTTCGGACAGCCGTTATCGATAGATTTGCTGTGGGTTTTATTGGAGGCATAACTGTGCTTTATTTATAATAATACAACATTTTGGATATAATAATGCCAAATTATTGCTAAAATAATGCAGAGTCGTTATTAATGGCGATCAATCATTCGAAAAGAAGCGATAGTATAAAATCATTTTCACGTGTAACAGAAATTATAACATGCGGTTGTGTTAACTGTCGATTACTTTCGGCAACTTCGTTTATCTCGTTGCATTGTCGAATCTTCTGAAAATTCTTCTGCATTAAACTTTTTTAATCACAGAATGACACAGTCTCGAGTAATTTCGTGTTGCTTCTGACGTCTAACACTTTGCATACAGTGGTTTTTAGCAAGTCCTTTTACGTGGAAGCAAATCTGAGAGTCGATATTTTTTAAAGTAGTGGCTTGTCAATTTAGCCCTTTGAACCCTGGTGGTATCTTCCACGTCAGTTCAATGGCAGCAATTAGAACTGTCTATTTTCGTTATGTGAGGGTAGACCAATTAATATTTTCAACGTGTAGCCTTAGGGCTGCACTTTGAAAATATTGATTGGTCTACCCAACACATTAATTTAACAGGCATCCTACTTAATTAAGTTTTGAAGCATCACATCCCTTGACCGGAAAAAGGGTTAAACGTACTTGCTTGTAAAGTAAAAATTATAGATCCTTGAAAATCCAATTGCATAGAAATTTGCAGTCAATGATCTACCAGGTATTTTTGGTAGATGTTCTGCAAATTTGCATTTCAGAATATTTCGAAGAGGATTCTGACTAATTCCCACTCGACTGATTTTTAATTACACTCCTCACTATCCTTCATCATATTATTTTATGTGAATATATTCTTGTTCTATGTACCTCTTATATCATATTAATGATCTAGAGCGATGAATAAAATGACAAAATGTCAAATGTCAACACGTCGCAACTGGGATGATTTCGTTCCGCAAACATTTGCTAGTCTGTTAATAGTAGTAGTATATATGCAACGACCCTAAATCTCCAGAGGCGAAGGGGATAATCCGGATTAAGATTTAATCTGGATTAAATTTTAATTGGGATTAAATTTTAATTAGGGATTAAATTTTATTTAGCATTTTTTGTATGACGTATCAGGTTTTTAAAAAAAAATTAAAGCCACGTGAATAACCCCAATTCTTCTCCTGTGGTGTCTGAAAATACAACATTATTCATAGTAGAATTCGAATTGGTTACAGTGGTTTGAACAGTGATAAGTTTCTCAATTACATCTCCGAATTTCCATACAGTCCCCATTGTCCAGTTGTTGTTGAGGACGCGGAGCACTATTTCCTCTTTTGTCCCTTTATTCCGACTCTCACAACACTCTCATTGGTAAACTAGTGGAAATTAATGTTAATTTAAACTCCGTTGATATTTTACTGTACGGCGATCCCGTTTTAGAACATAAAACTAATACCTCACTTTTTAAATTTGTTCAAAAATTTATTCGTAACACTCGAAGATTCGATAATGAGTTTCCATCCTAGGTTCCGTTTAACACATGCAGTTTTCAAGTATCACGTCCCTTGACCGGAAAAGAGGGCCCTTCGGCTCAAATGGTTAAACGTACTTGCTTGTAAAGTAAAAAATATAGATCCTTGAAAATCCAACTGCATAGAAATTTGCAGTCAATTATCTACCAGGTATTTTTGGTAGATGTTCTGCAAATTTGCATTTCAGTAGATTTCGAAGAGGACACTATAAGCCACCAAACCATAGTCGCGGAGCTTTATAGTCGTAACAAGCCGCTTATTTTATTCGTATTCGATCAGCAGAGCAAACATGCCCAGTCGGCTGATTCACAACCAAGACATGATGTTTTTATCGATGAATCATTTCTTGATTTCTACACCACTTCCACTCCCAATCCCTGAAAAATCACGTGTTATTAAATAAACCTGAGCAATCCCTTAACGATTTGTCGATTCCATCTCCATATCTAATATCGTGAGAGAGAATTCTTTCTAAAACCCATATGGAGTCGGGTTTTTGTTAATCTTTAACTCAACACGAATATGTGTAGCAGACGATACTTGTTGAAAAATGTTTGGAAGATCTAGAATTTTCCACTTTATTGTCTAAAAGACATAGCCCATGATCCCCCATTGCAACGAGCTCGTTTCAATGAGTGATCACACGCAATGACTTTGAGAAGGAGAATGAACGAAATAGGGTACATTCTTTGATTTTAATGTCCGATGAGCCTTGGTTCCGATGACACTGAGATCGAAAAATCTGTTCCTTCACAGTCACTTCTTCAACATATACTGTTCAATCTGAGTAATACAAAGTCAATGAAGAGTGTAGATTCCCCTCCGCTGACTGTAAATAACTAGTGAACAGGCCTCATTCTGATTAATTCCCACTCGACAGTGGTTACTTCCAACCTTACGAAAAGCCATTTGTCTTTCCGATTTTTCGCATACACATTAGAAACGGTCGGGTTGTGGATCGACCGCTGTCCACCCAACTACGTGGACGTCGACCGAACCTATGTTGGTTCACGCCCACCTAGTCTGGTGGATTGGAATCGACCCTCAGCCGGACTGATTTTTAATTACACCCCTCACTATCCTTCATCATATTATTTTATGTGAATATATTCTTGTTCTGTGTACCTCTTATATCATATTAATGATCCAGAGCGATGAATAAAATGTCAAATGTCAACACGTCGCAACTGAGATGATTTCGTTCCGCAAACATTTCTAGTCTGTTAATAGTAGTAGTATATATGCAACGACCCTTAATCTCCGGAGGCGGAAGAGGCGAAGGGGATAATCCGGATTAAGATTTAGTCTGGATTAAATTTTAATTGGGATTAAATTTAAATTAGGGATTAAATTTTATTTAGCATTTTTTTCAACGACGTAACAGGTTTTTAAAAAAAATTAAGCCACGTGAATAACCCCAATACTTCTCATGCGTTGTCAGAAAATACAACACTATTCATAGAAGAATTCGAACTGGTTGCAGCGATTTGAACAGTGATAAGTTTCTCAATTACATCTCCGAATCTCCATACAGTCCCCATTGTCCAGTTGTTGTTGAGGACGCGGAGCACTTTTTCCTCTTTTATCCCTTTTATTCCGACTCTCACAACGTTCTCATTGGTAAGCTATTGGAAATTAATGTTAATTTGAACTCCGTTGATATTTTACTGTACGGCGAACCCGTTTTAGAACATAAAACTGATACCTCACTTTTTAAATTTGTTCAAAAATTTCTTCGTAACACTCGAAGATTCGATAATGAGTTTCCATCCTGGGTACTGATCAACACAAGCAGTTCATTGCGACTCCTTAGGCGCGTGGTTAGGCGGCGAAAGTGTAACCCATGGATAATTACAGAAATTAATATATAATAATAATAATAATAATAATAATAATAATTATTATTATTATTATTATTATTATTATTATTATTATTATTATTATTATTCGCCGCAGGAGTGCTATGTCGGTGGTAAGATTTGGGTGCGATAGTAAAAGTATTATCTATAGAAGTAGCAGTGATGATGGTGGTTGTGGTAGTAATGGTAATAGTAGTGGTAGCTACAGTGGAAACGGAAGTTTAGTGTTATGAGAATTCAACCACTCAGTGCAGCGCCTTGCCGACCCTCAGCTTGGAAACCCAAATTGACAGATACAGACTCAAGGTGCAAAAGGGACACCAATCAGTCAATCCAATTTCATTTTTTTCTTTTTTTTCTCTCTCTCTCCCACTCTCTTTTATTTCGAAGGTAGATTTTCTTGTATATATTTTTTTACATTTCTCCTATTTGTTTGTTTCGCCATTGTATTGATTTTTGTATCATGTTAAGAGAGCGGAGGTTACGCTATGTGGAAAGCACTTGTCCTCCTATTCCAATTTGCAAACTATTTTTGGCAAATAAAAAAACGTTTAGCCTGATAACCCCAAGCCATCTCGTTGGCAAGATTACCGAGCACGCTCCACATACGCATGTGTCGTCGTTGACAGCCATCCTGTCTGTATATTTTTTTGTTGATTTTGGATAACTGCTCAGTTATAATAATTGACTTGGATATTCATTATGGTTCCATGTACATTTCTTCGAACTTTCCACCCTAGAATATTCCCGGAAGTGTGTGTTTTGTGGATAGTTTTGTTTGTATACTGGACTGCAGTGAGTAGCAATCACTACAACTTAGTCATGGAGAGAACGCTGACAGCAGACAATTTGTATCCATCGATCGATATCCAGTCACGCGCGACAAACATTCCGACGCGCTTAACTTACACACCGGAGTTCCTTCACGGTTTGAATGTGAGGACTAACAGGAGCGTATCGAGTACTAACATTGGGCATGTCCCCCTTGACTTTTCACTGTATAATAGGCTCATAGAACTTGGTATATGTCGTAAGCTGAGAAACAGAAAAGGCGGCCGCAGACGCCTCGCAAAACGGAAACCCAAGGAGCTCAATGCCGATAACTTGATTGTGCTTCGTCATCCAACATTTGGCATCACATCAGGCCTCTTCAATGCTAGGTCCGTTAATAACAAGACTGGTGATATACGGGATATGATGCATGACAACGATATATCTCTGTGTATGCTTACCGAAACGTGGCTCGTATCTAATGATAACATGACTATCGGTGAACTTCAACAAAATGATAAGACTCTTATACATAAACCTAGGTGTGGGAAAACAGGAGGCGGTGTCGGGGTGCTATTTGATAATGACATCAAAATAATAACTGATGAGTGTCGAAAATTCAAATCGTTTGAAGTGATGTCCACTACCTTGAAACAGGGGTCAAAATCGATCAAAAATTGTGGTAATCTACCGTCCTCATACCTTTTCGCATGGAAAGGGTCCAAATAGGAAAGTTTCTAATAAATCTGAATCTGTTAATTCCTTTATGAACGAAGTAGCCGAATTTCTTGGAACTTTAGTTGCATCAAAGTGTACTTTCATTTCCATATTGAAAAAAGTAACGACATGGCGGCAATAAATTTTCTTAGACTTCTGGAATCGATGGAGCTGGTGCAACGAGTTGTTGGTGCCACCCATCGAGCTAAGCATACACTGGATTTGGTAATTACGCGGGAATGTGACATTGCTCTGGTCCAGGATTTTGAGATCGTAGATGTAGCACTCTCAGATCACTTTTTGGTCAAATTTACCATTCATCTGCCTCGCAAACTGACATCAAAGCATACCCTTACCTACCGCAAGTGCCGAAGTATAAACCCTTCGGAATTCTCTGAGGCAATTAGTCCGGTAAATGAACAACAAATGGCAAATGATACCATTGACGACATTGTTAATATGTTCAATGACATGTCAAATGACCTCATGAACAAATTTGCACCGCTTCGAACAAGAACGGCAACTAAGCGTGAACTCTCACCATGGTTTACTGATGAAATACGGGACGCTAAGAGATACCGTAGAGTGCTTGAGTTGCAATGGCGGCGGTCAAAACTAACAATTCATAGGGAGTTATTCACCGAGCAAAGGAATGTAGTAAATTCCCTTATTCGTCACGCGAAAAAGAATTACTTCACGAACATCGTTAGTGATAATATCAAGCGACCTAACATACTTTCGGACGTGATGGATAAATTGTTCCATCAGAAAGGGAATGTCTCACTTCCTGATCACGCGTCTGCTGAAGATCTTTCTAACCGTTTTGTCAAGTTTTTTACTGACAAAATAGACACAATAAGATCTGGGCTAACGTTAAATGTGGATGATGAGGTGTCACACTTCTCTCCATTGAAGCAAGCCACTATGCTTTCGGCAGTTAAGAGTCACATGAATTGTTTCCAACCTGTAACCGAAAATGAACTTCGTAATGTCGTTTTGAGGTCGCCATCCAAGCAGTGTGCGCTTGACTTGATCCCTACTAAACTTCTCAAAACCTGCTTACCAGCATTCATGCCTTGGTTACTTAAGATAGCGAACACATCATTGACCACCGGTGTTTTTCCATCAAGCATGAAGGAGGCGCGTGTAGTTCCGCTCCTAAAGAAGCCTGGGCTAGATAAAGAGGTTCTGAAAAACTATCGCCCAGTGTCAAATTTATCTTTCATTTCCAAGTTATTGGAGCGTGTTGTCAGCACTCAGATTCGTGACCATCTAACGCAAACCGGCTTGTTTGAAGAATTTCAGTCCGCATACAGGCCCGGGTGTAGCACTGAAACTGCTCTATTACGCGTGCAAAATGACATTCTACAATCCATGGATCAACAGCAGGTATCATGTATTGTACTTCTGGACCTAAGTGCAGCGTTTGATACCATCGATCACACTGTACTTTTTAACACCATGGAAAACCGACTGGGTATCACAGGACTGTGCTTAGAATGGTTTCGATCCTATCTATCTGGGCGGACGCAACGAGTGTGCTTGGGTGGGACGCTCTCCGAGCATGTAACGCTTAAGTGTGGTGTCCCACAGGGGTCTGTTCTCGGACCCCTGCTATATACCATATATGTGCTACCCCTAGGCGATATAATACGTAGCCATGGACTCTCATTTCACTGTTATGCGGACGACACACAATTATATATTCATTTTAAACCCCGTGACGAGAGACAAGCAGCCCAAATTCTCGAGAACTGTGCATCCGATATCAGAAACTGGATGACTCAACATTTCTTAAAACTTAATGCTGATAAAACTGAAATAATGTACATAGGACTACCCTGTCAACTTTCCAAAGTTTCTAAACTCAGTTTACATATTGAAGACAGTGTCATCTCACCGTCGATAGCAGTCCGCAATCTGGGATACTGCATGGATGGGAATTTGGCTGCAGATGCGCATGTGATGCAAGTCTGCAGATCCGCTTTCCACCATCTGCGCAATATCGGCAGAGTTCGGAACGTGATCGATGAGAAGACGACCAAGCAGCTTATGCACGCCCTTGTAACTAGCCGTCTTGATTACTGCAATTCTTTGTTATATGGCTGCAAACAACATCTATTGAAGAAACTTCAAAATGTTCAAAATTGCGCGGCTAGAGTGGTAACCAGGAATAAGAAATTTTGTCATATTACACCTATACTGAAAGATCTACACTGGTTACCCATAAAAGAGCGAATTAATTTCAAAGTTCTTCTTTTAACTTTTAAATCTCGCTTAGATATTGCACCTGGTTATTTGAACTCTCTTATACAGTGTTACGAACCTGTCAGAGCTCTTAGATCTTCGTCAGCCAACAATCTGGTATACAACCCTGGATACCTTGTAACTGCGGGTGATCGAGCATTCAGTGTAGCTGGACCTTATTTGTGGAACCAACTGCCCGATCACCTGAAGGTCGTCCAGGACATAGTTTCGTTCAAAAAGTCACTGAAAACCCATCTGTTTAAATTAGCCTATCCCGCCATAATATCTAGTTAGTTACATATTCATATTAGATGTCATGTACTTATTGTAAAGCCCGTGAGCACGTTCAGTGGAAACTCGGCTTAAAACCATATTATTATTATTATATTATATTCTCGTTAGTTGGAATTTTAATTTTCCATAAGGTAGCATTTTTTTTTTTTAACTTAGGCCACGTGACTAATCCCTTTATAGACGCCACATTGCAGGCAAGATTATCTGATATGCTCCAAGTGTGCATGTGTCGTCGTTGACAGCCAACTTGTTTTGAATGTGTTGTTTTGGACGACCATCTTGTTTTTAGTCATTTTGTGTCATTACCTCGTTTTATATTCGGACCACGTGACTAAGCCCCTTATGAAACCCAACTTGCAGGCAAGATTGCCCATCATGCTTCCCGTTGTCATCTTTTTTTGAATTTGTTGTATAGGACGGCCGTCTTGTTTTTGGCGCCATTTGGAAAGTCATTACCAATCAGTATTGACGTTAGACCCCTTTAACTTTGTCAAGCTACCTACGCGTGTTCGGACATGTTCAGCTAATCTGCTTATCAACGCCAAAAGGACGTCCAATATTGTTTACAGAACTTAAGCCCTTATCGGAGCATTCGTGTCAAGAGTCATCAGTATTTTTTACACAAGTTATCAGCGCCGATAAAGCTGTTATGTAAGTAGGTAATATTTGCGGATTCAGTATCACTTGTACACGATTTCGTACATGTACACGTACATCGATGTACACCTCCATAGGATTTAGTGTTAAAATCGTGTACAGGTACACGATTTGTCGTTTTTTTATGGTGATACAGAATCCGCTTGCGGATTCTATATCACTGGATTCTATATACACGTCGCTCAAGAGTGAAAAAATTGTATGAAATTTTAAGGAAAAAAAGGTGTACTGTCTGATACAGAATCCGTAAATGGGTTTCCCCCATAGGATTCAGTGTTAAATCGAGAGCAAAAACCGTGTTGCGGATTCTGTATCAGCATCAAAAAGGTGGTTGCAGATTCTGTATCATCCGTATCTGTACACGATTTTAACACTGAATCCCTATGGAGGCGTACACGGAAACCCATTTGCGGATTCTACATCAGAAATCGACTTATGTACGGCACATGGAAAAGAGGTGATACTGAACCCGCAAAACCACGATGAGAGGTAAAAACTGACACTCATGTTTTTGTTCTGGTGTGAATGAAGGTTTTTGTTCAAAAGAGTCGACTATAAAACATGAGTGTCAGTTTTTGTTCTGGTGTGAATGAAGGTTTTCGTTCAAAAGAGTCGACTATAAAACATGAGTGTCAGTTTTTGTTCTGGTGTGAATGAAGGTTTTCGTTCAAAAGAGTCGACTATAAAACATGAGTGTCAGTTTTTGTTCTGGTGTGAATGAAGGTTTTCATTCAAAATAGTCGACTATATTATATAATCTGTAAAAAAAAATAGACATTCACGTTTTGTTTCAATGTAAACGAAAAAAAAAATTGAGTTTAGAAAAATTAGAAAAAATCGGAGGTAAAAAATCGTTTGTTTACGTTTTGTCACTGCGAATTTTTTGGAAATAAATTTTAATAAACACTTTATAGAATGTTTCATTCAAATAAAAATAGTTCGTAGAATTGACACTCATGTTTTTGTTGTGGTGTGAATGAAGGTTTTCGTTTAATGGATCGTTTTAATAATAGATAATAAAACGCATTTTTCTACTCAATTAGGTTTGAGTGGTAAATTTTTAATATATTCGTGATCATGTTCGGAGATGTGAATGAATCCTTTTAACAGACGTAATTATTCTCAAACGCGTTAAGTCAGAAACCAGTTTCTTATGTACTAAAACTTTTAAACTTTTTCAAAGTTCTCTCAGTTCGACACTGAGTGAATGATTTTGAGATATGAATGAATCCTTTTAACAGATGTAATTATTCTCAAATGCATTAAATCAGAAACCGGTTTCTTATGTACTAAAACTTTTAAACTTTTTCAAAGTTCTCTCAGTTCGACACTGAGTGAATGATTTTGAGATATGAATGAAATCCTTTTAACAGACGTAATTATTCTCAAACGCGTTAAATCAGAAAACGGTTTTTTATGCGCTAAAACTTTTAAACTTTTCAAGTTTTCCCAGTTCGACTGAGTGAATAATCGGTGATGCGATTTTTAACGCGTTCGGAGGCAAAACGCATTTATATGGGTTTTATCGTGTAAAATGTTAGTTTTTCTCAACTGTTTTTTTAGTTATTATATTAAAGACAGAAGATTTTTATTTACTTAAAACATAAAAAAATAATTATACATTTAATTTTGAAAATAATAAATAACTCACATTAGCATACTCAAAGGAATAATAATAATGTAAAAAAAACGAAAAATGTTTTTACAGATGGATGCTAAACGTCGAGATCATATTTTAAACGAATATGAACGTGCCAAGAAGAGCATTCAATCGGCTGACAGAAGCAGACGTCTTGGAGAGATGGAATTGAGATGCGAAACCGTCAAAAATATTTAAACCCGTGACGGAGGTTCAAGAGCGAAGCAAGAAGGAGATAGTTGAAGAATTGAGACCTATAAAAGAGAGTTCTTTGAGAATGGGTTCGTTGCCCGGTAGTTTTGCAAATCAGTATTCCTTTCAATCTACACCGGATTACGTTCCCACAGGGATTCAAACCGACGTGCGCGAGAGCGACGATACAGCTTCGACTATCACCACTGATAGCGTCACGTCATCCGAGGATGGTGGTAAGAGAGATCTGTTGTATGGATTTTACAAGGATTTGGATGGTAGAACTTTTGTGGGTGACACAGAAGTGGAAATAGATGATGATGAATTAACCGTCGGCCCGAATAGGTACGAATTAACTTCCGGACTGCGCAAATTGCTCCTTTACGACAAGCCTAGTGATTACACGGAACAGGATTACAACAATTACGGCGACATTCTGGTTCAGACCAACGCCATGAAGAGAAATAACGATGACGGAGAGACGAGACCTAAATCCAACAGAGGTTACAAGTGGACGAAAGTGGTGAAACCTATATGGAATTCACATATGAAGTTCGTCGAATCGGTGACTGGCAAAGGGGTGGAAACCACTTTTCTTCCGAGCGATTCTGATGCTCTGTCTCAGAGATTGAGTTTATTGATGGCAAGCAGACGTGCTGGTAACACAGGATTAGATAATCAGATAGTTACTATATCTGACGAATTGTTAAGAAAGAAGGTTTTAAATAAAAAACATTATAAAAGGCTGATGAACGAATTGAAGGATTGATGTATATAATAAGTAGAGAGAAACAAACAAACTATATAAAATAAAAAATAGTAAATTTTACACTAGAATAATAAAAGTGTTTAAACAACAAACGATTTACCAGTGAAAACAAATATATATTATAAAAATAAAAAATATGTTGGTGATAAAGAACAGGGGATACGTCAGAACTTACGTTCAAGGCAGTTCTGGCATCGTCGATTCTATAATGCGAGCGTTCACGAGCAATGCGGGTAGAAAACTCGCATCGACCGCGTTTGAGGTCGGTAAGAAGACGGCTTTGGATGCTGGTAAGAAAGCTGCTTCCAAAGCCAGTGGTAGGATAGCTTCTGTGGCTGGCAAGAGGGCAGCCAACGCGTTGATCGACAAAGCGAGCTGCGTTAGAGTGAACGCCAAAAAGTTGGAAAGATTTTAAGGATGCTGTGGTACCCATACAAGATTTAGCCAAAATGACGAGTGGATCTGGATTGAAGAGAACTCGCGACGGTGTAATATAAATAAATAATAATATTACAAACTGAGTTTGAAAAAACATAAAAAATTGTATTTGAAAAAAATCTAAAATAACAAACAAAAAAAAAGTAAAACAAAGATGAACATTAAAGATATGTCTTGGAACGACGCCGCGACCAAGAGGTCGAATAACGAGTTCTTTCCCAAAAGCATAAGAGGCATGATAGTGGGAAAATCGAATTGTGGAAAGACCAATCTGTTGGTGAATCGGTTGTCCCGACCCGACTGGTTGGATTACAACAGATTGTTTGTGTTTGGCAAGAGCTTGTTTCAACCCGAATACAGATTGCTTCGAGAGTGCATGGATCGTAGATTGCCCAAGGACGTCATAGCCAGAATCTTTGACATTAGGGAGGAATTCGACAAAAGTGAAGCTCCTCTTTCAACTATTTTGGATGGTGCAGCAATGGAATTGATGAATAGAAATGCATCTTCGAATGTCGAGTGTCGATTTTATGAGAACGCTAGCGACGTTCCGGATCCTAGAGAATTGAAATTGGAAGATAAGAATCTCATGATTTTCGATGATCTGCTTTTGGAGAGACAGAACCGATGCCAATCGTATTACATTAGGGGTCGACACAGCAACGTGGACTGTTTCTACCTGTCGCAGAATTATTTTCGATTGCCCAGACAGACGATAAGGGAGAACGCTAATTTTCTATGTCTCTTTCGCCAAGATCTCAAGAATCTCAATCACATCTACAGCGATCACGTCGCAAATGACATGAGCATGGTGGAATTCAAGAGATTCTGCAAGAGGGTTTGGGATGGAGGACTTTACAATTTCGTCGTGATCGATTTGACTAGCGAATTTAATCATGAAAAATATCAGTATGGATTCGACAAGTTTTATGTTTCTGATGATAATAAGATAGAGCGTGAAAATAAAAAAAAATTAGAAAATAATAAATCTTCAAATAATTAGTTTTGAAAAAATAAAAATAAAATTAAATATAATGTTCGAACAAGGAGAATTGTTAGAACGGATAGCTGAGAATACGGCTGCAAAACAATCCATTCAAATCGTGGTGAGTGGCGATTCGACTCGATTCACGACGAAATTCGAACGTTCCATCGAATTGAATAGAGAGAAAGATACGAGATGGCGTTCGTGAATCTGGTTACTTATTATTCCTTTCCCAACGTCACTGAAAAGAATAACTCGTTCAAGTATTGCGATGGAGTGGATTGGTTGGAGATTCGAATTCCCAAAGGAAGTTACGACATAGACGATTTGAACAATTACATTCAGACGCGAATGAAGACAGATGGAGAGGGAAGCAACAAGATCAGACTCGCTCCCAATCCTAATACCTTACAGACGATGTTGGATTTGAAAGATAATTTTCGAGTGGATTTCAATATGGATGATTCTGTAGGGAAGATTTTGGGATTCGATCGAAAGATGTATCAAGACCACACAGCATCTGAAAATACGGTTGACATTCTCACAGTCAATAGCATTCTAGTGAACGTGGATGTGATTGCTGGAAGCTACGTGAATGGTAGCACTCAACCGACGATCTATTCCTTCTTTCCAAATGTGTCACTGGGTTATAAGATCGACCTCGAAATTTAGTTTATCTACCAGTGATTTTAGACACGTTGTATAGTCTCAAAACCACGTTGACGGATCAAAATGGCGAACTGTTAGATCTTCACAGAGAGAGGGTGACAATACGATTTCACATAAGAGAAATATAAAAGCAAAAAAAAAAAATATTGTGTATATATATATATAAATAACAAAAATAAAATAAACGCAATATTAATTTTACAAAAATTATTTAATTATTATAATTATCATTAAAACAAAAAAACAATTGAAGAAAATATATTTTAAAAAAAAGAATTATGACACAATACATGGTTAAAAATGTGAACATATCCACAGGACAGAGGAAGAAACTTAAGAGAGCGTTAACAACTCGAGGCGAGGTGGTGAGATTCAAATTCACTCACGAAGATCTGACGAGTGGCAGTCAGGATTCGATCTCCTGGACCAGAAGTCAAATCAAAAGGATGGAGAAAGCGATTCGTGATGGAAGAGGGTTGATGGTGAGATTGAGTCCCACTCAATTGAGATACAATTTGAGAATGAAAGGCGGTTTCCTACCGCTATTGGCAGGAATCGCTGCAAAAGCATTACCCTTCGCCGCAAAGGCATTACCCTTTCTCGGAAAGACTCTCGGCGTGGGAGCTCTCACGGGACTGGCGAGTTCGGCAGTTGAGAAATTAATGGGTGGCAGCGGACTGTTTTTGAAGAAGGGAGGAGCCGTGTGTCGCGTCCACGTAGACGACAGCGATAAAGGATTGTATCTAGAACCCGTTAGAGGTGACAACTCTTTGAGTGGAAACGGTCTCTATCTGAAGAGTGGACGGAACATTGAGCGACTCAGCAAGGGTTTGTTGTTTGGTGAGAATTCGCCATTTAAGAATATACCGATTTTGAATATGTTATTATAATGTAAAAAAATTATATAAATATAAAATATAAATCATAGAAAGTATAAAATAATATATAAAATGGATAAAAAGGTGGAAAAACAATTAGACGATAATGATGAATATCGTGAGATAGAGTGAAAAAAAAATATGGAAAAACGATTAGACGCTAATGATGGATATCTTAGGAAAGAACTGATAAAAGAGTTAAATAAAGATCGGGATATGCGGTTGAAATTTAAAAGAATGAGATGTTTTCCACCGTTACCACTATCTTCTGAAGAGAATGGTAATGATGCGAGTGTTAGCGAGAGATGCACAACATTCGTTCATAATTATGATTCAGATAAACAAATGTGTTCTTATAAAAACGTTGCATATCACAAAAAAAAAAAAGAAAAGAAGAATCGACGCTGAAATTTAAGAAAAAAGGAAATGTTATTATAATATATGGGCAATAGTGAAGAAGGAAAACAAAAAAAAAACAAAAAAAAGTAATGAGATCTAAAGATGATCTCATTACTTTTTTTTTCCTTCTTCTTCGCTAAAAATCAATCTCTCTATTGTTTATATTTCCAAGTCCGTTATTAGCATGTTGACACTCACTTTTCTTCTTTGTCGCAAATGTGTTGAATGTCTATCTTTACTTTTTTAAGTTTTTTTTTACTTCGGTCAATGCGCTCTCACCACCCGATTTGTTCACGAGTTCAAGTGAGATGTTTGGAAATATGTAACTTCCATGGGACAACGACAAATCGTCTTTGTCGAATTCTCTTTGGTGATGACGATATTCTGTAGATCACTTTGGTAGTCGTAAAACAAATCAAGCGTGGCTTCATCCAATTTCAAAGGCATGCTATATTTGTCGTATTTGTGCTCTAAGCCCTTCATCTAGACCTCGTTCAATTCGATGGGATCGTGTCGTTGTAATCTATAGATTTTAGAACTGAATTTCTTATACGTTTCGACTCGTTTCAATTTCAATTCGCATCTTTTAGGTGTTGTTGTCATGATCGATTATTTGTTTTTTTTGTTTTATGAATTATTGCAAATAATATATATTTTTAAATTTTGTATTTAAATAATAATTTGTTAAAACGTTTGGTTTTTTTTTGCTCTTTATATATATATATAAAAAAAGAAGTTTTTTTAATTTTTAATATTCTTTAATGTAAAAATTTTTTTGTAAAAGTTTTTTTTCTCTTTATATATAAAATAAAAAGTTAAAATTTTAACATCCTTTTTTTCTCGTATTAATTCAAATTTTTTTTACGTTAAGGAACATAAAAAATTGAATTAATTTCATCCAAAAAAAAAAAAATTTTTCTCATTAAAGAAAAAAATTAAAATTTAAAAAATCTTTTTTATATATAAAGAGTAAAAAAACAAAACTTTTTTAACAAATTATTTAAATACAAAATTCGAAAAAACAAAAATTCTTACAAATGGAGCAAGCAAATAAAAAAATGGAAAATTTAAATGAGAAAACCATACCTCAGTTAAACGAGATTTGTAAACTATTAAAAATTCCACATTTCAGAAATCATAGAACTAAATCAAAAAAAATTGAAGTCATACAGGAATATTTGCGAAATGATGGAAAGGCAAACGAAATGTCGATAGCAACGACGTCAAACAATGCATCGGTTGTGAAAAATGAGAAGAAGAAAAAGATAGCAAAAGGAATCGAAATGCCGATGTCGAAAAAAACCAAAAACGTTTCGATTGTGAAAAATAAGAAGACGACTAAACGAAAAGCCGTTGAAGAACTTCAAGTTTCAAAAGAAAAGAAAAGAAAAACTAAAATGAAAACGAGTGATGCACTTCAGATTCTAGACAAATGAAATATATCGAGCGAAATTCAACGAGCAATCGACGAAGGGAAAGGAGAAGAATATGTAACATGACTCATCACAGAACTATTCCAATCGAAGCCCGTAGAATGGGAGAGTGTGATCAAAGGCGTATTTAAAACTTTCGACGTGGTTCCCTCATTCAAGAAAATCGATCCAAAATTATTTATGGAATGAAAGAAAAAAGTATTGGATTTGTTTCACGAACACATGAACATGGGACAAAAAATTAAGATGATACTCCATTGCGTGATGAATAAAATCGACGTGAAGTCTGGCGAGAGCATCGTGAAAAATGCATATTTCAGATCTAACGTCAAACCCATATTTCGAGGTTCAGATTTATCAGACGTTTTCGAAAAGATGAAAGACAAGATGTTGACGTCTCTCGCGAATTATCAACATGAAGGTAGTAATTGGATGTTCGATGAGGTGTTGAAACTTGAAATTCATATAACTAAAAATGATTCATTGAAAGGATCTTCCTGCGTGGAATTACCGTATTTCGTAGCTAAAAAACACTCCATGGTCAATGTGAGAAATAAAGATGATCAGTGTTTTAAATGGGCAGTCACTTCCACTTTATACCGTATCAAAATGAACTCCGATAGAGTTTCTCGTTACGAGGCGACTTCTAAAAATCTCGATTGGAGTGACTTTTCCAACAGAGTTAAAACACATCGAACGTTTCGAGGCTCAAAATCCCACCGTAGCAGTGAACGTCTTGGGATACGATGATGAAAAATGAACGATCTATCCTCTCAGACAGACTTCGTATCTCGAAAGAGAAAAGATGATTATTTTGTTATTGATTTCGAATGGTGACAATCGTCATTATTGTTGGGTTAAACATCCGAGCCGATTACTGTCAAGACAAAATAATAAACATAAAGGAAAGATATGTTTATGTTGCAACTGCATGAACGCGTTTCACAGCGAAAAATCGTTAGCGAAACATCAGGAATATTGCAATGAAAATCAAGGTGTCGTCACTGAAATGCCCAAACCCAACACCATTGTGAAGTTTTAAAATCGTAATAGAAGGTTAAAAGTACCATTCGTTGTGTACGCCGATTTCAAATGTTTCACCGTGAAAATGAGTTCCTGCCAACCTAATGCTCTTCAAAGTTACGTCGAAAGATATCAAAAACACACGCCTTTGGGTTATTGCATTTACGTGAAATGCACTTTCGACTCACAACACGACATGGGTCCCTTCACCTACACGAAACAGTGTGAAGACGACGACGTGGCTCAAAGGTTCGTGGAAGAGTCAGAATCGAAAATTCAAATGTTATATGACAAATTCAAAACTCAGGCGAAAATGATCGGCATGCGAGAGCAGCAGGACGAAAATAACAGAGCCACTGAATGTCACATATGCAGACAATCATTCGACAAGAATTCGGAGGAAAATAAGAAGGTTAGAGACCATGATCATTACACAGGTCTGTATCGCAGTCTGGCTCACAGCAAGTGTAATTTAAAATATCGAGACGCCGTTTTCTATCCAGTGATATTTCACAATCTCTCGGGTTACGACAGTCATCTGTTCATGAAAAATCTCGGCACCTCCCACGAAGAATTAAATTGCATCGTGAACAGCGAAGAAAGATACATTTCATTCACAAAATGGAAGCTCATGGAGAAGAAAAGAGTAATTGATGGAGAGACATTGGAAGAAAAAACGAAATCCATTCATAGAAGCATACATTTCATCGACAGTTTAAAATTCATGTCGACCGCTCTGGAAAAATTAGTCGATAACATGAGCAAGGATAAATTTGAAATCACGAGCGAACATTTCGGAGAAAGAGTAGATGTTATGTTGAGGAAAGGAGTCTATCCTTATAATTACATGAATGATCTAAAGAGATTCGACGACACCGCACTACCTTCGAAAGAAGATTTTTATTCAAAATTATATGAATCCGACATTTCCGATGAGAATTACGAACACGCCAAAAACGTGTGGAAATCATTCAATATGAAAACCATGAGAGATTATCACAATCTCTATCTGAAAACCGACGTTCTGTTCTTGGCAGACGTGTTCGAAAATTTTCGAGATGTCTGTCATCGAAATTACGATCTGGATCCCACTTGGTATTTCACCGCACCCGGTCTGGCTTGGGACACTCTGTTGAAGACCACCGAAGTCCAATTGGAATTATTATCTGACATGGACATGTTGCTCATGTTTGAAAGGGCTGCGAGAGGTAGCGTCTCGATGATCTCCCACAGATATTCTGAAGCTAACAATCCCTACATGAAAGAAGGTTTCGATTCGAAATGGTCGAATAAATACATACAGTATTGGGATGCTAATAATCTGTATGGTTAGGCTATGAGTCATCCTTTACCGATTGGAAATTTCGAATGGGTGACGGAACAGGAAGAGATGCAAAAATGGAGAGACTATCCTTGCATTTTAGAAGTTGATTTGAACTATCTGGAAGAATTACACGATCTACACAACGATTATCCGCTGGCTCCCGAACGAATGGAACCGAATGAAGGAGACGAGGAAAAACTCATTCCCAATTTATTTAACAAACGTAAGTACGTCGTCTACAGTGAAAATTTGAAACAATACGTCAATTACGGGATGAAATTAGTTGACATACATCGCGTCATTCGATTCGACGAAGAGGCTTGGATGAAAAAAAAAATACATCAATCTCAACACGAATCTCAGAATTCGAAACGAGAACGATTTCGAAAAAGATTTCTTCAAACTCATGAACAACTGCGTGTATGGTAAATCAATGGAAAACATCAAGAAGAGAACCGTCATTCGACTCGTCACATCTGAGAAAAAAGCAAAAAAATTAGTGGCGAAACCCAATTACAAACACTGAACCATATTCGACAAAAATCTAGTGCCGTTCACATGCAAAAGCCGCACCTGAAGTTCGACAAACCGTATTATCTCGGACCGATCATCTTGGATATCAGCAAGCGATTGATGTACGAGTTTCACTACGATTACGTCAAACGAAAACTTGGTGATAAAGCCAAACTACTGTTCACCGATACAGACAGTTTAGTTTACGAGATAGAGATTAAAGATGTCTACCGAGATATATCTCCAGACATGGCTGTGTGGTTCGACATGAGCAATTATCCCGTTGATCACTCGTCCAACATTCAATCGAACGACAACAAGAAGGTGTTAGGTAAATTTAAAGACGAGAGCGGCGGTAAACAAATCCTCGAATTTGTGGGGTGGGCTTAAGACCCAAACTGTATGCTTATCATCTAGAAGATGAAGAGATCAAGAAGTGCAAAGGGGTTAAAGCGTGCGTGGTGAAGAAAAACATCTCTTTCCAAGAGTATAAAGATTGTCTGTTAGGAAGTGGTCCGGTGTATAAGACTATGAAATCGATTCGAAGCGAAAATCACGACTTGTATACTGAAATAGTCAACAAGATTTCGCTGACGGCCGACGACGATAAGAGATTTGTGTTAGACGATAAAATAAGCACTTTGGCATGCGGACATTGGATTTTGGATCTAATTTTAGACGATAGGATTTCAGATATGATTGTGGATAATAGGATTCCAGATATGATTAAGGATGATAGGATTCCAGAAAATCAAGAGGAATTAAACAGATTCAAGATTATGGAAGTCGAGGAATTAGACGGATTCAAGATTATGGAAGTCAATAGAGTTAGTTTAAAAAGAAAAATAAAAAAAAATAAAAAAAATAACGTCATTTTAGTGAATTATAATAAAATAAATAAATAAAAAAAAAATATAGATGCATTTATGAATAAGAAAATAGAGATATCCATAGAAGGTGTCGTCTTACCTAACGAACCCCTATCCAACATCGATCTGTCGAATGCGGCGAAGGATTTGAAAATCAAAGATTTTCTAGGCATGTTTTCTAGAGATGCCTTGCCGAAGAGAAGACCTCGACAATCGGAATGCGGAATTTTAAATCTAGACAATTTATCGGGTGAAGACACTCACTGGGTGGCGTGTTTCAAGAACGGGAAGAAGAATTATTATTTCGACAGTTATGGAATCTCACCACCGAAAGAAATAAAGAACTATTTCAACAAATTGATGGTTCATTACAACACGGAACGAGTGCAATCACCAGATCAAGTGTTTTGCAGTCACCTGTGTCTTTACGTTCTCAAGAGATGGTCTGAAGGAGATTGGTTTCAAAACAATCTCAATGATTTACATTAGAGAGAGATTTTTTTTTATAGCATATAAAGGTAAAAAAAAATTATTAAAAAAATTTTAATCGAATAAAAACGAAAAATAAAATAAATAAAATAATTCATTTTTAATAAACTGCGTTTGAAATATATTTTTTAAAAACAAAAATCTCAAAACAACTTGCCAGTCGATAAATTTGGTAGAAGTGACGACGAAAGTCGACCCAAAAAGAAGAGGAAGATGCTCGAAGTCGACGGTGGTAACAACGTTGCCAACTTGGATGAATGTTTACGTTCGGAGATACGAACCTCGAGAGGAACCTTTGAACATGAACAATAAGAAGCTCTACAATCTTCCCGAGCTGATAGATCTTGCAGATGCTGCGACTAAAAAATACATCGACAGGGGGAACGCCGATTTCGAATGAATCATGCAAGATAATTACGTGGATAAAACCATGACCGACGATCTCGATTTGAAATCCAAATGTTTGGTGAACATCGCAAATCCCATAGATCCCACTGATGCCGCGACCAAGAAATACGCGGATGACCAATTCTAACAAGATAATGAACGTGGCCACTCCCACGAATCCCAAGGACGTGGCGACCAAACACTACGTAGATCTGGAACAGAGAAAGTCTGACAGATGAGAAATGAAATCGGATCTGAATGCGGGATTCAACAAGATATTGAATCTGTTGAAGGTCGATGACACGGGTTGCGGACTCAACCACAGTCAACAAGGGCTACGTAGATTCTGCCGTGATATGATCACAAGAATACATAGAATCGCAAGTGGACGATCTCTACCTGAACAAACAATCTGGCGGAACCATGGAGGGTGGTATCGACATGAACGGTGAGAATTTATTCGGTCTCAATCACGATCCCGAATTCGATTCCAGTGCAGTCAGCAGGAAGTACGTGGATGACAACTCAGTCTGGAGAAAGGGCGACATCATGGAAGGTATACTAGACATGGGCGGACACACGCTCACGAATCTACCGGATCCCATGAACATGACGGACGCCTGCATCCTGATTTCGGTGGTGGAAAGCCTCAAATATTCTGGAAAATTGATCACCGTGTGGGCCGAGGAGGCTGGCACATTAGAGGAGGGAAAAACCAAGTGGTCTTTCGGAAACGGAGGTAGCGGATTGAAACATGGTCAGGTGGGATATCCCATGCCATTGGGAGGTGAAATCATTCGAATGGCTCTGGCTTCCTCGGATTTGAATAACAGAGCGGTCGTCAATCTCATGGTGAATGGAGTAGAGAGCAATAAGAAATACAGCATCGAAAAGACTGAGAATCAACACGCGAATGTTAACACGTTTGGCACGCCTCTCAAAGTGAACGCCGGAGACAGGATTAATTTCGTTACAAAAACCAATAATCCCGAAGCCGCCACTTCCATGGTGAGTCTACTGATCGAACTAGATCCTTTGAACAAACAGTGAACGCGTGGAAAATAATTAATTAAAAAAAATGTGTGATTATTAAAAACAAAAAAAAAAGTAATGAGATTTAGAAAGATGTTCAATCTCTCTAGATCTCATTACTTTTATTTTTTTTTGTTTTTTTTTTTAATAATTACTCATTACTTTTTTCTTTTTTGTTTTTTTTTCACACACGTCTCTCATCGAATGATCGACATCTTATTTCCATTCGATTCGAATTGTAATTCTCTGTCCGACAGGACCAGGGTGAAGGCTTCGTTTTTTCTCGGCATGTTCCTATCGAATTGCATCTTGATCTGAATGTCAAAGACGCTACTCTTAAGTCATTCACTATGTTACTGACGTCGAATACGAACATGGGATACATCGACTTGTATCCGCCGGGAGATATGTTAGGGTTGCTCATCAATTCGTCTAGACCATGATACTTCTTTCTAAAATCAGCGGCATCACCGTACAGTCTGTGGAAATTGTTCTTGTCGAACGACACGTTGTAATTGATTGCTGGATATCTCGTGGCGTTCAGAAACACTTGCATGTTTCTCAAATGGCAGTGATCGAACAGCGACGCATTCTTTTCCTGAGACCCGTCCCTATCAGTCTGAAACGCAACCACAATGAAACGCGGTCTCTCGGAAGTGGATTTCACCGTCAATCTCCAATCGAAGTGATTCGTGGAGAGAGGAATGCTAGCCGTGTCACACTGTCTCATTCTAAATCCCACGGGTAATTTACTCTTGGATTCTATGATCTTGTAGAGACGCGCTTTTTCCACGATCGAAGGCTTCACGTGTGGAACGAACCACGATATCTTGTGTAGAGTTATCTTACCCACATCGGTCGCAGTGAGTCTCACTATTGCGTCGTCGTTTCCTTTTCGAATCAACGTCAGATTGTGTTTGAATCCGTACATGATCTTGTTGTAATCGTCCGCAAATCCGAAGATGTGTTTCAAAGGTATCCTGAACGAAAACGTTCCTTTAGGACTGGATGTCTTGACGACGTAGACGAATATCGCGTCGGCGCCGGCGCTAGCAGGGCCGACGGTGTCTTTCACCCACAACTGATTAAGTCCTCTTGATTTCGAAAATTCATCAGGATACGTCAAGAGTCCGAACATCGTGGTGGCCTGACCGGGGTGAAACACAGATTCTATCTCTTGTCCGGATAGCATGTATTTTATATTACTGAATAGATGCATGATGCCATTATTGGCTAGAGTAACCGTGTCGTCGTCGGCGTAGTCGCTCCCATCTTCCTTGGTGAGACGTCCCTGCACCACTATGTAACTCTCGCTAGGATGTATGAATAGATCTTGAGTTTCGACGTTGATTCTTATCTCTCCCGCATTGTTCAAACTCGTTCCAGTTACCGGTTCGTATTCGTGAACCTCATATTCTTGAATACTTTCATCTTTCACTATGCTTTGTGCTATATCTAGTATATTTGTCATTTTTAAAGGGTATTTGTTTTTTTGTTTATTAATTAGCTTGCTTTTTTTATCTAAAAATAGTTTTAATTATTTTTATTATTATTTTTCTCTCCTATATATATATGTGCGTAAACAAGAAAATGTTAAAGAGAGTAAATAAAAGAAATTTGTTTTCTTTATCAAAACTTTGTCTTCTGTAATTGTTGTTCATAAAACTTTCCGATGATCTCTTCTCCATCCAAAGCTTCGATTTCGTAAGTCACCGGATCGGTGTGAAATATTTTGATTATCACGACGATATCCGAGGTCCATCGACGAGTATAACCCTTTTCGAAGTGCTTCTTATAAGCCTAGATTCTCACTCGATCACCGACCGCACATTTCGGCGTTCTAGACTTCTTCCTAATCTTAGATCTTTCAGGATATAGATTCGCGTAGACCTGTTTTTCATTTCAAGTATCGCTAGCTTCCATGGGAGTCATCTTGATCGATCTGTGTCGCGTGTTGTTGTAATCTTTAACCAGACCGTTCAGAGCGTATATGTATTTCTTGGTCGAATTCGCTGTGAAGTATCTCTGCATCTTTTCCTTCATCGTTCGATTCCAACATTCCACCACGCTGGCTTTCTCTTCGTTTTCGATTGAGTAGAGGTCAACCAATTGATGAACGTGCTTGTTGTAGAATTCCTTTCCGTTATCCACCCACAATTTACTCAGTTTTTGAGAAGATGAGTCGAACACACTCTTCAGAGCCTCAGCGACGCAAGGTCCCGATTTATTCTTCAAAGCTCTGATCCAACCGTATTTGGAAAACACGTCGATGACTGTCAATAGATATTTGACACCCTCGTTCCACCTCGGAAACGATCTCATGTCGACCAAGTCGGCAGACCAAATATCATCCAAACCCTTCATGAACACCCTTCTCTTTCGAAATTTATGCACGATGGGTTTGTGTAACTCCTTGGCCAATTCGCTCGTCAATAATCGTTTCTTCTTCTTTTCAGATGCGCTTTTTTTTAATGCCCCATCCGAATCGACGTTTTGCACCAATAAGATTGCCGACCAGCGAATGTTCTATCTTCTCTCTCCTGGTCGGATTCGATATGCCTCTCAATTTCCCCAACATGTTTTTATCGCATACATCATTGCGAGTCTTGGTGTCGGGATGTCCGGCGTAGCACAGATCGTGATCGTATGTGGCCGCGTCCACCCTATTCACAGGTTTGCTCCAAGATTTAGGAGTCAGATCGTTGTTGAGTCTCTTGTTCAATTTCGTTCCAGGTCCAGTGAAACTGTGACCAAGCAGATGCATTTCGAAAGGAAGATTATTGATCATTTTATTCACGATGCCTTTACCTTTGCTCGCGTTCATTTTTTTGATGAATCAAGTCTTGATAGAATCACACACGTCGCAAATTCCGCGAAGCATCTGTCTATCGTTTTTAGTTCGTACTTCTTGAGAATTACTCGTCTCGGTAACTCTCTTACACTTTACGCAATACATTTTTAAGAGTTATTTAAATTAATTTCGTTTTTATTTTATATATAAATTTAATATTTTTTTTTTAAAATTCTGTTCTTATTATATATATATTTTTTTCAATCGCTGCTCTTGAGTTCTATCATCTTACTGAATTCCTCCCTAGCCTCTTTCCTCCCCTTTTCCACGAGAGAATCCTTCATCTCTTCTTTGATGATCTGACAAGTCTTGATTCTCACGACTTCTTTCATGGCTTCGTGTTTCGTTTTCTTGCCCAATATCGTGAAGTATTCTCCATCCGATATCCTACCATCCTTCAAAGCCATCGAGATCATTTCAGATATCGTGTCGATCTTGGAGTCGGCCAAGATGCGAATCTTGTCGTGTTTCCTCGCCTTCAGATATAATTTCCTACTCAAAAAGTTTCCGAGCGTGCTAAACAATCCGGCGGCGAGAGTCACTCCTTCTACAGTCAACACGATCGGAATGCCGACCATGGTCGACAACAATCCGATGCCGGCCACGTGTAAACCCATGGAAATCGTGATGAGTGTTGTGTCGATCGCGTTGACGAATTTCACGAAACACGAATACTTCTTCTTGAGAGAATGGCGAGAATCTCTCTCTCGAGTTAGATACGCTTGGATTCTATTGATTTGATCAATGCGATACCTCTCTCCTCTTTCTTTTTCCTCTAGCAACGGTGCCGTCAGCAAAACGCCATTCGGCTTCTCGTCCTCGTCGTCATCTAACGTCGGATACAATTTATTTCTGGTTCTCATTTTTGTGTTTTTTTTCTTTCTAATATTAGATAAAAAAAATTATGTGTGTATTTATTTTTATTTTCTATTCTCCCTTATTTTTATATCAACGAGAAAACTTAGATGTATGCTTCATTGAACAATAATTTCATGATGCATCCCTTGTCTTCTAAAGTCAGACTTCTACGCGCCAATTTCAGTTCTTCTGAAACTGTGGGCTTGTCTCGATCCTTACAGAAGACTAGTCTCTTCCAAAGCATGATCACATCGTCGAATCTAACGCGTTCGAATGCCGGTTCGAAATACTTGATGACCATATCTTCCCTCTCCATCATCAGACACGAATGATTCTCGTGATTGAAGTCTAGATGATCCCGACATCCGACGCATCGTTCTAACAAGATGGGACGTAGTTCTTCGTTCATGCAGATTGCATATGCTCTCATCAGCATGTTTAAAAGAAACCTCGCTCTAATAGTCTGGGAAGCGCTCATGATTTACGTATTTTTTTTTTATTATCTATTCGATTTGATATATTTATTTTTTTAAATAACTATTTTATTTATATTTTTTCTCTCCTATATATATCAATCACTTTTTTTATTTCCTCGGGAAACGTGGCAGTGGGTTTGTGGGTTCAGTATCACCTCTTTTCCATGTGCCGTACATAAGTCAATTTCTGATGTAGAATCCGCAAATGGGTTTCCGTGTACGCCTCCATAGGGATTCAGTGTTAAAATCGTGTACAGATACGGATGATACAGAATCTGCAACCACCTTTTTGATGTTGATACAGAATCCGCAACACGTTTTTTGCTCGCGGTTTAACACTGAATCCTATGGTGGAAACCCATTTGCGGATTCTGTATCAGACAGTACACCTTTTTTCCTTAAAATTTCATACATTTTTTTCACTCTTGAGCGACGTGTATATAGAATCCAGTGATATAGAATCCGCAAGCGGATTCTGTATCATCATAAAAAACGACAAATCGTGTACCTTACACGATTTTAACACTAAATCCTATGGATGTGTACATCGATGTACGTGTATATGTACGAAATCGTGTACAAGTGATACTGAATCCGCAAATATTACCTACTTATGTAAAACTCTCCCTCGACTTAGCCCTTCCCTCACCGATAATGCCAGACAGCCACCCTGTTATGACCGTGTGGGTTATCTACATCAATAAGAGTTTGGAGGGGAAAGGTCAATTTACAATATATACATTTATTAACTCTATTTGGCACACACATATTTACAAACTATATACACACTATGAGAACTTAAAACTGTTACATATATTTTGGTTTTCACCTTGCTGCTTGTTTAATCCTAACTGTCTACTCATAACTGAGCTACACACTGGATAATTGTAAAATCCCACCCATATCTGATTGTCTAAAATCCATTGACTAGAAGGGTATTTGACAGTTAGCCCATAGCCAATTAAAAACTACTTCTTTTTAGAAGTTGGAAAGGGTGAACATTGTAATCTTATCCCTGCCATATTTTCTAAGGGCCAAAATTTGATATGGTGACTTTACTAACGGTAGGGACCTACAGAACATTGATAAGGAGATATAAGCAAATGGTTGTGGGACCTGGAACTAATTTAAGCACAAAATATTTATTTGCGTAATGGATCATTTTAATGTTTCTAATTAATAAAAGAAGTGATGGAGACCAGATTTGTTATCTCCCAGATAAATTTTATTAATTATTATTTAAAGTGAAATCAGGAGACAATATTACAAATCCAAAAAACACATATATAAAATAAATATTTTTTTGATTGGTTATATTATGCCCGTGGGCACTTAAGTTTGCTCCGTCCAACTTGTATAAAATAATAATGAAGTAATGGACTATAAAGGTAATATAACTTGAAAAGAAACCAAATGCAAATGACTATTTAACCCTTTGAACACTGGTGGTATCTTCCATGTCAGTTCAATGGCAGCAATTGGAAGAGTCCATATTTATTATTTGGGGTTAGACCAATTAATATTTTCAACGTGCAGCCTTGTGGCTGTGCGTTGAAAATATTCATTGCTCTACACCACACATTTACCTTGTAGCCATCCCACTTAATGACATCATGACGTAGCTTGTGACCCGGCCGGAAAAACGGCCTCTGGGGTTGAAAGGGTTAAAATTTAGCCATTTGAAATGAATTGCTGCACCTTTAAAGCTTGAAATTAATGAAATAATATGATATCGCAGATGTCCGTAACAAAGCATTATCCAAATAAAATGTCCATGATTCTAGAAACTGAAATTTCTATCACAAAATGTTAAATGGAGACGTAAACAGTTTCATGATTAGTTATTTGCTTTCTGAAAAATGTGTCACCACGCAGTTCTTAACCTTGTGACAAACAAAAGCACGTGAAAATGTACATTCCAAATACAATCTGATAAATAGGATTTACAGGTGTGTTCGGTAAAGAAATAAGACATGTTTGATTTCTGGGACAGGTAGAGTAGAATGCGACTACTAGTAATTTAAATGTGACAGTTGAAGAAATAGTGAGATAGAAAAAAAACATTCTTTAAATGCACATAAGAGAAATCGGGAACTTGTCACCGATATATATATTTATTATATACTTTATAAATAACCACATTTCTATTGGTTGGATCTTATACACGTGACTGGTACTCAAACATCCATGTACACCGGTTTTCTAGTGAATGTGAATATCAACTTTCTAAATATAGCTTTTGGAAATCCCCTTTCTAGTTCTATTTCAATCGACGCAATCTCAATAACATTGTTTATGTTTATGTTATTCTGCAGATGATAACTATTTTGTTGTTAAAAGTATTTCTGGTTGATATAATTGGACTTTTAATTGACAAATAGAAGATTAATTTTTTTTGAGGATGGTGTATATAATAAAAAAGTTATGGACTTTTGTGGTGGTAAATATGATGTGATATGAACACCTAAAAAAACTTATATTGACCTCGGTTAACGCCTCGGTCTGTATGAGTGTTTTAGGTTCATATCACAGCATATTCACCACCACAAAAGTCCATAATTGTATAATATCCACTGACCAAGACGTACATAAGAGTTGCTCATCCGAAACCTGGATGTATGTGTTATGCTGTGCATGAATAAACTTTAACACAGCTTGCTTTTGGTTAAGTGAAAATTGAACTATGTACACTATTTACATTCTAACAGTTAGTACTGACACTATACAAAAGAAAATATTTTTTTTCTTTACTATGTATCTCATAATTTTCATTTTTAAGTAATTTGATTTTTGTGAATAGACTTGCTTTAAATATATTTTGGTTTAGTTGCTGAAGCACAAGCTATCAAAACTTTGGGATTAAATACAAAAACAAAACATTCTTTCTGACCTAATATTGGCTCAAGTAAATTGACAATTAGAGGTTTTGTTTTATAGATTGGTTTTGAAAGTGTGGTAAACTTCTACACGTGGGGGCGCGGTGGCGTTGTGGTAACCGGTTCTCGTCAGATCACCGAAGTTAAGCAACATCGAGCCCGGTTAGTCCTTGGATGGGTGACCGTCTGAGCGATCGATTCAGACTCCCACATTGTGTCCCTGAGCAAGGCACTTAACCCCGATTGTCCACATGGGGCACGATGACGCCGTGCACTAAGGCGTACTGCACGTCGATGGTGCACATGTCTTCAACCAATCTAACCCTGCCTGTGCTGCAGTACGGAGTTACGATGTTGGGAGTTGGCAGCTTCTCGTCGTTGCTAGGTGGTTCTTCCCGGGTACTCCAGCTCCCCCACACGTAAAACTGTTACCGATACGAAATGACCTTGGCTGTTAAAGTGTCGTTAAACCTTAATAAATAAATAAATAACTTCTACACGTACTTGTATTTACGGTTTTAATAAATTTCAATTTATCAATATTGCAACCTGAAGCGTTATCAACTTATATGCATTTGGGATCAACCACAAATAAAATTCCGTCAGTTTCTAAAGACCACACACAGACACAATCGTACACTTCCCTGCTAGGGGAAAAAATATAAAAAAATATAAAATGCCAAAAAGGGTAGTCGGATTTTTGATTTTTTTCCACAAATGATTCATTCCAGGCTTAATCCCATATACACAATCTAACAGCCAGGACATGTATCGAAGCGAAAATTAACCCTAATACATTTTGCTATAGTAATTGCTAAAATAACTTTAAATTGGCCTTTCCTTCAGGGGGAGGGAGGTCAAGTTTTTTCCGAACACAAGGCAGGGGTGGATGGGTAGGTCAGCGGCTCTAAAAACCCATTTTTTCTATGCCTTGAAATGTTTTTCCTATGAGCTTTTATCTTTCAAATAAGTGATGCAAATTGACCAGGAAGCCTGTGTTGTCTTTTTGCCACCACTGCTTCCCCTTTGGGTTATCAGGGAGTGATTACTAGTACAGGATAGTGGCTAGCGGTATGTGGACAGGTGTTCACCATTCCCCATCACACCATCAGTGGTTCATGATTTTGAAAAAGGTTGAAGCAATGTAAATGAATTTTCATTGATGCAATCTAACATAAATGTAATCTAACCAGATCTGACAATAAAATGACTCTTCTCATCATAAACAGTAGATATTATACAATGGCGCTACGCAATTTCTCAATGCAACTGACTACCTTCACAGACTCTCATTACGTAATTATGAAGTTCAGTCATACACATGTATGAGCAAAAGGCAGAGTTGTTATTCATCATTCAAGCCTTAGGCTCAGTGGGTAGCCTTCAAACCAATTTCCTTCAATTTGTGATATACTGTCAGAAAAAAAACTGAACAATCAAATAGTCAGGGGAATATATCTTATTGATAGAGGGTTTATTGTCACTGGAAACTCTCTATCTTATTGATAGGGAGTTTATCAACAGGGAAACTGATTCCGCGTTAACAAACTTTTTATACAATAGTATAAACAGTTTTTTTTTAATAGGGAATCAGTTTAGTTAATATGAATGTTTGCCATTCACCCCTGGACCATAGTGTAGGAAGATATTGGAGGTCTGGAGAGAAACCTGGCATATGAGATCGGAAAACTTTGCAAACACATATAAGACACCTGTTTGGGTTATCCTATAATAGAAATAAAATTAACTTCTTTTAAAATAAACTACAGCAAGCTGCTGTAACAAAAAATAAAATTAACTCATAGATAAAAGTGTGTTGGGATCATCCGAGTCAGAAAGGATATGCATGTGTATTATGTTTCATTGAGATCAAGCTGAAGGTTGCAAAAAACTACTTGAAAAGCGACAGTCCTGTCACTGGTCGTATAACAGATTTTAAGCAAATAGGTTTCAGGCCTCTGAGTTGGATGAACAGCCTCCAATACATTGTAAGATAACACTGGCATTCATTGCATAAAAGGTAATATTATATAAATCACTGGGGGCGGGGGGGGGGGGGGTAGAATTAGGAAAAGCCTTAACTATGTAGTAGGGGCCCACCCATCTCTGACATAGCTTGGCTGACAAACCCAGTATTGTCCTTTCACAATACAACCTGCTCGTGAGCTCGTTTATCATGGTGTGTCTTATATTTGGTCTGTGCAATTGTTATATTTTCTTTCACCATATCGCGTGTAATTTTACGTATTTTAAGCAAATGTGATAAATACTCGTCTGCTGATTTCCCCAATTTCTTTGAGGGAATCATCACAGTATCAGTGGGAAGAGTATACTGCCTAACAAACAACATGAACTATGGAGAAACTTTTACTGAGTTGATGGAGTAATTCGATAACCCATCGTATTACTAGGAATTAAGACTGGCCAGTTCGTCTGATTATTGTTACAATAAGCTCTCAGAGCTTGAGCTATTACGCTATTAAAGCACTCACATGTCACATAAGTTTCTGGATGGTAAGTGCGTGTGCTAATTTTCGTAATATCAAATATTTTGCAAAGCTCTTGTATGAGCTTCTGGATAAAATACTGTCATGTATCAGTAAGAATAGCCCTGGGAGCTCCATAGCAACAAATAAATTCACTGTAAAGCACTTTTACAACTTCCACTGCCTCAGTGGATTTCAGACGGAATGCTACTGGCCATTTTTCGAACGAATCGACTAACAACAATACATGTTTATAACCATCTGGACTTTCTTTAAATGGTCCTAAAAAGTCTAAATGTAATCGTGAAAATACATCATCAGCTTTTAGTGGGTTTAGTGGTGTCGATCTAGCATGAACATTTCGTTTTGACCGTTTACACGACTCACATGTTTTAACATAATATTCATGCATAGATGGCCAAAAATATTTCAAACACAGTGAAATGTCCTTCACAATCCTTGATGACCCCCTGTAAGGGCATCATGATAGAACAATACTATGTCATTTCTCAAAGAATGAGGCACTACCAATTGGTTACTTGGTCGGTGCAGTTTATGCCCCTTACCTCTGGGATAATGCAGGTGATATAATATCCCATTGTCAGTAATGTAATCATTGGCTTCAACTGTAATACGATGAGCTAGCTTGGTGTCCTCTGGAAGCTCTTTAGATTTATTTTTCCCCAGCTGCACATTTATGGTATTTAAATTTGGAATTTGCACTGAGGCTAAATTGTAGGTTTTATTACTTTCCTTTGTCCTATGCCTATCTGCTGTGTTTTTTTATTTGATCCTAGAAAATTGGGAGACAGGCACGTACCCCTATGCACTATTTGGACGGGTATTTCTACAGCATTTGGTAAATAAGGTGACCAACACAAAAACACTTGTAACATTTTGCATTTCAGAATATACACTATTCACAGAAAGTAGGGGATATTTGATAAAAGTGAGTAGTTTTATACGGAGAGTCCTGAACCACCACAAAGCATGTGGTCCAGAAATTTTTGTGGTCCAGAAAATTGAGTTATTTTTGGAAAAACCCAAATTTTTCTGGTAAAAAAATTGATTTTCTTGGAAAATATTGGGTTTTTTCCCAAAATAATTCAATTTTTTCCCTAAAAACCCTGGGTTTTTCCCGGAAAATGTTTAAAATTCAAACATTTCTGGACCACTTTCGACGGAATTTGTTGAAAATGTCTAAAAATTCACCAATTTCAAAAATTCACTTTTCATAAATTTAATGCTGAGTCTCTCTCGAAAAAACACACTATTTCACAGACGTAACATGGACTCGGCGATTGGTGCAATTTTTTTCGACATGCCCAGAATGGGATTCTGCATGATTGTGACCGGAGACAGATTAGCACTGAGATTTCCATTGGCAAAAATTCCGAAAAACATGCATTTTTAAAATTTTGAGGTGGAGAAATACACTATCGAACGTCGATTCCCACGGAAAAAACAATCCGATTCCACCGGCGAATTCGAAAATTGGCCCAGTAGAACTCGTTCCAGGACGTGTATTTCCCACAGGAAAAGACAACGGTTCAATCGAGGTGAATTCGTAAATTGGCCCAGTAAACTCAACTGTTTAAGATCGAGCACGCGAGTCTAAAAATCGTTAGACTAACTGGATGACGATCTGGGGGATTGGGGGAGGAGGATCGCAATTGAAGATGTGTGTATTATGAGTTGTGAGGCGAATGATAATAAAATTGTTTTTGTCATTAAAGAAAAAAACTGTAAAAAAAGTTGTTATTTCATTTTTTACATATATATAAGAAGCAAAAACAAAAACAAAATATTTTTTTACAATTAATAATTATTATCATTTTAAAAAAACCCCACAAAATTTACTGTTTTATAAAAAATAATCAGTCATGAAATCCTCCACAATACCTAAACAATCCACATTAAAATTGAAGAGGGTTGAAAGACATTCAAAGTTCGACGCTAAAATTTATCGAATGCAATCCCACGATGCCATTGAATTGAAGAATGTGGAGACTAGTGGTTTGATGGAGGAATACGAGAAATGTATCTTACCTCTGAAACTGAATGAAATCAATCTTGATTTAATGTACGGATGTCAAGACGATCTAATGGCAATCCTATCGGAGAAGATAGAAAATTTCAACCCAAACGATTTATCACTGTTCTATGGAAGTAACATATAACCGAATATTTCCAAAGAACTATTTCACAAATTGAATTTAATCCCTGGAGAAAGACGAACGTTTGAGAGAGTGAATTTGATATTCCGATTGGTCTATCAACGAGGAGAAATTTTTTTTAAAATGAATATTCTTGTCACGGACTTGAAATTATGAAGCCTCTCTTTGAGTTTAGGAATGTTGTGTATGTTTTCACACTCACTCGAGTAATATTTCAATCGAGCATGATTCTAGAGGTGTGAATCAAAAATGATAATTGCTTTGAAGTGTGTAAAATAAACCACACATGTATCGCTGTGTGAACATCCGGATGTTTTATTGCAGTGTTTTTATTTGTAAAATAGAACTGGCTTTCAAAACGCTTGTATTCATTACTGAATGAAGCGAAAATGCTAAGTTGATGGATCTTATTTTAATATATGCAAATCTAGAGCAAGTGTGTTTTCTTGATGCGTGTGACTCTATTCACCTCTGATTGGAATGAATTGGGAAAGCGAGGTAGTACTGGTTTTCTACGTATACAATTATTTTTTTTTGCTTTTTACTGATGGGATTCTACCTAATCGTCTTAATTTATTTTTTTGTGTTAAATGTTTTTTGTGTTAAAAAAATTGAATTTCATTTAAAAATAAATTGGTGTTTTTCATTAAAAAAAAAATTATATATATATTAAAATAAGATGTTTAAAAATTCACAATTTTTTAAAAAAAAAAAACTAAAATATTTATATATATTAAATAAGAAGTTTTAACATAAAAAATGTCAAAAACAAAAACGTCTAACATGGAAAGTTTTATTCGTCTACCGTAGCTGAATTGAAAAAGTACTGTAGAAATCTAGGAATTAAAAATTACAGCTGTTACAGAACCACAGGAGAATTGACTGGAGCCGTGCGTGAGAAGACCTGGGATCTAACACTGGTGAAATTACAAGCCAAAGTATGTCAGTCACTGAATTTGAAAGGTGTTAAAAACATGAAAAAAGAAGTATTCACCGGTCATTTACTTGATGGAAAGGGAATGAACAAAAGACAGTGACAAAAACTTGAATCGTGAAAAAAATGAGAAGGCAGCAGTGACGAAACAGCGTCGACAAACGACTGTGGAAACTAAGAAAAACGAAAAGTGGACCAGCAGTTTTCGAAAGAGAATAAAAAAAATGAAAGGCAATGCAGTTCGAGATGATGATTCGTTACAAAACGCGATGGATGCAGCGCTGAAGGAAAAAAGGGATGTGATGTGATAGAGGGAATCGTATTCAAAGCATTAGAGAAATCGTTGATTCCGATAGAACGAGATGTCGACATTAAAGGATATTTTAAAACTTTCTACGCGATTCACAGTCTTGCAAATCTCGATCCCGAATCGTTCATGGAACAGGTGAAGGGTGGAGTGTTGGATGTATTTCGAGAACATCTAAAAGGGGTCTAAAAATAAAAAATAAAAAATGATTTTGCATTGTCTGATGAAAAGGGTCTATGCGAACACGGATGAGAGCGTGGTGGAAGATGTCTATTTCCAATCTAAAAACGAGACTGTGTTTAGAGACGACGGATTATCCGATGTTTACGAAGTGATGAAAGGCAAGATGTTGGAATTTATGACTCATTATCATCTCAAGGGAAGTGGTTGGACGGTCGAGAAGGTATTGAATCTTGAGATTCACGTGGACAAACACGATCCTTTGAGAACGTCTTCCTATATAAAATTGCCTTATTTCGTATATAATAAACATGCTGTGATTAATGTGAAAAATAAAGAGGATAGCGAGTGTTTCAAATGGGTGATCACATCGGCATTATATCCGGTAGAACAGCATACTGACAGAGTTTCCACATATGTGGAGACTTGTAAAAATCTCGATTGGACGGAAGTGCCTTTCCCGATGTGGTTGGAAGACATCGAGCATTTTGAAAAGCTAAATTCCACTGTGGCCGTGAACGTCTTGGGATGCGACAATGAAAAACGAATAGTCTATCCTCTCAGACTGACTTCGCACAAAGAGAGAGAAAAGATTGTTAATTTGTTATTAATTTCAGAGGGTGACAATCAACATTATTGCTCGATTAAAAATATGAGTAAATTGTTGTCAAAGCAGATTACTAAACATAATGGCGAGAGATTTTTCTGTCTCAACTGTCTGAATTCGTTCCATCGTCAAGAATCGTTGACGCGTCATCAGGAATATTGCAGCGAAAAGCCAAGCGTTGCCATCAAAATGCCTAAACCTAACACTTACATGGACTTTCGCAACCACAATAGAAGATTAGAACCGCCATTTGTCGTCTATGCCGATTTCGAATGTTTCACCACAAAAATGAATTCTTGCCAGCCCGACGAGCATAGGAGTTACACCGAAAAATATCAGAAGCATGTACCTTTGGGCTATTGTTATTATGTGAAATGCTCTTTCGACAATCAAGAATTGTCAGGTCCATTCGTCTACACTAAATGTTCTGAATGCGACAACATGGCTAAACAATTCATGGAAGAGTTAGAATTGAAAATTCAAGAATTATACGACAAATTTAAAAAATCTAAAGACATGAACATCATGCCAGAGCAACAGGAAGAATACAATGAAACCACTGAATGTCACATCTGTAGACAACCATTCGATAATAACTGTGAAAATAATAAAAAAGTTAGAGATCACGATCACTACATGGGTCTGTTTCATGGCGCTGCTCACAACAAATGGAATTTAAGATTTCGAGATGCTCAATTCTATCCAGTGATATTTCACAATCTCTTGGGCTACGACAGTCACCTGTTCATGTAAAATATGGGTGTCACCGAAGGGAAGTTGAGCTGCATCGCACACAGCGATGAAAAATGCATTACTTTCACTAAATGGCAGGTTGTTGATGAAAAGAAAGTCGACGATGGATCGTCTCAGAAAACAATTCCCATCTGTAGAGAGATACGTTTCATCAACAGTTATAAATTCATGTCAGCCAGTCTGGAAAAATTAGTTGACAGTTTGAATAGGGAGAAATTTAAAATCACGAGTAAACATTTTGATCATCGACGACAATTTGGTGGATGTCATGTTGAGGAAAGGCGTCTACCCTTACGATTACATGAGTGATCTCAAGAAATTCGATGACGTTGCTCTACCTGCTAAAGAAGATTTTTATTCGAAATTATACCAGTCCCACATTTCTGATGAAGATTACGAACACGCACAAATAGTGTGGAGATTATTCGACATGAAATCCATGAGAGATTATCATGTCCTCTATCTGAAAACCGATGTGCTTCTCTTGGCCGATGTGTTCAAAAATTTTTGACGAGTGTGTCATCGACATTACGAACTAGATCCAACTTGGTATATAACAGCACTGGGCTTGCCTGGGATGCTCTTTTGAAGATGGCCAGAGTCCGATTGGAATTATTAACAGACGTCGACATGTTGCTCATGTTCGAAAAGGTCGTGAGGGGTGGTGTCTTTATGATTTCTGCCAGATATGCTAAAGCTAATAATTCTCACATGGGAAAAGATTTCGATTTGGAAAAACCCAGTAAATACATACAGTATTGGGATGCTAATAATTTGTATGGTTGTGCCATGAGTCACCCTTTACCGATCGGAAATTTCAAATGGGTCGAAACGTTAGAAGAAAAACAAAAATGGAGACACTACCCTTCTATTCTAGAGGTCGATTTGGTCTATCCGAAAACGTTACACGATCTGCTGGCTCCTGAACGAATGAAAGAGAATGGCGTCGAAAAACTCATTCCCAATTTAAATCACAAATGCAAGTACGTGGTTTATTGCACAATCTGAAATGTTACATCGATTGCGCGATGAGATCAATCGACGTGCATCGAATCATTTGATTCAACGAGGAGTCTTGGATGAAAAAATACATCGATCTCAACACGAATTTAAGAATGCAGGCCGAGAACGACTTCGAAAAAGATGTCTTCAAACTCATGAACAATATTGTGTACAGGAAATCTATGGAAAACATTAGGAATAGAACCAACGTTCAACTCGTCATGTCTGAAGAGAGGTCTAGAAAATTAATCTCGAAACCCAATTATCAACATAGAATCATATTCTACGAAAATCTAGTGGCTGTACACATGCAAAAGATGCATCTGAAGTTTGACAAACCCTGTTATCTCGGAGCGATCATCTTAGACGTCAGAAAGCAGTTGATGTATGAGTTTCACTATGATTATGTCAAATCAAAATTCGATTCGAAAGCCATACTATTGTTCACTGACACCGACAGTCTGGCTTACGAGATAGAGACTAGAGATGTCTACGAGGACATAGGATCAGACGTGAATGAATGGTTCGTCACTAGTAATTATCCCAACGATCACCCATCTAAGATTCCAACGGGTGTCAATAAAGAGGTGTTGGGTAAATTCAAAGATGAGAGCGTTGGAAGACAGATCACCCATCTAAGATTCCAATGTGTGTCAATAAAAAGGTGTTGGGTAAATTCAAAGACGAGAGCGTTGGAAGACAGATCGCCGAATTCGTGGGTTTGAGACCAAAATTGTACGCTTATCTCCTCGATGGTGAAGAGATCAAGAGATGCAAAGGCGTCCAAGTGAATAAAAAACATCACTTTCGACGAGTATAAAGAGTGTCTTTTCGAAGGTTCGACGGTGTATAAAAAGATGACTGCGATTCAAAGCGAAAAGCATGAGATGTACACCAAAGAAATCAATAAGATTGCGTTGATGGCTAACGATGATAAGAGAATTATATGTGAGGATAAAATACACACTTTCGCACTCGGACATTATTCCACGATAATTCAACAACAAAATCGAGAGGATGAATGTAGTATGACTGAAAACATCGAAATGTTGAAAGTTTAAAAAAACTTGCGAGTTATAAATTAAAAAAAAAAGAATAAAAAAAAATAATAAATAAAAAAACATATTTATGAATAAGAAGAAAATAAAACACATATCCACAGAAGGTGTCGTCTTACCCAACGAACCCCTATCCAACACTGATCTGTCGAAGATGGCGAAACATTTAAAAATCAAACATTTTCGAGGTGTGTTTTCTAGAGATGCCTTACCAAGGAAAAAAGACGATTCGGAATGTGGAATTTTAAATCTGGATGATATCGTAGGTGAGGGTACGCATTGGGTCGAGTGATTTTAGAATCAGAATAAAAATTATTATTTCGATAGCTACGGAATCTCACCACTGATAGAAATAAGGAACTATTTAACGTCAGTTATTTGCAATACCGTATGAGTGCAAGCATCGGATCGAGTGTTTTGTGGTCACCTGTATCTCTACGTTCTCAAGATATGGCCAGAAGAAGATCACTTTCAGGATATTCTCAACGATTTACATTAAAGGAGGAGAAAGAAAAAAATTGATATAGATATAGAAATATAAATAACGAATATAAAAAAGAAGTTATAATTAAAATAAAAATAAAAAAAATGAAATAATAATAACAAAACAAAACAAAACAAAACATGACAGTCGATAAATTTGGTCATGCTGACGATAATGAAGGTCCCTCTAGATGAACTTGGATGAACGATACGTCCGGAGATACAAACCTCGAGAAGAACCTTTAAACTTAAACAATAAGAAAATCTACAATCTTCCCGAACTGATCGATCTGTCAGATGCCGCAACTAAAAAAATATGATGATTGAGGAGACGAAAATTTCCAGCAGATGATGAGAGATAATTACGTGAATAAAGACATGACGGACGATTTCGAATTGAAATCTAAATGAGTGGTGAATGTAGTGGATCCTAGAAATGAAATTCGACCGATGCCACCACTAAAAGATATGCAGACGATGCTCACATGAGATTCAGTAAACATCTGAGAGATCGCTACATTCCTAAAGTGATGCAGTCTGAACTGAATGCGAATTCTAACAAGTTAATTAACGTGCCCATTCCCATGAATCCTAATGATGCGGCGGCCAAACAATACGTAGACTTGGAATTGAGAAAGAATAACGTCAACGAGCTAGAAATGAAATCGGATCTGGATGCAGGATTCAACAAGATACTGAATCTGTAACAGATCGACGATGCGGACGAAGACTCAACGGTTGTCAACAAAGGCTATGTGGATTCTGCCCTACAGGATTCTCAATCCTATCTGAAATCTCAAGTAGACGAATTGTATCTGAACACAAAATCCGGAGGAACCATGGAGGCCGACATCGACAATCTATTCGGTCTTGATGACGAACCTGAATTCACTTCCAGCGCAGTCAGCAGACAATACTTGGACGAAAATACGGTCTGGAGAAAGGGTGATATCATGGAAGGCAAACTGGACATGGGATGACACGCACTCACGAATCTGCTGGATCTCGCGCACATGTCGGATGCCTGCCCTCTGATGTCAGGCGTGGAAAAGATAAAATACGCCAGACAATTGATCACTATTTGGGCCGAGGATAGCGGTGCGTTAGAAGCGGAAAAAGCCGAATGGTCCTTTGGAAACGGAGGTAACGGACCGCTGCACAGTCTGATAGGATATCCCATGCTGGCGGGAGGTGAGATTATTCGAATGAGTCTGACTTCTATGGACTTGAGCAATAGAGCGGTTGTCAATCTCGTGGTAAATGGCGTGGAAACCCATAAGAGGTACAGAATCGAAAAGATGAAGGATCAACACTTGAACACTAGCGTCTTTGGTACGCCTCTCAGGGTGCATATGGGGGATAGGATCAATTTCAAGATGAAAACTAATAATCCCGAAGCCGCCACTTCAGTGGTCTCTGTTGATCGAACTCAATCCTCTGAACAAAAAGTGAAAACAAAAAAAATTGAAATATATATAATCACTTTTGTGATGTAGGTGAGACAACTCAAAATAAAAAAAAATAAATATAATTGGATTTTGAGAAATTGAATATTCAATCTCTCAAAATCCAATTATATATTTTTTAAAATTATTTTATTCATTACTTTTGGGGGGTATTTTAATTCCTTTTAATTATTATTATTTTTTTTCATCGAATGATGGACATTTTTTGTCCGTCTGATTCGAATTTTAACTCTCTATCCAACAGGACTAGGGCGAAAGCCTTGGTTCTCTTCGGCACGTTCCTGTCGAATTGCATCTTGATCTGAATGTCTAAGCCGCTACTGTTGAGTTGCTCACTCTGTTTACTAACGTCGAATACGAACAGGGGATACACCGATTTGTATTCGGTGGGACTGAAGTTAGGATTACCCATCAATTCGCCCAGTCGATGATATTTCTTTCTGAAATCGGCGGCATTGCCGTATAGCTTGCAGAAATCGTTCTTATCGAAAGAGGTGTTATAATCGATGGCTGGATATCTCGTGGCGTTTAGAAATACCTGCATGTTTCTCAAGTGACAATGATCGAACAGGGAAGGATGTTTCTCTTCAGACCCATCCCTATCAGTCTGAAATGCCAGTACGATGAATCGCGGTCTTTCCAAAGCGGATTTCAATCTTCAATTGAAGTGATTGGTGGATGATGGAATACTAGCCGTGTCGCACTGTCTCATTCTAAATCCCACCGGTAATTTACTCTTCGATTCCACGATCTTGTAGAGACGCACTTTCTCCACGACTGAAGGCAACACGTGCGGAACGAACCAAGATATCTTGTTCAGTTGTATCTTACCCTCATCGGGTGCGGGGAGCCTCATGGTGGCTTTGTCGTTTCCTTTTCGAATCAACGTCAGATTGTGTTTGAATCCGTAGAGAATCTTATTGTAATCTTCTGCGAATCCGTGAAGTGTGTTTCAGAGGTATCCTGAATGAAAACGTTCCTCTGGGTCTTAACGACGTAGTCGAATCTCATGGCGGCATTTGCATTAGTTGCACTCATGTCTGCGACAGTGCCTTTCACCCACAATTGATTGAGTCCTTTAGATTTCGAAAAATCGTCCAGATACGTCAAGAGTCCGTAGATCGTGCTGGCTTGCCAGAGATGAAACATGGATTCTATCTCTTGTCCCGAGAGCATGTATTTTATATTACTGAACAGATGCATCATGCCATTATTGACTAGAGTGACTACTTCATCATCGGCGTAATCACTTCCGTCGTCCCTGGTGAGATGTCCCTGTATCAGTATGTAACTTTCGCTGGGGAGGACGAACAGATCTTAAGTCTCAACATTGATTCTTATCTCACCGACATTGTTCAGACTGGTTCCAGTCATGGGTTCGTACTCGTGAACTTCGTATTCTTGAATGCTTTCGTCTCTCAGTAGACCTTCGATTACATCTAATATATTCGTCATGTTTTTTGTTAATTCGTTTGCTTTTTTTATTATAAATTTTTTTTAAAATTATTATTTTATTTATTTATTTTTTTCCTTACTATGTATGTGTAAAAAAAAAGTGAAGGATTGGTTTTCAAAACGCCGTCTTCTGCAATTCTTGTTCGTAAAATGTTCCAATGATTTCTCTGCTGCCATCTTCGTCATCCTCTAACACTTCTATTTTGTAAGTCACTGGGTCTGTGTAAAATATTCTAACGATCGTAAAGATTTCCTTAGTCCATCGAGGAGTGTAACCTTTTGCGAAGAGTGACTTATAAGAAGTGATTCTCACTCGATCGCCGACTGCAAATTTCGATGGTCTAGACACCTTCTTGATCTTAATCCTTTCGGGATAGAGATTCGCAAAGACACATTTTTCATTTCGAGAATCGCTAGCTTCTGCAGGCATCATCTTGATCGAACTGTGTCATGTGTTGTTGTATTCTTCGACCAGTTCGTCTAGAACGTCGATATATTTCTTGATCTTATTGGCCGTGAAATACTTGTACATTTTTTTCCTTCATGAATCTATTCCAACGTTCGATCACGTTAGCTTTCCCTTCATTTTCGACGGAATAGAGGTCGACCAACGGATGAATGTGACTGTTGTAAAATTCCTTCCCCTTGTCCACCCACAATTTATCCGGTTTTTGAGAAGACGATGCGAATATGCTCTTCAGAGCCTCGGCCATGCAAGTTCCCGATTTATTCTTCAGAGGTCTCATCCATCCATATTTCAAAAAATACGTCGAGACCGTCAGTATGTATTTAACGCCCTCGTTTCGTCTTGAAACCAATTTCATGTCGACCAGATCGGCTGACCAGATCTGATCCAGACCCTTCACGAATACCCTTCTCCTTCAAAATTTACACTGGATGAGCTTGCGTAGTTCGTTCACCAATTTATTTGTTAATAATTTTTTCTGGACACTTTTTTTATGATCCCATCCGAATCGACGTTTGGTACCGATCACTTTACTTACCAGCGAACGTTCGAGTCTCTCTCTCCTAGTGGGATTCGATATATTTTTCATTTGCGTCAACATGCTTTTATCGCAGATTCAATTAACAGTCTCGACATTGGGATGTTTAGCGTAGCACAGATCGTGAGCGTAAGTGGCCGAATCCACCCTATTAATGAGTTTGCTCCAAGATTTAGGAGTCAGATTTCGATTCAATCTCTTATTTAATTTCATGCTGGGTCACGTGAATTGATGTCCTGGCAGATGCATTTCGGAGGGTAGATTAATAATCATGATATTCGTGAGGCTGGCACCATGTTTGATTGTGTCTTGGTTAAACCGCACACTTTACACGTTCCGTGAAGCATGGGTTTGTCATTTTTTGTTAGTACTTTTTTAACGTTAACCATATCGGTAACTCTCTTGCATCTGATGCAATACATTTGTTTGTTTTGTTTTTTTTCGTATATATTTAATTATTTATTTTTTCGTATTTTTTTAAAATTTATATATATAATTTTATTTTTTTGAAATTTTTTTCTTTTACATATATTTATTTTTTTTTCAATCGATTGCTTCCGGAATCTCTTTGGGATCCATCAGTTTATGAAACGATTGTCTCGCTTCTTCCCTACCTTTTTCCACGAGAGAATCCTTCAATTGTTCCTTGATGATCTGACGACTCTTGACTCTCATATTCGCGTTCATGACTATGTATTTTTATTTTTCGTTCAATATGTCGACGTATTCACCATCTGAAATCCTACCAGGTTTCAATGCTAGGGAGATCTTATCCGACATGGTGTCGATCTTTGCATCAGCCAAAACGCTGATGTTTTCGTGCTTCCTAACTTTTACAGATAATTTCTTAGCGATTAAATTTCCGATTGTACTAACGAATCTGGCAGTCAAAGCCAATCCTTCTACGGCCAACACGACTGGAAGAGCAACGATGGCGGCCGATAATAGACTGATTCCAGCAACATTCAAACCCATAGAGGCCGCGATGAGAGTCAAATCCACACCATTCACAAATTTATCTAATCTCGAATATTTCTTATTGAGCGAATGACGAGAATCTCTCTCTCTCGCGTCAGATACAATTGAATTCTATTGATTTGTTTGATTCAATACCTCTGCCCTACATCATCACTTTATCCTCGTTCTAGCGGTGGTGGTGGTACATAAGGTGCTGTGGGCTCAATGTTCGACTTCTCTAATAATAGATAGATTTTTTTACTTCGAATTTCCATTTTCATTTATTTATTTATTTATATCTATTATTTTTTATATGTATTTGTTTTTTATTTTCATCCCTTATTATTTAACGAAAAAAATATTTTTTTAGTGGTCATATCCTTTTCAACAAAAATTCCAAACTGCGTCCCCTATCTTCGGTGGTGAGACCTCAATGCATTAACTTCAACTCTTCCAAATTAGTGGGTTTGGGTTCTCCGACGCAAGAAACGAATTGCTTCCAACATTCGATCACGTCATCGCATCGGCCGTATTCCAATGCGGGCATGAAATACGTGGTGATGATTTCTTCCCATTCCATCGTAAGACATCAATGATTAATGTTGTTACATTCTCTCTTCTCTCGACAGCTGAGGCATCTTTCGTGAAGGACGCAAGGAAGTTGTTCATTCATGCAGATCGCTTAAGGTCTGCACAGCACCCTTCGACGAAACCAAGCTCTCGATTCCAAGGAATTGTTTGTTTTACTCATAATTATTATTATATATATACATAAAAAAAAAATTGTATTCTTATTTTTTTCTATTATTTATTTTCTATTATTTTTTTTTTCTTTTTTATATATTACGTTTTTTATAACAACAAATTCTATTCTTCACATCATCAACCGAACGAACAAATACTTCTCGTCTATTACGATCGCGCATATTATGATAGGAAAGAGATGACATTTTTTTCGAAAGAAGGATTTTATGCTTTTCGTATTTCAATAAAACCATTTTTTTTCATCGTTGTCGTCATCGTTAGAATGATATGGGAAATAATCCATAATGATTTTTAACCTTTTAGCAAATTCGATCCACGATCTATTTAACGAGAATGAGTGTAATCTGTGAATAAATTCGACACACGCACAAATGGATTTTTCAATATTTTCATCACCACCACCACGATCGAATACATTAACTCTGTTTTTCACGCAATAAATAATGTAAGGTTATTTCACATAACTGTAATGTTCTACAAGTTTCACTTCGTATTTTAAACGATCTAGGATATCTATAATCATGCGATAATCTTGGTTAGACATATTTTCTGTTTCATTAGAACACTTCATCGTTTCGATATTTTAGAAATAGCTTCAATTTAAGAATATGAATAACAATATTAATGAAAACAACGTTCCGTACACTTTTAAACACGTGTCATGTACGATTTGTTCCAATTGAATTCTTTCTAATGCATACTCGTTTAAATGTCCAGAAAAAGCTAAAGCTTTGCATAATATGAACGTCTTGTTAACACGTCTGTGGGAAGTTGTTTTTTCTCCTTTTGCTTAGAAAGAAGAAGAAACATCTCCCTGTCGCCATTTTGATTGTTAAAACAACACGCTTTCCATCACTGCTAAGTGATAGACTGATTACACAGAATCATCAAATATCTCGCTAATTCATTATAATTGGCTTATTAATAGATAGGTGTCGCTTCGTTTTATATATCCACTTGCTTACATTCATGATTTTATAACGGATCTTTCTTTTAAGCGTAAGTTTATCCTACCCACTTTGATTTCAAAAAATCAACTTCTCGAGTATGTTTTCTATGATTACAAATCCTCTGCTTTTAGCACGAGGTGACTTCCACGTATTGCGCGAGACGATTCCTCCACAACTAATGTGCGAGATGAGATTCCTCCGCAACTACAGTGCGAAACGATTCCTCCACAACCATTGTGCGAGATGAAATTTAGAAAACAATACCTCGACATAATTCCAGGGTACCCACCCGATACAAAGCCTCTGCTTTTAGCACGAGGTGACTTCCACGTATTGCGTGAGACGATTCCTCCACAACTAATGTGCGAGTTGAGATTCCTCCGCAACAACTGTGCGAAACGATTCCTCCACAACCATTGTGCGAGATGAACTTTAGAAAACAATACCTCAACATAATTCCGGGGTACCCACCCGAGTACTAATAGCTGATAAAACCATACCTACATCAGCCTTGCACGTAGTGTAAACAAAACCTACGGCTTATACCAACTTCTCTACACGCTGATAACAGCTGTTTGAACGATCCACTGTACGCGACAATTTCACAAGCTGATCTGATCATATCAGTTATATACGTAGCGTAGCCTCAAAGTCTACATAATACACCATTCTTAACACACTGATACCAGTCGTGTACACGGTCTTCTTAGAGACTGAATTGATTAGCAGAGAGTAAAAGCACAAGGCTATTCTCTTCTATAAACATAATGACTGAGTGAGCCTAATCCACGCTCTGTAGTACCACTCACCCTCTGTAATGTAAAATCGCACTTCAGTAAAGCTTCAACAAGCTGCTTGTCACTACAGACAACAGAACAGTCGAAATATTTCTCAAGCGCATACACGCTATAATAACTGACCACAGCATGACTGAAAGTGGTCCATGTAAACACAATCTAAACACGAAATCTTATGTATCTGTTTATTTGATAAGACCTTACGGTCGAAACTATAGTTATACCAGCGGCTCTGCCGGGCAAATACCACGAGATTTCCTTTCCCCCAACATGGGGCTCTACATTCTAACTCACTGAAACAAATACAAAAGTCCACCTCACACAGTAATGGACAAACATAGAAACATGCCTCCCCCGGACTCCTTCAGTCCCAATGCTCAAGGGGAGCTAGGTCAAAAACCATCCGACTGACTATGAGAAAGGCAACATCTCCATGTTGATTCCAAGTGACTTCTACGGAACCAACTGAATGAGAATATACAAAATATAGTGGTCGGTTAACAAAACACAACTGTATATACACAAGCCTATCTTGTCAAACATTATGACAACGATAAAATAGTATGAATGATAGACTTCATACCGGTACCTATCAAACTCTTCCAAATATGATAGGTGAGCTGTTCAAATTATGAATAAGCGAAGCTCTTCTATAAAACAGCCAAACGCTACGCTTACGCAATCAAGCTCGTCGACAAAGCAGCCAAGCTCCTCGATAAAGCAGCCAATAGTCAAATAAATAACCCTTAAATAAGGGTGCTGACATCTGATACAGCCTAATCTGTTCTTAATGGCAATAAAGGGTTATATAATCCCAATGAGTGGAAATCCACCCACATGATTTTTCAGCACAAATTAAGTGCAAATAAAGGGCACGAACTGACAAATAATGGCGTACACTGCACACTTGCTCTCAATCTATCGACAATATCCTTTGAAATGTCGACAATTAATTACTCAGGCAGTGTACTCAGCCTAATAGTTGGAAAGCACATTACCTCCAACAATACTGCACACACATGCTGATGAGCCTTTTGGTACGGCCATATTTAATACTGCGCGCCGACACTGATACGGCCTTACACGCTAAAAATAGGGCCAGATCATTTTATTGGAAACACTGACGGCCTCGTCGTCGTATTCTGTAAAGCACATGCATTCAACAGTATAGCATGCAATTATAGATGAGCCTTAGAGCGAGGTCTAGGGGTGAATGGAGGAAACGGGTAGCTAAGCCATCCAGCTTTGGTCCTCCACCAGTGCCATCGACCTTCACGCATACCAAATACTGATACGATCTCACTAATAAAACAGTGTACACGAACTGCACCCAATTAGTGAAACACGTATTCTCACACGCAGCAGTTACTCACAAACCACAAACAACACGCTGTATCATGCGCTAAATAAGTAATCCGTACCTAAGCTCAGCCTACAGGTGATGGAGCGCAATCCATTTTCATAAGCAGTGAAAAGTTATATAACTCCACGGGAGGAAGTCCACCCATATGAGTGTCCAAAACATGGACCACAATCTATAACAATTCTCTGCCCATATACTCAGCGTGCAGAGAGCCGTGACCGCATACTCTGAGAGTATTGGAGGGGTACCACCCTCCCCACATACACACTATGTCGGACCCACCGAATGTCTCGCACTAAACGTGCAGTGGTAAACATGCAACCACAAGACTAGCTCTTGAGACATCCTAACTCTCTCTTCGCAAAAAGTCATGTAACGGACTCCCACAACTGCCTGTAAGCATGCCTTTGTTTCTGCCTCCCCCGTTTCAATCATGATTCTGGGCTTTTAGGCCCCTTTTTGGAGGACTTACGTTAACCGATGAGGATTTGATGCTTGCATTGAATCTGCCGTCGGGGGTTTGACCAGGCAAACAACAACCAGTGCACTGTGAGCCGCGACTCGCAGGTTGGAGCTCTCCCACGAGAGAGTACCATAAAACAGATCTCCACTGGTATCTGTAATTCTTAACGGTTCAGGGCACCGCCCTAGTAGGCTGACATACCTGTATGCAGTTATCGGGAAACACACGAATATCAGATGATCTTAATACCTAATGCAACATAATTTGGTCAGAACTGTAGTGACTAGCACTGCAATTTCACAAACATACCATTTTAAGCAGCAGGAATAGTATCGGCGACCATAGACTAGAAAAATAAACAACAATTGTTCTATATACTTAAACAATTGCGTAACCACACTGAATAAAAGTTATCCCTACAAATAGAGTAGCATTGAACTGTAGGATAACCCCCATAGAGTGGAAATCCACCCATATAGCTGTCCAACACACGGACCGAAATTTGGAACAAATTCAACTCGTGCACGAAATAATACTGGCAACTAGAGAGTCCAACAAATAAACAAACAAAATCTCTCTCGTTGTTTTTTCCATTTTTTATATATATATGGAAGTGGAGAAACACATAAATGGGACAAACACCCAAAACCTGGGCTACAAATTACAACTCAAACGTTTTATTTCCTTCTAATATAGAAGAGTTTACACATCGTCAAGTTTACAAATTAGGGCATGTAAACTGGTTCCTAAATGTCATTACTCCAATCGTAACACAATCGAACCGATAACCAGTCACATGACTATGAAATCAAGCTAACCTTAACCAGCCAATCAGCGTACAGAACTCATTCACGTGGTACTAACTGACAGAGGAAGAAAGAAGAAGAAACATCTCCCTGTCGCCATTTTGATTGTTAAAACAACACGCTTTCCATCACTGCTAAGTGATAGACTGATTACACAGAATCATCAAATATCTCGCTAATTCATTATAATTGGCTTATTAATAGATAGGTGTCGCTTCGTTTTATATATCCACGTGCTTACATTCATGATTTTATAACGGATCTTTCTTTTAAGCGTAAGTTTATCCTACCCACTTTGATTTCAAAAAATCAACTTCTCGAGTATGTTTTCTATGATTACAAATCCTCTGCTTTTAGCACGAGGTGACTTCCACGTATTGCGCGAGACGATTCCTCCACAACTAATGTGCGAGATGAGATTCCTCCGCAACTACAGTGCGAAACGATTCCTCCACAACCATTGTGCGAGATGAAATTTAGAAAACAATACCTCGACATAATTCCAGGGTACCCACCCGATACAAAGCCTCTGCTTTTAGCACGAGGTGACTTCCACGTATTGCGTGAGACGATTCCTCCACAACTAATGTGCGAGCTGAGATTCCTCCGCAACAACTGTGCGAAACGATTCCTCCACAACCATTGTGCGAGATGAACTTTAGAAAACAATACCTCAACATAATTCCGGGGTACCCACCCGAGTACTAATAGCTGATAAAACCATACCTACGTCAGCCTTGCACGTAGTGTAAACAAAACCTACGGCTTATACCAACTTCTCTACACGCTGATAACAGCTGTTTGAACGATCCACTGTACGTGACAATTTCACAAGCTGATCTCATCATATCAGTTATATACGTAGCGTAGCCTCAAAGTCTACATAATACACCATTCTTAACACACTGATACCAGTCGTGTACACGGTCTTCTTAGAGACTGAATTGATTAGCAGAGAGTAAAAGCACAAGGCTATTCTCTTCTATAAACATAATGACTGAGTGAGCCTAATCCACGCTCTGTAGTACCACTCACCCTCTGTAGTGTAAAATCGCACTTCAGTAAAGCTTCAACAAGCTGCTTGTCACTACAGACAACAGAACAGTCGAAATATTTCTCAAGCGCATACACGCTATAATAACTGACCACAGCATGACTGAAAGTGGTCCATGTAAACACAATCTAAACACGAAATCTTATGTATTTGTTTATTTGATAAGACCTTACGGTCGAAACTATAGTTATACCAGCGGCTCTGCCGGGCAAATACCACGAGATTTCCTTTCCCCCAACATGGGGCTCTACATTCTAACTCACTGAAACAAATACAAAAGTCCACCTCACACAGTAATGGACAAACATAGAAACATGCCTCCCCCGGACTCCTTCAGTCCCAATGCTCAAGGGGAGCTAGGTCAAAAACCATCCGACTGACTATGAGAAAGGCAACATCTCCATGTTGATTCCAAGTGACTTCTACGGAACCAACTGAATGAGAATATACAAAATATAGTGGTCGGTTTACAAAACACAACTGTATATACACAAGCCTATCTTGTCAAACATTATGACAACGATAAAATAGTATGAATGATAGACTTCATACCGGTACCTATCAAACTCTTCCAAATATGATAGGTGAGCTGTTCAAATTATGAATAAGCGAAGCTCTTCTATAAAACAGCCAAACGCTACGCTTACGCAATCAAGCTCGTCGACAAAGCAGCCAAGCTCCTCGATAAAGCAGCCAATAGTCAAATAAATAACCCTTAAATAAGGGTGCTGACATCTGATACAGCCTAATCTGTTCTTAATGGCAATAAAGGGTTATATAATCCCAATGAGTGGAAATCCACCCACATGATTTTTCAGCACAAATTAAGTGCAAATAAAGGGCACGAACTGACAAATAATAGCGTACACTGCACACTTGCTCTCAATCTATCGACAATATCCTTTGAAATGTCGACAATTAATTACTCAGGCAGTGTACTCAGCCTAATAGTTGGAAAGCACATTACCTCCAACAATACTGCACACACATGCTGATGAGCCTTTTGGTACGGCCATATTTAATACTGCGCGCCGACACTGATACGGCCTTACACGCTAAAAATAGGGCCAGATCATTTTATTGGAAACACTGACGGCCTCGTCGTCGTATTCTGTAAAGCACATGCATTCAACAGTATAGCATGCAATTATAGATGAGCCTTAGAGCGAGGTCTAGGGGTGAATGGAGGAAACGGGTAGCTAAGCCATCCAGCTTTGGTCCTCCACCAGTGCCATCGACCTTCACGCATACCAAATACTGATACGATCTCACTAATAAAACAGTGTACACGTAGTATATTCGAACTGCACCCAATTAGTGAAACACGTATTCTCACACGCAGCAGTTACTCACAAACCACAAACAACACGATGTATCATGCGCTAAATAAGTAATCCGTACCTAAGCTCAGCCTACAGGTGATGGAGCGCAATCCATTTTCATAAGCAGTGAAAAGTTATATAACTCCACGGGAGGAAGTCCACCCATATGAGTGTCCAAAACATGGACCACAATCTATAACAATTCTCTGCCCATATACTCAGCGTGCAGAGAGCCGTGACCGCATACTCTGAGAGTATTGGAGGGGTACCACCCTCCCCACATACACACTATGTCGGACCCACCGAATGTCTCGCACTAAACGTGCAGTGGTAAACATGCAACCACAAGACTAGCTCTTGAGACATCCTAACTCCCTCTTCGCAAAAAGTCATGTAGCGGACTCCCACAACTGCCTGTAAGCATGCCTTTGTTTCTGCCTCCCCCGTTTCAATCATGATTCTGGGCTTTTGGGCCCCTTTTTGGAGGACTTACGTTAACCGATGAGGATTTGATGCTTGCATTGAATCTGCCGTCGGGGGTTTGACCAGGCAAACAACAACCAGTGCACTGTGAGCCGCGACTCGCAGGTGGGAGCTCTCCCACGAGAGAGTACCATAAAACAGATCTCCACTGGTATCTGTAATTCTTAACGGTTCAGGGCACCGCCCTAGTAGGCTGACATACCTGTATGCAGTTATCGGGAAACACACGAATATCAGATGATCTTAATACCTAATGCAACATAATTTGGTCAGAACTGTAGTGACTAACACTGCAATTTCACAAACATACCATTTTAAGCAGCAAGAATAGTATCGGCGACCATAGACTAGAAAAATAAACAACAATTGTTCTATATACTTAAACAATTGCGTAACCACACTGAATAAAAGTTATCCCTACAAATAGAGTAGCATTGAACTGTAGGATAACCCCCATAGAGTGGAAATCCACCCATATAGCTGTCCAACACACGGACCGAAATTTGGAACAAATTCAACTCGTGCACGAAATAATACTGGCAACTAGAGAGTCCAACAAATAAACAAACAAAATCTCTCTCGTTGTTTTTTCCATTTTTTATATATATATGGAAGTGGAGAAACACATAAATGGGACAAACACCCAAAACCTGGGCTACAAATTACAACTCAAACGTTTTATTTCCTTCTAATACAGAAGAGTTTACACATCGTCAAGTTTACAAATTAGGGCATGTAAACTGGTTCCTAAATGTCATTACTCCAATCGTAACACAATCGAACCGATAACCAGTCACATGACTATGAAATCAAGCTAACCTTAACCAGCCAATCAGCGTACAGAACTCATTCACGTGGTACTAACTGACAGAGGAAGAAAGAAGAAGAAACATCTCCCTGTCGCCATTTTGATTGTTAAAACAACACGCTTTCCATCACTGCTAAGTGATAGACTGATTACACAGAATCATCAAATATCTTGCTAATTCATTATAATTGGCTTATTAATAGATAGGTGTCGCTTCGTTTTATATATCCACGTGCTTACATTCATGATTTTATAACGGATCTTTCTTTTAAGCGTAAGTTTATCCTACCCACTTTGATTTCAAAAAATCAACTTCTCGAGTATGTTTTCTATGATTACAAATCCTCTGCTTTTAGCACGAGGTGACTTCCACGTATTGCGCGAGACGATTCCTCCACAACTAATGTGCGAGATGAGATTCCTCCGCAACTACTGTGCGAAACGATTCCTCCACAACCATTTTGCGAGATGAACTTTAGAAAACAATACCTCAACATAATTCCGGGGTACCCACCCGAGTACTAATAGCTGATAAAACCATACCTACATCAGCCTTGCACGTAGTGTAAACAAAACCTGTGGCTTATACCAACTTCTCTACATGCTGATAACAGCTGTTTGAAAATTCCACTGTACGTGACAATTTCACAAGCTGATCTGATCATATCAGTTATATACGTAGCGTAGCCTCAAAGTCTACATAATACACCATTCTTAACACACTGATACCAGTCGTGTACACGGTCTTCTTAGAGACTGAATTGATTAGCAGAGAGTAAAAGCACAAGGCTATTCTCTTCTATAAACATAATGACTGAGGGAGCCTAATCCACGCTCTGTAGTACCACTCACCCTCTGTAGTGTAAAATCGCACTTCAGTAAAGCTTCAACAAGCTGCTTGTCACTATAGACAACAGAGCAGTCGAAATATTTCTCAAGCGCATACACGCTATAATAATTGACCACAACAAAACTCCAAGTGGTCCATGTAAACACAATCTAAACACGAAATCTTATGTATTTGTTTATTTGATAAGACCTTACGGTCGAAACTATAGTTATACCAGCGGCTCTGCCGGGCAAATACCACGAGATTTCCTTTCCCCCAACATGGGGCTCTACATTCTAACTCACTGAAACAAATACAAAAGTCCACCTCACACTCTAATGGACAAACACAGAAACATGCCTCCCCCGGACTCCTTCAGTCCAAATGCTCAAGGGGAGCTAGGTCAAAAACCATCCGACTGACTATGAGAAAGGCAACATCTCCATGTTGATTCCAAGTGACTTCTACGGAACCCACTGAATGAGAAAATATAGTGGTCGGTTAGCAAAACACAACTGTATATACACAAGCCTATCTTGTCAAACATTCTGACAACGATAAAATAGTATGAATGATAGACTTCATACCGATACCTATCAAACTCTTCGAAATATGATAGGTGAGCTGTTCAAATTATGAATAAGCGAAGCTCTTCTATAAAACAGGCAAACGCTACGCTTACGCAATCAAGCTCGTCGACAAAGCAGCCAAGCTCCTCGATAAAGCAGCCAATAGTCAAATAAATAACCCTTAAATAAGGGTGCTGACATCTGATACATCCTAATCTGTTCTTAATGGCAATAAAGGGTTATGTAATCCCAATGAGTGGAAATCCACCCACATGATTTTTCAGCACAAATTAAGTGCAAATAAAGGGCACAAACTGACAAATAATAGCGTACTCTGCACAATTGCTCTCAGTCTATCATCAATATCCTTTGAAATGTCGACAATTAATTACTCAGGCAGTGTACTCAGCCTAATAGTTGGAAAGCACATTACTTCCAACAATACAGCACACACATGCTGATGAGCCTTTTGGTACGGCCATATTTAATACTGCGCGCCGACACTGATACGGCCTTACACGCTAAAAATAGGGCCAGATCATTTTATTGGAAACACTGACGGCCTAGGCGTCGTATCATGTAAAGCACATGCATTCAACAGTATAGCATGCAATTATAGATGAGCCTTAGAGCAAGGTCTAGGGGCGAATGGAGGAAACGGGTAGCTAAGCCATCCACCTTTGGTCCTCCACCAGTGCCATCGACCTTCACGCATACCAAATACTGATACGATCTCACGAATAAAACAGTGTACACGTAGTATATTCGAACTGCAGCCAATTAGTGAAACAGGTATTTTCACACGCAGCAGTTACTCAAAAACCACAAACAACACGCTGTATCATGCGCTAAATAAGTAATCCGTACCTAAGCTCAACCTACAGCTGATGGAGCGCAATCCAATTTCATAAGCAGTGAAAAGTTATATAACTCCACGGGTGGAAATCCACCCATATGAGTGTCCAAAACATGGACCACAATCTATAACAATTCTCTGCCCATATACTCAGCGTGCAGAGAGCCGTGACCGCATACTCTAAGAGTATTGGAGGGGTACCACCCTCTCCACATACACACTATGTCGGACCCACCGAATGGCTCGCACTAAACGTGCAGTGGTAAACATGCAGCCACAAGACTAGCTCTTGAGACATCCTAACTCTCTCTTCGCAAAAAGTCATGTAACGGACTCCCACAACTGCCTGTAAGCATGCCTTTGTTTCTGCCTCCCCCGTTTCAATCAACACGCTTTCCATCACTGCTAACTGATAGACTGATTACACAGAATCATCAAATATCTCGCTAATTCGTTATAAATGGCTTATTAATAGATAGGTGCCGTTTCGTTTTATATCTCCACGTGCTTACATTCATGATTTTATAACGGATCTTTCTTTTAAGCGTAAGTTTATCCTACCCACTTTGATTTTAGAAAATCAACTTCTCGAGTCTGTTTTCTATGACTACAAATACTCTGCTTTTAGCACGAGGTGACTTCCAAGTATTGCGCGAGACGATTCCTCCACAACTAATGTGCGAGATGAGATTCCTCCGCAACTACAGTGCGAAACGATTCCTCCACAACCATTGTGCGAGATGAAATTTAGAAAACAATACCTCGACATAATTCCAGGGTACCCACCCGATACAAATCCTCTGCTTTTAGCACGAGGTGACTTCCACGTATTGCGTGAGACGATTCCTCCACAACTAATGTGCGAGTTGAGATTCCTCCGCAACTACTGTGCGAAACGATTCCTCCACAACCATTGTGCGAGATGAACTTTAGAAAACAATACCTCAACATAATTCCGGGGTACCCACCCGAGTACTAATAGCTGATAAAACCATACCTACATCAGCCTTGCACGTAGTGTAAACAAAACCTACGGATTATACCAACTTCTCTACACGCTGATAACAGCTGTTTGAACGATCCACTGTACGTGACAATTTCACAAGCCGATCTAATCATATCAGTTATATACGTAGCGTAGCCTCAAAGTCTACATAATACACCATTCTTAACGCACTGATATCAGTCGTGTACACGGTCTTCTTAGAGACTGAATTGATTAGCAGAGAGTAAAAGCACAAGGCTATTCTCTTCTATAAACATAATGACTGAGTGAGCCTAATCCACGCTCTGTAGTACCACTCACCCTCTGTAGTGTAAAATCGCACTTCAGTAAAGCTTCAACAAGCTGCTTGTCACTACAGACAACAGAACAGTCGAAATATTTCTCAAGCGCATACACGCTATAATAACTGACCACAACATAACTCCAAGTGGTCCATGTAAACACAATCTAAACACGAAATCTTATGTATTTGTTTATTTGATAAGACCTTACGGTCGAAACTATAGTTATACCAGCGGCTCTGCCGGGCAAATACCACGAGATTTCCTTTCCCCCAACACGGGGCTCTACATTCTAACTCACTGAAACAAATACAAAAGTCCACCTCACACAGTAATGGACAAACATAGAATCATGCCTCCCCCGGACTCCTTCAGTCCAAATGCTCAAGGGGAGCTAGGTCAAAAACCATCCCAATGACTATGAGAAAGGCAACATCTCCATGTTGATTCCAAGTGACTTCTACGGAACCAACTGAATGAGAAAATACAAAATATAGTGGTCGGTTAGCAAAACACAACTGTATATACACAAGCCTATCTTGTCAAACATTCTGACAACGATAAAATAGTATGAATGATAGACTTCATACCGGTACCTATCAAACGCTTCCAAATATGATAGGTGAGCTGTTCAAATTATGAATAAGCGAAGCTCTTCTATAAAACAGCCAAACGCTACGCTTACGCAATCAAGCTCGTCGACAAAGCAGCCAAGCTCCTCGATAAAGCAGCCAATAGTCAAATAAATAACCCTTAAATAAGGGTGCTGACATCTGATACAGCCTAATCTGTTCTTAATGGCAACAAAGGGTTATATAATCCCAATGAGTGGAAATCCACCCACATGAATTTTCATCACAAATTAAGTGCAAATAAAGGGCACGAACTGACAAATAATAGCGTACACTGCACACTTGGTCCCAATCTATCGACAATATCCTTTGAAATGTCGACAATTAATTACTCAGGCAGTGTGCTCAGCCTAATAGTTGGAAAGCACATTACCTCAAACAATACAGCACACACATGCTGATGAGCCTTTTGGTACGGCCATATTTAATACTGCGCGCCGACACTGATACGGCCTTACACGCTAAAAATAGGGCCATATCATTTTATTGGAAACACTGACGGCCTCGGCGTCGTATCATGTAAAGCACATGCATTGAACAGTATAGCATGTAGTTATAGATGAGCCTTAGAGCGAGGTCTAGGGGTGAATGGAGGAAACGGGTAGCTAAGCCATCCACCTTTGGTCCTCCACCGGTGCCATCGACCTTCACGCATACCAAATACTGATACGAACTCACGAATAAAACAGTGTACACGTAGTATATTCGAACTGCACCCAATTAGTGAAACACGTATTCTCACATGCAGCAGTTACTCAAAAACCACAAACAACACGCTGTATCATGCGCAATACGTGGAAGTCACCTCGTGCTAAAAGCAGAGGATTTGTATCGGGTGGGTACCCTGGAATTATGTCGAGGTATTGTTTTCTAAATTTCATCTCGCACAATGGTTGTGGAGGAATCGTTTCGCACTGTAGTTGCGGAGGAATCTCATCTCGCACATTAGTTGTGGAGGAATCGTCTCGCGCAATACTTGGAAGTCACCTCGTGCTAAAAGCAGAGGATTTGTAGTCATAGAAAACAGACTCGAGAAGTTGATTTTCTAAAATCAAAGTGGGTAGGATAAACTTACGCTTAAAAGAAAGATCCGTTATAAAATCATGAATGTAAGCACGTGGAGATATAAAACGAAACGGCACCTATCTATTAATAAGCCATTTATAACGAATTAGCGAGATATTTGATGATTCTGTGTAATCAGTCTATCAGTTAGCAGTGATGGAAAGCAGTTACTCAAAAACCACAAACAACACGCTGTATCATGCGCTAAATAAGTAATCCGTACCTAAGCTCAGCCTACAGCTGTTGGAGCGCAATCCATTTTCATAAGCAGTGAAAAGTTATGTAACTCCACGGGTGGAAGTCCACCCATATGAGTGTCCAAAACATGGACCACAATCTATAACAATTCTCTGCCCATATACTCAGCGTGCAGAGAGTCGTGACCGCATACTCTAAGAGTATTGGAGGGGTACCACCCTCCCAATATACACACTATGTCGGACCCACCGAATGGCTCGCACTAAACGTGCAGTGGTAAACATGCAGCCACAAGACTAGCTCTTGAGACATCCTAACTCTCTCTTCGCAAAAAGTCATGTAACGGACTCCCACAACTGCCTGTAAGCATGCCTTTGTTTCTGCCTCCCCCGTTTCAATCAACACGCTTTCCATCACTGCTAACTGATAGACTGATTACACAGAATCATCAAATATCTCGCTAATTCGTTATAAATGGCTTATTAATAGAGAGGTGCCGTTTCGTTTTATATCTCCACGTGCTTACATTCATGATTTTATAACGGATCTTTCTTTTAAGCGTAAGTTTATCCTACCCACTTTGATTTTAGAAAATCAACTTCTCGAGTCTGTTTTCTATGACTACAAATCCTCTGCTTTTAGTACGAGGTGACTTCCAAGTATTGCGCGAGACGATTCCTCCACAACTAATGTGCGAGATGAGATTCCTCCGCAACTACAGTGCGAAACGATTCCTCCACAACCATTGTGCGAGATGAAATTTAGAAAACAATACCTCGACATAATTCCAGGGTACCCACCCGATACAAATCCTCTGCTTTTAGCACGAGGTGACTTCCACGTATTGCGTGAGACGATTCCTCCACAACTAATGTGCGAGTTGAGATTCCTCCGCAACTACTGTGCGAAACGATTCCTCCACAACCATTGTGCGAGATGAACTTTAGAAAACAATACCTCAACATAATTCCGGGGTACCCACCCGAGTACTAATAGCTGATAAAACCATACCTACATCAGCCTTGCATGTAGTGTAAACAAAACCTACGGCTTATACCAACTTCTCTACACGCTGATAACAGCTGTTTGAACGATCCACTGTACGTGACAATTTCACAAGCCGATCTAATCATATCAGTTATATACGTAGCGTAGCCTCAAAGTCTACATAATACACCATTCTTAACACACTGATATCAGTCGTGTACACGGTCTTCTTAGAGACTGAATTGATTAGCAGAGAGTAAAAGCACAAGGCTATTCTCTTCTATAAACATAATGACTGAGTGAGCCTAATCCACGCTCTGTAGTACCACTCACCCTCTGTAGTGTAAAATCGCACTTCAGTAAAGCTTCAACAAGCTGCTTGTCACTACAGACAACAGAACAGTCGAAATATTTCTCAAGCGCATACACGCTATAATAACTGACCACAACATAACTCCAAGTGGTCCATGTAAACACAATCTAAACACGAAATCTTATGTATTTGTTTATTTGATAAGACCTTACGGTCGAAACTATAGTTATACCAGCGGCTCTGCCGGGCAAATACCACGAGATTTCCCTTCCCCCAACACGGGGCTCTACATTCTAACTCACTGAAACAAATACAAAAGTCCACCTCACACAGTAATGGACAAACATAGAATCATGCCTCCCCCGGACTCCTTCAGTCCAAATGCTCAAGGGGAGCTAGGTCAAAAACCATCCCAATGACTATGAGAAAGGCAACATCTCCATGTTGATTCCAAGTGACTTCTACGGAACCAACTGAATGAGAAAATACAAAATATAGTGGTCGGTTAGCAAAACACAACTGTATATACACAAGCCTATCTTGTTAAACATTCTGACAACGATAAAATAGTATGAATGATAGACTTCATACCGGTACCTATCAAACGCTTCCAAATATGATAGGTGAGCTGTTCAAATTATGAATAAGCGAAGCTCTTCTATAAAACAGCCAAACGCTACGCTTACGCAATCAAGCTCGTCGACAAAGCAGCCAAGCTCCTCGATAAAGCAGCCAATAGTCAAATAAATAACCCTTAAATAAGGGTGCTGACATCTGATACAGCCTAATCTGTTCTTAATGGCAACAAAGGGTTATATAATCCCAATGAGTGGAAATCCACCCACATGAATTTTCATCACAAATTAAGTGCAAATAAAGGGCACGAACTGACAAATAATAGCGTACACTGCACACTTGGTCCCAATCTATCGACAATATCCTTTGAAATGTCGACAATTAATTACTCAGGCAGTGTACTCAGCCTAATAGTTGGAAAGCACATTACCTCAAACAATACAGCACACACATGCTGATGAGCCTTTTGGTACGGCCATATTTAATACTGCGCGCCGACACTGATACGGCCTTACACGCTAAAAATAGGGCCATATCATTTTATTGGAAACACTGACGGCCTCGGCGTCGTATCATGTAAAGCACATGCATTGAACAGTATAGCATGTAGTTATATATAGATGAGCCTTAGAGCGAGGTCTAGGGGTGAATGGAGGAAACGGGTAGCTAAGCCATCCACCTTTGGTCCTCCACCAGTGCCATCGACCTTCACGCATACCAAATACTGATACGAACTCACGAATAAAACAGTGTACACGTAGTATATTCGAACTGCACCCAATTAGTGAAACACGTATTCTCACATGCAGCAGTTACTCAAAAACCACAAACAACACGCTGTATCATGCGCTAAATAAGTAATCCGTACCTAAGCTCAGCCTACAGCTGTTGGAGCGCAATCCATTTTCATAAGCAGTGAAAAGTTATTTAACTCCACGGGTGGAAGTCCACCCATATGAGTGTCCAAAACATGGACCACAATCTATAACAATTCTCTGCCCATATACTCAGCGTGCAGAGAGCCGTGACCGCATACTCTAAGAGTATTGGAGGGGTACCACCCTCCCAATATACACACTATGTCGGACCCACCGAATGTCTCGCACTAAACGTGCAGTGGTAAACATGCAGCCACAAGACTAGCTCTTGAGACATCCTAACTCTCTCTTCGCAAAAAGTCATGTAACGGACTCCCACAACTGCCTGTAAGCATGCCTTTGTTTCTGCCTCCCCCGTTTCAATCATGGGGCTCTACATTCTAACTCACTGAAACAAATACAAAAGTCCACCTCACACAGTAATGGACAAACATAGAAACATGCCTCCCCCGGACTCCTTCAGTCCAAATGCTCAAGGGGAGCTAGGTCAAAAACCATCCGACTGACTATGAGAAAGGCAACATCTCCATGTTGATTCCAAGTGACTTCTACGGAACCAACTGAATGAGAAAATACAAAATATAGTGGTCGGTTAGCAAAACACAACTGCCTATACACAAGCCTATCTTGTCAAACATTCTGACAACGATAAAATAGTATGAATGATAGACTTCATACCGGTACCTATCAAACTCTTCGAAATATGATAGGTGAGCTGTTCAAATTATGAATAAGCGAAGCTCTTCTATAAAACAGCCAAACGCTACGCTTACGCAATCAAGCTCGTCGACAAAGCAGCCAAGCTCCTCGATAAAGCAGCCAATAGTCAAATAAATAACCCTTAAATAAGGGTGCTGACATCTGATACAGCCTAATCTGTTCTTAATGGCAATAAAGGGTTATATCATCCCAATGAGTGGAAATCCACCCACATGATTTTACAGCACAAATTAAGTGCAAATAAAGGGCACGAACTGACAAATAATAGCGTACACTGCACACTTGCTCTCAATCTGTCGACAATATCCTTTGAAATGTCGACAATTAATTACTCAGGCTGTGTACTCAGCCTAATAGTTGGAAAGCACATTACCTCCAACAATACAGCACACACATGCTGATGAGCCTTTTGGTACGGCCATATTTAATACTGCGCGCCGACACTGATACAGCCTTACACGCTAAAAATAGGGCCAGATCATTTTATTGGAAACACTGACGGCCTCGGCGTCGTATCATGTGAAGCACATGCATTCAACAGTATAGCATGCAATTATAGATGAGCCTTAGAGCGAGGTCTAGGGGTGAATAGAGGAAACGGGTAGCTAAGCCATCCACCTTTGGTCCTCCACCAGTGCCATCGACCTTCACGCATACCAAATACTGATACGATCTCACGAATAAAACAGTGTACACGTAGTATATTCGAACTGCACCCAATTAGTGAAACACGTATTCTCACACGCAGCAGTTACTCAAAAACCACAAACAACACGCTGTATTATGCGCTAAATAAGTAATCCGTACCTAAGCTCAGACTACAGCTGATGGAGCGCAATCCATTTTCATAAGCAGTGAAAAGTTATATAACTCCACGGATGGAAGTCCACCCATATGAGTGGCCAAAACATGGACCACAATCTATAACAATTCTCTGCCCATACACTGAACGTACAGAGAGCCGTGACCGCATACTCTAAGAGTATTGGAGGGGTACCACCCTCCCCACATACACGCTATGTCGGACCCACCGAATGTCTCGCCAAAACATGGACCACAATCTATAACAATTCTCTGCCCATACACTGAACGTGCAGAGAGCCGTGACCGCATACTCTAAGAGTATTGGAGGGGTACCACCCTCCCCACATACACGCTATGTCGGACCCACCGAATGTCTCGCACTAAACGTGCAGTGGTAAACATGCAGCCACAAGACTAGCTCTTGAGACATCCTAACTCTCGCTTCGCAAAAAGTCATGTAACGGACTCCCACAACTGCCTGTAGCTAAGCCATCCACCTTTGGTCCTCCACCAGTGCCATCGACCTTCACGCATACCAAATACTGATACGATCTCACTAATAAAACAGTGTACACGTAGTATATTCGAACTGCACCCAATTAGTGAAACACGTATTCTCACACGCAGCTTGTACTCACAAACCACAAACAACACGCTGTATCATGCGCTAAATAAGTAATCCGTACCTAAGCTCAGCCTACAGGTGATGGAGCGCAATCCATTTTCATAAGCAGTGAAAAGTTATATAACTCCACGGGTGGAAGTCCACCCATATGAGTGTCCAAAACATGGACCACAATCTATAACAATTCTCTGCCCATATACTCAGCGTGCAGAGAGCCGTGACCGCATACTCTGAGAGTATTGGAGGGGTACCACCCTCCCCACATACACACTATGTCGGACCCACCGAATGTCTCGCACTAAACGTGCAGTGGTAAACATGCAACCACAAGACTAGCTCTTGAGACATCCTAACTCTCTCTTCGCAAAAAGTCATGTAACGGACTCCCACAACTGCCTGTAAGCATGCCTTTGTTTCTGCCTCCCCCGTTTCAATCGAGTCCCGAGAGAGTTCCCACGCCCAGAGCTGGCAACACCACCTTCATGAGAATGGGTAATGCTTTGGCGGCGAGTACCGCCAATAGCGGTAAGAATCTGCCTTTCATACTCAGATTATATTCCAATTGAGTGGGACTCAGTCTCACCGTCCCCTTTCGATTCTGAATCATTTTCTCCATCCTTTTGATTTGAGTTTTAGTCCAGGCGATCTGATCGCGACTCCCACTCTCCAGATCTTGAAGACTGAATTTCAATCTAATGGCCTCACCTCGATTTTTCAATGCTCTGCGAAGTTTAGCTTTCTGTCCTTCAGATATGTTCACGTTTTTAATTATGTATTGATTCATAATTTATTTTTTTTTGATTTGATAATATATATTTTTTTTTAAAATTATTAATATTATAAGTTTCTTTTTATTTTCTTTTTTTTTTATTTCTTATATAATATATAAAATAAAACCTAAAACTTCTTTAAATAAAAAAAAAATATTTTTTTTTTAAGATATTATTTTTCAAATTATTTATTTTTTTCATATCTCTCTGCTGTGAAATCGTATAGTCACTCTCTCTCCACAAAGATCTAACAGATCGCCATTCTGATCTGTCAATGTGGTTTCAATGCTATACAATGTGTCCAGAATCACGGATAGATAGACGAGATTTCGTGGTCGCTCCACGATCTTGTAACCCGGTGAAACGTCCAGAAAAGAACGAGTAGATCACACTCTGAGCGGTACTGTTGACGTAACTTCCCACGATCACATTGACATTCACTAAAATGCTATTGACCCTGAGAATGTCGACCATATTTTCAGACGTGGCATGCCCACGATACATCTTTCAATCGACTCCCAACATCTTGCTGATCGAATCTTCTGCACTACAATCCACTAGAAAATTATCTTCCAAGCCTAATATCATCTGTAGAGTACTCGTATTGGGAGTGAGTCTTATCATCTTACTTCCGTGACCGTCGGTCTTCAGTCTCGTTTGATGTGACGGTTCAGATCGTCTATGTCATAACTCCCTTTGGGAAATCGAATCTCGAACCAATCCACTCTGTTGGAATACTTGAATGCATTATTCTTTTCGGTGATGTTGGGAAACGAATAGTAAGTCTCGAGATTAACCAACGCTATCTCGTATCTCTTTACCTTCTTCAATTTGATGGAAGGTTTGAATTTCGTAGTGAATCGAGTCATGTTGTGACTTACTACGATTTGAAAGGACTGTTTTGCAGTCGTATTCTCGACTATCTGTTCTAATAGATGTTTTGACATTTTTTTTTTATTATTTTTTATTTATATATTTTTATGTTTTATCGATTTTTTTAAAATTTTTTTTTCATTTTCTTCTCTATTCTTATCGGAAATATAAAAAAAATCGTTGAATCCGCTTCGATATTTTCTATTGTTAAATTCGCTAGTCAAATCGATCACCACGAAATTGTGAAGTCCTTTGTCCCACACCTTCTTACAGAATCTCCTGAATTCTTCCCTGCTCATGTCGTTGGCCACGTGATCTCCATAGATGTGATTGAGATTCTTGAGATCCTGGCGAAAGAGACACAGAAAATTAGCATTCTCCCTTATCGTCTGTCTGGGCAGTCGAAAATAATTCTGAGACAGATAGAAACAATCCACGTTGCAGCGACGTCCTCGAACGTAATATGATTCACATCGATTCTGTCTCTCCAACAGCAGATTGTCGAAGATCATGAGATTCTTATTCTCCAACTTCAACTGTCAGGGATCGGGAATGTCATCGGCGTTCTCGTAAAACAGACATTCCACATTCGAACACTCGGCGTTTCTCCTAGTCAATTCTCTCGTCCTTGGGTAATATATGATCCATGCACTCTCGAAGCAATCTGTATTCGGGTTGAAAGAGACTCTTGCCAAAAACCAATAATCTGTCATAATCCAACCAGCCGGCTAGCGACAATAGATTCATCAAGAGATTGGTCTTTCTACAATTCAATTTTCCCACTATCAGACCTTTTATGCTCTTGGGAAAGAACTCGTCATTCGACCTCTTGGTCATCGAGTCATTCCAAGACATGTCTTTGATATCCAGTTTTTTTTCCTCCAGTTTTTTTAACTATGTTTTGAACTATGATTTTTTTTTATTTTAATTCGTATTTTCATATATATTATTTATAAAAAGTTTTTTTATTTATAAATCACTTTCAATCCCGATCCTTTCGTCATTTTAGCTAAGTCTTGTATCGGTACGACATCATCATAGAAGTCTCGCCAACTTTTCGGTTCGATTCTCGATCGTTTGGCAGGTGGTGGAGTTATCAATTTATTAATCAACACGTTGGCACCTCTCTTGCCAGCTTCCGAAGCTATTCTATTGCTCGCTTCGGTCGCAGCTTTCTTACATGCATCGATCGCCGTCTTCTTTCCAATTTTGAGAGCACTCAAGTTGATCTGTTTCATGGCATCGCCAGTGAATTTACGAGTTAAAAATCGCATCATCGAATCCACGATGCCCGATCCACCATAAACGTAAGATTTAGCATATCCCCTGTTATTTGTCACTAACATTTTTAAAAAAAAAAATTCGTTTTTTTTTAATTATTTTTGAATATATATATATTTTTTTTATTTACTTAATATTTTTATTTTTTTTCTCTTACTATTTTATTATTTCAAACGATTCGTCAACTCTTTATAATCCTTCCTAGTCAAGACCTTCTGCCTCAACAATTCGTCGCACACGCTCACTATCTCATTATCCACTCCAGTGTTCCCGGCCTCTCTGCTGGCCATCAACAATCTCAATCTCTCCGACAAGGCACAGGGATCACGCGAAAGAAATATCGTATCGGTCATTCCCTTTCCAGTCGTCGATCTCACGAATCTCTCATTCGACTCCCAATATGGGACTCACCACATTCTTTCACTTGTAACCTCTCCTATCCTTCGATCTCGTCTCTTTGGGATCATTGTTCTTCTTCAATGCGTGAGTCTGAATCAGAATGTCTCCGTAATTTTGGTAATCCTCCTTAGTGTAATCTGCAGATCTCTGGTGAGCGAGCAGAGTATGCAGTCCGTTTTTTCATTTCGTACCTGTTCGAATCGACGATCAAATAGCCGTCTTCAAACGATACTTCCATGTCACCCACGAAAGTTTTATCGCGATCACCACGGAATTCGTACATCGGATCTTTCACGATTCCACTACTAACATCGTCAGATCTGACGCTGCTGACAATGCTCGAAGCGTCGCTACTATCGCCACTACTTGGATCGGTCTCGATTCCCGTCAGAATGTAATCAGACAAAGTTCTCGGTGTAAAACTACCGACGCTACTTGGATCGGTCTCGATTCTCGTCGGAGTGTAATCGGACAAAGTTCTCGACGCAAAACTACCGGGGTGCGAAACCATCCTCTGAGAACCTTCTTTAACGGGTCTCAATTCCTCGACGATCTCTTTCCTGGCTCGTTAATGAACCTCGGTGACGGGTCTGAACAACTTGGTCGTCTCTCGTCTCAACACCATCTCTCCCAATCGCCAGGCCCTATCCTGCGCCTGAATATTCTCCTTACTTCGTATTAACTCGCGAACCTGCTCGTCCCTTCGCTTTGAATCTCTGATGTGTAGAAACATTGTTTTATTTATTTATTATTTTTTTTCTTTAATGAAAAACAGTTATTTTTGGTTTCTTATTTTGTTTGAATGTTGTTTTATATATATATTTTACAGTTTTTTTATTTTTATTTTTTTTAAATGGTCATTTTTTTTATCACTCGTCTCATAATAATAATAATATATTACATACATTTTTTTGTTTTTTTTCAATCACGATCCTCCTCCCCCAATCCCCCAGATCGTCGTCTAGCTAATCTAACGATTCTCAGGCTCTCACGCTCGATCTCAAACGATTGAGTTTACCGGCTCAATCTTCGAATTCACCTCGATCGAACCGTCGTCTTTTCATGTGGGAAATCCACGTCCTGGATCGGGTTTTACTGGGGCAATTTTCGAATTCACCTGTTGAATCCGATTGTTTTTTCCTTGGGAAAATTTTTTTAAAAAGCATGTGTTTTCGGAATTTTTGCCAATGGAAATCTCAGTGCTAATCTATCTCCGGTCACAATCGTGCAAAATCCCATTCCGAGCATGTCGAAATAATTTGCACCGATCGCTGAGTCCGTGTTATATCTGTAAAAAAGTGAATTTTTTCGCGAGAGACTCGGCGTTAAATTTATGGAAAGTGAATTTTTGAAATCGGTGAATTTTTAGACATTTTCAACAAATTCCGTCGAAAGTGGTCCAGAAATTTTCGAATTTTAAACATTTTCCGGGAAAAACCCAGGGTTTTCGGAGAAAAATTGAATTAATTTTGGGAGAAATACAATATTTTCCAAGAAAATCAATTTTTTACCAGAAAAAATTGGGTTTTTCCAAAAATAACTCAGTTTTCTGGACCACAAAAATTTCTGGACCACATGATTCGTGGTGGTCCAGGACTCTCCGTATACTACTACTAAAGTGAGATATTTGAAGAAATATATATATATTTTCATCAAAAAGACAGTTGAGGCATTGCACTGTGACATCTGGTGAATGATTTCAGCGGTAGTTGGGTGTCTAACAAGTACACATTCCACGCACTGTGCTGTAGAAGACATGGACGGCCAGCCAGAGAATTTACCACATTCAGTCCTCACCAAACGTCCAATATCAGCTTGACTGATGTTATTTCATTCTTCCTGCAGTGCAGCGGCGAGTTCCTGGACACTGGTAGGGGGATGTTGGCGTTGTATTAGGCACCTGCCAAGCATATCCCATACGTGCTCGATTGGTGAAAGGTCTGGACTTAGTGCTGACTAAGGCAGTGATGTTCTGCTCCAGGGGGAACTCTGTAGCCACACGGTCTCTGTGTGCTCTTGCATTGTCATCTTGGAAATGAATCGACGGCCTTGACATCGCGCAAATGGCACCACATGAACATCTAACATATTGTCACGGTACTACCCTGTGACCCACCCTTGGATGACATGCAATGCTGTTTTGCTTGTCTTGGTTACACCTCCCACACCATAACCAATCCACCACCACAACGATCGTGCTGCCTAACTGTTACTCCATGCTATCGTTCGTTCCGACGCCGCCACACTCTGTTTCGCCTGTCGTGGGAGTGGATAGTGAGCCTCGATTCATCGGAAAACATGACGTTGCTCCACCGACGATTGTCCCTGCGCTGTCTTGCTCCACACCAATTGCACCTTGCTGCGATGTGTTGTTCAGTCAAACGTGGAATTATTCGAGGTCGTCGAGCGTAAACAAATTCCAGCTGTGTAGGCGATTTCGGATAGTCTGACCACTGACTCGGACATCTGTCGCTCGGTGCAGCTGCTGTCCAATTTCTGAGGCACTTTGATGGCGGTTACGTTATGCTGTGGTTCGGATGAAACGATCCTGGTTAGCAGCTGTCGTCCCTGGACGACCTGACCTACGCCTGTCATCAACACTGCCTGTCTAACGGTAGCGTGACCACAACCTGCTAATCACCGATTGAGTAATGTTGAAAATTTGAGCCACTGCAGTCTGCCTGTTGCCAGCTTCCAACATGCCAATGGCACGTAAACATTCATCACATGTCAGTCTTCGCATACCTCAAAAGTTACGTTTCGACCAGAAACTATTGATGAACAAGTTTATACCAAGAAAAGAACGATGAGATCTCCGAAAACGCCCGTCCAGTACAAATGAGAATTTCAAAACGTACCCCACAGACATTAACGCTGCGTTCGTGCGAAAACCGGCACGAAGTTTTCGTGGGCCGGTGACATTCATAATCCACACTAAAACTTGGTAACATACTGATGTGTCCACTCACGCGTATCGAATACCATTTTCCGAAAATATCAACATCAGTTTGATATCCCTACTTTTTGTGAATAGTATACATTTTTGTGTTAAAGTGATCATACTCACCACATCGTGGACATGGTTTTAAGTATAACTGTTCATGATTTCTTGAATAGCTTCTGGATTTTGGCTCAAATGTCACCACTTTGTGTGATGCTACTGGGTGCTTCTGTGTAGTCAAGGAATTCATTGCTGCTGTAAGATGACAGGTTTTGTTGTTCAGCTCTTCCAATACTTGGGTGTCAACTATAGATTTAATCTCTGGCCGTAAACCTCAGCTAAAATTTTCCAGTATACTTAATGTGATTTTTGTAACTGGCTTCCTAGTCTTTGATACTATCTACATAACTGTCAATGGATTAACTGGGAAGCTGTTTTCGGTCTAAATACTTATCTAAAATTCCCCATTTGTCCATAGCAATTGGAAAAAAATCTGCTTTCAAAGGCTGAAACTAATGTTTGAAAATTACTTGTAATGCCCTCTGGCAAAACTGCCAAACCACAGTGAGGCAGATCCACTCAAAAACATTGGAAATATGTTAAGCTGGTCCTCAGGTTCAACTTTTTTGAATGCACAGTATCGTTGAAATTGCCTCAACCACAGTCCAGCGTCCTCACTCTCGTTGAAAATGTTGAAAATTTCATATTTATGTCCAAAGTTTCTAGCTGTTGACATAATTCTTGGTTCTTAAAGTTCAAATATTGAAAGTTCTGTCTTGTAGAATACATTCAGTATCTTTCAGACCCCACCAATTATGATCGTGTGGGTTATCTACATCAATAAGAGCTTGGAAGGAACAGGTCTATTTACAATATATACATTTATTTACTTTATTTGGTATTTCACATATTTACAGACATATACACAAACTGAGAACTTAAAACAGTTACATATACATTTAGTGTTTTCACCTTGTTGGCTTAACCCTAACTGTCTACTATATCAATTGCTCATAAATGAGCTACACACCGAATAATTGTAAAATCCCACCCATATCTAATTTTCTGAAATTCATTGGCTAGAAGGGTATTTAACAGATAGCCAATAGCCAATTTAAAACCACTTCTTTTTAAAAGTTGGAATGGGTGAGAATTGTCATCTAATCCCTGTCATATTTTCTAAGTGCCAAAATTCGATGTGGTAATTTTACTAACAGTACGTTCTCACAGAAGGTGTCTTGAATTACACTGATAAGAGGATATTAGCAGGTGGTGGTGGGACCTGGAACTAATTTAATCACCGAATTTATTTGCTTAACCCTTTACCCAACGAATCGCCCGCATCCGCCCGCGTAATATGCAAATTCAGCAGTTGAAAAAAATATTATTTTTCAAAAAATTTCAACAAGACCATATCATGTGACCCCTCGTTAGAACGAGCTCGTCGAGCTCGTTCCACCGAGGGGTCACTTGATATGGTTTTGTTGACATTTTTTGAAAGATTTGAAAAAATTAAATTTAAAATAATAAATTTTGATATCGTCTGCGTTGGTTAAATGGTTAATGGATCATTGGAATGTCTCTAATTAATCAAAGAAGTGGTGGAGACCAGATGTGTTATCTCCCAACATTTTATTAATTATTATTTAAAGTTAAATCAGGAGAGAATATTACAAATAAAAAGCATATATTATACAAGCGGATAAAAGAAATGCAAGTTTTTTTTGTGTTAAATATTTCAAATGTGTTATGGATGATTATTTCATTGTTTGGATTTTGATGTTATCTCCTCATTATTGATTAAATTTTGATGAGTTTTGTTGTTTTAACACAGATAGCCTTTACATGGATAACGTTCAAATGTGGGTACCCTACGCAATTTCCTGATCAAAATCAATAGCGGGTGTGTCCACCCCGAGCATCGGTTGCTGCTCTAACTCTCCTTACCATTGACCCTAGCAAGTTGTTTATGGTCCTTTGTGGGATGTTATTCCACCTCTGAAGAAGAGCCTGCGTGAGCAGAGAGACGTTGTTGGGACGTTGACGCGCTTCCTCACCTCTGTTCAGCTCGTCCCACAAATGCTCAATCGGGGACAAGTCTGAACTGTAGGGTGGCGAATCGAGAACTGGGACATTGTTTTGGTTGAGGAAGTCACGACAAACCCTAACATCGTGCCGCATCGCATTATCCTGCTGCAACGTAAGGTTACACGCATGGATAAGTGGAAGGACGTGAGGCATGAGGACCTGATCCCGATATCTGATGGCTGTAATATTGCCCTGGATGACCATGAGAGGTGTTTGCACGCCAAGAGAAATCCCCCAACCATAACAGACCCTCCCCCGCAAGCGTCAGAATATCGCTCACCTAGACGTCGTTGCAACGTTGTCGTCCATTTGACCTGTAAAGCGTGGACCGAAAGTCATCAGTAAATAACACACATCTGCTGTGCGCCAAGTGAAACCGATCTGGTGCATGTGCCCGCAACCATTACAATCGACGTTGACGTCGCCTGGGTGTACGTTGCGCACTAACGTAGGGACGTCGTGGCCTTAAATCGAACTCCCGCAACCGATTCCTAACTTCTTGGACACACTCGGCGAACATGAGGCGTGCAACCTGACTCACCGTCTCCGTCGCCGACTGAAATCGGTTACGGAGGTGTGAGAGGCGTATGCCCCTATCTTGACGTGGCGACGTAACGCGTGGACGTCCGCTCCTGGGACAGTCAGCTGATCTTCCTGTGGCTCTGATACGCCCATGTAAACGAGTTGTTGGGCGACGACGCGTTACGACTAGCCCTGCATAATTAGAGTAATAACCCTATCCCATCAACTTCGGACATTCGCGGCATTTTGCATTTCAATTGAGTTGAAATGACATGTTATGCAATCGTTGTGTATTGTTCAAAACTTCGATTTGGTATGGTTTTCAAGACCATAGCACGTGGGAGTGCTCCGGAGGCACTGTTTGTCGAAAAATCTGTTGAAAGCATGCAGCGTCGCACGTGGTCATAGTTGACTGAATTTTAACCAAAGACTCTTCAGACAGTACACTGAGGTAGCTGTGTGTCAAAGTTTACTACATTTGATCTACGGATAAAAAAAACCTTATATTAACAAAACTGAACTTGCGTATCTTTTTTACGTCAGTATATATATAAAATATATTTTTTTGACTGTTTATACTGTATTGGTTTTTCAGACGTATTTTAGAGAGCAGAGGGAATTCTTTCTAAAATCAAAATTAGAAACCGGGAAACATTCATCGAGGTCACAAAAAATTTATGTCTGTGCAATTCAGCTCCCAAGTTAAAAAAACACGATTACTGTTTAATGGCGACACAAGATGTTAAGTTGCAAAGTTGTTCAGATGACGCCATGCTTCGTATCGACAGAGACAGCGTGTTTGAAGTTTGGCGTGAACTTACAGCTACGATGATACCATCGCCCGCACTGTTTTGTGAATACAGATGTGCGTCCACAAGAGAACCCCAAAGAGACATTATTAAGGTCTTTATGTCAGATAAATTGTCAAATCATTGGTAAAATATTAATACAAAGAAAAATGAAAAAAGGAAATAAAATGCACAAAATAAAAAAAAGAAAAAGAAAAGAAAAGAAAAACTGTCACAACATCCACCCTAAGTTTTAGGGTTAATTCAAGTTGTCTGATGGTGGCTTGGCAACTACCGAAACAATTCTCCCACACCCAACGAAATCCTCCCGCCACGACATAAAATAAAGTGTAGTCCGACACACACCTCCTCCCATTTCACAATGGACCCCCACTTGACATGCCCATTCTCCTGGCTCCTGGCTGGGCCATCCAGTTGCGGAAAGAGCTCTTTCATTCACAAGCTAATTAAAAATATTAACGATATGGTAACCCCCATCCCTAAACATATCTTGTAGTGTTATGGAGAGTGGCAGCCTTTATACGAGACCATGCCAAAAGTTGAATTTGTGGAGAGAACAACTCAAGAGTTCAAACCCGACTCACTCGTGACGACCTGTTGTTGGAAATGGATGAACGAAAAGTTATTCACAAAAGGGTTCCATCATCACAAAATTAACGTTTTACACACAGTCCAAAACCTGTTCGACAAACATAAATACCACCGCACGGTGGCACTCAACAGGCATAAGTTAGTCCTGTTCAAGAACCCCCGTGATTGATGGCAAATTAACCACCGGGCGGCTCAAATGTACCCGGGTAAAGACCATATTTTAGGGGGAGTTTGATTACGCTACTTCCAGCCATATAGATACCTACTGCTGATGGACCTCAGAAAAAAACACCCGATAGGTATGAGACTGTGCTGTTGTGTATTTCAGGATTGGGGGGGGGGGGGGGCATGTTGTTTACGTCCGAAACGTATAACAGAAGGGAGCTAAAGAATTTTCTCAGAACGATTTCCGTACGTCTCAACAACAACATCGACACCCTTAAATTCTTGAAGAGAGCGAGACCCGCCCGGGCAAGGAATATCATCCAACACGCTAACAACGATTTACTTTTATGCAAATGCGAGGTGCGCTAAAACATAGTCAAGGGGAATATTCCTTGCTCGAAGTATCACTTGGGAAAACCGCGCCAACACAAAACACAAAGTGAGAGAGCTGTTTGAGAAAAAACGTCCAATAAGAAAATGAAAGCCATTTCACAGACTGATGGATTTCTCGGTTCGATTTTAGGACCCGTATTAGTCGGTTTAACGAAAGGAATTTTCGGATAATGGAATACGCAAAGAAAATGCTTTTAGTGGATCCCGGAACGTTCGGACACGTGGGTAAAAGTCCTAATGAAACTGCAGTTTCAACTTTAGACAGAGAAATAGAGAAAGTGTTACATTCCACGCCACCCAGCGATGAGCCCAAACTTACCCAGCACGACCAGATTTTACAACGGTATTTGACATTTTACCCAAAAGCAGTGACCTCACGCCCTGTCGGATCGACGACGATGGCTACTATAAGATATTTGAAGACTGCGCATTGGAAGCACGATGGGTAATCTTGCCTGCAAGGTGGCTTTCATAAGGGGATTAGTCACGTGGCCCGAATATAAAACCAGATAATGACTTACAAAGTGGCTGCAAAAACAAGATGGTCGTCCTATACAACACATTGAAAACGAGATGGCTGCCAACGACAACGCACGTGGAGCATGTCAAGTAATCTTGCCTACAAGATGGCGTCCATAAGGGGATTACTCACTTGGCCCGAATTAAAAAAAAACATGTCACACCATAGAAATTTAAAATGTAAAATAACGAGAATGTACAAACAAGATGGGTGTCAATGACAGCGCATGAGAAGCATGCTGGGTAATCTTGCCTACAAGATGGCTTCCATAAGGGGATTAGTCACGTGGCTAAAATTTAAAAAAAAGAAAAGGCGAATTAAAATTTAATCCCTAATTGAAATTTAATCCCTTATTAAACTTTAATCCAGATAAATCTTAATCCGGATTATCCCATCCTCCTCCTCCACCTCCGTTGATTAAGGGTCGCTGCAGGCATATATATTACTTCTGTATGACCGACGTCACCACTTTGTCAAATAAAAAACAAAGCAGTAGGTTACAATACACTAAATTATTTGCATTGTCGACAGTATTAACATTTTCCCGTCTCTTCGAGGGGAAACGGTCCTTCTTCCACTTCGTATATCAGCTCATTAAAACAATGAACTGGAAAAAAATATATGTTACCGTGTGCTTTCTGTATTAAAAATTTGGGGATTCCTCTACTGCCGTCTAGTTTCGCACTGGATGGAGAAGATATATTTTTACTTGTCTCCCGCCCCTCCCATCTTTGTTTTTAACTCTCACAGTTTTGATAGGACAACCAGTGCAAATATTTCAAGTTTTTTCCAAAACCGACACTTTAACATTTTACTGAGGATTTCAAGATCAATCATAATAGATATTGCCCCAATCAGCTAATCTCCTACATTTTATGATCCATTATAACCAGTAGATATGCTGGTTTCCAAGTGGAACGCACACATATTATGTACTCTTGTGGGTCACAAGAAAATGGTTTGGCTTAAAAGCATGAGGTGCTGACCAAAATCCCGCGGAACATTACATTTGTAAATTCGTGGCGAAGCAGAAGACAGCGTTTTGTACTTCGTCAATGCGTTCAACAGACAAATCTGTGAAGCCCGGCGTTCAAAATCTGTCCCACTGTAGACTGCATTAACTTCCTCACTAACGTTGACAGTCAACAAACTTTCTCTGCACACCTGATTCTAAATCATTCATGAAATACCACATTAAAAAAAGTTACAAAAAGTTTAAAATTCGATCTTTCAAATTGAAAATCCAACTCCAATCATGGCAAGGTTGAAGGACGCAGAGTTGAAGAAAATTCCATAAATTTAGGCTATCCAGACAGCAAGGGCCACATTCAAGTAAACTTTCCTCTTTAAATGCACGATCTTATGGAGTTTTCTCCTTTAATTTTTGTTTCAGACATGTTAACCCTTTAAAAGCGAAAGACCCATGGCCAGCTTTTACCTTCAGATCAGTGGTAAAACGGTCTCCCTGAAAATGTCGTTTTGAGGATTGAATATTAGCATAACGGAGATGGGGAAGTTTTACAATTCCTAAGATTAAATAAAGTGTTCACAAGTTACATTATAGAAACGCATGGCATCTGAAAGTTCAATATATTGTCGTTATACTGATTGTTGAATGGTGCCAGTTTACCATCTGAGTTTTGTTCCCTCGTCACTTACAGAATGTACTGGTTTCTCCAGTGCAATCATGCTAAAAATGTTTAACAACAGTGTTTCCCCCGACTTGTGGTCATCTATATACGTATTTTAGTTTGACAGATGTCTGGGAAGCGCATCTATTCGAAAAATATGATCTTGTGTCTACTGTCTGGTGAAAATATCTATCAGTCCCAAGCCTTAACTTTTGTTTCTTTGATGTCCAAAATTCTGTACAATCTGATTACTTTTCTCACACCTTGGTCGATTATCTGTGACGCAATTGGCTGATGGGTTCTGACAGTTTGTAAGGGGAGATGATCGTCCACTTGAACCAATCACTTGGAGTAGAAAGCTGGGTATGGCTTTTTTCGGTCCAAGGTCGTGATATAACCTAACTTCTTTAAGTAGATAAATGCTTGGTGAATTTGTGTGGTAGACCAATCAAGATTTTCAACGTGCAGCCCCAAGGCTGCACGTTGAAAATATTGATTGGCATTCTCCCGTGTAGCGAATATAGACTCTTCCAATTGATGACACTGAACTGGCGTGTAAGATACCCCCAGGATTCAAAGGGTTAACGTGCCACTTCTCCCCGTTTTGGCGTACTTGTTAGGACGCGTAATTTATTGTTTAAGGAGCCTATTTACATTTTAATCTGAGTGGTCAGCTTTTTACGCCGAACAACTTGATTCTTCCTTCCTTTCACCAACTCGAGGCAATAAGACGGGATTCGTAATTAACCGAGTGGAACCGATGGAACTGAACTGCAGTTTATGTTGACGAAACAGTAGATCCATAAAAATATACACCTCGGAAATTTTAGAATGCAAGTAGAATCAGACATAATCAGAAAAACTCTTTGCACCCAAAAGACCACTTTTTCGTCCCATCGTAATTTAAAAAAGTAAATTAGAGGCACCTAAAAAATTAATTAATTGTATGTCAGAATCCTATCATAATATTTTAAAAGTCAACATACACCTACCTAACACCTAGACAAAAACAAAAACTGAGACCGAGCCTTGAAAATTAAAGAAATCTTGCTAGCAAATCACTGCCTCTTAAAAAGAAAAAAGAAAACAAAGAAAAAGGGTGTTTTCCTTTACTTGGGCTTCTCGCGCCTGCTATTTGACTTGCAACAAATATTTCAGGTATATTGGTGAGTATAACGTAAAGAAATGGCTATTAGATCTCATAAAATGAAAGAATAAATTCAATGTTAAAGAAGTGAAAAAAGAGCTATGTGTCCTACCTTACCCTCCAATTCCCTAAGTCACAAATACATCACAACTTGAGAATGATTTGGCTTTAGTGTTAGGAACTTCGGAGTAATCAAAAAGCGAAAAATAACTTAACTATGTCTGAAATTTACAAATATTTCAAATGCCACATAACAAGGCATTACAACCAACATTGGTTATGCCCAAGTCAGAAGAAAAACCATTATTTTTACAAGACTGTTTTATAGAAAGTTCCTGTTGCTATGAGATGTAAAGCAACTTCAGTATTTATTTCTCTTCTCATCCTCACATAAGAGCTATGATGGAGAACGTACACATGTTTCGAATATTAGTGATTTTAGTCAACAATATTCTTAGGCGCCGACAAGGTTTCAAACCAAGAGGTTGGGACATTTCATTCCAAGTCTGAAAGGTATAAATATCCTCACGACTTGTTGGAAAACCGCGAGTAATTCTTATGGATGCATGGGCACCACAATCCAAAAGCCTATAGATATCGAAAGTCCCCGGAAGATCGTTGGTCAGAAACATCCTCGTCAACAATTCCAAAACATAGAGCAAAGACAATGACAAAAACGTTATCACCTAAACATAAAATGAACAGACGTAAAAGTTCTGATAATAGTGATTTATTTATTTATTGGTGTTTAAGGTCACATACTTATTCTCAATGGCTAATCGTGACCGTGGCAGTTTTACGGGTGGAGGAAGCCGGAGTACCCGGAGAGAACCGCCGAGCATCGACGAGCAACTGTCAGCTCCTCAACATTCTAACTCTGTTCAAGCTCCGCTCAAGCAGGGTTACAGCGATTAAAGATGTGCACCATCGATATATAGTACGCCTTAGTACATGGCGCCATTGTGCCCCATGTAGACAACCCGGATAAAGCACCTTGCCCAAGGACACAACACGGGTCGTCCTGGACGGGGATCGAACTTGGGACACCTAGCATAGAAGTCGAACAGTCCACCACTCAGCCACCGCGCTCTGATAAAAGGGATCTAAAAGATATTTCTCGATATCCGTCGACTCGATGGATATCGAGGAATATCCCTCAGTAGCTTCCAAAATTACATCACGCTACCCCGCATCACGTCCCCTTGAAGGAACGATCAGCTGATCTTCATTATTATTTTGAAACAAACGCATTTGGGGTCGAATTGGGCTGCATATTGTGCAATAATATGTCTCGTAGCATATAATTAAAAAAAAAAATCTACTCTATTTTAATCAGTATCTGGAATTATCTCATGAGTGTGGGCCTGAAAATTTTATTTTACACGAGCGCTTGCGCTCGTAAAAAATAATATTTTCAGGTCCACACGATGAATTTTTTTCAGTGGCTTCTTAAATGACGTTACGCTTCGGCGTGTGACGTCGCCTTCAACGTCGCCTTGAAGAAACGATCAGCAGCTTTTTGTTATTGTCTTGAAACTGTTTGCAGTCGAATTGGGCTGAATATTGCACAGTAAAATGTCACGTAGCATATAATAAAAATAAAACTTTCATGTCCACACTCATGAGATAATTCCCGATATTCACTAAAACAGCGTTGCTGTCCTCTGTACATTTCATGAAGTAAAAGTCTTGTGGTCAGGAGAAAGAGGATACACTTCACATAGGATCATATACGAAAAACAGGGAGGGAAAATATACCGAAAAACCGAACCGATACCGATATCATGGGGGTACCTAAAAATCGTACTGAACCCATCATTGAATACCGAAACTGTCTGAATTTTCATATTTTCCTACATTTGCTAGTTGCAAGGCTTTGTTGAGGCTTGATAGCAGTTGAATGTTTCATTTTCGCGAAAGAAGTGGCCGAGTTTCTTTTCAGTTTTCCTAACCATTAAAGGGCGTTGGAAAGAGTCCTGTATTCTCATAGATTACGAACAACGACCTGTACATGTCCAGTTGCTTAGCGGTTATTTCTAATGAAGTCTTGGATGCAGTAACAGGCAGCCCAGATAATGTATCTATTGTCAACAGGAGTCCTCGCCTTATGATAATAATAATAACTCTTTGGCCAGCCGCTGATTTGTCGCGGTCCTCATAAGAGAAGGCCATCATTCCCCCTGCACCCCACCCCCTCTTCCCCTCCTCTCCTCCCAGCATTCAGATATAAACTGCTTAATAGTGTCCCTCACTTCCTCTTTTTCAATTTCTTCAATAAGCATTCCTACCCTCTCCCTCGTGTCCCCCTTCAGCCATCTATCCTTTGTTTCTTCACCCCACTTCTGCATTATTCTTCCAGTAAATTTTATTCTATGAGGTATATACTGTGGGCATTCCAAGAGAAAATGTTCCAGGGTCTCCACTACTCCAGAGTGGCACATTTGGCATCCCTTTTCCCCATCTCTCCCAATTTTCCCCCGAAGCTCCAGTGATCTTGATCGCAGTTTGAACAGCAGTGACCCTCCAAAGGTGCCATCTAGGTACTTCTCAAAAGCTGGCTTTTCTTTATATTGTAACCCCTGCAGTGATCTTTTCACGCTAACCCCTGCTCGCCAGTTTCGATTGCAGTCTTCCATGACTCTCTCTTTGACAAACCTTTTGCCTTCTTTCATTCCTACTTCTATGTTTGTGACCTCTGTAGAGTAATTGTCCATTAGTTCCCTCACATGTTTTGACCAACCCGTTTCTATATTAGAATTCCAAATGGTATCGAGCATCAGTTTGCACCACCGGTTGTCAGGCAGGTTTCTCAAGTAGTTAAAGTAACACAGTTTTCTCAAATCTACCCTGTCCTTGATTTTCATCCACCCAAGCTCCCCCCTTACTGCTTCCAAAGCTGCAGCATTACTCGACCCTGTTATCCATCTGCCGGCATCATTCTGAGTACTTTCCAACTTCTTAATAACGGTTTGGTTTAATGGAATCACGTCCGTGCCATACGTTATACTTGGTAAACCCACCCTCTCCCACAGTGTTTTCCCCACAAAGACCTTATTGAAACTATTTTTCCCTAAAAGTTTTAGTTGGTTCAGAATTCTTTTCCCCTTCAGAATCAGTTTGGCTGAGTAATTTCTGTACACCCCTCTTGCCGTTATATTTATGCTTACCCCTAGATACTCATACTCTCCCGTTTCTCCTACAGTAATTTGTTTGCTTTCCCCTTCGGGGATTGAGAACTCCCCCACTCTCCATCTCTTCGTCATATCTACCTTGCGTCCAACGGGTATTACCTTGCTTTTATTTTCATTTAGTTCGAGCCGCCAAGTGTTCCCATATCTACCAACAATTTCCAGCAGTTTCTCTAGCCCCTGTTCAGTTCTAGACATTAACACCATGTCGTCCGCAAAGAATAAGCCTGGTATCTTTATGTCTCCAACATTTACCCCCTCCGCACTCTGAATTAGTTCGTCCCCTAAATCTTTAACATACAATGCAAACAAAATCGGTGAAAAGATACACCCCTGCTTGAGGCCTATATCCATAGGGACTCGTTTTGTAGTGATACTCCCTAGACTGAGTTGGCTTTGCACATCTGTATACAGTGCTTTCATGATTCCCACAAAGTCACCCCCCCCCCCCCCCAGTCCGATGCCCTCGAGCTTTCGCCACATACCTTCCCTCCACACTCGGTCGTACGCTTTTTTCACATCTAGAAATGCCAGAAACATCTTTTTCTTTTCAGCCTTTGTTGATTCTATCAGTTGGGTGAGTGTAAATAGGTGATCAGTGACTCTTCGTCCTTTCCTGAAACCATTTTGAATTTCTCCTAAAAAACCTTTCTCTTCAATAACTTCCTCTAGTCTACCGTATATGACCTTACAGAATACTTTTCCGATGTTACTACTAACTGATATCCCCCTATAGTTATCTAGAACTTCCTTATCCCCCTTTTTGTGTATGAACGACACCTTACTTTCCCTCCACTCTCTGGGGACCTCTTGCTTTTGCAGAGCCAGGTTGAAAAGGTTTGTCAGGACTTCAATAAGTGCCTCCCCTCCATTTTTGAGGAATTCGTTCGGAATTTCAGCAGTCCCTCCCGCTTTACCATTTTTTTAATTTCGAGACCACGTTCCGCACTTCTTCTGCAGTTATTTCGCTCCATACACGATTGGATAGGTTCTCCTCCACCAGTATATTTCTTTTTGGTGGGGACCCACTGCCCCATCGCCTATCGTTTATCTTTTCCCAGTGCTTGACTAACTCTGAAGCGATACGGCCTTTATCTTCTGTACTTTCCCCATCCACTTTGATACTCTGCACACTACTTTTCCCCCGTTTATTTACCCAGTTCCAAAATACGTTTGAGCTCGAACCCCCCGTTTTCTTTATTGTTCTGGCAAAACTGCAATTGCGCTCCTTCCTATTATTATTCTTTATCTCATTCACCTTTCTCCGTGCCAGTTCATATTCTCCTTTCATTAGTCTGGTGTCATTGTTATCCACCCCTTTAAGCTTCCTACTTCTTCTGTAAGCAGCGCATTTTACCTTCCTTTCTTTTATAGCCTTTTTCAGTCCCTCGTTAACCCTGTATCCAGGCTCTCTCGTTGGGACCCTCACCCTTCCTATACAATCCTTCCCTGCCTCTGTTAGGCTATTTACTATGCCATCTGAAATACTCTGGACATTTGCATCCCTGGGTATACATTCAAGATTTGGTTTTAGTTTTTCCCGAAACTGCTTCCAGTCGGCTCCTTGTTTTAGTCCCCAAACTTCCTTGAAGGTATTTCTGTCTCTATTCGTCTTTTTGCCCATAATCTTAACTGTTATCAGGTTGTGATCACTACCCAAGTCATTTTTTCCCTCGTCATCTATTTCTACATCTATAACCTCCCTTCATACGCTAATGTCAGTGAGTATATAATCAATTATTGTTTTCTTATCGTTCCTCTCCCAGATACATTTACCCTTACATTTCGCATCCCTGTTCAGGATCTTTAAACCAAGCTCTTTTGATAGGTCCAACATCTTCCTCCCATTCGTGTTAATTTTCCTATCACCTCCCTGTATGCCCTCCTCCTTATCCCCGATGTCCTTGCTTCTGTGAGATCTGTAATCAATGAGGGCTGTAATTCCTCTTTAGCGTAGATGCCAACACCCCCACCCCGTTTCTGACCCTCAGTTCGCCCAGCTCCTATCCACACGCAACCCTTCATCTAATCAACCCGCTCATCCCGTCGTATCCACGTTTCACTTAGACCCATTATATCGAAGTCTCCTTCGTCCACCATTGTTGATATTTCGCTTACTTTCTTGTGCAGACCCTGGATGTTGCAGTACCCAAACTTAATGAATCTTTGTTTTTTTGTCATCACTGGCACATTATTATAACCCTGGTATGTCCCTGTATTGTGCATGTTTGTTGTTCTTCCTATGTTCCCAGCATTTGTGCCCCTCTGGGTTATCGGCTGTGGTCCCCTACCCCCCTTTTCTCCAAAAAGGCCCAGTCACCTGTAAAATTTTTTGGCCCAACAGGTCTGTACCCATCCTACTTAAATGCAATCCGTCTCGCCCATACAACTCTCCTTGTCCCCAGAATGAATCCCAGTGGTCAATGAAATGTATTCCCAAGTCTTTGCAGTGCTCTTCCAGCTCCTCGTTTAGTGCCATAATCCGCGAGTTCCTCTCATTCCCACCACCCATAACGGGGAGCACCCCTGAAACGATGATCCGAGCATTCTTGCTAAGTAGCTTACTAATTAGGTCCTTGTATGTGTCCACCAAACGAACTGATTTCCTCTCCCTGATGTTATTGGACCCCACATGTAATACCACTACCGGATCAGGCCCCGACCCAGCTACAATACCGTCCACTCTATCCCTCAGGTCCTCCACTTTAGCCCCCGGAAAGCACAGAACTGTTCTATTTTTACTGATAATATGTTAATTGTACATGTTTAGAGATAGCAAACACCTCAAATAGGCCTTTGAAAGTAGAGGTGTGTTTGGAACAAGTCACAAAATTACTGTAGATATGATTTATGTGGGCAAAATAATGCCAATGTTGAGCTCATTGGCAGGAGCGTTTGTAGCGCTGTGGTAGAATTAGGGCTGTCACGATTAATCGATTGTCGATCGGTCACGCCGAAATTGACTAGTATTTTTCGTTGTCGACGAATCGCTAAATTTTACCCCGTTTTAGAGGTTTAATAATTAAAAAAATGGGATGAAAAAACTATTGTTGCTAAAGGCAAAAGGTCAAGAACGTCGACGTTAAACCTCAAGAAGCCGTTAGAAGTATTTGTCTTTCAGGTACATCAAAGCTTTGATGTTCTGAACTTTTGAACCGTCAGTGTAGTAATCAAAACCGGTCGGCAGTTGCGAACTTCGCAACTGACGACCGGTGTAACAGGAATGGAAGTCCGTAGGAAAATTAGTCCCTCTGGACTATTATTCCGCGGAATTATAGTCCTAGGTCTAACATTTCTAGGAATAGTAGTCCGCCGGACTACTATTCCTAGAAATGTTAGACCTAGGACTATAATTCCGCGGAATAATAGTCCAGAGGGACTAACGTTCCTAAGGACTTCCATTTCTTTTACACCGGTCTTGATTATTGCACTGATGGTTCAAAAGTTCAGAACATCAAAGCTTTGAATGTACCTAAAAGAGGATCGTCTTCGTTGTTTACTTGAGGTAGGTCAACTCACTTAAACTTCATTTTTAACAACTTCAAAAAGAGAGAGAGAGAGAGAGAGAGAGAGAGAGAGAGAGAGAGAGAGAGAGAGAGGGGGGCATCTAGGTAAGATTAATCGATTATTATCGATTATTTGCGACGATTAATCGATTCCTAAATTACAAAATCGTGACAGCCCTAGGTAGAATGATACAAGAGCAGCTTATGTTGTATTCTCCTGGTGTGAATTTCCCTTTGGTACTATCAGCAAATCTCACTCACGTCAGATACCGAGCACCGAACCGATACCGTGGTATACCACCCTAAAATGCCAAAACCTATTACCGAACTCAAAATTCTAATATCGCCAATCTCTACCGTAAAGGGTATTCAAGACGTAAAACTGTTGTGGATGGTATAGGTCATCCGTGGCTTATTGAGCTAACAGATTTACAAAGCTCACAGATCAACAATGAACAATTCCGTTATTTAGTTCGAGTCTTTGGTGCATTTTCAAAGTATGCATGGATTTTATCCATCCGTGATAGATCAGGGAATAACATTATTACAATCTTTATCAGACAAGTTTGCAAACTTATGAAATATAAACAATTATCATTATAGCCTGATAAAGGCTGTGACTTTAAAGACAAAAATGTACAAACATTTCTAAAAAGAGAAACATTCATTTCTTCACGACAGAAAATCTTAAAACAAGAGCTGGTATTTTAAAAAGTTTTCAAAAGTTGAAGTCACGTGTGTGGAAATATTTCCCACACAGGCGTACATTAAAGTACACTGATGTGCTATAGAAGTTAATTGACAGCTATGATTATTGTTACCATAGTAATTTTCAAAGCCGCCCTGCTTCTGTAACTATATGCAGAAAATGAAGTAACAGTTTCCGACAATTCCAACCATTCTACTTTACAAACTACACGAACAAGCTAGAACACTGAAGAAGTCTTCGTAGTGTGGTGTGTAGATTGCACTGTAATGTGCTTTAAATGGATGCAAAATAATATGACTGAACCCTTTGAACAGGAGAGATCCATTTTGCGGGACAGGAACATGATATGTCATAATTTCATCACGTAAGATGGGTGCTGGGTGAATGTGAGTGTGTGGGGTAGACCAATCAATATTCTCAACATGCATACCAAAGGCTGCACGTTGAAAATATTAATTAGTCTACCCCCAAATAATGATTATGGACTATTCCAATAGCTGCCATTAAACTGACATGGAAGATATCACCAGGGTTCAAAAGTTTAAAGGATATTCTTATAATCAGGTTCCACCCAAGAAATTTCCAAGAGAATGAGAGAGATGTTCTATGCTCTTTTGAACAAACATACTGACATTTTTTGAGATGGCTATGTAATGGTGTACAGAAATGGTCTAGAATATTTGGAATTCAAACATAAAGACAGGGTGGATAGACCAAGTGAGGGAATTAATAGGGAACTATTCAATGGAGATCTCAAACTTTGAAGTGGGCAGAATACCAGGGTAAAACAATCGTCAGAGAAAGAGTCATGGAAGATTGTAGCCTGAACTGGCAAGAAGGGGTCAAAGGAAAGAGGTCTTTGGATGGCCTGCGCGATAACGATACGCCAGGTGTTGAAGAGTAGGCCTACCTTGATGGCACTTTTGGTGGTTCACTGTTGTTCAAGATGTGGTCGCTGTCGCTGGAGCTCAGGGGAAAAACTGGGAAAGACAACGAAAAGGAGTGCAAAATGTGTAATTTAGGCGTAATTTAGGCGTAGTGAACACCCTGGAACACTTTCTATTAGAATGTCCATAATACCAGACTAACAGAATAAGATTCACCGGGAGTATGATGGGGGAGTGGGATGGGGTGGGAGTGGGATGGGGGAATGAAGGACATCTGGCTAGTTGATGACACAAAGGAGAGGGTAAGTATGCTTATCGAAGAGATTGAGAAGAGTGGGGTACGGGATGTCATCGAACAGTTCATCTCAGAGTATTGGGCGGAGAGAAGAGGCGTGGGGATAAGAAGGCATTTGGAAGAACAGAACTAATCAAGGCCTTCTCACTTGAGAACCCCGACAAATCGGCGGCCAGCCAAAGAGTTATTATTATTATGCAAACACTTCAGGTGCCAAAACAAGCCCACGGATGAGATGTGTTATAGACATTAAGTTACTGAAAAGAATTTCACTGAAAAATCGACTGTCACATAGAGTTCAACCACTTCGCAAACCAATACGTTAATAAAAGTGTTTTTTTTCATTTATGTCATGTAATAAGCATAAAAAGAAACGAGATGCTATTTTATCTTTTCACATTTAATTAATTTATTTTTCCCTAGGATTTGATTTCCTTATGAAGAGTGTCCCAAAAAGGTTGGGGGGTTCACAGTCAAGGTTTTAGGAATAAATTTCAGTGTAAATCCTACGGGTTGGTTGATCATGACGTATACCATCCGTGGAGAGTGGATTGTAACAAAATCATTCGTGGAGTGGAGTTATCACCCAACGTATCACTTTCAAATTCTGTACATATGGAAAAAATCCCACAAGCAATGTTTCAGCCAATGGACCTCCGGATTTAACCCGGAGGTCCATTGGCTGGAACTTTCTGCTTGCTGTATTTTGAAACAAATTTGAAATTATTACGTGGGTGGAATCTCCGCTACGTGGGTGATTTAGTGATAATACACTCTACTAAACACACTGTAGACAGTTACTGGCGCATGAGTCTTAACCCTTTACCCAACGAATCGCCCGCATGCGCCCGCGTAATATGCAAATTCAGCAGTTGAAAAAATATTATTTTTCAAAAAATTTCAACAAAACCATATCATGTGACCCCTCGTTCGAACGAGCTCGTCGAGCTCGTTCCAACGAAGGGTCACATGATATGGTTTTGCTGAAATTTTTTGAAAAATTTGAAAAAATGATTTTTAAAATAATAAATTTTGATATCGTCTGCGTTGGGTAAAGGGTTAACCCGGTTCGTTATACGTTTTCTAACGGAATCAACTTAAGAACGTCATATTTTTTTTCAGTTTTCACCATACTTAGGTCTAACATTGGAACTGCTCACCAAACCCAGCCCTTATCACCTAGGCCTGTTCGCTATACGTTTTCCCATAGTATCAGACATATCACGAACGCAATTTGTTTGGGTCTTGACTGCCACACCAGTACATAGACAGCCGGCCCCGCCATTCCTTAGGGTTAACCCTTCGCCTATCGAACCGGCCGCACCCGCCCTCGTGATCTATACACTGAGCCGTTGAAAAAAATAAACTAACATTTTTGGAACGAGTTCGTAGAGCTCGTTCCAATGAGGAAGGAGGGGGGGTGGGGTGGGCATTGATATGGTTTTGTTGATATTTTTTTAGAAACATTTGAAAAAAGTTAAAGTAACAAATTTTTGACATCCTGTGTATTGGATGAAAGATTAACACTGAAGGTTACCTCTAAAAGTTTGAGTCCAGACTCCAACCCTACATTACTATCCAAACAAACCATTAGAGCATGCGATGCTAGGCATATTTTAATAATGTGTGTAAAAAGCTGAAGTTGTTGATAATGACAGTGTTAAATAATCGGTTCGTAGAACTGTTTGTGTACTTCGGTCACTTGATGTGATTACCTATCTCTCAATTTATTGATTACTTAAAATTGTTTTCAGACAGTGTTGTTGGCGACAGTATTGAACAAAAAAGAAGTCAGAACAATGTTGGTCTTCAAATACAGATAACTTCGATAAAATATCCTCTTTCACAGTTTGTTTGCATCTGAAGACGACCTTCTCTTGTTTCGTTTACGTCACTAAGGTATGTTTGATTTATTACATTATTTTAATCCCCCGAAATAGTTGTTTCTTAAATAAGAGATTTTATTTATTTGTTTACTTATTTATCTATTTTTTGTTATCATATTTCGCTCAATTTATTTATTTTTATTTATTTATTTATTTATTTATTTATTTATCACTATTTACACCTGGGTGGACTGAGGGCAAAACTGGCTTCGGGGTTGTTTTACGGAAAGGCAATTTGATGAGCTGAGTTCACACCGCGTTGAGGATCGGAAGATTTGCTGCTTGAGGTAAGAAAACATTCAACTCACAATCACGAAAAGTTGAGGGAATACAGTGGACTGCTGAACGTTTAAAACATTTTGTTCGAGTCTCGACGTTAAATAGGGATGGTGGCGGAACTTCACAGGAAAGTGTGACGAAAGCCGAATTATACGGAGGCCGTTGTATTCATTATAATGAACGGTTTGAAAACAAATGCACGAATCCTCCAATATTCCATCGGTGAAGGGCAGATGGGAGGGCGAGGGAGCTGGTTATAGTAACCACTTGGATAAAAGGGCCTGGGGTTGGCCCAGGACTAACAAAACAAGTTGTCCACTGAATTGGTGTGAAAGCTGCCAGTTTCGAGGAAATTGTGGCTTTTGCAGGTAGAGCTCGGCGAACGTTCGAGATTCGATTCGTTTTCTAATCTTTTCACTGATTCGATTCGAAATCATCTCGACTACAGCATAGTCGCCGTAGACTGGTCGTAATCCACACGCCTGGGCAGTGATGTCCACGCATGCGTTTATCAGGTAATAAAAATCATCATCAGAAAAATTTTAATTAATGAAGCACCGGATTGCACCTGGTGCTTCATCAATTAAATGTTTGATGATTATTCCTATAATTAGGTTTGGAATCCGATATTCTTGCGTCTGTGGAAATATTGCCCACTCTTAGAAAGTGACCAGTCCACGGCGGCCGCACTGTATTCGAAAAAAAATAAAATAAAACGAATCCATTCATACATTTCTTTATTGTTGACTTTCTGATGATGACAACTCATCCTCCAGTTTTCTGTGCAACGAGATTGAACATATCCAGCCTAAGTAGATAACACAAATTTAGTCGGAAATTCATAAAAAAACGTCCTATGGAGCGACGGCGGAGATCGCGTTACATCCACACGCTAAAAACTAAAGTGTTAAAAACTACACTTGAAGTGCTGTATTTAACACTTACTAAGTGCTGAACTAGCACTTTGTTCAAGTGTAGATATCCCAGAACTTGACAGGTGTTGACAATAATACCACTTGACAAGTGTAATGTCGCGACACTTAAAAAGGAAACAACGCAGATGACGCGGATCAGGCTCGAACTCTCGAGCCTGATCCGCGTCACCTGCGTTGTGTCATTTTACTTATGTACCCACCAAGCGTAAATCAAATTATGGACGATTCTGGAAGAACCACCAATGCTAGACACATGGGAAGTGCCATCCATTCAAGTTTCAGATGTCTGACGATTGTAATGTCTAAGTGCCTAAAGCATTGCACTTTGAGTGTTAAAATCAAACCCTAAGAGTTAGAATGGGTTTAACACCTTGAACGTGTCAGTTTTAACACTTTAGTTTTTAGTGTGCAGGTTGCACAACATATCGATCCTTCAGTGGAATTGGACGTCATGGCGCCTTGTCCCCCTCCAGCGACGAACCCTGGACGATATATGACTTTTTCTTCGCCCACTTTGGTAATACCTGGTCATTTCTCGTTTGAACTAGCCCTATGGTAACACAACTGCGGGGGCCTGGGGGGGGGGGGGGGGGGGGTCTCTAGTCACCAACAGAATATTGAGAACAGAAAATCCCCAACTCTTTTTGGTCGTGATACATTCAAAGCGATAGCTTTGAGTAAACTTAATGTTAGTGCCTCAACTCCCCGTCCTGTTCGGTACTAATGAATGTACGTTGTACATCGGGTCTCTGCACTTGTTCATATCGGAATTTCTACACGGAATGCCGTTTGTTGCCATAGGAATAAATTGCTCAACCTATCTGAAACAAGTGATAGGTCCATCTGCTTGATGGTACGAAATAGTCTAACGAGTACGTATACTGATACTGGACACGCATGGGAGATAGACAGTACAAGTAAAATAGTCGTGGTATCATAACAATTTGCCTGATTCGATTCGAGCGAAAATCTGTGATCCGGAGGGCCGAAAATTGAAAGTAGGAATTCGGCACATTTTTCGGAATGACCCGGAAATGAGCGGAACATTCCCACAAATTTGAATGGTAATTTCAAAGTTGGTTCCTCTTTACTTCCATTTTTGATTTAAATAATGTGGTAAAATGTGTGTAGATTTCTACATAAAATTGGTCAGAAATAATGACTCTACCCATGATGTATAACCCTTTACCTAACGAATCGCCCGCATCCGCCCGCGTAATATGCAAATTCAGCAGTCGTCGAGCTCGTTCCAGCGAGGGATCACATGATAAGGTTTTGCTGCAATTTTTTTAAAAAATTAAAAAAGTGATATTTAAAATACTAAATTTTGATATCGTCTGCGTTGGGTAAAGGGGTAAAGCATAATTGTGGCCTCCAAAAAAAACGATAACTAAAATCTTGCCGCTTCGCATAACAAAATACATAAAATGCAGTAACCATGTGAGATCCAGCCGAACAAAGAAGACTCTTTGTGCTCCCTAATGATTTTGAAAGAAGTCCTATTTTCAATACTCTCTTACGGGGCGCGGTGGCTCAGTTGGTAGAGGTGCAGACTGCAAGCCGAGAGGTCCTCGGTTCGAATCCCACCTGCGGCAACCGCGTTGTGTCCTTGGGCAAGACACTTCACCCCATTGCCCACGTGGGGCACGGTGACGCTGTGTACTAAGGCGTACTGCACATCGATGGTGCACCTGTTGTCAACCAATGCTAACCCTGCTTGTGTGGAGTTGGTATGTTGGAGAGCTGACAGTTGCTCGCCGTTGCTCGGTGGTTCTCTCCGGGAACTCCGGCTTCCTCCACCCGTAAAACTGTCACGGTCATGGTTAGCCATTGTGCAGAAATATGTTACCTTAAACACCAATCAATCAATCAATAAATACTCTCTTAAAGTTTGACATGGAGACGAATGAAAACAAAGATTTCTGAGGCTGACAAAAATCAATTCAAGCCTGTTGGCACATAGAACACATTGGAATTCATGAGACGTTTTATGAAATGTAGTATATACATGAACAAGACTTAAAACGAAGCATAGAATGATGAAAATATATTACCTCGCTCACGAAATGGGAAACGGGAGGTAATGCCCCCTCCCCAATACGCCCTCACTCTATCTGATTGTGTTGAATATTCGTTCAACTTTCCACCTTCAATGCACCAGATATAGTTTTTTTCAGTCAGGAATGACGTGGAGCTACACCTCCACCCGTCTCCCGTGGCATTTCGTTGTTCAGGCTTCCAAATTGGACAACTGAGTGGGTACAGGAAACAGACATCCCGGCTAGAACCACCGTGCTGTGGTAATCACTTGTCATATTTTTTTAACGATGATGCATTGGTTTAAGGCATAACGCGCTCCCATTGGGTAACCGAAGGGTAAGTGTCTCACTCTAAGACATCGCAACGTTCCACTTGCAAGTACTCAATGCGCTGACACGCAAATGTCGGATTTGATAGTAAGCTAAAATTGAAAGTATTTTTGCGCCATGGCAGGCTATTAGTTGGAGAGAGTGATATTGCTGCCACTCATGGCACCGTGTTAAACTCTTTTTTCATAATTCCGCTGCAAATTCCCCGGACAAATCATTACCTCTTGCATTTGCGAGGCCGAGAAATGCATAGCACGAGAGAAATGGAAACCATTCATCACTGCCACAAGACAAAACAGGTATCGAATTCAAAGACTACGCGGTGTGCTTCGGTCACCAAAATACAAGAGACACCAGCAAGGAGCACGTGGAACTTGTTTTAATGCTTAAAGAGACATTGGCATATGTGGAAGTATTTACCGAATGGTCAGCAGGGGACAAAATTTAACATATAAAATCCCCGATTCGGATTCATTCTAAAGTAACGAACACGCTGTAAACGAGAATAAATCGGAAATTTATGTTTTCTGTCTAGAATTCAAGAGATTTTAAATCAGACACATGCTTTAACAATCTCCAACCTAGCCATGAAAAAGTCTACAATATTCCTACTGAATATTCACAAGAACATAAGTCTCACGAAAAACTCAAGCAAGACATCTTACCAATCAACCAAATTCCGAAACCTGTGCGTTCAATACCAGAAATCTAACAGGTGCTAGTTGCGTTTTTCAAAAATTTTATTTTCTATATCCCCGAAGAAGTTAGTTTAATGGGGTTAGTTACTACATTAGATTAGGTGCTAGTGGCGTTTTTCAAAAAAATTATTTTCTGTATCCCCCGAAGAAGTTAGTCCAATGGGGTTAGTTACTACAGTATATTCTCTTCCCTCACGCGAAAGTAATTATATATTTATTTATATTGGCATGGCGGGGGTTCGAACCCACGCCGAGAGAGTTTCCTAACCGCCTAGCGAAACTATACTGAACCACGCACACCACTCGGCCACCGACAGACTGTCTGTCTGTGGCCGAGTGGTGTGCGTGGTTCAGTATAGTTTGTCTGTCGGTGGCCGAGTGGTGTGCGTGGTTCAGTATAGTTTCGCTAGGCGGTTGGTGCCGAAGGAAACTCTCTCGGCGTGGGTTCGAACCCCCGCCATGCCAATGTAAACAAAACCAGCGTCCTTTCTTAATTCTATGGCATCCGAGAAATTTGAAAAAGACAAGTGTCGCTGATTTCTTCTGAGGTGCAGTTCGTAGAATTAAGTACTTAGATGCAACTTTCTGATGAATATTTATTTATAGGGGTTTAACGACTCTTTTGGCAACCAAGATCACTTCCTGTCGGGCAGTTTTACGGTTTGAAGAAGCCGAAGTTCCCGAAGAGAACCACCGAGCAGCGACGAACAGCTGCCAAACTCCCCAACCTCCCAACTCCGCAAAAGCAGGGTTAGTACTGATTGAAGGTAAGTGTACCATTGATGCGAAATTCGCCTCAGTACACAGCGGCACCGTTCTTTACGTTAGCAATCGGGATTCACTTTTAACCTTGGATGATTAATAGTTGATAGTTGTTACTTTTTCTTCTTGTATATATTCAGCTTCAGCCCCAGAGTCTATTTATTTATACACCACGCGTGTACACGATTGTAAAGCCCGTGAGCACATTGTGGAACCGAGGCTATAAACTTCATTATTATTATTATTATTGTTATTAACCCGCTGAGTAATTTTAAATATTTTTCAACAGATCTAGTCGTGGCTGCTGTGAAGCAGCCACGGCTAGATTTGTTGAAAAATTCATAAACATTTGATACAAGAAATCATTGGTTATAAAGTCTACATAACCTATCTTAGAAAATCTGACTTATTTTAATAGCAAAAGATTTCCTGTCCTGGGCGGGAATATCCGCCAGCAGCATGCAACAATGGAATAGGTAGAATGCTGTCTTTTTTCGCAGCTTTCTTTGAGTATTTTGTCTTGTTTATGTATCTCATTACGCGGTCCGTATGCATTGATAGTTAGTTAAAATTGAAACAAATTGAAATAAAAACAAAGTTCCGCTAATTAATACTTCATCATGTACAAGAATCTGAATTCTCGCAGTGATTTATGATTTATGGTAATCATTGCGATGCCTTCTTAATGTAATAATAATAACACTTTGGCCGGCTGCAGATTTGTCGCGGTTCTCGGATGAGAAGGCCTTGGTTACCCCTGTACTTCCAACTGCCTCCCTATTCCCATGCTTCTTCTCTCCTCCCAACACCCGGAGACGAACTGCTTGATGACATCCCTTGCCCCATTCTTCCCCATCTCTCCGATTAGCATATTAACCCTCTCCTTTGAGTCTCCAACTAACCACATGTCCTTCATTCTCCCATCCCACTTCCCCATTATACGCCAAGTGAATCTTATTCTTTTGGACTGGTATTTTGGGCATTCTAGAAGAAAGTGTTCCAGGGTCTCCACCATCCCCAAATTACACATCTGGCACTCCTTTTCACTGTTTTTCGCAATTTTTCCCCTCAGCTCCAGGAATCGCGACCTCAGCTTGACCCCCAAAGGTGCCACCAAGGTACTTATCAAAACCAGGCTTTTCTTTATCACACAGGCCACCCAAGATCTGTTTGATTTGACCCCCTCTTGCCAATTAAAGGTACTATCCTCCGTGACCTTTCTCTGACGATTTTTTTTACCCTGGATTGCCCCAACGTCTAGGTCCGAGATCTCCAATGGGTAGTTCTCTATTAGTTCCCTCACTTGGACCATCCATCCTGTCTTGATATTTGAGTTGAAAATTCGCAGGAACATTACTTTACACCATCGGCTGTCGGGAAGATTTACCAAATAATTAAGGGATAACCGTGTTTCATTAAGTATATCCTGTCCTCGATTCTCATCCACCCAAGCTCACCCCTGATTGCTTCTGGTGCTGCGGCATTACTCGACCCCGTTATCCATCGGCCTGCATCGTTCTGCAGGATTTCCAAACTATTTACAGTCGTCTGGTTTAGGGGTACCACTGCCGTTCCATATGTTATACTAGATCCACCATTTCCCATATGGTTTTCCCCACGAAAACCTTATTGAAACTGTTTCTCCCAAAAAGTTTCATTTGGTTGAGGATTCGCCTCCCCTTCAGAATCAATTTATTTGTGTGGTTTCGGTAGATGCCTCTCCCTGTGATATTTATATTTACGCCCAGATACTCTTAGTCACCTGTCTCTCATACACCAAGAAGTGTGCTACTACCTTCCAGAATACAGAACTCCCCGACTCTCCACCTTCGAGTGGGGCCCACTTTGCGACCCATGGGTATAACTTTGCTCTTGCTTTCATTAAGTTCGAGTCTCCATTTGCTACCATATTTCCCAACAATTCTCAGCATCTTCGCTAGTCCCTTTTCGCTTTCTGACACTAGCACCATATCGTCTGCAATCCCTATGATCTTCAGGTCCCCAACTGCCACCCCCTCGTCGCTATGCAGGAGTTCATCTTCTAACCCTTTGATGTACAATGAAAAAAGAATTGGCGAAAGGATTCATCCCCTTTTTTAAGCTCCATGGGCACACGTTTTTTTTTGTTATGTTAACCAAGCTAAGTTCACTCTGTACACCTTTATATAATGCTTTCATAATGCCAACAAACTCGCCCCCCAAGCCCAGAGCCCCAAGCTTGCGCCACATACCCTCCCTCCATACTCTATCGTATGCATTTTAACATCCAAAAAGGCCATAAACATCTTTTTCTGTTTGCTTTCGCGGATTCTATCATTTGGGATAGCGTGAAAAGGTGGCCAGTGAATCTCCTTCCCTTCCTGAAGCCATTCTGGACCTCTCCCAAAAAACCTTCTCCTCAATCGTCTCCTCTAATCTCCCATACAGGACTTTACATAAAACTTTTCCAATGTTGCTACTGACAGAGATCCCTCGATAATTATCCAAAACGTTTTTTTTACCTCTTTTTGTGAATAAATGTAACTTTGCTTTCTCTCCACTCAGTTGGGACATCTTGTTTTTCTATGGCTAAATTGAATAGGACAGTTAGTTCCTCTCCCCCTTTTCTATAAACTCGTTAGAAATTTCGTCCACCCTTCCCCTTTTCCATTCCTTAATTTTGAGATCACTCACCTTTCGCACCTCCTCCGTTTTAATTTCGCCGCACACGAAGATCGATAGATTTTTATCGACCTGGTTCGGACACTCCAGTGGGTTCCCCATGCCCCATCGCTTATCGTTTACCTTTTCTCAGTGCTTGACAAATTCTAATACGATTTGATCTTGTAACTCTGCCATCTGCTGTAATACTCTGTGGGTTTCTTCCTTTGTTACGTTTATTCACCCATTTCGAAAATATGTTCGAACTCGACCCCCCGTCATTCTTATCGTCCTAATAAGACTGCTACTTCGCACTCTCCGATTATCGTCTTTAATCTTATTTACTTTATTCGTGCTTGTTGGTATTCTTCCTTTGCTACAATGGCCTCGTTGCTTTCCGCCCCCTGAAGTTTTCTGCTTCTCCAGTATGCAGCACATTTAGCTTTTCTACCCTTTATGGCCCTTTTCGGTTCTTCGTTCACTCTGTACCCATGTTCCCATGTTGGCGCTCTAATCTTTCCTACACTTTCCTCCCCTGCCTCCACTAGGCTCGCAACTATGGCATCGGCCATCTTCTAGACATTCCCCCCCCCCTCCTTGTGTACGATTGCAAGCTTTGGTTTCAATTTTTCTTCGAACTTCGCCCAGTCGGCATCCTCATTGAGTTCCCAAACCTCCTTGAAGCTTCCTTTGCTTTTTACTAGGTTTTTGGCCCTGATCGTCACTGTAATCAAGTTGTGATCACTATCCACCTCCATTTTACCCTCATCATCCACTTCTACCCCTATCACCTCCCTGTATGACTGTATGATTATATACCTTATCATGGTTGTATCCGTCGTTTCTTCATTGTCCAAATTATTTTTTCATTCATTTGGTTTTATATTGTTTCGTTATATTGTTTTATTAGATTACCATAATAATGCTGTTGTAAAATTGGCAATCTGCCTCAAGAAGGTGTTTATTGCTTCAGTATATTCTATTCTGTTCTATTCATTTTGTCGCTAATTGTCTGTTTTCTCAAATCCCTCATTCAATTATCTCCTCTTTTAAATTGAGAACATACGGACATTTCCGATTTATCGAACTTACCGACCACATGGATTTCTGATCGTGTTTTGACTTCCAAAGTCGCCATTCCCACAGTATCTGTAGGGAGGGCATAGGTGGCCCTCCCCCTCTTTATACGTAGGCTTTGATCTCCCATTTACCCACCCTCTGCCAACAACAACACACACACACCACTGATACCCAAAGGCATACAACTACACACACACACACACACACGCCATTATTCAATAGATTTTAAATTGAAAACCGCACATCTCTTCATCTTAAAAAACTCTAATCCAATGGTGGGTTTGTAGGGATAATGCAGAGTGGAGTTCACAACATGGCCCCCACCTTGGGCTTCATTGTAAAGTGGACAAACAGGCTGACAATGCATATCAAAGCGTAAATAGAGTTAAAAGCCGTTGATAAAACATTTGAAACAACCATTCGTTGTATCAAAATTATAAGTTGTTGCATGCTTTACTTTTAAACTATGGAATCTAACTACATATTTCATCTGTTTGAGAAGAGGACGCAAATTACGAACAGCGCACCCGTGTATCGCAATCCTTACGTATTGAGATCCAACAACTCACAGCCTCTGTAATTTTGGTACATCGAGATACTTGAAATATTAGATCACCAAGCCAAATGTAGTTTTAGTTTTACCTGTTGTATTCGTCAATATTACATGTAAAAAGGATTGGTTAACAAGTTATTACACCTTATAAAACTCCCCTCCCAGAAATTTCAAATATGTTGAAGGAAGAAGACAATTGTTAAAAGAGATATCGCTATATTAAAATAGAAAAGGAAATTTAAAACAGGACAGAAACAAAACTAAAGCCCTTCAGCTAGCCGTTTTAAAGTCGACAATTTTTATTTGATTATTAATATTGTCGCTGGAATATTAGTTGTATCGTTGTTCTTTGATATTAGCTTCGTGTTTTCCTTTTAATTTTGTTGTGAGTTACTTCATAAAAAAGTTAATACTATCCAGCAAACATTCTGCCTGTCTAGTTTTACGATATGTGAAAGAAAACATCTATCCAGAACTAGAGCACGCAAAGGAGCTGGAAGCATTTGAGGGCAAGGATGAGGCAAGTATATCAAAAAGAGCTCTCGACACTGCGTACTATAAATTGTAATGTGACACTCAGCAGTAACGTTTTGACATTATATATCGCCCCTTAATCGAAACAAGGTGTCATCTGCAATGCTAAAGCATTGCAGAGGGCACCTCGTTCCACTCAAGGGCCGATATACATATTATAAAGCTTTAGAACTCACCCTACCGATTGTATAGCGTCTTTGTTTCGTGATTTTCGACCGTCCTTCGTCATTACACCTGCTCCCCCATTAGCATCGGCACACACAAAATAAGTCAGAAACGAAGACTCGAGAATTTCGTAGTTACACTTTCTGAAAATGAAGTATTTTCCACCAGTGTCCTTTTGGAGAAAAGGGGCATGCGCTTTTCCCCTCGCCTCATCTTCTCATGGCAAGGAGGCACCTGCTCCCACCCTCTTCCGCCGTCCTTGAAAGCTCATACATAGTAAATGCAAGCTGAATAGACGTTGTCAACGTTTGGGTGTTGCAGTAAAGTTCGAACGTATTTCAGATGCAATATGAAAACATCGTAACTTGTAGAGTAAGCAGAATACCTCCGAATAGTCACTAGAATCATCTCCCAACGTGTCGCACGAGACCCCCCCCCCCCCCCCCCCCCCCCCCGCACACGCTATTGAGGGCCGGGATTTCCGTACGACACATTGGAAGGTGGTTCTGGTCAAAGGTATTATGAAGACGGTGAGACACAGTATTGTGATCAAAACACGGACATTGCGATCTGGTCGAAATTCCCTGTCTGCCTGCTTTCCTCCTGAGAACAAGCTAGATTCTCACGTGTCGAAAAAAGAAATGCAAGAACATTAAATCTGATATGATATTTTTGTTTACGAAATCTCGATCCACATGTACAGGTGGGTCGCAATGAAATCGCTTGTATTCGCGAACAAAACTTTTATGACAGTACTGTAGGTTATTCACAGCAAATATCTCACATCTTCAAAATTACATTTTCTCTAAAATTTCAACCCATTCAAAAACCGATTTAGCTTCAATAAAGGAAATCGCGAAGATGACTGATGGCGGCGAGGTGTGTGTGTGTGTGTTGGGGGGAGGGGGGGGGGCAGGTAGGGGTCTGTAAACCCGATTTGTCCCGACTGTGGTGTGATTTGATGTGATGGTTCAAGCCCCGACAATCTAATATTCCAACTGCATCACCTTGATAATGTATTTGAAATATTAGTCTGTCGGAATTATAGTTAAAAAAAAACTCAAAATGTCTTAGAAGTTTATTAGTCAATATTATATAATACACATGTAGCAGTCGTGACGCAACATCTTATTCAATTAACAAGTACAATACCGGTACTCCAAATTGGTCATACTAACCCCCCCCCCCCCCCCCAACCCGCTCACAAGAGCTCGAATCGAATACTACAGACCTCCGTTTCGATGACTGACTGTGTGTATGACACGAGTATCAAATTTAATCTTTTAAGAAAGGGAATTGATATCTTAGAGACACACCTGACAAAAATGTCCCGACTATAAAATTATTGGGGCCGTGGAAGACGTTACACCTCTGTACCCCGATAGTTAAACACTTGACCACAAACACTAAAATCTCATTCCTAAACATTATACAGTACTCCACTTTCCGGATCCAGTCTTTTGCTGACGAAAGTCATGAACAAAACTTTGTTGCAAAAACTCTCAAGAACTGCGTCAAAAAAAGACGAGTGAAGAAACACGAAACCCGCAGACATTCTCATAACGTAAATATTACCAAGAAAACGGAACGAATGCGGCTGATTATGTTTAATTTTCATTCAGCCATGTTTGCAATGTAAACTATTTCAGCACATATAACATAGTTACCTGTCATGTTTCTGTCGACACCACTTACATCGCAACCACATAATCACACCTTGCATCTTGAAAAGCACAAAACGTAGAAAAAGTGATACACTAAAGTGTATTCATTGACAAACGGAAGTACACGACATGGCCAATGGCCATTCCTTTCACATTGATCAAATGCAAGGAGCTCTATTTGCAAAGCTGTTGAAAGTTTTTAGTTTCAAATAAGTTTGTAAACATTAATTAACACTTAAGGCCCTGATTCATGTCTACTAAGCCCCGATGTTTCAGAACAGGTGCCTTTACATTAACCATTTGAACCCTAGTGGTATCTTCCACGTCAGTTCAATAGCAGCAATAGGAAGATCCCATCTTCATTATCTGAGGATATATCAATTAATATTGTCAACGTGCAGCCTTGGGGCTGCACGTTGAAAACATTAATTGACCTACCGAACACATTCACTTAGCAACCACCACACTTAATGAAATTATGACGTAATGTGCTCTCTCGGGTTTCATGGGGTTAACGGTTCCGTTAATAATGAACGTTATTACCTTCATCTCTTCTCTTCCCACAAGCAGATGAAAAGGTTGTTCTGCGGTTTTCCGGTTTTTACATCACCCCATTAGCCTACGATAATTGTACTGGCCTACTAAGGAATGCGTATAATTTTTTTCTATTCGGAAACACTGTTGATTCGATTAGGATTCGGAAACCCAGTTGATTGACGGGTTAAAACAAGCCGAGAGAGAACTCTTGGGAAATTGATCCATGATGTGGAAACAATACTCAATTCTAATGTAAAAGATGTTAAAATAAACGCAACAACTACCTGCTGTCTGGATAGACTACATTTAACTTTAACACTTGCTATTTGCCATTCTATTTTATTTATTATTTTGATTGTCTAGGGGATGACAGGAAAACAGTCACAAGGCACTGTCATTCCCCACAGTATACATTTATACATCATTCAATAATTTTTTAACTTTACTCTCTCTCTCTTATTTGTATTTGTATGCTGTGAAATAAAGATTGAATTGAATTGAATTGAACGTTAAGACTTGAAAGACGTATACCGCAAGCAGTTGTGTGGAGCGTGTTTCGTCTTTTGGTCTTCTTGTCAAAGCTCAGACGGCATTTAACTGGAATCAATTGCTGGGCCAAACTCTTGATAATTTTGCAAGTTTAATAACTTAATTTTATCTTCCGACCTTAATGATCTACAAATCAGGTCTGGGGTAATCGTAATCAGTAATCGTAATCGTCTGTAATCGATTACATTTTTTTTCAAATAATCGCATGTAATCAATAATCGTGGTATTTTATGATTACAAGTAATCAATTACATTTATAAACTGACAGTAGTCATGATTACTGTGTGATTACTTAATGATTACTTTTCTTTACACTGTGTATACAATCTTTTTAAAACAACCTATCAAAATTTATCTTGAGAAACGACTTACCTCTAATATAATATTTGTGCTCTACAGAAAGTCAGAAAATACGAAAACAGCTTGTGAAATGATCCAGCCATGAATATCTAACTGACACCAACTTGATAATTTGAAGTTCACATCTGCAGTACAAATATCACAAAAACCTTAGAAAGTAATACAACCCTGAAAACCCTGGGCACAAATCCTTCTGTTACAAACTTTATTGTTCTTCCGGAAAAAGAAAGAAATAATCACGGGGTCTTACTGAAGCATAGAAATAAATTTACTTTAACGCTCAAGAGACGTGACATCTCATAAGAAAGTGGATGAATAACCTACCAGGACACTACTTGTCATTAGCACCGCGCATCGCGGTGCAGAGGATTGTGACGTCCGGTTCGCTTCCTCATAATGTGTCGTGAAAACTGTATGCAAACTCACAAAAATAGTTGAAGATGCTGTCATCTTGAGAAAGAAAGATGAGGGGAAAAAATCTAACATAAAAGAAGAATGCACAATTGAAGAAGAGAACAGATCCTCCTGAACCAAGAATAAATTAGGCGTTCAGACAAGTAACGTCACTCACTCTCCATAATACTAGTAATTTAACGATGTTGGTCGACACACGTCAACGTCATTTCAAGTTTAATAAACAAATATAGAAAACCGATAATAATAAATTTCCTTATTTGTGGCTGGTGAAGATAGTGCATAGATCGATACTCACATTTCGTCATGCGCTGACATTAATGGGAATTCTCCTCATCCGTAAACTTAAATGAGAAAGTTGACCGTCATCAGAAGAATACACCCCATGAATCTTTTAATCAATCAGTACCGTGTGCTTGTGCTGGGAATAGAGCGTACAATTTATATGCCTTTAGGCTAGCACACTTACAGCTAGGAATGGTTTAACCAGTCACGTGATACATCGGCCAAAGACTCTCAGCAATACGTGTACTACCCGAAACATGCTAATGGTCCTAAGCGGGTGGGGGAGGGGAGGGGGTGGGGGGCTTATAACAAATTTTCAAGAAGGTTAGTCAGAGTAGGTGGGTGGTCGGAAAAGATGAAAGCACTTTTTATAGTACTTGGACCATAGAGGGGTCATAATGGGGTTGTTGGGGGTCATGATCAAGAGTTGTAACCTAACAACCAATCTGATCGAGACCTTTTGTGACACCTGCAGAAGAGCGCTAGCTAGTTAACTCAAAAATCATATATTCTTCCTAATATAATCGAAATAATTTCAGATTATCTGACCCGATTATTAAATGGAAGAGTGCTAAATTACTTTTAGTTGTCAAAATGTGTCGCCTGAATCCGTGCGTGAACGTACGTCTCACCGTAACGAACCCGCCCGTTTCGTTTTTGTTGGGGTGGTTCTTATCCTGAAGGAGTCAGTTACTTTTTCTCGAAAAGGATAAATCAACAGAGGTTCACTGGAAAAAATTTAATGCATATATATATAAAAATAAATATAGTAATTTGTGACTTACATGAAATCCAAACGAATAAAAAAACAAACGTCAATCACACCCCACCCACACAGTTTTTAAGTCACTCGCGGGCCCGCATTCTCTGTTGTCGATGGTTTCCTACCTTGTCGCTGATATCTGGATTTTGGTCGCCTTTTCGCATGTGGCGGAATGTCACTCTACCACTGCCGTCGCACGGCCACTAACGTATTGTCACTTTTCTATATCGCCTTCCCTCTAACAAGTGACGGAATGTCACTCTACCATTGCCACCGCACGGCCATTAGCTTATTGTCACTTTGCTGGACGCTTTTCACTCCAGCAGTCGCCATCAGTGAGGTTAAACGCCCCTCTCCATTTATCTAAGAATAATGTTCATACAGGCAAAGACTACTCTACCTACATATTGCTTGCCTTCTACAATATGTAATACCGTGTACCTAAGTGCAAATAGTTCCCTGAGCTCGTACTTCGTATTTAGTTTAAACAGTATTTATTTCAGATCAGATATGTTTGCAAAGAACAACATTGAATATTTACAAAAGTATAGGTGAACTGAAGTGGATTCAGCAGTAATCCTATACTCATATGTGGCCACCGTCTTGGCCCTCGACTATTCCTATTATAAATATGAGCTCTGTCCCCCCCCCCCCCCTACGTTACAACGTGCCTTTATTTTCTCAACGATGAGACACCTCCTCTAACCTATAGCATGGGACCTCCACATCCTTCTCGCCTACGACCCACAGTGTTACACGTCTTCAGACTGGAATGAATTTTTTTTTAGAAACTCCACGCCTTTTATTTAGAACGACAGAACATTAATTCCCATTTTAATTGCTTCTCTTGAACTTGGCTGCTTAGGTCTATCTTAAATTAATATTCGCTTTTAAGTTCCTTTGAAAATCTCGCAATAACGGTATATCCTGACATTCGATGACGTAATTTGGGTTCAGAATCTGTGGGATGTACTGTTTTTACAACATTTACCTTTTAACTGGACAAAATTACCCGGATAATGACTGCAGAAGAACACTGACTTTTACTACCTTTAATGTTTTATCAGAAGTCCATGTGGCGTTCAACAAATACGGTATAATGGACATTAAATTTCATGCGTAATTAGCAGCGCGTGAATTATTGCTGGTCTGTTTAATTGCCAAATCGGTTTTCGGGGTTCATCATACAAACGCACTTTCTTATACCTTTCGCCAGAGCGAGAAAAAATTTCAAAGATACGTACACTTTTAAACAACAAAATCGAAAATTCAAGCTATCACTTTGACACAGTTTATGGGAGAGAGCCTTCTAGAACTCGCGCAAAAACTGTAACAAGGCAATTGCACACAGACTAAATAATATCATCTCAGAGATAATACAATATCATCTCAAGGATAATACAAAGTACATCCACAAAATATGAACCCGTTAAGTTATGGTGCACATAATTTCGAATACAGTCCAAATATGAGCTTCCAGTAATCTATCGGTTGAACATCAGCAAAGGAGATCAACAAGCTCCAGTTGAAAACGGACAGGAAAACTGCAACAGTCATGAACACATAAACGCGATGGATAAGGTGATGACCTCTTATTGTGCAAAAAAATATGCAGGAGAATATTTATTAACCTGTCGCCCAGCTGTGTTATCATTGAATATCCAGTGAATTCTGGCGGCCGATAATAAATTTATTGACTCTTGTTGATGCACGGTTTGATGGAATGATCATGACAAGGAATCATGAAGATAAGATAAATGAACTGAACAGGATCAGGGAGTAATAACTGGATGTTTTCTTTACACTCTGCGAAGCTTGCTGTTACAACGACTGACATAAACGGACCCCTAGAACAATGCTCATGTCATGAGCACAGACAGTAGGGTAGGTGACCATCATAGACCACTGGCTCCCCTTTATATAAAAAGTTTTAAAAGATGATTATACACTATTCGTGGTAAATAACGATCAAGACGTAACATACATAAGCAACAACCCACTCCACCAATCAGATATACTAGACTTAATTATCACCAGCAATTCACTAACCAGCCAAATGCAAGACATATTTGTAGGGGATGAGGAGCTAGGCAGTGATCACCTGCCGGTTCACGCCACCTTGAAATGTAATACTAGTCCCACAAGGTATCCTCCTGTGAATTGGGGATACCTATCAAAAATTGACTGGAATCTCTTCAGAAGCATTATCGAAGAAAATTAAAGGCAATGGACCCCTTAAATGCTCATGAACTAGAAAAAGCCTGCACCCATCTTAACGAGGTTATCAACAGTACACTAGTTGAAATTTGTCCCAAGCAAACAGTAAAGACGCGCATAAACAGAATAACCCAAACATCTCTTCAAATAATCAAACAAAAAAGAAAAGCCTTCCGGGCTTACCAATCAGAGAATGATCAAATGAAAAGAGCAGAACTTAAAACCGCGTATAATCGCCTACACGGAGAAGTAAAAAAAGCCTTGCTAGCGACAATCGCGTGAGATGGGAAAAAGCAACAGAAAACCTAAATGGGCTGAGAGAACCTAAGAGGTTCTGGGATACATTTAAAACTCTTACTGACCAAAAGTGCCAATAATAATGCGCAGAAGACTAGCGACGGAACTATGGTCATGGACGACAAGGCAAATGCCAGCGCTTTTGCCGAACTTCTAGAAAGCTCATCGTTCACAAGAAGGGAACAAATATGACAACGATTTTAAGGTAAAAGTAAATAAATTTGTACAAGATAACAACTCAATTTTCAATGAACCGAACTTCGACCAAAGACATGAAGACGGAGACGACCCAGAATTGACCGAACCAATAAGCGTTGAAGAGGTCATGGGTACTTCCCAAAATGCTGGAAAGTGGCCACAGGAGTAATGATACCTAAGCCCCGATAAAGACCTTACCAGCCCTTCTAACTACCGCCCAATCAGTTTGCTTAGCTGTGTTGAAAAAGTATTTGAGCGGATTCTCACTACGAGACTTCGCGGGTATCTCGAATCAATCAACTTTTTCAACAAATGGCAAAGAGCATATAGGAGTCAGAAAGAGGGAATCGAACATGTATACAGACTGGTCGATTATATGAACACAGCATTTAATCAAAACGAAATCGGAACAGCGCTTTTCTTGGATGTAGAAAAAGCGTTCGACTCGGTAAGGCACAGTGGCGTGAGATATAAACTTGCGAAAATGGGATTACCCACTAAAATTCTGAGGATCATATCATCATTTCTAACTGACCGAAAAATTAAGGTGAGGGTTAATCGCGAGGTGTCAGAGGAAGTAATAATCGAAGCGGGAACACCACAAAGGTCGGTTCTTAGCCCGCTTCTTTTCATAATATATGTAAATGACATAGAAAAAGTAGGAGAAAACTGTGTTGAACTATCGCAGTTCTCAGACGACAAAGGCATTTGGACGGCCAGCAAGTCCCGAAACATAATTAAAAATTGTCTACAGGATACCATTCGCGATCTTGAGATCTGGTGTGCCCTGTGGCGCGTCAAACTCAGTGCCGCCAAAACTCAAAAAAGTTACGTTCTTCAAGAAGCAAAGGAAAAAACCAGTCCCCAGTATCGATGTCCAGTTATACGGTCACAAATTAGAAACAAGCAAAGAGGCAATTTTTTTTAGATTTATCCTAGATAGCAATCTCAGTCTAGACAGTCACGTAAACTCCATTACAGTTAGAGCTACTACACGTATCAATTTTCTGAAGATGATCATGGGTAGAAATTGGGAGGCAAACAAAGATGTGCTTCTCAAGCTGTACAAATCATTTGTACGCCCGGTACTAGAATATGGTGCCATAATAACAAGTGCCCTGAGCAAAACCAACATTCAAAAGCTAGAGAGGGTACAAAATAATGTCCCTGCGTGTGGCACTATGCAAATCCAAATGGACACCGATAAAGGAACTTCATGAGCTAGCAAAAATAGAAACTATTGATATGCGATTAAAAGGCCTACAAAACAAAACCCTCAACAGACTTCAAGGCAGTGAATTAATGAATAAGTTGAACGAATACCGATCCCTTAACAGAAAAACAAAATAAGTTTCCAGAAAAGAAAAAAAAAAATAATTATACAAGATAACTAAATCGCGTGGAGTCAGTGAGGATCGTCTCGCTACTCATCGAGAGCTTTACGTTAGAGACTGTGAGGACTGCCTCGCAACTCTGATAAAGCGCGATTGAAATGCGTCTAATAAGACCTATATAACAAAACCCTCCACATACTCCAGGATAGTGAATCAATGGTGAAGCTGCACGAACATCGAGCCGTTAAAATGGAGGGGAGGCACTTATTGAAGTCCTGACAAACCTTTTCAACCTGGCTCTGCGAAAGCAAGAGGTCCCCAGAGAGTGGAGGGAAAGTAAGGTGTCGTTCATACACAAAAAGGGGGATAAGGAAGTTCTAGATAACTATAGGGGGATATCAGTTAGTAGTAACATCGGAAAAGTATTCTGTAAGGTCATATACGGTAGACTAGAGGAAGTTATAGAAGAGAAAGGTTTTTTAGGAGAAATTCAAAATGGTTTCAGGAAAGGACAAAGAGTCACTGATCACCTATTTACACTCACCCAACTGATAGAATCAACAAAGGCTGAAAAGAAAAAGATGTTTCTAGCATTTCTAGATGTGAAAAAAGCGTACGACCGAGTGTGGAGGGAAGGTATGTGGCGAAAGCTCGAGGGCATCGGACTGGGGGGTGACTTTGTGGGAATCATGAAAGCACTGTATACAGATGTGCAAAGCCAACTCAGTCTAGGGAGTATCACTACAAAACGAGTCCCTATGGATATAGGCCTCAAGCAGGTGTGTATCTTTTCACCGATTTTGTTTGCATTGTATGTTAAAGATTTAGGGGACGAACTAATTCAGAGTGCGGAGGGGGTAAATGTTGGAGACATAAAGATACCAGGCTTATTCTTTGCGGACGACATGGTGTTAATGTCTAGAACTGAACAGGGGCTAGAGAAACTGCTGGAAATTGTTGGTAGATATGGGAACACTTGGCGGCTCGAACTAAATGAAAATAAAAGCAAGGTAATACCCGTTGGACGCAAGGTAGATATGACGAAGAGATGGAGAGTGGGGGAGTTCTCAATCCCCGAAGGGGAAAGCAAACAAACCACTGTAGGAGAAACGGGAGAGTATGAGTATCTAGGGGTAAGCATAAATATAACGGGAAGAGGGGTGTACAGAAATTACTCAGCCAAACTGATTCTGAAGGGGAAAAGAATTCTGAACCAACTAAAACTTTTAGGGAAAAATAGTTTCAACAAGGTCTTTGTGGGGAAAACACTGTGGGAGAGGGTGGGTTTACCAAGTATAACGTATGGCACGGACGTGATTCCATTAAACCAAACCGTTACTAAGAAGTTGGAAAATACTCAAAATGATGCCGGCAGATGGATAACAGGGTCGAGTAATGCTGCAGCTTTGGAAGCAGTAAGGGGGGAGCTTGGGTGGATGAAAATCAAGGACAGGGTAGATTTGGGAAAACTGTGTTACTTTAACTACTTGAGAAACCTGCCTGACAACCGGTGGTGCAAATTGATGCTCGATACCATTTGGAATTCTAATATAGAAACGGGGTGGTCAAAACATGTGAGGGAACTAATGGACAATTACTCTATAGAGGTCACAAACATAGAAGTAGGAATGAAAGAAGGCAAAAGGTTTGTCAAAGAGAGAGTCATGGAAGATTGCAATCGAAACTGGCGAGCAGGGGTTAGCGTGAAAAGATCACTGCAGGGGTTACAATATAAAGAAAAGCCAGCTTTTGAGAAGTACCTAGATGGCACCTTTGGAGGGTCACTGCTGTTCAAACTGAGATCAAGATCACTGGAGCTTCGGGGAAAAATTGGGAGAGATGGGGAAAAGGGATGCCAAATGTGCCACTCTGGAGTAGTGGAGACCCTGGAACATTTTCTCTTGGAATGCCCACAGTATATACCTCATAGAATAAAATTTACTGGAAGAATAATGCAGAAGTGGGGTGAAGAAACAAAGGATAGATGGCTGAAGGGGGACACGAGGGAGAGGGTAGGAATGCTTATTGAAGAAATTGAAAAAGAGGAAGTGAGGGACACTATTAAGCGGTTTATATCTGAATGCTGGGAGGAGAGGAGGGGAAGAGGGGGTGGGGTGCAGGGGGAATGATGGCCTTCTCTTATGAGGACCGCGACAAATCAGCGGCTGGCCAAAGAGTTATTATTATAACAGAAAAACAAAATATGCCACAGTAAATAAAAATTCCTCGATAGAATTAAACTGCGTGTAGTCAGTGAGGATTGTCTTGCTACTCATTGAGATCTTTAGGATTGGGCCTGTGAGGATTGCCTCTCAATTCTGCGTGTGGTGAGTGGGCTCCGAAGAAACTCACCCTCACTCCATCCATAGCAACAATCAGACAGCAGCCACAATATACAATAGCGGATACCTATCTTTCTCTCTACCTATAACTTTTCTAATCGAACATTCTCAAATTTTCTTGCAACACTCTTATCAAGAAGACGCATGGAAATGGTAGACAAAGCGTAAGAGGAATTGGTGCAACCTAACTTTCTGTTAAACATACACAAGAAACCACCAAACACCAGGCAAGGATTAAAACAAGCTTGTCAGGCTGGGGACGAGTGTACATTTTATATAAATAAACATTTGAATAAAGATTTAACAGTCCTTTCAAGGGATTGAGTGTGTGTGTCTGTGAGAGTGTGTGTGTTTTGTTTTTTTGTTTGGTTTTTTTGTTTTGTTTATTTTTCCTCCAATCATCCCGTCATCTGTTTCCACTGAAGGCAGACCAGATGGCCAATACTCAGCATCCACTCTCCCTTATAGGTTGATGGATGACTCCCAGCTTTCAAAAACACATATTGGTGGATTTGTTTCCTTTTTGTAACCGTTAAGGATAATATGCTGGGGCTGCTCCCAAACCAGCGACTGTTTGGGTTTCTTTTTCTTTTTTTCGAAAATAACCACCAAACTGCGGTTTCAGTATAATCATAAATTTTACCACTTCTCTTGGCAAACACGGAGCAGAACTCTTGTAATTATGCAAATTCCTCGCCGTTTTCCAGCTCAAGGTTCTCGGGGATCTCAACCCACTACCCTACTCCGCACTCAAACATAATAAGATTACTGGCTCTCGCTCCCGACTCTTGTGGATTTATAAACAAATAAAGCTATAAAGCAAATAAAGTTATTAGGGTCGCAAGGGATTTCAACCCCACATCGTCCCTGTGCGCCTTTAGCGCGCAGAAATTTTTCATTCATATACATATTTATTACTTTCCAAAGTGTGATTTACTGGGATTTCCGGGTTTGACTATAAACGATAATTTCACAAGTGAATTATGCATTCAACAATTGGGTCATGTATCCGTGCGCTCAAACGAAGACGCTATCCCATGGGTGTAATGGGGACTACATTACTTTTTGTTTTTTAAGTCATTTTCCTAACATGAAAAGCAGACGACACTTGCAAAAAAAATTCATGAATAATTATTATTTTCATCTTTTGTCTCATAAACATAGGTTATGACCCCTCGTTGGAACGAGCTCGTTCCAATGAGGGGTCATAACCTATGTTTTAGAGACAAAAAATGAAAAAATAATGAAAATTAATTGGCGATTTTTGAGAATTGCGCCGTCCAGTTTTTGCCGTTACGTTGGGTAAAGGGTTAAATAATATAATTATCGTTAATAATGAAAAGTAATAAACAGAGTAATCGCTTGACTGGACTGGTTACGTAAAATAATTCATTCGAGGCGAGGGACTATATTGTAAAACACTCGTGCGCATTCACACACTCGTGTTTGTACAACGCCCCTCACCTCTCATGACTTATTTCACGTAATCAGTCCAGTCAAGCGATTACTCTCTATATTTCCGTGCTTTCCAGCTGAGACAATCATGCAGGCTGATATGAATCGTTGTCCAAGGATAGAAATTTCATATGTAAGGTCGCATACTAACTAGCCCAACATTTAGTGAAATTTGGGGGTATATCCCAAAAATTCGGGCCTAAAAATATTTTGTGCACAGGTCCAGAGGTGGTGGGTCCTGAATATGGGCAGATGCCAAAAAAAAGAAAAAATACGACATACCTTCCGACATTTTTTTACGCCACCCGTATGGTCACATTATTTCTAACCGATATTGATATTTTTATTTGCCAGTATACTAAAATGTAACAATGTATACATATAGTACATGCAGTTAACATTCGATTCGCCTCATTCACCAAAATTCCCATTCAGAATATTTCAGTTTATAATTTATTTTATGCTCTAAAAACCTAGATTATGGCCTCTCCATGGAACGAACTCATTGAACTCGTTCCAATGAGGGGTCGAAAGCTATTTTTTATTCATGAAAATCTTTTTTTTAGTTATACAAGAATTTTATTTTGCAAGTCTCATCTCCTATCCGCGTCGGGGAAAGGGTTAACTTATAATGTACGCACATATTCAGCAAGTACAAACTACCCGAAGAAATTAATGATCCAATTACTCTTGATTGGTATTATAATGAGAAAGTTCAGTAATTGGGCTGGAAAAGTACTTCGTTCTGAATGCAGCAGCGTGCGTATGGAATAACACAAATGTTAATTAGAACTGACTAATTGGTGTCTATGAACTAGATTTCAATGACGAGATCATTAGCAGTCCTTAGCAGAATTAATATTGTCGATGGTCGGTATTGTGGGTGACAATATTCTTTATACTGAACGCGGTAGGCTTTCTACGTGTTGTCATATTTTTGTTTAACTTGAAATGTCAAGTTGTTAAGGGAAAAGACCCTCAGCAGATTAATTCATCATTATCGAGGAAAACATCTCTTCACGAACACTGCGGAAGATACCGATTAAACAAACTAAAACAACAACATCCAGAGACCTTCTTGATCAATAACCATCTCCAACATCCGAATGCCGCTTCATTCCACAACAAAGAGTTTGTGGTTTTATACTTTGCCAAGCAGTCAGTGCGTTGCGAAACTTCCTTTAAAAAACGTCAAACATGAACTGGACGGGATTGGTACAACCAGCCTATTTATTAAATGGGTGGTGGTAAGGAAGACCAGAACTTTTCTGTCATGGTTATTTTGCAGCTCTAAGATTGCGAAATGTACCAACAATTTACATGTAAGAAGTTAATGTATTCTGGTCCCATCTCAAATTCAGGGAAATCTCTTTTTGTGACAAAACCCTCCGAAATGTTGTAAATAAAACCATTTCATAATAATTTTTTAAAATTCTCAGAGATGCCCGGTTCAGTTTAGCTCAGACTTCACATACATTTAGATTTTGTGGATCGTGGTGTAAGTTGAATCAGATTTTCCCATGTTAGTCGACGTGAAAAAAACATAAATTTCACATCTTTAAAAAAATGAACAACTCCCAGATCCATTGGCTGTAGAATATCGTTTTTGTAAACGATGTAATCTTCCATTTTGGTGGTGATGGGAAAAAGCTTGTAGACACAAGAATTATATTTTTGATATTGCCGTTTTGGACACACATCCACCCTTTTCGGCATTTTTTCCAAATTACTTTTGTCACGCACCCATCTAGCCACTATAAATCGGCGAAAATATAGGGAATGTTTAAAGTTGTGCTCAATTTGTCTAGATTCATTCAAACGCATCGAGTATATCGAAAGTCTGACACAACAGCAGATGATGCCTTTTGCGCATAAGAATCATTCTTTCGCACTCTCAGTTTATAATGTCTGACAATAATGCACCCAGTCAAGGCCATAGACGTGGCTAGAGGTTTCCGATTGGGGATGTAGGGTAGTGAATTAATTTCCAACTGGTGGAGGGTCCGGGAGCACCCTCCCGGTCCCTCCCCGTAGTTGGAAATTCACTACCGAGAAAGATTTTGAAAATGAAGCCATGAAAGGGGGCATAAAATTGTTTCTAGTAGCTGAAATGCCAACACATTTATGACAGAAGTATCATGTTTTTATTATTTGGTATTCTTCTGGGAATTGAATATGTGCTAAACAAATGCCCAAGCTTAGAACTTTGAACAATTCACACTGTCTTAACATTAAATCAGATCTTATGCAGGAATGGTCAATTTTCGATGTTTCATCATTTTGTAACTGTGAATGATGGAATTAACTCACGGTAACGATTTTACATGATGTTATTTTCTTGAAGTACATTTCGAGGATTTCTTTTTATTACGATAAGTAAACGAACTATAGAAACATCTTACCGATTGACATCATGCATACTTATGAATCTCGATATAGCGTACACGGTAGTTGTAAATAGTAACAGTTGGCATTTTTGCCGATTTGAAACCGAGATGGAATTTTGGGAAGTAAAGGAGACATCAGCATCACCAAAGCAGCTCTAAAATCCGGATGGATGGAATTTCCAACTACTCATGACTTGCACACCGAATTTCCAACTATACGAAATTTTGTCCAGGATTGGGGGGGGGGGGTGACACCCCCACCGCTCCCCTTGTCGCCACGTCCCTGGTCAAGGCCATGAAATTAATCGTAATAGATATACAAAGGAAATGTGAGCGATTCCATAGCTACACATCAAACTAGAGACAGCAAGAAAGTTTAAAATCATTTTTGGAAAGTGATGCATTGTTGGAGTCTAATCAGATGGATGTGATTCCCGAGGAAACCCCGAGAAGTGAAGCAGTGCTTGTACATTGTGGTAAACAAGCTCTGATTTGTTGGTAAATAGGATCCCATAACCAATGCTTGCAACAGAAGTCCTCTAAAATGGACAACATTGGTATAAACGATTGGCTGAACTTGACTTTATACCCATGTTTCGGTCTCGGATTAGCCACTAAGCAAATAAATAAATAAATAAATAAATAAATAAATAAATAAATAAATAAATAAATAAATAAATAAAGATGGCTGTGTATACAGCGTGGAATCACATCATTGCGGAAGTAATACTCCATTTTGTAGTCACTATAACTTCGAAATATTATCTACTCAACCAGATCTTTTTAGATTTGATTATTAGCCCAAGAACATTAGGTTTCACTAGAGAAAAAAATCGGAGAAAGCTAATTTTTTCAGGGAATGTCGAGTACATGTCACTGAACGATTAGACAAAAGTCCCCTAAAATCCCAGTTGAGGTTTTTTTTCTACAGCCTTTTTTCGAAAACGCGTTTGAAAAAAATCAAAAAAAATCGCATGAACTTTGTAACCTCGAATTGATCCAACTGTATTTTTTGTTTACGCGTATTTCGAGCTACATAATGTCTAATATACATTTACCTAGAGGAAAATGTGCATTCTGTGACAATTTCTGCGAAAAATTATTGAAAATTCACAAAAAAGTATCGGATTTACGCAAAAAATGACGATTTTCCTAACGGATTTGCCCAAAGGGTCGTAGTACAGAATGGGATGTTAGTTGGACAGACGATAAAAAATCCACCACCATTGGAAGACTTTTATCATTGCTTACAAAACAGACATTATGGAAGACCCCCTCTGACGAAGACACAATCTCCACTGCTTTGATATAAAGTGGTTGGTCAAACGTCACTGGACAAACGTTCAGTCCCTGTTTCTCACATTCAGTTTGTGCAAACATGAGAGCAGTGTAAATTGTGCTCGGGTTGGATGGATCAAAATTAATAAAGGGAAGTATCTCGACATCACTTGTTTCATAATCATCTGATGATGTGACAATGTGCATATATCCAGCCCAAGATGGGCAAGGTACTCTCAGTACATGCGTCAAAGACCAAAGACTGTCGACTGTTTTTGCGAGTTTCAAATTTTTCGGATCAGATTCACCCAAAGTTGATAAATCCTTCATCACAATTTCGTCAAGACCCGATTTGCTTGGTTTACTGTAACCTTTCAAAGGGATGTACCCGAATTCACCAGAGTCAATATTCGAATGATCACCAGTTAGTCGTTTTATCGGAGACTCTTCTGTGTGATCTCTGCTTGGAGTTATACAGGCGATGCCTCCCATACTATGGAAAGTATTCTTGCCATCTAGCGTGCGCACATTACAATCGGCGTTATCGAAAACGAATTGTGTGAAGTTCGCAAGTCTAGGCGACGGACCTTTGCTTATCATGACAGAATGAACGTATTGTTGAACTTCCCGGTAGCTAGAAGAGAACATTAGTCCATTCAGAATGTCGATCAATTCCCGAGATGCGAATTTCCTATGTATGTAAACTGCTACCGACAATAATACTGGTGACAAGAATGAACGGGGCCGACAAGAACTTATTAGAGACTGACCTATGGCTGTCACGCGTCTCTGGTTGGCTTGGATGTTTTGCCCACGCTGCGACGGAGCAACAATCCCTTGTAACAAGGTTTGGAGTGTATCGGGTAGTAGATCACTAGATACAGATAACGAATCGGGTTTGGGATAAACGTCACACTCGTAAGTGGCTGACCGAATATCATCGCGGACTATAGCCGATGCTTTCTTGACGATGCGCATACGTTCTTCAGTTTCGTTGGTACATTTGTCTGAGTACCACGAATCATATAGTATTTTGTCTGATGAATCTCTGAATGTGACAACATTTTTTAGGGACCTCAGTGTTGTAATAGAGATTCTACTACCGAAATGCTCAAGCAGTTTGGTTTTAAGATGTTTAATTGTGTAAGCGACTTCGTCACCAAGATACGATTCAAACGTCTCTGCCAATTCGCTCAAGGAAAACTGACACTCATCGCTGTTCTCCATAAAGGTACACAATTCATGGAATGCAAGTGCTTTCTTGTCTGCAACAGGCCTACCCCGTGAAAGAGTTCGCTCAGGCTTATCTCTGACAAATCCTGTCCAGCAATCATGGTGATACCGACCTTCCTCGGCCACTAGATCGATAGCACGACCGATCCGAGTAAGTACAGACTCACCCCATTCATCACTACGTTTCAAACAACGGGTTCTGATACTATCAACAAAAGTTAATGTTTCAACGGTGTGGACTTCTCTTCTACGTTGAACGGGTATATGAGTTTGTTTGTCGGCGGATTCTCCACAGAACAGACAATGGAGTTTAAAATTGAAAGCATCTTGATCAGAGCGCAATTTTTTTTGTCATAGATGGACCAGCTTTCATCAGATTCAGCTGCATCTAGAGACATTCTCTTACTTTTTCTTACAGAACTTTCCCGTGTATAATTCTTGTAGCAGAATTTGTGAATTTTCTCACCAACTGTGGGTTTCTTCGAACCGGCAAAAAGATTATCGCCAAGCTCGACGCTTGCAGCAACCAACTTTTCTATACCCCGCTCACCAAGTGCAGTTATTCCGGACGAGCCGGTCAACTCATCGTTACATTTGATACATTTATCCTTTGCCAAAGTCACAACAGAAAAAAGATGATAGACACAATAAACTCAAGTACAATACCACAGAACAGATATCAATGTGCGGACCTGCTTCGTTGTCACCGTAAGGTATCAACAGGTAACGCTAAGTGATATGCCAACAACATAACTGATCAGTTCTACAAATAACACAAGACTCTAATAATCAACAACAGGCAAAATTACATATATATCTATCAAGGGATCATTGGTTTCAATATCTCGGCATCAAATGCGGAGTGTCCAATACTGAACAGAGCAAATTGTGCAATGGACAGACCTGGAATGCGGAATTAAACAGCGTTTCCTGATGAAAGTCGTTCAAGGCTATTTTGCATCAAATTAAAGAGCGTTGTCTGTACATAAAGACCTGGAATGCGGAATCAAACAGCGTTTCCTGATGAAAGTCGTTCAAGGCTATTATGCATCAAATTAAAGAGCGTTGTCTGTACAATACAAATTTGTTTATGAGTACACATCAAGGGCGTGCACACATTACATGCCAATGCATCTTGAGTGTAGGCGAACACCACATTATGTGATTTAATCGAACATGGAAATTGAAACAATGATGCTATAATACGGTATTTGAATGAGAAAAGTCGATGCCGTTTGAATTTGAGTTTAGGGGGTATGGTTAATATTTCACACGTTTCACCAGTTTATTATGGAATAAATGACTATTGTTATATATCATTATAAAGCCACTGCTTTTCTGCAATTTTTGATATATAATTTAACTCCCAAAGTAGTCGTAGATTTGATTTAATGGACGTTGTGTACCGTTGTGTGTATGAAAACAATAAATTTTTTTCGTAATTTTGTACATTTTCGTGAATATTTCACCATTGAGTGTGAGGATTGGTACAAAGTTGGCATTTTCTGTTGGGGATATGTATTCTCAATATAATTCAGCACGATATTTATGATTCTCACCCTACTAAGGCGAATAAGAATGAGAAATATGGAGCTGGGTCGAATTTTTTAAAAATTTTATTTTTTCATCAAAAAAACGCTACAACTAAAAAAGCTCAACTCGGATTCGCGGGGACTTTTCACACTTTATCCGCAATGTGTGTCCCGGAAACATATACAAAAATCAGCTTTCTCCGATTTTTTTCCTTACTTTCTCATTTTTATGTCTAATGTGCCTGGACAATATATGGTTTGATCTGCAGTTTCGCCTTGCTGAATAAATGAGTATATATACGAGAGCGAGTGGCGCAGGGATACCACGAGAGCCGGTAGGCTCGAGTGGTTATCCCAGCGCCACAAGCTCGAGTCCAGTAATAGTTAACCCATTCAAACATAAGTGTGGTTCTGTATTTATTACACACCCAACCATGAAAAAGAATTCACTGTAATTAATCGCCAATTTAATTAAATAGTCGACAATTTAAACGGTTGAAAGAATTTTAGAGAGAAATGGGCAATTTTGTCAGAGAACCAGTCTTAAGTCTTTGACTTTGCAATCTGTAGAATCGCTGTTGATTCATTTTATTCGCAAAAAAATGTCGATCCGGACACTCAAAACTCAAAAGATTGCGTTCAGCATATCAGATGTCACAAATTGGTGTCTCGAATGGTGTTTTCAAAATTGTGTGTGCAGCCATCATTATATCTGGAGGATGGAAAATGTACAAGGATTTTAATTTGAATACGGTGCGAACTGGCCGCTCTGTTTAAATTTCGTGTTTTTTTTTTACTGAAACTAAAAATACAAGTTTAAACTCGGCTTGACGATACATGCACTGCTGCCACAAGGCTATCGCATGTGGGCTGAACATCGGTCATTTCTGTTCTGCACTGTAACAAACGTACACACTGGACGAGAAAAGACATTTTGTGCAATAATTAACCTTCCGGGGCAGTCATTGGATCGTTTGGAGTAACTGAGCCTGAGGGCAGTAAGGCAGTTTGAGATTCCATTCTGACTCCGACTCCGAGTGAACTCTGCAGTCTTGGTAAGTTTGCACTTTATTTTTCAACTTTATAAAGTTTGTGACTTGAAATTTAGCCTTCTTTTTATTTTACTTCAAGTCTTGATAACCTTTGTTTGAAATGGGTTGCACTTACAAATAAAAGCTTTAGGTTGTCCACATTATACTATTACTACACAGATATACAAAGGGAGAAATATATTACATGATAACTGCAAGAAAATGTCATGTCCTGTTTCCACAGCACAAGTAATTTAGTTTGTACACCTTTTTTACAACCCCCCACCCACCCATCTATAACCTGACAGAATTTTCTTGAAAGGTCACAAAATGAGTATCCAACACATGCTTAGTCAGAAGCTGAAAGAGAAATAAAGGGGGGGGGGGGGGGGGGTTGTTCTCACCAGTAAGCTCCAACTCATTTTGGTTGATAATATTTTCAAAGATTGATTAATGTTTACATTATTTTGTACTTGTAGTATTATACTTCACCAGTTTGTTATCTGAACGGTTCTGTCAATATTTTTTTCTTGGTATCTGGTTCGAAACAAAATAATTTTTTATGTTTCTGCTCCAATATCTTGTCAGTCTTAAATTTGGAATTTGGTATTCTGAATTTGCATTTAGTAAGTAGTTTTAAAGAGGACTGATAGAATGTGGCTAAAATGATCTAGGCTTTTGGAGAACATTTTCTTGGGAATGAGGGCTGACCAATCAAACTGCCCAGAACTTTTGTTTCAAAATCAAAATTTTGATATTTGCCAAAATTATAAAAATACCCCCTCCCTCTGAACACTCTGTTCTGAAAATACCAGTCCTTTTCAATGAAAACTGCAAAATTAACTGCTTATTGGTGAAGGGGTGAGAGTGCTTCAACCCCCTCCCCATCTCATACACCCATGTAACTAAGTCACATCGGTGGCATTCGATTTAAGTTTTGTTGCTGAGAATTAAAGCAAAATAAGAAATATCCTTGTATAAAACAGAAATACTAGCAAAAATCCTTAATTAGTCATTTAAAAATGCACATCAATCTGTGTCTGGAAAATATTGTCATATTGTCTATGTTTTAAATATTCTAATAATTAATTTTGAATTTCAAGGAAGTCATCTCATAAAATTGACAATATATTGCATTCATCAGACCACATGTATTTACCACCCCTCCCCCTCTTCATGGTCTCATTCCCACCCTACTCGAGATTTTTCGGAATTTCTGTAGTGGGCAGCTGTTTTTTTAATTTCCCCAGTACAAACTCCAGAAAGTCATATTTTAGCAATACTATATCCCCCTAAAAAAGCCCTTCCACCCTGCCCCCACAAAAAAAAAAAATAAAATAAAATAAACCTGTTGCCCCAACACCCACTAGCACGTAAAAAACATTGGTTCCACAAATATAAAAAAACAGGCTTTTCATTCTTTCGAATTTGTTTTCTTTATTCAGCTAGTGTGTGTGTGTGAGTGGGGAGGGGTGGGGGCGGGGGGGGGGGGGGGGGTGGGTGGTCATCTAGTAAGGGTGAAATTGGAGATAGTTAATTAGTAAAGTTCTGCATGTACCTGCTGTCAAACATCTCCAGACGCTGTCGGTGTGTCGTCGTCTGTTTTTCCGCTTCATGTTAACCAGTATTCAAGATTCATTTAGTCTTGCTTCCTGAGGACTACTTCACCTTAACATGCTTTTCAAAGTATGTTTACGTTGGCAAACGTGCTGCTTCATTGCCGAAGTGTGAATCCAATAAGATTACAGTTACACAGTAGGCCTCGCGTCGACTCGCCGGCAGCACGCAGCAGTGAGGGCAACATTGTAACAAAGTTTTATAGGAACTGTACTTGTGGCTGGCTGCAATATCGAACCCAATTGGATTTTTTTGCACTAAAATTAATTAAGTTTTCCTCGATTTTCAATAACGAAAGCAAAGGTTGAGTTTCACTGTTCAATTTCTTAGGCAGAGATCATGTGTCTTTCGTGACTTTCAACAGTTTTTAGCATAGTTGTGCATCAAACATTTTGTAATGAGAATCGGTAATTCCGACAGATAAATATAGCCGATGGTTCTCATTGGTTATATTCCACTGAACGCTGCAAGCTATAAGAACCAGTCTAACGAGAGAACTTGTGCACGCGAAGGATACTTTTTATCGGATTGCACTAGAGCTCTCTGGTTAAAATTACCGCATGCCCCTAAAATCCATGTGATCGTGACAAATACAGTTACGGGTGTGTAATAAAGTCCATTATGGACGAAGTCCACTCTGGACACCCATGAAAAAAGCCATGGACTATCTTGAAATGCCAGACAGAGCGATAGTAATTATGTTTTATGTTTTTCTTGCCTAGAAACCTCCTGGCGATACAGAGATTCATTTTCGGCAGTATACACTCTAAACTCGGTTGGGTTAAAAATCAATTGAGTTCATATTCACTCAGCACTGTTGATTTTGTTAATTTTAAGCCAATTGCTTTTAGAATGTAAGTGGCCGAGAGTGATAAAAATCCTTTCCAGATCTGCAGCCGGAATTTTTTTTTCCATTACAATTTTTTACGTCGCCAACAGTATACCCACCCCCTTTCAAACGACTCTTTATGGCATATTTCCCCAAGTACATCCATATATGTCCCCCTACAATATCTAATAGCATTTCCATGCTTATCGCCGTGTTATGTCGCATGCTTTCCAGCAAAAAGAGAGTTATTTTGATGGACCATGCAAACAATTGTTGAAATTGGAAATTGTGCGTTCCCCGGCCCCGCTACCCCATCCCCACACAACTCTCCGTGTCTCGATAATCTCCCCCCCCCCACCCTGCCATTTCAAATATATTTCGCTCTCGTCTGTACACAGCTATTTGTTTTATTTCTTTTGATGTGAAGCTTCATCCTACAACTATTTTGGTTGTGTCAAGAAGAAAACTATACAAACAATCCTTCATTTTTCAAAACATTTAACTGATATAGGGGTGGAGATCCATATTTGGGTGCTTTCTGTCGCATAGGTACTACAGCGCAACATCTTCATATACTGTAGAAGTGCTTCAAATTGTCTTTGAAGTGAAATCATTCAGCCTTTATGAATTTGCTTTGTTACAATTTATATGCGAGTTTTGACACTCTCCCATAAAATGTTAGAATTTAAGGCAAATACATGTGAATGAGTGTTTACTATCAAAATTGAGTTAGTATTTTTCGCGTTAACAACAGTTTTCACTCAATTATACAAGTCACAGGACTAACACTAAGAAGCCCGAGGTGAGGGGACGAGAAATTGATATGGCATACCACTAACAAATCGTGGAGTCAAACATTTAGTTGTTGAGAGTGTGTCATTCGGGGGAAATGTTGTGGAAGATCGGCCTCAAATTTAGTGCTCTCTGAAACTGTCTGTTTATTTTTATTTTCTAATGAACTTTGGATATTTATTAGTTCGCCAAGCAATAGTACTCACTGGAATAAATTCTACACATAACAAGAAACCCCTTTCAGCTATATTCTCTTTGTTGACAATTCCATGTTTTGACATCATTTCGTGAGAAGCTTTCTTTCTCTGAACGCTTCCCAAGAAATGATGCCAAAACATGGAGTTATCAAGAGAGAAGAACGGGATGAAAATTTGCGTGTAATATCCCAATAATTGCGAGTCCTCTCTCGCCACACCCCAATCTCAGACCAGCTACGGGCCTGTCAAGATAAGTACTGTAAGACAAATTACAGTTTTAGAAATTTAGGAATTTTCTTCTGCACACGCTTTTCTAATACGGGAAGGACACATCTCGAGGCGTTTACACATCTGTATTCAGGAAACAGTCAGAGATGAACAGTGGAGTAAAACACAGTCCAGTCCATGTTTCGGCTTCTTGAAGAAGCGTGTTGTTAATAAGCGTGTTGTTAATAAAAACTTCAATTTTCTGAGAACTGCGCAATTTCTGTACCAGATAGAAAGAAGGGTCCACGACAAAATCCCTCCCCGACAAAATCAACCTCGACAAATTCCGCCCCGATAAATTCCTCTCCGACAAAATCCTCCCAACACAACCCATTTCAATAATTACAAAATATAGCGAAGGCCTTCCGCTGAAAAAATACCTTTTAATACTATTCTCCAATGCATATAAAAAATATATAAAAATTCCAAACACACACATAAATGACCAGCTTTTATCTTCAAATTAGAGGAAAAACGGTCTCGTTATACCCCTGAAATTGTCGTTTTGGTGATTAGAAATTAGCATTAGAGAGATGGGAAAGTTTTACAATTCCTAAAATGAAATTAAATGTTCAAAAGTAACATTATGAAAGCGCATGCCTTCTGAAAGTTCAATGTATTTTCTTTATAGTGATTGCTGAATGTTGCCAGTTGACCATATGAGTTTTGTTCCCCTGTCATTAATAAAATGTATTGTTTGTTCCCACTGCAGTCATGCTAAAAATATTCAAAACAGTGTTTCCATTGACTTTTTGCCTTCTATTTCTGCGTTATGGTTCACAGATGATTGAGAAGCGTATCAATTCGGAATATGATCTTGTGTCTACTGTCTGCTAAAATTATCTATCAGACACAAGTCTTGACTTTTGTTATTTATTTATTAGGGATTAACGACACTTTGACAGCCAGGGTCATATCGTATCGGTGACAGTTTTACGGGCGGAGGAAGCCGGAGTACCCGGAGAGAACCACCGAGCAACGACGAGCAGCTGTCAACTCACCAACATCGTAACTCCGCACTGCAGCACAGGCAGGGTTAGATTGGTTGAAGACATGCGCACCATCGACGTGCAGTACGCCTTAGTACACGGCGTCCTCGTGCCCACATGTGGACAATCGGGGTGAAGTGCCTTGCCCAAGGACACAACGCGGGAGTCCGAATCGATCGCTCAGACGGTCACTCATCAAAGGACTGAACGGTCTCGACGTTGCATAACTTCGGTGATCTGACGAGAACCGGTTACCGCAACGCCACCGCGCCCCCAATTGACTTTTGTTCCCTTGATATCTAAAATTCCGTCTAATCTGATTACTTTTCTCACATCATGGCCGATTATCTGTGAAGGAATTGGCTGATAGGTTCTGATGGTCGATAAGGGGAGATAACCGTCTACTTGAAACAGTCAGCTGAAGTGGAGAGCAGAATATGTATATATTTTCTGGTGGGTGCGTTTATGATTTTTTATCATTAATTGTAAATTTTATTTGAAATATATTTCATTTATTTCCTTAATGCACTATCTAATTCATGAGTAGTTAGAGTGGTGTGATATTCTTTTAAATGTTTTTACACTGCGACAAGAATAATTGTTTTCAAAACTTGTAATCAAAACAAATAGTCTATTGTAAGGGAAAGTGAACACTGGCGAAATATAACCATACAACTGTCATCAATTTTAAACTTGGACAGACAAGGAGGAGACACCGATCTAAAAGACGAAATGGACGCCAAGCTTTTGAATACGATCGAAATAATGGTTTTAGCACGTCGAAGGCACGTAGAGATGGTCCTCGTGAATGGATAGTTATGATTGTTTTTGTCCTGCTACCCTGATTGCAAATATGTTTGGAACCAGGCCTGAAAATAAGGCGTCTAACATTTGCAGAACGAGGTCCCTAGATGGTGAATTTGATCATGCTATCCCGTACAGTGGGCCAATTTATCCTCTGGGTACCTTGTTCTGTTTAGTTTTGGGACCCTGATTCAGATTGAGGTTCACAGAGGATAAATTTAGTGATGCTACCCTGCTGTGCAGGGTAGCGTCACTAAATTCACCCTCTGGGGACCTCATTTTGCAGATGTCAGTCTGCTTATTTTCTGGCTTGTTTGGAGCCTGTTCCATAAGGAAGAGGGCCGTAGAAGAGATAGAGTAGACCAGTTTCGCCAATAAAAGGGTTATAAATTCTCTCTAAGCCTTAATACCGAAAGCAAATTTGTGTCTATAGTAACTGTAACGCCACTAAATACTTGTCACATGTGGCTTCTCATTTTTCTAAGGCGGAGAAGAAGTAGCTGGAACTGAGTTACGTAGCTATATTCACAACTGAGAACACTACAAATAGCGGTTGCATTTTTATATTTTCCTTAACCCAATACCTATTTGTGCTGCTTAGAGAAGAGTATTGTTAGAAAAAAGTTTCACACATATTGTAAAATCCTGTGCACCTTTCTGCCATATCGAGGGTAAATTGCTTACACTGATTTAATCGGCTCTCTTGGATTCAGATTTAGGGAACAACAACTTTCTGCTGTATATTTTGGCGTCAAGTTTAATCCAATAGGAGTTTGGGCTGCTTAAACACCAGTACTGTAATAAACAAGCAACATTTTTCGATCAATTTTGCAATTTTATCTTATCAGGTGTACCAGACAGAAGGAAAAAAAAAACACGAACTGTCTTGCAAAACAGTATTCATCATTCAGGAAATAGCACAATATTTGTCAGATATTCGTTGTCAGTCTCAACCCTGTAACAGTTAAGGAGCTTAAAAGAGACAAGACCTGTTGAAACTTCTATATTCAATACTTATTTTAACACACAATGTTAAGAAATGGATAGAAGGGCTTCACACATAGAGGAGCTCCAACTAGTCCCCAATTTATATCGAAATTCAGGAAACGACTTCAGGAAATTTAGTCCGAACCGAGCCGAGCCGAGCTTTAGCTCGTTCCAGACCTAATTTACTGAAATAGTTTTGTAAATGTCGGTATATAGACAGAACGCGATGTGTGTTTGAATCGGTGGGTGTTTTACATAACGAGTTGGAATGGCGTAGTCATATTTCGCCTACAGCTCTCGCGAAATATGACTACGCCATTTCAGCTCGTTGTTTAAAAAACTCACCGATTCAAACACACACCGCATTCTGTGTTTGTTTCATATCACGTGAATTAAAATTCAGCTAAATAAACAAATTTTAATTCCGATGTTTAAACCTAAAGGTGAAGAGTCCGTTTTTAACATGAAGCTGTACTGATCGACAAAAAATCGAAACAGCCTTTTGGGAACCAGTCTAAATTACATTCGTTGTCTTTTCTATTTGGCGGGTTTGTTGAAATTCGTATCGCTGTTTCTCTTCGGCTGATGTCCATTCACGCCTAACCATTTTTTTTGGCGATTACTGATAGTAAAAATATAAGTACAACTTTGGGAAGATTTTCAAAATAGCTGGAAGAAACTTAGAAGTTCGAAGCATGTCAGGATGTCCGAAACTTTACCGAAATAAAGCTAACCAACTTAAATATATGGGGAACCGCAGACAAGCCGGCCAAGGGACCAGGTTAATGTGTTTGGAAATAATTGTTTTTTTAATATTATCTCATTTATGATTAACTAATTGTTTTGTGACCGACGTTAGTTTGCTTTGGACGTTTTCATTCTCACACCACGCGTCAGACGATCGATAATTGTATAACGGAATTTGGAAACTTTTCGAAGCGTAACTTATGGTATCGCTGAAATAAATATTTGAATTGGAGTTACCCGCCTTGAAATGTTGCACTTGGAAATGATGCAGTCTCTAAAAATAAACAGCCCTGGGAAAATATATTGTTTCAATAAACATTTGAAATATTCTATTGACATCTTGCATTATTGTTGAATATTCCTGATAAAAAAGAGGGTGATTTGATGACGTTTGGACCTAAAAAAATAAAATTTACTTTTTGTGTGTTTTTGTATGGTATTTCCCGAAATATATGTACACGTGATCGGTACTCCCCTTTGTGTCAGTTTTTCTCTTATATTTGTTGCATGACCGCATGTTTTCGGGTCAAAAAATTTGTCTCAAGGGCTATGCTTGACAAAGATATTTGAATGCCAAAATTAAAGCGATGCGATCATATTTGTTTTCGCCTGAACGTTATAATGGTCGCCTATGGGAAAATATTTAGTTCCGTGATACTCGACGGGAAAGGAACTAGTATAAACAGTGCTGGGAAAAAGTTCCGGCTTGTATATCACCAGTTGAATGCAGAAACATTTATGTCATAGCGGCGGTTCCGTTAAATACAAAGGTTTAAAGTTTAATGGATGTTAAATTAATAATCAAAATAAATTAAGAGACGAGTTGAAGATTCTATTTATTATATGATTCCGCATTCCCACAAAAGACACTTAAAAGGAACGAGAAACAATCAACGGCGTTCATAAGCCTTGCGATTACGCTACAACTCAAGATGCGTTGTTGTCAGAAGTGCCCGCGTCAGGAAATAATCCCTGATAAAAAATAGATTGTTATGTACTTAATGACAAAATATAATGAAATAATTTGCAAATAATCATCAACTACTGTCACGGACAACAAATCGTTCCCCGAGTTCCAATGTGTTCTGTGTGCCAGTAGGCACACAGAACACATTGGAACTCAGGGGACGAAATGTTTATAATTCCTCGTCCACCGAGTCTGTGTCTACGCTTATTCCCCGGTGCTTGATGGGCCGTGCCTTTCCATTTTTATTGAACGGGCTTAATAATCAGAATAAGAGTCAGATCATAATAAAGATCCTTTCAGCATTCAGGGCGCAATAACCTTGTGATATATTTTTTTGTGTCAACACTAACCCAATAGCTGTTTAGGCTGCGTATCAAAGACTGCTGTCAGAAAAACCTTCCTCGGTGAATTTTGCATTTTGTCTGTACTGACTTGTCGTCCCAAAGAGAAATAAAGAACGCAAATCGCATGCAGCTGTATTCTGTATTTGTGAGATAACAAATTTTCTACAAAATGTTTGGGTATCATCTTTGACCCGACACAAGTTTGGCGATTAGATGGAGAGTATGAACAGAAAAACCTTAGTTTTCATTATTAAAATATCACCGGCAACAATGTCCTATGTATGCCCTCCTTGACCTAAAAGATCCGGTGCGTCTATCAGCCAGAGTAAGCCTATGTTTCTGTAGAATCGCGGGCCCATCCTGGCTGATGGAAGAACTTGAACTACTTGTTCACGATTGCGTTTCCAAAACATTTCGTGTTTGTTCCCATTTAGGTTTAGATGGTAAACATTTCAAAGAGAATATGTTTCCTCACATCGTGGCGTTATGAGGGTGATATAAAATATTTACGTATAATATAAACATTAAACCGATAAAGCGTCAACCCTACTTTAGATAAGCACTCGACTTGGAATATTACATATTTATGTTCCTAAGCTGACCAAATACGTCAACACGACAACAACAAATGAGAAATGTTCAAGACTGAGTGTTGCCGATAATTAAAAAAAAACACCAGTACATCGCAATGATATTGCTTTATTTAACAATTAATCATTCACTTGATTTCCTTCAAAGACCCATTCGACTTTGACATTTTACAATACTCAGACTGTAAGGAAATTTAATATTGTTGCACACGGAAGAATTAACCTACAAAAAATCGTTTCCACCTGTCATAAAATATATAAATTAAGTAGTTTCTTGTACATTTCTTTCTTATTGAAAAAACATGTCTATGCCGAATGGTAAGGCTTAACGCATAAATATATATATATAGGTTATTACCACCATGTGGTTTTCCGAGATGGTGTATTGAAGTCGAGACCTCGCCTCTGGGTCATATATCGATGAATACGTTAGGACGAGTCGAGTCGATATATGACCAAGAGGCGATGTCCCGACTTCAATACTCCATCTCGGATACCTACTTGGAGAGATAGACAGATAGATATTTTATTTAACGGTATAGTTTACAGGCAACTACATATTTGACTATAAAATACATATAGGTAACTAGAAAATGATATTCAATCTATACCGCTGAGAGATGACATAGCCAGATTGGCTGTCTACCTGTCACTCCCGTAATACATTTAACTCCAACACAGTCCACGTGCTCTGCGCATTAATCTTTGATAAAAAGATCTACTAGTATGGATTCTTGTGAGTAGCTAGTAGAACTGCACCTTTGACTCGGCTACGTACCCCATTAATCTATTTTCGTAGATTGGCCAGTTTCCAGGTTAAAAAAGGTGGTTAATGGTGAAAGTGATAGTGGGTATCCCTACCCCTCCGTGCTAATCTGAGATTATTATGGTTACCAAACGGGGTTGAGGTTAAATTTAGAAAACAAATATGGCACGGTTCAAGTATTGTTCATCAGTCAAGAAAAACATAATCGACACAATATTATACATAATAAGTCCTCAATGTGTCGACAGTTTGGGACACTTAAGTTATTTAGGTTTTCGGTGTGCCAACCCTTACTGTGGAGTGAAACAGTCGGGACAGTATGGGTTGTCACACTGATAGCGTTCTTGATATGAGGACAGAAGTTTTGTTCCTAACTTCTCTTTAAATTCTTATCTATTTTCTATGTTTCGCACTTCAGGGTCCAGTCGTTCCCAACTTCGGAAATGCATATGGGGGCAGCCTATCTAAAGCCTTTGTTCGGGTTTTGTTGATACGTACCAGTCCTGATTGCCTTGTACTCATGTGTGATTGAATGATTGGGGAAGTAAAATAATGTTCGAAAGATTCTGGAAGTTTTCCATTTTTCAAATCACACATAAATAGACAGGCATGCAGTTTGTCCAAGTCAGTGACCTTCAATATTTTATCTTTTATGAACAATGGGTCTGCATGGGAATTATACTTTTTGTTGTTTAATTTTCGAAGTGAACGTTTCTGTATTGTTAGTAATTGATTAATTCCTCTTAAGTTTCCCCATATTTGAATGCCGTATACTAAGTGACAGTGGACCAAAGAGTAATAGAGCATCTTCATGACATGTTGTGGTAGTAGTTTTTTTTATTCTGTTCAAAGTATAATTTGCCCATCCAATCTTAGAACAAATTTTTAGGCTTTCCCAAACCCAGTTTGGGAAAGACTCTTGTTATTCTTCTTTTTCAAAATTTTTCTACTCTATTTTGTTTTATTTTTATTTTTTTTTTTTCATTTTTTTTTCCTCCTTGACTTTTGTCTGTTGAACTGCTCAAAAACAAGCTGTACGATTTTGACCAAATTCGGCATACTCATGCAATGTCATAAAATCTAGTGAAATGCGGTATCGTCATGTCTGTGAAAACGTGTATTTTCAAAACATTCTCCCCAAACCGTCAAAATTTCACCATTTTTCAAATGTCTGAAAAATTTTTACAGTTATTTAGCTCAAATTTTACATAATACACCACGAACACCACTCAAATCTTTCAACATTAACCCCCATTGGCCAAAAATGACATGGGTATAGAGTTTTTCTTCAAAATTGACCAACTTCAAGAGCAATTTTCTCTAATTACAAGGTTGGTGTAACAATTATTTTGGTATGCATAGATGCAACAATGATTATGGAAGAAAGTTACTGTTTACTTTTTACTCTCAGATTTAACCCTCAAGCACAATGAGGGCGAGAATAAGAGTATTGTTTGAAAATGCCAAAATAACCAACTTTGGTTGTTTTTTCTATCATTTTGGAAAGGGTTAATTTCAAACACTTTTCATGTACGTATTCACCATTGACTACCAAGCATATGTGCTGCTGTAAGTTTGGTTGTAAAGTTTAACCCTATCCCATTCTGGTTGTATAAAAGTAGGTACCGTCCAAGAAAACTCCAATTTTTTCAGAATTTGGTAAGTTTAGGTGACGATTTACTCCATTTTTAATTGAGTGAGCTCTGAATGTTTTGTATAGCTGCATGCAGCAGTCAAAGTATGACAAATTATTATTAAAAGTTTAACCCTTAGCAGATTTGAGACTTGCCATAAGGGTACTGTCGGAATAATTGCTATTTTCAGTGAATTTTGCAAACATCTGTACTCATTTCCTCTAATTTCAAAGTTGTTGTAGCAATTATTGTGGTATGGATAGATGTAACAACGATTGCAGAAGAAAGTTACTGTTTACTTTTTAATCTCATGATTTAACCCCCAAGCGCAGTAAGGGTGAGAATAAGAGTACCATTATAGAATGCCAAAATAGCCAACTTTGGATGTTTTTTTGTCTATCATTTTGGAAATGGATAATTTCAAGCACGTTGCTTTGCTATATGTAGTCTGCATTTGCACATTAGAAAGTTGTGAAAGCCCATAATTTGTCCAACAAATTACAATTCTCTAGTTATTTTTTTTTTCTTTCCTCGAATTTTGTCTGTTGAACTGCTCAAAAACAAGCTGTACGATTTTAACCAAATTTGGCATACCTCTGTAATGTCATAAAATCTTGTGAAATGCAGTGTCGCCATGTCTGTGAAAACGCGTATTTTCAAAATATTCTGTCAAAACGTCAAAATTTCACCATTTTTCGAATGTCTCAAAATTGTTTACAGTTATTTAACTCAAATTTTCCACACATTTAGAGCATAATATGATACACCACAATCACCACTAAAATCTTTCAACATTAACCCCCATTGGCCAAAAATGACATGAATATAGATTTGTCCTTCAAAATTGATCAACTTCAAGGGCAAATTTCTCTAATTGCAAGGTTGTTGTAACAATTATTTTGGTATGGATAGATGCAACAGTGATTGCGGAAGAAAGTAACTGTTTACTTTTTAATCTCAGATTTAACCCTCAAGCACAATGAGGGCGAGAATAAGAGTACCGTTTGAAAATGCCAAAATTAGCCAACTTTGATTGCTTTTTCTATCACTTTGGAAAGGGTTAATTTCAAACACTTTTCATGTACGTATTCACAATTGACTACCGAGCATATTTGCTGTTGTAAGTTTGGTTGTAAAGTTTAACCCTATCCTATTCTGGTTGCATAAAAGTAGGTACCGTCCAAAAAACTCAATTTTTTTCAGATTTTGGTAAGTTTAGGTGACGATTTACTCCATTTTTAATTGATTGAGCTCTGGATGTTTTCTATAGCTACATGCAGCAGTCCATGTATGACAAATTTTGTTCTATATGTTATTATTAAAAGTTTAACCCTTGGCATATTTGAGACTTTCCATAAGGGTACTGTTATATGTAATTGTTATTTTCCCCAACATTTACATGCAATTTCTCAGCACTGGGGCCATATTTTCTCAAAACCTTTTACCTGAGAAGATAGGGCATTCATCCAAGAACAATTTTGCTGCTATATGTTTTATTCCAAGTTTTAACTCTCACCTAGTTGTCAGGCCTTGAATTGGAGTACCCCCAACTTGTACATGTTAATTCAAATACCAAGATTCAAGATTAGTCCATGTCTCTTTTCAGACACTCAGTCTGTGATTGAAAGCATAATATGATACACTAAAATCACCAAACAAATATTTCAAAACTAACCCCTATTGGCCACAAATGATATGAATATAGCATTTTATTTTCGAGATTGACTAACTTCACGTGCTAATTTCTCTAATTGCAATGTTGTTGTAACAATTATTTTTATATGCATAGATGCAACAATGCTTGCAGACGAAAGTTACTGTTAAGTTTTTAATCTCATCTTTAACCCTCAAGCACAATGAGGGTAAGAGTTTCATTCGAAAATGCTAAAAGTAGCTGACTTCGGTTACATTTCCTGTCATTTTGGAAATTGATAATTTCAAACACTTTGCTTTTCTATATGTAGTCTGTATTTTCACATTGGAAAGTTGGGAAAGCCCGTAATTTGTCCAACAAATTACAAGTTTCTAGTTGATATATGAGTTTGATAAGATAAGTGTTCATCAATATGAATAGCTAAACAATTTAAAGAGTTATCTTCTTCATTTGAACCCACCCTTTTTAATGTTTTACCATTCATGAAAATGTCAGGGTGAATGCAACTTTTAGCTTTATGGTTTGGATTAATAATAATGTATTTTGTTTTGTTGGCGTTTAGGGTGAGTTGATTTGCCGAGCACCACTCAATAGGTTATTGAGTTCATGGTTAAAATGGGTATCTATGGATTTAGTACTGAGACTAAGTTAGGGACTGAGTCATGAGCAGTTGTGTCATCCGCAAATGACAAGAGATTAAGAGTTGTAGAACGACTGATGTCATTTATATATAATAGGAATAAGTCTGGATCAGGAACTGAACCCCGTGGGACCCCACATGATAATTTGGTGAGTTCAGACTTTTGTTCGCCTTATTGAACATATTGCGATCTATTCGAACGATAGCTTTTAAACCAATTGTTACTAATGCCTCTGAATCCATACTTTTCCATTTTTGTTATGAATATGTTGTGATTTATTGTGTCGAATGCCTTGGAGAGGTTCAGAGATGCTGCGAGTGTGTTGTTTTCACTTTCCTTGTTATTTTCAGAACCTATAACTTTCAGTAGATGCATAACTAAATGTATGGTAGAATGCTTTTTCCGAAATCCGTATTGATGGGGATATATGATATGCGACGTTTCGAGGTATTTCATGATTCTGTTGCACATGAGCTTTTCTAATACTTTAGAAAAGACTGGTAAAATACTCATCTGTCTATAATTATTAAATACGTGCTCGTCTCCACTTTTAAAAATCGGAATAGCTCTTGCAATTTTCATCCTATCAGGGACAATACCGCGGATAAAGGATACATTAATGATGTGGGCCAGAGGAGAAGCTATTACATTAATTGAGTGTTTGAGGAGTTAGTAGTGATGCCGTCGCAATCCTCACTAGTTTTAGACTTAAGAGAATTAATAACAGAAAATACCTCGTATTCAGTTGTTGGCGTTATGACCAAAACTGTTTGGTTCATTATTGTCCATGAAGTCCAGAACATTTTTCTAGGATACATTTATTTGTTCGCTAGTACGTTTCCCTGTGCTCGCGAAAAAGTCGTTGAATTCCTGTGCTATTTCCGATGGATCATCTATTTCTTTATTATTTTCTATTACGAAGATTTCTGGCAAGGTGACTGCATGGTTTGTTCTAAGTAGGGCGTCATTAATAATTTGTCACGTTCTGCATACATTACCTGTATTTTCTGATAGTATGTTAGAGTAGTACATTGCTTTACTTTGTTTTTTAATCTTGTTAAATATTTTACAGTAGTTTTTATATTTTCTAATATTCTGTTCATTTGGGTATCTCAGTCTTTTTTGTATAAAATTTAGATTTATTATTTGATGAAGTTAGGAGCCCCTTCGTCATCCAAGGATTTCGTTTTACAAACGTTTTGCTTAACCGAATATTATTTAGAGGAAAGGCCTTCTCGAAAGCGGATTGGTATATGTCCAAAAAGTTGTATGCAGCATTTGGACAGTTAGTCTCGAGCACGGGGGAAAGGTCACTTTCAGTCAAAATTATTTTAAAGTCAGCTACACTGTCTGGATTAAATTTACCATTTGCAGTTGTTGGTGGAGTGTCATAAGTTTTCTGTCCTCTTTCACTGTGAAAGGTGGCGAAGCGATCCGAAACGTCTGTGGTGATTATGGCGGACAGAGATGTTGATAGAATGTTGTTTGTAAATATGTGATCTATTAATGTAGCGGAGTGCTGCGTTACTCTAGTCGGCTTAGTGATATGTGATAAAAAGCTCTGGCTAATCATTGTATGTAAATAAATGTCGGTCTTAGTATGGACATCCGATTTCAAGAGGTCAATGTTAAAGTCCCCCATTATGTATGATTTTTTGTTCTCGTGATTTATTTTGTCAATTATTTCATTTAATTTGGCCAGAAACAGATCAATGTCTGCTTTAGGTTGCGTGTTGGGTCGATATATTACCCCGAGCAATCTACTAGACATGTTGTAGTTGATTTCAACGAACAGGGATAAAAACTGAGAGAGCCCGACGAGTCGTAAAAGCTATATTCTCTTTGATGTACATACAATACCACCACGTCCATCGTCGCCGTCAGGTCTTGTGGTCCTAGTAAGGGGGTGTTAACCATGTAGTATGTAGGAACATTTGGGGGGGGGGAATTTAGAATATTTCTGTCAGGCCTATAACATCAAAGTGGTTTTGAGAACCTTGTGTTTTGGACAGCAACTCATTGAAAGAATCCCAATGAGCCTTGATTGGCAGTCAATCGAGAACTCTTCTTGATGGAGATTAAAATTAGGGGGCATTTCGTCGGGTAGATAATATTTACAGTTGTTGGTGAGTACACCTGAGGGCAAATCATTGTTAGCTGGTTTCTCACGCGCCCTATCATTTAAAATCGATTTTAAATCATCGTTCAGATTTTTCTGGATCTCGTCAAATGAAATATTATCTGACGACATTACAACAAGGGGGTTCGCCAAGTCGAAGTTGTACATCCGTAGGAGAGTGCATTTGCAGATCATTGTACACAGACGTAAATACAGTTCTATATGATTCGCGCAGAGTCATGAGTAGTGTAGGAATGGTTAAATGTATAGAACAAAATAAATACAAAAACATAAACAGGAACATATATACAAATTTCATGTTATTAATTATCTAATATAAGACTTTGGAGGAGAAGAATAGTTTAGTAAAGGTGCTGAGATATCTGTCTAGTATAGAGGTCAACTGAATGAACAGATGAGTGTAAGTGCTATGATTTCTTATGAAACCTGTACAGTCACTCATTCAGTCAGAACGATTGTCTGAACATATGCGAGCAGGTCAAGGAAGGGAGGAATATTGTAAGATAAATCGGTTATTATGACTAAGTAGTTTCTTGTACATTTCTTTCTAATTAAAAAAATGTCTATGCTGAATGGTAAGGCTTAACGCATAAATATATATATATAAGTTATTACCATCATGTGGGTTTCCGAGATGGTGTATTGAAGTCGAGACCTCGTCTCTGGGTCATATATCGATGAATCCGTTAGGACGAGTCGAGTCGATATATGACCAAGAGGCGATGTCTCGACTTCAATACTCCATCTCGGATACCTACTTGGTAGTAATAACCGATTTATCTTACAATATTCCCCCATTCCTTGACATGTTCGCATATATCCAGACAATCGTTCCGCGTTTATGAGGTGATATTTTTTTGAATGGAAATCATGACGTCATGGTATTGCATTCGTTCTCTATGCATGACATCATCCCCATTTATTTTTTTAATTGTACTATAACCGCGGAAGTTTATGACAGTGTTTCAGCTGTATTTTTTTTGTTTCATTTTTCAGATTTAACGCAAGGTTGGCCTATACACAAATACCATCATAACAAAAATGATCTTGTCTAATTTATTTCGTTGAGTTGTTTTTTTAATCATTTAATTACTGTTATCAAAGACGGTGGCCACGACATGATTAATCAGTTTTCGATGACTGCAAAAAAGTTCTCTTCCTGAATCGTATGATTGCTCGTGTGGTTGCTACCCTCAATACAGATTTGTAATTTACCTTGGCTTTTTCACTTGTATTAGGGGGAAGTGCGTTCTTGCTGTAAGATAAATATATTTATCTAACCCTCAACTTAAATTGCATCCCAAAACTCGGAAAAACGTTTGTATCATGCCACCCCCGTTCCAATTTCTATCATACAGATTCAATCTCCGGTGTATATGGACGATTCAGTTATGTGCATTGTTATTACCCATTAAGATATAGTTCCTGAAATTCAAAATTTTTACCAATTTAATCTGAAAAATGGGAGAAACGGGCTTTATGTAACGGGATTGTTAGGTAAATGTATTATCATAACCATGTGCATGTCCTGTAATTTGTATCAGATTTGAGGTCGTGTTTACAATTGTATCGTAACGATTGTAAACACGACCTTGAATCTGATACAATTACAGGACATGCACATGGTCATGATCATGTATATATATTAAGTTGCTTCGTGTACATTTCATTCCCAATTAATAAGTGTCTATTCGTGAATGGTTGGTAAGACTTAACTTGTTCCATGTTAACTGTCACGGACGGTATTATTTTAACTCTTTACCCAACACAAGATGAAAAATAATACCAATAATAAATATTCCTATAAAATTTAAGTTCTGTCAAGGACAGACGATATGCTTGAATATGATTAGGTGACATGTGTTTTTCATATAAAAACTGAAAATGAATTATTTGTCGCTTTATCGAAGTATGGATATGGGGTGGGCATGTTAAGTTTTGTATGAAGAGCTACACAATATCCCAGTCCCACATCCTTACTCCGATGAAGCGACAGATAATTCAGTTCAATTATTATAATTTCACCCTTTACCTAACATGAAAAGCAGACGACACTTGCAAAAAAAATAAAAAAAAAATACTTGAATAACTAATTTTTTTTATTTTTTGTCTCAAAAACATAGGTTATGACCCTTCGTTGGAACTAGCGCGACGAGCTTGTTCCAATGAGGAGTCATAACCTGTGTTTTTTAGACAAAAAATAATGAAAATTAATTGGCAATTTTTGAGAATAGCGCTGGCCAGTTTTGGCCATTAAATCACTGAAGTCATGTCAACTTTCGTGCATACGACAGTTTTATCAGTTTCAACGTAGCTTAAGCACACGATCTCAAATACTCAAGAGAAACAACAGGTGTCAACAACCCACGTGAATACTAAGAACCCACCAGCAGCAATTACAGTTTAACTGCACCGTTGGCCACGCCCATTTGTTTTGACGAATGGGAGGGGCAAAGCAAAAAAACATTCAGACGATAGGAAAATTATTCATCGAGTTGTGAAAAACTCACTTCTTCGAATCATATGCAAGCAAATTGGATATCATTAAAGAAAATTAAATTATGACTTGATTGATGTCTTTTCTATCGTTTGAATATTTTTGCGAATCCCCCATCCATCTGTCGAAAGAATGTAGGGATGGCTTACTGTGTACCAGGCGCCCTGGAAGGTCGTTGAATTTCATGTATCTGCTACTACAAACCAGTCTTTTGTATTTATCTACAAGAAAGTGGGTCGGTGTTAAAAGTAAGCGAAATGGCATTCGTTATAATACTGATAAAAATAATTTAAGGTTCAAGTATGTCATAAATTTTATTAAACTTTCTCACATACGGGCGTACATAGAGGTCCTCTATATATGACTAAAGTATACGTGGCAGGATAAGGGTTACGGTCCAGCGATGCATTTTGTTAATAAAAGTACTTATTTGCATATCTCATTCATATGACACAAATCGAAGTGAATTGATTCCTTGAACACATAAGTTGCCAATCTTTGTACAATGTTCGATTAAACGACAAAGATATGAAGTTTCCTTCACTTGTTCAACTCTCAATTGTGCATAGATCGTAGAATCTCTTCGAATAAGAACATTTACAAGAATCAGTTCTTACACAAACTTGAATCTCGTTCACTGAAAGAAGCGGAATATCCATCTCAAAGCATTGTGACTGGTGGTTCGCGAGAAAGTTTTTTAAAAAAGGAATTTCAAAATTTCAAAGTCTCTTGGTTAGGCTCCTAAAGTAAGGGGCTTAATCCTTTATTATTTTAATTTTTTTTTCAATTTGTTTCAAAATATATATTTGCAAATATTTCAACAAAAGCATATCATTTGACCCCTCAATGGAACGAGCTCGATGAGCTTCTTCTAATGAGAGGTCAAATGATCACATAATATGGCTACATGATATGGTTTTGCCGCTAATCTTGGAAAGTGAATGAACACCGAGGTGCAGCTAGAAAAGTAAGCGAAACACAGGGTGCAAGCTGAAAAAAAAATATTGTCAAAGTCTGAAGCAGATCACAAATAATTTTATTAGCGAGAATACTGCAAATCTAACAAATTGCGGATTTAATTTACAGACAAGAAAAAACACACATTTAAACACACAGAATGATTTGGCGTTAATAGAATTATAATTAACGAGGTATGTGGGAGATCATTGGCTCTTTTCGGTCAAAAATGGGGATTGACCAATTCAAACTTCCTACCTTTTGACGAAAGGGTCGTAAAAACATGAGTCCACAATTATAAAAATAAACCACTTGTGTCAACTGGAGACCGATGGAAGAGTACAGGAGTTAAGATCACACAGGCTACTCCACATGGAAAGGGAACTAGTGTTCCTGGCTGTTTAAATTATAATCTCTTTGAATATAAGATCGTGTGACATTTAATCCATTTCATTTTATGTATAATGAATTCCAGTGGTAATAATAGTAATAACATGACTTTGTCGATCCTTGTGGTTTATTAACAGCCCAACAGGTGGGAATAACAGCCCTTCGGCTTATTAACGGCCCTCGACTTCATCTCGGGCCTTTTATAAGCTGTCGGGCTATTATTCACCCCTGTCGAGCCGTTAATAAACCACAATGCCCTCCAAAGTCATGTTATTGTTATATTAAACCTGAGCTTTGAATAGGGTAATAAACTTGCCAAATTTGCAACTTATCAGAGCCGTCAGAAGCAATAACTCTTATTCCATCACAATTATTACCACATTTTTAGGTTACTCCACATAGAAAGAAAATGCGTGTTCCAGACTCTGTAAAGTCATTATATATGGCGTTTAGAATGACACTCTCCATTGAGATAAGGTGACGTGATCGAATTGATGAAACAGCTGTAAAAAATGGCAAAAGCAAATTCTGCCAAGTTTTGTTTTATATTTGCTTAGCAAAACCCCGAGGAACATACGAGGGATGCTTTATGATTACTAAGTATATAGTTCACATCAAACAAGCCAAAAAAATCTGCCCAGTTTATTTCTTGTCAGTCTCAAGACCAGTTAAAAGATGAATAACCATTCACACATAACAAAATATTCCTCTAAATTGGCTTATTGCACTGAACGTGTCAACATAATCTATGCACATGCCTCTTTACCCGGCAGGATGTCTGCAAATTTGAATTTCTGTCAAACTTTAAACATGAAATAATATGGGTTAAAATGAAAACATTGCAATCATCTTTTGAATATTAACACACACGTAATATAACTCATACTCGTTTATTAGATGTATTCAGGGACAGTACATTACCTGTGATTTCTTTGTCCATACTTGAGAAAAGTGAGATGCAAGTTTAAAAAAGTTGCGCTATACACTGGAAGCGAAATTCCTTGGGTTAAAGTCAAAACACTGTTACCAAACGTCGGATATATATTGAGCATCCCTCAGATTACCGGATATCTTATATTATGGGTCTCTAGTTCTCGTAGATTACTTGTGGTCTTTTTTTCCTTAATTGCGAAAATGTACAACCACAAATCTAAAGTCGTGCAATACATTAGAAACGAAATTGTTCAGGTTAAAGATAAAATAATGTTACCAAACTTTAGATATACACAAGGTATACCCCAGGCCACTCGAGGTGTTTGTTAAGGATCTCATGTTCCTATACTTTGCCTGCGGTGTCTAACGGTATGTTGTCAGATTTATTCACAGCATACAAACATGTAAAGTGGTTATAAATAAACATATTGCACAAATATCATAAGTAGTAAACTATAGCCAGACTGGCTGTCTGTGTGCCACCCCGGATGATATAGTAATTGCAAACAGACCGTAACCAAATGAATAAACTTAGAACAATCTATGTGACACGTAATGTGGAATGGAGATCGAATTATTTCATTTCCCAGGTCAAAGATACTGTCCATCAGAAACACAAGTGGGAAGCTGGTACTTCAAGGTTGACAGGAAGCAGCCTGTTTAATGGACTCCTTCCACTACTCTGCATAACACCTGAGAGCGGTAACAAGTCCCAACGTGAAGTCAGTGTCATTTAGACTGTGACACAGTGGTAGGCCATTATGTTTGGGTGTGGGGTCTACGTCAGCTGGCACATCAGTGTCAACTGTAGTGAATTAACCCATATCAATAAGGGTGAATGCCCTCGTGACAGATCGCCTGCTCAGATGTGCACAGCAGATTATCGGTCTATTTGTTTAATGTGCTGTTAACAATTTCTTAATTGTGCACAGAAAGCATTATACGCATTGTTTGTAGGATAACTGTAGAGAAGAAGTGCAGCACATTGCACAGGATGAGGATTCCAGATTAAGACACAGAGCATGATTATTACATGCACTGCTAATTTTCATATTTACCAAGTGAAATCATGAAAGTAGGGATTATCGCAACGGACATAATTGGAATATAACGAAATGAACGTAGAAGTTAAATTTTCCCTAAACATGGTTTTGTCACAAATATTACTATTATTACTTTTAACCTGCGATCTCATTTAGAAAGACCATGCCGACAAAAGACCATTACACTGTAGTCATATTGCGTATTTCGGGAGAACAGACGCGCAGATTCTAACCTTATGATGGGTGAAAAAGTCATGACAAATCGGGTTTAAAAGCTTTCTAATGTGGAATAAGGTAATTTAAATTTTTGGTCATTGTATTCTTTACCCAGGCCAACAAAATGTTCATTCAAAAACTATCGAAGGTATCGTAAATGTTTTTTGATTGGTTTGAATTCAGCCAATTACATTCTTCTTCTTCTTCCATATACTGTCTGCATTCAACATATTGAATATTCTGACAGGTGTAATTGAATATTCTGACAGGTGTAGATGAATATTCTTACATTCAAACTCTGCCCAAAAATGTGATAGAGAATCAAATGTGTTTGTTAATAAAGTATCAATCCATTGCACACAAATTTTGATTTCTTGACATAATCAAGAAACACAATTCTTCATTATAAAAATTGCATTTTCGTGGTCAAAATTCCTCCAAGGGTATTTTTGCTATTTAATTAACCAGTCGAGTTAAAAACTGACTGAGTGATGAAATTCAACTAAGATTCTTTATAAAAGTTATTACGAGATATAAAAGTAAATATGGTTTGGAGAATGAAAACAATGGTTCAATATTGAAAACAAGTCTAAAATTTACACCACAATCCTGTACAACAGGGCTTACTTGGCTGAACATGCAAATTTGAATTTTTAAAGGCCGAGTTATGGCGAACTATAAAATTCTTCATATATATAATTCTCCTCAATCTTCCGAATCATGTATTTTGGTGTGAGTACCTTGATTTCATAAAAGAAACATAATCCAAGTGATACTGCATTAACTTCTAAAAATGTCGTTGGGCTTTCCATTCAGAATGCTTTGAAGACATGGCAAAATACTGAAGTATGCCATGAATGCAGAAATATTTATATTTGTGCAATACAGACAGATTCTGTCCAAAACAGAATAGAAATAACGGATTTTACATATAAGTCGATCCAGTAAAAGTAAGGTTCCATTTTTGCCATATCAATTGAATCTCCTTGATAATTGAATACTGCATTAATTATGTCATGGATTGACGCAGTATATATGCGAACACGCCTGAAAAACAATACAGGAGCATATATCTTCAGGTGGTAGAAAATGCCGTCATTTTGACCATGTCCAAAATGAACTGTAGGTGTTAATCCATTCGTTGTGGTTTAAATAATCTCCATGAATGGGTAGGTGGGGGTTACCTGTTTCGGTAACAAACATTTATAATGTAATTTGATATATAGAAAGAAATATGATTGTAAGGATGATCATTGGAGAATGTGTTGCATTTTTATACATTAATGTTGATGTTATAAAGTATATATATTTACCCACAGTGTGCAAAGAATTCGAACAAATAATTAACTTCTGTAAATTTAATTTTTAGAATTGAAAGGAATTAGCTGACGCTTTATTGGCATTTCATTTAATTTTCTTTACAGCTATTCACTTTATTTGCATATGATTGGTTGAGGTGATTTTTTCATAATTGGAAGAATAATTTTCCTATCGTATGTATGTTTTTTCTTTGTGCCGCCCATTTGTCAAATGTGGGCATGTTCAGTCTGTAATTGTTGCCAGGCTGTTACTTGGTATCCAAACATCCACCAACATATCTGAATGATTTTGAAATTAGTTCAGACCACCCCGGAGAGGGAACAGAAGAAACAAGTGAACAAATTGTTAATGAGGAGGAACTAATTCACATGTCACAAAGAAATAGGCGTCCACCAACATATCTGAATGATTTTGTAATCGAGTTTGACTAGTGAGTAGTAAACTGGGTACTTTTCCAGTCTATAAGACACACGGATGTATCTTGGTGAGATGGGGGAGTAATGTGAAAATGTCCAGGTTCTGTCATATTTTAATATGTCCAGGTGAAGATCCTAAAATATAACTGGAGAACCACTCGTCCAGAGTAGACACAGAAACAAAACCTAAACAGGAATGGAACAGAACTGGGAAATCTTGAGCATGTAAAGCTTGCCATCTTGTATATAAATTACATGGTCCACTTTCTAAAAAGAATGTAAATTAATCAACGTATGTTTGAGAATCATTACACAGCAATCATATTATGGATTAGAACATGCATGGTTATTAATAAGAAATAGTTGTCTTGTACCCGGAACAGAATTTTGATGTCAGGAATGTGAGAAAGATTTTTATACATGATAATCAATTACTATACCGATTCTGGAAAAAAACTCCTTCCTTTTGTCCAGGAAATAAAGTCACAGAAATTGCACATTTGTGTAACACCGAGGCTAGAAAGAGTACAAAATTTAGATTATACTTGAGAAACAGGATTTTTCATTCATAGCTGGGTGGCAGAATATGATTACAGGAATTAATTGGAGATTAGTTCTGCATCTATCGGAGATGCAATATCTTTGTCATCTTTTTGACACTTCTGCCAGTCTATAGTAGGTCCTAAACTCAAAACATTAAAAACATTTCCTCATCAATTATTTCTGAGGAAACATCAGAATGTTCACTATCAACTATCAGTCTCCAGGACATTGCATCTGTGTCATTATGGGATGATCCATTTCTGTGGATTATCTGCATATCATACTCTGCTAAATATTTTTTATTTTTGCCACCGAGCTATTTGTTCTTGGGGTTCTTTGAAGTTCCACAACCAAGAGAGTGTTTTGTGATCTGTTTGGACTTTGAATTTGTGTCCAAGGAGGTAGTGTCTAAACTGCTTTATAAAGAAAACCAGACCAAGCAACTCTTTCTTTGTAGCGCAATAATTCTTTTCACTTTTTGTCAAAGGTCTGCTTGCATAAGATATATCATTAAGCTCACCATGTTGTTCTTGGGATAAAACTGAAATTGACATATTTGAAGCATCTGTATCAAGAACAAAAGATCCTTCTCTTAAGGGAAAGGCTAGCACTAATTGTGACAATTTAAGCCTTTCAAATGATTTTGACATTCTGGAGACCAATTGAATATTGACTGTTTCTGAAGTAGCTTATACAAAGGAGAACATATTTCAGCATATTTTTTGACAAATTGCCAATAGTAGTTTGTCAGTCTGAGAAATGTTCTGAGGTCATGAATATTCTTAGGCTGTGGGCATTCTGTTACAGCTTCTTCGTTTGATGAATCAGTGTGTATTCCTCTACCAGACACAATATGTGCAAGACACTCAATACGATTATAAGCAAAGTGACATTTACTAGGCTTGAGTTTCAACCAACTTTCTCAAAATCTTTTGAAAACTAATCGAAGCCTTCCCGAGTGCTCCTCAAAATTGGCACTAAATACAATTACGTCATCAAGATAGATAAGATAAATTTCAAATTGTAATTCAGGAAGCACAGTCTTCAAAAGACGCTGAAATGCTGAGGGCCTCCAGTTAATCCCATTGCCATGACATTGAATTCATACAAACCGAATGGTGTAGCAAATGTTGTCTTCTCTTTGTCATGCTCATCAACTTCCACCTGCCAATAACCACTGGATAGATCTAAAGTGGTGAATAATGAGGCACCCGACAATGTGTCCAAGGTCTCGTCAATGCGTGGTATTGGATATGCATCTTTCTTTGTAATCTTTTTAATTCGGCGAAAATCTACACAGAACCTGGTTGAATTATCTTTCTTCTTTACCAGGACAGTTGGGGAGGACCATGGACTCGTGGAAGGCCTACTTATATCCTGTTGCAGCATGTTTTTTATTAACAGCTCCACCTCTTGGTTGTGATGCCAAGGAATTCATCTAGGTCTCTTTTTTATTGGTACTTCATCTCCCGTGTTAATACAGTGTTTACCTACTTTAGTCCTGCCCAGATCTATTAACGATTTGGAAAAGATATCTTGATATTCTAATAGCAGTTCTAACAGCTTAGACTTTTGTTTTAACTCAAGACACGAGTTCTCGGAAATCTGGGTTCTAAGTTGTTCATGGAAATTAGACTCAACATCTGACTCTTTATGACCTGCTATCTGCTGCTTCCGAAATAATTCACTACCACTGCCATTACCATTATCTTCTTCATGACTGAGAAGACTTCTACCTTCAGATTTCTTGCTTGCATTAACCAGAGTCCCCGGAGCTGCAACCTGCTGCTACAGAAAGAATGCATGCCTAACAATTTTATTTATAACCTGTTGCTGACCTTCCTTCCTAATCTGTCCTTCTCCAGGAGCTGCAATCTGCTGTTCCAGAGAGCAATTATTAAAATCTTCTATTTCTTCCATTGGGTCAGATGACCCATTGTAGTTTTCTGATACAGTTTAACTTCATCAGTCGTGATATTAATAACTCGTGTGGTGCTCCATCAACAAGCACACATGCAGCAAGCACGAAATTGCTATTGATTTTTGGAAGGGCTTTCAAACAAATAAGCCTGATTTTCTTCTATCCCTCTGTGTTTTTTCCTCACATTCCCATAAATTAACATTTCACAACCTGGTGATATAGTCACTGTCTCTTTCATAACAACTCTGCAGACAGATGCAGTATCTGTTTCAGTATGTAAAGTTTCTTTATTCCCCTGTCCTTGTAGTGATATTGTCATCTCATTTAGATTATTTGTAGCTTTATTATTTCTTAAGAAATCTATTCCTAATATACATATATGGCCTAAGTCTTTGACTTTTAGCACTTCATCTACACATTTTAAACCAAGTAAACGTAACTCAGCTCTGGTAGTACCATAAATGTCTATTGATTCACCATTTGCAGAGACAATATTGTTTGTGAATGGTGCCACTGTACACTCAAAATATCATTTCTTCTGATTTTGTATCTGTGTAAATAAATCATAATGGTCAAGAGTGTAAACTGATCCAGTGTCTACTAACATATCCACTTGAGTTCCTGATATGAGACCAGCACAAAATAACGACATTGTTGATACATTTGTTGATATTGGTTATACATGCCCCTTTTCCACTGGGTCATCAGAGCCTTTCACCACCAGAGTTTGACCCACAACTCCAGCTACCATTTGTTTCCCGAATGCTTTTTGGAATTACATTCTGCTTGCACATGTCCCTGTCGACCACAATTATAGCAGACTTTATTCCAGATAAAATAACATTGCAGATGCCCTTCTTTACCAAATAACAAAACAAATTCTCAGACTGATTTCTACTTCTCCCCTACCATAGTTTCTTGAAGTGGCAACTCTAGCTTCTTTTTCTTCCTTTAATAAAGTTAAGACATCTCTCATCATAGATGCCAAATCAGCATCATTTGCTGCTGATACGTGTGCAGCTTGTATTTGTTTTGTTTTGTTTATACCTGCCCCACCATTTCTCACTTCCTGTTCAATATTTTGACACTCATAGATATTCGAACTGCATCATCAAGTGTTGCAGGTAAATTGTGACATAGTTTAAGAGCCATTTCCACATTATCAAGTCCTCAAATAAATTGATCTCTGACCAACTCATCTCTGAATAAGGCCTGTACCTCTGGATAAACTTTACGGGACAGGGTGCGTAAATCATGACTTAAATCTAACAGTGATTCTCCAGGATGTTTTGTTCTTGTAAGGAACTTTGATTTGTATAGTTGAGGCTCCCAGTACTCTTGAAAAGCTGGTCTAAAAGTTTACAAAGTTCTGCCCAATCCAACATAGTATCTTCACTCAAGTCACAATATACTTTATATGCTGTACCCTTCAGTCTTACTCCAAGAAATTTAAATTCCATAGACTTACCCCATCCATTTATTTCTGCACATGCCTCAAAATGTGTTATTCAATCAATCTTCCCAGTCTACCCCCCCCCCCCCCACACATCTCCCCCTTTGCCTTAAAATGTCAAGCATTAGCTCTGGCTTCTTAAAGGGTTCACTCTCACCATCAGCCATTATGGACTATGTAGAATATACCACAATAATTCATAAACAATTAGACAAAGACAAAATAATATCAAGCCATATTACACATATAATAAATGTCACCTTTATTTTCTTTTACTTCTTTCCTCTCTTTTGAAGTCCCAATGCCCAGTCTTACCCATATTCAAAGGCTTCGTCTTGCTAAGTGGTTGTTCCTCAGAAGTATGTGTTCTAACGTCCACTTTGGTTGTCCACAAGTTGAATTCTCGAACCCATTTGATTTCCTGCAACACAGCTTTACATTTAAATTTCAAAGAATTGTAGCATGTAGTCCATCATATAATTCATTAAAATTATTTCTGACAATAGTTCGGCTGCCACTATGCCTACACCTTATAGATCCTTTTGTAATAAAGTTATGAAATGACACAGTTCTACACCCTCTCAAAAAGCCTGTTTGATTTCTTGAATTTTCCAACTTAATTAAAAAATTCAGGGAATTTAGTTCATCGTTCCATAATTTTTGATATCTTACCACCTGGTTATCTGATAATTTTGAATCAGCTCCCAACTTACTATTTCTGTATTTTTTAAAAGAAAGTGTTGGAATTGTTTATATTCCAACCACCAACCACAACAGAGGAACAACATTGTTTTATTTTGGTCTTAAATTCCTTCAGTCTGTTCCACACATCTTGATATGTAACTCTAAAATCTAATATCTAGTCTTTACCTTTATTATGATAAGAAAATTTTGTGAAGTTGTTAATGCCACAAGACATTTTCACAATAATAGTTTCCTCCTTTCTCTTTAGTCTTTTAATGGTAGCCAATGTCTCACTTACAGCATCCTCTATATGTGCACCATGCTGAATAATTGGAACAAAATTAAATTCAGGATAATCAAAATTCCGGAAATTGTGCACTCGAGAATCTCCAAAAAGAATGAATGTTGGTGGTTTCTTAGACATTTGTATTTGTAATATATTTTTCTTCCCCAACCTTGCACATCACCTCTAAGTGTTTATGTGATATTTCACAAATCAAAAGTGTTACCTTCGAAAATCCATCACCATATGACTAAACTGGTACCTTCAAATCATCTCATTCTCACCTCTGCCACCAGTGTAATGATTCTCAAACATGGGCTGATTAAGTTACATTTTTATTTACAAAGTGGACCATATAATATATTTACAAGATGCCAAGCTTTCCATTTTTTACATGCCCAAGATTTCCGAGTTCTGTTCCATTCCTGTTTAGTTTTTTTTGTTTCTGTGTCTACTCTGGAAGAGAGTTTCTCTGGTTACATTTTAGGATCTTCACCTGGACATATTAAAATATGACAGAACCTGAACATTTTCACAGTTGATACCTATAAAAAGGCCCACATTAATGTGTTTTCGATGATCTGTTGAACCATCATGGCCAACAATCTAACAACACTTGACGAGATCCAAAAGGACGATACCCCCGAGCAATTCAAAGACAATATATCAGGCCCAAGTAAATCTATCTTTTTTTTTACAGAAAATACAAACTCTTAAGTTATATAGCGTAAGTTGGTGGTGCTCTGTGAATAAAGTAGTTTTAAACGCTTCCAAAACCAAATTCATGTTATTCCATCCCCAAAATGATCCATATAGTGTGAGAGGCAACAGCATATCACTGAATAATACGAATATTACAGTAGTCGGTAACCACCAAGGGGAGACGACATTTAAGTTTCTCGGTGTCCATATGAATGAAAATCTCAAATTCAGGCAACACGTCTCCATCGTTTGCTTTAAAATATCCAGGACTACTTTTGCCCCAAATAGGGCTACAAACTTTCTCCCGCAAGTAACTCTAAGATCATTGTACTTCTCCCTGATCCAAAGTCACTTAATATATAGGATACAAGTGTGGGGACACTCTGCAGCCACAAATAGGATCTCCGGCCTGCAAAACAGCTACTCGAGCGATAACTGAACGATCCTATACTTCACACACCAATCCCCTTTTCAAAAGCTGTGGTATACGAAAATCCAGAGACCCATATACACTACATACTATCTTGTTCATGCATGACTGGTGTAATACTAAACTTCGGCAACACATCTGAAATTCATATAAACCCATCTGGCATGAATACTAGACAACACGGTAATATACCCACACAAACGCCCAGAACTAGCTTCTCGGCCGAACTCCCTTTCCATTCCTTCCCGCGCATTTGAAATGACAATGAACTATTAATCCGGCGTCTCAATAGCTCCCAGTGTAAGAAGGCGATAATAGACAAGGCTCTAAATTAATACCTTACAGATATCTCATGTATTTATTTATTTATTGGTGTTTAAAGTCACATATTTATGCACAATGGCTAATCATGACCATGGCAGTTTTACGGGTGGAGGAAGCCGGAGTACCCGGAGAAAACCACCGAACAACGGTGCGCAACTGTCAGCTCCCCAACATACTAGCTCCACTCAAGCAGAGTTAGCATTGGTTGAAGACAAGTGCACCATCTACGTGCAGTACGCCTTAGTACACAACGCCACCGTGCCCCCACGCGGGCAATGGAGATGAAGTGTATTGCCCAAGGACACAACGCAGTTGCCGCAGGTGGGATTCGAACCGAGGACCTCTCGGCTTGCAGCCTGCACCTCTACCTACTGAGCCACCGCGCTCCCGATATCTCATGTAATAACCCTTTCTGTCTCGATTGTACTTCCATTTCGCCTGGATCTCTTCACTGAGATTTCCGCAATCTTGAATCGTGGCTTTGTTCATTAGAACATGCAATTTATGTAACGCAATTTCTGCGATACTTTGGCCCTCGTACCCAGCACAATGGCATGCACTGTTCACAAAGATCACATTTTGGGTTTTATTCCTTTCTGTTTTTGCCCATGGTTTCGCATTGGAGTGAGTTGATCGGGGTCATTCTGTTCAAGATCATGACATTGTTCTTGGGGCTGGGATTGAAAGTCAAGTGACTGAAAACACAAAAACGGAAATCCTAGCCAGTTAAGAGCATTTCTTGTGAAAACAGTGTTCTGTTTGCACTGGGAGAGGGGTTAAATAATTAAATAGTTAAGTAATACAAGTACCCCTCATGAATCCCGTACGGATTCAAACACTTTTAATATGGGAATGGCAGGAAAACAGCCCCAGGGCTATGTTCTTTCCATGCAGTGCACCTTTTCTTCTGTACATTTCTGCAAGTTGTTCATTTTACTTCATGTCGACGTATGCTGCAAAATGGGAGTGCGGTGGCTCAGTGGTAGACTGTTGGACTTCTATGCTAGAGGTCCCGAGTTCGACCCCGTCGGATGTAAATAAACAAATTTTAATTCTGATGTTTAAATTCAAAGCTGAAGAGTCGGTTAAATGAATCGATAAAAAATCAAAACAACTTTGGGGATTACATTCGTTTTCTTTTCTATTGGGCGTATTGAAATTCGTATTGCTGTTTCTCTCCTTCTCGTGTCCATTCGCGCCTAACCTTTTTGTGGCTATTACTGATAGTAAAAATATAAGTACAAATTTGGCCTGATTTGCAAAACAGCTGGGAGAAACACAGACGATCGGTAGTGGTTTAACGGGTGCGGGGGAAAAGAACTCGGCTTGTACATCACCTGTTAAATACAGGAACATTTACGTTATAACGGCGATTCTGTTAAATACAAGGGTTTAAAGTTTAATGGATGTGTCATAAAAACGATTAGACCCTTAAAAGTTATGTCGCTGTGAAACAGCTGTAGCTGCTGAAAGTGACCTTTGTCTTCTTGTTCTTCTAGGGTTCACTAAGCAATCAAGCGGAAACCTTTCTGTAGTATACGAAATTCCATGGGGGAAAAATGGATGCACATTTTGCAGATTATTGAGATACCGTACGAATTCTGTGTGTTAAGATAACTTGGTCGGATTACACGTGTGGTTTTCCAAACACATTTTTAATGGCTGTATTCTATTGGATAAAGTTCAAGAGACACACAACGGTCGTGGTATGATGCACATCAAACAATAGAACGCTCAAATGCCACAGGTCTAAATGTCGAAGTGTCTGAATGTCAGAGAATCCAATAATCATACGCCCTAATGTCTCACTTCCACGCGTCCCCTTACTAATTCAAAAATAGAGATTTGGAGTGCTGTTTACTGTATCCTGTTCTTATTTGACACTGAGATATCTCCATCTGGTCTCATTTACTCTATCTAAATACTACAGGCCACAAATACGATATGAGTAAGGTTGGGCCTTGCAAATCTCAAATTTTGGATAGAATCGAATCAGGCAGAGGATTTCAAACCGTATTTGATATCAAATCTAGTCGAATCGTAAGGTCTTCAAGTTGTAGATAATGCACCTCTTATTGCCGTGAAATTCTTTAGCTCATGATATATCGAACAAAAACACTGAATATTCCAAAACAAATTCAATGTATTTCTGGAAGCTTATCCCCCTAGAATTCTTCTATCATCAGGTCTGCTGTACAGGAGACCTGGTGATAGCAGAAGAGTTCGAGAGGAGACACCCGGTAGGATTTTGAGAACATCTCAATGACCTCAAAGTTTCCGAATCAGCGAGGGTCACATCGAATCGAATCATTGGTGCGATTTCGAAACGAACCGAATTACGAAGTTTCGCACAACCCATGGTAACGCAACTAAACGCTGTAACACACTGGACGTGAGTCGAGTATCCAGTGTGTCGCAGCCTTTAGTTACGTAGCATAAAATGATAGCATTGACAATATTAGCCGTATAGGTCTTTGTTTTAAGCTTATTTGTTTGACAAGGAATGGTGAGCAAGTTATGCAACTTATATTAACGCCTCTCCTTTGCCGAAATGGCCCAGGTGCGTGGGATGGCCTTCGTATCGACAGCTCGACAGCTTCGAGCTTCGCTCTTCTCGAATACTGCGAAGGGCTCTTTAGCCTACATGAAGTGTGTCACTCTCCGCACAGAAGAGTCATGTACGTCCTCATCAGGTAGGACGATACGCTGTGACAGCATCAAACACACAAATGATGCTGACAGAGCGTGTTCGGATACCTCGATAACTTCCCCCAGTCGAGAATCGACCCCGGGACCTCTGGCATGAGAGACCAGCGCACTTTTCCACTCGGCCACCACTCTCTTTAAGAGGGGAAAAAAAACTCCTAATAACCTGTCAGAATGTTATAACATGATTTATCATGCCGGAAAGGTATTTTAATCACATTAAACATTAATAGATCTTATCAGCTATCCTCCATGCGCAATGCATTTCGGGATGCCACCCAAATATAAACGTAAACATAAACACAAACGCACGTGGACAGCAAACTGCACACAGCCATATTAAAATTCAGAATGAATACGTTACTGCACGATTTGGACTTGTGAAAGTATTTTAGGTTCGTAAACCGAGTAGCAACATTCAAAAACAATTATATGTATATTTACAAGCATTCTGTTGTGGTATAAATTGGAGTTTGGGCACATATTGGGCATGGCAGACGTCACTAACTTGTAACAGTCGCTGTTAAATTACCAAAACAAACCATTTTGACACTTCGTCTTACTCCAGTTTCTGCACAGTGGTATTACGGTACACCATTCGAATATGCCTTCCAGGTAACTGCGGCATTTCAAGATTACTGATACTGGTGGCTGAACGCCGTAATATAATTAATGCTTTTGGCAAGACAAAGTAAGTCAATTCTATGAGTCGCCCTCCAGATAGTGGAAACTTCACAACATTCAAGTTCAACAACCCAGATATATAATTATAATGACAAAAGTAAGACCACTTGGCAGGGCCACCAGATTGGGGGGGGGGGGGGGGGGGGGGACTCCTGTCTCCAAGTCACACTACGTACCGGTACATGAACAGTGAAACCCTGTTGATTGAATATCCACTTTGCCAGTAAAAATATTCAATTAACAGGAGTATTCAATTAACTGGGATTTGGTTATTTTTCTGTTGGTTATCTTGTTTGGCAGAGCTCATAGAGCTCTGTTAAACAAAATATAACAGACTAAATCCCTGTATTGCATGTACTGAGGCCAAATAGGTCTCTAAGAAAGGCAAATTTGGAGAATTTGAGGAAGGAAGGCAAATTTGGAGAATTTGACTGTCATTTTTTAATATTACAAGATTTTTTATTCAATAACCAAGAGTTTACTCTACAATCTATATGCAGTTATCAAATCAAATTCATACTAAAGGTGTGGTAAATGGTTTTGTGTTTGGAAATTATATTCAATTAACAGGGTTATACAGTTAGATTTTTTATACAATTAATAGGAGTTTACTCAATAACCTGTATGCAGTTAACCGGCCAATTCATACTAAAGATATGGTGAAGGGTTTTGTGTTCGGAAATTATATTCAGATAACAGGTTATTCAATCAAGTGGCTCCACTGTATTAGTAAATCATGCTAAATGTATTACCCAGCAGTACAAGTACAGTGTGCAGATTTGATCCATGTATCCTTTTTATGGATCAGAATTCAGGCCTCATGGGGTGTGTCTGCTGATCTTTGAGATGGCCGCACTTTGCCTTTAAGAAATATGAAGTCTGAGTTTGCAGGACAAGTGAATAAAGTTTCCATCCTTCATGTATTGGGTGGATTTGAGTGCTTTCTTAGATTTTAAACATTCATTGTTAAAATCACCAGGTGTATTGATCAAATAGGAATAAATATCTGAATAGTCAATATCGGGCATTTTGTGCAAATCATCTGACCAATTGATAATAAGGTTTGGGTCTGGGAGTTTGACCCCACTTTCCAATGTCAGCTTTTCAATGTATTTTAACTCTGCTTCTGCTTTTTGTTGCCCAGGAGTTGGATATGTCTGTAGGTTGAGTTTATCAACCCAATAACAGTGTTTTAGTAGTTGTCTTTGAGTACCGGTCTGTGGTACACTTCTTGATTTTAAAATTTCTTTCATTTGAGAAACAGTGAAAGAAGTAAATTTGCTGTTTTCTTCCATCTTGATATTTGATTAATTATGCAAAATGCTACCTTATTTTACACAAATTGAAATTAAGATATTTAAAATGGTTCTATTTTTTTTAATTTGGTACTTTACATTTTTCTCTGTAATGAGAAAATAAAATTCAATTAGCATACATAATGGTGTTATTTTAAGTAATCATTGACTGAACCAACCCAGACAATATATTGAATGATTTTTTTCCCCAAGGGGGGGGGGGGGGTGGGGGGGGGGACAATAAATTTTTCCCACTAGGTACAAAAAAGTTTTTTCAAACTTTTGGGAACCCACTCACTCCTTTAGGGAAGCAAGAAGCAAAAAAAAAAAAAAATTCTGATTTTCAGATAGGGACCCACCCCCTTACACCATTAGCAATGTCTATTTTATCCATTTCGTCATGCCAACCTTCCGTCAAATGTTTATTGCTGCATTCGAAAAAGCTCAAAGTTTAATTTAATGCAATGTGAGGACATTTTTTAGAAAATCTTTTTAAGTTCCACCAGACAGCACCATTCAGAATTCTTAGCTTACCGGTACTTGACAGAAAGTCAGGATGATTTGTAATCACCCCCATCCGTCGTCTGTCTGCCATCATCCGCCATCCTGTGTGAATTTGTGAAGGTGCTTTTTGTGCCTTAATTAAAAAAAAACATTGAACTGATTTAAAAGATAGTTTAGGAAATGATTGGTTGGGGAGTTGTCTATTGGTTTTGTACAAATCCAATTGCTGCCCCACAGGGAGTGGTGGGAAAAATGCACTAACATTTTTTAACAATCTTTTCACAAACAGACACATACAATGTCTTGATATATGGTATTCAGCTTTCTTTTGGGGTGTACATGCATTTACGTTTGTTGAAACAAAAATTGTGGAGCAATATTTTTCATTGTGTTATAAATGAGAGGAGGAAGGCAAGATTTTTCCAAGTTGACCTGGGCCCCATCAGCTCTCATTCCTAGATAGATAGATAGATAGATAGATAGATAGATAGATAGATAGATATTTATTCGTTCAGTAGCATACAAGAAATACAATGGTTTCCTAAAGGATTGTCAACTCAACCCTCCACCCGCCGCCTCAAGTTCACTCAGAGGAGATAAATACATGTCGAAACAGTAAACACCATAGAAGCATGCCTGAACAATTTGGCTCCATCATTTTCAAGAAAAATAAACACAGGAAAAAATTTGCTGGGCCCTACAGGGCCAAGATAAAATGTGTTTTCTGGGCTGGTGACCCACCAACCCCCGGCCTCGTGTTCGAAAGAAATTTTCAGACCCCCCCCCCCTACTTTCCACCATTTTTCCAGCCACATAGTATATGTGAGACTTAGATATGATCGGGCCTACCTGACTCTCACATCTTGGGGGATTGGGAATATCTAATACGATGTGTGTGTGTGGTGGTAGTGGTGGTGGTGGTGGTGGTGGGGGGGGGGGGGGGGTATAAAAAGACTTTCCAAGACCTCCGGGCTTCTAAATGTGGAGGAAGGACTGGTCCCACCCGCGAATTACCCCCACCTGCATGCCTAGTCCAACCTTGGAGCCACAGTCTATAATATATTTTGTTTGTTTTGGTACGTGCACAGGACGTACCAAAACTAGACTATAAAATTAACATTAACATTAATTATGTATCATCTGGGAGCCGAAGGTCCCACGGCGAACACAGAGATTTCAGCCGATAAATGTTGAAATAAATCCTGTTGTTGGTTATTCATTTCGCTCAACAACTAAAATCCTGCATAATTATGATTCGATTTATCTTTACTTGTGATTATTAAATGTGAAGTTGACAATATTCACGAGAACATACATTGAAACTTAAACTTTCGAAGCGGGTCAGTTCTGTTTGCACACGTGCGTTCGTGTTTATGTTTACGTTTTCATTTGGGTGGCGTCCCGAAATGCATTGAGCATGGAGGATAGCTGATAAGATCTATTGACAAGCAATATTTCAGAATGTTCCGAACGCATTTTTTTCTGCACTTATGTTAAAACTGGATCCATCTTCTTCTATCCCCTCCAAATGAATAGAAGCCAGTGCTTTTCAATTCAGTATTTTGTTTAACTCTAGAAGATAGTATCCTGCATTTTGTCAATTAACCCTTTACCCAACGTAACGGCCAAATTCGGCCAGCGCTATTCACAAAATCGCCAATACATTTTCACTATTTTTTTCATTTATTATCGCAAAAACATAGGTTATAACGCCTCGTTGGAACAAGCTCATCGAGCTCGTTCCAATGAGGGGCCTTAACCTATGTTTCTGAGACAAGTGTCGTCTGCTTTTCGTGTTAGGTAAAAGGCTAAAAACTCACCGTTTCAGCTGGGGGGTTATATTTGTCTTTGTCGTAGCTGCCACTAATTTTGGTCTATTTGTTTCGCAGATCCTTTCACGTTTATTTGTTTCCTTATATTTCAAACCATGTACTATCCTATGTTTAGACATAATCATCTTCTGGGTTCAATTTTCAAGCGGGATTTATCTCCCTTGACTACGATGGTCGCCGCGTGCTTTGATATACCCTGGAAGCGTTCACAATGACCCGAAATATTTCGGTGCCAAGTAGAATTTTTATTCGGTGACAAATTGGGTTTTTAGTGCCCAATGAAATATTTTAATGCCAAATGGAATCTCATCGTAAACGAGAACAATTTAACCATGTATTGCCCCTTGTGTGCAACAATGCGCCATCACCCAAAGTACGGTAGTTTAATTTAGTGCTTCCTGACTCTTTTAAGTATTTTAGTTGAAAAGATTTTTTACACCGTGTTTAACCACGCTGTAAAAACAAGAATATACAAGAGCAAGCTATATGGCTAAAAAAGTACCCATTTTTAATTATTAATTCATACCTTCTGCTCGGTTATGTTAGAACAAAAATAAAAATTCAGGAAATTTAATATTTATATGTAATAAAATATTACAGATATGGATGTCATTGGAACTGGCTCCTTGAGCTAGTTCCAATGACATCCATATTTGTCTGGTTTTATTTAAGAAACTTGCAAAGTACAAATTTTCTGTCAGTCTTTGCCCACAGTGTAGGTTAAAGTATTAAGTAAACCAAAATTCTTGGAAATAAATCCGTTATCCTTGTGTTTTCCAGGGTGTATGGGAATTTACACCGGTTTGGGAAGTCATACACCCTTCGGCTTCGCCTCAGGGTGTATGAGTTCCCAAACCGGTGTAAATTCCCATACACCCTGGAAAACACAAGGATAACTAATATTATCTCATGAGTGTGGACCTGAAAGTTTTATTTTTTACAAGCGCTTGCGCGAGTGAAGATATATACTTTCAGGTCTACACTAAATTCAGGTCCACACGATTTTCTTTTTATTATATGCTAAGTGACATTTTACTGCGCAATATTCGGCCCAATTCGACTGCAAACAGTTTCAAGACAACAACAAGGATCTGCTGATCGTTCCTTCAAGGCGACGTTCAAGGCGGCGTCATGCGCGGAAACATGGCGTCATTTAAGAAGCTACGGGGATGGATATCGAGAAATATCTTTTAGATAATTTGCGATAATTCATAAACTAGTGTCGTAAAGCGTATACTGTGGGGGAAATTAGCTCACTCAAAGCGCTTGTCACCTTTAAACATTTATTTACATTTAGCGGCGGAATAACCAACCGTACTTCTTTCTCAGCCGGTATAGCCAGACTGTCGAATTCAGGAAATTCAAACATTTTATAGTAAAACAGTAACTCATTGACAACGATTACTTATTAACATAAGTCCTAAACAGTAATTAAACCCTTTTGGAGAACAAGACTTGTTATCAAGCAGCTTGTACTATTATAGAAGGACAATTGCTGATTATAAGTTTTTGTATACATTCTAATACACTCGACAACAATACAAACACTGAAATTACTGCTTAATCACCGAAACATTTAGCACCTAGGTTTTCATAATAATTTTTGAAAGACTTCTTGGAATTTTGTTCTTTTGAATTTCACTTCAAAACAAGCCTATGACAGTACACCCTTCCTGAAATGTCTCTGGTCCTCCAAAGAGAACGAAAATAAATTAGAGTTCGAATTAGGAGTAATAATCTCGAACTGTCTTTCCTAACACAAAACTCGAATTTGTGACATTTTTTCTTTTTCGCCAAAATTATTTCAATCCTGAGAACTCATCGACCTCGATGTGCTTCAGGAACCGATTAATCATCCGATGCTCTGATCATTAATTTCAACTATTTCCTATTCCACGGTTTTTTATAACGTTATTTCGCAGGAGAACCAGAAGGACCAGGCTGTATACCTGTCGGATTGTCTCTTATATAACTGCGAACACTTTCATCTATCTCGTCAGAGTGAACCCACGCGTTTTCGCTAAATGGAAGGTCTTGGCATTTTTTCCGTATCTTTGGTTTATTTACTTGTTGCGAATGAAAGAGTCTCAAGAACTTGGGGCTTATTGTGATCGTCACTTGTCTGATTTGAAACGTTTGATGTAGCAGTTACATTTTGCACAAATTTAGTGAGGCTTCTGGGTTGGAATAATGTGCAACAGTCAGCTTTAGAAATTTTAACATTTTGTGTACTCACGTCAGGGTGTTTTTCCTCCTCTGCAGAAATTAAATTGAACAATCCTCTGTTGCGTTTATCCTCGTCCTCCTGCAACACTTTTTCTTCCTGTTTTGTGGGTGTGTTCTCTCATGTGTCCGATTGCTTTTCTTTTCATTCTAAGTACATCACTGTACCTTTGTGGTCTCGTTCCTTCTTGCTTTTGACTTGGGTTTGTCTCTTCGCTCCTGTGGCAGTTTATTCCAGTAAAACGATATGCTCACGGAAGTTTCATTTTCTCGAATTCTCCAAGACACCGACATATTTCTCACGCCGAGACTTCCGATGAGCTGTTAAACGTGTTATGAATAGGGTCCATCTTTTGGATCGCGACTAAGCTAAAAAGTTAGTCTGCCAGGATTCTCCACGGAATGTTGTAAGGCGTATGCAGTGGGGAAAATGAACTCACTCAAAGCGTTTGTCAACTTTAAACATTTATTTACATTTATAAACAACCGTACTTCTTTCTCAGTCGGTATAGCCGGACTGTCGAATTCAGGAAATACATACATTTTATAGTAAAACAGTTACTCATAACAACGTTTACTTGTTAACATAAATCCTAAATAACAATTAAACCCTTTTGAAAAACAGGACTTGTTATCAAGCAGCTTGTACTATTATAGAAGGACAATTTCTGATTACCAGCTTATGTATACATTCTAATACACTCGACAACAATACAAACACTGGAATTACAGCTTAATCACCAAAACAGTTAGCACCTGGGTTTTCATAATAATTTTTGAAAGACACCATGGAATTTTGTTCTTTTGAATTTCACTTCAAAACCAGTCTATGACACTAGCATATTATAATACCCCCGGGTATTTAGCAAGAAGTTATTTCCAAAATGTGATAATGATATAATTGTGGAGTGGTGTAAATTTAATTTCAACTCACCAAAATCCAATTAACACTGGTGTTAAATTCACGAAAAATATTAGTTTCTATTCAAGTGTTATTGAAAACTATGTAGGTCTTACATACGTACGTTTTACGGGAGTAAGAGTAAATTTGACACATCACATAGTTTCACATGACCTCAGTTCGGTATTTAGTCGGGCCCCGATTTGCAGCCGGTCTTAAGTGCAACGAAATTAGCGATTACTGAACCGTTATACGTGGGGACAGTGTCACAGCAGTTCCATATCGTAATTATCGTTCATAATTATCCCCATAGACGTATCTATCATTTAATGAGTAAAATCAATCACAATCGCGCAAATATTAGCTTGTGTGTGCTAGACTTACACACAATGTTTTTGTTCAGACGGATTTCCCCAAGCTTCGGAAACCTGTTACGTCCAAGTATTTCAATAATTTATATTCAATGTCATTCTTCATACCTATTGCCTTTTTATTAGTGGTTCCATTTGCAACTAGTTACGGTACATTTTTTCACTTGCGACACTTAATAAGGGCAGAAAGTGGAAAAAAAGATTTCGCTGGATTTTTTCATCGTTTCTCAGTCGCAGGTGTTGTTTTGTTTTCGTCACGTGCTGTTGTCGTATTTGGAGAAATGTTATACTGCGTTCCAGAGATATTATTTCTGGGTTCAAATACCATTTCGGATTACAGTAATTGCTTAAAAAACGCAGTTTTGTACATTAAATGTTAATTTATTATTTATTTGTAGTCATTAGACGGTTGGACACAAATTAGTTTGATATTTATTAGGGATTCTTTTCAACCCTCTTCCAACCGAGATTTTTGCATCATTGCATTGTGTTTCACTTTCCCTAGATGATCCACTCGATAGTTTCACAGTAATTTCATTAAAAAGCTATCGTAAGTAACAGAGACCTCATCTCTCCAAAAGCAATATAAAGTAATTAGTAACGTGTAACTAATAAGTTTAATGTACAGTTTTATTCTTGTGTTGTTCTATTAAACGACTTTGAGTGCGGGCTGCAAAATTCCTGTGAAAGCCACTGCAACCCTGAGAGCTTTCTCAGGAATCCGGTCTTCGGTACGCAACGTCATTCGGTAAATTATGCCACATGGTACGCCCCAAAAACTATAAATGCGACGTCGGCAACGTTATTCGCCATTCTGGTTCTTACAGCCCAACTGTACTTTTCAATAGGAAAAAGGCAGCTCTCTAAAGGGTAATTATCACACACACCAGAATCATGCTAAAGGGTAATTACCACACACACCAGAATCATGGCCTCATCCATTCTTTTAGCTAGGACTATAGTAAATAATAACAATTGAGCTGATTAAATCTATCCCGTGATCACTGTATACTAACTGCTATTATGTACTAAGATGAATGAAAAGTTTCCGCGAGCCGAAGGCGCACAAGGACGATGTGGGATTGAAATCCCTTACGACCCTAATAACTTGAATAAAAGGTTTTAGCGCGCCGAAGGCTCACAGCGACTTTATTTGCTTTCTTTTTTATGTACTACGGACAATTATTACCAATTTAATGGTGTGTATGTAGTACAGTTAACAGTTGAACGTTGTTCAATACGATGTAATTAATGAGATGCCAAAAAAGGCTGTTGAGTATTGAAATAAACCAAATAAGTAAAGTTACCTCTCATTCTGCCTACAGCCACTTTCGGAAACCAATTAACATCTTTCTAGGGCTTTAACAAAACACATACATACCCAGTGATAAAATGGATTGGACCACAAATCAAGACACTGGCCACTGATTGCAAGTCAGTTAACCAAAACACTAATTATTGTAATGATTGTACATGAGTTTATTTGCTTTTTGTACTACCATTTCATTGTTTTTTTTTATTTTGTTTGTAGTTTTTTCTTTTGATATGTAGTATAAATAAACAGATTTTCAGGACTCAAGAGTGAATTCATTGTGGATTAATTGTTTCAGTGTTGGAATAAATAACTGATTGCAAACAAAGTAATACTGAATGCTTGCTTTTAGAAAAGTGCAAAATTACTAAAAACTGGTTTCATATTCTAGCACATATCTTTAGGATCCATAGACTAGGTTCATCGGTAATCTTTGCACTATGGCAGAAATACACAGAGTAGAATTTATAACCTCTCAAGCTGGTTGTCAACAGGTTCTTTTTGATGGGTTTAGGTATCGTTTAAATGTAAACCGAAAGTCAACAACTCACTGGAAATGTGTATTTGATCATTGCAAAGGTCGACTCAATACAGTTGATGATTTTGTGAAAATGTAACAGAGCATGTACATCCTCGAGTGGAAATGCCTCATGTTTTGAGACTCATGAGTAACATGAGAAACCGTGCCGGTGAAGAGGTAACACCAATGCAACAAATCTACAGAGAAGAACTGGACAACATGACAGAAGACGAAGCTGTCATTACACCTTCTTTCACAAGTATAGACTCTGGTGTTTGTAGACATCGCCGTAAAAAGATACCAAAAAACAGCAACTCTGGCAGAAGTGGACCTATAAGATGAATGGAGTCTCACAAAGAATGGAAGGAGATTTCTTGCAATTGATAATGGGTCTGGTGACAAAATTCTGTTTTTTGCTACAGACGAGATGTTGTGTACGATGCAGGAAGCTTCAATTTTATTTATGGATGGAACATTTTATTCATGCCCTGCCCTGTGGAATCAACTATATGCAACACATTGCTTGTCTGATAATACGATGTTCCCTGTAGCTTTCGCTGGGATGCCCAATAGACAGAAAGTGACTTATGTACGTCTTTTTAATGAACTGTGTGCTGTGGTGACTGAAAAGACTGGCTCTATTTATCCCCAGAAACTATTCAAACAGACTTAGAAGGGGCAGTGATAAATGCCATCGAGGAAGTATTTCCGGACACAGAAACTCGTGGGTATATGTTTCATTTCAGTCAGTGTATATTGAGGAAGGTTCAGGGACTTGGGCTCGCACAATTATATCGGACAGATGAAGGTGTGCAATGTTTAGTGAGACGAGCAGCGTGTTTGCCACTGTTGCCTGCAGACCAGGTGAGGACGTATGGATATAATGAATGTGGGACCTGATCACACACCACAAATTATAGAGTTGATTGATTATGTCACTTCTACCTGGGTAGATGATGATGCAGTGTTTAGACTTTCAATGTGGAATCAGCATGGTAATGTGGGACCACGGTCTAATAATCATCTGGATGGCTGGCACTCAAAACTAAATCGATCACTGTCTAAAGCGCATCCAAATATATATGAGTTTATAACACAATTAAAGACAATTGAAGACAGAGATAGAAAGACACGGGCTAAAGTTGACCATGGCGCTTATCCAGCAGCCAGAAAACGCATCTACAGAGAAATAGACTCTCGTCTTATTCGCCTCAATGAGCAACTCAGACAGGGACTAAAGTCACCCATTCAGTTTTTTTGATGCAGCTAGCCATGTTTTGAAGCTTGATTTGTGATTTTTGTTGTAAATTTATGTAATTTGATTTTATTTTATTGAGATTTAGAATATCTTGTCACTTTACAAAAAACACACCTTGCTCTTTCATGTTAAAATACCAAAATTTCAGAAAGAAAATTTTCCCTACAGGGTAATTTATACTAAATCAATTAGGAAAAATTAGCCGACGGAAATCTGGGTATTATGACAAGAGAACAAAAGTGGTTATGAAAATAGGAGCAGTCTATTTATTACAAGGGAGATTAGCTTTTATCAGTGTAGAAGTAATTAGAGTATTTATTGAAAAATGTAGGCAGAATGGGAGTTGGCAGAATGAGCTGTAGGCAGAATGGGAGGACACCCTTTTACTTATAGATTACTTTACAGGCGACAATTCGATTATGTCGCCAGATGGTGATTTCATTGAAAGGACGAACTGAAATAATGAAACACAAAGCTGTTGAAACCTACCAAAAGTATGTTTTAGTGCAAACGTTTGATGCCAAATGGTGTGTTTTTGGTGCCAGATGAAATACTTTAGTACAATTGGCACCACTGGTACCCGACAGCGTGAACACTGTATCATGACAAAACACATACCGCGCATAACTGTAGATACCTCGGCAACGTGACCAATAAAAAACGACAATTATCACTGCAGTAACTATGACAACATGTGATATCACACCTTTTTGAAAAATGAGATCAATGTTCAAATTTAAATCCCAATGCGTTGATTCAGGTATCTTCTCTGGTAGGAAATATCTTTATTATTTTCATTTATTTCACTTTATTGCTTCATTTTAATTTTGTTCTCAACTCGTATACTTCATCTACAATGGCTAAAAGGGACAAAAGCTCCAGGGACAGAGAGTTGTCCGACCTGTAAGGGGCCAGGAATAACCGATCCCGGTCTATTTCAGATTGGTCAAGGCTCTGTTACAGGTGCCCCAGTGCTTGCACCACGTTGGGATCTCAGAGTTACATTTGACTTACCGGTCTTTCCCGAAGCAGTTGGAGAAGAATGTAACTCAATTGAGTGGCTTTTCTAAGCCAGATTTACCCATTAAAGATATTTTGTTCTATTTTTCGACAGATTAATGTGGTATGGGCCAACCGGACGTCAAATTCTTTAACTGGATGTTATAAGAAAACTTTAAAGGAGTTGAATCAAATTTTACTTCGACGATGCGGCCACATCTTGACTTTGAAAAAACTGACCTCAACAGAGCCGCGACGCGTGTCATCATTTACTCACGGAAAAACTTTAAAAACAAGTTACCAGATAAGACAATTTCTGCTCATGAGTCTTATGTTTCGGAACTTCGCACAACGTCCACAGTGAGAAACATTTCCAGAGAAAGCACAAGTCAGATCACCGAGCCGCAACCCGGGCCGCTCGATTGATACTAAACTCTTCCAAATTCGGCATTCGACTGGAGTTAAATCTGACAAAACCAACTAGCAACTTCCCGATATTTGTAAGAACATGCCTCATGCCTCTGATTTGTAGCTCAAATGCAGGACGCACTGAGATAACCAATCGGACATCCAGATGAAGTGTTACCTCGGAGCCAAGTTCAACCACTTTCGTTTTATGTTCAAAGGGCACAGGGTCCAATCCATTACCCCAGATATATTGCTAAATGTTAGCGTGAACTCACGAAGAGGAAATGCTGATTTCGCAATTAAGCAGTTGCAGCATATGTTTAGCGATATTGTGTCAACAAATAGTTATTGCGACACGAATCCAATAGTATTCAGCATGAACATAGTTTCCGATAAGAACAATTTAACTGCCGGTGAAAGGAGAAACCTCACGAAACTTTGAAAAAAAGAAGGAGTTAGTTATCAAACTAGCTGACAGCGGTGGGTCAGTTATCATTCTGTGTCGGGGTAATGATATAAAGGAAATCATGAGACAACTCAGCAATACCAAGTTTTTAAGAAAATAGATTCACTTATTGGCCCAGTAATATTGAAAAAAATCAATGAAGTTTCTCCGCGACGACGGCCACATAAACAAAACACAATTGAGATATTTAATAGCTAGGCTCAGCGCTCAAACAAGATAATTTTACACCCTACCAAAGATCCACAAGGACCGTTCTTCACGTACGGATGACTTAACTCCACCACTTAACTCCACCCGCGAAGCCAGTTGTTTTGGATTGTAATCCTTATACCATCTCGAAAGTCATTGATTATCACCTGAAACCTACAGGTAATTACGGCAGCGTATTAGGGTCAGGACCTTTTCATTTAATAAACTGTTTAAACAGTTTAATAAACTGTTTTTACAGATTAATAAACTGTATCTACAGTTTAGTAAACTGTATTTACAGTTTATTACGAGACTGTTTTTACAGTTTATTACGAGACTGTTTTTACAGATTAATAAACTGTATTTACAGTTTAGTAAACTGTATTTAGGTAATAGACATTAGAACTATCTAAAAATACACACAAAAAATATCGAAAAATGCAATCTTGCCTATATCGGCTATTGACAACATGTGCACCAAATATTGATATTGATAAAGGTGTTAAGTCTGTTAAAAAATACATTCACCGAGCTTAAAAAGGAGACTTTCAATTCAATGGCGAAAATTATTTACATACTGGAGAAAAAGAATTTACCGTGACCAGCAAATTCGAATATGGTGAAAGCGTCAGAATTAAACTAAACAGAAAGAGAATTTATGGAGACTTACTTCCTTAAGTTAAATATTTTTCAAGAAATCACAAATAGATTTCCATGAACAGCGTTTAACAAATTTCATACAGGAGGCGTATAAAATGTTTTCAAGAAACTGGAAATAACTTCTGTGCACAGCGTTCTACAAAGGAATTGAATCTGCTCAATTTTTTTTGCGTGACGAAATGCATGTATGAACTTCAGAAATACATTAGGGATTATAAAATGCAATTTCATATAATTTAAAAACAGCACTTAATGAGACCTGCGTACCCTAGTGAAATGGACCCAAATTATTAACGTCCATGGTGTTTCGACCTATTTGGTGTTGTCCCAACTCCCAACCTCATACGTCATACCATGCTCGAGATATGAGTGTGACCACTTTCAAAATGTTTTGCCCCTCCCACTCGTTTGAGTATGAAATACATATATCAAGCTCAGAAGTGCATTGGGGGGGGGGGGGGGGGGGGGTCATAAAATGTGACTTCCAGCAGTTCTGAAAAACGCACCTGAGACCTGGGTGACCGCAATGATCTTAACCCAAGTTTTGAACCTCCATTGAGTTTCAGCTCAATTACTGTTGGTCCCAGGTCCATACTTCATAACATGCTTGAGATATGACCTGCACATGACCTTACTTTCAATAGTTTTGCCCGCCCCACCCTTTTCAGTTTTAAAATACATGTTTAAACTTCGACAATGCATTAGGTGGTGATAAAATGTGATTTCCGACAATTTTTAATATGCACCCAATGGTCCCGGTGATCTCAGGGACCTTGAATGTACACTGACCTTCGACTAATTTGGTGTTGGTCCCATTCATACCATATTAGAGACATGAATGTGCCCCTCTTTCATAATATTTGGCTCCGCCCACTTTTCTCAGTATAAACATACAATGTATAAATTTGAGTAATGCACTAGGCGGTCATACAATGCGGTTTCCAGCAATTCTGAAAAATGCACTCAATGACCCTGGCTGACCACAATAACCTTGACCCATGTATTGAACCTCCATTGAGTTTTGACTCATTTGTTACTGGTCCCAGATCCATAGGTCATACATTGTTTGAGATATGAGCGTGACCTACTTTCACAATTGTTGACCCCAACCACTTTTTGAGTAGAAAAGTACATGTATGAACTTTCAGAATGCGTTACAGGCCCATAAAATTGATTTCCTGCAATTTTGAAAAGTAAAATGTTCTCACTGTCTCCTGGGTGACCTCGTGACCTTGACCCACATTTGGAACCTCCATTGAGTTTCAACCTATTTTGTGTCGGTTTCGTCCTTCGTCACACAATGTTTGAGATATGAGCATGACACACCTTCAAAATGTTGGGCCCTCCCACTATTTGGAGTATAAAAATACATATTTGAAGTTCGACAATGCATTAAGGTGTCATAAAATGTGCTTTCCACCAATTATTAAAATGCACTCAATGGCCCCTGGGTGACAACAGTGACCGTGACCCATATTTTGAACCTACAGTGAGTTTCGACTCATTTGGGTTGGTCCCAGGTCCATAGATCATCCATGTTTGAGATATCAGTGTGACACACTTTCAAAATGTTCGGCTCCATCCAGTGTTTTGAGTATAGAAAAACATGTATAACTTCAGCAATGCATTAGAGGGTCATAAACTGCGATTTCCTACAGTTTTAAAAATGCACTCAACGATTTCTGGTGATTTCAGTGACATTGACCCATCTTTTGAATCTCCATTGAGTTTAGACTCATTTTGTGTTGGTCTCAGGTCCATGTGCCATACATGAACGAGATATGAACGTAACTCACCTTCAAAATTTTCGGCCAACCCCACTTCTGTAAGGTTAAAAATACATTACGAACCTCGGGACTGCATTAGGTGGTAAAAAATGTATTTTTCAGCAATTCTAAAAAGAGCACCTTATGACCTCTTGGTGATTTAGATGCTCTTGACCCATATTCGAAACCTCCATTGAGTGTCAACTCATTTGATGTTAGCTCCGAGTCCATGAGTCATATCAAGTCTGAGATATGAGCGTGTCCCACTTTCAAAACACCCATAGGGACACCCTCAGTACCCCATGACGCTGTAATGAAGCAACATAGGTGGCCGCGTACTAATGACTGTCTATCAGAATGCCAAAACGCAAAGATGTAAGAGGATTCGTATTCGAGTTGTCGTGTGGACAATGGCATGCATCGAAAATAGAAGTCCAGGAAAATAAGAAGAAAAATAAAAAGAAACCACACATAAACAATACTCTGTATTTTTCACACATACTGATAATGGGTTGTACTATGGCAAAAGATTCAGTCCTAACTTTGCAAGCATTTATGTAGCGGAATGAGAGGGAATGCCTTGAGGAAATGTGCGAAGTATTCTCTCGCATACCTCAGATATTTAGATGGCTTTTTTTTATTATTTAGGAACATTCAAAAGAAGTTCTGCAGAATGTTTAGAAATTTTAAATAATTATGATCCACACATCAAATTAAAGGCTACCATCAGTCAAGATTCTGTAGATTGTCCCGATGTGACCGTGTATAAAGGCACACAATTCCAGGAATTTGGTCACTTACACTATATTGTAAACCCACCGATTCACATCAATTGTTACATACAGAATCATTTCATACATCATGTACTTTTAACAGTATCATCAAATCACAACTCATTCTTTTCGTTCGCACCGCAATTTGAGTGATAGAGTAAATTTCATCGAGGCTTGTTCTTCCCTATTTGGCTCCCCCAGATCGGTGGTCACTATGTTTTTTGCATATTCTAAAATCTCAGACTCTGAAAAATGGAAACCCCCGCAGAAATTAATGATTTAGAACCACTGAAAATTGAACACAACAGACCATTGTAGGATAGTAGTGGGGCGGTATTGAATTGCAAAAATCGTCGCTGAAGATTGCATGATCAGAAAGAGGAATTTTCCTCTGAACAAACGAAAAGTCAATATCAGATCCGAAACTCCTCCATTGTGATTCATCTAATGTCATATACCTTATCGCTTGCAAACACTATATGAAGCATCATGTGAGTCAAACGAAAAATCCATTTCAAAGGCGTATTCCTCGACAGAAACAGGATATAAAACACAATACTGACGCCCCAGTTGTTCAACAGTTCAACCCGCCTGGCCATTCTTTGAACGAAATCCACTCAACTGAACAACCATCAATGAAAGACACATTAGAAAAACAGATGAATGTAAGAAGAAACGAGACGCCCTTTGGATCAATACGCCTCAAACCCCCTGGCCATTTGGTATGATTGTATCGGAGGGGAAATTCAAAAGGAGGTCCATCATTCCTCTCAATTTACCATACCACAGAATGAACGTCGAAACAGCCAAAATGGTAAAAGCTGAATTCAATTTAGCCACCTCTAATTTTAAAGAGTCTTTAAATCTTCGACCTGTCAACATTGCTTATAAGAACAACAAAAGCTTGCGTAACATCTTTCAAGGACTAAACTGGGGCCCATCTATGAATAACATCAATTACTTCCAGTCAGTTTAACCAGTTTCTAAGCTCAATGCTTAGTTTACTGAAACTCATAAAGGTTAAATAATATACACAGTCGATGGGCGAAAATTGGAAATGTTACCCCCAAATGAGAACATTTTGTCGATTTTGATCCATTTTGCGGTCAAGTTACTGTGATTCAACTGAGTGTATCTGAATAATGCAGTTACATTGTCATTGTGCTTTGTTTTCTACAGAAAAGTTCACAATGGGAGGTTTCAGAAAATGTATACACTATGCATTATGATCATGTGAATGAATGGAGTAATCCGAATGCGAAATATCGTCGTTGATGAGAGGTTTTGAAGCACCTGGAAAACAGGTATCTCCAGCTGAAAAACTATGGGGAGACCGAAATATTTTTGTGAGAGTTAGAGCGCTTAGGTGGTGTGGAATCGTCATCCCATGGTGTTGAACCTGTTCAAATGTACCTCCTGAAATCTATTATCCGCGTGTGAGTTCTTTCTATTTCAGCTGATGTTGCAAAAAGGTAATTTATTTTTGAATATCAGTATAATCTTTGTGTATATATTTATTTATATATTCTTGTAGTTCTGTGGACATTCAAATGCAACTACACCAAATGGTTTGGCTTGAGTTTCTCACCTTCACTCTCGTGTTAGTACCGATTTTAGCCTCGAACGAAATTTTTGATGAGACGTTCATTCATCCGTTTCAACAAGGTGCAACAAGTAACTCTGTGTATCAGAACCAGACTGTACTCAAGTCAAGAATACAGTGTTCTTCATTCTGCAGACAGGACAGTAAGTGTAAATCATTTTCTTATGATAAGAAAACAAGGATTTGCACTCTGTCTACAAGGGTATTGGTGGATGGCAAAAACAGAGTCTACGTCAAAGGCTCACGATCAGGTTTGTAAAAATATGTTTTATTCACACGAGCGTTCGCATGAATTTTTGTATAGAGATGCAGAACATTACAAGAAGAATTTTAAAACTGTCTGATATTTTTGATTTCCATGAAAAAGCAAAGGCAGCTCATACAACTTTCAGCCCAGGGATCATTAGGTGTTAGCTTGTGGACCACGAGTAAAATGTTGATCACGCTGACTTTCCCTCCTTTGTCAGTACATGTAATTATAAAAGAACAAACATCCGACTACTGTTCCACCTCTAAGTGTTTTGGTAGTAATACACTCTGTACGTGTTGTGCGTAATTCCATATTACCACCATTATGTTTATGTACAAAATGTATCAGAGTCGAGCGGTTGTTTCCAAGGCCATATCTCGACGAGTCGACATATAGCCTTAAAAACAAGAGCGAGACTCTGATATCAGATTTTGTACATAAATGCAATAATGACGATAGATTTATATTACAATTCGCAACTGTAAAAAACTAGATTAACTAGAATTTTAATTTCAGATTTCATTTTCTGTCTCATAAAATAGTTGAAATTGTATGCGGCAACCTTGAACGTTTTCGATCCTCGGTTGACTTTATTGAGCGCATTTGTGCAACATTCCGAAAAGTCTATGCACTGAAAAAGTGTAACTGCATATTTTTCAGCAGCTTGAATACTTTCGATGATTCCGGTTCAAATGCATAAAAGTAATGTGTTTCCGTAATTTATTAACCCTTTACCTAACGTGAAAAGCAGACGACACTTGCAAAAAAAATTCTTGAATAACTAATTTTTTTCATTTTTTGTCTCAAAAACATAGGTTATGACCCCTCGTTGGAACGAGCTCGACGAGCTCGTTCCAACGAGGGGTCATAACCTATGTTTTTGAGACAAAAAATGAAAAAAATAGTGAAAATTAATTGGCGATTTTTGAGAATAGCGCTGGCCGGTTTTGGCCCTTACGTTGGGTAAAGGGTTAATAAGATATTTGAGAAGTGTTTTTTGTTTCTCTTGTCGTATACAGAATCATACAAAGTCCCCCAAATGCCTTTCGGAAGATTGTAATGTTTTATAAGCTGTAACATAAACAAATTGTATCCAAGCATACGCATGTATGCTGAAGTTGCAAGACATAGATTTTATATCGTGTGACAGTGAATCGCCCTGTAACAGTTGTTCCAAAGCACCCACCTGCTTTTCTTTGAACGCAAAGCCCCAGCTTAAATTGTGTACCCAACATTTTAATACCCTCGACAAGCTCTATGGTTATCACCAAAGAAATGACGCGCGCTTGGGGTTATTTACAAAGAGTACGCAATCGCATTTTATTTTCTTCAGTTTCGTATTGAATCAAGAAGTATTTTTGAGAAAAAACAGTTCTCGGATAATTAAGGAATTCAATTTTACAGTACGTGGAGAGTGGATTGTAACTAAATCACCCGCGGAGTGGAGTTATCACCCACGCTATAACTTTTAAATTTCGTACATATCGACAAAAAACACAAGCAATGTTTCAGCCAATGGACCTCCGGGTTTAACCCGGGGGTCCACTGGCTGAAACTTTGCTTGTGCTGGTTATGCTTTGCAAGATATTTGCAATTATTGCTTGGGTGGAATCTCCACTCTGCGGGTGATTTAGTGATAATACACTCTCCACGTACTGTAAATGTACTTAAGACCCCATACCGTACGATGCATCAACTGAAATCTTATGCCAGAGATCTATCGAGCAGTACCAAGGAAGATAACTGCTTGGAGTTTGATATAAGGCATCAAATTGCGTTGTTAACAAATATGCATTGTTTGGTACAGCACATCCGCCGTGCACTGGTTACTTTTCGCGGGTGAGCAATATTTCCACGGACGCAAAATAAAAGATTCCAAACACAAATTATAGGAATAATCATCAAAAATTTAATTAATGAAGCACCGGCTACAACCCGGTGCTTCATTAATTGAAGTTTTGCTGGTGATAATTTTTATTACCTGGTAAACACATGCGTGTATATCACTGCCCACGTGTGGATTACGACCAATCCACTGGGACTGTACTGTACTGCGTCCGCTCCAAATAAATGAACCCCAGCGTCGTAGATTTTTTAAATCAATCAATTATACAATTTTATTGAAACAACAGTTCAGAACTTAAAAGTGATATTCTTTCGATACTTATCATAAAAAGTATAAACAATTGACTGCAGGTCAAAATTCAAGTTTCGGGCAAGAATACAACCATGTGCAGCAGGACTACTTACGCAACGTTTTTGAATGAGTGTCTACAACCGCTTTCAAAAACAATGCGTTTGAAGGTCGGAATAGGGTTGAATCATGTGATAATGTAATTTATATTATGACTTCTCCGTTTCCTCGTCTTATTATCGTTTCATATACTGACGGAAAAAAGAGACGCAAGTTCTGTTTTGGTAATATAATCTTTTTATCCGTAAACCAAATGTAGTAAAATTTGACACATAGCTACCTCAGTGTACTGTTTCAGGAGCCTTTGGTAAAAATTCAGTCAACCATGACCACGTGCGACGTTGCATGCTTTTAACATATTCTTCGACAAAACGTGCATCCGGGACACTCCCACGCGCTTTGGGCTTGAAAACGATACCAAATCGAAGTTTTGAACAGTGCACCTCGATTGCACAAAATTTCATTTCAACTCGATTGAAGAGCAAAATGCAGCGAATGTCCGAAGTTGACAGGGTTAGGGCTATTGCTCTAAGTTTGCAGGGCCAATCGGAACGTCCCGTCGCCCAGCAATTTGGGGGGGGGGGGGGGCATATGTTAACGATAGGTCATTTAGTTGGGCGTCTCAGAACGACAGGAAGATTAGCTGACCGTTCCAGGAGCGGATGTCCGCGCATTATGTCGCCACGTCAAGATAGAGGCATACGTCTCTCACACCCCCGTAACCGATTTCAGACGGCGACGAAGACGACGAGTCAAGTTGTAAGCACTCATGGTCGCCGAGTGTGTCGTCCAGAATTGTTAGAAATCGGTTGCGGGAGTTCAATTTAAGGCCAGAACGTCCCAAAGCTGGTCATCAACTTACATCCAGGCGACGTCAATGTCGATTTCAATGGCTGCAGATACATGAACCAAATCGGTGTCACCTGGCCTACTGGAGACGTGTGTTATTCACTGACGAGTGTCGGTTCACGCTTTAGAGGTCAGATGGACGACAACGTGGCTATCGACGTCGAGGTGAGCGATATTCTACCGCGTACGTTAAGGAAAACGACAGATTCGGGGGAGGGTCTGTTATGATATTTCATATGGGTATTTCTCATGGCGTGAAAAACACCTCTCGTGGTCAAAGCAATCTTACAGCTGTAAGATATCGGGATCAGGTCATCGTTCCTCACGTCCTTCCACTTATCCATGAGCGTAATCTTATGTTGCAGAAGTGACTAGGGTTTGTCTTGACTTCATCAATCAAAACAATGTCCCAGTTCTCGATTGGCCATCCTACAGTCCAGATTTGTCTTCGATCGAGCATTTGTGGGACGAGCTGGACAGGAGGACCAGGAAGCGCGTGAGCGTTCCAAGCAACGTAGCTCAGCTCACGCAGGCCCTTTTTCATGAGCGGAATAACATTCCACAAAGGACAATAAACAACTTGCTGGGGTCAATGGTAAGGAGAGTTAGAGCAGCTATTGATTTTGATCAGAAAATGGCGTAGGGTGCCCACGTTTGAATGTTATCCATGCAAACGCCGTCTGTGTAAAGACAACAAAACTCGCATAATGTAATCAGTTATAGAGAAATAACATCAAAATCCAAACAATGAAATAATCATCCACAACACATCTGCAATATTTACAGCAGAAAAGACTTGCGTTTCTTTTTTCCACTAGTATATTTTAAATAAGCTTTTATTATATTAATTAGTGCTTCATAACACCTTCAGTTGATTTGATTAGTCAATTTCAAAAGAACGCTTTCTGATTGGTTATCACCGAAAAGACCTCTGTCAAATTAATACGGTTATGACGTATGACGGCGTGCAGCTGTGATGCATTACAGCCAAATGCATGGCGTTCGGGGCGAAATTCCATTCTTTAACCCTTCTTTTCTATCTAAAAGATGTGTTTTTGGTAACTGTGGTGTCTTATGATAAACAGAATATGAAATTTGTGTTTTGGTCACACGATATTTATGAAATTCGTCTACTAATCTCTAGCTTTGCCTCGCCAGAGGCTCGGCAAAACGGAAAATTCTTAGACTCGCTTCATAAATATGGTGTGACCCAACACTCATTCCGTATCCTTTATATATTAACTCTTTTGCTTATGAATCAGCCGTATCCGCCTCGTAATTTACAAATTGATTAGTTGAAAAAAAACTTTTTTTCAAAGCATTTCAAGAATATCATATCAAGTGACTCCTCATTAGAACAAGCACAATACGATGTTGTAAAAATTATGTATAAAATCTGGAAAAATAATAAATTAAAATAACAAATTTTGATATCATAAGCATTGGGTCAATGTTTAATTAACGAGCTGTTCATTGTGTCTGTTGCATTATAGTGACCGGGCAAGGTTTGTGCATTGTATGCAAATACCTGCCTCATCAATGCCAGCACAAGCGAGTTGCTTGACTCCATTTTACTGGACTATCGCCTAAAATTAACATACTGCAATCGTTATCGTTATCCTTATGGTTGATACCCGACGACAAAATTACAGTAGTTCTTTCCATTACTGAGCCCAGGGGCGGACTGTGCAAAAACAAATTACCGAAAATGGGGGCGTCGAACCGGGAGGCAATTTTGATATTTAGAACCGAAAGAACGCTGCTTCCTTGCATCTAAGTGTTCAGTGGCAGTCTACAATAGGGGCATTTCGATGGCATTTTTGTGTCATCTTCGTCGCTCAATTGACAAAAATGGTAACTACAAAGAGACCGACCCCGGTTTCATCGGGCCGACTATAGTTCGGACCAATGGAAAAAAAAATTGATTTTTAGAACTGAAAGAATGCTGTTTCTTGCATCTGAGCAATCAATAATCGACGAGACTGCTGGCTTATCGAAATGCCCACTATGTGGACTGCCAATGGTAGTCCACATAGTGGGCATTTTGATATATCGGTAGTCAATGTAATAAGATCTATTTCGCCTTTTGGTCCTTTTCACGAAATTTCATGCACAAATAGAACCGGCGTTGAACTGCACCAATTCTGGGCCACAGGGGCCCCCAACTATTTCCCGGTGGACCATTTGGGCAGTCCGCCTCCCCCGACTCAGCTTTTGAGTACTTGAATCTGTTTGTAAAAATGGAGCTGAAACAATGACTGCTTAGTTGTTTCCTTTTCATTGCAGCGATTTGTCCAGTTCACAAAGGATATTTATACAGCGCAGAGCATGATTTATGCGTAAAACATTTCTCCACAAAGGCTAAAATGATGAATGCAAATGCTTCATGTGTGCAAAATGAAGGTGGGCATCTTCTTGTGATTAATTCAGCGGATATGCATGATTCAATGGTTGATATAATGCACGACATCAACAGTGGTACGTAGCATTTTTACTCGTATGTTTCCGCAAAAGATATAAGAAAATGGCGAAAACATGGGCGTATTCCTTACCTCAGCCGACATAAGAATACGATTACGTTATTTAAAACTCGTAGTTTTCACCGTATGTACAACAGGGGAATCGCAGTAAATATAGTATCAAAGAACACGAAATAATCTAGCTACAATGTGAAATATTTTTACTATATAATGGTGAAATGTTGTTTGGCTTTTCCTGAAAAGAAGGACATTTGTTATTCTCGAAAAAAAATTGTTTTTTATCCTTCAACATTTTGGAGGAGACGATTTCTCGAAGGCTCTCTTCCTGAAATTATGCTCAATCATAGACGTATTTTAGATGTAGTATCGATAAGCTTTTCACTTTCGACCAAGCATTCGGAAAGCCCCAAAACGCCCCCAAACGTCAAAATATTCATTGGCCAATATCTTCTGGTCCAAATGGGCTAATGACTTGAAATTTTCAGAGAATTGTCATAAACACACTTTTCCATAACCAACTGGTAACAAAAGTTCAACGAAAGTATTTTTTCTGCCAAAATTTTCCAAAACATCAAAAATAAGCCTGAAATTCGAACGTTTTGGCCTACAATCTCGAAACTGTGAATGAATAGAACACCAGCAATGGACTAAATTATGGAGCCCGGGAAGTGACAGGCTTCTCTCTTTTTTATTTCGTTTTAACGAAATATTATTTCGTTTTAACGAAATATAATTTCGAAATAACGAAATAATATTTCGAAATAACAAAATAATTATTTCGTTTTAACGAAATATTATTTCGAAATAACGAAATAATATTTCGAAATAACGAAATATTATTTCGTTTAAACGAAATAATATTTCGAAATAACGAAATAATATTTCGTTTTAACGAAATAATTATTTCGTTTTAACGAAATAAGTATCTGTAGCGGTGGGCAGGGTCAGATTACACGGCCTCGCTACTTTTTTTTGCAAATTCTGCATACTTAGCTAGTAACACGGTTATTTATTCTAGAAAAATATGAATTTTACTCATTAAAATAAATGACTTCACTTTATTGTTGAATAAATTTAGTCGTATTCACTTGAAACACTCGCCAATGAATTAACGTTTTTAGCGTTATGTGTATGAAGGAATATTCCCGGTGTTTTTTTTTTTGTTTTGCGCTATTCTGTATATCAAATAGTGGTTTATCGGTACAGAAAAAACTGAAGTGGCGGAATGTCTATGGGTGCCCCCCCCCCCCCCCGCCCTACATGGCTTGTCGTCCATACTCTCCTCAAAACATTCTGATTACAGGCCCGATACCGATAGACTATAAATGGCCGGCAAAAGTAGAAATGGAAAACAGAGAACGACACTATAAGATGCATACGTATACGGCCATGGGGGCTCGGGGTGGGGGGGGGGGGGGGGGGTTGTTGTGATGTCGGGGAAAATCATTTTTTTCTGGCAGTTTTCATTATATTTTGGGCCAAGCTTCATTGACCTTCCTGTAGTTCCAAACACCCAGTCTAATGTCTTCATATAAGAAACACCGCCCTATCAGACCAAACTTGGAACCAAAGTCCGTAATATATTTGTTTTTGGCTTTGTACGTCTCACAGGGCGTGCCACACCAAAAAATTATATTACGGTCTTTGGGTGCTAGTTTGGACTTCAGTCTTATCAGAGTGAAAACGCGTCTGATGACTTTGGATACACAGTTTATTTCAAAACATTTCCCGGGAGAGCATGCATGCCTCCATGCTATTTGGGGTGCGGGAGGTGGGGGGGGGGGGGGGGGGCGAACCACCGTCGCCGCTGCCTATAAACATTTCTGTCGGAAAATAATTGCTTAACTTGTATGAATCGAAAGCAAACAACTTCAGATTTTGAGATGTCAAAAATTATATTGTTAAAGTTGTTGACTAAAATCAGCAGCTGGATAAGTCACAACTCAGGTACCCGGAGACTCAATACAATTGTTCTCAAAGCCTCAGATTTAAAACAATTTATCTGGGGAGGCTCCCGATCCCCATCAACGGGAGGGTGACACCCTTTACCATACACTCTCCTCCCCCACCTCTGTGTTGGATACCTCAGGTATGCCTTCGGCACACAAAAGTCCGCCCGCCCCCACCCTCTCCTCTATGTTGGATTGTTAAATACGGCTGGCTTCGGGCCGCCAGTCCCCGGTCTTCCACTTCGTTTCCACGTCCCTCAATGATGCCGGAAAAAATCTTCCAGCCCCTTCTAAAATAATTGCCCCTACGACTATGATAAAATGACGGTTCCCCCTAAATGGTTGGAAAAAAATTCAAAACGTTTGTTTAAACGGCCTAATTTTCCATAGCCTGATTGTAAGTAATGAAAGTAAACAATTATTCATGGGGGAAAATCGACAGAATATAGCATTTTCTGACATGTTTGCATTCTCCATCACCCCATGAACTAACTTATTTATTTCGTTTTTATGAAATGATTATTTCGTTTTAACTGAAGACAATTGCAGCTCACTAAGAGTATTTTCTGTACACTATAAAACTGATTTTAGCGCCACCGCCGCCCCGAAATCTTCCCTACCCCCGCCGTCCCTACCAATACTGCGGACTCGATGCAACACTAAATTGAAAAGATTCACAACTTCACGACGGTTAGAAGGAATTTCGATTCGATGATATTTAATACATTACGTGGCTACGCGATGTCTCAGAGGTAACGGCTTGGAATTTAAACCGAAAGGTCCACGGTTCGATCCCCGCCAGGGGTTACTACGTTGTGTCCTAGGGCAAGGCAGTACATCTCGTTTGCCCATGTGGGGGCACGGTGGTGCCGTGTACGTCGATTGCGCACTTGTCTTCAACCAGTGCTAACCCTGCTTGTATGGAGTTAGTACGTTGGGGAGTTAGGCAGTTGTTCGCCGTTGCTCGGTGATTCTCTCCGCGTACTCTGGCTTCCTCCACCCATAAAACTGTCCGACGCGAGGTGACCATAGCTGTCGAAAGTGTGGAAATGAATATACACTACGCCCTGAGTCAGCCGAGAAATGTTGGCGCGCCTTTCAAAATATGTGTCTCTGCAACAAGTACTTTCTACCAATCTGTCTGTCGCCAAAACTTTCGAATGCAGGAAAATGAAAGTGTTAACTACACCCTCCCGACAACCCGTGAGTCATCATCGAGATGCTTCAGGTAAAAAAAACCTACCGACGTTTGGCTATGATTGTCACAGAGTTATAAAAACAACCTGCCAGAAATCACAAAACGGGGCCGATAATGGAAGCTCTCGAGAAAGGAGGCACTGCAAATATTCTTCGATACACATATCGCGAAAACTGGAAACATTGTAAGGTCAATTGATTTGCGAGTGTTTCAAGAGAATATGACTTAATTTATTGCATAATAAAGTGAAGTCATCAATTTTAATCACTAAAATTCATATTTTTTGGCATACGTAACTTTGTTACTAAGCTAAACAAGCAGCATTTACAATCAAAAAATAGCGAGGCGCTTTAAGCTAAAGCTGCAAAACACCACAAACGGCTGCAGATATTTATTTCGTTTAAACGAAATATTATTTCGTTTTAACGAAATAATATTTCGTTTAAACGAAATAATTATTTCGTTAAAACGAAATAATATTTCGTTTTAACGAAATAATATTTCGTTAAAACGAAATAATATTTCGTTAAAACGAAATGAATAAGTTAGAGCATGGGGTGGTGGAAGATGCAAACATGTCAGAAAATGCCGTGTTCGGCCAATTTTTCTCCATGACTCAGCATGTATAATTGTTCACTTCCATTATTTGAGAGAGAAAAATAATTGTGAACAATCAGACTCAGGAAAATGACGCCTTTTAAATAACCGTTTTGAATTGTTTCCCCAACTTTATGGGGGAACGTCACTTAATCATAAGCATACGGGCATTTTTTTAGAAGGGCTGAAGATTTTGACCGAAAAGTGATGCTTCAGGCATTATTGCGGCATGTGGAACCGAGGTGGGTGAGTGAGGGATGGCGGCCCTCTCCCGCAAGTCCGGAGCGAGCCGTATTTAAAAATCCGACATGGGGGGGGGGGGGGGCGGGGGGGGGGGGGGGCTGGGGGGGGGGTGGACGGAAGGACTTTTATGTGTGCCGAAGGCATTCCGAGGTGTCCAATTCCGATGTGCGAGAGTGTATGGTAGGGATGTCCCCCTCCCATTGGTGGGGATGGGGTGGGGGGGGGGGGCTCCCTAGAGAAATTGTTTTAAGTCAGAGGCTCTGAGAACAATTCTAGAGCCTCCGGGTGTCTCAGTTGTGACTTGTCCAGTTGCTGATTTTAGTCAATAACTTTAACAATATATTGTTTGAAATTTCAAACTCAGAAGCTGTTTGCTTTCGATCCATACAAATTCATCAATTATTTTCCGACAGAAATGTTTATAGACGGCGTAACACCCTCCCCACACTCCCAACAGCATGGGCATGCTCTCTCGGGTATTTTTTTTGTAAACTGTTAGGCCGGTGTATCCAAAGTCATCAGACGCGTTATCATCCTGATAAGACTGTAGTCCAAACTAGCACACAAGTCCGTAATATAATTTTTTTGGTGTGGCACGTCCTGTGAGACGAACAGTGCCAAAAAAATATATAATAAAATATTACGGACTATTGTTCCAAGTTTGGTCTTATGGGGCGGTATCCCTTATTTAAAAACAATAGATTGAATGTTTGACACTACAGGTATGTCAGTGAAGCTTTCCCTCCCCCCGCCCCAAAATTATGAAAACTGCATGAAAAAGATGATTTTCCCCGACTTCGCAGCCCCCCCCCCCCCCCCCCATCGAGTCACCTTGGTCTGTACGTCTATGCATCTTATAATGTCATTTTCCTGTGTGTGTGTGGGAGGGGGGGGGGGGGTACCCTTGGACTTTCCGCCGCTTCACTTTCCTTCTGCACCGATAAACGACGCTATGATATACGGAACAACACCAAAAAAAAACTCTGGTAATACACATATCGCGAAAAACGGAGAGATCGTAACGTTAATTGATCGGAGAGTGCTTCAAGTGAATACCACTAAATTTATTCCACAATAAAGTGAAGTCATTAATTTTAATGAGTCAAATTCATATTTTGCTAGAATACTTAGCTAAGTAAGCAGAATTTGCAATCGAAAAGTAGTGAGGCGGTGTAATCTGGCCCTGCTTGCCGTTACAGATACTTATTTCGTTAAAACGAATTATTATTTCGTTAAAACGAAATAATTATTTCGTTAAAACGAAATAATATTTCGTTATTTCGAAATATTATTTCGTTAAAACGAAATAATTATTTCGTTATTTCGAAATATTATTTCGTTATTCCGAAATATTATTTCGTTTACACGAAATATTATTTCGTTATTTCGAAATATTATTTCGTTATTTCGAAATAATATTTCGTTAAAACGAAATAATTATTTCGTTATTTCGAAATATTATTTCGTTATTTCGAAATAATATTTAAAACGAAATAATATTTCGTTATTTCGAAATATTATTTCGTTTAAACGAAATAATATTTCGTTATTTCGAAATATTATTTCGCTAAAACGAAATAATATTTCGTTAAAACGAAATAAAAAAAGAGAGAAGCCTGTCACTTCCCGGGCTCCATACTAAATAGTAGAAATGCAATTTGCCATTATCATAAAGGCAAAATAAATTTCAATCTTATCTACAATGTGTCCAAAAGGGCCGCCAAGTGTGGAAAAATGCTCAATTTTGAATGGCCATTACTTCCTAGTACGAATGGGCTCGTGACATGAAATCTTCACAGATTTGCCATAAATACACTTTTCCATAACCAACTGGTAACAAAGGTTTGCCGAAATTATTTTTTCTGCCAAAATTTTCCAAAACATCAAATATATGCCTGAAAATAGAACATTTAAGCCTACAATCTCAGCACTATGAATTAACAGAACACCAGTAAGGGACTGCATAGTTAGAATGTAATGCATCATTAATATAAATGCAAGAGAAATTTCGATTTATCCACAATGTGTTCAAAATGGCCCCCAAACATGAACAAAAACACCCAAAGTTTCATTGACCAATATCTTTGGCGCGAAAGGGCTAATTACCTGAAATTATTTTCACAGATTAGTCCTAAATACACTCTCTCGTAACCAACTGGCAACAAAAGTTTACCAAAATTATTTTTTCTGCCCAAATTTACAAAAACATTAAATATAGGTCTGAAATCGGACATTTTGGTCTACAACCTCAGCACTGTGAATTAGCAGAACACCAGTAATGGACTGAATAGCAAGAATGTAATGTGTCATTAACCCTTTACCCAACGCGAACGATATCAAAATTTATTATTTTAAATATAATTTTTTTTAATTTTTCAAAAAAATTCAACAAAACCATATCATGTGACCACTCATTGGAACGAGCTCAATGAGCTCGTTCCAATGAGGGGTCACATGATATGGTTTTGTTGAAATATTTTGAAAAATTTAAATTTTTCAACTGCTCAATTTGCATATTACGCGGGCGGATGCGGGCGATTCGTTAGGTAAAGGGTTAACATAAATGCTAAAGAAATTTCGATTTTATTCACAATGTGTTCAAAATGGCCGCCAAACGTGGCCATTTTTGAAAACCTAGATCTCAGAACAGACGAATAATGGGTTAACACATGTTACACCACCGCACTCAGTTATCATAGTGAAATGACTTACATAATAAAGATGCTGGGATGTCCCTGTTTAGGACAATTTGAGAAACAGAGGCATGAGTTTGGGACAGCATGAAACAACCAGAATATAGTGGCGGCTCACCAACCATTGTAGGGGCCGGTGTGCGATCAGTGAAGTTTGAGTGTGTGACTCTGCGACGTTGAATCTCGAGGCAGCTGTGGGCGTTGGGAATGTTTACCAGTGCTACATAATCTTCACCATACCCAGGTGTAAATAAGGACCCGTTGAGGCGCTTGAATTGTGTGCTCGTCTGTGGACCACCGGCAGTATGCACCATGTCAGGAATGATCAAAGAGCGCGTACTCCTATGATACGGAGTAATAATGTAAGTCTGCGAGCAAGGTGGCGTATTATAGACGTGACCAAACATTGCTTTAAACTACAATAACCCAATAAATACTGCCCTGTTAGCAGTGGCGGCGCCAGGGTTTCGATATACGGGGGGGGGGGGGGGGGGGCTAAGTAAGATATGGGTGTGTGTCCAAGTCCGAGATGCCGAAGGCATCCCCCGAATCTTGTAGGCCAGCACTGGGTCGGGAATGGGACGGGGTGTCCCCTCCGGTTGGTGGGGATCTGAAAACGTTTCATAGGGAGCGATATCTGAGCTTTTCTACAACACCTAACGTGATGTGTATTTATTTATTTATTTATTTTTTTATTTATTTATTTATTTAATTTATTTATTTGTCTATTTATTAGCGTTTAATGTCACATACTTACGCACAATGGCTGATCGTGACCGTGACAGATGGAGGAAGCCGGAGTACCCAGAGAGAACCACCGAACAACCACGAGCTCCTCAACATTCTAACTCTGTTCAAGCTCCGCTCAAGCAGGGTTACAGCGGTTGAAGACATGTGCACCATCGACGTGCAGTACACCTTAGTACACGGCGTCATCGTGCCTCCATGTAGGCAACGGGGATAAAGTGCCTTGCCCAAGGACACAACGCGGGTCGTCCCGGACGGGGATCGAATCGGGACCTCTAGCACAGAAGTCCAACAGTCTACAACTGAGCCACCGCGCTCCCGTATTGTCAGTGTGTGGTATTTGCGAGTGGATATTGAAAACCACGGTCAAATAGAAACTTAAAGTTTGCTTTGGGGGAGGGGCGTGGGGAGGGGCTATGATGTGAGAGAGGGGCGGGGGGGGGGAAGGCGCCGCCACTGCCTGATTGTAGAATTTTAACCATTATTGGAACGAGTATGAAAAACGACACATGTTTCACTGAATTACGAAATAGCTTTAGATAAAGGGTAAAAACGCTTAATTGTAAAAGTTAAACTGTAGGTAGAAAATCAGATGGCATTTTGCGTAGAAATTGGCTGCAAAGCGTTAGGTATACATCCTAACGAATCCTGCCTGAAATGACTTGATTGAGCTAAACAACTAAAGTAGTCATAAATTAGACTTTATGATTCTGGAGAATCGTGGCTTTACCAGATAATATTCCATGATTTTTCATGACCCCAGAGTGTATGATGAATTGTTTTTAACTGTCTCACAGAAGTTCCTTCACTGATGTTATGTGAAAGGCGGATATAGTAGTCTCATATGACTCAATTTGATAAAAAAATGTTGAGGTAAAAATCATCATTAATGGTGGAGAAGGTTAATATCAATATCGTCGTCCAACAAGTTAATGACCAACAAAAAGAGATATGTTTGTTTAACGTGTACCCAGTGAGTGTTGTGGCTATTTGGAAATGGTCCATTTACCTCAAATGTATCCAAACTATTGATGTCTGGTAGTTTTGTAGAGGGTTAACAAGTGCCTACAGGAATATTTTTTCATGCAACTTGTAATGTCACACCAATAACTGCGAATTGCCATTTTTTCTTGAAAATATGTGAGATGGTTTTAGAGAAATCCTCGGAAAACAGGAATTTTTAACCCTTTGAGGGGTATCGCTCTGTAACCAGGTCTAAACGTGATAATGCTTGGTTTTGTGAATACCCTCATTTACTTACAAAAATGATCCTCGGTGAATTCCAATTCCAATAAAGGGAGTCATTTTTATCTCGGAGGTACACATTGGGTGTTATAGGTGCCCAAGTCCAGCCCATTTTCTCAAATGCTTACATGGATATTTTGTCCATGCAACTTGTAATGTCACTCCAAGACCTGCGAATGGTCAATTTTTCTTGAAAACGTACTAGATTTTTTTGAGAAATCCACAGAAAATGGAAATTTTAAGCTTTTAAGGGGTATATCTCCTCAACCAATCGCAAATGGGTTAAGACCTCGATTTTTGAATACTCTTACTACTTACAAAAAGTTTTCCCTATCAGTTTTGCGTCCGGTAAAAGAAGTTATGTTTCTCTGTGGCATTCCCATTTGATGTTGTTGGTATCCAAAAACAGACTATTTTTCAAAATTTTGACATTTAGTAGCCTATGGAGGGTTAACAAATGCTTACCGGAATATTTTATCCATGCAACTGGTAATGTGACACCAAAACCTATCATCGGCCATTTTCTCTTGAAAACCTTTAAGATGTTTGAAAAGAAATCCAGGGAAAACATGAATTCTTTAAGCTTTTGATGTGTATCACTGTTAACCATCCCAAAAGTGGTTAACGTTCACCGGAATATTGTTTCCAAGCAACTTGTAATGTCACACAAAGACCTGCGAACAGTCAATTTTTCTTGACAACCTACAAGTTGCTTACAGAGAAATCCACAAAAATGGGAATTTTAAGCTTTTAAGAAGTATCTCTCTTTAGCCTGCCCCAAATAGGTTAAGACTTCGACTTTTGAATATCCTTACTACTTACAAAAGTGTTTCCGTATAACTTTTGCGCTCAATAGAAGAAGACACTTTTTGACTTTTAGCAGCCCGTGGAGGGTTAACAAATGCTCACCGGAGTATTTTGTACATGCATCTTGTATTGTCGCACCAATATCTGCGCGTGGCCAATTTTTCTTGAAAATCTATAAGAATCGTTCAGTGATATCCACAGAAAACATGAATTTTTTAGCTTTTGAGGGGTATTGCAGTTTAACCAGCCCAAAACGGGTTAACGTTTGGTTTCCTGAATACCCTTATTACTTGCAAAAATGATCCACCTTCAATCTTACCTCCAATAAATGAAGTTATGTTTATCTCTAGCGTCTCGTTTGGGTGCTGTGGAGACCCCAAAACATCCCATTTCATCAAAATGTCAGTGTTTGGCATCCGATGGAGGGTTACCATATGCATAGCCGAAATTCTCTTGTATATGATTGGTCCTGTCACAGACAGGTCTAACAATGATGAATGTTTAAAAACAATCTACAAAACGCGTTTCGAGAAAGTGCCTATAAACCCGAATTTTGACAGTTTTTTTGTCAATTCTGGCGAAACAAGGGTTAAATCGAAAATTATAGCAATAAGCAATATGTATACATGAATGTACGATCCATCCCTCAAACTAGTCTAACGGACCGATCTATTCACATCCCATAGTTGGTAATAAGGTCACGTGACGCAAACAGCGTCTCGAACAAATATTAGTACAACTAGACTTTATGATTCTGGAGAATCACGGCTTTTCCAGATGAAATTCCATGATTTTTCATGACGACATAGTGTCTGGTGAGTTGTTTTAACTGTCTCACTGAAGTTCCTTTATCGATGTTATGAGAAACGTGGGTATAGTAGTCTCAAATGACTCAGTTTGGGTAAAAACCATCATTAATGGTGGAGAGGGTTAATATCAATATCGTCGTCCGACAAGTTAATGACCAACAAAAGGAGTGTTTGTTTGACACATACCCACCGTGTGCTGTGGCTATTTGAAAATGGTCATGTTATCTCAAATATATCCAAAATATATATGGCTGGCAGATTATAGTGGGTTTACAAGTGCAGGAAAATTTTTCCATGCAACTTCTAATATCACACCAAGAACTGCGAATGGCCATTTTTTCCTAGAATCTTTTCGATGTTTTCAGAAAAATCAAGGGAGAACACGAATTTTACGCTTTTGATGGGTATCATTGTTTATCCACCCAAAAACGGGTTAAGGGTTGTTTTTTGAATACCCTTATTACTTACAAAAATAATTCTCTGTGAATTCTCCTTCCACTTTTGTTGATCTCTCCTCTTAACTTTGGGTGCTGTGGGTATGCAAACACAGACCATTTTATCAAACTTGTGATGTTTGAGAACCTGCATAGGGTGAACAAATGCTTACTGGAATATCTTGTTCGTGCAACTTATAATGTTACACTAAGATCTGAGAATGACCAGTTTTTCTTGAAAATCTACGACATGCTTTTAGAGAACTCCTCGGATAATATGAATTTTTAACCTTTAAAAGATAAAAGAATTTGAGATTGCAAATTTAATTGACCAGGTGCACTGTATTACGTTGTCCGGCTGAATGGCTCAGGCAGTAGAAGCACGGACAACACTATCCGTGACACAGTTACCGTCTACTCCACGGTCTGTGCGATCATAGACACTCAACAAGGAGAAAATACTTCTAGTCTAATTCCCTCCGGTCAACCGACAAGAAATATATTAATTCTATGCTCGTTTTTTACCATGATATTCTGAACAAATTCCAATCAAACTTTAACTTTAGTATCAGCACAACCTTTCATCTTACATAACTCATCATTTTCTAGGTGTATCCCATAACTTCTAGTCTAATTCCCTCCGGTCAACCGACAAGAAATATATCAATTTTATGCTCGTTTTTTTGACCATGTTATTCTAAACAAATTCCATTCCAACTTTAACCCTTTACCTAACCTGAAAAGCAGACGACACTTGCAAAAATAATTCTTGAATAACTGATTTTTTTCATTTTTTGTCTCAAAAACATAGGTTATGACCCCTCATTGGAACGAGCGCGACGAGCTCGTTCCAACGAGGGGTCATAACCTATGTTTTTGAGACAAAAAATGAAAAAAATAATGAAAATTAATTGGCGATTTTTGAGAATAGCGCTGGCCGGTTTTGGTCGTTACGTTAGGTGAAGGGTTAACTTTAGTATCAGCACAACCTTTCATCTTACATAACTCATCATTCTCTAGGTGTGTCCCATAACTTCTAGTCTAATTCCCTCCGGTCAACCGACAAGAAATATATTAATTTTATGCTCGTTTTTTTTACCATGATATTCTAAACAAATTCCATTCAAACTTTAACTTTAGTATCAGCACAACCTTTCATCTTACATAACTCATCATTCTCTAGGTGTATCCCATAACTTCACGCGCACGCCGTTTTCAGAATATTCAAAAGACCCTTGGAATGGTCTGGCATCAAGGTTTCCTTTATGTATTAAAACAGTATGATATATCAAGATCACTTTTGTTTTGATATTGAAAATTATCTTGAAAGTCAAGGTCAAAAGTTTTAAAATTATATTTTGATGGCCTTGGTTCCTTGCCCCCCCCCCCTCCCCTTTATTTTATTTTTTTATAAACGACATATATAGACGGTAAATGTCTTGACATCTGCAATTAGTTTATAATATATCTCTAACGAGCCCCCTCGTAATTCGTAATGTAATTAACTTTCGGAAATTTTTGAAGCGAAAATTTTACAAAGGGAAATAAAAACTCGAGTAGCTCGGAGCTGAACACTCCTCACAAACATCCACTCTTTATTTTTTGTTTACATTTCAGGTGTCGTATTCAATTTTAATAGACCCACTGCCATATAATAAACAAATTATTACACCAGTCTCTTGATCTGGATTGTTATATCCAAATTCCCCAAGGAGACATACTATAAAACGTTTACAATTGTATTTTCTAGAATTGTATTTTCTAGTTATGACTTTAAATGGGTTAAAATGAACCATTAGCATTTTCAAAGATCTGGCAATTTACCACCTGCCATATCTTTTAAAATGCTAATGATTCATTTCAGTCAGTTATATTAATAGGTTGAAAATACAATTCTAGGAAACACAATTGCAAAAGTTTTATAGTATTATCTCCATATCAGTCAGATCAAACACGGCGCAAATGGCGCATAGTTTGATATGTGGATCTAGTCTCGTCAACTCAGCGACATCCGACGACCTAGATCATCAGTCTGTTTTGCGAATTTTTATATATTCAATCGTTACACTACTAGCTGCGTCCACTATGAAGGCTATGATCCCTACGTGCATCACTAACAATCATGTGGTTGACTTCTACTATAACAGATAAATGGTAAGATCTGAAGGGTTGTTTGACGAGTCAGCAACTTCAATTGATTCCTCGCACGACTTTCGTCTCTTCTCGGAATTAGGAGTGCTTTCGTCTGGTCAGTTGTAAGATTGGAGGTTTGCACTTCAGGTGCCGAGAGATGTTGCCTTCGGTTTCTTCGAAAGAACTACAGAGTCGTTCAAGAAATCGCTCGGTTCCAGTGACGAGTCATACATCTCTCCCAGTCATTCGGGAAAAAAGTCGTACCGGCATCTAGTAGGTCCATGGATAGGAGGAGCGAAAGTGTATTTTCGTTAAACGTGCACGGTGATTTCGTCGAAAGAGCCTAACAATCGTTCGAGACGTTACTCCTCGCACGGCTCTGCGAGTCACCTCTTGAAAAATGGGGTTCTATATCCATAATTTGATCATAGAAAGGGGTGTTAAAAGAGGGGTGCTGAAACATCAGCATGAAAAAGACGTAATAACAAGGCTGTTTACACGCAATGCCATGCCAACATACGTGACGTTAGCAATCAAGTGATAATGATGTCACTTCCTGTGACCAGGGGTTGTGTCTTACAAATGTGTGTTTTTCGGCTACGTGGTGTTCCACTAACATATTCCTATTAACTATAATTTAGTGCGTATCTTTTCAGATGACATATGGATAAGCGCATATGATGGTGGTACAACTGGAGTTTTCGTCACATGGAATGGAGACCTGCTGACTTATATGCCAGGAAGTGCTAATTACAATCACAAATGCCTCTTTATCAACATCAGTCACTGGCCGGACAGAGACTTTACAAGTCGTGGGTGTGATAGTAGTTATCAGTACTTCTGTCAGATTGATATGTAGTAAACGTGGAATGTATCAAAAGGAAACTTTGTATTTTTCAGCCGTTCGTCTTGATTAAGAACAACGAAACGTGAGGATGACAAAATGACATGCATATACAGTACTGTGATCCGCGAGCAGAGAATTTACTTTCCATGAAATTATCCTTTCTCTAAGCTCTACACTGAACTGTAAAATCTCTCCAGTCAGAAAAGAAATGCGAAACCATCGATCCCGAGATTCTGTTTTCGTTTGTTTTTCTTGTGTGAGTCTTGATTTTGGAATGTTTTAATTGTTAAATCTTGACACACGGCGTGTAAGTGCGGCGCTATCTCATTCTGATAAAGATAAACACTATTATACAATACTGAAACTACGACCATGATCTGATCATGACTCATATATAATATGGAGTCGAGATTTCATAAATGAAATATTGCGAAATCGAGACCAAATCAAGAACAACAAACGGAAATCGTTTCAATGTTCTCGTATTTCTTTTTCAACCTTTTTTTCAATTAATGTACACAACGAACACAGGGGCGGACTGGGCCAAGAAAAGTTACCGGGGAATGCACGAAGGTGGCTCCCAGACCCGGAGAAAATTTTGATTTTGCGAACTAAACGAACGCGGCTTCCTTGCATCTGAGCGATCAATGGCAGTACACACATACACATGGGACATTTCCGTGGAATTTTTGTATCAACTTCATCGATCCTTCGACAAAAATGGTTCTATCCAGGGGACCCATCGCGAAGACCATAGTGCTGCCAAATCGGGGAAAATTTTGATTTTTGAAACTGAAGGAAAGCTGTTTCCTTTCATCTGAGCGATCAATGGCAAACAAGACTGCAGCTGGTTTATCGAAATGTCCTCTATGTGGACTCCCAACGGCAGTCTGTGCAATCAGATCCATTTCGCCTTTTGGTCATTTTTTACGAAATTTCACATACCAACAGGTGTTGGGCTGAACCAGTTTTGGGGGCCCCTGTGGGAACTCAATAGGAGGCCCAGCGGGAATTTTCCCGGTGAACCATACGCCCAATCCGCCTCTGAAAGAACATTTGAAAAGAAAAGAAAGTCTGTTATTGCACAATCACAATATAAAAGAAAAGGGTCAATACGGAAATATCATTCACAACACATCTGCTAAACGGGTGATGTCAGAAGTCAACGGTGACTTCGTAATATTGTGAGCAGAACTGAACAGACATTGAACGGACATAAAATTATGACACGATACCAACCGCAATACATTGCAGTGATTGGTCAATGCCTCGTTGATTTTATTTTATGTCGCCGGGCACGAACATATGTCTACTGTCAGCGATTCTAATGTCCACTGTCAAGGAAAGCGTCTCGTTGCCATGAGCAACGGTTCATCGCAATGTCTTTTTTCACTTGAAATCAACTGAGACAAATACATTTAACTGATGTAAATACACACAAAAGTACCGTTATTACGTACAAAAAGATTAGTTATGTAAACATGGGTAATTATTTATGAAACCTATTGGATTATAAGGTCTCTTTTCATTAATTTACTGTAACATAAACTGAAACGAATTAACACCTTACCGAAACAACGTCTGCTTTCTAATATTCGCTGTTCATAAACGAAGAGGCTCACGGCGGTGTTTTTTATTTAAGATTACAATAAAATAGATTTTTTTTCCAATTCAATTTTACTTGTGTAAGAACGGGACATATACGTTATTCTGTTTGTTGACAGGGGACATGATCTGACTTTCCCTGCACGAAACATATATTCAACCTCGGCTGACGCCTCGGATGAATATAAATTTCATGCAATGAACGTGAGACCATGTCCCCTGTCAACAAACAGACAAACTTATAGAATTACCGTAGACTTCTCTTCTATTTCTTTACCTGTTTACCTAACACGAAAAACAGACATATTTCCTGAATTACTTAGAATTTCCTTTTTTTGTTTCGAAAACATAGCTTACGACCCCTCATTAGAAGGAGTTCATTCCAATAAGGTGCCATAAACTTATGTTTTCGAGGCAAAAAATTAAAACCAAAATAATGAATTTTGGTTGGCGATTTTTATGAACAGCGCTTGTCAATTTTAATCGTTAGCTTAATGGTTAACCCTTTACCCAACGCAGACGGTATCAAAATTTATTATTTTAAATATAATTTTTTCAAAAAATTTCAACAAAACCATATCATGTGACACCTCGTTGGATCGAGCTCGTTCCAGCGAGGGGTCACATGATTTGGTTTTGTTGAAATTTTTTGAAAAATAATATTTTTTCCACTGCTGAATTTGCATATTACGCGGGCGGATGCGGCCGATTCGTTGGGTAAAGGGTTAAAGTACATATTAGGGGAAGAAACGAAGCATCAATTCGTCAAAATTTTGACATGGAATTTCTCAGCCTCGTGCACTAAAATCGAGCTGAGCTTTGTTAAACCTCGTCTCAGGTTGATTTTTGTAAACTCGGTCTAAATATTTTCTGTATCTAATCGGGTGTGATTTGACATTCTATATTTACACAATGTACACGATGCGAGCGTTGGGTGTGATGAGACTAGGCGACAATTATCAATTTTTTTTAGACATATCATGTTTCTCCCACAGCCCGTCTATTGGAATACATGGGTGACAAAGATCTATCTTATCAATCCCATGTGATTACCCTCATTTGAATTTTTCACCCTTTACCTAACCCGAAAGGAAGGCGACACTTGCAAATAAAATTCTCGAATAACTATTTGTGTTTTATTTTTTTATATAAAAAACATAGCTTATGACTCCGCCCCCATTGTAACGAGCTCAACGAGATCGTTCGAATGTGGGGTCAGAAGCTATGTTTTTGAGACAAAAAATAAAAAAAATAATGAAAAGTGAATAGTGATTTTTGTGAATAGCACTGGTCAGTTTGGTCGTCACGTTGGATAAAGGGTTAATAATAGCGAATATATTAATTTCACCATCGTCTACATTTGGTTAACAAACATGCCGCCCTGCTTCGCTTCAAGTGACATAGCTACCTACCCCCTCCCCCCCCCCCCCCACACACACTACCACTCGAAGACGATTTTTCTCCCGCAACACCCCATATGACGCCATCTAAGTAATTTCAAAACTCACGTCACCGGAATGTAGCTGATTCGACTCTCTTCAATAGCCATAAGAGACGCTCAAAAAGCTGATGCCTTAAATAAGTTTCCATGAATGTCGACACCAAAGAACCTGATGGAAAACTTCCTCAACTGCAAAATTGCTGGTCCATGTCAAGTCGAAGATACCCCGAAGCAAACCAAAGATCTAGTCAGCAACAAGGTGCTCCATCCTGATGATATTCATCCAAAAGTATTCAGAGTGCGTGGAATGTATATGGACACAAATTACGATCATTTTTAATATGTCCCCAGAGGCAGGAATAGTGCTAGATGAATGGAAGGTTGGACACATGACTGCGTTATTTTTTTAAAAAGCTGAGAAATCAGATCCAGACACCTTCTCATCAGTCAAACTATCTATCTGGCAAAGGCCATTGACTCGGTTCCGCATAAACATTTGATAAGCAAGCTTGTATCCTACGGTATATCCGATAAAACGGGAGTAGTATATAAGGTACCCGATCGTTCCCCATTTCCCAGACTTTTGCCGGTGTAGCTAGTGTTAAATTGCCATAGGAACCGGACTTTTGCCGGTGCAAAATTTCGTCTCCTTGCAGCTATATCCGCCAAACGGTGTATGCACTGCATGTATAGTATGCTATGTATAGTGATGTATGTACACATGGGGCTATGGGTTTATATAAGCAGATTGCTAATTATAAAACACTGAATCGTAATGAAAAAATTCGAACAACGTGCTTTTATTTGACGAAAATGCCTGATAACACACCAAGGGGCCAACTCTATTTTCTGTTGTTTAAGACTTTGAGCCATCAACGTTCCATGTCAGACCTCCCGGGAGATTCTACACCCTATTCGTCTGAAAACCCATGGTAAGGGCTACCAAATGACGTTTTCTGTCATCTGACCATGGGGTGTTTATCCGTTACGGCCATTTTACTTACGTTACCTTTTCACACTTTGCTCATTGTTGAGCAAGATACAAACTTATTCAGAAAATAATTTAAAGTCTTTAAGAACCCAACAAATGTACATAATACAGTACGTGGAGAGAGTATTATCACCAAATCACCGGCACAGTGGAGATTCCACTCGAGTAATAATTGCAAATATGTTGCAAAGCATAAGACGCACTAGCAAAGTTCCAGCCAACGAACCTCCGGGTTGTACCCGGAGGTCCATTGGCTGAAACATTGCTTGTGTTTTTGTCCACATGTACAGAATAATAATACTTTGGGTGTCAGCTCCACTCCCCCCGGTGATTTAGTTACAATCCACTCTCCACGTACTGTATGTAAGGATGCGTATTATACATGTCGAAAAAATTAAAATTTTATGCATAAGTATGTTACCAATTGTACATTACTGAAAGTAACAAAAATTGTATAAGTATCCTGACAATTGACGTTTGAAACGAATTCACAGCTACTTTCCGGAAAAAAGCTTGAGTATAAAATGATTTCATATATGCATGAAAATGATTGTAAGGTGAAATATTGCATTGTTGATATTCACCACACAAACAATTGGAACCACGTGCCACCATATAAACGATGATGGCGGCCTCCAGTATAAAACTGAACAACGGAAACACGTGCTACCCTAACAACACGCACAATGATTGCACACTGGCACAGCGTATCACCATGGTAATGCGGTCACAACATGGTCGTTCACGTGAGCTAACATGACAACCCAACATAACGTAACAAGGTCACGAGACAGGACGTCATTTCCGTGGTCCTGTAATTTTTTTTTTAAATAAAAAAATTGTTTGAAATAAATGAAATGAATCGAAACTATAAAGAAGTATCCGCCACTTCCAATAGGGGTAGCCTAAAGTATATGCCAGGAAATTACAACATGAAGTCACAAGATGAATGATGACGATGGGTGATATTCTTTGGTTACAATAGTTGTCCAGTCAATCTAACATTATACCCTGACAAAATTGCTATACAATTTTTATCTAGCGTAACGTAAGGCTACATGAGTGAGAAAAAACATATTAAAAATCCTCTAAAATCACAACATGGCAAAATGTGTTTTTTGAGACACAAACATCTGCTGTTTTTTCCGATTTCACGAATGCATTTGTGTGGTGACTTCGGTTCCGTAAGATTGCAATAAGAGAGTGTGCAAAACAATACACAAGGTAAAAACGCGTCATTTTGTCATATTATGTTTATTATCAGAGCTGACACTCGGTAATTATGTTAGGTGTATGTATTTTATGTACAGTAGATGCCTATTTAGGCCATGAATCGCCACAGTCTACCCCCTCTCACTTCCAGGATAGTGGAAAGAAATCAAATACTCGCGCAATAAAACAAAATCTATTGGTCGGTTACCAAGCGTCACGCATCAGTTTTATCCATTTCTACGATTGGCCAATTGTGCACCTCATCTTGAGTTTGGCGAAGCTCTTATGAATTGAATGGATAAAAGAAAAAAATATTGTACGTATATTCAATGCTCAAGGTGTATTGAAGCTACGTGCATACTTCATGTTGTCAGCCTAGTATAACTCAATATCAGCTTTGATGTTAATTATTGTACTGTATTATTGTACTGCATTGTATTGTACAGTATTAGTGCACAGTACCATTTCCATTATCCATTTATTTTGAACATTATAAGAGTTACGCCAATATAATAATAACAGGAGTTTGGAAAGCGTTACGGTTTTTTAATGATCCGAGATGATTGAATAACAGTCCAAGGGTTTATTACCGACCCGAGAAGAAGTCTAGGGCCGATTATAAGCAGAGGGCTGTTATTCGATCCTCAAGGGCCGTAAATACACCGAAACGCCCGACAAAATCATGCTATTACTATTTTTACAATGACCGGGCTGTTTAGGTTCGTTTGAATTTCATAAGGATGCACTGCGACAGGTGATCCCCATTTCTGCAGCAGCAGGGGATCATAGCTACATGAAATCTACTAACTTACATCTACAGAAGATGATTGAGCTTAAAGAGATACATCCATTTGTTTATAATCAGTTTACCGAGTACGGTGTGTGCGTGAGACGACGCAAACGCGAAAAGGCCGGGCTGGCACCCGATCTAATTATTGAACAGGTGCTGTCGCGCTCAATAAAATCGACAGGGGGACTTACTCACGGGGGTGGGCTAAATGGGCCAGTTTCGTTTGGCTGGCATCGATGCCGATAAGTGTGGAATACAACATGGCTATGCAAACTTTTAGTGGTGTAATTCAGGAATCCAGCGAGCAACACAAGGACTTGTCCGTTTGTAGAATGACTAGAGATACCGATGAAGAAAATTACTGAGCGCCTGGAGTATAGCTCTCCATTTTCTGATGACACTACATTCCGAAACATTGTAGCCGGTGTTACCGCGGGTCCTGGGGTTGACGTACATGAATCGATTTCTGTTGCCGAGAAACTAGATGACCAAATGGTAGCCAAAGATTTGTTAACAGTGCAATAACTCTGAACAGTGCCGTCAGTTTAAAGTTAACTGATGGGTGTAAGAGTGTACAAGCACCTGTTCTGCTTTTTTCTTGAGATTTTACGTTCTTGCATCTTCATGTGAAGATAATCTCACCGATTGCTTAACATATGGTGAACTCTGCTCCTACCCTCCGTCGCTATTTCAGTTCCAGCGAGGTTCTCAGAAAAGCTGACAAGCCTCCTTTTGCGAAAGCAATAATGAAAAGGGGGAAGGGGGCGATGTTTCCACAGACGTACAGCAAGCAATTGTGAACACTGGAGCATATGAACTTGATGGAAGCTCCTTGCGGAGGAAAGTTCAAAGGCAATGAAATCGCAAACGCCCACCTGAAGCTAGTTAAATCGTAATATACCAACGTTGTATTCGATGGCTACAATGATAGACCCTCAACAGAAGATGCCATCCATGATAGACGTGCAAAGGCTCGGTCAACTTGAGTGATTTTGATTTTTTCGGGAAATATGTTGTTCCATTGACAGAGAGATGTATTCATATCGAACAGTGCCAGCAAGCAACGTATCATTCATCTTATTGGTCAGGCCCTGGCTGATGCAGGCTGCAATATTGTATACTGTCCATACGATGTTGGTGTAGCAATTGCACGAACTGTTGTTACATTGGCCGTGGGCGGACACTTTTCCACATGTCCACAGTGGGCGCCCACTGGTTTTCCACAGAAATCAGTTTGATACCAATTTCTGTGGACTTCTGTGGGCATGTAGTTCTGTGGACAAAAGCCTATGGACTTCTGTGGAAAAGATGTTCAACAACCCTGATCGGAGAGGACACAACCTTCTCATTTTATTATTACGTTGGGCGTTTAACGCAAAGCTCGACATCTACTTCAGGAGCGACATTAGAATGGTAATATCGGAGAGTGAATCCGGATTATACCATATCGTATATCAAGTGCATACGAGCAGCGCTGGGCCCCACACTCTGCCAAAGTCTTCTGTTGCTTCGTGCCTTTACGGGATCTAATACCAGATCGCGAATATTCAATATCGGGAATCAAAAATATTTCTCAAATATGAATTCTGACGAAATTCTTAAGTTGGTGTCGAATCAGTTTCTGCTACCGGATTTGACACACGACGAAGCGGAAGCACTAGGATGTTAAGCCATGATATCGATTCTGGGAGGAAAGAAAAATGAACCCCTGCATGCTGCCCGCCACAGACTTTTAGTTAGTAAAGTTACATCTGCGAGATACTACGTAAAGTCTGAATTTTCTTCCTGCCCAATCGGCAACGACATACCACCCATGCATTCAGAAGAACCTACCAACAGGTGCAGGTGTGGCGTGGAAGTACAGATACTGTTGCAACTGACTGGGGCTGGATGGAAACCGCTGGCTGATAAGTTCCCATCGCAGCTGATCTGCCCTCTGCTCCAGGATGTTTATTAAAGGTCACAAGATTTAACTGTTTAACTGGTTGGGATTCTGAAAAATGTACTTGTCGTAGGAACAGACTTTCTTGTACAGAAGCCTGTGGTAAATGCCAGGAAGGCAACAACTGTTCAAATGTCACAATCACAGCAGTCGACAGTATGGAATTTGAATTGTCTCCACATCATTGCCCAGTCTGATGTGATATTTGAACCCTTTGAGGTATTCCCAGTGATGTTAAAGCTCTATATCGACATGAAGTGTACTTTAGGAACCCACCAGAGGTGGACTGGCCATATGGTCCACCAGCACAATTCCCGGTCTGTCCTCTATTGGGGGTCCCCATGGGGCCATAAAATTAATGCAGTCCATTATGTGGTGCATGCAAGTTTGTGAAAATGACAAACAGGTTAAATGGATCTGATTGCATAGATTGCCGGTATACCAAAAGCTCTCTATGAGGGCTGCCATTGGCAGTCCACTTAGAGACATTTCGATATATCCTCAGTCTAGTCTGCATTTGATCGCTCAGACTCAAGGAAACAACGTTCTGATAGTTTAAAAAATCAAAATTCTCTCCCATTGGGTTGAGCTATGGTCGGCTCGATGGATCCAAGTCCCACCCCCCCCCCCCCCCCCCGATGCAAATGCAACCATTTTTCGGAATGAGTGACGAAGATGAAATAAATATGCCATTGAAATGTCCTCTATGTGGACTGAAATTGATCGTTCAGATGCAAGGAAGCAACGTTCTTTCAGTTCTGGGGCATTTCCCCGTATTTTTTTCTTGGCCCAGTCCGCCCTTTGTACATATCAAGTAAACAAATAAACCATAAGTATTATCTCGCCCACAAAAATGACAAAGAGCTATAAAAAATCGTCAACATACAAAAAAAATCCTAAATTTTTCTAATTTTGCAGCATATTTTACATATTTTAACTAAAAATTATGACGTTCCATTCCATAGAGAAGTTTCTAATTCTTAAAAACAATCTACAAACAATATACTAATGACGCATAGTCTTAAATATCGTACCTATCACATTAAAATATCCATTTAGTGAAATTACAAATTTACCTCATTTTCCATCAGGGTCTCCTGTTTTAGCCCTAAAATGACGATGACGCCATTCAGAGATTCATGGGGATTTTTAATATGTTGTTGTCCCGCGACAACTAATTCAAAATCTGCAAAAGAACTTTTGTATATCAATTTTGTCCCGGTTGACCCATTTAACTGGCTAAATTGACTGGACTATAGGGGTAACTTTAACTATACCAGGAAAACCAGGGAGGGGGTTGGGGGGGGGGGTGCTGAAGGAAAAAAAATGCGTGAACATAGGTGGGGGTGGGTGGGTGGTTCAGTGCCGAAAAAGTGTGTGTAAACAGTTAATGCATTTGTTTTCCTTTTTTGACTATTATGACATCTTGTGTGCCCCAAACAGTAACAACATGTCACTAATTGAGCATGAAAGCCCATTTACAAGCATTATTAACAAACGTGACCCCCTTAAACCTTAATATAGAGAAAATATTGGAGAATTTTATCAAAAACTGACCTGAGGATGGGTGTGTGTGTCCGATATTGAACGAAAAAATAATAATTGTGCGACAATTTTCTCCTAAAGTCGACTAAAATATCCATTCACAACATAATTCATTCATATTCGAGATTTGTTTCATGGAATATTCTTTAAAATTAAGCATAGTATATATAATACTGTATAATGAGTCATAATAGCTAAGTGGGGTTGTTTTTTCAAAATGTAAACAATTGAAAATATCAACTTTTATGTAACAAAAACAAAAAAGACTTTCTGACAGCTAGCCTGAATTGTAGATGCCATAACAAAAACAAAAAGTCAACGTTTGCGCTTCTTGAGGCAGAACAAAAACAAGTTCCCTTTTACGCAACCAATATTTGCAATACACGGTTGCGATATAAGCAGTAGTAAATTAATTATGGAACCAGCAGGCACAGTACTCTCATATGCCTGCATATGCCATGATTTACAGAAACTAGAAGTAAATATCACTGCATATCAGAATATCAAAATTTGGAAAAGCTTAATTAAATTTAATTTAAAATCCAAAGTTTCTGGGAAAAAAGAATAATTGAGTTTCATTTGCGAGTTAAACACCAAGAAACTAGATTTGTAAGAATATTAAGCTATACATTTAGTTTGTCTGAGATATGGTTTGATTAGAGTTTTACATCGCTTTCAACAACTATGGTTATATGATGCCTATATCACGACGTTGTTAGTTCCCAAGATGAAGGGAGAGTTACTCAAACAGATCCACTGGATGACATAAGGAATCCACCAACCACTGGGAGGACTTAACAAGCTCATCCACACAGAGACCTCAATATAAGGATATAACAAATTCCTTAGAATTTGCTACATCAATACAGTAAAATGTTCTATGTGAACAGCCAGGCCATCGCTGCCGTGCATTAACAACCTGGCTTCCAAATGTGGTCGTTTTATGCTCGGGCCCACACAGGGTTCAAGCTATACAGTGATGTGTCTGCGAACTGATGTGAATCTGGTAAGTTTTGAAAAATGCATCTTATAGAGAAAATAGAAACATGTTTGAATATAAAAAATATGCATTGAATCAATGTGCATTACGTATTTCGAGTTGGTGTCCGTCCGAGTGCTGAAGTTCTGTACATCGAATCTATGCGAAGGGGGTGGGTCACCAAATTGTCATGGTGAAAATATGCAGGAAAGGATAAAAAGACTGCAAAATATAAATTTCCACCAATGTTCACGCATTTTTTTCCGGTCCCACCCCCGGGAAAACTCTGAATTTTGATTCGAGTTAAAAGTACGAACAGAAATCATATTGAAAGGCATATAAATTTTATTTGGACCAAGAAAAAGAGAAGAAAATCCAGTTATGATTTTGTTTCAGGAATTCATTATTTTCAAAGAATTGCCTGAGAGGATTTTATTTGAGGAACTGCCTGAGAATTTTCGTTGGGACTTTTTGAAGAAATACCTAACACCCGGACTTTAGTGGTGACTGCCATATAGAACTTATTGAGAACTGGCCTTACAGGACTTATCCATGCCTCGTAAGACTTTTGAAGAATTGCCAAACACTAGGACTTTAGTTTAAACAATATTTATTCTTAAACATCTATGTTACATGCATACATTTCATAGTTAACAAACAAAGATTTAATAATACAAAATACCGAGATACACAGTACAACCATTAACGAGTTACTGTCAAGATGAGGGGTTTGACGTGAAGCGTCAAGCTTAAGTGATTCGTCTCCCAAATTCAATATAAATTAACTCCAAAACATGGCAGGTGTCAGTAGGTAAGATCATATATCAATGTCTGATAGCCGACAGCTCCACACGCACTATTCTTTTCGTAGCTATCACCCAACATCCCGCCGCAAGCTAGACCACAGCCCCCATACTCAAGTACATCACCAAAGATGAGAGCATGTGGGTCAATACAATAAACAAAACCCCATCTTTTTCACATACCAGTGAACCACGATAGCTCTACACACAACCCATTGCAGTACAGGGACGCAGCCGCCGGCACAACTCGGGAAGACAGACGGCGCACATTTTTCAAAACAAAGTTGAATATCGGGGCCACGTCCCCACCCCAACTCAGAGATATATGAGATTGTTTAAACTTAGCATGGGGGTGATATGGTAGATTATAGAAAGGAAATAGGAAGTGAGACACAAAGAGAGAGGAGAAAAAAGGAAATTGCCATATTGGATGCATAAAATTTCACCCTGAGGTATGATAGAAAAGCAGTTTCAAGGGAGCAGCTTACAAAATGTTTGAGGACAATGATCCACATGCGAATGCTAATGTTGGTGAAACTGAACATGAGCTAGAAGTATTGGAAACAAGAAGTATGATCGCAGCAAATAAGCAAGAGAGGCAAGGGGCATTTGGACCGTTTACTTGTTGCAATGAAGTCATGAACGTTCTCAAAGATAAGGCTATTTTCCTCGCTCCTCAAAAGCTGAAAGCCAAAAGAAGTATTGATACGTCAGTTGAAGTACATTAATCGTATTATTGGGAGCACTTGTAAACATGGGACAGTGTAAGGGAAAGTGATCTGATGTCACACACTCACCGCAAGCGCAGAAGGGATGAAGGGCTAAGTGGTTTTCTTATAAATGGGAATTTAGGCAACTGTTGGGTAGCCTCGGCCGACAGTGATAAATTTGCACAACACGCGAATTAGCGCTACTATAAAAACGAGGACATCGTTGGTTGACTGCGTTTAAGAACATCTTGATGTTACGCAATCATGTGTTCCCGCGGACAGGGAGGGGCACTTTGTTCCACTGGTCATAAACTCTGGGGATGAAAGAAAACTGATGCAGCTGTCCCGGACAGAGCGGGACTCGGTGGTTTTTTCCTGTTCGAACACAGAGCGACCGGTTCATGGTGGCGACGAGCGGGGAACTGTATTAACAATATACAGAGGTGTCAGGCGGTGTTGCATTTTGACAAATTGTGTCAGCTTGCGTTTACGGTGCCTTTCTTGCAGGGAATCCCAATGTTTTTCTGTATATAACGAGGTTTTACTAGCACTGACAGTTGTCCCTGTGATTAACCTTGCAGCTGCAATCTGTATTTTGTCCAAATCATCGACTTTCGTCAAGGAGCAATTATCCCAAACAGTATCAGCCTACTCCAGGCAAAATATATTTTTTCTAAGATCTTACGATTCAGACTAAATTTGTATTTCCTTAACAGATCTAAACGAGACCAGGCTTTTGACCAAATATGAACAGGCATGGTCAACGTGGTTATTCCACGTGCATGTGTTATTTAATACAACCCCCAGGTGTTTATGGCTATCCACTTCAGTTAATTGTATAACGCCTAAAAATAAGGGAGGATGGGCCTTTGGGTTGGGTTGGTTTGGTTTTGCGTGTTATAAGCATGCCTTTTGGTGATTAAACTCAACTAACCACTGTTTGGCCTAATGTTTCTATTGTGGCCAGATCATGATTAATTATGTTTGCGGCCTAATTAGGATTTTACACAATGAGATATAAAGAGGTGTAATCTGCAAAGAGGTGAGTACCGCTTTTTCGGTTATACCGTTAATATATATCAAGAACAACAAGGGCACGAGTATTAATCCCTGTAGAACTTCATCCTACAACAATCTCGCTGCGACCTGTTCGGGAGATACGATTTATATGAACAATAGGATTTTCTCTGAGACACCAATACTTTCCAGTTTGTGAATGCATGCCAAACCTTGTTCAAAGCCTTGTTGACATTACAAAATACCACCGCTTCTTTACCCTCGTCAAGAGCCCGACAGAATTCAAGATATATGTCAATTAGTTGGAGAACTGCTGAACCACAGGGTGTGAAGCCGGATTGAAATTGGCTGAGAATATTATTGTTATTCAGTAAATGCTACAATCGTTTGAAGACACATTTTTCAAAGACTTTACTAAAACAGCTAATCAATGATATCGGGCGATAACTAGTGACTAAGTTTGAGGGTTGTTTTATTTTAAATTGGAGAGACATTGGCTTTTTTCCACGTTGAAGGAAAATAGGAGTTATTTAATAAGATATTAAATAGAATTAAAAGTAGCTCACAAGGGGAAGATTTACATTCTTTGAGGTCCCGAAGCTTTGGACACCTTTATCGATTTCATTGCTTCATATATATCGCTATAAGTTAGAGTGATGCTGTCGGTTTTGTGTGGAACCTTACGTGAGAGGTCTGGGACAGAAGCTTCGTAGTCATCAAGAAGCTTCGTAGTCATCAGAAGTTTCGGAGTTATCTTTATGGAGAGATTGCCATGCTGGACCTTGGGGACTCCCCTGTACGATTTTAAAAAGAGACTGCCATACAGGACTTAAAAGAAACCCATAAATGCTATATATAACCTTAATACAATTCATGCCATACAGGACTTTAAAAATGCATGCATATAGGACTATCAAAAATACATGCTTTATATGACTGTGCTTCAGGAAAAGCCTCGAGACTTTCTCTAGGACAAGAGGAAAAACGACTGCCATACTGGACTTACTTGTGCCACATAGCACTTTGAAAAAAATCACACCTTACAGGATTTAACTTTAAATATTTTCACCACATCCAGTTATGGCTGCTGTTAAGCAGCCATGACCAGATTTGATGAAAATCTTTGGAAATTTAACTCAAGAATGTTTCAATTTAGAGAGATAAATTTAATTACATATTCTCAAATTATACTTATTCTAGTGGCAAGATGTTTGCTGTCCATGGCAGGAATATCCGCCACCAGCAGGCAAAGAGTTAAATAGTTCCTGCCATATAGGATATTAAAGAGAGACATCATAGGCCATGGAGATGCTTCTCTTTGTTGGTGTGGGTTTTGCCATATCCATAATTTCCCCAACATCTTCATAGAATTGGCAACCATCGACTTGTCAGGGTCAACATCTCCTTGCCTTCTTACCTCGGACACTTCATTTCCAATCTACTCGAAACATCTTTTTCGATTGTATTGGATGACGTTGTAGACGTGGTCGACTTCAATACCATTCTCGAGGCAACACCGTAGTAATAGGATGGCAGACAACTTTTTTGCGATGTAGCTTCCGATCAAACTTCTACACTATTTCTTCATCATCCCATTCTTCTTGACAAAGGACTTCATGTGCTCACCCAAATCATCTATGTAGATCCTTGTATTCTTGAAAATAGGTGTCATCCAGTTTTTCTTTGAGTTTCTGTCCGAGTTCAATTAAGGTCGATGAATGGTAGCTCTGTGTCGGTGATAAGCATGAAAAGATATATCTGCAGGTAAACATCATTATTCGACCAGTTCTTGGACGTTTCAGTTGGTAACGAAGCATCTTAGTTCTTCCTATTCTGGCGCATCACTGCATATGCTAACACTCAATGGTCGGTGCTCTGCTTCCCAGGTCATATTATCACTCAGGTAGGCTGGACTTGTCAAAGAAATAAATTGCAGTTCATTCTTTGGCTTCATCGCCGAGGCTTGTTTAGACAATGATAGACTTTCGATACAAATGATTAACTTATTGTTGTTATTTTGCATGGACAAGCTATGCTATTGGCATTGTATCAAATTTAATTTAAATTGTTTGAAAATTAGCATGTTTATTTATTCGTCATGCAGGCTCTCTCATAGCTGTTGTCAACAAGTTGCCTCAATTGATTGTTTCCCCTCCATTGTTTTTTAAAGCTCTATTCAGCAACCTAATAAGACATGTGAATAACCCTTTACCTAACATGAAAAGCAGACTATACTTGCAAAAAAAATCACGAATAAATAATTTTTTCAGTTTTTGTCTCAAAAACATAGGTTATGACCCCTCATTGGAACGAGCTCAACGAGCTCGTTCCAATGAGGGGTCATAACCGATGTTTTTGAGACAAAAAATGAAAAAAATAATGAAAATTAATTGGCGATTTTTTTAGAATAGCACTGGCCGGTTTTGGCCGTTACGTTGGGTAAAGGGTTAAGCCACAATGAAAGCTTACTTTAATCATTATATCCAGTAACTCATTTATTCCATTGTATATATAGCATTGATCATAATTAAGAGTTCAGTTATAGTTTGTATTTCCAAATGTTACTCTGTTTCATATTATTTGGAAATCCCACGAGCTATTGCTGTAATATTGTTCGGATATCCAACGGGGGGCGCGGTGGCTCAGTTGGTAGAGGTGCAGGCTGCAAGCCGAGAGGTCCTCGGTTCGAATCCCACCTGCGGCAACCGCGTTGTGTCCTTGGGCAAGACACTTCATCTCCATTGCCCGCGTGGGGGCACGATGACGCCCTGCACTAAGGCGTACTGCACGTCGATGGTACGCATGTCTTCAACCAATCTAACCCTGCTTGTGCAGCAGTGCGGAGTTACGATGTTGGGGAGCTGGCAGCTGCTCGTCGTTGCTCGGTGGTTCTCTCCGGGTACTCCGGCTTCCTCCACCCGTAAAACTGTCATGGTCATGATTGGCCATTGTGCATAAATATGTGACCTTAAACATCAATAAAAAATAAATAATAAATATTCGGATATCCAACAAGTCCAGTTGTTAAATATGTATTGCTGTTTGATATTTGGAATACCAGATTCGCTTTTAAATTGTTATCATTTTTAATTTGTCTCCGAGTCATCAGTTGAACGCCCGAGTTACACAGAAGATACATTACCCACTGTTATAGCATCTTCGTGCACTTATTGTACATGACATCAGCCGTTATTATTAAAACTGCGTTGGTCGTCTCCACTCCACAAGGCAAAGCATCGGGTGATAAGCAAATTTTCGTAGAATAACTGCAGCTTGTTCACGGAGAAGGTAACGTTGGTTACTCTGTTCACTAGCCATTTATGTTTTTTCGCTTCTGCTTGGCCCACTCCAGGATATCTTCTTCCATGACACCGTCAAGAAAATATTCAAAATCTTCTTTGGTGCACGTGAGGTGTGGAACATCAAGTGCCCGGGCGTTTGTTTGTGATGGATGGTGTAATCTTTCAGTTCATTAGTCTCATTATACCTCAGGACAAAACCAAAAGTGAGACCAGGTGGTTTTGAAATTGCAAAGCGACTTTCCAGATGTCATCTGACGAAGCAAGACCAAGGACAAATGCCCCAACCACGCGACGAAGGTGTCTGTCCCCTTTTAACTTAATGGACCGCCCAATTAAGACGCCCATACCATACGGTTTGAAAGAAATAGGCTAAACTTTGAATTGACGTAAAAACGTCAAAATGGCGCCAAACTGAAAAGCCAAAAAAGAAAACCCAACAGCTTTCTCCTAATTTTTGAGCTGTATAACATACTAAAAGTTTGATCAGTATAACATACTAAATCCACCCCTATGACTCTCTACACTGCATGACTTCAGACCAGTTTGACCATAACGGTTGGGAATTTCATAGGACGGCACGACATTTTTAGATGGTTTTTTTTGTAGAGATTATGTTCCATAAATTTCGACAGGCTAAGGTTCAAAATGAGGTTAAAAATAAAAAGTATAAAAAACGTAAAATTGGCATCGCTGGCATCGGGTGTCTTAAATTGAAATAAAAACAAACAAAGTTTCACAACTGCATATAACCAGAAATAGGTATTGTACGTTTCATTACTGTATCCCATATAATTAGGGCGCAAATGGACTCAAGAAGGTAGGGCCTTTAATGAAGAGTCTTGAAAATAGGCTAAACTTCAGTTTTGTAAAAACGTCAAAATAGCGTTAGCTCGAGAAACAAGAAAATAAAACCAAAAAAAAAAAAAACCCAGCCATGTCCCAATTAATTGAGCCCTACAACATACTACAATTTCAAAAAGAATCCGACGCATTTTAATTTTCGAAGCTATAACTCTCTATCTCTATGACATCACCCCATAGTTCGACCAAAACAGTTTAGAATTTCCTAGGATGGCACGATATTTTTAGATATGGTTTTTCATGGAGATTATATTCCCAAAATGTCGAAAGACTAAGGCTCAAAATGAGATTTCAAATAAAAGGTGCAGGAAAAAAACCCGAAAAATTCTCATCGCTGACCCCAAGTGTTTCAAATTGAACTAAAAAGAAAGGTTCACAACTACACATGATCAGAAATAGGTGTGGTGTGTTTTATAACAATATCTCATAAAAATAGGGCACGTCTGGACTCGGTAAGGTATGGCTTTTAATGAAGGATGTAGAAATATAGAATATACCCATAGTAGCTTGGTGTACCAAATGTTCACCACGAGTGGTGAAATGGTGTTAACCGCGAGCCTTTAGCGCGCGATTAACACCACTTCCCCACGAGTGGTCATGGGTATATTTTATTTATACATGATCGTCAGATTAATAAGAGTTCAAATGTTAAATGAATCAATATTCACACGTGCGAATCTGTTTTTGTTTACATGAGCACCGGTGGGCGGTACTTCCGCTGGCCATTTTATCACTGAAACGAAATAGAAAACGAAAGGCGCAAATTACGGGGGCCTTTTTCGTTTTCATACCATAATAACATATTATTTCGAGTTATGGTTGCTTTATTAACACGAGACAACGTATGTTTGTTAGTTTTTGGTATCTTATGAGGTAAACGTATTTAAAAACGTAAAAAATAATTACCGGTTCCATTTCACTCTTCACGAGGCGACGAGTGATAAATTTAGACAAGTTTGCATTCAAAGCGAGGTCACCAGAGGTCAACTTGGATGTAGTGCCACTGTAGGTGTAAATTTTAACTACTGAAATCATATTGCTGGCGTGTTAACCACGGTTGGTGTGTAAAGCTAAAATTTATGTCATAGGTTTTTTATATATAGTAGAATAGGTAATCATGGTATAAAATAGGGTAAACTTCAAAGTGACGTGAAAACGTTAAAATGACGTTAAATCGGAAAAAACCCACCCAGCTATGTCTTAATTTTTGGAACTCTACAACATACTAAAATTTCAAATAAATCCGACGCATTTTAATTTTTGACCATATGACGCTCTATGACGTCACACCAGAGTTCGACCATACGGATTTGTTTGAATGATTATATTCCCAAAATGTATAAAGGCTAAGGCTAAAAATGATGTTGAAGTTAAAAAGTCGAGAAAACTGTAAAATTGGCATCGCTGGCATCGGATATCCCAGCTTGAAATAAAATAAAGCTAAAGGTGTACATCTGCAAATGACCAGAAATATTTGTGGGTAGTCTCATAGCTGTATCCCAAATAAATAAGATGCAAATGTACCCTCAAATGTTGACATATTTAAAATGACGTAAAAACGTCAAAAACGGCAATAAATCGAAAAACAAAAATATTCCTGCTACCTCTTAATTTTTTAACTTCTACAGCATACTCAAATTTAATGGAAATCGGGCGAAATTGAATTTGTAGTGACGTCGACGTCATAACGTCATCAAAAAGTCGGCCAGAGTCGGTCAGAATTTCCCATGACGGGCCCCCACATTTTTAGATATGGTTTTGGTTGTATATGATTTTTTCATTATTTGAAAGAGGAGGATTAATACAGGCGTAAATATTAAAAGATAGAGAAAAAAGGTTTGACGTGATGTTGTTTCGGATAACGGTCGAACATCGAAAATCTAACTGCAGAATGTTCAATGGCGTATCAACATTTACAAATGTGCCAAATTTGGTGGCTGTAGCTTTAGAAATGTGAAAATGCAAAGATGAATGACAAACAAATAGTCTGACGATCCCAATGAGTCATTCCTACTTTGTTGAATGACTTAATTAATTTTGAATCTCAGTTGCTGTTGCAGAAATATGGCATCCATTAGTTCTTCATTCGTCGTCTTTAGGTTTACATCGTTGATCCGGTAGCTGTATTGGTCGTGGACTCTTCTGTTCAACACATGGATGGTTCGAATTCTTCCCCACTTGTCTTGATACATGGCCATCATCTCATCAGTCCTTTCTATCATCACACTCCGATCAAAATCGATCGGACCAACATCATAACAGGTGGTCGTCGTGGTCCGTGGTTGTTTAGGTGACCCTCTTTTCGGTTCATTGGTCTTCCCTTCCCTTCAGCAGGTACAGGAAGAGGTCGCACTGGAGCTGTTAAATGGAGTAGTTGATCGAATATCTGGCCGCATTCCATGCAGATATAACTCCCCAGGCATTTCTTCTGATGACCCAGGAGGTGCTGCTTTCTCGTAAAAGTCTTGTTACAATTCGTGCAGACGTAAATCTTTTTCTCTTCTCCGCGCTTGGTTACGCACACAGCGGTTCCGGTTCTGACGATTCGTAAATGTCTTCCCACAGTCTTAGCAGATAAAAAACTTCAGTCCTTGTTACAAAGCCATTGCTGGTACCAGACACAGGAGTAGTAGCAGATCTAGACTCCATTTTCATAAAATATTTGCAAAAGCAAAATTGATTGCGAAGTGTTCAATTCGAATATTCGAAACAGACTGACGTGACGTTTCGCCTCTTCGGAATTTATCTGTACGCGGCGACATTTTTGAAAACATCACGACGTCACAATGTTTTTGATCGACTGTTTGATTTTTGTTGACGCACCAGTCCTTGCGCTCCTGATCCTGATTTTTGAATATTTCTCCATATAGACAAACAAATATATTCATCGGACTTGCTGCTTGCGACAAAACAGCGTCCTCAAAATGTGGATTCTAAGCGTAATTATTCGCACATGCAACCCCAGGCACACAAAATCAGTCATGAATAGTATAGGGGAAGTAACTCGGATGAAATTACAGAAATCGCCGGACAAACAAAACTTTCCAGTCTGTCGTGAACTAGAAATAAATTAGTGTTGCGGATCGGACGGAATAACGCCGATCCGGTACCGGGACACACCTGCTGCATGAGTACAAAACAATTCGAACGGTCCCGGGTGTGCCAAGACAGTCCAGGCCATTTTATGTGTCAAATTATCGCTTGTTCGGAACACAACGCTCATTTTTTATCTTCCAACTTAACCTGTGAAATAACCAGTAGATTAGTTCTGAGAACACTCTTTCCTTTCTTCTTTGCTCCAATGATTGTGATCTCTGTCTAAGTATGGGAAACTGCCTACACGTCGAAGGCCCTAGTGTGTGCTTGAGGACAATCTGCGCGTAGCACGGGCAGCAGATGAGCACCTGCCAGAATGCCAATATGTGTCTATGTGCATGTGGACAATGTGCGGCACATGGGCACATATGGGTGTTGAATCCTATATCATCCCATAGCTTCTCCGTTTCTAGCTCCTTTATCGCTCCTAGCTCCTAAGATATTTCAGATATGTGACTAAGTGCCTGTCTGCAAGTGTACGATATGCACACAACACATGGAGCACATATAACTATTGGCTTCTGTATCATCTCATATCTTCTTAGCTCCTAACTTGCATATGGCTCCTATCTCCTATATGGCCCATAGCTTCTATAACCTATGATATTTGAAATAAGCTTTTGATTTAGTGCGGGGTGTATACACAGCACATGCATACATACAGGTATTGGCTCCTATTTCAACCCATGGCTTCTAGGCTCCTACCTCCTATATTGCTTTCAGCTCGTATAATGACTCCTTGTCCGTCACAGTTCCTGGCTTCTAGTCTTTCGTATGATTAGATGTCAGTCCTTTATGCCAACACTTCTGGTTACTACCATCTGTCCTGCGATAGAGCCTCCCACCATTACTAATTACCTTTGGTACTACTATGGCTTTCAGTACCTATCAATACACTGTTACTGCAACGGGTCCCCATTTCACATCACTATCATTAGAGCTGTAGGTTTTTAAATTTCTTGTTCGGTTTCAGTTTTGGTTTTTCAAGTGGAGAAAAACCTCGGTTCGATTCGGTTTTCGGTTCATGAGGCCAAGTAAAATTCAATAAAACTCATTCTTATGTCCGGAGTCATAACAGAATGGTAGTGAAATTGAGTGAAACTCAATGAATGTCCGAAATAAGCTATAATACATGAAGAATCAGGAAGGCCAATATAATAATTACCTAAATATACAGAACGTTTATTGTGCTTGGCCATTTTTCGAGGTCTGCCATCTACACGCAACTTGAGGAAAGCTGCAAACACAACTAAACTGAGATGTCGGAAATTCACAGAATGTAGCCTTCACAGAGTAGTGAGAGTACCCAGACACTGCCTTGGCAGTGTCTGGGTACTCTCACTACTCTGGGATGGCTGCATTCTGTGAATTTCTGCAGCAAGAGAGTATTTAATAAAAACGAAAAACCTTAGATTACGGGATGTCGACGGTTTCGGTTTCTTTTAAAAAAAACCTAAAAACCTCGGTTCGGTTTCGGCTAACCTGCAGCTCTAACTATCATATTTGGTTTCCAGTACTACTAGCAGACGAGTAGATACTGCTTACCCTTGCGATTCTTGCATCTCGAGAAAGAATGGGTTACCGACGTCCAGTTGGTTGTAAGATAGTGGTGCTGTAAGTGGGGTGCTGGATGATGGCCACTTCGAATGATCTGAAGAGCAATGAGAGCAATTGATTCTAAGACTGATTACTTGTACGACTCTTGGACTCATCTTGGAAAAAAGGATTCTAAAAACATAGATTATAAAGGGGATTCCGTAAGTGAAGTTTCTAGCCGATTCCGCAAAATGGGATTCCGTGATCTGGTATAAACTCTCCCATGTCTCCATGTTTAGGTATGGCGGTACTAAATATTTGAATTAGAGTTATCCACCTTGAAAAGTTGCACCGGAAATGATACAATCTCCCAAGCTAAGCAGCCTTGATAAATACATATAGATTTAGAAAACCCTTTGAAGCATTGTACTTAAATATTGCATCAATGCTGACTATTGCAAAAAAAAATATAATTTACTGTTGGTGTGTTTTTGTTGGAAATTCTCTGGAAAAATATGCCCTTGGCCGTCCTTTCTCTCGTATTTGTTGTATGACACCAGTTTGGAGGACAAAAAATTGTCGGAAGAGCTACACTCGATAAAGATATTTCAATGTCCAAATTAAAATGATGCGGTCCTTTTTTTTAACACGAACGTTATATTGGTCCTATATGGGAAAATATTTAGTACTGTTATACATTTATTGGGAGGTTTATTATCGAGCGTTGTGCAGCACTATGCATTTAATTACACTGGAACGCGCATTCTTGATATAAAATTTGAGAATATTACTTTTCCCAAGATGACCCACCAATCTGTCTTGAAAGTTAATCGACTCACTTCGGCGTAAGCCTATTCAAAAACTGTTACAGTGCAATAGTTTCGATATATTATTATGATAATAGGTTTTGTCCTGCTACATACACATCCATAAGCCTAGCAATGACGAGCAATTAATTATTCTATAGCAATAAACTCGTGTGTTTCAAAACAAATCGATTATTCGACCGCGTTTCAATTATGTCCCTTTGAGTGTGATAATATCTGACGGGTGTTTTTGGACACCTGTAATGACGGTAAGCGCCATTCCTGGGTGTTTACACTCGTAATAATTATGCCTGCCACATTTTACTAAAATCTCAATTCTTCCTCCTGGCCCCTGGGGCGCAAACTTGAGACTCCACTCTACAGATTCGAACTAGTGCACAAGGTAAAATTCTAAACTAAGGGCATACACTGATACTAATGTCATGTAAATTGGACATGTGTTTTAGTATCAGACAACAATTGAAGTTTTATTCACAGAGTTGGAGTTTGATGCATACGGGGAAATTACCAGAAGAGAGGAGTCGCAAAATGACTGTTTGTTTAAAATATTTACAAGGAGTTGTTATCAGGCATGTAACTAACAAATGAGATGGACAAATACAATTTTGTCATATGTTCAAAACAGGGGATGAAATGCTCCAAGGTTAATTAGTGGTGGTAGTGTGACACTTCTACTTCTCAGGCTGCTGGATGGTGGTTGAAGATGACTGGTTTGGGCATTTTTTTTCACACAATTTTCCAGGTTCAACTTAACATTTGACAGAAAATTATTTCACCCACATTCCGATTTTTTATTCTATTTTGACAGATAGTGTTGGATGTTTTTTATGGATTTAAAAATGTGATACATGCCATGGTTTAGATAACTAAGTTAAAGAATATTCTTATTTGAAGAGAGTATATATCAAGTAATTGTTTTTTGAAATGCCTGGAAAACGGAGGAGCCCAATCTTAAGAACATTTTGCTTTTGGTGTCAACACTTGATCCAGGAAGTTCTTTATTTGTGTTTGAGTTGTAAATACACCATGTTTTATAGAAACTTCTTTTTATCTCTGGTTTAATTACAGTTATTAGTGATAGTTAACTTTCAGTAAATGGTATCTCAGCATGGTATCAGAAGAGACAATAAGTGGAAATTCTGAGAAATTGTTTCGTGCAGCCCAATTCCTTCCCTGAGTTTCAATGTGTTCTATGTGCCTGTAGGCACATAGAGCACATTGGAACTCAAGAAACGAATTTCCCAACGTTTTGAATTTACGTCAGATTGCGAAAGCACATCAGGATAAAGTATTGCATTTCCCCAGCACTGTATTCATGATAGATGTATACTATAATGGTCAACCGAATTATTATTATTCACTACAGTATTGTTATTCATGGTGTCTACTTTGTCATTTTGTTCACTGGCGCCATGTTTGTATGCCATCCGTCTATAAAGCTGGTTGTCTCTTTATATCCTGACAGCCCCCTCCCCCGAATTACAATGGTTGTTACTACTCATTGTTTTTACACTTTTAATGTATTTAAAACTGCTATTACCAAGAGTAGTCTCTGAAGCTGGTAGGAAAACTAAAAATTCTGTCTGCGGTAGCTCAGGATAATGTGGAGGTTGAGGCGATGGGGTGGGGATGTGTAAATCAGATGAAAACTGGACGCAAATGCTACTTGTCAATGGTTGAAAACAGAGACTTGTGACCTTTGTGCATTCATCTCAGGATAGACTCCAGTTCTGTTTTTCAGAAGTGAAATTCAAGTGGAGAGCACTCTTGTTTTACACTAGGTTATTTGTTGGACAACAGAATTTGTAGTTCTGGTCTCAAAGCTGGATTCTGATGCATAGAAATACATTACCAGACGAGTTATTGGAAACATTGGCTTTGCAAAATTGACTATTGTTTAAAATGTCACTTTTACACGGAATTGTTACCAGACATTTTACTAAACATGAGACGAAAACATGTATAATTTTTCGAAACAGAAATGCTCCAGGGTAATGGGAAAGTTCACCCTTCTGAGACTGGTGGATGGCTGAAAATGACCGCTTTGGGCATTTTGTCACGCGATGTTCCGAGCTGAAACCTCGAATTTGACAGGAAATTATTTCCCTCCACATTCAGATTGTTTATTTCTAGTTTGTAAGATAGTGCTGCCTGTTTTTAGTAGATTTAGAAATGTAAAACATGTCATGGGTTAGATAACGAAGTTAAAAAATATTCGCATCTCAAGAGGGTGTAAGGCATGTCATTTTGAGCTATGCCTGGAAAAGTATGTAGCGGAACCTGACGATCTTTGTATCCCAGATTACATCTGTAGTGTGTGGTTTGACGAGCATCAGATTTCATTTTCTGAATACACACTCCTTCACTTTATTGATACATGTTCTCAGATAGAAAATAGTGTTGAGAAAATAGTAAAGACCTTCCATTTTAACCCTCTACCTAACACGAAAAGCAGACGACACTTGCAAACAAAATTCTTGAATAACCAAATATTTTCATTTTTTGCACCAAAAACATATCTTATGACCCCTCGTTGGAACGAGCTCAACGAGCCCGTTCCAATGAGCGGTCATAAGTTATGTTTTTGAGACAAAAAATGAAAAGACTACTAAAAATTGAATGGTAGTTTTTTTGAATAGCGTTTGTCGGTTTTGGCCGTTAGGTTGGGAAAGGGTTAACATTCTTATGTACAGGAGAGGTTTCATATCAATTTAATTACACAGATAAAGTTTGGAAAATCAATTCCGTTTGTACCTATGAGACAGTTTATACCAAATCACGGAATCCCATTTTACGGACTTAGCTAAAAAATTTCACTTTTGGAATCCCTCTGTAGTCTTCTATATTTTAGAATCCCTTTCTTCTAAGCAGAGTCCGAGAGTGGTACGAGTTTTACGCTTAGAATCAATTGCTCTCATTGCTATTTAGATCAACTGAAGAATTCATAATCCAGCGCCCCACTTACAGCACCACTATCTTACAACCAACTGGATGTCGGCACCATTTTCCTCGAGATGAGTCGAAGAGCCGCAAGAGTAAGAAGTCTGCTGTCGACTGCTAGTAGGACTGGAAACCAAGTATGGTAGTGAATATGAACTGGGTAGTGATATGAACAGTGCAGTGATAGGTACTGGGGGCCATAGTTATATCACAGGTCATTAGTAATGGTGAGAGGCTCAATTTATTTATTTATTTATTTATTTATTTATTTATTTATTTATTTATTTATTTATTTATTTATTTATTTAACGACATTTTCGACAGCAAGGATGGGAAGCTCTATCACAAGACAGATGTAAAAGGTGATCATAGGAAAGATCAGAAGCCAGGAAATGAAAAGGGGCCAGGAAGCATTATATGCTCTAAAGGTCATATAGGAGTTAGGAGCTAAAAAAGCTATTTGATGATTAAAGAGCCAATAGGCACATGTGCGCATGTACTGTGTACACATTCTACACTAAATCAACAGCACATCCGAAATATAATGGAGTTAGGAGCCATATAGGAGCCACATACGAGCTAGGAGCCTAGAAGCTATGGGTTGAAATAGGAGACAACAGCCGTATGTGCTGCATGTGATGTGCACACATCATGCACTTGCAAACAAGCACAAATTGGCACATCTGCAATATCATAGGAGCTAGGAGCCATAAAGGAGGTAGGGGCGATAAAGGAGCCAGGAGCCAGGAGGCTATTGGGTGCTATGGATGTTATAGGATTTAATACTTGCGCCATGTCCTGCATGTGTTGTGCTCACATTGTGCATTTGCACACATATACATCTTAGCACATCTGACGTGTGCGCATGTGCTGCATATGCGATCCGCACATTATACACAAGAACATACTGGCGCCTTCGGCGTCTAGGCAGTGTCCTTTTCGTACACATAAATCACAATCTATGGAGCAAAGAGGATGATGGGCGGCGGCAAAGGTTAAAGTAGCGATTTGATTGGTTGTTTAACCCTGGCAAAGGAAACTGATTGGATGATGTTGGGATAGAAGATAACTCGTAACACACAGAAAAAAGTCAGGAGTAAACGGAATAATTTTGGGAGCAAGTGGAACAGTCGAAAATACTAAAACAATAGTCATTGTGAATCCCCAGAAGAGCAGAATAGTAGGCTATAACTAGTAGTAGGGAAGACTAGGCAGCAGGAAAAAGTCTGAGTAGGCAGAAACCCCAGGAATTCGAGCGAGATAAAGACACCTGTCGGCCCTATAGACTACGTGCTACTATGATAATGGGTTTCGAAATCATTTGGGACGTTTTAGGACGTTTGCGATCCATTTTATGTTGATGGTGGGTCGTCTTCGGTGATTGGACATACTCTCATCCAATCGCACATACCCCCAGAACACCTCCTTTCTGTTGGAAACCTTCCAGTCACATAGCAAACACGTGCCATCAAAGGTGGCGATCTGGAACGTAGAAACCGAGGATTCTCGGAGAATCCGAGCTAAATAAGCATTTGTGGGTTTGTTTGTGGTAATTAGATTTACTCTCAGTAAATGGAACACACCCTATCCTATTAGAGGCTTTTGCGTCACATAGTGACAACGCTCCACCATAGAACAAAAGATGGCTGTCTCCAGAACATAAAATGAACTACGGGAACACGTATCACTCTAACAACACGCGATGCACATTTGCGTTAACACCACGTGTCACCAGGAGAACCCGAATCAAATAAAAAATTATTGGTTTGTCTGTGGTAATTAAATTTTCACCTATTAACTCGAACACACTCAACCTATTAGAGGCTTTTGTGTCACATAGAAACCACGTTCCACCATAAAAACAAAGATGGCGGCCTCCAGTATACAAAATGGTCGACTGAAACACGTATCACACTAACCACTTGGCAGGAACGGTATTACAGATATGCATCTAATCAATAAAGCCTTCTGTTATGAGTGCTCTTATTGTTCAGTGACTGATAGTATGAGCCAGGCGGTGGTGGCCACCGCTTGTCGACTATAGCGCAAAAAATCTTCGATGATGGTGTTGGGCGGAAAATCTCGTATTTTTTGTGTGTATCGGAACTGTTCTGTTTATACGATCCAGTTTAAACAGTATTTATTTCCGTAGTATCTAGATACAAAGAGACAATAAAATACAAACTTGTATAGCTTACATAACAATAGACACAGAAGGAAATGGATTCAGCAACAAGCTTCGAGCTTATGCGGGGCTGTTTCCATGATGAAATTCATTAAGTTTACATTTATCCAGCTTTAGCGTTTAGACACAAGGGACCCAAGGCAGGCGTAGAACAAAACAAGTACATACACGCGCCCCTACATACACACGCACATTCACGTATGCAAGCAAACAACCTGCGCCAGCACATGGGTCCCTATTTTATAACTGAACAGTATTAAGTATGATACTATGGATGAACACACTATTTGAATGGTGTGAGAAACATATGGGGATGAATACGTAGAATGTATTGTTGGTAGTGACAGTAAACCTAATAAGGACACTTACATGGGAATCAGTGAAATGTGCAGAAATGGACAGGCCAATCAGGGATGGCCAGTTGGCTTTCATATTCCATCATAAATAAAGATGACTGGACTGGAGAAAGTTCTGGGGCATCAGGGAGCTCACATAACTTCGCTAACTCCTTGGTGGGGGAAGGGAGGAAAGACGGTTGGCATTTTTAAAAACTGGTCGTATTTATATTGCGACTTAATGGAGTGCCCTGTACAGGATGAATTACATCTGAATTTGGAAACACTGACAAATTCAGTGTTTCAACTAACCCCAAAATAATGTCATATATAGCACAGGAAGCAGCATTGATCGTACACGGGATAATTACTGCCCCCAAGCCACATAGGACATGTTTATATAATGTATACGTTTGCACGGTTCCCATTACCCATTATCAGACTTAAACCTTTTTTTCAATAGGATAAAACTATGGACCGATTCAAAGGCTCTTTTATTAACCGTTGGGGTGAAAAATTCACTTCCATATAAGAGGGTGTCAACATTAATTTCGATACTTAGAGAGCCGATGGTTGCGTCTCGTACATTGCTGTGATGCGAACAAAACAATAAAAATGTTCGGTTGTTTCACGTACGCCACATCTGCAAATGTATGTCTCGGATAGGTGGTTTGTATACAAATGGTCATTCAAATTGCTACATCCTAGACGAAGTCTGCAATGTAAGATCTGGGCTAAGCGTGATTTGTGGCAAGCGTAAAAGGTTGGTATAATACGTTTGTCATTGTTGAGGTATGATTTAAAATTTGTAGGATTTGGGTTGTTTCTGACTTCGCTTGGGGTCTCGTTCCAAAGGCTAGTTGTTGCGGGGAGGAAAGAGGTTTGGTGGCTGTGTGTGTGGCATCTAACATTGTTCAGGTTTGAGCTATTTCGAAGATTGTAGTTTTGGGTTTCACCGACAGTTGGGGGGACCATCAGTGATATGTAGTGAGGTGTTAGTCTGTGGTACATTTTAAAGTATTGCATCAGTTTGTGTTTTTTTTTCTCAACTCCAAAGTTTCCCAGCCAGTTTCAATATACAAGGACTGTTTACTCGCACTTTTGGTACCTCCAGTAACAATTCGTGCCGCCTCGACTTGGATTTTTTCAAGCCCGCTTGCTTCTTCAGCAGAACAGTTGTCCCAGACCACATCCGCATATTCTAATGCTGGTCGGACGAAAGAGAAATATATTTTTTCTAAGACTCTCCTGTCGAGTCTGAACTTTAAATTCCTAATCAGACCTATTCGTTTCCATCCTTGGGTAGTTATTTCATTTATATGAGATGCCTAACTACCACGTTCGTTAACAGTCAAGCCCAGATGTTTATGTCTAGCGACATAGTTTATATTTTGAGAGAACATGGTCAGAGGGGGGTGGGTTTGCTGTAAAATCCTACGCGATATCACCATTGATTCAGTTTTATTGGGGTTAAAATTGACAAGCCCTAAGCATTTCTACGAGCATTGGTGGGTATGCTTTCATCCCCTGCGGCAATTTAGAAACCTCCAATTCCATACTTTAGACCTGAGTTTTGGGGGAGGGGATGGCAAAAAATAACACAAAAGATGAATACCGATTTTTGTGAATAGCACTGGTCGCATATGGCCGTTCCGGTACTTTGATCATAAAAGCGGTCTTTTGTGCGGCCAGATTGCGATACAGACGCGAAACACCTACATCAGTGGGTCGAGATTTCGTAAATAAAATACTGAAAAATTAAAACCGCATCAGCAAAAATGAACAAAAATAGTACCTCAGAGTTAATGATCCTCGTATTTCTTGTTTTGACAGGTACGATACTATAGTATATAGTGATGCAGGGAGGTGAGCGGACAAATAGTTTTGACCGGATCGCGACACCCGTTCGAAATTCTCTATCTACTTTTGTGACTGCAGCACTGTACGTTATGAAAGTGGTTAAGTACAGAATGTCTCGAGTTATGTCGATGCCCACAAGCGAACAGGAATGCACTCAGACCCATAATGATTATTCACTTTCAATGACTTAACCCTTTGAACCCGAAAGGCCTCTTCTCCAGCCCAGGAACATGATACTCCATAATCTCATTAAGTATGGTGGCTGCTAAGTGAATATGTTGGGTAGACTAATCAATATTTTCAAAGTGTAGACACAAGACTGCACGTTAAATAATATTAATTGGTCCACCCACAAATAATGAATATCGACTCTTCCAATAGCTGCCATTGGAGGGACATGGAAGATATCACCAGGGTTTAAATGGTTAAAAACGACAGGTTTTGAAACTATAAGCAATTGATTTACAGCAAATTAGATGCAACGGGACAAAGAAGGTAATTACCGTTAATAACGAACAGTTTCATGTAGATTCTCATGGAATATTGATGATGCTTGTGCGTAAAAGCCACATCTACATGTTTTACATGGGTGACCGGCCTTTCATCGAGTAGAAATAAATTGATCCCACTAAAGAAACCACTATTGCGTAGACAAAATGGCAATGACTTAACAATTAAAACGATAAATATTCAATTCACTTGCGCCAAAAGTGTTAATAGAATGTCAAGTACACACAGGGTTCTCTGTCTCTTGAGCACCACATCCTTCGACGTTCACTCTTAAACGCACTTGCTTATCCAGTAGAAATTGTAAAAATTAAGATCCAATTGCACGCAAATTTGCAGTCAATTGGCTAAGGGTATTTAGTACACTCTAAAATCAGTTGGGTTAAAAATAAACATAAATCAACTGGGTTGAGTGAATATGAACCCATTTGGGTTCATAATTACTCAACACAGTTGATTTCAGTTAATTTTAACCCAACTGATTTTGGCGTGTACATATACTGAAAATCCGCTTTTCTGTAGATCTGTAGATCGCGTGGTGGATACAATGATCCGTCAACGCTAGACGAGAAGCTCTATAGCTGCAACTCGCCGCCTGTTACGGTCAATGGCGTGGGGAGCAGTCGAGCGGTCTGAGTGACTTCTCTTTTGGGGCTGCAAAATATGACAATTATGTCAATTGGTACTTAAAGTCAATGGATACTTGAAGTCCAGATGTCTGTGTAAAACCAGCTACCAAAAAATACTCGTGATCCATAAGGATAGGACGGAACTTAAAGTTAGCCCCAAATCTTTGTTTGACCCTGCTTGTCGCTTATTTCATTCGTTCGGAAGGACAGGAAATTTCTTGCTGGCTGAAAAGCAAACAAAAATATGACATTTTATCGATATACCGGTGGCGTTGCGGTAACCGGTTCTCGTCCGATCACCGAAGTTAAGCAACGTTGAGCCCGGTTAGTCCTCGGATGGGTGACCGTCTGAGCGATCGATTCGGACTCCCGCGTTGTGTCCTTGGGCAAGGCACTTAACCCCGAGTGTCCACATGGGAGCACGATGACGCCGTGTACTAAGGCGATGGTGCGCATGTCTTCAACCAATCTAACCCTGCCTATGCTGCAGTGCGGACTTACGATGTTGGGGAGCTCGCAGCTGCTCGTCGTTGCTTGGTGGTTCTCTCCGGCTTCCTCCACCCGTAAAACTGTCACGGTCATGATTAGCCATTGTGCATACGTATGTGACCTTAAACACCAATAAATAAATGAATATATAAATAAATAAATCAATAATACTGTTTCTACACTCCACCACATCCACCAACACCATCAGGAATTCACAGAATTCGTGATATAAACCGTCGCACAAATGTACTTCAGCTGCTTCCAGTTAAGATGGTATCTTTGGGTTATAAACAATAAACAAAAATAATTTCTCCTGCTCCTAGATGATCCCTTTGGAATAAAAAATAAATTTTACTGAAAACAAAAGGAAAGGTTTTGTAGCCAAATTATTTATGGGATAAAGAAGTAATTTTGTTGTCAAAACACGACCATCCATGGGTTCATCGGATAAAATGATCTTTTCCCAAGAAAAATATTTCTATTGAACTAAATTCCGCCGAGCTATTTGTTTTTTCTTGCACCTGATATTGCTTTTTGATAAATCATCACGACTCGTCTACATTCATTCTTGTGCATTTCTAGCAAAACTCCACATTTCACCCTTAATTGGATTTTATTACTTTCCAAAGTGTGATTTACTGGGATTTCCGGGTTTGACTATAAACGATAACTTCACAAGTGAATTATGCAATCAACAATTGGGTCATGTATCCGTGCTCGCAAACGAAAACGCTTTGCCGTGGGTGTAATGAGGGGCTTCATTGTTTTTTTTGTTTTTTTTAACCCTTTACCTACAATGAAAAGCAGACAGTACTTGCAAAAAACAATTATTGAATAGCTATAATTTTCATTTTTTGTCTCAAAAACATAGGTTATGACCCCACATTTGAACGAGCTCGACGAGCTCGTTCCAATGAGGGGTCATAACCTATGTTTTAGAGACCAAAAATGAAAAAAATAATGAAAATTAATTAGCGATTTTTGAGAATAGCGCTGGCCGTTGCGTCAGGTAAAGTGTTAAATAATCTAATTATCGTTAATAATGAAAAGTAATAAACAGAGTAATCGCTTGACTGGACTGGTTACGTGAAATAATTCATTCAATGCGAGGGACTATATTGTAAAACACTCGTGCGCTTTCGCGCACTCGTGTTTATACAACGTCCCTCACCTCTCATGTATTATTTCACGTAACCAGTCCAGTCAAGCGATTACTCTCTCTCTCTCGATATATTTGCTGAAGAGTTATATCCTCGCTTTAGTCAGAGGTCAGTGTTATCCTTTTATGTGTGGTGACCAGCTGCTTCCTTTTTCTTTCATGAGAGAATATTAACCGTCATATCCGACCAAAGCTATTCACATAACACCCAATTATGTCTCCAAAACATAGCTTATGACGTCTCTTTGGAATAAGCGCGTCAAAGACGGTCATCAGCTGTGTTTTTGAAGAAAAATGTAGTATTTGTTTGTTATGAAATTCTGGCGAGTGTCGTCTTCTAGTCGTGTAAGGCACAGTGTTCAAAGACTTATAAGGAAGAACTCTCACAAAAATGGCGAGCCTGAAGCTGTTTTCCACTAAATGTTAATTGCCGTTTGCATGACGCTGAAGGGAAAAAAGACGAAGGGAAATACAAAAAACAATAACAGCAAATACTGGTTTTTAGGCTCATACGTGATGTCAGGTGATTTCACGCTTATTAGAAAGAAGAGTGCCTACTTTGATAGTTCTATATGGCACACGTTTCACAGTCAATCGAATTTCCATTTTGGGGATTTAAAGGATCTGCCAACTCCTTCTTCCCGGCTAGCTACGTGGTCATGCTATTATACACTTTTCGCATCCCACGCAGGCATTCCCATCTAACACAGAGCTGTTAGCTGAACGAATAAGTGCGCTCTCGTGTCAAATTTCCCGGGGTCGATTCTCGGTCGAGAAAGATCTCTTTACAGTTACTTGGCTGTTGGTTTTACAACCGTTCCATGGTATGGCTCAGAATGGATCTGTGAATGACAATGCCGACTTTCAAAAACAACAATTTATATTTATTTTCAACTCTCTGTACATTGTATCTAATTACATTACGTAATTAACTAATAATAATAATAATAATAATAATAATAATAATAATAATAATAATAATAATAATAATAATAATGATAATAATAATAATAATAAAATGATAATAAATTACTATCAGTTTACTTAAGACTACACTGTTCCAATGTGAGAGTTAGAGAGGAGGGTAATCTGACATCGGTTACAGTTACTGATGTCGTTCGCGATACGTAGCTGTTAACTTCCTTATCCCAGTTATGTGATCTACTAGTCTACCTAGCTACCCATTGGGACTCCCCTAATGTGCCTTGTCCCTTCCTGAATGTGGATGAACTAATTGTTCGTAACAACCCGACTAATGATAACATTCTGCATATTATTAGACTTCACTTCGCTTGATTCCTATCCTGCGCGTTCCGTGAATGTCCGAATTCGACCACTCCCAGCCATCCTTCCACCAGCACAAAGTAACTCATTGCATGGCTTCTCCCATAAAGACCCAGATTAACCCCCGATAGTGAGTTGTATAGAATTTCCACACCTTGCGTGTCTCGTGGCTAACTGATTATCACCTTTCAATCAAGGAACTTACATCAAGCTCCCTTTTCCTGTTAAGAATTAATTATCACTTTATATCTTTTTTCCCAGTTGTTTATGGTTGATATGAATGAATGGACACCCTTTATTTACAATGGAGGCAACGAACTTCCATTCGCCTCTTATGTAACTAAAGGATGACTATGAGCTTTGTCTTAAGTTTCAGAATTAGATAATTAAAATGTTTTTCATTGTTATTTGGGCTAAAGATATTAAACACCATCTGTCCCCAAGAGCTGATTACGTTACTGATACTTTATTTGTTAATTTATAGCAGATCTTAAATTACGTCACAATTAATTTCTTTTTTAATATCGAAATCTTAAATTACGCCCTGTGATAATAGGGACATACAACTGACATGTAGTTCCAATTTTCTCTGCCAAACGTCCTAGTAAATCTATGATAAATTGCTGATAATTTGAATGGACAGAATCTGAACATAGTGGGGTAGTCGCCATGTTCATATCGCTGAACTACACTTCTAGTATAACCTCAGAGAAATATTTTTTGCCATTTATCAGAGGAAAAGGTAATAATACTAATTCCAATCCATGGTATCTTAAATTCCACAAAGTTGCCATTTTGTCTTGTTTCTGTCATGGATAATGACAGTTTATTTATTGGGGTTTAACGACACTTTTGACAGCCAGGGTTATCTGGTGTCGAACAGCTTTACGGATAGAGGAAACCGACAAACCCGGAGAGAACAATCGAGCAACTGACAGACTCCCCAACGTATTAACCCTTTACCCAACGCAGACGATATCAAAATTTATTATTTTAAATAACATTTTTTAATTTTTTTCAAAAAATTTCAACAAAACCATATCATGTGACCCCCTCGTTGGAACGAGCTCGGCGAGCTCGTTCCAACGAGGGGTCACATGATATGAATGAATGAATTATTTATTTGCCATATACAGTACATATACAATATAACAGTGGAAAGAAAATACAGTTACAAAATTTAATTATTTATTTTTTTATAGATATAGTTTGCGGTTTATTGTCACCCTATTGTATATGAAATGTATGGCTGGGAAGAGGCATAGCCACAACAGCTGTCTTCCTGACAATTCCCACATGGGTAAGCAACATGCACCAGCCTGAGAATTGCGACAGTCATCTTTCAAGATGCGTTCTAAAGTACGGAGCCATCTCCGTTGGTATTCGAGTGCCTTATTTTAGAAACGGATACCACAACAGACCCTTCAAGATATAGTTAATTTTGTTGTCTTTCCCATTCCCAGTTTTTCGCAAGTGTTGGGTCTGTAACCCAATAAGTTCTTGGTACAAGCTGGGATACTTAACCTGGTATACGATAACGACAGCTCGTAATGAGCTTGCCGTGGGCTTAGAAGGACACGAGGGATGGACAGGAGTGACGTAAACATCTATGATTAACTTAGATATGTAAATATTAGGTCTCATAGGGGTCAAGTTGCGGGATATGAGATTCAGTTTGTGAAGACAAAGCCTAAGGTAGTCAGTGATTATAAGTACCAAAGCCGGAGGAAAGTCGATTAGTGAATAAAGGCACTGGCCACGGCTCTCAGTTGAAGAGCTCACGTGAACACATTATCATAATTCCGTGAACCTGCTTTCGTGTACCCAGTTTATCTTGCGGTAACACATGGCTACGCCCAGCATTTGTGGATATCACATTACGAGAGCACAATCGTTGCAATGCGGGTTGGTATAATGTACAGTTTGATTATAAGTATCAATCAGCATTAAGATTATTGCTTTCTTAAATAGGTTCCTATTTGTTATGGATCGTATTTCAGCATCTAGCTTCTTCCACATTTTAGGGAATAAATTGTTTGGAGCTGGGAATGTGCTTTTGTCCTTGCTCTACCAATTTTCAGTAAGTCAGATTGTCTTGTCTCCATACCCGTTAGATTAGTATTCCTTTCGAAAAATGACTGAAAACAAGGAGGAAGGTTATTATTGTACCAGTCATGCGTGAATAACAACGTGTGAAGGGTATGAAGATCTTTTACTTTCAATATTTTACATTTTAAAAATAGAGGATCTGTGTGACTGTTATATTTTTTATTATTGATTATGCGAACTGCTCTCTTTTGCAATTGAAACAATATATTAATATGAGTTGAGTGGCCCCATATTTGAATTCCATATAAAAGATGACTGTGTACTAAAGCGTACATGTAGTAAAGCGTAGTAAAGTGATAATAAGGCTTGGTACGGAAGAATGTTTTTAACTTTATTTATTGAGTAAATTGTTCGAGCAATTTTAGAGCACACCATCGATATATGAATTTTGTAGTTTAATTTGTCATCAATACATACTCCCAACGGACTGAGCTATTTGTGCCAGATGACCCGTAAACCTTCTCTATTGGCTTACCGTCAATTGTTAATGGTCTGTAGTTATCGGAGTTAGGATATTTTGAGTTTAACTCGATAAATTTACTTTTTTTGGCATTTAATAATAAGCGATTAGCTCTGCACCACGTATCCACTTTATTTAGTTCAAGGTTTACCAATTGTGCAGTGTACTGGCATCTATGCCTGATTTGTACGCTGAAGTGTCGTCGGCGAATGAGAGAACATTAAGCGAGGTTGCTTGGGAGAGATCATTTACATATATCAGAAATAGGAGGGGGCCCAAGGATCGAACCATGGGGAACTCCACAGTCGATGTACGCCTTTGATGACTTTTTTCTAGAGTATTCAACAAACTGAACTCTATCGGTCAGATAGCTACGAAACCAGCTATTACCTATACCTCTAATGCCATAAAACTCTAATTTTGTTAACAAAATGGTGTGGTTTATGGTGTCAAAAGCTTTTGATAGATCTAAAAACACGGCTAAGGTACTATTTTTCAAGGTAGTATTATTTTTCTCAGATACATGTTTCAGAAACTGTAATATAGGGTATATCGTTCTATAACCTTTTCTGAAACCATATTGATGATCATATAGAGCATCATGCAGATTTAGAAAATTAATTAGTCTGGCGTACATGACCTTTTCCAGAATTTTGGAGAAGACTGGAAGTATACTAATTGGTCTATAATTATTAAGGCTCCCGTTGTCACCCGACTTAAATATAGGTATTACCTTGGCAATTTTCATTCCGGTAGGGACAGTACCACTTCTAAATGATTTGTTTATAATATCTGATAAAGGAAAATCAATTTCGCCGATTGTTTGCTTTATTAACCATGTTGATAGACCATCACAGTCCTTGGTTCGTTTAGATTTAAGTCTATTTGCGATACAGATAATTTCACCGGGAGTTGTTGGTTCAATGAAAAAACTATCAGGAAAATTGCCGGACAAAAAGCTTGTGTGAGATGTATCAGAAATGGGAATGAGGTCACTGGTGGAAGACCCAATAGTAGAAAAGAACTTGTTGAACGCATTAGCTATTTCATTGGGATCTGAAACTTCAGTATCATGAATGATAAAGGTATCTGGAAGTTTACAAATTTTACTAGGTTTTTTTATTACATCATTTAGGATTTGCCATGTTTTTTAAATATTATTTTTACTTTCGGCCAGGAGGTTTTTATAATACAAGTCTTTACTCTTTCTTTTAGATGTATTAAACAATTGGCAGTATTGTTTGTAGTTAATTTTGTTTTCGGTAGATGGATTCTTTTAATTGCTATGATGATATGATTTTGCTGACATGTTTTTGAAAAATACTATTTTTTCAACTGCTGAATTTGCACATTACGCGGGCGGATGCTGCCGATTCGTTGGGTAAAGGGTTAACTCTACACAAGCAGTGTTAGCATTGGTTGAAGACAAGTACGCCATCGACAGGCAATACGGCTTAGTACACAGTGTCACCGTACCACCCCCACCCACCCACACGCGAGGAATCGGGATAAAGTGTCTTTCCCAACGCTGTTACCCTGGGTGGGGATCGAACCGTGTACCTTTCGAACCTTGCCGTAACCACTGAGTCACCATGCTCCCTGAAGACAGTTCAGTGGGGGGGGGGGGGGGGGGGGGTCAAATCCATAGTTCAGAACAACAGGCATGGAGACACAAGTGGCTTCATTAGTGTAATATGAAGGATGTCCAAATGTGAACATGTGTTTCATTTTTCAGTGACTATACCCCACAATTCTGTAGAAAATTGTTTAATATTTTTGTCAAATTTACAAAAATGAAGAGATTGATGCACTGAATAGAAAAACACTAAGCTCATTTGTGTATTTGGGATCATGTGTGTCATTTTTGGTGTTCAGCATTCACTGCCATCTGAATGCTTAAGTATTGCAAAATGTTTCTTAAAAATATAACAACACCACTAAGTGTTACATATAATATTTATACGACCACTCGAGGGAATTTCCTGGATAACATGAACTGCAATCTCTCTTTTGACATTCATCGTAATTTCTGTTCTAATAAGGACGAGAGTTGTGTTTTTCAACATTATTTGAGATTATCCTTCTTCCGATAAAATGTTTCTCAGATTCGTTTTGCCTTTCCCCCATTTGCATTGTTAAAATACTCCAGTGACACACATTTGCAAATGAACGAAGCGTGAACTTTTATAGACCTTGCGTCCATGTAACTGGATTTTTGATTGTCATTGACGATACTTGTAGCTGTGTATTTTTCGAGGAACTGGTTTTTGTTACAACAGCAACAATAACTGAGCTCTAATTAATTTAATACAATGTTATTGTGCTAATAATATCAACTTATTGTTAAAATAATCACACTAATTGTTCGTGGCGATCATTAATTCGGATAACAGCCAGGGTAAAAGTATTACAAATTGAAATGTTTTACAGCTTCCGTTATTTCCCCTCGTCCAATGTTAATGGAATTTATCTCCCATAGATGAAGTACATGGACGCAAAAATGTCAGGATGAGAGTATACGAACCAGTTATTGGGGGTTCTAGGCATGAATGTATACAAGATTGACATTTTCAGGAAAAGTGGGGGTATGTGGAGGCTCACGCCCACTCTCTTGGCCACTTAACCGTATACAAGTAAAATCAGAGAGCCCAGTTAATGTTTACTGTCCAATTAAAATGATTATAAATCACGTTAAAAAGAGCACTTGTCCTTAACTAAAGAACTTTTTAACGCGCAATTACTTCCTTCGCTTACGAATTCGTCTGTGACCTTACGTCCTGAATTAATAATATGGCCACCACTGAGTTTTAAAAGGGTATAGGGGACAAAATAACCTATAGCGAAAGCCGGACGGAAGTAATTAAACCGTGACTTGATGCAACCGAACTTTTGTTATGAGCAAATTATTTTCTTTATTCGCGTGTGACAAAGTAGCAAGAAACAAATGGTCGATATCTATCAATTTTAGTAAATATTTGACGCACATTTTCAGTGACTTTCAGAAAAGTGTACAGACACCGAACAGTGATGACAGCAGAAATTTCCTTCCAAATGTTGATGTTTGAAAACGTTCAAAGGCATTAGTTACACCAGACTTGAACAGTTAAGTATATACCGATAATTCACCTCTTTCTGTTGTTCCTTTTTGTCGCCGGCAAACTTCAAAATAAATAAATAAATAAATAAATAAATAAATAAATAAATAAATAACTGTAAGTTTGTGGTGATTACAGAAATACTTACCTCTAAGTGCTTCTTTTCATTTCTTCCACTATCAAAGATGCAAAATTCTGCGAACACAACATAGATTTCCAGCTACGTGCGAGTTACTTTTTTGCAGTTACGAATAACCTTTGTCGAGTGCTATGCTTTTATGAGGGTTAGAGTGTGCTTTTGGACAAACCTTTCAAACCCAGCCAGTCGGTGTTGGATTTGCACCAAGAAAATTAGTGTAATATGGGTGGGCATGGGGAATTCAGCAAAGCCGCGTCGAAGTTAAACGAGCCCAATGTATCACGCCTCTATTAACCATACGCTCATACATGTTGAGACATGAACATTTTAAATTGCAAATATTCCCAATAATAATAATAACCTGACTGAGCTATGTCAAACAAGACTTAATTGAGTAAATTCTGAATTGCATCATGGGAAAAACTCCAACTTGAAATTTAGGTATTCTAACATGCGTGTGAAGGGTTGAGAGTGTTAAGTGGCTGTTGTGAAGCAGCCACGACTCGATGTAATGCGATGTCCATAAAAGAATTCATTAAGACTTTTAACAACGACTTAACTGTTATATGGCAATAAAGGTGCTGAACAAAATAATTTTACATCATAATTGTACCCCTGGTTCTATCCGGGAATCAGAAGCTAGTATAATTTCCCATAGAACTCTATTCCTTGGGGCATTGAAATTAAATATAAGATATGTAAGTTAATCTGACTGTACATTGTCTTCAAATGAGATCTATGCTTTAAATTTTAAACCTAGTAATCGTTAAGGATGTTTCTGGTCAAATTCAGTTTTGGCTGCTGTGAAGCTGCTTGACTGGATTTGATGAAAAACTTTTAGACAATAACCTAAGAACTTCGACAATGGTTTTATAGTTACACAGTAATTAAGCTGCAAAATAAGGCAAATATTTTATAGTTATACAGTAACCAAGGTGCTATAAAAATTATCTTCCGTCATATTATCCTCTGGGACTTCTTCCGTCCAATTCAGTTACAAGAACAGGTTTCCTAGAAGATTTTTTCATAATATATTGAAAATGACTAACGGTTTTGTTAACCCTATACCCAACGCAGACAATATCAAAATTTATTATTTTAAATATCATTTTTTAAAATATCTAAAAATTTCAACAAAACCATATCGTGTGCCCCCTCGTTGGAACGAGCTCGACGAGCTCGTTCCAACGAGGGGTCACATATGGTTTTGTTGAAATTTGTTTAAAACTTCTCATGATTTTTTCAACTGCTGAATTTGCATATTACGCGTGCGAATGCGGGCGATTCGTTGGGTAAAGGGTTAAACGTGTTATCGTCAAATCTCGTTTTGATGCTGAATCCATGCATACATCCCTCGCGACATCCATAAATGTTTTTATTTATACATTAATCGGTGTTACACAAAATATTCTTCCAAAAACTGTGTTCCCTGGGTCTTTTCTCTCAAAATTAAACACTATGATATCTCTTAGAATATACTTCCCTGGGACACTGAAACTTAACATTATGCATCAAGCTGAATATTGTTTTTAGAAGGAATCCAACACTGCTGTAACTTGTAAAAAACGCTGTTGCCGTAAAGCAGCCAAGACTGGTTTTGATGTTAAATCTGTCCAATTCAGATACTAGGACATATTTCTTGGAATACTTTTCCCTGGGTCGCTGAATATGAGAGTTATTGTTAAGCTTGTTTGTCGTCAAACAGTTAATACTACTTTTGATGATAAAAACATACACATGTACCTCACAAAATCCACAATTGATTTCAGCTATACAGTATACAGCAATCAAATTGTTACACGAAATATTTTCAGATTAAAGATTGTCCCATGGGTCCTTTTTTCCCAAATTAATGCTGAGATATCTCTGTAAGAACGTATCTCTCCGGGACATTGATATTGAACATTAGACACGAAGCTGAATATTGTTTTTTAGAAGGAATTCAACGCTGCTGTAACTTTTATAAACGCTGAGTAAATAAGAAGCATCTCATCAACACCGATTGTGGCTGTTTTGAAGCAGCCATGTTTGGACTTAATGCGAAGTCTTCATAAGTATCCATTATACTATAAAGTTATACAAAATATCTTTCACTAAAACTGTCCTCGGGGTATTCTTCCGTTCCAACTCAGATGCTAGGAATTTTTCCTCGAACACATTTTCCTGTGAAATTGAAACTGGTTGAGTGTTTTTTGCATGTGTGGCAACAACTTTTGTTACAACAAACCACTTTTGTTACAGCTCACCACTTTTGTAACAACACTTGCCCACTTTGTTACAGCTCGCCACTTTTGTTACAAAATCAACCACTTTCGTTGGTGTCCACAAAAACTGGGGATTATCCCCCCAATCCAACTTGGGCTGGGAAGTGCAAAAAGACATTTGTGAAAAAAACTGTGTTAGACTTTCACAGTTTAGAAAACTACAGCGCATTTTCAAACGACAGAGTAAGATGTATAATGCCTTCATTTGGCCAATATTGGAATATGGGAGTCCGGTGTGGTGCGGAGCTCCCCAATAGCGTCTAGATGATATACACCGTGATGCCACAAGAATCGTATCAGTGCTGACGAGATCGCCTTTTGAGTGAAGTTGGGTGTGACAGACTCGAAACAAGAAAACACATGCAAAAGATGTGTACCTTCTACAAAATCGTAAACAACGATACGCCCGATTATCTCCACGAATTACTACCACCAAGAGTTCGTGACACATCTGGTTATAACCTTCGAAATTCGGCAAATTTTATACCTTATTGCATGCGAACAGAGCTATTCAAAAGATCATTTCCCCTTCATGTACAGGAACATGGAATAGTCTACCAGAGTCCGTACGAAACAGCAGTTCACTTAAGGAATTCAAAAACTCATATCACCGCCTGAATGCAGACCTCCAGGATACTTCTCCTGTGGTGTCAGAAAATACAACATTATTCATAGTAGAATTCGAACTGGTTGCAGCGATTTGAACAGTGATAAGTTTCTCAATTACATCTACTGTCCCCATTGTCCAGATGTTGTTGAGGATGCAGAGCACTATTTCCTCTTTTGCCCCTTTTATTCAGACTCTCGCAACGCTCGCATTGGAAAACTATTTGAAATTAATGTTATTTTGAACTCCGTTGATATTTTACTGTACTGCGATCCCGTTTTGGAACATAAAACCAAGTCTATGCTACATAAACTCAAAACAACTACCACGCATTGTGCGAATAGCCAGTCTGTTGCTAGCAGGTTTATTTTCAATCTTTACAAACATGTCGTTGTTACAAAACTGAATAAAATCCCCAGTAACACTGACACAGCCGGCCAGGAAAAAACATAGATAAAAAAATTTTGATTTATGGACAAAAATAACTATGAAAACCTATGTCCCACACCCAAGTGCATGTGCCAGCTACAGGGAAAGCCGTGGAACAAAGCTTAATCACCACTTATAAAACAGAAAATATCATACGTATCCTATTTTAATAGGAAAATCCAGTATGCACCTGCTGAAAGAATTGGCTAAAGTGATCACAAAAAAACATTCAATTGCATTCAGTAAACACCTTAAAGCTCATTGGTCAGCTTAAGTATTCATTGACCAATGACTATTCCAAATAAGGCCACGCCAAAACATAATGATGTTTATTAATGCCGCCTAGACAAAAGTTTCGCGCTATTCTGCGAAACGCGCGCAACTATAAGTCTATGCAACATTAACTCAAAACAACAAAGGCGTACTGTGCGAGTAGCCAGTATGTTGCTAAAACATGTTCAAAAGCATAGAGTAAGAACTACAAATGATTATTAATAATATTATCACCATTACCACCATTATCACCACCACCATCACCATTATTATCATTATTATTATTACTTTAAATACATTAGCGTGTCAGAAACAAATGTTCACCCTTCTATAAATATAGCAATTGTGATACACGAAGACGAAATTCCAAGGAATCTCGCACATAACCATCTTTAGCAGTCTCACTGCGCCACCTGCCGTGGCGCTTCCAACAACGCTCATTCACACCGGAATTTGCCGCGGCAGTAGCTCCACCTGCCCTGAGTGAATGAAGACCAATGTCTGCATCTCCTACTACCTCACATAATCTTGTCACAATTGATTCCCTGGCTCTTGTGTAAGACAATGGTTTATTTTTGTAAATTAATTTACAAGTACTTCCGGATCTAAAAAGTGGCTTAAAAAGAAAATCGTCTGAGCCTAGGTTGATTTGTGCCAAATCCAAATATTTGGTAAGCATTTTGTAAGGACAAGCAACAGAATGGCCTTTGGCAATAACGACTGCATTGCCTAAATGATATTGATCTGCTTTACTTTTGTTAATTTTGAGTGACAAATAATCATTATGAAAACATATGTCTTCACACAATAAAGCTCTAATTTCCCCAAACCTCAAAAATCCCTCAAAACTCAACACGATCATAGCCAGGTCTCTAATGACTGCTAAATCAGAAGAATCAGCGTATTTGGCGCATAACTCGATAATATTCTCAGAAGAGACTGGTTGTTTTTCATGACAGATCTTGAGCCGATCCTTCTAGAAGCCTCTACCAATTTACAAACAAATCCATTGGTAGTAGGATCATCAAATCCAAAGAGCTCATGCACCCACTTAATAGCATATTTAGTAGCGTTAATAACATTTGGAGAAGACTTAGAGTTCAACAGATGAGTCAAATATAAAGCCACTTGTACTAAACTGGCGGGGATATCTTTGCCTCCAATGTCTGAAACAAACGCGCTCCAACATCTGAAATAACTAAAGTATTTGCTCATTGTACTGTCCACCCTTGATTGTAACAAATAAAATGTCATATCCCGGACCAGGCCATCTCTTCTACCATCCACCATTAAGCCACTTTTCTGTATATCGTTCCGAATAGCATCAGTTAAACCTGTCAAATTGAGAAGACAAATTGATAAGTACTGCTCTTAAGTGAGAAGTTGTAAAAATCCCCTTTTTTTCTTCACTAACAAAAATGCATAGCTCCCATTGAAAAAAAAACAAAGGATTTTTACCAAAGATGCCATTATCACCCCTTCCCCGCACTAACACATCTGTACCGCCCAAATCTGTAATTTGGTATAAAACCCCTAACCTACTGTTAGCTTCCATAATGCATGCCCAAAATGGAGCTGATTTCCAAATTGGGAAAACCAAAGTTCCAGAAGCTTTTTCTAACTGTATTTTTCTAATTACGTTCAAAACTAGCCTGGGGGGGGGGGGGGGGGGGGCAAGCCAATTATTCTCACCTGACCAACCACGTGCGAAAGCATCGATAGCTTCGGTGTCAGTACACCACCACCTTGAATTGAAACGTTGCAATTTAGCATTGTAATCCGTTGCAAAATGGTCAATGGTATGCGGTCGCCAACGTCGATTCAAAAAATGAAAAATTTTCTCACACACCTGCCAATTATCAGAATCTGCACAACGACTAAGGTAATCTGCCTGAATTACAATCTCTCAGAACCCAAGAGGAATGTAATGCTACGCTACTTTCATAACAAAGCTGATCTATTTTTAATGCTACTTTTTGCAATGGCAATGTTTTGCTACCTACCTTCAAAGCCCTTACCGCTGCTTGATTATCACTAAAAAGTCCGACTTGTTTACCTGTTAGCTCGGGTATTATGCTTTTACAAACCCGAAACACTGCTTCCAGTTCTCTCCACGCCGAACTCGCAAAACTCTCCAACTTCGACCATGAACCAAGCACCTCTGACCCATCTGCATCCTCAACATAACCTCCGTAACCTGACGCCGACGCGTCAACGTAACGCTTCCAGCATACTAAGCCGCCCCTTCCAGGTCTGGCCCCACAAGGTCCTGCCCGTTAATTAATTCTGCGTTTCCCTTCCAGAAAACCAACTCCTCCCATGCTTCCTGGGATAGAAGGAAATTGGCGTCCCAACTTGCTCTATATTTCAAGCAATCATACATATATCTCGTGCACTTGCGCACTTGCGCACCCGCTGCTCCGTTCATGGACATAATTTGACCAATGACAGCAGCCAAATACCTCGCTTTTACAAATCTGTTTTTCTCTGACCTTTCAGTTAAACCTCCAATTACCTTAACCATCTTTCCCAGACGATCCTCTGACACAGAAACCCTACGAGCTTTAACCATTTACCCAACGCAGACGATTTCAAAATTTATTATTTTAAATATCATTTTTTAGATTTTTTCGACAAATTTCAACAAAACCATATCATGTGACCCCTCTTTGGAACGAGCTCGACGAGCTCGTTCCAGAGAGGGGTCACATGATATGGTTTTGTTGAAATTTGTCGAAAAATAATATTTTTTCAGCTGCTGAATTTGCATATTACGTGGGCGGATGCGGGCGATTCGTTGGGTAAAGGGTTAAAATCACATTCGAGACCTAACCACTGAGATTTCTGAGATGGTAACCAATGGCATTTGTCATTCACGATCTCAAAACCAAACTTTATCAAATCATTTTGAACGGTTTTACTCAGCATCACAGCCTTAACTAAACTCTCGATACCCGCCATGCCATCGTCTAAATACATAACTACCTTCGTACCTTTATCTCTCCAGTACTTAACCATAACTCTGGTTACTTTTGTGAAAATATGTGCTGCTGTGGAAATTCGAAAAGGTAATACGTTAAATACGTAAAAAGAACCAGCTTCAACTGTTGGTCACTGAAAACCTAGATACTTCCTGCAGCCCTAAAAAATTTCAGTGTGTTGATAAGTTGATTTGAGGTAAAAATTAATAACAAAATCTCCCGTATCAAATAAAAGTCTCGCAATAGAAGCGTCTTCCAATCCAAACTTAAATTTTGACAAACAAGTGTTAATGTGTCTACAATCCAAAAATAATCTCTTTTTTCCTTGTTTACCAATTGCAACCGTCAAAGGGTTAACCACGTCGGGAACGTAACGGACTTTGGAAATGCAACCCCGTTTAAGCAATTTATCAATTTCAGCTAACACATAACTTTCCTTTTGAATTGCGGACAAATTATCCTTTAAAATAATTTTAGAAGGCAATTTCAAAAAGGCAGCCTATATCCATATGTAATAACCTGCAAACCATACATAGAAGCACAAGGTTCTTCCCATTTTTTTATCATATTTTTGAAATGACCTACAGGTGACCGTATTTTCCCGTGCTCATAAACTGCATCACTGACCAACGTGTCAACTGATCGATAATCTAACGGTTTCTCATTAGATTCAATCCCATTCCTTCGTTCACAGCTCGTGTTGCTTTCTGATTCACAGATTTTCAACTCCGTTGTTCTAATGCCCATTAACCCCATAACACTATTAGATTCAATACTTAACTTTGTCTTCTCTTGTCCACTGGGTGTGGACTTCAATGGACATTCCATTTTCTAATGACCTGGCTTTCCTCACATGAAACATACTCAGGTTTTTGGATGAAGAGTCTGTTGTTCCCGTCGCTGTTGCAGTCGAGGATTGATATGGGTGAAAACATCTCTGTTGTTCAACTTGTTGCTGTTTGAATTTTTTCGATGCCCAGTTCTCTGCTTTGAAAATGTGCTTTTCGTCGTCTGAATCATCAGCCAACTAGTGTGTCTCGTATTCCTCTATCACTTTCCAGCCCAAATCCGACGAATCGGCAAGTTTAATAAGTTTCTGTCTGTGTTGAATAATTTTCATACCCTCGCTTATTGTTTCCATGGCCTTTTCTCCCGAGTTACTGGCACCACTCTGCAAATGAAAATTGGCCTCTTGCAAGCATTCAAGAATCTGACTATTGTGTTCAAACTGTTCAGCATGCGCCTTCCTTTTGAACTGGTACTTTTCCAACGAAACATTTTTGATCTGAGCAAGGTGAATGTCTGAAATTTCCTTCTGGCTTTCCTTAAACTCAGCTTGGAAGGAATGTAATCGAGATGAAATTAAAGCATCTAAGCTTGAAAGTAAACCACTTTGCGATTCTTGAACAACATCTTTTATCTTTGTCTCAATGTAATTAGCTGTATCATGATCCATAACTGACAAAAAATATTTACGCCAAAAAACACGAACAAAATAAAATCCAGTATGCACCTGCTGAAAGAATTGGCTAAAGTGATCACAAAAAAGCATTCAATTGCATTCAGGAAACACCTTAAAGCTCATTGGTCAGCTTAATTATTCATTGACCAATGGCTATTCCAAATAAGGCCACACCAAAACATAATGATGTTTATTAATGCTGCCTAGACAAAAGTTTCACGCTATTCTGCGAAACGCGCGCAACTATAAGTCTATGCTACATTAACTGAAAACAACTACGACGTACTGTGCGAATAGCCAGTCTGTTGCTAAAACATGTTCAAAAGCATAGAGTAAGAACTACAATTGATTATTAATAATATTATCACCATTACCACCATTATCACCATCACCATCTTCATTATTATCATTATTATTATTACTTTAAATGCATTAGCGTGTCAGAAACAAATGTTCACCCTTCTATAAATGTAGCAATTGTGATACACGAAGACGAAATTCCAAGGAATCTCGCACATAACCATCCTTAGCAGCCTCACTGCGCCACCTGCCATGGCACTTCCAACAATGCTCATTCACACCGGAATTTGCCGCGGCAGTAGCTCCACCTGCCCTGAGTGAATGAAGACCAATGTCTGCATCTCCTACTACCTCACATAATCTTGTGACAATTGATTCCCCAGCTCTTGTGTAAGACAGTGGTTTATTTTTGTAAATTAATTTACAAGTACTTCCGGATCTAAAAAGTGGCTTAAAAAGAAAATCGTCTGAGCCTAGGTTGATTTGTGCCAAATCCAAATATTTGGTAAGCATTTTGTAAGGACAAGCAACAGAATGGCCTTTGGCAATAACGACTTCATTGCCTAAATGATATTGATCTGCTTTACTTTTGTTAATTTTGAGTGACAAATAATCATTATGAAAACATATGTCTTCACACAATAAAGCTCTAATTTCCCCAAACCTCAAAAATCCCGCAAAACTCAACACGATCATAGCCAGGTCTCTAATGACTGCTAAATCAGAAGAATCAGCGTATTTGGTGCATAACTCGATAATATTCTTAGAAGAAACTGGTTGTTTTTTCATGATAGATCTTGAGCCGATCCTTCTAGAAGCCTCTACCAAATTACAAACAAATCCATTGGTAGTAGGATCATCAAATCCAAAGAGCTCATGCACCCACTTAATAGTATATTTAGTAGCATTAATAACATTTGGAGAAGACTGCGAGTTCAAAAGAGGAGTCAAATATAAAGCCACTTGTACTGAACTGGCGGGGATATCTTTGCCTCCAATGTCTGAAACAAACGCGCTCCAACATCTGAAATAACTAAAGTATTTGCTCATTGTACTGTCTGCCCTTGATTGTAACAAATAAAATGTCATAACCCGGACCAGGCCTTCTCTTCTACCATCCACCATTAAGCCACTTTTCTGTATATCATTCCGAATAGCATCAGTTAAACCTGTCAAATTGAGAAGATAAATTGATAAGTACTGCTCTTAAGTGAGAAGTAGTAAAAATCCCCCTTTTTTCTTCACTAACAAAAATGCATAGCTCCCATTGAATAAAACAAAGAATTTTTACCAAAGATGCCATTATCACCCCTTCCCCGCACTAACACATCTGTACCGCCCAAATCTGTAATTTGGTATAAAACCCCTAATCTACTGTTAGCTTCCATAATGCATGCCCAAAAAGGTGCTGATTTCCAAATTGGGAAAACCTAAGTCCCAGAAGCTTTTTCTAACTGTATTTTTCTAATTACATTAAAACTAGCCTAGGAGGGGGGGGGGAGGGTGGGGGGCAAGCCAATTATTCTCACCTGACCAACCCTGTGCGAAAGCATCGATAGCTTCGGTGTCAGTACACCACCACCTTGAATTGAAACGTTGCAATTTAGCATTGTCATCTGTTGCAAAACGGTTAATGGTATGCGGTCCCCAACGTCGATTCAAAAAATGAAAAACTTTCTCACACACCTGCCAATCATCAGAATCTGCACAACGACTAAGGTAATCTGCCTGAATTACAATCTCTCAGAACCCAAGAGGAATGTAATGCTACGCTACTTTCATAACAAAGCTGATCTATTTTTAATGCTACTTTTTGCAATGGCAATGTTTTGCTACCTACCTTCAAAGCCCTTACCGCTGCTTGATTATCACTAAAAAGTCTGATTTGTTTACCTGTTAGCTCGGGTATTATGCTTTTACAAACCCGAAACACTGCTTCCAGTTCTCTCCACGCCGAACTTGCAAAACTCTCCAACTTCGACCATGAACCAAGCACCTCTGACCCATCTGCATCCTCAACATAACCTCCGTAACCTGATGCCGACGCGTCAACGTAATGCTTCCAGCATACTAAGCTGCCCCTTCCAGGTCTGGCCCTACAAGGTCCTGCCCGTTAATTAATTCTGCGTTTCCCTTCCAGAAAACCAACTCCTCCCATGCTTCCTGGGATAGAAGGAAATTAGCATCCCAACTTGCTCTATATTTCAAGCAATCATACATATATCTTGTGCACTTGCGCACTTGCGCACCCGCTGCTCCGTTCATGGACATAATTTGACCAATGACAGCAGCCAAATACCTCGCTTTTACAAATCTGTTTTTCTCTGACCTTTCAGTTAACCCTTTACCCAACGTAACGGCCAAAACCGGCCAGCGCTATTCTCAAAAATCGCCAATTAATTTTCAAAATATTTTCATTTTTTGTCTCAAAAACATAGGTTATGACCCCTCGTTGGAACGAGCTCGTCGAGGTCGTTCCAACGAGGGGTCATAACCTATGTTTTTGAGACAAAAAATGAAAAAAATTAGTTATTTAAGATTTTTTTTTGCAAGTGTCGTCTGCTTTTCATGTTAGGTAAAGGGTTAAACCTCCAATTACCTTAACCATCTTTCCCAGACTATCCTCTGAAACAGAAACCCTACCAGCTTTAAAATCGCATTCGAGACCTAACCACTGAGATTTCTGAGATGGTAACCAATGGCATTTGTGGTTCACGATCTCAAAACCAAACTTTATCAAATCATTTTGAACGGTTTTACTCAGCATCACAGCCTTAACTAAACTCTCGGCACCCGCCATGCCATTGTCTAAATACATACCTACCTTCGTACCTTTATCTCTCCAGTACTTAACCATAACTCTGGTTACTTTTGTGAAAATATGTGCTGCTGTGGAAATTCCAAAAATTAATACTTTAAATACGTAAAAAGAACCAGCTACAACTGTTGGTCACTGAAAACCTGGCTACTTCCTGCAGCCCTAAAAAGTTTCAGTGTGGTGATAAGCTGATTTGAGGTCAAAATTAATAACAAAATCTCCCGTATCAAATAAAAGTCTCGCAATAGAAGCGTCTTCCAATCTAAACTTAAATTTTGACAAATAAGTGTTAATGTGTCTACAATCCAAAAATAATCTCTTTTTTCCCTCGTTTACCAATTGCAACCGTCAAAGGGTTAACCACGTCGGGAACGTAACAGACTTTGGAAATGCAACCCCGTTTAAGCAATTTATCAATTTCAGTTGACACATAACTTTCCTTTTGAATTGCGGACAAATTATTCTTTAAAATAATTTTAGAAGGCAATTTCAAAAAGGCAGCCTATATCCATCTTTAATAACCTGCAAACGATACATAGAAGCACCTGCTTCTTCCCAATTTTTTATCATATCTTTGAAATGACCTACAGGTGACTGTATTTTCCCGAGCTCATAAACTGCATCACTGACCAACGTGTCAATTGATCGATAATCTAACAGTTTCTCATTAGATTCAACCCCATTCCTTCGTTCACAGCTCGTGCTGCTTTCTGATTCACAGATTTTTAACTCCGTTGTTCTAATGCCCATTAACTCCATAACACTATTAGATTCAATACTTATCTTTGTCTTCTCTTGTCCACTGGGTGTGGACTTCAATGGACATTCCATTTTCCAATGACCTGGCTTTCCACACATGAAACATACTCAGGTTTTTGTATGAAGAGTCTGTTGTTCCCGTCGCTGTTGCAGTCGAGGATTGATATGGGTGAAAACATTTAACTTGTTGCTGTTTGAATTTTTATCGATGCCCGGTTCTCTGTTTGGAAATGCGCTTTTCGTCGTCTGAATCATCAACCAACTGGTGGGTCTCGTATTCCTCTACCACTTTCCAACCCAAATCCGACGAATCGGCATGTTTAATAAGTTTCTGTCTGTGTTGAATAATTTTCATACCCTCGCTTATTGGTTCCATGGCCTTTTCTCTCGAGTTACTGGCACCACTCTGCAAATGAAAATTGGCCTCTTGCAAGCATTCAAGAATCTGACTATTGTGTTCAAACTGTTCCGCATGCGCCTTCCTTTTGAACTGGTACTTTTCCGACGGAACATTTTTGATCTGAGCAAGGTGAATGTCTGGAATTTCCTTCTGGCTTTCCTTAAACTCAGTTTGGAAGGAATGTAATCGAGATGAAATTAAAGTATCTAAGCTTGAAAGTGAACCACTTTGTGATTCTTGAACAACATCTTTTTTCTTTGTGTCAATGTAATTAGCTGTATCACGATCCATAACTGACAAAAAATATTTACGCCAAAAAACACGAACAAAATAAAATCCAGTATGCACCTGCCGAAAGAATTGGCTAAAGTGATTACAAAAAAGCATTCAATTGCATTCAGGAAACACCTTAAAGCTCTTTGGTCAGCTTAATTATTCATTGACCAATAACTATTCCAAATAAGGGCACGCCAAAACATAATGATGTTTATTATTGCCGCCTAGACAAAAGTTTCGCGCTATTCTGTGAAACGCGCACAGCTATAATACCTCACTTTTTAAATTTGTTAAAAAATTTATTCGTAACACTCGAAGATTCGATAATGAGTTTCCATCCTAGGCACTGTTTGACACATGCAGTTCATTGCGACTCCTTAAGCACGTGATTAGGCGGTGAAAATGTAACCCATGGATGATTACATTAATTAATATGTAATTATTATTATTATTATTATTATTATTATTATTATTATTATTATTATTATTGTTATTATTATTATTCGCCACAGGGGTGCTATGTCAGTGGTAAGATTTGAGCGTGATAGTAAAAGTGAAAGTATTATCTAGTAGTAGCAGTGATGATGGTGGTAGTAGTGGTAACAGTAGTGGTAGCTATTGTAGAAACGGAAGTGTTATGAGAAGTGCAACCACTCACTGCAACGCCTCGTCGACCCTCGGCTTGGAAAATCAAACTGACAGAGACAGACTCAAGGTGCAAAAGGGACATCAATCAATCAATCAATCAATCAATCAATCAATCAATCAATCAATCAATCAATCAATCAATCACATTTCTTTTCTTTTTTCTTGTTTTTGTTCTCTCTCTCTCTCTCTCTCTCTTTCTCTCACTCTCTTTTATTTCGAAGTTAGATTTTCTTGTATATATTTTTACACTTCTCTCATTTGTTTGTTTCGCTATTGTATTGGTTTTTTGTATCATGTTAAGGGAGCGGTGGTTACACTAAGTGGAAAGCTTTGTCCTCCCATCCCAATTTGCAAACTATTGTTATATGTTTAACCTAACCACTTTTGTTACGAAATGAGCTCACCACTTTTGTTACAACTATCGCCAATTTTTGTAACAAAAAACCTCCTCTCTCTCCACTTTTGTTACAACAATCGCCCATCATTGTTACATTTTTTGTTGGTGTCAAAAATGAAGTAATCTGCAAGTAATACGAGAAGTAACGTTCAGTCATGATTATCAGGAGCGCAGTTGCTCGGTGGTTAGAGCGTTGGTCTTGAGATCGGAAGGTTGTGCGTTTGATGCCTGGTCGGAGTAACTTGTGCTGTGTTCTTAACCAAAGCACTTAATCCCAATTGCCCGCTTGGGTGCACTGTTGAGCCATGTGCTGAGGCGTATCGCACGTTGATAACACACAACCAATGCTAACCTTGCTCCTATGGGATTAGTACGTTGGAGAGTTCACAGTTACTTGCCGCTGCTCGATGGTACTCTCCAGGGACTCTGGCTTCCTCCACACGTGAAACTATTTTCGACACAATATCACCTCAGCTATTAAAGTGTCATAAGACACCAACAATCCAATAATGATTATCAAACCACACCATAGTCGCTCATGTTCAGTAGTAATGCCACACCCTTGCTTATTATTGGGTGAGAAAGAAACCTGCTATCTTGCGACGTCATTGTCGTGGTGATATGTGGTGTATCGTGCGCATGCATACACGTATATCTGAAATGGCACGTGACTCTCGGTGCCAATTATAGGCGATTCCAACTCCTTGAGTCTTGGACATTAGTAGTATATAATGTTGATTGCCCTTTTAGCAGGTTCTCATGTAGGTTCTCATTCTCATCTGACGTCACCAGTCGCGTGACCGAAATGGGTGGGGTGAGGCTGTGACCATCTTGTGATGTCATTCCCACGGTGAAACGTGGTCCCAGTGCGCATGCACAGCGTGTGTTTCCAAGATGACGCACTCTTCCACCAGCCATTTTGAGTATGGGCGCCGCCATCTCGGTTGATTGGGGTAGCACGTGGTTTCTATGGCCTTTCTGATGGACAGGGGCGTGTGCTAAGGGTGTGCTAGATTTATCGTGGGTACATCGAATCACCACAAACAATCCAACAACGACCCAAACCTACCCCAACGGACCTTTTATTGGGCCGACTCTCCACCAAAACTTACCCAAACGGTCCTTTGTGAGCTTTGCCCCACACGAGTAAAAAATGCCTATTGGATGAGGCCTTTTAGCCCTCACCACATGGCTTCCCCTGATTCATAGCCCTCACCTCATGGGCTTATCTTGCCCTCATAGTGCCTCTAGCGAAATCTCCTGTATGAGGATAAGAGGCCTATGACCTAAGACCTCAGTGAGGCCTCACACCCCTCTTATCCTCATCTCGGTTCGACTGATCATTAGTGATCACCTATGGTGATAATTAGTGATCGCCTGTGGTGATCACTAGTGATCATCTCCCCGTATGAAGATAAGAGGGGTGTGAGTTGAGGCCCGGGTCACTGGATAGACGAGGATGGGTTTCTGGAAGGAGAGGGAGGGCGACTCTGTTGTTCTTGGCCAGGGTGTCTGATGCAGGGTCATTTGGAAGGGTCCCCAGGACAGGTCACCATGAATGACGGGAAAAGCTAGGGAGAGGGTCACTGGGAGGTCATACATGGATGGGATGGTGAGTCACGTTGGGAGGTCTTCTAGTCGAGGTTTTTCCCCTGGGCTTGGGTCGCCGGGGAACTGTCGCTTGTGGCACACCATCTTATCCTCATCTCGGTTCAAATGATCACTAGTGATCCAAATGATCCTGCACCAGACAATCTGAACAAGAGCGACACAGTCGCCTTCCCCTCCTTCCAGAAGCTCCACCCTCCCCCACCCAGTGACTCAGGCCTCACCTCACACCCCTCTTACCCTCATACGTGGAGATGATCGCGAGTGATTACTAATGAACACTCGCACCGAGAGAAGGATAAGAGGGGTGTGAGGTGAGACCTCACTGAGGCCTCACCTCATAGACCTCTTACCCTCCTACGGGAGATGTTACTAGAGGCCTATGGGGGCAGGATGAGGCTATGGGGAGATGCTATGAGTCAGAGAAGGCCGTGAAGTGGGGGCTACGAGGGCAGATGGCCTGTGAGAGCTATGAGCTAGAGCCTCATTGAGGCCTCTCCCTACATACGTCTTGTACTCGTGTGGGGCGAAGCTCACAAAGGTACATTTGGATAAGTTTCGGTGGGGATTCGGTCCAATAAAAGGTCCGTTGGGGTAGGTTTGTGTCTTTGTTGGGTTGTTTGTGGTAATTCAGTGTACTCCCGCTTAATCTAACACAACCTCGGAACACGCCCCTGTCCAACAAGAAGGTATTCCGCACCACAGTAACCACATCCTACCATACAGTACAAGAAAACGAGCTGGGAGCCCCCGAAAAGCCTTCGAATCAGGGTATTCTGCTCTACTGGAGATATCCCAGAACTCCCTGGGCACAATCGTTCACACCTTCAGAACACTTCCCTACCATCAAGAAGGCCATTGGGCTCCATAGCCACAACGTGCTACCCCTAACAATCAGGATGGCGGCGCCCATAGTCAAAATTGCTGGCGGAAGAGTGTGTCACCATGCGAATGACGTCACAAGATGGCCGCTCACTCGGGCTACAATGGGAACCTCACCCCACCCCTTTCGGCCACGTGACTGGTGACGTCAGGTGAGAACCTGCACGAGAACCCGGTAAAATGGCAAGAAATCAACATCACATACTATTAAGGTCCAAGGCTCAGGGAGTTGGAATCTCCTATTATTGGCACCGATAGGCACGTGCCATGTCTGATATACGATACACTACGTATCACCACGACAATGACGTCACGAGGTGGTAGGTTACCATATCACCCAATAATAAGCAAGGATGTGACATTACTACTGAACATGCGCGACAATGGTTTGGTTTCATAATCATTATTGGATTGTTGGTGTTTTATGACACTTTAAAAGCTGAGGTGATATTGTGTCGAAGAGAGTTTTACGTGTGGAGGAAGCCGGTGGACCTGGAGAATACCACCGAGCAGCGGCGATCAATTGTCACCTCCCCAATGTACTAGTAACTGTCAACTTTCCAATGTACTAATCCCACAGGAGCAGGGTTAGCATTGGTTGTAGGCATGTGTGCTATCAACGTGCGATGCGCCTCAGCACATGGCGCAACCGTGCTCCCAAGCGGGCAATTGGGATTAAGTGCTTTGGCTAAGAACACAACACAAGTTACTCCGGCCAGGCATCAAACGCACAACCTTCCGATCTCAAGACCAACGCTCTAACCACTGAGCAACCGCACTCCCGATAAACATGGCTGAACGTCCCGTCTCGAATTACTTGCAGGTTACTTCATTTTTCACACTGACAAAAATTGTAACAATAATGGGCGATTGTTGTAACAAAAGTAGAGAGAGGGTTTTTTTTGTTACAAAAATGGGCGATAGTTGTAACAAAAGTGGTGCGATGATTTTGTAACAAAAGTGGTTGATTTTGTAACAAAAGTGTTGTTACAAAAGTGGTTGCAACATGCATGTCTCTCGTGCAACCCTAAATTACAACAATCAATTCCTGAGAATTTCAACAATCACATTGTAGTTACAGTAAGTAAGATGCAATATTAAGCATTATTTCTGAATCAAAATTTCCCTCTGGATTTTTCCCTGGCATTAGACATCAGGACAATTTCTACTTAGAACACTGCTCCCTTTTAATATGGGAGAGGCTTGAGGACTGAGGTCCGCACTACGCGGACTCCGATCGTCGAGCCCTTCGTTTATTAACAAAAGTAGTAGTGACTCTGTAAATATACCCCTCTGCTCGCAAACGCTCAGGAAAAGAAATTTATATACATCATCATTTGTAAATATTTTATTGATTTGATCCCACTCCACAGTGATAAGTGCTGTTTCCCTGCAGATTGTATCTTAAGGATTGTCTCCCACTTAGGAACCTGTTGTACCTCCAAGGTAAAGACTAATGACTCGACATGTGATGTTCCCGCGTGCATGGCCATAGCTTTGTGCATCGATGACGGGCAGTGTAAGCTTAGATGAGATCCATGAGAGGGCTGAGTATGATTTCATTTCTAAATACAATGAACAAACTCGACCTCAATTGGAAGACGAGAACGAAACCATTTAATCACACGCATGATTGTAAATATTACTTGACCTCTGATTTCGGCCAAAATATATCTCCCAAGGATAAGATTCTGTCGGTTTTTAACCCGAATTTCAGAAGTCTCAAAGCCCATTGGGATGAGTTTAACACTTGACTCTGTGATCTCCAAAATAAAGATAATATTATCGACATTATTGGACTAACGGAAGTCTTCAAATTACCAGAAAATATATTTTATTCCTTACCTGGCTATAAAATATATTAACCCTTTACATAACATCTAAAGCAGACGACACTTGCAAAAAAATCCTTTAATAACTATTTTTTTCTCTCTAAAACATAGGTTATGACCCCTCATTGGAACGAGCTCGACGAGCTTCTCCCAATGAGGGGTCATAACCTATATTTATGAGACGAAAAAATGAAAAAATAATGAAAATTAATTAGCGATTTTTGAGAATAGCGCTGGCCGGTTTTTGCCGTTACGTTGGGTAAAAGATTAACCAATGTAAGAAATGATGATGGGAGGGGAGGTGTTGGACTCTACATTAGAGACGGCATTGATTACTCACTGCGAAATGACCCATCTGTATTTATTCCTCAAATTAGTGAATCTCTGTTTCTTGAAATTCGGTCAAAATACACCCAACCAACCAACCAACCAACCATTTTTGGTGTAATCTACAAACCTAACTCTCAACCCAGAGCCAATTTGGATCTATTTGTGGCAAAAATGAATGCTACAACTGATGCTGTAAATTCTGAACAAAAGACATGTTTGCTTATTCGTGATTTTAATATTGACCTTCTCAAAATCTCTTGCCACAAACAAACCGATGACTTCATAGATTTAATGTTTAGCCAAGGTTTGTTACCAACCATAACCAAATCGACAAACGTAACCGACCATTCTGCCAGATTAATCGATCATATATTTATTTGCTAACAGATTCTCTCTAAACTATAAGACCAGTATAATTATTACGGACATGGCCGATCATTTTGCCACTTTCTATGTTAAAACTGGTTCTGAGTCTAAATTTGGTCTCATACATGAATTTCGAAGGCAGCTCAACAACGAAAATATGTCATTATTGAAGGATAGACTAGATTTAGAGAACTAGATTTCCAAAATATATTCTAATCTAACTGTCGCGATAAAGGTTAAAATCAATTTATTGATCTTTACCTGGTCAAATTTAATGAAGTATCCATTAAAATTGGTTAAAGTTAGAAAAAAATACCTGATGCATCTACTGCCTCTACCTCAAAACAGAGGCTTCACCTCACACACCTCACGATGTAGTAAACAAGGCACGGACATCATCAAGATTACCTTCAAATTTCTTCGTGAACAATAAGGAAATCGCCGATCCAGTCAGTATTGCCCAAGAATTCTATGACATTTTTTTCTGAGACTGGTAAGACTACAAGTCGCAATATTCCCGAAAACGGGAAAGATTTTTTCAAATTTTTTGAAAGGGAATTTTCTAAAGAGTTTCTTCACCACTCCAACGACCCCAGAAGAACTTACCAATGGTGCCAATAATATCAAATTCAAATTCACAAAAGTTTGCGATTATCTATCTTCTTACATAGTTAAGACGACAATCAGATTAATAACAGTTCCCTTCAAACATATATAAACTTAGCCATTTCAACAGGAATTGTTCCGAACAGAATGGAAATAGCAAAAGTTGTTCCTCCAAAAAAAATTTGGTGAGTTGCAAACTCTTAATAACTATAGACCAGTCAGTATTCTTCCAATTTTCTCCAAAATACTAGAGAAAATCATACTATCTAGACTTGTAAAATAATGTCTTTTATCAACATCAGTATGGTTTCAGATGAGGCCACAACACCATTCAACCAATAATTCATTTACTTAAACATATAGCGGCAGAACATAATAAACCAACTATACATAGCACAGTTGCAATTTTTAGACCTAACTAAAGAAGTTGATACATCAAACCACGCAACAATCGTTGAAAATTTGGAAAGAATTTTATGGCACAAGAGGTATCGCAAACCAATGAATTCAAAACTACTTGAATCGGAGGGTGGAATACATAAAATATGCTGGTAAAAATCAGCTTATGGACAAATCACTGGTGGCGTACCTCAGGGATCTGTCTTGGGGCCGACCTTTTTTTCTGACCTATATCAATAATTTCGCCCATGCAACAGATTTAAATTTTCTTTCATTTGCTGATGACACAACATTGTATACATCGATTCATTATCTTCTAAGGCCAACGATGAATTTCAACACATACTGACATGGTGCATAGCAAGCAATCTACTTTTGAATGCTCCAAAAACCAAATTTATAGTAATTAATCTCCCTTTTTCTAATCCCTCAACAGACAGACAAATTATTGTCGACAATAAACAAATTACAGGAACAGCTTACTCTGGTTCTTTGAAATTCTTAGGGATTAATATAGATAGTAAACTGAGCTATAAACATCATAATATCCATGTTGCGCTCTGAAGTCGCAAGAGCAACTTATGTAATTAATGAAGTTGAAATATCTTGCCCCATAAAGCACTATTATCCTAATATTATACACTAGTACAGTCATATGTTATATGGCATCTATATCTGAGGCCATTCAGAATTCATCAATAAGCTGCTTTAATGCAAAAGCGGGCAATGCGCACCATAAATAATAAAAAATATAGCTTCCATACTTACCCTTTATCTTTTAAAGATAACATTCTGAAAGTACCCGATCTACATAGGATCAGTTTATTAATGTTTATCCATGACTGGATGAATAACATTATTTCCAAATGCAACAAAATTCTGCACTTTGACAGGCTGAGAGGTACGGTGTAACTTGCAATCCACAGTAGCTTTTTACAGCGTGGTTAACCACGGTGTAAAAACAAGAATACACAATAGCAGGGTATATGGGTAAAAAAGTACCCATTTTTAATTATTAATTCATACCTTCTGCTCGGTTATGTTGGAATAAAAATAAAAATTCAGAAAATTTAATATTTATGTGTAATAAAATATTACAGATATGGATGTCAGTTCCAATGACATCCATATTTGTCTGGTTTTATTTAAGAAACTTGCAAAGTACAAATTTTCTGTCAGTTTTTGCCCACAATGTAGGTTAAGGTATTAACTACTCTAAAGTTCTTGGAAATAAATCTGTTATCCTTGTGTTTTCCAGGGTGTATGGGAATTTACACCGGTTTGGCTTTGCCTCAAGGTGTATGAGTTCCCAAACCGGTGTAAATTCCTATACCCCCTGGAAAACACAAGGATAACTAATAATATACCGTCCAGTTTTCAAAATTATTTACTGTCAACGCAAGACAATCGCGAGTAAGTACAAGCCATGCTGAGCAGCTCTTGACTTCCAATTGCAGGACGAACTGAATTCAGCAACTACCAATGAATTTGTTTCCTAGAGTTTAGAATGGGCTTTGCGAGGAAACACGAAAAATAACAAGTAATTACCAACTTAAGAAAGTAATAACTCATCAGCTAATTGACTTATACGATACTGCAATCTCTTGTAGTAACCATTTCTGCAATGACTGTAGGTCCGACCCCACGGATAACGACAGACGTTAGTTTGAAACCAAAAATCACATACCTATGGCGATAAAACATAATTGTTCTCATGTAACTGATTCTATCCTACTGCGCGCTATGATGTATTAAGACTTGGTGTCTCTCGAATAACAGTGAGGTAAAAGCTTGTTACTCATTGGTAGTTTTCCTTCTCTGGATCTCAGCTCCAAATACCCACTCCTCCCCCATTTTTGATACTTATGCAGGTAGTTATAAGAAAAAATATAAGGAAATCGGTGGAATGGGTGGATATTATCAGCTTCACCATTTCTTTGGCCACAAACTCCAGTCACCTCCACATCTAGTTACATTTACCATTGCCTGACCTGATGGTATAAATCTATAACTGCCATAGTCGCTAATCAAAATATGCAGAGAATTCCTATTCACGATTTAGTGTTCTCACATCTCCTACTTTGGAAATAGGACCCTTTAGTGGAACAATCTCGTCGAGACTATAACGGTAGAAACTCTTGTGCCATGTTCCCGAGGTAAGAGGCTGGACGATTCTATAACACGGTAGCGTCAGTATAACAATAACATGAGTTTGGAGGGCGTTACGGTTTATTAACGGCCCGAGAGGAATGAATAACAGCCCGAGGGTTTATTACCTGCCCGAGACGAAGTCGAGGGACGTTAATAAGCCAGAGGGCTGTTATTCATTCCTCGAGGGCCGTTAATAAACCGGGACGCCCGACAAAATCATGTTATTTCTATTATTACCATGACGACGGGCTGTTAATGAATGTTGTTTTCATTAACGGCCCGTCGCCCGCTTCCGGTTGCATGACACAGCGAATTACGGAGTTTTAGAGCCCTACTAAACTCCGTTAATATACTAGAGAACGCCCGCTAAACTGGTAATAATGGGCAACAGTTGGTAAAGAGTTAACTATTATCTCCAAATACCTAGTCAGTCAAGCCTCGCAATCTGCATTGTTATAATTTGTAGGAGTCGACAGGAAGACAGCCAATCTGGCAACGCCTTCTCCTTGCAATGTACACAGCTTTCACTTTCATTTTTATATCTGCTGGCATATTGCTTGAAATTCAGTATTAAGCTGTACCATAATGATTGCATTCAATTGAGTATATTGCAAATTAAACATTCTACATTACACACACTAGCTGGGGTGCGAACAATCTGATAAAGTATTATTTAATGTTTTGTTCCTGTTTTCAATTTTGACATTTGTAACACCTCGCTTTTATGTCAAACTGTAACACAAGCAGAATTACTGACGACACGGTGACCAACGGGAAAACTAAAATAGACCAATCAATCACTGATTATAATGCAGCCTGAAAATCAGCAATCTGTCATCTTCAGAATGAGATCCCTAGAGGGCAAATTTGCTGATGATATCCTATACAATGGGCCAATTTATCCTCTGAGTATCTCTCTGTTTAGGCTTGAAACCTTGATTCAGATTGAGGTTTATAGAGGGTGAATTTATTGATGCCACCCTGCTGTGCAGGGTAGCATCAAAAAATTTACCCTCTGGGGACCTCATTCTGTAGGTGACAGTCTGCTTGCTTCCAGGCTTGATTATAACCAATGACGCCTCGACCTATGGGCGCGGGTGGCTGAAAGCCATAGCCCCCACCCCCAAAGGGTCCCATTGGGAACGGGGTCTCATTGACTCAGCGCTTTGTATGATCGTTATTCTGTTGACACGCAGTGAGAGTATCTCTCCGTCAATAAATAATTATGAATTGTTTGCGTATTCAGTTATCACACAGTCCGCTAATTAACTCGTTTTGCCAGTAAATATAAAGGGAAAGCCGGTGCAATGCCAATTATCATAAGGAAAATGTTTGGTGTTCGTTTCAGTATCTTATGCACCTCTCGTTAGACTCATACAGTGAATGATTTCGGTTCTTTTGGCACCAGTTTTCAAATTTTACTACCACGATGCCGATCCATGGTCGGCCCGGTGGTTTAAATGTTCCAGACACCCCTGCAAGTTCTGGCCAGGATCATGCGGCCTCCGGGCGTAACAGAATATAATTCTGATATAACGAGCCGTTCGTCAAAATTGTATTCAATGATTGTTTGAGTCATTTTTCGACATTGGATTCAGTTCAATGAATTGTCGTTTTCCGGAGCCAGGGCAAAATCGGTGAATTCAAATTTTGTGGACATTGTAAACTGAGAACCAAAAAATGCTTTATCGTGTCCACACAGCGCACACATCACATCTATATATAATGTGTTGAGGCCGCTACTGTGTTCAGCGGGCGCAGACTGTTTGCACGAGTGTGCGAAAGACAAGGAAATTTGCGTGTTGTTCCGAGCAGGCTTAAGATCACCTGCTCGATCCAAAGTTAAAGTCCTTCACAATTTCAGTTGCAAGGATAAAAGATAGAACAGAAACAAACGTAAGCGATTTCAGTTAAGATGAGTACTCCGCCAACATAAGGCAGTTCAGTCCATTTTTATGCTTGACGTTATACGGGCGTTCCAAATATTTCGATACAGTCATAAACAAAAAAAACACTAGTGGCAGACGACAGTTGCAAAAATATTTCTTCAATAATTTAAACTTTTCATCTTTTTCCCTCAGAAACAAAACTTATGACCCTCGTTTGAACGAGCTCCACGAGCCCGTCCAATTGAGGGGAAATAAGCTATGTTTTGGTTTTTTTTTGGGGGGGGGGGGGTAAAAAGGAGCGCAAAATTGAATGCCGAATTTTGTGAATAACCCAGCCAGTTTGACAGCTGTGTTAGATAAATATTTAACACAGTGTGGTGCTTCTAATGTGTGTCTTATTTATCACTTCATCGCAGCACATCGGACCCTAATATAGCTTAAAGACCTTTGTGGGCACCTTTAAGGTAGAACCAGCGTACATCGAGTTCATGTGATACTATTTGCGTAATTTGATGTCAGGTTTGCATTTAATAAATATGAAGAATGTTATATGTTTTCCACCCAATTGGGAAATCCATTGGTAATTACAAAATTCTGTTATTTCACATGGTATCCACCGTTACACATAATTCAGCATCACTTTACTTGTAGTTTGGTTTGGATGTCATTATTGTTCACAGACACCTTCGATGAGCTAGCGTCGAGGTGTTATAGACCATATCTATTATTTATTAGATATGATTTTCTTCCCCAGAATTGCCCATTATCAAACTTGGCTGATATCGCTTCAAACTCGGCTGGTATGAGGCCCATCGCGGCCAATGTGAGCAAACCTGGAGTTGTCCCCTTGCTGCGTTACCAGGCGCAACCAACTCGTTTAAGACGAAATGTTCACATTTATTCATCGAACGCTATCAGGAAACCTGCCCTTACCGAGTACCATGGCGTGATTTGAAGCAGAGTTTGGCATGATTAGCAATTAATGGTGGCAATAAGTAATGATTAGGTGAAAGAAGAGAAAAAAGAAGAGAGGTGTACAGAAAATTCATCGCAAACGAACATTCAGAGTTTCGGCGAAGTGGGTGAAGAAATAGCTCAGCTATTTGAACGTCGCGGCTTCCCCACTGGGGAAGCCGAGACGTTCGGATAGCTTTTCCAGGAGAAGAGAAAACCGCCGACTTTGTGAAAAGAATGAGAAACAATAACACTATCAGAAAACTGTTACAGATCTGAACATTGTTGTAATTGTTTGTTGTGGTTTAATAAATAAAGAGGTTAATACTTGGTTAATTACATATTGGGCGATATATCACTTCACATCAGCCTCACGCTGTCATCCGATTACCACGTTTACGGTGCAGTACCTCGTTTGCGGTTTAAAAAAAAGACGGAAACGGTTGAAGGTAGGTGTCATAAAATATGGTATAACTGCTATTAACTTGCGTAAATCTGGCGATCTATGGAATGTTATTGCATTCTTGTACATAGTGTCGATATGTTTTATGAAGTAACTGAGCTCTGTTATTGAAAATACATTAGCGTTCATCCTCATTCTTTCGGAAATTTTCGACAAAATTTGTTCTCTCCGTGAATATCAAGGACATAGAAGGTCAAACCTTCGCTCCATTGTTGCTTCAGACTTTTGTCTTTGAGTTTAAGTCAGCTTCTGCTTTCATAAAAAGTCCTGCATTCGCCTTATTTGGCAGCTTCGACGAGAGGTGTTGAACTTTTAAAATACCTGATTTGCGATGTTGTCTAAACCGCAAAAGGTGGTAACTTTACACCGCAAATAAGGTATTCATAAAAATCAATTACCCCCTCGAAAAATTCCGTTTAAACATGTTTTCACAAAAGGCTCACAAACGTAACTTACACATTTGGCTAAAATAAGACAATTCTCTATACGGATGCTGCTCCAAGGACTCACAATAGGATATTTTAAACATAATTCACAGTTCAAACCCAACAACTGAAATTTTTATCTCCAATATTTCCACTTTAAAATACTTCAAAAAAATTGTTTTTTATTTCTCTCATGAAAATATTTCTTTGATGAAAGTATTGGTGATTAATACCTACCATGAAAGAGTTTGCAACACAGGTAGGCTTGTTGAAATGCGTGTAATTACCAACTTTCCAACTTGTATGTGTAACAATCTGCTGTTTTTTTTAAACCGCAAACGAGGTACTGCACCGCAAAGCTGGTAATCGGATGACCAGCGTGAGCCTTCGAACTCCGGTCTCATCTGATATGAAGTTAACTGAGACTGATATCTCGCATGATCTGACACTAACCAAGTAATAACCTCTAATTAACATATTAATGTTGTGGGAAGAAGGTTGATATCAATATAACATTTTATTTTATGCTACCTTATAAGGTAGCGGGAAATGTGTGACAAATGTTTAACTGCCTGACTCTTCAGCTCGGCACAAGCAGGGTTAGCATCGGTTAAAGGCATGTTTACATTCGTAGTGCCGTACACCTTTGTACGCAATGCCCCCCAAAGGCAATGGCGATAATGTGTCTTTCCCAGCACACCATGCGAATGACGCGAATCGGGATCGAACCGTCGACCTTATGATCTCAAATCTGTTCCTGTAATCAACGAGCTTCCAAAGGTCTTAAGTAGTTAAATGTAAATATAATAGATCTCAAATCTAAGGTATATTAAGGTTTTAAAGCACAAACAATAAAAAGTGTTGTAGATTTATGCTCGTACCTCTTTTTATCATATGATCTGTCCGTTTTGTTCACTTTAAAACATTTGATATTTTGTTTTCATATTAATCAGTGATAAATAAAGCCTTCCGTCAATTTCTTTGGTCAATGTAAAAACTAGACAATTTGATTGGCTGAACAAAATACAACTGGGCCACATTTTCATAATTTGCATAATTAGAGTTGGGAGCTTTCATTGGTCAATTTCAAAACTGGACAATTTGATTGGCTAAACAAAATACAACTGGGTCACATTTGCATAATTTCAGTAGGGAGAATTTACGTCATCTGTCCTATTTAGGGTGGGTTATATTATATTAATCTTTTACCAAAAAGAAAAACGCCATTCATTTTTTTTTATATTTTCACTTTTTGCTTCCAAATATCTAGAAGGGATAGGCTGTCAAGTGGGATTAGTTTGCTAGATATTGCGAAGAAATAAGCAGTAATTATTAAAAAGAGTTCAATAAGTAGTATACACATGGTAAGGTTGAGAAACTCAATCAAGTTGGTTATAGTCTCATGGTTTTTTTTATGTGGGTTTTGCAAACAAATAGAAGTGTTTTAAATGTGTATGGGGTGAATGCTAGCTCGGAGAAACATTTCGTTAAATGACAAGGAAGAAAACAATGCAAGTTGAAGAACATGTATTTTTTGCAGAAGGGTTACTCCAAGCTATCTTGTCTTGTTACATGCTGCACTGATGGTACGAGTTGAAAAAAACATTCTAGCAGTGCACGTCAGCAGGTAAGGTGGCAAAGGCTATACAAGTATAGATATCCCAGAACTTAGCAGGTGCTACAACAAAACCACCGGACAAGTACGATGTTGATATAATCAAAAGGACTCAACGCAGATGACGCGAATTAGGCTCGATATTTCGAGCCCGATCCACGTCACATGCGCTACGTCCCTTCCATTGTATGCCTACCCGGCGCAAACCAGACTACGGAAGACCCCAGAGGAACCGCCAATGCTAGGCACGCGGGGACCGCCATCCAACCAAATTTTAGATGTCTAACAAGTGTAATCTCTTAGCGCATGACATATTACCATTGATGGTTAAAATCACACCCTAAATGGTAGGATGGGTTCGACACTTTAGAAGTGTAAGTCTTCAGCACGGCAGTCCTCAGTGTGGAAGTAATAGTTGCGAGAGCGAGCGCACATGTGGGTGCGGGCCGGGGGGGGGGGGGTGTAATAAGCTACTCACGGAGCTATCAAACGCCAATGATTCTCTAGAGTGTTTCATGATTAGGCGTAGTTTAATTAAGCTATAACTTTATAAGATTTAAGATTATGGCGTCCATAACAACAATGATTACTATGTTACTGAAGCGTGATGCCTTGAAGACACCGCATTTTTTTTCTAGGTCAGCCACCCTTCAACTAGGCGGCTAGTCTTCGGTTGGAAAATGGTTGAAGCAGAAGAAATAGTCCCTGGTGGAATTCATTGGACAAATCAAACCATATTTGTTAGCATTTCCGAAAATACATTACAGGGTTACTTTTTTTCCTGACACATTGTACAACTATGTGGAATATGTGTGGAAACAATATGGGGGTTGGAGCACGTATATCTTCACCAAGGCGTCTTTTATTTCAATGGAGTCACTAAATAATCCCCCAATAATCCCCCAAGCACAGGCGTACAAGATAAGGGATCGTACTGTACACCTATGCCTGCCTCACTGGTATTGTCATAATTCATATATTTTACCCTCAAGTACATACAAACAATTCTTGAATTTACCGAAAGCCTCGGAAAAATTAGATGCAATAATTGCTGATATTTTTATCATTTACATTGG